>CM049436.1:13210000-16170816 GCA_026929855.1 Poa annua
TCGCATCCGTGGAGCAGATGCAGGGAGACTCCTTTTACTGTCACCAGGTGAGCTCCTCCAGTCCTCCTCCCTTTCGTTTTTGGTGGAAGCATCCTTGGAACACCTTTGAGTTCCCCATGAAAATATTATCTACTTAGATCAATCATTCTAGTGTATCTTCTTAGATCTAGATCGGATTATTGTTAAGATTGCAATATCCGAATGATAGCCATTTAGTGCACACGCATTAATTAGGACCACCAGATTCAAACAAGTGCTGCATCATAACAAGTTCTGGATCTTATTTCGATCGAAGCTAGGGAAAAGTATTCGTGCTGTAATAGGTTTGAAGTATATGCCCTAATCTCTGTTTGTTTGTTTGTTCCTCTATTCCCTAGTGCCGTCAGACCAGAACAGGAGCCCGTGCACCAGCTTGCAAAGGGGGGTCGTCCAAGAAGAAGCGCAAGTGCCCTCTCAAATACTGCATGCGATGCATAAACAATAGGTGACATTATTTCCTCTCTTGTTTTTATAGGCTGTGGTTGAAGATCTTATCTGGGTTGGTTTCTTGATGGTTAATTTTTGTTACATAAGGTACGGTTTTGCGAATGAGGAGTTGAACGAGGAGACCTGGGAATGCCCCAAGTGCCGGAATCGCTGCAACTGTAGCGCCTGCAAGTGAGCCATCTGAAGCTGATGCTTGTCATGACTGATCATTTATTTTTGTTGTTGTTATTGATAGATCTCGTTATCTGATTTTGTTTGGCAGGACTAAGAAAGGAGAGGCGCCGACGGGGCCAATGGTTCTACCCGGCAGGAAGCGGAAAGGCAGTGTCAATGAAACACCTGCTAATAATAAGGAGCCGGCGGTGTCGAGGGCTGAGATCACTGATGCTCTCGAGGATGATATAGATCTGCCCACTGGTACTCTTGTGACTTGTGTTGCAGGTATAGAGCTGCAGCCTGAAGATGTTGGCGCTACCATCCAATTTTTGGAGTTCTGCCGCTCATTTGGCGAGGTATATATCTATCGATGGCACGCAATAACGTTATTTTATCGTATGATAGTTAAATTTATGCACTATCTTGGATAGGTAGTTAATCTTGTCAGGTTACTAGTCTACTATGCATCGAAACGTGAGGCTTTTTGCGCCTTTTATTAAAGTGTGTTGACGGTAGAGTAATCTGCATGTAGTTTGGAGAGCTAGTAGGACGTGTATTAGGGGGTGCCATGACCGAGTATTGAGCAGTGGAATTAGATGAGTTAGCTAGTAGTAGCATGAGAATAGGTCTTAGTGCATGAATGCTTGACTGGAGGGCTAAGTCGTGTGGCTCCTGGAGTGATGCTAGGAGTAAGAAGAGGTCATGGCTAATCAGTGCATGAGTGCATACAGTGGTGAGTGGATAAGTGCATTAGTGTTAAGCTCTTGTATGTACTTTATTCATATTAATGAGAAAAAGCAGCCGTGAGGCACCAGCAAAAATGTAGTCCTTCTGTTCACCAAGGAAGAGTGCTGTGGGCAAAGCCGTTGGTCTTCTTCCTTGGTTGTGTGCGTGTGTTTTTTCTTGAGCTTCCTCATGTGTGTGTACGTTCATGAGAGAAACAAGAAAGGTTGAGAGGTAAAAGAAGAGGAGCTGTGAGCCGCAGCTCCAACACATCTTGCGGACAACTTCAGAACATCATGGTTGCATATAAGTACTATCTGACAATTTGGCCAGTTAAATGAGATATCACACAGAATAACCGCGAAAACTAAGATATTTTAAATGTCTCCAATTAATTTGCGATAATGATGTCTATATGCAAGTTCCTATGCATCCAATGATCTTTATACTTGATTTCATCTACCTCCAGAAAGTGTCATGATTGTTTAAAATTCAGCCTCTATCTATAGCAAGCAACATGGAGAATCCGTAGAGTGATAATGATCACATATTAAATAGGTCTGCCAGCTTCAATTAGGAATAATTTTTTGTTGCATTGATGCATTGACCCTCACTTCTAAATATGACTTACAGTACCTAGTTATGATTAGTTTGGTGGTCCGAGATTTTTGCCGAGTGGATTAATTCCGTTGTTGGCGAGGCCGAGAACATTAGTCCTTTCCTTATTACTTATGTCTTGTTAGCATAAATTAATCAGTAACTTCAGGGCATATTTATGATTCCTCAATTTACATTATAGAAAGAGTTTCTTTGCACTGTAATGATAATCTCACACCAAACTTGGTTCTGTTGCCATAGTGAATTTACTTAACTTTTCCGCACTGCGTGCTTGCTTATAGAGATAATATTTTTCTGTATTATAAATGGTGTAACCAGATCTTCAAAATAAGGGAGGGCCAACCAGAGCAAACTATCAGAGACATAACTGGAGGTCGTCAACTGGGAGAGGCTCCTTCAGCTGTTGCCAACATTCACATGGCTTTGTTAACTTTCATAGAAAAAAGACAAAGCCAAGTAAGTATATTACAAAGTCGTATTTCCATATAGTTTCCGAATGTAGTTAACAAATGACTAAATGAACTAAATGAGGCTCTTTGTGGTTAGGGCTTGCAAGTATCCAAGATATGGATGTGAATGGATAACAAAATCTTGGGAATATATTGCTGATTCGACAGTAGTCGCAAATAATTTGACCCTTGAGTGCTTAAACCAGGGGGCATCAGGCTATAATAGTTTGACGCCTTCTTTTAAGCTGGATGTGCTAAACTATCTTTGTGATGAGGCATTCTCTTCAGAGTAAGTACAGACTACCGTATTTGCTGGAACAGTTCACTTCACTATTGTAGTGATCTAATGTTAATTATGTTTATCTTTGTTCAGATGGGAAAAGAGAGATTCTGTTGCTAGAGAAAAAACCCGTGCTGCAACCAAAAAGGTATTTAGCTTGGGAAGTTCCTTTTTTTGGTTAATTCGTCTGGTTGATGTTATTAACAACAGTTTTCTTTTGTTTAACAGGAAAAGGAGCTAAAAGAAAGACATAATTATCTCATTAAAACAATGGAAGGAGGAGAAACCAATAGCAGCGAGGAAGCTAAAAATCTCATTTCTCGAATAAAGGAGGCAAATGCAATGAAGCGGGAAGCAATGAATGGTGTGGTATAATCCATCTTGAATTCTTGATATGTTCAGTATTTCATTTCTACATCTTCCCGCATTTAAATTGTTTAGCTTTGTTGATTTGTTCAGTACTTAATATGTTTTATATCCAGCACTTTTGTTTAATATATCTTATCACATCTTACATTTAGTTTCTACACCTTTTTAAGCGTTAGCTTTAGTTTATATTTGGAAAAATAGTCATCAACCCATTTGGAAGGTTGAGGCTTGGAGCAACTGCTCCTAAAGTCAGGTCTATGCATTAATATTGATCGAGTCGTCATAACTTGTCCTACTTAAATGGAATACACCCGTCAAATATTCTAATCAAGAATTTGACATCTCCGTTTGTATCCTTGATATATTGCAAAATTATGTCTTAAATCGGAATGGAAATAATTGGTGCTTATTTATAGGTATTAAGTTAGAACAGGCGTAAGCATGAGGCATCTCTTTATTTGAACCAAACATAATCTTTCATTGACAATATTTAGTTTTACAGAAGCATCATTCGACCATCAAGATCAAGGGTGTTGACTATAAATTCATTTGGACTATTAATGAATGTCTAAGTTTTTTTCAATTTAATGTATAATTTACTTGCAATTTTTGTTTTATTTTATCTTCATCATTAATGTAGTGTGGATTTGAGACTGGCTGGGTAGTTTAATTTTCAGAATATGAACTAAAAAAATGCTTAACTCAGTATCTTAACATTTCAAATATAAAGTGTTTTATTTACCTTATTACATAGTTATATCAAAATAGAGCCTAATTCAGGGGGTGGGAGGTGAATTATGCACCCGCCAACTAGGTCCGAGTCTTCTTTGGATGAAGCTTTGTTGACAAAATAAGGAATTGAGCATTTGAGCTAACTGTATGTATTAATCTTTCTTTTTTTCCCAACTGTGGCAGAACTAGAGGAGCTGGGACGTGTCCTTAAGACCACGCCTATCAGGATAGACAAAGGAGTAGCATACTGGAAGCTGGATGGCTATTGTAATAATAATACAAACATTATGCGCCAAGGTTTGGTTGGGGTTATTATGAATTAAGTTTTCAGTTTACTCATGTGCAACAAAAATAGTCAATAGCACTACCATGTTTATTTCAGAGTTTGACGAAGAAAATACAATGAAGAACAAAGACAAGTGGTTCATGTTCAATGAAGATGAACAAAAAGTAATTGAAGACCATTTAGTTAAAAGGTAAAGAGTTCATCATACTACTTTATTCTTACGAATCTTTCCTAAAGCTTGTATACTCTTGCTGCTTCAGTGATTTTATGGCACCAAAGTTTTACTAGTTTATATTTAACGATGTAGACCCATAGATCTACAGCTTGAGGCTTAATTTTTTACATTTGGTCTCAAGAAAGAAATTTCCTTGTAAATTTTTGCAACCAATATATATCTCCTATAAAGCAATGCTCTGCTGCTCACCCTGTTCGCGTCTCAATTTTTGTCTATAAACATTTCTGCATTCAAGGAAGCTGTACTCTTCACATGATTGGTCTTCTGGCTGATTATGTGTTCAGTCTTTCCCTTCATTGCGTAGAGTGGTTATACCAGCTTGTTTAGAGTGAGCCGGATATTTTGTTTTCCTTTTTGAAAATCCGAGAAGTTATACCAACTTAGTCAGTTAGCTTTTTTATATCGACATGATAGTTTAAACATTGGCTAATTTGATATCTTATTGCGACTGATTAAAATAGGTTCCGGCGTCCATCGAGAAATCATGACTGGGTGTAATGATTTACTGATCTGGTGATCCCGATCTCCTGCTCTTTAACTGGTTAATGGTACTTATATCATATGTCCTAATGTTCCTTTACAGTCACATCAACACCATTCATGTTCTAACAAAGAACTTGTATTGACCACTTACCGTGACTCTTGTGCTGTTCTCTTACGGTTACCATATCAGCGGAGTCGTTCTACATAAATTACCATATTACCTCCCAGTTTCCTTTTGAAATCCCTTGCCCATGCTGTAGCAGGAAACAGCTAGTGCATTAAACCTATAGCCTTATGCTACTATTGCTTCTATAGGCCCCGTAATAATACTTTTAGCTAGTTTATAATAATAGTTAGGATAAAACCATCTTTTATATGCCACCACAACGTGAGTCAGCATGTCAAATTACCCAAGTAATTTATGCTCTTATCAATTTTTAATGGTTGTTAGTTGCTCTAATTATTCAGTTTAGAGTGGGAGCTGTGAATTCTTCTCATATTCCGTTGATGTTCTATTTTGCAGGTCAATGGGCTACCCACCCTAGCTGAGACCTGGGAGCACTTGCGATGTAGAGGACAGAATTAGAAGCATATTACATATCTTCTATCAACAGTTATACTGTTACAGAACAAGCATTGATTCTTCAAGATTCAGCCATATCATTTGAATACAAACTTCGTGGCAGTTTTTTTTCTAAATAGCTCCAAGAGTTTGTAGCACCTTCAGAAGTTAATCCGGATAATTTGAAATTAAGGTAAAGCAAGAGCCACTATGAGACACAGGTGCAGTCGAGGGACCACAATGCCAAGACTCAGCAATCAGCCTCACGCACCGCACCGGCATGCGACTCAAACCCCACGGCACGGAGTGTCAAGTCTAGCACCTAGCACTACCCTAGATAGGGAGCTCCGCCACGAAGATCGAGACAAAAGTAGGTAGGGGGAGACATGCATTGTGTCGTCAAAGAGCAAAGGTGAGCCGAGACGCCATCAAGAGCACAAGCTCCCACACGCAACAGCAGCCACTCGAGGCTCTAGGGCAAGCACATCCATGTGGCCGAGACCAAGCGAAGGCCAGCCGAAGCGAGAAACACCGCCGTCGGCCCCAAGCTGGCTGCACCAACACCACCAAACACAGCACCGACAACCCCGTATAGCAACAAAAGCCAGTGTTTGGGTCTCCAAGATGACGCCTCCAAGGAGATACTGTTATCGATGGCACAACACCATCATTTGATCCGGCTAGCCGGATCTTAGGTTTTCACCCGGAGACCACAAAGCCAAGAACTGTAGGTGCTCGCGTTCCACAACGGCACCGCCAGAGAGGGAACGATGGCAAAAGTCACCGTTGTCGCCGGCAACGACAAAGTCGATGCAGGGTTCTCACCCGGAGTTTGAGCACATCCCTACAGCCAGATAGCAGCCGACCACCACTCACAGCCGCAGCAGCCCAGCACACCTCACAGAGACCACCGACGGCCAAGTTTCAGCACAAGGCGTCGGATCCACCAAAGCCGCCGGACGCAACACAAGCATTGAATCCTGCCGAGCACCATGCCGGCAAGGAGCAGAGGAGTGGTGCCCGAGGCCAAGAACCACCATGATTCCGAGCAGTGGCCCTCACCACGCGATGGCGTGCACCTTGCACGCCCACGAACGGCTGCCCAAGGAGGTCGGGATCCAGACGCCAGCTGCGTCGACCGAGAAGAAGAACTTGATGCACATCAACGGCCCATCCGGGGCCCAGATTGGGCACGACAATCGCGCCGCCACCTGCGGAGCTCCACCACGACGCCCCGCCACCTCTCACCAACCCCCGCCGCCGAGCACCACGTCCTGCCGCCTGCAGACCCCGCAGGACCTCGCCACGGAGAGGACGCACGCGCGCCAACGAGCAGCCAAATCCCGTAGAGCCCCGCCACCCAGGGACCGCGAGGAGGCACCCCGCCGCCGCCGTCGGACGCGCGAGCTTCGCCCGGCGGCTTCCTCCGGCTGCGGCGTGCGCAAGGAGGAGGATTGGGGGCTGGTTGTTAGGGTTTGGCGAGTCGCCCCCGAGTCGCCCTGGGCAAGAGCGACGCTGGGTCTCCCGAAACGTTTTCCTCCGCCTCACTGTTGGCCGCTTGCAACAGTGGAGCCAAATGTTGGTAGCACCGTCGTAAGCCGCTAGTTAGCCGTACGGATTGCCGTACCACCACTGGCACCTCGCAGCATCGCTGACCGCCAGGTAGCACCACCATCTGCTACTTGTAGCAACACCGTTTGTTCGACCGTTTTCTTAGTGCATCCATCACAAGAGATTTCACCTTACAATGGTATTCTCCAACCGGGACTAAAGGTCACATTTGATCCGGGACTAGAGCTGGTCATGCCTCTAGCCGTTGGAACGGGGACTAATGCTAGTCCCAGACCCTAACTCGACCGGGACTAATGTGATGGACGGAAAACCCATTTTCTACTAGTGGAGGAACCACACTCCACATGATTTCTGCCACTACGACTGGGGTTGGACGACATGGGGACAACCGGACGCGGGGAAAGGTAAGAACGGTTGGTGGAGATGGTGGTCCGGGATTTGGTTGAATAATCATCTTCCCCCTCCTCTCATCTCCACGATGGATCATTAAATATCTGGTAGCCTTCGTTGTGAAAGTTTTTTTTGCATGTGTGTGAGAAATGTGTTGACGACGCAACACATAAAAGGAGGAAAAACAACGATAACTACTCCCTCCGTCCAATAAAAGATGTCTCAACTTGATCAAAAATTGGATGTATCTAGACATGACTTAGTGTATAGATACATCCAAATTTAATAGAAAGTGTGACATCTTTTGTTGGACAGAGTGAGTACATAAACCAACCACTTGCTCGCATACAAATTATCACTTTTACTTCCTATATGACCGAATATCGGGGATACATCTTAAACTCCACACAAGTTAATTTTCTACAGAGAAATCACGTATCGTAGATTAAAAAATTCTGGATTTTTATAATTAGTATATGTAACTACACATCTAAAGGGTTTTTAAGTAAATATGATTGCTTGTGGGCTACACAAAAATCACATTTGGTTGTTTGTGTATCTCATAAATAAAATATTTATGAAGTGAAAATCGTAGAAATGTATAGCACACATACATATACATGTCTACTTCGTCTCAAAAGTTACTTTTGAAATTTTGAAATCCAAATTGCACATCTGCTGCCGTTCAATAGCGAGAGAAGAAAAAAAGTGAAGACGGCAAAGGAAAATTTGGAGCAAAGCGGGCTTTCAAAATTTGGGGTTCTCCCACAGCCGTTACTACTTCCTCCATTATGCTTTGCTTGGCCAGCCTTGCCCAGTTCGTCTTCGTATTTCCGGCATTTGATAGGCGTATCCATCCACCTCACATGATTTAACACCTTCCTATTTCTGAAATCGGAGGCTTTTACACCCGATGTCCAGTTTATTTGTACTTCGCTCTCCCTTTTCAACAGCCCCGAGCAAAAACATATGGCTGCCGGTTCCTCCTCAATCCCCCGGCCACATTGCAAGAATCATCGGTGGAGTTCCCGCAGAAGGATATGCCCTCGTAGAGGTCCTCCACGCTTTTGCTTCTGGTCGATAGATCATTGGTACCACTTTGAGTTTCCGTGAAAATATTATCTTACTAGATAAAACTATTGCATATTCTTAGACCAGAATATTGTTAAGACAACTAGCATGGTGGCCCTCGCAAATGCGAGGGCATCATCTGTAGTTTTCAAAAAATAAAAATGTGGCTTCATTGATATCAATAATATTATTTTGAATGATGTCACAACACATTTTTCTGAACAACTCCCGCAACAGTTTCGGTACACAGTATACCATGTATGCGGGTAACATTTTTGGCATTCTAAAATTTGTGGTCAATTGATTATCATGACATATGTTGAAACACCCTTGTAAGTGATACTGGATATGGATATCGTAAATTGAACTATAATTTTTACATGATGTTGAATCAGTATGCTAGGTTAGTTATCTTTGATAAAAAACATTGAATTAAGATAGAATAGTGTATCGTCCTTAACAGGTAGATCACATTAAATGTTGAGAATTATCTTGTTTTGATGCTTCTTTCTCTCATCTATTCACTCTATGTCACATACAAATATGAACATGGTGAAACTTTGGCTATTATTTATTATATGAATATGATGCTAAGGATAAATTGTTTTGTTCTAGACATATTCGAGAACATGTTTATATTTTTTCAAAATTATAGAAGTAAGAATCGTAATTCTTCACTCTTACCTTTTTTTACCTTCATTCAACGGTTCTATGCACCCGAACAAATGTATTTTTTGTGTTGTGCAAAATGACCGTGTGGCTTAGACGACATAGTTCAAGAATATTTAATCAGCCATCAATTTTGTTGTACAATTGAACTGACATATGCTTTCATGTTTATTTTATTACCTGAGAGAAAGACATATACGATAGTCCAAATATGTCTACTCTACAAATCAAGCAATATCCATGAAAACAATTCGTAATAACGCTTCTCAGGTCCTAGGATTAAAAGTAGTATTTATACACCATGTTTATAATAATCAGAGGGACATTCTCGTTGATAATGTGTCGACTAATGTTATCTCTTCATCAATTTTGAAGATTTATCATCATGCGAAGAGGTTACACTCGCAGTTTATCAATAAGCGTAATTTCCTTAGTGTGAGAATGCTCCCGTTGATAGTACGGGTAATGTGTGGTTTCATTAATATTCAAATCCCATGACTCCCAAATGCGTTTTGTGAGAGTGTTGTCTCACGGTTATACAGAGCTAGCCGAGCTAGTTAAATTTTGGAGCTAGCTGTCCAGAAACAACACTCTGGTCACCACATAGGCTCTGCCGGGAAGAAAGTCTTATTTGCTCCCGAACTCCTTTGCTCTCTATTTAAGGAAAACAAAAATACATTTAAACGTTTTAGAATAATCTGAAAAAATCATTCATGCTTTTAATGATGTTTTCCACAAACCTGTAAAATCTCGAGTTGAAATAATTTATATTCTAAGCTACACAAAAATAAAAAATCTTATATATTTTGGAGATTTGAAAGCGTGTATATTTGATCCGCACACTTTACATTTTTGTATATCTCAGAATATAAATTATTTCAAATCAACATTTTACACGTTGATGGGATACACAATTGACAACATGCAGAATTCTCTTCAGATTTTTGTAACTTATAAATATGATTTTTGATTTATTTTATCAAGATAGCACTGGTGCTCAGAGTAAGAAATCGCTACTCATGTTAGTGCCGCTAAACGACGAAAAGTACAGGTACCTCGACTACGTTATCCGTCGGGTGGCGACATGTAGTTGTACAGTCCTATGTTCATTGCACGTGCAAAAAATATCATACCTAGCATGTATTTTCCTCACACTTCCTAGTCCTGTGGAATACTTTTTTTGCGGGGAAGCGAAAGACATATTCACACCCACATACATTACCGTGCAATGCTCAATACGGATTTGTTGTGGACGTTCAATGACCAATTAACCTGGCTGGTCGATCGATCGACCGTGCACTTGCCGACCCTGCCCAAAGGAGCACGTACTTGACCGGCCTTACGTTCAAACCGGCCGCCGATTTTATTTTTTTGGAAAACGACATGTGTATTTTTTTCGCTTTTCGTACCAGCCAGCCAAGGTGTGTTATATATTGTGTCAGATAGAGATAGGTTACGTGACTACTAATCTTATATTAAATCCTAACCACGTATTTTAGATCTAACTGTTAAAATTAATTTAAATGATGTGCCTTAACGTGGTGGCTTTATTAGACGTCTTTATTTTACTTTTAGTATATAATAGATAGATAGATAGATAGATAGATAGATAGATAGATAGATAGATATGCTTATATTTTATTTTATTTTAGAAAAGGGGCAGGCCCATCCTCTGAATCGATTGATGCATGCGGCCTTTTTTTTTTTTAAAGCATCAAGTCTTACAAAGTTTTACAAAAAAAAAGAGCCCTCATGGATCACTCAAAGTCTCAACGAGAATAAGCAATCTAAATAAAGGAAAAGATATGGAGTGCCTCTGCATCAACATGTTAATCTTAGATCAGAACGCCAGCTGCACTGGGCATATAGATCCGATGCAACCGATTCCAGGCGGCTGCACCCAAAATCCATCGCGGCTCGCTTCTCCGTTGATTGTAGGAAGGACCACATACGGATCCAGTGTGTAGCCATAGGGATAACCTGCATAAAAGAAGTGTTTTTTGCTCTGTTAAAGATATAATCATTGCGTATGTTCCAAATAGCCCATAGCAAAGCACAAACTCCAACTCGGATTTGAGCCTTCTCTTGTTTAGCAACTCCTCTTAACCAATTACCAAACAAGTTTTTAATATTATTTGGGGGCTGAATATTAAATGTCATATGAACAATACGCCAAACCATTTTTGCAAAGGAACAAGATATAAACAAATGTTGAATTGTCTCCTCTTGATTACAGAAACAACATTTTTTACACCCATCCCACTTACGCTTTGCTAAATTATCCTTGGTCAAAATCTCTTTGCGATGCAAGAACCACATAAAAATTCTAATTTTCAAGGGAACTTTCATCTTCCAAATATATTGGCGCAAGTATCTTGTATGACCACTAATGAAATCAAGATACAAAGATTTTACCGTAAAAACTCCCGACCTAGTTAAACCCCAACGAAACACATCTTTTTGATTCGTGAGATTTATATACATAAGCCGGTTTACAAGATGAAGCCAACTTGACCATCTATTCCCCGTCAAAGTCCTCCTAAAACCTATGTTCAGTGGAGCATTAGACAAAACCATTGCCACCGAAACTTCTTTTCGATGAACAATATTATACAGTGATGGATATTGTGTAGATAGGGGTCTATCCCCTAGCCATGTATCCTCCCAAAACCTCGTATTGACTCCATCACCTACTGTAAAAGAACCTCGCTCAAAAAATTCATCTTTTACTTTCATAATTCCTTTCCAAAAAGGAAAGTCTGATGGTTTCCCTTTAACTTGTGACAAAGATTTAGAGTGAAGGTATAAGATTTAGATATGCTTATGACAGCCATGTAGTGCCGTTAGACCAAAACAGGAGCGCTCTGGACCATCTTGCAAAGGGGGTCCAAGAAAAAGGACAAGTGCCTTCTAAAATACTGCAAGCGAGGTATACGCAACAGGTAGATAATTTCCTCTCAGTTTTTTCTAAGAGGTTGTGGTACACAATCTTGTCTGGGTTGGTTTCTTGGTGGTTCTCTTTGTTTAGCAGGGACTCTAAGATCGCCGGCGAAGTGTGGGAAATTTTGCAATTGCAGCTACTGCAAGTGTGCCAGCTGAAGTTGATGCTTGTCACGAGTGACTATTTATTTTTTGTTATTGTTGATAGATCTCATTATCTGGTTTTGTTTGGTAGGAAGAAGAAAGCGGAGGCACGGACGTGGCCAATGGTCCGTCCTGGAAAGAAGCGGAAAGGAAGTGTCGATGACACTCCTGCTAATACGAAGACCCTGCTGAGAGCTACCCAGGCGTACTCTCGTGACAGCTGCAGCCTCACGTACGGGATGTTGCAGGTTTAGAGTTTGCAGCCTGAATATGTTGGTGCTTATATATGAGGTCTTTTACGGTGATTGGCACGGTACCGTGTGGTACCGTTGGTACCATAGACTATTTTTTTTAACTGTTCATTATGACATGATTTTTTTAAATCGTTGATTAAATCTTGATGAAGTGCACCGAATTATAACCACGCTTTGGTGTGGTTTGGTTAATGGTGTTCTACGGTGTCCCACCGGTGTAAGTATATACGTCTTGACCTCGTCGAGCCGACAGCGCCGAGCTCACGGCCACGGTAGCAGGGCAGAGAGAGGTCGTTGTGGAGGGTCCCGACCTGGTTGCGCGACGGAGGAGGCCGGATGGCCGTCGACTGAGGCGTGCGCTGTCCGGCGAGCACCACATCGTGTTGTTCTTCCCGCCGTGCGCTTCCTCCCGCCGGAGTACCGCGTGGCGGCGTGCTCCTTCTCTGACTCCTCGGCCGCCATGAGCAGCAGCACGAAGGGCAAATCCGAGCTTCAGATGGACATGGAATACCTGAGCGGGGTCCCGCGTACAGAAGTGAACCACGACAACGATGCATCACGTACACAGATAGAATGGTGTCCAACAGCGAGGATGGCCACCATCCGGGGCATGGACAACAGCACGCACGAGCTGTACATCGTGGGCCACCGCCCAGGTGAGGCCAAGTGCCCAAGTCGCCGATGACGTTGCGCTGGAGGACTCGATGGTGTCGCTGGACGACTGGAGCTGGGGCCCATCGGCGGCATGCTCGTGTCGTCGGACTTCTCCATGGCGGTGTCGGTGCTTGTGGTGCAGCAGTACGTTGTGGTCGGGGCGCCCGTAGCCGCCGCGCACGGACGCGTCCGAGGCTTGTTGAGAGCTTGTGGAGCGCGGCCAGGCACGACAGCCTTTGTTGTTGCCACAGCCCCTAACTTTCTCTCACACTCGCAGTTCGAACGGAGGTGGAAGAAGAAGTTGGACTCTGAACTTTTCGGGCGCTCTAGCACCACGCCGCACTGACGGCTTTTACTGAATATCTGCCGAGCTCAAAACTCATTGCAGTGATACATACATGGAGGTACAACCTAGTGGAGCTCTCCTCTCCTGCCGGCGTCCAACAGAAACACATGCACGTCCAGCCGCACAAACAGCTCGTCCACGCACCCGAGCAACGGACTCAGCCACGATCAAGATTACTGCTAACAGCCTTGTGTCGGCCGGGACGTCGTCGGCAGGGGAGTAGAGCATGGCGAAGAGGAACGGGAGGAGCTTGGCGGAGGAGAGCGGGGTGTGTGCATCGCCACCGCGTGGATGTGGTCCTCGCCAACGCCGAGCGCCTCCAGCACGCGCTGCCCGCCACAGAACACGGACGGCGCGCCGAAGGTCACAAGGGGAGCAGCGATTCTGGCCTGACCACCCCACGGGCCATCAGCATCAAGCTCACGCGGAGCACGGCGCCGGTGAGAGGTCCCAGTGCGGGACGACTCGGAGTCGGACGGCGACGCGGTCCGGTAGGCGCGCGCGACGCGCACGGAAGAGTCCGGGTCGCGCACCCGGCGCGGTGCAGCCCGAAGCACCGGTGCGACAGCAACGAGGAGGGCTAGCAGGCAGACGGAGTGCCGGCGGTGCGAGGTCTTGTAACTTTTCGTAATGTCGTTAACCTCCGTGATAAACGGATCATGGGGTTACGGTTTGATCAGTTTGCTGGTCCACGGATACATTTAAAAATAATTATAGATACATAATTTTGATACCAGTCAGTTTCGGTACCGGCTCCACTACCGGTCCCACACAAATTTCGGTACCGCGGTACCGTTCGGTACCGTCAATCTGGTACCGTCTTTTTTATACCGTTAGATCAGGATGGATTAACGGTTCTTAAAAATGCCAACCACTCTAAAACTTGTATATATTTTAGGTAGTTACGAAAAGCATACAATGTTTTTTTCAAGGATACGCCATGAAAGGGCGTATAATTTTAAAAAAGCATACAATGTCAAGGCGCATCATTTTTAAAAAGCATACAATGTTAATCTATGCTAGTTAGGTTGCTGCAACAACATCTTGTCAATATCTTCAGCACATCACATTTGCATTTAAATGTCTGAGCATATGGCAGATAGCCAGTTAAATTAGATACCATCATAGGAAGTAATCGTGAAGATTAGACGGTTCTTATTCCCTAATCCGCATTTGATGCTTTGGCGTGCCGTTGGAGATAGCTGTGCTTAGAGCGTATCTACCAAACCGCACAACCGTAAACCTATTATAAGGTTCGCGAAATTCGCATTTTTGCGCGAAAACGAGCTGCGAATTCTGTTTTAAGGACTGCTTTACGGGTACTGCTATGGCGCGGCTCGTTTTCGCGAAACTTAAACCATTCAGTTTTCAGCATTTTCAGCAAAGATCATCCATTTGACAATGAAAAATAATTACGTTAGCTCAAACAATAATACATATTATTACAATAATCCATATTATTACAATAATCCAATAAATGTATACTCAACAATAATACATGACAAGAATAAATGTCTACCGAATGGAAACAATTGTTTCAATCATACATGAATAAAATGAAATGAAATGAAAAATGAACTCAAATGAAGAAAAATTGCAGAAAATTTACTGCCCGTGCAACTGCCAAATGTGCTAAATGAGGTCTAGTTGCAGTTGCTAGTGGGTGTCCTCGTTCTCAATCTTCCTGTAAGTCTGAAGAAACGCTTGTACAGAATCTGGGTTTCTTGCTGGCTTCACACGGCTATCAACATTGTCATAAGACAAATCCAAGTTTAAGTCTCTTTCATCTTCAACGATCATGTTGTGAAGAATCACACAACATGTCATGATGTTCTTCAGAGTGTTCTTGTCCCAAAAACGGGCAGGTCCTCGAATAATGGCAAACCTAGATTGCTGGACACCGAATGATCTCTCTATGTCCTTTCGACAGGCCTCTTGTGCCCTCGCAAATTCTGCCTCCTTCTTTACTTTTGGTTTGGAGATGGTCTTCACAAATATACACCACGGAGGATAAATACCATCGGCAAGATAGTATCCCTTTGTGTAATCATGCCCGTTAACAGTGAAGTTGCAAGCCGGAGCATCGCCTTCAGCTAGCCTACGAAGTAGATGGGACCTCTGCAAAATATTGATATCATTGAGCGTGCCCGGCAAACCGAAAAAGCAATGCCAAATCCATAGATCCTCGGACGCAACGGCCTCTAGCACAATTGTTGCATCGCCTCACATGCCGCAGTATTGCCCGTGCCAAGTTTTGGGACAGTTTTTCCAAGTCCAATGCATACAATCTATGCTGCCTAGCATGCCCGGCGAACCCCGCTTCTCATTTGCAGCCATCAACCTCTTCGTGTCATCTTCATTGGGTGCTCGAATGATCGTTTTCGCAAATGTGTGAACCGACTCGATTGTCGTATCCTCACCAGTGCGAAGATACTCATCGGCGTAGTCAGTCGGAACTCCATACGCAATCACTCTCTCTGCGGCCGAAATCTTTTGATAAGCACTAAATCCTATCGAACCCGCAGCATTCCGTCGGTGGGTAAAATATCGGCAATTTTCCTCACACGCTTTGACAATCTTCACAAAAAAGAGAGCGGCCCATTCGGTACCTTCTACGGAAGATGTGAGCCGGATACGTCGGGTTCTCGGCGAAATAGTCTCGCATGAGCAGCTGGTTGCCGTAGAAGCGGTTGCGAGGGATGCCAAGGCGGCCTGCTCTGGATCCTTGCCGTGTCCTTCTATAGCGGTCCTCGAACTCCTTCACGGCGAGGACCGCAACCACCATCTGCTGCCGGCGACTCTCGAAGAGCTCATCGACATCGGAGTCATCGGAGGAGGACGAATCGGAGAGGAGGAACTCCTCGCACGGGGTCAACGACATCTACAATGGAAACAAGAGCTCATTTTAAACCTACGAACGAAGCTACGAAGAGGATATTCGACCGGAACATCGAGTTCCGTCAGATCCAGCGAGCGGCGGCACCTCGGCAGCGGCGATTCCCCAAGCGTGGCAACTCCGCAAGGTCTGGAACGGTAGATCCGGCGGGCGGCGACCACTCGAGCGTGCCGGGAGTGGCGGGATGGGCGGCGGGGGCGGCGGCGCGGTGGGGAACGAAGACGTCTCGGAGCCGTACTGAAATGTCCCTCCCGCCAACCGATTCCGAGATATACAGGGGCCCAGCGGTTCGTGAGGGAGCTCTTCGAATTCGCAGTTCCGCGGGCCGATTTGCGGGGCGCCCTTAAAATGTTTTACGGGCCCGCGAAGTTTGAGTGCGCTACTATTTTTATTTTTAATATTTCCGAACCGTTTTTAACAGTTATTTTACGATTCTGCGATGATTTGAGTGCTCTGGATGCTCTTACCATCTACTACCCACATGAGCACTGAGCAAGAAGACAGTCTCCATTAATGGCCGGTCAAAGACTTCGCACCGACCCCTGTCGTACGTGCAGATATATGGAGCCAAACACGACGACACTGCGCCAGCGGAGAGGACGCGACGGAGGCCGCCGCGTGGACTGGGACACTGCCTGCGGCGACGGGTCACATCGGCGCCCTTGTCACGGACGTCGTCGGCAGGCAGCGGCCCATCCATCCAGACCAGCGTCGCTGCTGCTGACGACGCTGCTTCCTTCCTTCCCCTATCCACTCTTCCACAGAGCTGTTTCCCTTCATCTTTTAATGGCACATCGCTTGCCTGAGACGTTTAGATCAGACATGGCTTTCTCCGGCCGTACGCCTCAGGTGAGGTGAGGTGACATGAGAAGCCCGCAGCGTCTGAGAGGACGTGTGATGTGCTCCGTCTCCTCGTTTCCCGGCGTGCTATCCATCCATTTGTAGCTAGCAGAGGCAGCATCTGCAGGTGGCTCAGACGACGACATCGTCATCCGTGCGTGCGACCGTGCAGGTTCCCAAAGATTGTGATTCAGCTGTGCATGCCATGTCGAATATAGTAGGAAAAGTGTCATGTTTTTCTTACCATGTTTGACGCTCACGAATTTTATGGCAACAGATAATCTCCGGGTTCACCGACCTTGGTCTTTTTTTTTTTGAGAAACACGTTACAACGCAAGCGTTCATATACACGCGCACACACTCACCCCTATGAACGCACGCACGCACACCCTACCCCTATGAGCACCTCCGAGAGACTGAGCCGGCGGATCAGGTCTTGAGATTGACGAAGTCACCACAGGCGCCTCGCTGTCGACGGGAACGTCGCCTCCCACTGAAAGAATATTCTGCCTAAATGCAACACACAGACGTCAAACCTGGGGTTTGAACTCTGGTGGGCTGAGGGTTCACCTACCTTGGTCTTGATCCTGCACAAGTGACTATGGCCTTGTTCGGTACACAGAAAGGCGTAGGAATAGAAAAACTCACTAAGTCATGTTTGTTAAATTTTATAGAAACCCAAATCACAGGAAATTTTTCAAACCGTCATTTGGATGACACAAAAAACATAAAATTATAAGACATAGGAAGATTAAATACGAGGTGAGACATTATGTTTGTTCTTCTCTAATAGTCCATTTAATTCAAACGAATGAATTCTCCAAAATTCCTATATACGTAATGCTTTCTCACTACGGGAATCATCGATAACGCCGGCGGCATTTGCCGTCGGGTTCAGCACGGTTACCCTCGGCGTAGTGGTACGCCGACGGACACCGTCGGCCTAGCGTCGTCGGCGTAGAATCCATCGGCGTAGCGTCGTTGCCGTCGGCGTAGTTTTTACCATCGGGCTAATAGCTACGCCGACGGCATAGCTCCGTCGGCATAGCTCTACCAAATATTTTTCGAAAACAATTTTCCAAAAAAACAATTTTTTTTGAATTTTTTTCCAGTTTTTTCAACCTTTTTCATTATTATTTCAATACCGATTTAGTCATCTAATTAATCTCATATCACACAATTAAACTAAGATCAAACTTCCTAGACGGTCACCCATACTTAGATTGCTTCAGGCCAAGCACGCTTAACTATTTCGTTCTATTCTAAAGAGATTCCAATTGAGATGTCATACCTTGTTGCTATTAGTATGATATCAATCATATTACCCTCATTCATGATATTACACTTTTTAATATTTAAAATTTCAAAAATAAGATTTGAATAAACAAAATAACTATGTTTAATAATACTTGAATAATAATAATAATAATAATAATCAATTATTTTACATTAGTTTTGTCTTTTTCCATTTAATAAGAAATAATTCATATCTTCATATTTGTATATCGAAATTTACTAAATAAAATGTCTATATCGATCATAAAAATGAGAGGAATTCAAATATGACATCCATGTCATCATTTGCATAATGAATAATGTCTTTTAAAATAAATAAGAACCAACATAAATCAGCATAAAGTCAATTAAATAGGGGAATTTAGATAGAAAGTAAGAAAATTTCTTATATTTAGCGATTATCCATCAAATATGTACTACTCTTTGTGAAAATTAAATGGGTGTCATTTTGGACCATATTTTATGTACTTGCTTCACAAAAAAAGACATTTTTAGCACTTAAAAAATGGAAAATGATATTTCTAAAATGAATTTTTAAAATCGCTTCGGCGACGTTGTTTCCCATACCATGGCACACATATGTGCTGAATATGGGCACTTTATCACAAACTATGACATGATAATTGCCATAAATTGGTCATTTGGCTTGAAACTTATGCACGTTTGTAGTTGATTGACATTTTTGTGAAGTATTGTTTTGAAAAGTTTGTCAAAACTCAAGTTTATCATTTTTTCTAGAAACTAGTACATATAAAAGGACTCCATGCAAAAGGGTTTCTTTTTTTGAGTATTTTTTCACTTTTTTTCATTTCTTTCAAAAAACGGTCAAAATGGAGAGCATGGCTATTCATCAAAAGTGGTCGAATTTTCCAAAAATATCGACGGTTCTATGTTGTAACCACTACTTGTGTACCTTAAAATTATTTTTGTAAGAATTTCAGAGCAAATTATCACACAGTTTTAGTTCAAATTTGAATTACTTTTGGAAAATTGACATAAAGTCAATTAAAGAGGGGAATTTAGATAGAAAGCAAGGAAATTCCTCATATTTAGGGATTATCCATCAAATATGTACTACTCTTTGTGAAAATTAAATGGGTGTCATTTTGGACCATATTTTATGTACTTCCTTCACAAAAAAAAGTCATTTTTAGCACTTAGAAAATGAAAAATGATATTTATAAAAAGAATTTTGAAAATCGCTTCGGCGACGTTGTTTCTCATACCATGGCACACATATGTGCTGAATATGGGCACTTTATCACAAACTATGACACGATAATGGTCATACATTGGTTATTTGGCTTGAAACTTATGCATGTTTTTAGTTGATTGACATTTTTGTGAAGTATTGTTTTCAAAAGTTTTGTGTGGACTTGTATCTTGGTTCTCACAGCCTACCAACACACTAGTATACATATGTTGTGGGTCCATGCAAATTTTGGTGGGGTTCCGACGCTCCGGACCCCCGACACGGAGAAACCCCACATCCGCTGGGAAAAAGTCAAACCCGGCGATCTACCCCTTTAAACGGCGCCGAGAGGGGTAGACGCATGAACTTTTTTGCTTGGTTGTGTTAGGTTGATACATAGGGCCATGGGGAACCAATATTTCATCTACTCCGTCGCATGATTCCATGCCCGGCACCCGAAACGGGAGTTTTCCACCTCTAAGTGCATGAACTTACTAGGGGGTAAGAGGGGTCGATGTAGCGGGTCGCACCTCGGAGTTGTATCTTGCTTCCCACAGCCTACCAACACAATAATATACATATGTTAGGGGTCCATGCAAGTTTTGGTGGGGTTCCGACGCTCCGGACCCCCGACACGGAGAAACCCCACATCCGCTGCAGATTCCATCGCGCTACCCCCATATATGTGTCCTTATATTCTGGCCAACATTTGATCACAATCTTTGTACAATTAGTTCTTATGTTATTTATTGTGATTTGATAAATTTTTAATGTAATCTGATTTTTTTATGGAAAAAAGTGAAAAACAATTTTTTCATGTGGTGAGCCCGACGGTAATGCCGTCGGCATTACGTTGAGTATTTTTCGTGTGGTGAGCCCGGCGGTAATGCCGTCGGCATTGCGTTGAGTAACCCGCTGGGGTCACGGCGCCGTGAAACCGTGCGTCGATGTGGCCACGTGGAGAAGGAATTCCGACGGCGTTTTTACGCCGACGGTGGCCGTCGGGCTCACTACACGAATGCTGACGGCATTCTGGCGCCGACGATTTTTTCCGTTTCGTCGGGCTCATGTTGTAACGCCGACGGCCCCGACAAATGGCCGTCGGCATAGATATTGCCGTCGGTATTCTCAGTGTTTCCCGTAGTGTCTTACACTATAATTTTATAGGAATTTTAACAAGAGGTTGGACTTATGGAAAAATTATTATAAGTTTATGACAACTATGACTTGTATCCAACTCTATAGAAAATTCTAGTGTTTTTCTTGTGCTGCAACCAAACAGCCGATGTTACCAGTTTCTGTGTTTTCAGTTCCGGTAGGATTGCACATGTCATGACATTCTAGTCCTAAGTTTTCCTGTGTCTGTGATTTTTGAATTCCTCTGAACTAAAGAGGCTCTAACATTTCTATAAAACAGCCTATCATCTACGAATTTTAAAGAAACCGAGTTTCATATTCCTTTGTTATAGATGATGTCATAGGAATTTTTTCTGTAATATTCCTGTCCCACAAAATTCTTATCATTTTGGTCTGTTTCAAACGGGTCCTAGTTCATTTGAGGTCGTTCATGGAAACAACCTATCTAGTGCAGTAAAAAGTCTATTAATGGTACACACATCTAATAATTAACTCTCACAGTGAAAATTATTTTGATCCCAACGCGGTCAGAAAGGCCTTCTGAAGTTGTGAGTTCTGAACGGTTGACTGGTCTAGCACAAGCTGCAGCGCACCGCCAAATGAGGGAAAATGAAGCAAGCAGTGTACGCACGAGTCACATCCGTTCCCGCTTCCCAGCATGCATGCACGGCAAGTCGGCAGATCATTTCATGCATGACCTGGTCGAAGGAGGACTTGGTAATAATCAAATTGATCTACTGAGATTACACCACCGATGAAAATGGTGTACGAATAGACTGATCGGACCGGGAAAGTAAAGAGATCACTGTGCGAGTTTCAGCGCAAGCTGACTGCCACTGAGCTAGTAGCTCCTGGATTAAAGAAGAACACACGCTACGCTGAGAGGGTGGGAGTGGCTAGATGCTAGGTGTACGTCGTCCATCGTTTGTCCCGATCAAACTTACTCTCGTACCATCCCACGAAATCAATGGAGAATCAGCAGGGCAGCGATGAGTGTCTGTCCTTTCGTGGCGAACAAACGAACGATTGAATTGCCTGGTAAATTCGGCTACAGTACACTGGAGTATGGATCATTGAATACGAGTACTGAATAATGCATGCAATGGGATCCATCATTGGATAACAAGTGTAAGATCCAAAAAAAAATTACTCCCTCCAATCCCTTAAAACTGTCGTGACAAATGGACCGCCTACGTACAAATCCACAACACAAGCTAGAAGTACCGATTTTTAGGATCAGAGTGAGTATGAATGTTTGCAGGCAGTATATATAGCCCGTTTTTCTCCTAACCATTGTAGCCAGATTCTACAACTGAAGTATTGGCCCTGTAAATGAATTACTTACATCAATCCAAAATAAGTGTCGTAGTATTAAATTACGCTCAACTCAAAACAACAATGTAATATTTATCATGTGGTACTAGGATGAAAGTTCATTAGCAAGATGGATAACCAAATACGGAATTTAATTAGGGCATGTACAATGGTAGAGAAGGTACGTCTTTTCTTAGTCATTCACATCATTTAAAGAAGACATAATTATAAGTTGTATAAGATATTATCTCTTATTGTCATCCCTAACAATGAATGAGAATTAATTATATTTTAGTAGAAAATTAAATTTCTAAGCGAAGACAATTGGTACAATGGTGAAATTAGTCTTCTCTTATTTCGTAAGAGGTCATCTCTTAGCTAAGCGAAGACGGTCTTCCCTTTCTTCAGCCTATCTTCTCCATCTAGAGAATTATCCTATGTGTCACCCCATTATACACGCCCTTACCAGTATAAGAGGTCATGCTAAGCTAGCTTCAACACTGCCTACTGCTAATGAAACGAAAATTGTTGGTGTGAAGAATTTTGGAAAATGTAGTTTTTCCACAACTAGTTGGATGTCCCCGATTTATCCGGACATTCATTCTAAATCCAACGACCACGGTGAATTATTTACAAAAGAATCTCGCACTTGCATAAAAATGATTGTTGATACATCTTTTCTATTTTGAAAAAAACTGATTCTCTGCATGTTAATAAAATCAGTTTCATGCATGAAAAAATGCTTTTGAAATAAGATTAATTAGGGTGTGCAAAAAAATTGTACGGATCTTGGTACAGTTGGACGCCCAAGATACTTGGGGTGCGTCCAACTGGTTGTGGTTAGGCATTTTGCGTTTTGGAGCCTGAGTTCCAAATATCTTTTTTTTTTAAATTATACGAAACGGTATTTATACGTTTCAAAAATTGGAAACAAATCTGAGATGTAGATAATGTTGAACTCTACTATTTAAAAAATATCAGTGCAAACTTATATTTTAAATTGTGCAAAAATGACAAATATGTGATTTGGTCGCTGAACAGTACTCCATAGAAACATATTTTCATTAATTAAGAATAAGTTTTTATGTCTTACAATGTGTGACGAGAATAACATCGATCATGAGCACTTAATTTTATCCACCGTGAGGACATGTCTGTCCTCCATAGAAACAACTTAATAACAATGCTAAGTTTTTTATTTTGAGACAAGGAAAATGATTTTTCCATTTTCATAAATTAAGAATAAGTTTTCATATGTCTTACAATCTGTGACGAGAATGACACGACAAAAATAAAAAAATCACTCTCGCGGCATTACAACACTAAGCACTTTTGCACCGAGCCACCACAACTCTCTGCTATCTTTGTCACTAACATTAAGGAGTGGACAATTGGTTTCGGAAAACCCTCGCGTTTATTTCTTCCCACACTTCCATGAGACAAGCATGATAAGCGTGGCCATCGCATCTGATGAGGCCCCCTCTCATGGATAATCTCGCTCCAACATTCCTTCACAGATTGATCTTGATGCCATCCATCCGGCATCACATCATGGATCCCAAGCCACATCTTCAAGGAAGAAGCGGCAATTGAAGAGGAGGTGTCCGGCCGAATCATTCACTTAGTTGCAAAGCTTACACCTTCCATAATTTGCCACCCCCTTCGTTCTAGCCTATCGGCCGTCTACACACAGTTTTGGAGGATTAGCAATGCAAAGATCTTGCACTTTATGGAAGCCGAAAGTTTCCAAATCAATGAGGGCATGAAAAATGAACTGTACCCCAATAATTACATCTTCTAGGCTGACGATGAGGAGTGCGCATGGTCATTTGTAAACTTCAAAGTGATCATGTCCGGAGCTTCATGTTGAATGTGCACTCCTTCAAGCATCTCCTAAAGCCTTAGAAATTATGTTAGAGGATGATGGTTTCATTAAGTCGATAGTTTGATCCAGCCAAATATATGTGGTTTCACCTACGCATCCATGAACATTGAACCATGCACATTTACAAGTTACAAAGATTAATTGCCTCCGATCATAAGCAACGCAGTTTCACCATATATGTAAATAGTTGAATACCCGAGGAAGAGTTGGCCCTTACAAACCTAGAGCTAGTTTGTGTTCAAACGCCGATGGAGGCATCACGGCCATTAGCAAAACTAACATGCAAACTGAACTTACTTAGTCCCTACTTAATCATTTCTACACGGATCATCAGATCTATCGAGCTAGCTAGTTGAACACCGACAGGGGCAGCGGCATCATGCACCCAGCCGCGTGGGCCTCGGCGGCCGCCGCCGCAGCCGCCATGACCATCACGATGTCCTCCCCTCCGCCGTGAACCACGCCGCCCTCCAGCGCTCCGGCAGGATCCCCATCGGGCGCCGGAGCGAGGAAGTGGCCCTGGAACAGGTACTGCGCGTGCATCGGAAACAGGTACTGTGCCTGTGCGTGCGCGGCCGGGTGATCCTCCACGCCGCAGTGCCGCACCACGTTCGTCTGCGCCTCCTCGTGGCCCTGGCGCGCCTTCTGCTTAGACGCCGGGTTCCTCTTCCGTCGCTTCTTCTCGTAGGCGATCCCACGCGCCTTGGCCTGAGAGTCCCTGATGTCGCGGAGGTAGAGCCTGACGGCGCGCGCCCCGAACGGGTTGGCCACGGGCGCCCCGCCGTGCTCCTCGAAGGCGGCGCGCAGTCGGCCAACCAGCGCGTCGAGGCTCCCCCAAGCCTGACGGAGCGGGCACGGGCAGGGTCCCGGCGGGTTCGGGTGGCCGAAGAAGGGGCACCCCGCGGAGTGCACCTTGGTCTTGCCGAACTGGTCGAGGTAGCGAAGGAACTCCAGCACGTGCGCGCCGCTGCACCTGGCAAGCTCCAGTGGGGGGCGGTGGTTCCGGAGGTACTGCCCGAACGTCTGCCAGTCGCGCCGCTTCTGCGACTCGTACCTGCTCGGCCGCGGCGCACCCAGCGCCGACGACACGCCTCCGCCGCCCGGGCTGTCCACCTGGCTGCTCACGCCGGACATGTCCATCGCCGTCGGGTGCAAGGTGACCACCCTACTCGTGGCAAGCTTGTAAGCTCAGATCTGCGCACCGGTGCCATAACAGAATGTCATATAGTCATGAGTATACACATTGCTGGCCTTGACCATTGGTCATACTACTGAAATAAATACAAGATTTTAACCAAGCTCAAGTGTCAGCGTTAAGAGTGCGCTCTGCGGCCATGGGCTGGTTTCAGTTTTTGACCAATTATCTGTCTCTCTCTCGTTCAATCCTTGCTATGGCTATCAGGATTCAGCAAGAACTAGGGTTTTAGGTAAGCTGACGCCTAGCATAAGTAGTACAGTACATACAAAGTACTGATTAAAGAGTGTCCGATTAAAGATCTGAGCTGAGCTAAGCTTTGGCAGCCATGCAAAAGAACTGACACAACCTGAGTCAGGCAGATATGCACAGATGCAAAATCAACGCAAGACATGGCAAAAACAGAAACAAGCTGCGGGATATAGCAAGAACTCTGAGGCTAGCTAGCTATCTGCACAGTGATGGCAATCAATGGGCGAGATTACTTAGCTGGATAGCTATGCCGGTCACACTCACACACGCACGGCTGGAATTAATGGAACCCTAGGAAGGAGAAGCAACTAAGCAAGAGCAGCACTACTGGTACAGATCAAAGGCATGTTTTCTTGCTTGGTGCAGTGAAGACAAATTCAAACGACCAAAACACCTATACATCAGAAGGGAAGAATAAAACTAATTCAATCTAGGGGGAAATTGCGTGATTAATTAAAGCTATTGGTTATTCATTCCCGGATCGAAAGATTTTGCTCATCTATGCTTGCCCAAGATTTGATTTGCACACCCTCAAGAGTCAAGATGCAGCTCATCGCACATAATCAGGCACACATACGGTGCAAAAATCAAAGAGCATCGATCAAGATCGACAGGAAACGCGAGCGAATCTGCAACCCGATCACGCAGAGAACGCACGTACTCACCAAGAAGACGATGAAGGAGGAGATAAAGAAGAAGAAGGGGCGCAGAGAGCACAACAGCAAGCTCGATGGAGGAGGCGGCAGACCAGAGCTGCCTGAGCTGTTGGTGAGGACTGAGACTGAGGAGACCAAGAGGTAGAAGAAGAAGATAGGCCCTATGTAAAGGGGAGGAGGGGCGACAAGGTGGTGGGACCCATGCATGAGCGCAGATATCAAACCTCGTGGTCGTGGGGCAGAGAGAGGAGGAGAGAGGATGGCGATTCTTTCCTCATTGCAGAAAAGGTCGTCACCTCAGTTGTCACTTCACATTCTCTCTCTCACATATCATCATCGTCTTCTCGGTCTATCTCTCTCTTCCCCTGTCCTCTTGTTGGCCATGGTCTAGCTATACACACCTAGCCAGCAGCGGCAGCTTGTCTTCGACATTGAATGCGGTCGAGTGGGGAGGTATGGAGATGTCACGTCAAGATGATGGATTTCACAGGTGAGAAGCAAATGCGTCCGGGGGAGGAGCCATATTTGTCTATTCAAAGCTCCAGAAAGAGATGTCAAATCGTCCATCGGTACGTACGGGCTGCTTCTGAAGTTTTATTGTTTTTATTTTTCGGCTGGCTGGATCCGTCGTCTTCCCGTCCTGATCGTGGGAGCATGGTACAGAATGTCTCGTACTGTATGTTGAGGTCTTTTACGTAGGAATAAAGGAAAACAATCGAAAGTTTGTAATGTGACCGGGACTAAAGAGTTAAATCAGTTTGGATCGAAACCCTGTTTTCTAGTAGTGGATTGAGGTGTCAACAATGGTACACGATTTTCAAACACAAGAATTTTGTGAACAATGGTTTTGCATGCTGCACAAAAATCAGACACAGAAACTTTGTAGAAATGATAATACTGAGTAGATAGAGATAAAGTGTGAGTGTATTGAACTTTATAAAGGAAAAATAAAATAGGATTTGAACTCATGTTGAGATTCTTATGTAATAAGGGGCGTAAGAATTGATTGCTTAGAAATTTGGTGGGCTCATTTCTATGAGGCAAAGACATTTCATAGAAAAAATCCTATGGATTAGATTTCTCCAAAATTCCTATGAAATGCCTCGAAACTAAACGAGCACAAAATGATAAGGTAAAAATGTTATTCATGGTGTTCTATGCGAAAAATAAAATTAATGTTGTAAAAATGATTATTTTTTTAAACATCACATAGACCTATTTGTTGCTAATTTTGGGGAAATTTCTTTTGTCTCGTATGTGTTGCCCACTATGAAAAATCACATTTCAAAAAATATAAATACAATTGAATATTTTGAGTATACATCCGGACATCTAAGTTCGCACACTAATTTTGCAAAAATAAGTTAATTTATGTGGCCTGCGTAGAAACACAAATTCCAGTGCTCCAAAATAACTTTCCATGAGACAATTTTTTGTCTTTTACACATGCCACCAAAATATCTTCTTATCGTGAAACTTTGTGTGCTAATATAGAATATTCGGATGTACATCCGGAATTTTCTCTTTGTTTTTTTATTATTTAAAATGCAGTTTGCATAATATGTGCATCTAGACCTATCAACAAATTCACCGTGTCCATTTTTGTAGAATATTTTTAATTCTTTTTAGAAGCTCGTAATACGGTGAGAGAATATGGGCTCTCCATTCAAAACTATATATAGCCCGACTACGAACATGCGCTTACAAAGGCGAGACTATCTGGAAGGATGCGAACAACTAATAAGTGAGTTGCACAAACAGTAACAGTTATGGTTAATTAAAAGAAGGAATTGCTTATTAAATAAATCCTAAAATTGTATACGTACAGTTCTTACCAATTGCTTCCTCTGATTAGAAAACAGAGGAATTGGAAAAACGTGATTAGAAAACGGAGGAATTGGAAAAACACACAGCAATTTGATAGGATTGGAGGTGTAAAACAGAGGCTTACAAAACAGAGGAAAACTACAGGAATGCTCATTTGGATGATACATAAGAAAAACATAGGAAAAATGTCTCGATCCTACATGAATGAGTTGAGTGTAAAAAACATGTTAGAGTCGATGTTGAAATTCCTATGTAATTGGGGTGTAGGAATGCAATCCATAGGAATTTTGGTGGTATCATTCCTTTCATCCAAATGGATTCCTTGGAAAAATTTCTATGGATTGGAATCCTCCAATATTCTTATGAAAATCGTTCAATACAAAGAGGGCCCATAAGATGTTTTGGTAGGTCAATTTAGCTACCAAAACATCTTAGGACCTCTTTGGATCGCAGGGTTGAAAAACACAGGAATATGAAAAACATAGAAATTTTACAGGTTTGCAAGTATTAAACAGAGGATTGTGAAACACACGAACAGCGCGGGAAATGTCGTTTGGATAGAACGCAGGAAAAATACAGGAGGAGTGTCCCGATCCGACGCACTTGAGGGCCTCTTTCCATTGTAGTATTTTCAAAGGAATTTCATAGGATTCCAATCCTTAGGAATTTTGCCAATGGATTGCCTTTAGTTTAAAGGAATGGTGCTAATAAAATCATATGGATTGGATTCGTATGCATCAATTCCATAGGAATTTGAACATCCACTCCAACCTCTTTTTTACCCTCATGTGTATTGGATCGGGGCATTTTTCATGTTTTTGTCCTGTGTTCTATCCGAACGACAATTTCCCCATTGTTCATGTGTTCTGCCATCCTCTATTTTGCACTTGCAAACCTGCGAAATTCTTGTGTTTTCACATTCCTGTGTTTTGTGACCCTTCGATTCAAAGAGGCCCCATAGGAAGATGTTCAAATTCCTATGGAGTTGGGGCATATGAATCCAATTCATAGGATTTTATAAACACCATTCCTTTAAACCAAAGGCAATCCATAGGAAAAATTCCTAAGGATCCTTTAAACCAAAGACAACATGTGGCTTCTTTGGATTGTAGGAATAGAAAACACATGAATTGGAAAAAGGAATCTGATAGCATTACATGTGCAAAACAGAGGATTACAGCTGCAAAACAGAGGATTACAAAACAGAGGAAAATGCAGGAATGGTCATTTGGATGAAACACAGGAAAAGACAGGAAAAGTGCCTTGATCCTACGCTAATGAGTGTAAGAAAGAGATTAGAGTAGATGTTAAAATTCCTATGGGATTGGGTCATAGGAATTTTGGAGGTGTCATGCCTTTGATCCAAATGGAATCCTTAGGAAAAAAAATACTATGGATCGGAATCTTTCAATATTCCTATGAAAATACTTCAATTCAAAGAGGCCCTAGAATTCCTTTGAAAATCCTACAATCCAAAGATGCCGCATTTTGTTATAGAGGGGGTGGATGACATTTGAGATGAAAATATCAACCGCGTTAATGTGTAGCTTCCGTTTAAAAAAGTGTAATGGTCCTAGATGTGTAATTTATTCTTCTCTAGTAGATGTGCAAGGTCGGCTAGTTCGGCCAAGTGGGTACCATGTTGGTTTGTGTTTGTTCAATTAGTGTTTGTTGTTGTGTTCGTCATGCCCTGAAGAGAGAGATTGGTACTTGTTGTATTTGTTTTCGCCCAATTCAGGCATTCTACTGTGCAATAATTTTCTTCTTAATTAATGAAACAAACAAAGTTTGTTTACCTTACTTCAGAAAAAAACAAAGAGTTAAAGTGTGACAATAGAAATGGTAATGTTACATTTAAGTGATAGGAAATGAAATATATGCTCAAAGGATAAATATGGAGATAATAGGTTTTTCAATGAACAAAAAGGAGATCTGGATTCTCGCAAGTTGTGTCCTGAAACTAGGGGCATGCATGGAAATGAAATCTCTGAGAACTTAACAGCCAGCATTGAAAAAACATTTTTTTTTTGAAAGGAAGGCAAAAGCTTTGCCTTGTCCATTAATTAAGAAGAAGGTGCCCGGTTTATTAGCGGGAGAAACCGGGCGAAAACCATACAACGAACACCACGGGGCGGAGCCCACACAACCTCGGAAACACCTAGGGGCAAGCCCAAACCCACCACTCCGCAACCGGTCGGTCGGCCCTCCACCCTTGCCGGAGAGAAGAAGCCGTAACTGCTATGAGAGGAGCAGATACGGGACACTCCAACGTAGATGAAAGCGACAAACCCACCGGGAGCCTCGACGACGACCAGCACCGTGAGCAACCTTGTCGTCCAAACGACACAAGGCGAAACACCCTCGATGATGATGCAGAAACTTCGGAGCCGCCGCCCCGACATCCAACTCTCCGTCACGCCCTGCGCAATCCACCTTGACCACCTTCCGGGGCCGCCGCCCCGACATGCCACCACTCGCGCCCGAGCTGCAACGCCGCACGACCTAGCTGTCCGCAGTCCAAACTGCACAGAACAACTACCCGCAGACCACGGCCGTCACACCACATCCGAGGCCGCCGCCTCGACATAAAGCCAGACCACCCCCACCGGGATGCATCGACCGAGCCGACAACCCCGCTGCCCTCACAACTCAAGATTGTCACCCACACGATGCAAGGCAACAACACCACCCCATAGAGTCGCTGCCCCGACGTCCACCAAACCTTGGCGCAAAAGGACCTCCGCACAAAAACACACCAGCTGGTTCTCCAAGACGACGCCCCCAAGGGGGGAAGCGACGGACACGCCGCCGTCGTCCACTCCGAGCAGCCGGAGCTAGGTTTTCACCCGGAGAACCCGGACCTTTTTCGGAGAGGAAATGGAGTCCACAACGACACCTCCAGGGAGGAAGATGACGCCCGAAGCGCCATTGTCGCCGGCACCGCCCATGGACGGCGCAGGCTTTCGCCCGGAGCTCCTCTACATCAGAAAAGAGGCCGCAGATCTTAAGCATCAAGATGCAAGACCATTGGAGCTGGGCTTGTTGAGCTTCACTCCTTCCTTGCCGACCACCACACAGCACCACCTTCGACGCCCTCAACCCGGAAAAGCGCCGCCGCCCGGTGGAAGCACCAGCAGAGCCCCACGCTCGCACGGGACGGCTGCAACGCCCGCTCCTACCGCTCGGCCGCTTCCGGACGGCGCCATCGTCCACCTCAGGGTCCCAGCGTGGCCCGACCCTGCACCCAACCCTCCTCCTCGACGGCCTGGGCACAACGCCCAGATCCGGCCCACCCGGGCCCAACGAGCCTGCGCCGCAGCACAACGCCCCGCCGCCGCACTCGCCGCAGGTCGCCCGGCCCTCGCCGCACCTCGGCCTGCCGCCGCCACCGGGGTCCAGGGCCGCCCCCCTGGCTTGCCGCGCCTCAAGCGCCAGAGACGAAGCGAAGGTCGTCGAACCGGGCATCCCCACACCACCTTTTGGCAGCGAGGGGCCCGCCGCCACCGCGCCATGGCCGGCGGCAGCGACGGCAAGGAGGAGACGGTGTGGGGGGAGGTCCCGGCGGCGCGGTCTGGGGAGACCTCGGGTCGCCCTGGGCAAGGCGACGCGAGGGAGACGGAGCTGTAAGGTGTGTTTTATGAATGCCAGCATTGAAAAAACATCATCATTACTTCGAAATTCCTTCTATTCAAATGCCACAAAACGTTTCCAAGATGTCAGGGTGTTGTAGTAGAAGGTTGTACACGTACCCTTCTGAAAAAAGTGGTGGTACGTACTGTTAAAAGGTGCGATCGTGTTCCATCCATGTGCAGGTGCCTGAGTAGCTGGCGAAAAGGCAAGTATCGCTGCAATTCTGCACTGTACATACGTCACGTGTGCCGGGCATACGTACCTAATGCTGCACTATTTCGTCACAATAGTACATCTTTGTAAGAGTATGGTGTATATATACCAGTATAAGAATATGCGGAAATACCTATAGCTTTTTTAATACTCTCCGTTATATAGTAAGCCCTTTTTTGGATTGAAAGATTTTTATACGAATTTTGCAGGGTTCGAATCTCATGAAATTTTACAATGAAAGCCCTTTGGATCATAGGATTGGAGCGAAAATGCAACTCCACAACTACATGCGACCGCGCTGCCTATCTGGGACGTCTATCCCGAATTCGACGGTCCGTGGAATAATTTGCAAAAAGACCCTCAACTTGAATAAATGGACAAAACGATCCCCCTATATAGTATATATAGACCCTAACACACCGGACTCACCATAATCCGGATCATTCCCCCGAAATGCCCCAGTAGCAGCGCAAAAAAAATGCCCCCGTAGCAACGTCTCCTCCCACCTACCTCCGGTGACCTGCGGCGCGGGTAGAAGGAGGCTGGACTCCGGCGAGCAGCATGGCAGCCATGGAGGCGAGGAGCTGGACTCCGGCGAGCTCCACTCCCGACGCGGAGCCCCCTCCACCGGCTTGCTGGACTCCCTCCTCCAGGCCTAGGTCGCCGCCGCGAGGAGCCGAGGCCGCCGCCGAGGTCGGGCTCCACCCGTCGAGCTCCACCAAGCTGATGTCCACGAGATCCAGATCCAGCCCTAGATGCATTTTTTCCTGGTTTTTGCGATTTCGAAATTTTCTTTATTTTTGTTCATGTGATTCCGAAATGAAACCTAGATCTAGATCTGTTCATGCATATGAACCCTACATGCATTTTTTCATGATTTGTGGATCCGAAATTTTCTTTGTATGAATACAGTGCATAAGATTCAAATCTGTTTATGCAGATGAATCTTAGATAGAGTTTTTTTTTTCATGATTTGTAAATCCGAAAATTCCTTGTTATGAGTTTTTTTCATTGTCTGTTCCTGCAGATTTGTTTCCATATATGTTGTGTAAATGCATATGAAAACAGTGCATTTTCGGATGTCTGTTCCTGCAGATTTTTTTCATGAATGGATCCGAAAATAAGAGATAAATGCATATGAAAACAGTGCATTTTCGGATCGGATGTTGTGTATGCATTTCTGTTGTGGGCCTAAGATTATTGTTTGTTCATGAATGAATGCGTAAAATATGTTTATCTGATTTGTTTCCATATATGTAATTTTGTATATATATAAATAAATATGTTTATCTGATTTTTTGATAATACATACTGGTTCGTACAATTTTTTCCGAAAATGCGTTAGTACATATTGGAGTACAATGAAAACTATTTTGTTATTACATTAATCCGAATTAATAGAAACAAAAAAAATTATGTCAGTGCGTAATCCGGAAAATGTGTTGTGTACTTATTAATGCTAATGATGAAAAGTTAAGTAGGTATCTCCATAATACTGAGTACTTCAGTGCAAGAAACCTTTGAAGATGAGGGGTTTGATGCAAAAAGTTAGCACGAATCTCCAACAAACGGATGGTCTAGATAGGTAGCGCGGTCGCATGTAGTTTCGGTATCGCCGCGTTCAGGATTGGAGCCATCAACTTCTTATTAAATCTATTCCTATGGTCCAATTCCATAGGATTCTCAACATTAGATCAAACCTCATTTTAATTTTCCTACGCGAAGTTCAATGCAGTTTTATTTTATCTCTGTACTCTCTCATCAATCATTTAAAATTCATGTGTTCAATTCATGTGCATCATCCAAAGACACATGTTGTAAACTTCCTCCGTTTCATAATTATGTAAGAATTCACTTCACATGACATCCCAATCCTACATTTTTCCTATTTCTAAGTTTTTAAAATCCTACGATTCAAAGAAACCCGTTTAGCTATGTATGTTGGTTTGAACGAGATATTTAATGAAAGTGGACGAGAGGACACTCGTTGGGACAAAATAAAACATGATCGAAAGTTAGTTCTTGTTTAAGCAACAACTTTCATTGACTAGACTGAGTGAAACATGGAGTCACTCTTCTTAAGGGAGAGCTGCTCGAAAAGCATTATTCGACGCTATAAAAATGGAACCCGTAGTTAAAAATAGCTCATGGGCATCATCACATATTCGTATTAGCCATACCTAGCTAATACAACATGTCTGTCTACTTATTTCGTTTTAACTGTACAACAGAAGTGTCAATTTGTACATCACAACTTATATGTTGGTATGTAGTTGAAAAACAAATTTTATGCTCACTACCGGAAATCACTTCTTTGCGCTTCGTGCAAATCCAACGGCAAAGGCTTTGCCGTGCGCCCTGTGCGCACCACACGGCACACAATTATCAGAATAGGGTCAACCCTCAATCCTCCTCGTGATTCATATCCTTTCCGTGCGCTTGGTGTAAAGGCCTCACGACACATCGTGCCCCTTTGTTGTGTGCTCGTCATGGCGGCGCACGACACATCGTGCCCCTTTGTCTTGTGCCCGCGGAGGAGGCGCACGGCACATTAGCCATTTTTGGCATGTGCTTGCTGAGGAGGCGCGGCACAGAGCCTTTGCCCAGACCCCAATCTTCCGCCCTTCGCCGTGTGCTTCACGGAAGACCGCACGGTATATCTACAATATGGTCACCCCGCAAGTTAACAGGATCACAGGAATGCGCCAGGTGCACGCTTTGTCGTGTGGATCCTCACGACAGAGACCTTTGTCGTGTGCTGTTACACGACATATTGACCATATGGCACAATTTTGTTCTTTTTTTTTAATCCCTGCATTTTACACATAATTCACAAAATAATTCGCAGATGATAATTCTCACACAAATATAACTAAATAGTGCTCCATAACATATATAAACAAGATCAAACTCCTCCATAAGACTAATTCAACATAGTTCAAACTCCGAATAGCATAGACATAATCTCAAACACCACATAGGCATAATTCAACATAGCATCCACATGAACTACACGACGATGGAAGGATGGCGAAGATGGACGTCATTGTTGATCCTCCTACAACTTATGCAAAAAACATGAGTCTGGTGGGTTTGCCGAGTCTGGTGTCTTTGCCGAGTCTAGCGGGTTTGCCGTGGGTTCATCCTCGGGCGAAACAGTAGAAATTTTGATGCGACATGACCTACGCTACGCTCTAGCACGGGCTTTCCCAGCCCTAGCAGGCAACACAGATTCAACTCATGTGCGTGGGCTATAGCATGTCTCAAAAAATATTGAGAGGAAATGAAAGAGAAAACTCTTTCTAACGTGACTTAATCTCCACCACTCTTAGTACTCGTTGTACTGGCAACGATCGATGCTCCACGGTTCGGATCAAGAGGATGCAGGCGGTCCTCTCCGGCAACAACTTGGTGGGAGTTGTGGAACGATGTCCACCGGTTTCACAAAGATATGTGGTCACATCTCTAGTTAGTATTCTATACGTCTCTTCGAGGTGTAGCTACTCTTTTGTGTTTGTTTTTATCTTTAATTTACTTTGTAAGTTCTTTCTTCATTTTGTATCGGTTCAACTGTGTGATTTTATATTTGTAAAGCAAGACAAAAACCTAGTTCGAAGAGGTCATTCCTTTTCGTAAACTAGCAAGGTGGCCCTCGCAAATGCGAGGGCATCATCTTTAGCTCGTTGAATCTTTTCATTAAAAAATAGTATTCAAAAAAAGAAAACAATCTTTATGGGTTCTTTTCATCTTAAATAGCGAATAAGAAAAATATTGTCGAGATATTTATGATGGTATATTTTGTTCGGAGGGGTCACACTCAGTCGGGATGGTAGCACACATGAGGCGAAGATGTGTGTGGTGGCTCTAGTGGACATCATTCAGTAAAAAAACCTACTCATATTTGTGTGGTGGCTTGTATTGTCTATTGTATGCTCGACGATCTCAACTTAAACTTCAAGATCACTGATAGTGGATCCGGTGATTGATGGTGTGTGAATGACCGTCCCTCGTTCGATAGCACCCCAATCCTTTATATAGGACCAAGATTATGGTTACAACTTACAAGGTACCGAACGGGCCTAATTGAGTCGGAGCGATTGCAAAGAAACCCTAATTAGATACGTCGGTTCCGATTTGGGCTAGTTTGTTGTTGAGTATATTTGAGAAGACGGTGTTCGACAATCTCAGTGTGGCTTGTAAGCCAAGATGATGCACTTGTGCATCGCCCTCCTTCTAGAGACTCTGACCGAGAAACCCGCTTTTTAGGCCGTGGGCGTACCCAGGGCTCCATGACCTCGCTAGAGAGTAATTAACCATCTCTCATGTGTATTTTAGGTTTTATATCTCTCTCTAGCTGTTTAAGGTATATGAAGAACTCAATCATGGAAGGTCAAACAAAACCACCGAAAAAATAATATCAATGGTGGCTGCATATTTTTGTGCCAGCATGTAAAACCACACCGTTATGGATCGATTGAAACAACTATAGTTTATGATTTATATCTTAGTAGATGTTTTCACTCAGCTGGATCCTTATGCTTACACAACATCATCTTATGATTCGCCAATCACTACCAATACCCTTTTTTCACTCAGAATTTATAATTCCTCCGGCTGCCCAAATTTCCAGTTTAGCTTTAAAACGTGTCTAATTAAACTTCACTGTAGGGGTACACCCTCCATTAAGGGCATAATATTTGTTTTGATTACTCACTTTTGAGGTTAATTTTTTTGTTCAAAGTTTCGTCAATATTTACAAAACCGAAACCACAAATATTTTTTCTTTCCGCCAACATGTAAAACTACACCTTTATTGATTGATTGAAACAACTAAATTTTATGATTCATATGTTAATAGATTTATTTTATCAGCTGGATCCTTATGCTTACGTAACACTATCTTATGATTATTTTCCAATCAATACTATTACCTTTTTTCACTCAGAATTTGTAATCCCTCGAGTCATCCAAATTTTCCAGTTTAGCTTTGAAACATGTCTAATTAAACTTTACTTTAAGCAGCTATAAGTTGGAATATATTTTGAAAACTCTAAATGTGTACACCCCAATTAAGGGCATACTATTTGTTTTGATTATTCACTTTCAAAGTTAACCATAAATTTTCTGTTCAAAGTTTTGTCAATATTTACGAAATCAATACGACAAATATTTTTTGTTGTTACATTTGTCTATTAACAATGAAATACGCATAAATTTAATAGTTGATTTTTAGGTCCCACGTACCATGCACTACATATATATTTGGTGGAAGATTATTAAATGTCATAAATATCTATAGATTAGATGATGTGCGTACTGGACCATGCAAAAGGAATCCATGGACAAAAGAAGATTCACACGTACATGTGTCTTGTTGTAATCTCGTTTACTTACATGTACGGAGTATTTCTTTAGCTAATACGGCCAGCGGGCTGATCGCTGGGTATTTTAACTACCAGCGCCTACCCGACGTTCGTTCGTGCCTAGCGAGGAACAAGACGACGTTCATTCGTGCTCTTTTTTCTCACCGTGTATTGCAGTGGCTCTGCTTCCCCTGACGCCATTGATGGAAAGATATGTAGAGAGCTAGCTACAGAGAAACATGGGGAGGGAGCTGGCTGGGGTCCGTCGCATGAGCTAGCTGTATAGCTGGCCAAACGGGCTGGCACGGCACGGCACGGGCACGCCAAGCACGGCACGATAGCGGCACGATTCTATTCGTGCCGTGCCGGGCCAGCACGCGGGTCTCAGTTTGAAGTTGGGCACGGGCACGTCGGCACGAATGAGGCACGCCGGCACGTCAGGCACGATAAAAATAGCTGTAAAATTCAAAAAAAAGATAAATCTATACCTAATAATAAAAGCAGTAAGGCTTCTGTCAAAATTTTCGTCGCCCTTTTTTTTGGACTGTTTTGCCCTCCCACTAAGTCACATAATACATCAAATTGCCACCGTACCGGTTCGGTATTTCTTTTTTTCCTTTTCCTTGTCTATTCGAACGATCCCCAATCCAAGGCTGAACAGAAGCCATTGAACACCGCCGCCACCCCCTCGATCTCCGGCCACTAGAGCCGCCGCCCTCTTCCGGCCGGTGGAAATGAACAGATTTGACCCAAATCCCAGCTGCATGGCCATTCCCATCCGTAGCCGCGGCGGGCGAGCCCTGATCCCGGCCGTTCCAATCCATGGCCGCCAGGAGCTGACTCCTCTTCTTTGCGGCTCCCGCACGCGAGGATGCGACCTGCAGGTATCTACGGCTGCACTTTCAAGCATTTTCTTAATTTTCTTGATTTTTTTCTCCCCATACATGTAGATCTACCTGCCACATGCATGCGAGTTGCTGTTTCTCCACACGCAGGTGGACTTCTTGGTCCTCCTGATGATCCACCGTGTATTCTCCATTTAATTCTTCTTGTGTTTTTTGTTTCTCCACTATTGTGATTGCTTTTGATTCTTGAAGAGAAATTTGTAAAGTGGATTTTGAAGAGAAGTGTTCTATAATCTTAAAAAGATGAAACGAATTTCCAGAAGCGATTTGTTTCTGGACCAAGCCGACAGTGGGATGCGAGGAATTAAATTTTGGTGCACCAATACTGATGGAGATCACTCAGGAGCTTGGGGAGCGGTCTTGTGAGGCGACGATCGCTCTATGTTTGCTTTGGCCTGGGACAGACTACCACAGTGTTGAAATGCATAGTTGACGGAAGTTGTTGCTGGTCTTCAGGCGCTGGAATCGTGTTATTCCTCAGCGGCACTTTCTCCTCCAGAGATCATCTGAAATCCATGCGTGCGGCATGGCAGCATTTTGTCCTGCCAAGAAGAAGCATTCATTCAAGAGGAGGAAACAAACGGGTTAGGAATCACAATCCCCCAGACCAATCCCATGCTTTATGATGTGGAATTTGTATCATTCACAGCATGGGGCAACACCAATCATCAAAATAAAAAGAACCCTGTCAATCCAGCCTCTTCTAAAGCCTGAATTACAGAATTTACATTTCCAACAATGAAGGAAGATGCGGTTTTCCTGTTTGCTATACCAGATAAATTTATTTTCCCGTTCATTGTATATTGTTCTGGAATGAATGTAAAAATATTCCCATTTTCTAAAACTAAATATTTGTGTAGTTTTCTGTCATGTACTACGTAGTAAATTTGTCTTCGGTGCATCGACTTACATGATATTTGACTTGAAAGTGTTTTTAGCATTATTAATATCTTTCAGGTTTGAAAAAGATGAAAGATAGCAAGCGAATTGTTATTTGTGGGTAGATTTGTTCATGATTTAAGAATGGCTGAGCCAACGTGCGTGCCCAACGCAAGAAAGTGGTAGCCACTGCTGCATCCGGCGAGAGAGATACCCGAAGGTGTGTCTCTTGCCTGAGACACCGTTTCATAGGCGACCTCTTGCCTTAGACATTGTGTCATAGGCCACCTCTTCTCATGATCTGATTGTCATGTCAACGATGGATGAAGTGACCCGACAATATTCACGGGGGAGACACACCATGTAAATAGTCAATTGTGACGGTCAACTCTACATATACCAAAGCAGAAGAGGAAGTTAGTAAATCAAATGTATACAAAGAGCTCCTATGAGAGAAATTTAAGTTTTTTAACCTTCGAGCCAATTATACTGTTGTTTCTCCCCGTTGCAACGCACGGGCATGTTTACTAGTATAGCTATAAAATTCAATAAAATAAGTAAAAATAGGTATTAAATCTTTTTTAAAAAGGTGAAAATAGTTAATCGTGCCGTGCCGTGCCGTGCCGGCCCGCGTGCTTCAAGTCGAGGAGAGGCCCAGGCACTAACGGGCCCGTGCCGTGCCGCGGCCCATTTAAGTCGTGCCGTGCCGTGCTTGGGCCGGGCCAAAAAAAAGCGTGCCTCGTGCTGGCCCGTTTGGCCCGGCCCATTTGGCCAGCTATAGCTAGCTGCTAAGCTCAGTGGCGGCGGCTGGCTCCTCCGACATCTCCCTTATAGTCTGATGGCGCTGATGTTGCAAGAAAAGACTTGCTCTTTTGCACCATTTGAGTTCACTGTATGAACACTGTCTGACAAGACTTGCTGAACCATGTCTGTCAAAACTTGCTGCATCTTGTTTTCTGAAAACTAAGCCGTATTGCTCATTGTTCACCTTATGTTTTCTGTTGGTCAAGCGAGCGTAGCATTTGATCATGGACCACTTTTTAGTACACCTAATATTCATAATCATTGCATAGAGGTTCGAACCTCGGCTAACCGTTTCTAACCTAATTAACCAAATGGTTAACCTATTTATCCATTTAGATAAAACGGTTATTTAGGTTCTGAACCAAAAGGTAAATGGTTAACCAAATCCCATCCATACTGGTAGCGCTGGAAGACAGGAGGGCAGGCGCTTGGCCGCGGTGGCTGCGCTGGGAGGCGATCGGGGAGGCGCTCGGCGTGGTGGCCGGCGGAGGTGGTCGGGGAGGCGCTTGGCCGCGGTGCGCCGCACGGGAAATCAGAGAACACGGAAGGGCGGAGCGGCGGCTCGCCGGCACTTGTCGGAGAGGTCTGGGATGCGTCATGCGTGCGCAGGACCTGCTCGGGAAAGCATTCCGGATAACCTTTGGTTATTTCGGATCGAACCTAAAAAACCTAATGGGTTTGTGGGTTTCCCATTTGGCCCATTGGGCTCTTTTTTAGGTTAGGTTAACCTAACCAATGGTTTAATGGGAACCAATTCCCATCTATAGTATTTTTTCATGCGCAAGGACTGGCGCAACAGGCAGAAGAGTCCTGTGAACGTACGCTCTAACCCCGTTATTATTTTAGAATCTTAACAACTCCGTTAACTTTTTTAAAATCTTAACCTTAAATTAATATCTTTTATCTGGTATGGTATGGGAGACGATACCTACTCTTCTGCCACAAAAATAAACGTGTCAAACGGGCTTCCTTGTTTACGTGACTATTTATCTATTATTAAATCTTAGCCACAAATTTTAGATCTAACTGCTAAAATTAATTTTAATGATGTGGCTTAACGTGGTGGCTCGAAAAACTAACTCATTTTACTTTTAGTATATAATAGATAGGTCACTCCATCCCTCCTTCTATTCGCGTTTTCCAAGATCTCTTAGCGAAAATTACTAATCCTATTTGCCCGCACACCACCGACGCCACAATGGGTCGACACATTTCTGTTTTGCCGTTTCTCTCATCTAATTTTTTTAATGATTTTCAAAAATGTTAGGAACCGAAAAACTGAGATTGTTTACATTTCAAAATATGTTCTTCAGATTTGAAGAATGTTCATATTCTTAGAGAGTTAAAACATGGAAAATTTTGAAAAACGTCCAGATTTAAAAATATTCATATCTGAAAAATATTTTAATTTTAGATTTCTAAAAAACATACAGAGTTTTATATAAACTTCGAATGTGAAAATTGTTGATATTTTGTGAATTTCATGTTTTAGATAAATGGATTTGAAAATTTTCAGATAATAATATTCAGACTTGGAAAGAAAAGGAAGAACGAGAAATTACCTTATGAGCCGCGGCCTATTTCACCGTCACGTTCCGCATAGTGTGCGGCGCACTCGCACAACGCCGCTTTTTTTTTTTGAGAATTAGGACCCTTTATTAATCGCAACCAAGTCGCCTCATTAAAAACCTCCCGGTCCCCTTAGGTACCCCGGTGAGGAAAAGAGCCCTTTAGAAACTTGTTGCACATGCTGCTTACAAACACCCTCAGGTGGATTCAGAAACCAAACATGCCTACCTATACCGAGGGAAAGAGAACTCCTAGCTAGGTTATGAGCATCCTTGTTGTGATTACGACGTTCATGACGAAACGTCAGCTCTTCAAAATCATCCCTTGATGCATGTATCTCCCGCACAATTTGTGCGTACACTCCCAACGTACCTTCCTCCACATTTGTCACCGCCGTCCGACAATCACTCGCGACTAGAAGCCTTCTAGCATTGATATCGCACGCCAGTGCAATGGCCTCCCGAATTGCGAGCGCTTCCAATGTCTCCGGGTCTGTTTTCCCTGGGTAAGTCATCGCCGATGCCCCCAAAAACAGCCCCGTATCTGATCTAGCAACAGCAGCAACGACACCACTGCCCGTTGTCTTCCCCACCGCTGCATCCACATTGATCTTCACCCTACCCGGCGGTGGAGCTAGCCAGCCAGCGCTCCCCTGCACCTTTGCAGCCGTCGGTACTTCTCCGCCCTTCTCAGAACCTTGCTCGAGATCATCAATAAACCTCTCGACAAATAGGTGAGTAGACAAAGGGCTCTGAAATTGCTCCTCGTGAATAGCTTTGCGCCGCGCATGCCAGATTGCCCATAGCGTCACAAAGACTATAACTTGGTCCTGATGCTTGAGGGATTGCACCATATTGGCAAGCCATTGCCGCGCATTCCCTTCCATTGATCCGATCATGTGCTCCGTAATCTTCTCATCCACCAACGCCCACACGCAGCGAGCCATCGTGCAGTCCATCAATTCATGACGCCATGAGTCGGCAGCTCCGCCAAACTGGCAGGAATCGATGTCCGTCATGTGCCTGTTGTGGCGCACGTCGTTTGTCAGGAGAGATTGCTTTGCCAGCCGCCATAAGAAGACACGAATCTTGGACGGTGCCTTTATGTTCCACAACGACGTCCAGTCATTTTCCACTTCTTTGATGTTTGAGCTGCCCGCTCTGCTGTCCATCCACGCCTCGCGTTTGTCCCTTGTATACACGAGCATGATGTACGCCGATCGTACCGAAAACCTGCCCTTCCTATCATAGTGCCAGGTCCAAAAATCTCCCTGCTTCCTGTGACTCAGCGGAATTTGTGTAATTAGCTCAACATCCATTGGAAGGAAAAACTTACGGAGTTCCTCTTCCTTCCATGTAGCCGCAGTGGCGTCGATGAAATCTGCCACCCTAGTTGGGGATTCGGCCTGTAGACATGCTATTGGCCGCAACATACCGTCTCGGGGTATCCATTGATCATTCCATGGATCCGTGTCCTCCCCCGTACCGATCCTCCGAATGAGACCCTGCTTCAGCACCTTGACACCTTCAAATATTCCTCGCCATACCTGTGATGGAGCAGGACTTAAGCGTGCTTGTAGTAGGCTTGCCTCCGGGAAATATACCGCCTTCAAAATCCGAGCACTAAGTGCCCCTGGGTTTTGCAACATCCGCCAGCCCTGTCTTGCTAGGAGTGCTAGGTTAAAAAGACCAATGTCTCTAAACCCCAGCCCCCCATGAATTTCGGTTTGCACATCTCCTTCCATGAGACCCAACAGGCTTTCCGTGCACCGTTCATACTCCCCCACCAAAACTTTCTGATCATCGCATTGATATGTGAACATAAACCCTCGGGTAGTACGAAGCATGCCATTGAAAAGATCGGAATTGCTTGCGCGACAGACTTGATCAATATATCTTTACCACCCGCTGACAGGAGCTTCTCCATCCACCCCTGGATACGACTCCATATGCGGTCCTTGATGTATTTGAACACAGAACCTTTTAAACGCCCCACATCCGTTGGCACGCCCAAATACTTCTCGTTCAACGTTTCATTTTGTACGTCGAGAGCATTCCTGACACTCTCTTTGATTCCACTCGGGCACCGCCTGCTAAAGAAGATAGAGGACTTGTCCCGATTAATTCTCTAGCCCGAGGATATGCAATATTTTTCCAGGACCTCCTGGACTTTCCCTGCACTCTCCACACTCGCCCTGAAAAGCAACAGACTGTCATCTGCAAAAAGAAGGTGATTCACCGCCGGGGCCGACGGTGCCACCTTTAAACCTTGGAGCTCCGATGATACACTATTGTGTTTTAGAAGGCACGAAAGGCCCTCTCACTAGTAGAAAAAGGCTTATAGGTGGGATGCCTGTTTGTGGCGCACCCTAAGCCCATGCGCCACAAAAAAAAATTAGTGTCGCATCGCACCAATGCGCCACAAATATCTGTGGCGCATAAAAGGAACATGCGCCACTGAAATCTGCCTTTTTGTGGCGCCCCAAGGATCATGCGCCACAGAAATATGGTGGGCCCCGCCAGATGCACCAAGGATCATGCGCATCAGGAGGGGTGCGCCACAGAAAGTGGACTTTCTGTGGCGCATCAGGTGGGGTGCGCCACAAAAATGAGACTACTTTCTGTGGCGCATCACGTGGGGTGCGCCACAGAAAGTTTTGCCACCCTCCCCCCTGTAGATCGCCTTTTCAGTTTTGCGGCAAAAAGAAGAAAATGAAAAAATGTTCAAAAAATTCCATCCTTTAAGATATGGTTAGGTATTAGTGTCTAGTTCGTGTAGAATATTTGAAATATGAGTTTTGACCTTTTATGCAAAATCACTGTAAATAAAGTCGAAACGGCCATAACTTTTGCATACGACGTCGAAAAAATGCGTCTAATACCTTAAAAAAAACTAGATAAAAATCCAAGAGTGCCCACACCGGGGCTTGCCCGGTGAGGCTTGAATCAGATCCTCAAAATTCAAAAAGGGAAAAAAGTTATTTAAAAATGATTGTTTTTCTCAGCAAAATCAAAAAAATTGAAAAAAAGAAAAAAATCTATGGCGCGCCGGAAGGGGGTGCGCCACAGAATTATTTGGGCGGGATTCAAAATTTGAAATCTGGAGGCTGGCTCCCCTTCTCCTCTCATTTCCTCTCCCCTTCTCCTCTCATTTCCTCTCCTCCACTTCTCCTCTCCCCTTCTCCTCTCCTCCACTTCTCCTCTCCCCTTCTCCTCTCCCCTTCTCTTCCCTCCTCCTTCTCCTCGCCCCTTCTCCTCCCTCCTCCTCCTACTCCGGCGACCACATCCTCCTCCTCCTACGACGACGACCTCCTCTGGCGACCACCTTCTCCTCCTCCGGCGACCACCACCTCCTCCTCCTCCTCCTCAAGCAATGAACACCACCACCTCCTCCTCCTCCGGCGACCACCTCCTCCTTCGGCGGACCACCACCACCACCTCCTCCTCCTCCACCCACCTCCGGCGACCCCTCCTCCACCCACTTCCGACCAAGCTACCTACGACCACGGGCTCCGACGAAATTCCGGCGAAAAACGGGCGGCAAAAAACGAGCTCCGACGAATCTGGCCGCCTTTTTTTTTAATTCAAATGAACAATTTTGTGGCGCACCTATGTGGGGTGCGCCACTAAAACATTTCTGTGGCGCACGGTGAGGGGTGCGCCACAGAATTCTTGGAATTTTCTGTGGCGCACCGAGGGGGTGCGCCACAGAAATATAATCCATTTCCCTGGGTGCGCCACAGAAAGGCTTTTTGGTGCGCCACTAGTAGCCCTTTTTCCACTAGTGTCTGCCGCTATCAAGAAAAGGTATGGGGAGATTGGGTCACCTTGTCTCACTCCCCGGGAAGGGATAAATTGTCGCAACTTCCCTCCATTGAAAAGAACCTGAAAGGACACTGTTGTAACCAGCCGCATCACCATATTTACCCACATGCGATGAAAACCCAGCTTGATCATGGCCGCCTCCAAATAACGCCACTCAAGCCGGTCATATGCCTTCCTCATGTCAAGTTTCAAAGCACAGAACCCGTTCTTCTTTGCACGGTTGCGCTTCATAAAATGTAAGCATTCGTACGCGGTGATGATCTTATCTGTGATTAGTCTCCTCGGGACAAATGCTGATTGTTCTTCCGATATGATTTCCGGAAGACACACCTTTAGTCTATTCGCCAGCACTTTAGATGCAATCTTGTAGATCACGTTACACAAGTTTATCGGTCTAAATTGGCCTAGCTCCTCCGGGCTCGCCACCTTGGGTATCAAGACGATGAAAGTTTGATTGATGTCTGTCATGCTGTCCTCGACCTTCAGCACAGCGCCGCTGAAGGCGGCATATAGGAGCGGTCGCACAAACTGGGGACCACCGCGTGACCATAAAATGACTGGGCCGAAAGAGTCCATCTAATGGCAAACCAAGGACGCAAATTCTTTCGGGCTCACAAGAATCGGTCTACGAAGCAGGCTTTACAGCATTCGGGTAGGATTAACTCGTGCTCCAAATCAAAATCAAAAATCATGCTCCGGTAGAAATATTATGGAGTCCCATCGTCAGCATTCGACCTTGATTACAAGGGGTAGAACTGTAACCGTTTCCATGTGATCATAACACCAAAACGTGAATAATAGAATGCATAGTTCCAAATTATACTAGCAAACAAAAGGGGAGATTCATCCTAATAATATGAGCTACCAATGGAGGCCATGGGAATAAACATACAGTCGCCTCGTCGTCCAGTACCACCTTCCACAAAGATATGGTTTGAGAAAGTGGAGGGCAAACAAAATAGGAGTAAAAAAATTTAAATTGGTCTAGGAACTACATCTTTGATGATCATGCGCGAAACAAAAATAAAAATACACGACATCAAGATGGTAGATTAGTCACAAATTGAAATTGATAAAAATATGATAGGTCATGTGTTAGAAAAAAGGAGAAGGGAAAGTGGAAAGAAAGATTGGCGGCCTGGCGGGCGAGCACCCGAGGTTGCCAGCTTTCTCACTTTGTGGAGAATAATAAGCGTACCTTAGTTGGGTGGGGATCTCCACGATGAAAACGATAAATCTATTATTATATCTTTCTTGTCAAAATTATGTTAACTATACTCATGTTCCTATAATCAATTTGACATATTGGGCAAACAAAAGAAGCGAATTGTCAATGTGAGGGTTCTACGACTTAGCCAAGGGTTAGCAAAGCTCATAATTCTCATAGTGAGGTCAATTTCATCTGAAACAATGAGTATATGTTGATTTCTTCTTTCATTTCAACTCCGTTAGTGAAATCTGGAGACGAATGTCCCAAATATCTCCGACTTCCATGCCTAGGTAGATTCCACTTCTGAGCATAAATCCAGAAAAAAATACTCATATTGTAGATAGTAGGGTGAACAGATGATTTATTCTTGTTGCATGTATCATTAAAAACTTGAGGTTTTTTGTGGTCTCCACTAAATACATTTAGGACGTGTTTGGTTCGCACGTTCCGGCCCGTCCAGTTACAAAGCAGTCTATTACCGTTAATTTTGTTTGGTTCACTTTCTTAGCAAGTTTCCTGGCTATATGGCGATGTACAGATTCAACGTGCAAGTGAGAAGACGACGTAAGGCACCAAATTTATCTCGTAGGCAGAGCTAACATTTACAGGTTACACATCCGTAAGACCGTAACTGAGATTGTGCCATATACAATGGTCACTGAGGATGCCATATATTATACTCCCTCCGTCCAACAAAGGATGTCTCAAGTTGATCAAAATTTGGATGTATCTAGACATGACTTAGTGTATAGATACATCCAAATTTGATTAAGAGTGAATTCCACTTGTTACCCCCTAGTTTAACATTTTTGACACTAATTACCCCATTTAACAAATTTTCATCCATATTACCCCATTTAGCAAAATCTTTTCCAGTTTTTACCCTGCCTAAGATTTTACGACCAGAAATGTGGGTTCCAATCGGCAATTTTCTTCCTAATTTTTGGCAACCAATAAACTTAGAACCCATAAAATCTTTAATGGAAAAAAAATCTGTCTGTAGCCAACATCTTCTGAAAAATAATCACGGCACATTGTGCACGTGTAGGAAACTACGGTCCATCACTGAGTGTATAATCTAAGTGTACTATGTAGTGATCACATAATATTTGCTACCTCGTATGAAATACGAAGTAATAATGTCAAAAACAACGAAGTAATTAAGAAGCACGCATGCATGTGGGATAATCAATTCGTGATGTCTCCCTGTGTTGCTTGCTAGCTTTCAATTGAGCCAGCGAAAGAACTTTGTGGAGTTTTACTTTCTATTGCCATTGGAAAATATATCGTCTTACATGAAGAGATTAACTCACTTAGTCCGCTATGAGATCCTAGTGATCAAGTTGACGAGTCCCCCATCATCGATTTCTGCACCGAAACAGTGCATTCATACACTGAACAAACTTGAGTAAAAAATCGAATGGCCTCATATATCGCACCTATTCGGGAGTGTAACCAACATCAGGAGAAAACCAGAAACTTTGCACGCCACATGTACATAATTCACTAAAAAAATCTAGCAAATTACTCTCTAATTCTTAAAAAGGGTAAAACCTGGCAAAAATGTTTGCTAAATGGGGTAGTACGAATGAAAAATTATTATATAGGGTAATTAGTGTCAAAATTATTAAATTATGGGGTAAAAACTGGAATTTACTCTTTGATTAAAAGTGAGACATCTTTTTTGGACGGAGGGAGTACACGGAATACAGGAAACGGGAGAAGCGTCCTAGGTTCAGCTTGGTGATTAGTCTAACTACTTTCATTCATATGTGCTTGGTAGCTCGTATATATTTTTTGTTAATGGAATGGCATAAGTACATAACATCATATTATAGAACATATGAAAGTTTACTGACTTTAAATGTCTTTTATTGGGTATAACAAACAGAATTATTCTGATGACAACTCCCGAAGTACAGTCCAAATAATAATAAAAATTGGTGTGCCAATCGCGTGGCACACTTGATAAGCTCCCACACACCAAACAAAAAATATAGTGTGCCAGAATCTGTGCTATATACAAGATATAAATCTATTTGTAAATATCATCAATTAGCCGTCTTAGCTCAGCTGGTAGAGCGCGTGGCTTTTAACCACGTGGTCGTGGGTTCGATTCCCACAGACGGCGCATCAAGTTTTGTACTTTTGGAAAGGAAACATTTTTTGACTGTCTTTTCTCTGAAATTTGCAGTTGCAGACCAGTTTACTTGGCCTGGAGGGCATCTATGTATGGCTGAAACTTTTTCTCCTTTTATTCACCTATTTTGTATCATTGCACATCAAGTTTTGCACTTTTGGAAAGGAATCCATTTTTTGACTGTCTTTTCTCTGAAATTGCAGTTGCAGACCAGTTTACTTGACCTGGAGCGCATCTATGTGTTGCTGAAACTTCTTCTCCTTTTATTCACCTATTTTGTATCATCGTCTCTCTGAAACAGTACATGCGGATTAGGTCAAGGGAGTTGCCATTTGCAACAGTATGTGTCGCAATGATGAACCAAAACTCTCATTTCTTCGCATTACAGTACTGAAATGAAAATCTTAACCATTTTTTATATCTCAGAAGTCAGAAATAGTAGATGCAGCTTAGGTGGTAGGAACTATTTCAGCGGGAGTAGATGAGTGGTCGTTCCGTTTTGACGCCTCAACGGTGAACTGAAACCTGTCGAGCTGTTATCGGAATCTCGGTAACTGTTAGACAACGTAGCAGCAGCCCTCCTCACATCGATCCAAACCAACAACCTTTGCTTTATCTGCAAGGCCATCGAAGAACCGGGCCGCGAATTACTGGCCCGTCCCAGCATGGTGGGCTCGCGTCGTCGTTTCACAATAAGTTGTGGGCTCATATCGTCACCGGAGCTCCAACTTCCAAGGCCCAAACGGTACACGCATAGGCGAGTTCCCACACGCAGCAGCTTCGCGTTCCTTTCAGTAGAGAAAATTCCTTATACGACGACACTCACTTAAAATCATGTTTCTTATTTGACACCGGTGAAATTTTTCTTCCTTATATGACCTCTCCTTAAAATTTAGTTCCGTATATGACACTATAGTACATTTTGTTCACAAACGGTGTTAAAGAGAGGCATGAAAAGACCTTCTTACCCTTGTTGCATAATGTGACCAAAACCCGTAGAAGACTATAGCTACAGTAACATAACATATTTTTCTTGGTTAAATGACCAACTGGTCACCGAACATATTTCAATTTAAAATTTAGTTTCTGATGTAAATTTTTTTGGACAGAAACTCCCTTGTTCTTGGATGCCATATCTCACACAATTCATATATACATGATCTCAGCACAAAAGAACGTCAGAAGTAACCATTACATTAGGAAACCCCTTGATCTCCTTTCTAGCATTTTTTTGGGCTGCGAATCGCCGTCCGCCGCTCTGGTTGCTCCGACTCCCGCCGCCGTGCCTAGGCCGCCACCTGCAGCCAAGGCACCGACCATTTTCGCCTCAACTCGCACCACCGCCGCAACGGGGGCCGCTGCTAGGTCTTAGTTCAAAGGTGGGGACAAGAAAGAGACAATAGGAAAGAGCGAGATATCTTGGTATGAATTTTTCTCGTGTTCCTGGTTCGATTGGATTGGATATAGACGGAGCGGTATTTCTGACCGTCTGCTTTTTGTTAACGTAACAGTGTGACGGAATTCTCAAAACAGGCTTTCGCCCCGCTTTATAAATAAAGCAACCACCGTTTGAGACCGCTGTTGGGCCAGACAGCACAACGCCCAAAAGGAAACGACAGAGAAAAAGAAAAAGAAAAAGAAGAGAAAACAGTGGCTCGACGAAGGGTGACCCGCGACCGCTGCGCCCTCCGGAGAAATCCCACCACGCTCCCAGCTCTCCGAAGCGCCACGTACCAAGCAACACCCCCAAGAAGGAAAGCGACGACGACGACGCTGCTGCCCGGACAGGTCCTAGGATTTCTCCCAGTACGATATGAGAGGTGGGGAGGAGATACACCCGACACCCTTCAAGAAGGTCGACGATACCCACAGGCGTCACCGTGCCGGTGTCAAACGACAAGGATTTCTCCCGTCCCCTCCAACATCACTCCCAGACGCTTCGTATGGCTCCACCAAGCTCGCCGCCCACCAGCATACGCCACCACGGTCATTCTCACCGTGACACACGTTGCGAAACCGGTAAAGAGGAAAGGAAGAGACTTGGGCAAGGGTTTGCAAAGCAGGAGCACGCGGGAGGGAACTGCCTCCACCGCCTTCCAGCGATAGCCGACCGGATGCATCAGCAGGTCAAACCAGGCCACCTGGCCTAGCCGTGCCCGAATGGGCTCGTGAAGCCCCGCCGCCGCACTGCAGCAAGGGTGCTACCGTTGTGCCAACCCCAGCACTAGTCTCTACTCCTTCTACCAAAAGACCCAAAGGATCCCCGCCACCAAGTAGCAGCGTCGTCGCCCTCGTGTTCACCCGGGCCAGCCGGACCACAGTCGGTCTGAGGAACACCACACCAGCACACACAATCACCTAGCACACACGACCGGGAAGGCTAAGTAGCATCAGAGAGGACGCCGCCCGACCCAGGCCCACCTGGCCCAGATCCGGCCCGTACACGCACGGCACCCCTCCACTGCACTGCACAGCCACCACCACCACGACCTCGGCCGGAGACGCCGCACCGGCCACGCCTGTTCCAGGAACGCAGCAGGCCCACCTGGCCCGCCGTGACCCAGATCTGGCCCCGCCCTGCGTCGCTGGGCCGTCGCCGTCGGAGGTGGCGCTCGGCTCCGCCGTCTGCTTCCTGGAATCCGGCCCTGCTGCCCTGGAGATAGCTGTGCCGGAGAGGAAGCCGCCCGCATCCAGCAACCGCCCGACCTGGAGCCCGACCTGGAGGACCAGACGATGGCCGCCGCCGCCCGGGCACGCCCCTCCACGAAGCCCTCCACGCAGGGAGTCAGGCGTCTGCGACCTCCGCCGCCACCGCGCGGCCACACCCCACGCCAGCGCGCCGCCACCACTCGCTGCCGCCGCCCCGCGTCGGACGCCACCGAGCCTGGGAAGAGGAAGCCCCGCCGCTGGGCTTGGCCCGACGACGCGCTCCGGCGACGGCGAGGCAAGGAGGCGGGGGATGGGAGCTCGGTCCGGCGGCGGCTAGGGTTAGGGTTCCCCCCGGTCGCTCGTGGGAGCGACGCGGGAGGGGAAGGGGAAAAAGTCCGTCAGTGTGACGGAATCGGACAGCAGTGTCACAAAAGGAAAGAAATTTTAACAAGAGGCCATATAGGGAAGAAAACTTTGTCCGATGTCAAATAAGGAACAAGATTTTAAGGCAGTGTCATATAAGGAATTTTCTCATTTTAGTACCACCTCGTATGTGCAGCGTTGATAGTCGGTTGAACGAGCTATAAGTATAGGCAGAAGGCAGCATTGTCAATCATACCTTTCTCGGCCTTTTGGCTAAGATAAGTGTAGTATTTGTTCTTATCAGTTTAATATCTGATATGTGAGGCTCTGTCCTCACTGATATTAAATTTATTTTTTATGGGGGAGGGTCACCATAGTAGCTTGCTACTAGCCAGCTCAAGCGTCACCTGGGCGTTACACTATTGCCCTGGCCCCGCGCATCCCAACCAAAACAAATAAAAATAGTTAGTTTTAGTCATGACATGTTTGGAGCATATGGGCTCATTAAGTTGTTAGACATCTACATCTTAGAAGAAAAGAGTTATTTCTCATATCTTCCTTGGAACATATACGAAAATAATCATGTTTGTCCCTGTTTCTTTTACATCTAAGGCCCCGTTTGGAACACAGGAAGTAAAAACGTAGGAATATGAAAAACATAGGAATTGAGGTGACATGTTTCCTGAATTCCTACAGGAATGAAAACCACAGGAAATTTTCCAAAGTGTCGTTTGCATGTCACACAGGAAAAACACAGGAATTGTAGACACAGGAAGATTAAGCCTATCACATAGGAATTTCAGGAATCCAAATTTCCTATTCCTTTGTTCCAAACGGCGCCATAGTAAATTTTCCTGTAAAATTCCTATCCTTCAAAATTCCTATAGAATTACTTTGTTCCAAACGGGGCCTAATTCAGGAAACAAAAAGAACTTGTATTCCTTATGTATCTACTATACCGAGACCTCAGCAAGGAAGAGGCTTGTATATTTCCTCGCACATAATTGATGAAACAATCGATGAAATGTCTGCAGCTGCGTGTTTGCATTGTGCATCCAATCCCGAGCATCAAACTACAGCTATGTGGCCCTTGTGTACCAGGTATAATGTCAGTTTGCTACACTGAGACCTCAGCTGATCTATGTAGGCAGTAGGCCCTAATATTTCCATTGCTCTTGATTTGGCTTTAAAAATATGTCTATACAAAGAGGAGAAAGGCGAAGTTGGCCACTGCCATTTTGCAGCTAATTCTGAACAGCAAAGGAGAAAACAGTATGTGATACTTACTTATTCAGATAGGGCGCAAAAAGCAGCCGCATAACACAGTCCCTAGAGCAAAGAAGCCTAAACTGCAAATTCAGCAGATAGATGGTACTCTTGAGTTTTTACTAGCATCCAGTAGTCCAGCGTTTGCTACCTTAAGCTAACGTCAACTTAGATCCCTGGACGTCAGCATGCATGGAACAACAAGTGCTAACCTGCACAAAGCACAACTACGCCTGGGGACAAAATTCTTGAAGCTCGACGTGTTTTGTGGAGGTTGTTGAGTTTTAGATTAGATTTTAAGAAATCAGTGTGTTTGTACGTTTTGCGTTGGTTCATCTGAAGAATGGAGCTAAGATATGTAGTCTTAGAGGACTGTCGACAAGGCTGGAGATCGGCCTGCAATGGGCCTCAGAAACGCCCATAACACGAGGCGTAAGCTTCCGCTGGCTGGTCACGAAGTTCAGCCCAACAAGCTTTTAGATTTTCATTTCCTCCCATCGATCTAAAAGTGATCTACAGACAGAATCGAGGAAAAAGGTACTAGTAGGAATGAAGGAGAAAGTTCAGAAAGATGCGTTGCGACTTGCGAGCTGTACAGCCGCACTGGAAGGACATGTCCTGGCGAAGGAAAAAGTCTACTTCAAACCCTGAATTTGTAGAGGTTCGACAAAATAAATCCTGAACTTCAAATCCCTGTCGTTTGTACCCTGAACTTGCGAATCCCGGTCTAAATCAAACCCTGAGCTGTTTGGCATGTCGGGAAAAAACATCCTGATCGGGAATTTACATTGTCTTACCGACAAACGGACCCACGTGACATATTCATCTCTATCCTATTTCATCTCTCCCCACAGAAATGCCGGTGGCGGCGATTTGATACTGATAACAAATTAACAACAGAGATTTACGGTTGTGGTGGTCTGGTAGCGCACGCCGGCGCACAAGAAGCCGTGCGGTGGACGGCGGCGCGCAACGCGGTGGTCCGCTAGCTCACATGGCGCAGGAGAAGCCGCACGGCGGCCGGCCATGAACGGCGGCGCGGAAGGAGGCGTGGAGTGATCAGCCAGCGCACGGTCTGTTGGTGCCCCCGCGCGGTGCAGGTTGCCCGCGATTCACTCGTGCGCGGGCCCTGGGATATCCGGCAGAACCAGGCCATGTACGCGGCCGCCGCCACCGGCCACCACCACCGCGCACGGTCCCCGCCTCCATTGACTCAAGGAGAGCTAGCTGCTGTGAGTGTGCATACGTGCTTAGGTTGGTGTTATACTCCAATCGATGTTGGGTAACCAGCCAGAATGGATTTGACCATGGAGTTAGATGGCGCTGGGTGTCCGTAATAAGCGAGTCCACATGGAGCAAGCAAGGAGGCACAGCGGCGCGGAGCGCGGTGGTCTGCCAGCGCAAGGCGACGCAGAGGGTGGCGCGCGACGGTCAGTGCGGTGATTTTCTCTCCAGCGGAAAGTGGGTGCGGTGGTTTTCTCTTCTACGGCGCAGAAGGAAGAAGATGAATATGACAACGTGGGTCAGTGTAGTCAGTTAGAATGATAATTTAGATTTTTTATTTGTTGTTGTCAAAAACTGCTACAGGGTTTGATTTAGGCCGGGATTTATAAATTCAGTGTATAAACGACAGGGATTTAAAGTTTAGGGTTTATTTCGCCGAACCTCTGTAAATTTAGGGTTTGAAATAGACTTTTTCCCCTTGCGAAAGGAGGCAGAGGCGCGGTGAAGCGGGGGAGCGACATGACGGGACGTGCAGCACGCCATGTAGGCTGGTGCAACACCAGCTACAGCTAGGAGTGCTAGCGGACCTTGCAAGGCCGTTCTGTCGAGGAACGCGCTTGTCTCCGGCGCTGACAAGGCCGTAACGGCTAGCGCGTGCTGCTGCTGTGCGGCGATCCGATGGAGATACGTACTGCTGCTGTACTGTACTGCGATCGGCCGACGGCCGGCGGCTAGGTTGGATACGGCGTAGAGGTACACAGGTCGCCGCGTAGGAAAAGACAGCTCCGTACTATTCCAGATAAAAAGATTGGTCTTTCGCACTCTACGTCTATGTTGTTCCCCTCCTTTTCGACATAAACTCAACAGATTTGAATAATACATTCTACGTACCTAAGAGTATGTCCACCGGCGCACTCTAAATTTGTGTCCGGCACATCAATGGAGTCCCAATTGGGGTGCTGGACATGTATCCGTCCATGTTTTCGATGTAGCTCACATCGGTGCACCCTAAAGACTCACCCCAAAACGCGAGCAAATAATTGAACACCTTGCCGGCAATCAAATTAACTCAAAAAAACTTCAACAATTCAAATAAACACCTTGCGGGCGCGGATTTTATTAAACAAGATTTAACAAACTTATAATTTAAAATTTAAACGAGATTAAACAAACTAAATCTAACTACGGCGGTACCAGCGTCGCCCTACAGTTTCTAACCAACCACTATACGCGCCGCCGGCGAGGAGAGATGGCGCTTCATGGCCGAGCCAAGCGCCGGAATCATCAATAGATATGTATTCCAATCGGCTACAGCCTTTAGAAACGACGGCTGAGGCTGGCGCACCCTTCTCTAGTGACGGCGACGCTGCACACCAAGATGCACCTGTCGTTTCTATTGGTAGATCGGGCAGCTCAGGGTCGACGTCGTCGGCTGCGGCTGCGTCGTCGTCATCCGATGCACACAACTCCGGCGTTGGTTCCCGCGCGCCGGTAGGGAGGAAGTCGCCGGCACTGCGCCCCTCGTACTCCGCGTCCACCACGGCGTGCCAGTAGGGCGCCGAGATGGAGTACTTGGGGTCAAGTTTCTGCTCGAACGGTATCGCATGCCATTGCCGCATGATGAAGTCGACGTGGTCCTTGCCGCGACGCCACCGACACGTTGACGGCGTTCCTCGTCCACCCTTTGGGCAGGGACGCTTTCCCCACCACCGCACGCTGTGGCGGCTGCACAGCTGCGCCGTCTCCAGCGACACGACGTACGGAGGCGCGTTGGCCGCGTCCTTGACTTCCCTGACATGGTGCCAGTCCCGACTTCCCCGACTCGGCGTCACCCCCGGCTTCCCCGACTCGGCGTCACCCCCGGCTTCCCCGACTCGGTATCACTCCCGACTTCCCCGACTCGGCGTCGCTCCCGGCTTCCCCGACATGGCGCTAGTCCCGACTTCCCCGACTCGGCGTCACCCCCGGCTTCCCCGACTCGGCGTCACTCCCGACTTCCCCGACTCGGTACGGATGATCCTGAAGACAGGCGCAAGCAGACAAGACAAGGACGCGCGTCGCACGGGTCGTGTCTGTCCAGGAAGTGGCCAAGCGTGGCTACAGTGCCGGTGATGTGACTAGAGTACAACTCATGATGCAATGAACAGTGTTGACAAGACCCCAGTAGTCATATCGGCTACAGTGCCGGAATAGTGTCATGTGGGCCACCTCTTGTCCCCTGGGCTCCTCCTATATAAGGAGCACCAGGGGAAAGGCCAAAAGGAGAGCCACACACATCCACGGCCGCGGCCGGCCAAGCCGCGGGCTGCTCTCTTCCCCCCTTGGCTCTCTTTCTCCCCCAAAGCCTCCTAGAGGCAACTCGGCTCAGCTCATGTAGCGTCTGTAAGGTTCATGTACAGAGAGGAAGAAATACACCAAATAGGCTAGATGCTGCAGTAGGGGTTTTATCTCCTCACGAGAGCCCCGAAGCAGGGTAAATCCCCGTGTCCATGTGTTCATCTGTGTGTGCTTCTCAGCGCGCTATCCCTCCCCGAATCCTCTAGCGTTCATCCGGCCCCACAAATTAGCCTACCCGTAGGCATCTGTCTGTTCACCACGACGACAGTTGGCGCCCACCGTGGGGCATCAGTGGCGCTTGCTGGACTAATTTCGGACGGGACCTTCTTCATCGACTCGGGGACTCGACATCACCATGGTCCACACGCTCCAACTCGCTACCGCACGCAGAGGCCGTTCCGACCTACACCAGCGCTCGCCGTAGACAGATTCCGGGTAACTCCCCGACAGTGCCCGGGTCATGTCGGCTCCGTCGATCCCGACCGCACCCATGATCCGTGAGTATCTTCGTCTGTATCATGCAATTGGCCAGTCTTGAGAGTAACTCGGGGACTGCCCCTTCATGCCTAGCTTATTTGTTAACCCCGGAACGAAATGTCGTAACCCGGGGACTGTCCTGTTGTGTTGTCTGTGTATTTTTCCCCGGGAGCAAGATGTCTTAACCCGGGGACTGGCTCACCGGTCAGTTATGCTTTTCATCCTAAGTCGGTAGAACAACTCGGGAGTTATTTATCTATATGCATGTGGTTTGTGTCTGTTTATTCCAAGTTGTTTATATGTCGGCACTCCGAGGTGAACTCGGAGACTGCCCTGTTATTTATATGCATGCCTTCTTTCTATGTCATTTGTATGTCGGCATCCCGGGATGAACTCGGAGACTGCTTCGTCTTTATACTTATGTTTTATCTTAGTTATTCCGGTATCGTTTGTTTGTCGGCAATCCGAGATGAACTCGGGGACTGCCTTGCCTACCTGCGTGTGTGTTGTTGTTTATGTTGCCCATATACCGAATAGCTTTCAACCTCGTTTCAAAGTTAAAGTATTGTATGCTATCCGAGATGATCTTGTGACTCGACTGACGAACGTCTAGAATGGTGGTCAAGAGCAGAGGTTGTGGAGTGTGGTAAACATGAAAACATACTCGGGAACTCGGTCTAAAAAGTAATTCGGTATATGTTGTCTGTGTGTTTTCCCCGGAGCAAGATGTCTTGACCCGGGGACTAGCCTATCGGTGTGTTCTGTTCTTTATGCTAGATCCCTAAAGTAACTCGGGGACTCGGTGAAAATCGAGTCAGCATCGTAATGCATAGCTTCGCGGGTCATTGTAATTTATGTCTTGTGCTAGACTTGGTGTGATCAGTTAAATAGAGTCATTATTCTTGTTAACTATATATGTGGCTGAACTAACATTGAAAGGTGATATCGGTGTTACCGAGAGGATATTTATGTCTAAGGTCTTGACTATGTCGGTTGTTATGTCGGTTATCTCGGATCCATCTTATATTTATTATGGCCTGAAAGTATATCCCGGATTATCTTTGATTTCGGTTTGCCGAGTTATAAATGACCTGTTATACCGTGTTATCGCTTATGTCGGTAAGATTTAATTTGATCGGTTAATTAGAATTGTCGCTCCTGTTGGATATTCATTATATATGTATGCACGAACTAACATTGAAGGGTGATACCGGTTTTATCGAGAGGATACTCATGTCAAAAGTCTTGGTTATGGCGGTTATCCCGGATTCATCTTATAGTTATTATTGTCTCAGTGTATATCACGGATAGTCTTTGGTATCGGCTTGCCGAGTTATAATGGCATATCATACCAAGTTGTTGCTTGTATCGGTTCGCCACCGTATCACGGCATCATTCCATATCCCAGATCGCCGTTTATGTCGTTTCGCCACTGTATCACGGCATCCTTCCATATCCTAGATCGCTGTTTATTTCGGTTTGCCACTGTATCACGGCATTCTTCCATATCCCAGATCGCCGTTTATTTCGGTTTGCCACAGTATCACGGCATCTTTCCATCTCCCAGATCATCGTTTGTGTTGGTTTGTCAAAGGCAACGTGTGTGTTGTGACCAGAGTGGCCGAGGTACCGAGACATGTGTGAGTTGCCCAGAGTGGCCGAGATACCCTTATGTCAAACCAGCAGTGGCTGGAGACATCTATGTCGGTAAGTGCACAGAGTGGCTACCGGACATCCGAGACACCCGAGATACCCTTATATCAAACCAGCAGTGGCTGGAGACATCTATGTCGGTAAGTGCCCAGAGTGGTTACCGGACATCCGAGGCACCCGAGGTACCCTTACGTCAAACCAGCAGTGGCTGAAGACATCTATGTCGGTAAAACGCCCAGAGTGGCTAAGGAACCGGCATATGATTGTATTCTTGCAGGTACAAGGAGGAGTACATGAAGACGATGGCTGAAGACATCTATGTCGGTAAAACGCCCAGAGTGGCTAAGGAACCGGCATATGATTGTATTTTTGCAGGTACAAGGAGGAGTACGTGAAGACGATAATGTTATTTTTCTAACTCTGCGCGCGACTCTGCGAGTCCCCCGCAGCCTCGGGGACTAGTGTCAGGGATGTAATCCCCGGTACCCTAAAGTTATGGTGTTGTCATGGTTATGTTCGAGTGAAGAGACGCTACCCGGGCGGACATAAGCATTCTCCCGGCCAGCCTAAGCTGGGGATGGGCCGACTTTATGGATAACCCGGGTGGACCGAGATAGCCAGTAGAGGGGCACTATGCCTGTGGACTTCGGGCCGTCCGAATTATCTCCAACCTCGACCTTCACCTCGCCGACACCACCAAGCCGTCTTCGACCTCGCCCCGGCCTCCAGCTCGCCCACACCATCGTCGACCTCAGCCTCGCCCCGGTAGTCCCGACTTCCGCGACATGGCGCCAGTCCCGACTTCCCCGACTCGGCGTCACCCCCGGCTTCCCCGACTCGGCATCACCCCCGACTTCCCCGACTCGGCGTCGCTCCCGGCTTCCCCGACATGGCGCTAGTCCCGACTTCCCCGACTCGGTGTCACCCCCGGCTTCCCCGACTCGGCGTCACCCCCGGCTTCCCCGACTCGGCATCACTCCCGACTTCCCCGGCTCGGTACGGATGATCCTGAAGACAGGCGCAAGCAGACAAGACAAGGACGCGCGCCGCACGGGTCGTGTCTGTCCAGGAAGTGACCAAGCGTGGCTACAGTGCCGGTGATGTGACTAGAGTACAACTCATGATGCAATGAACAGTGTTGACAAGACCCCAGTAGTCATATCGGCTACAGTGCCGGAATAGTGTCATGTGGGCCACCTCTTGTCCCCTGGGCTCCTCCTATATAAGGAGCACCAGGGGGAAGGCCAAAGGGAGAGCCACACACATCCACGGCCGCGGCCGGCCAAGCCGCGGGCTGCTCTCTTCCCCCCTTGGCTCTCTTTCTCCCCCAAAGCCTCCTAGAGGCAACTCGGCTCAGCTCATGGAGCGTCTGTAAGGTTCATGTACAGAGAGGAAGAAATACACCAAATAGGCTAGATGCTGCAGTAGGGGTTTTATCTACTCACGAGAGCCCCGAAGCAGGGTAAATCCCCGTGTCCATATGTTCATCTGTGTGTGCTTCTTAGCGCGCTATCCCTCCCCGAATCCTCTAGCGTCCATTCGGCCCCACAAATTAGCCTACCCGTAGGCATCTGTCTGTTCACCACGACGACATGGGGAGAGGAGGGCAGCAACACACCGGGCTTTAAAGGCGGTCGGAGGAGCGTGGTTGGGTGACCTGCATTAACGCGGCCACCGGTTCGCCTGGCCACGCATTGACGCCGACGACGTCTGCGCAGGGCGCCGCCGCGGGCAGCCGCTGCGCCTGCAGCACGAGTCGCTTTCGTCTACGCCATGGGCGGCGTTATTGTGACGCGTCGCTTCGCTCTGCGCCCGCCTGGGAAACGGGCGGAGCGTTATTGTGAGCCGTCTTGTCGCCCCGCCATTAAACACGACGCAACGGCCTCCTGCCAAGCCCAGCCCAAGTTAACAAGGGCACGGGGCGCTGTGTGTATGACGGGCGGGCCAGCCCTGTCAGAAGCATGTCCGCCCCCATGTCCGGCACCCCCGAGAGGGCCTCCAAATTTGGAGGCCTCTTCGGGGGGTGCAGGACATGTTTTTGCTCGGGGCGAGACATTGGGGGGGGGGGGGTGCCGCTTGTGGCTTTTTTGGCGTCCGGACTCCCAATGGGCCTTTGGGGGGTCGTTTGGAGGGTGCCGGTGGAGATGCTCTAAATATAAGACGTTTTGATAGCTCAACTTGATCTATCAAAACGTCTTGTATTAATACCGAGGGAGTATGACCTAAGAGGTCACAAATTTCTCTACTTCAATTTCACTTCCAAGAAACTAGAACAACCTAATTCAAAAATACTACAACATAAGTAGATGCTATGACGAAGAACACAATCTTAAAGATCATGAGGCCCCCCCACCTCACAATGCCATGATGACAGCCGAAGGCAAGGGGGATAAAAATATCGGCAAAGGTTCTCTTTGAACACTTATCATCTCAGCAGAAGATCGTATCAAGCACCACTACCATCTGACCTCTCTCGCAACGAAGCAACCCGATTAGATCACTCGACCAGCCTACCACGTTTCGCGGCTAGGCCGCTCGCCTCACGACCAAGCGCCCACGCGAGATCGATGTGCAGAGTTATGAACCCAACATATGCGACTATGTCACGCCGTCTCCCCCAAGGTGGTCGGGGGAGAAATCCTAGCCTCCTCACATCCCATGCCCCTCGTCGTCCCCAGAGGTGGTGGCGTCATCAACCTCGCGGCCGATGGTGATCTAGTCGGCTGCGGGTTCGGGGAGGCGCGCTGCCGGTAAAAACCGCGTCAACTTGGGTCATGGCGGAAGATGGCGTTGTAATTGCGTCGTTGCCTTGTCGAAGGCATTGATATTGAAGCGTTCGTCTTCTCGATCGAGTTGCTCCAGGGGAAACCCTCAATCTGGTTTTCCCGGATCGCGCGATGGTGGCATTTTTTTTTGTGAACCACATTTGTGAATGATGATTTCGATGCAGTTGCGGGGCTTCGCACCCCATTTCAAACAAAATGAACCACATTTATCAACGGGGATTCTTGCATCTATATGAATGATCTACTTAGTAAGGCAGCTAAAATTGCTAGTGGTTATGAAGTAGTACTACATGTGATTCCATTTTAGGAAAAAAATCAGTAGCCATTCATAATTGCGCAGTAGTATAAATTACAAACCGATCTCATCAGTCATCAGACAGAACCAAACCGGGCTAGATCACACTATTAATTCTCGTGTTTCCATCCAAACCATACGATCTTCAAATTCTTTGTCTTCTACTACCTCTATATCTAATAATAGATGTTTTAGTAGGCCAATTTAGTATACAAAACGTCTCATAATTTGGGACAGAGGAACTTAATTTGTCATTTTGGACCGCGTCCCGAGGTAAGCTACAAGCATCCGGCACGCACCTCCCACGGTAGGTTCAACACGCGACATGACGATGTTTGTTTAAACCATAGCCGCAACATATAGCTTGTTAGTTGTTATAAAACTTGAAGGGTAGACTATTGTAATATCTAGGAACATGGCAATGGAGGCTAGATCACATGGCACTTAACATGGGCAGGCTGCTTGACCAGAGACCTATGTAGACGAGGGGGCGCTAGCCGGTAAGACTTGTGATTAGCACGAGCTTGATTAGGGCAGATCCATCATCAAAGGAGTTGAACATATGTGCTTATAACAAGTTAAAACAGCGTTCTTTGTTTTTTATGTAGCCATAGCCATAGGAGTGTAAATATTTGTCTGGAGACTTCACATGGGCAGGATGGCATCGTTGCGGTTGGTTGGAGTCCTAGTGCCTAGCTAGTCTACATGGCTACTCGAGTGTTAGCCCACTGACAAGTGGAGGAGGAAATTAAAAGATACTCATACTCGTTCTTACCTCTGGCAGTGAAGAGATCCGGGAAGCATGCAGAGATCGGACAAACTCGCTGAATAAATGAATGTGTGGTGAGATGAATTCGAGCTACCTGCATTTGACCAGTCGGATGGCGTTTGCAGTATACATAGTGGCCAGATCGACACGGTAGGCAGGAAGGCAGCTACAGTTGCACGAGAGTCGAGAGACAAATGTGAGGAGCGTGGAGGAGCAAAGACACGATGATATGTAGAGTGTAGACGATTTATTGAACTTGGACGAAACGGCTGAAGAATAATCGGCATATGTACATTGTTCTAGTGTACTCCTACGAAACAGCAAAAGGTCCTCCGATATACCGTATCGAGTTATCGGCATGCACAGGTGAAAAATGCCCTTCCACAAATGGGCCCGGCGATCCTTGATGTAAAAAGAACACGATTTGCCCACTTCAAACTCGAATCCTGATGGTATGATACACAGACAAGTCTATTTCACTTTTGCCTTCATCCCTCATCATTTTTCATTCTCTCCCGGCTGCTTTCCCACCTTCAGCTATCTTCTTCCGTAGCGGCCGCCAATGACTCCTGCCAAACATGCTCTTGGTGGCGGTTGCGACACTCTATGCAATTCTCGTGCACGATGGACCGAGTGTCAACGTTGATTGTTACACACGAACGAACGACAAAAAAAGAGCGACACATCAACACAACCGCCACAAGGCTGGACATACATCGAGATTGTCGCTAGCTAGGGACTATCGATGGCGCGTGTGCAAGCCAAGAGAGCACCTCCGCGTGTGGCGATGCTGTCCAATGGTGATTCAAGTTCAGCCATGGGGTCGCACAAGACACCAGGTAAATTTTATTTTCTTTGTAAAATCTGAGTTTTCACAATACGTGTCACCCCCTAAAAGAGGGCACCAACTCACCAGTCGCTATTGCGTGTGTCATGAAAGGACGATAATGCAACTCCACGATCATGTGCATGGATGTCTCAGTTCAGTGAGAGCGACCATCTCCCACTCACGGGTCGTCAGGCAGTCAGGCATGTCGGTTCCTTTTTATGGGTTGCGGCTAAACCAAGGTCAACCTTGTTTTCAAGAAAAACGAGGTCAGTTCACACAACCCACTAATATTTTTATTTGAAAATAGAAAAGGCAAATGAGTTTTAGCTTCATTCCAAAAAGGGAGCACACTCAACTGTATAGCACGCACTCCATCGTACGCATTTAATTAGAAAATTGTAAAATTCAAAAGATTTTATGGTTCAATCCGTTTATTTGATTTAAAATCTGTTTTCACCGTTGGGTTAGTCGCGTCGAATTTTTTTAAAGTTACATCTCATGTCTATCGATATGTTTCATCTTAATTAGCAGAGAAAGTTACGTTATACAGGGAAAAGTTACACCTCAAATTTTTTTTTTGAAACATATCGATACGGGATCAAGTTTTGAAAATTGTCCAATGATGAAAACGGAACATAATTTAGATAAACGAGTTTAACTAAGAAAACATCTCAAATTTTGGAAATTTGTAAAATAAATGCACAAATAAAAGTGGCACGCCACGTGACCTCCTACTTTGCCAGAACGAGATCAATCTGGTTTTAGAATTTGCGAAGTTTTCCGCGTTTTAAAAAGACGAGAGATTAGAATTTTTGTTTGAACACGAGCTGACTAGAGGAGCCGAGCCGACCTTAGCCGAGGGAGGTCGCTCCAAATCTTTTGTACAGCTCCGTGGTGGATAATCTGTGTCAGGGATCCGTAGCCTTTTGAGCCCTGCATGCATGCAGCTCGCGCTGGGGCCCACACCCACTAACCAGGCTCCCTGGCAGGGCGTGGCAGCCGGAGAGCATGGCCTTTCATTACCGAGCAGATTTTGCACAAGTATAGGGGCCTAGGGGGATGGATACGCCATAGCAGCCCTCTCTGATCTCTCAGCACAAACGGATATCCGTATGGGAAACGAGCGACCCCTTGCTGCAGCCTGCGTATGATCAAGCACGGTGTCCGCTACGTACGTACATTGTACTGTACAACTTGGGAGTGCTGGCTGGCTAGCTGCAGCAGTACATATATACAGGGAGCTGCTGGAGAGAGGCGGCAGGTGACGGACCGATGGACGGAACCGGGCTGCCGACCTTGCTTCATCGAGGCCCCGCTCCAGCGCAGCTCAGCCGGGTCCCGCACCTGCATCCGCATGCAGCAAGCACTACGACAGACACGACAGGATCGTTATTACTACTCCACGGTGCTGCGCATCTTCACCCACCCCACATTGCCATTCACTTCCAACGCGGAAGCCCCTGCTGCCTAGCACAACGCGTCCACACCTATCCATCGTTAACGGCTAGTCGCACTAATAACACTAATCTCCGTAAACAAAAATAATAACTCTACTCAACACAGACTGCATGCACTAGCGTGTCTACTATCTGTCCACGCCATTCACGACAAGATAATAATGTAAAAATTTCAGCCGTCTCGATCACAGCAGCATCCTAGTCAAATTAACGACACTACTCCTAATCCGCATCGCAAGACGACAACCCAGAGGCCAACGGTGGCATAATAATAACTAATTGCGACACCTTCCGTATACAGTACGTACGACCGATCCATCCATCCAACAGCGACGCCCGCGGGAACATGCCTCCCTCTCCTTCTTCCCCGTACGTACGTACGTACGGCCACGATCGATTCCATCTCGCCCCACCGCGGGGCGACAGTGCAATTTCCTGCAACACCCCCGCCAGGACTGCTGCTTTGACCGCTACAGCCATAAACGACAAGCACGAGGGCGTCGCCGTCCTTTCAGCCACCGCTCCCTCAAATGATTGGGCGCCAACAACAGTTTCGCCTTCCCTCCATCTCCTCGATTCGGATTTCGGGTTGGCTGGCTGTTTTGCGCGTAGCCCCTTCTTTTTCACGAGGGTCGGCAGGCACAGCTGGCGGTCACGTGCCACGCGGCGCCGAGCGCACGTCCGCCGTTGGATGCAGCGGACGGTCGGGATGGCGTGCGTCCAGGGGAGAGGATAAGATGGTGCGGTGTTGGGTGGAGCTGGTGATGGGGTGTCACGTGCCGCGGGGCAGGGCCCTCGAGTCTCGGCGTCGTCAACGTGGGGGACAGCGATGTGGTGGTGTGGGGGGAGCGGATCAAGTACAGTATAGCAGGAGGAAAATTCTTTCTTTACCTCCAGGATATAACAAGATAAGAGCAGTAAAAAAACAATGCCGTTATGACCACTGTAGAGGAGTCCCGCCCATCTCTTGACCCAATAATAGAACGACGAACCAAAGAAATAAATGGACAGGAAAATAAGAAGAATACGACACGTGCGGATATTAAAGTTTCCACGTTAAGTTACGTCTACACTCTCGAATGTGGAGCTATATCGTGAACCCTCGCATATGGAGCTATATCGTGAAAAACTCTACTCCCTCTGTCCCGGTTTATAAGTCCTCTATGTATCCCTAGGTCTTGAATTTAACTAATTTAATACAAATTTCTAAATATAAAAATTATACGAATTTTCTAGTAATATATTTTTATAGTATATATATCATATTATGTTGCTCAAAGTTACGACCTAGGGATACGTAAATGACTTATAAACCAAGACGAAGGGAGTAGAATGATTTTAATTGCATTACTAATGATGCAATTTATCATGTAGCATGTTAAAGAGGCTAAAAAGCAGGTTGTATGTCAAGAAGTTTAAATCCCAAAATTATGGCGGTAGACAGTATTTATAAACCACCTACTGTAATATGTAACGCAATTTTCTATACGAGTAACAACAAGTCAAATGGCGTTGTCAAAGCCATTGACAATATATTTCGTGTTTGTCAAAGATAGAATCTAAAATCAAACTTATGATGTTAAGCATATAAATATGTTTTGTATGTTTTACGGATCACTTACTGAAGGCTTACCATGCAATTTTAAGAGAGAATTGCCACAATACCACTAGTCAAAACCGAGAATGCCAAAATAACACCCAAAAAGCCGAACTTGCCAAAATACCATCATCGTTAAGGTTTTTCATGCCACAATACCACTACCGTCAATTGTCAAAGTTCTCATGTTAGTCAAACATGTCAGTTTTCTTAGAATGTCCAAATTGCCCTCAACTAGACTAGTCACAGCCAGGAAAACGAATCATCCACGATTCCTCTCTAACTTCTGGTTCCTCTTCACCTTCTCCCGAGCGACCATGGCGCAGCCGGCCGCATCGCCTCGCCGGCGGTTGCGCTCTCCCGTCTGAATCCGGCCTTCCCTCCACTTTAATCTCAGGATCCGTTCAAGCTTCTGCCCGACGACGCTCAGAGATGCGCCGTCCGCCGTGCCCAGCCCAAGATCCTGTACGTTGACACCCGGGGAGCGGGGCGGTCGAAGCTTCCGCACGGCGACGCCAGGAGATGCCCCGTCCGCCGTTCCCTGCCCAGGCTTCTGCACGCTGATGCCCGGGCCGGTCTCGTCGCGCGCAGCTCTGCTTGCCGACTTGGAGACGTGTACGGCGACGTTCGGCCGGAAGTCGCCCTCCGTCGCGACCTGCCCAGCCTCCACGATCGTTGCTCCGTGGCCTGGTCTCTCTGCACTATCGTGGGTATGCTCCCTGCGCTGATACAGACTGTACTGTTTCCCATGGAAAGCTAGGTGCAAAAAATTCAGAGTTCTTTTTTCCTGTGTTTCAGTACTTACTCATGAATTGTTGTTGTAAAACGTTGCTGAAATTGTGTGTGAAGAGGTAAGGGCACAAGTGTCTTTCTATGTTGGAAGTTAGTCTCAGTTTCTGTCTAGTGGTATTTTGGCATGAAAAACTAGATTGTAGTGGTATTTTGGCAAGTTCGGTTTTTTCGGTGTTATTTTGGCATTCTCGGTTTTGACTAGTGGTATTGTGGCAATTCTCTCCAATTTTAAGTTTATGTTGCTGGAAGTAAGGACCTTCTAAATAAACCACTCCCAGTAAGTAATATGTCTTCCATTTTGAAGTAGGCTGATGTATTGTAAGCATTGAGGTTCAATGGCATTTTATTGGCTGTTGTAACACCTTACTTTGATATATTAATCCTATAGAAAATGGACGAACGAAGTTGAGCCTAACGGTCACGGTCAAGGGGGAGAATGTTAGTTGATCTCGGCTCTGACCGGGTAAATAAGAATGTTAAGGAGACAGGGTCAAGAACCAATGTTCTTGTCCATCTTATCCTAATCGAATTGACCTAACCGGGGGCATCCTAACCGACTGATGGTTTTGGTCCCCTGTTGCCAGCACATGTAAGGCGGAGCCTGGATACTACGAGGAGGGGTGCCGGCCCGCCTTGTACAGTAGTAGTATAGCTCGTAGTTTAGGGTTTGCTTTGCCCTTTGTGGCGACTGGCTGTATGCTGTCTCTCCTTTCTCGGAGGTCAGCAGATTCGACGCATGGACGCGGCGTCGAACTCGCCATCGATTTGCGCTTCCTCGAGCTTCCAAGCTGGAGGAAAGGTGGAGACAAATCGTCGGCAACCTCCGACATTAAGCGCCTTCGCTTCCACTCTCTATGCATCGCGCTCCTTCTCCTGGCCGGCCTCGGTTGCAAGGGGAAAAAAGAGGGGTGCGCGGCTGGTGGTGCGCAGTAGCTATCCCACCGGCGAGGCGGACACGCCACTGGAGTGGAAGAACTTGGCACTTGATGGAACTCCATGGTGGAGTTGCTCGGCGTCAGGTATTGACCGTTGCTGTTCCAACAATTGTTCATTCCGTTTGGGAGCTCTTTGATTCGAAGCTAATGCTCTTCTATGGCGCACAGGCTGCAGGGAAGAAGACGGAAGCTTTGGATTGGTGGCTTCTTGGGGAGATCGTGCTGCTATCTTTAGAGTTCATCAATGGCGGCGAATCTGCGTCGTCGTTACCTCTAGTCAACGGGGCTACTCTGAGTTGTGATGTTGTGTGCGTCGTGGGGCTTTCAACTTCCAGGCCGACGTGCCACTACGGAGGCCCCTTCGCAATTCCACGGTGGCGCTCTACGTCGCGTTGTTCCCAAGTGGTATCTGTTGAGAATATAAGCAATTGTTCGATTATATTAATCCAATTATAAACTAACATCATGACGTAAATGGTGCTAATGACATACTGAAACTTAATGATGTAACCATGTACTAGATATGTAGTAGAAACATCTACACAGATTACTAGTACGACAAGTATGGAAATAACCAGTAGAGGGATGAACATATCATACCCAGCAGTTGGCCAATTGGCCGAAGCAGAAGCAGAAGCGTCGTCGGCAGCCCTCTTGTCAGCGGCAGCCTTCTTAGCGGCGAGGCGGTCGGCGTTGGTTCCCATGACGATGACGAAGGCGACGCGGACGTAGTGGAAGTAGACGACGTAGTGGACGAAGAGGAAGTAGTCGCAGACGATGACGAAGAACGTAGGCGAGCAGTCGCGTATGAGACGCTCCCCAAAAACCTAATCGCCCCTCTCCCGTACAGGATTCAGAGAGGCGGGGTTTCGGAGGCCTGCTCTCCCGTCGGCCATGTACGCGGTGAACGGGATGGGATCAGCGATGGCAGTAACAGGGAAGTGGAACGACGGTGGCGGCGCGTGGAGCAGATGGTTCTGTTCTGTGTACCCGCAGGAGAGGAAGGCAAATGAATTCTGGAAACGGTCGTACTTAAGACAGACGTTTCAACTTCGAATTCATTTTCCATTAAGGCAAAACGTTTCAGGACCGCTGACATTTTATTCCTGCGTGACAAAAAGAATACATCGGCTCGGCGAGATTCCCGCAACCCGCGGCGCGTCGTGACGTGACGTGTCGTGACGAGGCGAGGCGAGGCGGGCGGCGGAGGAGGAGGAGCGCGCGTGTGGTACACAGGCATTCTCCTCATACCTTACACCAACTCATACTAGTAGGAGAATGGCTCAGTATATAAGCTGGTGCACATCTCATTAAACTAGCAGTATGGGACTAAACTCCCACCACATGCCATGACAACATGGGACTTAGGGATTTTCAGAATTGTTAAATGGGCTAAATGGCCCAATATTTCAGCAATCCCCCACCAGATCCCAAAGACCCATGATGTTATCATTTGTTCCAAACACTGTTTTGATATACCAGTATTTCCAGTGGAGACCCATTAAGGTTGAACATCCACCTAGAGCAAATAGCTACACTCCTTCACAACTGACAATGGACTACGCCTTGAATTGTCAGTTTGGCGTAAAGTAGTTTCACCAAATGCCTTACCAGTACTAGGCTGCCGAAGGCTGACCCCTCGGGTGGAGCATATTAGTCACTCCTGACCTGTTCCTGAAGTCAGGTTCATATAGGTGTGTTCCTCCAAAGATCGCTCTGTAGGATAGCGTCTTGCTTATGCAAAGCTTTGGAACACATTAAGACATACGTCAACCTGCCATACAGTTACCGAGAGTATTGCATCTCCAGTGGAGTGGGTTAGTAAAATTTACTCTATTCAGTTAACGACTAGCTTGTTTTCCCATGTCCTACTTCACGGGATCTCCGATCACATAAGTTGGGTTACTACCATGGCAACTCATGTGGGTCTCATACCCATCTCCCTCGATGCATTTTCTATCACAACACGTGATAGCCCTTTAGTGAAGTGATCTGCCAGATTCTTAGCCGACTGATATAATCCAATGCTATTACTCCGGAGTTTCTTAAATGTCTGACAGATTTTAATCTCATTCTTATGTGTTTGTTGGACTGCATGTTGTCCTTTGAACTCTTAACTTTTAGAATCACTGTTTGGTTATCGCAGTTCATAAGGATAGCCGGAACTGGCTTTTCAACCACTGGCAAGTCCATCAAAAGATCTCGAAGCCATCCTGCTTCAACACCAGATGTGTCCAATGCTGTTAATTCTGCTTCCATTGTCGATCTCGTCAGGATCGTTTGCTTGCAAGACTTCCAGCAAACAGCACCACCTCCAAGGGTAAACACATACCCTGTTGTGGCTTTCATCTCATCAGCATCAGAGATCCAATTCGCATCACAATACCCTTCAAGTACTGACGGGCTTCCGGTATAGTGAAGTCCATAGTTCTCAGTACCTTTCAAATAGCGCATGATTCTTTCGACAGCATGCCAATGCACATCACCCGGATTGGAAACAAACCGGCTAAGTTTGCAAACAGCAAACATGATGTCAGGCCTTGTTGCGCTAGCTAGGTACATGAGAGAACCAATTACTTGAGAGTACCTCAGTTGATCCTTAGCTGTGCCATTGAACTTTCGAATTTGCACACTAGGATCATAAGGCGTTGGAGAAGTTTTGCAGTCCGAATATCCAAATCGACTCAATATCTTCTCAACGTAATGGGATTGCAAAAGTGTAATCCCACCCTCATTATCTCTCAGTAGTTTGATGTTCAGAATAACATCAGCCACACCAAGGTCCTTCATCTCAAAGTTTTGAGATAGAAAAGACTTGACCTCCTCAATGACTTTGAGGTTGGTCCCAACAATCAGTATGTCATCAACATACAAGCACAGTATAACTCCTTTGTTGTGACCCCGCACACCACTGCATGTTGTAGTGTACAAGTCTGATATAACACTTACGGAAGGACCCATCCGCAAATGTTACACCCCTCAGAGTGATACAACAGAAACATAGGCGGTCCATACAACACTGTAGAATTACAACTCTATCATACCAAATCTCGAGAACTTTCTTTATAGAAGAGAAAGTCTCGTGCAAATAAAATACAAGAAGATCCAAATCGTAACACGAAGCTGAATATCAGCTCTACTCTAATCCTATTCCACTACTGCTGTTGTCACAGCCCTACACTAGTCCACTTGGAATATCTCCATCCAGCGGATCTCTCCTCCATCCAGTAGATGTTGTCTCCTCCTCCAGCAGTACGTCGTTGAGACACCATTGCTCCTCTGCTGACGTGGCTCCAGTGGCATGGTGAAAGTGCATTCTTTGCACTTCCTGTTTTTTTGGTGACAAGTGACAACACAAAAGGTGGATATAATGTTTGTGATGTTTTATGCAGGTTCTAGAACAGGTATATATTTCAGTACTGGACCCTTATTTATTCAGTCGGAAATCCTTCAGGAAATTTCAGGTACCCGGAAATTTCCGGGATTCACCCGGAAATTTCCGAGTCACTGAAGAATTCTTCACCAAGTCCTTGTTTGAAGCAGTACTGGCATTCAGAGTTTTTCAGTCGGAAATGCATCAGGAAATTTCCGATGTCCGGAAATTTCCGGCCAGTGTCCGGAGATTTCCGAGTCACCGAAGATTTTTCACCAAGTCCAGATTGTCAAGCGGTACTGCCTCCCAGAACCTCGCAGTCGGAATTTCAGGTGGAAATTTCAGGTGCCCGGAAATTTCCGATGGGAGTCCGGAAATTTCCGAGCTGCTCGATCAAGATCATCGCCAAGTCAGAAGATGAACCCGTACTGCCTCCAGTCGAAGATCCGTCGGAACTCCTCGCGGAGATTTCCGTAGCCCGGAAATTTCCGGGTGTCAGTCCGGAAATTTCCGGTCTTCAGTCCGGAAATTTCCGAACTTAACCCGGAAATTTCCGAGCTGGCGGCTGCACAACGGTCAGATCTCGGGGAGGGGTATAAATACCCCTCCACCTACCTCCAGCAGACTAGCTCTCCAAGATCCAAAACACCCATTGTTGCTGGAGCTCATTTCCCATGGATCTCCCTATCTAGCCAACCAAATCCAATGATATTTGGAGATCCGAAGGAGAAGACCGCGATCTACATCGCCACCGAAAGAATTTCACTTTCCCCCTCTCTATCTTGAGGGGCCACGAATCTAGGGTTTCCTTTGTGGATAGCTAGATTCTTCCTTGTTGTTACTTTCTCCTTTGTGGATCCTTTGTGGAATTGACCTCTTGTGGTCTTGGTGAGAGCCCCCAATTCAGTTGTGGATGTGTGCCTCACGGATTTGTACGGGACCTTCTCCGCCCTTAAAGGAGTCCTTAGTGGAAGAGTGGATTCGGACCTTGGTGGTCGAATTCACCGGAGAATAGGGTGAGACCTTTGTGGCGTTGAGCTAACCTTTGTGGTGGCTCACACCCCTCCAACGAGACGTACACCCATGTGGTGGAACTCGGGATAAAATCGCCGTCTCCTTGTTCCCTAGGTTGTCTCGTTCCATTATCCTTTTGTGTTACTTGTTTTTCTTTATTGCTTTGTTTTTCTTTGTCTTGCACCTTGCTTCATCTAGTATCACATATAGTAAATTTACTTTTGCAAGCTTAAAACTGAAAAAGTTATAAAAATTGGTCACCACCTATTCACCCCCCCCCCCTCTAGGTGGACAACTTCCGTTCAATTGGTATCAGAGCCAGGTTATCTCTTAAAAGCTTTACCGCTTGAGATATACCATGACAAAGGAAGTTGACACCGAAGAGGCCGCAAAGGCGATGGCAGCGATGCAATCCAAAGGAGCTACCATGGCCGATATCAACGCTTTGGAAACAAAGTTGACATCGTCCATGGAAGCTCAATTCCAAAAGATTCATGACATGCTTGAGGCACTCATGAATTCAAGGAATCCAAAGAATGCATCGCCCTCATCTCCTCCAACCCCTCCGAGTGAATCGAGTGGTACGGATCCCGAAATGTCTAAGGGCATGGATGGAAAGGGTGATAATGATAACTCTTCTAAAGCTAAATACTCTTCCACCTCTAAGGATGGAGAGCCGAACAAGTATGGCAATGTGCCACCACCCAATCATTACTCTCCCGATCCTCCCATCCCTTACCCTCATATCACTCTTAGAAATGATCCCCCTAAAATTAAAGATCATTCCTTTTCACAATGGCAATTCTTAATGAAATCCCATGTGTGCAGCTCTTCGATCGAACTATGGAGAATCATTCAAGTTGGATTCAAGCCACATGACCCGAACAACTTGACAAGGAGAGAGGTAGTGGATGCTCAACTCAACGCCACCGCCCTCAACATGATCCAACATGCCGTGGGCGCCAAGGACATGCCTCTCATCCAACCCTTCTCCACCGCCAAGGAGACATGGGACGCTCTCTCCGACTTATTTGTTGGAAATGAGAGCATGAAGAGAAATCGCTATGATGCCTTAAGCAATGAGGCGGAAGGGTTCTATAAGTTGGATGGTGAAGATCATGAAGAGATGTACCGGAGGTTGGTTTCTATTGCCACAAGCTTTCGTGAGCTCGGTGCAACCTATATTGATGATGCTTGGATCAAGAGGAAGTACGTGAGCTCCCTCATGCCTTTTGAGGGCACGGACTTGAAGACTTTGCAAGGAAGACACAACTATGACCTCATGACCTCAAATCAAGTCATGCAAGAGATGACATCCTTCAAGGTTGCTACCAAGAATGCCGAAGATGCTAGGGCAAGAGCCATTGGGATGCAAAAGGGAGTAAACCTTGCATTGAAGGCAACGGTTGAAGGTGGAAGTGAAGATGACTTTGAGAGTTCCTCTTTGTTATCCAATGAAGGTCTCAAGCTCGCATAGAATGAGCATCTTGCTCTTGCGGCAAAAGGCTTTTGGGAGAATCCTTCAAGGGCAAGAGCTCAATTCTACCGGCATCCCCTTGTTGGATCTCCACAAGGTGGAAAGAGGGACATCTCCAAGGCTAGGACATGCTACAATTGTCAAGACAAGTATCACTTCGTTGCCGAGTGCCCATATGAAAAGAGGGAAGAGAATGGTGGAAGACTCATTCTCAAGGACAAGTCCAAGATGCCTCCCAAGAAGGCCTATGTCAAGAATAAGAGGGCTTTCTTCAAGAAGAAGGCACCTCGGATCGTGTTGATGACTCAAGAGGAGTATCCCACCGAAGATGAAGATGAGTCGGAAGAAGAAGAAACTCCAAATGAAGTGGCGGCTATTGCGACTACTTCAACTACTACCTCGACCCATCAAGCTACTTCCTCAACACCAAGAACTCCATCCACGTCGCCTAACGCTACTACTTCCAAGGCAAGAGCTACGTTGACGTCATATTCAAGCTCACTCTTTGACTCACCCAACGAGAACTCCCCCAACAAGAGTGTGAGATGTCTTATGGCCAAGGCATCCGAGGGCCTTGCTCCCGGTGGGTCGAAATGGATAATTGATAGTGGGTGTACAAGTCATATGACCGGGAGCAAGGAGCTTGTCACGGAGATGAGGCCTAATGTTGATCAAGTAACCGTCTCGTTTGGTGACAAGTCAAGGTCTAAGGTAACCGGGCTTGGCAAAGTGGTAGTTGCACCCGATATTACTCTAGTCAATGTCATGCTTGTTGATTCTCTTGGCTATAATTTGATGTCGGTTCGTGCTTTAACAAAGTTGGGTATCTCAACTTTCTTTGAGCCGGACATCGTGGTCCTCTTGTGGAGCAAGTCCCTTCGAGTGGCCTTCGTGGGGCAGGTCGAACATGAGCTTTACGTGGTTGATTTCTCCGGAGTCACCACTACTCATGAGATGTGTCTTTTCGGAAAGGCCGACGTGGGTTGGCTTTGGCATCGCCGACTAGCCCACGTAAACATGAGGACTTTGCAAAGTCTCCACAAAGGGGGCCACATCCTTGGACTAAAAGACCATGTTACTTTTTCCAGAGATCGAGTATGTAGGGCTTGTGTGGAGGGAAAGATGCATGATATTCATCATCCAAGCAAGACAATCATCTCCTCCACCCGGATATTGGAACTCCTTCATGTTGATCTTTTTGGTCCAATACCGAAAATAAGTCTTGGTGGCAAGAAATATTGTTTGGTGATCGTGGACGACTACTCAAGATATACATGGGTATACTTCTTCAAGACCAAGGATGAGACTCAACAAGTCTTCATCGACTTCTCTAAGGAGGTTCAACGCCAACACAACCTTCCCATATTGGTGATTCGAAGCGACAACGGTTCGGAGTTCAAGAACTACACGCTCAACGACTTTCTAAGTGACGAAGGCATTCGTCATCAATATTCCGCTGCATACACACCGCAACAAAATGAGGTTGCGGAGAGGAAGAATCGTACTCTCATCGACATGGCAAGATCTATGTTGGCCGAGTTCAAGTCCCCAATCAACTTTTGGGCAGAGGCCATTGCTACGGCGTGTCATTCATCAAATCGCCTCTTCTTCCGCAAAGGCCTCAAGAAGACACCTTATGAAGTACTCACCGGCAACAAGCCCAACATATCTTACTTCCGAGTCTTCGGTTGCAAATGCTACTACCTCGTAAAGGGCACCCGGTTGGGTAAGTTTCACTCTAAAACTCTTGAAGGCATATTTGTTGGTTATGGCAATGAATCCCACACCTATAGGATCTATGACAAATCCTCAAGGATCGTCATAGAATCTTGTAGTGTGAAATTCGATGAGAATGACGGCTCCCAAGTGGAGCAAGTTGGAATAAGTGATGTAGGTGATGATCAACCCCAAGATGCAATAAGGAGAATGGGAATAGGCTTCCATCGTCCCATTGAAGTACATCAAGGAGTTGATCAAGACGAAACAAGCTCTTCACATGAAGAGCACTCACCATCACAAGAATCTCTTGATACCTCACCCGAAGCAAATGATGAAGCCTCTCAAGATCGTCCACAAGCACATTCACAAGAAGAACAACCTCTTCCTCAACAAGATAATCCATCGCAAGGACCGCTCCAACAAGTTCTCCATCATCAAGAAAATATTGGGTCCCCATCCAAGTCAAATGAAGCTAGTATCTCGAGTGCAAGTTCCTCTCATGTGCAAGATCACCCCTCACACTCAAGTGAAGAAACAACTCATGGTGATCAAGGCACTCATGATGGTCAAGGCGAGGATCCACAAGATCAAGTTGATCAAGAAATTCCCTCTACATCTAGAGAGGCAATCGAAACTCGCCGCCAAGCAAGAGTTGGAAGATCTTTGGAACTAAGGGCTCTTTCCCTTGACAAAGTCATCGGTGATGTGAGAAGAAGGGTGTCCACAAGGAGTCAATTGGCCAACTTTAGTGAGCATCAAGCACACATCTCCATGGTGGAACCCAAGAAAGTATTCGATGCTCTTGAAGACCCCGATTGGCTTGAAGCAATGCACGAAGAGCTCAACAACTTCGAGCGCAACAAGGTGTGGAGACTAGTAGAGAAGCCAAATAGTTGCCGCAATGTTATCGGCACCAAGTGGATCTTCAAGAACAAGCAAGATGAACACGGCATCGTTGTGAGGAACAAGGCGCGATTGGTGGCCCAAGGCTTTTCTCAAGTTGAAGGCATCGACTTTGGTGAAACCTACGCGCCGGTTGCACGCCTCGAGTCGATACGTATTCTCATTGCCTTTGCATCTCATCATGGTTTTAAATTACAACAAATGGACGTTAAAAGTGCTTTCCTAAATGGCCCACTTAATGAACTTGTCTATGTTAAACAACCTCCGGGTTTCGAGAACCGCGACTTCCCGAACCACGTCTACGTGTTGGATAAAGCTCTCTATGGGTTTAAACAAGCACCTAGAGCATGGTATGAACACCTTCGGGAGTTCTTGTTAGACCGTGGATTCGAAGTCGGGGTGATCGATCCCACTCTTTTCACAAAGAAAGTTAATGGGGAACTCTTCATTTGTCAATTATATGTTGATGATATCATCTTCGGTTCTACTAATCTCTCCTTTAATGAAGAGTTCGCCAAGCTTATGACCGACAAGTTCGAGATGTCCATGATGGGTGAACTTAGGTTCTTTCTTGGTTTTGAGATCAAGCAATTGAGAGAAGGAACATTTATTTGCCAAGCCAAGTACATTCAAGATATGCTCAAAAGATTCAAGCTCCTCGATCTAAAGGGCGCCGCTACTCCTATGCAAACCAAGTGCCACCTCGAGCTTAACCCTAATGGTAAAGAGGTAGACCAAAAGGTATATCGATCTATGATTGGGTCTCTTCTTTACCTTTGTGCATCTAGGCCGGATATAGTGTTAAGCGTTGGAGTGTGTGCACGTTACCAAGCCGCGCCTAAGGAAAGTCACCAAGTGGCTATCAAGAGAATCTTCCGGTATTTGATTCATACTCCAAGCTATGGGTTGTGGTACCCCAAAGATGGCACCTTGTCTCTTTGTGGGTACACCGACTCCGATTGGGCGGGTGACAAGGATGATAGGAAGTCTACCTCGGGAACTTGTCAATTCATTGGAAGATCATTGGTGAGTTGGTCCTCGAAGAAGCAAAATTGCATCTCTCTCTTCACCGCGGAGGCCGAATATGTCGCCGCCGCAAGTGGGTGCACTCAACTCCTTTGGATGCGGCAAACTTTAAAGGATTACGGGGTCCATTTGGACAAAGTGCCGCTCCTCTGTGATAATGAGAGTGCGATCAAGATCGCCTATAATCCGGTGCAACATTCAAGGACCAAGCATATTGAGATTCGCCACCACTTCATTCGAGATCACGTGGCAAGAGGAGACATCGACCTCTCCTATGTTGGGACAAAGGATCAATTGGCGGATATCTTCACGAAGCCCCTTGACGAAGCTCGGTTTTGTTACTTGAGGAATGAGTTAAATATCGTGGATTCTCGGACTTTGGCTTGATAATGGTGCACACACATCAACGTTTAATGCTCTATTAGGTGTAGATGTACGCATGGACTTAGGGGGAGTGTTTTCCTAATACATTGGATTCTTCCTCCCCCTATTATGCATATAGCAATGAATCATTGATAAACTTCAAATTAATCCATAATTTGTGAGCTTAAATGATGAGTAGTAGTTATGGACCCAAGATACATCTTCGCGGTGCCATGCTATAATTTCATACACGGTGGCTTCGGCCACCACCTCCTCCTTTGGAAGAGTTGGATCTCATTTGGTTTTATCCTTGGATTTCATTCGCTTTTTGGGCTCTTGTGGAAAACACACTCAAGTTAGTAGTTCTTGTGTTTTATTGGTTTTGCAATTTGAGTGTGAAGTACCATCGACAGTTTGCTTCTCTATCCTAAGCCTTTCTCCCTCTCAAGACTTGCTTAATTCTCACTCATGTCCATTTGTATCCTTTTGCTGTTTTGTTGGGCGGAAATCTCCGAGCCACCCTCGGAAATTTCCGAATCACTAGAAATTTTCGACACTAAGTCCTTTCAAAACTCAGCACTGCACCTTGCTGGATTTTGACCGGAAATAGTCTCTGAAATCTCCGGTGACCGGAAATTTCCGAGTGTGACTCGGAAATATCCGGTCCCTGAAATTTCTCGGCGCCTAAGTCCTTTTCAAATTCGGCACTGCACTCTGCCGAATCTGAACCGGAAATAGAGCCGGAAATTTCCGGGGCCCGGAAATTTCCGAACCAAGTCCGGAAATTTCCGATGACTCCGTCAATTTCCGCACTAAGTCTGTTTACAAACTCGGTACTGGATATATCATGTTTTGAACCGGAAATAGTGCCGGAAATTTCCGGTGTCCGGAAATTTCCGAACCTAAGTCCGGAAATTTCCGACTCAAACTTCTCCGGCTATAAATAGGGCACGGGTGGGCTGTTCGAACCGAACAGTTCATCCACCCCGTGCCCCTTCTCTCTCTCTCCAAGCCGGAGAAGAAACTCATCTCCGATCCGTCCCCGGGCCGTTTCTCCGTCGATCTCTCCGGTTCTTTGCCGGATCTGCTTCTCCTCGCCGCGGGGATCGCTTTCCTCCGCACGGTTTTCACCATGTCTACCGGTAACTCCTCTTATTTCAAATCTAGGACGAGATCTATTTTCGTTTAACCTAGCCGATTTAGGAGGTTGTTGCTGGTCTCCTTTGGTAGAACTGCTCCTCTAGGCTTGATCTACCTTCCTCGTGCACAGATCTGTTTTTCGTTCATAGATTTGGTTCAGTTTTTCAAAATTTCGTGCAGACCGGAAATTTCCGACCCCTCGGAAATTTCCGGACCTGACTCGGAAATCTCCGGCCTGTCCAAAATTCTGAAAAACAGACAAGTTCTGTGAATTTTTAACGGCTCGTGTACTATTTCCTACGCCTTCCTGGACATGAGTGCTTATCCCCTTTGCTTTCTATCTGCTCTATGCTGTTTGTTTGCAGGTTCTTCTACCCGGGGAGGTCGCCTCAAGTCAATGGCTAGTCGTCCGAAAGCGACTCACTCTCGGCCATCTAGTGATCCCTCCAGTGATGAGAGTGAGCTCCCTCCTGCTGCACAGCTCAGAAAATCCAGTGGGGCTAACAAGAAGAAGAAGCCCGAGCTTCAACTTTCAGATTTCAACAAGGCAAGCTTTCGCAGGTGGCGCAGTGAGCTGTCCTATGGGGCTGAGCAGGATGATCCCAAATCTTCTGCACAGAGATGGCGTGGCTGTATCGTGAGGTATATTTCAAGTTCTCGAGTAAAGCGCCAGTTTGCCCGATGAGATGGATCAACTTCGACAAGCTCATGAAGAAGGCAGATTACTTTGGGGGAGCTATTCAGGTTTGCAAGGTGCTGGGTTTGGAGCATCTCATGAGGACTGAGTGCAGCTACAACGTGTCCATCATTCATCAGTTCTATGCGACAGTTGTATATGACAATTCAGAAGATATTGGCATGACTTGGATGACTGGCACACATCGCTTGACCTCCTCTTTCCGAGAGTTTGCCAGGATTCTTGGCTGTTCCTTCAGTGGGAGCTCTGTGGCAGCTGGTGAAAGGATGCATCTTCAGGGAGTGGCCTACAACAAGAACGCCATGTCTGATTTATATATGCCTGGTGGAGAGATTGGCTCGCAGCATGGTTTGCTGCCCACTTATGATATTCTCCTCCGCATGTTTCGCAACACCATTGCTCCCATTGCAGGCAATGCTGACAACATTGCTGGAGGTCTCGTGAACTTGATGGCCAAAGCACATGAAGCATTTGTTGGAGAGTATGAGCTGGACAAGGAGGAGTACAAGATTGATGTGATGGACTTCATATTTCAAGAAATGAGTCAGTCTGTGTTTGAGAGGAAGGTTCCCCCCTATGCTCCCTATGTGATGCTTCTCATCAAGCACAAGTTTCAGTTATCTGAGGAAGATGGCGGCGATATGGATAGTGCCCTTGGATGCATTCCCCACACAGCTGCCAACCTTGTTCAAAAGAAAGCTCATGTGGTGCAAAAGCAAGCTACACTTCAAGAGATCGATGAGGATGATGTGTTTGGTGGTCCCACTCGCCAACCACGCCGCCACAACATCAAGAAAGCTGAAAAGAAGAGTCGCACTTGGATTGTTCGAGCCATGGAGAAGGTGATGAACATGAACTGCTGCATTCACAGTGAGAACTATGCCATCTACCAGCAGAACCACCGCATTCTCAAGCAGCAGGAAGAAATTCGAGCTCATTTGAAGATGCCACCTCCCAAGAGACCACTGAAGCCCGTAGTACCATATGTTGAGTGGAATTCTGAAGACACAGTTGGATTCACATGGGACACCATAGTGCCTGAGGATATCGAGGTGGATCCAGCAGCTGATGATGATGAGGAGGAGGAGGAGCACAGTTCAGATTCCGACTCTTGAGTCTCGGGATGCTAGTAGCTACTTCTTCCCTTTTTGGTATCTTGATGCCAAAGGGGGAGAAGTATCTCATAGGACTCACGGGATTTGCTTGGGAGGGAGCACATCTTCTTTTATCTCGGTTGCTTTGTTCGAGTGCTCCCTATTCTTATCCTTTTTGGACTTCTTTAGTTGCATGTTTGTGAGACATGAGGACCTCTTAAACTCCTATTGTAATAGCTAGTTAAATTTGGTAAACTATGCATGTTCTACTTTGTCTTTGTGGGTATATTTTCGTTGCTTGCGTGGTTTGTAAAATCTAGGGGGAGCAGTGATCCTAAGTTGTGTGCATTTTGTATTCAAAAACATCCCAAAGATAATGCACACACTTAGGGGGAGCCCGTCTATATTTTGCAAATCCGCTCTCCTTATGTGTTGTCATCATTCACCAAAAAGGGGGAGATTGAAAGTGCATTCTTTGCACTTCCTGTTTTTTTGGTGACAAGTGACAACACAAAAGGTGGATTTAATGTTTGTGATGTTTTATGCAGGTTCTAGAACAGGTATATATTTCAGTACTGGACCCTTATTTATTCAGTCGGAAATCCTTCAGGAAATTTCAGGTACCCGGAAATTTCCGGGATTCACCCGGAAATTTCCGAGTCACTGAAGAATTCTTCACCAAGTCCTTGTTTGAAGCAGTACTGGCATTCAGAGTTTTTCAGTCGGAAATGCATCAGGAAATTTCCGATGTCCGGAAATTTCCGGCCAGTGTCCGGAGATTTCCGAGTCACCGAAGATTTTTCACCAAGTCCAGATTGTCAAGCGGTACTGCCTCCCAGAACCTCGCAGTCGGAATTTCAGGCGGAAATTTCCGATGGGAGTCCGGAAATTTCCGAGCTACTCGATCAAGATCATCGCCAAGTCAGAAGATGAACCCGTACTGCCTCCAGTCGAAGATCCGTCGGAACTCCTCGCGGAGATTTCCGTAGCCCGGAAATTTCCGGGTGTCAGTCCGGAAATTTCCGGTCTTCAGTCCGGAAATTTCCGAACTTAACCCGGAAATTTCCGAGCTGGCGGCTGTACAACGGTCAGATCTCGGGGAGGGGTATAAATACCCCTCCACCTACCTCCAGCAGACTAGCTCTCCAAGATCCAAAACACCCATTGTTGCTGGAGCTCATTTCCCATGGATCTCCCTATCTAGCCAACCAAATCCAATGATATTTGGAGATCCGAAGGAGAAGACCCCGATCTACATCGCCACCGAAGGAATTTCACTTTCCCCCTCTCTATCTTGAGGGGCCACGAATCTAGGGTTTCCTTTGTGGATAGCTAGATTCTTCCTTGTTGTTACTTTCTCCTTTGTGGATCCTTTGTGGAATTGACCTCTTGTGGTCTTGGTGAGAGCCCCCAATTCAGTTGTGGGTGTGTGCCTCACGGATTTGTACGGGACCTTCTCCGCCCTTAAAGGAGTCCTTAGTGGAAGAGTGGATTCGGACCTTGGTGGTCGAATTCACCGGAGAATAGGGTGAGGCCTTTGTGGCGTTGAGCTAACCTTTGTGGTGGCTCACACCCCTCCAACGAGACGTACACCCATGTGGTGGAACTCGGGATAAAATCGCCGTCTCCTTGTTCCCTAGGTTGTCTCGTTCCATTATCCTTTTGTGTTACTTGTTTTTCTTTATTGCTTTGTTTTTCTTTGTCTTGCACCTTGCTTCATCTAGTATCACATATAGTAAATTTACTTTTGCAAGCTTAAAACTGAAAAAGTTATAAAAATTGGTCACCACCTATTCACCCCCCCCCCCCTCTAGGTGGACAACTTCCGTTCACATGGTTGTCGTCATTCCTCCGTTGGCGCGTAGTAGTTGATTCCTTCTTGAAAGACCTCCTTGTCGTCATAATGACTAACTGGCGATCTCCCCAATGGCTCCAAATATCTAAGCAGGGGGTCAACGAGGCAAGGGTGAGCAACACTAGCGTTACTCAGCAAGTTCAGATATATATAGGAAAGAGTTTTTGCTTTTCATGCACTAACTACTGCCAGGACCAACGGTCGTAGGCATAATGCAGGTTTTGGAAAACCTTTCTTGAAAAGTCAAGTTTTATTTCAAAAAACTAAGCTCCCAGTCTCCACGGGTTCATAGCCATCACTTGGGATGCCTTTCCCGCTGCGGTCTGTGGTTCCCTCCTGGAACAAGGATGTGACAGTCACAGTTTCTTTTTCGTCACTCTGCAGAGCTGTATCACTTTACCCAACAGCAGCCTGGCCCTTAAATGCTCTCTTTGCACACCATCTGTGCTATAGCCAAGACTCAGGGCACCTAGCCATGTGGAGTCCTTCCCCGGCACAATGCATATCCGCCCCTTATGGCCCAGCTGGTACTAAGACCAAGCTCGCCACCACTCCCGAGCTACTATTCCAATTCACCCCGTCAGGTGGGAACGTATGCGGTTCCACGCTGTTGGCCGCCGCAACGGACGCAACCAGGAGATAGCCTGCCGAGGATATACATCCGAAGGAAAGAACCTCTAGCTAGCCCATCCATAGTGAATCTGTTGGCCGATACTTCAACACGGTGCTAGGATCACTCTAGGACTTTGTTGAAAAAGTTTCAAATTTTCCCGGATTTTTAGATGCATTCAATGCAAATGCACAAATTCTATCTAACTCCTTTCTAGTCTATAACTGCGGGGTATTACATCCTTCGCCCCCACCATGGCGATAGTATACGCATTTGTCAGCTTCATTAACAACAAAACCAACAGAGGTTAAAGTTGTATTGAATTTCTCATGCCATTGCTTAGGTGCTTGTTTCAGGCCATATAAAGATTTCAGTAACTTACATACCTTTCCTTACTGACCATCTAATACAAAGCCATCTGGCTGTTGCATATAGATTTCCTCGTCTAGCTCTCCATTTAGGAAAGCCGTCTTAACATCCATTTGATGGACGAGAAGACCATGCGAGGCCGCCAACGAGAGTAAAACTCGTATGGTGGTCAGTCTGGCCAGAGGTGAATAAGTATCGAAGAAATCTTCCTCTTCTTTCTAGGCATAGCCCTTGGCCACAAGCCTAGCCTTGTACTTTTCAATCGTACCATCGGGCTTAAGCTTCTTTTTGAACACCCACTTACATCCCAACGGTTTACAACCGTAAGGACGTTTAGTAATTTTCCATGTCCCGTTAGCCATGATGGAATCCATCTCGCTACGGACTGCTTCTTTCCAGTAATCAGCATCCGAAGATGCATAAGCTTCTGAAATAGAAGTGGGAGTATCATCCACAAGGTACACGAGGAAATCATCGCCAAAGGACTTTGCAGTCCTCTGTCGCTTGCCCCTACCAAGGGTTTCCTCATCATCCTTCTCAGGAATTTCATCATGGGTTTGTTCATAATATTCCATAGGAATGGCAGGCTCAGGAGTTTCCTCAGATTCCTGTCCAGAAGTGCTTTGCATATCTTTCATAGGAAAAACATCCTCAAAGAAAGTAGCATCTTTAGACTCCATAACTGTACCGACCTTCACGTCAGGTATTTCAGATTTCACTACTAAAAATCTATAGCCAACACTATTCTTAGCGTAGCCCAAATTAACACAGTGCACGGTCTTAGGTCCAAGCTTATGCTTTTTGGGGATCGACACATTGACTTTCGCCAAACAGCCCCAAGTACGTCAGTATGAGAGTGTTGTCCTTCTCTTCTCCCATTGCTCATAGGGAGTGAGATCATTGTCTTTTGTCGGAACTTTATTCAGGACATGACGTGACGTCAGTATCGCCTCCCCCCACCATGCCTTGGATAAACCCGATGTATCTAACATGGCGTTAACCAAATCAGTTAGAGTACGGTTTTTCAGTTCAGCAACCCCATTTGACTGGGGAGAATAGGAGGCGTCCTCTCATGAATAATACCATGTTCCATACAGAAAGAATCGAACTCATTGGAGAAGTACTCTCCACCACGATCTGACCGGATGTGTTTAATTTTCTTTTCAAGTTGATTCTCAACTTCTGCCATATAGATTTTAAAGTAGTGAAGAGCCTCATCTTTAGTGCTTAACAAATATACATAGCAAAATCTAGTGAAATCATCTATCAGTGTCATGAAGTATCTCTTTCCACCTTTAGTCAATAAGCAACTCATTTCACAAAGATCAGAATGTATAAGTTCTAACGGTGCCAAGTGTCTTTACTCCGAGCTTTATGAGGCTTCCGAGGTTGCTTTGCTTGAACACACGAAAGACATTTAAAACCTTTGGCTAAAGTGAAAGATGAGATTAAACTTAGTTTTGCTAGCCGCGTCATACAACCGAAACCAATGTGACAAAGACGTGAATGCCAAACTTCTGTTTCATTAACATTCGAATGAATATTGTTCACGACTTTATTACAGAAATCAGCAAGAGAAAAGCGGAACATGCCTCCGCATTCATAATCTTTTCCAACAAACAGTCCATATTTCGTAACAACTACTTTATTAGACTCGAATACCAACTTAAACCCTTCTCTACATAGAAGGGAGCCACTAACGAGATTCTTCTTGATGACGGGGACATGTTGCATGTTCTTGAGCTGCACGATCCTTCCCGAAGTAAACTTCAGATCGACCGTGCCAACACCAAGAACAGAAGCACTCGCTCCATTGCCCATCAATACGGATTCGTTCCCTGTGACCTGATAAGAAGAAAACAATGAAATGTCAGCACACACATGAGTATTTGCACCAGTATCAATCCACCATTCGTTAGACTAACAAACTGAAAATACAGTAAACAAATTACCGTACCCGGATGCGTCATTCTCATTGTTGCTCACAATCATGTTGACAGACTTGGAGTACTTTCCTGGTTTCTTGAACTTCTTTGGGCACTTAGGAGCCCAATGTTCCTCTGAACCACAGGTGTAGCATGCACATTTCTTCTTATCCTTCTTGAAGGGTTTGTTACCCTTCTTCTTGAAGTCGGTATTCTGTTGGACACCAGTTTTTCCCTTGTGCTTGTGGGGGTTGACTTTCTTCTGTACCATATTGGCAACAGAAGTACCTTCGTCTTTTCCATGCGAGTCCTTTGCCCTTGAATTCTGCTCAACACTCAGATGGCCAATGACATCCTCAACAGAGAATTCACGCCTCTGATGTTTCAGAGAAGTGGCAAAGCTCCTCCATGAATTAGGCAGCTTAGCGATTATGCATCCCGCGACAAATTTGCCCGGTAGATCACACTTGAGAAGCTCAAGCTCTTTTGCGATGCATTGTATCTCATGAGCCTGCTCCAATACAGGACGGTTTTCAACCATCTTGTAATCATGGAACTGCTCGATGGTATACATCTCGCTTCCAGCATCGGTTGCGCCGAATTTAGATTCGAGCGCTTCCCACAAGTCCTTGGCAACCCGCACATGTAAATATGCGTCAACCAACTTATCTCCGATCACGCTTAGAACGGCTCCAACAAAGACGACGGTGACCTCCCTAAACGCCTTCTCCTGTTCAGGAGCAATCGTTTCAGTGGGAGTCACACCGGCGACCCAGAACACGTTCATCGCAGTGAGCCATAAGGTGGTTTTGGTCTGCCAACGTTTAAAGTACGTCCCCGTGAACGGGGTTGGTTTCAGTGCAGCAGCAAAACCTTGGATTGAAAATTGCCTACACACATTAGGTTTTTGGATTGTTGAGAATATAAGCAATTGTTCGATTATATTAATCCAATTATAAACTAACATCATGACGTAAATGGTGCTAATGACATACTGAAACTTAATGATGTAACCATGTACTGGATATGTAGTAGAAGCATCTACATAGATTACTAGTACGACAAGCATGGAAATAACCAGTAGAGTGATGAACATATCAGACCCAGCAGTTGGCCAATTGGCCGAAGCAGAAGCAGAAGCGTCGTCGGCAGCCCTCTTGTCAGCGGCAGCCTTCTCAGCGGCGAGGCGGTCGGCGTCGGTTCCCATGACGATGACGAAGGCGACGCGGACGTAGTGGAAGTATACGACGTAGTGGACGTAGAGGAAGTAGTCGCAGACGATGACGAAGAACGTAGGCGAGCAGTCGCGTATGAGACGCTCCCCAAAAACCTAATCGCCCCTCTCCCGTACAGGATTCAGAGAGGCGGGGTTTCAGAGGCCTGCTCTCCCGTCGGCCGTGTACGCGGTGAACGGGATGAGATCAGCGATGGCAGTAACAGGGAAGTGGAACGACGGTGGCGGCGCATGGAGCAGATGGTTCTGTTCTGTGTACCCGCAGGAGAGGAGCGACCTCTCCTTTATACACGCAGCACAGGAGGCGAGAGGTCCAACAGAAACGTGCACAATCAATTACATTAAGGCAGAGCACTTAAGACAGACGTTTCAACTTCGAATTCATTTTCCATTAAGGCAAAACGTTTCAGGACCGTTGACATTTTATTCCTGCGTGACAAAAAGAATACATCGGCTCGGCGAGATTCCCGCGGCGCGTCGTGACGTGGCGTGGCGTGGCGTGGCGTGGCGAGGCGAGGCGGGCGGCGGAGGAGGAGGAGCGCGCGTGTGGTACACAGCCATTCTCCTCTTATCTCACACCAACTCATACTAGTAGGAGAATGGCTCAGTATATAATCTGGTGTACATCTCACTAAACTAGCAGTATGGGACTAAACTCCCACCACATGCCATGACAACATGGGCCTTAGGGATTTTCAGAATTGTTAAATGGGCTAAATGACCCAATATTTCAGCAGTATCGTCCCCGGCGATGGCGCCGGTAGCTGCCGTGTCGAGTTGCAACTCTTGCTCAGGGGAGAAGGGCCTGATTGTGTTTCTAGATGTCTAGTTAGGGTCCTTTTTGTAAAAGCTAAGGGCTTGGTTGTAATTCCCTTTTACTTTGAGGTCCCTGATGTGAAATGTGATCCCACCGAATAATGCAGTCGGGATCCCTCCCCTTATTCAAAAAAAAATAAAAGACCAGAATCTAGCTCGATTTTACGCGGGTGAAACTTTGCAGATTGTTCCCCGGGGCACACTGTACAGTTTCTTTCAACATTGCGGCTATGGAGTATGGACGGACGGGCGGCACGCAGGAGGAGGGATGATACGATTTGCTTGTACTTTGCGGCGTCGGCGCCGTCCCCATCCATCCGGCCACCGGAACGAGGCCATTCATTCATTCACGGATCAGCAAATCTAATCGACGTGTCGGCACTGTTTTGTTTTGGATCGGCGTCCATCATGGCGGAGAAAGATAGAGCTGTTGCAATCGCGCATGCAACCCATCTCCATCTGGACGGATCATGATGATCACGATGGGACTTGGACATGGACCTCTGTCTGGACTGCACGGCAGGGGTTCAACACATTTTAGAGTTTTTCTACACTACATTCTTTTTACTAATATATGAAATCAAATTAGCAATCAAAAACACTGGGCTCAGAGGGAACATGGAGGTGTGCTTAAGGAACAGCACCGGTCTTGTAGCGTAGCCCGTAATCAGCTAAACACGGCGAGCAGATCTGCCATTGTCGCGGCGTGATGGAAATGCAAAACCACTGAATCCTGCATGCAGAGTGTTTCTTTGTCGTGGCGTTTATTTGTTAATTAACGCAGCCACGTAGCACTTGCCTCCAAATTCAGACAGAAACAAAGCCAATTTCCCTGAAACAGATTCAGAGATAATACTGCTGTACGACTATAACCCGTACAGGCAATTGAGCCAACGCCGCTACTTTACCTCCCGTCAAAAATATTAACCGCAGAATAACTCCCCATCTCCACCACGACTAGCGGGTCCGCCTTGTCAGGCTAATTACCGTGCCGGGTTATATATACGCACGTCCGGCTTTACCCCTGTCCCTGTCTCGTCCATTTCTCACCACCCACCTCCAGCCCGCAGCCAAGTACAGTCACCAGTGTACCGCTGCTCCCGCTACGCTCTGCCGACCTTGGATGCGCCTCGCCGCCCGCCATGGCATCCGCCGTCGCCAGTAGCACGCCCGCCGCGGTCTCCCTCGGCTGGCTCGGCCCGCGCCTCTCGTCGTTCGGCCGCGACGCGTCTTCCCCCGCCGCGGGTGCGGCGGTGGATCACGGACTGACTTCTTCGGCGTGCAAGGCGGAGCAGGTCGCCGCGGTGTCCAAGGAGTTCATCGATTTCGAGTTCAGCTTCGGCGGGTCGGGGACAATGCTCCCCGCCGACGAGCTGTTCGCGGACGGGAAGCTGCTGCCGCTCCGGCCGAAGCCCGCCGCCGCCGCCACGAAGGCGCCGGACGTGGAACGGGAGCCGCAGAACGCGCCTGCAGCGGCGGAGATCCCGGCGATGCCCGACCTGGTGAAGACGTTCCGGCCTTCGGTGGCCGAGGCGTTCGACCCGTACGTGTTCTCCCCGAAGGCGCCGACGTGCTCGAGCCGCTGGCGGGAGCTGCTCAGGCTCAGGAAGGTGCAGACGCCGCAGAAGCCGCCGGCCTCAGCGTCGCCGTCGCCCTCGACGTCTCCGTCGCCTGTACCACCGACTCCGTCCAGAGCGTCGAGCTCCTCGGCTGCCAGGTCCCTGAAGCTGCTGCTCCTCCAGCGGAACGGCGGCCGCCCGTCCAGCGCCGACCTCTCCGCGGCGCCGCTCCTCCGCGACAGCTCCGACTCCGAGGCGTCCCTCTCCCTCGCGTCCTCCCGCTTCTCCATGTCCTCGTCGTCCTCGTCCTCCGCCCACGACCACGACGACTTCCCGCGCCACTCCGTCGACTCGGTCGACCTCACCCCGAAGCCGCGCATCCGGCTCGTCCGCTCCCAACAACCACAACCCCAGCGCCACTGCCACCTGCCTGCCTCCGCGCCGCCGCCCCGCGCACCGCCCCGAGCCGCCGCCCACAGCCCCGCGCGTCGCCGTCCCGCCACCCCGCCGCCGCCTTCCGTCGCGGCCGCCGACTCCCCGCGCATGAACTCCTCCGGCAAGATCGTGTTCCAGGGGCTCGAGCGCAGCTCCAGCTCCCCGGCCGGCAGCGTCCACCACTCCAGCCTGCGCTCCCGGTCGCGCGTCATGGACCGGTCCTACTCCACGCCGGTCGTGCTCAACGTGCCCGTCTGCTCGCGGCCGTCGTTCGGGTTCTTCAAGGACAAGAAGGACGTGGCCGCCAAGGACGCGGCGGCAGCGAGGCTGAGGTCGTCGCTTGGCCGGAAGACCACCACCACCCATCCCGCCGCAGGAACCGGAAGCAGTGTGAGTTGCAGAGATCTCGGAACCGGCAAATGAATCCCATTTAACTCTGTTTTGACCTAGGTAGTAGATGCAGCAGTAGTGATTAGCTAGCGTGTAGCCTCTTGGGTTAGGTAGTATTTTCTTTCCTTTGCAGCAGAAAAGGGATCAAAGAAAGAAGATCGAGACGGTTTAGTAGTTTGGATTTGAGTGAACAAGAGATCCGGAAATCGAAAGAGAGAAACACATTGTGAGAGGATGATTTGCGGCCTATGATTTTTGTGGTGGTATGTTAGGAGCTGGCTGGCTAGGTAGATCCCCGGCCACCTCCATGCATCTCTCGCCCCTTTCCCTGTATAAATTTTGTCTAATGTTTTCCGCTATCCTCTAAACCCTAAGCACTCTGATTTGCTTCTTGATGTAAGCACATTTGTTCCGAACTGTGATCCTGAAGCGGGAGAAAGACAGGAAATGAATTCTGTTCATGGCGTTAGTGCTGTCTGTTCTTGCAGTCACGAATCAATGTTCATCTCGTCATTCTAATCTTATCCGTTTTACAGACGAGAAACAAAATGCTTTGCACGTTGGCATGTTAACCTGCACCTGATGGAGAAAATCAAGATGGCCAAGCATGCGCAATGACTAACTTTTGGGCAAAAACTTTTCATGGGTGGTGAGTGTTTGATGGAGATGCCGAGGCCGTTTAACCCGGAGGAAGAAGATGGGAGACCGGGCCGGAGCGGGAGCCGATCGAGCTCTCCTCAGTCCTCCATGGCCATGGCCATGTGTGCCCCTGCCTGCCGGTGATCGGGCGCCGTGTACGCGGCATGTGCACGCATCTAAGTTTCTGTGTAGGGTAAATATACTACTGGCTGGTACCACCAGGCGGGGCGGGCAAAAGGGCCAGCGGGAAAAGGCAATTTAAAACACATGTAGCTGCAGCCTGCATGGGCCGGCCACTGTTACTGAAACAGCGAGGGCTTAAACAAGCAAGCAAACAAACGAGCAGGGATTATTAGCCTCTCTGCTCTCGCTCGGTGCAAAGCTGGGCGTGCCCATGTGGTTGCTGCTGATTTCAAGTAAATTTTACTCTGCCTTTTTCACCCAACGCTCCACAGCAGCCTTCGTAAAAGGAAAAGGATCTTCCCTCAAGGTAGACTACGCTCCTACAGCAGCTAGGAGGAGAGGCTTTTGTTCTGAAGATACTACTACTCTCCTGAACGAGAAAATTGCAAAAAACCACCACATTTGGGGCAAGGGTTTCAAAAAACCACCATGTTGTCAATTTTTTGCAAAAAACCACCGGCCTGAAGTAACAGCGTTGCAGAAAACACTGATTTGCTAGTTGACACGCTCTAAGTGAGTTTCTGACCAATGGGTCCCCGTGTCAGGCTTACGTGGCATGTCTGTTTTTTAGAAAAGACCCGCATGTATTCTATCTTCTAATTCTCCGCTCCCCGCATAACCACATCCGCGTCGCCGACGTATACCCGCGTGCCGCCGGCCATCCCCTCGCCGGCGCGCGCCTCCTCTTGCTCGACGAGCCCGCCACCCCCTCGCCGGACCTACCTGGACGTCCTCCGCGCCCGCGCCCTCCTCCATTTCTACCGGGACCTGTCCGTCCACGGCTGGGAGCTCGACCCCTCCGTCATCGCCGTCGAGCGGGACTTCTTTGGCCTCGCCGAGCTTGAGAGGATCCACGCCGACAGGCTGGTCGTCTACGTCGGCGACGCGCTGGAGGCCGAGGCCGTGCCGGGAGTCTTCGGCGGCGTGCTGGTGGATCTGTTCGCCAACGGAAGCGTGCTGCCGGAGCTCAGCGCGCGACGACCAACGGGGACCCGGCCGCCCAGCGCCACCGCTCCGCCTCCGTCTCCGACGTCGAGCCGGCGACCTCCAGCCTCCGCCTCCGCGCCGGAGCACCAGAGCAGGGACACTAGAGCCTCGTCGCCGCGTGCAGCGAGCCCTGCAGGCAGACAGGGACGCAGCACGGCACGCCGAGGCGAGCTGTGCGGACGACGGCGTGGCGAGGCACGCCCGGCATGGGGACGGCGGCCAGAGCAGCGCGGGTGAGCCCGCCGGCGGTGGGGATGGGTCACACGAGATTCCCCTTGAGATAGAGATAGACCAAAAACTTTACAAAAAGGACCCTATAAAATTAATAATAACCTAGTGCTCCTCAGACCGGTTAGCATGTGCCACGTTAGACCGACAAATGGGTCCCACTGTCAGTTTTCCTGTTAACTGACCTAAAACGATGGATCAGTGTTTTTTGCAACGCTGTTACTTCAGGCCGGTGGTTTTTTGCAAAAAATTGACAACATGGTGGTTTTTTGAAACCCTTGCCCCAAATGTGGTGGTTTGTTGCAATTTTCTCCTCCTGAACACTGTGGTGCTCTACAGTAGGATTTGCGGCACGTACGTTATTAGGCGCACTGTTCCCCCCTTTGGCCTTTGCACTTTGCAGCGCCACAGTTGCGCCCCAGTTTTCAGTCGAGGGCTAGCGGTGGTGAATTGGTGATGGTGGGAGCAGCACAGCAGCAGCATGGGGCACCGCAGTCGTCGCAGCCAAGATTCCTGGGCTGGGCCTCGTTCAGCGGAGTGAAGATTTTTCAGATTTGACCGCAGTCCTATACTAGTCTCCTAGAGAGAGAGAGAGCGAGCTTGGGTGTGTGCTTCAGTTCCAGTAATGGCGATTTGCGAGGAAAGGAGGGAGCAGAACGAAGCGGAGCGGGACGAGGCCCGTGAGCTTGGCTTGCCAGTTGCCGCCGAGGTGTGAGAATCCGCGCGCTGTGCCTAAAACCTCCATTCGCTAGGGGCCTAGGCTAGACCTGAGGCACCTGCGGTACGCCGCTGGCGGGCGGGCCGTCTGAACCTGAGTGCCTGACGGAGGGAGCGGGTGATGGGAGCGCGCGCTGCTGCGCGCTGCCGTGATGGGAAGTGATGTGAAGGAGGATGGGGGTGCCTGACGGACGGCTGAGATCCTCTGCCGCGGGTGAATTCCTGCCCCGCTCGCGGGAGGCAGCGAGCCCTGCGCGGCCTCTGTCAGTAAAATAATAGTACTAGTATAGTATTTTTTACTGCTCTCAGTCTCAGGGTAAGATAAATCATGTTTCTCGCATGGCACCTACCACTAACCTCACGGAGGCACGCGGCGGTACTATCAGGAGTACATGGCCGCCGTCCGGTACGTACCGGCAGTGTCTCCGTCGTACCGCCGGCATCAGCGGGCTCCGTGCCGGAGACAAGCGTCAGCACTGGACAGTGACCCACGGGATCGACTAGAGAGAGCACCCACGCGTGCTGGGACAAAACGACCTTGCCCTTCCTGCCCGGTATCCGCGTAAGACGTACATCTAGCCTAGCCGGTGTTGCACAAGTCTACATGGCGGGCTGCACGTCCTGTCATGTCGCAGCCCGCTAGCTTGATACGAGCTGCCTTCACTCCTTTCGCCGGGAGTATTGTACTGACGTTTTAGTTTCGATCCAGTGCGCGAGCACTGTATATTCAATGCATAAATCTCAGACTCGTTTTTAAATATAACTAGATGAATGCCCGCGTGTTGCTACGGTCCCATCAATGTGTTTTTGTTTGCTTGACATGCAAATAACATAGACACATAAAATTCACATGTGTAAAGAGATAGTGATAATATTATATATCCCTTTTTTTTTGTTAAAATGTAATTCAATACAAAACTATAATTCGACATCATATGTTTAACGACCCAATATTTTTTTTATCTCGTTTTACTACTTAAACACATGGTCATTTTTAGACCTAGGAGTAGGTTTTTTACACTTCGCCTCGCCATGCCGCTCGCTCATGACGCCGTCCTTTAGAATGTCAATCGAAGCAGAGTCGGCTCCTTGGAATTGCCTTATCGCATCCACCTTTGTGTGTTGCCACCATAGTTCCATACAAGTATAGAAAGATGCACTAATTAAAAGGTCTTAATTTAATTTTCCGAGTGTATGTACTAGTGAAAGTTAACTTTTTTTAGAAATAATATCTTACCGTACTTAACATATTAGCATGTCCCTAAGGCTTCTTAGTTTATACCTCAGTCGGTCAAATAAGTCTATCTCTCTTTGATTTTTTATTTTCACATCTCATTTCTCTCCACCAAAATTATTGCATTAATGAATTCTACATCCATGTCACATGTTAGTAATTGGAACATACGTGAAGTTTAACTACCTGTTAGTATTTAAAAAATCCCACCATAACCGGGTATGGTGAAACGTCGGGTCTCTCGGACATGTTGCTTCCTTAGAACGATCGCTCGTATATAATTGAAATTCGATGCCAAAGCGCCGCCACAGATAAACAAAATCATACATAGAGACATAATAACCTCAAAAAGTTGTTTTACTCCACAAAGATATCTAGCTCAAGCCTTAAGGATGTTGCAAAAAAAAAATCTTGTGTTTTCTTTCTTTCGCTTACCACAATGCACCTCAGAGGCTCTCATATACCTCACCATGTGAATTCTCACCATTGCACATCCATTCTCTCGGGCGAGCTGCCGGGCCGCTTCTCGCCGGCGGCAACGGATTAAGTGGGCTAAATTCGTGGGTAGCCCGCTCCCACCGGACCAACGGATTAACGGAACAAGTTGTCAACAACCAACCAACGGAGTAGCTGACCCTTCTCACAAAAAAGTGGCGGCGGAGGAAACAAGGGAGGGAGGGGACTGGGACAGGGACGGACGCCGTCGCCACCCATCACACACCGCATGCCGCCGTTCCCCACCCGGCTCCCGCCACCGGCCACCGCCGCCGCCGCTACTGCCGCGGCCGTGCTCGCCGCCGTCGCCCTGCGCCGCTACCTCTCCTCCCGCCCCCGCACGTCCACGTCCGCACACATGAGCAGCACCGCCCCACCCGCCGCCGCCGGGACCACGCTCCTCGTGCCCTCCGGCAAGTCGCCCCAGGACCGGCAGCTCCTCGCCTCAGCCACCGGTGAGCTCTCACTGGAGGAGGACGGCGGGGGAGAGCTCTCCGTCTCCCTCGCGCCCGACGGCGGCGGCGGGAGCCGGAGCGAGGGCTTCGACGCCGGCGCCTACATGGACGCGCTTCGGGCGCGGCGCTACGGGAGGTGGATGCTCTGGTCTCCGCGGATGGCATCCACGCACGACCTTGTCACGCTGTGAGTACAAGACTATTCTTCTTGAATCCCGTATCAGAAAGAAACAGAGATAGGCTGATTTTGCTCTTGAACCGCTTGGATTTAGACTGTTTTGGCTCCGCGTCTGCTTGCAGGAACTTCGCCAAGCTTCCCGTGGGCGTCGTCTGCGTCACGGACGTGCAGTTCAAAGGCAGAGGTGCGGCAAATATATAGGCGGGCCAATTGGTGCATGTTTTTGTCGCTGCCTGTTAGTGTGTTCAGTTCTGAATTCTGATGCCTGATTCTGCTATTAGGGGTTGTTGATAAATGCCTGACAACTTTGGGTGGATTTTTTTTTTTTTTGAAAAAAACTTTGGGTGGATTAGTTATGCACTCTTGTTTCGTGTGGCTAAACGGGTCGAGAAATAGGAATTTTGTTAAGTTAATTTTGGAAATGTCAGGAACAAAATGGATCAAGAAATATGATCTATCTGATGTATCTGAGAAAAAACAGTTTTTTCTTTAGTGCCTCTGGATCCTAGTTTTAAAAACCGGACCGGACCGGCGGTCCGACCGGAAAAAACCGGAACCGAGGCCCTGTCCGGGTTTTTAAGCGCAAAAGACCAAACAGTCAAAAAAACCGGAAAAATAAAATAAAAATAATGTTTTATCACTAGGATTCGAACACATGACCTACCTCTAGCACCAATAAGGCCCATTACCACTTTGGCTACTACTCTTTTATGCTATAGTAACGAAGTAACTACTTTATATATGATCTATACAAACCCCACGCGTTTTGTGACTCCTAATGCTGTGGCTCGAACGCGTGCCGAGAGAGGCCAACAAAGAATAATACACTGCCCCCAATGAACATTGCAGCGCGCGTACTGTAGTGACACTGTTCTCAGAAACAACAGTTGAAAATGTATCTCCCAGGAACAAAACTAACTTGTTTTAGAGGTGAATTTCTCTGTTTGTAGATTTGTGTTGTAGTGTGAGATTTTATCATTGTTGCTCTTTTGTTTTTGTGAAGGAAGTATGGTTGCGTATTGTGGGATCCATGAGATAGAATGGCTTGAAATTTTGCGGTTTCAGTGGGCAAATATTAATCTATGCCATGTATGCAATGAACAAGTTAATCTTCGTGAAAATGTTTAGTTTCATAAATACTAGATGCATTCCACAATTTATAGTTTTTCTGATTATAGCGCGTTAACTTTGTTCAAAATTTGATCATTTTTAGCTGATTCGGCCTTTATGGTTGTGGAAATTCATTTGTTTTTGTTAGTTTAACAGCTAGCAGAGCTTGTTAAACACTTGAGTGTTTACCTATGTGTGTAATCATTACCACACTGTGTTTTTGGTTAAATTTTGATCCTTGATCCACTACCTATACAGGGCGATCGAAGAACGTGTGGGAATCACCTCCAGGCTGTCTCATGTTCTCGTTTACATCACAGATGAATGATGCACGCAAACTGCCCCTTATGCAATATGTCGTTTGCCTTGCCATGACCGAAGCCATTCAAGATTTGTCCTGTGCTAAGGTGAGGGTTTAATTCAGTACCATTATATTTGGTGTTTGTTATGTATATTTGATGTTACTATTGCACGATGAAATACTTTGTAAGGCTTATTTCTTGGTGATGACATCCTATACTATTTATGTGGTAAAATTCAGGGACTTCCAGAGCTGGATGTAAGGATAAAGTGGCCTAATGATCTATATCTGAAGGGGTTAAAAGTTGGCGGTATTCTTTGTACCTCGTCTTATGAGCCGAAAGTCTACAATATTTGTACTGGTAAGCTTGTTTCCACTGATGTTGATTCTACACATTGAGAGAGCCGCTCCTGCATGGAGAGAATTCTTGATCAGCGGAGCTCCATGCCACTGCCTTATCAGTTAGCATGCTGTGTTTTTTTCCAACTGAGCCATGATCATTGGTAAGGCTTGTGTTGGTTTAACCTGCCCACCAGGGTTCAGTCCTTGGATTGAGCACCGGCGTGTGTGCGTAGGTGTGAGTGGTATCCGTGCCCCTGTGTCCTCATAATCTGAAAAAGGCAGTTTTCAACTTTTCATATCATCTATTATGAAACTTGGTTTCTTTATCCTTCTCAGGTATTGGTTTAAATGTTGATAATGAGAAGCCGACAACATGTTTGAATGCTGCACTTCAAGAACTAAAGGCAAATTCACCCAGACTGACACGAGAAGACATACTAGCATCCTTCTTCAACAAATTTGAAGCTCTTTTTGAGATTTTCTCAAGTCAAGGTATGTTTGTGTCTTTATATCCTCTTCTTTTGCTGCTGTATATGAGCATATTGTCATGTTGTGCATGGTAATTTTTCACTCCTGATAGTGCTATAATATGATAAATTTCCTTTGTCATAGTGAGTGATGTTTGCAAAATTAATACTCCCGCCGATCCACTTTTTCTATCGTGAGAAAATAGCTAGCTATGTACAAACTGAGAGCACGACTAGCGACACTTTTTTATGATCAGAGGGAGTGTACATTTTGTTAAGCTGGGTACCGTAATATTCTCAATATAACTGCAGGATTTCAGGCCCTCGAGGAGCGATACTACAATGCGTGGCTTCACAGGTAATGAGTGTTCTCTCATTATTGGTTTGTTGGACTTCCCGTGCCTATTTTCCTGAAGTGTAGTCTGTACATGCTATCAGTTGACTTTAAGGGCTCCTTTGATTCAGAGGAATTCCTGTAGTTTTCTAATCCTACAAGATTGAAGATGATAACACAATCCAATTATGTGTTTCTCCATTCCTGAGAAAACTGCACATCAAACTAATTGTTACCATATGGTTTTCATGTGTTTTTCAACATTTCATATTAAAGAGTCTGTAATCTTCACTGTTATGTAGTGGTCAAAGAGTCGTCGTACAGGATGCACAACAAGGCCAGTCTGTAAACAGTGTGGTCACTATTCAAGTAAGGAAATGACTTAGGTATGATAATTGTACAGATATTTCTTTTTCGGTAACCAGATTAAATGTTTTCAGGGACTAACACCAAGTGGTTATCTTTATGCTATTGGCGAGGATGGCAAGAGCTATGAGCTGCACCCTGATGGTAACAGGTAATACCACCTGCTATTTGTCACTAATGTTTTTCTCATTGTCACTGTATAATTTATATGTTTTCTCTCAAGATGTCTTTTTTAACAATATAATGGTCTATCAATATCATATGACACGTTTTCCTGCATTGCAGCTTTGATTTCTTCACGGGATTGGTGAGGAGGAAGATGGAAGCCTAGCCGGTCGTCAGTACAGAGATAGTTAGCGAAGTAGTAGAGCACATTGTACATGGGGTAGAAAGTAGCAACAATTCCAGAATAGATCAATGGCATGGAAGGACGCTTCAAACATGAGTATTGTTCTCCAGAGAAATCAAGGTTATCTTCTCATGGCAGCCTGGCAGGTTACTACTTACAAGAACCTGGTCGCATACCGACACTACTACAAACTCCAGCGTACTGCAGACTATCCATCCCAAAGTTTCAATGTAAAATTCATACCTGTTCAAATAAGCCCTTCATGGGATCCTGCGGAACACGAACCATGAGCTAAGGCATGGATGCGGATTTAGCTTAATGTGAACTCTCATGGATCAGCTAATCAGGAGCTAGTCGAGTGGATGAATTGCAGGTAAAGAAGGCAGGAACTGTGAGGACAATTCTACAGCCATTTGTAACTACTTTGAAAACGGTGTGGTTTGTACGCTGGTGTTTGCAACAAGTACAGTTTGTAAAGTTGCTGTAGTGTACTATAACATACATCATAGTTTTTGTGGATGTTGAACTTGTTCCAAACTGGTGAACTGAACTTCAGTTTGTGCGATGCTCTATCTGCTTCCTTTGTTCCAAATCATGCTTCAGCATCTAAAACAAGAAGAAAATATTCAAGTTATTTGGACATCTAAAATGATCCATGTTTCAAGCGATGGTTTATTGTTAAAAAGGTTGAACGGACGACCACCAACTCATATTTTGCAAGTACAAGAGAAATGAAAGCAGTAGTCTGTTCTTAACTTATCATCCAGTTTATCCCCGTTGTGTGGAGGGCACTTCACTGATTACGAAATGTGAATAAATTATTATGTCCCGGGAGTACACTTCACGGATTACAACCCATCAGTAGCAACTGTTGCTTTTTTAAAACGAAGTTGCTATATTATTAGAGAAAATTGCACATAACACCAATGTTTGATGTCGTCATTTGGACTTGTTGCAAAAACCCGGGGTTCGATGCAACAAGTGTTCTGATTCTGCATTTTGTGCAACAATGACACTAAACCTTAGTGTTATGTGCAATTTTCCCATATTATTATCACCCCATTATGTGGAGGACACTTCACCGTTTACCATCAACGACAACTGTGACTAAATTATTACCTCCACATTATGTGGTGGCCACTTTAGTGATTATCATATGAAGCAACTGTGACTAAATTATTACCAGTGTTACCTTTCCTGCAATGTATTTATACGGTTATTCCTGTTGTGCCCAAGGAAGGAGCGGGGCTAATTTTCTAAAATGGATCAATTAAGGGGCTACATGAACCTGTGTAGTTTTATACATTTAACCACTTGGATTAGTTATTGAATGTTTCCAGTTACATCCACATGAGAGCTGGGATCAATGGCAAAAAATACAAGGTTTCTATCTGGATCTGCACTACGTCATTATTTCCCCCTTTCATGGCAATGTCTCCCCCAGCCAAGATATTCAGATAAGCTTTGGTGGCCCATATTCGAGCGCACTGTTCTCCGACATCGATGTCATTGCTGATGAGGAAACTGATGTGAGAAATCCTTTCACTCTAATCTCCCTAGAAATACTTTGCTCTCTTTCTCACGTTTTCCCAATAGAACAGCGACACATGTCTTATAAGATGGAGCCCACTAATCTCACTCCCCATGTGTATGCTTTGATTTTTCTTCCTTGGAAATACATGTACTGATTTTTTCTTGTGCGTATGTCTTTTACCTCTCTCACGTGAAAAAATATGGCCATGAAACTTTGGAACTGAGACGGTTTTCGCGTGTCGCGCTCATCGTTGTTAGCTTGTAGTACTGATTTGCTTGTTGTTCTCGCCCTTCCGCCAAGTAAATTTTGAGTTGGAGAAACCAATGTGCCGACGACTTGCTGCCTCAATCTGGACTAAAGTGGGATTACGGATCCGCTCCTCGTCCCAGTGGCCGCCACTATAGCCATCTTGCTTGCCGAAAATATGGAGGCGGTGGCGAGTTAGCTGGTTGGAGGAAGTTGTTGCACAGGGGTCTAGTGAAGCAGTGGCGACCCTGTCAGCTCCCGCCGATTTCGGGGACCTCAAGCCGTGCGGTTAAAAGAGAGCAGGTCGATTGAGGGGTTTGTACAGAGAGTGGTAGCATTGGGAATACACTGGAGCAGGCGAATTTCGTGTAAGAAAGGAAAATGCACATGACTCCGATTGTGAGGATTTGTTGCATTAAACCACAACATCTTGGTTTTGTCTTGCATGTAACACCAACAGTTAGCATAATTACTCCCAGAAAACACAACCCCAAACCAAGTCATTATCTTTTTTATAATAAACAGTTAATAACTTGGCCTCAGCTTTATGATGGTATGGATATGTTATATGTAATAATCCCTTGTTGGTATATGTGCAAAAAGAAATCTAGGTTGTCGTTTTGTGCACCAAAAGCCCGTGTTATGTGTAATTTCCTCTATGGAAGAGATGAGAAGGGGATCGGGAAAGATAGATTTTAAAAATAGTGTGTCATCGCGCATGGAAGGAAGTTATATTTCTGCGTACATGAGTGTCCCTTGTGCGTACGTGTTGGCACTTTATTTTCTCCGTCACTAAATGCAGAACACTAATTTAACTCCATAGTGGAAAAAAATGGATGTGATATTATGATTATCAGTTCTGCATATTGGAGGTTGCATGTTGTGCTAAGGGGAATTTTATTACGGACTCACATTGCACTCCATCCATCCATAAAAAAATTACTTCTAGGTTTTATGCTGAGTCATACTTTCTTAAGTTGAAAAAAACTTTATACAAATAGATTAGTATTTACAACACCAAATAGTATCAACAGATGTGTCTTGAAATGTAGCTTCATAATATACTAATATGGTCTGATAAAAAATTTGTTACATTTTTTTTATAAAGTCGGTAAACTTATGTTTTTTTTACTAAGTACACTTTATTTTTGGCCCTTAAATTTGTGGTTTGCAATACCTTCATGTTCATGCTGGAGAATTTCTTCCTCTAAGATGAGCTCGATAAAGAGGCAGTGTTAACCAAGTGCCCATGTAGGGGGGTTCATAATGGGAAGAATATACGCAAGGTGCTTGGTAAAACTAAAAATAAATATCCAAGGCCATCCAAATGGGATTGGCTACGCTTTAATGTATTACTTACGTTTGGTTTCTATTAGCCACATGTTACAACTTTGTTTCATCATTTCATTGGTTCTTAGCTTCTTGTGGAAAACCTGTTTTTTACAACAAAGAAATGGACGACCTAAAGTGCTAGCTTCTATCCTCTTAATCATATTTGGTTCTGAATGATAGAGTGTTTGCAGACGATGATGTCATGTTGCATGTTGCCCTATGGGTTTGTTAACTCTATAGTTACATGTCATATTTCTCGGTTTTTTCATGTTGAGCCGTGTTCTTCGATTTTGAAATTGTTTCACATGTAATTAAATAAACTACTATTTATTTTGGTAAAATACACTTGTTTAGATATTGAAGTTGTACAATGAACTACGGCTGGCTACGCATTGGATTCATTGGTTGCCTTATCTCCTGCTGGTGGAGTGCTACCAGGACATAAATTTTTTATGCAGACGCATGGAAATGATTGCTCGGGACTTATGTAGCCAATTTGGGTGGCAGCGTAGTTTGAGACTACCATGTTAATGCATAAGCGTTCCATGTTAGCTCATACTTTCAGATCGTTGATTCATGTTTCAACCATATGCCATGCATGCATGATGTAATAATATAAGACCGTTCTACATATTTGAATAAAGTAATAAAAGTGACCATATGCATCTTTTTAATGCAGAGGCCATGAAGCCCCATTTCGAAAAAAATACAATAATCTACTCTCATTATTATTGACTATTGAATCTACTAGAACAATGTGTGAGGCATAAAAAAAGAGAAAAAACGAGTCTACAAACAACAATAGAACAAAACGTGCGCGGCAAGACGCGCCTTTCCCTTCTAATGCTTCCACATTTTTTTTAGATAAACAGGGACCCCTTCCCCGGTTCCATTAAGCTCAGCAGAACGAAACCGAATACACCATGCCAAGCAAGTTCAAAAACAAAAAGAACGTAACGTAAGACAACTAGCACTACGCCACAAAATGGCCAAAACTATGGCCTCCCGCCAAAAGCTACTCCTACCTTAAAACTGACAAGGTTTTTAAATCCACACAGCTAGCAAAAACAAGATGCCAGAAATAGATAGTTCAATTGAGACAACAACACAGCTCTAGTTCCACCGGTTCGACATCTTCTTCCCTCTAAAGCTCGGGGGGGGGGGGGGGGGGGGGGGGATGCTCAGCCCAGCACCACATGGATGGCATTGCTTTCTTCAGGATGCTGCCGAAGATACTCAAGAGAAGCTCTGCCTTCGAATGCCGACATAGCTGTTGTCGACCAGGAATCAATCCAGCTAAAGTCTGCGTATCTCAGCCTGGCTCGATCGCCAGTGGAGCTCTGAGTCTTGCGAGCAACTCCTTGGCGATTCTCCTAGAGGAATCATCCAGAGCTTCAGGAAATACAACATTAGTCTCCACACCTGTTTCAAATTGATCCAAGTGCAACGGTTAAAAACTAAGTTGTTTCTATTCAACCTAATGCTCCACAGCACTACTGCATTAGCTATATTCAGCTGCGAGAATTTAGTATCACACAACCACTTAGTAGCTAGAGATTCAAAATTACTTATATCTGTTCCAAAAAACCGATTTAATCAGGTCCCACATATTACTAGAAACTAGACAATCAAAGAATAAATGGTGTACTGATTCTATTTCCTTACAGAGCTCACATTCTAATTGTTTTGAAATGCCTCTTCTCTTAAGATTATCTCTAGTCAGAATTTTATTCAGTGAGAACAGCCATAGAAACATCTGAATTTTTGGGGGTACTTTGATGCTTCCACATATCTGTTGCTTTCTAGCTTACGTGAATGTTTGGCCCGACTAAATAAGAATCACATGTTTCGTGGAGCTCTGACGATTGAACTAAAACAATGTTTCTCACTGTCAGAGCTCTTGGAGCTTTGGCATTCAGCCCTGGATCGTGGGCAGAATGATAATTCTCTATGGCAGCTTCAGCTGAGACATATATTCCTATTGTACTATAGGCCGATAATGAAGAAATTTATGAGTCCTTTTAGACGTTTACGTTCACATTAAAATTGGCGTTGCAGGTCCGTTTAGGTAGTCCTGCTGTCAAGTGTCAACGTTGTCTAGATACTCGGGAGACCTGAATTTAACGTTTAATGATGATGTGCATGTCTCACCCTCCATGGAGTAACCACGATTGCGAGAGCAAATTGACCTGCAATAGGAATCAAGCACATACGGCTGAGACAAGTAATCGAAGTCACCTAATCGAGCAGTGATAATTGATCATGCTGTCTGGCCTCATTGGATTCAGCGAGTGTAACAGCATTCTCGACATGTATTCATTCGCTGCCCAGCGTTCGACGTTGTTGCCAATTCATGGCCCAGTCGGTCAGTTTCAAGCAGTAAGAGCATCTCTAATATCTGCCCTATTTTAGTTTCCATACTCTAAAAACCGTTTTTTTAGGGCACGAGAGAGGGCGAAAAACAGCCTCCAACGGCCGCCCTAAGTGGTGTCCTATTTTGGGGCTGCCCCAAATTTTGCTCCTCTCTGCCCCATATTTAGGGCACGGAGGGCCGCGCGGAGGCTTGCCCTATCCTTTCCATTTGAGCCCGCGCAGGGTCAACCGCCATGCTGAAATCCTTTCCGCCCCGACCACCGCCGCCGCAAATTCGACCGCCGCCACCGCTACTCCTTCCCCGCCGCCGATTCCGGCCGCGCTTCTGCACTGGAGGCCGGACTGCTCGTCGCGGCCGCCGATTTCATCATCGTCGATCCGCAGCCCGATCCCCAGCCCGAGCCGATCCCCAGCGCGAGCCGCCGCTGCACGGGGCGGCGTACAGGGTCTGCTCGGGGCTGCTCTGCAGAGTCGACCAGGAAGAAGCGCGTCTCGGGCACTCCGTCCGCAGCCTCCGGCGCAACCTGCTGCTGACTGACGCCGAGCCGCGCAGCCGGAGCTGCCGCGGATCCCCGAGCAAGACCACGCCTCGCACAGGCCGCCGCCAGCCAAGACCCTCGAGGGCCTCATCGTCGACGACCCCTACCGCGTCTCCGCGGCGGCCGCGGAACAGGACGCTGCTACCAGGTGCCCTGCTCTGCTCTCCCCTCTGCGGTGCGGCTCGCCGCCGTCGCCATTCCCCATCCCCGCGTGCAGATGCCGTCCGAGCAAGCAGCACGCGGGGGCTGGCTGGAGGTGCCGCCGCCGCGTGGACTGATTCAATTGCTCTAGGACTCAATTGCTCGGATGCGCTGGCCCATGCCATGGTTAGGATTCGGTACTTACTTGGAGTGGACTGAATTTTTGCTCTAGGATTGGCAGTTGGATCATATTGGAGGCATATTGATTAATCTTTTGGTTACACTTCTATGAGATATATGCATATGCATTTATTGCCAAGATAGTGATCTTATTCTTATTCTTACCATATTTTGGATTACAATAGTTCACCGCGAGCAGTCTCCGGCCGCCGCGAAACCTCACCGCCGGCGGTGTTCCGATGACAATTTGGTCATTGTGCCGCCACCAGTAGCTTTCCGTCCATGCGCTGCATCCGTTAGTAACTCCAATTCGACCAATTGTGCGCGAATTCTTCGAATTCGTGTTCAAATTATGGTTCATAGTTTAAATTGTATTCGAATGTTTATGAAATTTGTCTAAAATAGGGCATGTGATAGGGCAACTGTTGGAGAAGTAGTAGGGCATCTGGAAAAGCAAAAAATTGCTTCGTGCCCTAAAACGCTAAAACAGGTGCCCTATATGTCTAAAAAGTAGATATAGGATAGGGCATCTATTAGAGATGCTCTAAGGTCACGATCGAACTTTAGCTTGGTGTTGCAAAATCCTTACTGTATCTGTTTTCAAATTGGAATAAGACGTCCTAACATTCTCTTGAGTTTATCGACACAAAAAAGGAACAATATGGGCACTAGGATTTTTCTGAAAGGCTCGGCTGGCTCTCTCTAAACCTATCATCTGCTAGATTGACGTTGTCAACCAAAAGAGGGATTCCCAGAGCCGTATTGACACAATGAAGAAAAAACACGCACTAGGATATTTTTTTCCAAGGCTCAGCTGCATATATACGCAGCAGAAAACCGAAGAGGCTCAGAAAGCCGGCACCTGAAATTGTCAAAGCTCAATATAGATTCCTCTTTCTATGAAGATCTTTTATGCAGTGCACTGGAGGGAGTGTGGGAGGGAGAGAGACGTGTTCCCGCCTCTTCCACATGGAAGTGGGAGTTAGGGCGAGTGAGATACGGAGTAGAGTGTTAGGATTTCACTCAATTTGGGATGTTATGAAATGCCAAGAGCTAGAATGCACATGGACAAGAAAGATGAACTGTGTGTTATGTGTTTCACGATGCAAACCTCGAGCTTATCTGAGAACCCGACATAAGACTGGTCACAATGCGGGAGCACCAAGGGGAGGGCAATGCCGTTCGAGGTGCGGGCTTCGCCCTGTCCGATCAGGGGGAACATGTTGGGGAGAAGGAGGTTAACCTACAGCCAACTGGACATGACCCGGTGTTGATCCCGCCTGGCGACGCGCTGTGTGACGGAGGATTTTCTACTGACGATGATGAGGATGAGGTTGTTGACGGGAAGACGGAGCAGCTTCTGCCAGGCCTCGCCGAGCCGGTTCAGCTTGAGTTGCTGCTGGACGGCGAGGAGGTGGCGCACGAAGACGGCCTTGATGACGATGATGGCTTGTTGAGGAGGGAGTTTCAGCGCGACGTAATCGATGCTGACGCGGATGCTGTTACGATTGAGAACCTCCTCGCTGCCGATGTTGATGACGCTCCCTCATCAGGCATCGAGATACGCTGCGTCACGGATCTGTTCAGCCTGCCGGCTGTGCCGCTGCTGCCCACGCCTACGCCGACAATGCCACGTGCTCATGCGACCCTGCCCGACCCCATGCGTCGCAGCACCAGGCTCGCGGCGAAGCCACAACTCCCAGTGGTCGGCAAAGCGCAACGTGTACTCCACAAGAAAATGGGGCTCGAATTTGGAGGTATGCCCCTGCTGGAGGCTACGAGAGAATTCACGAGCACCTGCAAGAAGGCTCCATTCTCGGATTCGCAGACTGAACTTGCCATCCATGACGACAGCGGATAAAGCTTTGATTGACATTGCTCGCCCAGGGGGAAGCGATTTCCCGGCACCGACGATGCTGGACATCTCCGCGTGATCTCCTTCCCGATCCCTAGATCGCGCCGCGTTGTAGCGTTCTGAAGAAATGACGATATATCTTTCTGAGAGAATAGATGCAGTAGGTTGATTTGGATACTCGTGAGGGTTACTTTTCTTTAAGTAAGCCCTGCCATGTATGACTTTTTTCTTTTTGGTCTCGACCGTGCTATGTTTGCTTCTCCTATATCAATATAAAAGGCAAAGCATTTGCCTTCGTTTAAAAAAAAAACACAATGCAAAAGTATCATATTAATATACTAGTATCATGCATATGATACTAGTTTATGATACCACTTGTACAATGCATAGTAGTATCATAATCACATCATATTTAATATTCTGTTGAATTTCAATGTAAATATGTGCACATGATAATTTGCCATTAATTTTTTTAGTTTTGCGTGTCATGATACGGTATCATACTACTCCCTCCATCCAGGTTTATAAGTCACTTCTCCAAATTGAGAAAATCCCAACAATAGGGCACACTTAGCATTTAATTAGGCATTTTGGCTTAGGGAAGAGAGGAGCAGGCCCACAGGAAATCAATTCTCCAACGGTCCTTCGCTGGAGGCTGGTTTGCATGGAGTGTGAACACAGGCAGGATTTGCATGCAATGTGTGAACGCGTCCAGGAATTTGCCTCAGCACGTTCGAATCTGCATGCAACTAAACCGGTTCTACCTTCTCTCCTTCCTCTGCGATGGTTCCGATTCTGCAGTAAATACAGCTTTGATTTAGCATAAAATTAGGCATATTTAGCGTTTTTAATCCCTCCAGCTCGCCCAATACAGCGTTGCCTTGGTCGGAGAGATTGTGGAGAAGTGACTTATAAACCTGGATGGAGGGAGTATGATACTATTCTCAACGCTCTCTTCATTAATTATTGCCCCACCTTAGATTTTTACCTATGTGACATGCATGATAATACCTATGATACTCCCATTGTGTCTTGTCTAAACAAACTCATCTGGACAGAGTGTGTGCGTGGGCGTGCCTCATGTGTGCGAGGATCACGCACTGGCCATGGCATTAACTGCGCAATCTTTCCCTCCTTTTGGGCTGGAGGCCTGGAGCAATTATTTTGTCACACACATTTCTAGCGCAAAAGTGTGTGGAATTAGGGGCCTTGATCAATAATGATTAACATGTCCTTTTCACTTACAAATTATCAAGGAAACGACACATTGTGGGAGAGTGTAACTGGAAGTTCTCTCACAACTATTATTCCGGAAAATATGTTTGTAAGTGTATATCATTATTTGATCTTAACAGGTATGCTTTGTACTAAAGATGATTTTGCAAAGTTTCAAGCATATGATAGCTCTATATCATCATGACAACTTGTATCATCCATTGAACGCGTACTCCCCTCGCTAATGATCATGGTCAAAAGCAACCCGTAATTCCCGCTTCAATTTTTTTGACGCCACTAACGAGAGAACATTTTTTGCGAGTAGACCAACCCAAAGTTTCCTTCCACGTGGCAACATCACAATCTGGCATTGCCATCCTCCGTCGGTTAAAAATCAAACGGCTGACAACTCATCCACCCTAGTATGTTCTAAAATCTTCATATTCTCTCCTTATAATTTTTCCAAACAAAATTTGGATTTCGTTGCCCGTGTTCAAGCAAGTGGTGTGGTATCGACTTGGAACCGAACCATGCCATATGTGTTTCATAAGCTCATGCATACGGCTTACAAGTTGAAGCGATGCAATAGTAGAATCAAGCATATAGACAAGTTGAAGCATGGAGTAGAAGCTTATTATTTTTTCCAAATGCAATGGACTTTCATATGGCCTTCTCCTACATGCACAGTACTCCGTACGTGATTGCATACTTGCGCATGGTCATGGTGCTTCAAAGAACGCATGCGCCGGCCAATCAATGACGAGGCACGTATATGATCGAATTAATTGCCTCATAACTAATTTAGGAGTACCGTCGCCTACCAATAGCCAAACTGCCCAACAACTTGCTCACCATTATTACTTCTTGCCAATCAAGAAGCAGTAGCGCTCTAGTCCTTGAAAGCTAAAAAGCAAATCTTGAAGGTCGACGTGTTGCCTGCTCACGCATCCGGAAGGCTATTAATTCGTTCGCGCCCGACCATGCTGCCACAGCTCCAGTATCAGTGGTACTATCAATAAACAAGCTACACGATCGCGTGCGTTATGGCCGCTGCTGCATCGTCGTCGCCGCTGCCGCGATGGGCGCCCACGCCGAGCCCGTCACGCCCGCTCTGGCGCTGGGGCGGCGGCACGCCCGACGGCGCCCGCGCCGGTGGCGGTGCAGGCGTCGCGGGTGGGTTGCTCGGCAGGATGTTCCCGTGCTGCCCGGTCGTGCCGGGGTTTGACGGCGTGGAGGTAGCGCCGAGAGGAGAGGCGGGCACGGACGCCGACGACCCCGGGGTGCACCTGACGTGGGAGGACGTGTGCGTCACGGTGGCGGGCGGCGCGTACGGAGCCCCGCCGGTGAGCATCCTCAGCGGGATCAGCGGGCATGCCGGGCCTGGAGAGGTGCTCGCCATCATGGGGCCGTCCGGCTGCGGGAAGACCACGCTCCTCGATACTCTCGCAGGTTCCTCGTCTTCTCCATCATCATCGACCATGCATGTAGTACAGTTCTTCTTCTTGCTGTTTCTTTCAAGTTTCCCTATGAGATGTACGTGCACCCTGTTGCATGTCCCAAAGAGTGCAGATCATCAGAGGCAGCTAGCACGTCCATGCATGTGGAAGTAATCAAACGAAAATCCAAACGGAACTACTAACAAAGAAGGCAACGTTTATAACGATGCATGCGTGGGATTTTTGTCAAAAAATCCATAAAAAAGTCTCGTGCTGCTGTTGCTCCCATTTACATTATAATAATGTAAAAACAGTGCCATTGTTTGGACTACTCCCCTTTGTTACGGATGACCGTTGCTATCTGGGTTATTCATCCAAATAAAAGCACTACAGACTACAGTCTACAGTAAAGAGAGTTTTTGTCTGCAACTAATACTGCACGACACCGCAACACTACATTTATGGCACTAGCTTTACACGTAGCCCTGGTTCGAAATGCCTTTTTTATATATAATCAAGCTTTAACAGTTCAAATAACATATTTTACTAAGTTAGAGGGATGTAGCCCCTAACATACTTTGTGATAATGTAGTTATAGCCTTTCAATAGGCAACATGCAGAGTAAATTACTCCCTCCGGACAGAGAAAGATGTCTCACCTTTATTCAAATTTATATGTATCTACGCACTAAAACATGTCATAGCGCTCGGGGTCAAAGAAAATCACGTCCTCAGGTCGACGACTGTTTTGAGCCCGTCGAGAGTTGCACTATCATTGGAAACGAGCCACTTTTTTTTTTAGAAACGAGGGGCAAAAGCTTTGCCCCGTATATTAATTAAGAGGAGAAATGCAAGAAAGCAAGTTTTGTCATCGAAATACAACACGTTTACTCTCGCGGCATCAAGTTGCCCAAACATTTGGCACCCGCGAGAACCCACAGGCGGGCCTCATTTTTTACTTTGTCTAAGAGAATGAACGGTGACGTGCACTTGTTGTGAAACACCCTAACATTGTGAAACACCCTAGCCACAGATTTCGGCTGGGCTGGCTTCGTCAATGGAGTTGGAGTGATGCTTATTGATGTGTGCTACTGGAGGGCCGGACAGCCGGACACTGGTCGTTGTGCAATCAATTTACTGTTGCGTTTTCTCAAACTAATTTCGTCCCACCCGCATTAATAGGGCCTATCTACACACCCCCATACATATTGGGACGGTCCCCCGCGGCGCCCGCCAGATGATACGGGGGACAACTCCCCCCACAAATCTCACTGGTCCAACCAATGCAACTTTGTGCAACGTTTTTTAATGCACAGCGTCCTTTTGCAATATTTGTTTACGAATCTGTAAAACTTATGAACTTCTTTTTGCAATAAATATTTCGAAAACGCTATTGTGGAAAAAAACAATGAATGCTACAAATCCCTTTTGCTTGCAGCAAAACAAAAACCAGCAGGCATCTTATTCAATATATTTGCGAATCCAACATTATAGAAACATTGCAACACTGGAGAACTCTTCGTTGCATTCATCCAGAATAACATTGCAGCATTTTTACACATGGGTAAACAAAGACAGAAAAAAACGCACCCGTAGAAATCACAAACTCTGTTAACATGGGAGGAAGACATCAGGGCAGCGCCGGTGGAAACGCCGCCGCCATCTATCTCGTGCTCCTGGCCATCGAGCATCGTCACCGAGCAGTTGAGCTTCGCCGGTGTCTTCCATGATAGGCTGCTGCTTCCGGTGGAAGGAGCAGCGACGGCAGAGGCATCACCAGTCTTCCTTCACGCAATCTGCCTGGCATGTCCTAGAAGTAGGAACAGTGATGTTTCATCAGTGACGAAACAAAGGGCTTCTTCGTTTTTGAAGAATGCATTTAAAAAGAGAATAGTTTAGTTACAGAAATGAAAAGGATGTTCTGGTTTCCTACGCAAAAGACCAAAAAGAGCCATTACATGATCTTGGTTTGGAGAATCCGCAAGCAAATCGTCTCGATGTATTTGAAACGAAGTAACTGCAAATTGTTCTTGATTCTTTCTACAAGTCGCATCCAGAGCAGTCCTCTGCTCAAAGACTCCGCAACATCGTTCCTTTCTTTGTACGGAGTATGTGCCAGCAGCCCAGCAACAGTACATAGGCGAAATATTTTCTGCAGTGTAGAGTGTACACGCTCCACCATTCTTCGGGCAATGAATACTGCCCCTGTAAAATTACAGGCCTGTTCTACCCAGCGCAATCAGCCCACGAATTCCAGTAGACTCCCCTGGAAGGCTGGAACAGGGGCAATCAAGATGAGATGAAAGGAAACAAAATGCTTCTACTAAGGAATTTATGCTATAGATTCATACGTAAATAGATGTTGCAACATTGCTGCATGTTACTGGGGACTGATTAACTAACTTACTCCCTCCCTGGTTTTAACCATTGAAGTTTATTTCCTCTGCATCGCAGGAAGGTTAGGACCTGGAGTTAACGAAACCGGGTTGATTCTGATCAACGGCCGGCGAGAGAAGCTCGCCTTTGGAACCTCGGTAAGATAATCAGTTCCAACCTTAAAATTTCTTGGATCTGTAGAAGCACTTACTATTTGTTGTATGATCCTGCTTTGGTTGTGAACACTGAAGGCTTACGTGACCCAAGACAACGTGCTGATGTCGACGATGTCGGTGCGCGAGGTCGTCTACTACTCGGCGCAGCTGCAGCTTCCGGGGACGATGCCAGCGGGGGAGAAGCGTGCGCATGCCGACAGGGTGATCCGGGAGATGGGCCTTGGCGACGCCATGGACACGCGCATCGGCGGCCGCATGACCAAGGGCATCAGTGGCGGGCAGCGGAAGCGGCTGACCATCTGCATCGAGATGCTCACGCGACCGCGGTTGCTCTTCCTGGACGAGCCCACCAGCGGGCTCGACAGCGCAGCCTCCTACCATGTCATGAGCCACATCGCCAGGGTCGCGGCCAGGGAGGGCATGACTGTCATTGCCGCCGTGCACCAGCCCAGTGGCGACGTCTTTGACCTCTTCCACAGCCTCTGCCTACTTGCCAGCGGCAGGACCGTCTACTTTGGAGCAGCCTCCGATGCCACCCAGGTGACTATATTGCACGTGTGCATTTTTCTCTCTCTCCTTGGAGCAACATTGAAGCCACTTTGCTGCCAAATGAACTCCACTGCAGAGAAAACATCAGTACTATTAATTAAGAAGAAAATATTTGTCATGGTGGCTAAGCCATATCTTAGCAAATTATAAGTTAGCCCCCATTTATCTCCCAAATGCATAACAAATCCTACAGAATAACATCCTAGCAACAACACGTAGAGCTGTAGAAGGTACAGATGGATCACTTATTATTATTCCTCAAAACTAAAACACACCGCTTTTCAGGAAATTGCCTTTTGTCATAAGTTTCTTGTGACTTGAGCAGCCACAAAAAATGTGCCACAGTCGGCAAAAAAGCAGGGTTGTGACAGCGGATAAAACCTCCAAAATTATTACTCTTATTATGGCATATAATGAAAAACAAGATTATTTTCTGTAACAAGAACTAATAACCCCCCTCCCTCTTGACCTAATCATTAATACATTCAAGCTTTTCTCCCGTGAATTAAGACTAGCAAGCATTCGTGATGCGTAATTAATTTGATCTGGCGTGAGGATATGTGATCTTCTTATAAATTTTGAGTTGAAGAGTTGTTTACGTATGCATTTCCTGTAGTTCTTTACTCAAAGTGGCTTCCCATGTCCACAACTGAGGAACCCATCAGACCACTTCCTGAGAACAATCAACAAAGATTTTGACGAGGTACCTATTTTTTATCATTTCCTCATATCATGTTCTGAATTTTAAAAAATGTTTTCATTTGCTATGTGGTCCCATATGTATGCAGGAAATCATTGAAAGTTCCAAAGCTAGGAGAAAAACAGCAGTCGAAGCAATAGACATTCTGACAGATGCTTACCAGTCCCCCGCTTACTCAGAAAAAACAATAAACCGAATAGATGAGATGAAAGGCATAGTAAGTTGTTTACAAACTCATTTTACTGAAGAATAGAGACTTCATTTTTTTTGGCGGAGTGTGATTACAAAAAGACCATAAATGTTCAATCTGTTTGTTTTAACTGTACAATAATCCAAAGACTCCCTCTAGTTCACAAAAAAAAATGATGTTTTAGACTTTGATCACTAATCTCAATTACTGATACAATCATAATATTCTGAAAACACATTGCGAGAATAAAAATATTCATGTGATTTTCACGTCTGCAATCTGAATATTCAAAAAGAAAACTTGGCTGTATTACTTTTTTCAAAATTCGACTAGTGGTATGTCCAAATCATCACTTTTAAGACCTAGAGGAAATAACATATTAATTCAGTATCTGTACAACTTCATGTCATTTTTTTCATTTCAATGAACCTGCACCAAACTTATCGCCGTAGAGTATATATGGTGCTGAACCACATTTAAGAGCTAACTGTTATTGTAACATGTGCTATATTCTAGGGTGGAGCTCCATTTAAGAAGAGAGAACAAGCCAGTTTCTCAACAAAGCTTTTCGTACTCACCAGAAGGTCATTTGTAAATATGCACAGAGACATAGGATATTATTGGATGCGATTGGGTGTTTACCTAGGCATTGGCATTTGTCTTGGCACTATATTCTACCAAGTCGGCCACAGTTACAGTTCTATCCAGGTAAGTTCAGTAACATGATTTATTAGGAAATATAACATGTTATATATCAACAAAATTGATTTGTTCCCCTAATTACCAGTCCAGATGTGAAGTGATAATGTATACGGCCGCACTTCTAACTTTTATGGCAATTGGAGGATTCCCTTCATTTGTAGAGGACATAAAGGTTGCTTTCTCTGCCACCACACTTAACATTTTCATGAGTACTTCTGCCCATAATTGTTTTGAGAGATATACTGAAATAATTTAGTGGCATTAAGTAAAAGCAAACATTACTTATGGTTATCCATCAATTCTGCAACATTTATTTTACTGACTAAAGTAGTTAACAATATTACAGAGAGAGAGAGAGAGAGAGAGAGAGAGAGAGAGAGAGAGAGAGAGAGAGCTTAATTATCAGAGATACTAGTAAAACTACATGATCATTCATAGATGTTAGAAATCAAGGGTTGGAGAGTTCTGTACTATAATCCTGTCTGAAAAAGATGTTTTAATACAATTTGCAATTTTAGATCTGAAAAAGCACAGCTTGTTCGACTTAGATATAAAAGTATGACACTTTCTTAGACGACATGGAAATAGAAATTCCACTCAGATACATATATACTTCCTCAGCGTCACTGACTAACTCAAGAGCTGGTTGCATAATTTATTTCTACTTCGCAGGTATTCAGAAGGGAGAGGTTGAGCGGCCATTACGGCGTGGCAGAATTTGTTATCTCAAACACACTGTCAGCCACTCCATACCTGGCAGTCATTACCGTAATCCCTGGCGCAATGTTGTACTACCTGACGGGACTAACCAAAGGGGCTGACCACTTCGCCTACTTCGTAGTCAACCTGTGCATGTGCACATTGCTGGTCGAGAGCATGATGATGATTATCGCTGTCATCGTCCCGGACTTCCTGATGGGGATCATAGTCGGGGCCGGGGTGCAAGGGGTGATGATGCTGAATGGTGGCTTTTTCCGCCTCCCCAACGAGCTCCCGAAGCCCGTGTGGAAGTACCCTTGCTACTACATCTCATTCCACAAGTACGCGGTGCAGGGGTTCTATAAGAACGAGTTCATCGGGCTGACCTTCCCGAGCGACCAGCTGGTTGAGAAAAATGTCACAGTCAGTGGCCTTCAGGTGTTGCAGGAGAAGCTGCAGGTGGAGATGGGGTACTCCAAATGGGTCAACATTGTCATCCTGTGTGGAATGATAGTGGTGTATAGGATGATGTTCTTTGCTATTGTCAAGATCACGGAGGAAGTCAGGACAAAGAAAAGGGGAATGAGATGCAAATGGTGTAAATAGATGTGCCTCTGATTTCACTTATTTTCTTGTGACTTATGTAACTGCCACTGGGCATTGGCTATAATAACACAATATACATACGGATTGGTTTAACTTAGACATACAAGACGCTATGGCTCTGTTTGTTTGGACTGGAACTTTATGGCAAAGCAGTCGTAGCCGGTAAGACCGGAGAAGCAGCTAGAGCTGGACACCCCGGTATTACGATGTATTGAGTACCTATGCATATCAAAACCTATATGTGTACCAAAACTAGCGTTGTATACTATTTTTCCCACCGCTCGTTGCATTCCACTTGAAAGAGCCATGTAGGAGCATGTTCTTACAACAGATGAGAGAAGTACCCCGGGGGTTTACATGGGAAGAGAGAAAGAGCTACTGAAAACTAACACGAGGGACAACAAAATGACCAAGAACCACTCCACCGACAGTTCAAACCTACAGGAGCAATAAATAGAGTATAGAGACACCACCATGGATCCAAGCTTGCCGGACGTGGGCTGCATGAAAGTAGATCAACATCTTTGGTCTTCATCAAGCTATCAGAATATGGCTATTAGGTTGCCGCATTTGCCACAAAACTCCACTCGCCCTTCAGGGGAAGGAAGCCCCGGAATGAGGGAGGACCACAGAAAGAGAACAAGGAGATCCGAGACCAAGGATGTCGTCCTAGCAAGCACCCTCCGCTCGTCCTCTAGGGGGAGGAAGCCCTGGAGAAGGGAGACCCGCTGCTACGAAACGAGAACAGCCGAGTTGATGGGCCAAGAACTTGTTAACCCGGCTTCAGACTCTACACATGCAATGCAGCACACTCCGGGCACGAAGAATTCCATTTTGCAAGATGTTACCCCTCCGCATCAAGATGTTGTCGCTCTTGTCGACGACGTCCACTCGCTCATTGGGGGCAAGGAGCCCCAAAGAAGTGAAGACCGAAGTAAGAGAGTGAGGAGTTTCATCCAAAACTGATGCTCGCCGCGGAAACGCCTTCCGCTCCCTTTCTAACGAAGGAAGCCTCGAAGGAGGTAGGACACTTCATGGAAGACAAACGCAAAGATGAAATGAGAACTCACTAACCCTGCATTAGATGGACATATCCGGCAGGTAGGAGAGGATGAAGCATAGGAACCAGGTGAAAATAGCACGCCGGAGCACGGTAGAAACGAATAACGGAACGGGAGGTTGAAAAGGAGGAGAAGATGGCGACACGGGCGCCGGAGAGGAGGAACCTGCAGGCACACGACATGCTAGCACATGTGAATTGTGATCCCAATGTGACGAGAAGGCTAAGGACGCTAGAGGAGCGCCGTCGTCGCTGAGCTTTCGCCCGGAAACACACCGGAGGGAGGTGTTGTCTTTCCCCAACCTCGCCGCCGGGAAGGTGTACGACGTAATAGTGCGCTGCCGTGGTCACTCAGAGTCTCAGACACAAAGTCAGAGAAGGGATTTCTCCCAGAGAAGCATCTCACCTCGACCTCCACACCACCAGCAGTGGCGCCACCCATGTCAATGCAGTCTCCCCAGCCGAATCTGCACGCCTGCAGCAGCCAGCTGCCTGGATTTGGAAGGCAACTAGACGACGACGGCAGAGAGAGAGCCACAGCAGGGTTCGAGCACCGCCCGGCTCCGTCCGTGCACGGCCAGAAGAACGAGCCGATGGCGCTGGGAGAAGAACCAGGCTCGGCCACTCGCCGCCGGCGCGGAAGGCAGCAAGGTGAACCGCGCGCGATGGGGACTGCAGAACGACGTCGGCGCAGAGGCACAGGGGAGCCGAGCCGCGCGCCACGAGCCGGGATCAATGGCCAGAACGCGCAGCTAGACACGGGCGCGACCTAGCTTCTCCGCCGCGCGCTGCAGATTTGGCGCTGGGAGCGCATCAGCCGGCCGGCCGCCGGCGGCCGATTGGGGAAAAAGCGATCAATACATTGTGCAAACTCAGGTACAGTTCGTCTTACCTGAACCGCCGAGGCCTCCTCCCGCTTCAGCCCTTGGTCTTCGATGACGCGGGAAGCCAGGAAGGCCTCCGATTCTCGCGCGCTCATCTCCGGTCGCCGTCGATACTCTGCTGCTCCTCGCCCCTCCCCTGCCCGGACGGCATCCTCGAGCTGATCTTCCACTTCGCGCCGCGGTGGCGAAATAATCCAGAGAAATAATGGGGATAGGGGAGAAGGGACTCTCTTGGAGGAAAGGGAAAATATGGAGGAGGAGGACGCCGGCGCCGGTGAGAGGATTGGGGGTCGGTCTTGGGGGAGACGACGACGTCGACGAGGAGAGAGGCGTCGTCTTCGGCTCGGCAGTGCCAATGCAGCTCGCTTCGGTGTGATGCCAGCAGAAGGCTGCTTGGGCTTAGGCCCACTTGGTTATCCAGCCCATACTTCGGCAATCAGACGGATTATAAGGCCGCAGCAGGCTGAAGTAGAAAAACTACCGTGCAATTCTTTAAAAATAATCATCCGTTGGCTTAAGCACGTCCAGCCTAGTACTTTCTCCGTTTTATAATATAAGATTTTTTAGATATTTTTCACATACATATACACATGTATCTAAACATGTTTTCCTATATATATGTTCACTCTTTTTAGTGTATGGATAACATGTGTTACACCTAAAACATCTTAATTATGAAACGGAAGGAGTATATCGGAACATGTGATCAGGCAGCAAAGCCTAGGTTGTTTTTATGATTGTTTGAGGGAATTAGAGGTCACAAGCAGTACTGCATTATGATAAGCGTTTGCAATATCGGAACATGTAATAGCCTAGAGAAACCAACTAAAAATACCAATTTGATAAGCGTTTTATGACAATATTACAAAAATACAGTTATGCAAAACAATTATGCTAGTGCTCCATTATGATCCCATAGGGATGCCATTCTTCAATTTATGTCCACGTGCATTTCTTCACGTGAACGATTTTTCCACTAGGGTTGGATGTTATTTCGTAATGATATGCAAAATATATTGAGTACACTCTAACTCCCAAATTTTCCACCAAGTGTTACTCATGCTTTTACGCTAATAGTCCTCATACAAATTGTGCATGAATGACAATCTGTAGAGAGTGTGGACGTGTGGTAGCTGTTGAGGTAAGGATAAAACTCTATTGCATTAGTTGAGTAGATATTTTCTTCTATATCAAAGAATATTTAGTGGATCCGGTAAAAATAAATAACGTAAAAGTGTTTTATGATGAAAAAAATATGGTAAAAAGCTATGTAAATTAGCACGTCGCAGTGGAGGATTTATTTTTTGCCTTTGTTCTTAGTCGTCTTGTCATACTCGCAGTCACAGACACGCCTGGCCCTAGGCGTTACCCAAACCTCTTCCCCGGCCACCGCCGGTCGCCGCTCATGCTTCCCCCACCCCACCCCCTCTGGCCTTGGTGCCACTACACTCATATTTTCTTATTTTAAAATATTACAGGGTTTTATTTTCAAGAAAACTTATATGAAAATTCAATTCCATTGAAAATTTATTCAATGTCAATTTTGAGGTCAGGAAAAAAGTTTTGTATGGCATATTTGTTCACTCACTTTGATACTCTCACGTACATAAGTACATTAAATAACATGTTTACTAAAAATATCACCATATATTCACATCACTACTTTGAGTCATATGTAAAATCATTTTTTTGCTAATATGTTTTCAAGGCAACTGGTAGTGGCTCTCACAATAAAATGTCGATGTACTATACAATATTTTTTTGGAAAAAATGTCTTTTTAAGTATGAACACTCCTCCTCAAATACATCATGCATTCAAAAAACATTCATGTTCTATAACTAAAGTGCATATATTGTGTGCAGAAATAACTATATATAAGTAGAAAATGTTGCTTAAAAATAGAAAATAAAATATAACCAAAAATGAAAGTATATTAAGTAGACAAAAATAGAAATAAATTAAATAAAAACCAGAGTGTGTGTTTGGCTCCTGAGATCAAGTGCTCCCTCCGTTTAATTTTTTTCGATTAAGTAGACTATGAGTTTGATTTTTTTAGAAAAAAAATCCGAATGCAGCCTAATGATGTATCACTTAAACGTGCAAAGTGGTAATTTGAAATACTTTATACTATGGTCTACATAAAAATAACAAAACCTGATAAAATTTAGAGATTTGAAAAATAATCTGAATCCAGACTTTTATTTTATTTTAGCTCAAATTTGATATTTTAAACGTTGGTGCTCACTATTGGCTACACTTCGATTGTTGTGCAAGAACTTTTGAAACTTATAGATATGATTTTAATTTTTAAAATTCGAGAGAGCATTGAAGCTCGGGAGCCAAAAATCTGACTCGTTCAACGCTTCAGAGTTCAGACGGAGCCACTCGTATTGGGTGGAGCGACGCGAGCATCCCGGCATCGGGCAAGCAAGCGACGACGAGTAATATTTTTGTGCTCCATTATTGCTGATGCAGTATTCACGTGGCCGACCGCGTGCGGAGTCGTGCTAATATTTTGTCTTTCCCGGCACACGTATCTGGACGCAGCATCTATGTCCATATATATCGCACCTCCGGCCTCCTGGAAAGTCCACTCGCTCCACTCTTTGCTGATCTTCAGATTCAGATCTGAAGCTCGATCCGGCCGCGTGCACCAAGCATCAGGTACCCAACTTTTCTGCGTTGCTGTTCTTTCTATGTTGTAAGTGTTTGATGATCTTCCTATCATGCATGAACCGCTAGCTCTAGATTTGTTCGCATCACGTAGGTAGAAATGGAGTAGTTGGTACAGGCGCTCCGGGAGAGTGGTGTTGCAAGCATGTAGGGTTTAGGAGCGGTATAGCGGTCGTAGCAAGCAGATGAGCTAGTTTTTAAGGGATCCGGAGGGGATGAAGACCGTCGAGTCAGTCTGTCTGTCAGGAAATAGCAAAGTACCTAAAACGGGTAAAAAAAAAGTGAATCATGCAGTTTAAAATCCAGCACGATCTGCTAACAAGATCGAAGATGTGCAGTAGTATTTTCTCGTTCAGGGAATAAGAGCTACAGTTCTACCAGCTCCCTAGCCCCATATTCTTCAGTGAAAACGAAACCACAGCGCTCGATCTGTACAGTTTACCTATGTATATTTGCAGACCATAAGACTGATTATTGTTCCTTTTCAGCTACTTCCGGTTGCCTCATGAATAGCGTTTAGGAGGTAACGTGGTAGCAGCTGCAAATGGATCGCGAGAGTAACGTTAAACAAGGTGTCCTCGAGCGCGTGCTGTTTGATGCAAGTGTGGAACCGGCCGGTCTATCAGTATCCCTTGTGAAATACATCACGAATGATTCATCCGATGATCAGCAAATTGGCAGGGGTCGGGTTTCCACTCTTTATAAGGTACACTAATTTTAAACTATAACCATTCTTTGATATGGTAACTCAGATTGATGCTGACGTGAAATCTTTGTAACAGCAGAGATTGCTTCGGAACAGGATTGTCGTTGGAAAGGAGTTGAATGAAACACTTGCTATTCTTGAGAATAAATTCAACGAAGAGGTTGGTTGTTTGATGAAGGCGGGGCACAAAAATGTAGTGCGGTATCTGGGATATAATTACGAGAGGAAGTTTCTCCTGGCAGAAGTACCACAAAAGTTGCTCTGCCTCGAGTATCAACATAACCGTATTCTTGGTAAGTATAATATTGGTACGGACATGCGACCCGCAACATGTCTTTGCATCTTTTAATGTCAAGCACATGTGTCATACAATATCTAGAGAACTATTTTGGATGCTAAATCTCCTTTCTTCTCACCTTGTTACAGGAGCATCTTGCTTACTTGAATCAAGAAAGTGTTATGAAATAATCAAGGGAATTTGTGAGGGTTTATATCATCCACATGTGAAGCAGCGTGCTGTCAAGTTAGACCTAAAACCTGCAAACATATTGTTGGATGATAATATGGTAGCAAAAATTACGGATTTTCACCTCCTAAGGTGCTTCTATGAATCAGAGAAATAAGAATCTCGTTATCTTTTAATTTCCCATGCTATATAAGAATTGCACTTGTTCCCTTGCCATTTATTAATGAAACTACATACATTTTCTTGCAGCGGATATATGGCACCCGAAATTTTTATGAACAAATTATATTCAAGACAGACATATATAGTTTGGGTGTTATAATCATAGAGATACTAACAGGAGAGAATAATTGTCTAGTGAAGGCGAAGCACAAAAACATAGTACGGTTTCTAGGATATTGTGCTGACACACAAGGAAAAATGACAATTATACCATAAAGGTTGCTCTGATTCGAGTATCTACCTAAAGAGGTTGTAAAGGTTGCTCTGCTTCGAGTATCTACCTAAAGAGGTTGCTCTGCTTCGAGTATCTACCTAAAGGGAGTCTCGACAAGTATATCCGTGGTAAGTCATGTGGCACATAGCATGTATTTATATATTTATTTTCTTAATCAATAACTATATGATCAAGCACCAAAAATATCCTAAAGTTACAATAAGGATATAAATAAGGATATAACTCAATATTCGTTGTGTAACTATCTACAGAAGTAGATAATGGGAGCAGATAATGGGAGCATCTTATGTATTGGTACGGAGATAAATGCTATCAAATAATCAAAGGGATTTGCGAAGGCTTATATTATCTCCACATGAACCGGCGTACTGTCCACTTGGACCTTAAACCTACAACCATACTGTTTGATGATAATATGGTACCAAAAATTGCTGATTTTGGTTTCTCAAGATGCTTTGATGAAAAGTACAGATAGGATTTTACTTCAAATTTGAAAGGATGTAAGGTATGTATGAATAGAGAAATAAGAATCTCGTTTTCTATTTCTAAGTTGGAAAAGAATTGCATTGATTCCCTTTACCAATACCTAAAATTTCATGCAGTGTATATATGGCACACGAGTGTTTTAGCGGAGAAATTGCATTCAAGTTGGACATATATAGTCCCGGTGTTATAATTAGAAGAATTAAGAAGAAAGAAGGGCATCACGACGATGTGGATGTAAGAATAATATACATGACTATCACTATTCATTGTATTATTTTTTATTGGATATTTCATATTGTTATTCTTTCTCAAGACCATGCAATTTTTGTGTGGCTTTGCGTATTTTCATTCTTGTAAGTTCATCCCGTAGTACAAGCAAAAGAATAAAAGAACGTTTTCTCATGAGGTACTAGGTACTCCCTCCATTCAAAAATAAATTGTATATAGATGTTGTTCAAAGTCAAAGTTTCTAAATTTTGAAAAGTTTTATGAAAAAACATCTATAATACCTATTCAGTATCATTACATCATCTTGTCTACAACTTATATTTTGATACGGAGGGAGTATAATTTTATATAATGAATGTTATTTTGTATAACTTGGTAAATTTTACAAAGTTCGATTAAGATTTAATCTGCATGATAGAAATTTTGGAATAGAGGGAGCAACACTGTGAAAAAAAAGTTAAAGAACCATTATTTATATGATACATTCTACCTGTTTTAACCTAAAAATGTAAATTTTGTTTGCCTTACATCAGATTAGAAACTGAGAAGGCACATTAGTTTTTTTTTTTGGTGATTTTTGTAGTAAATTGTGTTTGCCTTGCATCAGATTAGAAACTGAGGAGGCACATTAGTTTTTTTTGTTGTAAATTTTGTTTGCCTTACATCAGATTATTATGCATTAATTTGAATTATATCCAAAATATGTTTATCCTTTCCATTGTTACAATATCTTAGGTTGCAGCAATCATATGAAGATATACAGTTGGAACATATGAGAATATGCGTGGAGATAGCAATAGAGTGCACTAAATGGAGAGTGGATATTTTCTGGGACCATATATACGGAGTGTATACCTTTCTAAATTGATACATACGAACACATTTGTAAAGTTGACTGGGATTTCTCAACCAAGAGATATAAACATGCCTTTCCCTATTGTAGTGCAAAGGGTTTATCATGTTGCTCTGTTTTTTCCTAAGGCAGTTTTTATTCCCCAGTTGTGTGATCCATGAGATTGAATGGATCGAAAAGTTGTGATTTTGTTGAGGAAATATGGATCCATGCCATGTATGTGATGAAAAGCTATAGAAATAATTAGTGTTGGTGTGAAGTGTAGTTCTTCAACTTTGAACAGATTTTGAATTCAGCCGACCACGCCTTCCGCAGCTGAAAATTCTTGCCAACTTAATTGAAGCCAAAGCTTGTTAAGCATTAGAATGTTCATCATTATGTTTAATCATTGCCATTATGTGCTAGTTCATTCACAGAAAAACATTATGTGCTATAGGTTAAAATTTGATCTTTTAGCAACAACGTACACAGGAAGATCAGGAATGTGTGGAAATCACCTCTAGGTTGTCTCATGTTCTGATTCACACTGCGGATGAATGTTGTTCGCATTGCCATGATAAGTCATCAAAGAATTGTTTCGTGCTAAGTTGAAGCTTTATAGCAGACTACATTCCGGTTGGCAACCATTTGTTGCATAATGAATATTTCCATAGGGCTAACTTCTTTGTTGGGATATCCTATCCTTCCCATATGATGAAACTTAGGGACTTCCATAGCTAGATGTAGAATCAAAGTGGCATGCCTATACATATCTAGAGGGGTTAATACTTTGAACCTCATCATAATTGCCAAAAGTCGATAATATTGTGTTGCTAAGCGACTTTCTGATATTGTTGATACACATCATTGGCATTCCTTTCATCTGACCAGACTGAATATGTTCTACTCCCTCCATTCCTAAAAGACATTTTGGTAAGCCAATTAAGACTACCTAAACGTTTGTAGAAAAGTGAACTGGGGAAGTAGTTTTCTAAACGCTTTCTCTTGACATGTGTCTATAAAGATGTAATGATCTATCGAATGCTGTCTTGATCAAAGAAATCTGACGCTGTCCCTTGTAACACATTGTAAGGGCGGTAAGGAATTCCAGAATTCACCTATTCATCTGCACTTAGTGTTTGTGTACAAACACGTGCGAGTATTCTCCAGAGAATCAAAGTTCCTTCCACCAGCTACAAAATCACTACCAGGGAACGTTTTTACACCGCAGGGAAACCAACAGTTTCTACCATGGTGTCTAGCTAGTGTGATAACATATTATCAACCCGATGGTGTGCAGGTGATGCTCAAAACAAGCCCGAAGTGGTCACTTGGTAACACAGGTAATTCAAGCTCACGGACATTCTTGCCGACTTTCTTCTCCTTCGTGTATGATATTCCAGGTATAGCCTCCTTCCCAATCATCTCGATGGCTTCGATCTTGAAATCTGGCAGCTTGCACACAAACCGATCCATCCTCTTCTGCAATTTGCGGTTGCCCGATAGCATTGGATTAGCTTTGGTGTCGTATGTCCAGCCGTCTTGACCTGGCTTCAGCTCGTCCCAAGGATCAACCCAGCCGTCCGGCAGCGGAAATGGCCCATCTCCTTTTTCATCCCAGTTCATGTCCCCGCCAAATATTACATTGGGGAAGCGATCCAAGATCCTCATAGATTCATTTGCCTGGGTGACTCGTTCCTTGCTGTACATCTGATCCCACCGGCATGGACTCTCTAGGTGGCTTGTAGCCAACACCAGCTTGATCGCACCTTCAACGTTGATTTCTTCCATGCACAGCTCCCTTCCCATTATTGAGTTACCAAATGGGAGGCATTTAACAGAATTCACGGGCAACTTGCTCATCTGCAATTATTGCAACCAAATCACATCACTGTAGTACATGAATACGGAAAAAAAAAACAAGCTCTTAAGCTGTATGGGACAACAGAATGTTTAAGAGCACTACCACTCCAGGAGCAAAATTCAGGCACCTAGGCTAAACACTAAATGGAATCATGACGCCACAGGTTCAAATCACACACCTTGATTCACACGCTCCCTCGTGGCTATTTTTAATATGTATGACCGAGGCTGCATACCATTAGCAATTTACGTAGCAGTAGCAAGTCAACTTGTGTCCATGTGCATCCACTCACAGGATCCTTAATCTTCACTCCCTCTGTTTCACAATATAAGCCATTTAGCAAGCTAAACTAGCTATCTACAAAGGCTTATATTAGGGAACAGAGGAAGTACTAAACTGATGTTGTTAGTGTATTCCCTCAATCGAGCTACCTCTTGGGCTGGTCCAGATAAGGCAAAACACACCCATGTCATTTCCCTGTATCCACTTTCCTTCCAGATCCTTAAGCTGTTACTATCATTTATTCATCTTTCTATCTAGAAATATGTAGCAAGAGTTGATAACAGAATATCGTAGTTTCCTAGGAATGCGGCAGAGAATGGTGCCATTTCATTCCTTGATTTCCCTTTTTTATTTGATGACCAAACATCTTTTTAAAACATCAGCAAACACACCGCAACAACAAACAGGGTATCATCGAGTGTTTCTTAACATCAGAAACAATGGGATACTGGTCGAGCTCACACAGTTGAAACACCCTAGAGGTACAAAGTAGCAAGTAAAAACTGATAAGCTAACTTCTTTTTTCGATAAAGGGAATATATTAATACTAAGACGATACCAAATACACCTAGCCTTTGCAACAACAAAATGTCCAGAGCTAGCCTAGACATTAAGGATGCACACAGCCAAAAAGAAAAATAAAGAGAAAAGGACCCGCCAGAGCGATCAGTGGCTTGCAGCAGTATGAACAAGCCACCACCGTCAACAACCCCTATACTCGAAAAAGGTTCTCCAAAGCGACGCCTTCATGAAGGTAACAGTGCACAAATGTTGTCGTCACCCTGTCTGACCACTATAGCCAGATCATAAGTTTTCACCCCAGAGAGGTCCGATCTCCAGACAATGTCTTCATCAAGGAAACGGCTATAGAGCCACCACTACCAGGTACAGCTCAAGGAGCACCACCAAGAACGAAGTCATCCCCTGTCACCACCCCCACTTGCCGAGCATACCACTGCAATTCGCCGATCGTCCAGCAGTCATCACGTACACGGTTTTGAAGTGGACATCGCCACACATAAACACCGCATGCACACAAAGAGCAGTGAATCAACATCTTCTCCCCAACATGTGCAAGTACTCCCTTGACAGCCCCGACAGTAAACAATCTTGACTCAACACGAGCATGCGAGATGAAGTCTTCAAAGCCTAGCCGATCTTCAAACACAACCGCCTTGAAAATCCCCATCAACTGGGTTATCGCGACCGTGGAGGTGCCGATGTCGACGTAACAAAGGAGTCGACATTATGTGGTTTACACTCGCCATACACCCAAACACGCAGCCTTCTACGGTGTTGGCGAAGCATCCGCATCGGAGACGCGTGTCGTGGAGGATCAGGAGGCAGGAGGCAGGAGGCAGCCTCCTTGGAGCACGAGCCTTCCCGGACCATGTGACGGCAACCATAAGGCGGCATCCCTAGGTACAGGGGCCGACACAGCGAAGCATACGCCGGGATCCAGCAAAAGATGGCGGTGCGACCTTGGATTGGGTCTCCGATGTGATCTAGGGCCGCAGGTGGCAGCCGGCGTCGCTGCTGAGTGCGCCGCGCACCAGCAGCCGCTCCTGCTGCCGCCATCCACCGACGAGTAACAGGGCCGCCGCCCTGGAACCACAGCCCTAGGCCCCAACGCCCTACACGCGGCGGCCTCAACTAGCAGAGAGCACCCCACCACCCTTCGGCAGTGCTTGGCTGGCGCCAGCGGCAGCGAAGAAATGCGACGGGAAGCGCTGGTGGTGTCGCTAGGGTTCTCCCTGGCGTCGCATGGGGAGCGATGCGAGGGGGTCGAGCAAAGCGTTTTTCTAACTATATCTAGCAGAAAACATGGCAGTAACTCTAACTGGACATACCCCCTTGTCCATATGGCCTATGTGACAGAATAAGTGAACTTATTAAGTCCAACATACGTAGAGAAACCTGAAAACTGAATGCAAATATATGCAATGGCGTTTGGGTTGACCATTTGAGAAACTTGTCAATTTATTTCTGTCGAAAGTACTTTCATAATCTTATATATTATTTTACACGGGGTGTAATTGGTATCTTCACGATATTAATATATACTCTTTATCTAAAAATATATATACAGAATATTCAGATGTGCATCCTGGTGATCATGCATGCTTTTTAAAATATGGATTACAAATTAGCAACTGCATGTAAACCTTAGAAGAAGATCAGTAAACCGAACTTGGGGATGGTTGCACTCATGCCATATATGAAGTATGAGCGAAGCATCAGTGAATACCTGCATGCAGAAATATGGCTTGTCTATGTACATGACCATCTTATCAGATAGGGAACATTTGTACTCTTGCCACCAGTCAGATTTTTGGAGAAGCTGATATATGTTTGATGTAACCTCCTGCATTTACACAGGACAAATTGAGAAGGGGAAAAGAAATAACAGAAAATCAAACTGAAAAATTCTGTACCTGGAAACATATAAGATCTGGGTTGTGGTGCTGAATAAGATCTCCAATAGCTTTCATCCTTTTGCTCAGTTCCAAATCCTCCCGAAACCATAGGTTGTATGTCATGACTTTGATGGTCTTCTTATCCAAATGAGCCTCAGCATCCACTGCAGAACGGCATTATAAATTTTTAGCTAGACCACACAAAACCAAAAGCTTCTAACCAGCATAAAGCAGCTAGCTAGAACATTTGTTCTGTTGATCAGCATAGACAAACAACAGAAAAGATTTCAATATTTCAAATTAATGTCATGTTGAGTTTCAAGCCAAACGACATATCAAATCTAAGATAAATCTGTTCGTGACTTTTATAAGGATCATGCTGAGTATATTCATGATAGCAGGAAATGAACTATACATAAAATGTTTAATCAAAAGAGCTAATCAGTGTCAATCTGCAGGCATGATCTGCCATGAACTATATCACTGCCAGTAATATTCTTGATGAAATCTGCCACTACAACCAGTATGCTGCAAGCATGTACGCAATAATGCCTGCTGAGGGCAGGTTTGTGCATCACACAAACCTATAAAACTTAGCTAGATCAATTTTAACTTCCGGTGTTGGAATGGATAAAACGGCTGTGCTGGATAACTGGCTCGATTTCTCAAAGTATGGTCACGACATAGGTGACCTAACCACAAGAATACACCACACCCTCAACGGTGTCACAAAGGTTCATATCTTGCTCCTACATTAACGAGGGATGAGCATGGCAGCAATATGATGTAAGATTTCTTTATAAGAAAATTCTATCAGTTCAAGTTACGATGTTGAGAAAAACCACCTAAACATATTTTTTAGACAGAAACTGTTCTGCAACAATAAGAAAAGATAATACATGGCTGTACATTTACAAAGTATAAACAGGACACAGTCATATTGTAGAAGAAATTTAACGGATCGAAGTGAACATTATTTTGCATTGAAAAAGTAATGCATCTAGGCAGAAACTGTAAACACTATGCTGAACTAATTAGCAAACATTGTAAAATCTGAAACACAATGAAAATAACACAAATTAGAGCAAAGAAAGAACTCAAAAATATCTCTCATCTTTGCACATCAATTGTTTTATTTAATTTGCCATGTAGTGAAATTCCTATGTGGCTGTCAGACACGGGAATTTCCAGATATTACTAACATTATTACTCATTCCCAATTACCCTCAGGTTAGTTTTTACCATAGTTTGTCCAAATCCATCATCAGACAATTTGAGACCAAATGGGACAGCACTACTCTTATTTAATCCCACCAATTATAGATAACTTGTCCTGATTTAAGATGAGTCGGACTGAAACTTTAATACAATCCCAACATTTTATCCACGAATTAAGATAATAAACACAAAAAAAGGCTAGTACTGCAAAATAACCTTTGAAAAGATTCAAATGAAACGACCACATCAATCAGTAAAATTGTAATGGACAATCGATCCTTGGCACATTCAAAAACGCTGGTAGAACAACTCTAGTACAATCTTTAAAAAGCATACAAATTCAGATAATGCATTTTACTTTAACCCTAAATAAACCTTCTTCGGCGGTCGTCTCCTCCTCCTTTTGCTTTTGCTTGGAGCAGCCGCCCTCGTCAACGAGGACGTCGGGCGACGCCTGGCGAGCCCTCTTCCTGGGGCCCCCACGGAGCGGGAGGAACGAGGCCCCGGCGATGGCGGACAGGTCCAACCCGTCGCCTAAGTCATCCTCAACCTCCACGGGGCGACGGGCGCCGCACGCGTCGCAGGCGGGGGTGCTCCCGGGGTTGCGGAGCGTGCAGCGGGGGCAGGCCCACTGATGCGGTGGGAGCGAGACGGACGAGGGGCCGGCGACGGCGGACAGGTCCGACGCGTCTACAGCGCCGTCAAGCTCCACGGGGCGAGCGGCGCCGCACGCATCGCAGGTGGCGAGGGCTCGGGGGTTGTGGAGCGTGCAGCGGGCGCAGGGCCACTCAGGCGGCGGGCTCCGGTCCGACCGTCCTGGCGAGGGGATCCTCGCGGAGGAAGGCGGCGGCGAGGGGGGCGAGGCCATGGTCGCGGAGAGGGGGAGGAGGGCGAGGGTTCTGGGAAGGAACAGGGGTTTGGGGCAGGGGAGGAGGCGGCGGAGGAGACGGGGATGAAGCCGTGGAAGGGGGGAACGGAAGAGGAAAGTGGCCATGGGAATTTTGAAATTTGAATTGGGCTTTTCCTGGTGCCGTCTGGACAACCGCCGATCTTCTTTTTTTTTGAAGCCTTTAAATTAAAGAAGTGGTATGTCTCACTTGACTGGTTTTTTCTTAAATTTCGGTCATCTTAAAAAATATAATTATAATTTTTAAAAAAAGTGTAATTGCAGTTTTCCGGATAGAAAAGTGCTACCCAGCCAGTTACATACTTGCACGTTTCTTTAAACTGTGGTTACATTTAAAAAAAAGTAATTGAGACTTAAGAAAAAATCAGTTAGCTGAGACTTAGTAAATTCGTAAATTAAATTTTAGTCGGCTGACAACGTTGTATAATCTAAAATACAACACACCTATAACTCATTTCAAACGAATTGTGATACCAATTTAATTGTTGTTGGTGAGTTACAAGCCATGTGTAACTAAAAAAAATTAGTAACTCAAATCGGCGTGTCAATTTTCAAACCACTTACAACTCAAGGATTACATTATCACGATGTGAAATAAATAAATCAACCCATCTATTTTTCAATGACAGACTCGTGAAATTTAGGTAATTCTCATGTGCAACTCACGGATCACACGAATCATACACAACCGAACACGTGTTGGCTCGATCAATTTCTTTAAATACAGGTAAATATACTTATTATATATATTATGATGGTTCACCATATAGGCCAGGTCAGTTCAACTTACTACTTAATTGGTCTATCTTAATTTTATGGATCCACCCAGTAGAGAAATAAGTGTAACACGATCTAATAACACGGGAGGCGACCAAAATTTAGGTAATTCTCATGCACATTTTTTACGTGGAAATCTTGAGGATATTTATTCAACATTAGCTAAGTGTTGGCGTTGTTGTTGCTAATATAAAATATGTGTCACATTTATACTCTTATGTCGCTAAATTAATTTTTGACATGATGTAACCAACATTAGTTAGTTATACATGGAAAAAATTAGATAAATACTGGTTTTCTTGTGCTCTTACATTCCTCTTTGGTATTGTCTCTCCATCTATACCTCTTTCGTTAGAGCATCTATAACTAGATCCCCTATTTTCTGCCATACATTTGGGCTGACAAATCGGACACGAGTTAGCAATTCTCATACCCAACATATATGTCACTAGCATAACTTTTATACTCCCTCCGTCCAATAAAAGATGTCTCAGTTTTGATCAAAATTGGATATATCTATACACTAAGTCATGTCTAGATACATCCATTTTTTTATAAAGTTGAGACATCTTTTATTGGACGGAGGGAGTAGTAGACAAAATATCGGTCTTGTTCTTTTATCTCACACGGACAGTTATAATACACGGACCTATGTTGGACATGTAATTGCTTTGTGTAAGCCAACATAGGTTGACGGTCGTAAGTAGGTCGTCTCCATGTCCATGGGCCTTACCATTAGGTATTCCCCAGTCATGATTGAGCGATGTAACTATTGTTTACATTTATAAAGTTCGCCATCATGCCCCCGTACACAAACACACACACACAAGGCCACAACACACATGGACAGGAACTTTATTTATTCGATTGCAAGTATGCAGGCAGACCCAGCAAATGCCCCAGAGATTACGACAACCCCAACGGGTACCCCAGAGCAGAACACGCTATTAGTCCCGGGCCGTAAGGGCTCTTTGTCCCAGTCGTAGGCCCGGTACAACGTGTTCGGGACAAAAGGGGTGGCCTTTTGTCCCGGGCACGCCACGACCCGGGACAACATGCGGATCCACGTGACCGCGGCAGAGAGTGTCCGCCAGGGGACCTTACGAACCGGGACTTTTTTTTTGTTTCCTGTTTTCTGTTTCTTTTTCCTATTTCATTTTCTGTTTTCTGTTTTTCTTTTGTGTTTTCTGTTTTCTCTTTTTCTTTTGTGTTTTCTGTTTTACACTTTCTTTTGTGTTTTGTTGTCGATATTCCTATTTCATCTCAAACAAGTTTAATAAACATATTATACGCCACTTGGTATATAGAAACATTATCATTATTACATGGAGTACTCCGAATCTAATATTTACAACCGGCCAGGGAGATCATTAGATCGATGACATAGAGGCGCGTTCGACCTTCCTCTTTGGAGCCGCTTGAGTACTGCATTCCGCCCCCCTCTGAAGCACATAGTCCATCAGAAAGCCTGACACCTTCTCCGCAATTGGGAGTAGACGGTCATTTGCATCTAGCCGGTTCCGGATGTTTTCAAACTGTAAAGGAGAGATCAACAACATTAATATATCAATCATTATAAAAATAATTTCATTTGAAAAGTGAACAAAATTGAAGAAACAAGTTTGAATATATTCTTTACGTACAGCTTGCCATTCATTCCGCCGCTCATTTATGTGTGAACGCATGAACTCGCAGACATAGAATCCACATAAATTAGTGCCTTGTTGCTGCTTCACACACTTTAAGAGAGAATATGATAGGATTCAATTAAATAATAATAAAATGTACTAAAAATGGTATTGGGACCTAGCTATGACTACTTACCTCTTCTAGTTTAAAAGTTAGATCCTTACGTACACCCTTGTGGAATCCGGTGAACTTGTCCCAAACCCTGCACGGTATAGAAAATGATTAAATAAGTTATTAATTTCCCTATATTAGAACGGAACAGGCCGACTACGGTAATGATTGAAATTACCTCTGAAGCATTAGTTGCATGTCGATTAACTTCTCGAGCGGTTTGCTTAATGGGTCGTATATGCATACTTTTGCCCGTTCAACCTCAGTCTCAATCAGTATCCAGTGATATCTGCGCATGTTTATATACGTTAATAACTCATCAATTACACTTAATATCAAGTAAGCAAATTAGTGAATATGTAAATAACTCACTGAAAGTTGTAAGGAAATAGTATGTAGGTTTTGTAATATTGCGGCATTAACTATGAGAGCAAAAGCTTCTCCGTTTTCTCTGGGTATTTTAATATACCATAATGATGAACTCGATTTGGGTCAATGAACCCAACGTTATTATCAACTCCAAGCTTCCGAGTTTCTATAATCTTCAGTCTGCATAATAACATAGTAGAAAAGGATAATTAGAGGCAATGAAAAACAAGCTAAGCTAGAGAATTAATAACATGCATAATTTAATCACTTACAGACAATATGCACTCATGATAGATTTGTCGAGGACGTCAAAATTGAATAACTGGAATAATTCTGGGAGCTCAATATGAAGCTCATCATCACCTGGGCCATAATGAGACTTTTGAATTTTCGCATAGATATAGTCTCCATCATTATGGGCCGTGTAAGACATGTACCGGTCATGTAATTGGTGCATTCTTGCTGGTAGTAAACGCAGGTGAGAAGGGTCGATCAGAGGCTGCCCTCTAACATATTGTCGCGCCCTTTCCGCAAACTCGACAGTTTCGCCCGTTTGTAAGTTGCGAAGGTATGAAACAAACATACCTAATTCTTTAGCTTGCTTCTCAATTTCTGTCTCCTCTGCACTACTGGGCAACACTCTGAGCGCGGTGACCGATTGTACCGCCTGCATTCCGAGCTGGGGAACGTCTCTATTCTTGTTTGCACCCGCAGCCCGTTTTCTTCGTTCTTCCCGCACTCTTCTAGATGTACGCACCAGAACGCGTACATAGTCATCGTCCATGTTCATCTGATACTGCGATGGCTGCGTAAGAAATTCATAGGCCCACTGTATCGCTTCCGGAGAATATACTGGCTTTGGCGGAGACTTCTTCCGTGTCAAGGATAACTGGTTAGGAGGCGGCGGAGGAGGCGGCGGTGTCATCTTCCTCGCTTTCTTACCCGAACCGCTCTGCAGAGTACTAGTCGACGCTGCGGTGGACTTCTGCTTATTTTGCGGCGGCGGAGTTGGCTGACGCGGCGGCGGAGTTGGCTGACGCGGCGGCGGAGATGGAGATGCACTGGCGCCTTGGTCGTTGTTGTCGTTGTTGGGGAGGTCCGGACTGGCATGTGGACTGGGAGGGGGATTGCTTCTAGTGCAAGTTTGCTTTTGCAACAAGTGTGGGAACACGATGTATTCCTTCTTCCATAAGCAGGTAGTCTTGCAGGCATATCTCAATTCAATCTCGTCTTCTCCCGTAGGGTAGTCCAGCTTTATTCCCTCATATCCCTTCATTACCTCATCAACCGCGACAACAGCATAGCCATCTGGAATCGGGCGACAATGATAAGTTCCATCTGGTTTATGCGGTACGGCATAACCGTCCGCCACCTTCACAGTTATGTTCAAGCATGGCACATGTAGCTCGCACAGTTCCTGCTGACTGATACAATCCACGAGGTGACAAGGACCCGAGGGGGAACCTGGGCGAACGAGCTCCGTGGAAGCCACACTGCTTCTCTGCATAGATTTTGGACCAGGAGAAGGATCTTCGTGCGTCTCAGATTCGCAGGAATTCCGTGGACGCCGCCTCTCAGCCTTGAGCTCAGCTATCTCCTTCTCGTGCGCTGCTAATTTATCTTCTAGCTTCTGCATCCGGTCTTTCTCAATGTTCTTCTTTCTCGCTCGACTTCTGTAAGTCCCGACATCTAAGGGAAACCCAATCTTCCACGGAACGGAGCCGGCGGTTCCTCGTGTTCGTCCACTGTGTTCAGCATTCTCAAGGGCTCGCGATACCTCGTCATTCTCTCTGTTTGGCTGGAACGTGCCTTCCTCCACCTCCGTCATTACGTCTCTGATTTTTTTGACAGGGTCTAGTCTGTGGTCCTCGTTAAAAATACATTCCCCTGTTTCTGGGTGCAACTTTCCACCAATGCCATAGAACCAAGCCTTAAGTCGTTCGGGCCAATCCAATGTCTCGAACTCTATATTTTTAGCCGCTAGCTCATCCTCCATTTTCTCCCACTTAGCCTTGGCCGACCGATAGCCACCTGACCCCATAACATGGTGATATTTCTTCTTTGCTGCATTTTTCTTATTTATCTCTGACATTTTCTTAGCTTTAGTCGATAGCTTGTACGCCTTAAAAGCGTCTGATACGTCTCCAACGTATCTATAATTTCTTATGTTCCATGCTATATTATACCAAGTTATCACATGTTTTATATGCATTTTAAATAGTTTTATGCATTTTCTGGGACTAACCTATTAACAAGATGCCACAGTGCCAGTTCCCTGTTTTCTGCTGTTTTTGGTTTCAGAAAAGTACTTAAGGAAATATTCTCGGAATTGGACGATTTCTTTTCTGAAATCCGTTTTTCATCGGGAACGTTCCAGAAAGTCAAACACGAGACGAATTGGGCGACCGAGGAGCCGCCACCACGTGCTCGCGCGGCAGGCATCCTGGCCGCGCGAGGAGGTGATGTGGGCCCCTCGGGGCGCCATCGACCTCGCCCTTTCGCCTACATATACCCCCCAGACTAAAAACCCTAGCACGGTGTGCAATATTTCCTCCACGGGTCCCGAGCGCCGCCGCCATCGAAGACAAGATTGGGGGGACAGAACTCTCTGTTCCGGCACCCTGCCGGGACGGGGAATTGCCCCCGAAGCCATCTCCATCGACTCCACCGCCATCTCCATAGCCGTTGCTGACTCCTACGATGAGGAGTGAGTAGTTCTCCCCCGGGGCTGCGGGATCTACGGTAGCTATGTGGTCTATCTCTCTCTCCCATGATGTGATCTTTTATGTGATCATGAGCTTTGTAATCTAGTTGAATATGTGATGCTACTCTTTATCTATTATGCACTCTAGAGGTTACTTTAATATGAACTCCGGGGTTATTCACGGTTGTAACGGTGACAGTGTGTGCACCGTGTGTGATTCCTTTATGACGTTGTTGGTGTTAGTTTACTCTGACTTTGAGGGTGCTCTTGTAGCCCTACACAATGAATGGTGTTTGTTATCCAACATGAGAGTGTTTGAGAGTAGTGTTTATTTATTTAAATTTGATGTCATTGTTGAGAATGTCCACTGGTGAAAGTAGGATCCCTAGGCCTTGTTTCTAAGCATTGAAACACCGTTTCCAACAAGTTCTGCTACATGTTTGCTTGCTGCCATTTTTATTACAGATTGCAATTACTACTTATAATTATCCATATTACTTGTATTTCACTATCTCTTCGCATAACTAGTGCACCTATACATCTGACAAGTGTATTGGGTGTGTTGGGGACACAAGAGACTTTTTGTATCTTAACTGCAGGGTTGCTTGAGAGGGTTATCTTTGACCTCTACCTCCCTGAGTTCGATATACCTTGGGTGATTCACTTAATGGAAACTTGTTGCTGTTCTACAAACCTCTGCTCTTGGAGGCCCAACACTGTCTACGAGAATAGAAGCGTGCGTAGACATCAAGCTCTTTTCTGGCGCCGTTGCCGGGGAGGTAAGGTAAAAGGTACTCACATCCTCTGTCTACTAAGCTATTTTCTGGCGCCGTTGCCGGGGAGGTGAGCGCTTGAAGGTATCTCCTTTAGATTCTGCAGTTATTACTTTTTGTTTCTTGTTTTTATTTTCACTAGTTAGGCTTAATGGAAAACAACAAAAATATTAGAGAGCTTTATAGTATTTATCTTGAGCTAGGACATGAAGTGTTTGAAGAGAAAATTAAAAAACCTATGGAACTTTATATGCATGCTAGTAGCAATGTTATTAGTATGAATTCTTTGAACACCATTATTGCTAATGCTGTGGAAAAGTCTAAGCTTGGGGGAGTTGGTTTTGATGAGCATGATATTTTTAGTCCCCCAAGCAAGGAGGAGAAAATTTTCTTTGATGATACATTGCCTCCAATATATGATAATTATAATCATTGTGATATTTTCGGTCCACCTACTGTTGAGGATATAGTTTATGTTAATTATGATTACAATATGCCTCCTATATTTGATGATTATGGTGATGAGAATAATAATGATAGCTATTTTGTTGAATTTGCTCCCACTACAATTAATAAGAATGACTATGCTTATGTGGAGAGTATTAATTCTTTTATGCATGTGGCTCATGATAAGAATGTTTTATGTGATAGTTATGTTGTAAATTTTATTCATGATGCTACTTGTGAACTTATAGATGATAATGATGAGTGTTGCTTAAATATACTATATGATAATGCTTTAGATGATGGTCCTATGCTTATTGATAATCCTCTATGTTTAGAAGTTGAGGATAAAAATGATATAATTGCTGCTTGTGATGGTACTCTTACTCATGAGAGTCCTACTTTGTTCTTGAATTCTCCTAATTACACCATGGAGGAGAAATTTGCTTATGTTGAGAAATACTTATGTGGTTTGCAATTGTCTCTAGTTCCAAATCTTTGTTGCAACCATGATCTTAAACTTGATATTGATCTTAATAACTATTTTGAAAGAGGGAAGCATGCTAATGAATTCCAAAATAAATTTAATGATCCTCTTTATGTGCCTATGTTATCTAAGTTGAATGATTCTTGTGGTTATATGGTTGAATTTATTTCTACTACTGAAAGTTATTATGAGAGAGGGAAACATGGTTTTATGTATCTCAACAATATTAAGTTTCCCCTCTTTATGTTGAAAATTTTAAAGTTGCACTTGTTTTGCTCTCCTATGTTTGTTGCTTTGTGCTTTCATGACTTGTTTCTTTACAAGATTATTTTTCATAGGAAGAGGGTTAGACTTAAATATGTTTTAAATTTGCTTCTTGACGCTCTCCTTTGTTTTTCAACTCTCATCTTTATGAGAGCATCATAAAAATCACTATGCCTATCTTGATGGCTATAAAGAAAGAGCTTTTGGGAGACAACCCACTATTTTTATTTCTGTTATTTTATTTTGTTGAGTCAAGGACTTGTCCTACCTCTGTAGCAATTCCTTTGTATCTTTATTTTATTGCATTGTTGTGTCAAGTTAAGCCTCTAGTTGAAAGTTGATGCTAAATTTGGATTCCTGCGCAGAAACAGTTTTCTGCTGTTCACCGTTTAATTCATAACTCCTCACAGAAAAATCCAAATAATCTGCCCTTTCTTGTGCGTAATCCTCAGATATATATGCAACTTTCATTAGTTTTGAGTTTTCTGATCTGAGCAAGTTAAGTGCCTCGAAAAAATTCGTCTTTACGGACTGTTCTGTTTTTGACAGATTCTGCCATTTATTTTGCAATGCCTCTTTTGCTATTTTGATTGGATCTTTTTATCCTATGAAGTATCAGTGGCTGTAGCTAATGTCCAGTAGCATTGGTAGCAATTGTGTTCCTACAGAATATAAGAATTTTTGATTATGCACTAACCCTCTAATGAAGTTTACTTTGAGTTTGGTGTGGAGGAAGTTTTCAAGGATCAAGAGAGAAGGATGATGTTATGTGATCAAGAAGATGAAAGAGCCAAAGCTTGGGGATGCCCAAGGCATCCCCTTCTTCATCAACAAACTATCAGGTCCTTTCTAGTGAAACTATATTTTAATTCCGCCACTTCTTATGTGCTTTTCTTGAAGCGTCGGTTTGTTTTTGTTTTTGTTATTTTCATTCTCTGAATAAAATGGATCCTAGCATTCCTTTGTGGGAGAGAGACACGCTCCGCTTTTTCTTATGAATACTCGTATTCTTCACTTATATTTGTTGAGTATTCTTCTATGTTACTTCAATGCTTTCTAGCTCTTGTTTTTCATGCATCTCTTGCTAGAGCTGTTAGCTTTATTATATCATACTCTCATATCTCATTGTTTAATTACTTGGAGAGTTTATCTTTTAAATAAGTTGATTGGTGTTTGGTTAAGAACAGAAAATGCTAAATGTGGTAGATGGTATAACTAAATGATACATAATCTTGTAGATCATTAAATTGTGTCACTTGAATCATTGATGTTGTTTTGAGATATTAATTTGCTTAATGGTAAACATGATGGTTTAGTAAAGTGGAATGATTAATGGTTGGTTTAGAAAAACTTGAAGCTGTGCCACACTTAAATTTCCAGTTGATAGCATAATGATATATGACTTCTATTTGCTAATGGCAACCGTAATTACTTTGTGTTATGCGCTACGGTCGGGTCCCCAACAGTGACTTGTTCATTTGCCACAGCACCTCTTGGAGTGATTTTTATTATGCCTTGTAAGATCATATTTTTATTTGGAATCTTTTTACTTGTGAGTTCTAAAGCTGCGGTTTTCATGGCACTTCCACCACCATATTGCTAGCCTCTTCGGTACTTTGCATTGCCCTTTCTCACATTGAGAGTTGGTGCATACTTCGTGGGTACATCCAAACTCGTGGGAGATCTTCATCTTGTTCTCCTACACATAAGCCAAATATCTTCCTCAAAACATCCACCATACCTACCTACTACAACATTTCCATAGCTATTCCGAGATATATTGCCATGCAACATCCATCTTACATTACATGACTTGTTGTCATTCATTACTCATATATTGCTTTGCATGATTCTATAAAGCTGATGTGTGGTTTTACCCATGTTACGCTAGATCATTGCATAACCTGCTACACTGGCAGAGGCACCGTTGTCATATACATATTATGTCTCATTCATATTAGCTACTTGTATCATCAGTATGTTGTCATATCATCATTAGTGTGTTGTCATATCATCATATTAGGATGCTTGCCCCTAAAAGTGAAAAGAGCCATGGAGGCCATCGAAAAGAGAAACAGAAAAAAAATAGAAAAAAAAAGAAAAAAATAAAAATAAAAGGGGGCAGCATTACTATTCTTTATCACACACTTGTGCTCATGTTATAGCACCATATCATTTATAGTCATCACTTGTGCTCATGTTATAGCACCATGTCATTTATGATCATCATTTGTGCTCATGTTTAGCACCTTTACTCCATATGAGAGAGTTTTCATGTCTTACTTGCATAACTATGTGGGGAACTTTACACTATAGAACTTGGCTTGTATATTCCAATGATAAGCCTCCTCAAAAGTGCTCTAGGTCTTCGTGAGCAAGCAAGTTGGATGCACCCCCACTAGTTCCATTGGATAGCTTTCATATACTTATAGCTCCATGTGCATCCGTTGTGTGGCAGTCACTAATCCTTGCATAGCTTCGATTATAAGACTTCCTCTTGTCTAATGATCACTTGCAGCTTTGTGAGACTTTCTTCCGTTGGCCTTCCAAACCCCCCCTTAACATTCTCTTAGCCAAAACATCCTGGTGCCAGGAACCAACGTTGAACGCTTGCTTGTTTCTTTTGAACAAATAAAGAGTTGATCTTCTACGTGCATATTGATATTGCTTGACTTGATCCTTTCACAAAGTTGTCATGTTTGTTGGAAGCATTAGATGATTATATTGTTGTGCTTGAAGCTTAAATCAGCTCTAATATCTACTTTGCACAGTTGATTGCTATCTAGTACTATATCATTGAAAGCTTTACTTTGCTTTGCCTACTTGTTTATTTATTACTCATTTGATATCAATATAAACTACAGCCCTTATTCATTTGATCTCAGTTTACATGCCTTACATTATTATGTGATCAAGATTGTGTGAAAGCATGTCACTTCAGAAATTATTCTTCTTTTATCGTTCTTGCCTACTCGGGACGAGTAGAACTAAGCTTGGGGATGTTGATACGTCTCCAACGTATCTATAATTTTTTATGTTCCATGCTATATTATACCAAGTTATCACATGTTTTATATGCATTTTATATAGTTTTATGCATTTTCTGAGACTAACCTATTAACAAGATGCCACAGTGCCAGTTCCCTGTTTTCTGCTGTTTTTTGTTTCAGAAAAGTACTTAAGGAAATATTCTCGGAATTGGACGATTTCTTTTCTGAAATCCGTTTTTCATCGGGAACGTTCCAGAAAGTCGAACACGAGACGAAGTGGGCGACCGAGGAGCCGCCACCACGTGCTCGCGCGGCAGGCATCCTGGCCGCGCGAGGAGGTGATGTGGTCCCCTCGGGGCGCCACCGACCTCGCACTTTCGCCTACATATACCCCCCAGACTAAAAACCCTAGCACGGTGTGCAATATTTCCTCCACGGGTCCCGAGCGCCGCCGCCATCGAAGACAAGATTCGGGGGACAGAACTCTCTGTTCCGGCACCCTGCCGGGACGGGGAATTGCCCCCGGAGCCATCTCCATCGACTCCACCGCCATCTCCATCGCCGTTGCTGACTCCTACGATGAGGAGTGAGTAGTTCTCCCCCGGGGCTGCGGGATCTACGGTAGCTATGTGGTCTATCTCTCTCTCCCATGTGATCTTTATGTGATCATGAGCTTTGTAATCTAGTTGAATATGTGATGCTACTCTTTATCTATTATGCACTCTAGAGGTTACTTTAATATGAACTCCGGGGTTATTCACGGTTGTAACGGTAACAGTGTGTGCACCGTGTGTGATTCCTTTATGGCGTTGTTGGTGTTAGTTTACTCTGACTTTGAGGGTGCTCTTGTAGCCCTACACAATGAATGGTGTTTGTTATCCAACATGAGAGTGTTTGAGAGTAGTGTTTATTTATTTAACTTTGATGTCATTGTTGAGAATGTCCACTGGTGAAAGTAGGATCCCTAGGCCTTGTTTCTAAGCATTGAAACACCGTTTCCAACAAGTTCTGCTACATGTTTGCTTGCTGCCATTTTTATTACAGATTGCAATTACTACTTATAATCATCCATATTACTTGTATTTCACTATCTCTTCGCATAACTAGTGCACCTATACATCTGACAAGTGTATTGGGTGTGTTGGGGACACAAGAGACTTTTTGTATCTTAACTGCAGGGTTGCTTGAGAGGGTTATCTTTGACCTCTACCTCCCTGAGTTCGATATACCTTGGGTGATTCACTTAAGGGAAACTTGCTGCTGTTCTACAAACCTCTGCTCTTGGAGGCCCAACACTGTCTACAAGAATAGAAGCGTGCGTAGACATCAGCGTCCCACTCATGTTTTATGTTTTCATAGATCCCGACGAATTCTGGAGTCGTACCTTCAGTTACCAACTTGGTTAGCCTTTTCTTCCAGCTGCGGAACAGTTCTCCCATCTCCATCAAAGCCCATGCCTTGCATCGGTTCTCTATAACAGGGTCATCTTCATCCTCCTCTGCTGGTAAAGTGAAATTCTTCATGAGCTCGGCCCAAAGGCGTTCTTTGTCTGCATTGGGGACATAAATAACCCCCTCTTTTGGCACCTTTGGCTGATTCCATTCATGAGTCGTGATGGGGATTGGGTCCCTTACAATGACTCCGCACTGACTGACAATTTTTTTTGCGTGCTTGACGGGAGCAATCGGTTTGCGTTTTGCATCGATTACTTCAATGTGGTACTTTTGAGTCCCGGTCAGCTTTTTTGTCCCGCTTCGTGGCCCGCCTCGTTTCGTAACATCTGACTTGGCGGATGTTTTTTTTGCTCGATCCGGAGGGCTAAAACAAGAAAGAAGTGGTAGTTAATATATGTATATACACAAATCAATTAACGTATCTATTCAACATAGACGAACACCGGAGGGCTAATATATACCTCGGCGGACGACTTTCCAACACCAGAGTCGGGGACGTCTATTTCGTCAAAAGGCCCCTCCAATCCATCACCGGACTCATTCAGGAACTGTGACGTGAAATCGTCCGAGTTTTTCTCATGTCCCTCTAATGTACCTTCCCGGATGATGTCGAACATGTCCTCTTCTAGTTCATGGTCTCTACCGGGCTCCATAGTTTCTGCAATTTATTAAGACAAATTCACATCTTCATTTCTATTTGCATATCGATTAAAGTATCATATATATTATTAACCATGAAGGTGGTGGAGTAGTCGAACAATGTTATTTCCATAGTTAAATATCGATTAAATATCACTAATATAGTCGAATAATCCATTTAAAGCAACAATATTACATCTCGAACAATTCATTTACATTTGCAATAATAATGTAGTCGAACAATGCCGGGGCTCCGACAGGGTGCAAAATCCGAGGGGGGCAGCGGCTCCGACACGGTGACAAATCCGAGTACCTGCACGCAACAATAATATGTCACTCCGAACAATTGCAATAATATTTCATCACATTGCAATAAAATCACATTTGCAATTGCCTTACACTTAAGTATTCTAAGTATTCTAAATGAATTAACACTTAAGTATTCTAAGTATTGCAATTGCCGAGGATGGTGGCATAGGGGTCAGCATGACTAAAAAATTAACTAAATAAACCTAAGAACTAACTAAACCTACAAGTAACTACAACTAACTAAACCTACAACTAACTATAACTTACTAACCCTAAACAGTAAGAAAATGAATTAACAATAAAGATTAAATCATCCGTGACGTTAGCATGACGTCGCGGATGCAATCCCGCTCGAAATCGAGCAATCGGCAGCGGCGGCGTGGGCAACGGCGGCAACGGAGGCGCGCGGGCTCTGCGCTACGGAGGCCCGGGCAGCGGCAGCGGTGGCGCAAGCACGGCAACGGCGCGGCGCGCGAGTGCTGCGCTACGGCAGAGAGGGGAACCGGAGAGGGGATCCATACCCTCGGGCAACGGCGGCATGGACGGAGGCGCGGACAATGGCGGAGCGTAGGGCGGCGAGGGTTACGGCGTCGAGGTGTAGCCGGAGTCGAGGACGAAGGCGGTGGCGGCGACGAAAAAATTCGACAGCCTGACGGTGTACTTGTGATTTGGCTCCGGGTTGTGCCACAACCCGCGGCTAAGTGTGGCTTATATAGCCACACCCCCTTTTGTCCCGGTTGGTGGCTGGAACCGGGACAAAAGGGGTGCCTTATGTCCCGGGTTGAGCCACCAACCGGGACCAAAGCTCATTTTCGGCCGCCTCAGCTTCGCGCCATATGCACCCCCTTTTGTCCCGGTTGGTGGCTGGAACCGGGACAGAAGGGGGATTTTCAGTTTTTCTTTTTCATTTTAATTTTCCAAATAATTTGAATCTGGTTTTGAGAAGCTTTTGCATATTATGTAATTTGACAAAACTTTCAATATGAAAAGTGTTTGAATTTGACTAACTAATACAAAACTATTTTTTGTTTTCTATAATAATTATTTTAAGTACTTTAAAAATAGTTTGAATATGAATTTGAAGAAATTTTGTAGATTTTGTAATTTAACAAAACTTTCAATATGAAAAGTGTTTGAATTTGACACACCCCTGATCCAACGGCTCACAAGTGATCGAAAGAAACACACGATCCGTGTGCTTCTTCCTTATTGGTGGGATTCTCTTTAGTCCCGATCTCTTTAAGCCCCTTTAGTCCCGGTTGGTGGCTCGAACGGGGACTAAAGGTCTGTTTCTTCCCGCCTTATTTCTTCCCGCGCTTTCTACCGCTTCCCGCCCTCCGTCTTCCCGCCATTTGTCACTATATATATGTAGTCATGGCCTCCATTGGCATAGCACATCTAAACTCATATCTGCAACCTCATCACTCTCCCATGGCTTCCACCGTACCCACTCTAACCTACTCGGAGGCGGAGGAGCTTTACGCCTCGAACTACCCTTGCCCGCCCGGCTACGCCGTCCCCGCCGGCTGGAGAGGCTGAGCACCGGAGGCGTGCCGGTCCCTCCGGTCCCTCAAGGTTTGGCGCGCCGGGCGGCCATCACGAACCACTACTACTTCGAGCTCACTCCGGAGCAGCGGATGGATCCCCGCTGGAGTCCCGACTACCGCCCGACTTGGCTCGCCTTCTTCATCAATCGGCGTGAGAGGGCGCTCGCCAGGTACGAGGGGGACGGCCCGCCTCCTTCGAACTTCAACGAGGCCGGCCGTCGGCTGTGGTGGGGCGGCAGGACCCCCCGGCTGCGCTACCCTCAATTCCAGTCCAGGCGAGCGCCGCCCGACGACAGCGATGACGACGGCGGCGACTACGACGACTACGAGGACGAGTATTATAGGCCTAGGCAGGAGTATGACTAACCTGAGCAACAAATGGTTCGTCTATGTATCCAAGATTGTTGCCATTCCCTAATGCTGAAAGTTGGATCAACACTATCACTTCCAAACCGGGACTAAAAAAGCACACGGATCGTGTGTTTCTTTCAAGCACTCGTGAGCCGTTAGATCGGGGGTGTGTTTCTTTTGAGGGCTTGTGAGCTGTTGGATCAACACTATCACTTCCAAACCGGGACTAAAGAAGCACACGGATCGTGTGTTTCTTTCAAGCACTTGTGAGCCGTTAGATCAGGGGTGTGTTTCTTTTGTCCCGGGTTGAGCCACCAACCGGGACTAAAGATACCTCCCCCTGGTGATGCTATAAATAGGTGCCCACACCTTCAGTACAATCCAGGCAAAGGCAGAGGACTCCTCTAGGAACCAGCTTCTCGAAGATGTCCTTGTGAGCATACTTAGGACATCTTCGAGAGGCTGGGCTTAGAAGCATTCTCTTGTGAGGTAGGAGGAGGAAGCATACATGTCTAAGCTATGTCAACACTTAGTGTAGTTCATTAGATATACAAAGCCACCGTCTGGCACTCACGAGCCACCGTCGGCGGATCCATTTGATATGCATTTGATATGCAGGTAAAAAAAACATCTTCTTCACATAAAATGTTTAATACATTATTACAGTGTCGGAACCATGGAGCATCTTCTTCAGGGTCGGAACCATGGAGCATCTTCTTCATTCAACTTGATGATTGGGTCAATGGTCACTACGAAGGGCGGGATTTCATCAAAGTTGTTATAATCATTTGACATGTCTGTCTTGTCCTCCACTCCCACGATGTTTCTTTTTCCTGAAAGAACTATGTGACGCTTCGGCTCATCGTATGATGTATTCGTTTCCATATTTTTTCTTTTTTTCGGTCTGCTAGACATGTCCTTCACATAGAAAACCTGAGCAGCATCATTGGCTAGGACGAATGGTTCGTCTCTGTAACCAAGATTGTTTAGATCCACTATTGTCATTCCGTACAGCTTGTCTACCTGAACCCCGCCTTTCAGATTGACCCATTTGCACCGAAACAAAGGGACCTTAAAAGAAGGTCCATAGTCAAGTTCCCATATCTCTTGTATGCAACCATAATATGTGTTCTTCTGCCCATTGTTGTTTGTTGCATCAACGCGAACACCACTGTTTTGGTTGGTGCTCTTTTTATCTTGGAATGTCGTGTAAAATGTATTCCCATTTATCTCGTACCCTTGGAAAGTAGATACAGTCGTAGATGAAAGAGCATTTTCCCTCATGTGTGGTTTTGGTAATTGATGACAACCTCTATGGACTAATGTTTGCATTGAGATATCTTTATAGATCTTGTCCATGCAAATAGTGGAGTTCATGTGTTGTACTCTTGAAGCTTATTTGATGACCAAGGCTCCATCTAAAGGTGTATATGATGGATGGTCATGTGTTGGGTTGAGCATATTGCAAGTATGTCTTGAAGGAGTCAAGACATCATATTAGCAAAGAAAGATTGGAAGATAAAAGGTTGATCAAGTTGTTGATCAACACACAAAGCTACAAGATGTCCCAAGTGGGATCATGTATCTCTTGGGATGGTAATCACTTGTCCATATAGCTTTGTGAACTAACCCATGATATGTGTGTGTGGTATCTTTATGTGGGGTTAGGTATCTTCCCATGGGCTTGCATCAAATGAAGATTTCATATAGCTCGTGGAGGATGACGTCATGTGGTGAACGTCATCAAGGATAAGATGCGCAAGACCAAGAGAAGCTTTCTCGAAGAGATCCTATGCTTGGAGCTTGCTATGGATGCATGAAGACGAAGCTAAGCGAGACTCTCCCATAATGGAGTATGGGGGAGTATTTGGAGATGTCTTCATCAAGCATGTGCTAGCAAGCGCAATCAAGAAAGGTGATCCACTTGAAGAGATCAAGATAGTCATCATCTAACTCAAGTGGAATGCTCAAGGCAAAGGTATGATCTTGATAGGGCTATAGGATAGATAGGCGTACTATCAAGAGGGGCTCTCGAGTGAGTAACTTGATCGCATCTTTGTGGAGAGCTCAATCCTTTGCATACTTGGCATATCATATTTCTTGGTTCTTATTTGGCTTTTATCCATGTGAGGAATTAGAGCTTGGTTCATCTTCATGCCAAGCGCTAGCTCATCCAAATCGGGATTTCATTCGTTCATCTTGTTGTGTTTTGGATGTTGGGTTTTGGTGCTTGTCGTGTTCCTCATGACAAGCCCAAGTGCTTCGAAAACGGTTTTACTTTGGCAAACTTCTTGCGTTTTCGGTGGCGGAAATATTGCCGGTTCGACCATGAGGAAAGTCCCACACCTTGCCATGTGTGGTGACTTTGCTCTATTTATGGGATGCAATATTTCCACTTTTTGTAGCCCTGTGCTCGTCGCTATCTTTCCAACAAAGTTGGTTTCACCTCATTCGGAGTTCATATATGAGGTGTCCAACTTTTCCAAGGATGATTGTCCTCCTTCCACCTCCGGCCGTGATGAGCTCACGTCTTCTTCCACTTCACCGACATGTGGTTTGCCACAAGGTAATGATATGGTGAGTGGTGATAGAAATTGCATTCTTGATGGTGAATCCACTATTGACTATACTTCACACCCATCTCATTGCAATGCTCTATCTTTGGACTTAAACACCTCTAGCACTCTAAATGTCATACATGCTTGTGTTGATAGTCCTTGCATATCATGTAGTAGTTGCTTAACTAAATCTCATGATGATATGCTTTCCTTGTCTTATTGCCATGATCAAAATGTTTCTATTTCCTCTAGTACTTGTTTGGCTAACAATGTAGAGGAATCCCAACAATTGTTGAAACAAGACATGGACCTCAATGGTGCTTCAAGTAACTCTTCATTGTCTTCATCCACTACTCTCATTTGCCTTATGGCTAAGGAGTCTAAGGTATCTCCTACCTTGAATTCCAATACATCTCATGATGATGATGATGATGATGACGATGATGATGATGATGATGATCTAATTAAGGAAAAGTTTGATATTGTCTCTCATGCTCTATTAAATAATAAAAATGCTCATGAGAACTTCTTAGAAATCATGACTACCCTTTTTGAGCACAAGGAGACCCTTGAGGCTTTGGAGACCCGTTGTCATGAAGGGTGGGGTCTTGCTCGTGATTCCGCGGGTGAGATCCACAATCTTGAGAATGCTCTTGAGGAAGAGCAAGAAACTCGGGTTGCTCTCAAGGAGAGATTTGAATCTAGTGAGGAGTTAAATAATGAAATAATTGCTAAACTCACTAAAGAACATGACCATGCTATTACTAAATGTAATGTGCTTAGTAAAGAAAATGCTAAGTTAAATAATAAGCTTGTCATGTTGTCTCCTTTCATTTCTAATAATAATGATGCTTGTGCTACTAACTCCACTTTGTGTGAAGCATCTATTTTGAAGGAGAATGTTGAGCTAAGGGCTCAACTTGATTTGCTAACTAGTAAGTATGGGAAGTTGGAAGAGACTCATGAAAAGCTTTTTAGCTCTAACGAGGATCTTCTAGCATCCCATGCTAGGCTAAAGTTAGCTCATGAGGCGGTCACTACGAAGGTAAAATCTTGTGAGCCTCTTGTGGTCACTAGCACAAACTCTACTTCTAATGCTTTATTGCCATGTGCTAGTTCTTGTAATTCATCCACTCATAAAATTGCTACATCTTGTGATGAATTACTTTCCTTGCCTTGTTGCTCCAACAATGTAGCATCTACTTCCTCTAGTATTTGTGTTGAAACTAACCATGTAGAGGAACTCAAAGAGCTCAAGGCACAAGTCACTTCTTTGAAGAAAGACTTGAAGAAGTGTCATGAAGGGAAGTCCACCCTCGACAACATGTTGAGAGTGCAACAACTTCCTCATGACAAGAGTGGACTTGGATTCAACTCCAATAACAAGAACAAGTCCAAGAACAAGATGAAGCACAAGTTCATCAAGAAGAAGGGCCAAGAACAAGTTAGTGATTCGGCCAAGATTGTGTGCTTCAAGTGCAAGGTTGAAGGGCACCATGTTAGATCTTGCCCGTTGAAGAAGAAGCCTCTTAGTGAGAAGCAACAAGGGAAGCAACCTCAAGTCCAAACTCAAGCTTTCCAAGTTGAAGAACCTTCCCTTCCCAAAAAGAAAGGTAAAAGCCGACTTTGCTACAAATGTCGTGGGAAGGATCACTTTGCTTCTTCATGCACTCACGGTACCTTATCCAACCCCACTACAATTGATAATGTCCATTCTCTTCGGAAGGATAAGGTTGGCAATGTGTTTGCCCAATTTGTTGGTACTCAAAGTGGTGTCAAGAAAAGAACCATTTGGGTTTCCAAGCCTATTGTGACTAACCTCTTAGGACCCAACTTGGTTGGGGACCAACAAGCTAAAACTTGATCGATAGGTGTTGGTGGAGGACATTGGAGACTTGACTACATCATGAAGAATTAAGGGATCTTCATCATCCATATTATCTCAAGTCAAGTCAAGTGGATTATATTGTATTAGCATATATCCAATGCTCCTCCTTGCGGTAACTTGTATTTAATTCATATGTATACATTGAAAGTTACTTGCACCCTTGCATGTGTTTGGTTTTGTACCTTACAAGTGTTTATATGTGTTGTGCACTCTACTTACTTATGTTGAGTAATCAAGCTTGTGTATGTTGGTTTGCACACCATGTATGTTTTGAGCCTCTTGCCTATTTGCTTTCATCTTAATTGGCTCTTATAAGGATATTAATGGACTATCCCATTTTGGGGGAGTGATGTGCTTTTTGGTAACTCACTATCCTAAAATGTGTATTCATGAGAACTACCACTTAGTGGTGATATATCAATGTTATCTACTCTCTTTGTGGTATGTCTTACTCATGAGAAATTCAAATTCTAATGTCCATTAATTATCTCTTGGATTTCTTTTGCCTCTTGTTAAAAAGAATGGATTATCACATTATGGGGGAGTAATAAGCTATGTGCATATTACAAGCCTAGAAAATGTGAACATGTGAGGTAGTGTCACCTAGAGTTGATATTGTTGATTATCTTGTTCCGAGGTGGCATGGTACTCAAACAAGTTCCATATTTGCTTAAATGCTTTTTGTTCACCCATCTTTTGGTATCTTGTTTGTGAGAGAGTTTCTTGATGCTTAGTATGATCATCGATTATTTGAAGCCATCAAGAATCTCTAGATAAGCTTGTTTTTCAATTCTTTTATTTTGCCACATGCTTATGTTTTGTGAATATGATCTTGAATACATATATGTCATGTACCACCGAGAACTATCTCCATACAATCATTGTCTTTGACAAGTGATAATTATATTTGTGGTAAATTCATTGATCATCTTCACATTGGTTATTGTTCATAAATTGTCTTATTTTATCGCCAAGTTTGTTTTGGTCTAACCACCCTTTTGTCATCCTTGCTTCATTTGGATCTTTTGTTGCTCTACTCATAATTTGTGTTGTGCTTTCTTGAGTTAGGAAAAGCAAGGATCCCATTCTTGGGCGTTTACACTCAAAGTCTTAATTCTAAGTAATGCACTATTCTTGGGGAAGCTATCCTACATTGAGTAGAACATCATCCTTTTATTTGATATCGGGTCTTATTGATTTTCTTGAACTTTGTGTTCAAAAAGATATATGGAGGGTAATGATCCCACTTGTGTGCATTTTGTATTTACATACAAGATCTTAAAAATGCACTAATCATGGGGAAGCTACTCTATACTCTTTAGAACACTATTCTTTAAAATTGGTTTGGTATCTTATTACTCTTCTTGAACATGACTAATGTTTTAACAATGTATATGGAGAGTGATGATCTCATTTGTGTGCATTTTGTATTCATATACAAGATCATAAAGAATGCACAAATCTTGGGGGAGCAATCCTATATGTTATTGAACATTAGTTGTCTTCAATTGGTATTTGATCCCGATGACATGTCTCTTAGGAAGACAAACATTTTTCATCTTGGTACTTCGGACCATCATGAAAAGTGTAGAGGGTTATGGTCATTCCTTGACTATATTTTCATTGGATATCTTTTCATATTGGTATCTCCAATCATGTGTTGATTTGGGTCTTTGATATAATGTGGACAAATCTTTCTCTTGCCACACTTTTGTGTAGCTTCTTGATTTAATTGGTGTTTTGTCCAAATTGTATCTCATTTGGTTCTTGAAAGTTTTGTGCATGCATATTTACTATATGTATATCTTATGGCATGCTTAATTTCGTTGATCCAATATATAGGATAAACTCCATCAAATCCTAAATGATTAAGATGTGCATGAAATTCTATTTCATATCAATATGCACATATTTATGTGGAGTTTGTCCTATGTATTGTAGTTGCTCTAACTACTTTGGACCCAATTAGTTTGGGTACCATGGTGTACTTGATTTGTTTTAGGTACATGGGAGATGCATTGGAAGCTTGTCACATATTAAAGAAGATGTCTTCACCATGTGCTTTTTGGAGCCAAGCTTGGATGAGTGTGAACTCTCATCTTCTACACCGTCAATGCTATCTCGGTAACAAGTATCTAACTCATGCATATAGTTCTAGCTCTCAAACCTTGTGTAGGTTGTTCTTTGGCATGAGTATCTCTAAGTTGCATTTAATATGGTTTTTGCAAAGTTCCTTTCAAAACATCTTCATTGCAGATGTGAGTAAGCCGGGATGATTACACATCAAGGGGAATATATATAATCATTTTCATGATTCACCGATCCCCAATATGTTAATCTAGCAAATCTTCTTCAAAGTCTCTCATGTGCAATATAGATGAATTCTCAAAATCATTTGCCTTATGTGATATTTGTTATCTTTCTCGAAGCATCTCAACTATCACTTATCCTATGTGGGTATTTGTGATGCTTTGAGAATTTGGTGTTGGAAGTTCATCTATGCCCTCTAAGATTAATTTGAGCTATGTGCTTTGCTTTTATGCAAAAATCTTATCGGTGTATTTATGACTTCCGCTTGGATACCATGTGCTTTACCGTGTACCTACATTGTGTGTGCATGTTTCTTTGTGGACTTGGTGTACCTACTTAGAAACTTATACACATGAGTGTAGTTACATCTTTAATTGGTATTCAAAATCTTTAGTGATCACCTTTTATTACTTTCTTGATTCTTTGGTGATCTCTAAAAGGCACAAGCTTTGTTTTTCTATTGGTATCACATTGCCTCTTAATAAGCTTGTGATCGTATTTGATGTATCCTCTTTGGTGTGCTTGTATGCGAAATACATGATATGCACTATGTGCCTCATATTTTGAAAGACTAGTGATGCCTTGGCTCATCCTTGTTTTAGTCTCCTAAAATGTATTTCCATGTCACACCCATCCTTTCTTGTTTGAGCAAGTCTTCATTTGTCACTTCTATTTCTTGTTGCTCAACATTTGTTTGTGTTCAAAATTATCTAGGAGGGAGTGAGGATTCCATGTTATGCACACTATATTGAAATACAAATCTTTCATTGTGCATGTACCTTGGGGAGTTCCCTCTTTATTTTTAGAACACTTGGTTGATCTTATCATAATATCTTCTTGTGCTCAATTGTTTTTCTTGGATCCTTTGATTGCTTGCTTCTTTGTGAATGCATCCTTCCTTTGCAATTGGTATCCTTCTAGTGGATTTCAATTGGTATCTTTCTTGTGCAATCTTTGGATCCTCAATATAGTTTGATCCGCTCCATCTATTCGTCATTGGATATGTGCATTTGATTTCACTCATATCATGAGAAATGCATAAATTATGGGGGAGCTCTTACTATATTGGCCTTCTAATTTTTTCGCCCATTTCGGCAATGGATGCCAATGGGGGAGAGATTTAGAGGGTTTAAGGGAATACGTGTTTGTTCTCTTGCATCCTTGCTTCGCTTAGTGCATTGCATGGTTGTTCAATTCCTTATATAAACCCTCGTAAAAGGGATTGTCATCAATTACCAAAATGGGGGAGATTGAAAGAGCATTTTCCCTCATGTGTGGTTTTGGTAATTGATGACAACCTCTATGGACTAATGTTTGCATTGAGATATCTTTATAGATCTTGTCCATGCAAATAGTGGAGTTCATGTGTTGTACTCTTGAAGCTTATTTGATGACCAAGGCTCCATCTAAAGGTGTATATGATGGATGGTCATGTGTTGGGTTGAGCATATTGCAAGTATGTCTTGAAGGAGTCAAGACATCATATTAGCAAAGAAAGATTGGAAGATAAAAGGTTGATCAAGTTGTTGATCAACACACAAAGCTACAAGATGTCCCAAGTGGGATCATGTATCTCTTGGGATGGTAATCACTTGTCCATATAGCTTTGTGAACTAACCCATGATATGTGTGTGTGGTATCTTTATGTGGGGTTAGGTATCTTCCCATGGGCTTGCATCAAATGAAGATTTCATATAGCTCGTGGAGGATGACGTCATGTGGTGAACGTCATCAAGGATAAGATGCGCAAGACCAAGAGAAGCTTTCTCGAAGAGATCCTATGCTTGGAGCTTGCTATGGATGCATGAAGACGAAGCTAAGCGAGACTCTCCCATAATGGAGTATGGGGGAGTATTTGGAGATGTCTTCATCAAGCATGTGCTAGCAAGCGCAATCAAGAAAGGTGATCCACTTGAAGAGATCAAGATAGTCATCATCTAACTCAAGTGGAATGCTCAAGGCAAAGGTATGATCTTGATAGGGCTATAGGATAGATAGGCGTACTATCAAGAGGGGCTCTCGAGTGAGTAACTTGATCGCATCTTTGTGGAGAGCTCAATCCTTTGCATACTTGGCATATCATATTTCTTGGTTCTTATTTGGCTTTTATCCATGTGAGGAATTAGAGCTTGGTTCATCTTCATGCCAAGCGCTAGCTCATCCAAATCGGGATTTCATTCGTTCATCTTGTTGTGTTTTGGATGTTGGGTTTTGGTGCTTGTCGTGTTCCTCATGACAAGCCCAAGTGCTTCGAAAACGGTTTTACTTTGGCAAACTTCTTGCGTTTTCGGTGGCGGAAATATTGCCGGTTCGACCATGAGGAAAGTCCCACACCTTGCCATGTGTGGTGACTTTGCTCTATTTATGGGATGCAATATTTCCAAATTTTGTAGCCCTGTGCTCGTCGCTATCTTTCCAACAAAGTTGGTTTCACCTCATTCGGAGTTCATTTGCAAAAGTTATAGCGGTTTTAGTTTGGCTGTTCTGAACCGGATTATTGGGGCCGGATATTTCGTTCCACCGGAATTTCCGGTTCCCCAACTCGTCCAAGAAATCGGCTAAGGAAAGAAGGAAAAGAGGTGCTGGACTCAACCGGAAATTGTGGTCGGATATTTTGATGACCCGGAATTTCCGAGTTGCCCTCAAAGAGCCTCGCGAAAACGGCTAAGGAAAGAATTGTTTTCGGCACTGACTCCTACCGGAAATTCAGCTCGGAGATTTTCGTTGACCGGATATTCCGGGTGACCGGAATTTCCGAGTCTCACTTACACCGGAATTTCCGGGTGTCGAAACAGCCAACGGCTATTTTTCCTGGAGGGCTATAAATACCCCTCCCCTTCTTCTTCCTCAGCCAATCCAAGGCAGCACGACTTTCCCCTCTCTCCTACTCCATTGTTGACCTTGGAAAGCTCACTTCCCTCTCAATCCCTCCATAGATTCTTGCATATTCTTTAGGGAAAGTTGAGAGGAGATCTAGATCTACAATCCTACCAATCCATCTCTCCTCTAAGTGAGGGGAACCTAGTGGATCTAGATCTTGGAGTTCCTTTGTGGTTCTTCTTCTTGTTCTTCCTCTCTTCTCCCCCCATAAGCATTAGTTGCTTTTGGTGGGATTTGGGAGTGAGGGATTTGACTCCTTTGTGGTTTTCTTTGTTCTTCCTCTCTTATTCCCCCATAAGCATTTGTTGCTTTGTTGGAATTTGAGAGTGAAGGACTTGAGCACTTCGTGTGCTCTTGCCATTGCATTTGCATCGGTTTGAGCCCTCCACGAGGATTCGTGGTGGTGATACTTGTGAGCTTGTTACTCTTGGGTCATTGGACCCTAGACGCCTTTTGTGGCCAAGACCTTTTGTGGTCAAGACCTTTTGTGGTCACTTGAGAGCCCCCAATTAAGTTGTGGGTGTGTGCCTCAAGACTTGGGAGCCCCCAATTAAGTTGTGGGTGTGTGCCTCAAGATTGTTGTAAGGGATTCGATCTCCGCCCAAAAGGGGATCAATAGTGGAAGGTGAACTCGCAACCTTTTGTGGTTGAGTTCATCAGGAGAAGAAGGTGAGCCTTGGTGGCGTTGCGGCTAACCTGTTGTGGTTGCGCACACCTCTCCAACGAGACGTACACCCTTTGGGTGGAACTCGGGAATACATCCTCGTCTCCGCGTGCCTCGGTTATTTCTATACCCGAGCCCTTTACTTATGCACTTTACATTGTGATAGCCTTCGTGCTTGAAGTCATATATATATATCTTGCTATCACCTTGTTACTTGTATTGCTTAGCATAAGTTGTTGGTGCACATAGGTGAACCTAGTATATTTAGGTTGTATGCTTGCTAAAGTAAAACACTAGTTTTATTCCGCCTTTATCAAGCATACCGGAATTTCCGGTCCATCTTGGCTCGGAAATTCCGGCTCCCCGGAAAAAGTTTTTAATCGCCTATTCACCCCCCCCCCCCCCCCCCTCTAGGTGACATCTGTCCGTTCAGTAGATGGTGTCCTGGCCAACAAGTATAACTGTTCTTCAACATCTACTTTATTCCGGATATGTGTTCGCAACCAACCGCCGAAAGTCGCCATGTGTTTATGTATAATCCAGTTCTCAGACTGCCCGACGTGTAGGGAGCGTACAATATTCTTGTGTTCATCGATATACGGTGCCACCAAGGTAGAACTTTGTAGGACTGTGTAGTGTGCTTCAGTGAAAGAATGTCCATCCATACAAATTATTGATTTCTTTCCTAGTGTGCCTTTTCCACTCAGTCTCCCCTCATGCCGTGATTGTGGAACACCAATCGGCTTAAGATCAGCAGTAAAGTCAACACAGAACTCAATGACCTCCTCTGTACCATAGCCGTTGGAGATGCTTCCTTCTGGCCTAGCACGGTTATGAACATATTTCTTTAAGACTGCCATGAACCTCTCAAAAGAGAACATATTGTGTAGAAATACAGGACCGAGAACTTGAATCTCTTCGACTAGGTGAACCAGGAGATGCGTCATAACATCGAAGAAGGATGGGGGAAACACCAACTCAAAACTTACAAAACACTGGACCACATCACTCTGTAACCTAGGTAGAATCGCCGGATCGATTACCTTCTGAGATATTGCATTGAGGAATGCACAAAGCTTCACAATGGGTGCTCGAACATTTTCCGGTAGAAGCCCCCTCAGTGCAATCGGAAGCAATTGTGTCATAATCACGTGGCAGTCATGAGACTTTAGGTTTTGAAATTTTTGGAGTCTCACATTTACTATCCTCTTTATATTCGACGAGAAGCCAGCCGTGACCTTGATACTGCTCAGGCATTCAAAGAATATTATTTTCTCTTGTTTCGTAAGAGCGTAGCTGGCAGGGCCTTCATAGTGTTCGGGATTTAGGCCGTCTCGTTCTTTCATATGTTTCTGGTCCTCCCGTGCTTCCTCTGTGTCTTTTTTCTTCCCGTACACGCCCAAGTGGCCTAGCAGGTTCACGCAAATATTCTTCGTCACGTGCATCACGTCGATTGCGGATCGGACCTCTAGGACCTTCCAATGTGGTAGCTCCCAAAATATAGATTTTTTCTTCCACATGGGTGCGTGCCCGTTAGCGTCTTTCAGAACCTCTAGTCCTCCAGGACCCTTTCCAAAGATTATTTTTAAATCCTTGACCATATCAAATATTTATTCACCAATACGGTCGACAGGCCTCCTACTGTGATCAGCCTCACCTTTAAAATGCTTGCCTTTCTTCCTTGCGGGATGCTTGATCAGAAGAAATCGACGATGCCCCAGATAAACACACTTCTTACATTTATCCAAATATATACATTCAGTCTCACCTAAACAGTGTGTGCATGCATTGTACCCCTTGGTTGTCTGCCCTGAGAGTTTCGCAAGAGCCGGCCAATCGTTGATCGTTACAAAAAGCAAAGCTCGTAGGTCAAATTCCTCCTGTTTGTGCTCATCCCACACACGTACACCTTCTTCCCGCCACAACTGTAAAAGTTCTTCAACTAATGGCCTGAGGTACACATCAAGCTCGTTACCAGGTTGCTTCGGGCCTTGGATGAGGACTGGCATCATAATAAACTTTCGCTTCATGCACAACCAAGGAGGAAGGTTATAAATACACATAGTCACAGGCCAGGTGCTATGACTGCTGCTCTGCTCCCCAAAAGGATTGAAGCCGTCTGTACTTAGACCAAACCTTAAGTTCCTTGCGTCATCTGCAAAGTCCGGGAACTCTCTCTCAATTTTTCTCCACTGCGACCCATCAGCGGGGTGTCTGCACATCGCGTCTTTCTTACGGTCCTCTTTGTGCCATCGCAACAACTTGGCATGCTCTCTGTTTGTGAACAGACGTTTCAACCGTGGTATTAGAGGAGCATACCACATCACCTTGGCAGGAACCCTCTTCCGGGGACGCTCGCCCTCAATTTCACCAGAGTCATCTCGTCTGATCTTATACCGCAATGCAGTGCATACCGGGCATGCATCCAAATTCTCGTACTCACCGCGGTAGAGGATGCAGTCATTAGGGCAGGCATGTATCTTCTGCACTTCTAATCCTAGAGGGCACAGAACCTTCTTTGCTTCGTACGTACTGCCGGGCAACTCGTTAACCTTTGGAAGCATCTTCCTAATTATCTGCAGCAACTTTCCAAATCCTTGTCAGTCACACCACACTCTGCCTTCCACTGCAGCAATTCCAGTGTGGTACCCAGCTTTTTCTGACCATCTTCGCAACTTGGATACAACAATTTCTTGTGATCCTCTAACATCTGCTCGAACTTCAACCTCTCCTTTTCAGTTCCGCACTCTCTCTTTGCATCAGCAATGGCCCGACCAAGATCGTCAGCGGGCTCATATGGTGCCTCTTCATCTTCAGCTTCTCCCGTTGCAGTATCACCGTAATCCGGGAACATAGGATAGTTGTCATCATCATCTTCTTCATTATCTTCCATCATAACCCCTTCTTCTCCGTGCTTGGTCCAACAATTATAGCTGGGCATGAAACCGTGCCGAATAAGGTGGCATTGAATGGTTCTCGCCTCTGGGTAATCGGTGTTATTCTGACAGTCCACACATGGACAACACATGAAACCATTGGTACTGTGGGCCTTGGCTACCTCGAGAAATTTCTTCAAGCCCTTTATGTACTCGGCAGTGTGTCGGTCACCGTACATCCATTGCCGGTCCATCTACATTATATAATTAACTATATCAAGAACCATTACAGAACATCGAGAAATAACCACTGAACATGCACTGTATCAATTAATGACAAATGAAATGACAAAAAAATTAACCTCGATCGAAAAGAAGGATAAAACTTAAGTGTGCATCAAATCATTTTGGGAACTCTCTCGAACATTTCATCGAACACCTTGCGTGCATACTTAAAAAAAATAAACTAGCACACCCTCCCACCATAGTAAAAAAAATGCCTCCAATGGTCTTGGGAGATGGAGGCTGCTGAGTATATATAGGCATCCACCTTTTGTCCCGGTTCCAGCTACGAACCGGGACAAAAAGGCTGGTGCCCTCAGGCACACACCTTTTGTCCCGGTTCGTGGCTGGAACCGGGACAATAGGTGGCCTTCTGATGCGCGTGGAGGCTGCAGACACCCATCTATCCCGGTTTGTAATGCGACCGGGACAAATGGGGTATTTCTCTTTGGTCCTATGTCCTGTTCTCTACTAGTGTGTCAGCAACGGAAGCCCGTGAAGCATGAGGAGGAACACTGCAAATATCATGCACGTGGTGAAGAAAAAGCCCTGCAAACATGAAAACAAATGCATGAGCAAACGGTGACACATGGATAGAACAAATGTACTAACACTAAAATATAACAGTCATAAAGGTAAATCATACAACTAAACAATAAGTTTTTGGTATGGACGTATGGTCTAGATGTAATAGTTTTTGGAAACGATATGGAAACCCAACACTCAATGACAACGTGTGAAACTTAGAGCACAACCATTTGACTGAAAATCAAAGACTTAAGACCCACCAAAATTTTCACAACCAGGACAGCATGGCAACCTCGCACTAGACAAAAGAAGATACTCAAGTATAAATAATAATTACCTGTAAACAATTGGTAATTGATGACAGTTTCGTGTGATGATCAAAACCTTAAAATGAAATTTCTTGTATAATAAGAAATATTTACCCTTTTTCCTCTGTTGTGTATTGCAATTTAAAAATAAATATGATTCCCATTTTATGACAAAATACTATACATTATGTCCTGGGTCCGAGATAGGGAGGGGTCAGCCCCGGGTACTTACGTCAGTATTTGCATAATAGACATACATGATCTAAGATTTTTTTGTAACAATGTAGATGATTTTTTTTATTAGTCTTAAGGCCTAGCTTAGTTGCCGTAGCAATGCATCTATGTGGTACCACTATGAAGTATGAACCCACCCCTTATGGTTCCAATTTTGCATCTTTCATTAACTAGTAGCTATGCACGTGCACGCACGTCTAAGCTAAATATATTCGCTCACATAATTTTCTTAGAACACTACAATTTCTCAATTGTTTTGTTTGCAAGACGTGCATGTGCAATCTGGACCATACGTTTAGGATGTTTAAAGGCCAACATTTTCAACACTAAATCCTGACTGTCGGATAATTGAAACCACCGTGGTAAGTGTAAAAAACAAACTTTGTTTGTCACTAAACCTGCTGCATTCTCGTATATTGAGCCGCTGAAGAAGCTATTGAGAATTCCTTCCGGTCACTCGAAATTTGGAATGCTAATTCTGTTTCTGAGGGTTCCACTACAAAGATGTCTGAAGCTTCGAAGATGGTAGCAAGATTTATGCTGAACAGCCCATATCAGAAAGGCAAGGGGCAAGAACTTGCAACGAATATTCGCCCCAGTGGAACTCCCTTCTGCTGATGAGAGATTCGGGCTAGGATATGAGCCCAAGAAAGGAGACAAAGAGAGAATCATTCAGGAAAGAAGAGAGAAGCGATTGGCCCATCTAGAGGGGAAGTTGACATTCCTGCATGACATAGATGGCCGAGGATTGCACCAGCTCGCCATAGTGCATTGCAAAATCCGCATTCACGATTCCTCATGACTTTCAGCCAACGTCATCGTGCTTCAATAAGTTTAGATGTTATCCATTAACGACAAGCAATTTTCACCCACTGAAGCATACTATTAGTGATGTCCCACAAAAGAAAACACAGATATCTATTTTATGGGATATCCTATTTCAACAACAGCTTTATCATGAAGAATTACATGATAAAATTATCACTGAAACAACAACCCGGTTTGTCCGAACATAGTAAGCATGCACATGCAAATTGTCATCATAAGAAAATATAAACCATATTGATTGTGGTACAATTTCAGCACCAATTTAGAAATTTGTAACCAAAGTAGTAATCAAACACATGTCCTGCTATTGGCCAATCTAATATGCACCTTGCGCCTGTTGACCGAGATTCAAATGTTGTGATTTCTGCATTGCAGGCCAGTCGATCCGACAGCAGGGTCACTGCTCAAGAGTTCATACTGCCATTATTCGGCCATCAAAAGACTCCGCATCAAATGACAATGGTGATCAGCAAAATATGTAGGCACTAAAAATAACAGAAGGGTTGCAGGATAACAATAATGTCTTACATTCCGGTGTAAATCAAGCTAGCGAGAACTGAGAATTAAGACAAGTATTTCTACTTCTTTGCAAAGAAGACTTGTGTTTTGACCTACGGTTGCAATGAAGTCGTTGTACAGTACACTGCTTTGGTACTTTGTTGATATAAAATAAAACAGTTAAGGCGCACTTGCTTGTAATTTACAGAAAAAAAAACTTTTCAAGAGATTTACAAAAGAACGGCTATAAGTTACGGACATGGTTATCTCACTGCGTAGTCTTTGTGCCTTTGATTCCTGGTACTCTTTTAAAGACACAGGCAGGATATAGTGCTTGTTCTAATATATGTGAGCTAACCTGAATTTGGATATTCTGTACACCCGGCCGCCCATGCGATCTGTGCCTCCCAACAACAGATCTGTAAAAAATGCAAATCACCATCAACAGATCATTCGAACATGTCACCACCTGAAGATGATTTTGAGTACAACATTTGTACAATGAGTGGAAATCAAGAATGAGTATATAAAATCTGTTCAAGCACACAGTCAGTCTAACTGCTACACCAACAAGCAACAAAAATCATGCATAAGCACAAATTCAAGAACAGACCATGCACAAGCACAATTTCAAGAAGAGCACAAATTAAGAACAGATCATCAGTTAGCCACTCCATTTATTCATAAAAAAATATCCATAGTGCTATATACTACTACAACTAATATAGGCAAACAATGCAGATTTCTACTCACTTTTAAATCAAGAAATTCAGGTTCAGTTAGCACAAGTAAGGATTTCATGTTCATTTAACGCAAGCAAGGATTATCTACTCCAGTACACCATCACAAGGAAACAATTCTTTCAATGTGAGTAGTTGCATTACATGTCCAGGGGTACTCCAACACATATTACTTTTTTGTTGTTCGAGCACCGAAGTTAAGGAGTACTCTTATTCCACTTCATCAACCGACAAAACAATAACCCAAACAACACATTATAATGATTTGCACAGATCAAACAACAAATGTAATCGAAGACAGTGTAAATGATTCATGCCAATGGCAGAAATCATGTGCCCAAATTTCTCATCTTCTTTCTTGAGAAGGTCATATGGAAGTAAATTTGAAATCTGCATATATCTATTGGTAGCTCAAACACACTTGTAGCCACAAGAATTTGGCAAGAATATACACACCACAGCAGGGTTAGATACCTTGATCCAGGCCTTAGCTGATGGTGATGCCCGTCCTGGAAGAGGCTGGACGTGAGGAGCAGCAACATCCTCACAGTTCGTCGGCGCAGGCACGAGAGGCTTCGCTGCCAAATCAGAAAAACTCGTTTTTGTGAGTACAAAGAAGACGGGAGTGGAGTGGACAGGAGTGGAACCAGAGAAAAAGACGAACCTGCTGAGGTGTGCATGGATGGGCGAGCAGCTGCAGAACGTCCGACGCGCAGAGGTTCTTGTCAATCATCGTCCTGCCGGCCGCACGACGCGGTGTGCGAACAGCTGCAGGAGGTGGACGACCCACCCCGTCCGGCGCGCGGATGCAGCTGCAGGCCTCCTTATCGTTGGGCGAGGCGGCTCAATGCGCGGTGCCGGATCTCCTGTGCGTCTCGTCCTCGTCCTCGCTCCATGGTGTGGCCTTGCTGGAGGCCCGACGGAAGAAGCTAGTGCGGGCGGAGGATAGCAAACGTACGGCGACCATCAGATTGACAGATCCTTTTAAGCCTCCCGCCGCTGCCAGTTCCCTCGATCCCCTTTCCCTTTGACCAGATCGACCGCCGCCGCCGTCCTCTTCACCCCTAACCCTTCCAACTCGGTCAACGGGAGCAGGATGCGAGATTGCAAGCGGGCGGCGGCGAATCCTCCTGCGAGATCTGCGACTTACAGAAGGAACCAGGGCACTCCTCGCCCTGGGAAGGCTCCGACACGGAAGGACGTTGGGGGCTTAAGAGAGGTACCTAGGTCGGCGTTGCCGTGCACACCATCATCTGCGTCGGTGCGGTCGCTTCCTCTCCGGCGCGCCACCACCACCGGAACCAGGGCACTCCTCGCCGAGAAGTTGAACCTCCTCCGCACAGCCAACAACGGTGGATTGTGCGAATATTCGCAGAAGATTCATCCGGCGGAGTACGCGGACGTGGGGCGGGGACTGGCAGGAAATTTCTCTGCCCGGTCGACAGGATTCATCTGAGCCGTTGTTTTGGTCAGATCTAATCTGTGTCGTTTGATCTGTTTTAGTGGGTTGGATCTGATGGTCTAGATCCACCTGGGTACACTTTGTCTGGGTTGCTGTAGCGAAACTAAAGTTGGCTCTTTTATAAGTAGTAGAGATTACTCCGGATTCTTTCATTTCCATATAAAGATCATTTCCTTCACGAGTCTGTTCCCCTACTCCACCTAATACGGATACGCCCCCATGAGCTTTAGCAATGTTATTTATTAATTCCATGATGAGTACTGTTTTACCTCCTCTAGCTCCCCCGAATAGTCCTATTTTTCCTCCACGTCGATAAGGAGCTAAAAGATTGACAACCTTAATACCTGTTTCAAAGATGGATAATTTTGTATCTAACTCGATAAAGGCAGGTGCAGATCTATGAATAGGGAACGTCGCACTACTATCTACAGGACCCAAAATTTCAACAGGCTCCCCAAGAACGTTCAAAATTCGTCCGAGAGTAGCTCCACCGACTGGAACACTGAGAGGAGCTCCCGTGTCAATCACTTCCATTCCTCTCATCAACCCGTCTGTAGCACTCATAGCTACAGCTCTAACTCGATTATTTCCTAACAATTGTTGTACCTCGCAAGTCACATTAATTTGCTTATCGGCAGTGTCTCTATTCTGGACTACGAAAGCGTTATAAATATAAGGTAACTTGCCCGGTGAAAAGTGACATCTAGCACGGGTCCAATAATTTGATCGATACGACCTGTACTTTTTTCTTCAAGTGTGGAAACCCCGGGGGGACGAGAAGTAGTAGGATTGGTTCTCATAATTATCACATAATTGCTAGGGCGACTACCGGAACTCGCCGCCCTCACTTGATCAAACACCCAGTTCTAAAACAACTACACCGCATATGTGTAACCGATGCTACTATTTGGTACTCCCTCCGATACATATTAATTGCTACATAATCAGACGTATCTATCTAACACTATAATATGTCTAGATACATCCAATTTGGCGACAATTAATATGAGCTAACGGGTGTGGTAGCTATCATGTTCGTTGAACCTTTTGAGAGTGCTTTGAGATCCGGAGAAAAAGGAGGGGGAGAGAAATGTATCTCAGTTTTCTGTGCTTTTCTGAATAAGTGGAACTGTACTTGATGTAACATAAAGTGTAAGATAGGACACGCCTGTCACTGCTCCACGCCGTTCTCTCTCTTCTCCTTTCTCTCTCTTTCCCCTCCTCCCGTGGGCCTTCTCTGCGTCGCCGCCGCCGCTGTGGTGCAGGTCAGCGGCCACCCCTTTTCTTCAGCCCGACGCCATCTCCAGCCCCGTACAGGTCAACGGCCACCGGCCTCCAGCGGTCCAGCCCGCCGCCATCTCCAGCCCCCTGCAGGTCAACGGCCGCCCCCTCCTCTCCAGCCCGCCGCTGGCGGCCTCCAGTCCGCCGCCATCTCCAGCCCCGTACAGGTCAACGGCCGCCGGCCTACAGCCCGCCGCCATCTCTAGCCCACTGCAGGTCAACGGCTGCCCCTCCTCTCCAGCCCGCCGCCGCCGGCCTCCAGTCCGTCGCCATCTCCAGCCCGGCGGACTGGGTCGTGTCGAGCGCATCCGAGATGAGCGAGAGCGCCTGGAGCGTGGCATCCGTGTGCTGCCCGCCGCCGCCACGGCGTCCTTCATCACGGGCCGGTCGAAGCCGCGGTGGGACACGCAGAGCGCGGCCACGACGCAAGATACCCACGATCTGTGGCGCTGTGCTCTCGCTGACTAGCTGCTTTGGCTAGGGGCGTTGACCGGGACGGAGAAGCTCGCGGTGGAGGCTGCTTCGGCGAGGGGCGTTGACCGCGATGGCGAAGCTCGCGGTGGACAACAACGGCGGAGAAGAAGAATCAGGAACATTTGGATAAAAAATTCGGAACTGCAACCGATCTGGAGCAGCTGGAGATCCATCACGGGGTGGAGAATCTGAAAATGAAGCACCAATTTTTGTATGCCATTACCGTAGGGATCGGCGACCTCCACTGCTCGCACTGGTCCTCGCATGGCACCGCTGTGGATGAAGTGGCCGTCGTCCGCGTCAGGTCGCACCGCAAGAAGCAGCTCGGACGGGGGCCTGGGCGCGCCCTGCTCAGAGGCGGGGAGGCGCGGGCATGGCTGCCGGCGGCGGGCGGCTCGGCGGCCAGGACGGAGGAGGAGGCGCGGGGTCGAGGGAGGAGGCCACGAGGCGGCGGCGGCGCAAAGCAGATGAAGGTGAGGAGGTTGGTCACGCGAGTAGGAGGGTGGCCCTACCCCGGAGGGCTGCCGGCGGTGGCCTGGCCTGCCATCGGGAGGAGGGCGAGGAGGAGCAGGGGAGGGGATCGAAGGAGGACGGGACGAAGAGAGGGCATGGGCATGGCTCGTGCAGTCTAGCGTTGTGGCCTACGCAGGGCTAGGCAAGATTCGCCGGAAAACGAGGCAGAAAGCTACAACGACGATGGGACGGATTAATTCGACAACCCTCCCTATAGGGGAACCAAAATGTTCCAGGGCACATATCACGAGGAGGCAACGGATGGACAGGATAGCCCCCATACCCATTAGTGGATGTACAAAATCCACTCTCAAAATACTATACATTATGTCCTAGGTCCGAGAGAGGGAGGGGTCAGCCCCAGGTACTTATGTCAGTATTTGCATAATAGACGTACATGATCCTAAGATTTTTGTAACAATGTAGATGATCTTTTTATTAGTCTTAAGGCCTAGCTTAGTTGCCGTAGCAATATTGCATCTATGTGGTACCACTATGAACCCACCCCTTATGGTTCCAATTTTGCATCTTGTTGCTAGGGCGACTACCGGAACTCGCCGCCCTCACTTGATCAAACACCCAGTTCTAAAACGACTACACCGCATATGTGTAACCGATGCTACTATTTGGTACTCCCTCTGATACATATTAATTGGTACTTAATCAGACGTATCTATCTAACATTATGATAGATGACAATGAGTTTGGATGACAACATTCTAGTCCGGTTACTTTAAGAGGCAGTCATTTCTTTAGAAATATTAATAATTTCATGTCTAATGATGAAGTGGAAAACACCACCGAAAACATCAAACTTATTTACGAAGTGAGTGCATATGTATGTTTTTTTAGGGAGACTGTAATGTATGTTTAATTTCATTATTTTATGACTAAAAATCGATGAAGATGACACCAACAATGTTTTTTTAGAAATACCTTATCGTCTCATTAAAAATAAGTGAAGCATATTGATGCTTATCTCTTTTGCGATTGCGGGAAAAAACAATCTCTTAAATCTTGGCTCCATCCCGGTTATGTGTATACAACAACATCAAATCCTTCCGTTTCCAATCAAGTTGGATTAGACTAGATAATAGATATGAAACACCCGTGATTACGTATGCGAGTCCTATGGCCTGACGATCAAAATCAAGGTGCAAATCTTCTACCGAAACCGAAATTCACATGCAAAAGAACTCGATGAGGAAATTAAGTATTGAAAGAGTACTGCTGGCGTTACCACTACGAAGAGCCTCCAGACAGCGCTGAACTCCTGGTTCGGAAGATGTGCACGAGGTTCGATTAGCGTGTAGCCGATGACACTCCCGCCGTCGTCGCCTCGTTCCATCTCGCAGAACGCCGGCCGGCCGGCCTGCGCGACGAGATTTTTTTTTTGAGAGAGACTATTACTGAGATGGATCGTAACTCCGTGTCCGTTTCCGCAAAGAAGTTAACGGGTCGTAGGCCGCCTCTCGAAACAAAATGTCATAGGCCTAGCCCGAGCCCGTCTTGGCGTACACGGGCCGGGCCGGAGGTAACCTTCTTCTCGCCTGCTGCTGCTGCCTGCCTCACGAGTCCAAATCGACTCATCTGCTCCAGCGGCGGCCATCCTCTCTTTGCTCTGCTGTTGACAAATATCACTTGTTTTTCTTCCTGCGACCGCTTCCCTCTTGGTGTCCCTCCTCCGCTCCTCCCCACCACCAACTTCAGTCTCGGAATCTCATCTCACCTGGAAGCTTCGCGTTCGCGTTCCAGACCAGTTGACCAATCTCGAGGAACCTCGGCTCTGCATCTTGCAGCACGCAGCTCAGGTCCAATGGCGCAGGACGATCCAGTTGTTTCTGCTCAGTGGCTGCAGCAGCACCTAGGGCAGCCTGATGTCAAGGTGAAGGACCTCAATCCCCCCAACTACTTCGCGTTTCCATCTCCAGGACAATCGCCAGCGATTTAGAAACAGTAGTCTGTTGTTGCCATCCTGTCATTAAGCAGTTACACATGTGAGCAGTATGTGGAACAGAAGCAACTGGGATTCGTTTATCAATGTGACTTTACTTTCATTCATGCACTGTGTATACTTGTTGTTCCAAGAGAACTTACGGACAGCATAATGCTGTGTTTAATTAACGACATTTAACTGCTCTGCTTTAGGTATTGGATGCTTCATGGTACATGCCACAGGAGAGCAGGGATCCATGGCAAGAGTACCAGGTTTCTGGATAAGTTGTTATGTGCTTTGTTTCCCCCTTTTTTGACAGTCTCTCCCAGCTGAAGTACTGCGTTGTGTTTAGGTGGCCCATATTCCTGGTGCGCTCTTCTTCGACATAGATGGCATTGTTGATCTGTCGACTGATGTGAGAAATGTTTCCAGTTATTAATTCTTTCCTCGTTTCCAAGATCGTTTTGACTTGCTTAAATAAGAAGCAATGGCATCTTGCTGTTTTGGTTAACTGGGTCAATTGATCCATATATGTTAATTTTGATGGTGTTCAATTGTTCATATCTTCCACTGAATTTGCAAGGCCTATGTTAAACCGTATTGTACCGTGCTTTTACTATCTTCTCTCTTTGAAGGTATGCCTATGAATATATATGTGACTTTGGTTGCATGCAATTTTTTCAGCTGCCACACATGCTGCCATCGGAAGAGGCTTTTGCAGCAGGAGTTTCCGCACTTGGTATCAAAAACACTGATAAAGTTATTGTTTATGATGGAAAGGGGTTCTTCAGTGCACCACGTGTTTGGTGGTAAGCAGAACGCATGGGTTCAGTTTATCAAAATGTTGAAATCGACTAAATATTGCTAATGCACAAATAAAATTAAGCTGATGATGCATAAGATGTTCAAAGGTCATGTTAACATATTTCAAATATTGTGGAACGGAGGGAGTAGTATCTGAGATCTGTACAAATTGATAGTTAAACGCGATGTTCAAATAAAGGCTTACTTCAGTATGGGAAAAGGCCACTGTGTCTCAATTTTAGACACTACACTGTCATGGATTTATCATCTCTGGTATGGTGCATTAAATGACTCTCCGTTTCTTATCCTGTAAATATAAACCCAGATAGTACACTTTGAAAGTATACCTGGCAAACATGCCAGACTTGTCATTTCCTGTCTTAATTAAGTAATATGCTCTCCCCCTAAATGCAAAAGTTCATGATATTCTTTGTCAAAAAAAAATTTGTGATATTTATGCACAGTTAATCAATTAATAGGATGTTCAGAGTTCTTGGACACAATGAAGTTTGGGTCTTAGATGGAGGTTTACCTCAGTGGCGAGCTTCTGGGTTCAATCTTGGAAGCAACTGTCCTGATGATATAGTTTTGAAATCCAAAGCTGCCAATAGCGCTGTTGAAACAGCTTATAATGGTGAATTGGTGAGATGGCTCTAAAGATGGTCTGGCCATCTTACTGCCAATTATGTCTCTTTCATTTTTCTTACTGAGTTAATCATGGTGTCATTCTTTGCAGGTAAATACTGTCACATTTCAGACTGAATTTCAACCTCACCTATTCTGGACACTAGAAAAGGTTAGCTCTCCATCTAAACTGAAAACATAAGTCACTTCATTTTACCGGAAATCTTGCATCCTCATGGATAGGGGTAGACGACCGATCATTGATTACTCCGCATTAGTGTTGGATGTGTTCACATGATCATATTTCATGGTCCGTACTTGGAGAAGATCTTAGCTTTCATAGAATGATAAACATGAAAATGACACAAGTACACAACTCAGTGAAACACCAATATCTTGATTATCCCTGTGTGTTGAGCTGCTCTGTTCGTGTAACAGGTGAAAAACAATGTAGCTGTTCAGTCTCACCAACTAGTCGATGCCCGATCAAAGGGCAGGTAACATATCCTACCTTCCACTCTTTGATTACTCTGGTTGGAAGAGCCGGTTATAGAAGCTCTTATCAATAATGGAACGTAGCATACAACTTTCTTGCATTAAAGAAGTCAAGAGAAGATTTTCAAAAAAAAAATGTTTTTGAACAGTTTATGTTTCAAATGAATATGATGGTTCATCTAACCGTTTAATTATTGGGGGATTGCATTGAACACGAATCTATGATGAAAGTTGTTATTGTTCTCATGAAAAGGACAGACAAAGTGCATAGAGGCTCCCGCACAAGGTAGGGTCTGGGGAGGGATTATAGGAACCTAGTCTTACCCCTGCAAAGTGCAGAGCAGGGAGGCTGGTTCGAACCTAGGACCTCTTCACACAAGCGGGGAGGACCTCACCACTGCACCAAGGCATGCCCTCTTGTTATTGTTCTCATGAAGCCCGCTTAAATTTTATTTACAGATTTGATGGTGTAGCACCAGAACCAAGGGAAGGTGTAAGAAGTGGGCACATACCTGGAACTAAATGTGTTCCATTCCCTGAGGTGGTACAGTGCAAATGTGCAGTATATTACATAATACTTGGACAACCACAAATAGCTAAGAAATTGACATTGTTGGTCTCCTCTCAGATGTTTGATGGTGCGCCAAAGCTTCTTCCTGCAGATGAGCTATCCAAAAAGTTTGAGGAAGCAGGTGTGAATTCTGTTTCCTTTCACCGTTCTGAAACTTCAGTATGGCCTTTGTTATGCAAGGAAGGAAGTAAGAAAATTTTCAAATAAAAGAAGAAAGCAGAACAACATCAATCAATAATTCAGATATGTATATCTTTGGACCAACATATCATTAGGTCATATAATATGTGTACAGTCAGGTATGAGAGTTTCACCAAGCAATAGCAATAATATAACCCACTTTTATCTTTCTCCAGGGATTTCCCTTGATCATCCGATTGCCCTCACATGTGGATCTGGCGTAACTGCCTGCATAGTTGCTCTGGTCTGGATATCTTGCCTTCTTGGATAATGTCATTGCTTCCACCAAGCGGTGTCTAACAGTGTCTCTTTACAGGGGCTTTATAGAATTGGGAAGCACGACGTTCCGGTTTTCGATGGATCTTGGACAGAATGGGAAGCTCAGCCAGATAATGATTACCCAAAAGTTACTTCCACTGCCTCATAAATCAACCATTCAGAAGTGATGAATGCAGTTGTTGCATCCTGCAGCATTCAGCTCAGATTGTCAGCAGAATGATACTTCTCCGTGGCAAGCTGTACACCTCAGTGGCTAAGTCGATATAAAGGTCATGGTGAGAAGAGTATGTTGTACTATGGCCAATGGCTAGCTGATAATGAGGAAATCTTATGCCAAAATTTGAGATGTCACATTAAATCCATATAACTGATGTTGTACTTATGTTACTAGTATCGAAGAACTAATAATTGAAAACAACATTTATCATCTGCAATGATTTTGTTTCAGAGTTGCAACTGTGTTCATTCTTGCCTCCCATTGCTTGAAACAGTGCAACCAAATGAGTTGTCCACAGCAAGTGCGGAGCAACCGATCAAAATTTCATCTTGTGCAAATTTGCTTTCATGGCCTAGGAAAATTAAACATAAAAAGTGAATGCTGCAGGCAAATGCTGTCACATTGCACCAAATGAGTTGTGCACAGCAAGTGCATATTCTTTCTACCAAACCTTCACGCTGTGTTCTCCTTGGTCCAGCCCAAGCTACATACTACAGCGAGACCTGCGGCTCTCACGTAAATCCCACAAAAGTGGTAAAGCTGAATTCAACTATCACTCTATCAGATTCACTAGTGCATTTTGATAGCAGAAACTCCAGATACAGATCAACCAGCACAGGTCTCTCTTTGGTGTATTTCTGTAACCCCAGCAGTGCTCTCTTGATTGCTGAACGTTGCAGATTCTCCACTAAACTTTTGGAGATCATCAGCGACCATGAACGCATGAACACCATCCTTGTGATCTATCCAGCTGTATCCACGACCTTTCACAACTCCACGGCTAATCATCAATGCCCTAATACCTGATGCATCTCCATGTCGGCCTAAGGAAGCATATATGTTTGACAAGAGCACATAAGGTGATGGGTTCTTTGGATCAAGGTGGAACAGGTGTTGCGCGGCACACTCCCCCAGTTCAGCATTGTTATGTACCGCACAGGCAGCAAGTAGAACTTCCCACACTATAGGATCATCTTTGCATGGCATTTTGTCTATTAGAGCCTCCACTTCAACAAGCCGACCCGCTCGCCCCAATCCATCTATGAGACAAGTGTAGTGCTCAGCCAGTGGTGTAATTCCATATGTGCTCTCCATGGAATCAAAGAATGCAATAGCTTCATCTACGAGCCCGGAATGACTACATCCTGTTAGGACGGCGATGAAAGTAACACTATCTGGCCTTTGTTCTGTAGTTAACATATACTTAAACAGTTCAACAGCTTTCTCTCCAAAGCCATTCTGAGCATAACCATGTATCATCTCATTCCACGCAACTATGTTCTTAGTCGTCATGCTATCAAAGGAGAGGCGTGCATCATCCATGTTGCCACATTTGGCATGCATATCAATCAGGGCACTGCCAACATAAACATTCTGATCATAACCATCTTTCACAATCTGCGCATGTATCTGCCTACCTTGAGGTACTGAAGACAATTTTGCACATGAATTAATCATACTAGCATAGGAGGATTCGGTGGGAACCATCCCATTTTCTCGCATCTGCTTGAAGAAATTGAAGGCCTCTTGATTCAAAGAATGGACAGACAAACCTGAGATCATGGAATTCCAACACACCACATCTCTCTCTATCATCCTCTTGAAAATGCTCCTGGCAATACCAATCTGGCCACATTTTGAATACATATCCACCAAACCACTAGCAACAAAAATGTCGTTATGCAACTGGAGTCTTACTGAAGTAGAATGAACTTGCGCTCCAAGATCCAAAATCCCCAATCTGGAGCATGAACTGAGGATCACGGCCAAAGTTGTCCGATCAGGCTGCACATTTTGATGTTGCATTCTCCTAAACAACTCGATTGTGTCTTGATGCAGTTCCTCCTGGCAGTAACCAGATAAAAGTGTGTTCCATGTAGTCAAACTCGGACTAGATATCTTGTCAAACATTGCACGAGCAGACGGAACATCCCTCGCCCTAATGCAGGACGCAAGCATGTTACTGTAAGTGACCTCATTGGGCTCAAAGCCCGACTCTACCATTAGGTTCAGTACTTCCAAAGCCTTCTCATAACTGCCCGCCTGTCCAAATCCAGTTATAAGGATGTTCCAAGAAACGATACTGACGCTGGGCAACGACTCGAAAACCTTGACAGCCTCATCCATTTCCATGCACTTGGTGTACATGTCGATCAGTGAGTTCCCCACATGCTGGTCTGAACCAAAGCCTTTTCTGACAATCAAGGCGTGAATGCACTGTCCAAGCCAGAATGCACGAACAACGTTGAACTCACTGGTGCAAGCTTGCGCGCACGAACCAAGGACACTAGAGATAGCCACGGGATCAACGCGAACCCCGCTCCTGCACATCCTTGCGAACAGTCTGAGCGCATCGTCAACGGACCCGGTCTGCGCCAGCCCTCCCATCATCGCCGTGAACGACACCTCGTTGGGGCGAGCCATCCCATCGAACAGCCGCACCGCCTCCCCAATGCTCCCGCACTTTGTGTACATGCCAAGGAGTGCGTTCTCGACGAACTGGTTCTCGCCGAGCCCGACCTTGACGGCGAGCCCGTGGCAGCGCCTCCCGTCCTCGGGCGCGCCCACGACGCCGCACGCGCTGAGCACGCTGGCGAGCGTGAAGTGCGTCGGGACGAGGCCCTCCCGCCGCATCCCTTCGTAGAGCTCCAGCGCCTCGCCCGCGCACTCCGACCGCGCGAGCGCGGCGATGACGGTGTTCCAGGACACGACGTTCGGCTCGGGCATTTCGTCGAGCAGAGTCCGGGCCGCGTCGAGGTCTCCCGCGCGGCTTGCAGCCGAGAGCGCCGCGTTGTAGGAGTAGGCGTTGGGGCGGGGCAGGTTGCGGAAGGCGCGGAGGGCGTCGCGCGGGAGGCCGGAGAGGGAGTAGAGCTCGACGACGCGGTTGAGGAGGAAGGTGTCGCCGGCGAGGCCGGCGGCGAGGACGCGCGCGTGCGCGGCCTTGGCGTGGCCACGGCTGGGCTTGGGGCTCCGCTTGATGCAGGCCTGCAGCAAGCCCGCGAGCTGGGCCGACGGGTTCGCCATGCGCGGAAACAGACGGCCAGCACAAGGACACGTCTTTTATAGTGTGGGGGTATAGATAGCCCATCAACTCGTTATGGAAGTTCCGTTTGGGCCTGTGCTAATCGACGGCACCCCGTCGTCTTGCAATAGAAAATGGCACTCTTTTCTAAGCCTGGGCATATACGGTTTAACACGGTTTGATCAAACTGTTCAAACCAAACCGCAGGCCACGGTGTTAAATGGTTCGGTTTGGTGTAAACTGATTACTTATAAGTAGATACGGCGGTGCGGTTTGGATTGGTTTCCCGGTTTGAGCGGTGTGAAACCGCGCTGTGGACATGCAAATGGCTGATCGTTCGGCTAGCTGTGCATGCATACCATGCCTGCGCTGTTGGATCGCTCTGACAACCCAGGAACAGACTCGTGCATGTCCTTCTACTGACGAAACTGAATGAAACTGATAAAGTTCAGAAAACGGTAAACTAAACCCCTAGCAACACACAAGGTTTATTCAACATGCGCTAGCCCTTGTTAGTAATGTATCAGCACAACTTTTTTAACAGAATAATACATAATAAATCTGATCACAAGCACTAGTTAGCTTAATTTTACAGCTACACATCAAGAAAGAAACCATGAATAAACTTTCCATCAAGTAATGATCACAAGCACTTGTCAGCTTAATTATCAGGTTACTAACTGGATTTCACTAAGTCCCCTAAATCCATCTCAGCGTCATCAGCAAGAGCGCCACCATCCAAGGCATCGTCTGAATCTTCACTTTCAACATTCAGTACAGCATCATCATGTGTCTCCACACTCCAATGCCCCAAGCTCTAACAAATTCAAACAGTAGAACATTCAGTATTCAAACAATAGGATATTATGTATTACTAAGAGCTAGGTAGTTGTTTTGTACCTCGTGCAAGTTCCTCATACTTGTGCAAGTCATCAATGGTTTGTCGTATATCGATTTTGTTTGGAGCCGACCTTAACCAACTCTGTCCACAGATCAATGCTTCAACCATCTTTGGTGACAATGAGCTCCTTTGTGGACTGATTACTCTCCCACCTGTGCTGAAACTAGATTCGGATGTTGCGGAAAAAGTCATGTTGCGGATGTGGTAGTACTTTTTAAAATACAGGTACTCCCTCCATCACAAAATAAGTAAACATGTCTACATAAATCGACTTTCTATCAAAGTTGAGACACTTATTTTGGGACGGAGTGAGTACAATCTTATAATGTTTGAACTTGATAAAACTAGATGCAATTAATATTGGAGAGGAGGAAATATTTGGCAATATTGCAATTTGAGTCTGTGAGATAGAAAATGCGTTACCATCGTATAAACTATGCACCGTTTTTTTTACTTGTGAGGCTTAACAAAACGTATTACTGTCCTTTTTCGGATGTGTGTGGGATAATTCCCGGATGGGACCCAACACTTGAAATACATGATATAACACATTTGTACCTAGTTAAAGCATTTTTAGTGATGAATGAAACATTTATATCGAGAATGATAAATATCTTCCTAATCATTTGAACATTTATGTCGAGATAGTGAACATGCGTGTGTTTTCTACAGAATACTGCTACCTCTCCTTAAATTATGGTTTACATTTTTTTCAAAGGCAAACTACGCAAATATTTACCATTTTTTAAGGGTTAATTGGATCTATGCCACTACAACTTTCACACTTTGGAGAAATGCCATTACAAAAACTGAAGTAGAAAATATGTCACTACAACTTCTCAATACCTCTACATATGCCATTATGGTCATGTCACAACATAACAGTTCATAAAATATATGTATTTCAGTGTGTACTGCTGTATTTACCGTATTACCTCTGTAAAAAAAACTTTCGGCAGCTATTTTTGGTCATTCCGGCATCAAAAAATTCAAAAAATGGTCAAATTTTGAACTTCTCAGAAAAAACTGAAAAAATTACAGAAAATCAAATACACTAATATGAGTGTACTGTTCAAATATGAGACGATTCTTGGCATAAATGGACCCTCAAACTGACATGTTAAGGTTTGTCCAGAAAATTGTCAACCGGTGTACTGAAAATTTCGACAGCATGTTTTCTTTTTTACGTATCCATACATGAGTACAAGTGTACGTATGTGAGTATATAAGCCAGTATATGTTGTGAAATGATCATAATGGCATATGTAGAGGTATTGAGAAGTTGTAGTGGCATATTTCCAACTTCAGTTTTTGTAATGGCATTTCTCCAAAGTGTGAAGGTTGTAGTGTCATAGATCCAATTAACCTTTTTTTAAAGATTCTATTAACATCTAAAAATCAAAAATAAAATTCTTTAGACACATTATGAAATATATCATATGAGATTTTCATAGCATTATAGTTGTTGATACTCCTTCCGTGCAACAAAGGATGTCTCAACTTGGTTAAAAATTGGATGTATCTAGACATGACTTAGTATATAGATACATCCAAATTTGATGAAAAGTGTGACATCTTTTGTTGGACAGAGGGAGTAGTTTTTTATTAAAATTTGGCCTAATTTACATTTTTGACATTCAAAAACGTTACAAGCCTTCTTTTGAAGAACACAGGGAGTAGTCCCCATTCAGCACGGCGGGAAGGTTTGTGTGGGGGGTTTATCAGCCAGGCTACGAGTGCGGAGTAAGAGGAAGCATGCGTCTGAAGCATCAATTAGTTTACATTCGAGTTCCGCCTTTGAAAACCAGAATCTGAAACGAAAGACACCGGCGTTACCATTTTCTGTGAACTCCACGTCCGTTGAAGTCCCAACGCCCGTTCAGTTCTCATGCTGGAATCTGAACCAAGCATGCACTAGTACATTAAAACCATTAATCTTTACCTAAAAGAATTAAAACCATTAATCGGTCCTCCACTACTTAACCCCGATCACCACCCTTGTTCCTTCGCCCGTTCTTTCATCTTCACAAAACGTCGTTCATCCTATCGACCATGGCCGCAGCTGCAGCAGGCTGGTCGTCGCTCCCGGCCGACCTCATCAACGGCATCGCCGACTGCCTCCTAGCCACCAACGACATCGACTGTTACATGCACTTCCTGACTTCCGCGCCGTCTGCAGCAACTGGCGCTCCTCCACCACCGACCCCAAGAACACCTTGGACCTCCCGCTCCGCTTCCGCCCACGCCAGTGGATCGTGCTCGACGAGGTCTTCGAGAACTACACACGCCTCTTGGTGAACACCGCCACCGGCCGCATCATCCGCAAGGAGCTGCCTGTGCTTCGAAAGTACTATGTGATCGCCACCACTGCCGGCGGCTTCTTCGTCCTGGCCGACCGGAAGTACCTCCACGCCGCCCGTGTTCTCAACCCTTTCACTGACCATCTAATCCGTTTCAGCACGCCCGTGCCTTTGGAGCAAGACGTTGCTGCTGCTGTCTTCGGTCCCAAGCCCACCCTCATCCTGATTTCTGACCGATCTCATAGGAAATACAGGGCTGATCCTACCAGCAAACGTTTCAAGGTGTACGAGGACCGGCACATTTATCCTATGGTTCGCCTGGCTGTCCTTGGTGGTATGTACTCAGATGGTGAAGATGCCTTGCTCCCGTCTGATGGGTATGTTCGGCGTCGAACCTTCTGAGATGTACTCGGACTCTCTTCTTGATGAGCTCTCTCGATATAATCCTCATATTTTTCATCCAAACCGTTGTTTCCTGGTGAAGTTCGCTGGAGAAGTGTTTGTTATCTTTAAGTTGGAGCGTCACATGGAGGTTTTCAAGATGGACACCCATAGGGATTTGCTCGAGCCCGTGAAGAGTATCGAAAATCTTGCCGTCTTCATCGGATATCGTAGGTGTCTGGCTGTTAATGCTGAGAAATTCGCATCTATCGAAGCTAACTGCATCTACTACTCCTTCCGTGTCAAAATAAGTGTCTCAAATTTCATAGAAAGTGGATGTATGTAGACATGCTACATACATCCACTTTCTATCAAAGTTGTGACACTTATTTTTGGGACGGAGGGAGTATATAAGATCCATAGATCTCTCCGTTGACATATCTACAAGTTTGATCTCCGAGACAAGAAAGAAGAGAGGGTATCTCAAGGCATAGATTCTTTGGATCTCATCGCGACGTCTTATGCTCCTCCTCCTTTCACAATCATTCAACTCTTCTCCAGCTATACCGTCAACGTCCGAATATCTCAGCTTGTGTTTGCACGAATGATCGGAGATATGTCAGATGCTAGTACAGACGAGGACAACTCAACTTGGCCAACATTGGCTATAAAATTGAATTAGGAAAGTTTTGAAGCATTTGGCATGCCAAAAAGTTGGCTACTATCCAAACAAGACCCAGCCTTTTGGTCATGACCAAAAAATTGGTAGGTTACACATTGGTCACGGTCCAAAGTCCAAACAGACCCTAGGTCTCTCTGGTTGAGCAACATGATATGCTTTGATAGCTAAGCTGTCGTTCGTCTCTACTTGTTACGTTTAGGTATGTACGTGTGGCCATGCTTGCCCTGGGAAAGAAACATGTCGAGTCTACTTAAATTGGCCTACATGTGGCTGATCAACAATTTCGTTACTTGGAAATGCATGCTTATTGGAATTTTCACAACACTTTTGTAGAAATCACTTACGCTAGCATTCGAGAGACAATATATGTTGCTTCTACTAGCTGAATCCAATGAATATCCTATTTTCATAACCATATATAAACTCAATCTCTACCACAACAGGTTAGTCTGCAAAATGTAACGTCTTTTTTATTTAAAGAATGTGGAAATATGCATCCATGAGGACTTGAATCTAGGTGTCTAGATTGTACTTCCACTTTCCTAACCAACTTAGGTAGGCTCGCTTCTTATGAAAATCTTCTCTATCTAAATGGGAGAACCCCACTACAAAGAATTCTCTCAGCATGCAAGGTATCCACATCGTCAAGTCTCTAATTGGTTCAATTAGGGAACCCCACTACAAAGAATTCTCTCAACATGCAACATATACACATCATCAAGTCTCTCAAAATATGTATCCATCACATATCATCAAAATATGAAGTACTATATTTATTCTCCATATTTTAATGATATATTATTTATCATATATTTCCGCAGCAACGTGCGCGGGGAATCATCTAGTTAGCTTGACACGCATGTACACTTTAGCCCATGAACAGTATGATCGCTGTCTTCTAGGCCAAAAAAATGAAGTATTCCCAAAATTACCTTTTTATTCTTCACATCAAAAGGACCCTGATACATGCAATATGTACCTTCAAAATTCCCCTCTTCTGGCTAATACATATGCGACTTGGGACAAACAATGTTCCTTACGACAGAGATCTATCAGTCCCTGCAACTTGCCAAGCCCTCTCAGTTTGCACCTACGGGTGACATAACGCGTGAGATGAGATTGAACTACACAACTAAGGTCTATTGCCTCCCAATACCTCTTAGGATGTCTCGGCTCCCTCATGTACAATGCACGACTTGCTGTTGCCATATACATGAAAGTTTAGTGATCCTCGAAGTAAGTGAGCCTGTGAATCAGGTTGATGCACTCGTGCATTTCCATTCTCAAATTACTATTGTTTCTAATTAAACTTGGTCCTTTTTTTTGAAATTAATTAAACTTGGTCCTTGGTGTAAATACGCAATTTTATATGAATCCAGATGTTAAAATAAAAATAAAAATTGCTGAAACTCTTGACATTTCAATCGATATTCATCTGTCAATGTGTTTGTGAAATTTGTGCCATTGAGTTGTGCTAGTGGGCTTGTTTTTCTTTGTGCCTTAGACAAATTAGTAGTAGAATTTTTAGCACACAGTTGCATCTTCGTTGACTTTTTCTTGGATACTATGTGAAGGTGCAAATTTAAAACAATACATCAATATGTGCGTCTTTGAGTTATCGTTGCCCGGAAAATAAAAAAAACTATGTTTTATCGTTGTAGTTCTTCTTTAGTTATGGTGTTATTTACCTACACGTTTTTTATATATTTGTTTGCCAGTCTTAGAACTAAAGTTAACCCAATTAGGCCCAAATAGAAACTACAGCCCACTAGCTGCACATGTCCAAGGAACTAAATCCAAGAAAAAGAGGTTCTCAAAAAAAAAATCGAGTCATTTGACGCTACACTAAAAAAGTAAATTCACGCAACTAATCAATAGACAACCCTTGGTAAACCTCACGATCAGCCTGCCAAGCAATTTGTGTGGTAGACATTTGGCCGTGTCCTGAGGGTGTGTAGTTTACCGTTGTAACTAATGATGACTCCAACGGGCGACCTAAACGAACAAGTATTTTATCCGTCTTTTATTCGTTTGCGTCGGCAAACGAACAACGGTTCGGTCCATGTCTGCCTCTTTCTTGTCACTGCCGCCAACAGGTCGACGCATCGAGTCCGTCCGGGCAGGATTTTGGCCATTCTGATTATTATTATTTCGGTCAGGGTTTTGGTCATTTTGAGTGGGTTTTGACATTTTTGAGTGTTATATATTTTAATCACAAATGATCAAATCAATCAAATAATCATATGACCGCATTGAACCAAAACATCCAAATATACTTAAAGAATATGGTCATGCCGGCATACATCCCAAAATCATGAACAATATCTTAGCCACCTCTTGGCCATGTTCATTTGGACATCTGGGCCATAGTTCACAACACCGGCATAAAAACATTAGGCAAGGACCGAGATGTGATCACTATTGCTCCATGTAGACTTTTGCTTCTTGAGGTAGTAGGCCTTCCTCTTGGGAGTGAAGGTGGAGAGATCCATGGCCATGATTCGGGACTCCTCTTATTGTAGGACGAAGTCGGGTTCTTTGACCTTGACATCGGCGTCCTTGAATCTTGCCTCCGCCTTGGCCTGGCCGGCGAGGGGGAGGACGGCGTTGTGATAGACCTGGACCTTGACGGACGGGCGACCGATGCGTTGGAGCTGGCCGTCGCGGCCGCTCTATCGACCACTCCCGGCGGCGGGACAATGCCAATCAAGTGAAGGACAACTTGCGTGGCTTGGGCCACGATGCGTCTCGACGGAGGCCTTGCTCTTGGCTGCTAGCTTGGCCGCCTTCGTATTTTGCCTCCTCTCGTCTCGCTCTCGCGTTTCCTCGGCCCTCTTCTTCGGCGTGAGCTCCTTCTTTAGTTTTTTTTTTGAGCTTTCGCCTCGGTGGCGAGCACGAGGGGCTCTTCTTCGACAAGGTCAGGGACGGATTCAAGGGGGGACGAGCAGGGGCTACGCCCGCCCTATGATTTTTGTTTTCTTTGGAAATATTTACATTTCATCTACTTATTTAGTGCATGTTAGTTAGCTCAGCCACCCTCATACAAATGACAAACACTGACTGCCCCCCTTAACCTTAGTTTCTGCCTCTGTCCCTGGACAAGGTCAAGGTCGGCGTCGAGGGCGGCGCCGGTGGCGGCGGGTGCGTCGGCCAAGGCTAGGGCTGGACCTGGAGTAGGGATTTTGGGAGAGGAAAGCCCGGAGTGGAGAATATCTCTGATAAGCGGGCTAAGGACGGACTAGCGAAGGACGCAAAGACGGTCTGCACACGTCTGTGGCCGACGTAAACGAGTCCTAAATTTAGGCCAAGAATTAGTCTTGATGAACAGGAAAATGAACCAATGTTCGCTTACTTTGCACCGTCAAATCTTGATTTTAGCTCACGCGGACAAGAATGGAACGGGCGGACTGAATGAATCGGCCCGCTAAGTCATCCTAATCACTCTTCCATGTCTTCGGGTGTGGTGCAGTGTCCATGACAAACAAAATTGTCCATCACCTCGGACATCGCAAGTCCGCGCAAGGAAGGTAACTCATGGTTGGACGCCGGTACCACGACATGGAACAAACAGTACAAACACTACTTGGTTCTTGGCAGCAGGAACGTTGGTGTCAGATCCAGAACGCCACAGCGTAATCCGGTGGCTAATCGCCAAGGCCAATAATGCAAAGATCGATCGATCAGCCGGAGGAGGCAAATTAATCGGCAGACTAGACAGCTCATGTCCACGATCGATCGATTCGATCGATCTCCGGCGATCGACTGTACCAACGCACGCACCATGCCAGTGCTTTCTGTGCGACCGGCACGTGATGTCGCCCTGGGACAGCGCGGGTGCACATGCGATGTGAACTAGACCGCCCAACCGAGAGTTTTTTTTTAAAATAATACGATTTTTTAATACAAATTCGCATTATAGCGCGCGGAATCAGTAATTTTCAAAACTAGGGCGCGGTCGGCCTGACCCGTGCCGATCGGCACGACCCGTGCCGAAAAGACACGGTCGGCACTAGCCATGCCTACGGCTGCATGGCTTTCGTTGGCGTTCACGTGCGGCAACACGTTTCGGCACAAGCCGTGCCGATCGGCATGGGCCGTGCCGAAATGTGCTCAGAGAGGTGGAGGGAAAAGTTTCATACAGACTTTGTTCCCGCCACCGTTTCCCGCCATCCCCGCCACCGTTTCCCACGAGAAATCTCCCGCCACCGTTTCCCGCGAGAATTCTCCCGCCATCTTTTCCCGCGAGAATTCTCCCGCCACCGTTTCCCACCTATTTCTCCCGGCACCGTTTCCCGCCAGAATTCTCCCGCCGGCGCTTCCGTCCTACTTGTACTCCAGTTTTCCTATAAAACCCATTCGAAGGTAGCCATGTGAGTCACTTGAGCGGAACGATGGTGTGTATTGTTCCCTGTGAGAAGTGTGTGTCCGGGTTTCACGATGCCGCCTCGAAGCATCTCGCAATGATTTCCACCGATTTGAAGGTAGATGGTAGGTTAGTTCCCATCTCAGAAATTATTGGTAGTGAGAGACATCTCGCTTTGCTCGGGGCGAGACAAGTTCGAGACGGGTTTCCGTATAGGACCCCGCAACAAATCCATGCAGAAATGCTGAGGCTTGTAGATAAGTATGATAGGAAGGTTACCAATGGTCAGTATCTGCGGACCGAAGATGACCGCTATTTTTACGGTGAGTCCTTTCTTTGGGTAGTCTCCAGCGATGATGATGACGATTTCATGCCGACGTCAAAGGAAAGGAGGGATGAAGCATCGAGGAAGGGGAAGGAGAAGGAGGCTGAAGCATCGAGGAAGGGGAAGGAGAAGAAGGCTGAAGCATCGAGCAAGGGCAAGGGAGCTAAATCGGCGGATGGTGCAGGTTGCATCGATGGGAGATAGGTAGAGTCTTAAATTGTGTTATGTAATTTCTTTTCTCGTATGTTGTGATCAGTATGTACTCGCCTTGTGGTGTACCTTATATTTATTATCTTCATATGTTATGTTCTACCGAGTATGTTTACGTAATCAAATCGTTACGGAAATGTCTCGCAGATACGAATATGTCTAGTACGGTCGAACGGAACACAGAGATGTCTCATACATAGAAATATGTGTAGTACATAATATCGAATAGTACATAGGTAAAAGCATCAGTCCTCGTCGACCTGACGACGGTACCGCGTCCTCCTACGCCGAGGGCCGGAAGGTGACAAACGCGTGGGAGCCTGGTGTTGCCGCATTCCGCGGCCTTGCAACGGCGCATCGTCATGCTCGTCGTCTGGCTGGGCTGTCTCCGGAGGTGGTGTCTGCTGAGTGGGCATCGGTGGCGAAGGCGCGTATGCCTGAGTGGTGTCCAAGTCGTACTGGGGAGAGTTGTACACCTGATCTGCACCTGCACAAGATAATATGTTAGTGTGAGCTGTCTGGATATAAATTATATATCTACGAGAAATAAAAAATTCTAACCTCCGTGCATTAGTTGCTGAGAGTACTGGCCCATAAGATTGGCCATCTGCGGCTGGTGTGATGCTCCAACGAACTGTGGTCCGCCCCCATAACCGTACGAATATGGCATCCCGGTGTACGGTGGTGCGTGTGCCTGCCAGGATGAGCTACCCGGCATAAAGAGTGGAGGCTGTGCAGGACCCGACATAAACAATGGCGACTGTGAAGTTGCCGGCATAAACATAGTCGGCTGTGAAGGACCGGACACATACACTGGAATCTGTGAAAGAGGTGGCTGTGATGGACCAGGGTCGATAGCGTCCGGCTGGCGAGAGGTAGACGCAAATGTGTGGTCCGTGGGGCGTGTGCAAGGACTCTGCTGAGGTGTAAAACGTGGGCGTGGATCGTGCCGAGGAGGGGTGTCACGGGGTGGTGATACCTGTGCGGCACCTAACAGCCGTGCCGAGGAGTGCCGTGGGGGACGCAGGGGTGCATGGCGTGGAACAACGTCCCGAGCATCTGTGCATGTGAGCACACCGTAAGCACGTCGTAGCTTGTCCTATAGACGCTTGAACCACGACTGGTGCTGGGCACCAACGACGGGGTAGTACGCAGCGACGTCCGCCTGAATATCTGCTATGATGTCGGCCTGTAAAATATAAATAAAGTGTCAGATATGTTTGTACTGTAGTACGTACAGTGCATAGTAGAGTACTGAACCTAGAACACGTACCGCTGTGTTTCCCCGAGCCCCGATTCCCTGAGTTGGGTACATGGCCGTGATATCAGCCGCAGGAAGGTCGTCAGGGTCGGCACTCGTAACCAGACGAGTGCGACAGGCGAGCCTGTACGTCCGGAGGTACTCCTCAAAATCAGCTAGCACAAAGGGTGCTTCTGCGGGCCATAAATTTGCCGGATCCGTCGCACTCCCCCATTCTTGTATGTATGGTATGATCGTCTGCATATAAGATGCGAGCGATCTCTCTCCCTGCCGTCCTTTCCTGCGAATTGCACACAAAGCCTAAGTACGTAGTAGAACAGCACTAGTACCCCACATTTGAAATATAAGTTGTAGTACTTACTTGTGCACGTGCTGAGGAAGTGTAGCTCTAGTAGGAGGCACGGGCCACTGGCGAAGTCCAAACTGTCTCATAACACGGTGTTGCGACATCTCCTCCACCAAGACGTCGAACACAATCCGACGTGTAGTCAACCAGTATGCACGGTCTCTGGTGCACAAAGAAGAAATCCCGCCGGGGTATCGTGCCTGTATCCGCGACTCGTGATATGGCTCCCATATAACCTGGTGATGTGGCAGTTGATCGAACCACTCAGTGAACATCACGTAGCAGTTTCTCACTTGATCACCCTGGAATCGTCTCTGCAAACAGTTATAATTATGAATGAATAATTGAACATTATAATTTGAAAAAACCTAACTTCAAAGTAATGGAGTATCGAATGGGTACCTCTCTATATGCCCACATGCTGCCAAATGTGGGAAGATCAACTGCGTTGTGATCTATCAGTCTGTAGTCCCAGGGCCTGGTCGCGTCCACGTCGGGTCTACCGACAGGGAACCTCTCCCAACACCACAGCTGCAGAAGTAGAGGACATCCTAGTATCGAAGAGCTATCCGAGTTCTTCGTGCACACGGTGCACAGAGCCCTGTATGTAGCAGCTAATAGTGCGGACCCCCAACTCCGCTGCTCTATGTCTTCTTGGTTCTGTGCCGCTGCTATCTCTGCAGCTATAGGTACCCAACGAGCAGTAATAGTGTCGTGATGAGTCTCAGTGAACATCACCTTGCCAAATAGCCACAGTAGATACGCCTCCAGGCTCCGCGTAACCTGCTCCTGAGTCAAGTGCTCCACCGGGATGCCGTATGCCCGTAGCTGCAAACCGCAAACTAAATAAGTTAGTCACGGAGTTTACACCCAGAAAGTAAACTCACTACGTTATTAACATTTACCTGCCACTTGTTAAGCCAGTTCAGCTGTACACCATGCTTGTGCTCAGGCAACATGGGGTTCCCAGGATGCACGCCTGCGAAGCGTGCCTGCATGGCCTCATGCCAATCGGGCGGAGGATCTGCAGGTCCAAGCACTGCGCCAGCCAAAGGGAGTCCCAACAAATATGACACATCCTGAAGAGTCGGTGCCATCTCCCCCCACGGGAAGTGAAAAGTGTGGGTCTCCGGCCTCCAACGGTCCACTAAGCAGCTAAGCAGTGACCTGTCCATCGTGATCTTAGTAGTGCCAATGTGGTGCATCTGCCTCGGCTCGCCGTGTACCTCATCGGGCTGAAGCTGAACCCATCCTGCGGGGATGCTCTCAACTAGACGTGCAAGCGGTAAAAGACCTGCCCAAGTCAACCTGCAAATACTTAAAAGAACTTTGTTAGAAGTCCGTTAATAAAACCGTTGACAGTCTAAACAATATATAAAATTATTAAGTCGAACGTACCGATCAATCCAATCAGGATGCAACTCCCAGTTAATCGATGGTGTCCGAGTACGCAGAAGATGTGGCTGCCCACCTGACTCCCATATCTTAGCGCGATGCTTTGAATCAACATCGGCACTAAGCAAAGCACGACCCGCCATCTGCAAAGTTATACAACATGAACATACTAGTAGAAATACCACTTTAAACAATTGTACGTCATTATTACAAATACGAAATAAAACAGATACCATTGAACAAACAACATCGTCCCATTGTACTGTTGAGTATATAGGCAATTGTTCGATTAAATTAATCCAATAATAAATCATGAACATGACATAAACAGTGCTAATGACATGCTGAAACCTAATGATAAAACTACATACTAGACAGATAGTAGAAACATCTACACATGTGACTAGTACTGCAAACAAGGAAATAATCAGGAGAGGGATAAACGTGTTGTACCCTCCGGTAGGCCAGTTGGCCGTAGCAGCAGCAGAGGCGGCAGCAGCAGCGGAGGCGGCAGCAGCAGCAGAGGCGTTGGCAGCCTCTTGACCGGCTGCGGCGGCGGCAGCAGCAGCCGTAGTGTCGTCGGTGTTCATGGTGATGATGAAGGCGCCGCGGCAGACGTAGAGGAAGTAGGCGAAGTAGCCGACGTAGTGGATGAAGATTGGCGAGCAGTCGCGTAGGAGACGCTCCCCAAAAACCTAATCGCCCCTCTCCCGTACAGGAAACGGAGAGGCGGGGTTTCGGAGGCCTGCTCTCCCGTCGACCGTGTACGCGGCGGACGGGATGGGATCAACGAAGGCAGCAACAGCGAGGAGGAACGATGGTGGCGGCTGTGGGCGGATGATTCTGTTGTCAGGTGTATTTTCGGAGAGGAGCGACCTCTCCTTTTATGCACAGACGCGGGAGACAAAGGGTCCAGTCGAAACGCACGTAATGAATGATCGTTAAGACTGAAAACGCACGTACTTAAGAGCACTTAAGACACGACGTTTCAGCTAGCAATCAATCTCCATTACCGCAGAGCGTTTCGTGATCGTTGACATTTTATTCCTGCGTGACAAAAAGAATACATCGGCTCGGCGAGATTCCCGCAACCCGCGGCGCGGCGCGGCGCGGCGCGTCGTGACGTGTCGTGACGAGGCGAGGCGAGGCGTGGCGAGGCGGGCGGCGGAGGAGGAGGAGCGCGCGTGTGGTACACAGCCATTCTCCTCATACCTCATACCAACTCATACTAGTAGTAGAGTGCCTCAGTATATAAGCTGATGCACATCTCATCCAACTAGCGGTATGGGACTAAACTCCCACCACATGGCATGACAACATGGGCCTTAGGGATTTTCAGGAATTGATAATGGGCTAAAGGCCCAATATTTCAGCAATCCCCCACCAGATCCCAAAGACCCATGAAGTTGTCATCCGTTCCAAACACTGTTTTGATATACCAGTATTTTTAGTAGAGACCTGTTAAGGTTGAACTCCACCTAGAGCAATTAGCTACACTCCTTCACAACTGACAATGGACTAGGCCTTGAATTGTCAGTTTGGCGTAAAGTAGCTTCACTAACTGTCTTACCAGTACTAGACTGCCGAAGGCTGACCCCTCGGGTGGAGCATATTAGTCACTCCAGACCTATTCATAAACTTACTAGAGATCACCCTAATCTCATAGACTGTGACCAGCAGTCAGGTTCATATAGGTGTGTTCCTCCAAAGATCGCTCTGTAGGATAGCGTCTTGCTTATGCAAAGCTTTGGAACACATTAAGACATACGTCAACCTGCCATACAGTTACCGAGAGTATTGCATCTCCAACGAAGTGGGTTAGTAAAGGTTTTACTCTCTTCAGTTAACCACTAGCTTGTTTTCCCAGGTCCTAATTCACGGGATCTCCGATCACATAGGTTGGGTTACTACCATGGCAACTCATGTGGGTTTCATACCCATCTCCCTCGATGCATTTTCTATCACAACACGTGATAGCCCTTTAGTAAAGGGATCTGCCAGATTCTTAGCCGACTGGATATAATCCAACGCTATAACTCCGGAGTTTCTTAAATGTCTGACAGATTTTAATCTCATTCTTATGTGTTTGTTGGACTGCATGTTGTCCTTTGAACTCTTAACCTTAACAATCACTGTTTGGTTATCACAGTTCATAAGGATAGCCGGAACTGGCTTTTCAACCACTGGCAAGTCCATCAAAAGATCTCGAAGCCATCCTGCTTCGACACCAGATGTGTCCAATGCTGTTAATTCTGCTTCCATTGTCGATCTCGTCAGGATCGTTTGCTTGCAAGACTTCCAGGAAACAGCACCACCTCCAAGGGTAAACACATACCCTGTTGTGGCTTTCATCTCATCAGCATCAGAGATCCAATTCGCATCACAGTACCCTTCAAGCACTGAAGGACTTCCAGAATAGTGAAGTCCGTAGTTCTCAGTACCTTTCAGATAGCGCATAATTCTTTCGACAGCATGCCAATGCACATCACCCGGATTGGAAACAAACCGGCTAAGTTTGCAAACCGCAAACATGATGTCAGGCCTTGTCGCGCTAGCTAGATACATGAGAGAACCTATTACTTGAGAGTACCTCAGTTGATCCTTAGCTGTGGCAGTAAACTTTCGAATCTGCACACTAGGATCATAAGGCGTTGGAGAAGCTTTGCAGTCCGAATATCCAAATCGACTCAAAATCTTCTCAACGTAATGGGATTGCAAAAGTGTTATCCCACCCTCATTATCTCTCAATAGCTTGATGTTCAGAATAACATCAGCCACACCAAGGTCTTTCATCTCAAAGTTTTGAGATAGAAAAGACTTGACCTCCTCAATGACTTTGAGGTTGGTCCCAAAAATCAGTATGTCATCAACATACAAGCACAGTATAACTCCTTCGCCCCCACCATGGCGATAGTATACGCATTTGTCAGCCTCATTCACAACAAAACCAGCAGAGGTTAGAGTTGTATTGAATTTCTCATGCCATTGCTTAGGCGCTTGTTTCAGGCCATATAAAGATTTCAATAACTTACATACCTTTCCTTCCTGACCATCTAATACAAAGCCATCTGGCTGTTGCATATAGATTTCCTCGTCTAAATCTCCATTTAGGAAAGCCGTCTTAACATCCATTTGATGGACAAGAAGACCATGCGAGGCTGCCAACGAGAGTAAAACTCGTATGGTGGTCAGTCTAGCCACAGGTGAGTAAGTATCAAAGAAATCTTCCTCTTCTTTCTGGGCATAGCCCTTGGCCACAAGCCTAGCCTTGTACTTTTCAATCGTACCATCGGGCCTAAGCTTCTTTTTGAACACCCACTTGCATCCCAACGGTTTACAACCGTAAGGACGTTCAGTAATTTCCCATGTCCCGTTAGCCATGATGGAATCCATCTCGCTACGGACTGCTTCTTTCCAGTAATCAGCATCCGAAGATGCATAAGCCTCTGAAATAGAAGTGGGAGTGTCATCCACAAGGTACACGAGAAAATCATCGCCAAAGGACTTTGCAGTCCTCTGTCGCTTGCCCCTACCAAGGGTTTCCTCATCATCCTTCTCAGGATTTTCATCACGGGTTTGTTGTTCATAATATTCCATAGGAATGGCAGGCTCAGGAGTTTCTTCAGATTCCTGTATAGAAGTGCTTTGCATATCTCTCATAGGAAAAACATCCTCAAAGAAAGTAGCATCTTTAGACTCCATAATCGTACCGACCTTCACGTCAGGTACATCAGATTTCACTACCAAGAATCTATAGCCAACGCTATTCTTAGCGTAGCCCAAATTAACACAGTCCACGGTCTTAGGTCCAAGCTTACGCTTTTTGGGGATCGGCACATTGACTTTCGCCAAACAGCCCCAAGTACGTAAGTATGAGAGTGTTGTCCTTCTCTTCTCCCATTGTTCATAGGGAGTGAGTTCATTATCTTTTGTTGGAACCTTATTCAGGACATGACATGACGTCAATAGCGCCTCCCCCCACCATGCCTTGGATAATCCCGATGTATCTAACATGGCGTTAACCAAATCAGTTAGAGTACGGTTTTTCCGTTCGGCAACCCCATTTGACTGGGGAGAATAGGGAGGCGTCCTCTCATGAATAATTCCATGTTCCATACAGAAAGAGTCGAACTCATTAGAGAAGTACTCTCCACCACGATCAGACCGGATGTGTTTAATTTTCTTTTCAAGTTGGTTCTCAACTTCTGCTTTATAGATTTTAAAGTAGTGTAGAGCCTCATCTTTAGTACTTAACAAATATACATAGCAAAATCTAGTGGAATCATCTATCAGTGTCATGAAGTATCTCTTTCCACCTTTAGTCAAAACACCATTCATCTCACAAAGATCAGAATGTATAAGTTCTAACGGTGCCAAGTGTCTTTCCTCCGCAGCTTTACGAGGCTTGCGAGGTTGCTTTGCTTGAACACACGAAAGACATTTAGAACCTTTGGCTAAAGTGAAAGATGGGATTAAACTTAGTTTTGCTAGCCGCGTCATACAACCGAAACCAATGTGACAAAGACGTGAATGCCAAACTTCTGCTTCATTAACATTCGAATGAATATTGTTCACGACTTTATTACAGAAATCAGCAAGAGAAAAGCGGAACATGCCTCCGCATTCATAACCTTTTCCAACAAATAGTCCATATTTCGTAACAACTACTTTATTAGACTCGAATACCAATTTAAACCCTTCTCTACATAGAAGGGAGCCACTAACGAGATTCTTCTTGATGGCGGGGACATGCTGAACGTTCTTGAGCTGCACGATCCTTCCCGAAGTAAACTTCAGATCGACCGTGCCAACACCAAGAACAGAAGCACTCGCGCCATTCCCCATCAATACAGATCCGTTCCCTGTGACCTGATAAGAAGAAAACAATGAAATGTCAGCACACACATGAGTATTTGCACCAGTATCAATCCACCATTCATTAGACTGAAAAACTGAAAATACAGTAAATAAATTACCGTACCCGGATGCACCGTTCTCATTGTTGCTCACGATCATGTTGACAGACTTGGGGTCTTGTCCTGGTTTCTTGAACTTCTTTGGGCACTTAGGAGCCCAATGTTCCTCTGAACCACAGGTGTAGCATGCACCTTTCTTCTTATCCTTCTTAAAAGGTTTGTTACCCTTCTTCTTGAAGTCGGTATTCTGTTGGACGACAGTTTTTCCCTTGTGCTTGTGGGAGTTGAAGTTCTTCTGTACCATATTAGCAACAGAAGCACCTTCGCCTTTTCCATGCGAGTCCTTTGCCCTTGAATTCTGCTCAACACTCAGATGGCCAATGACATCCTCAACAGAGAATTCACGCCTCTGATGTTTCAGAGTAGTAGCAAAGTTCCTCCAGGAGTTGGGCAGCTTAGCGATTATGCATCCCGCGACAAACTTGCCCGGTAGCACACACTTCAGAAGCTCAAGCTCCTTAGCGATGCACTGTATCTCATGAGCTTGTTCCAATACAGAACGGTTATCAACCATCTTGTAATCATGGAACTGTTCTACAGTGTACATCTCGCTTCCAGCATCAGTTGCGCCGAATTTAGATTCGAGCGCCTCCCACAAGTCCTTGGCAACCCGCACATGTAAATATGCGTCAACCAACTTATCTCCGATCACGCTTAGAATGGCTCCAACGAAGACGACGGTGGCATCCCTAAACGCCTTCTCCTGTTCAGGAGTAATCGTTTCAGTGGGAGTGACACCGGCGACCCAGAACACGTTCATCGCAGTGAGCCATAAGATGGTTTTGGTTTGCCAACGCTTAAAATATGTCCCCGTAAACGGGACTGGTTTCAGTGCAGCAGCAAAACCATTTACCGAAAATTGCCTACACAAATTAGGTTTTTGGATTGTTGAGTATATAGGCAATTGTTCGATTAAATTAATCCAATAATAAATCATGAACATGACATAAACAGTGCTAATGACATGCTGAAACCTAATGATAAAACTACATACTAGACAGATAGTAGAAACATCTACACATGTGACTAGTACTGCAAACAAGGAAATAATCAGGAGAGGGATAAACGTGTTGTACCCTCCGGTAGGCCAGTTGGCCGTAGCAGCAGCAGAGGCGGCAGCAGCAGCGGAGGCGGCAGCAGCAGCAGAGGCGTTGGCAGCCTCTTGACCGGCTGCGGCGGCGGCAGCAGCAGCCGTAGTGTCGTCGGTGTTCATGGTGATGATGAAGGCGCCGCGGCAGACGTAGAGGAAGTAGGCGAAGTAGCCGACGTAGTGGATGAAGATTGGCGAGCAGTCGCGTAGGAGACGCTCCCCAAAAACCTAATCGCCCCTCTCCCGTACAGGAAACGGAGAGGCGGGGTTTCGGAGGCCTGCTCTCCCGTCGACCGTGTACGCGGCGGACGGGATGGGATCAACGAAGGCAGCAACAGCGAGGAGGAACGATGGTGGCGGCTGTGGGCGGATGATTCTGTTGTCAGGTGTATTTTCGGAGAGGAGCGACCTCTCCTTTTATGCACAGACGCGGGAGACAAAGGGTCCAGTCGAAACGCACGTAATGAATGATCGTTAAGACTGAAAACGCACGTACTTAAGAGCACTTAAGACACGACGTTTCAGCTAGCAATCAATCTCCATTACCGCAGAGCGTTTCGTGACCGTTGACATTTTATTCCTGCGTGACAAAAAGAATACATCGGCTCGGCGAGATTCCCGCAACCCGCGGCGCGGCGCGGCGCGGCGCGTCGTGACGTGTCGTGTCGTGACGAGGCGAGGCGAGGCGTGGCGAGGCGGGCGGCGGAGGAGGAGGAGCGCGCGTGTGGTACACAGCCATTCTCCTCATACCTCATACCAACTCATACTAGTAGTAGAGTGCCTCAGTATATAAGCTGATGCACATCTCATCCAACTAGCGGTATGGGACTAAACTCCCACCACATGGCATGACAACATGGGCCTTAGGGATTTTCAGGAATTGATAATGGGCTAAAGGCCCAATATTTCAGCATGTACTTCGTTATTACAAATACGAATTAAAACAGATACCCTAGAACAAACAACATCGTCCCATTGTACTTAATTATTACAAATACGATTTAAAACACAATACTAGCCACGATTTGCTCGCCCTCTTCCTCCTCGGGTGACTCGGCCACGCACCGTTGCGCCTCCTTGCGGGAATTTCGTACAATGTTTCTCTTTGTGGCCGAACATATTGCATAGCAGACACTGACGAGTGGAACCACCTGCTTCAGACTCATCCATATCATTCCGGATGCGCCGTGTCTGACGTCGTCCTCTACTAGTGCGCATGTTTGCTGGATGAGGAATGATTTCTCTATTAGCCTCTTCAACCGTGTTGAAGTTACCTTCGACTCGGAAACCTCTCATTTCCCCGGTCCATGTTTGAACCAGTGCGTCCTTCATGTAATATGGTGACACGAATGTGGCTGCATGCAAGCCCAACTGACCAGAAACTGCTAACACATGAGAGCATGGAAGGTGAAGAAGTCTGGGTTTGTTGCATGTGCACTCACAAGTTGGCGGATATCCGTCAGTAATGAACACCTCATGGGTTCTCTGAACGCTATCACCAAATCTGTCTGTCGGCAGGCGCACCTCATACCTAGCTTCTTCATTACCTACTCGAACCACGTTGTGGTACCGAGCCTTCTGTGTCTTCTTCTCCATGTATGTTCTTATCTTGCGACAGTAAGGTGTGCCAGGGTACCACTGACAATGATTCACGGCTTCGAGACGTCTATCTCTGAAATAATTCATTGTTCCATGCATAATCCCCTCGACCAGAGCTGTAAGTGGCAGACCACGGTTCCCTCGAAGAACAAAATTATATATCTCCGCAAGGTTGGTTGTCATGATGCCATATCTCGCTCCATGTGCATCGTGCAACAACGACCATTTCACTGGCGGTTCTTTCTCTATCCATTCTTCAAAATTCCGGATGCGTGCTCCTTTCTTCCTCTTTGTTCCAGGTGGATCAATTCCAGGCAAATCACACAACCCTACTGGTTCTGAATCATCGGTTTCTGCCGCTTGTGCCGCTTGTGCCGCCGCCACCTGAGCAGCAACTGCCGTCGCCTGTGCAGCTCTTCTTTCTTTCACTTGTTTCTCCGTGAATTCGGTGAGCCTCTCCCATAAAAATTCATACTTCCGTTGCTGATTCACATTGCATAGTCTTTTAAACAGATTCATCAGACGCTTACTCTTGAAGCAAGAATAAAAATTAGCAGCCAGATGTCTCATGCACCATCGACTCTGCACATCAGTCCACGGAGTTTGTTCATCATCGGCGGGCTGCTCTAGTGACCTGATTGCCTTCAACAGACCTGCATGCCTGTCATGAAGAATACATACATTTGGCCTATCCTTCACAACACTGCTTTTCAACTGCCTCAGAAAGAATAACCAGCTATCATAATTCTCACTCTCAACAAAGGCAAATGCAACATGGACGATTTGTCCGTTGCCGTCCACACCTATTGCGGTAAGTATAACACCCTTGTACTTGCCCGTCAAAAATGTGCCATCGATGCACAACACTGGCCGGCAATACTTAAAAGCTTCAATGCATATGCCTAATGAGAAGAACATTCTGTCAAACCCAGTCAACTGAGTATGCCCAGGAATTTTGGTTAGTTGGACGGTTGCCTCTGTACCTGGATTTCGCTCTTTCAACGTGGAAACCATTTTGACAGCATTATCATAAGCATCATAAAATGTCCCGAATCTCATTTCGAGAGCCTTCTGCTTCGCTCTCCAAGCCTTCCCATAATGAATTTTTGTTTTCCATCTACTCTTAACTGCCAACTGAATGCTTCTCGCGGTCATGTCTTTCTTCTGCACTATCTCACTGAACAAGAGTCGTGCAATGAGAGTTGAAGACAAGTTTGGATGGTTCGGCACCGTACTAGAGATCTCACATGTGTGTGGTACGACATCTGAAACCACCCAAAGCACGTCGTACTTCGGTACGTGAGCATGCACCCTTGCTGGACAGTCAATATTAATGCAGCTCATAGTCAAATATCGCCTATTTGACACCTCAGTACGGAAAACCCTTTGCGTGGACAATGCCCACTCAATCACGGCTTCCCTCAACTCTTGCTTTGTGTTATACTGGGCTCCGATTCTTACATTTTTCCTTCGGTACTCCCAGGCCGGATGATATCCATCATCCACAGCTGTCATGTTCGACTTGTCGAGATCCCACAAGTGAGGAATCGGCAAAGTGTCGACATTCCAGGACTCAGGAAGCGGCACATCTCCAACATTATCTTTTTCATCATTATCTACCTCATCCTCATTGCCAACATCTTCATCACCTGAATCAAGATCTTCTGCAACACCGTCCTCATCTTCAGCCAACATCTCTTCTTGCATAGTACCTTCGTACTCATCCGCATCAGCCTCTCCAAGTGGCGGAGGTCCTTCCGACTCAACACTGAGTGCTGGCGCATACTGTTCAGGAATGTCCACATTTTCTGAATGAGTAGCTTCACTGCTCTCTCCATGCTGAAAATCTCCGCCACCTTGTTCTAAATTGTTCTGCTTCGGATAAAATATCAGCAGGATTTCTGGTTGGGTGCCTCGACGTTTGCATGATGCTAGCCAAGCTATCCACTGACCAGTTCGATCCAGCGGTAACAACTCCCGAAAAATATTTGTACGGGATTTGGACCACACTGACTGAATCTTAACCGTAAACATATTAGGATTGTACCCAAAATTTCCAGTGAAAAACTCCTGCACTGCTGCTATTCTAGCTCTCTCTGGGTCTGGCAACTGCATCACCATATTATTAAATTCACTAAGATCAACCCCAGTCTCCGTAACACGGACATTACCGGCGCCGAAGTGCACAACAAAATCAACGACTTCCATTACCTAAACAAATTAATTCCGTCAAATAATACGCTACAAAATACTGCGACCACCCAAAATATTACCAATATTACTAATAGTCCTCAAATAATAACAAAGAACCAACATACACCCATTAATATCGACCGGCACAAAAACCCGCCTAATTTACATATATATATATATATATATATATATATATATATATATATATATATATATATATATATATATATAATAGTCCTCAAATTTATTTATACAACAATATTAACAGAATAATTATAAACCACCGACAAAAAAATTGTCCGGTACACCTATCACATCCATCGACACAAATATTTAACAGCTAACACATACATAAGAAATAAATGCACTACAAAATATAAACAAGATTCATCTAGTGATTACTTAGGGTTTACCCTTGACGCGTGGAAAGCCCGGTTCTTCCGTTCCCGGCCTCAATCTACCGCCACCACTGCTCCACCACCACACCTCCTCCAACACGAGCTCCCACCACTGCTATCCACCATTGTTGGCCTCAATTGCTTCCAATCCTTCACCTCCTCTCCTTAAAACGAATCCATCAAAAATTACTGCATGGACAGATCCTTGATGCCCTAGTCCTCCTCTCTTGTTTCCTAGCAATCTAACCTGCTCACACTAATTATTTGGGCAAGATTTGGCAGAGTTTTCGTGGGGGAGGAAGAACTGAGCGTGCTGCTCGCTTGGGTCGATGGGAGGAAGAAGAAGAAGGGAGAAAGGAGAGGCAGCCGGCGCGGGGTTAACTCGGTCCAGATCGGCACGAGCCGTGCCGATCGGCACGAGCGGCGCCGAAAGGTGGGGGCCCGGCCTGCTCAGCCTCTGCCGCATGCATCCGTCGGTGCGGGTCCCGCCGACCGAAGCTTTTCGGCACGGGTCGTGCCGATCGGCACGGGTCAGGCCGACCGCGCCCTAGTTTTGAAATTTATTTATTCCGCGCGCTATAATGCGAATTTGTATTAAAAAATCGTATTATTTAAAAAAAAAACTCGCCCAACCGATCTTGTTTCTGAGACTGATCAAAGAAGTGGAACGGCCGGCCGGCAGATCTGTCGTCCATGTGTTCGTGTTAAGATATGCACGTATATGGTCGATCGATCGAGATTCAGTTTGCACAAGTATAATCATCATCTAATATCAGTATAGTGACAGGGTGTAGCACCAATTATGGGGTGGTTAGAGTGGAGGTTACGTTAGTGAAGGAGCTAGTGGAACCGGGTTTAATTGGTCCAACTCCATCCTACTACTAATTGTTGATAGGTACAGTGTGTGAGTGACTGATTGGCATCAAATTTTTCTGCCACAAACGGATCTTGGACATTGGCAAAGAAACGCGTGTTGGCATGGGTAGTACTGTAGATCAGACGTGGCAAAGTAGGAGAGCAGCCAAAATGATCATGATCTTCGTACGTTGCCTTGTACTCTACATGCCGATCGATCGATTTCATATCAACAAGCTTCTAACTGAGCCACACGAGACGACTGCAGCTACCGAGATGCGGTTGTTGGGGTGAAGCCCTCGAAAGCGAGGTACCATCGTCTACCGATACATGTCTCTTCGTTGGTCAAATGTCAGCTGTAGATGTACTGATGACTGATGAGGGGGCGCCGTTGCCAGCTAGACTGATGGTAGTATAGAAAATATTTCTGAAACTGTGACTGCTCCAAATAAAACACATGAAGGGCTTTTTGGATCACAGGATTAGAAAAAAGAAGAATTAAAAAAACACATGAATTTGATAAAATTACAGGTGTAAAACAGAGAATTATAAAACAGAAGAAAACTAAAAAATGCCTAAATCTTATTTTGGTCGCCCTAATCCAATTGCGCGACTCCAAGAATGTGTCTAAGGCTCTTCCACTCAAGACAAGGGATGTAACGAACCACAAATATCATGGACGAAGGTAAGACTGCTACACGCCTGTTTGGTTCGCGTAACCAAAAACATAGGAATAGGAAACATAGAGAAAAAAGGATAGGAATGCATATGGAAAACAAAGGATTGAAAAATACAATAATTATGTAAACTTGGATGTTTGGTTTAGAGAAATAAAAAAACACATGATTACTAATAAACATGCTCAAATCTAAGTCAACCTAATTGAAAAAGCATAATTAACATGATATTATGCCACTTGATACTTTGGTCTCATTGTTCTTGTGTACGACTTTGAAAAAGAGGTCTACATGGATTGTATAATTTCGGTGTTTTTCCTTTGAAGTTGAGATCAAAGGAAAATTTACCGGGTTTTTTCTTTGCTCAATTCATTTGAACTAAATGGATGAATGGTGTGACGGTACGAAAATTTCTTATTCCTACATTATTCCTCCACTTTATGTTGAACCAAACAAACCCTAAATTTCCAATGCCCGGGGGGGGGGGGGGGGGGGGGGGATAAAGGAAGTGCAAACCTGCTGGCCGCCACCTTCGCCGGCGCCTACAAAACATGGAACAAACACGAGAGAAGGGTCGCATCGTAGTGAGCCAACTATGTCTAGGATGACACTCGGAACTCTCACTTTAAAATGTGTATGAATTAAATAACCCATTGATTTTTTTATACAAGTATAGTTAAGAAAAAAAGATGAGGTTGACTTGATGCTTGTTCCAACACAATCATGACCTATGACAAAATTATATTAACTCAAATATTATATAGTATATGCTTTCACCTGTAAATTACATTTGTGAGATAATCACAAGGACATGACTATTATATAACCCCTCTTAAGAGTTTGTAAAATAGTTACTCTACAACCCCTAGCTAATATGATATTCTTATCCCGAACCTTGCCGTATGGTTCTACCCACCACACACTAACCCGTACCGGCAACCGCGGGCATCTTGTTCCCCCCTCGCATCGCACACGGTTGACCGCCCCAGTTTCCTATGATTTTTTTTGGTGATGTTCACTTACGTGACGGGTGAAGTTCAGATTTTTTTTTGAAGTTCACTTTTCTGACGATGAAATTCGGAAAGAATGATGGCGAGCCAAGAATTTCATTTGCGCTTTTTTTTGTGAAATTCAGTTACTTGACAAGTGAAGTTCAGATTTTTTTGAAGTTGACTTGTGTGACGATGGAGTTCAGAAAAATTATGGTCAACCGAGAATTTCATTTGCAATTTTTTTGTGAACTTCACTTTTTTTAAAAAAGTTCACTTATGTGACGATAAATTCAGAAAAAATGATGGTCAGTCGAGAATTGCATTTGCAAATTTTAGTGAAGTTCACTAACGTGACAAGTGAAATTCAGATTTTTCTAAGTTCACTTATGTGACGATTAAGTGTAGAAAAAATGATAGTCACCCGAGAATTTTATTTTCAAATTTTTGTGAAGTTCACTTACGTGACGAGTGAAGCTCAAAAAAATTGATAGTCAACTGAAAAGTATATTTGTGAAAACTCTGTGAAGTCCACTAGTGTTAAGAGGGAAGTTCGGGAAAATGACGGTCAATGGAGGAGTACAAATTTTTTGTGAAGTTCATTTACAAGACAAGCAAAGTTTAAAATGAGTTTGAGCGAAGTTTAGAAAGGGTTGTACTAGAATAGTTATTTTATAAATGGTTGTAGAATAGCTAGAGTAGATTTATTACCCTTAATAAGCAGTAAAATATCATGTTTGTACAAGTACGAAATTCAACCAAGCGGCCGTCTTGTACGAGTAAAATTCAAACGAGCGTTCTGGATTACACCTGGCCACCGGTAAAACCGGAGAATCCCACCGCTCCAAAACGTGGCTCCTCCCAAAAACGAATTTCAAATTTCGAACCCGGTAACCCTACCCTCACGTTCCCCACACCCAAATAAAACTCCCCTCACCCACGCCCTCCACATCCCACAAATCCGCGCCTCCATTTCCCCCTCCCCCCGTCTCCTCTCCTCCAAAACCTCGCCGGAAACCCTACCCCCGCCGCCGCCGCCGCCATGAGAGAGATCCTCCACATCCAGGGCGGCCAGTGCGGCAACCAGATCGGGGCCAAGTTCTGGGAGGTGATCTGCGACGAGCACGGCATCGACCAGACCGGCAAGTATGCGGGCGACTCCGACCTCCAGCTCGAGCGCATCAACGTCTACTACAACGAGGCCAGCGGCGGCCGCTTCGTGCCCCGCGCCGTCCTCATGGACCTCGAGCCCGGCACCATGGACTCGCTCCGCTCCGGCCCCTACGGCCAGATCTTCCGCCCCGACAACTTCGTCTTCGGCCAGTCCGGCGCCGGCAACAACTGGGCCAAGGGTCACTACACCGAGGGCGCCGAGCTCATCGACTCCGTCCTCGACGTCGTCCGCAAGGAGGCCGAGAACTGCGACTGCCTGCAAGGTATAACCTCAGCCCCGCCCGGATCTACAAGTTTGGTTTGAAATGGTCCTGAGATCTTGTATTCTTTCGGGGAGTGTAGATCTAGTGCTCCTTATTCGTTCCAACGATCCGTAGGAATGCTGCTGCGATTTTAGGGTTCTCGGCTCGTAGATCTGGTCGTATGCTCCCCTTCTCCGTCAGTCCGTCGGAGGTGGTTTGCGTGGTCCTGAAGTTGTAGATCTGGCCGGCAGTACTTGTGCGTTCAGGATCCATTTTCATTCCACTGCTGCTCTTGTTTTGGGGCGGTACTTTGGATGGGTTTCTGCGGTTATAACTGCCGAGATCCGGCGAATACTAGAATGCATGCGGGGTGTTGTCTACTACTTTGTTGTTTCTGCGTGTATGATAGATCCCGTGCATTTGTATTGTCTCCTGTTTGCACGATAGATCCGTTGCATTTCATTTGTTTTCCGTATATATGATATATACAGTGCGTTTCATTTGTTTTTCTTGTGTACCATCACTTCTCTACTCGGTAAAGCAGAGTAAATTTAAGTTCAAAGCATCACTAGAGTAGCATGCCCGTTGTTTTATTTCTTGAGCACTCGGTGTGTATTATTCTGCTCAATGTAGTCCCTGTATTGCAATTTGTTTTATGTACCACACGACTAGAGTTCTTAGGTATCGTTTTTATTTAAGTGTCAACTGAAAATGAGATAAAAATAACGTATTATTCATATTTATCACAGGATTCCAGGTCTGCCACTCTCTGGGAGGAGGAACTGGCTCTGGTATGGGTACCCTGCTCATCTCAAAGATCAGGGAGGAGTACCCAGATAGGATGATGTTGACATTCTCAGTCTTCCCGTCCCCAAAGGTGTCTGACACTGTGGTGGAACCTTACAATGCTACACTCTCTGTCCATCAACTTGTTGAGAACGCTGATGAGTGCATGGTCCTTGACAATGAGGCTCTCTACGACATCTGCTTCCGCACCCTGAAGCTTGCTACACCCACATGTAAGCTGGAACTTACTTTGACTAGTCTACTCCCATACTCTTGTCTGAGCAATTATGTCTTGCACACCACTACACCATAGTTTTGATATTTATGAAGCCATCTTACATTTTTAACTGTCATACTTGTACCTGTATGATCTAGTAATCTGAAAGCCTGAAAGGAATTTTGCATTGTTCTTGCTATTGTACCTTGTTTCTCATATTTTAATGCCATTTCTACATGCATTGTCCTCACTTGGTTTTTTTCTTTTCTTTTTGCAGTTGGTGACCTGAACCATCTTATTTCTGCAACAATGAGTGGTGTTACTTGCTGCCTGCGCTTCCCTGGACAGCTGAACTCCGACCTCCGGAAGCTTGCAGTCAACTTGATCCCTTTCCCTCGCCTCCATTTCTTCATGGTTGGCTTTGCACCACTGACCTCAAGGGGCTCTCAACAGTACCGTGCCCTCACTGTTCCTGAGCTGACGCAGCAGATGTGGGATTCAAAGAACATGATGTGTGCTGCTGACCCTAGGCACGGTCGCTACCTCACAGCCTCTGCTATGTTCCGTGGTAAGATGAGCACCAAGGAGGTTGATGAACAAATGTTGAATGTCCAGAACAAGAACTCGTCGTACTTTGTTGAGTGGATTCCCAACAACGTGAAGTCGAGTGTGTGCGACATCCCTCCCACAGGCCTTTCAATGTCATCCACCTTTGTCGGCAACTCGACCTCAATCCAGGAGATGTTCCGCCGTGTGAGTGAGCAGTTCACAGCTATGTTCAGGAGGAAGGCTTTCTTGCATTGGTACACTGGTGAGGGCATGGATGAGATGGAGTTCACTGAGGCTGAGAGCAACATGAACGATCTGGTGGCTGAGTACCAGCAGTACCAGGATGCCACAGCTGATGAGGAGGAAGAGTACGATGAAGAGGAGGAAGAGGAGGTTGCTGCCTAAGCTACCTGACCTCGACCAACCGTATTGCTGTCTGGCAGATGTGCCTTGTGTTTACAATTCTGTCGATTTGGTGGTGCTTGTGGTGCGGATAGGTCTTTAGGTGGTTCATAACACTTATAGATGCTTTTGTTGCTTCGCTGAACCAATTTCTTTGAACTGTTTTTGTGTATGTGGATGGTGCTGCTTTGAGGCTGCGAATTGTGGTTTTAGTGTAACTGTGGACTTGATACTAGTAGTAAAATTATGAAATTGTTTCTTGCTAGTTGGTCATATGCACTGTGATTTGTGCTCCTGGATTTTGTTATTTCGTTCTGGTTGTGATTAGATTTACCATACCGTATCCATAATTCTAACTTGTGCGTCATATGTACTGAGTTGTTGCTGTGGATGTATACTTGCCCTTCTGCTCTAGTAGACACTTAATCTCGGTAGTTGTGTGAGGAGCTCTTGGGAGCTAACCTGGCATCTGAACCTTTCTGTTACTGTAATGAAGAATTGAACTTGATATTACTCCATGGTGAGTTGCTAATTAAACTGCACCGCTCAGCTAGCTCCAAAGCGCTTTATTCGGTGAACTAAATTTTCACCATAACGAACATGAACTTTGCGCTGCATCTGTACAGTTCTGCAAGCACAAATACTAAACGTAGCAGGAATCAGCAGTTCAGCACAAAAACGTCTTAGGCTTCCTCGTATAAGAACCTGCACTAAAATGTACTGGTGCTTAACACAGAAACTTTCACCTGAGACCTCGCATCTTAACAAATGCCATCTACTGCACAATAACGTGCCTAATACAGTTTTCGTAAGAATGAAACGAGCCTGTTACAGTCAAGTAAAGAAGAATTTTCTAAATACTTCTTCCAATCTCGATATACTCTGTAATATGTTCTTTATTAAAAAACTTGTAATTGTACATAGGGCTTCAGTTTACGTCCTGCTAGTTCTGGGTGAAAAACAGGGCATAACTAAAAGATGAGTCACTCCCTCTGTTACAAATTAGATTATTTCTATTTATATAAAATTAGATGCGGCATTTGACAACTTTACAAGAGGGAATCGGAAATCCCAACGCATCTCATGTTGTTAATCTCTTCGCTTTTGGAATGACATCAAAGATTGGCTCAACCTTATAAATTTTGACAATATGCAATGGAGCACTCATACTAAGGCCCCGCTTGGATTACCGTTTTCGAGCCGGAAACGGTCGGGAGAAATTCCGGAGCAGCGTACCTCTGTTAATTTGATAGGAGAAGGTGGGTGGAGAAATACCGGACCGGAAAATCATCAGACAATCCAAGCGAGGCCTAAAGGGTAAGTAATTCACGTGTATTAAGTGGGTAACTTTTGGGTCCGAAAAAGGTTGTCAAAACATATTAATATGAGATCTAGTTTCGAAAATCTCATTACGACTAGTCTGACAATGAAAACGGATCCTAAATCGGATACAAGATTTGAGCTATACAACATTTTAATCTTTTGAATTTGGCATTTAATGCGGATGACACCCACTTGATTAATTTAACATGAAAACTTGATTAATTTAAGATGAAAATTTTACCGATCTAATAATGATGTTAGGAAACCGGCTTATAAAATAGATAATAACCATATAGTAAGTTGATATTGTTCGTAAAGAAATTAAACCTTTTTATACCCATATAATTCTTGTTAATTCTTATTTGACTTTTGTTTTCTACGGATTGCAACTCTGTTGGACATGGAGAACGGTCGAGCGCATTTCTCGGAATAACACATGCTAATACGAGCTACTCCCTCCGTTTTTTAATATATGATGTTTTAACTATTGTACATGTTATATAGATATATACAAAAATGAGTGAATATCAACACTAAAACATGTCTAGTTACAAGTTTGAACATTTGAATGTGAAAAAAAGTTAAAACGTTTTATATTAAAAACAGAGATAGTAGAATTATTATTTTTCCTTAAAAAAAACCTTGATTCATGTATGGGCCGGTAATTCAGCCTTCCTAGGGAAAGCCCACACACAACGACCCGCTGGAATTCTGGAAACGGTGCTTATTATCCTGGAACAGTCGAGCGCATTTTTTCGGAATAACACATGCTACTACGAGCTACTCCCTTCGTTTTTTAATATTTGATGTTTTAGCTATTGCACATGTTATATAGACTAGTAAAATGCCCGTGCGTTGCTACGGGCTGATAAAATAATTTGTGATTAACTTAATAAATTATCATCAATTAAACTATGTATCAAATGTTGCATACATTCTATTTTCTGGATACAACATGAAATACAGGAACACAAAATCCAATCTAATGCATTAAGTAGGAAGATTTGGATATGATGTACGGAGGAAAATAATTATCACATCCAAAATCAGAGATTTACAAAACATCAACTTTCGCTGGAAGTGTGTACCATGTTGTGTCTGACCAATCCATCTCATGGAATGTCATCTTAAACATGTATTTAGCTTCGGGGTATGCGTTGCTGCTTCTCGAGCACGCCCACGGCCAAAAGCACAGCAAGGAGCATCACCTGGACGCGCAAATGCTGGAAGAGGACCGGCGTGCACGTGCGCGAGAAGGGCGGCAGCAACGGCACCGGGGTGTCGACGCGGCCGACATGACAGAACACAAAGTGCGTCCAGTTCCTGCCGCCGCCGGCGTTCTGAACTCCATCGTTTTCGTGGGTAACGTTCCATGTCATGCTCCAATGCCCGTGCGTTGCAAAGGGAGAAAAAAATTGCGCATCCTACCTCTTCTCCCTTCCTCGTTTCTTTTCTCACCAAAATTCTCAAATACGGCACCGAATGACTGCATAACACAATTTCCTTCTGAGTTGCACTTTCAAATACCCTGATTGCGTTACCCAAGTTTCCAAATTTTGAATACAAATGAACCAGTGCAGCTGCCACAAACATTTTATCAGAAAAACCAGTGTTAACCAAATATCCATGAAGACAAAAGGCTTGGCACATAATACCAGACTCCGAGCATACAGCAAGCACCTTCACCATAGTGACAGCGTCTGGACAGGACAATCCAACAACATGCACTTGAACACTCGCATGGACACATCAGGGAGACCATTTTGGCTAAGACCGGCAATGACCGCCTCCCAAGCTACTGTATCTTTCTTTGGTATCCGACAAATTAAGTGCATTGCCTTCTCATGACACGAGCACTTCATGTACATATCAACCAGTGCAGTTGCAACTGTCATCTCAAGTTCGCACCCTATCTTCACAGAAATGTCATGCACCCTTTTACCTTCTTCAAGATCAAGAGCAAGCGAACAAGCCTGCGCAACAGTCACCACGGTCACTGCATTTGGCTTCATCCCTGCCTTGACCATCATCTTATATACACGCCATGCTTCACTGGAGTTTCCGTATTGCACATGTCCTCTGACCATACAGCTCCATGTGACGACGTCTCTCTCCATCATTCCCTGGAACAACCTCCTTGCATTTTGTACTACTCCAGTCCTCATGTAAAACCCAAGAATAGCATTCATCAGAGCCAAATCATACTGAATGTCATTTCTAAACAAATGCATGGCAGGCCTGCCCATTCCGGGCATCACTCAACTGTGCCGCTGCTGAGATCACGCTCACAAGAGTGACCGGACTTGGCACAACGCCCTGTCCAACCACATGCCTTGCAAAAAACTCAATGCCTCCTGCGCCATCCCATTCTGCTCGTACCCGGTGACCATGGAAGTCCAGAGGACCATGTCCGGTTTCTCGAATGCGTTGCATGCATTGATCAAGCCGACCATGTCCCTGCATTTCACGCACATATCCACCAGCACTGCAGCAACGAAGGCGTTCTTGTAAGCAGCACAGGAGCGGGCGGCGAGCTCGTGCACGGCGCGATCGTGAGCGAGGGAAGACAGCATGGCGCAGGACTTTAGAAGGAGGGGCAGCGTGACGGCGTCTGGGCGCACGCATAGGCGAGGGAGCAGGAGGAGCACGTCCAGCCACTGTCGCGCTCGGACAGAGGCGCAGAAGAGTGCATTGGCAAGGCGCGGAGTCGGGACGGGAATTTCATCGAACAGGTGGCGAGCGAGGCCTGGAGGATAGGATGCTAGTACGTGAAAGGTGAGGTGGTGGGAGGAGTGTAGGTGGCCGGAGCGGAGGAGGTGGGCCGCGGCGAGCAGAGTGGAGGGGTCCGTGGAGGCTTCTAGAAGCTTCTGGAGCAGGCCGCCGGCGTTGGGGTCGATTTTGGGGAGGATTTGTGCTGCTGCTCCCTCTCACCGCGATGGCCACCATGATGACGTCGGGAGCCTCCATCGATGGCGAAGGCGACGTCGGCGAGTGCGAGGAGAGGTGCCGGGAGCGAGTGGCCGTGGGAGGACGCGGCGGCGTGGAACAGCGCGTAGAGGCCGCGGTCCCTATCGCCTCCCCGATCGAGCCACGACTCCCTCCCCATCGCCTGCCACGGTCCTCCATCCTCCAGCCCGAGTTCCATGGCCGGCGTGAGGCTCCAAGCGTCCACCGCCTGCACCGCGTGTCGTTGAGCCCAACCTCCACCGGAGCACGCCACCACCGCCTCGAGGTCCTCCCAGCACCCATCTCCCAAGGTGCGCACCTCCACCTCCACCCTCACGGCGTTGGAGGATTTGGGGGTCGGAGGGGAACAGAGAACGAAGAGGCGGCGTGCGGCGGTGGCGACCGGAGGAGCTGGAGGTGAGGGCGTGGTCGGAGCGGAAGGGGCCAGCCTTCGCCGCGGCCGGGAGGCCCGATGCCTGTGGGTGGCGGCGGCAGGGATGGTGGGGAATGGGCGGAGGCGGCGGGGATGGTGGGGAATGGGCGGAGGCGGCGTGCGCAGGATCCATCGGGTGGGAGCTAGGAGAGCTTCTTTTCCCCCATTGATGAAGCTTCGCTGCTCGCGGGGAGGTACCAGGGGCTAAAACGCAAGAACTGTAACTTAATGTTGGACTGCGGGGTTGATCTCTCGTTTCTTGAAGGGCCAAAACGCAAAATTACCGCGACGTACCATGGACACGGTAAGCCGTATTATATAGTAGAGATATATACAAAAATGAGTGAATATAAACACTACAACATGTCTGGATACAAGTTAAAACATTTGAATATGGAAAAAGGTTAAAACGTCTTATATTAAAAACAGAGGTAGTAGAATTATTTTTTTCTTTTCAAAAGAAAATGGCGTGAGCGTCCTTGACTCGTGTATGGGCTGGTAATTCAGCCTTCCTAGGGAAAGCCCACACACAACGACGCGCAGCAATGTTGCTTATTTTCCTGGAGCGTCAGAAAATTTTAGGGGGAGTTCTTTTGGGCTTATGAGTTGGCTTCCAGGTGCCAAACAGAAGAAGCTTAAAAGAACTCCCACCGAGAAACTCAAGTTGTGAAGGAATCCAGAAACTGCCCCGGACTCGTTTCTGGACAGCTTCCCGAGCTTCTCCGAAACGGTACACATACTTGCGCCCTTATTTTCTCTTATTTACAGATACTGTGCCACCGAAGGGAGAATACCGACTAGGGAAGTAAAAAAGAAAAGGAAAAAACTGTTCGCTGCTCCTATTCACTGCTGCTCCCATCCACCAGCCGTCCTCGACCTGACGCCTAGCGCCGCCATCGCCGCCTCGTTCTCCCGCCTTGCCCCGCCCCGAGAAAAACCGAGCACGCCGAGAGATGCGCCTCGACCTTCTCTTCCTCCTCCCAAAGCCACGTTTCCTGGGACGGTCCATGGCGCAGGAATCGGGCCTCCTTCTCCAACTCCGGCCGGAGTTCCGCCGCCACGATTCGCCGCCTCCATGTCTCGTCCGGCCTCCCTAACCACTCCGTCGGCCTTATGGTGATCTCCTGGTCCCTATGGACCTCTCTCCTCTCCTTCTCATGCTCAATCTGGCCGAGCCCTTGAGCTCCACCCCCGACCTCAGCTCAATGGTCGTCGTGGTCGTCCCCGGCGACCATTTGGTCTCCTTCTGCAGCCAAACAACGCGGGATGAAGCCCTACTCCAGATCCGCGTGTCCTAGGCCTCCACCGCTCGCGCGTTCGACGATCCCTTGGTCAACAATGCTCCGGTGGTGCCATTGCTGCGGTTGGGACACTTCCAGGTGGGACCAGGTTGTCAGCTCTTTCATCTTTTCAGAAATTTTTAAGAAGCCAGCACACGAGAAGCGCAAAAGAAGGGTAGCTAACAGATTCTGCCCACCACGGTTTTCCCCCACCGAAATTCATAAGCCTGCTTATGTATAAGCAGGAGCCCAAAAGAAGTGGCCCTACATCGAGCAGCCTAGGACGTCTACCCCAGTTTAAATTAGAGGCGGACTTGGTATCAGACGTGCAAACTGAAGCACATCCTTTCACACGACTTCGCTCGTGCTTGTGTGGTCGTACATCATGGAACCCTGGTACACCTTTTTTTTACCCTCTCGATTAATACTTCTGCGTACATCATGGAACCAACGACGCAGAACTGTCTTATTTTTTCCAAGCCACACGTCCCGCACCCCATCCTCCCCCCCCCTCGGCTTTTCCCATCACGGCCATGGAGATGCACATAGTACTACTTCTGCGTTCATCATGGAACCCACGATGCAGAACGGTCTTATTTTTTCCAAGCCCCACGTCCCGCACCCCATCCTCCCCCCCCCCCCCCCCCCCCCCCCGCTTTTCCCATCACGGCTATGGAGATGCACATACCACTATCGCCATCCACGGCCGGGTCGTCGTCGTGCGCCTCACCTGCGAGGTTGCCGTCCCCCCACGTCTCCATCGCAAGGCCGACGCACCTACCTACGTCTCCTTCCCGGCCAATGACACCGCTCTCCCTAAACCCACCTTTCTCACTCCGGCGACGCCCTCCCTCTCACCACCTAATGTCCCTGGGCCGCAAAGGAGCCCATGCCCATGCCGACACATCCGCCTGTTCGGCAGAGGGCAGATCAACACTGCAGCGTATGACACATACGCCTGGTACACCTTTATTTTTTCCCTCTCGATTAATACTTCTGCGTACATCATGGAACCCACGACGCAGAACGGTCTTATTTTTTCCAAGCCACACGTCCCGCACCCCATCCTCTCCGCCCCCCTGCTTTTCCCATCATGGCCATGGAGATGCACATAGCACTATTGCCATCCACTGCCGGGTCGTCGTCGTGCGCCTCACCTGCGAGGTCGCCGTCCCCCCGCGTCTCCATCGCAAGGCCGACGCACCTACCTACGTCTCCTTCCCTGCCAACGACACCGCTCTCCCTAAACCCACCTTTCTCACTCCGGCGACGCCCTCCCTCTCACCACCTAATGTCCCTGGGCCGCAAAGGAGCCCATGCCCATGCCGACACGTCCGCCTCCGGTTACACATCCTTCGCTCCACGTGCTCGCCCCGTCTGCACCCCTTGCATTGTCCTCCGCCCCGACGAGCTCCCCTAACCTTATGCGCCTACCGCAGCAAGGTGGCACTCGACTGGCTCCCATGCTGTCGCCAAGGTGTGATTTTTTTCGCAGTTCTGAATTTCAAACTCCCGTGGTGTTGCGGCGATGAACTTGCACATAAGAAACCACTCCGATCAGCGCCACCATAGGCGAGCGGTGAAGCTACCAAGCAGGTGTTATCTGTGCTCCAACAAGCGGCGTCACTGATGCGAGCCAAGATTGGAATTCAGATGCTGCAATCGGTGACCGACAATGCTACCTGCGGCTGTTGAAGATGCCAGCAATGCTACGTCGATCGATGGTGCTGTTATCGGTGGCAATGCTACGAGGGCCTAGGAGGTGCCCCCTGATACGTCCAAAATGTATCTACTTTCCCAAACACTTTTGCTATTATTTTACCTCTAATTTGTGTGTTTTGAATGCAACTAACACGGACTAACGCTGTTTTCAGCAGAATTACCCAGGTGTCTCGTTTTTGTGCAGAAATATCAACTTTATGGAAAAACCCCGAAAAACACCTGGAAGTCATTTTCTCACCCGAAGAGTCCAGGAGCCAGAAGACCAAACGGAGGAGGGCAGCGAGGCGCCCACACCACGTACTCGCGCGGGTGGGGCCCTGCCGCGCCAGGAGGTGGTGTGGCCGCCTCGGTCACCCCCTCGCGACCCCCTCTCGGCTATAAGACCCTCCTGACCTAAAAACGCACGGGGGGTATCCACTTTCGCAAAAAAACATCTCCGTACGCCGCCGCCACCGCGAACCCTAGTTCGGGAACCAGAAGTCTCTGTTCCGGCACCCTGCCGGGACGGGGAATCGAAGGGGATCATCGCCATCGTCATCGCCAACGCCTCTCCATCAACCATCCATGTTTCCCCCATCCATGTGTGAGTAATCCACCGTTGTAGGCTTGAGGGGATGGTAGGGATTGGATGAGATCATTCATGTAATAGCTGTAATATCGTTAGGGCATGGTGCCTAGTATCCGTTATCGGTGTTTTACGTCATTGTTGCAACTTGTTATGCTTAATGCTTGACACTAGGGCCCGAGTGCCATGATTTCAGATCTGAACATGTTATTGTATCATGAGGATAATTATTGTTTTAGATCATATCTATGAGTTGTATACACATATTATTGTCCGGTACCGATGGCCCCAAAGTGACAGCAATTGGGATAACCGGAGGGAATGGCTGTGATGTGAGGATTACATGTGTTCACGGAATGTTAATGCTTTGCTCCGGTACTTTATTAAAAGGAGTACCTTAATTGCTAGTAGTTTTCCTAGAGGCCCCGCTGCAAACGGGCTGGCAGGACAAAAGATGATGTGCAAGTTTCTCATTGCGAGCACGCACAACTAAATTGGAATACATGCTTATGATTAGTTAATACCTGGATGCTTTATATTATTTATCTGCAAATGCCTATGCTATGATATTACATGAATTATCTTATCCATGCAACGCCCGTACATCCGTCCCTATGCCTACAGTATTTTAATCCTACTGTCTACCGTAGTCACAATCGCTGTCTTAATTCTGCTGCTGCTATTATTTCACTACTGTCTCTGCTATAAAACTGTTGCTACTGATAATCTGTCCCGATCAAGTCTATTCACAGGTGCAGCTGATCTGACAAATCATCTGTTAAAGCTTATAAATATTATTTGGCTCCCCTTGTATCGAATCAATAAATTTGGGTTTTACTTCCCTCGAAGACTGTTGCGATCCCCTATACTTGTGGGTCATCAAGACTATTTTCTGGCGCCGTTGCCGGGGAGCATAGCTTTATTTATAAGCCCACCTGAGTGTGATATTGTTCGCTGGAATTTATTCATCATGGGAAAACCTGCTGATAAGAAGTGAAAGTGCATGGTTGCCCCCATGCGTGGTTTTGGTAATTAATGACAATCCTTATGGACTAATGTTTACATTGAGATATTCTTATAGATCTTGTCCATGGGAAAATATAGGAGTTCATGTGTTGGACTCTTCAAGATGACATAATGACCAATGCTCTATTCAAGGGTTAATATGAAGAATGGTCATGTATAGAGTTGAGCTCATCGCAAGTATGGCTTGGAATAGAAGATTGAGTGAACAATCATGTTTACCCCCAAGCCATCATACATATCAAGAGAAGAAGATGAAGTGCAAGTTCAATATGATGCATCTCGGAAGATATCTTTTGATTGAAGCTTGCAAAGGAGACATGAAGACGAAGCTTAGCGAGGCCCTCCCATAATGGAGTATGGGGGAGCATTTGGAGAAGTCCTCAGCAAGCACAATCAAGAAAGGTGTTTCAACTTGAGAGAGTCAAGATCGTCATCATCGAGCTCAAGTGGAATGCGCAAGGCAAAGGTATGATCTTGATAGGTTTTCTATTTTACCGGTCTCATGGTGTTAGTGGGAGACCGGGTTTTAGGATAGACGGCGTACTATCAAGAGGGGCTCTCGAGTGAGTAACTTGATCGCATCTTTGTGGAGAGCTCAAACCTTTACATGCTTGGCATATCATCTTTCTTGGTTCTTATTTGGTTTTTCTCCGTGTTGGGTTTCGGTCCTTGTCGTGATCTTCATGACAAGACCAAGTCCTTCGAAAATGGTTTACTTTGGAAAACTTGTTGCCTTTTATCCATGTGAGGATTTAGAGCTTGGTTTATCTCCATACTAAGCTCTAGTTCATCAAAAACAGATTTCGTGAATATCTTGTTGCGTTTTTGATGAAGGAGGTTTTACCGGTTTGCATTGTTTAGGAAAGTTCAACCTTTCCCCATTTGGTTTTATCCTCACATGATGGACTGTGATGTTTCTATGCACATTCAAGTAGAGCTCGTTGTAACGATTCCAACGAGCCAAAAATCATCGAAAACGGAGTCCGGATGGAAAAGATATTGACGTTTTCGTGTTCGGTTTTGCTGCAGTTTTTACCTAGGCCGGAGTCTCCGGTCCTAGACCGGAGTCTCCGGTCCTCGCGAATCGATTTTTGTTCCAGCGGACGGCGCTTACGGTATAGGGGTCCGGAGTAGGTCCGGAGTGACCCCGGAGTCTCTGGGGGGGGGGGGGGGGGGGGGGGGGGCGGAGTCTCCGGCCTATGCGGTCCGGAGTCTCCGGTGTTTTTTTCCTGCGTCGACTTTTTCCCTGCTCTTTCGAGGCCGGAGTCTCCGGTCTCAGGGACCAGAGTCTCCGGCCAGGCCGGAGTCTCCGGCCTTCCAGACCGGAGTCTCCGGTCTAAGTGGACTGCAACGGCTTTTTTTCTGGGAGGGGTATAAATACCCCTCCACCTACCTCCAGCCACTTAGCTCTGCCCTCTAAGTTTTGATTTCTCTCTCCTCCATTGTTGCAAGCTCATTTCCTTGATATCTCCCAATCCCTCCACCCAAACTCTTTGATCTTTGGAGAATTGAAGGAGAAGACCTAGATCTACATTTCCACCAAACCATATCTTCTCTAAGTGAGGGGAACCCTTTCGATCTAGGTCTTGGAGTTCCATTTGTTGTGTTCTTCTTTGTTCTTCCTCTCTTCTCCCCCCATAAGCATTAGTTGCTTGTGGTGGGATTTGAGAGTGAAGGATTTGAGCACTTGTGCTCTTGCCTCTTGCATTTGGTGCATCGGTGTGCTCTCCACGAGGATTCGTGGAAGTTGAAAGCTTGTGAAGTTGTTACTCTTGGGTCCTTGGACCCTAGACGCCATTGTGGTGGTTGGACCCTTGTGTGGTCACTTGAAGCCGTTCGGGAGCCCCCAACCCATTGTGGGTTGTGCCCCGGATTGTTGTTGAAAGCCGTTTGGGTGCCCCCAATCCTTTTGTGGGTTGTGCCTCGGATTGTTGTTGAAAGGCTCCGGATTCCGCCTCGAAAGATTACCGATAGTGGAAGGTGAACCTAGCCTTTGTGGTGCGGTTCATCGGAGAAGAAGGTGAAACCTTTGTGGTTGTTGAACCGTTGTGTCGGTTCACACCTCTCCAACGAGACGTACTCCCTTAACAAGGAGGAACTCGGGAATACATCCTCGTCTCCGCGTGCCTCGGTTATTTCTATACCCGAGCTTTTACTTATGCACTTTACATTGTGATAGCCTTCGTGCTTGAAGTATTCTATATTGCTATCACCTTGTTGTTTGTCTTGCTTAGCATAAGTTGTTGGTGCACATAGGTGAGCCTAGTTTATTTAGGTTGTCGGCTTGTTAATTTAAACACCTAGTTTTATTCCGCAATTATCAAGCCTAAACCGGAAAAGTTTTAAACCGCCTATTCACCCCCCCTCTAGGCGACATCATTGTCCTTTCAAGAAGTTTCCCATACTGCCATCCACTACAAGAAAAGGTACGACTCTGAGTACCTCTGCCGCTCTTGACTCTCCAACTGTGATGAGTAAGTTTGTTACACCACCACAACCTGCACGTTCTGTTACTACTGCTGAATCTGAAATTACTTATGATGATGCTTCTACTGCTCTTGATGAAACTGGTTCATTAGGTCCCTTTTTAGATGCTACTATTGCTAAATCTAAACAAATTGAAAATGCTGAAATTCCTGATGAAAATGCTGAAACACCTGTTAATTCACCTGAATTTACACGTGACACTTATGATGAGCGTGATGATATGTATGTGGATCTTGATGATGCTCTTGTTGAAGAAATTAATGATATTAAAGATGCTAGTGCTATTAAAAATCTTGTTGAAAAACGTGCTGTTAGATATAAATTATCTCCTGATGCTAAGTTTGCTACATCTCCTATAAACATTAAAGATAAAGCTTATGATTTCTCTCTTGATTTGGCTCATATAGCTATTGTTGAAAGAGAACCTTTTTGTGGAACTGAAAATGAAAGTGCTGTAGAACACATGAATGTATTGTCTGATCTAAGTGGAATATTTGCTGAGGACATTAAAAGACGCACTTACTTTGTTGCTAAAATATTTCCTTTTTCATTAAAAGGAGAAGCTAAAACCTGGTATAATAATTTGTCTCCTGGTTCCATCACTAGTCCTAAGGGTTTGCTTGATGCTTTCTTTCAAAACTATTTTCCTGCTAGTGCTCAACATGATGCTTTGTTAATAATCTATAATTTTAATCAAGATGAAGATGAGAAATTGCCTAAAGCTTGGACACGCTTTTGTTCCATTTTAAGAGGCCAGCCGAACCATGATTTGGAGAAAAATGATCTACTTGATATATTTTATAGTGGACTAACTGCTGAATCTAGGACATACCTGGATAGTTTTGCTAGTTGTGTTTTCAGGAAAAGGACTCCCGAAGAGGCTGAGGAATTATTAGCCATGATATGCAAGAATAATGATGATTGGGATATTCCTGAACCTACTCGAACACCACCACCAACACCGAAGAAGGGCGGTATGATTGAATTAAATGAAGAAACGATGAAGGAAGCTAAAAGATCTCTTAAGGAGAGTGGTATTAAATCTGAAGATGTGAAGTATTTACCTCCTATTGAAGAATTATGTAAGCCAATTCCTCCTTCAACCGTAATTGAGGTACACTCTCTCCAAAGGTTTGATGATGGGGATATCCCTTACTCTAAACCTCCTGCTCAATGCTTAGATGAATTTGATACTTTTATTACTAAGCAATGCAATTTTAATATGAGAATAGAGAATCATTTAATGGAAAATTCTCGTGCTATTAGTGATTTGCATGATATTGTTGATAGAACTTCTAATGATGTTAAAGTGCTCATTAAACACTTTCATATGGTTCAAACTCAAATAGATCAACTCACTAAAGTGCAAAAAGAATTGCTAGCGAATGCCTCTATAGCTAAAGAAAAACTTGTTTGTGAAGTAACAACTAGAGGTGGTAAATCTACTCAAGACCCTTTGTATCCTGAAGGACATTATAAAAGAATTGAACAAGATTCTCAACGAGTTAATGAACCTAGTACTCCTTCTAGGAAAAATAAAAAGAAACATAAAACTGTTGTAGAATCCTCTGAACCTGTTAATGATCCTAATAGTATATCTGTTTCTGATGCTGAAACTGAAAGTGGTAATGAACACAACAATGATGATGCTAATAACAATGATAATGATAAAAATGCTAATTCGGATAGAGAAGAATTAGAGGAGGAACCTGAAAAGCATGCTAAAAATAAAAAGTACACTAAAGAAGATTTTATTGCTAAGAAACATGGTAATGAAAGAGAACCTTGGGTCCAAAAACCAATGCCTTTTCCTGCTAAGAAACTTAAAACAAAAGAGGAAGAACATTATAATAAATTTTGTGATTGGATGAAACCATTGTTCTTGCAAATTCCTTTGACTGATGCTATTAAGTTGCCTCCTTATTCTAAATATATGAAAGATATTGTGACTAACAAAAGGAAAATTCCTAATGAGGAAATATCTACTATGCTCGCTAATTACTCTTTTAATGGCAAAGTTCCGAAGAAGCTGGGTGATCCAGGTATTCCAACTATTCCTTGCTCTATCAAAAATAATTATGTTAAAACTACTCTATGTGACTTGGGAGCTGGAGTAAGTGTTATGCCTTTCTCTCTTTACAAGAGACTTTACCTTGATAAATTGATACCTACCGATATATCTTTGCAAATGGCTGATAAATCTACTGCTGTTCCTGTTGGAATTTGTGAGGATGTTCCTGTTCAAATAACTACCAATTGTTTAATTATGACTGACTTTGTTGTTCTTGAAATGTCTGAAGATGATAATATGTCTATTATTCTTGGAAGACCTTTTCTAAATACTGCAGGGGCTGTTATTGATTGCAATAAAGGAAAAGTTACTTTTAATGTTCATGACAAGGAGCATACTGTTTATTTTCCCAAGAAAGTTGATAAAATGCCTGGAGTTAATACAATTACCAATTTGAGATCTATTAGAGTGGGAAGTATTGATTGCCCATATAAAGAAGAATACAAAACTCTCATGATTGGATCCATACCAATTCAATATAAGGTAACATGAGTGTGTCATATAGTTTAAAATCTTTTATGTCATATAAAATTCATTTGGTGGCAAGACTTGATCAACCTTGTTAACAAGTGCATTTTAAATGCATAAAGAAGCTAAACAATTCTCTATCTCTCATTCTTGTTTTACCTACTGTAATGTTATTTAGTTTGCAATGTTTAGTTGAATTTGTTGTTAGAAAATAATTTTTCAATACTGAATTTAATAATGCAAAATACCAGAAAATGAAAAAAATAAAGTTTCTCAGAAAATTAAATTTTTTATATCAAAAATCATATTTTTCGAGGAAGGACCTGGAAGTGCCAGAGAGCAACCAGGGAGGCCCACAGGGCCACCTCACCACATGGTGGCGCGGCAGCCTCCAGGCCGCGCCAGCACATGGTGTGGGGCCCACAGGCCCCCCCACTTGCTCTCTCTCCTTCCCCTGCCTTCCTCTTGCCCGAAAAATCACTTTTGGATAGCTCAAACTCGTGTTCTTGCTGCTCATTTCCTGTGATTTCGATCTCCACATTCAGCCAATTTCTGTTGCTGAAATTTGGTGCATCTACTCTCCGGTATGTGACTCTTCCGAATATCCAAGTAGAATTTTGTTTAGTGGTGTATATATGAAGTATTTTGCTGCTGTAGATATCTTGTTTAGTGAGTTTGAATGCTTGTTCTAAGTTGAAATAACTAGTTTTGATGCATGCTTAAGCCTCTAGCAAGTTACTATAGTAGTTTCCCTTCATTTAGTTGGCTAAAAATCGATTTTTATGATGTTTGTCAAAAATTTCAGAAAAGGGAGATGCATAACCATGATTTTGATGACTTGTTTGAGGAAGATTTCCAGAGGAGGACAAGGCCTCCAAGGGCTGCTACTCGTGTTAGGCAATCCTACAACGAGGAAATCCTAGCACCAACGTTTGGAGATGAGCGAGATGCGGGAGTTCCAAACTCCGCGTCCCGCCCATGTAATGATTTCCTTCGTGCTGCAGGTTTACTTGAGGACTTCCTAACTCTTGTGGAGAATGTAGGCTTGACCTCCTACATGATGGATGAGAGGCCTCAATACTATGGGCTCACCAAGACTTTTTCTGAGTCTTTCACTTTTAACTCCAAGTCTTATGTGAAAACCATTTCTTTCAAGATATATGATAGGCCTGTTAGCTTAACTTTGCAAGAATTCTGTGAGGTGATAGGTACAGCGGACGTGGGGACATCGATGAGGATTGTTGGGAACCCACCGGAGTTGGCACAAACCTACCAGGAGGTGACCAACGAAGACACCCGCTCCGCACAACGCGGCAAGATAAGGAACATCCAATTCCCCGCTATCAAGTATTTTGCTTACTACATTGCCACTAGTGTGCTTGGTAGGGAAAACACTAGTAATGTTTCTAACTTGCAGCTTGCATTTCTTACGGGTGCACTTAAGGGTGAATTCCCGTATAACCTTGGTACTTTGATTGCTCGCCGTTTAGCTGCTAGGAGCCCCATTTTTGGAGGTATTATTGCCTCACGCATTGTTGAATATTTGGCGCTGTATGTTGATCCTAATGATACACAACTTGCTCCTTGTTATCTTGACCTTGCTACAATGAAAGGTCATCAATTTGTCACTAACAGCTCCACTTTGGAGAACATTGTGTTTAGGGTCGTTTTTGCTAACGGTCGTGAAAAGGAAGTCCCTTTGCCACAACCTTCTTTGTTCAGTCTTGACAGGAGACCGTGGTCGTACTCGATGGTGGAGCTGGATGAGCAGTTGAGCACGCTGGGATTTCACCAAGCGCACCGCGCGCAGGAGCCACCAGAGGAGGATTACACCGGATACCACGCCGGCGCGTCCTCGAGCTCATACTACGGGGAAGCTCTTCCACCTACCCCGCGGCACCGACGGATGGGGACATTGGGGCTGATCTCCACTTAGGCCAAAAGCCTAAGCTTGGGGGGAGGTATACCGATAGCACACTCATCTACATATCATTACCATTCGGTACTTTGTATATCCATGTTTCGTTGTAGTTCTCTTTCTTTCTCTCATTGGTTCATGCTTTGTTTGCTTTCCATAAACCCAAAAACACCAAAAAGATTTTTGTTATCTCTCTTGCTGGTTTGTTTTAGTATCTAGTATTAATATGCCTAGTATTTATTTCAGTTCAATATGCAAAAACACAAAAATATTTTGCTTTGTTGTGTGCTGTTTCGCGCAGGGACAGATTTCTGCTGTCCACCGTTTAAATCATAACTCTTCACAGAAATGTCGGAATGACCTGAAATTTTGTGTGCATGTTCCTCAGATGTGTACGCAACTTTCATCAGTTTTGAGTTTTCTGATCTGGGCATGTTAAGGCCCTCGAAAAAATTCGTCTTTGCTAGCTGTTCTGTTTTTAGTTCCTAAATCCGAAAACCCAAACATATTTGCTGTTTCTCTTTGGTTTTGTGTAGTTTGTTTCAGAGGTCATTACCTTCGGTTACTCCATGGAGCTTGGTTATTATTTCATATCTTTCAAGCACACAAGTGATAAGGCAATTATGATGATCTATGACAATTCGAGTTGGGTAAGAGGCTGGTAATGAACTCTATTTGTTTCTCATTTTTGTACATATACTCATTCATGTGAGCATGCTTAGATGGTTCGCATAAGGTATATGTCGATTGGTAGATGCTTAGTAGTTCGTGTTCTCTTATGATCGTTTCCAATTTATTTATGATGGATGTCATGTTTCTATGGATATTTGCTTGCATTGTTTTGCTCATAATAGAATATGACATTGTGGTATCCTCCTCTGAATATTTCATTTGAATTGACTTGGCACATGTTTACACATGTTATGAGTGAAAACAAAAGGTCAATTAAGCCTTGATGACATATTTTGCCTCAGAGTTCTAGTATCATTTTTATGCCTCTGTTAATTTTATTTCGTCGCAAGTATGATTATGACGGTTATTGCTCTCTTGAATTGTCGCTTTCCCATCTTTTGCTAGCCTCCACTTGTACTAAGCTGAAAATGCTTGTGCTTCCAAACCCCTGAAAACCAAGTTATTCTAAAGAGTCCACCATAAACACCTATGCATGGCAATTTCGAACCATTCAAGTAAATTTGCATGTGCTACCTTTAAAACATTCAAACACTTCTCAATTTGTGTCACTGTTTTAAGCTCATGAGGAAGTAGTAGTTGGGTTTGTTATCTTCCATACTAATTAGGTAATTGACTTGCATGCTACATCTGCTCGTCACTAATTTTGCAAAGAGCTGGTTAGACCACTATAATATCAAAAGTTTTGAAAAGTGAAAAAATAGACACTCCTCCATGGTATGTGATTGCTGGTGGGCACCCGAGGATTCGGTTAGCCATGGTTTGTGAAAAGCAAAGGTTGGGAGGAGTGTCAAAATATCAAAAAGATAAAATATAAAGATGCATATTATAAATGCTTGATTTTAAATAATTCGGAACCGCTCTCAACTTGCTTAGTATGGAAGATAACAAGAACTCTATTGCCATTCGTTGACGGAACAACCACCACTCAAAAACAATTTTACCTCTGTTTTCAAATGATAAGAAGCTCTAGCACATGTTAAATCCCTGCTTCCCTCAATGAAGGGCATATCTTTTACTTTATTGTTGAGTCACCATCCTTCTTTGAGCACCTTCTTGAGAGCATAATTGTCATTCTTAGTGTAATGTGCTTGTCCCTTAATATGTTAACCGCGGTGTAATCTTGATGCTTTTTTCTTTTATATCTTTATCTCTAGTCTTCCCTTGAAACTCAGAGGTGCCTGGGCATTTATGTTTTGCTGTTCCATTCGGGCAAGCGAGATACCACGTTATCATACTTTCTTATGAGCCTTGCAATCCTGTGAATTGATATGTTCCATGTTATTTATCATTTGTATAATTGTCATCTTTTCATGGTTTACATAACTATTGGGTGACACCGTTTATATATGTCTTGTTATGAATAGTCTAAGCATTTGTCCTCATAATGAGAATATTTACATCACATGAGCAAATGAGTTCGTGAAAGTTCTTTTATCGCACTCAGTTGTTAACTGAATTGCTTGAGGACAAGCAATAAGCTAAGCTTGGGGGGAGTTGATACGTCCAAAACGTATCTACTTTCCCGAAAACTTTTGCTATTGTTTTACCTCTAATTTGTGTGTTTTGAATGCAACTAACACGGACTAACGCTGTTTTCAGCAGAATTACCCTGGTGTCTCGTTTTTGTGTAGAAATATCAACTTTATGGAAAAACCCCGAAAAACACCTGGAAGTCATTTTCTCACCCGAAGAGTCCAGGAGCCAGAAGACCAAACGGAGGAGGGCAGCGAGGCACCCACACCACGTGCTCGTGCGGGTGGGGCCCTGCCGCGCCAGGAGGTGGTGTGGTCGCCTCGGTCACCCCCTCGCGACCCCCTCTCGGCTATAAGACCCTCCTGACCTAAAAACGCACGGGGGCTATCCACTTTCGCAAAAAAACATCTCCGTACGCCGCCGCCACCGCGAACCCTAGTTCGGGGACCAGAAGTCTCTGTTCCGGCACCCTGCCGGGACGGGGAATCGAAGGGGATCATCGCCATCGTCATCGCCAACGCCTCTCCATCAACCATCCATGTTTCCCCATCCATGTGTGAGTAATCCACCGCTGTAGGCTTGAGGGGATGGTAGGGATTGGATGAGATCATTCATGTAATAGCTGTAATATCGTTAGGGCATGGTGCCTAGTATCCGTTATCGGTGTTTTACGTCATTGTTGCAACTTGTTATGCTTAATGCTTGACACTAGGTCCCGAGTGCCATGATTTCAGATCTGAACATGTTATTGTATCATGAGGATAATTATTGTTTTAGATCATATCTATGAGTTGTATACACACATTATTGTCCGGAACCGATGGCCCCAAAGTGACAGCAATTGGGATAACCGGAGGGAATGGCTGTGATGTGAGGATTACATGTGTTCATGGAATGTTAATGCTTTGCTCCGGTACTTTATTAAAAGGAGTACCTTAATTGCCAGTAGTTTCCCTAGAGGCCCCGCTGCAAACGGGCTGGCAGGACAAAAGATGATGTGCAAGTTTCTCATTGCGAGCACGCACAACTAAATTGGAATACATGCTTATGATTAGTTAATACCTGGATGCTTTATATTATTTATCTGCAAATGCCTATGCTATGATATTACATGAATTATATTATCCATGCAACGCCCGTACATCCGTCCCTATGCCTACAGTATTTTAATCCTGCTGTCTACCGTAGTCACAATCGCTGTCTTAATTCTGCTGCTGCTATTATTTCACTACTGTCTCTACTATAAAACTGTTGCTACTGATAATCTGTCCCGAGCAAGTCTATTCACAGGTGCAGCTGATCTGACAAATCATCTGTTAAAGCTTATAAATATTCTTTGGCTCCCCTTGTGTCGAATCAATAAATTTGGGTTTTACTTCCCTCGAAGACTGTTGCGATCCCCTATACTTGTGGGTCATCACCCCCCCCCCCCCCCTAAAGGCACACAGTAATATTTTTTGTCGGGGATGTGACCCCGGGTACCCCGAGACTGATGGTTTGGCGGAATTAATAGAGGAAGCAACAGATAAAAATAAAGAAGAAGGAGAAGATATCATCTGGGCCGAGTTTGGGGTCATCCGGGCCGACATACAAAACTGGGCCGAATTACCCAGCAGGTCGAGATCTGCATCTCTGTCAACCGAGATAACCGCATCGCGCACCACGTACTCTACCTCACCGCCGACTCCGGCCTCTCCCTCGACCGCGTCATCGAGCCCTATTTAAAATGAATGCGGCTGTTTCTAACGCATAACCCCAAAAAGATACGGGCAAGTCGGTAAGAGACATCATATACCGGACGCTATCTAATAGGGTACGATTACGTCGCTCGGACACACCGTTGCGCTGCGGCGTTCCAGCTGGCGTAAGCTGTGGTACGATGCCGCAGGCCTTCAGATGTGTGCCAAACTCAAAACTCAAATATTCGCCACCACGATCGGATCGAAGGTGCTTGATTTTCTTGTTGAGTTGATTTTCAACTTCACTTTGAAATTCTTTGAACTTTTCAAATGTTTCAGACTTGTGTTTCGTCAAATAGATATACCCATATCTACTCAAGTCATCAGTGAAGGTGACAAAATAACGATAACCATTGCGTGTCGACACGCTCATCGGTCCACACACATCTGTATGTATGACTCCCAATAAGTCCGACGCCCGTTCCATGAAACCATTGAACGGTGTCTTGGTCATCTTGCCCATGAGGCATGGTTCGCATGTGTCGAGGGATCCAAAATCCAACGAGTCCAGAAGTCCATCGGCATGGAGTTTCTTCATGCGCTTTATACCAATATGACCGAGACGGCAATGCCATATATACATGGCGGTATCGCTACTAAGTTTAATCCTCTTGGCATCTACGCTATGGATGTGAGTACTACGATCGAGATTCAACAAGAATAAACCATTACTCTCGGGAGCATTAACATAAAAGATATCATTCATAGAAATAGCACAACCATTTGATACCGATTTGAACGAATATCCGTCTTGCAACAAGCAAGACCCACTGATTATGTTTACACTCAAGGATGGTACAAAATAACACTTATTCATAACCAAAACTAATCCCGATGGTAGATGTAGAGGGAGTGTGCCGACAGCCACCACGTCAACTCTTGATCCGTTGCCGACGCGCATCGTCACCTCGTCCTTTGCCAGGCGCCGCTTATTTCGCAACTCCTCCTGAGAGTTACAAATATGAGCAACAGAACCAGTATCAAATACCCAGGTGTTGCTACGGGCGCAGGTAAGGTACACATCAATAACATGTATATCAAATATACCTTTCTCTATTCCGACAATCTTGCCGGCCTTCTTATCTTCTAGACACTTGGGCAGTTGCGCTTCCAGGGATCTGATGGTCACCACCATCTTGTCCATCTTGATTTCCAATTCGGCCATGTTGAGCATCATAAGAATTTCCGACAGGGATTTTGATGTCCCAATCATGTCGTAGTTCATGATGGCGTCCTTATAGCTAGGGGCAGCGACAACAGCACCCTATCTATAACCAACTCTTCTGGGATCACATATCCCAGATCATTCAGGAGCTGAACGCTGCCAAACATATTGGCTAAGTGCTCACTTATGTTGCCGTGCTCTTCCATCTGGGCTGAGAAGAAAAGCTTGGTAGCTTCAAACCTCTCATCCTTGACTTGTCGTGCAAAAATAACCATGAGTTCAGTGATTATCTCATAAGCACTCTTGTTCTCAAAATGGTTTTGCAGGTCAGACTCCATGGCAAAGAGCATGCCACTCTTGACAAAAGAGGAAATCTCCGCCTTAAACTCGTGGACACTCCTAACGAATTCTGAGGCGGTGTTTGCTGGCTGATCACCTAAGGGGGCTTCAAGGATGTAAGCCACCTTGTGGGTATTCAGAATGGACTTCAGATCGCGGAACCAGGATACGAAGTTCGACCCATTGGTCTTAAGCTTCTCTTTCTCAAGGAACAGGGCTAGGTTAAAGGTGGGGTGAGACATCTACAATGGAATTTGCAAAACATAAGACTTTGTTCATAAATTTTTGAGTTCAAGTATTTTCGAAAATAACTATAAGAACTCCCACTCAAAACGAATATCCCTCTCATCGCTTTAGTGATTACACGACCCTAATCCATTGCGCAACCCCTCATCATCAGAGCCGGCAACACAACTTCAAAGGTAGACATCGGAATGTCAATCACAACAACTTTGTGACTATGCTCGACCTTTCGGTCACCTTGTTCCGAGGCCATGTCTGTACATGCTAGGCTCGCCATAATAACCTTCAACGTAAACGCGCGTGCAACATGGCTTACACCCACTGTATGCGAACGACGATATGTCTGACACCCGATCGTCACGGCCTGCCTCATAACGTAGAACTTTCTTGGTGGTGCACGTCGAAGGGAGAACACAGATGGTATTTTGGAGGGATCATCTTATATAATTACCGCCGTGTAACTAATATATACTATATATATATACACACACAATATAAGATGCACTCAAACCATCAAATGTAATGCGACGTGATATGGTCCTTGCGCCGATGGTCTCCTTCGCGCCAACAGTTCATAAACAATTTAATAAACCTACCTTGACCATATCACATTGCCCCTGCAAAATAAAGTCAGACGCTTCTACTTTATCTTTTGCATATTTTACGTGGCTTGGGGCTGTCGTAAATAGAACCGCTTCATACCTACGAACCTATGACCACAACAACGATCAAATAATTGCATATTTATTCATCCCTTTCGGGCCCTCCATTGAAAATGCAAAGCCAACTAAAGAGAGAGAGACAGACACCCGCCAGCCACATATACGGAACCAGCCGTATGTCAGTTGTGGAACCAGTCTCGCGTAAGCGTATGCGTAAGGTCGGTCCGGGCCGCTTCATCAACTCGATGCTGCCGGCAGTGCAAGTGCACGCGAGAGGGTAGCAAATAATAAGAACGATGTCCCCGTGATAAACACGGGTGCAGCTAGCGCACAGCTATATCTACGCATAGATCGGCTCTGATACCACTGAAGGGGATCGCAGGCAGAAAACAAATTTTTTCCTAACAGCGATAACCTTAAACTAGCCAGAATCTATACTATGCATATATAGTAGTACGAAGGGGGTCGGTGCACATACCTCTTGTAGACCGAAAAGCGGGGATTACGCTCCCGCACAAGCGTTGTCGATGAAGCCGACGAAGACTTCGATGCCGTGTAGAGGAAGCAGACCTCTAGCACCACTAGCGTGGTGCCTCGCAGGGCGTTACACACGTACGGTGAAGCCGACGAACTCCGGGCTCCGATCCAAGGACGAAGCAGCGGAAGACTGGGACCGGGAGACCAGCGGCACGGGGGCGTGCGTATGGTGGAGAAAACTTATCCTTGGCGCAACTCCAAACTAGGGAGTCACGGGATCCAAGGAGAGAGAGATAAATTGGTGTGTGTTTAAAGGCCAGGGGTACCCCCATATATATAGGAGGCCAGGGGCTGCCCAACTTGCCAGGATGGCGGTGTGGGACTAATCCCACACCCCAGCCGGCCTAGCATGGTGCGCCGGCCATGGGTGGGCCCCATGTGGCCCACCTAGGCCGGCCGAACCAGCCCTCCTCCCATGGGGGGATCTTCCCCCCCTCATGGGCCTCTTTGCCTGGGGAGGCCCATTTAGGGAAAAATGCCTTTAAAAATTCAGAAAAAATTAAAATAAAATATATTTAACTATTAATTACACTAATTAATATTAAATACATATTACATAATTTATTCCGGCTCCGAAAACTATTTCGTTGCTGCCCGATCTCCATCGGAACTTTCCCGGGACGTTCCCGGTCTCTTCTTTCCTATTATTCTCTTCCGGTAAAATGTCGACTCCCGTTAAGTGTGTTACCCTAGCGGTTCGATTATCTCACCAGACATGATCGAGACTCCTCTCCGATCAATGACTAATTCGTGGACCTTGGATAACCAGAATTAATCCCTGCGAGATAACGAATACTTTACCGATCGAACCTAGACGTCTGAGTCTTAGACCTTTTGCCATGCGATACTTAGCGCGTCCGAGACTCGTTCATAGATATCTCCATACCTAGCTTGATCTCGTTACCGACACTGCTAACTTCTACTCGTCCATGATATTATGTCCTGGTGACCTAGTCACGCGCTTGCAAGCTCGTTTGACATAATCTCACCGAGTGGGCCCTAGAGTATCTATCCTGCTCTGGGACTGGCAAATCCCGCTTTTGACCCCCCGTCTCAACATACTCCTTTCCGACACCCGAGAGGGACACCTTTATTGTCACACTATGTAAGATATGACGTTTGATGCAATCAAAGTGTCTTCCAGGAATATCAATAAGAGTAGATCTCACGGTCGAAGGTGTAATGACTACGTCCTACAAATGTTGGGTATGTCCATCACATCGTTCTACCAACGACATGACTTCATTGTCAAATAGACGCCATGTCACATGATCGGGAAACCTCGATCATCGATTGCACAATGAACCAGTCAAATTGAGGCTACTGGGGACCTGGTTGTTTTACGTATCACACGTGTATTAATGTTTCCGCTTAATACAGTTATAGCATGACACAAAAACGTATTATGAACAAATGAGATATGATAAATAAAACTCTTTATTAATTGCCTCTAGGCCATATCTCCTACACGGTCACACACGGCCGTTTTCACCACCCAGCTATCGTTCTCGCAGTCCTCCATCCTCTGATGCATTGTCTTCGAGCTTTTCGGCAAACGCCGCCGTGAGCCTCAGGCGCCCCTCAATGCCATTGTATAGGGAACCATAAACTCAAAGCCATGCAGCTTCGGGAACCATTATTCAATGGACGGTGTGGGCGACATCGACGATGAGGCATTACCGCTGTGCCCCTTACCATGACCGCCACGCCCTCGCGCACGATATCACCCTCTCGCCATGGAATTGGACGGAGCGAATATGGCGAAGTTTGAAGAACATGGGGCGAGTGGTGTTGTGTGGTGTGGTGTGCTGGCTCCACGTGGACGCGGAAAACAGAGGCAGAAAGCGGTCGCACTGGGCGGGAAGCGGCACGTGGGTGAGCACGCTTAGCGTTGGACTTAATGGCGGTGACATGTCTCCGCCATGCAGGCGCTGGGGAAGTCGGGAAAGGCTGGAGCCCACGTGCGCCAGATGCTTCCCATGCGGCAGACGCACTGCCGTCCCATCCCTTTATCGCCTCCGGAAACGTCTTGTCATTTATGCCGGCTAAACGGTATCCTACAGGGCGTGATTAACCGCTTCTACATGATTTATGTGTATGAAGGGTGGGCCACCCCGGCCGGAGGGCCTCTCGAACTCATGTCCTGCATCCCCGAAAGGGCCTCCAAACTTGAAGGCCTTTTCAAGGGATGTCAGTTACAAATTAGCCCGGTCGAGACTTTTGGTGTTGCTGCGGCAGTTTTTTTACATTCGGGCCCCATTCATCCTTTAGAGAATCGTTTGTAGGGTGCCTAAGCCTGCCAATCCCGGTTTCAAACGGTTTGAATCACTTTGGATATTCCTACCGCTTTTAGCAGCAACACAACACGTTAGAAAGCAAAAACCGATCGAACGATGAGGAAAAAGATGATTGCTGAGATTGTGCTGAACGATGAGGAAAAAGATGCCTTCACCTGGAGGGCTTCGAGCCATGGAAACTATTCAGCAAAATCCACTTACAACATGTTGTGTCAGGGAAGAGAGGTGTTCATTGGACACCAATGGATTTGGAAGGCAAAGGCCCCACCTAAGTGTAAGGTTTTCGCCTGGTTAGCATTGCGGCATTGGCTTTGGACATCAGACAGGAGGTTCAGACACGGGCTGCAAACACACACATCTAGCTGCTTTGTGTGCCTTCAGGAGGAGGACACCGTGGAACACATCTGCATGCAATGTGTGTTTGCTCGAGAGGTTTGATTCAGAGCCATCAAAGGTTTCGAGCTGCTAGTTAGTGCGCCAAGAGTTGAGGACACACTCCGAGTTTGGTGGGGAGAGAACAGAAAAAGATTCAGGAGCAAAGAGAGGAAATTCTTCGACACCTTTGTCATCCTGACCATCTGGAACCTGTGGAAAAATAGGAATGCTTGGGTTTTCATGAATGGGACCCAGCAATTCACGGTGATCAACCTGGTTAACAAGATTAGGGAGGAGTTTCCGGAGTGGATGAGAGCTTTGAGAGGGAGGTACGCCTTGGCGTACTCGCAAAAAAAAAACCGATCGAACACTTTTTCTTCCATATCACCATGATGTTTTCTACCAAGAATATCCCTCTACATGTTTGTGTGGACAACTCAGTCACCGTTATGTCAGTATTGCTTCTCTCCCCCGGAAATGCGACAGTGACCAAAAAGGCAAAAACGGTGGGCATTCGGGCACATAAGGCTTTTTAGATGAAATTATATGTGTTTCTAAGTTTTTCTACGGTTGTGGCTTTAAGTATGGATGTATAATGTGTAATCCTTATTGTTGGTTAATATAACCAAAGATGTTCGCTGTAATTTTTTTATACTACTCAGACGAAAAATTACAACTTTTTTCTTACGAGATGTATGTGCTGCCCGATAGCAAGACATTTTTTTAAGGGTATATAGCAATTAGCAAGACATTTAAAAATGTCTTTGATTCACGTATGGGCTGAAACTTCCGCATGTCTTTCTAGCCCACGATCATACAGTGGCCTGTAGCCTGTAGGTTTCTAAGAGAGGGACACAGGCACAGCCCTGTTCCACGGGCTTGTAGGAGAGGGAAAGCCCACGCACATCAACACGCTGGTTTAGAATTTTAGTCCCACATCGACGAGCTTAGGACGTCTGCCTCAGCATAAAATACAGCCGGACTGTACAGTAGACGTGCCAAAAGAGAGCACACATCTACAACACGACATCGCTTGTGCATGTGCTGTCCGCACAACGTAGCACCCCAAATGGAATTAAAGCTGAATCCGATCGGCCGTTCAATGGTCAACCGATGACCGGTAGATTGCAGCGTATGACACGTACGCCAGGCGCCACTTTTTTCATTTTTTTTCTTACCCGCTCGAGTAATTTAAGATGGGAAATGTTCAACGGCACGGTAATAGCATGGAGGATGAAGATCCACAATCTTGTTTTTTTACAAATATGACTCCTTCCAAATCGCATCGTTAAAAAATAATCTTTTTCAAATTTGATGTCAAATATAGCCCAACGGGAGAAGGAAAAACCGATACCTGATGACTTCCCGCCAACCCACGTGAAAGGACGTTGTCTACATCGTCACGTGGCACGATCAGGCGCTACCTAGCTCGGCGCCATATGGGTTAGAGGGAAGTGACACCAAAACAGCTGGGATGACGGGGATTACACGTGTCATTTTTTTCTCCTGTCATCTGACTATTTTTAATAATAAAATTCAGAGGGATTTACTTTTGACAAATACATTGAACATGACTCATATTTGTACAAAAAACTACAATCTTAGCTTACATCACTCGGCAATTACAGGAGGAGCATGCAAATTGGCAAATGAAAAACTGTAACGCTATGGAAGAGGATTCACCGAGAAACTAAGGGCCACCGATTATAAAATCCACATAGCTTACTAAACTATACGTCTTTACTATTAAATGGGAGTTCGTACGTTGGTACGTCGTCCGGCAGAAAATTTCTGCCGTGCTCGATCGATCGCCTCGTCGGGCGAAGGCCCATCTAACGTGGACTAGCCCAACTCCCCGATACCTCCCCAGCCCTACCTCTTCTCTACACCACCAGCCGCCGCCATCAGGAGCTCGGCACCCACCGCGGCGGCGCGCGCACACGCTCGACCAGTTCGAGGCTGGCCTCCCCACTCCCCCCGACGAGTCTCTCTTATAGAAGACCTCCGCCGACTGCCCTATGTAGGTCAAGTACGCACACGACGTCTCCGGCTCCGGCTACGACCAGCCCCGCCCTCGCAAGAAGAAGCGCCAAGGAGGATTCCCAACTCTCAAGGAGGAGGAGAAGGCCGGGTGGAGGCTGTCCAGCAGCAACTGGAACCTGTAAGCCATCGCGCGCCTGGATCGCTCACGCGGTTCATGCCGGATGACGTGCCCGGGGTTGTTCGTATCTTCCATTGGATAGTCATGGTTTATTGGTCTGCTGATCTCAGGCTAAGGCATTGCAATCGGTGTCATAGGTTTTGGTCTCGTTCGTGCATCTTCTGGGACAACAACGTCGGCTGCTCCTGCTCTCATAGATCGTTTTGCTGAACGATTTGTTACCCAAGGTATGGGCTGCAATTTTTTTCAAATATGTTATTTAGTCCATGTGCATACTGATATTGTACTGTGAAGTTGTGATGTGTTGGAGGAGGCGACCAGCTCTGGGTCAACTGTACTCCTTTTGCTGATTCCAGATAGTTGACACAGAGCTGATTCCCAAATCTAATTCGATATATGATTGCTTGGAAATTGAGAATTTGTATGTCGCCTATATAATTAGTGCCTGATTTAGAATTTTAAGAATCACTCTTGAATTTTCTCAAAAAAAAAAATCACTCTTGATTTTATTCTATGTGTGTCATGGTCTTGTTCCAGTTTGGTGTTTCTTCATAACTTTCGTGGCACAAATGTTCTGCCGAGGTGTGCCTTCTTCCTATTCGTCTTTGATAATGATTGGCAATATACTTTATTATACCAGTGAAAAGCCATAATCTCAATACTCAAAGTGTATCTGTTGAATTACAGTAAAAGACACTCATGGTCATTAAAACTCTGAGATGCTCTTTATGTATTTGAAAGATGTGAATGCTTATATTTGATTTAATTTAAACATTTGCATAATTATGCAATCATCTCCTGGAGAATGGTCTCATTAGTCATTACTAGGTATACTAAACAAATGAAATGTTTGTTGACTTGGATAACCAAACCCGATGCCTTCTTGTTGTAGTCTGTGCTCACCATCTCCATGCAAAGTGCCATGCATGCTCTCTCCTAGCTCTCCAGCTAGGTTATTAGCTGTAATTTCGTGTGCAATGCATGACGAATAGGGGTAAAATAACCTATGCTATTATCTAATTTGCTGTGAGACAATTTGGTATGTTCTAATATGTATTGATGTTTGGTATCAGGGACACATATGACCTGAAATTTATTTATTGGATGGATGAGTTGGCCTCTCATTGTGTACAAAAGATTGTCTATATGCATATCTATCACTTCTCACCATTATCTTCGCAGAGGAAACATTGATGTGTTTTTATTCTTCAGATGGATGACGGGGATTGCAAGAAAATCATTTGACCCATTCTTCAGTCCCTCAAAAAAGAAATTTATTCTTCAGATGGATGACGGGCATTGCAAATGGATGGCGTGGTCAGTGATATTAGACCTGCAGGTGTGTACATTCCTTGCAAATATTTTGCTTTAGCCACCGAAATCATGGCATTAGCTTTATGCAACGTTCAAGGTTAGGTATACACTATTTCAGGCTACCATATCGTTAAAAGTGTTTCAGGTTACCATATCGTTAAAAGAAGAGGTTCTACTATATATATCCTTCCAATTATTTGATGTGACATACATGGGGCAATTGTGGAAATTGGTTTTCCGCAGTACAAAAGCATCTCAGTGTGTTAAAAGTTCTTTTTGCTCTTCTCACTGTTAAGAATAATTTGACGTATTTCAAAGTAATGAGATGTTCACCGAGAAGAAGCATGATTTGTTTATACTCTCATACCTTTGAACTTGGAGTTTTGAAGAATAAGCTGGCCATGGAGATGGTGAGGAGGAACAGGAGAAGAGGAAGGGGTGCACCTTGGTGTTTGCCATCGACATTAAGCTGACAGACAACGCGTGAATCAGGTGTTGCTTGGAGTGCAGGCTTTCTAGGACACCTGCTTCGGCCACACGAGCTGCCGGTGTAGAGGCTGTTGAGATTTTGGCCATGTGCTAGGGGCTTTAGAACTGGACCATGGACCTCATCTCCTCGCTGTTGAACTAGACTGAGCAAGATGTCAGAGGAGAGCTTGAAGTGCACCATAGATGCCTGGCCTAAGCATGTGTTCATCCATGACCTTCAGATTATAACTTTTTCCGTTGTACGTGTTGTAGCCTCATGTTCCGACTCTATTTAGAGGTGGGTCACTTGGTATTTGGGTCAGCAAGCTACATCAGCAATGTCTAGAAATTAAAGATTACCCATACTAGATTCGGAAGCTGGAAGATAGAACTTGAGTCTAACACCTCTTAGCGGCAATGGACTCCCTAATTCCATCACTAAGAACAACTTGGGGACTAAACCTGCATAGTTTAGTACATTGGAAATAATATGTCCACCGTGTAATAGTTTTACGACGCATGGGTATTTTGCTATTAGTTTAGTTTATTACCAATTATTTATCTTAAACATGAAAGTTCTTTGTAGTTGGACTAGGTCTTTGCAAATATTGTACCTTTGGTTATTAGCAGTGTCATTCGTCATGACCTCAACATAAGATATATTTGAGGATCAGATTCTACTAGATTTAATGGAGAGTCTTCGCTTGCTGTTGTCGTGGTGGTGCTGGTACGTCCTCCTTCCCACCAACCACCGCTTTTGAACATGGATTTCTTTGCACATTTTACTCATTATAGTTAGTATGCAGTGTGTTAATCAAGCCAAAAGTATGAAGACATTCTTTCAACCATTGGTGATTTTCTTTAGTAATCTGCTTTTGGTGGCTCTAACTTGAAAGGAGCCAATGTAACATGAACTGAATGCTTATGCTTGCTCTAATCAGGTAGTGTGAAGTCTTTGTTGGAGGCAGGGTGGAGTGGGAAATCAAGCCTAGCGAAGGAGAGAATATTTGTATTTATAACATATATGATGTGTTTGATGCATTTGACAGAATGTAATAACTTTTTATACAAATATAAAGATATATGATGGTTCATATTAGAGCTTTTGAATGAGATACTATGATCAATTCTATCTTCTAACACTTACGATAGGTATGCAGTTTACACATGAGGCTTGTATGTTGTTCCAAGAGGCCACTTAAGCGCAGATATTTTTATTGCCTCAATCGTTAGGACCAAATTGTATACAAGAGAAATTGTCAATGCGTATTGTATACTATTTTAACTACTTGACTTAAATGTGATTTACTACATCATTTGACTTTACTCTCAAAATTGAAATGTGTTCTTCTGATATTTTGTTTAGAGGAGACATGTGGCGATGTAGTGTGGCAGGGGAGGAAGGCAACAAATTCACTTACAAAAATAAGGATTGAGATAAAAGCTAAATAGATTTCTAAAATGAGCCGTCAAATTTGATTTATTTGTACACCCGTAGCAACGCACGGGCATTCATCTAGTAACCCATAAGTCTTTAGTCCACACGCCATTTAGGACCTTGCACTAATACTTACATGAGATGCTCAAACAAACCAACACAGACCAGGAACGATTACTAAGGCTAGGTAGAATGTTTTGGAGTGCTTATTTTCGACCCTGGAGTTATAGTGCTCCCTCCAATTAAAACTAAATTAAAATTATATTTATAATTTTAGAAAATCTGAAAAAGATTTCAGATGTAGTCAATGGTATAACATGTAAAATATCAACTTCAAATTATTTGTATTATAACTTACACAAAAGATGAAAAAGAGTGGATCTGAGTATGCCTATTTTCAAATATCTAAATTTTATCAGTTTTTTCATTTTGTGTAGCTCATCATATAAAATATTTCAAATTAATATTTTGCATGTTTATGGGATTCCATTGAGTGCAGATTGCCTCCCACTGGGTAGATGCCCCCACCAGCCACTGTTGGATCTGCCTCGGTATTTTCATCGTTATCATATAGCTGAATTGTGACTAAGAAACCGGATCCTAATTTATAGCGATTATTAAATACATCGACGGCCGTATTTTGGAAGCTATTACTGACGTGGGGCTACCTTTCGACTAGCCCACAATGAGGCCACCTGGGCCGCGCCAAGCATGGAGAAGCCCACAGAAGGCCCACTCGGGGTACCACGTATCCTGATCCAACTCGGTTAGGTTTCATAACCTTCCATATCTGTAACCGACCACCCGAGACCTGGCTACCTATAAAGCCAGGAGGGTTGCCCGTCCTAGAGGACACGCGGACGCTCACGCTCATAGCCGCCACCATAAACCCTAGCGAGATCGCAATCTCGCCATTGTAATCGCTACTCGCATCAATAATCAGACAAGCAGGAAGTAGGGTGTTATCCTCCGGGAGCCTGAACCTGGGTAAATCCTTGCTTGTCAGCCGTCGTGATCACCAACACTTCTCTCTCCCCCCATCAATCAACCCGGGGTGCACAACCCAGGGATTTGCCGAGTTAACACCTCGTCAATTGGCGCCGTCTGTGGGAAAGACCAAGAGTGTTGGAATCATGGTCGCTCCGGCTCCATCCGCAATGAAGGCTGACGCCCGCGTCACCAAGGGGTCGATCCGCTTCGGCTCCTTCGAGTACGTCCGCCACCCTTCGGCTCGCCGCTCGGTGTACGCCGATCTGGACAAAGGTATACATATCACCTTCGGCTCCATACACTGCTTCGCCGACAGTCGCGGAATATTCAGGTCCGCGGCAACCGCGCCACGCGCGGCAGCACCCGCATCGGCAAATCCACCGCCGCCCTCACCGAGACCCGCGAAGATCGCATCTGTCGCACCCGCGAAGATCGCATCTGTCGCACCCGCGAAGATCGCATCTGTCGCACCCGCAAAGATCGCTCCTGTCGCGCCCGCGAAGATCGCATCTGCATCGACTACGTCGACAACCTCAGCAACGGCCGCGCGGATCGAGTCTACTGCACCAATCTCGATCGCACGGTCGGCTAAGTCAAGATCTACCTCAATTACTGCATCCGCGCGGATGGCCAAGGGCTTGCGGCCGACAGCCACGTCGCGCGCGTCTTCGTCTTCATGGGGCTGCCAAGTCTACCCCAAGCCAATCGCACTCGCTCCGGCGGCTGCGAAACCTCCGAGCACGTTGACAACCGCGAGAAGACGCAACAACGACTGCGCCGCGCGTCACGTTGCAGCAATTTTCGACCCCGAGCAAGGCTCGGACGACGGAAGCAGCAGTGGCAGCACAAACGGCCCGACCCAAGTCTACCCCGCGCAATGCTTTATGGCGGGCACAGAACCACCCGAGGATAACGAGGAACCCGCATACCCACTGGAGGTTATCATGCCGGACCAGACTACACTCGTCATCACACGGGACATGGGAATCCAGGCCATGAAGCATGTCGACGAAGGCACGTTCCCTCCACCCGACGCACCGAGAGAGGATCACCTGGCAGTCCAGTACTTGCTACGCAAGGAAGGCGAACGACTCCGCGCCGAAAAAGCCGAGTTACTCCGGCGCAAGAGAGACGCAGATGCATCGAGTGCCAGACGAGCTGCCCTCTCCTTTACCTCTTCTACGGAAGTTAACCAAGGAGCACGGCGAAACAGAGCCCGCGTTCCCCTCCTGACGGACGCCGACCGAACCAGAGTCACCCGCAACCTTGACTCGTCCTTCGTCACCGAGGATGAGAACGGGATACCCGTCCCAAAGACGGCAAACGCCGCCCTGATCTCAGTCGAGACATACCTTCGGCTCACGCAGCCTCCGGAGGGAGGCAGCGGAATCAACATCATATTCGCCGATACCCTGAGAAGAATGAACAGGTCGACAGAGAAATTGCCGGAGTCGGAAACCACTTTCCACGGCATAGTACCAGGGCAGGCAATCACGCCCATGGGAACAATCACGCTCGACGTCATCCTCGGAACACCCGAGCACTTCAGGAAGGAGTCGATCGATTTCGAGGTCGTCGACTGGAAGTCACAGTACCACGCCATACTCGGACGCCTAACTTTTGCCAGGTTCATGGCAGTACCCCACTACGCCTACCTGATGATCAAGTTGCCCGGACCGAAAGGAGTAATCACCGTACGTGGCGACTTCGGGCTCTCCAACAGCTGCGATCGCGAGTTCGCCAGAATCTCTGAGTTCTTCGGGGTCGAGGAGCACTTCAAGGCCATATCAGCCGACAACGACAAGACCCTCTTTCCACCTCGCAAGAAGCCAGCTAAGGACGCAGCGTTCAACACAAACGATGACACCGTCACCCACCAAGTCCATCCGACTGATAGCAGCAAGACGGTCAAAGTATCGTCAAGCTTGACCCCCGCATAGGAAAGCGCGCTCGTCGAGTTCCTGCGTGAGAACTGGAAGATCTTTGCATGGCAACCTTCTGACATGCCAGGAATACCCAGGGAACTCGCCGAGCACTCTTTAAAAGTCCACAAGGACGCAAGACCAGTCAAACAGTCCATGCGACGCTTCTCAGGACCCAAGCGAGACGCGATCACCATGGAAGTCGACAGACTACTGCACGCCAAGTTCATCCGAGAAATCAAAGACTCGGACTGGGTCGCCAACCCGGTCCTGGTAGAGAAAAAGAAGACGAAGAAACTGCGCATGTGCGTTGACTTCACTGCAGTCAACAAGTGCTGCCCCAAAGATCACTTCCCGCTCCCGCGGATAGACCAGATCATCGACTCGACAGCAGGCTGCGAACGCCTGTCCTTCCTGGACGCCTACTCAGGTTACCAGCAGATCAGGCTGAAAGTCGAAGACGAAGAAAAGACGGCCTTCATCACACCCGACGGCGTCTTTTGCTACCAGACGATGCCGTTCGGGTTAAAGAATGCGGGTGCCACATACCAGCGGACAATGCAAGCGTGCCTCAAAGGGCTCATCGGGCAGATCGTCCAAGTCTACGTCGATGACATCGTCGTCACAACCCGAAAGGAAGATACCTTAGTCGACGACCTCCGCAAGGTCTTCGCTGCACTCGATGTGTACCAGATCAAGCTCAACCCAGAGAAGTGCGTATTCGGCGTGCCAGCCGGAGAGTTACTAGGGTACCTCGTATCTGCAAGAGGAATCGAAGCAAACCCCGAGAAGGTGCAGAACATACTCACAATGCCAGCACCAACCAAGCTCCGTGAGGTGCAACGATTAGCCGGCCGAGTCGCAGCTCTCAGCCGGTTCATTAGTAAGTTGGGAGAGAAAGCTTTACCTTTCTACCAACTGATGAAAAAGACGGACAAGTTCGAGTGGACACAGGAGGCGCAGGATGCGTTCGACCATCTCAAGAAAACCCTGACAACCTCCCCAGTCCTAGTGGCACCGCTGGAAAACGAGCCGCTATACCTATACGTCTCAGCAACAAACAGGGTGGTGAGCACGGTACTCGTAGTCGAGCGGGAAGAAGAAGGGCACAGTCACCCGGTGCAAAGGCCCGTCTACTACCTCAGCGAAGTCCTCACACTGTCCAAGCAGAACTACCCGCACTACCAGAAGCTGGCATATGGAGTTTTCATGACCTCCAGGAAGGTCGTCCACTACTTCTCCGAGCACCCGATCACGGTGGTAAGCTCCTCTGGACTAGCAGACATTCTCACAAACCAACGTGCGACAGGACGAGTCGCCAAGTGGGTCGTCGAGCTAGGACCATGGGGGCTGAAATATGCTCACCCGAAGTCCATCAAGGCCCAAGTCCTCCCAGAATTCACCACCGAGTGGATAGAAGCCCAGCTACCAAATGTCCCCGACTTGTCTAACGCATGGACAATGTATTTCGATGGCTCCAAGAAATTCAAGACGGCCGGGGCAGGAGTTGTGCTCATCTCCCCCAAGGGTGACAAGCTGAAGTATGTCCTACAGATGGACTTTCCGACGCCATCCAACAACGAAGCCGAGTACGAGGCCCTGATCCACGGCATGAAGATGGCCAAGAACTGCGGCGCCACGCACCTCATGATATATGGCGACTCCTACCTGGTGGTACAGCAAACCATGAAGTCCTGCGACGCCATCGCCGACAACATGATCGCCTACAGAGACTTGTACAACCAGATGGAAGGCAACTTCGATGGCTGCGAGTTACGACACATCGGCCGCGACAGCAACGAAGAAGCCGACGCCCTCGCCAACATGGGATCAGACAAAGTTCCAGTTCCACCCGGCGTCTTCCTCGAGCGCATCACGCAGAGGTCTATCAAGACTCAAGCCGCAGCAAACACTACAACAAAAGCAAAAAGCGATGCAAACCCTAGCCAAGAGGTCCCCATGGAGGTCATGCTAGTCGAAGCTACATGGACAGGACCATACCTGGCGTACATACTGCATCAGAAGCTGCCAGCGGACCCAGTCGAAGCAAAACGCATCATCAGGCGCTCCAAAAGTTTCACCGTCGTCAACGGGGAGCTCTACAAAAGAAGCATCTCGGGAATCCTGCAGAGGTGCGTAGACCCAATCGACGGCCAAGCCATCCTACTCGACATCCACGCGGGTATCTGCGGGCATCATGCCAGCAGTCGAGCACTGGTGGCCAAGGCACTACGAGCCGGGTTCTACTGGTTAACAGCCATGCAGGACGCCGAGGATCTAGTAAGGAAATGCACAGGGTGCCAAGAGTTTGCCAGCAAGCCACACGCGCCAGCGTCAGAGCTCAAGACAATACCGCTAGCCTGGCCCTTCGCCCAATGGGGGTTAGACATGGTGGGCCCGCTGAAGAAATCCTCACCCGGAGGGCACACTCACCTCCTGGTTGCAGTCGACAAGTTCACCAAGTGGATTGAGGCCGCACCCATCACAAGTTCGACCGCGTCTTCAGCAGTTAACTTCATCAGGTCCATCATCTTCAGGTTCGGAGTGCCGAACGGGATCATCACAGACAATGGCTCGAATTTCACAGCCGAAGAATTCAAAGACTTCTGCTCAGATCAAGGTATCAAGCTCAACTATGCGTCTGTCTCGCACCCGCAATCCAATGGACAGGTGGAGAAGGCCAACGGTCTAGTCTGCAGCGGCATCAAGAAGCGACTGCGCGTACCACTAAGACGCGCAGCGGGCGCATGGGTGGAAGAACTGCCGTCAGTCCTCTGGAGTCTGCGAACCACGCCAAACAGGTCCACCCAATTCACTCCATTCTTCATGGTGTACGGTGCAGAGGCCGTCCTACCCTGCGACATCAAGTTTGGCGCACCACGGGTGGTCGCCTTCGACGAGTCAGACGCAGAAGAGGCACTCGAAGACAGCATGGACATATTGGACGAAGCACGAGACATCGCCCTGGCATGATCAGCCGTATACCAGCAAGACCTGCGCAACTATCACGGACGAATATTGCGACCAAGAGCTTTCGTCGCAGGTGACCTGGTCCTTCGCCTCAAACAGAAAAAAGTGCACAAGCTCGCCTCCCCATGGGAGGGTCCGTACATCGTCACGGAAGCAATCGGCAACGGAGCATATCGCCTAAAGGACTCGAAGACAGGAGCAGCCTGCAGCAACCCGTGGAACGTCGCACAGCTCCGGCGGTTCTATGCTTAGTCGACTCAACCATTGTAACAAGGATAGCATGTCAAAGCGGCAGGTTTCAGACGCACTCTTTCCCTTACCAGGGTACCTAAGGGGACTGGAAGGGTTTTAATGAGGCGGCCTGTTCGCAGCAATCAATAAAGTGATTTGAAGAAAATGCTGTTCACTCTACCTTCTCAGTCAAGGCTAACAAAAATCCTAGGCCGCCACTCGATTCACTCGGGGGCTGCGCCACACAGGTTGAAATAATAGCCTAGGCCGCCACTCGAACCACTCGGGGGCTGCGCCAAACAGGCACAACTCAAAATCCTAGGCCTCTACTCGAGCTACTCGGGAGTTGCGCCACACAGGTCAAGTCCAAAATCCTAGGTCGCCACCCGGCGTACTCGGGGGCTGCGCCTCACAGGTCACACTTGAAAAGCCTAGGCCGCCACTCGAACCACTCGGGGGTTGCGCCAAACAGGCACAACTCAAAAATCCTAGGCCTCTACCCGACTTACTCGGGAGGTGCGCCGCACAGGTCAAGTCCAAAATCCTAGGTCGCCACCCGACGTACCCGGGGGCTACACCTCACAGGTCACACTTGAAAATCCCTAGGCCGCCACTCGAACCACTCGGGGGCTGCGCCAAACAGGCACAACTCAAAATCCTAGGCCTCTACTCGAGCTACTCGGGAGTTGCGCCACACAGGTCAAGTCCAAAATCCTATGTCGCCACCCGACGCACTCGGGGGCTGCACCTCACAGGTCACACTTGAAAATCCCTAGGCCGCCACTCGAACCACTCGAGGGCCGCGCCATACAGGCTTCACTGAAGAAATCCTAGGCCGTCACCCGAACTACTCGGAGGCACTGGTAGAAAACGGACCTTTGGTCCAGACTTTTAGTCCCGCACCAATTTGCGGCCGGTACTAATATAACATTAGTACCGGTCCCAGCGGCCGGACAGGCGAACGGCAGCAGTACCGGTCGGTAAGCAACCTTCAGTACCGGTTGGTGTAACCAACCGGAACTAAAGGATTTGGGGCTGGCGCTGCAGCGGCGGGTCCCACGCCGAGAACCTTTAGTACCGGTCTGTGTTACAAACCGGTACTAAAGATGGACATTTAGTACCGGTTTGTGTTACAAACCGGTACTAAAACATTTCGCTATAAATTCCATCTACTTCCTCCAGCCCGAGCTCACTTCACTCTCTGCCTCCTCATTTATTTCTCTCTGTTGTTGCTCGAGCTCGGTGGTGATCCGGCGATTTGTCCAATTTGGTGGCACCATTTTTGGTCAAAAAGGTTAGAAATTTGTTTCTCTTACATTTAATTGGAAACTTCAGTTCATTTAGTGCTAGTTTGAGCTCATTTAGTGTTAGTTTGACCTAGATAGAAAAATGTAGGAAAATCTAGAAATGTATTGTTAGTTTGACCTAGATAGAAAAATTTAGAAAAATCTACAAATGTAGCTTATTTAGTGCTAGTTTCATCATTTACTTTGTGCTAGTTTAGCTAATTTTGTCCAAGTTTAGCTCATTTAGTCCTAGTTTAGCTCATTTTATGCTATAATTACGTAATTAATTGTTTATAGAATTATTACTTGTATAATTTTCTTATTTGTGTAACTTTTTGTTATATATAGTGTCATGGTTTTGACATCTGTCCACACTGGCTCTCGCCCGCTCTATTATTCGGATGTGGTACGATTGTTTGTTATAAGTATATGTTTGTTTAATTTCGTGTTTACAAAAATTATACCGACCAACTTAACGTAGATATATTTTTATCTAGGAGGTAGTTGAACCGGAAAATGAGCCCGACCCTATTTTCGAGTTTTTAGTAGAAGAAAACAATGATTTGAAAGCTAAATTGAAAAGAAGTGAAGATCTTCGTCTCGAAGAGAAGATGAAATGGGAGTTGAAGATTGCCGACGTCGTCGATGATAACGAGATCAAGATGGAGGCAATGCGCTTGGATCACAAGATCAAGATGAATGCAATGCGCTTGAAGCTTAAAAAGTTTAGAAAATATGTCATTAGTCAAGAGGCTTGGTATCATTATGCTGTTGGTTCAATAATTACCTTAGTTGTGATTTTGATCGCATTTGTCGTTGGATTGAAATTCTTTAGCTAGTTCTATGTTAGTTTCAATTAATGAATGTTTTATGAGAACTATGTATTAGATTTGTTTAAATATGGTGAACTTGTATTAATGAATTGGTCACGTATCTATCTATTCATGGTAGATATATATATATATATATATAACTATTGTGTAATGGTTTTGTATATATTTACATAATGCAGATGAATCGACAATGGATGTACGTTGACCGACGCACTCCGGAGTTCATGACCGGCGTGCTGGATTTTATCCGTGTTGCTGAGGCAAATAAGCGGGATGGTTTTATGTATTGTCCATGTTGTGCTTGTAAGAATATCAGGAGTTACTCCAACTCAAAAACCATTCACATCCACCTGTTTCAGTCCGGTTTCATGTCCGGCTATAATTGTTGGACCAAACACGGGGAAACAGGGGTCATAATGGAAGACAATGAAGAAGAAGAGGACGATGACAACTATCCTGAGTTTCCTGAATACGACGGTACTACAATGGAGGAAACTGGAGAAGACGCGCCTGACGAAGAGGCGCCGGATGAGCCCGCTGATGATCTTTCTCGGGCCATTGCTGATGCACAGAGAAACAGCGTAAATCAGAGGGAGTGGGTCAAGTTGGAGCGCATGTTGGAGGATCACAAAAAAAAATTGTACCCAGGTGTCGAAGATGACCAGAAAAAGCTGGGTACGACGCTGGATTTGCTGCAATGGAAGGCTGAGAATGGTGTATCGGACAAGGGGTTTGAAAAGTTGTTGAAAAAGATAAAGAAGATGCTTCCAAAGGATAACGAATTGCCCGACAGTACGTACGAGGCAAAGAAGATCGTCTGTCCTCTAGGATTAGAGGTGCAAAAGATACATGCATGCATTAATGACTGCATACTCTACCGCGGTGAGGAGTACGAGAATCTGAATGCATGCCCGGTATGCGGTGCTTTGCGGTATAAGATCAGGCGAGATGACCCTGGTGAAGTTGAGGGCGAGCGCCCCAGAAAGAGGGTTCCTGCCAAGGTGATGTGGTATGCTCCTATAATACCACGGTTGAAACGTTTGTTCAGCAACAGAGAGCATGCCAAGATGTTGCGATGGCACAAAGAGGACCGGAAGAAAGACGCGATGTTCAGACACCCCGCTGATGGATCCCAGTGGAGAAAAATCGAGAGAGAGTTCCCGGACTTTGCAGATGACGCAAGAAACTTAAGATTTGGTCTAAGTACGGACGGCTTCAATCCTTTTGGAGAGCAAAGCAGCAGTCATAGCACCTGGCCTGTTACTCTATGTATTTACAACCTTCCTCCTTGGTTGTGCATGAAGCGAAAGTTCATTATGATGCCAGTGCTCATCCAAGGACCGAAGCAACCAGGGAGCGAGCTTGATGTGTACCTCAGGCCATTAGTTGACGAACTTTTAGAGTTGTGGCGGGAAGAAGGTGTACGTGTGTGGGATGAGCACAAACAGGAGGATTTTGACCTTCGAGGGTTGCTTTTCGTAACGATCAATGATTGGCCTGCTCTTAGTAACATCTCAGGACAGACAACTAAGGGATACCATGCATGCACACACTGTTTGGATGATACTGAATGTATATACTTGGATAATTGTAAGAAGTGTGTGTACCTGGGGCATCGTCGATTTCTTCCGGTCAGGCATAACGTCCGGAAGCAAGGAAAGCATTTCAAAGGTGAGGCAGATCACCGTAGGAGGCCTATGGACCGTACTGGTGAACAAATATTTGATATGGTCAAGGATCTAAAAGTAATCTTTGGAAAGGGTCCTGGAGGACTAAAGGTTCCAGATGACGCAAACGGGCACGCACCCATGTGGAAGAAGAAATCTATATTTTGGGAGCTACCATATTGGAAAGTCCTAGAGGTCCGATCTGCAATCGACGTGATGCACGTGACGAAGAATATTTGTGTGAACCTGCTAGGCCATTTGGGCGTGTATGGGAAGAAAAAAAACACAACGGCAGCACGGGAGGACCAAAAACGTTTGAAAGAACGAGACGGCCTGCTTCCAGAACATTATGACGGTCCGGACAGCTATGCTCTAACCAAACAAGAGAAAGTGATATTTTTTGAATGTCTGAGCAGTATCAAGGTCCCGTCTGGCTTCTCGTCGAATATAAAGGGAATAATAAATGTGGCACAACAAAAATTTCAAAACCTAAAGTCTCATGACTGCCATGTGATTATGACGCAATTGCTTCCGATTGCATTGAGGGGGCTTCTACCGGAAAATGTTCGAGTACCCATTGTGAAGCTTTGTGCATTTCTCAATGCAATATCTCAGAAGGTAATCGATCCAATGATCCTACCAAGACTACAGAATGATGTGGTCCAGTGTCTTGTCAGTTTTGAGTTGGTGGTCCCCCCATCCTTTTTCGATGTTATGACGCATGTCTTGGTTCACCTAGTCGAAGAGATTCAAATTCTCGGTCCCGTATTTCTACACAATATGTTCCCATTTGAGAGGTTCATGGGAGTCTTAAAGAAATATGTTCATAACCGTGCTAGGCCAGAAGGAAGCATCTCCAAGGGCTATGGAACCGAGGAGGTCATTGAGTTCTGTGTTGACTTTATTCCTGACATTAATCCGATTGGTGTTCCACAGTCGCGACATGAGGGGAGACTGAGTGGAAAAGGCACTCTAGGGAAAAAAGTATTTGTATGTAGGGACGGACCTTCTTTCAGTCAAGCGCACTACACAGTTCTACAAAATTCCTCATTGGCAGCTCCGTATATCGAGGAACACATGAATATTTTACGATCTGAGAACCCGGTGGAGGATGAGTTCTGGATTAAAGATCAACACACGGCGAAATTCAGCGGTTGGTTGCAAACACATCTCATGAGTAACACCGAAGTTGATGTTGAGCTGTACTTGTTGGCCAGGACACCATCTTCGACTATAGTCACTTTCGAAGGGTACGAGATAAATGGGAATACATTTTACACGATCGCTCAAGATAAAAAGAGCACCAATCAAAACAGTGGTGTCCGCTTTGACGCAACAAACAACAATGGGCAAAAGGACACATATTATGGTTACGTAGAGGAGATATGGGAACTTGAGTATGTACCTTCTTTTAAGGTCACTTTGTTTCGGTGCAAATGGGTCAAGCTGAATGCAGGCGGGGTAAAGGTAGACCCGATGTACGGAATGACAACGGTGGATCTGAACAATCTTGATTACAAAGACGAACCGTTCGTCCTAGCAAATGATGTAGCTCAAGTTTTCTACGTGAAAGACATGTCTACCAAACCGAAGAAAAGAAAAAACATGGAAGCGAATACATCAGACGAGGCAAAACGCCACATAGTTCTTTCAGGGAAAAGAAACATCGTGGGAGTGGAGGACAAGACAGACATGTCAGAAGATTATGATAAGTTTGATGAAATTCCGCCCTTCAAAGTCAACACTGACCCAAGCATCACGTTAAGTAATGAAGATTCTCCATGGTTCCGGCGCAAAGTTAAGCAATCGAAGAAAAGGAGGAATAATACAACAGATGGGAATATTGGTGATGTGTAATCCAGGAATGATATTTATGAAATATGAGGTCTTTATCACAAACTATGTTGTGGAATATGAGGTCTTTATCACAAACTATGTTGTTGAAATGACCATAACTTGGTCATTTGTCTTGAAACTTCTAGATGTTCATACATGATAGACCTTTTTTGTTAAGACTTTTTTTGCAAATTTTGTCAGAAATCAAGTTGATCATTTTTCATAGCAACAAGTACACATATAAGGTCCCATGCCAAATGATTTCCTTTTTTGAAGTGTTTATCACATTATTTCATTTTTCGGTAAAAACGATCAAAACGGTCGCGGTGACAATTCATCGAAAGATGTAATATTTTCTAGAACTATCAACGTTTCTGTGATATAACCACTAGTTGTGTACCTTAAAATGATTTTTCCAAAAACTTCAGACCAAACTATTAAACAGTTGTAGATAAAATTTGAATTACTTTCGAAAAATCGACATAAACTCAATTAACTAGGGAAATTAGGTAGAAATCAAAGAAAAACCTAATACTTGGGGATTATCCATCATATGTGGACTAGTTTCCATGAAAATTAAATGGGTGCCATTTTACATCATATTTTTGGTACTTTGTTCACAAAAAAAGTCATTTTTTGCACTTATAAAAATGGAAAATGATATTTATGAAAATAATTTCAAGAATTCCTTTGGCATGACTGTTTCTTATACCAATATGCACCTATTTGTGGAATAGAGATTTGTACAAAGTTTTAGAAACTAATTAGTTAAAAGAAAATAGATATAAAATACCTTTTATTTTAAATGTTACATTTTTAAAATGTCAATATTCTTTGTAATTTGTTGAAAACATGTTCTTGAATATAAATAATTTTTTTACAAATTATTAGAAACTAATTTTACTAGTTTTAGACAATTACATCAGTAGATATACAAAAACAGAAAACAGAAAATAGAAGAGGGAAATAAAATACAAAAAACACCTTCAGTACCGGTTGCTGGTTGCAACCGGTACTAAATGTTTTCGTTTCGCGCCAGTTTCTGGGCGCCGAATCGACAGACCTTTAGTACCGGGCCGTGCTACCAGCCGGTACTGAAGGACCTTTAGTACCGGTTCGTGCTAGAGACCGGTACTAAAGGTCTATGCATTAAATGCCCACGCCCAGATCGGGCAGTTCTCATTCTCTTACACAGACCCGAGTCCCCGACGACGACGAAGAGGAGACGCCGCGCCGCCATCACCGGAGACGCCCTATACGCCATCGCCGGAGAAGCCGTGCCGCCCCCGACGTTGTCCTCGTCTCTCCCGACTCCGGCCGTCGCTCCGCCGGTGCTAGGTGAGCCGTCTCCTCCTCCCTCCTTCTCGCCACCGGTCCTAGGGCTTAGAGAATCGCCGCCGACAGCGGAGCGCCGCCACCATTCTAGGACAGCGTCGCCACCATTTGGTCGCGCATGCCGGTGCGCGACTCGCCGTGTGCGCGGCTCCTCCCTCCTTCTCGCCACCGGTGCTAGGGCTTAGAGAACCGCCGCCGACAGCGGAGCGCCGCCACCATTCTAGGACAGCGCCGCCACCATTTGGTCGCGCATGCCGGTGCGCGACTCGCCGTGTGTGCGGCTCCTCCCTCTGGCGCGCAATCGAGGGACGCAAGAAGCAGAAGGGGACGAGAGCTCCATTGCTGACGTCATGCTGACATCATGCTGACATCATATATTTATGCTATTAGGATTTTACAATATATTTATGCTATTGTTAGGATTTTGCAGGAAATTCATAACTTGTGAATGCTATTGTTCGGATTTTGTAGGAAATATTTATATGAATGCTATTGTTAGGATTTAAAGTGTAATAGTGTTAGCACTAATATATTTATGTGAATGCTAGTGTTAGCAATAATATATTTATGTGAATGCTAGTGTTAGAATTTAAAGTGTAATAGTGTTAGAATATTTGTGTGAATGCTATTGTTAGATTTTTAGGATTTTTAGTATTGTTTTACGGTTTGTAGGATTTGTGCAATTTTTTGATTTGTCAATGTGACAAAGTGAATAGATTCCAACGTTTGGGGCAAATGCTACTGTTTTTAGATTATTTGTTAAATAGAGTGTTAGATTATTTGTTAAATAGAGTGTTAGATTATTTGATGCAAAGTACTTATGTAATTTTATTTGATGCAAAGTACTTGCAATTTTTGCTACTGTTTTAGGAAGTTTCTAAATTTTGGCCGATGATTAGATCGTTGCACGTTGCATCTTCAGGGAGGTGTGAGTGAACCATGTTGTCTGAACATATATGCAATGTTCATTCCACGTTGTTCGCTGACACCATCCCTGAAGCAATTCTATATGAGGCCTTGCTGTCTGTTTTGCAATGTTAGGAAGTTTGTAAATTTGGATTAATAGTGTGGATGCAAAGTAGTTGTGCAAAGTAATTGTGTAATTTAGGGTAATTTTATGGATGCTACTATGTAATTTTATTTGATGCAAAGATTATAATGCTACAATGTAATAAATAGCGTGGATGCAAGTGTTGAAATTTGTGAATGAAAGTGTTAGAATTTGTGAAATAGTATTGTGAAAATGCAACCACAATTTCCCGCGGCAACGCGCGGGGAATGCAACCACAATTTCCTCAATGCAAAGTACTTGATTTCGTCGATCCCTCGCCTCACCGTTATAACTTGACATCATGTAGGAATCTCGCCGTCTATCCCTCGCCTCACCGTCGTCCTTTCTGTGACCTTCCCGAGTCTCGTTGATCCCGCGCCTCACCGTCGTTCCCGAGCATCCCCTCGTGCCCTCCCCCGCGGTGAGCCTCTACCGTGCGCACATGTTATTTCTTTACAATAATGCCGCCGCCCGATTTGGCACTAAATTGTTCTATCTTTTTTTTTTGTATTAGTTAAGCTATGGACGGCAGAGCAGGGGAAGATCAATTGTTCGACATCATCAGAGATGGTGAAGATGATGGATCGCAATATTTTAACATGTCCGGTGGTGAAATGGAGGACGAGGAGATTTATAACTTAGAAGCTCATCCATCCGCCTCGAACAATAATGCCGATGAGAATGTAGCGCAGAATACCGACGAGGTATACATAGCTTATGGTGATAAATTAATGATTTGATATGTGTACATATACATGTTTTAACATAATATTTCTTCTTTTAGCCCTCCGGATCGGGATCGAGCAAGTCTGTTAAAAGAAAACGAGGCCCGACCAAAAAGTTAAAAGAAGAAAGATTTGATATCGAAGAAATCTCTGAAATTGGCGAACCGATTGCTCCGAAAGAGCACGCACGTAAATTTGTGAGTCAGTGCGGAGTTATTGTTCGGGACAACATTCCGATCACCATCCGAGAATGGCACAAGCCGAAGGGTGGAGGAGAGAGTTTTGTGTCAGATATTTGCAAGAGGGAACTTCTGAAGTCCGTTTTCCACAATTTCGCCCTACCGACAGGCCTCGGAGATGCCGAGAAAAAGAAAGTCTTCCAGTGGACTCTAAAGAAAATGGCCGAACAATTCATGAACTACAAGAAAAGGTTATACCAGCAATTCATCAAGACAAAGAAAACCCCTAATTTTGAAGACGTACAGTACAGGAGGATAAGAGATCAGTGGCAAGAATTCAAGGACTACAAGGAATCAGAAGAAGCTCTGGAAAAGTCGGCGAAAAATAAGTTGAATGCCGACAAAAAGCAATATTTCCAACGTTTGGGGCCAGGTGGCTATAAGACCGCCATTCCTAAGTGGCAAGAAAGGGACGCCAAGTTAATTGCTGCCGGGGTCACTCCAAGTACATCAAGCTATCCCGCAAGGGCGAGACATTGGGCGTACAGCGTCGGGCTGGAGCCCGACCCACAGACAGGGAATCTTGTGTTGAAGGAAAAGGTTAAACCAGGCCCCGAGGGAGAGCCCGAAAGAGAAAAAATTCGGAATAAAGCCAAAGAACTTGATGATGCAGTAGTTGCCGCTCGGGAGGGAAGGTTCGCGCCCAATAGAGAGAAGGACGAGCTGTCACTCGCCCTCGGGAATCCTGAACACACTGGGCGAGTACGAGGCGTGGGCGTCGTCCCTTGGAAGGTTGGGTTCCCCGAGCATAGGGACACCTACAGGAGTCGCGACAGGAAGAAGAAACAGGAGGCAGAGAAATATCAGCGGTTGGAAGACATGATAATAGACCTGCGACATGAAATGAGGCAGAAAAAGGTATCTGAGCCGCAGGAGGACCAACTTGATATGGCATCTCAGCGGAAAAGCAGCGTGGCTTCCACACAAAATGTCCAGCCTGATGACGCAACATACCCCGTGGATCAGATTCAGGGGCGAACAAACTGTGAGCTGCACATCAAGATGAGGAACCTATCCATAAAGGTGGCGGTCGGCTTTGCTTTAGAGAATATACCCGGAGCAACCCTTCATGGCGGTCAGATTCCAGCTGGCTACGCGCGAGTCGGGGTGGACGAAATTATGAACGGATTCGAGGACCTAGAGCTTGACTTTCCTGGAGCTGAAGGGGAGACGACACTGGGAGAAGTGTTGCGCGGAATCATTCTATGGAGAAAGGAACACATCGTGTTTCCTGGAGAATCGACGCGTAGGCCACCAACCCCTCCGAGTAGCAATCAACCTCCAAGTCCACCCCGCATTGAAAATATGGACACCGAGAGGGAACCCAGCGCGACTCCATCTCCCCGGTGCGCGAGTCCAACCCAGCGGGAGTCCACCCCGGAGCGTGCAAAGAGTCCACTCCAGCGGGAGTCCACCCCGGAGCGTGCAAAGAGTCCACTCCAGCGGGAGTCCACCCCGGAACTTGCAAAGAGTCCACTCCAGCGGGAGTCCACCCCGGAGCTTGCAAAGAGTCCGCCCACCGGCAATAGGACCTTCTCAATGAGGCAGAAGATGCTTGCCGGTGCGTCGAGTGGTGCTCCAAAGGACACCTACAAGTACGGGCCGTCGTTGAAGGATCTTCCGGTGTTAACTTACCACCGGACCGTTGAGGAGAATGCTCCCTTGGTCAAAGCTCACAATGCCGCACACTTTGCGAAGAAAGTGCCCGAGCCAAAACAGGTACTAAACCCTAAGGGTGTTAAACACTTTTTAGACATCGTCTGTGATCCTGACCGTAGAACTTTGCCTGATAACTATGAACGCTCTATCTCGAAGAGTTTTGACACGCAAGAGGAGAATAAAAAGAAAAGGGTTGCTGCACAGAAGAAGAAGAAGAAGGGGAAAAAGGTTCCCCAGCTCGGAGAACAGAAAGTACAGTCGGTCGGCCCGCTGAAGGTTCAGACAGACAAGAGTCCCAACGTTGGGACAAATGTTCCTGTTACTGACTACATGGACGATGATGCATTTGACGCACTTTTCCCCAAGTCGACTGAGATAGCACGGACGTTTGTCTACGGGAAAGATCTTCTCCCTAGTGATGAGATGGTGCGTCTAGCTTTTCAAATGCGGAGATTGCATGACTGGTACATGAAGGTTGCAAAGGACAAGCAACTTGTGTTTTACGTGACATACCGAGAAGACCAATTCTTCGTCAACCACGAGATATGTATCGAATTTGATGAATTATGGCAGTTATACAACCGGCGTGCTCTCGACGCAACTATCATGAGTTGCTATGTTCTGTAAGTGTTTTTTCTAAATGTCTAGCTGAGCATGTAATTATCCTCACTAATTGAGCCTGTAATTATCTGCACTATATTCTTTCATATGCTATTATATATGCAGGTGGATGCTTATCGAGTGCAAAAGGAAAAGACTCTGGGAAGTTGGGTTCATTGACCCATCTATCGTTAACTGCAAAAACTTAGAGCGGAAGCCCGGGGACTGCGAGGAGGCATTGTTGAGGTCGCTATTGAGCCAAACACATGCGGCAGATATACTTCTTCCTTACAACTTCAAGTGAGTGTGACTGTCTTCAACACATTTCTATATTGCTAATGACTAGATGTTAAGTTTAATTGATGAGTTATATTCATGCCTCACTATATAAACGTGTGCAGCTTCCATTGGATTCTACTGGACATTATCATTGACAAGGGATTAGTTGAAGTATTTGACTCATTACGCAAACCACAATCATACTACCAGGACTTGATTGACATGCTTCAGAGGTAATTTCAACCATTAACCCCATTTCATGATATCAAGTAATCATAACACATTTATTCATTTGCTTTTGTGAGTAGGGTTTGGAAAATATTCATCAAGAGAGAGAGGGGTGAATGGAAACCAGAGCTGACTATTAAACATATTGATGTAAGTGTGCTACTATTAAACATAGTCTCTTTAATTCATCATCATTTTGAATTATTATTTAATTAAGTTATATTCTCGTAAAGACCATGAAGCAGCCTCCGGGAAATGAATTATGTGGATTCTACGTCTGCGAGTTCATGAGGACCTTGAGCGTTGAGCAGGCGTCGCGTGAAAAAAGAATGGATGTGAGTGTGACTGGCTTGTACTATATTTCAATCTTATTATGATTTGATATATATATATACACACACAACTAATATATTCATATTGATCTCGTTTAAAGCTTAACGACAAGCGGAACGCCATCCTACCACATCAGCGCGTAGAAGCAATTCAAGAGGAGATAGCGGGATTTATCCTTGAGGAGGTCATGAATCCAAAGGGAGAATACCATAATCCTAAATATAGCTATGCCATATGAAAGAGGAGGATGTATGACATTATTGCGATCTCTATACACCGGATTGTATATATGTATATATGTATGTAATAACGTAGTATGAATATGTCATATATCTAAATTATATTATATATCAACGTTTACCGTATGTAGTAGCGTAGAATACATATACGGAAGTATATTACGTATGCATCAACGTGTACCGTGTATATATATAATACCGTATGAATGTATAACAGTAGATGAAAAAGAAAACATAAAATAAAATTGCAGTGAAGAAAAGAAAACAGATAACAGAAAAAAAAGGAAACGAAAAATAAATTGCAAAACCCTTAAAACCTAAACCCTTTAGTACCGGCCGGTGTTACCGACCGGTACTAAAAGTTCTCCGCACGAGCTCGAGCCCCACGCCCAGGTGGGGGCCCTTTTAGTACCGGACGATAAGAAACCGGTACTGATGCTGGGGGGGCATCAGTCCCGATTGCGCAGTACCGGTTGCGAAACCGGTACTGATGCTCCTCCCCGACCGGTACTAAAGAGCCGTTTTCCACTAGTGAGGCTGCGCCATACAGGTTCACAATGCAGGCTTATAACTCTCCCAAGGTACTCGGGGGCTCGCCACACAAGTCAAAACAGAAGCAAGCACTCGCACAGTAACGAAAACAATTTCATTCGTTACTCAAGAACTCTTTTAGCTTCATATACTGTCATTTACATCGGCATAGTCGCCACATCAAACTAACCCAGTACAGAAGAAGGAATCTACTCTCAGTCTGCAGGCTCGGCCTTCGGCGCCCCGAGTGGGCCTACAAGGCGCTCGCTATGCTTCTGCACCTGATCAATCATCTGGCGCGCAGCCATCAAGGTATCGGCGTACTCGGAATCGCCAGGTAGTCCACCCATCAACCTCCCCAACGGAAGGTTAGGCCGATGCAGCCGAACGCACGCCAGAGCCGCATTCGCCCCGGCGACAAGCTGGGCGTGGACGATCTCCTGCAGAGCATCACCATCACGGAACCTCTCCAGCAAGGCGGCCAACCCATGCGGCTGCCCATTGTGCGGGAAGTAGACGCGGTGGATATGCCACAGGGTCTTCCGGCAATTCTCCAAGAGGAAAGCCGCACGCCAAGTCCGGTCAAGCATGCGAGCAAGAATGCGCCCTCGCGACTTGTTCACCCAGAATTGGCGAGCTTCGTGAGAGTCGCCAGACGCCTCCCGGGTAACACGCTCTTCAACGCGATCCCGCTCAGCCTCCCAATCCGGGTTCACGTCTGCACACACAAAGCTAGAAGTCAGAACCAGCAAGTCTATTACAAGGAAAGGCAGCCGCAGAGGATACCAACCTTGAAGCTGCCGACTGATGAGATCGATTTCCCCAATCAGAAAATCTTCACGCTGGGAAAAACCTGCAGTAGGATGCGACTTGGAGCGCTGCAAGAGCAGCTCGGTATTCTTCAAGGTAGCCTCAAGCTCAACCACCTTATTCTTCAAGTAAGTGATTATGCGCTGGTCGTTCGCGCTTCGCGGCGGAGCCGGCGCCGCCCGACGACGACGAGCACCCGACGAAGAACCCTCACCGCTAGGACCAGCCGCAGAAGCAGAAGACGTGCCGCAGCGCAAGTTAGTCTGTCATGAACGTGCAGAATCAATACCAGTATACGACTGCTCAGCAAAAGACAAATATGATGGGAAGAAACATTCAATTTCAGCCAAAATATTGTCAAAGGACAAAAGACCCGACAAAATATCGATCAGCCGTAATTACAAACCAAAAGTTATCAGTACATGAAACTGCGACGGCTAAGCCCCTACAACTACTCCTGGGCAACAGACTCCGACTGCGAGCGACTCTTCCGAGCAGCAGCCGCCTCAGTTGCCTTGGCCAGCGCCCTCTCAAAGGTGGCCACAAGCTTCGCAGCTAGCTGTGCAGTCCGCGCTTTCACCCCGCCTAGGGACGCGGTCCGGCCATCAGGCCTCCGAGGGAAGCCATCGACGACCCTCTCGAAGTCGCCCTGAATTTGGTGACCTAGAAGGAGCTGGAAGGTGAGCTCTGAGCCGCGTACCGTCTGCGTCCGAGTAAAGTCGGCGAGGGTGGTCGCGCCATCTTCAAACGGAGCAACAAGGGCATCCACGGCAGTCGGCGGCGGGTCGCTTGGGAAGATGTTGCGATGCACCGTCGTAAGAGCTCCCGTCGACTTCTTCAGCGCATCTGTTGACTTCTTCAGCGCATCAGACGCATACGCGCAGACACGGTCAATGAAGCCGACAGCTGTCGCCAAGTCGATGGTGTCACTCGACGAGCCCTCCTTAGGAGCTCCACCGCACGTCTCTGCGCAAGTCAAGCATCAGACAAAGGCAAAAGCAAAACACAGTAGGCATCAAGCCGAAACTTACCCCCAAGAGCGCTGGCGAGTGAAAGGAGGCGGTCGACTTGAGTCTTCTCTTGGTCAACCCGCACCCGCTCACGCTCCCGGAACTCGAGCAGAGCTTTCTCAAGCTCAGCCTGAGCCTGGAGCTTCAGCTCTAGCTCAGCAACCCGCTCGGTAGCCTGGTCCAGAGAAGCACGCAGCTGGTCCCTCTCCTTCTCCAGGTGAACATAAGCCGCGGCCGCCTCTAGCTGCTGGCGGTAGTACGGCTGAAACAAAAACATGATCTTAATAAAGTTGCGGGCGACTCTACTAGTCACCCACACCTTCGGGGGCTACTCCCATCGGGAGCGCTGATCGCGCACCCGATGACAATTCAAGACTACAAGTACAAGTACAAAGGACTTACGTGGTCCAGAAGGTCGACATCTGCGGAAGGCGGCGGAGGAGCGCGACTCGAAGACGCGATGACGGCAGGTTGCGTGCGTTCCTCAACTGCTACCCTGGTCACCAGCTCGGTCGAAGGGGCGGACGTATGCTCCACCTCACGATGAGGCGAGTGGACATCGCCAGAACGACGGCTGAAGCAAAACAGAACAATGACCAACTAAAGGACTGGAACTACAGAAGACAACTCGGAGTCAACAAGGTACTCACCTGGTGGTCTCGAGGTCATCATCACTCCCCAAGGAGACAGACGGCAGCCGCGCGAACGCGCGTGGCGGCGCGGAGCTGACAGGGGGGGCAGCCAGCGGCTCACTCCAGCCGCCAAGAGACCGCGCACCCGACGACGTCGCGACGACCTCCTCTGGATCAGCATCTGCACCCCTAGCAGGCGACGAAGCAGTCGCAGATTCACCGCCACTCCCGCGCTTCTGCCTCTTCCGGGCAGGTTCTACCTCGTCATCGTCATCCTCCACTTCGTCGTCGGGAGAGACAGCGGACGGCAGCTCGTCGTCGTCGTCCTCCTCCACAACCCTCGACTCGTCGTCGGATCCATTTTCAGGGAGAGGAGGAAGGCTGACTAGCAGAGATCGACCCTGAAGCAAGTAGACGCAAGTCGAATTAAGAAGCAGGACTTCAAGACAAGAAGAAACAAAGAGAACAAAAAAGAACATTACCTCAGGAACGGGGTTCGTCGCCCCATATGCGGCAACCGGGCAATTGACGTTGCAAGTATCCGCGGCTCGGAGGTTGGTGATGGACCTCACCTTGGCTTCCACCTCCTCGTTGTCAAGTGGCTCGGCGCTGACGCCCTCGACGGCCCACATCGGGTGGGGCCGAACGGCAAGCGGCTGCACCCGAAGACGGAAGAAGGCGGCCATCAAGAAGACGCCACCCGCCTCGCGCCCAAGGGTCTTTGTGAGGTCCCGCAGCAAGCCCAGCAGTGGCCATGCGGCTTCCTTCTCCTCCGCAGTCAGCGGGTGCGACCAGGCACGAGTCTTCCGCAGTTCGCGCCCGCTGTCGAACGCCGCCAGGCCATCCTGGCTCGACTGAACGTAGAACCACTTCTTGCGCCACCCCTGGACGGAGTCCGACTTCTTCATCTGGAAGTACGCGGTGTCACCGCGCACTTGGATTCCGAAGCCGCCCACGGGGAATGGTAACCCGCTCTTCCCGACGTTCTTGCGAACGAGGAAGAGCGACTTCCACAGCGCCCAATGGGGCGCGACACCCAGAAAGCACTCGCAAAGGACAATAAAGCCCGCGATGCTCAAGACGCCATTGGGGGTCAGATCATGGATCTGAACCCCATAGGCATACAAGAGACCGCGCACAAAATCGTGCAAGGGGAACCCGAAGCCCCGCGGAAGGAAATCCACGAAGCATACGCGTTCCCCATCACGGGGTGTGGGATAAACTTCTTTGCCAGGAGCGCGTACCTGGACTTGATCCGCGGGAGGAAGCAGACCTTGAGCACGGAGGAGTTCGACCTCCGCCTTCTTCACAGACGACCTCTGCCAGTCGCCGTCGGGCTTCTTCATCAGCCCGGCTTCGTCGACGGCGGCGGAGGAACCAGCGGCAGTCTTCGGCTTGCCCATGGCTTCGCGGGGCAGCGCAAGGTGCGCGGACAAATAGCACGGAGCTCTGGTGAGGGTGAGAATGGCAGAAGGCAGAGGAAAGGAGGCGCGGACGAATGGAGAAGACGATGCCCTCGCGCTGCGGCGCAGTACTTATGCCCCAGCAAAATCAATCTCAGCCTTCCGTCGCGCAGCGGTTCAGAGCATCCACATCCCGCCGTCCACGTGTCAAGCAAAGAGGCCAACCGTCGCCGCCCACCTCCTCCACTACGCACAAGAATCGAGGCGTCATCATCGTGCGCGAAAATTTCGCGCCCAGCTCGGAGACATGACAACTGCTGACCGCGGTCAGCGCTGCCAGCGGGCCTCGCCATGTCACGTCCCATCGGGCGCAGAGGCGTGCAAGGAAACGTCAGCAGCGACGTCATCAAGCCAACGGTTCCAAGCAAGAGAAAACAGCGCGTTAACTCGAGCGCAAGATTCTAGTGGTAAGCTTCTAAGCTGAAACAACTTAAAACAGTGCGCTGGTCAAAGAACCCGAAACATCTATTCGGGTGACAAAAAGAGTCGAGTAAGCTCCAGCAGCGGAATCAAATTTACATGTAAGCCAACAGGCCGAATAGAAACAAGCTTCACATGAAGAACAAGACAAAGGAAATTCGACTGAGCGTATTACTCCCATCGGGAGTGTCCTCTTCGACTGAAGGAAACGAGTACAAGCTCAAGATCAAGCAATCCAATGGCGCGTCCAGGAGGAGGAAGTCCTTTGCCCGACGCTGCGCTTCGACCAAGCACTCGGGGGCTACTAACGTGGGGCTACCTTTCGACTAGCCCACAATGAGGCCACCTGGGCCGCGCCAAGCATGGAGAAGCCCACAGAAGGCCCACTCGGGGTACCACGTATCCTGATCCAACTCGGTTAGGTTTCATAACCTTCCATATCTGTAACCGACCACCCGAGACCTGGCTACCTATAAAGCCAGGAGGGTTGCCCGTCCTAGAGGACACGCGGACGCTCACGCTCATAGCCGCCACCATAAACCCTAGCGAGATCGCAATCTCGCCATTGTAATCGCTACTCGCATCAATAATCAGACAAGCAGGAAGTAGGGTGTTATCCTCCGGGAGCCTGAACCTGGGTAAATCCTTGCTTGTCAGCCGTCGTGATCACCAACACTTCTCTCTCCCCCCATCAATCAACCCGGGGTGCACAACCCAGGGATTTGCCGAGTTAACACCTCGTCAATTACCTTCTTTTTCTTCTAATTATTCGTATTGTCTTACATGCTGCCATAAGATTTTTCGTGATCCGTGAGCATCTGTCACGTTCAGAATGAGACAAGGAATGGATCCCTTATCTATTGCAATTACTGATGTATAGACTGCCGTGTTTTGAAAGCAGGTTCTTTACCTAATTATTCGTTTGTCTTACATGCTACGTATTATAAAAAAAATCGTCATCCCTGAGCACCTGGCATGTTTAGAATGGGACAAGGAATAATATAGTTCTGACAAGAATGCCTGAACAAAAAATGTTCTAGGCTAGGTCCCAAAGAGGCGTAACTCTCTGCCTTAATTTTGAACAACGAGACACAAAAACCGACGTAACGTTTGCGGAGTCACATGTGTGCATTTTGTTTCACCGTATGGCAACCAAACATGAAAATCGATGTATGACTACATCACAACTAGAACGTACACATCTCCATGAGAGATAGCATACATGTTGTGTTCTCTCTATATAATTGTTGTACAAGCTGTGATGAATATGTTTCTCCAAAACTTCTCCTCCCAGCCGTGCAAATGGAGCTAGAAAACAAGAGAGTTGTTGCCGTTTCATTGGCTACTAGGTGAATTTGGTGCAGCGTGACGCCACGCCCTTGGCGTGATATTGGGGTGTTTCATAACGTCGTTGTAAAGAATGGCATAGATCTTATCTGACAAATATACTACTCATTTTTTCATGAAAGCGTGAACTTACCCATAGATATATGTCCTGAAAAAAGTTGATGTTATTTTTGCCTATTTTTTTATACAAAAAAGCGTTGTAACACGACCCTCACACACTAGTTGATGTTAGTTTTGCCTTTCAAATGAAAATTTAAGAGATCTTTTTTCATAGTGAAAAGAGGTGACCCCGGGAAACCCATAACAGGTAGTAGGTGCAGATGCACACACTATAAAAAACAAATTTCAAAATTTCAAAAAGTACAAAATAAAAATTGCGGGGACATTTATCTTAGCACAAAAAGTGACGCGAAGGAAAAACATGTTTTGTGACCTATGTAAAATAGACAAATCCGGCTGCTCCAAAATGATTTTGTATGAGACATTTTTTGTATTTTTACACGGGCCACTAAAAATATTTTTCTACGCGACACTTTTGTGCAAACATTAAATGTCATAATTTATATCCGAATTTATTTCTAGAACTGTCTGACATTCTGAAAATAAAATAAAAATGTTTTACAATAATAGGTGCATATGCACCTACTACCCAAAACGCCGCCTTCGGTGACCCCGATTTAATTAATAAAACCAGTAGCTATAATTTTAGGAGATTTTACGGGTTGTATGCGCTGTCTTAATCCTAGCAATATTGTTTTTTAGGCTTAGTAATAATAATATAATATACTCATATGTGAACAAGTCTTTGATTTACACGTATGGGCTGATACTTCTGCCTTTCTCTCTATCCTATGGCCGTACAGATGGCCTGTAGCTTCTTAAGAGAGGCCAAAGCCCTGTCGCGTGGATTGGGAAAGCCCACACACACGACGCGCAGGAAACGGTGCTTATATTTCTGGAGTATCTCGAACATTTTAGTCCCACATCGAGGATCATAACACGTTCATCCCAGCTTAAAATAGATCCAGAATGGCTTGTAGGCGTGCCTAATGAGAGCACATACCATCACACGGCTTTGTCCGTGCATGTGCGGTCTGCACAAAGTAGCAACCCCAATTGGAAATCTAAGTTGAAGCGATCCGCCGGTCACTTGATGATCGGTGATAATTGCAGCGTATGACATATGCGCCTGGTACCACTCTTCTTTTTTCTTTTTACCCAATCCAATTCGACATGGAAACATAGCCAGCCAGCACGGTGCTACAGCTCTTCAGGGAGATGCAGGTGCTCGGTTTCGACAGGCAGATGTCTTGCCTTATGCCTTACATTGAGGTTGGGAAGGAGATACATGCTCAGCTGGTCCTTCTTGGTCTTTCCTCAGAGGATCTTGTGGGCAACGCTCTGAACTGACCGACATGTACTCAAAATGCGCCATGCTCGATGCTGCAAACACCAATTTTGTCAAACAAAAAAAAACGAAAAGGCTGGCGTTTCGTGGACAGCAATGATAGTTGATAAGTGGCCATGTCCACAATGGGCAGCAGAGAGCACTGCAGTTTTTCTGTGACATGAGAAGAGGTGATCTAAGCCCAAACAGGGCGGTATTTTCAATCATCGTTAAGGCTTCCTCGAGCCTGGCAAGTGGCAACTGGCAACGATCGGATTAGGAAGGCAATTGCATTCTTACCTAATATAAGATCAGGCCATGTGACCAGCGTGTCCTCAGGAAGTGCCCTTCTTGAGATGTATGCAAAGTGCGGCTGCTTGGATGAGGCGCTCCGGACATTGGTGAGATGCCTGAGGAATTTCATCCCCTGTTATTTCAACCTACCCGCACTATGGACAGGCAAAGAATGCCGTCAAGAATGAAATGTATGCTTCGTTATCGAAAATTCATTCCCAGAACTAAGAGGATACGCACCTAGCGTCTGCAACGTTCATTTCAGATCCGACATTGCTTCGTTATGGGTTTAACTTTAAACCACACCCAGTGACCTTTTTTTTTTTTGAAACGTCACCCAGTCACCTTCTTGAGTGTACTGTCAACCTGCAGTCAGAACGGTCTTGTAGAAGATGTATGAATTACATTCAATTGATGCATATCCCCCTGGAAGGAAGGAACACCATTACGTGTGTTGTTCATACATTAGGCTGGGTGGGACGTTTTAACAAAGTTCAGAAAATGTTGAGGGAGATGTCATTTGAACATGATCCGATCATTTGGAGCTCTACCCTTCACTCGTGCAAGATGCATGGAAACCAGGATTTAACCTGAGTGGCAGCTCAAAAAATGTTCGGTATGGGACCCATAGCCGCGACACCATAAGTCATACGGAGTATTTTTTTTCTCCAACATATATGTGAAATTTGGTAAATGGGAAGATGCTGCACACGTGAAGAAGACCACGAGAGATCAAGCACTTCCTTGAAACAGCCTTCCACGAGAGATCAAGACCACAAGGATTTTGAAACGTAGACCACTAACATCCTCGGGCGGAAACCCTAGCCCCCCGCGTCGCTCCCGCGAGCGACCGGGGGCTCCCTCGCGCCGCCACCCCTCCCGTCTCTCCCTTCCCCTCCCTCTCCTCGCTGCCGCCGGAGGGCGTCGCCGGGCAAAGCCCGGCGGCGTCGGCGGCGGCGGGGCCTCTCTTCCCCCCTCGCGTGGTCCAAGGCGGCGCGGGCTGCGGCGGCAGCTGGGGGCGCGATGCTAGGCGCGGGGCATGGCGGCGGTGTTGGCCGGCGACGGCGCGACGGGGTGGAGGCTGCGTGGTCTTGCGGATGGAGTCCGTGGCGGCGGCGAGGCTCCTAGCCTTGTGGTCGTCGATGGGCTTCAGCGGGCGCGGCCTGGCGGCGGCGGACCTGGTGGCCGGCGGCAAGCGGTTGGGGGAGGCTTCGGCTTGCAGGTGGGTCGAGGCGACGACAGTCGTACGCTGCAGTGCGGGCATGGAGCCTCTGGCCCGATCTAGGCCTGGGGTTCCGTGCTCTGCATCTGGTCGGCAACCACTCCGGTGGTGGAGGGGTACCTCCTGGGTCTGCGCCATGAATTCCGGCCAGGTCGGCGGCTGCGACCACCATGCGCTGCAGTGCAGGCGTGGAGCCCCTGGGCCCGATCTGGGCCAGGCAGGTCTGATCTGGGCCTGGGGCTCCTAGTTTCGCATCTGGTCGGCGACCACCTCCGGTGGTGGAGGGGTACCTCCCAGTGGTCGCGTCGGCCAGGTTCGGGTTTGTGTGCGTGTCGCCGTTCTCGGGGTGCGACCGTGGGTGGTACGGAGGCGCCGTCTCCACCTATCAACTTCACCCCGCTAACCACCAGCAGCCGTTCGCCGACCTACCTTGCCCGTTAATGGTCTCGTGTGGTCTACTGCTCAACGGGTTCGAGTTCGGGGACGCCGGGGCGGCGGCCTGCGTGGTGCAGCGCTGCTGCCTTTGGCCGGTAGTGGTGGATGGTGCGCGGCTGCGGCTGGGACCGCGACCCTTCGGGCGTCCTCCCCCCGTAGCCTCTTCATCGATCCGGGTCTGGCATGCTTCTCTCCACGGCCGGCGGCGTGCTCACGTGGCGAGTGGTAGTGGCGTGGTGGAGACTCTGCGGCGGCGGCGGCCTTCGGACTGCAGCATGGCGGCGGGATGGGTACGGGCCAGGCGGGTCTGGGCTGATCCAGCTACCGTGTCCAGTCGGCTCCGGTGGAGGGAGGTCCCTCCAGTGGGCTAACGCGCGCTAGGTTTCCCCCTCAGATCCGTCGATCCTGCGGTGTGTTTTGTCCCTGTCCTAGGGTGGAGTGCGCGGATGCCGGGGCAGCGGCCCTGGGTGGCGGTTCACATGGGTTGCTCTCCGGCGAGCACCATGGTGACGGTGGTGGCTGCATCGTTTGGCTGTGTGGACAGCGAAGGGGGCAGCGGTGGGTGGCTCGGGCGCGTTCCGGCGGTGCCTGGATCTGGAGTGCCTTGCGCTTTCGTCCTGCGACCCTTTTTGTGTCACGGGGGAGTGACCGAGCAAAAGCTCTGTGCTTTGGCACTGATGACGGCGACGCCCGCGGGTGCCGCTCTCCTCTTGAAGACGTCGTCTTGGGGATCTCCCTCGTGTCAGGGTTCCGGGTGAAAACCCAAGTCCTTTTGGACTCGGCGGCGGCGACGCTTTGCGCCGTCACCCTCTTGGGGGCGTATTCGTGGAGCTCAGGCGAGTTAGGGTTTAGCGTGGAGCTGGTTTGCTTGTCCGGCTGCGTAGTCGTGTTGTTTCGCTTTCAGCGTTTTCGATGTGGCTTTTGTAGCTCGGTTTTCTTAGGATCTTCTTTGTAAGAGGGTTGCCTCACTACCTTGTATCGTTCGGCCGTTGTGGCGAAACAGGCTTTCGCCCCGCTTTATAAATAAAGTCATACGGCCGGACCAATGCAATGTGATGAGGGAATCCTCTTACAAAGCAAAACACAGATAAACACAAAAGTGCCACCACGCCTCCTTGGGAAAAACTCGAGATGACTAACTACAGTTGCCACCACGCCTCCTTGTGAAACCATCGTACCTAGTCGCACACACCCACCAACTTGTCGGCGGAGAAAGCCGCCTGCCCTCTCGCTCCTATCCGTGGAGCGCCAATCTTGAATGTGGTGGAGACATAGTCACGTGTATGAGACAGGAGGTCGCCGAGAACATCTCATGCCTGCCAAAAGGGCCTTCAGACAGGATCCGAATATGCCCACTGAAGACACCAGAGCGAGACCAAGAGGTATTGGAGCTCAACGATGACACCCCCGGGAGAGGGTGACGGCGCTGCATGGCGCCATCGTCAAGACCAAGACTGAAAGGGCATGTGCCCTCTTATATGGTTTTGGTAATTGATGACAATCCATATGGACTAATGTGTGTGTTGAGCATATTGCAAGTATGTCTTGAAGATGTCAAGACATCACCCATATGAAGATAGATGGGAGCATATTGCAAGTATGTCTTGAAGATGTCAAGACATCACCTATATGAAGATAGATGGGATGATACGAGATTGATCAAGATGTTGATCAACACACGAAGCTACAAGATGTACCAAGTGGATCATGTATCCATTGGATGGTAAGCCATTGTCCATATAGCTTTGTGAACAAACCCAAGTGTGTGTGGTATCTATATGTGGAGTTAGGTATCTTCCCATGGGCTTGCAACAAGAAGAACATCTCATAGAGCTCATGGAGAATGATGTCATGCGGTATTCGTCATCAAGGTTAAGAAGTGCAAGACCAAGAGAAGCATTTCGGAGATATCTTATGCTTGTAGCTTGGAGGTCGAAATGAAGACATGAAGACGAAGCTAATGGAGCTTGGAGATTGACATGAAGACGAAGCTAAGCGAGGCTCTCCCATAATGGCGTATGGGGGAGTATTTGGAGAAGTCTTCACCAAGCATGTGCTAGCAAGCGCAATCAAGAAAGGTGGTCCACTTGGAGAGATCAAGACCGTCTTCGTCTAGCTCAAGTGGAATGCTCAAGGCTCAAGTGGATTGCTCAAGGCAAAGGTTTGTTCTTGATAGGGCTATAGGATAGACAGGCGTACTATCAAGAGGGGCTCTCGAGGGAGTAACTTGATCGCATCTTTGTGGAGAGCTCAAACCGTTGCATGCTTGACATATCATCTTTCTTGGTTCTTATTTGGCTTTTCACCTTGTTGGGTTTTGGTGCTTGTCGTGATCTTCATGACAAGACCAAGTTCTTCGAAAAAGGTTTTAGTATGGAAAACTTGTTGCGTTTTCGGTGTGGAAATATGACCGGTTCAACCTTGAGCAAAGTTCCACACCTTCACATGTGTGGGGACTTTGCTCTATTTATGGTTTTTGTAGCTTTCTCCTTGTCGGTACCTTTCCAACGGAGTTGGTTTCACCTCATTCGGAGTTATTATGCAAAAGTTATTTCAGTTCTGATGTTTCTGCAGTTTTCGGAGGGGCGGAAATTTCCGGACCCCAGACCGGAGATTTTCAACCCGGAGAATTTTTCGCCAAGTCTTAAAGATTTTCTGCACTGCACTCAACTGGCTCTCAGTCGGATTTTCCGCCGGAAATTTCCGGTCCCGGTTCGGAAATTTCCGAACGACCAAGTTAAGTTTTTCGCCAAGTCTTATTTGATATCAGCACTGGTCGCTTTCAGCTCTCAGTCGGATTTCCTACCGGAGATTTCCGGGGTTCGGAAATTTCCGAACTTAGGTCCGGAAATTTCCGGCCGTCAGACCGGAAATTTCCGAACCAAGTTCGGAAATTTCCGAGCTGACGATTCCCAACGGCTAGAAAACTGGGAGGGCTATAAATACCCCTCCCCTTCTTCTTCCTTGGGCTGCTCGTTTTTCCCCTCTCTCTCCTGCCATTGTTGACCTTGGAAAAGCTTGCCCCCTCTCAATTCCTCACATGATTCTTGCATATCTTTGAGGGAAAAGTGAGAGGAGATCTAGATCTACGTTTCCACCAATCCATCTCTCCTCTAAGTGAGGGGAACCTAGTGGATCTAGATCTAGGAGTTCCTTTGTGGTTCTCCTTCTTTGTTCTTCCTCTCTTTTCCCCCCCACAAGCATTAGTTGCTTTTGGTGGGATTAGGGAGTGAGGGACTTGACTCCTTTGTGGTTTCTTTGTTCTTCCTCTCTCCTCCCCCCATAAGCATTAGTTGCTTTTGGTGGGATTTGGGAGTGAAGAACTTGTGTTCTTGCCATTGCATCGGTTGCATCGGTTTGAGCCCTCCACGTGATTCGTGGTGGTGAAATTCGTGAGCTTGTTACTCTTGGGTCCTTGGACCCTAGACGCCTTAGTGGCCGGCCTTTGTGGCGGAGACCTTTTGTGGTCGGTTAGGACCTTTTGTGGTCAACGCCTTTGTGGCTAGTTGGGACCTTTGTGGTCAAGTTAGACCTATTGTGGTCAAGACCTTGTGTGGTCTTTTGGGAGCCCCCAATTCGGTTGTGGGTGTGTGCCCCAAGGTTGTTGTACGGGATTGTTCTCCGCCCCAAAGGAGTTCATAGTGGAAGGTGAACCCGGACCTTTGTGGTCGAGTTCATCGGAGAATAAGGTGAGGCCTTTGTGGCGTTGAGTCGGACCTGTGGTGGTCACTCACACCTCTCCAACGAGACGTACTCCCCTAAGAAGGAGGAACTCGGGAATACATCCTCGTCTCCGCGTGCCTCGGTTATCTCTATACCCGAGCTCTTTACTTATGCACTTTACATTGTGATAGCCTTCGTGCTTGAAGTCATTTACATTGTGATAGCCTTCGTGCTTGAAGTCATTTACCTTGTTATCACTTTGTTGCTTGTCTTGCTTAGCATAAGTTGTTGGTGCACATAGGTTCACCTAGTATATTTAGGTTGTGTTCCTGATAAGTTAAACACTATGTTTTATTCCGCATTTATCAACCCTAAATTGTAAAAAGTGTACCTCGCCTATTCACCCCCCCCCCCCCCCCTCTAGGCGACGTCTTTCCTTTCAAAGACGGTCGAAGGTTTTCACCTGGAGCCCTAACACAGGGAAGATTACCACAACAACGCCGCCAAGAGGGTTAAGACACTAGCAGGCATCGCCGCCGCCGGCGTCAGAGTGCTGAGCTTTCGCCCGGAAGACCTTCACATCTTGACACCACCATCCGGTAGCTCGGTCCGCATACTATCACCAAAGCAGGCCTCCATGACACCATCTGGGTGCCCATTTGCCGAAGCGCCGCCAACACCAGGATCTCCCACCGTCTACTCCTTACCATCCACATGGCCAAGGAGAGAACCATCACCACCGCAGCGCCGCATCACCGGATACGGCCGCGTGATCCACCTTTTTGGCCGCCGCCCGGGTATCCAAGCTCATGCAGACAAGCTAATAACACCTTTCGAACGAATATGGATGAGCACGTCTAGATCTGAACCCGCCCGGTCCATATCCAGCCCAAATACGACCGACAGAAGAGATGGCATGTGATGCACCGGGTGGTGGTGTTGTTGGGAAACCCCTAGAGGAAGGTATGATGAGTGCAGCAGCAAGTCTTCCCTCAGTTATGAAACCAAGGTTATCGAACCAGTAGCAGATGAAGAACACGTCTGAAGGTCTCCCTAGCAATGGCGCCAGAAAACAGGCGTCGAAGGGGAGGTGGAACCTGCACAACACAATCAAACTACTTTGCCCCAACGAAACAGTGAGGTTGTCAATCTCACTGCCTTGCTGTAACAAAGGTTTAAACGTATGTGTGGAGGATGATGTTTGCAGAGAATTAAAGTAACAGTTTGCAGTTGGTTGTATTATCAGTTTAAAGAAAATGACCGGGTCCACAGTTCACTAGTGGTGTCTCTCCATAAATAATAATAATAGCATACATGCGGGTAAACAAATTACAGTTGGGCAATTGACAGAATAAAGAGCTGCATAATGATGCATATACTAATGACATGATGTCTAGTGTGAGATTCATTTGGGCATTACAACAATATACATAGACCGTTCCAACCGCATCTATGACTAATAATCCACCTTCCGGTTAGCGTCCGCACCCCTTTCAGTATTAAGTTGCAAGCAACAGATTATTGCATTAGGCAAAGTGTGTAATGTAAGTAATAACATTATCCTTAGACAAAGTACTACTGTTTTATCCCTATTAGCAACAGTACATCTACAATCTTAGAGCTTGCTGTCACTACCCCAGATTAAATAGAAACATGAACCCACTATCGAGCATAAATACCCCCTCTTGGAGTCACAAGCATCTACTTGGCCAGAGCATCTACTAGCAACGGAGAGCATGCAAGATCATAAACAACACACAACATGATATATTATGAAGCAAATGACTTAGTATTCAATATCCATCGGATCCCAGCAAACACAACATGTAGCATTACATAAAGATGATCTTGATCATGATAGCCAGCTCACAAGATCTAAACATGATGGCACAATAGGAGAAGACAACCATCTAGCTACTGCTATGTACCCGTAGTACAAGGATGAACTACTCACGCATCAGTCCGGAGGCGGGCATGGTGATGTAGAGCCCTCCGGTGATGATTCCCCTCTCCGACAGGGTGCCAGGAAGAGCTTCTGAACCCTCCCGAACTAGGGTTGACGACGGCGGCGGCTCCGTAAGGTTTTTGAGAAAAGTGTTCGGGTGTCTGGTCTTAGGTTTTCGGGGGGTTTAAGTAGGCGAAAGGGCGAAGGCGGTGGAGGCCCGAGGGCCCACCCTCAGGTGCTGGCGTGGCAGAGGGGGGAGCCGCGCCACCACCTGATGGCGGCGCCTCGGTGCCCTTCTTTGTCTCTTCTTCGGACTTCTGGAACGTGTCGGGAAAAATAAGGTATTCGGTATAAAAATTGTCCAATTCCGAGAATATTTCCTTAAGTGGATTTCTGAAACAAAAAACAGCGGAAAACAGGGAACTGGCACTGTGGCATCTTGTTAATAGGTTAGTCCCAGAAAATGCATAAAACAACACACAGTGTATATAAAACATGTAGCAATTGGTATAATATAAGCATGGAACATAAGAAATTATAGATACGTTTGAGACGTATCAAGCATCCCCAAGCTTAGTTCTACTCGTTCTCGAGTAGGTAAAACGATAACAAGAATAATTTCTGAAGTGACATGCTTTCACACAATCTTGATCATATAATAATGTAATGCATGTAAACTGAGATCAAATGAATAAAAGCTGTAGTTTGTATTGATATCAAATGAGTAATGAGTAAACAAGTAGAAAGAACAAAGTAAAACTTTCAATGAATTAGTACTAGAGAACAATCAACCGTGCAAAGTAGATATTAAAGATGATTTAAGCTTCAAGAACAAGAATATAATCATCTAATGAATCAAACATTCATGACAACTTTGTGAAAGTATCAAGTCAAGCAATAACAATATGCACGTAGAAAATCATCTCTCTATTTGTTCACTCAAAGACAAACAAGTGTTCAGCGTTGGTTCCTGGCACCAGGATGTTGTGGCTAAAAGAATAATAATGGGGGTTTGGAAGGCTAACGGAAGAAAGTCTCACACAGCTGAAAGTGATCATTAGACAAGAGGAAGTCTTATAATCGAAGCTATGCAAGGAGTAGTGATTGCCACACAACGGATGCACATAGAGCTATAAGTGTATGAAAGCTCTCCAATGGGACTAGTGGGGGTGCATCCAACTTGCTTGCTCATGAAGACCTAGAGCACTTTTGAGGAAGCTCATCATTGGAATTTACAAGCCAAGTTCTATAATGTGAAGTTCCCCACATAGTTATACAAGTAGAACATGAAGACTCTCTCATATGGAGTAAAGGTGCTAGACATGAGCACAAATGATGACTATGAGTACTACAGGTGCTATAACATGAGCACAAGTGTAAATAAAGAGTAGTAATGTTGCCCCCCTTTTTTTTCCATTTTTTTTTCTTTTTCTGTTTCTCTTTTCGATGGCCTCCATGGCTCTTTTCAATTTTAGGGGCAAACATTCTAATATGACAACATACTTTTGATATAAGGACCTCATAAGGGATAAAACATAGTGTATGAAACGGTGCCTCTGCCAGTGTAGCAGGATATGCAATGATATAGCGTAACATGGGTAAAACCACACATCAGCTGTAAAGAATCATGCAAGGCAATATATAGATGATAAATGACAACAAGTCATGTAATGTAAGATGAAAGTTGCATGGCAATATATTTCGGAACAGCTATGTAAATGCTGTAGTAGGTAGGTATGGTGGATGTTTTGAGTAAGATGTTTGGCTTATTTGTAGGAGAACATGATGAAGATCTCCCACGAGTTTTGGATGTACCCGCGAAGTATGCACCAACTCTCAATGTGAGAAAGGGCAATGCAAAGTACCGAAGAGGCTAGCAAATATGGTGGTGGAAGTGCCATGAAAACCGCAGCTTTAGAACTCACAAGCAAAAAGATTCCAACTAGAAATATGATCTTACAAGGCATAATGAAAATCACTCCATGAGGGACTGTGGCAAATGAACAAGTCACTATTGGGACCCCGACCGTAGCGCATAACACAAAGTCATTACGGTTGCTTTTAACATTAGAAGTCATATATCATTATGCTATCAACTGGATATTTAATTGTGGCACAGCTTCAAGTTTTCTAGACCAACCATTAATCATTCTACTTTACTAAACCATCATGTTTTAACATTAAGCATATTAATATCTCAAAACAACATCAATGATTCAAGTGACACAATTTAATGATTTACAAGATTATGTATCATTTAGTTATACCATCTACTACACTTAACATTTTCTGTTCTTAACCAAACACCAATCAACTTATTTAAAACATAAACTCTCCAAGTATTTAACAATGAAGCAAGAGAGTATAACATATGAGAACTAACAGCTCTGAATAAGAGGTGCATAAAAAATAAGAGCTGAAAGTATTGCAGTAGCTATAGAAGAATACTCAACAAATATAAGAAAAAATAGAAGTATTCAAATGAAAAAGCGGAGCGTGTCTCTCTCCCACACAAGAATGCTAGGATCCATTTTATTCAGAGAACAAGAATAACATAAGAAAAAATAAAAACAAACAGACGCTCCAAGTAAAGCACATAAGATGTGGCGGAATTAAAATATAGTTTCACTAAAGATAACCTGATAAGTTGTTGATGAAGAAGGGGATGCCTTGGGCATCCCCAAGTTTTGACGCTTGAGTCTTCTTGAAATATGCTTGGGTGACCCACGGGGGTATCCCCAAGCTTAGGCTCTTTCATATTCTTGATCATATCATATCATCCTCTCTCTTGATCCTTGAAAACTTACTGCACATCAAACTCAAATTAAACTTCATTAGAGGGTTAGTGCATAATCAAAAATTCTCATATTCTGCATGGAGACAATCATTATCATGGTATTGGACATTAGCTACAGCCGCTGGAATTTTATGGAACAAAAAGATCCATTCAAAAACAGCAAAAGAACCAATGCAAAATAAATGACAGAATCTGTCAAAAACAGAACAGTACGTAAAGACGAATTTTTTCGAGGCACTTAACTTGCTCAAATCAGAAAACTCAAAACTAATTAAAGTTGCGTACATATCTGAGGATCACGCACAAAAAATTCCAGGTCATTTTGATTTTTCTGTGAATTCTAACGAATTAAACGGTGGACAGCAGAAAAACTGTTCCTGCGCAGAAATCCAATTCTAGCATCAACTTTATACTAGAGACTTAACTTGGCACAACTTATGCAATAAAGTAAAGATACAAAGGAATTGCTACAGAGGTATGCATGTTCCTTAACTCAAGAAAATAAAATAACAGAAATAAAAAGTGGGTTGTCTCCCATAAGCATTTTTGTTTAACGCCTTTGAGCTAGGCACAGAAAGCAAAACTCAAATATTTCCAACAGAAGAAGCATCAACATTATAGTTTGTACGAATAATAGAATCAAAAGGTAGCTTCATATTTTTCATAGGGAAGTGTTCCATACCTTTCTTAAGTGGGAATTGGTACGTTATATTTCCTTCTTTCATATCAATAATAGCACCAACTGTGCGGAGGAAAGGTCTTCCAAAAACAATAGGACAAGAGGGGTTGCACTCAATATCCAAGACAATAAAATCAACGGGGACAAGGTTATTATTAACCATGATAAGAACATCATTAACTCTCCCCAAAGGTTTCTTCAAAACATTATCAGCAAGAAAAACATCCAAATATCAATGTTCCAACGGTGGCAAGTCAAACATATCATAAAGTTTTTTAGGCATAACAGAAATACTTGCACCAAGATCACACAAAGCATTGCAATCAAATTCATTCACTTTTATCTTAATGATGCGCTCCCAACCATCTTCTAACTTCTTAGGGATAGAAGGTTCAAGTTTTAATTTCTCTTACCTAACTTTAATGAGAGCATTTGTAATATGTGTAGTAAAAGCCATATTTAAAGTACTAGCATTAGAAATTGTGGCTAACTTTTGCAAGACCTTAATAACTTCAGAGATGTTACAATTATCAAAATCAAAATTATTATCATCAAAGCAAACCGAACCACTTTCTCCTATGTTCTTAAAAATTTCAGCACTTTTATCAAGACTAGTTTCAGCAGTTTTAGGCAATTTTAATTTTTTGGAAGTAGTAGAAGAAACATTGCCAACACCAATTATGTTACCATTAATAGTAGGAGGCTTACTAGCATGTGAAGTAACATTATTTTCAGTAGTAATAATGGTGCAAATTAAAAGACAAACCGAAATAAAAATAACAGAAACCGAAATAATAAATAACTAAACCGAAATAAAAATAACAATGCAAGTGACTAATTTTTTTGTATTTTTGATAATAAGAAGCAAACAAGATAATAACAAAGTAAATAAAATGCTAGTAACTAAATTTTTTATGTTTTTGATATTTAATAGTAAACAAAACAGGAAATAAAATTTAACTAAGCAAGACAAAAACAAAGTAAAGAGATTGGGAAGTGAGAGACTCCCTTTGCAGACGTGCTTCAGCTCCCGGCAACGGCGCCAGAAAACTCGATGGCGTGGAGTTGGCGTGGTAGCGTCAAGGACTTCTGAACAGAGGTGCTCCTATCTCCCCGGCAACGGCGCCAGAAAAATTGCTTGATGCACCGGGTGGTGGTGTTGTTGGGAAACCCCAAGAGAAAGGTATGATGAGTGCAGCAGCAAGTCTTCCCTCAGTTATGAAACCAAGGTTATCGAAACAGTAGGAGATGAAGAATACGTCTGAAAGTCTCCCTAGCAATGGTGCCAGAAAACAGGCGTCGAAGGGGAGGTGGAACCTGCACAACACAATCAAACTACTTTGCCCCAACGAAACAGTGAGGTTGTCAATCTCACTGGCTTGCTGTAACAAAGGATTAAACGTATGTGTGGAGGATGATGTTTGCAGAGAATGAAAGTAACAGTTTGCAGTTGGTTTTATTATCAATTTAAAGAAAAGGACCGGGTCCACAGTTCACTAGTGGTGTATCTTCATAAATAATAATAATAATAATAATAATAATAATAATAATAGCATACATACGGGGAAACAAATTACAGCTGGGCAATTGACAGAATAAAGAGCTCCATAATGATGCATATACTAATGACATGATGTCTAGTGTGAGATTCATTTGGGCATTATAACAATATACATAGACCGTTCCAACCGCATCTATGACTAATAATCCACCTTCCGGTTAGCGTCCGCACCCCTTTCAGTATTAAGTTGCAAGCAACAGATTATTGCATTAGGCAAAGTGTGTAATGTAAGTAATAACATTATTCTTAGACAAAGTACTACTGTTTTATCCCTAGTAGCAACAGTACATCTACAATCTCAGAGCTTGCTGTCACTACCCCAGATTAAATAGAGACATGAACCCACTATCGAGCATAAATACCCACTCTTGGAGTCACAATCATCTACTTGGCCAGAGCATCTACTAGCAACGGAGAGCATGCAAGATCATAAACAACACGCAACATGATATATTATGAAGCAAATGACTTAGTATTCAATATCCATCGGATCCCAGCAAACACAACATGTAGCATTACATAAAGATGATCTTGACCATGATAGGTAGCTCACAAGATCTAAACATGATGGCACAATAGGAGAAGACAACCATCTAGCTACTGCTATGGACCCGTAGTCCAAGGATGAACTACTCACGCATCAGTCCGGAGGCGGGCATGGTGATGTAGAGCCCTCCGGTGATGATTCCCCTCTCCGGCAGGGTGCCGGGAAGAGCTTCTGAACCCTCCCGAACAAGGGTTGACGACGGCGGCGGCTCCGTAAGGTTTTTAGGAAAAGTGTTCGAGTGTCTGGTCTTAGGTTTTCGGGGGGTTTTAGTAGGCGAAATGGCGAAGGCGGTGGAGGCCCGAGGGCCCACCCTCAGGTGCTGGCGCGACAGAGGGGGGAGCCGCGCCACCACCTGATGGCGGCGCCTCGGTGCCCTTCTTTGTCTCTTCTTCAGACTTCTGGAACGTGTCGGAAAAAATAAGGTATTCGGTATAAAAATTGTCCAATTCCGAGATTATTTCCTTAAGTGGATTTCTGAAACCAAAAACAGCATTAAAAAAAGGGAACTCGCACTGTGGCATCTTGTTAATAGGTTAGTCCCAGAAAATGCATAAAACAACACAAAGTGTATATAAAACATGTAGCAATTGGTATAATATAAGCAGGGAACATAAGAAATTATAGATACGTTTGAGACGTATCAGCATGGCATCGGAAGTTCGCGAGTGCGACAAGCGCAACGCCTCTGCGTCGTCCCAGACCTAGGCCCACAGGCCCAGATCTAGCCGCTGCTGCCATCTCCACAGTGCAGCCGGTGGTCTCACCACTTTAGTAGTCGAGCCCAGCCGCCTGAGTGTCACCGCCACCAAGCCGCATCGTCGACATGGCCGAACCACCCTCGAGCAGCTCCCAAACGCATGTGATCATACGGTCCCGCCTCCGTCGTCGACGGGCTTTGCCCGACGACTGTCGTCGGTGATGGCGAGGGAAGAAGAGAGACGGGAGGAGGACGGAGCCGTTGGAGATTGAGGTCTTAAGAAAGAGTGTAGTTACAGTTGGGTTGAATACAAACATAAAAATCTAGAGCTTTTCTTCGAATGACCAAACCAACCCAGTGATAGCCAAGATTAAAGATGACCAAACCAAGGGCCGGACCTCGACAAGGACGGGGTGGCTGAGTTCTTCCTTCTCTGGCATGTTCTCGCCACCATGCAGTTGACTACAGACATGTAGGATCTTCTCGTGTGGGCCTGGACGACAGATAGGAAGTACTCCGTCAAGTCCGCCTACGGAACCTTCTTCGCGTGTAGGGAATTGTCCTAGGGTGCTACCCAGATCTGGAGATTCCGAGCTCCCTATAGTTGCAAGCTCTTCACGTGGCTTGCGTCGAAGAACCGGTGCTGGACCACTAATAGGTTGTAGAGGCATAGTCTTACGCACCCAGCAGCATGCCCGTTGTGCGACCAGGGACACGAGACGTTGCATCACCTACTGCTTGGCTGCGTTGTTGCCATGAGGGTGTGGGCATGGGCTCTCACGGGCCGGGGTAAGACAGGATGGCTCCCACGGTCGATTAAGACTGGATGCACTGGTGGACGACGAGACAGTGCCCCCGTGGGATGAAACATGATTTGTGGACGTTGATCATTCTTATCTTCTGTTGCACTTGGCGCCACAAGAATGAGGTGGTGTTCAACAGAGCGGTGCCAGCGGTGATCAGCACCAAGGGCAAGATCAAGGAGTAGTATGCCTATTGGCGGTTAGCGAAGTTGTTTTGTAGTGATGAGTTTGGCATTCCGGAGCCGGTGCCCCTGTCGGTGTCAATAGAATATTAGTCTTTCGTTTTGAGAGGGAGTTGTCACCTCATGTTGACAACAAGATTTGCTGCTCTGCAGCGTTTTTTGCCTTTCTTGGCGCTCCTTCTATGCGATTAGTACACCTTTCAGGGTATGTTCTCCAAAAAAGGAAAAAACAAACTAGAGAGGCTGTACAAACATACGGATAAACATGGAAATAAGCCCGACACAAACTAGAGAGGGTGTACAAGCAGTGAAGCAGGTATGGTTAAACAAGGATATAAGCCTCACACGAGTTGTGCCGTGCATCAAGTGGGTGACGAGTCGCTGAAATACCACAGTGAGAGATTTCCACTGCATTTGCTATGATTAAGATTAACAATCCACCCGGGAGAACCATTAGAGTACTGGAGGATCTATCTGCCTTCCTAGACTCCATGCTGCCATCAAGATGATGTTGAAGGTAGTGAAGAGATGCCCTCGAAATCACAGACTGGACCAACATTGTTATTTGCGTATGAAACCGGTGTGGGCCATCGGCACTGGTAAGGTTGCAACACCGGCTAAGGTCAGGAAGTAACATCCTTAATGATCAGCACGAAGAACTCTTTCTAAGATCAGTCTATGCTCCTAAAGTTCCAAACGGATTGTTTTTACCTTGTATTCAGATCTGTTCTGTTTTGCCAGGTGCATGCCAATCTGAAGGATTGGCTCAAGACGAACGTGCATGCCATTCTCTCTCGTTCCCAACTCCTATACGACTCATCTCTTTTTCTCCAATCCAATTAGCCAAAAATGTAAATCCCAACCAAAATAAGATTTTAATCTATCAAAAAACTTTAGCTTTTAATTTTTTTAATACCTACTCTTCAAATCCTGGGCCCTCCACTGGTTGTCTTCCTCCTACCCTGACTTATGCAAGCCAAAAAATAATGATAATGTTTACTACTGAACATATATCAGCGATACTGCGATAATATTTACATGTTTTTGAAACGCGCTAACCATGCACTTTTCTGAGCAACCGCTGGAGAGTTGAACAGTTACTGATGTTTCGTACTGACCATATTACATATACCAGCGTTAATATTTACATGTTGCTTATTTCTCTGTGACTTGAATGGCCGTTGCTTTTGCCTTTTGGCGTTGATTTATTGTCTTGTTTCTTAGACTGAGCTTGACAGCAAGGGCAAACATTCTTGTGATACAGGAATTACCAGCTGCCCCGATCGAATGCAAAGAAAATCTGGTGCAGTGGTTTAGGTTAAAGTATATGGAATAGATTTCCTTGGAGCATCTATTAGCAGATACTAGTATGGTAGTATATCATAACTGTTGGTAAAGTACTAAACTTAGATAGGAATAGGATAGGAGCCACAGTATAAGAGGAAATATCAAAATCAGTATACTACATAAGGAATATGCAGTAGGCCAATATGACTAATCGGCATTGAGATCAACCTTTATGGTGTCAGTTACTACGACTTTGAAGGGTCGAGGACGTGCCCCGCAAACATAATTGCGCCGGACCTCTCCTCGATGACAAAGAATGCAAATGGATGGTTGGCAACGAAATTAACGGGCGTTGGCCGCTGCCGCGGGCGCTTAGCGCATCCACGGCCACATCTGATAACGGTGACGGCCGCTGCCTCTGTACCTTCCTCGTTCACCTCGATTACAGCTTTGTGGATTATTTTTTCGACGGCCAGCATTCTGCCGGCGTCATCCTCTTCCACCATGTCGGACAGGTTGGCCTCCCCATGCTTGAAAACCGCCTTGAGACCCATGTTCTGGAGAACATCACCGATGGTCGATCTGTTGAAGGCGAGCTTGAACTTGGGAAGACGGAAGTCGCCGACCGTGACCTTCATCCTAGGCCGGTGCTCACTTAGGAAACCCGGGGCTCCCGCTATGTCGGAGATGAGCTCGGCCAGACCGTCGCGCGCGTCCGGTAGGAAGACGCACATTTTGTAGGATGGCGACTCTGATGTTGTTCCCTCCCCCCTCTGATAGTGGAGCTCGAGAACCTTGAATCCTGGGTGGCAGGCTATGTACTGCCGCTTCTCGCTTCGCATGAACGGCACCTTCTTGGCGCTGCCGTCGAGGAGATAGAACTTTTTATCTTTGGTGTGCTTCTTGTCAAAAGGCTCGTCCCACTTGCCCTTGAAGTAGATGGCGTTGGCAAGTATGACATCCGTATGTCTTGGCACCGACCTTGGTTCAAGGATTGAATCGATGAGGTTGTTTGTGGCTCCTGCGGCCCATTTGTTGATTCGCTTAATTGCTTTCTTTGGCTGCATAGAAACCGAAATTATGATATATATATATATATATATATATATATATATATATATATATATATATATATATATATATATATATATATATATATATATATATATATATATATATATATACGACCATTAGATGGGTTGCAACCAATATTTCTTAGTTGCAGAAACCGCGTTAGATTTATGTCGTGATTCTTACCTGCTGGACTATGAGTTGCAATAGATGCAACTGAGACTTACACCGTGGAAGACAACGAGCTCTAGGTTTTCCCAACAAATATTGTTTGGCCATTATTTTATTACTTTATTAATTTTTTGAAAAGGGGTTTCAAATAATATGTTACTAGTACAAAAATAGGATTTGACAAACCATGATATTATTGTTAACCTTCCGAACCCAATTTCCTGTTCACACATTACTAGTGATCAGTCAGAGCTAGAAAAGTTTGATGTTAGTTTCACGTAAGCTAATGATATTATTTTGAACCTTCCGAACCAATTAATTTTCAGCCATTGAGTAACCAGCCCAAGTTACAAAAGTTTGATGTTAGTTTCTCCTAAGCTAATGATATTATCCTTAACCATCCAAACCTATTAGTTTTCACACATTATTTTTTTTACATAAAAAGGGTTACCCCCTGGTTCCATTGACATGCAGTCGAGCGGCGTTATCAGTAAGCACCTCACAAGCACGTTTCCATCCAAACCTACTGAAGTCGAGCGGCGTTATCAGTAAGCACCTCACAAGCACGTTTTTGTTGCCACAGCTTCAAGGACTATTTAGTCTACCCATTATTAGTAGCCAACTGGGGTTGCATATATGAAAAATACTATTTAGACTACCTATTGTGGGAGTAACTTAGTTTGAATATACAACTTCAAGGGCGCCATGCAAGTAAATATTTTGGTAACATAGTATGTCATTAAATCATAAAAGAGAGTCTTATAGTAACATATTATGTCATCCCAACAGATAATGGCTCTACAAACTAATAAATGACGTGTTCTATGTTCCCATATATATGTTAATTAGTATTCACTGTGAAGATAGTAACATAGAATATTATCATATGCATGTTACTACTTTACGTTACTCTCCACTATGAATAGCCTTATGACAACCTAAGGATAATACTATAATATTATTACATACCTTACAAACAAAAAAAAATCAGATGTTACTAGTATATATACACGAGATTGATGTTAGTTTGGCTGCATACATAAAATCCTATTTTTAGAAATATATACGTGCTAGGTCATGTCGCAACAATCTGAATGCCTATTTTCTGAAAGAAAAATGGATTGCAACTGATATTACCCAATTGCTACATGTAGAATGCAACCAAGAAAAATTCAAACCGTTGGATTTAGGTCATGTCGTGTTGTTATGTGAGTTGCAGTCGATGAAGCTTCCTCTAAGATCGGTTTAGCTAAGGTCGCCCAACAGATATTGTCAGGTCATTACATTTTAATTATTTTTAGAAAAACGGTTGCAAATAATATGATACTAGTGGAGATTACTTTCTAACAAACCATAAATCCATAATATTATTCTCAACCTTCCAAACTTAAATATTTTTTAACTTTACTAGTAACCAGCCAGAGTAAGAAAAGTTTGACATTAGTTTCTCCTAAGCTAATTATGCTGTTTTTAACCTTCCGACCTATTTCCTGTGTATCAAAATATTGGATGTTTTAGATATTGAGCATTTTTCTAATAAAATGTTCATAGACACATATTATTGTGTGGATCCACTCATTTCAATCTGTATGTGGTACATATTGAAATACCTAAAACATCTTATATTTTGATACAAAGGGAGATTTTTTTTTCACATATTACGTACTAGTAGCCAGTCAGATTCGTAAATAATATATACGTACGATATGAAGAATACCAGTTATGAAAAACCTAACCCCAAATTGTAAGACGTTTTTTTTACACATTAGCCAGAGCTAGACAGAGAGCTACTACTCCCTCCGTCCCAAAATAAGTGTCTCAAATTTGATAGAAAGTGGATGTATGTAAACATGTTTATGTCTACATACATCCACTTTTTATCAAAGTTGTGACACTTATTTTGGTACGAAGGGAGTATTAGTTTGTCCTAAGTCTAGGAATAGAAATCATGCATGCAAATTCTAGACGACGCTAATGGTATGTGCACAGTTCACCGATACCTTTGTGCGGAAGTTGACAGCGCGCATCTCCGCCTTGTATAACTCGGCGACGACGGCGCGGTAGGTGGGGTTGAGCTTCGTCGTCTTATCGTGCCACAGTCCGTACGCGACCATGACGCACGGCCCGCCGGCCGGCGACTGGTCGGCGAGGGCCCGCTCCGCCAGCCCGCAGACGAACTCGCGTAGGCCGTCCCTCGATGGCGCACCGAGGAGCTCGAGCAGCTCGTCCAGCGTGCGCCCGCGGGCTCCGGCGGCCACCAGGGTGAGCGCGGCATAGATGGACAGCGGCGAGAAGATGAGGTTCTCGCCGTCTGCTGCTGCTGCGTCCGCCGCCAGTCGCTCGGTGAGACGGAAGGCGAGAGCCTCCAGGCCGGAACGCGCCTTAGCTTCTTCCATCTCGATTGTTTCCGACACGAATAACTTTTTTGTTTCGTGAGGGCTTGTCTGTCGTCCCTTAGGGTTTTGTAATTTCTGTGATTCTCGGGCTATCTACTACTACTTATAATCCATGTCGTGTACACGGCGTAGGGCGTACGACACGGCCGGAATCCAAATTAAAGGCTACGGCACCGCCTTTGTGTTATGTTTCCATTTTTAACCTTTCTTGGACTTCACGTATTTGTGTCGTGTACGTGCTTTGCTAGTTGCTACGCTCGGATGTGGCCAACGTGCACACGGAACTGAAATGATCTTGTAATTACTGCATATTTAGCACCATTGCATTATCTTCAATAGGAGGCGATATTTCCGTCGACAGCGAGATGTTTCTGATGACTTCATAAATCTCAAGTCTTTTAAAGGTGCTCACATGGATAGGGGTCTACGTGTGTTCATATGGGTGACTGTATGTGAGTGTTTATATTTATACTGTGTTTTATAAAAAAAGGGGCATAATTTTCTTTTATTATGAGGCATCGATCCGTTCCGCCTAGGAGAAAAACAACACCTGTCATATCGTGGGCTGATGTAAGGAGGCCTAAGGCCCGGTACCAGCTAGCTTATGGGCAATTGGGAATTTTTTAATTTCAAATGTACAATGAAAAAAACGGAATAGCGCTTGTCCATGATTCCAGCGTTGCTCCGCGCATTTCTCGGCCGGACACCGGCGCAATCCACGCATGCGAAGGAGGAGGATCCGCCTACACTCCCCCCATTTTCCTAACAGCATGTTTGGGTTCGCGGGATTTGAAAATTGGGAATGGGAGTTTAACATATGGAGACATTTAATCCGTTGATTGATTGGGTGGAATGGGAATTAAACGGGATGGGAAAAGGGAACTCACGTGTGAAACTCCCACAAATCTAATACCTGAGGGACCCCAGCTACTTCATAGGAGGGATGGGGAATAGGCGTTAAACTCCCAATCTCCCTTCTCAGGTTACCAAACAAGCTGAGATAGTCGGCTATCTGATGGTTTCTCCGTGATTGTTGGTTTTAGAAGTTGGATGTTGTGGTTGGGTTTTGGATGTTGTGTGGTATGGATTCCTATAATCTGGGTGTATCCTGAACATTTTTAGTGTAGTGTAGGTTTTTTGCTCCGTAATGCAGCTTTTCGATGCCGAGAAGCTGTGTGGCGGCTTTTCCTACCAATTTCATGTGTTTTGCTACCTTTCTAATTTTTCTGTTGTGGCTATCTTTGTATTCGGACAATTATATTTCTGTTCAAAAATTAATGCAAAAGGAAAGAACCTAGTTGAAAAAAAAAACAAGCTGAGATAGATATGTAGAACAACTTTCAACACTATACTAGGTAAGGCCGGCAATGGGTCGGGTATGACCGGGTCGACCTATTCCAGACCCATGCCCATATAACAAATGGGCGAGGGTCTCTGCCCATCACCCTGCCCATGGGTCAGATCTCAGACCCATGCCCGTACCCGTCAGGTCACCCGACCCGATGGGCGACCCATCGGGTCTGTAGGAAGCACCTCACATTAGAACACAAACAACCCCAAATTTGTAACATACACCTAGAGGATTCACCTCGTGCCAGCAGGGAGTAGACGATGGTAGGGAGTTGGAGACGTCGGGGACGGCAGGGGGAAGCTGCAGCATGCGACGGGGCGACGGCGTCGGGGACGGAAGGGAGTAGGCGACGACAGGGAGTTGGAGACGGTGGCGTTGGGAGATGCAACAGCGGCTTCGCTCGGTGGAGGCGGGAGCAGGCAGTCAGAGACTCAGGGTTGGCGCAGCGGCTTCGCTCAGTGAGGGGAGAGCATCGCTCGGCGAGGCGGTGAGGGAGAGGGATTGCGGTTGCCGGTTGCGGCTGGGAGGCGGGAGCTGGGAGACAGGGAGAGTGCGGACTCGACTCGAGTCTAGGGTTTGTGCGCTGCTCTTGTCGATGCGATGTGGACTAAATTGGGCTGGGCTGAACTATTGGGCTGGGGCGCTGGCTGGCGTGGACTAAACTGGTAGTGGGCTGACGGGGTGTAAACCCGGCAAATCACTCGGTTAGGTACCTCGGGTTTCGTATAGAGAGAGAAGTATGGCGGCTGGTGGTTCCGGACGGCTGACAAGCAAAGAGTTTACCCAGGTTCGGCCCCTCATTGTGAGGTAAAGACCTACTCCTGCTTGTCTGATCTGGTATTGATGATGATTACATGGTGGCCTTGATGGCGATGGTGATCTCGCAGGGTTTGCCCGGCTATCTTCTGTCTATTGACTATTACGATGTCACCTCGGCTATTTCTGTCTATCTGTTAGCTGATCTTTTTGTCTACCCCTCACTGTCTTTATATATGCAGCCAGGGGAGGTTTTACATGAGTCCTAATAGACTACGAATAGGAATCCTTGTCTTGTCTTTCAAGTTATTTACTTAGCAGCTTCTTAGTCTTCCTTGGACCACCTGGTGGGCCTCATCTTCATTATACGTCATAGTGGGGGTACCCGGAAGGTATACCCACGTCAGTAGCCCCCGAGTGCCTAGTCGACTCGAAGAGTCGGGCAGGGACTCGTTACTTCATAGATCTTCAGGCCTTCCTTATGCGTGATGGTTGGTTGGAGTCTTCAGTCGGTACTGCGCCGAGTGCTTCTGTCTTGGTTGTACTTCGAGTGCTTGTGTCCTTATAATACTTTGAGTGCTTCTGTCCTTGTAATACTTCGAGTGCGTCAGTTGCGTGTTCAGCGTTCATCGGGTGCGCGGCCAGCGCTCCCGATGGGAGTAGCCCCCGAGGCTATGTGCGACTCGCAGAGTCGGGCATAGGCTCAAGTTGTTCTAATCCCATGTATTTTATCTTCTGTTTCTTGGTTCATCATATCCTGTGAACAAATATAGTAACAAGATTGATGTATCGAAGTTAGTTACTGCAATTCGCCTTAGCAAGCGCTCCTGGTAACGAATGCCCAGCTGTGGGATGGTTGACATATTTGTTGTCTCGAAGTCGAGTACATTTGTTTCGTCTTATGTGGGATGGATGGCATAGTAGGCCTGATTCAACCGACAGATCGGGGTCAAGTGAATTCGCGACTCGGGCGAAATATCTTTCTAGGCTACGCAGATTCGAGTCCCTTGGCTCGAACCCGGTATGACCGTGCAAGTTCGACTCATGCCTGTTTGGAACTTACTGGTCAGAACCCGGCCTTTTTATATGTACCCTTGGCGCGTCCGTCGGGATTTTGCATCACGCCTGCTGGCATGAAAATTATCAGGTCCGCATAGCTTGTATGGGCCACCCGGCCTTACTCAGGTCTTACATTTGTACTTTGGTACAGCATCCGAGGACCAGTCTCGGCTGGAACATCCCGGGAATTATTATTTAAATATTTGAATATGGTCCGGGAGATACTCGAGCAGATTTCGACTGTTCTTGTACACGCTTTGCTTTTGCTTTCTTTCGACTGGCTCCGAGTCATCGGGCAGAAAATTTCTTCGAGTGATGCTGATCGTCGACTTCATTCATTCATCGGGTGCGCAGGCAGCGCTCCTGATGGGAGTAGCCCCCGAGGCTATGTTTAATTGCTTGCAATTGATCGTAGGCTCGAAATCACAGTCGAATATGCTGCGGGTGCCCTCCCGATGGGAGTAAATTGCTGAAGTATGAAGCGACCGAGGAGATGCTCAACTCGTTTTTCCATGCGACTGATATATCTTGAGACGTAGTAGAGATGATGGGTGGAGTCGACACGGCGACTGACGCGGTGGATAGAATGAATGCGGCGGACCGAAGTCGACGCAGCCCCCGAGCGTCGAGTGCGACTGGGTGACTTATTGAATGAACTGTTATGCCGCAGCCCCCGAGCGTCGAGTGCGACTGAGGCGGCTAGTAGATAGCTGGTAGTCGACGCGGCAGACGGAGTCGACGCGGCAGACGGAGTCGACGCGGCGGAATAAGTAATCGACGCGGCAGATGAAATCAACGCAGCGGAATAAGTAGTCGAGGCAGCGGACATAGTCGATGCGGCAAAGGGTGCGACTGTTTGATAAAACCGATGCGAGTTTTAAAGAACTCGACTTAGAAATCCGACGCAGGTTATAGAGAACCCGACTTTCAAAATTCTTAGGCGAGTGATGGAGAACCCGACTTTAAAATTCCGTTGCGGGTCATAAAAGAACCCGACTTTAAAAATTCCGTTGCGGGTTTTTAGAGAACCCGACTTTGATTATCCGATGCGGGTTGTATCCCGACTTTGAGAAATCCAGGCGATCATCCAATATTTGCGCCGATGCGTAATTTCGACCAGCGAACAATATGATTTAATGTAAGAGAGAAAAATGACCGTATTGGCCGCAATTGTTATATCTATTACTTTGCATAACACCTTACAGGCCAATTGGTGCAAGCAAATATAATACTTTGAAGTAAATGAAATTTGCTCGTAGTAATAAATTGTAATGTTATAAATTGAAACTTATCTGTGAGATGTAGCAGATGCGGCGTGATGTGTGGACTCGACGCGGTGGACGGAGTCGACACGGCAGAGTCGTGCGGCCTCTGGCTGGGCGGAGTTGATGCAGGGACCGGAGCCGATGCGGCGGGTGCGATGTTCCGCCCTCGAGTCCACTTGGCGAGTCGGCGAGGCGGAATCGAAGAAGGCGGAGTGGCACGGCGTTTGGCCGGACGGAGTCGAAACGACGACTGCAACGCCCAGCCCCCGAGTCTGTCTTGTCGAGTCGTGGCGCATTTTGATTAAGGGCAGCGGAGTCGATGATGACACCGAACTCGTCTCGTCGATGCAGCGAGTGAGGTGTTTTGTAGATGTCGAAGCGCCAGCTTCCTGGTGCATATGACGCCCTCTTAGGAAGCAAGTTGTTGTGTCAGTGCCGCATACGCTGATCGCCTATGTGGCGGTTGATGAAATGGAGAAAGCTGAAATTTTTCCTGCGTGAGGTCGTAGATTTAAGATGCGGCCGCCAGCTTGTTTGTGGCCGGCCGGTCTTTTTTCTCGTCAACTGACTGACTTGCTTGTCTCGACTCGATCCGCATGCAGCTGACCTGCGCGGACGTTGACTGATCCGTGTCCCTCCTTTTTTTATATGCAAGCCTTGAAGACTGTGCCATACATGGATGTGTTGGCTTGTTCCAAATAGAACACGATGCCTGCTCCTGGTCCAGTGTGCCTGTGCCATGCAGACACGCTTCCCAACATCTGATCCAAGAAGAGTAAAACAAGTCACGTTGTTCTGATCTCTGGATGAAACTGGCCGGCCGGACGGCAATGTCCATGCACCTTGTTTTTGTTTTCCACAGTTGTCAGATTGGATCGGGTCCGTCGACGCTGTTGTTGATGCATCCATTGGCTGCCAGTATGCCATCGGCAAACCTTGATCTGATGGATTTGATCTGCAGCACGCGAGTGCAATGTTGATGTTGAGCCCTCGTGTACCGATCTGTGGTCGCGAGCCGTTGTTATTATTGGTGTAGATTGCAGGTCGTTGATGTTGTCGATTGAATCGGATCAGCCGCAGACGAGGACGATGTTGTCCTTGAGCCTCTGTACGCTGATCCGATACGGCGAGTCGCCGTCGCTGTCGGTGAAACTTGAGCCGCCGTAACCGTAAATACAGCACGCCGTTCTTCCCACAGACGGCGCCAATTGACGGGGTGTAAACCCGGCAAATCCCTCGGTTAGTTACCTCGGGTTTCGTATAGAGAGAAGTATGGCGGCTGGTGGTTTCGGACGGCTGACAAGCAAAGAGTTTACCAAGGTTCGGCCCCTCAGTGTGAGGTAAAAACCTACTCCTACTTGTCTGATCTGGTATTGATGATGATTACATGGTGGCCTTGATGGCGATGGTGGTATCGCCGGGTTTGCCCGGCTATCTTCTGTCTATTGACTATTACGATGTCACCTTGGCTATTTCTGTCTATCTGTTGGCTGATCTTTTTGTCTACCCCTCCCTGTATTTATATATGCAGCCAGGGGAGGTTTTACATAAGTCCTAATAGACTACGAATAGGAGACCTTGTCTTGTCTTTCAAGTTATTTTCTTAGCAGTTTCTTGAGCTTACTTGGGCCACCTGGTGGGCCTCATCTTCATTATACGTCATAGTGGGGGTACCCGGAAGGTATACCCACGTCATGGGCTATGTCATTTCTTACAACAGGACCCCACATGTCAGGTAATCGGGTTGCCCATCGGGTCGCCCATGGGTAGACATGTCTGTCCATACCCTACCCACGACTAATCGGGTCGCCCATGTGCGAGATCCATGCGTGAATATAGCGACCCATTAGGGTCGGGTGCCCATGGGCGGAATTGCCGGCTTGAATACTAGGTAACTTAGCGCGGCAATGTCGCGTCCGTGAATTTAAATTTGGTACTGTGTACATATAAAAACTATGTAGGTTTGAAAATTAGTGAAATTAAAAGAATTTGCGTTTAAAAATTGTTTACATTTCGAAAATTGTTCAAGTTGGGGCGGTTTTCAGATTTGAATTTCTTTTGCGTTTATAAAATGAGTAGATTTAAAAGATATATAAAAATATGAAATTTGAAAATTTTGAAATTCGCTTATATGGCGCAAATTATCAGCATTTAATTTTGCGAGGCTATTTATCAAAATATTTACATGTTCTGGAAATTGTTCTAAAGAGGATGTGCATTAGGTTTTTTTCAAATTTGAAACATCCAAACATTTTTTTTTGTCAATTTAGCGCGGCAAACGTCACGGCCGTGTCATTAGAAGAAGAAATACCGTACCGTAAATATTATAGTAAGTTTGTATTTTCCCTTAAAAATCAAATTTAATTCCATAATCAGATGGAATCCATTATATGAGAACTTATTAATTCCAATCTATAGTTTGAGGAAATGAATCTGTTTTTTTTTTCAAATATTGACTGCATTAAAATCTTCAAATATGTTTGCATTGTGCGATAAGTAATTAGTTTTCTTTTGCAATCATTTCGATATATTCTTCATATTTCTTTGACGGATAGATTTAAAGAAATGACAAAATGAATTTGGATCTTCTCCAAATATTCACCGTAATAAAATCTCCAAATATATTTGTATTATGCCATAAGTAGTTAGTTTTTTTTGTGATCATTTTGATATATTTTTCATATTTTTCTGATGGACATATTTAAAGATATTAATTTTGTAGTTTTAATCATTTTTTGTTTTTTTTTTGGAAAAAGAAAACCGCTGACAGGCCGGCCCCACTAGGACGTCATGATGACGTCACCGGTGGCCGGGATCTGCCGCGGCGGCGACGACGACGCCGCCGGCGAACCAGCGCGAGCCAGGCCGCGTGGCTGGGCGCGCTGGACGCGGCTCGACGCAGGCTACACGGGAGTGGCAGGGCCGCCCCTTCTAGGTTGCCGGAGCGCCGCCAATCGCGTGCGGACGGGGCGGTGGTCGCTGAGTGTGGCGCGGCTGATTCCGGCGCGCGTGCGGCGTTCCGGCACCCCAAAACCCGGCGAGGTTGGAGACATTGCGACGGCGGAGGTCGCTGTGTCCGTCGATCTGAGCGGGAAGGAGCAGAGCGGCCGGGCGGCGCGTCGGCGGCGACCTCGGTGCCGCACACGAGAGAGAAAGGGAGGAGGGGGGATTGCGGGGTCGTTTTGCAGAAAAATCTGTGAGTTTTTTGGAATTTGCAAACAGGTTCTTCACTGTGGTGAAATGTGGACTGCGGGGCAGCGCCCTGATTTGCCAGGCGTTTTTCTGTAAAATAGCCTCGGTGACCGGTGGGAACCGGCGCAACCGGACGGCTACCGGGCGACGTGTCGCGCGCCGGTTGGTAGAAAGTACCGAGCTACAGTAGCTCGGGTTCTGGGGTGGGCGTGGCCACATCTCGGCCGTTGGTTGCGCCAATCGGGCGGTTGGAAGAAAAAAAGCGACGTGCTTTCATATATAGGTAATGAATAATCGAGCGAAATCCAAATTTCAGGGACTGTTTTGAACATGTCCAGCAACTTGGAGGACTGCAGATTACTAATTTTTTCGTTGCTCCTCGTTTTGCGTATGTGTGCTAGCCTAACAGCGTGCAAAATTGGAAGAGAGTTAAGTTTATGCATTGTCGAAGAGAGGCCAACAAAGTAGTTCATAAAATAGCTAGGAACTATTTTGATACGACTAATTCTTATAATTGGGTGGATGAGCCCCTAGTTTTATTTTTTCAAACTCTACCAGATGATGTAACTATTATTTGATTTTGAGTCCACAAATTTTAGACGCGCTCTTTTCTTTTTAGCATGGTACATGCGGGGACTGAAAGGTTTTTAACGAGGCGTCTCGCGGACCTAGCACCTAATATATTAATATATGGCGTGATTAAAATTAAAAAAAAAACAGCGTGCACGACGCAATCCACGCGTCGTAAGGAGGATGATCCGGGTCTAACCTTCGACACCGTCGCAATCCTTTTTACCCATCCGCCGCCTCCGCCATCTGTTCCCCCAACCTCCAGCGCAGTAACAATGGAAGACTAAACCCTTCTCTCGGTCCCAACCCCCCCACGCGATGCCCAGCTCCTCCTCCTCCCGTGGCCGCGGCAACAGGCCTGCCTGGTCGGCACCGCATCCAGCGGCGGCGGGGCGCGCGGTATGGGTGCCTCGTGACGCGCCGCCCGCCACCTTACGCAACGCACCGCCGCAGCGCGCCGCCCCTCCGAACCCCGCTGTGCCTCGTCCGGCGGCGGCGGGGCGCGCGGTATGGGTTCCTCGGGGCACGCTGCCCGCCACCGCGCGCGACCTTGCCGGCGCCACGCGGCAGCCCCTCGCTCCTCCGAACCCTAGCCCCCCCGAGCCCCGGCCCCACCCCGCGGTGCCTCGTGACGGCGGCGCCCCGCGTCAGCCCCTCGCTCCTCCCAACCCTAGCCCTCCCGTGACCCAGCCCCGCCCCGGGGTGCTGCCAGCTTCCTCCTCCACGTCCAGCCGCCGCGGGCGTCGCCCCAACCGCCGTCGCAATGGGGAGGCGAGGGACTCGGCGGCGCTGCCGCTGGAGGAGGCGAGGGACTGGGCGACGCTGCCGCTGGACGCCATCTCGTGCATCCTGCGGAAGCTCGACCACATCGAGATCCTAATGGGGGCCGGCCAGGTGTGCCGCTCCTGGCGCCGCGCTGCTCGCGACGAGCCCGCGCTGTGGCGCCGCATCGACATGCGCGGCCACCCGGAACTCGACCGCCAGGTGAACCTCTACAAGATGGCGCAGGACGCCATCCGCCGCGCCAAGGGGCAGTGCGAGGCGTTCTGGGCCGAGTACGCCGCCGACGACGACGTGCTCCACCTTCTCGGCGATCAGTGAGATTTCGATCCTCTTAAATTTCAGTCTTATTAATTTGTTCAACCTGAACTGCTGTTTCGCCTGTAATATACGGTAGGATTTGCAACTAATTTATGCGCTGGATGCTTCTTCTAATCATGATTTGGCCATTTGGGTGAAGCTTTGACACCTGTTTTTTTTTTGTTATGGTAGTACACAAGTGTAAATATTCTTTCATGTGGATTTTAGTACAATACTGATAATAGTTTGTTTAACTGGGATTGAATAAGTTGGGCAGTCCATCCCAGTTACCTTCAGACAATATAAGGTGTCATCTTATAAGTATGAAGTGTTGGACCGTGCTCCATTTTTTTAGTGATATTTCCCAAGGTACTTATGTGCGTAACTCTGGAATATCTTCATATTTTTCAATGTTTTACTCCCCTGAATCGTTCCTAGCCTCGGAATTATCGATCACCAGGTGCTCGTGCGGCTTGTCTTCACAAAGTAGTTAGCTGTACCTTGCAAATAATGGGATTCCCTCACAAATAAACTTAGCAGTTAGCACAAGAGAGTTTATAAATTTCCTTGCAAATTTAGCACAAGGCAACACTCCCCTTAATTTGAAATGGAGCAACTGGTAGTTGTAGTTTCAGTCTGAAGCATGAAAATATCACACTTTGGATCTGGTAATAATCCCATATAACTTCATTATAATGATGTGGAACAAATTTACTGACTTCATATGTGATGCTGCTGTCGTATCCTCCTCTGTTTTTGAGTCGAGCGACTAGTCGCGACTAGTCGACGACTAGTCCATGAGTCCCAAAATAATGTCGACTCAACATCTCGACTCGACTTAAAGATGCCCCTGCTTGTAATATTTTTTCCATATTTCTTGCCAAACTATTATACATATAATATGATAATTTTATACAGTTATACATATGATATGATAATTGCTTGCCAAACAATTTTTTCCATACAATTATACATATAATATGATACTTTTATAGTACCTATTGCCAAACTACTCATGTCGACTAGTCTACCATGAGTCTTGACTAGTCATGACTAGTCAAGAGTCGCTACCCCTGAACGACTCGTCGACTCAACGACTCGAAAACCTTGGTATCCTCTAACTGGATTCTCCAGCCTCATGTGTTCACCTAATCCTCCCCATACCAAACATAAATAAGCGAATTCGGTACCACTAAACTCATTCCAGATCATAGCCTGGTCACTGAGTAATTATCCTTTAAAATGACTTAAGGCCTATTACAGTCATATCTGGTTATTTTCAGTGATTATCATCTAGAATGACTTGAGCCATATTATGGGGAAATCTGGTCATATGAATGATTATCCTCTGAAATGGCATAGCCCCTGTTACAATCGTATTTGCATGCTCTTCAACATCAGGGTAGTTGGTAACTCTTTGTGGTTCGTAGATACTACCTCTGCATTTCTTTTTTACGGGGTAATTATTTACCCTTTTACTGCAGTCTCCTTCGTAGGACTGATAGCACATAGTTGTAAACTTCGCTGGGCCAAGTATCAGTGCTAGTTATATCTTGTGCAGCATACGTCAGCATTTCTTGTTTGAGGGTGTATTTATTGCTTACTAATGTACAAGTGCTATCTTTGCAGCGCACCATCTCTAAGGAGTCTCAGCCTCATTGCTTGTCAGGATATCATGGAATTCGAGGAGGAGATAAAGAAGTTTCCTCTGCTTGAGGAGCTCGAGATTTCACTCTTCACAAATATAGGTGGGAAAAGTGTGTTTGAGGAGGTTGGCAAATCATGCCCAGAGCTGAAGCACTTCAAATTCAATGCGTACCGTTTCTGTAATCTGAGTGATGACACGGACACCGACGATCTTGATAGTGAGTTTAGGTATAACAAGGATGATGATGCTCTTGGGATTGCATCTATGCGCGGGTTGCGCTCCCTTCAGCTCTTTGGCCAGAACTTCACCAACAAGGGACTGACAGCCATCCTTGACAACTGCCCCCACCTGGAGTCCCTCGACATCCGCCACTGCTTCAACATCTCCATGGACAACACCCTGCGGACAAAATGTGGTAGGATCAAGACACTGAAGCTTCCCAACGATCCAATGGATGGCTATGATCTTTGTTTTGAGGGCCCTCTCTGGTCATTGGGCATCGAGTCCGACAGTGATGATTGTGCCTATGCACCCGACTACATCCTCGACTCAGATGAATATGATGACTACTGTGATCCTTTCCGCTACCTCGACGGTGTCTATGAGTCTGAGCTCAATCCAGAAGATCGTATGTTCCTCAAGGGTATGCGCATGATGATGAAAGATTCTGATGATGACGATGGTTACTGACAGTCTTCTTCGTGGGCTGGCACCTGTCCCTGAGGCAAATGTGGTAGAGCTATTGTTGGTGCTAGGGATCTGCTGGTTCTTGGATCTCACATTCATCTGGAAGGTTGTTTACCGCTTTCGTTGTAGGGCATGTCACTTTGTATCGTCTTCTTTTCATGTGTTTATCGAGTAATTCTGCAAACCTAGTTGACAACAGAGTGAAGACCTAGTGAGATCGTGTGTGCTGTTGGTATCGTTTTGAGCATCTCGGATTTGAGACTGCCTTTAAAACTCAGGTCTGTACTAAGTGCTGGTGTTTGAACTCCTTTGTGAACTTCTTGCTGTTTTGGCTGCCAGTGTAGGCTTTTCTGTTTGAAAATTAGAACAGCAAACATGTGAGCCATTCCGTGTGGTGTGATTCTCTACAGACTGATTACGTATTTAGGGATTCAGCAGGTTTGAGAATATGGTTTATGTTTGTGGCAGGAACTACGGTTTGCTTGATAAGCCGTGAATGGCTCAGTGGAAATCTCTATCTCTACTATCTAAAAAAACATAAAGTTCCACTCTCTCTCCTGTGGTGATGCCGTACCCTAGCCGCGGCCCGCCGGCCCCTCCCCCATTTGGTTATCACGTAAAATGCCTAAAATATCTTACTCTGTTAATGAATCTATTATCTAGTAACAGAGAGAATATATTTTTAAGTTATGTGGAGAAACGTTGTTTATGTGTCATATGCATAATATTTGTAAGTGATATATTTGCTCCTACGTTTATGTGTTCTAATCTCGATCGTCAATTCTAACATTAAAGGGGCATACATTTTTAAAATATGTGGATAACGTGGTGTCTTGTTTGCCTCTTGTTCTAATGATACAATAATGATGGATATTAATGCGTGAAATGTTGGATTAATAGGCATAATTTCCATGATTAATTCCAGTATATAAAGCATGATCGCAAACGCTACTAACATGTTAACCTCGAAAATACTAGACGTATTAATTAACATGAACAACAGCATGACATCTACGAGCACATCCATAATAAAACAGCACATCGGAACGTGGCGAACGTACCGAACGATTGTAGATGAAGTAGTTGTAGTCGTAGTCATTGTATTAGTTGTCGGAGCAACGACGGCAGCAGCTTGAGCAGCGACGGTAGCAGCTCGAAGAAGACTACGTTAAAGACGAGTCGCCCGCGGACCCGGAGATCGTACAGGAAGTCGAGCCGTGATAAAGATCTTGAAAGCAGTCGCGCGGAGCGCTTCCCAAAAACCTTATTCGCCCTCTCCCGTACAGGATCACAAGGGCGAGCGGTTCCGGAGACCTGCTGTCCCGTTCGCCGGTGCACGCCGGCGCTCGGGATGGAGTAGACTACGGTGGCGGTGCAATGCACGAGTTTGCCAAAACCTAGATTGGTTCGAGTTGTTTGCAGCGCACGCAGTGCAGGGCATTATATAGCGCAGCTCGGAGGAAAACCCTAACGGGTACGGAGTGGGCCAAGTCCACGTCGCACACGTTTAGGTCGGTTGGTAGCCCACGATCCGGGAGCGACCCGAACCGACTAACCAAGACGCGTCCGTCAAAACCGTTTTCCAGTACTGCAAAAATAAAGCTCGGCTCGGCGAGATTCCCGCAACCCGTGGCGCGTCGGGGCGGGCGGGCGGGCGGGCGGGCGGGCGGGCGGGCGGTGCGTGCGAGCGGCGGCGGAGGAGGAGCGCGTGAGAGAGCCTCATGTTCTCATAAGCTTACCAAGTAGCACAACACTCCACTATATAAGGTGGTGCCACTCCTATCAAACTAGCAATGTGGGACTAAACTTTAGCTCCCACACCACTCACATATGAGCTGCCATTTTTTCATGGGCTTTGAGATTTCAGAAATTGCTAATTGGGCTTCCCACTCATGGGCCCAAATTCTAACATGAAACATGACGTGCAACGATAATTTGCAAGATTGGTTAGAACTAAAGACTCACAAGTCACACCATCCATCCGCTGAAGCCAACTAGTTGAAGTCCATAAATACTAAGGCCCCGTTTGGAACAAAAAAAAAATCGTAGGAATAGGATTTCTACTTGGAACTTTCCTATGACACCGTTTGGAACAAATGAATATGAATCTCAGATTCCTTTGAAATTCCTATGACATAAGTTATTCCAGAGGAATTTTGGAGGAAAACAAACCTCATGTTTTCATCTTCCCGTGTCTACAATTCCTGTATTTTTCCTGCGATACTTAGGAAACATTCCTGTGGTTTTAGTTTCTATAGGAATTTAGGAAACATAACACCTCAATTTCTGCATTTTTCCTATTCCTACATTTTTACTTCCTGTGTTCCAAACGGGACGTAAGTGCAAGAACGCTCCTCTTTCATCCAACAACTCCAGTAGGAAGCAGCATGGAGGCGACTCCACTCCTCACCCCTTACAAGATGGGCGAGTTCAACCTGACGCACAGGTAAGTTAAGTTTATTTTTTGACTTAAAGGTAAGTTAAGTTGATGCGTGCTACTTCCTCCGCTTCAAGTTATAACTGTTTTGACCATTTTAATGTGCACTAAAAACGGAATAAAATGAGTGAATCAAAACATTAAAATACGTTTAAATAAGTATGAATTAAGAAAAAATTAGCAGGTTTATACTCGCTCCGCCTAAAAATAAATGTCTTAAATTTGTCCAAATATGAATATTTTTAACATGAAACACATCTAGATACGTGCATATTTGCACAAATCAAAAGCACTTATTTTGAGACACAAGGAGTACTTAGTAACAGAGGGAGTAGCTACTTGAAATTAAGTGGGTGAGTATGTGATGAGGTTCTGATTTTGTACATACGATGGTGCATGGCATGGCAGGGTTGTCCTCGCGCCGGTGACGCGCTGCAGGTTCTACGGGAACCTAGCGCAGCCGCACAACACCGTGTTCTACGCGCAGCGAACGGCGCCGGGCGTCCTTCTCATCGCCGAGGCCAGTGCGGTGTTCGGAGGCGGCGACGGCCTACCCGGGTGTGCCGGACCTGTGGAGGCAGGAGCATGTGGAGGCCTGGAAGCCCGTGGTTTATGCAGTGCAGGAGATTGGATTCTGCCAGATTTGGTTTCTGCCAGATTTGGCACACGGCCGGTCATGTTCACTTCTCCACTCTTTGTGTTTTTTTTCTTTTTTCGCTAGCTTGTGGTATTCCGTTCATTCGATTCTGAAGTAAGAATCGTGTTGCAGAGTTTGGGGGCCCTCCCAAGTTGCAAGCAGAAGAGATTCCACAAATGGGGAACGACTTCAGGGTGGCGGCGAGGAACGCCATGAAAGCCGGTAGTGATCTTCTTACCAGTTTCCAAACTTTGCACGTGTACTCATCTTGCAAATTTTGCAAATGCTAATAGTTTGTGGTACATAACATTACAGGTTTCGATGGTGTGGAGATCCACGCTGCAAACGGGTTCCTCGTCAACCAGTTATTTATCTTCCTAGATATCGGGGAAGTGAACTCCCGGACACTGTATCAGGATCAGCTCATCGAGGATGGGGCCGACAATGGCGTCAGCCTGGAGAACCGTTGCCGCTTCGCCACAGATGTTGTAGCGGCAGTGGTCGATGAGGTCGGCGCGAACCGTGTCGGCGTGCGCCTCTCCACGTTCGCCGAGTACGTGGACTGCACCGGCGCTGATGCAGAGGCGCATGCGCTTCGCGTGGTGCACTTCATGGACAAGCTCGGTTTGATCTACTGCCATGTGGTTGAGCCGAGGATGTGCGTCAATGGTGACAACGGCGAGCTTGCCGTCCCACACCGCCTTGTGCCGTTCAGGAAGACATTCATAGTGAACGGAGGGTACGACAGGGACGAAGGGGACAAGGTGATCGGCGACGGCTATGCTGACCTCGTCTCTTACGGCCGTCTCTTCTTGGCGAATCCCGACCTGCCGGAGCGGTTCAGGAAGAAGGCCGATCTAAACAAGTACTGTATGACAGGAGCACGTTTTACACCTCTGATCCTGTGGTCGGCTACACGGACTACCCTTTTCTGGAGCAGGAGATTGGAGTTGCCAATTGACATCGTCCGTACTGATCGATCATGTTCATTACACGGTTACAAGACAACAAGTCTTATGGTGTATACTTGCATCTATAAGCAAGATGAGAAACCTCTAGTTTTGTATGATTTATCTTGTACAATTATGGGCATATGCCACGTTGATTCCCCTATCATATGTGGTACTTTATGGTGTTTTGTCACTGTTTGGCTGCTTTAGGTTTTTTTTTTTGAGAAACATAGTACAACGCAAGCGCTAATATACACGCACACACACTCATCCCTATGAACGCACGCACGCACACCCTACCCCTATGAGCACCTCCGAGAGACTGAGTCGGCGGATCAGGTCTTGAGATTGACGAAGTCACCACAGGCGCCTCGCTGTCGACGGGAACGTCGCCTCCCACTGAATAATATTCCGTCTAAATGAGAAACACCAGCGTCAAATCTGGGATTTGAACTCTGGTGGGCTGGGGGTACAACCACCCACCTACCATCTTGCCACATGCAAGTTCTCGCTGCTTCAGGTTTTATGATCGTTCGTTGCAATGATTTTTATTGGTCTACGTTGAATAAATGAAATCGAGATTGTATGCAGAGGCCCGAATAACAACCTATTCGGAAATAAAAACACTTTCAAAATTGCTTTTAGGTAATTTTTTCCTTTTATTTGATGTTTAAAATTGACCTCTTTTACGCTTAGGAACTAATGAATGTGAATCTTCTATCAGACTCCATCCAATGGATCATATATATCCACCATATTAGGAGGTAAGAAATTATGTTTTTAGGTCAAAGGGAAAATTGGGTAAGATATATCGGACACACACTAATTCCGCATGCAAAACTCAATGAACATTATTGATATGTAAATGAGTGATACGGCGTAATGATCGCACGGTTGCTTTATTCAACACACTCGACAGACCGAATATAGTTTTGGAGAACAAGCTCCATGGAGCCTTTAAAAAAACTTAAAATGTCATTTTGATATTTTGAAATCTTTTTTAAAACTATCCTAGATGTTGACAGTGACATATTTTATGATCCTGCAAAATCTCAACGTGAAATAGTTGTTATCCCGGCTTATTCGTTTTTACATTGTTCATTGTCTAAAATTGTCATTTTTACACAATCCAAAGTTTACAGAATATTTCGCACTGATGTTTTGCATAACGGAAGAATTCGTCATTATGTAAATTTAGGATTTTTGTAGAATTGCTTGAAACATGGAAGTACCATATTTTAGAGTACATCTGTTTACAGAAAGCAGACATAAACATATAAGAACTACGTATTGGGGGAGGCCCAGATTGGCAATGGTAGTAGCCCAATAAGAATTGTACGAAAAGAAAACCCAGCCCAAGAATATGGATAAGTGTTGCAAAAACAATATTTCATTCACCCCCTATGCACCCGAATAAAAAGGAGTAAATTAACAGAAATGCTAATCGGGCTTATGGATAATATTGTTGTTTGCTGTGGACACAAAGTAGTGTTATTGATTTTTTGTATATATATTATTCGCAAAAAGAAGAATTATGTATCGTTCGTGTGTCAGCATGCGGTTTGGATTTGTAAGAAGGCGCATCGCTAGTTAAAAAAATCAACCGCTTGCTCTGTGTCGCATCAGCGGATGACGGGAGCGAGCCTTGCCAACCCTGTGACTCTAACCTCACTCTCTCCTCTCCTACTCCGCTGTCGGGCAAAGCCCGCATGGTGCTGACGGCGGCGTGTCGTCTTCTTCCCGTCCCCGTGGAGGGCTGCGTCGACGGCTCCAATATGCGGTAGAATGGGCTCGGGTGACTTCGACTGGTTCGTGGCAGCATTGCTTGCTGGTGGCGAGGACGACGACGTGGCAGTGATGATCTATAGCAGCCGGCGAGTCAGGTTGCAGTGTGGCCATAGGTGGTGGTGACGGTGGGCCTAGATCTGGGCCAGCAGGCCTAATTTATGTGGCAGCAGTGGTAGTTTTGCGACACTTGCGGCGAGAATGCAGCTCACCGTTTCTACTAGCTAGCTAGTGTTAGGATTTAATTAATATGTTAATTAAAGGGATAATCCTCCCTCTTGTAATTCTCTATGTCGGTTGGTTTGTCAACCGACACAACTCTTACTCACGCCTCTTCGAACAGACGCGACCCATATTCACGTCCTTTCCCCTTGTATAAATACTGTGAATCATCAATGAAATAGGATAGTTGATTTATTTGTCGTTCTCTCGCTCGTCTCTCGATTACTTCCAACAGCTAGGTCTCGATTGCGCATTTGCTAGGCGACCTCGACCGCCTCAGCTTAGCACATACGGCCGGTGCCGGTGCGGAAGAAAATATTCTCTGCTGATTCTGGGAATGAACGAGACTTGCAGAGGGAAATCCATCGAAGATATATACAGCTACGCAGGGATGGAGGAAGGGGGGGACGAGCAGGGGCTAAGCCCCCCCCCCCCCCCCCCCCCCATGAATTTGATTTTCTTTCTAATCCTACTACTAAACACACTTATATTTAGTGATTTTAGGCTATTTCGCCTCCTCCAAACATAATTTCACCCACTCCAATCCCTGTGGCTGGCTCCGTCCCTGCAGCTACATGTGAGATCATTTTTCACGGCCTCGTGGGTCGACGTGCCTTTCACTTCACTTGGAGTCAAAAGGTCCGTCCTTTTGGTATACTCCTTTGAAGATCTGCACTTGATAGTTGTGTTGAAAGAAATTCTGCATCTCACACACACTCTCTCCTCTCCTCCCCTTTTCTGCCAAAAGACGGATACATCCTATTTTCTTGGCGACGATGATGGCGCCACGCGCCACAAACGTACCAAAAGTCGCGCGTTGCTCTTTTTTTTTTGCACGGACGAACGTACATGCCGTGGTACGGAAAGATTTCACCGAACCAAAATGACAAGTCGCCGTAGGACTAGGACGGCAGGAGAAGAGAGATGCAAAGGAAAATGGCGGTGCGGCTCACTCCGACGCGGCATCCACTGTAGAAATAAACGGTAGACTTTTTTCTCCGTGGAAGGAAAAGGCTATATCGAGGAGTATTTTACTAGTATGAGTGCCGTACACGCTGCCGGCTGCGCGTAGTGCGCCGTGACAGTTGCATGGTCCAGCTAGATATCCGACAGAAGCACGTACTCTAGTGGCGTACGGAACCGTTGGGAGGCACACCGAGGTCGTACAACTTGAGCTAGCAGGCATACAGCAGAATTGCTTTCAAAGCGGTGGCCAAAGGGTCGGGATAGACAGATCACGTACGGACATCCTTAACTCACATACAGTATGATGATGACGCCCTGGTAGACAGTGTTATCTTGGTACCTGCCCAAATCTCATAGCAGTGGTATTTAAAAACGGCATAGGGGTTGTTCGACGCCGACACCGCCGCCGCTGCGGCTGTTGGTCCCTATGTCGCCATTCTTCTCCTTGACGTGCCAGTTAGGTCTGTGTTGGGGCTGTCGTCGGTGATGTCGACATAGGGCACGCCCTTGGACTTGGCGTGCTCGAGCACCGACCAGACGCGGGCAAAGGCGAAGTCGAGTGGCATCACGTCATCGATGGGCGCGGCGGTGACGACATGCAACATGAGATCCTTGTCGGCGCCTCGAGAAGTGGCGACAGCCCCGGCTCCGCCTTCATCTTCATCTACTCCGGCTTCGGCGTGAGCAGAGGGGTCGTGCGGTAGCAGGAGGAGGTGGAGAAGGCTCCAGAGCGCGACGATGAGCGGGAGGAGACGGAAGTCGCCCGAACGCGCGGTGCCCAGACCAACGGTGGAGGAACCACGGGCGTCTGGAGAAGCGATCGGCCGTTGGGGATGTGCTCTATGACGGCGTCGAGCGTGCACCCGGGCGCGCCTCAGAACGCGTGGCGCGCCCAACGGCGTTCTTGTCCCGCGGCGGCGCTTCAGGGCCGTCCCAACGGATCATGTCCTCCTCAAAGAGGCACTAGAACGTCACCTCGTAGCGGTCATGGCTCACTGGCATGTTCGGGTCCCACAACGGGTCCTGACGCTGCTCCGGTGTGAGCACGTTGTAGTAGTGGGTGACAGTGTGGGCGTGGAAATCCCGGTTTGTCCGCTTGCGGCACCGGGATGCCGCCCACGGAGATCGCCCAGCGCCCTGGGGCGCACATGTCGGGCGGCACCAGGTAGTCGTTTTCCCGGAGCACCTCCGCCTGCTCGACGAGGAGAGTGCGCGGCGCGAAGCTGTTCGCTGCCGTGCCTCCGGTGCGCCTCCAGCTTCCGCCATGTGTTGGATCACGTCGTGCCTGGGCTAGTGGCAGGCGACGGTATGCTATTGTGTGGCTGCGAGGGCGAGGTGTGAGAGGATGGGGGAGCCTTTCAAGGTGGCCAGGGTGCGGTGGCATTAACGCCGCTGCCCGCATCCGCATTGACGCCGCCGCCGAGTATTGGGAGGCGACGCGAGGTGCAGAGTGGTGCAGCAAGGCTTCGCTGCGCCCGGCAGGGAAACCGAGTCGTCGCTCGCTATTAATTCAGCTGACCGGCGTGGGAAACAGAAACGTGAAGAGGTGGCGGGAAACGATGGCGTCTTATTCGCGTCTCAATGATAGGCGTGGCCCGCACATCGGAGGCCGACTTGGCGTCGCACTTTGTTTCGTCTAGCACAACCCATCGACTTGCCAAGCGAAGGACGCAGACTGCGCGTGTCAGGCAAAAAATCAGGTCACGCCGGACACATTCTTTTTCTCGATGGTAGGATATACTTTGCAACATTGCGAACTCAAGGAGGTTCCTCCAGGCCATGTGGTGCCCTATCGATGCAACGGAGGCGCACTATGTCACATATTATAATCAAAGGCACTATGTTAGAGGCATTTTTTGAAACTGCCTCTATATGTTACTTTAGAAGGCACTATTTTAGGTAGTGCCTCAAAAATATGTGCACTTGAGGCATTTTATATTAGTGCCTGCATAAGCAGCTATCATTTGAGGCATTTTTCTAAACTGCCTTGGATGGTTAATTTTTTAGGCACTTCTAAATGCCTCCGTAAATAATACGGCGGAGGAAGAGCGGCAGCGCTCAAGGACCAGGGCAACGACCAGTTCAAGTCGGGGAGCTACCTCAAGGCCGCCGCACTCTACACGCAGGCCATCAAGCTGGACCTACATCAAGCTCAACTGAAACGACGGGAGCTGCTTCCGTCCCCTCCGCACGGAGATAAGAGATGCAAGCGTCTGCGCTAGGGTTTGCTGCCGCCGCTCCTCCGCCGGCAGCCCCACGCCGCATGAAGCCCACACGCCTCCCCGCGTATCTCCGCCACCGGAAGTCCCCACACCCCGCCCGACAACGGCTACCCCCCGCGCCTTCCTCACCCCAATCTCGCATCCCCATAGCTGGGCGAGAGGGAGCTCGACGAGATCGGGGGCTGGGCGTCCTGTAGTGTCAGGACGTGGATCAGGCAGGAATTCGGACATGGGCACGTCTCGCCAGGGTTCTCCCATCATACATGTGCATGTTTCCCAAGGTGTTTCCTCAAATCTTACCTATTTTGTGTTTCTGGTTGGGTGTGGTTGCCCTGTACCTGTTTGTTGCAATGCTCACGAGAACTGGAGCTGGATGCAGAGAGTCGAGTGATGTATATTAATTTACTGCTGCTCATATTTCGTTATTAGCTGGTCGCAAGGCACTTCAGCCAAACAAATAGCCTACACTTTTGAGGATAACGGCATGGCTAATCAATTTTGAGGGTAAGCCTGTAACTAATGTAGTTTAGTCTGTCACATCGTACTTTGAGTGGATTATCATCTACCCTATACAACTTAGTCCATCAGTAATTACAAACGACGTCGCCTTCCTTAGCTTCGGTGAACACTACATGGTTTGTTGTTATTCTGTTTAGCATAAATATAATTAGCACCATCTTATCACGCGAACCATGCACAAAACTGGGATTACACTACAACTGTTGATATTGCAATTTCTTGTGTCTCACTAAGAAGATTATCATACATGTAGCCAATGTTTGAGTGTGTTGCTGCTTTCAGCTGCATTCTATGCTGATACAAAGCTTGTCTTTGTAAACATAATTGGATATGCCACTAGTAGAAAACGGATCTTTGGTCCAGACTTTTAGTCCCGCACCAGTTTGCAGCCGGTACTAATATTACATTAGTACCGGTCCCAGCGGCCGGACATGCGAGGGGCAGCAGTACCGGTCGGGAAGTAACCTTAGTACCGGTTGGTGTAACCAACCGGAACTAAAGGGTTTGGGGCTGGCACTGCAGCGGCGGGCCCCACGGCGAGAACATTTAGTACCGGTCTGTGTTACAAACCGGTACTAAAGATGGACATTTAGTACCGGTTTGTGTTAACATTTCGCTATAAATTCCATCTGCTTCCTCCAGCCCGAGCTCACTTCACTCTCTGCCTACTCATTTATTTCTCTCTGTTCTTGTTCGAGCTCGGTGGCGATCCGGCGATTTGTCCAATTTGGTGGCACCATTTTTGGTCAAAAAGGTTAGAAACTTGTTTCTCTTACATTTAATTGGAAACTTCAGTTCATTTAGTGCTAGTTTGAGCTCATTTAGTGTTAGTTTGACCTAGATAGAAAAATGTAGGAAAATCTAGAAATGTATTGTTAGTTTGACCTAGATAGAAAAATTTAGAAAAATCTACAAATGTAGCTTATTTAGTGCTAGTTTCATCATTTACTTTGTGCTAGTTTAGCTAATTTTGTCCTAGTTTAGCTCATTTAGTCCTAGTTTAGCTCATTCTATGCTATAATTACGTAATTAATTGTTTATAGAATTATTACTTGTATAATTTTCTTATTTGTGTAACTTTTTGTTATATATAGTGTCATGGTTTTGACATCTGTCCACACTGGTTCTCGCCCGCTCTATTATTCGGATGTGGTACGATTGTTTGTTATAAGTATATGTTTGTTTAATTTCGTGTTTATAAAAATTATACCGACCAACTTAACGTAGATATATTTTTATCTAGGAGGTAGTTGAACCGGAAAATGAGCCCGACCCTATTGTCGAGTTTTTAGTAGAAGAAAACAATGATTTGAAAGCTAAATTGAAAAGAAGTGAAGATCTTCGTCTCGAAGAGAAGATGAAATGGGAGTTGAAGATTGCCGACGTCGTCGATGATAACGAGATCAAGATGGAGACAATGCGCTTGGATCACAAGATCAAGATGAATGCAATGCGCTTGAAGCTTAAAAAGTTTAGAAAATATGTCATTAGTCAAGAGGCTTGGTATCATTATGTTGTTGGTTCAATAATTACCTTAGTTGCGATTTTGATCGCATTTGTCGTTGGATTTAAATTCTTTAGCTAGTTCTATGTTAGTTTCAATTAATGAATATTTTATGAGAACTATGTATTAGATTTGTTTAAATATGGTGAACTTGTATTAATGAATTGGTCACGTATCTATCTATTCATGGTAGATATATATATATATATATATAACTATTGTGTAATGGTTTTGTATATATTTACATAATGCAGATGAATCGACAATGGATGTACGTTGACCGACGCACTCCAGAGTTCAGGACCGGCGTGCTGGATTTTATCCGTGTTGTTGAGGCAAATAAGCGGGATGGTTTTATGTATTGTCCATGTTGTGCTTGTAAGAATATCAGGAGCACTCAAAAACCATTCACATCCACCTGTTTCAGTCCGGTTTCATGTCCGGCTATAATTGTTGGACCAAACACGGGGAAACAGGGGTCATAATGGAAGACAATGAAGAAGAAGAGGACGATGACAACTATCCTGAGTTTCCTGAATACGACGGTACTACAATGGGGGAAACTGGAGAAGACGCGCCTGACGAAGAGGCGCCGGATGAGCCCGCTGATGATCTTTCTCGGGCCATTGCTGATGCACAGAGAAACAGCGTAAATCAGAGGGAGTGGCTCAAGTTGGAGCGCATGTTAGAGGATCACAAAAAAAATTGTACCCAGGTGTCGAAGATGACCAGAAAAAGCTGGGTACGACGCTGGATTTGCTGCAATGGAAGGCTGAGAATGGTGTATCGGACAAGGGGTTTGAAAAGTTGTTGAAAAAGATAAAGAAGATGCTTCCAAAGAATAACGAATTGCCCGACAGTACGTACGAGGCAAAGAAGATCGTCTGTCCTCTAGGATTAGAGGTGCAAAAGATACATGCATGCATTAATGACTGCATACTCTACCGCGGTGAGGAGTACGAGAATCTGAATGCATGCCCGGTATGCGGTGCATTGCGGTATAAGATCAGGCGAGATGACCCTGGTGAAGTTGAGGGTGAGCGCCCCAGAAAGAGGGTTCCTGCCAAGGTGATGTGGTATGCTCCTATAATACCACGGTTGAAACGTTTGTTCAGCAACAGAGAGCATGCCAAGATGTTGCGATGGCACAAAGAGGACCGGAAGAAAGACGCGATGTTCAGACACCCCGCTGTTGGATCCCAGTGGAGAAAAATCGTGAGAGAGTTCCCGGACTTTGCAGATGACGCAAGAAACTTAAGATTTGGTCTAAGTACGGACGGCTTCAATCCTTTTGGAGAGCAAAGCAGCAGTCATAGCACCTGGCCTGTTACTCTATGTATTTACAACCTTCCTCCTTGGTTTTGCATGAAGCGAAAGTTCATTATGATGCCAGTGCTCATCCAAGGACCGAAGCAACCAGGGAGCGAGCTTGATGTGTACCTCAGGCCATTAGTTGACGAACTTTTAGAGTTGTGGCGGGAAGAAGGTGTACGTGTGTGGGATGAGCACAAACAGGAGGATTTTGACCTTCGAGGGTTGCTTTTCGTAACGATCAATGATTGGTCTGCTCTTAGTAACATCTCAGGACAGACAACTAAGGGATACCATGCATGCACACACTGTTTGGATGATACTGAATGTATATACTTGGATAATTGTAAGAAGTGTGTGTACCTGGGGCATCGTCGATTTCTTCCGGTCAGGCATAACGTCCGGAAGCAAGGAAAGCATTTCAAAGGTGAGGCAGATCAACGTAGGAGGCCTATGGACCGTACTGGTGAACAAATATTTGATATGGTCAAGGATCTAAAAGTAATCTTTGGAAAGGGTCCTGGAGGACTAAAGGTTCCGGATGACGCAAACGGGCACGCACCCATGTGGAAGAAGAAATCTATATTTTGGGAGCTACCATATTGGAAAGTCCTAGAGGTCCGATCTGCAATCGACGTGATGCACGTGACGAAAAATATTTGTGTGAACCTGCTTGGCCATTTGGGCGTGTATGGGAAGAAAAAAAACACAGCGACAGCACGGGAGGACCAGAAACGTTTGAAAGAACGAGACGGCCTGCTTCCAGAACATTATGACGGTCCTGCCAGCTATGCTCTAACCAAACAAGAGAAAGTGATATTTTTTGAATGTCTGAGCAGTATCAAGGTCCCGTCTGGCTTCTCGTCGAATATAAAGGGAATAATAAATGTGGCACAACAAAAATTTCAAAACCTAAAGTCTCATGACTGCCATGTGATTATGACGCAATTGCTTCCGATTGCATTGCTACCGGAAAATGTTCGAGTACCCATTGTGAAGCTTTGTGCATTTCTCAATGCAATATCTCAGAAGGTAATCGATCCAATGATCCTACCAAGATTACAGAATGATGTGGTCCAGTGTCTTGTCAGCTTTGAGTTGGTGTTCCCCCCATCCTTTTTCGATGTTATGACGCATGTCTTGGTTCACCTAGTCGAAGAGATTCAAATTCTCGGTCCCGTATTTCTACACAATATGTTCCCATTTGAGAGGTTCATGGGAGTCTTAAAGAAATATGTTCATAACCGTGCTAGGCCAGAAGGAAGCATCTCCAAGGGCTATGGAACCGAGGAGGTCATTGAGTTCTGTGTTGACTTTATTCCTGACATTAATCCGATTAGTGTTCCACAGTCGCGACATGAGGGGAGACTGAGTGGAAAAGGCACTCTAGGGAAAAAAGTATTTGTATGTAGGGACGGACCTTCTTTCAGTCAAGCGCACTACACAGTTCTACAAAATTCCTCGTTGGCAGCTCCGTATATCGAGGAACACATGAATATTTTACGATCTGAGAACCCGGTGGAGGATCACTTCTGGATTAAAGATCAACACACGGCGAAATTCAGCGGTTGGTTGCAAACACATCTCATGAGTAACACCAAAGTTGATGTTCAGCTGTACTTGTTGGCCAGGACACCATCTTCGACTATAGTCACTTTCGAAGGGTACGAGATAAATGGGAATACATTTTACACGATCGCTCAAGATAAAAAGAGCACCAATCAAAACAGTGGTGTCCGCTTTGACGCAACAAACAACAATGGGCAAAAGGACACATATTATGGTTACGTAGAGGAGATATGGGAACTTGAGTATGTACCTTCTTTTAAGGTCACTTTGTTTCGGTGCAAATGGGTCAAGCTGAATGCAGGCGGGGTAAAGGTAGACCCGATGTACGGAATGACAACGGTGGATCTGAACAATCTTGATTACAAAGACGAACCGTTCGTCCTAGCAAATGATGTAGCTCAAGTTTTCTACGTGAAAGACATGTCTACCAAACCGAAGAAAAGAAAAAACATGGAAGCGAATACATCAGACGAGGCAAAACGCCACATAGTTCTTTCAGGGAAAAGAAACATCGTGGGAGTGGAGGACAAGACAGACATGTCAGAAGATTATGATAAGTTTGATGAAATTCCGCCCTTCAAAGTCAACACTGACCCAAGCATCACGTTAAGTAATGAAGATTCTCCATGGTTCCGGCGCAAAGTTAAGCAATCGAAGAAAAGGAGGAATAATACAACAGATGGGAATATTGGTGATGTGTAATCCAGGAATGATATTTATGAAATATGAGGTCTTTATCACAAACTATGTTGTGGAATATGAGGTCTTTATCATAAACTATGTTGTTGAAATGACCATAACTTGGTCATTTGTCTTGAAACTTCTAGATGTTCATACATGATAGACCTTTTTTGTTAAGACTTTTTTTGCAAATTTTGTCAAAAATCAAGTTGATCATTTTTCATAGCAACAAGTACACATATAAGGTCCCATTCCAAATGATTTTCTTTTTTGAAGTGTTTATCACAATATTTCATTTTCCGGTAAAAACGATCAAAACTGTCGCGGTGACAATTCATCGAAAGATGTAATATTTTCTAGAACTATCAACGTTTCTGTGATATAACCACTAGTTGTGTACCTTAAAACGAAAAATCGACATAAACTCAATTAACTAGGGAAATTAGGTAGAAATCAAAGAAAAACCTAATACTTGGGGATTATCCATCATATGTGGACTAGTTTCCATGAAAATTAAATGGGTGCCATTTTGCATCATATTTTTGGTACTTTGTTCACAAAAAAAGTCATTTTTTGCACTTAAAAAAATGGAAAATGATATTTATGAAAATAATTTCAAGAATTCCTTTGGCATGACTGTTTCTTATACCAATATGCACCTATTTGTGGAATAGAGATTTGTACAAAGTTTTAGAAACTAATTAGTTAAAAGAAAATAGATATAAAATACCTTTTATTTTAAATGTTACATTTTTAAAATGTCAATATTCTTTATAATTTGTTGAAAACATGTTCTTGAATATAAATATTTTTTTTACAAATTATTAGAAACTAATTTTACTAGTTTTAGACAATTACATCAGTAGATATACAAAAACAGAAAACAGAAAATAGAAAAGGGAAATAAAATACAAAAAACACCTTCAGTACCGGTTGCTGGTTGCAACCGGTACTAAAGGTTTTCGTTTCGCGCCAGTTTTCTGGGCGGTGAATCGACAAACCTTTAGTACCGGTTGCAACCAGCAACCGGTACTGAAGGACCTTTAGTACCGGTCTGTGGCATGGACCGGTACTAAAGGGTGTTGCGTTAAATGCCTCACTTGCCCGATCGGGCAATTCATCTTCTCCAGACGCAGACGCAGAGACGAAGTGCTGCCCGACGGAGACGAGGTGCTGCCCACGCCATCCTCGACTCCGGCCGCTCCCTGACGCCGGCCGCTCCCCGACGCCCGGCCGCTCCCCCACGGTGAGTCTCCTCCCTCCCTCCTTCTCACTGTCGCTAGGTTGCTAACCCTAGATAAGAAGGAGCCGCCGCCGCTAGGAGTGTCCCCGCCGCCGCCGCTAGGAGTATCGCCGCCGCCGCCGCCGCCGCCGCTTGGAGTGTCGCCGCCGCCGCCGCATTAGGTCACAGCACAGAGCACGGCGGCGCCTCCATTGATGTCCGGCTCCTCCCTCTCGTCCGCAATCGAGGGGCGCAAGGCAGGGGACGGGGAGCCCCATTGTCATGCTGCCGCCGCCGCTAGGAGTATCGCCGCCGCCGCCGCATTAGGTCACAGCACAGAGCACGGCGGCGCCTCCGTTGATGTCCGGCTCCTCCCTCTCGTCCGCAATCGAGGGGCGCAAGGCAGGGGACGGGGATCCCCATTGTCATGCTGACGTCAGCATGACGTCAGCCCATTTCTATAAAAAAAATGCTACTGTTTTTAGATTATTTGTTAAATAGAGTGTTAGATTATTTGTTAAATAGAGTGTTAGATTATTTGTAAATTCACACAAATAGAAAATGAAGTGTAAGACTTTTTAAATAGAGTGTTAGATTATTTGTTAAATAGAGTTTAGGACATTTTATATAGAGTGTAACATTATTTTAGAATTGCTAGAAAAAATGGTACTGTTTTTAGATGAATTCTTAGGAAATGCTATTGTTATTTATATGAATGCTATTGTTATTTATATGAATGTTATTGTTACAATATTTATGTAAATGCTATAGTGTTAGCAAAAAGCAGGAGGGGAGGAGGGCTACTGCTTTTTTGCTACTGTTTTGGAGAGAAGATTATAGTTAGTGTGTGTATTTTTGATGAAAAGTACTTATGCAATTTTATTTGATGCAAAGTACTTATGCAATTTTATTTGATGCAAAGTACTTGCAATTTTTGCTACTGTTTTAGGAAGTTTCTAAATTTTGGCCGATGATTAGATCGTTGCACGTTGCATCTTCAGGGAGGTGTGAGTGAACCATGTTGTCTGAACATATATGCAATGTTCATTCCACGTTGTTCGCTGACACCATCCCTGAAGCAATTCGATATGAGGCCTTGCTGTCTGTTTTGCAATGTTAGGAAGTTTGTAAATTTGGATTAATAGTGTGGATGCAAAGTATTTGTGCAAAATACTTGTGTAATTTAGGGTAATTTTATGGATGCTACTATGTAATTTTATTTGATGCAAAGATTAAAATGCTACAATGTAATAAATAGTGTGGATTCAAGTGTTGAAATTTGTGAATGAAAGTGTTAGAATTTGTGAAATATTATTGTGAAAATGCAACCACAATTTCCCGCGGCAATGCGCGGGGAATGCAACCACAATTTTCCCAATGCAAAGTACTTGATTTCGTCGATCCCTCGCCTCACCGTTATAACTTGACATCATGTAGGAATCTCGCCGTCTATCCCTCGCCTCACCGTCGTCCTGTCTGTGACCATCCCGAGTCTCGTTGATCCCGCGCCTCACCGTCGTTCCCGAGCATCCCCTCGTGCCCTCCCACGCGGTGAGCCTCTACCGTGCGCACATGTTATTTCTTTACAATAATGTCGCCGCCCGATTTGGCACTAAATTGTTCTATCTTTTTTTTTGTATTAGTTAAGCTATGGACGGCAGAGCAGGTGAAGAGCAATTGTTCGACATCATCAGAGATGGTGAAGATGATGGATCGCAATATCTTAACATGTCCGGTGATGAAATGGAGGACGAGGAGATTTATAACTTAGAAGCTCCTCCATCCGCCTCGAACAATAATGCCGATGAGAATGTAGCGCAGAATACCGACGAGGTATACATAGCTTCTGGTGATAAATTAATGATTTGATATGTGTACATATACATGTTTTAACATAATATTTCTTCTTTTAGCCCTCCGGATCGGGATCGAGCAAGTCTGGTAAAAGAAAACGAGGCCCGGCCAAAAAGTTAAAAGATGAAAGATTTGATATCGAAAAAATCTCTGAAATTGGCGAACCGATTGCTCCGAAAGAGCACGCACGTAAATTTGTGAGTCAGTGCGGAGTTATTGTTCGGGACAACATTCCGATCACCATCCGAGAATGGCACAAGCCGAAGGGTGGAGGAGAGAGTTTTGTGTCAAATATTTGCAAGAAGGAACTTCTGAAGTCCGTTTTCCACAATTTCGCCCTACCGACAGGCCTCGGAGATGCCGAGAAAAAGAAAGTCTTCCAGTGGACTCTAAAGAAAATGGCCGAACAATTCATGAACTACAAGAAAAGGTTATACCACCAATTCATCAAGATAAAGAAAACCCCTAATTTTGAAGACGTACAGTACAGGAGGATAAGAGAACAGTGGCAAGAATTCAAGGACTACAAGGAATCAGAAGAAGCTATGGAAAAGTCGGCGAAAAATAAGTTGAATGCCGACAAAAAGCAATATTTCCAACGTTTGGGGCCAGGTGGCTATAAGACCGCCATTCCTAAGTGGCAAGAAAGGGACGCCAAGTTAATTGCTGCCGGGGTCACTCCAAGTACATCAAGCTATCCCGCAAGGGCGAGACATTGGGCGTACAGCGTCGGGCTGGAGCCCGACCCACAGACAGTGAATCTTGTGTTGAAGGAAAAGGTTAAACCAGGCCCCGAGGGAGAGCCCGAAAGAGAAAAAATTCGGAATAAAGTCAAAGAACTTGATGATGCAGTAGTTGCCGCTCGGGAGGGAAGGTTCGCGCCCAATAGAGAGAAGGACGAGCTGTCACTCGCCCTCGGGAATCCTGAACACACTGGGCGAGTACGAGGCGTGGGCGTCGTCCCTTGGAAGGTTGGGTTCCCCGAGCATAGGGACACTTACAGGAGCCGCAACAGGAAGAAGAAACAGGAGGCAGAGAAATATCAGCGGTTGGAAGACATGATATTAGACCTGCGACATGAAATGAGGCAGAAAAGGGCATCTGAGCCGCAGGAGGACCAACTTGATATGGCATCTCAGCGGAAAAGCGGCGTGGCTTCCACACAAAATGTCCAGCCTGATGTCGCAACATACCCCGTGGATCAGATTCAGGGGCGAACAAACTCTGAGCTGCACATCAAGATGAGGAACCTATCCATAAAGGTGGCGGTCGGCTTTGCTTTAGAGAATATACCCGGAGCAACCCTTCATGGCGGTCAGATTCCAGCTGGCTACGCGCGAGTCGGGGTGGACGAAATTATGAAGGGATTCGAGAACCTGGAGCTTGACTTTCCTGGAGCTGAAGGGGAGACGACACTGGGAGAAGTGTTGCGCGGAGTCATTCTATGGAGAAAGGAACACATCGTGTTTCCAGGAGAATCGACGCGTAGGTCACCAACCCCTCCGAGTAGCAATCAACCTCCAAGTCCACCACACATTGAAAATATGGACACCGAGAGGGAACCCAGCGCGACTCCATCTCCCCGGTGCGCGAGTCCAACCCAGCGGGAGTCCACCCCGGAGCGTGCAAAGAGTCCACTCCAGCGGGAGTCCACCCCGGAGCTTGCAAAGAGTCCACTCCAGCGGGAGTCCACCCCGGAGCGTGCAAAGAGTCCACTCCAGCGGGAGTCCACCCCGGAGCTTGCAAAGAGTCCGCCCACCGGCAATAGGACCTTCTCAATGAGGCAGAAGATGCTTGCCGGTGTGTCGAGTGGTGCTCCAAAGGACACCTACAAGTACGGGCCGTCGTTGAAGGATCTTCCGGTGTTAACTTACCACCGGACCGTTGAGGAGAATGCTCCCTTGGTCAAAGCTCACAATGCCGCACACTTTGCGAAGAAAGTGCCCGAGGCAAAACAGGTACTAAACCCTAAGGGTGTTAAACACTTTTTAGACATCGTCTGTGATCCTGACCGTAGAACTTTGCTTGATAACTATGAACGCTCTATCTCGAAGAGTTTTGACACGCAAGAGGAGAATAAAAAGAAAAGGGTCGCTGCATAGAAGAAGAAGAAGGCGAAACAGGTTCCCCAGCTCGGAGAACAGAAAGTACAGTCGGTCGCCCCGCTGAAGGTTCAGACAGACAAGAGTCCCAACGTTGGGACAAATGTTCCTGCTTCAGACTACATGGACGATGATGCATTTGACGCACTTTTCCCCAAGTCGACTGAGATAGCACGGAAGTTTGTCTACGGGAAAGATCTTCTCCCTCCTGATGAGATGGTGCGTCTAGCTTTTCAAATGCGGAGATTGCATGACTGGTACATGAAGGTTGCAAAGGACAAGCAACTCGTGTTTTACGTGACATACCGAGAAGACCAATTCTTCGTCAACCACGAGATATGTATCGAATTTGATGAATTATGGCAGTTATACAACCGGCGTGCTCTCGACGCAACTATCATGAGTTGCTATGTTCTGTAAGTGTTTTTTCTAAATGTCTAGCTGAGCATGTAATTATCCTCACTAATTGAGCCTGTAATTATCTTCACTATATTCTTTCGTATGCTATTATATATGCAGGTGGATGCTTATCGAGTGCAAAAGGAAAAGACTCTGGGAAGTTGGGTTCATTGACCCATCTATCGTTAACTGCAAAAACTTAGAGCGGAAGCCCGAGGACTGCGAGGAGGCATTGTTGAGGTCGCTATTGAGCCAAACACATGCGGCAGATATACTTCTTCCTTACAACTTCAAGTGAGTGTAACTGTCTTGAACACATTTCTATATTGCTAATTACTAGATGTTAAGTTTAATTGATGAGTTATATTCATGCCTCACTATATAAACGTGTGCAGCTACCATTGGATTCTACTGGACATTATCATTGGCAAGGGATTAGTTGAAGTATTTGACTCATTACGCAAACCACAATCATACTAGCAGGACTTGATTGACATGCTTTAGAGGTAATTTCAACCATTAACCCCATTTCATGATATCAAGTAATCATAACTCATTTATTCATTTGCTTTTGTGAGTAGGGTTTGGAAAATATTCATCAAGAGAGAGAGGGGTGAATGGAAACCAGAGCTGACTATTAAACATATTGATGTAAGTGTGCTACTATTAAACATAGTCTCTTTAATTCATCATCATTTTGAATTATTATTTAATTAAGTTATATTCTCGTAAAGACCTTGAAGCAGCCTCCGGGAAATGAATTATGTGGATTCTACGTCTGCGAGTTCATGAGGACCTTCAGCGTTGAGCAGGCGTCGCGTGAAAAAAGAATGGATGTGAGTGTGACTGTCTTGTACTATATTTCAATCTTATTATGATTTGATATATATATATACACACACAACTAATATATTCATATTGATCTCGTTTAAAGCTTAACGACAAGCGGAACGCCATCCTACCACATCAGCGCGTAGAAGCAATTCAAGAGGAGATAGCGGGATTTATCCTTGAGGAGGTCATGCATCCAAAGGGAGAATACCATAATCCTAAATATAGCTATGCCATATGAAAGAGGAGGATGTATGACATTATTGCGATCTCTATACACCGGATTGTATATATGTATATATGTATGTAATAGCGTAGTATGAATATGTCCTATATCTAAATTATATTATAAATTAACGTTTACCGTATGTAGTAGCGTAGAATACATATACGAAAGTATATTACGTATGCATCAACGTGTACCGTGTATATATATAATACCGTATGAATGTAAAACAGTAGATGAAAAAGAAAACATAAAATAAAATTGCAGTGAAGAAAAGAAAACAGATAACAGAAAAAAAAAGGAAACGAAAAATAAATTGCAAAACCCTTAAAACCTAAACCCTTTAGTACCGGCCGGTGTTACCGACCGGTACTAAAAGTTCTCCGCACGAGCCCGTGCCCCGCGCCCACGTGGAGGCCCTTTAGTACCGGACGATAAGCAACCGGTACTGATGCGGGGGGGGCATCAGTCCCGATTGCGCAGTACCGGTGATGCCCCTCCCCGACCGGTACTAAAAAGCCGTTTTCCACTAGTGTGCATTGCAAACTGAAGATGGTATATTTCGTAGCACTAGATAATTGTAGGTTAATTGAGACGGATGCAGTAGATAATTGAGACCTGTCATCATGGAAGGTGAAATGACAGTGGCAGGTCATGCTCATCCTATAAGTCGTATCAAGTCTGCCACTTATTCTTCTGAATAAGTGGGTGAAATGGACTGGTTCAACTGTACATTTTGTGTTAGGGAGTAGTTTCAGTATAAAAGTGTATGATTTCCTAGAAGTAGCATTCCTGGTGTATCATTTTATTTTTCTGCTCATTCTGACTTAATGTTGTAAGCTGTTTGTATATAATATATTGTTCTTCTGTAGAAAATATGACACGTGAGTAATGTATTTTGGCCTCAAATTGCATCAAGGTTTATTAGTATAGTCAGTGACCCTTTTGAGATCAGCGTGAAGGCGGGGAACCAAGAGCTCACATGTTTTACTTGCTTCCTTTGCAGTTGAGGTTAGCGCGAAGGCGGGGATGCCGGCAAGGTGTATGAGTATTTGCTCAAGCTGTGGCGAATTGTGGGCTGGTAAGCGAGGAGACTGAGGTCTTGGAGGAGTGGTTTCAGGTGCATATCCTTTGTTCCTTGTGTTTGTCTCCCACTAACTTGGAGCATTGTACATTTATTAGCTGTAGTTAGCTACTTAGTTAATTGGAGCCCGATACTTGGGTGCTTTATCAATTTTCATGACATACTGGAGAACAATACAAATTAGCATGCCAGTGCAATTCAACTTGTGTTTAATAATCAGTTCTAGAGTTATGTCTAGCTTAGGCCTTTTTGTACAATTGCACCAATGCATTCAATCATGTTATCTTATTGCTATGCTATCCAAGTAAACATCTGTGGTCTTGAACAAGCCTTGCTCAGGGAGTGATGGCTCCATTTATTTGACATTGTTCTAGTACTAGCATTTTTTTGGCGGGGGATAGGATACTTGCGAATCTATAATGCCTAGTATTCAGATTGATACAGTACCTTGCTGTGATGTTAAATCCCATATGATTTTCCACTGAATTTTGATAACTGGGGCTCATTATCGTTTTTGGCGTTCACCATCTAGTAGTTTATTACCATGTAAGCAATAAGCCTACTGCTCTGATTTGGGTGTGTCCACTTTACTTTGTTTGCAATTTTTTATTGTCAATAATGCTATATGTCCTAGATTGTGTGCTCTTCGTCTTAAATAAAAACATGTTGGTATATGCTTGAACATGGTAATTTCTTCATATTCATACCATGTTTTTTTCTTGTAGGTGAATAGACTGTACCAAGCCCTAATTGAGAGCATCTTCACATGCTCTTGTTATTGCATCTCGGCTACTTCCTCATGTCCTGTCGTTTTATAGTTTTAGGTAAGTTGCTGGTTCCTCCCCTAGTCTCTCTAGTCCCCCCTAGTCCGGCTTCTCTATTGCCAGACTTTAAAATCATAGATATAGTAATGTGTCGTTAGTGTTGTATACAGATATATTTGTATTCAGTCCAAGTGTTTCAGATTAATTTAAAGTGCTATTAATTTATATCATAATCATGCTTCTATTGTCATGTCCTATACCTCCGTTCTGTAATGCAGGTTTACAGATTTCCTTACATGGATATAAATAGAATGTAGGTTTCTTCCTGAGGAGCACTCGATTATTCTTTGTAATTCCTTGAGTGGATACAATGTAGTATTTCCTGATGAAGAACACTCAATAACCAAGGTGCACTCCTTTTTGTACTGCAGGTTTCTGTACGATTATTGCACCTTGGACTTGAGCTTGCAGCGGCTTAAATCATCTTTTTGAGAATCTGTATTACTATTGATTTTGCTTTGGCTGCTGTTCTATCTTTGTCTAAGTATGGCTGATGTGCCATGCCGTTGACGAATTGCCTAGTTTTATTTAATGTCGTGAGGAACAAATTAATAACCATAGACAATTCAGTAAATGGAGGTGTATTTGATATGACCCATGTGATTTTTTTACATCCTTTTCAGTTTGTATGCTCCGCTAAGTACCAATTTACCGTGCAGTTAGCTTTTCTAATCGTTTTTCTTTACTAAGCTTTTTGGTGTTTACGAACTGTGTTGAAACCTGAAACTGTTATTCTTTCAGTAAACAGATGCAATCAATTGAAGAAGGTGCTGAATTGTTGAGAGAGAGAGATGCTTAAAGTATCACAAAGGCTGCTGCAAATACATGTAAGTGACCATTGTTATCTCATTTAGGTGGCATTTTTTTTTATCAACCCAATTACATTTAGGAGTGCGGGTTTTGTTCTCTAAGACTTTTTTCCTTCTTTATTTATGCTTGGGTGCTGCTATCAAGTGTTGAAAACACATACATTTCCCTTTTTATTTCAGTGAAGGGCTAAGGGAAGCATATGATGGAGATATTGCGTTCGCAAGTTCACTGGAAGCATTTGGAGGCGGTCACAATGATCCTATCAGTGTTGCGTTTGGAGGTTAGAAATGTAGTTCTTACTCTAGCACAATTATTTAATTTTGTTCTAGTTAAGTTCACTTCTGTTTACTGAATTGAGCATTCCTTTCATTTCATGCTTGTACAGTTCTCATTTAGTTGTGGCTATAGACATGATTTGTGATAGCAAGATGAGTTTATTGCAGCTGCTTCTTACCATTTTATTCATAATAATTAAGGTTATTCCCTCTAGTCCGGTTTGCAGGTAGTCAACTATATATAATTTAAAAATTAGATGCAGGGTTTGACTATGATTATTTTTGCTTTTATCTTAAAAAGGGTCTTCATTTACTGTGTATTTATCCTTAAAAAAGGGCACAAGGACAGATGTTGCAACTGCAGTAATATATATGTACGTATGAATGAATATGCAACCTTTTTTGCAGTAATCAAGTAACTCTTTAACCATGACTTCTATTTTCATTTTTTGTAGTGCTACATCTGAATGCCTCATACAAGTTGCTTATGTTGTTGAAGTAATATATATGTACTTATTAATGAATATGCAACATTTTTTGGCTGCTGACGCGTCATTGATTATCCTTGCATGTCACACGTTCATGAAATTGACCTCTGCGGTTAGGGTTTAGATGTTCCTGTTCCAATTGTTTCATTACTACATTATCTGTTATTTGGTGCCAATCGTGCTACTTTTTTTTGTTGTTTTATGATTTTATGATGTAGAATGCATCATTTTGTTACTGAATCCACCAAATATTCATGTGGCTTCCTGTGCCTGCTCGTGTTTTCGAGATAACAAATGTTTGTTTTAACACACTATGTATTCTCCCTTTGCAGGTTATTGCTCTTGTAGAAAGGATGTGCACAACAATCAAGAAAAATGTCTAACTATGAGCAAGCTGCTCTTGTAGAAAGGATGCAAGAGTTTAAATTTTTTGTATGACATTACTCACATGCTTAGAGTGCACATTTCACGTCATTCCATCATCCTTCCCTGTTATAATTTTGTAGAGTGTTTATTCTAACCAACAGAGCAGCACCCCATCGAGCATGGCTCTGAGGTGCTCAGCAGATTGTTCTCTTCTCATTATCATGTCAATTTGTTTAGCTGTGTCAAGTGTTGTATCTTTCCCTGTTGTAATGAACATTGGATTGAAATCTTTGAACTGTGCCTGATTCAGAACATTATTGCTATTGTTTATTAATGTAATATTTGTATTCTACCTAAAGACCTTTAGAGGCATTCCAAATAGTGCCTCAAAATGGTACCATTAGAGGCACTAATGTAAAGTGCCTCAAATGCTACCATTAGAGGCATTATTGAGTGCCTCTACAAGTATACTATTTGAGGCACTAAAAATAATGCCTCTAATTATTCAATTAAAGGCACTCAAAACTGCCTCTACCATTTGAGGCACTATAAAGTGCCTCCAATTCCTACTTTTTGAGGTAGTAAAAAGTGCCTCCAATTCCTAGTATTTGTGGCACTAACAAGTGCCTCTAATAGTACCATTAAGAGGCACTAAGAAATGCCTCCGAATTATATTTTTGGAGGCACTAAGAAGTGCCTCAAAAGGCTACACCATTAAGAGGCACTAAGAAATGCCTCCGAATTATTTTTTTGGAGGCACTAAGAAGTGCCTCAAAAGGTAGCCTTTTGAGGCATTATTCAAAAATGCCTTAAAAGACCTTTGCCAACCGTAGTAAATGCAGCACTTTTTTTTTCCCTTAAAAAACCTTTCGAGGCACTTTTTATATTATTTGAGGCACTTTTTAGTGCCTCCGTATCTACTACGTGGTGTAGTGGCGGCAGCAGCAGCCTGAGACCATCCTCATCTTGTGGTCTGATTTCCTTTGGCACTTTGACTACATCAATGCGACCACTGCACTACACCAACAATGCACCGCTGCTGCATCCATAACATGATCTGATTCACGCAAGGAGAAAAGCTGCTGATCGTAATGGAAGTTACTCCGCTCCCAGGCGGGAAATGCTGCAGGGTAACGTTTTCTCTATTTCCCGGCAGCCGCGCTCGTGCTCGCCATGTGACATTGCTGACCTTTTCTCCCCCAAATTGCCAAGTTGAACGACAAAGAAAATGAGTTGGTTCTTGCGTGCTCCTTTCGTGGAGGGATAAGGACATTTGGATAAATCTTTGCTGCACTATTTTCTCCACTGTCCAAACCTGGAAAAATGCGACACCTGCTTATTTTTATGGTTTGTATGGGATGCTTGGTTTGTTTGGGCAGGAGATGCAGGACTCCGGTTCTGCCACAATCATTACGATGACCGAGTCCTGGCCATGCATGAATGATAAATAATGCAGTATTAGTTTGTTAAAGTACAGTGGGACGCGGCTGAATCTGAGCTAAAACACTCGGTTATGCAGCAGTTGGGTGTCAACCGTTCATACCGGTCAGTATCTCTGCACATGGGGCTACTCGTTTGGTCGTACAAATCCATGGTTTATTATTAGTTCAAATTTCTGAAGCAAAGCATTATCTATGCTCAGTTTTTCAGTGGAGGTGATGACTGATGAACATCTGAAGTTCGGGGAAACCTGCAAGCTCAAGTAGGGAACATCATCTCCTTTGATTTTCTGGGAAACCGACGATCAGTCTGTTGACGTTAATTCGTTACATGACAAAAAATTACAACCAAGATGCACACACAAATTTCGTCGTTCGGAGTACTTCGTTCGCCACGTGTTCTCTTCTTCTTCTTTCCTGGCGAACAATCGCCTTCGCTTTAGAGGGTGATTTGGACACTGATGACTGATGCTTCGTACCTTTTGACGAAGGAACCAGTAGATGAACACTGAGGTAAGGTAACCAATCTTGGTTGTCTCGTCTCCTCCTGTTTTCAGCTTGTGCCAAACTAAACTGTCCTTCTCATGACAGCCTGATGATCATCTAACTGTTCTACTGATATACGTACACATTACTGTTGTTCTGCAGGATGCTTCCTTCTCACCCTGCCGTTGTCCTACCCATTGAAATGCCTCTAGCGTGTCTAAGATGTTAATCCGCTGGAAACTTGACAGTTAGCTTCATTACAAAAGGGAATAGGACAAACCCAGTGAACTGCTCAAATCAGCAATCTTTTACATCTACAACTACAACGCTCTTTGATACTCCCTCCGTCCCAAAATAAGTGTCTCAAATTTGATAGAAAGTTAATGTATGTAGACATATAAGAAATTGCTGAAGATGCTAACCAGATTGTAATGAACAGTCTGGCGACAGCCAGTCGGGCAAATGGAGAACACAATTCAGGTTCAGGCTGCAGATTTCCTGTCTGGCTGAAGGTATTGTTCTCTTATACCAGACCAAGTTGTACAAATGCTCTAAATGTACGGCTTGTCCTGTTAAGAAGTGCGTTTCTACACTAGCCTTTCACCTCTTTGGCAGATTCCGCTTTAATCAGCATTCTTGCTCTCGGACTATCTGATCATAAAAATGCATCCTTGCTATCTTTGCCCGGACCCCAGCATAGCCCCGCTTGCCACCACAAGCTTTCACCAGTTTTGGTTAACTCTTGCCATCCCAAAAAGTAACGCAATGCAGTAAAAGCAAGCAGAGGATAACGTTTCAGAGGCATCGGTTTTGAACCATCTTCCGTGGAATTTAAGTAAAAGTCATGCTTTGCAAACGGATCTGAACCGGGAGCGCGGATAATGACCGAAAGTCGACATTGACAAGACGGGGAATCTCACAAGAATGTAGTCCTAAAAGTTACCATTACCTCAGTAACAATATGGCATGAAATTAGCCTCAGGATCACATTGTATGGTTACCACTGAAGAATACCTCAAAATCCCTAGCAGAACACGGAGAGAAACACGACCACTTCTCCTCACACACACACACACACACACTGAAACTCCTAGAACTAGAAGGGGTGAAAAAGAAACACCTATTAGTTCTTCCATTCAGCTCATGCCGCTTGCAGTAAGAAAAAAGTTACTACGAAGCTGCAGGATATCTTCAAGCCCCACCATCGCTCCAGCGCCTCTTCGTCGGCCTGCCTCCGTATGTACATTGCAATTCTGCCCGGTGCCCAGGCCCCAGGGGTAAATCTGTCAGCAGGGGAATGGGGGGCAGATTCTCCAGAGGCAGGCCAAGAAGGGCGGAGCGGAGCGGAGGGGCGACTAGCAGTCGGCGGCGTACTCGCAGGTGTCGTCGGAGGCGAGGCGGACGAGGAGGCGGCGGAAGTCGGCGACGGGGCAGGGGATGCGGAGCGCGCCCGGGTGGCCGTACCCGTACTCCTGGGCGGCGCGCGTGAGCAGCGCCGCGAAGGCCGGCCGGCCGAGGAGGTCCGCGCGCACGGCGAACCGCTCCACGGGCCCGCCCTCCTCGCCGACGCAGACCGGCACGTGCCCCTGCGGCACCCGCGCGCCGCCGCCGGAGGAAGGTGGTGCCTGCTTCGGCGCGCGGAGCTGGCGGTAGGCCGCCGCGGCGGAGGCGGTGGAGGTGGAGTCCGCCGCGGCGACGCGGGAGAGGCGTCGGAAGAGGCGCTTCATGGTGGAGGCGGCGGCCGGGGAAGGAAAAGATGGTTTCTTTGGCGTTGGGGAGGGAGAGCGCAGGACACAAGAGTCAAGACGTTTGTTTGCAGTGGTGGTTGTACTACTGGGCTCCTCCGTGCTTTATAGAGTATACTGGGGGCTAGTGCTCGTTGCCGCTTTACCGATTTTTTTTTTTTCGTGGTGCTGTATTTTACTCCATCTTTCACGTGACTTCAGTGCTATGCGCACATAAGCTGAACTACTACTGTACTATCTTGCCATGCCATCTCAAATTCTTTTTTTTATCGTAGTATTTTGCTCGACCTCATGGGTTCAGGGCTTCTATGATAGCCTAGTTTTAGTTTTGAAAAACGTGTGGCGTGTGCAACCAGTCTAAACTACTATGTTGGTTTCATTCAATGAAATAGAACCGAGAGGCCCTGTTGATTTTTCTAAAAAAAACATAACGAACCCTCTAAAATCCATTTGATTTTGTTATTTTTCTTTCGTAGCACAAAACTTAAAATTTTGAGTTGAGTTATGCACCTTGGTAACATTTGTCTACATCTTGGTTATTTTTTCAAAGATTTACCCTTGAAATTCAAAATCTGATTTTGAGATCTGTAAATTGAGGAGCTTCATCAATGGAGGTGGGCAGCATGCGCGTGTGCATAGCGATGGATGCAAGTGGAGGAGTGGAGTGAGGTACGCGCAGGTACAAGTTCGTGTACCCGGCGTGTACGGGGAGAGAGACACAAAGCCGGTGCGCCGGACCCCCCACCTTTGCTTTAACACTCAGCACGTCCACCCAGCTACCCCAGCCCCCAGGCCAGGCGGTCGGTCGCGCGCGTGCCGTGACCGGACGTCACGTCAGCCACACCGCCGTGCCGCGTCCGTAGTCCGGCTCGTACGGAACGGTCGGTGCACGAGCACGAGTCACTCGCGACCGCGACAGCAGGGCTAGCTGCTGGCTCGCCCTCGGGCTCCACCTTTCTACCGTACGTCCACGTCGTTAAATTTTCTTTTCTTTTTTCATCAATTGGCTTGGAACAAAACGCCAGGTTGATTTTTCGTGCTACGAGCATACTCGTGTGGATCTTCTACGCTCGATCGACCCGTGCGTGCTCCCGTGCCGCTCGTCTTCTCGGTTTAATCTGCGTACGTGTACCCGTACGTAGCGCTGTGATGGTGATTAGTACTGTACGTACTACTACTCGTTGCGGAGCTTGTTCTGGGCCGGCAAGTGGCATTTACGGGCGGGTATTTCCGGGCGCGCAGCCGAGTAAACGCGGCCAGCTTGCCTGTTCCCGACCGGATCGGAGCACGTACCCTGTTCGAGGGCTACACGGATTCAATACCCAATACTACGTACGTACGCTCCCGTGGTTTGCTTGGCAGATTTCAGACAAGATGATCCATCTACTGGGATTTCTCTCCACCCTCCAACAGCAAACGCAAACACGAGCGAGCGAGCTCCAGTGCTCAACACCAAAGAGGAAATCGAGCGCAGCTAATATTTGTTTGGTTTTTGTTGTTATTGTCCCAGTCGGTCCCTAATACTATGCAGGTAAATAAACTGGGTGGACCTATACGGGAAACCTGACAGGTCGTGCGTGTCAAGTACCACGTCGATATCGATGGGTTGAGTCCATCTCAGTAGGAGCAGCAGGGCATCATCATCATCGTCGTGAATATTTTAAAAAAAATCATCAACGATCGTGAGTAATGACTTGCAACAACCCTAAAAAAAAGAAGTAATGGCTTGCACCGCCGGAACGAACGAACGAACGATGCCCGACATGGTGGCCCATGTATCCACTGGCTGCTCGAACGATCGATCGGGAATTGAAAGCGATCCTGCGTGCCCGCGCTACCTAGCTACCTCAAGGTACATACGACCTGATGAGAGTAGAGCTCGGGGTGCCTCCCGACCGTTCCGTACATGGATATCTAGCTGGAGTATATTCATGGAGTACGTGCATCACTATCACGGCGCACTTAATCTTCGATCGCGTACAAAAGTGCGGCGTGTACCGCACTCACGGGAGCTTAAAAAAAGTAGTAGGTGTAGTGCAGGCCGGTTCGAGTGAGGCAAATAAGCCTGGTAGACGGTGCACAGAAAAAGTCTTGCATGGATCCCACTCCGTACAGTCCGTTTTCTCGGTCTCAAATTGTTTAAGCGTACGTACCAATACCATCCCGTCTCTGGGCGCCGCTCAAGTTCCTCCGACCTTTCATCCATCCCGTTTGGTCTCCGATCCGGCCGTCCTGCCAGGATTTGTGCTCTTTGTTTTCGCTTTCGACACTGTCCGCCGTAAAGCTAAAGCTAGCTGCAGATTAACCAAAAAAACAAGCTTATCTTGTTGGTTATGTTACTCCAAACCCAAACGGAAAGATCTTTTCGTGCTCCCTTTCCGTACCACGGCATGCACGTTCGTGGCGTGGCGCTCAGTCATCATCATAACCGATGGATGGAACAGTTCGGCTTTTGACGGAAAAGGATAGGCAGCACCAGTGAAGATTTTTCTATCGACCGTAGGAGTAGTAGTATCAAGTGCCGATTTTCAGAGCAGGATACGAAGAAGATACGGGCTTTGGACGCATCGTTTTGATTCGCGTTGAAGGTGAAAGGGACGTCCAGCTACGTGGCCGGTGGAAGAAACTGATCATACGTATCTATCTTTGAATTTCTTATTCAGTCTCGAATTCTCGATCAATAGCGATACGTACGTGTGGAATATATACGTACTGTACAGCATGCAGCAGCTAGACTGATAGGTACGGAAGTGAAACGCGCGGCCTGTCAGGGAGGAGACTGACACGATAGGTAACGGCACCTGATAGGTAAAGTTTGGTGAATAATGCAGAGCACTGCGCCCAACACAGCGTCCGGTAACGGCACCTGATAGGTGCTCGTGCCGGTATGTGTTGCCCGTTTTGTTGGAAATGGCTCACTCCATTGCACGCTTACAATAGATAGCTCATAATTTTCTGATCAGATTTAAATGAAAAGAATGTGATGGTAAAGTTTAAATAGCGTCCGTTAATTTCGAACAGCGAAACCATGGTCAGATTCAGCGGTCACACTACAAAAGATCAAATGTATGGGAATTAATCAATCATCATCACCTCTACCGGCTCCTCCTGTGTCACCGAGTCTTCCCAGCCAGAGCGTGGCGTTGGCTCCGGCTCGGAGGTCGTCATGCTCGTTGTTGGGTCCCCTGTTCATCGGCGGCAGAAAATTCATCTCACGCAAGACGCGCTGCTAAGAAAGCACAAACAAAACCCTCACCGACGGTGTGTAGGCGGAGAGGTCGGCAGTCAAGATCTTGGTGTTCCCTTTCATCTATCAGACTTTAGATTGCGACGCCTCCGACATCGCCTGGATTCTTGGATTCTGATGTTGGCATGATAGTTGTATGCGCCTTCTCCCTCTCGACGGCGAGCCTCTTCTTCTGGATGGCGACCTTCTCCTTCTCCACGGCAACCTTCTCGTCATGCTTGCTCAGCAAACACGACAAACTGTCGCTAAACGTGCTTGCATTTCACTTTGATATGGTTATGACCTCGGCAAGGCACTTGTAAATGGACGGCTTTCACAACGCAGACAATGCGCACTTCTTGTCTGACTCACTAGTAGGAAATGGCGTATAGACACCAAGTTACCCCTGTCACGCAAGCTTTTAACATTTGTCAGGGTTAGTTAGTGCTGGCGTACAATATAACCGTTCGCTAGGAGTAGCCCTCTTACCCCTGGCGCACCAGAACCGACCGACGTCCGCCAGGGATAGAGGCGGGGCTAGGGGCGTCCGATGGGAAGGGATACCGCTGGTAACAATCCTTCCCGTTCGTCAGCGGTAACCTAACTATTCCTGACGCACGTAAAATCTGTTCGCCAGCACGGCAAATGTTGGGCGAAGAAGTGGTCGGCGCTGGAGTGTGGAATCCTGACGATCCAAATTGACAATGACAGACCCGACCAGGGCGACGCGGAGTAGCTGAGGACGACGGTGATGGAATGATGCACGACGTCTTTATGACAAATATTGTTAGTAAAATAACTCTAATTTAATTAAAACTCTCTAATTTTGAAAAATCTACATGGGCCGTCGCCCGTCGAGTTGGGTTCAGTCTATCACAATTGGGACGACAACGTGTGAGGACGCTCACAATATCCTCTCTATGAGAGTACGTGCCTCCCAACCGTTCCGTACGTGGATATCTAGCTGGAGTGCATCACTGTCACGGCGCACTTGATCTTCAATCGCGTAGGTGTTGCGTCTACCGCAATGGTATAAACTACTGTACTGGCTGAAGTGGATGTCGACGGTGTTCTGAACCAGTCCACTTTGGACCAAGTCCGTACAGACCGGGACCCACGCTTGTACGGCGTTTCCCAGTTCAAATTTGTTTATTAAGCGTATCCGTCTCTTGGCGCCGCTCAAATTCCTCCGGCCATTCGTCTCTTGTAATAAAGCTAGCTGAATAAGCTGAAAAAACAAGCTTACCATGTTCGTTAAAAGTGAGATCTTTTTGTGCTCCGTTTCCGTACCACGGCATGTACGTAGTGGAAGATGAGTCCCTCTCGTCCATGGGAAGCGACGCGCGAGTTTCGAAGCCCTCGGCACGTACGTTCGTCGCGCGTGGCTCAGTCATCATCATCACCAGAAAACACAGGAAAATACTGTACTACTACTAGATGGCACAGTTGGGCTTTCGACGGAAAAGGAGAGGAGAAATGTCAGGTGATAGATAGGTTGATGAATTTTCTTTTGACGGTGGGAGTAGTATCGAATGCAGATCTTCAGAGCAGGATCCGACGAAGATACGGGCGCTGGACGCATCTTCCTGATTCGCAGTGAAGTGAAAGGCACGTCGAGCTACGTGGACGCGTACTACGTATCTTTGAAATTTCTCTCAATCTCGGTCGAGACTGTGCGGTACCGAACGCTCGCGTACAGCTTGGTTTTGGTCCGGCAGGTCATTTATGCGTAGTACGCTGGTATTTTCTGGCCCAGGCGGAGCTGCTTTTTTACTTGTTGCCTGTTCCAAACCGGAACGTTTGAAAGATTCAATGTACGTCCAGGCTTAAATTTGATCGAATAGTGCATCCTCGTTCTTGAATCATCTCCTCCAATTACCTGCCATTTTTCTCAGTTTTCTTTCACACTTTTTCTTCTTCTTTGAATCTTCGGTCTCCTGTGAGTGAGTGACCCTCTCGTGAGTTGCCGGATGAGATTCCAGCATGGTGTTCGAGTTTATTCGTGAGCTCTTTTACGGTACCCAGGGAGATATACAGATCGGGAGCCCATCTGTGGATCCAAGAGCCCATACAAATCTATACTGGTAAAATTTGACTCATATTTCCGCAGCAGTATAGGTCTGCACCGCTCGTTAATCAAGCTATCGGTATTGTGAGGAGGGCAATTTTGGTAGATTAGATTGGACTCGTCCGTTTTGCACCACCTACCGAGAACCTAGTTTCCCGTGGAAAAACAAATCCCTACCCCCGATCCCCTTCTCGTCTCCTCCATCGCCGGCCACGGCGCACCACCCACCCCCGATCCCCTTCTCGAATCCGGCATCGCCGGCCACCCCCAGCCCCCGTACGCATACTCCATGCCCCCTACGCCAGGCGGAGCACGCTGTTCAAGGAGGAGGAGTTCGTGGAGGAGCACGGGCACAACGCCGGATCGACGGGATGCAGCGGCAGGCTGCCGCTGGGCCATGGGGATGCACCGGAGGAGCAGAGGAGCCCGGCCACGACGGCCTCGTGGCTCTTGGCGGCGCCTATCCACCCATGTCCCTCCGCACTAATCTGGCTGAGCCGCTCTGACAGGGTGGCGTTGCGATAGGGCGCGAGCTCAATCCCAGCCCCGGCAGCGCGCAGACGCCCCGCCGCAGCGAGCTCCGCCGCCCACAACAGCGCCCGGTCATGCCGGCGACGTGCCTCTTCCAGTCCCGCTCGCATCCGTTCGGTCTGTCAGCTATGTAATCAAGTTCTTTACAGAATTACAACATGATTTGGAACCTGAATATTATTCATGTGTCAGTGCTTTGGTTGTAAGAGTTAATTATGTGCTGCGATGAACCATCTGGATTTGAAGCTTTGGGATGCAAATATTTGCATGTTATTCCCTTGTGTCGTGGTGGTATCACGGCAGATGCCATAGGATGGCTAATTGTGTGGGGCCGATGGACGCTGGTGGATCCGGGGAGGGCTAGCGAGCTAAGGAGCTCACACGAAAGATGGCAAGGAATCACTAAAACCGACTTAAGCAGGGAAGAAAACGCAAGAACACTCGAAGAACACACACAAAACCACAAGCAACCACAAACACGCACGATGTACCCAGGTTCGGGGCCCTCGTGAGGAGGTAAGACCCCTACTCCTGCCTTGCCTCACTCTGTATGTATGTCACAAGATCTACAAAGGTGCTCCTTGAGCTGTTTTGCCTCTCTCTAGGATGAACTCAAGAACAAGGATGAACTACAAGGAGGAGAGGAGTAAATGCGCCTATAGCTTTGGCTCTCTGGTTGGTGTGTCTCTCACAGGAGGAGTTATGGCGCTATTTATAGAGGTCCGGCCGAGTTGCCCGGGAACCCTAATCCTGCCGGGCCCCGCCGGACAACCGCTTCAGTCCAACGGCAATGTCGACATCCCTACCACGACCTAACAGCCGGGCTATCCGACATAGGCCGAGGTAGGTCATGATGCCTCTTGCCGTAGCCGCCGCTGACCTAGGTGATGATGCTTCCCCTGACAGAGACAGGACGTGCCTTCTCCATGCCTTGTCTCCTGTCAGTCAGTCGCCAGTACAGTGGTATAGTCTCGTCGCCCTTGTCTGGTGCCCTTTGTCCCGCGCCCGTGTCAGACGGGAGGTGACCTTACCTCCGTGACAGACGGGACAGGGTCCTTGCCTTCTACCCGCCCTTGACTTCCTGCCCGACATAGGATATGTCGGACACACCCTCCTATCCCGGCACAAGTATACCGAGCTTCTCTCCGTACGCCGGCATGACTATGCCGGGCCTGGACCTCCGACATACCTCACCCGGCCCGAACATGTATGTCGGATCCTCCTTCCTGCACATCACATATAAACAAAGATCTCGGACATGGTTATGCCGGTTAGAACATGTCGGCTACCTCCGACATAAGCTTAAGTCGGCCAAGCATACAACTTGGTCTAGCCGGGACCCTGCACACCAGCACCGGTTTCTGGCGTCGCACAAGAGAATGCCCCTAGGCCCAGCTACACGAAGATGTCTCAGGCTTGCCCCCAAAGACATCTTCGAGAAGCTGGTTCTTAGGAGAAATCTCTGCCTTTGCCTGAATGAGAGTGAGGGGCTGGGGGTCTATTTATAGTATCACCAGGGGAGACAGCCTGGCCCCTGCTTCCTCCAAAGGGCACCTCTTGACCTTTTCCAAGAGCCACCTCCAGCGTACCTCCAACAGGCGTCCCTTTATCTCCCGAAGAGTCGTAAGACCTTGGGCACCAGGCCAAAGATATTCACCACTGTAAACACGGGTATCTTACCCTTGCCTTTACCCTACCCGGGGGTAGGCCCCCCGACACTAGTCCCCGAAGCTGGTGTAGTCCTGCAGCCTTGGATGAAGGGCTGCATCAGATTTAACCCGATAACTGCCTTGAACCGAAAGCCGACATAACTATGTCGGGTAACTCGATTGCTCCGACTTGCCCAAGTCGGTCACTTAGGGCCCGGCGACACCACGACGTCGGCCTGATGAGAAAACTCCGGCATGCCTGTCCCGACTTACTGTAAAATCATCCGACATAGCCATCTCGGTTTGTCGCTGAGCTCTCAGCCATCTTGGGTTATTGTTCCGGTACTTTCGACCTCACCAAATCTTTCTCTCAGATCTCTCGCCGAGACGTGTCACATACATGCTGCACCATTCCGAGAAACGCGCCACGCGGTCTGACAAGCTGTCCCGAAAACATCGCACCGGCCCCACCAGCCGTCACATCTAGCAGGCACTTGAGTGGGTTGAGCACCCTAGGTGCCTCCTCGATTCCTGGGCTGGCAACCGCATCCGATCCGCAGCCGACGGTTCCTATTCTGTAACCCACGGTGTGGCCGATCGTGCGGCCATAACCGCTCCACTCGCGCCAACCGCCGCACGCACGATCCCACGACCTGCTCGAAACCAACGGGCGGGAAAAATTAGCAACCGCCTCTTCTCCTTCCCTCTTAAATACGGCGGCGGGGTTATTCTTCCTTCTTCCTCCGCACCATCTTCTTCCCTGCTTCCCTTCTGCTCTCGAGCGAAACGCCGCCGCGACGCACGCCGCGCACGCACTGCACGCCGGAGAGCTCGACGCCGACGATCGGGAACCGCCACGTCACCGTCGGGACGAGAACCTCTCGCGCCGCACCTTCGCCTTCTCCGGTAAGTTTCTTCTCGATCCCGCTAGATTCATATCGCGCTAGGCCACGATGACCCTTTTCTTACGTTTCTCTTGAGGATGAACCACACCCCACGCCCACTGGATTTCACCCATAGACTAGGGCTGGATACACCCGTCTCGGCCGCGGTACCTTTGATCTTTCTTGGCCAGATTTGGTTGTAGACTTCACCTTCGCATTCCCGTAGCATCGCTAGGGTTGTTCTTCATTAGAACCATTTACTTATCCTTTTATTCCGCACTGGTAGATCTTCCTTCTAGCCTCTCGGTCGTAGATTCTGTTTTAGTGCCGGGACGCCCCGACTTACTGCATGTCTCCTCTTGGTGCCCCCCGACTTACCACATTCCTTATGCTGCAGGACAGCTCCGACATGTCTTCTGAGAACACCGACATGGGTACCGAGGGAGTCCGGGGAGGATGGGAAGGTTCCGACGCGTGCCAGGATGACATCGACTGGCTACGCCGAACTCACCGCATCCCGGAGGCGGTCCTCTGCCGACTTCCCGAGGGCGAGAATGAACCCCGAATCCAACCCGGGGAGCGGGTAGTCTTCGTCACGCATTTCGAGCGTGGCTTTGCCCTCCCAGCAAGCCCATTCTTCCGCTCCTTCCTCGACTACTACGGTTTGCAACCCCATCATCTCCCGGCCAATGCCATCACACTCCTCTCCGCCTTTGTGACTTTCTCGGAGGGATACCTCGGCCTCTGGCCGGTGGTCAAGCTATGGGCCAAATACTTCCAACTACGGAAGCAGAGCATCCCCAACAAAGGCGTCAAGGATAAGGAGATGACGGCTTGCGGGGCTGCCATCGTGGTTCCTCGGAGGGAATCCGACCTCCCCCGGATCTCGGGCCTAGAGTCCTGCCGCAAATGGCAACGGAGTTTCTTCTATGTCAGAAACTCCGACTCGGCTGAAGGTGACAAGGAAGAGGGGGCCGACCTCATCAACCTCCCCGAGTTCAATATCGCTCCCCCGACTGCCCAGCTTCACTGGAGTTCGGACCCGAAGACGTTGGACTCGGAGGTCAACGAGATCCACGAGTACCTCCTTTCGATTAAGGACAAGCTCACTGCCGAGGACCTCCTATGCACCTTCGTCAGCCGCCGGGTTTGCCCTCTCCAGGCCCGGGTTCACAAGATTTGCCACATGAGTGGCAGATATGACCCGACACGGGTTAGTATCTTCACGCTCACCCAGGAGCAAGTATACCGGCGGGTCCAGGCTATTGCCCAGGCCGAGATGGACCCAGCCACCTGGGCCTGGGGGATGAAGCCCCATACGCGCTCTCGTCCTCCTCCACAAGTAAGCTGGTTCACTTGACCGACTTATGCAATTCTCCGACAAACTCATGTTACAACCATCTCTGTACTTACATGTATCTTTTGTTTTCTCGCAGAGGTTCGCCCGGCAGCTCCTTGAAGACCAGATCCATGCCGCGGGGGAGTGGCATCCGGACTTTCCCATCTCGGAGATTTTACCAAGCGAGGACCCGGATGACGAAGATCATCTATCCATTCCCCTGGCTCGCGCCCCTGTCCCGGGTAAGCCTTGTGCACCCGTTCCAATCAACGAGTGGTCGGATGACGACGAGGATGAGTGTCGAATCATAGATGTTATTGACGCTACTCCTCTCAACTTCGCGCCCCCAGTGCCTTCGACAACCGCTACTTCCAGCAAGCGAGCCGAGACCCGCAAGCGAGCTGGCACCGGTATGTCGGATACCGGTGGCGACGAGGCGGGCGCCAAGAGAGCCAAGACCGGTAAGAAGCCGGGAACCAAGCCGCCCAAGAAGAAGAAAGGTCCTCCGACCTCCACCGGGTAAGCCGATTTCTCGAGATCCTTTGCCCTGCTACTTCGACCTCTCTGACATTACCGTCCGAGTTAATATGCCAATGTCCTGAAACAGTGCCCCCCTGAAGCTGAATCCGACCGGACCCCAAGGTCGGAAAGACACTGAGGAGGCCGGGTCGACTCGCGGGGAAGGCTCTCCGACCCGCAGGAGCCGGGCTGCCACACCGCCGCTGAGTGGCAGCGCCGCGGCCGGGAGAAATAGAGGGACTTCCGACAGGGACGTCGGATCCGGTGGGGACGCTACCTCCGACACAGCGAGGCGACCCCAGACCGTGTCACCCCCACCCCACTCGGGAGGGGTCCTTCAGCCGCCGACACACCGCCCTCTGCAGCAGCAACCAACGCAGCAACGGCCGCAGTTACACCAGCAACAACAACCGCAAGGACAGCGCCAGCAACCTCCACCTGTCCGGACTCAGCAGCAGAGGCGTCCGCCGACCTTGGACACTACCACCTCCAAGGTGATCACCACACCATCCGGATCGGCCGCCTCGGGCAAGCGTGATGGGACCACGAGTCAGAAAAGAGGTGAGGTTCCTCCGGGCAAGATCCTAGTGGTGCCCCCTCCTCGCGTGGCCGTCAAGACAGCTGCGCTGCAGACGCTAGAGGCCACTGCTGCCCAAGCTCCGCCTGCTGCCGAGTTGCTCATCCCGGGTGTCGACTGTTCAGGTTCGCTGGAGCAGTTTAACATGGACTGGAATGCTGCCGACACCAGCGAGGTGTCCTCCTCCGACCCGAACGCCCGACATCCCGCCGGACCCGGGAAAATTGCCCAATCTTTGCACTCTCTTCAGTGTGCAGTTCTCCGGATGACCCGGGACGCTGAGGTACGTCTCTTAATTATTCCCCCCCACTAGTCCCCGAGATTCGTGTGGAGTAATCGAAACTTCGACCGAGTGAAGATTACTCGGCGGGAATCTTCTTAGAACTGAGTTAACGCGTAACCCCGTTTCAGGCTTGCAACAAGGAGCGGAGCCGGTTGTTTCAAAAATTGCTCGTCAAGCACAGCGGCCTCCGGAAGAAGTACAAGACCCTTGAGGCGGCACAAGGTACTCTATCCCTTCTGCCGTCATGCTTTCCCTTTTCTTATTTCTTCTCCTGACATCCGCGACCTGCCGACTTCGTCAGCTGAAAAGGAGGCCCAGGTTGCGGCTGCGCACCGGACTGCGCTTGAAAAAGAGCAGGCCGAGGTATCCCGGCTTCGCCAAGAACTCGCGAAGTCGCAGCAAGAGCAGGCCGAAATGACCAAGGTGATGAACGAGGTGACGGAGGCGCAGGAGACTCTTGTGACGGACCTCCAATCTCGCGCCAGCCTGGCCGAGCACAAATTGTCCGCCCTCACGGCCAAATGCGACACCTGGCTGGCCGAGTTACAGCGGATCAACGGCCAAATGGACAGTGAGTTTCTTCCCTTCTTGCTTATTGGGTTTTCAACATTATTCCGTTACTGCCGTCTTGCCTTCTAACTCGACAATAGCGCTTCTTGCTTCAGAATTCTTCTCGCATTCGCAACATGCTGCTGTCCAGGCCGTCAGCAAGGCCCGTGGTAAGAGAGCGCACCTCGGTCCCATCTCGACCGAGTGGGACGTTGAGGACCACCTGATTGCCCTCAACGCGCGCCTTGTTCCTCTTAAGAGCATCGGCGTAGGCCTGCTCGACGCCGGCGTCTCGGTGTTCCGGCAGCTGTGGCCCGGCATCGAGCCTCCCAAGAATGTTCCTGAGCTGGCCGAGGAGCTGAGGAAAGCCGAGTTAAGACTCCGGGAATGGAGGTCATCTGCTGCTCGTGCCGGGGCGGATCAGGCCCTGTCCTTCATACTATCTTGGTATGAAGAGATTGACCTGGACCACGTCAAGACGCAGCGCGAAAACTCGGTGTGGACCACAGATCCGGCCAAAATCCTGCGCCGCCAAGAATCTGCCGACTACATGGCCCAATACTCGCGTCCGCACGAGTTTGTCCCTGGCCCTGTTTATCCGGATGACGATGAGTCTGACTCCGATGCCGGCGATGCCGAAGAGGAGCCGGAGGAGGAGGAGGCCAACCCGGACGAGCCCACCGGAGCGGACGCTGAGGTGGGAGTCCCCGAGTCCACCGAGCACGCCCCTAAGTCTGGGACTGCGGCCACCAGCCTCGAAGAGCCTACTGCCACCGTGGCTACATCACCTGCCGCCGACACTGGTCTGGAAGCAACCGCCGTCCTCCAGTCGGCCACTGCTGACACCACGACTGCTGCTGCTGCCTCTACACCGATTCCTACTCCTGCTGCCGAAAACACTTAGGCAAATTCATTAGATCCCCGGAATGCCGGGTGCATATGTAACATATACAATTTTAAGTAGAATACTTTGCTATTTGCCTTCTTGAATCGAGCAAGTACATAGTTATGTCGGATCACTTTTCACCGAGTTCCGGAGTTTACTTTCTCGTTTACTATACTTAGTGACTTTTGCTCTTGTCTACCATACAGGCGTTCGACAGTCGAGTCACAAAATCACGACTATAGCATACGGTACTAGAAAATGCCCGAGTTAAGGTTCAAAGGCATTCGACATAACGGAAGAATAATTGAAAGACGGGGCTAACACACAACACGTGCCGAATTGCTTTTAGACCGAGTCCCCGAGTTCGTTTTCGTGTTTACCACCTTCCACTATCTTTGCTCTTGACTACCACTTTGGGCATTCGTCAGTCGAGTCACAAGATCATTTCACATAGCATACATTACTTAACTTTGAAACGAGGTTGAAAATTCATTCGGCACGTGGACAACAGGTACGAAATAAACACGGCAGTCCCCGAGTTTCACCTCGAGTCGCCGGCATGCAGGTAACGAGGGACTAACCGAAATACAAACATAGATAAAGGTCTGGCAGTCCCCGAGTTTACCCCGGAGTGCCGACATGCGAAAAACATAAGAAAAGAACCATCATACGGATAAGGCAGTCCCCGAGATTCATTCTGGGGTGCCGGCATTTCATTCAGAAGGAACTGAGATACATACACTGTGCCTTTTATGCAAAAAAGGGACGAAGTAAGGCTACATTCCATGGTCGTTTGGTTTCCTCGCCGGCTCTATCCATCACACCTTTTCTAGCTTCCTGCGCATCTACAAGATAATATGAGTCATTGTGCAGGGCTTTGCTCACCACAAAAGGTCCTTCCCACGGAGGGGATAACTTGTGCATGCCGGCAGTTCGCTGTATCAGTCTCAGTACCAGTTCTCCTTCTCTGAACACCCGGGGGTGTACCTTCCGGCTATGATAGCGTCGGAGGCTCTGCTGGTATATCGCTGACCGAGATAGGGCCAATTCTCTTGCTTCCTCAAGCAAGTCGACATCATTCTCTCGGGCTTCTCTTGCCTCGGTTTCTGTAAACATCGCCACCCTGGGCGAGTCATATTGTATGTCGGTTGGCAACACTGCCTCAGCACCATACACCATAAAGAATGGTGTGTACCCGGTGGATCTGTTGGGTGTGGTCCGGAGACCCCATAGCACCGCCGGTATTTCCTCTATCCAGCCCCCCGGAGTCCGCAGGAGTGGTTCTACCAACCGGGCCTTTATGCCGGCCAATACCAATGCGTTGGCCCTCTCAACCTGCCCATTTGCCTCTGGGTGTGCCACCGAGGCCACATCAAGCCGGATTCTCTTCTCCGCACAGAACCGAGCAAACTCCCCTACTGCAAAGTTGGTGCCATTATCCGTGATAATGCTGTGCGGGTAACCATATCTCAGTATGATATCCTTCAAAAATGAGACGGCTGTAGCTCCATCACATTTCCTAACTGGCTTTACCTCGATCCACTTGGTGAACTTGTCCACCATGACTAGTATATGAGTCATGTTACCTCGCGCCGGCTTGAATGGACCCACCATATCCAAGCACCATACCGCAAACGGCCATGTGATGGGGATAGTTTTTAGTGCTGCCGCTGGCATGTGTATTCTGTGTGCAAATCTCTGGCAAGCTCCACATTTTCGGACAATATCCTCTGCCTGCTGCAGAGCCGAAGGCCAATAAAACCCGTGCCCGAAGACCTTTGCTACCAGTGCCCTTGAGGAAGCATGGTGACCGCATTCACCTTGATGTATCTCGAGCAGCATCTCTTGCCCCTCCTCCGGGTCAACGCAACGCTGCAGCACTTCAGTGACACTTCTCTTATACAGCTCTTGATTGATCACCGTGTAAGCCTTGGCCCTCCTTATCACCTGCCGAGCTTCCACTTCATTCTCCGGCAGGGTCCCATATACAACATATGCCATGATGGGCTGCGCCCATTCCGGTACCTGCCTCACAGGGAAGACTGGGGCATCTATTTCCATAGGCTCGGCTGACATCACCTCTGCCGACATACCTGGTACAGTCCCCGGGTTTAGCCAAATGCTCCCGACATCAACCTCCATAGGCACGACCTCTATCTCAGAGTTCTTCGGGATAAATATGGATTCCGACTCGGGTGATGGCTTGATAGACGGCTTTTTTAAGTGTTCCAAAGCTATGCCGGGTGGGATCGCGTCCCGCGAAGACCCCAGCTTAGACAATACATCTGCAGCCTCATTCTCTCCCCGGGGTATGTGCTTGAACTCGCACCCTTCAAAAAACCCGGAGATTTTCTGCACATGGAACCGGTATGACGCCATGTTGGCATCCAAGGCGTCCCAATTTCCCGACACCTGCTGCACCACCAAATCCGAGTCACCATAACATTCTACCCGCCGTATGCCAATTTCCTTAGCAACATTGAGGCCATGCACGAGTGCTTCATACTCAGCCACATTGTTGGATGCCGAGAAATGAATTTGGAGCACGTATTTCAGTACATCCTGCTTCGGGGAGGTGAGGACCACTCCGGCACCCAATCCGATTTTTGCCTTGGACCCGTCAAAATGCATCTTCCAGAAATTGAAGTCGGGCGGGGGAGGCTCATATTGCATCTCGGCCCAGTCCACCAAGAAGTCCGGCAGCGCGTGCGACTTAATGGCGTCCCTTCTCTCGTAAGTCGGGGCGTATGGAGACAACTGGATGGCCCATTTGGCCACTCGGCCGCTGGCATCTTTGCACCCTATAATCTCGGACAAGGGAGCCTCGCTCACCACTGTAACCGGATGCTCTTGAAAGTAGTGCTTCAACTTGGTGACCGCCAGGTATACACCATAGGCCATCTTCTGGTAGTGCGGGTAATTCTGCTTGGAGAGGGAGAGCACCTCACTCAGGTAATACACGGGCCTCTGCACCACCTTTTCACCTTCTTCTCTTTCCACCACCATTACCACACTTACAACCCGGTTGGTAGCCGCGATATAGAGCAACATCGGCTCCTTGGGTAACGGGGACGCCAACACTGGTGTACTTGAGAGTGTCTTTTTCAAGTCACTAAAAGCTGCATCTGCCTGTGGCGTCCATATGAAGGTTTTACTCTTTTTCATGAGTTGATATAAAGGCAAGGCTTTCTCTCCTAACCGACTCACAAACCTACTCAGGGATGCCAGACATCCGGTGAATTTTTGTACATCCTTAAGGCGAGTTGGCAATTTCATGCTCTCGATAGCTCGGATCTTGCCCGGGTTAACCTCTATACCCCGGCTAGACACCAAGAAACCGAGTAATTTTCCGGCCGGCACACCGAAGGTGCATTTATCCGGGTTAAGTTTCATTCGGAACTTTTTCAAGTTAGCGAATGTTTCTCTTAGATCCTCGATCAGAGTGGATTTTTCTTTTGTTTTTATGACTATGTCGTCGACATACACCTCTGCATTCCGGCCTATTTGCTCATGCAAGCATTTCTGCATACACCTTTGGTAAGTGGCACCAGCATTTCTCAACCCGAAGGTCATGACACGATAGCAATAAGCCCCGTACGGGGTAATAAAAGCAGTCTTTAATTGATCAGCCGGGTTCAAAGGTATCTGGTGAAAACCAGAATACGCATCTACAAAAGACAAAAGCTCACACCCGGCAGTGGAGTCGATCACTTGATCTATCCGGGGGAGCGGGAAAGGATCTTTCGGGCATGCCTTGTTGAGGTTGGTGAAGTCGATACACATGCGCCACACCTTGGCCAGGAGAGGGTCATCCTTTTTCTTCTCTACCAGGACCGGGTTAGACAACCAGTCCGGGTGCAGTACTTCCATCACAAATCCAGCCGCAAGCAGTACGGCTAGATGCTCCATGATTGCAGCTCTTCTCTCGTCCGAGAGACGTCTTGTCGGTTGCTTCACCGGCTTTGCACCCGGCCTCACGAATAATGAGTGCTCAGCCAACTCCCTCGGAACTCCTTGAAGGTCGTCATTTGACCAAGCAAAGACATCCCGATTCTCACGGAGGAAGTCGGTGAGCTCGCCTTCCTATTTGCTGTCCAGGCTGGTGCCGATGATCACCCGGTGCTCTGAGTTAGCCGGGTCCACTACGACCTTCTTGGTCTCTTTTGGTGGCTGGAAGGAAGCATGCTGCTCCGGGTTTGTCATCCCGGGCACACCGAGTTGGGAGGCTCGGGCCAGCGTTACCACTTGCTGGATTCTCTTTTTCTCCTCGGCTATGACCAAGGACTCGGCCAAGCATGAGCCGGCAGTAGCACACTCGATCGAGCGCTTGTAGTCCCCCGCAATGGTGATTATGCCATTCGGACCTGGCATTTTCATTTTCAGATAGCCCATATGAGTGGATATCATGAACTTGGCCAGAGCAGGTCGGCCAATCAGGGCGTGATACGGGCTCTCGAGGTCCACCACCTCGAACTCAAGACTTTCGGTCCGGCAGTTCTCCCGGGTTCCGAACAGCACATCTATCCAGATCTTGCCCATAGGCGAGCAAGAAACCCCTGGCACAATGCCATGGAAAGTCGTGTGGGTCGGCAACAGCGTGTTCAGGGATACTCCCAACTTCAGCATTGTGTCCTTATACATGATGTTAATGGCACTGCCATTGTCAACCAGAACTCTGCTGAACCGGACGTTGATACTTGGCCCGATGAATGTCGGGTCCACCACCAAGGCGTAGCCTCCCGGCTTAGGCATAACCCGGGGGTGATCCTTCCGACCCCAGGTGATCTCCATCTCGGACCAGTGCATGAACTTGGGTACCGCTGGCATGACGGCATTCACCTCCAGAGCGCGCTGGCGCTGGCTCTTCTTGTCAGTGGGCTCGGTCACAAAGACCACATAGCTCTGATGAGCTTCCTGATAGTCACCCTGGGGGTACCTGCCCTGGTTGCTAGGACCGACACGGTTGTTACCCCGGACGTTCACCATGTTTACCGGCCTTGCCGGTGGTCTCCTCTGGACTGGCGGGTTAACCCGGACAGCATTGGCCCCACTTACAGGTGCCGGAGGTCTTGGCGCTGCAGGTCTTTCGGGGGCAGTTACCAGAGATCCCCCTGGAGCACCTTCTTGTCGCATGCGCTGGTACCAGCTGCACTGCCGAGTCGTGTGGTTGGCTGGTCTGTTGGGCTCGAAAGTGTGATAGCAGCAGGGCTTGTCCAGCATGTCCTCATACGTCAAGGGCTTCCTCTGCTCGGCCCAAGTTTTCTTGACCTCTGCCCAACCCTGACCATCAGTCTTCTGCCGCTGGTTGGTACCGGTATTGCCTCGTTCACCGGTTACCGCCGCTACCTGCTGCGAGGCATAACGAAAGTCGGGCTCCCTTCTTTTTTGGCCAAAATCATGCCTGTCACTATTTCTGCCCTGCCCGGATCTATTGTTCCCCGAGTTCCTCCTACTCGGTTCGCCCGAGTCCAGCTGAGGTTGCATTGGATCACCGAGAGCATAGCTGTCAGCAATTCTCATTGTCTCGGCCAAGGTAGCCGGCATTTCTCTCTGCAGCTTCTGCCATAGCATGGATCCATGTCGGCATCCCTGCGCAAACCACGAAATGGCTTGGGCCTCCACAACTCCTTCTGTCGGGGATGTAATCCCCGGTACCCTAAAGTTATGGTGTTGTCATGGTTATGTTCGAGTGAAGAGACGCTACCCGGGCCGACATAAGCATTCTCCCGGCCAGTCTAAGCTGGGGATGGGCCGACTTTATGGATAACCCGGGTGGACCGAGGTAGCCAGTAGAAGGGCACGATGCCTGTGTACTTCGGGCCGTCCGAATTATCTCCAACCTCGACCCTCACCTTGCCGACACCACCAGGCCGTCTTCAACCTCGCCCCCGCCTCCAGCTCGCCCACACCATCGTCGACCTCGGCCTCGCCCCGGCACCCCGGCTTCCCCGGCATGGCGCCACTCCCGGCTTCCCCGACATGGCGGCACCTCGACTTCCCCGACATGGCGCCACTCCCGGCTTCCCCGGCATGGCGCCACTCCCGGCTTCCCCGACATGGCGGCACCTCGACTTCCCCGACATGGCGCCACTCCCGGCTTCCCCGACATGGCGCCACTCCCGGCTTCCCCGGCATGGCGCCACTCCCGGCTTCCCCGACATGGCGGCACCTCGACTTCCCCGACATGGCGCCACTCCCGGCTTCCCCGACATGGCGGCACCCCGACTCCCTCAACTGGTACGGATGATTCTGAAGACATGCGCAAGCGGACAAGACAAGGACGCGCGCCGCACGGGTCGTACCTGTCCAGGAAGTGACCAGGCATGGCTACAGTGCCGGTGATGTGACTAGAGTACAACTCATGATGCAGGGAACAGTGTTGACAAGACCCCAGTAGTCTTGTCAGCTACAGTGCATGTATAGTGGCATGTGGGCCACCTCTTGTCCCCTGGGCTCCTCCTATATAAGGAGCACCAGGGGGAAGGCCAAAGGGACAGCCTCACACACCCACGGCCACCACGGGCTCCTCATTTCCCCCCTTTCCATTTGCTCACCAAGACCTCTTAGAGGCACGTCTAGCTCGGCTCATGGAGCATTTGTATCGCGCGGGTACCAGTGAGAAATATACCAAATAGGATAGATGCTGCAGTAGGGGTTTTATCTCCTCACGAGAGCCCCGAAGCAGGGTAAATCCTTGTGTCCCCGTGTCGGTTGTGTTTATTTGTGTGTGCTACTTAGCGCGCTATCCCTCCCCGAATCCTCTAGCGTCCATCCGGCCCCACAAATTAGCCTACCCGTAGGCATCTGTCTGTTCACCACGACGACAGTTGGCGCCCACCGTGGGGCATCAGTGGCGCTTGCTGGGCTAATTTCGGACGGGACCTTCTTCATCAACTCGGGGACTCGACATCACCATGGTCCCCACGCCCCGACTTGCTGCCGCACGCAGAGGCCGTTCCGACCTACACCAGCGCTCGCCGTCGACAGATTCCGGGTAACTCCCCGACAGTTGCCCGGGTCATGTCGGCTCCGTCGATCCCGACCGCACCAGTGCTCCGTGAGTATCTTCGTCTGTATCGTGTAGTTGGCCTGTCTTGAGAGTAACTCGGGGACAGCCCCTTCGTGCCTAATTTAGTTGTTAACCCGGGAGCGAGAGGTCGTAACCCAGGGACTGCCATGTTATTTTGTCTGTGTTTTCCCCGGGGGCAAGATGTCTTGACCCGGGGACTGGCTTACTCGGTCAGTTGTGTTTTCTCCTAAGTCGGTAGAGTAACTCGGGAATTAATTTACCTGTATGCATGTGGTTCGTGTCTGTTTTCCTAAGTTATTGCTGTGTTGGCACACCGAGATGAATTTCGGGGATTGCCTTATCTTGATGCGCGGTGTCTGTGTCGTTTGTGTGCCGAATAAACTTATAACCGTGTTTCAAAGTTAAAGTAATGTATGCTATCCGAGATGATCTTGTGACTCGACTGACGAACGCCTAGAATGGTAGTCAAGAGCAGAGGTTGTGGAGAGTGGTAAACATGAAAACAAACTCGGGGACTCGGTCTAAAAAGCAATTCGGCATGTGTTATTTTATTAACCAGGTTCCCTCATTATGTTTTCTGTATGTCGGATAACTTTAAGCCTTACCTCAGAGGTTTACGAGTACTGTATACTATGGTTCTGATTTTGTGACTCGACTGTCGAACACCAACATGGTAGACAAGAGCAGAAATCACTAAGTATGGTAAACACGAAGTAAACTCGGGAACTCGGTCTGAAAAGTAATTCGACATACGTTGTCTGTGTTTTCCCCGGGGGCAAGATGTCTTGACCCAGGGACTGGCTCGCCAGTCCGTTCTGTTCTTTCTGCTAGGTCTCTAGAGTAACTCGGGGACTCGGTGGAAACCGAGTCCGCACCCTATCGTATAATTTTCCTGTTCGAGTTACTTTCTGTCTTGTGCTAAGACTTACTTTGATCCGTCAATATAGAGTTATTGTCCCTATTAAATATGTATATGCTTGGACTAACATTGAAAGGTGATGTGATTCTGCTAAAAGAGTACTTTTTACCGAGTTATCCTCAAAACCGACTTATCATGAAATCCGAGTTATCCTGAAGTCCGAGTTATCCATGAACTCCGACTTATCCTGAAATCCGAGTTATCCTGAAATCCGAGTTATCCCTGAAATCCGACTTATCCTGAGATCCGACTTGTCCTGAAATCCGAGTTATCCCTGAACTCCGACTTATCCTGAGATCCGACTTGTCCTGAAATCCGAGTTATCCCTGAAATCCGACTTATCCTGAGATCCGACTTGTCCTGAAATCCGAGTTATCTTGAAATCCGAGTTATCCTGAAATCCGAGTTGTCCTGAAATCCGAGTTTAATTTGCAGATTCCGAGATGAAGTTGTGATCCGACGTATATTGTTCAAATCTGACATGCAGGTGGCTCAAGTCAAAGTATTGGTTTTTCTAGATCGCCGTTTATTTCGGCTCGCCATAGTATCGTGGCATCATCCTGTATCCCCGGTCATCGTTCATGTTGGTTTGTGAAATGAGGTGTGTGATATGCCCAGAGTGGCCGAGGTACCGAGACATGTGTGATATGCCCAGAGTGGCCGAGATATCGAGACACCCGAGATACACTTATGTCACATCAGCAGAGGTTGGAGGCGTCTGTGTCGGTATACGCCCAGAGTGGCTAAGAGCCGGCACATGAGACTCTGTGTCGGTATACGCCCAGAGTGGCTAAAGGCCGGCACATGAGACGTCCGTGTCGGTATACGCCCAGAGTGGCTAAAAGCCGGCATGTGAGGTATGTTTATGTCAAGCCGGCAGTGGCCGAAGACATCTATGTCGGTAAAACGCCCAGAGCGGCTAAGGCACCGGCATATGATTGTATTTTTGCAGGTACACGGTGGAGTAGGTAAAGATGGTGGTGTTATTATTTTTTCTAAGTCTGCGCGCGACTCTGCGAGTCCCCCGCAGCCTCGGGGACTAGTGTCGGGGATGTAATCCCCGGTACCCTAAAGTTATGGTGTTGTCATGGTTATGTTCGAGTGAAGAGACGCTACCCGGGCCGACATAAGCATTCTCCCGGCCAGTCTAAGCTGGGGATGGGCCGACTTTATGGATAACCCGGGTGGACCGAGGTAGCCAGTAGAAGGGCACGATGCCTGTGTACTTCGGGCCGTCCGAATTATCTCCAACCTCGACCCTCACCTTGCCGACACCACCAGGCCGTCTTCAACCTCGCCCCCGCCTCCAGCTCGCCCACACCATCGTCGACCTCGGCCTCGCCCCGGCACCCCGGCTTCCCCGGCATGGCGCCACTCCCGGCTTCCCCGACATGGCGGCACCTCGACTTCCCCGACATGGCGCCACTCCCGGCTTCCCCGGCATGGCGCCACTCCCGGCTTCCCCGACATGGCGGCACCTCGACTTCCCCGACATGGCGCCACTCCCGGCTTCCCCGACATGGCGGCACCCCGGCTTCCCCGGCATGGCGCCACTCCCGGCTTCCCCGACATGGCGGCACCTCGACTTCCCCGACATGGCGCCACTCCCGGCTTCCCCGACATGGCGGCACCCCGACTCCCTCAACTGGTACGGATGATTCTGAAGACATGCGCAAGCGGACAAGACAAGGACGCGCGCCGCACGGGTCGTACCTGTCCAGGAAGTGACCAGGCATGGCTACAGTGCCGGTGATGTGACTAGAGTACAACTCATGATGCAGGGAACAGTGTTGACAAGACCCCAGTAGTCTTGTCAGCTACAGTGCATGTATAGTGGCATGTGGGCCACCTCTTGTCCCCTGGGCTCCTCCTATATAAGGAGCACCAGGGGGAAGGCCAAAGGGACAGCCTCACACACCCACGGCCACCACGGGCTCCTCATTTCCCCCCTTTCCATTTGCTCACCAAGACCTCTTAGAGGCACGTCTAGCTCGGCTCATGGAGCATTTGTATCGCGCGGGTACCAGTGAGAAATATACCAAATAGGATAGATGCTGCAGTAGGGGTTTTATCTCCTCACGAGAGCCCCGAAGTAGGGTAAATCCTTGTGTCCCCGTGTCGGTTGTGTTTATTTGTGTGTGCTACTTAGCGCGCTATCCCTCCCCGAATCCTCTAGCGTCCATCCGGCCCCACAAATTAGCCTACCCGTAGGCATCTGTCTGTTCACCACGACGACACCTTCGCAAGAATTGCGAATTGTGCTCCACCGAGTCAAGTACTCCCGGTCAGTCTCATTGTCCCTCTGCCTGCACATCGCAAGCTGCTGAGGTCGGTTTGGTCTCTTGTAGGTACTGGAGAAGTTGCTGACAAAGGCTTCCTCGAAGTCCAGCCAGCTGTTGACACTCCCCTCCCTCAAATTGTTCAGCCATATTCGGGCCGGTCCCTCAAGCATCTGCGGGATGTACCGTACCGCCCACCGACGATTTCCCCCGGCGATGTGCACTGCTGTCACATAGTCGGTCAGCCAGTCCTCTGGCTTGGAGCTGCCGTCATAAGTCTTGGCTCCCCTGTTCAACTGAAAGTGGGGGACAGGCTGTTCCGACATGATTCGGGGCCCGAAGCAAGCAGGACCGGGTGGACCTTGCTCCTCCATTTGCTCGGATCTATACAACCGATCCAGCTTGTACCGAGCATCATTTGGATCCAACTGGCGAGTTCCCAGTCGAGACCCCAGAGCACTCTCATAAACATGGTATCCGGCCTTGGCCAAAGCCGAGTTGCCGTCATCATATCGGTTCAGGTCTCGCCCGCCCATTTGCCGGGTCTGCAGTGCTCCAACAACTTGATGCCTTGTGGCCTGATTAGGCATCGGACACCGAGGTGGGTGTCCCCGACCGACCGAGTGGGCATTTTCGTCATGCCGATTACTCGGAGCTTGTCGGCTTCTGCTCTGAGCTTGCCCAATGTTGCCCTGGCCTGCGATCTGCTTTCCGGCATATGCTGGATCATACGTCAGCATCTGGAGCTGCTGATTTCCTCCGGGGTTCCTACTCCGGTTCTGGTTTCCACCGACATGCGGAGAGGAAGCCTGCCCTCTGGACACGCCGCTGGGAGCCCTGGTTGAGTGGACAATCTGAGATCCACCCCCGGCCTTCTTGACAGCCTCATTCTGCCGGGTTGCTACTTCCACCAGCTCATTGACTCGGTCTTGTTGCTTACGGCGAGCCTCTCCGGTTAGACCGGATAACTCGGCCCTTGCTGCCTCGGCAGCCCTGAGGGTCTTGGCCGGAGAGCTGTAATTCGGCCTAGCCGCCGACATTACGCTAGGAGTCACATTGGATGTAGCTCTGCCATCCCTATCTATCTCGGCATTGAGGCCCTTGCCTCTTCTGCGCACCTCGGCCTCACGGTTCGGCCGACCTCCTACCGGCGAGAAACCATGAGCCGCGTCATACTCACGCTGAACTCGGTCGAAGTCCCTCCGGACCTCTGCTAACTTCTCTGCCTCCTCCAACAAGCTCAGCCGCTCTGCCTCTAACTCAACCGCCCCCGGGACGGTCAACCTCTCTACCGTTTCCCTAAGAGGTTCAGTCCTTACCGGGACACGAGATGTCTCGGCGCCGCCATGGCCCTGCCTCTCCAGCGCCTGCTTGGCCCTCCGGGTCGATCTTGCCTCGGGCTCAAAGACAGGGTCTTCTGCCGGAGGAGCCGTCACCCCGGCCATCATGACCGCGCAGCTCTCGGGGCGAGTGGTACGCCGGCCGCGAGCCGCACAGACAGCTGGGGGATCCTCGGCTACGAGCACCCGCTCCGGGTACTCGCAGATGAGCTCGGTGGCGACATAGGTGGCGAAGGTGCCGAACTCGATGACGCAGCCGTTGGCCGGAAACGGCCTGCCGCGAAAGCAGCCGGCGTTGTCGCTGACGAACTCCATGTCGCCGAACTTGACGACGAGTCCGGAGAGGACTCGCACGGAACCCGTCCGGATGAGTACACCAGCCAGCGCCTCTACCTGCCCCACGGTGGGCGCCAACTGTCGTGGTGGTATCACGGCAGATGCCATAGGATGGCTAATTGTGTGGGGCCGATGGACGCTGGTGGATCCGGGGAGGGCTAGCGAGCTAAGGAGCTCACACGAAAGATGGCAAGGAATCACTAAAACCGACTTAAGCAGGGAAGAAAACGCAAGAACACTCGAAGAACACACACAAAACCACAAGCAACCACAAACACGCACGATGTACCCAGGTTCGGGGCCCTCGTGAGGAGGTAAGACCCCTACTCCTGCCTTGCCTCACTCTGTATGTATGTCACAAGATCTACAAAGGTGCTCCTTGAGCTGTTTTGCCTCTCTCTAGGATGAACTCAAGAACAAGGATGAACTACAAGGAGGAGAGGAGTAAATGCGCCTATAGCTTTGGCTCTCTGGTTGGTGTGTCTCTCACAGGAGGAGTTATGGCGCTATTTATAGAGGTCCGGCCGAGTTGCCCGGGAACCCTAATCCTGCCGGGCCCCGCCGGACAACCGCTTCAGTCCAACGGCAATGTCGACATCCCTACCACGACCTAACAGCCGGGCTATCCGACATAGGCCGAGGTAGGTCATGATGCCTCTTGCCGTAGCCGCCGCTGACCTAGGTGATGATGCTTCCCCTGACAGAGACAGGACGTGCCTTCTCCATGCCTTGTCTCCTGTCAGTCAGTCGCCAGTACAGTGGTATAGTCTCGTCGCCCTTGTCTGGTGCCCTTTGTCCCGCGCCCGTGTCAGACGGGAGGTGACCTTACCTCCGTGACAGACGGGACAGGGTCCTTGCCTTCTACCCGCCCTTGACTTCCTGCCCGACATAGGATATGTCGGACACACCCTCCTATCCCGGCACAAGTATACCGAGCTTCTCTCCGTACGCCGGCATGACTATGCCGGGCCTGGACCTCCGACATACCTCACCCGGCCCGAACATGTATGTCGGATCCTCCTTCCTGCACATCACATATAAACAAAGATCTCGGACATGGTTATGCCGGTTAGAACATGTCGGCTACCTCCGACATAAGCTTAAGTCGGCCAAGCATACAACTTGGTCTAGCCGGGACCCTGCACACCAGCACCGGTTTCTGGCGTCGCACAAGAGAATGCCCCTAGGCCCAGCTACACGAAGATGTCTAAGGCTTGCCCCCAAAGACATCTTCGAGAAGCTGGTTCTTAGGAGAAATCTCTGCCTTTGCCTGAATGAGAGTGAGGGGCTGGGGGTCTATTTATAGTATCACCAGGGGAGACAGCCTGGCCCCTGCTTCCTCCAAAGGGCACCTCTTGACCTTTTCCAAGAGCCACCTCCAGCGTACCTCCAACAGGCGTCCCTTTATCTCCCGAAGAGTCGTAAGACCTTGGGCACCAGGCCAAAGATATTCACCACTGTAAACACGGGTATCTTACCCTTGCCTTTACCCTACCCGGGGGTAGGCCCCCCGACACCTTGACTTAGTAAATTATATCTTGTTATATATATACACCATCGGGTGATAAAGATGTTCTGCTGGATCTAGATATCGCATCCTACTATTGTTGGTGTCTATGATCAATTTAGGTATATCCTATTTTAAGCATATTGCCTCCATTCTTCTGTAACATTACTATGCGTTTTTTTTGTGTGGAATTGTTAAGTCATTCCTCATGGAAACATTTTCTTGAGCAGACACAAGAATGATAATTACAGCGAAGAAGCTTCCTCGTGTGCTTTTCTTTCAAGGAAAAGATCTCTGACAAATCCCAGGTTTTATGCGATTCAGGCAACAACAGTTGTGCACATTATACATGTTCCTGCTACTTAAAGGTACTCAGCATGATTTTTGTCACATTTGTGCTACTCACCTATAACTTGAGTGCCATGATTTACTATTGGTAATATGTGGTTCTTCTTGAGCATCATAGCTGTAACATTACTATTGGTAGTAAGTATGTAACCGTGTGTGCTGTACCTTTTCCATCTCATTTTGCTTGGTCTTTGGGATCCAGCAAGTAGGAGTGAGCATGTATGTGGTGGTTTAGTCCCAAATAGAGCCCCCAACACATAAGCCAAACAACGCATCAATGCTCATATGGGCAAATTTCACGGTCAAGTGACTGAGAACGCGCCATTGTAAAATCAAATGGATTTCTCAAATATATGAATGCTCAGTACTAGATATCACAAGCAGTGAAAAACATGATATGTCTTATAAGAAGTAAATATATTTGCTCAACGGCCACTGAGCACTAATAGGAAACCCGCTGTGTGAACTCAGACTTGAGAACACACTACGGGATCTCTCTCTTCTCTCGCTGCCATATAATTCAGCACAAATTCATCATCACGTCCTTTTTTTCGAAAGGACCAGCAATTGCTGGCTTCCATTTTATATCATCACGTCCTTCAATCCTCTCTTTTTTGTACTTGGCAAAAAATTATAAAGGTCCTGAGGTATAAAACCACACTTCCCGAAACCACCATGCAGCTGCTCCATTACTTCCATAATCTCATGTGTTCGAAGGCCACCAATCCCATACTCAATGGCATCAGCCTTTTGAGCATCATTCAACCCACGGTGAGACCTTATGAAAGCTGCCCGATCACCCTTAGCGAGTGTATGGTTATGTTCAGCCACAAAAAATTTCACAAACCATTCACCACTTTCCATACACATCTTGATCTCCATCCGAGCGTCACATCCACAACGCGACAACGGCCTAGGTGTCTGTACTCGCTCAGTTTTTTCAAAGTGCTTCCTCGCCCGGTATCCTTCTTTAGAGCACACATAAAGGCGCCGAAAAACTATGTCCGTGCCCGGCTTCTTAGTCAGTTCTTCCTTTCTAACACCGAATCGCTTCAATCGAGCATATGCATTGTAGAAATTGTAACCTTCTTCCTCGCTACTAAAAGTTTCATTGACCACCATATCATAGTCTTCGTTGTCCTCCATGCCGTACACCGCAATGAAGAATCAAAACTAAATTATTACAAATCCGATTGTTAAACTAACTAACACATTTTCTTATTGCAATATCATCACCATTCGGTTCTTAAAACTATTAACTTCAAGATTACAATACCGCTAACCATGCTTGAGAATGATGTCCTTCACGAAAAAAATAAACTGTTCACAATCTCAGTTAACAACTTTCCTACATGCCGCTAACAGCTTTCCTATCATAAATGGCTATGTACTTTTCAGGGGACAACACCCGTAGGTTCCCAAAAGCAAGTTCTAAAGGGAAAAATTTCTGATTTTACTTACCGTTGTCCTCCATGCCGTACACTACAACGAGGTTTCGCGGATGGTGCACGCTGCGGCTAGTTCGGCGACGACCAGACCGGCTATGGCGGCGAGCTCGGCGAGTGAGTGCCAGGGAACATGAATAGGGCCGCGAATTCGGCGAGACAGGACCGGCTATGCCGTGGCCAGGGAGCGGGGCGGCGGCCGGGAAGTGGGGTGAGCGGGGCGGTGGCGAGGTTGCGGGGCAGCGGCCAGGGAGCAGGGCGGCGACCGGGAGGTGGGGCGAGCGGGGCGGCGGCGGCCAAGGAGTGGGGTTTCTTTGTTTGACGGAAGAGGAAAGCAAGGACCTGTTTGTTTGACCCCTAATCTGTCTATGTGAAAAGTCTAAATTACCCAAAGAGATCAACAGCCAGATGATTTTCATACTGTCCCTCCTTCCTGCAGTATCGGGTACAGTAAAAACGCTCCGTAATTCACGGAGTGTCGATCGCAGTACAGTGCATTGATGAGTACACCGCCTAGCAGCCGCTCAAACAATCGTCTCCACAACGGCGGCAGAAATTGTCAGCTGCTCCACGCGGGACCCCATGCCGTACAGTCCGGAATCACGGTCACGGGCTCGACCAATTTATTCCAAGCATGGGAGACCGTGCAGATACAATATTTCTTCATGCATTCCGCTTTTCATGTTTCTGTTTGGACGGACGATGCTTGTCTTCCAAAGTGATATGTACTTTTGACGCATGTCTTCCTGCCCCCTGCATAGTTGGTTGTGTTCGTTCAGTTAAACAATCCAGATTTCGGCCATACCGGAATCAGCTGTACCATCTAGCGACCGAAAACAAATAGCTACGCTTCTCGACGGTGGCTGAAATTGTCACCCCTACCGGAATCTCGATTGTGTTCGTTCCTAGTACTGTATTGCTTTGAGGAAATTGCAAGAACCAGCAATTCTTGGGGCATTGGTTGCACAAACCAGTGAGCTGTTTTTGCACGGACCAGCAACTCTACGTCTAATTTATTGCATAGAGCTCTAACAAAAATATTACATCATTTAACAACGCATCTGATAAAAGTGGTCCACCTAATAACTTAACCTGGCTGCCACCATGGCATGAGGTGTGCCCAATCGTGTGGCTAAGACTTAGCATCTCCAACACACGCCCAAAAATATCGCGCGCTAAATTAGTTTCACAATGCCATTTTATCAGTTTTAGCTCGTCGCGATCGATATCAGTTTTTTAGATGCCGAAAAATACAGAATGCAGGCTAAAACAGTTTACCAGACATACTAAAATAGAACACCACAAAATTATTTCTTCAACACATGTATAACAAACAAGTCCCTGAATTTTATAGAAAAGATTGTACAATTTTTTGAAAAAACAATTGAGTCCCTGGAGTCGTCGTCCGGCGGCGCGATTCAAGCGGCGTTCGCTGTTGAGCTCGTCGTCTTCAGGCGCGTGGGCCGTAGTGCGCGTCCGGGCTCTACGGCCCGGCCGGCGGGGGCAAGCTTCAGGAGCGTGGGCGGCGGTGCTGAGCGGGTTTGCGTGTGTAACCTCTACTTCGATCGCGAGGGCAGCGACAATGAGCTAGGAGCAGGAGGGCGGCGAGGGTGATCTAGGAGTAGGAGTGTGGGCGGCGGTGCTGAGCGGGTTTGCGTCTGTAACCTCTACTTCGATTGTGAGGGCAGCGGCAATGAGCTAGGAGCAGGAGGGCGGCGAGGGTGGGCTAGGAGCAGGAGCGCGGGGACGCGGGCGGTCGCACGCGGTGGCAGCCGGGACGCGGGAGTCGTACGCGAAATTATCAGTTTGACCGTTTTGTTTCGCGCGTGATTTTACATTGCATTATATCCGGAGTACTAAATTTGTAGCCTAGGATACCGCTTTTTATAGCGTGCTGGATTTTTTTTTGGGCGTGCATTATTATTGGGACACATATATTTGATTGCAGTCGGTAGCATGCCCCATGTAAATTGGATGTAATTCTTTTGACGATCATTTGGCAACATTTGGTTAGTATGCACGTTTTTTCTCCCTTTACATATCATTGTTTACATGTAAAAGTGCCAAATCTAGAGCAATGCAACGTGTTATGCACCATGCCACGGTGGCTGTCAGGCATGCGGTTACAAAGTTTGATATGATCATTACAGCTCCTTGCAATGGATTAGTTGTAGAGTTGCTGGTCTGTGCAAAAACAAGCTCAAGTCACTGGTTTGTACAACGATTGCCTCGAGAGTTGCTGGTTCTTGCAATTTTCTCTATTGCTTTTGTACCCTTTCTTTCAAATTTAAAGTGGGGTTTAGAGACAAATCTCCACAATTACCAGTTCTGAATTATACATGGATCATTTCACACTAGAATCAAGATCTCATGATTTGTCCTGCAGAGTGACATCAACTTTTGACGCATGTCATCCTCTTCCGGACTGCGTCAGGTTAAACAATCCAGATTATCATACTCTCACCGTTTCAACTAAGCGTGCACGTATCCCTATGTCGTCAATTTTACAATTATCATTTAAATAATTTGTAACAAAAAATATATCATTTAAAATGTTAACATCTAAAATTTATAATGGCATATTATTTATAATACGTTATTTAAATTATGATTGTCAAATTCACGATATAGGGATACACATACGCCCTGTAAACTCAAACGGAGAGAGTATCTGGTTGGAGTAAGGTATTGGTTACTGGTAGGAAATATTTTCCCGAGAGGGGTCGGGATTTCCGGTTACCGCGGTTACCGGAAAATCCCGAGTGGTTACTGGACGATTTTTCGTTAAGATTAAAAAAATGTATTTTTTAGTTGATATGACCATTTCCCGGGGGTGCTCGTGATCTCCGGTTACCGCACGGTAACCGGATTTCCCAACCGGTAACCAAAACCATGGGTTGGATATCTTCAACTCGTGCCGGTAGAAACAAACCAAGGGAGCGGTAGGTTCAACTTTCTAGAGGCGGAAATGCACCAACGAAAATTATAGAAGTAGGTAGGTCCGTTAAAATTACGTTGGAGGACAAAAGATATATACAACGCGGAAATTAAAACGTTATTCCAAACGGGGCCTAAGCGGATCATTAATTCTCTGTGGAACTTAGTACTCCATCCGTTTAGCTTTATAAGTCCTCTACGTATCCCTAGGTTGTTAATTTAACCAATATAATATAAAGTTTATAATACAAAAATTATACCATTAGAAAATATGAAGTCTGAATTTTATAGTATAGTACTACTAGCAGTATTAAAGTCCTTATTAGCATATAAAAAAGGTTTAAATTCCTTGGAAAGACCGTTGGTGCTCGTCTTCTCCGTACCACGGTCCACGGTACGGCAAGAAACTGACATGTGCCTCGCGAAAATGGACGGGCATCATCGTCGTGAGGGCGACGCACGAGGCAGCCTACGAAGCTCCCTCCATAGATGTCGCTCGTTCGGTCGTTGTCACGGCCTAGCTCGCCCTTTATTTCGACCACATAGTAGTAGTACGCGTACGTCTTGTTTGATTGTTTCCCTGTGAAACGCACGTCGACACTAGGCGTAATATTCTACTGCATGCAGGGACCAGGCAGTACATAATTTTCCTGCACCCTTTCAAATGCATGGAGTTTTCTTTTCTTCACGGTGGAGATGGGTAATCGGGTATACGTGTCTTTCCGACGAGTGTGCTGTTGAAATATAGTCCGTCCGTACGTAAGGTAATCACCGGTGCGTGCACGTCCGCACCGTGGCACCGATTTCTGCAAAGCGCGTTGAAAACGGCAAAGCGGGGGCCGAAATGCTGTTCCCGGGCCGCAAACGCGAACGCGAACGCGGAAGGAACACAACACAACGGCGGTGGCCGGACCCCATCGTGCTCGTGCCCGCCGTCGATGGGAAGACGCGCGTCCGTAGTCCGGCGCGTACGGAACGGTTGAGACCGCGAGCAGTGGCTTGCTCTGGGGATCGGGTGAAATTCGACAAAAATAACCCTTGGACAAATTTTAGCAAAAAATAACCCCTTTTTAAAATTATTTCAAAATTTAACCCTTTTTGGTAGCGCCCAACACCACGGCGCTACCCTCTGTATGGTAGCGCCCCAGGCCGGGTCGCTACCGTCCTGCCAGCGTGGCATCGCGGGGCCCACGAGGTCAATGTGTAGCGCCATGATTCACGGCGCTACCCTTCAGAGGGTAGCACCCCATGCCGTGGCGCTACCCTTCAGAGTGTAGCACCCCATGCCGTGGCGCTACCCGTTTAATTTTTTTGACCCGAGCGCTCGAAGCAGGCCTGGGGGGGGGGGGGGGGGGGGGTGTATGTCATGAGGGTAGCGCCCCCGACTGGGGTGCTACACCCCTTTACAGGAAATAAGAGGCTCGGGCCCCGAACCGTTCCTTCTCACTCATTCTTCCCCAACACCTCCTCCCTCCCTCTCTCTCCTTGTACTCACCCCCCTCACAAATCCCTCCATCTTGGTTCGATTTGGCCGTGGATTTGGGCTCCCCTGCGTTGAGAGAGGTAATCTCCCTCATCCCCCATGTTTTTGTCCAACAAAAACCTTGCAATTTGGTGGCATTGTGTCTAGATCTTGGAAACCCTAGAAATGTTATATGAGGGTGTAATGCTTCGTTTTTTTTTGGATAATATTGGGCAATGTGTGTGTGTATTCTTGTATTTGACCCATTGTTGGTTAGGGTTAGTGTTGATTTGGACACATTGTATGTTAGGGTTAGGGTTTGAGGTAAATGTAGTTAATTAATTAGATTTCTTAATTAAGGAGTTAATTAGCTATATCATGTTATTGTAGTAGTTTTAAATTCATAGCTTAGTGTAATTGTTGTATCATCAAATAATTTGTTCCCTACAAATTATTTGTTTTTAGATGGAGAGAATGGTTAGTGTTCATCATGTGGACAAAGATGCATTTTTGAAAGGCAATGTCGAGTATGACCCGGAGGAGAAGGTTGTGGTGTTTGACCGCAGTCCTAACTATGCGGAGGTTGTCGAAAAAGTGAGGATTGCATTGAATTGGACGAACCTAAATTATGTAGTTTGTTTGGAGGGAAGGCATAATGTTGGGTTCGGTCCTCACTCCCGTTGGAAGATCATGCCTCTCAACTCCGAGTTGTGTTGGAGTGCATATAAGGAGACGGTTGCCGCATCTCAAGACAAGGCTCTCGAGTTATTTGCCACCAAAACATTTGAATTGAACCGGGGTGCCGCCGAAGATGAAGTTGAGAGCCCGGTTCAAAATGAGCCATCTCATGAGAAAGAAGTGTACGAAGCAACGTGGAGCCAACCTCCAATGACCCAATATGAATTTTGCCAACCTCCAAGCCCGATTCAATATGACCGCTATGAACTATCGGAGGAGGATACCGATGAGTTGGAGGATGAGCTTCATAACACTGGTATTGGTGACGTTGAGAGAACTTGTATGCAAGAGGACATGGACCATGGCATCCCTTATAACCGATGCTATGCATCGGATTCGGAGGACGACGGGCCGGATGAAGAAGTGGATGAGGATGGGTTCACGGCTAGAGAATCTGAAGTGTTCAAGAAGGTTGTTGGGCGGGACCATCGGATATCGTTGTTCCGTGATCTTAGTCTTGCGGATAAAGCCGTGGTTGATGGAGGCTCATGTAAATTGCTTGAAGCAAGGCCGAGTTCGAAGAAGGATACCAATCCCGACAATTATGGTATTGCGGAGGGGGTGAAGTTTGAAAGCTTATTGGAGTTGAAGACATGGCTCAAGGAGTATGCGGTTAAGTATTTTCGACCGTTCAAAGTTGTTCACTCCGATGTCCGAAAGCGTTACATGGTAAAGTGTGAGGACGCGGACAATGGGTGCCCATGGGTTGTGCGTGCAAGACCATGGAAAGGAGGCCCTCAATGGATTCTAACGAAATGTGTGTCCTCTCACATGTGTAGTGGGAAGGGTGAAGATCACAAGGATGTGGAAGACGGACACCGGCAACTAACCTCCGAATTCATTGGTTATAGTCTTTCCAATTCCATAGAGGCATTCCCGACATTCACGGTGAAGTCTATCATGGGGGCGGTGAAAGAAATCTTTTGTTACTCGGTGAAGTATGGCAAGGCATGGAAGGCAAAGCAAGCGGCATTCCAGATGTTGTATGGTGATTGGGAGGAAGCATACAACCGACTCCCTAGATTGTTGGGAGCTATGGCCGCTACAAATCCGGGCATGATAACCGTAGTGGAGCCATTTGGCCAAAAGACTAGAGATTACAAAGGTGCAACTGTCCGTGTTTTTGGCCGTGCTTTCTGGGCTTTCGGGCAATGTATAAGAGCATTCAAACATTGTAGGCCAGTTGTCTCAGTGGATGGCACATTCTTGACAGGTCAATTCAAGGGCACACTTTTGATTGCTGTAGCTCATGATGCCAACGACCGGTTGTTGCCATTGGCCTTTGCTTTGGTGACGGCGGAGAACAACGACAATTGGGAGTGGTTCATGAGGCTATTGAGAACCATGGTATTCGAGGCTCAAAGAGAAGTTTGTGTCATCTCGGACTGTCACCAAGGCATACTCAACGCGGTGGAGATAGATATTCCCGGGCATGCTCCAGTACATCATCAATGGTGTATGAGGCATTATGTGTCCAACTTCTATAGGGCATGTGGGAATAAGGAGTTGTCCGATGATCTAAAAGATTGTTGTCTTGCTTTCACCGAGCGACATTTTGCGAGATTGTTGAACCGACTGCTCACGCTTACGACATTAGCTGGGGGTCAAGAGTTCTTGCATAGGCACGAGTCACTTAGACACAAGTGGGCTAGAGCATTTCACCTAGACGGGAGGAGGTACGGTGACATGACAAGCAACATGGCAGAGTGTTTCAACAATGTGCTCAAGGGTGCCCGTGCGTTGCCTGTGACAGCAATCGTGCAATATACATTTGACAAGTTGAATGAGTATTTCCAGAAATACAGTGAGGAAACAGACGATCAGATTGAAGGGAGGAACAAGGATAAGAAGAAGTATGACTATCCACCTGAAGTTGACAAATGGATGTTGTACCAGTCTAGAAAAGCGGAATCCAATACGGCTCAGTGTTTTGACCAAAATGAGTGGATTTACCAAGTCAACGAGCCAGGAGGCACCACGTTAGGTGGTGTGCAACATGGAGGGCGGGCGTGCAAAGTTTTACTTAAGCAATGTTTGTGCTCATGCCAGAGGCCTCAGTTGCTTCATCTCCCATGCTCACACTTGCGGACGGCGGCACACGTTTGGAAAGTTGGATACACTGATCCAGTGAGGGTGTCTGAGTAGTCGATCGAGGCTACAAGGGATACATGGGCGGAGCGATTTGAGCCATATTTCGACCAATCGCAATGGCCTGAATATCATGGCATTTAAATGTGGCCTGATCCAGCATTGAAAGTGACGAAACGGGGAAGACGGAAGACAAAGCGTTTCCGAAATGACATGGACGCATGGGGTGCGGGAGGCCTTAGAGAATGGGGCAACCAACATTTTCAAGAGCCTCGTGCGAGTGGCCGTTGTGGAGATTGCAATGATGTTGGGCACAACACTAGAGGGTGTAGCCAAAACAAGAAATCTAAGGGCAACGATGGAAGCACTAGTCGTGGTGGCGGGGGAGGTGGTGGTAGAGGCGGTGGCGGACGTAACACAAGTCACCATGGTAGTAGCCAAAACGGTGGTGGTGTGGGTGATGGGGGTGGTGGTGGTGAGGGAGGTGGTGGTAGTGGTTGGGGTGGTGGTGGTGGTGGGGGTGGTAGCCGTGGTGGTGGTGGTGATGGTGGTGGCGGGGGTGGTAGCCGTGGTGGTAGTGGTATGGGTGGTGGTGGTGGTGGTGGTGGTGGTGGGGGTGGTAGCCGTGGTGGTGGTGGTAGCCGTGGTGGTAGTGGTATGGGTGGTGGTGGTGGTCGTAGCACAAGTCAATATGGGGGTAGACGAGTTCGAATGCTCGATGAGCTTAGAGGGGGTAGCGGTTCAAGGCGTAGAGGTGGTAGCCGTAGATGATTGGTATGACTACAAATTATTTGGCTTTTGTCTTTTATTTATTATATGGTTTATTTGATCATGCTAACATCAATTGTGCTTCATTTTGTAGGTATGGGGTCCTCGAACTAGATGGAGAGGCCGTGGGCATGGAGGGTGGCGACTATCGACCCCGAGGAGGAGCCACCGAAGTGTTTTTGCCAAGACATTTGCAAGGCCAAGCAGTCAGATGATTGGGATGAGACTAGAGGACGAAGGTTTTGGTTGTGTCCCAACTATTGTAGGGACAAGGAAGAACCCAAGTCTGCTTATGATCGTCCCAAGGTATGTATCCTCCTTATGTATGTAAATTTTAAGTATATTTATATAATAATTGCTAATGGTCTATTGTCTCTTTTGTAGTCACCGCCGCCCCTTTGTCTCTATTTCAAATGGATAGACTTGGTCCAAGATAGCTACTTCAAGAACGAGGTCGAATGGGCGCGAGAGACTGAAGAACGGCGCATGAGGGAGAGGAAAAAAGATGAGGAGAGGGAGGAGAAGTTGAGGTTGAAGAAGGAGAAGGAACGTAAGGAGAAAGCAAAGAAGAAGCGTGAAGAGGCCAAGGCTCGTGAGGCCGAGAGGGAAGTCAAACATGGAATAGCTCGCCGTGCTATGGAGGATGAAGCATCGGGAAAACACAAGTATCCCCGTTGGACTCAATAGAGCCTCCAACATCTATGTCTTAGAGATTGTGTACTTGGTGGGTTTGTTTTGAACCATGTAATTCAGTGCATTTGGTGGATTTGGTCGGAACCATGTAATATCGTGAACCGGTACTTTGTGTGAAGTTGTTTAATATCTGTGCTTTACTGTGCTATCTGTGTGTGATCGATTATGTTGCACTGTGACGTTGTTTACACCTGTTGACTAACCCTCAGGAGGGTAGCGCCACGGGCTAGGGTGCTACCCTGAAGAGGGTAGCGCCACGGCGTGGGGTGCTACCCTCTTTAACCAAATGTTACAGAGGGCTGGTTCTTGCCCTCTCGACGAAAACGGCTAAGTGAAGAGGGTAGCGCCACGGCTTAGGGTGCTACCCTGTATAGGGTAGCGCCACGAGCTAGGGTGCTACCCTCTTTAACCAAATGTTACAGAGGGCTGGTTCTTGCCCTCTCGACGAAAACGACTAAGTGAAGAGGGTAGCGCCACGGCTTAGGGTGCTACCCTGTATAGGGTAGCGCAACGAGCTAGGGTGCTACCCTGTAGAGGGTAGCGCCACGGCGTGGGGTGCTACCCTCTTTAACCAAATGTTACAGAGGGCTGGTTCTTGCCCTCTCGACGAAAACGTCTAAGTGAAGAGGGTAGCGCCACGGATAAGGGTGCTACCCTGTATAGGGTAGCGCCACGAGCTAGGGTGCTACCCTGTAGAGGGTAGCGCCACAGCGTGGGGTGCTACCCTCTTTAACCAAATGTTACAGAGGGCTGGTTCTTGCCCTCTCGACGAAAACGGCTAAGTGAAGAGGGTAGCGCCACGGCGTAGGGTGCTACCCTGTAGAGGGTAGCGCCACGAGCTAGGGTGCTACCCTATAGAGGGTAGCGCCACGGCGTGGGGTGCTACCCTTTTTTACCAAATGTTAAACATAAATCCATAGTCATACATCACACTTAAATCAGGATTTCATGCGAAACAGTAGGCAAATCAAAACAGCAGTCATGTCAACACATCCATAAGCCCATCAGTACATCACACTTAAATCCTCCAAGTGCATCACGACATCACACATAAATCCATAAGTGCATCACGACATAACAACTAAATCGAGAAGTGCATCATGGCTACAACACCATAACACCATAAGAAGGGCATGACGACATCTACTTCCTTCCCCTCCTCGTCCGACGAGCTAGCATAGGCTCCTCCTCGCCGTCGTTCCTCAGCCTCCACAATGCCGAGTTGGGCACCGGCGCGTTGGAGGCATTCTTCATTCTAGGCCTCCTCCTCACGGGCTCGTTGTCCTCCTCAAATGGCACGTGGGCGTTCGAGGCATTCTTCATGTTCGGCCTCCTTAGGGGAAGCTTCTGCGGTCTCGGGGGTGGCTCCTCCTCGGACTCAATCTCGGCACGGTCTGTGTCCTCGGACTCAGCTTCCGGCAGCTCGGACTCCTCGGACTCAGCTTCCGGCTACTCGGACTCCTCCGAGGACGCAGCAGCCTCTTTGCCCTTACGTTGACGAGCCCACTTGCTGGGCGTAAACCGGATGAACTCGTGCCTCGACCTTAGGTTGAACGAGCGCCTCTGGCTCTCTTGAAACTCCTCCAAGGTCATGTCGTCGGGATCTAAAACAACACAAATGGATGTGGTTACAAAGGGAAGACACGACTTCGGTGTATGCACGAAGCTAGAAAAATTACATACCTCGTCATATTGCGGGTTGGAGCTAGAGGCACCACCATGACATAGAGGTGTGGAGTACGACGTCGGCTCAGTCGGCACGGTGTCATCGGTGGTACGACAACCAAGTAGTAGAGCTAGTGAGCGCATCCGCTGGGCGCTTTGCTGTGACAATCATGCAACGTATGTCTATCAAGAACATTTGACATTAATGCAACATATGACGGCACAATGTCGGCTTACCTTCGCAAACTCTCTAACGGCACTGTCGCCCTTCTTGGTACGAGGGCAAGCGGCTGCTTCCTCGGCCTCATCGGCTTGCTGCGAGATATTGGTGCGCTACAAAAATATAGTAATGTCAAAACACAACCTCAAATTATGACGATGTGAGGTACAATAGGATTGTATTACCAAAAAGTTCAGCAATGGAGCAAACTTGGTTCGGTAGCCCTCTCTGACGTCATGATTGTATTGTAGCTTCCGAAAATTGTCAACACCACTTGGATCTTCCAGTATGGCCGAATCAAAAGCCGGTGGACAAAGCTGTACACGTGTGCTACCAAGGAACCAAGCAAGATAGTTGTCGAAAGCACCTTGGTCATATTGTGGAAGATTAGATAGAAGTTTCGGTTCCTCGTTTGCCGCCGCCAACGCCACATGCCACCTTTTGATGTACTTCTTGTGATGCTCATCCCACTTAAAAACTTTCTTCTGCCTCTTGCGGTCCAAACTTCCAAACAAAATTGCAACAATATTAGCATCTTCAATAACAAGAGAACGGTTACACAGGTAAAAGATGATATCTCACTTGTGAAGCTTTAACTTTGTGTCCTGCCACTCAGGCGGTGTACTCTGAAATAGCGCAAATTGGGTCATCACTCGATGCGGCAAGTGGAGCTCAACTGCGTACAAGCATATAAGCGACGCCCGCAACAACCAAAGATGTTGTTCCGCCATGCATATAGGGTTCAGAGGGAACTCGGAGTTGTATCCCAATGAACGGCCATGACCATATGGATCCCATGTCACCTACAACATAAAGTGGGGTAAATTTAGAGTGAAATCTCGACGAAAGAAAGAGTTAACTAAAAGAAGACTACTATTACCTGCTCAGGCGTTAGCGCGTCGAATTCGTTCGTGTACCTCTCGTACTCCTTTTCCGCGTCGCCATAGAACGGGTCAACCACGTCCCACTTGTACGCCCAAGTAGCCCTACGATGCACATCGCCGTGGTCGTCCCAAGGTTGGTACTGCCGGAGAGTGGCCCGTCCAACGGAGAAGTGCTCCCACAACCAGACAGAAAGTAGGAGTAGCGGGCCACCTATCCCGGACTGACCGTCGCCCCTGCGACACGCATCGTCCAGCTGCAAGTAGAGGCAAACACATTACAATAAGAAATGTCTGGATGAGATGCTAAATGCAAAAACAAACCCAATTTATTACCTGACGGTACAAGTATGCCAATGCTACAGAACCCCAACTCCAATTTGTGTCCCAACCGCTTAACGCCTTGAGCCACATCCACGGCGTTGTCCTTCCACTGCCATCAGCAAACAGGGACCGCGAGATCACGTACCACACGTACGCACGTGCATACATCTGAACCACAATATCATCGGCATCGGCGGCCGGTGGTGTACCAAAGGTGGTAGCGACCCACTCAAAGGTCGCTCCGGCGGGGGTTCTGTTCTTTGTCAGGTTCGCACTCGGTGTAGGTGACCTCGCAATAAGTGCTTCCATATTAGCACGCCAATTTTCTGAAGATGTGCCAAAACACACCGGCTTTCCATCAATAGGGAGCCCGAGGATCATCGACGAGTCTTGGAGAGTCACGGTCATCTCCCCGGTGGGGAGGTGAAAAGTGTGCGTCTCCGGCCTCCAACGATCAACAAGAGCGGTGATAGCGGAAGGGTTCATGTTCACCGTCGACCGAGACACAAGCTGGATGAAGGGAAGTAGCCTCAACCTGTGGATGTATGGGGTATACCTCGCGTCATATTGCATCTTCTCGGGGTCTGCTACCTCATGAGACCGAAGACGAAGAGGTTTAAAAACCTACAAAAAATTGACCACAAGTTAAGTAATAGAATACATGTCAAGTAAAATATGTATTAAAAGGACATAAGTTTCACAAGTTAAGTGACAAAATATATTACCTTACTCCCTTCCGCAATGAACCGTGCACGATGCACTCGGTCATATGCCTTATCAAGTAGTTCCATCCTAGGCATTTACAAAAAAAGATATACTAGTAAGATGTAGCCCATATTCGTAGAAATCCTAACATTAGCAAATGTGACATCAACATACATACAACAAATCCCAATGCCAACTAAATAGCTACAAGAAATTGGATCGACAACAGTAATACAAATGCTTAAGTAGCACAATTACATATATGAACTATGGTTTGACCATATATGAACTAGGGTTTCACCTATAGTATCACAAATAATCAACAAAAATAGCAATAGCACCTACACGTATTGGGAAACGATTTCCCCCTCACAAATCTCCAAGGATTTCACCTAGAGTACCCCGAATTTCGAATCTACCATGAACTAGGGTTTCACCTACCATAGCAAAGATAGAGCAAATGTGACAACTCCTATGGATAAAATCGAGAGGAGAGGAGGAGAATACCCGGGGGAAGGAGTTGGGGACGACTTCCTCGAAGAACTGCTCCGAATCCGGTCGGATTTGGTAGGGATTTAGGAGGGGAGACAGAGAAGGGCAGCCGCCATTGGAAGAGCTCGGGCGCGTCGGTTCGGAGAACTGTTTCGGGTTTGGATACAGAGGCGCGTCGCCAGGGGGTTATTGCGAACCAAAGGGTAGCGCCACGGCATGGGGTGCTACCCTCTGAAGGGTAGCGCCATGGATCATGGCGCTACACATTGACCTCGTGGGCCCCGCGATGCCACGCTGGCAGGACGGTAGCGACCCGGCCTCGGGTGCTACCATACAGAGGGTAGCGCCACGGTGTTGGGCGCTACCAAAAAGGGTTAGATTTTGAAATAGTTTTGAAAAGGGGTTATTTTTTACTGAAGTTTGCCCAAATGGTTATTTTTGTCAAATTTCACGGGGATCGGAGAGTGAATGGCCCGTGGACCCTACGCCCGTCTTTATGTTGTGCGTTCCTCCATCTCACCAGCAACACCAAAGTATATACCCTCATGAAAAAATAAACCAGCAAAGTAAAAAAGCTCGGTGGATCTACCACACCTGGCGAGCTAATAAGATGCCCATATCCATCCGTTAATTCATTTCCACCAAATATAGTCTGCCCGATCAATCAATATTGTCGTGGTATTTTATTTTTTGCATGCCGCCGCCGACGGGATATTTGTGTTTAGAGAGGTCGCGTTGGATGACGTCCGCCATAGCACGTGCGACTCGGTGATGACGGCCTCCTTAGATAGGTTGATTTCCACCGGCTCATAGGAGGGTCACTGAAATTGTTCGGGGCAATCGACGACCCGTAGAGGGGGGCTGCAGCAGTGGAGCTGGTTTGGCTCATGTCGGCGGTGTTGTTTTAGTCACTCGACACACTATTCTTCGGCCGTACTAGGCGGTCTTGTCGACGAGCCGAAGAGAGCTTGAACAGCTGATCCTCGGTCGGCTGATCCAGCGGCACACCCTACTACGGCTCTCGTTTCATCGTCATCTTCTTCGGCTGCAATGACGTTGGTGCCTTGCGAGGTCGTGCAAGGCCAACTAGCTTTGGCACCACGGCCGAGAAAGGCGAGGAGGTCATAACGGCGAGGGGTGAGTTTTAAAAATGTAGGGAAGATTGCAAGTTTTAACGTCTGTGACGACAATGTAGAGGCGGGGGAAATTACGTGTCAGTCTAGTGTATATGAAGATGAGACCTCTTGTCGGAGGGCCTACCTGATACGAGACGGAGCGAGGGGTGGCCAGGCTAGGGCCCTGGCCCCTTTCATGGTGGATTTTGTTCTAGATACCACCCAATAGAATTTACGGAATACTCCTCAAATTTGCTAAGTTTTACCAATATGGCGCCGTCTAAGTTATGAAGCATACAATCGGCTCGGCCTGAAATCTTAGAGTGTGATGTCGGTGGAGATTCTAAATCTTCTTTATTTAGCACAGCCGATCTTACAATTCGAAACCTACATGGCAGAACATGATAAAAATTCAGCTGGCGTGCACATAACGATAACTCGAGAACATTTGATGATAAAAATATAGCACCGAGAAATAAAAAGTTTAATAGACAGAACAAAGTGGCAACGAGCACTAGCGCCCTACCCTATAAAGCACGGAGGAGCGCATCACCCCCACCCGGTAGCACGCCAACTCCCAAAGAACCCATCTTTCCTCACCTCCCTCCACCTCCCCGCCGGCCGCCACTGTCTCCATCCCCACCACAGAGCCACCATGAAGCGCCTCTTTAGACGGCTGTCTATCGTCGCCGCGGCCGACTCCTCCTCCGCCTCCGCCTCGGCGGCCTACCGCCAGCTCCGGGCGCCTGCCGCCGGCGGCGCGCGGGTGCCTCAGGGGCACGTGCCGGTGTGCGTCGGCGAGGAGGGCGGGCCAGTAGAGAGGTTCGCCGTGCGCGCTGACCTGCTTGGCCGGCCGGCCTTCGCGGCGCTCCTCATGCGCACCGCGCAGGAGTACGGGTACGGCCACCCCGGCGCGCTCCGCATCCCCTGCCCCGTCGCCGACTTCCGCCACATCCTCGTCCGCCTCTCCTCCGAAGACCCCTCCGCCGCCGTCGAGTGCTAGGCCCACTCCGCCCTTCTCGGCCTGCCTCTGGAGACTAGGCCAGAAGAAAAGGAGCTGGAGAGAGGTCTCGATTGGGGATTTCGGCGGTTTCTTCCGGCAGCTTTGCAGTAACCTTTTTCTTACTGCAGGCTTGAGCTGAATGGAAGAACTAATAGGTGTTCCTTTTTCACCCCTTCTAGTTCTAGGAATTTCAGTGTGTGTGAGAGGTAGATTCAGTTTCTGTGTGTGTTGTGCTAGGGATTTTGAGGTATTCTTCAGTGTTAACCATACATGTGATGTGATCCTGAGGCTGGTTCATCATGCCATATTGATACTGAGCTACTTGTAACTTTTAGTACTACACCATTGTCAAATTCCTCATCTTGTCTACTATGTTTAATTTCTGTTATATCCGAGACCATCGTCTGAAACTTGGGAATTTCAAGGATCATAGATAGTTCAGATATTTCAAAATCGATGCCGAGTTCCCCGTGTTTGTTTAAACATTATCTTCTGCTTGCTTTTACTGCACTTCATTGCATTGTACTGTATTTGTGAGGGCGTGGGTAGCAGTGGTGCAAGCTTGTGGTGGCAACCGATGCTATGTTGGTGGTCCGGGCAAATATAGCAAAGGATACTCCTGATTAAAGCAGAGTCTGCCAGCAAATGAAAGGCTCCTGTAGATATGCACTTCAATTAACATCAGGATAAGCAGTACATTTGGAGCATTTGCACAACTGATCTGGTGTAAGAGTAACAATATCTTCAGCCAGGCTAAAATTTCAGAAGAACTGCAGCCTGAATCTAAATCGTACTCTCCACTTGCCCGACTGGCTTGTCCTAAGACTGTTCGTAAAAAAATGGTATTACCTTCACAATATTCAAGCACATTGTCATTGTAGAAGAAAGTTTGTTAATTTTAGCAATTCACCGAGTTCATATCTGAGGTTCCGTCAAGGTCCATCTGGAACATAGGAGTTTTCAGTAAACATTTCGGGAATTTTGCTGAAAGACATTATCCTCTGGATTCTTTTACTGCATCAGATCAGTGCATTTGGGAGGACATGAACTTACACTGCTGCAAGCATGTTATGTTGGTGGTCCGGGCAATCATAGCAAGGATACGGGCTTAAAGCAGAATCTGCCAAAGAAAGTAACACGGGCCAAATGATCTGGTGTAGAGTAAGAATATCTTCAGCCAGATGAGAAATTTACAAAAGCACAACCTGAATCTGAATTGCACTTGTCTGTCACGGACTGTTCATCCAAATTTAGCTATTTTTTTCGCGAAAACGTAAAAAAACTTTACGTTTGATGCATTGATAGAAATAAGTTTATGTACAAGCCCACAAGGGGGCCACACCACACCATACATCCAAAATTTAGCTATTATCTTCAACAATGCTCTTACGAAGCTGAATTTTCCTGCATACAGAAAGATTGTTCGTTTATAGGTAATTCACCAAGTTTGTCTTACTAGTTTTCATGACGAAACCAATTACAGGTTTCCAGTGGATTAACATCTTGTCTTACTAGAGATATATATGGGTATGACAGGGCCAGGTTAAGAACGGAGCATCCTGCAGAATTGCAGTCTTGTGTCGATACAGCAGTTAACTGATGGTCAGGCTGTCATGAGAAGGACGCTTTGTTTGGCACGAGCTGAAAATAGGAGATGAGACAGCCAAGATTGGTTACTTCAGTGTTCATTTTGTCGTTCCTTAACCGTAATTTTCTTCATCTAATGTACTAGCTCACCAGACTGAGCACCTACAGCTTCCGACAAAATCAAAGGCAATAGTGTGTTGATTTCAGTATGCAGGTTTCCCTGAAGCTTCAGATGTAGTGCACCGCCGCCACCGAAACCTGAGAACAGAAGATGCATGGCTTCATAAATCTAGACTAACCATGGATCATTATAGGACCAAACAAGCAGCCCATGTGTAGAGATATTGACCAGTCGGTACATACAGTTCACAATAAACAGCTGCTTAACTGTGCCTTAGTTCAGACAGAAAGATTCAGGAGTGTCCCACTCCAAGCCTAGTATCCTAACTATACTTTAACCAACTAATCTTTGCATTATTATTGGATATCATCATGCATGACTTGGTCGTCGTTATGATTGGCACAGACAGAAGCAACGGCTCAAACCGAAGTGCCTGAATCTCCTGCCCGAATAGACTAAGCATCCCACGAAGAACATAAATTAAGCAGGTGTGTATTTTTCCAGGTTTTTTTTTTGTTGCTTTTTTCGTTTTTTTCTTTCTTGACATTTTTCTTTTAAATATGATTGGTTTGATGTTTTGAAGTAGCTAATCACCTATACCACGCGATTATTTTTTCCAGGTTTGGACAGGAGAGGAAAAGAAATAATAGTGGGAAACATATATCTAATAAATGTCCTGCTCATATCACAGATCAGAAACAAGGAGCAGGCAAGGATCGGCTCATTTCTTGGCAACGTGGGAGAGAAAAGGCTAACAAAGATCACATGTCGAACACCACCAGGATCGCAGCTTGCAGCTACGCACGCAGCTGCCAGGAAATTGAAAACATTGCCTGCATTGGTGCCTGAGAGGAGTCTACGACCGCAAACATTTTCCTCCTTTTTGCATGAATCCGATTACGCGTATGCAGTGGCCGCATTGAAGGAGGTAAAGGCAGGAAGACCAGCACATGATCCTGTGCTAGGGAAATGTATTGTCTCTTTTCTATATGCGGGCGATGAGAGGTATTGTCTCTGTGTGTTGTGTTAGGGATTTTGAGGCATTCAGACATTCAGTGTTAACCATAACGTTGAACCTGAGGCGCTGGTTCATGATGCCATATTGTTACTGAGGTAGCAGTAACTTTTTAGTGTAGCGCTGTCGTTGCATTCCTCATTTTGTCTATGTGATCCTCTTCAGATCCGTTTGTGACCCAGGATTTTCATTAAATGTTACTGAAGGTAGTTCAGATGTTTCAAAATCGATGCCGAGTTCTGGTGTTTGTTTGAGACGTCAGTTTCTGGCTTCTGCTCGCTTTTACTGCAGTCTGCACTGCATCTCCATTTTGAGAGATCAGCACTAGTGCAAGCTTGTGGTGGCAAGCGATGCCATGTTGGTGTTCCGGGCAAAGATAGCAAGGATACTCCTGATTGAAGAAAAATCTGCCATATGAAAGACTCCTGCAGAAATGCACGTCTTATTAACATCAACACAAGCAGAACTTTTAGAGCATTTGTACAACTAGTCTGATGTTAGAGTAACAATATCTTGAGCCAGACAAGAAAAAACAGGAAAACTGCAGCATGGACCTGAATTGTATTCTCCCTGTCTCACTGGCCTGCGACACTGTTCAGTAAAATGTGGTTGGCATCTTCAACAATGTTCTGATAGCAAGATCATTGTAATTGTTTTTGAACAAAACGGGCAACATTGCCTCATTTTATTTAAAAATAGTAGAAGAGAATTAACCGGTTCATTTGCGGGGAACCGGCCGAAAACTCGTACAATGCACCAATGTCGTCATGGAACACGACCACACTGGGCACACCACCACAGCCAACCCGGCTACCCACACGAAGCACAAACACACAATGAGACCGTGTCGAGTTTGCCACGAAGTTCCATCGTCATCACTCCTCCGCGAGCTAGCGACTCTGACTTGACCAGCAGCTTCCCAAACGGAGCCTCACATAAGCATCGGAGCCCATGCCGGACTATGCCAACAATTGGCCACACGCGCCAAGGACAGACAGCTCCGAATCTGACGACGAGCTTCACAAGGGAAATATGCTGAACCTGCGCCGATCGAGAACTCTGCGAAGCCACCGGTGGCCGGTCATCGTCGCCGCCTGGACACCCTCCACCGCAGCTCCGACTCCACAGCAACACAACGGAGCAGAAGAACTCATCGGACACGCCGAGGAACCCGACTACCAAAGCCCAGCCGCGACCCATCTTCCGCTCAAAGCATCCTCTTTGCCAAACTGCACATTTGGACCTTGCACAGCTGCCCGACAACAGCCACCTTCATCGAACCCCCAGGCGACTCCGAGCCGATGCCCCCAAGAAGGTAAGAGACGCAGAAGCGCCTCCATCGACCGATCCCAGATCTGAGGTTTCCCTCCGGAGTCAAGGCCGCAGGGGGAGGAGTGAGCACCACACATGACGATGCTTGCAGGGAAGTCCGCGACACCCGAGGGCGTCACCACCGTTAGCTCTGGCAATAACCGAAGCAAGAATTTCTTCCGGTGATGCTCAACAACCTCCACCAAGGAACAGCCGCCCACAAACCACCACGGCGAAGCCGCCGGCCAACACACCCTGTCGAGACAGCCCTGCACCACCAGGCCAAAGACGCCGGCGCAACACTTAGCGCAGCACCTGCATCTCGCCACGCTGCCAGCCGGCGGACAGCACGTCGCCACCACCTCTTCCCCCTCCCGCTCTGCCAGCACCACCACGCCCGCAGACCAGCGCCTGCACAAAGCCCGCAGAACACCGTCTGCAGCGTGCCCGCATGCCGCCGCCAAGCCAAACTCGCCGGCCCTGGAAGCCCAGATCGGGCCCGTCTGGGCCCGCGCCGCCACAGGAGCCAGGAGCGCCCCCGGAAGCCGCCTGCTCCGCCCTCGCCGCAGCCGCCTCCTCCTCGGGCCTCAGCGCAGCGCCGGCTCGCCGCCGGACACCATCGCTGTACCACCGCGCCCCGGGCGCCGCGTCCACCGCAGCTCTCCCCACAGCCTTCGACTTCAGAGGCGGGGGGCCGCCACCACCGCGGAGAGGCCAGCGGCAGCGGCGGCGGGGAAGGCTGGGAGGTGGGGGGTTAGTGGCGGCGGCGGTTTCCCCCCGAGGTCGCCCACGCGGGCCGACGCGGGGGTCGGGGAAGGCTTTTTTTAGACTGGATGATCATTGTAATTGTGGATAACAGATTGCATAATTTTAGCAGTTCACTGGGTTTGTCTTATTCCCTTTTGCACTGAAGCTAATTGCTCGGTTTTCCAGCGGATTAACATCTTGCCTTATTATAAGGACGATTTAGTTTGGCACAAGATTAATATGGAGGCATCCTACAGAATTGCTGGCTTGTTTTGGTACAACAGTTAACTGATGGTCATGCTGTAGAAGGACGGTTTGGTTTGGCAAAAGATGAAAATAGGAGGAGATGAGACAGCAAAATTTTGGTTACTTCATTGTTCGTTTTGTGGCTCCCTTATCTTATTTTTCGTCATGTAATGTAGTAGCTCTCCAGACTGAGGACCTTAGAGCATCTCTAGCAGACACCGTATTTTGCCAACCTGCAAAACCGTAATGTAGGTCGCGAAAAACGAGTTTGCGGGTCTATTTTTGACTGCGGCAGAACAGACCCCTTAAACAGAACGGTAAAAAAGAATATTTATTCTTCTTCCTCCTTTCTCCCGCATCCCACGCCTCCTCCCTCCCTCCCGTTGGACTGGATTGCCGAGCAGCAGCAGCACGCGCAGCTCCGGCCGTCGAGCAGCAGCAGACGCAGCTCTGGCCGCCGAGCAGCAGCAGCACGCGCAGCTCCGGCCGTCGAGCAGCAGCACGCGCAGCTCCGGCCGACGAGCAGCAGCAGCACGCGCAGCTCCGTCGTGGGGATTCCGGCCATGGGTGCCTCGACCGAGGTCGCCAGCTGCTCCTGCGTCGGCTCGCTCGCGCTCCGGCGACGATTCCGGCCAAATCCACGGCGGCGACGTGGTGATTCCGGCCAAATCCACGGTGGCGCGTGTGCTCCGACGAGGTTTGACCAGTTTGCGAGTGAACTGCAAATCGCCTCCAAAACTGCAGAAATCGGGGTCTCGAGGATACACCCTCAGTGCCCTGCAAATTTTTTTAAGTGCCGAACGAATTTTGCAGTATCTGTTCCGCGCCGTTTGGACCAAGATTGGATCATTTTTTTTTTTTTGAAAGGAAGGCAAAAGCTTTGCCTTATGTTAATTAAGAAGAAGGTGCCCGGTTTATTATGGAAGAAACCGAGCGAAAACCATACAACAAACACTAACACTACAAGGAGGAGCCCACATATGACACAACTACAATTAGCAAAACCCGACCGCCGACAACCCAACCAACCACAACCACGAACCGACTACCCAACCGACCACAACCACGAACCGACGGGCTCAACCAAAAGCAGAAGCTTTCCGTGCGACATCATTCTTCTTTCTCGTCTTCCTAAGAACCTTCTCCACTTTCAAGATCACACCATCTGAAGCCGTCCCTTCCAAGACACGAGCAAACTTCTTGCCATATCCAGGGCAAGCCACATCCAAATCGACAAGCAAGTCGCAAACCTCTTTACCAAAGAGAGTCTCAGAGATAGGCGCTGATGCCGGCGGCGCCGAAGACTCAAACGAGGCCAACCCCATCGGAAGCACCACAGATGAATCCCCACACAACCCAAGGAGCTCTGGTGCGACCTGTAGGATCGGAGCCAAGATCCCACTTGTATCCTCACTCACCCTCAGAGGCAACCATCTCAACAAGTTGTGGTGATGGACAGGGATCACAACGAGGGGAGAAACAACCGTAGAGAATTTCTTCCTCAACCACAGACGACTTCTGCTCTGATGCCTCCGTAGGGGCGAGATCCAAACAATCAGAAGCACAAGACACCGTGTGGGCGTAAAGAACCACCAACGCCTGCCAACACCCCATGTGCAGAGATATTGACCAAACAAGCACCCCATGTGATTGGATCATTATGCAACCAAACAAGCACCCCATGTGCAGAGATATTGACCGGTACGTACAGTTGACAACAAACCGCTGCATAACAGTGTGAGAAGATTCAGCATTGCCCTAAGCTAGTTTCGAGCCCACAAGTCCTCAATATTAATAATAATAAGTATTATTATTATCATCATCATCAGGCATGACCATGACTTGGTCGTCGTAATGATTGTGACATAACCAGTATCTAACCATGCCTGAATTTCCTGCCCGAACAAACTAAGCATCCCATGCAGAACATAAAGCAAGCAGGTATACATTTTTCCAGGTTTAGTCAGGCGAGGAAAAGAAATACGGACTGCAACTCATTATCTCCTGGGTCACAGGCAAGAACCAACTCATTATCTTTATTGTTCAGCTGTGCAATGTAGGAGGAGAAAAGGTCAGCAACGTAATGTGGCCATGTGGGAGCACCACCAGGTTCACAGCTTGCAGGTTGCAGCTACGCACGCAGCTGCGGGGAAATAGAAATGTTGCCTGAGAGAAGAGGAGAGTTAATAATACTACCACCGCCACAAGCTCCATTTTCTCCTTGCATGAATCCGATCATGCGTGTGGGTGCAGTGCAGTGTGGCCGCATTGGAAGAAGGCGCCCATGCAGTCAAAATGCCAAAGGCAGGCAGACCACCACATGATGATGGATTCATGGTCTCAGAAGACAGGAGGCCGCTGCTGCCTGCATCGTTTCTAATGGAGCGCAGTAGCATACGGCGCGGTGGATGCAGCGGGGGAAGGAGGACACGTTGGGAGGTGGCTGGGAATGGATGATCTCCTATCTCCTTTCGTGAGTTGAGTTTCTCTAGAGACTCACTTGGGACCGATCAGCGGTTTCGACTGCAACATCGAGGAATATAAGCTCTGTAGATAGGATGCGGTTTCGACACACAATTTTAAATCAGGAATTCAGTTTCTCTGAAACATTCAGCACGCCACATTGTATGGCTGAATTGCAAGCTATTGTAAGAAAGCTCACCATCACAATGTGGCATGTGTGAGCATCTCTTTGTGAGGCAGTTCTCGGTACCTTGGCGAGGAGGTTGTAAGTTTTTCAGTCTACCTAATGCACATAGCTTCTGGATGGAAATTCTCAGTACCCAGGCTATATGCATGTGCTTATGATATGAGCTTGGCTTTCAGAAATAAAAAAAGAGCACATAAAGGGATAATATAGTGATAAATATATTGTAGGAGTAGTATCTATATATAGAACTAGCCAATCTTCAAACAGAGGCCTGTTTTGTGACAAACCTACTCATCTCCACCAAAATATTTCTGAAAACTTAGGACAATGCAACCTGATCTAAGGTGGACAGAGTTACTGATAAACCCACACATATCTCTAAAGACTGGATAGCTAGGTAACTTACATATGTCTCAAATGACCAGCGAACGTAATGGTCACAAATCAACTACGGATGTGCAGTTTAAAGCCAGCGAGATATGAACTATAAAGGCAGCAGTACATGCTCTGACTCTTTTGTTGCCACCACAGAATAGATCATCTCTGTTTCTGTCTAGCTACGTGAAGAGTTTGATGTACTCAATGCAAGCATCTTTGAGCTTGGTGCAGTGATGCTGGTCAGCTAGAGCTAATGTGGCGACGACACTGTCAGCATTGAGGCTCTTGCAGAGGATGCTCTCACACATGAGCTTCATCCTGTCCATGGCATGCCTGTCCGCAGCCACGAGCAAGTGCTTAACAAGCTCCTGCTTGTTGTCATCTCTGTGGAGGAGGTCATCCATGGCAGGCAACGAGTCTGTGTACATGAAGTGAAGGAGTGCTCGGAACACGGCGGGCTGCATGTCCTCGATCTCTATGCACCGCTTCTCGCTGTCCCCCATCGGCCCGTACAGCTGCGCGTCGAAGACCGGCGAGCGCATGGCGAGCACGATCTTATGCGCGTGGAAGACCTCCCCGTCGACCTTGATGGTCAGGTCCGTTCCTCTGTTCCCCTCCAGCAGCTTTGCGAGAATAGTTGACAGGTCCGATGGCGGCGGCACCTGGATCTCGTCGGACGTCCTGCAGGCCGCCGTGGGCCGTATATCCTTGATGACAGTCACGTCGCACTCGATCACCAGGCAGTCATCCTGCAGGTACGGCGACGCCTCCAAGAGAACCTTCTTCATGAACATGTAACTCCCCCTGACAATGTCGTTGTTGCAAGAGTTGAACGCCGGAAGGGACGAGGGCCGGGAGAAGATCAACGACGACGCCCCGGTGGCCCTGTCCGTCAGCCACAGGTCGTAGAGCGCCCTCACCACGGAGTTCTTGCTCTTGAGCTCGACGCACACCGAAACATAGCCCTCGTTGTCAGGCGTGGACCCGTCGGGGTAGTAGAGGATGCACCAGTCGTAGCCGCCGACGGCGAAGGTGGCAGATCGTACCGGATGACCGACGCCGATGCCCTTGTGCCCCCTGTAACCGGCGATTGTGAACACGTGCGTGCCCCGCGCCGTCTCCGCCACGCTCGTCGACGCTGTTCTCGTCCTCGGTCTCTGCAGTGCTGCCATTGCTGCCGGTGTCCACGGAGGCGCTGTCCCGGCGGCCGGCGGCGACAGACCGCGAAGAGGGTTTTCGTGGATTGAATACTGGTAGGTGAAGAGGACGCGGGTCAGCGGTAGGTTTTAACGCGGAAGCCAATCACGCGTGCTCGACTCGGAAGGGACGTGCGAAACACCCGAGTCCTTTCGGAGCACCACACCACGAACCGTGGCAACAGCGGGCACATCTCATCATGTGGCATACATGATTAGCAAATAAAACCTGATAAGCGGGCACATCTTATTCTAACATTTCGTCAAATCTTAAACAACTTGCCAACAACTGCAGTATACATCAACATGTCAAAAATCCTTTCAAAAAAACATGTAAAAAATCTATGGGATCCCTTTGGCGGAACAACATGGGGTCGGACGCGTAATCTTCTCCACGGACTGCCTCGTTCTTAAACAAGCTATGGAATCTTACTCATATAGCTAAATGTCCGTGCGTTGCAACGGGATTATAAATATTTTTGTGATATGTAATTTTTATAATTCTTGTGCATGTCAAGCATTGTTGTCAAGTTTCGAGTAGAGCCATAATACTATTTCATTATATGTTCACGATATTTGGCTACATTGTGCTCGACGTCACCTTTCATGACTTATGGACTTGTTATAATTTTCACGATTATCTGACTGATGGACAGAACACGAGGGAGACATTTTTCACCCACATTTAGCAAATCCTAAAAACGGATACGTGGGAAAGGGGACACGACCGACTACACTCTTTGCAAAACAATCTTATTATTGGAAAACTGCAGCCTAAGTACAATCCGAAAGTTGTGAGACATTACCCATCAAGCATATAGAACAGTGCAGTACAATAATTGGCAACAAATCTAAAGGTTTAAGAGATATATCATAAGAACTGCACACTTTCTGATCAAATCCACAAGTAGAGGCACAAAATAGGAACAAAAAGAAGGCTAGCGAACACCACAGCTTTTGATTGTAGCAAACCAATAACAGGACGATGTCATTTTTAACGACTCTGATCTGATGGCATGATACTGAAATTAAGATCCACAATAATAACTAACTTTATATAAAATGCATTTATAAATCAGATGAACGGAGGTTGTGGAGGGTAATTTAGAATGGTATAAGCTGAGAGTCTCATTTGCGCTAACGTCAAGCCCTTCCTATTTCCAAGACTTCATACCATAGTATTTAAATGTATATGTCACCCATACACCCTAATTACTTATATAGAGGAAGATCGGCTCGAGTAAAAAAAATTCAATTGCAGTCAGTTGAAGCCTTTCCGCATTACAACGCTGTGTGACAAAGCACATGCCATAAATATTTATCCGTACTTTATTATCACTTGGATCCAACGAAAATAATCACACAGCAAGGTTCAATCATTTCCTTTTTCTTGAATATTCTCTCATCTCCTAGCCGCTTTCGCCGCTCAAGTCACTCTCTGCTTTGCTTCTTCACCTGACAGCAGTGGCGGAGCTTGGGCTGTCCATCTGGGGGGGGGGGGGGGGGGGGGGGCAGATGGGCAAAAATGGCCAACACAAGTCTATTTTTTGTAAATCTGGGGGGGGGGGGGGGGGGGGGCAAACAACCCAAAAATGGGCCCATTCTTCCTTGCAAGCCCATGGGCTGGGGGGGGGGGGGGGGGGGCGGTGCCCCCCCTGGCTTGGCTGTAGCTCCGCCTCTGCCTGACAGTATCACAGAATCACAATCAGATTTGGCAATGTATTAATCGATTGAGGGGTATAACACACACATTTGTTTCGAAATTTCTGTTAACTGAAAGAAAAAGAGATGAACATTTCTGACGGTCCAAAAGGTATCATGAGCATAATATGGTATCCAGAAAAGAACACTAAGCTTCAAGGTTCAGTTTAGAATTTAACAAGATTCAGCAAGCAACAGACACTGCAGAATACCATTACAATGCAACTACCTGAACCATGTTATCTTAACCGAACATAGAAGTTGACGAATTGACTCACACTGATGCTAACCAATTTTCACAAGAGAACGTTGTGGACTGAATAACTGAGGCAACCTGGCAGCAAATGTCAAGTCCTCCTTCACTGAATACCATTACAATGCAAATGTGTCAATGTTTTCACTGCAAATATCATGAATTTGCCCTTATGATTTGACCATTTAAAGAAAAATGGAACATGTTCACATTTCAAACAGGATGAGATCCTAGATTGTTTAAGTGATAATTGGTAATACCTCACATTAAATAATTCATTTTTCCCCAACTCCTCCTTCTATAAAAGGACAATCCAAATTTGTATGAAGATCCTCTCAAGTACTCTGTATGAGATCTACATCACACTCCAGCAGGGAACATACCTAGCCTCCTTGGTATCAATCCAGGCATAAGCTGCTGCCTATAGTTGTCTACGATCACTTCAATGCCATCAATGATTGAATGGCGTGCATCCTGGAATAGTTTTTGTTTAGATTTCAGGTTTACTTAGAATGCAACGGAAAATAAACAGGAAAAATAACATGAAACACTATACAATTGATACCTCATAGGTACGACGCATCTCTTTGTCTGTTTCATAGTCTACAAAGACATAAGCCATAACCACGAGAACCACCGGTAATTGCAAGTGAATAGTATGATCATTATATACCAAAGTTGCAAAAGGTAAATGTTAAGGCGCGCGATCAGTTGCCACCAAATCATGCTTTCTATCTGTTGTCCAATGTCAAGGAAAAATATAAAACAACCCCACGACATTAGCTAGCTGATCAGAAAATTGGAAAATCCTTAGTCAAAAAAAGAAAACAACTTCACACAGGAGAGAACCTAGAGTCAACAAAAACTTTATCAGTCAACTATTATGCTTGCCTTGTTAACTTGACTCGTTCCTTTCCCTAATTCCTTACCTTCTGCTCTCACGGGGACAGGACACCAACTTATCAATGGTATTGAATTTTCATCGCTTTTGAGCACTGTTACATGCGCACACCAACTTGTCAATGTCCATTTGTTCAAAACCATTTAACATGTGCACTGATATACGCAAATTGTGAAAAGCACAACCTCTGGACGGCTCGGGGAAACCAAACCGCCGCCACCGCGGGGGACCCCCCGCCTCCTTCAACCGCAACGCTGCCGCCGGAGGGGGCGCCGGCAAAGCCGGCCGCGCCCAAGGAAGGTGGCGGCGGGGCGTTTTTTCTTCCTGCGTGGAGCTCTCCCACGGCGACGACTCGAAGACGACGGCTGGGCGGCGCAGCAGTGAGGCGGCGTGCAGCGCTGCGGGCGGCGCGGCGGACTGCGGGCGGCACGGCGGACTGCGGGAGGCGGAGGCGCCGTCGCCTGCAACGGAGGAGATGGGCGCGCCGATGGGCTTGGCGGGCCCGATCTGGGCTCGTCGGGCTCGGGCTGTGCGCGCTGATGCTGCACGACGGATCGTGCGGGGCGCGGAGGCGGAGGCTCCGGCACGGATGCAGGGGGTGGCCTCTCCTGCCGACGTGTCGCGCGGTGGGCATGGTGCTGGCCGGGGCTGCCGGCGGCGATCTGCGGAGCTGCGGCAGTGTGGCGGCGGAGGTGCCGGCGCGGCAGCAAGGATATGCTGTTGTGGTTTTGGCATGCGGAGGAGCTCGGCGAGCGGCCACGGATACGGTCTCCCTTTTCGCAGCTCCCCTGGCTTCATGGGCGGCTCGAGCTCCGGGCGAAGGTCTTGCGTCGACTCCGGTCGGTGCCGGCGATGGCGGCGTCCTTTGGGCGGCGTTCCCCTTCTTGTTGGCATCGTCGTGGAGTTTCGACAACCGGCCCGACGGGAGTGGTTCAGTGGTCTCCGGGTGAAAGCCTAAGCTCCGTCGGGGGCGGGCGGCGGTGACGGACACGTCACTACCTTGTTGGAGGCGTCGTCTTGGAGTCACCGGCTCTCTCGGTGCAGCGGGTCCGCGGCGGGTGGGTAGGCTGGCGATGTGGTCAGGGAGGTGGATGCCGGGGCAGCGGCCCTGGATGGTGGTGGTACGCCGAGGCGGCGGCCTCGGGCCCCCACGCTATGTCGGTTCTAAGATGCAGAGCCGTTATTTGCGTGTGTTTGGGTGGCGACTTGGATGAAGACTGCGCGGGCAGGAAGTTCGTCGACCCGACTGGATCGTCTTCGGGCAATGCGAAGGTCGATCTGGTTGCTACACCGGGGCGGCGGCCCCGGCACAGGTGGTTTTGGTGGCAGCCTGGATGAAGACTGCGTGGGCAGAGGGTTCGTCGACCATGACTGGATCACTTTCGGGCGATGCGAATGTTGATCTGGTTGTTACGCCGGGGCGGCGGCCCCGGAGCAGGTGGTGTGTGTTGTGGCGTTTGTCGACTTGGGTCGTGTGGGCGGCGGGTTGCTTCGCTTGTGTCATTCTTCTGTACAGATTGTATGGTTTTTGGACCCGGTTTCCCTTATAAACTGGGTTAACTCTTTCTATCTATTCGGACGGTGGATACGACCACCTTATACCTCAAAAAAAAAATATACGCAAATTGTGCATACCATTTTTTCCCTTTATCAAGTAGATGCCCTGGCAAGTGTGACATCTTACAAACTGTGGATAGGACTGGAGGCAGTGCTCCTGGTTAGGCACCATTCACTTCAATGAGATAAAGTAAGCATCGACTTGTATTTAACATATCCAGCATTAGATAAAGTTTGAACGCACTCCTTTTGTTAGGATGATCCTTCACACATTTGGATCTGAAAGACCATATTCAAAACCATTTAACATGTGCACACATTTGATAAAGGCTCTGAACATTTGCTACCCGTGACCAGCAAATATAGTCCTTCTATTTCGAATACCTCATCCCTGTTGTGTTAGCTCCTCCTCGCACACCTGAATGTATCACAACATCTATCAACAACAATTCTCCAAGCTCGGGTCGTTCTTGTGCACGTCTATGGACAACAACATGGAGATTATACTTTTGCTTGTTTCTGCTGAAAATTTTAGAAGATACAAGCAATAAAGAATATTTGGCAAGGCATTTGGCTTGTTTCTTGGTACCAGAGAATATCATAATTTTTTCTCTTAATCATAATTTCCACGAGGACTGGTTATTTACCTCATTTTTAAGTGCAGTTTGCGGTGTTGTAATTACATCCAAGCTGGAGGATTTCATCAAGTCTAAAATTTTACCGCCACAAAGATCAGCACCCCCTCCCCTGTTTCATCTGAAATACCCCTGTTGGAGAATACAGATTGACCTCTAATGAAGGACTGAACGGTTTGAACAAGAAGATGGCAAAAGATGCCTGTCATTATTATTGGTTTTGAGTAAAATGATGCTTGTCATTATCACAATTCCATAATATCATTGCAAGTAAAAATAAAAAGACAGATCTCACCTGACATAATTGGAATGGGTGAGGACTATTTGCAGCTTGGCCCCTCCATGTGCTTTGTGCTTCCTTCATTACCACTTCCGGCGAGGAAACTAAATCCACGTTATTTGCCAATGCGTGATCCAAACAGATCACTTAGGGTAAGAATTCAATTCAGAGCCGCTGCTATTTGACCCTGGATGGATGTTCGTGACGATGTTCTCTTCTTTTTTCTGGGCGATAATGTTCTCTTCGACTCATGGCGGGCGAGGCGTGGGGCCGCCCGCTGCGTCGTCACTGCGGCGGAGGGAGCGGGTTGAGCGCGCGTAGTAAGGAGAGGAGTAGCAGGGCTGAGTTACAGGTGTCCCGTGCCGGAGTCCGCGACCTCGTCGAGTCCGGGATCACCTCCGTGCGACCGTGCCGCCGCTCTTCCTCGCGCCCAGCAGTCCCTGCCCCCAGCCCATCGGCGAGAATGAGATCCCCTTAGCCATACCGATCGTTGACCTTGCTCTTCCGCGCTCAGCCAGCGTGCAAATCGTCTACCGCCGCAGGATCGCTCCGCTTCTTCCACGCCACCAACCCCGACGCTGTTGACTCCGCGCTCTCCCCCGTCCGCGCCTTCCGCGAGATGCCTCTCACCGTCCGTGCGACGTTATACACACCCGCGTCATTCGGGAGCGTGACCTACTCCACCATTCCCATCGCTGGTCCAGGTGCACTCCTTCCCTGGCGCGACACGCTCCAAGTTCGCTTTGGCCCGTCGGAGCCTGAATTTAGAAATCTACCCGCCCGCTGCGTCGTCACTACGGTGGAGGGAGCGGGCTGAGCACGCATAGTAAGAGCATCCACAGTGCCCAGGGGCTAACATGAACGCTAATAGAGCAGTTACGCATGCAGGTTAGCGCCGGCAGCCTAGAAACTGTTCGGCGTCGGACTCCTAGTTAGGCACCAATGACAAAAAAACGACCGTGAATTGAAGGAAACAACCGGGATTTAATCCCTAGCGCCTCTGTCTAAGCGCCCCATTGTGTGGATGCTCTAAGACTAGTCACAATGGGAAGTAACGTGGACTAGTAACATACACGTTTTACGAGACTATGTTACTACCTCTACAGTGAAAAGTATCATATGTGTGGTAACATAGATGCATTCATTCATTGATTTGTAGACTCATTTTGCATTGGAAAGTGTGATGTTATGGTAACTACCTATGTTACTCCATTTGCCTCTCTCTTCATTAATTGCATGCCACATCATCTTTTTTGCTTATGTGGCATCTATGTTACTACTCATGTTACTCCCACTGTGACTAGTCTAACGAAATGATGAGTAGCAGGCAGTTGCGACTTGCGACATGATTTTCGGATCGAAACGTGGTAAGTACTGGTGGTTGCGTAATTGATGTCGTTTTATCCTTCAATCTGTTTTTCTGTTGGTTTGGTGAGAAAATCAAGGAAAATTAGTTCAAATTTTTTTTTTTTGAGAAACACAGTACAGACGCAGACGCTCACAAACACGCACGTACAGACACGCCTATGACCGCACACACGCACACCCTACCCCTATGAGCGCCTCCGAGAGACTGGTCCGGCATATCTTGAGGTTGACGAAGTCACCACGGGCGCCTCGCTGTTGACGGGCACGTCACCTACCACTGAAAGCATAGCGCCGGTTAAATCCTGAAAAATCCAGAAAAATGCGAGCACTCATGTCAAGACTGGGACTTGAATCTGGATGGGCTGGTTCCACCACAAGAAACCAAACCAGTTGAGCTAGCTCACTTCGCAATATTTTTCAAATTCGTGAACTTTTTGATAATTCAGGATGTTTTAAATTTACGAATATTTTCAAACCCATGAACCATTTTCAAAATTATGAACATTTTTACGTGAATTTTTTCAAATTCATGAGCACTGTTTTGTCAACCATTTTAAAATTCTTGAATATATTTTCTCGTGAACCATTTTAAAATTTTCTATACATTTTTTCGTGAACCATTTTGAAATCCATGGAGCTTTTTAAATTCATGAACATTCTTTGGTAACCATTTTAAATTCATAAACCATTTTTAGTTTAATGAATATGTTTTCGTGAACCATTTTAAAAATGACGTGTGCAATGCTTGGAGTTTATTCTAGGACTTGACTATCTAGCAGGCGCATGCTGGCTGGCACAGCTCCACGCGCAAAACGACAAAAGAATCTCAGCTAGCACTCCTGTCGCACCACGCTGTGTGTGTGAGAGAAATAGCTGGTTTTGCATGCATGCACTAAAATCCGAAACGGTTGACATCAGCGTGCATTAAATGCGAAATTTGAATATTCAAAATATTTTGTAGCTCAAACCGTTTATCGGATTTATGATCTGTTTTCATTGTTGGACTAGTCGCGTCGAGATCTTCAAAACTAGATCCCATGTTGATATGTTCCGACGATATTTTTTATGATAAAAAAGTTACCACCCATTAACACGTAAGTTATCAGTCCTATTGTATGTAAGTTACCCACCATATTAACGATTAGTTTTCGGGTTAAAATAAAACCATTTTTCGATATTCTTTTTTATTTTTTGAGTTTTGAAGTTGCCGCACCTAATTTTTCATAAGTGAATATCACTTTTGGTTGGTCAATATATTCATGCACAAGTTGGTAACTATACACTAAAACACTATACAACTTCATGAGTATTAGGACGATAATTGTCGATTTTATAATGACAACTACACCATAAAAAATGGACATTGGGATCATAACTATTACCAATAAAGTAGGATAATTACATCAATTTCCTGATGAATAACTATAACATGAGCACATGGGTAACTTTATCAGTATATGGTGGGTAAATATTACCGAGGGAGTATGATAACCATATGGATTTCGCGGTGGATAACTATATCACTCCAACCCGTCCGTGGAACCGTGACAAAGTATTCCCCACCCAATTCCTCGCACGAATTATAGAGTAGGGTAACTACATCGATTTTGTTGTGTATAACTATATCATGAACACATCGTTAAATCCATACTGGGGTAACTTTATCAATTTTGTTGTGTATAACTATATCATGAACACATCGTTACTACCGAGAGAGTAGGGTAACTATAACAATTTTGTGGTGGATAACTACACATGAAAAACAAAATGAGATAACTTTTGGTAACTATTATCGAGAGAGTATGGTAAATATAAGATTTTGTGGTGGATAACTACACATAAAAACACATGATAACTTTATTAATACTGGGCGTAACTCTATCAGTATTTGGGTGATAACTATTGCCGAGAGAGAGTATTAGGTAACTACATTAATTTCGTGTATGGATAACTACATCATGAACTCATGGATAGATAAATTCATAGGTACCGGGTGATAAGTTCATCAGTATTAGGTAAAAAACCGAAATAATATGGTAACTATATTTATTTTATGTACCGAGTGATAAGTTCATCCGTATTGGTTCGGTAAATATTATCGAAAAGGTATGGTAAATATTACCGAAATAGTATGGTAACTTATGTGTTACGTACGTGGTAACTTTTGGGCAAAAAAAAAAGTTCTCAAAATATGTCAACATGGGATCTAGTTTCGAAGATCTCGTCGCGACTAGCTCAACGGTGAAAACGGATTCTAATTCGGATAAATGGTTTGATCTACAAAACATTTTAAATTTCCGATTTTTGTAATTAATACGGGATGACATCATCCATGTCCTTTCTATATTGCACAAACACGCACGACGAGTCACAGGCCACCGGCCAAGCATAGCTCGCTCGTAAATGAGAATGGATGGGTGCGTAAAGATACGCCCCACGGCAGGCACCTGCTGTTTAGATATTCCGTTATTCTAAAACAACGAAACAGTGTAGAAACTAACGTGAAGCGCAAACCGAAGGTGAAGCAGTAAATGGGCCAAGCCCACAGAAGCAGGATGGTGCGCGCAGGCTGGATGTTTAACTAGGAGCTCCCCCCGGAAGCGGTATTTATCGATCGGAGAAGTTTAGAGGTGGGCTAGACATCGATATCAGGCCGAATATAAGCGAAACGTGGAGCCCATGAGATTCCACCTCCTCTCGTTGACCCCTCCCTCTCTGAACCTTCCTCATCCACCCCACCAAACCGAGGCGATCGTGGAGTGTTCAACCTGAACCAAGTGCCAGCGCGGGGCGGCGTCAACGGGTTCATCGCCCAAAGCATAAGGGTATCCGCCTCGCGGAGTGCAGGAGAGATACGCCGCGTGCTCATTCGTCGGAGCTTGGACGCCCAAAGGTATGTCTGGATTTTCTCCGCTCTTCAGTTATGCGGTTGACTGAAATATCCAGCCTTCTTGCTTCTAACAACGCCCTTAGGGTGTTTGACGGAATTCCGAGCCGGGAGTTCATCTTGTTTGGATCGTTGAACGACCTACTGTGATGAATTCATGGCGTGTGATAGACATGTGAAAAATCATCAGCGTGTTGAAACATGGTGTATTCGCGTTGCGTGTTAATGTCCTGTTTTTTGCGTAATCTTGCGTTGTTCTCTATGTATGACGTATGTATGTGTTGGCTTACGAATGTTTACTCCTCTCAGTGCTGAAGATTGGCCCGTCGTCTCCTTTTGATACTGATGGAGCAAGACCACTCGGCTCCAAAGAAAATGAGAGTGGACGATGCAGTGGATTCTGTGATGAGTGAAGTGCCTGCCATCGCACCAAGTATGAACCAGCAGTTGTTCTGGAGCCAGTGGCAGCTTCTGGACTCCATTCTACCCACCGGGGGTTTCGCACACTCCTACGGCCTTGAGGCCGCTATGCAATCGCGCGTTGTGAACAACCCGGAAGACCTCAGGTTATTTCTCGTCCAGGCCTTGGAGAATGTCGGCAGCCTGCTGCTACCATTTGTGTACTGTGCCAGAAAGTCTCCTGATGCCGCGACATGGGTCAGGCTAGATCAGCTGTTGGAAGCGACATTGACGAACGAAGTCGGCAGGAAGGCGTCGACGTCGCAAGGCTCGGCTCTGTTGAGGGTGGCCGCGTCTGTCTTCACTGAGATTCAGTCGCTGCAGGATCTCAGAAAGACATTCCTCGGCTCCACGAGCATGTCGTTTCACCATGCCCCGATATTCGGGTTGGTGTGCGGGTTGGTTGGATTCGACAGCGAGACAACACAGCGGGCTTACATGTTCGTGACAATGAGGGATGTGATCTCAGCTGCGACGAGGCTCAATCTGATCGGACCGCTTGCTGCTTCGGTGCTGCAGCACCAGGTTGCGCCAGATGCTGAGAGGATGGTGCAGAAGTGGAGGGACCGTGATGTCTCTGAAGCATCACAGACTGCACCATTGCTTGACGCCTTGCAGGGTTGCCATGCTTACATGTTCTCTAGGCTGTTTTGCTCCTGACATGGAGGTGCACTTCCATATCTTCTCTCTTTGTGCATAATCTTCAAGCATACACTGCAAAGGGTTTGATTCATGATACATGTAATTCATGCACCATTCAAGGCTTTAAATTGTTATGACGATGCCATCGTAACAGTATCTTCTTATTTCCTGTGAATAAGTCAGTTAACCGATTCATAGAGATGAGTTACTTTGTATAGAGCATCTTATTTATAACATGGCATATGTTTTTTTTTACTTCAACATGGCATATGGTTGACTTATGACTTTGTGCAATGCAATTGAACATTCACCTGGGTGATGTCTTCGAAGCAGTTGAGCAGTTTATTCAATTGTCCTCTAAGGTCGAAAATGGAAATAAAGACTTTGCAGGCCCATTTTGTGCCATACTGCAATTCAAAGTAGTCAAAAACAAGATGATGCCTGATACACCCAGTTATGTCTAGATGACTTTATTCTGCCTTTCCTCTGCTTCTTTCAGGTTGCTGAATCCAGTTTGGTGTAAATTCTGCCCACAGTTTTACCTCGGAAAAGTACAGGACCACTGGCTTTGGCTAAAGAAAAATAGCATCAGAACATTGCAAGCATCCCAAGGACAGATACCCAGCTCGATCCTTCTTTTATTTACTTGCAAGCAAGATAGTAGAACAATGTCAACAGTACATTATGTTCATGGGTGTGAGCCACTGAGCCCTCTCTAACCATCTGTTACATTCATCATACATATAGGATACATCTGTGTTCAGCTTCACCGATTACAACATTGATATAATTGTGCATCGCATATTACAAAGAACATTGTTTTCTTCTGCTCCATAATACTACAAAGTACTGGATCTGTCGCTCCAGACCTTCTATCCTAGGATTGCTGAGCTACACCAGATTGCTTGGCTTCAAGGGACTTCTCATAGTCCTCAATGGATTTGAAGAGCTCGGAGAAGTTGCCCTTGCCGAACCCGCCGCAGCCACCCTTCTGGTACTCTTGCCCGATCTCGTCCTTCTCCATGCACCCGATTCTTTGGATCATCTCCAGGAAAAACGTTGGCCTAAACAACATAGCTGATGCAGTTAGATTTGGAATCACAGGAAGTACAGAAGGATAGCTACTAGAGTTCTGAACCTCAAGTTACTGGATGCATCATAGCATAAATACCACCTCCTGAACCTATAAATGGTGTGCAAATAACTGTCTACGCTCTTGTATGCCACGAATTGGGAACTGGGATTGGCTTTTCACTATGCACAGGAAGCTTTATTCCCCTTTTAGTTGTCACAATCTTCATAAAGATGCATAATGCATGGATGCTATAAAAGGAGTTTCAGTAGGATCACAGCACTCACTATATGTGTCCTGATCCTTAACCTAAGGTTTGCTACCTTTCTGCACCATGCACATGCATCATGAAATGTACTTATAGAATTTAGCAAGCGCAGAGGCTGAAAAGATTTGTGTTTTTACCTGTCCCCTACTGGCTTGGTGAAGATTTGGAGCAACACTCCTTGGTCATCCCTGTCGACTAGCACCCCCAGCTCCTGGCATTCCTTGATCTGCGCCTCCGAGAGCACATCACCTGCAATGCGCCGCACGCCTTCATAGTACTTTGGCTGCGGTGGCGCCATGAACTCGAAGCCACCCATGGCAGAGCGCGCCTGCATCTCCCTGAGCGTCCTGAGCACGTCGCTGCTGGCGAGCGCGATGTGCTGCACGCCGGGGCCGCCGTGGTACTCCAGGTAGGTCTGTATCTGGCTCCGGCGCTTGGTGCCGTGCACGGGCTCGTTGAGCGGCAGCAGCACGGCCTCGGAGTTGTTGGCGAGCACCACCGAGTTGAGCCCGCTCTCGGTGGTGCCGACGTCCTCGGCGGTGAACTCGGCGAACTCGTGGAACCCCATGAAGCCCTTGATGTAGTCGATGACGGGGCCCATCTCCGGGACGTTTCCGACGACGTGGTCGAACCGCGTGAGGCCGTAGTCCACGGCGCCAGGGCGGCGGCTCACGCCCTCGAACCCCGGCAGGAAGGGCGCGTCGTCGCCGCCGTCGTCCGGGTGGCTGACGAAGCGGAGCACCACGTCGCCGTAGAGCTCGACCTCGGCGAGGCCGAAGCCGCGGCCGAGGTCGGCGGGGGCGAAGGCCGGGCGCGCGCCGGCGGCGACGCTGGCGCGGAAGGCCTCGGCGGCGTCGGCGACGCGGACCGCGACGGAGCGCACCGCGAGGCCGTGGGCGGCGGAGAAGGTCCGCGCGGCGTCGGCGGAGAAGGAGGGGATGGAGGCGGTGGCCGCGGCGTCGGCGGCGTCCTGCGGCTGCGGCGCGTAGGGGGCGGTGAAGAGGAAGGCGAGCGCGCCCGAGCGGAGCAGGAGGGAGGCGTGCGCGGAGTTCCCCGTGGAGAGGTCGGACCTGGCGGCGAGCGGCGCGCCGAGCGCGAAGGAGAAGCGGCCGGCGGCGGAGGCGGCGTCGGCGCACCAGAACTCGACGTGGTGGAAGGAGAGCACGGGGAAGCGGTCGCTGCGCGGGTTGAAGCGGACCACGCGGGGAAAGCTCCGGGCCGCGTGCTCCGGCGTCACGGCGGCGGCGGCGGCGCCGGTTGCGGTGGCGGTGGTGGGCGGCATGGTGTGTCGGCTTGTTGGCCGCGCGTGCTTGGAAGGAAGGAGGGAGCGGTAGTGGCTCGGGGTTATGGGAGAAGTGGGTGGTAATAAAGGGTGGAGATGGCGCCACGTGGGCGCGGGTGGGATTTGTCGTTTGGTTTGGTGTGGAGATGATGTGGGGGGCTGGAGCTTGTGAAGGGGATGAGTTGCTGACTCCTCTAGCCGTCTAGGGAAAGAACCAATGTCTATATATGTACGTATTTGTTACGGAAAACCTAAAATCCAGTACGAGACACCACACAGCCGTTACAATGTAAAAATATACGAAAAACCATATTGGTCGTATTCTTCTATCGATTGTTCGTGAAGTTTTGAATCATGTAACAAACAAAAAAAAAATCTGAAAAGGCAACCCAAGATTTTGAACACTGTAATTGCCGCTCGCCGTGAACAACCGAAAAACATCTGTTAGGGACACACCTTAAGTAACATAGTCATGTAATTCTTCACCACCGATTCAGAAGATTGGATAAACTGAAACTTGACGTAAACCCAAATGGGCGAAGAGACCAAAACGGACTTCCCTTAAATGACACTCCAACTATAATAATAAAGATCTAAAAGAATCTAACGGATCTGTCAACACCAAACCTCACAAACCCTTCACCGATGCCTGATTTAACTTTGACAAGATAGAAAGAGGCTGGGAAGATCGTATTCCAACGCGTGTTATCGAATTTTTCCATGGATTTTTCGCTGCATCCAAAGAGGAAAGTGATGGCCAGAATTAGAGTGGTTTTCCACATGCCACATCTTTTTTCATCTTGCAGGTATATGCCACATCTGAACGGGTCACTTTTGTTTGCGTCCCCTTGCTATCATATAGTCATGCAAAAGGTTATATGGCCTTACTTCCCGCCGTTTCCAAATCGGAAATACTCTGTGGACGACAGTGGTATGTCCTATTTTTGTATGATGTTTATCACAATTCACAATCACAAAGTGAACATAGTTGATAGTTTTCTGATGGTTGTGAAGTGTGATGCACCGTCGTACACAAATAATATGAAAATCATTGTACGTGTAGCAGGACTCTTCCCAAATCACGTGAAGAACCGATCTAGTTTAGTTAATTAAAGGAAAATAACTGATATAGTTGAACAGATAGACATAAGAAACCGTGAGTGATAGATTTTTCACGCAGCTGACTAAGCAACCGTGATACCAACTGTATTTTCACTTAAACTAGAAGGTGAGGGCGCGCTTTGCTGCGCCTGTTTTTGCTGTTTTCGTTTAATTGGTTTGTTTCTTAATTTTTGCTCTCTTGTTATTGTGGTGGCTATGAATGAAGCCGTTTTAATATAGATTTTTTGTTTTCTCCAGTTCGAAAGATAGACATAGTATGTTATTTCTCTTTATTATAACAAGCTTGTGAGTGCTATCTCGACACAAAGCTTATGAAAAAAATGTTTGGTAGAACAATAATTGCTCAAATAAAAGTTATTCAATTGAGATGTCGTGTATTTCCATCCGAAAGCTAATCTCTATTATAGAAAGCAATTTCAAAATGGCTCTTAGAATTGCCTGTTGTAATGTGCAGTTTTAACATGTTTTTATAAAAATATCTCACAATTTTCATATGTAAAAGTTTTTTACGAAACACTATACCTAGGTTTTACCGAAATCATCACAGCAAAGCTGACAAGAAGACAACATGTTTGCTAAGTCGTACCTATTTCATGTGCCGCTCGTTAGAGGCTAGCTAAAAAAAATCGTGGTCTAAACATACATGGTCGTCTGGACCATATTTGTCACTACGTGTTCTTGACTGTATTGATTTTGGCCTGTATCTGGAGAGATGAAAACACAATAGTGTATTTCGTGTACTCTCTGACACAACCATATTTAAACAAATTCATCTACCCGACAGCCATATGAGTTTTGGCAAACGACATAATGATGAGATGCGACGGCAATGCCGCGGCCGAAGCTGCGTTGTCGCCGATGAAGTTTACGATGAGAATATACTATCTATAAAAGTCTATTTGTATATGTCTGTCGATATAAAAAAGAATGACAAGATGGAACTACCCATCGAAGTAAATTTTAAACCGTTGAACCAGTGCGATGAATTTCATAAACTTTATGTTGCAAAATTTAGGTTAAAATAACAAGTTACATTCAAACGCAACGCACCACGGCTCTCCATTTCCTGGGAGCTTAAACTAATCAATATAGTGGGGCCCATCACCAAACGCACCACATCTCCATTTCTTGGAAGCTTAGTACTTAGAGAGATTTATAGAAAACTGCATCTGTTTTCTTAGCAATTTACTCTACCACACGAAGGAGGTCTGAACGTGCTTCTCTCATCAAGAGCAGTAGCGTTATCGGCTTGTCCTTCGCAGCTCCAAGCCTCGAACCCAGTCAGCAGCTGGATTGTCCAGACTCGAGAGGATATGCATTGCATCCAGGCTTGCTGATCACTACAAATTTCTTGTTTGACCCGTCCTTTATTTTTTTGGTGCTTTCACGGACAGTTTCGCAATTGTCTCCGGCTAAACTCGTGCGATGCACCGTTTGTGGACGCAACTCTACTCCGAATCACCATCCAGGAGCTGCTGCTGGTAACAAGTGTAGCATGTTTGGTTGCTTCCAGCGCTTTGCTTTGCCAAGGTTTCATGGCGTGCAGGAGATAACTGGGGTAATCAATTTTGTTTGCTAGTCACTCCGTTTTTAATATAAGCATTTCTTGATCTATATATCTTAATATATTTTAGTGTATTTATTCACTTATTTGAGTCTTTATTTCAGTCCACGTTCAAATGGTCAAAACATTAACAAATATAGTATTAATTATGGTACTACACATAAACAAATAGGTGTGTCACGTGCTTATAACAGGCTAAAATCCATGCGGCATGTCGTCCGCGTACTCCCGTGTGATTGGCAGGTTAGAACCAGACATCTCCAGAATTAGCGAATGACCGATGAGCAGTTTATACCAAGTAGAACAGAGACGGAACCACCAGAAATCCAGAATTATATACCCCCGTTAATGGCACATAAAAAAGGATAGAATAAAGAAATCTAATAAGATGCCCAATAAAACGGCGTTAGCTCTATCGTTGCACTTGATTGACTAGATGGACGTAGAACGTTCTATGTTTAAGCAAGTCCGTAGAACATTTTGACGACACTGATCCTAATCGTGTCTATCCAAGCCGGAGAAAAATCATATGAGACCGGGTCTATCACCCCGGAGGGATAGACCCACCTGGATGGATGACAACTGTTCACCACGATCTCAAAGCACCCAAGTCTGTTATTCCCACTGCCCGTGCTTTCCCGACGCCGCCATTGCCGCACTCTCATCCCCGCCCCTGTCTTAACTCTACGCCATAGGCTTCCTAGTTACATCGCCGTCAGTCTCGATAGGGCGCGGCCGGCGGCCGCACCCTCGTTCATGGCTTCGAGCTCAGCTCTAGCGCCGGCCACACGTATTCCGCACTATACGGCAGGATACAGGCTGGTGCCACCTCTCTCACGGCCCAGCCGGCAAGGTAGAAGCCATGGCCGCACGCGCCGTCCGCATCCAGCGCTGCTACATGCACCGCTCGGCGACGAGAAACTCAACACACAGCATGTTCACACCCAGGCGCCGGCTACCACCGGACCTTCTGGCTCTCCTCAACGTACGAGCGAGATTGTCCTTCATGAAGTACTAGACTTATAAGATCTATTTCATCTAAGAGCTACTGCTACGAGAATTGCCCATAGGAAAGGATTACTAAAAGCAATCACCAATGAAGGACTGGACTATGCAGATGCATGGGCACGTATATTGTGTATTCGTTTCACATTGACCCTCCTAGACAGACATGGCCACGAGATTGGCACTTGCAAGGCCCGTGTGGAGTTCGGCGCCATGACACAGCAGCCTGGGAATCGAGAATAACAGATTTTGGTGATTTGAGATCGTGTTGGACAGTTGTCATCCATCTAGGTAGGTCTATCCCGCTGGGGTGATAGACCCGGTCTCATAGGATTTTTCTCCATCCAATCCATCCACACGAAAACAGCGCGTGTTGCAACCACTCCCCAATTCACGCCACCATGCACGCCAGGTTTGCTTGCATGTAAATAGATCCAAAGTGGCTGATGTCAGCAATCTTAATTAATTGCAAAAATCAGAAAAATTTAAAAGTTTTTGTAGCTCAATCGATTTATTCAATTAAAAATCCATTTTAACCGCTTGGCTAGTCGTTAAGAGATCATGAAAACTAGATTCTATGTTGATATAACTTTTTTTGGACTCGAAAGTTACTCACTTTAACACGTGAGTTATCCATGCAGTAGCATATAAGTTGCCCATCTTTTTTGAAACTTTGATATATATATATATATTTTTTTTTTCAAATAGAGGTCACTAAACTTAGGAGAAAAACCAAGCGACGTGGGACTAACAACTTTTGCTTACTATTGTGGTTCATCAAATATCAACTGTTTTTAGCCTTTTAGGTAGGTACAATGGATGTATCAGGATATTGCCGAAGCGACAAACAACGGCCTTGTAAAATCTTGAGAGCTACGAGCTAAATCATGAGCGTGTACATTTGATGCTCTTCCTTCATGACGGAAGAAAACAGACATGAAAGCTTCCTTTCTAATACTAATCTCTTTTAGCAGCACCGAGATAATTATTCTTCATGGCATTTATCCGAATATCAGCTGCCAAGGTAAGACCTCCCGACAATCAATAGCTTCCAGTGTTGCAGGATCAGAATTCAGAAATTCCAGGACAAGCTAATCTGACGCACCCATATAAACACCCTCTCAACTCCTGCATATTGGAGACACAACACCACGATTTTCAGACCTCGACACTGCAGTATCAACATTCATCTTCATATAATCTCGTATTGGAGCAACCCATCTCGATGTCGCCAAACGAACAGGTTGAGGAATCCTAGTCTGTAACGGTTACGCGACAAAGTTAAGGTCATCTATGAATTTGTCTATGAATTTTAAAGTTGAGAACATGCTCTGGAAAATATCTTCATGAATCGCCTTGCGACAGGCAGACCAGATTGCCCATAGTGTAACAACAGTTTGAATCAACAGGGGATGAATTAATGACTCGATCAAGAAGAAAATCCACTCTTTAGTGTCTCGACACATGTTAATTGAAATGCGCTCCACCAACTCATCATCTAAAAGGGCCTAAACACCGCGAGACATTGCACATTTCAATAACGAGTGTCTCCAATCATCATCGGAAGCATGACATATACTACATGCTGGGGTGGTCGCCATGTTTTGGTGATATCTAACCGAGTTTGTGGGAATACTTTGGTGAGTTAATCTCCACAGGAAAACACGAATCTTGCTGAGTACTTTGACTATCAAAGTTTATGTTCATTATTCGAAGATGAACTAGATTGTTTGCCTTCTACCAATCCTCCTGTACCTTCTTAGCGTGGACGACAACTCGATAAGAAGAATAAACCTGTCTTCTCAAATTGCCAAACCAAAAAATCCTCATGCTGTGATGTGCAATTCGGAATGGATTTAATGCCTCAACATCCATAGCCATCAAGTGTTGCTCTAATTTTCCTTAATTCCACGTATCAAACGAGTACTCAATCAGATCAACCACCCATATAAGTGAATCAGTAGTACATACGGCAATCGGTAGCATCCTTCAATACCTAGAAATCCAATTATCCTGCCAGATTTTCGTGTTCGCCCCATTACTGGTCCGCTTAATCAGGCCAAGCTTTAGTGTGTCTCGTCCCTCAAGTACAACTATCTGACTTGATTGGGATTCATGATCATTCAAATATCAGTTGTTGCTCGACCCTTTTGGTTCAGGTCCGGCCCAAGGCACGCTTCATGATCGTTCATTTTGACCAAGTTAGGTTAGCTTAGTTGGGATTTTGGATCAAAGTGTTAGATATATTTAGGGTGGCTCAAATATTTTGCGAATGAATATATGTGGGTGGGAGATGAAGATGGTGCATTGCCATTTTTAATTTAGATTCATATAATTTCAAAAATTCTCTAATACAATCGGAACGAAATTCGAGGGGCTGACTTGTATAAAAAGATATGTTCCTTAGGTGAATCATATGATCATGTCACAAAAACTATATTTACGAATTGTTAAAAAATCTCCTATAGAAATGGAACATACATACGGGCTGTTTCGAGTTTCGACAACTCCAAAAAAATCAGCTAAAAAAACAGTCTATAGTTAGAGAAACTAGACGCGTTGAGTGAATAGTGTGAAGTTTCTCTATTTTGCCCCTCTTAAGTATATCTCAAATTTGAAGTAGAATTTTACCCTCCACGAGGAGAAGTAATGGAGGAAACTGTTATATATACATGTAGAAAAAATGAGTAGACTTGAATTGTAGGATTCTTCTTTAGGAGAGGGGAGCGCTTAGAAAATAGGTACATGTTGTACACACGGTATTCTTTTGTAAAAGTCGAAAGAATAGTTTCATTATGCTCACCAAGCAGTTGTCTTGCAGAGGCCGGGACTCCCCTTTTCTACAAAAACCAAGCAGTTGTCAGATCTCCAACGCTGCAGCTGATGGCCTAAAAATGTCTTATTATATGTTTAGTTGCTGACTGGCATTTCTAGGTCCGATACAATCCTCCAACTCATGGCATGTTTCTTTTGTCCATGCAGGTGGCCCGGTAAGGGCATCCGTAATGTATGTGGTCTACTTTTTTTTGGGACCCACCTCGCTTATGGTTTTAGCCAATAGCCATAATGTATAAGATGTTGTTTTGACATAAGGTAGGACCCACATGTTTTGTCATTGATGAAAGAGGAGAGAAGAAATGATTTCTATTGCTTATAGCTAGCTTGAAATGCACCTTAATCTTCATGATAAGTTTATTATTTCCGACAATGTATATAGGTCTAGCTTGAAACTGATAAGTTTTTTTTCCTACATTCCGGCTACCCTAATGGTTTAGCTGAGTTATTTTTGGTTTCAACACTGCTGGGCCGGCCATTGCGGGCTTGTCTGGTCCATGTCGTCGTCTCAGCCTGTCGCAAACAGCAGAACAAGGCCCACCAAGCGGAGCTGTCGTCCTTCCTCCTTTGCCCTCCGTTTCGAATTTCCATTTCAAATCTCACTGCCCCTTTCCGCTTCGCTTCTTCTCCCCCTCTTCAACCCTTTCCATCTCCGTCAATTACTCCCCGGGATCCCGCACCAATCCTCCCCAAACCCTTAATCGAGGCGGCGGCGCAGCGGATTCAACGAGCTCGCGGTAGCGGATTCCTCGGCGCCATGGGCTGCTTCCTCTCATGCTTCCGCGGCCGCGCCGACCCCTTGGACGGCGATCTCCAGGTACCCATGCCGCCCCCTGCGACTCCGTGCTCCCTGAACCCCCTCGTTTTCGATCCGCACGTTGACGATCTGTTTCCGTGGCTGTTCTTTCGTTGGTTCAGGATCCGCTCGTGCGCGGGAGCCGGCTCGGGGACGCCTTCCTGGACGACCATGACGACGACGGCGGCACAGCAAGTGTGTTTCCAATGATTTTTTTTTATCGTTTGCACCGATCCGACCGGATTCGATGTGCTGCTTGACTGATCGCTTGATTTTGATGATTTCTCTGTCCGGCGTGCGTGCTGCTTTCAGAGCTTGGAGTGAGCAGCGGAACGGCGGAGGAGGATTTGGGGAATGACGGAGGCCTCGACGACGAACTCAGGAGAGAGGTACCTTGCAAGAGAAATGCATTTTTTTCAGTGTTTGTTACCGTGGGGAGCAGCAAAAATATTGAATTGGTTGATACGTAGATTTTGTGCTGTTCCATTTACACTGTTGATGCGGCTCTTCGTGGATAGCTGTAGGTATTCCGTATTTTAGGCTAGACAGATGCCTCTCTGTCTCGTGTGGTGGCCTATTTAGTAGAATGTAAAGTGTGCAGCCCTAGCAGCATGTCGGCAAACGGGTACAACCCCAGCCTCTGCATCACAACGATGCATATGACCTCCTTTTCGAAAAGTCCGCAAAACCGTGTTTTCTCCTTTTATGCTTTGCTCTGGTTGTGGATTGTTGTTTACGTATTTTAAGTTCTATATCTAAAAGTTTTGACTCCTGAATATGTTAATTGTTTCATCTGCGCCAACGCCTATGCTCTGTATTGGTCACTAGGACTATTTACTGTTCAATACTTATAGTTTAAACCCTGTAACCCTCTGTTTAGACCATTATCAGCAGATGTTTTATAAAAAAACGTATACTGGAAATCTCACACAAGCTAGTTTTCATATTTGCTGAAGTCAATGTGCACTGTCAAACTTTGTGAATCGCAGTTGAAGCTTTAGATTTTTCAAAATTATATCAAGGACTTATGCTATAGAATGCAGAACTTCAGAAAGGTCTTTTTTATATGTATGGTATAGATAGATGATCAGTTAGTGTTGAAATATATTACCCACCTGGCCACCTTTCTGCATCAGCCTAAGCTTTTGGCAAACTAGTTAGGCTCATCTGATTTAATATGGCGTCAGAACCAAGGGACTTTTTAATTCAAGACTCAGCCGATGCACTATTACTAAAAATAGTTATGACCTACACCGATCCCACTTCCAAGGTCTAAAACTAAAAGAGCTTTAGATGTGAGAGGGGGTGTAGAAATATATTATCTGCCTTCCTCATCAGCTTCAGCTTTTGGCTGAACTGCTTAGATGCCTGCAATTCAATAGTTGGATTCTAATCTTCAGATATAGGTCATGTCTGGCTGTGAGATTTTGGCATAGTTAGTGTTGGGTGTTTCCAGGGTTATGTCTGCACTGCAATGCATAGTCCTGTTCCATTTTCTTTAGATGATTTTCATGACATTCCACTATAACCAGGCAAATTATCTCAAATGCTGTGGCACAATATCAGAAACGCCTCCGGAAATTCTGAAAGTATCAAACCAAATCAGAGAAGAAGATAGTAATGAGGTAACCAGTGTGTTTTGTGATCTTCTTGTCATTTAGTTCGCCGCCTAATTTTCTTGTTTGACAACACAGCGCAATGAAACTTCCGAGAATGCACAGGACGTTAAAGGTGTAATGGTATCTGAAGATAAAGATTACTCATCTGCAGGGTAAAGAGCCACCCTCTATATTCGTGAATGTTGTGATTCTGTAAACTACTGTCAATTACCATGGTTAACTAGTCACTAAGTTAGCTTTTTGTCTCTTCTAATATAGGCTTGATTGTGATGGGCATGATGCTTTGGGTGAGGACAAGAACACCGGTGAAGGTTCTGATCATGTTGGTGACGTTGAATCAGAGCCTGGATCACTGTCGCAGGACAAGTCTTCATGCGAGACCATCCAGAACCAGAAGCTTGATTCTAGCGATTCACCTTTCCCTACTCCTTTGGTTCTCAGAGGGGACATTCAGACTCCTGGAACAATGTTTACAGCATACCAGGGAAATTTTAAATCTGGTAAGCGTGGGAGGACCGGTAAGCAGTTCATCTACCCTGTCTTGAGGCCTATTGAGAATAAACTGCAGTGGATGGAACTAAGAGACGAGTCATCCCCTGTGGTTGCATCCCATCCTCCAAAAAGAAGGTACTTGTGTGCAGATTCTACCGAGAAAGCTCACCAAACTTTTCCAAGCCCAGTGACTACAGATAAAGACCTAGCAGAGTCTGCACCGTTTTCATTCCATGCCAGCAGTAAAGAGCAAGCCCAAGAGGTGATGTCTCCAGAGGAAACTAGTGATCAGAATGGCAACCAGCAGCTTCTGGATGGTGGCGTTGGAGAGCTACTGAAAAATAGTTCATGCAATGAGAAGCCTGGCGTGGCTAGTCTGTCTTGTTGGCTTAAGACTTCATATGGGGATGTGAGTCAGAGTGGAATCGGTGGCAGCGTGGGAGAGCAGGAGGGCTTCGAGAGAATCACTGATATCACAGATGTGCCGATCTTTGTAGCTTCTGGACTGAACTGGGACAATGACAATCCTACTCCGATGTTGTCCAAGGCGTGGGATGGCAATGGGATTCCAAACACCACAACCAAGTACAAAGAGGTACTATATTTTCCTTCTTATGCTCCCTTCGTTACCTCAGTCACAGCTATCTGTATAACTTGTGTACGTTTGTGGTTAGAACCAGAGAGTGAATTGGCATGCCACACCGTTTGAGGAAAGGCTGATGAAAGTTTTGTCCGATGAGAAACCAAAGCATGAAAGGTATGTGTCCTGCATTTTTCCTGCAAACGATTTCACCATACTTACAGCCCGTATCTGTAGCGAATTCTATCTTATAGTAGATCCTGGATCTGCAAACTTATTCGTTCTTAGAATTCATATCCCATATTATCAGTTTACATCAGACATATGCTTAGAATTACCACATAACCTGCCAACTGTAACAGGAAAATCAGTGGGAAGCTGATCCACCTGGAGGAAGACGCCGAGTAGAGCGCATCACACGACTGCTTCCCAATGAATCCTCTATGAACTCCAATAGCAGTTCATCGTGTCTTGAACCAATCCATAGCCGAAGCCACCAGTCGTCGGCTGAAGCTTTTTCTTGTGCGGCTCTATGCAACTTTGCTTCTGTGAAAACTGAAAAGACATGGTATATATGTTAGTTACTGCTGTGACTATGTGAACATCACCTTCTGATTGATGCTGGGTATCAATAAAGTTAAGAAACCTTTTCTTCCCTTTTCTGCATTCTGTGGGTGTGTCCCGCGCATGAGCGGTGCGTTGCGGTTTACAGTTGTGCAATAGAAGTGGGCCTTGTAAGTTTTGTACACGACATGCATGGCCTCGTTCTGTTGGATCATGGACCTTTCAGCCCATCCACATGTGACTCAATTAAGGCCCTAAATTATTTACCAATGCGACTCTTATGAGCCGGGTTCCGCCGTCAAATGTTAACGGGACAACACACATCAATGTCTGGCATCTTCTCAAAACCTTCTCAAAACACTCAAAGAAGATGTGACGGATACTCTTTTTTTTATATAACAGCAGGAGGATTGCTATATTGATCGCGATAGAAGGAGATTACAAAGTTCTCGAGGCTTTGGAGGAAAACCTCAAGCACCCTTAGAGCATCCCACTCGCCACCCCCATACGGCGTTTTAATCGACCAATTTGCAGCCCTATATGGGGAGGCGCTGGCGAGATTAAGAAATTAGGGAGTGGTTGGCTCCCAGCCGTAGCCCCAATATCAAATAAAATATAACATTATTTATTTATGAAAAACATTTTAATCATACTCCCGGTGGTATTCATCCGAGTAGTCATCGAACTCGCCGTCATCGCTGACGTCGGACGCCGCGCGCGGCATGAAGCTCGACGGTGGAGAGCGCCGCAGCGGTGGGCGCGGCGGCGAGAGGTGCCCGCAGTTGCTGCAACCTTGGCCGGCGTCGCCATGGAGTGCGCGGTAGGCCGCCTCCTCCTTCCACACCAAGTCGTGGTGGCGTCCACGGGAGGCGAAGGTTGGATCCTTCTGTCAGGCGGCTGAAACCTTTCAAGTGACACGAGCACGGCGGCGCGCTGGCCCGGAAAATCATGTGGGTCGCCGGCAAGTTTGACCTGTTGTGCGGCCGCGGCGTATTCTGGTGCCACATGCCAGCCCGACCGCGCTTGCGCGAGCCGGAGAAGGCCGCGCGGAGGAGAGGGTTGAGGGCGGCTACTGCCGCTGCCGTCCTTCGTCAGCTGGAAGTAGGGGTAGCGCAAGCGGGGGCTGTCGCCGGCGCAATGTGGTCCATGACGCTCTGGAGCGTCCGGCCACCCCACCATAACCGACGACCGGTCTCGCTGAAGTTCACCGGAGGCGGGCTGTCCCCGTCGTACCTGGCGAGCTGCCTCTCTTGCCGGTTGATGAAGAAGGTGTCCCAGGTCTCGTTGTTGTCGGGGTCCCAGGCGGTGTCGATCTGCTGCTCCGGCGTGAGCTCGAGGTAGTAATGGTTGGTGATCGCCACCCAGCGCGTCGTACCTTGAGGAACGGGAGGGACAGGAACACCACCGGCGCTCAGCCTCCAGCAGACCGGGACGCGGTAGCCTGACGGGCAGGGGTAGTTGGATGTGAAGAGCAACTCCGCTACGAGCAGGGGTAGTGTGGGGACGTTGGGAGAAGCCATGGCCGTGGGAGAGTGAGCTTGAAGATATGAGGAGTGGAATGGCAATGGCGGCCGCGCCTACATATAGCGCGGGAAGCGGCGGGATAGCGCGCGAAGGCAAGGCGGGAACGCGGTGGCGGGGATTTTCGCCGTTGTGTGTCTGTCGATGGGACGCGTCGCCTGACTGTCAGACTGCCAGAGCTGGCCCGCAACGCAACACGCGTGCATCCGGCGCCCCCGCTTGCCCCCCTTTGATTGGGTTCGGCCAGGGGGCGCCAGAGTTCTGTTTGGGCCGAGCCGACGTGATTAAGAAAATAGGGGACACGACTGGACGAGTTTTTTTTTGACATGGGCGCCCCATAGGCCTATGAGGGCCTTAGGGGGCGAGTGAGTGGGATGCTCTTAAAGAAGATGTGACGGATACTCCTTTATTCCTTCCGACGGAACTGACAGAGAGTATCTGCCATCCATTTCCTCCTAGTCGTATTGTCTCAATATGTTGCGATTACATTGGCCATATGAGTCAGAGCCACATTTTGATCTTAAATAGAATCTTTGCTTTCCGCACAGATGCCTGAAAAAAACTGTCCATGCCGTTGTTTGAGATTCGAGCATACACCATGGATTTCACAGAAATTTACCTGGCTTTGACCACTTTCATATGATCGCTACCCCATCAACGTGTTCTGCATTTCTCTCAAGTCTCAACGTACTATCGCTGTAGATGTTCATCCAGCCATCGCCTTAATGTAAACTTCCAGCACCTACTAGCAATTACTGCCACAGCAAACTAATTAAAGGTCCTACTAGATGAGCAACAGGGTAAGATCTGCGACGCATGTGAGAGGATCCAGACGGTGGATTCCCATCAGATGGACACTAGTGCAAGCAAACAAATGTGTGGGGGAGCTTAGAGGGCATCAACCCGATTCCCAAACTGGAAAGAATTTGACAGAGGCACTGTAAAACACAGGGCCCTGAACACGAAGAAAACAAATGAGATCAACTAGGGCAAGTTAGTAGACCCAAAGGAACAGAGCTGCAGGCCGATACCAGCCAAAAAGAACACTAATCTAGGGGCTCAAATGGACATATTGTTATGGGGGTGTAGGCTCACGGGTACGACGACTGTTTGCCACGCCCGCGCGCTCCTGCCTGCCTGTCTGTCGGACTCCGGCGTGCACTACTGTAGCCGCTGATTCCCGGCGACCACACGGCACGCTACCCAAAAATAAGGCCATGTCGTTTGCTTCATTGCTTGGCCGTTTGCTCGTGCTCCATCGGATCAATCCTGATCATGCATGGCAAATGCAGTTATAATTAATTTATCTATGTAGTATGTTCGTCGTTCGCCTTGGTAGCTTGAGAACTTGAGATCTTCAATTCTTTGCATTTAGGTTCAGTCTGCTGGCTCCTTTTGCGGACCATTTGGTTGCAGCCAGCCAGCTGATCCCAAGCAGAAGAAACCAAGATTGCAAATGCGTAACCAGGCTAGCGGATAGGACGGAACATGCGTTCGAGTCTGAGCAGGATCATGCCAAATGGTCCGCGGCAATGTTCTCAAGAGACACAACCAACCAATTGTACGTATTGGCCTTCAACAGCAACAAATTACAGCTATCTAGGCATGCATGCAGTGTCGATCTAGCCGCACACTGATTTGCAAGAGCGTTGTTTGTCAAGTCTCTACCCGTGTCGTACTACTTGTTGCTTGTCCCTAACGAATAGCCACACTAGTTTTTTACACTGATGGAGTGATATATGTGCTAGCTAACTGATCACTGGTTAGTTCAAGTAGGCTTGACTGGCTGGTCTTGTAGAGATCCGTCTCTACGTACAGGCCGTGACGTTCAAGTTGCAACTGAAAATCATAAAATATTACTGTATGAAGGTTTTGTCTTATCTAGCGTCAACATCAGATTAAATACTTACTTAAAAATGCTTACATGAAGTGAAGTTTACAACTAACGTTAAACTACACTCGCTTCATGCCTTCATGCATGCATGTTGTGGCGCTTTCATCTTCCGTACATGATCACAAGAAGATGAGTGTCAAATATTGTGAGTATTTTTCTCTAAAGGTGTTGATTGAAATCTGAGTAAGATATCAAACACCACACTTTTGGAAAACGCAACACAGGAGAGTCATGTTTTGGACATGTGGTGTAACACTTATGAAAGTTCATGCGTACTAGCCTAGACTGGACGGTTTGCATGCAAGATGATTACTAAACTGAATATCTATGAAAAGTTCATGTACTAGTCGTGTGTTTTAATCTTGGCACGATACTAGGTCTCGGGTAACTTTAGAGTTAAGAAGGTCAGTCATTCCTACAAAGGTCAAAATTTTTCTTGAGAGCCCACCTAGAAAAATCATGAACTCTTTATCTCGATTTTAAACGATCCAATGCATGTTTTTCTAAACTCAACTTCGTTTGCTATTTTTCAACGACAGATTATATATAAAAAACACAAGCAACGTAATTTCCGCAAATGGAGCCTTAATGCATTTTTTTGGCATCAATGTATGCACATCGCTGTGAGCCACTTCATATACCAAAACCACTATCAAATCCATCCTAGTGTAATACTATACTATATGTGATATGTTTTCGAAAAACAAAGCTTCCTTACAGCAATCTTCGTTAGAATGTGTGCGTTCATGGTGGTTACGTGCGTCTATATTTACTCTGACATTTAAAGAATCATCAAGTTAGAAGTTTTGGGTTTTCTATTTGGTACCACTAAACGAAAGTTTTTTTTTCATATACTAGCAATCGACGGTGAAGTTTTCTCTATATACTCAACACGCAAAACATGAAGGCATGAAACATATGCTTGAAATGTAAGCACTAACCAAACTTAATACTACTATGGCCCCGTTTGAAATAAAGGAATTGTATAGAAATTTTGGAGGATATGAATCTTACAGGAAAATTTTCTATGGTGTTGTTTGGAATAAATGATTAGGAAACTCGGATTACCTTAAAATTCCTATGTGATAGGCTATTACATATGAATTTTGGAGGAAAACAAACATGATGTCTCACCTCGTGTTTTAATCTTCCTATATCTACAATTCTTGTGTTTTTCCTGCGTGACATCCAAACGACACTTAAAAAAATTTCCTGTGGTTTTGGGTCCTCTAGAAATTCAAGAAACCTAACAACTCAATTACTATGTTTTTTTATATATTTCTACATTTGTACTTCCTGTGTTCCAAACGGTGCCTAAAACTTTTTTTTTCTTTAAACTCTCTAAACTTCCCTTTCACTGGAAACAATATTGAAATGGACAAAAAAATTAGACAGCCAATATAAAAATCTTGTAACAATTCTAATTCTGCAAATTAAACAATAACCCATTCGAACTTGTTACCAAGAATACAAATCCGCCAAAAAACTTATGAAATTCTTTTGACTCCAAATTTTCCTAACATAACAGGCTCCACCACGCGACCTTCATGAGGGCACCTCCAACGGCCCAGCGCATACGGACAGGGCCTGTCCTAATCTGTCCTTCCGGACAGAGGAGCCTCTCCAACGGCCCAGCGCATAGGGACAATTGTCCGCGTGGACAGGTTTCCGGCCCCAAACCTGGCCCAAGTTTGGTCCAGATTTGGGGAGAAAACGGACAGCTTCTTGTCCTCCCTTGTCCGCGCCTGGCCCAGCGTCCAGCCACACAACCCCTCCACCCCTCCCCCTTCGTTCGGCCGGCCGTCCCCTGGATCGCATAGGCCGCCGCCCTATCTCTGCGGCCTCGTCGACTGCGGCAAGTCCCTTCTGTCGCAGTCGTCGCCGTCGTCTGCCGCCACCGCACCGCCGCCACCGCATCGCCGTCGCCGCTGTTCTGCCATTGGCCCGGAGGCGGCCGCGAAGCCCCGAAGGTGTTCGACGAAAGGTATTTGAGAATCAACCCACCTTTTTTGGTTGAAAAAGTGATGTAATTTTATTTTAACTTGTTTATTTTGCTTAGATGGACAGTGATGATGAGTTCTTCTTCAAGAACTTCATCGATACATCGGATGGAGAATCGGACGACGGTTCCGAAGTGACGATGGTCGCGAGCACGCTCGTCCACAACTTCAACCAGACCGATTGGCCTCGGCATGTTGGCTCGGTTTTTGGAAGGGCTCCTGCGTTGGATCGTGACCGGGAACAAGGTCACTACCAACTTTGGAAGGACTATTTCCATCTCGTGAAGCCAACATATCCGGATCACAAGTTTCGTCGCCGTTTTCGGATGTCACGGACCTTGTTCATGCGTATACTTGAAGGTGTGAGGGCATACGATGAGTACTTCGTCGCCAGACCCGATGCTACCGGTACGTATGGCTTCTCATCTTATCAGAAGTGCACGGCAGCTATACGCATGCTTGCATATGAAGTAGCCGGTGATCTAGTAGATGGATATTTGCGCATGAGTGAGTCAACTTGCCTAGAGTCCATGTACAAGTTCTGTGAAGCTATTATTCAGGTGTTTGGTCCCGAGTACTTGAGGGAGCCGAATTTGGAAGACACTGCCCGTCTTCTGAACATGAACTCGAGCAGAGGCTTCCCTCGCATGCTTGGGTGCATAGATTATATGCATTGGGAGTGAAAGAACTGTACTTTTGCTTGGCAAGGACAGTACCGGGGACACGTTGGAGAGTGCACAGTCATACTTGAGGCTGTTGCATCTAAAAATCTGTGGATTTGGCACTCCTTCTTTGGCATCACAACGATATCAACGTTCTTCAGAGATCACCGGTGTTTGATAGGTTGGCCGAGGGCAATGCACCGGTGATCAACTTTGAGGTTAATGGAAACGCATATGACAAGGGGTACTACCTTGCTGATGGTATATACTCTTCATGGCCTGTCTTTGTGAAGACCATTCGCATGTCTGGAAGTGAGAAAGCTCGCAAGTTTGCTCAGCAACAAGAAGCTTGCCGGAAGGATGTCGAGCGAGCATTTGGTGTGCTCCAATCCAGGTTTGCTATTGTTCGGCACCCGGCTAGAACGTGGAGCAAGGAGGTCATGTGGGAGGTGATGACTGCTTGTGTGATCATGCACAACATGATTGTCGAGAATGAATGGGATGATGCGAGGATATTTGATCAAGGCTGGGAATTTGAGGGTGAGTTGTTTGCGCCTACACCTGAACCGGTGACATACGAGCAATATTCAGACGTGTATGCGGAGATGCGTGACAAGCCACGGCATGAACGACTGCAGAATGATCTGATAGAGCACCTGCGGACTCATCTAGGAAACCAGTAGTGCTACATTGTTTATTTTCCTTTCTATTCGCACATTTGTTGTAATAAATGAAGAATATTCCCGCGTGTTTATTTGCTATCCAAACTTTGTTGTAAAATGAATAAATTCCTATAATCTATTTTATGCGGCCGACCGTTGAAGTCAGTCCTCCTTAAAGAGGACATCGGTCAAAAATCTGTCTGCGAACAGCACAAAGCGGACACAATCCATCAGATTTGACTGTGCGGAGGGTCGTTAGAGCCTAACTTGGCCGTGCCGGCCATTCGTGGGGCCTGACCGGTGGGTCCCATGCTCTTAACCGCGCCATTAACTCCGCCACCTAAATGCTTCGGAGCAGAGCCGCAGCACCGCGCCATCCAGTTCCTGCCCCAAGAGCCGCAATGACGTCGCCGCCGCCGTCTTCCTCCCTCCGCTACCTTCTCGAGCGGGAGCGCTCCGAGCTCCCCGCGCTGCCGCACCGCACGCCGTCGAGCAGGCACGCGTCGCCTCCCTGCAGCAGCGACGGCCCGGGCGGCGCGGTCGACACGGTGGTGTCGATGCTTTCCGGGTACGCGGGGCGGTTCTCCAGGGACCCGGAGTTCCGGCGCGCGCTCCGGGAGAAGTGCGCCTCGTGCCTCGCCCCCGCGCCGTCGGCGTCGGCGGCGGCAGGGCGGGAGCGGGAGCACGCCGTGCTGGCCGACCTCGAGCTCGCCGTCGAGAGCGCCGAGCGCCTCGCCGATGCCGCCCCATCCGCGCGCGACTCCAAGGTCCGCTCGCTGCGCAACTCCATCCGCCTCCTCGGCGTCGTCGCCTCGCTCCACGCCCCTCGCCACGCTGCCGCCACCGCCGCCGCCGCCGAAGACCATGGCTACACCTGCGGGGTGCCCGACGCCCACGTCGCCGCGTGCGCGCAGCTATACCTGGCCGTCGTGTACAAGATGGAGCTGGACTGCCGCCTCGCCGCGCGCCACCTCCTCCAGGTGTTCGTCGACGCGCCCCGCCTGGCCCGCGAAACCCTCCTCCCTGACCTCTGGGCCCACGTCTTCCTTCCTCACCTGCTCCACCTCGAGGTCTGGCTCGCCGATGAGTCCGAGCTCGTCGCGGGCTGCTGCGACGACGACGCCGACGGCCGGAGCAGCAGGAGGATGAAGACCCTGCGGAGGCTGTACGACGACCAGATGGACAGCGGTACGGCTCAGTTCGCGACGTACTACAAGGAGTGGCTCAAATGCGGCGGAGATGCGCCGCCGGACGCCCCCTCCGTGCCGCTGCCTTCGATGCCCGGGGATTTCGACAAGTGGGAGAAGCACTCCTTGTCCCTGCGCACTAGCTCCATCAGCAGAAACTTGTGCGTGAACAATGCCAGTGGATGAATTGTGAAAAATGTTGCCGCTTAATTAATAATTGTTTATCAGCAAGTTTGGTTGTTAAGACTTGAGAGTGCTAAGATTATCTTATTTTTACAGGTACAATGCGGTTTTTGGCACATCATTTGAGCAGGAAGATGTCAAGGATGCAAAGCTGCCTGATAAGGCTGGATTTGTTGTGGATATGGATGTGCAATTGGACGAAAATCCAGCTAGCTTGAAGATGGAGAAGCTTGCTCATGTGAGTCCACAGTTCCCTTATTCTCAGTTTCTTAGTACTACTATATATGGTGATTACCGATTAGCCATGTGCTTCGTAACGGCTTAAGTTTCTGTGTGTCTCCGATTAGGACTACCGGTAATGGTTTTGACAAGAGAAAAGTTATGATCACTCATTGCAGTCAGTGATAATTGCGAATTGCGATAGACAGCTGTGTTTGTGTCCCAGGGAAGCATCTTTGTTATTTATGGTGTGGGGACTAGAGGGTTTTGGCTGCATTGCAAATTTGCAATAGCATTTCCTGTAACCAGGATCTGGTTTTTAGATGCCAGTTAACTGAAGAACATTGGAATAATATTTCCTGTACATTGACCATAAAAAAAAATCATGTACATATAATATTTGATAAGGTAATTTCCAAATATAGTGCTTCAGATTGCACCGTAATATAGTGCTTCCAGAAATATTGTTACTGTTATTGATGCCTTGTAAATACTTTTTCTACATCTGCCTGCTCATCCTGTTATGTATTACCTGCTTAATTGTTGAGTTCATATTTTTTCACACACATGTAACTTCCATGTTGCTATGGCTGAAATTTTCTAGTCTGGCACTTCCAGCACCGTTGGACTGGGAGAGCCACATGCATATTTCCTAGTATTGCAAGAGTTAAACCAGCAAACCAGGGCTTGTGATTTATTCCTTTTGCTGTAAAATTGCACTTGACTTACCTATAAAAGAGAAGTTCTGTAAAGCTGTTCCTATGGCTGAATGGTTCCATTGTATTCCAATATGATAATCACAATCTGGATTATCTGCACAGAGAAGGGGCCAGCTTTCACATATATTTTGAAAGATATGGAAGGTGAAAAGGAATGCTCTATCTGAGCATTGTATCTTTGCACTCTTGTAGTAGTTAAAGTCAGTCAGTATTGACCCAGCACTGGCATTATTGAAGTGAGACTTCAAACATGCCTTCGGAGAAACCAAAACCATTTTGATAGACTTGGAAAGGCTTTGAGTATAGGCATACCTGGTGCATTTTCTCTTCTAAGTACATTGGTGTTTGATGCATGCTAAATTGGATTCCCTCTCTCGTTTTCCCTAAAAAAAGCGTATCGTTAATTTTCACAAATGCTTAATTGTTTAATACATAAACATTTGAAGTTATTTAACTTATGCTGTTTTGAGTAGACAGAGAAACATTGGGCTACAAGAAAGGCACGTCAGCGTTCGGAAAGAAAGCACTATTCGAGGAACAGTACCAACTCCACGCAAATCCTACTCGTTCCGATTGTTCTCATGCCGTGGAGATCTAAGCAGGAATGTTATTAATCACCCTAAGGTCCCAAAGAAAGGTATTGTCTCTGTCGAAAAGGAAATAGATGGCAGTGAGGTAACAGTGATTCTAGGACGAGCAGTTTCCATTGTGTCAAATTCAGACAGCCTTATGCAGTGCGAGTATGCTGTGCACCAAATTGCCAGAGCATGTTCAAATCTAGGAGGGAGTCCCAATCTTGGAACATGGCTGGCATGTCCCTCTTTTATTCAAGGGCTTCTTGAGGTTACATTCACTTCCAATGATGATGCAGTACTTGAGTCAGCAATCTTGATAATGGGAGAGTTAGTTTTGAAGAATGAGGTGAATAGGCAGATTCTGCTTAATGCAGATCCACAACTTGAGGTTTTCTTGAGACTTCTGACTCTTAGAAGCAACGGGTTATTCCTGAAGGCAACCGCGGTGCTTTATCTGATGAAACCAAGAGCTAAGCAGATGTTATCTATGGATTGGATGCCACTAGTATTGCACATATTGGAGTCTGGGGATGAGGTGCAGCTTCTCTCTTCCATGAAGTGTTCTCCAAAAATGGCTGCATTGTACTTCCTAGATCAGCTCCTTACAGGATTTGACGTAGATAGGAATGCTGAGAACGCAAAGCAGATGATTGCTCTAGGTGGCTTGGACCTACTGATGAACAGACTTGAAGTTGGGGATACCCGCGAAAGCAAAATATGCATCTCTCTCTTGATCTCATGTGTTCAATCTGATGGCAGTTGTAGATACTACTTGGCTGATAATATGAAGAAGGAACCTGTTGTCCAACTTCTCGTACGAAATCAGAAGGCTAGTGCTGCTGCCCTTAACTTGATGAGCGAGCTAGCCTGTCTTAACAGGTAAATTCTGTATACACTATTGATAAGTGGTGTACTGTAGATTCTGAGAAGCACATCTAAACCGTCCTTTGGATTAAACTTACCATATTCTTTTTACACAGAACAATCCAGGTGGTGAAGTTCCTGAAGGAGCTGAAACATGGTGGATGCTTAAATACGATGCAGATTCTGTTGGTGTATCTCCAGCAGGCTCCTCTTGTCCAACATCCATTAGCAGCTGTCATGCTACTTCAGCTTGATCTCCTGGTAACATCTTGAAGGACGAATCTTTGTTCCTTTGCTCACTGAAGCTTTTGTGCTTTTGTACGATGCCCATATACCAGTTTTCTTGCAGGGAGATCCTTTGCAGTACAGCGTTTACCGAGAGGAAGCAATCGATGCTATCATATATGTTTTGGAGCATAGTTTACACAGCAGAAAGGTGCAACGACAGTGTGCTCGGGCTTTGCTGCTCCTGGCAGGACGGTTTTCGTCCTCGGGAGAACCCATAGCAGAAGCTTGGCTACTAAAGAGAGCAGGCGTAGATGGCTCCCTATCAGAATCCTTTAGAAGAACAGAGATATTCAAAAACAAGGGCGCACGAGCGGTATGTGGTCATCTTGTAGAAACTATGCTGTATATTTGCCTTGTAACCTGTTTGGAAACTGGGTTCTGACGGATAAAGTCAGTTTTTTCTTACCTGGATGCTGTCTTAATAATTCACAGGAAGAAGAGAAGGAAGTCGAAAAGCGGCTGAAGAAACTTGCCCTCGTGTTGCTAAACACCGGGAAGGAAAGGTTCCTCGTGGCACTGTCGAACTGCATATCTGATGGCATCCCAACTTTGGTTCGGGCGTGCCTTGTAACGGTAACATGGATGAGCAGCTCTCTCTCCCCACTGCAGGGGTGCATCACTTTCCAGCCTTTGGCGTGCTCCATTCTCGCACCTAGGCTTTTAGATAGGTTAAGCTATGACAGAGTTTTGGAAGAAAGGGTGCTTGCTTCGCTGTCACTGTTGAACCTTGTGAGACATCCAGGTGCATTTCCTTTTGCTCAACATATTCTTGCAAATAGTATTAGTTAGTTGGGCAAGTACTATAGCATCCAGACTTTTTACTTTCTAGACAAGATATAATTATGACTGTCTTGCACAATCCTGAAATCTTCTTTTTTAGATTTTTTTTGGTAAATTAGTATTTATATTCTGTTAGAACCAATTTCACGACTACTTCACCCACGCACGAGCTAACCACTATACAAGGCCTTTCTATTTTCAGTTCCACGACTACTGTAGAAATACATCTGTGTGTTTTATACAATATGTGCAGTTGTTATGATCACATGCAATATCTTGGTGTGCCATCTACGAGGCTTTACCTAAGCAGGCTAAAGTAGCAGACACTATTTTTTCATATACTGGTACATGTAATGGTTTTTCTGTTCTGTAGAAACGTAAATACAAAGTCCCATCACATGATTAACTTCACTTTCGCCATTCCTCGCTGAAGCCCGGATGCTCGATCCTTTTAATCCAACATTTCCTCTTGACAGAATGCTTGGAGAAGCTTTTCCCACTAAATAAAGAGGCGACGGAGTCCTTGCATGATCTCGCGGAAGTGACATGGACGGCGAAAGAGCTCCTCTTTGCCTGCTGCAGATGACAGACAGTCACCTGAAGAGGAACAATTTCTGAGTGATGAAGAACTGCATACAAGTATGAAATAAGAAAGAAGAAGAAATCGCTGGTTACAACAAGTGTAGTTGCCCCAATTCTTGTATAAATTTCTTATCTTCATATGTAAAGCCTCAGACTTTATTTTCCTCGGAAAGAATTTTATTCCTTTCCATGAGTTTATCTAAGATCCAACCAAAAGAAAGCGATGCACATGCACACAACAGGGGGAAGAAACTGCCGCTAGAGCAGAAGAGATAGTGCTTGCTAGGCCTGATAAATTATTGGTCGACTAGGGTAAGTTAGAGGATGTTTTTTAATTCCTCAGATATTTTTATCCTAAGCCAATAAAGGTGCATACAGTAAAATGTAGAGTTAAACAAAATAATATGTGTAACTTTTAAGAAAATTTGAATGTGCCAGTCGCATATTTCCAAAAAGAAATTAAAAATGTACCAACTCTGTTTCATTATATATGTCTTCCAGTAAAAAATCAGAATTGTGGTAATTACTAGGGAAATGTTGAACTGTGATAGTATGTTACTTAATTAACTTAATTTATGTTTTTATTTTTTTCTTTGATTCAAGTTCTCCTTTCTGTTTGCATGGTGAGCGGAGGAAAGTATAGTGAAACACAACTAATAAATTTTGTTGGAGCCATAGACAACATAAATTCAAACAAAGAGAGTACCCCGATTTTACTGGATAATGAACCAATAGTATGACAATCAACTTAGACGATCTTAGATATTGGATTAGATCCTTCGTGTTAAGAGTTTGAACTAAACTCTTAGTAGCCTCCCCCCCCCCCCCCCCCCCCCCCCCCCCCCCCAAAAAAAACCAGATCTAGCGCAAAACATTGAAGTGGTTATTTTCAACATTTGTGTTGTTCATATTGTAGCAACAAAGTGAACTTGTTTTTCCACACCCTCAGCCAACGTAATTAAAAGTACGAACATATTGAAAGGGCTAGCAATCCATATATACTAACAAGTTTCAACAAGTTCACGGTGGAGTAAGTAGCATTTGATTATTTATGGATGCCTCATATTTGAAGGTCAGTAAGCCTAGGGATCTAGTTTGACGAGTCTACCCGGTCTAATGTCGAGAAAGAGTAGTTTGAAGTTTGATGTTGGCTTCAACGTTGTGGAGAGTAAGACCCTTTCCAACAAGACGGGTAAACCTGTTAAAAAATATTATTATTGTTAGTTACAACAACTTTCACTTAAAAGGTCATCATACACACCCCTACTCATACTGTGTCGCAAGACCCGCAACTGTTTCATGAGATATCCCCCAACTCCTCATGTTGTGCATAGAAGTTACTATGAGCTTATAAGCAAACCAAAACCTACAACTACAAGCATCTCCCGCGCACGCTTTGCAAGGTATCATTTGTACAAAATGGTTTGAAGATTTGATTGGTATTGATTGTCGACGTGACGATGGACAACTTATAGCATATTGACTAATGAATTTGTGCAAGCAGCACTCATGTACTTGCATCGTGGCTTCCCAAATTTTGGTATTTAAATTTTCTCTTTTACGATTATATCATATAGTTTTGATAAAATTAATCATCTACTCTCACTTTTAGCTAAACTAGCAAGGTGACCCTCGCAAATGCGAGGGCATCAACTTCGACGTAATTAATATGCATGTTCATGTACTAAATTTGAGCTTTTATAAATATAAAAAATTATCGAAATCTAAATAACAGCATGAAATGATTGTCATAAAGTATTGAAGAGAAAATCACACAAACACATGTGATATTTGAATTTATGGAGGTAGGTGTTCTAAAATTGTTATAAAATAAATCCATGTCACGCGTTCTATAAGCTTGGTTAATTTTAAACGAAAGTAGTGCTATTGTAATACATATTTTTCCTCTCCTCCTACCATCCCTAATTCATTTTACTCTCTAAGTGATACAAGTTTTATTCTTTTCGTAAAAATGACTAAATGGACTAAAATGGCTCATAGTTCATGTAACATATTATATTATTTTAAAAGATAAGTGAATGGTACATAGCCGGTCACCAAATTATTGTAAGTCATCTCGTAAATAATGTTTTAATTGTACCACGAAACTCTAACCATCATGTTATTATAGCTCGTTTGTCGATCATATCCTCATAATAACCAATAATTTTGGTTAATTATTTGATTTACATGATTTAACACTCTTTCTGCCAAACCCACTCTTTAACACAGTGATTGTACTATGCTACTCACTTGCATAGGTCGTGTCCAGAAACATCACTGTTCTTAAACGGTGTTCTAGCTTCTTCATTAGTCACTTTTTTTCTACAACTTAATTAGCAAATTTCAATGACGTCTCCTATTAATATTTAAGAATAAAAGAGCAAATAAAGTTTCTCTAAAAACATTGAGACTGACATAAACGAATTTAATCACGCCATAGGAAAACCATATGAGGTTGAAGTAAGCCCATGAAAACTTTTGCTTGTGAAGAGATTAAGTTATCTTATTTATTTTATACACTTTTGCAAGATCTATTAGACGGTGTTATTACCGTTGCATATTAGTTGTGATTTTCTTAATGCAACTATGGAAATCCATTCACGTGTGACTTTTAATGACATAATTATGATGATATGTTTGTTTTCATGTTATTTAATTATGAGCATCTTTTGTGTATGATCTACAAATAAAAAGAGGGTGTATTACAATGATGATCATATGTTTTGTTTTTCTGGAAACTTCTGATTATTTCTCTACCATATTGTGGTTATCTAGCATATATTATTAAATTAAAATATTTTGGGATATGAATACTTAAAATAATGATGGCGTCTTATAAAGTATATGTCCCTTTAATTTCAAATTTTCCTTTGCCTCGAATCTCATCTCTGAAGTTCTTTTTCATAAAAAAGAAATAGTTTCAATTTGTATCAATCTCCATTCCAGGTATGTTATGTTGCTGTGTGTCATCGGGTTGAGATGGGTGTCATACAGAATAAAATCCTATTGGACCTGTTGTTGTTTCCAAATAGATCAACGCTCATCGGACAGTGGTCCGGTACCATTTGCTCTTGTGGCTTCTCCTTCTATTTTTATAATTAAACATTGCCTCTTAGCCACATTTGTATAACTGTAGACAATAACATTCTCGATTATGCATCGTTGTTTCTGTTAATAGTGAGCCAATAGTGTTAGCTTTTTCAACGGACGGTGTATTATAGGTACGTCCATACATATGGTCGAAGTGTGCTCACAAATTTACCTACATCATACTGAATGTTTCTTAAATCTGTATTTACCTTGCGATTATTAAGTCTTCTCAATCATGCACATATATTTATATACACTCCCTTCGGCCGGAGATAGTTAACACAAAATTGTCTAAATATGGATGTAGTACTCCCTTATCAATCATGCACATACATTTTACATATGTCGTGTTGTTGTGTTTTTCATCAACATGTCATCGGGTTGAGATGGTGTCATGCAGAATAAAATCCTATTGGTTCCTTCTAATCCTTGGTGTTTCCAAATAGTTCAACGCGCATCATATAGTGGTCGGCAATAATTGTTCTCATGGCTTGTATTTTCATTTTATTTTTATAATAAAAATTGCCCTTTTAGCAATATCTTTACAAGTGTAGACGATTACATTCTCGATTAAGCACCGTTATTTCTATCGATAGCGAGCCAATAGTGGTAGCTTTTTCAATGGACCGTGTATTATATGTGTTGTAGTGTGCTCAGGAATATAACTACATCATACTCAACATTTGTAAAAGTGTGTTTATCATATTATTAAGTCTTCTCAATCATGCACATATATTTATATATACTCCCTCGGTCTGGAAATAGTTAACACAAATTTGTCTCAATATGAATGTAGTACTCACACTGATCGAAAATGTTTGACATTTGGATCTGTCCAGCCCTAGTGTTTTCAAGTGGATAACGCTCGAGCGGTGGCTAGATGTCAATTGTTCTTGTGGCTTGTCTTTTTATTTTAGTTTTATAATCAAATATCATCATTTGAGCCATATCTATATAATTGTCGACACTTTATTCTCGGTTATGAGTCGTTGTTTCTGTTGACACCGAGTTAGCTTTTTTAAATGACAGTGTATTATAAGTATGCACATATAATGTAGTCTTCAAATCATGCAAAAAAATTATATATAATATCTCCGTCCGGAAATAATTAATATAGATTTGTCTAAATATGAATGTAGTAATCCCTCCAATCGAAAACGATTTACATTATAGAGTACACTTTTATCACCACATTAAAAGTAGTGTCGAAATCCCTTTTTCGGGCGCGGAGAGAAAAAGAGTCACGTATTGACATTTTTTTTTGAATGGACGTATTGACATACTTATAAGCTAAGTACTATTAACTATTAACTCGATCGATTGATCGCTAGCTGTGTTGGCTTGCTTTTTTTCTCTACCGGTGCTAGCTCTGCGTATTTGGTTTTTATACGTCGTGGGTCCACACTTTTTTTCTCAGCTGACCGGTTAGTTGCTTTGCACAGTTAAATACGTGACAACACTTTTTTTTCGCATGAACGTGACAACAGTTTTTTTTTCAATGAACGTGACAACAGTTTTTTTTAATGAATGTGACAACAGACTCGTGCTGGTAATTAAAAATGTTACGTTGTTATTGATCTTTTATTAAATGTTAACCGTATATTTTAGATCTAACCATCTAAATTAATTAAGATGATGTGGATTAACGTGGTGTCTGTATTTTAGACCCCTGTATTGTGCTTTTAGTATATAATAGAAATAGACTTAAAACAATTATTTTTTATACGGAGGGAGTAATTTTTTTGGACACGACTTGATGCATGAAAGAGCAAGTTGTGTGTTTTGGCGTGTCCATATGTGCGCGCCAGCCTCGTAAATGCTTGGTACCTATGGATTCCACGGGACTTTTGTTTATGGCAAAGAATTGGTTTAACCATGTTTCAACTTTCAACCCACTGAAATTAGGTTTTATAATTTAAATCAGATCTAAAAATTGGATTTTCTAATTCGAATTATTGTGTTAATCTTACTTTGTACTAGGAGCCAAACAAGGTGTAAGCAGGAATTCCCTTCCACTGACAAAGTAGGCCCGTTAAAAACAAACGGAAGATGAATTGGTGACGCTGGGCCCAGGAGTCAGTGCACGTGAACCGGTTCGTGCACCTTCTCTTCTCCCCTTTGACCTGCCCGCTTCGTCCCCCTTCCCCAATTTCTCCCCTCCTTCCGGTGCCGGTGGTGAAGCTCGCCGTGGAGTGGAGCGGATCGATCTGCGTTCGAAGACCGGAATCAAGTCGAGCACCGCATTTCTCTCCTCCATCCTTTCCCTCCGCGATAGATCGACCCAATCGCTCTCGCTGGATCGGGCCTCGCCTCCCGGAGGAACGGCGGCTCAGAGGAGGGCTAGGCAGCGGCGGCGGCGGAGGAGGAGGAAGCGTGATTTACCGCTGGAGAGAAGGTCGGATTGAGGCGGAGCAGCGGGTTCTGGTGAGCTCCGGCCGAGGGCAGCGATTTGGGGCCAGCCGCGTGCAGCAGACTCCACACGGTAAATGTTGCTGCTTTCAGATTATTCGACCCCGTTTTAGCGATGAAAGATCTGCTCACATTATTTATGAATGGAGACAACTAAGATGATGTATTCTTAGGGTTTCTTTTATAGTTGCTACTGTACATGTTCTGCCAGATATAAATCCGTAGACAAAGTAGTGATTGCTGCTCAGTTGTAGAGATGTGCATTCAAGATCCATTTTCTAAGTAGTGACCAGCGAGCATGACTCTTTTTCTTACATCCATTTAGTAAAGCTCCAGGATGTAAGGCTAGCTTGTTGACTTCCATGTGAAATGGAAACTTGGATATACGTAGCTGCTAGCTTAGGATTGTTTAAAATCGTTTTACTTAATATGTTTGGGTATAGCTTTGCTGAACCCGAGCTGGATATTTGTAGTGGTGGATGCCTCCACGCCTGACATTTATCCTGAGCCTGAAGCTGCTGTGAACCTAAAACTCTAGATGCATCCACAACAGGGTAACTTATGAGTGGATACATAGAAGACAAAATTCTTTATGTAGTCACATAGCAGATTCTCAAGTTGCATAAAGTATGGCAGTATAATAACCTTGAACTGTGCCTTTTCGTTTCATTTTTGCAGCCTCTCTGGTGGAGTGCACTCTATGTTGTTAACAGAAGGCCTCAAGAAGTATGCTTATATTAGTAACTGAATGACCGAGCTTGATTCCTGATTCACCCACTGCCCAGGAAGAACTGTTGAAGCCATCCAAGCGTGCTTGGTTGCTGATTCCGTTGGATTGCAACACAGTTGTACTTCCAACAAAATCAAAGGGAAATGTTGGTCATGAACCACTGGGTTTGGCAATGAGATAACCTGCACCGTTGGTTGATACAAGTGACCTGCTAGTATGAGAAGGAATTAAAGGAAACTGTTTCAATGAGCATCCTACTAGACCTTAAGCATCTCAAGCACATTAGCTTGCCGACGAGGACTGTCATTTGCAAATGCCTTCTCATAGTGATTGGCCTTATCGTACTGAGAGCAATTATCTCCCCTTTTCTTGCCATTAGCTCGTCTGACAAGAGTTTTTACGAGTCAACAACCCTTGATTTGTTCCCTGGAGTAAGGAAAAATAAGTTTATCGAGGTCCCACAGATTATATGGGGATTGAACAATCAGAAGATTGCATTTGCTAGAGCATGCTTGACAGCGAAATTCCTTAACCGGTCCCTGCTCATGCCAAGTCTGAGTGCTTCACTTTTCTACAAAGAGGTTGACTTGCTGAAGCCTATTCCTTTTGACAAGGTGTTTGACTTTAACAAGTTCAATGCCCGTTGCCATGGGTTTGTAAGGCTAGCTCGGTATTCAGAAGTTTCAAATCATACCGAGCCTTTCCAACTCCAAAAGGGAAGTGGCAGGAGGTGGACAGTGGACAGAGATTTGGATCAACTGCAACAATCCAGATTGGGCAAGGCTGATGACTCTGAAGTAATTCATGTCACTGGGAAACATCCGTTTCTGTGGCCTGACCATTGGCCAGTGAAAGACTATGCCAGGATCTTTGACTGCCTTGCCTTAGCTCCTGAGATAGAAATTGAAGTAGTCAAGGTCATTTCCAAGATTAAAGATGCAGGGAGAAAAGCAAGACACGAGGCTGCCATTTCTCATAATAAGAAGCGAGTAGATGGCTCAGCAAATCTACCTGTGCAGTACATTGCTGTTCACATGAGAATAGAGAAAGATTGGATGATCCATTGCAAGAAATGGGAGCAGCGGGCCAATTCAAAGGAAATCTGCAGCAGCAAAGGAGAGATCATTCATAAGGTCTCACAGATCACTGACCTACGCCGTCCAGTTGTAGTTTATCTTGCAGTAGCCGACAGCCTTCTAGAAGATAATTCAGTAACCAGTGGTTGGAGGGTTGGAATGATTGCTTATGAGAAGAAGAAGCTTGGAGTTACTGACATATACGATAGGCAACCTTATCTCATAAAGTCCGCCATTGACTTTGAGGTATGCGCCAGAGCCGATGTGTTTGTTGGCAATAGCTTCTCAACATTTTCCAACCTTGTAGTGCTCTCTAGAACAGGAAGGCTTTATAATCTCGGGAAGGCAAGCTCATGCGGCGAGGATGTTGGCCTGTCTTCCTACGCGTACAATATCATCGGAGATGATGGTGGGCCACAGAGATGGATGACGGATATGTTGGACGCAAGCCTTCAACGCTTAAGTTACGGAACAAATAATGTCTCCTGCCACTGACCTTTGAACACATGTAACATCTGACGGAAACACAGCAGCAAGATAGCTTTTGGCCGAATCTTGTCTAGAAACAAGTAGGCTCGATGGCACTTTCCATGCAGAATCTGGACACTTGCATGTTGCTGCACTTGCGCAATGAGTTTGGCCAAGTTTGCCCATGTACTCTCGGAGTGTACAAAAGCTGTTTCCCGAACAGCATCCTGCTGAACAGGGTTTTAGTTTCAGAGTTAAACGCTGTGTGATCCTACCTTGTGTGCATTCTGTGGTTTATTGAGAGCAGCTTGCTTCGCATTGTCGAGCATTTGATGCTGTTTTCGTGGCACATATGTATGAAGTGTGTTCATTCATTTAAGTTTGTTCCGGCGTATAAAAACTCTTGATTCTGTAGCAATCTGTAAATTTCCTTGATAAAGATTCTTCTTTTGATGTGTTCCTTCTCAACAAAACGACCGGTCCGTGGAATCAAATACATCATATATTGACACCTATTGCGACAGGAGTTTTTGATGCAGGAAAAGTTCCAAGCTATGGGATTCACAACAACTTGACAAGGAACAAAAGGGGGCGGTGGTTTCTGCGCACATTGCTGGTTCAAGGTAGCTACAGCATGCAGGTAGTACACTACATTTTTGTTACCAGGTGCTTCAATCAAGACAACCAGCAGAAGCATGATTCATGACACGTAATAGAAAGTTGTAATCCTCCTGACGTCTGAAGTTTATTTGCTGAGCCCAGATGAGTAAAAGCATGGCCTCTTGGGCTAAAATTATATCTCTGTAGGTTCCCAGTGTCTCTGAACCTGTGAAGCTAGCAAAACTCTGCTTTTGTTCAGATAATCTGAGAGTAAATCAGCCAGCTATCCGAACCTGCACAATGCAATAAAACCAGGCGCTAGTTTCCTTCTGTTTCGATGAAAAATGAGCATATGTTCAGAGAACATGCTCCACATGGAGTGATTAATTTTCTTCTTCTCAGACAAAGATGCATCAGTGAACTATATGGACAAAAAACATCAGTAAACTATATGCTTAAGTTGTGCAACAGATATGTCACCAGCCTTGGTTATGTAAGCACTCCTTTAACCTACTGTGCAGATGAACTCATCTTGATTTCATTAAGCCATCATACTAGGATCTTTGAAGTGAGATCCTAGAGAGTACTTTGGATTCTCTAACTCTTACAAAATTCATAGATGCAAAGCAGCTGCTTGATACGGCTGGATTTGTTGTGGATATGGATGTGCAATTTGACGAAGCCATCATGCTAGGATCTTTGCAGTGAGATCCTAGACAGTAGTTTGGATTCTCTAACTCTTACAAAATGCATACTCCCTCCGTTCCAAATTAGATGACTTCTACTCCCTCCGTTTTTTAATATAAGATGTTTTAGCATTTGCCTAGATTCACATGTATCTATATGTATATACACACATTTTAGTGTGCATGTACATTCATTTAAGTGTGCATCTAGTCAACATGCACACTATCTAAAATGTCTTATGTTTATAAACAGAGGTAGTATTTCTTTAAAAGTGGATGTGTCTAGACTTGTAAGGGAGGGAGTAGATGCAAAGCTGCCTGATAATGTTGGATTTGTTGTGGATATGGATGTGCAATTGGACGAAAATCCAGCTAGCTTGAAGATGGAGAAGCTTGCTCATGTGAGTCCACAGTTCCCTCGTTCTCAGCTTCTTACTATACCGATCAGCCATGTGCTTCGTAACGGTGTAGGTTTGTGTGTGTCTCGGATTAGGACTACCTTGTAATGGTTTTGACAAGAGAAAAATTATGATCACTCATTGCAGTCAGTGATTATTCCGATAGACAGCTGTGTTTGTGTCCCAGGGAAGCAGCTTTTCGGCGCCAGCATTGGCGGAGCTTCTGGAGGTTGCGGATCGGTTAGTGGATGTGGTACTCCGTCCTAGGAGGGAAGATCGCTTCATGTGGACCTGGGACGCCAGTGGTGTCTACACCTCGCGGTCCTATTACGCAGCCTTGTTCGGCGGGGAGATCGAGATGCCAGGGCACGGCAGGTTTGGCGGGCTAGATCTCCTCCCAACCTCAAGGTGTTCATGTGGCTTGCCCTGAGAGATCGTTGTTGGACGGCTGACCGTCTGGCCAGGAGGAATCTGCCTCGGCCGGAGTCTTGCCCCCTCTGCAACTAAGAAGGAGAGACCATTGATCATCTTCTTGTGGGCTGCGTCTTTGCTCGCGAGGTTTGGACCGCAAGTCTGCGCAGCTGGCAGTTGGAGGACTGCATTGCAGAGTTACAGGGGCCCTTCGTGGGATGGGTGGCCACGCGCCAAGGCCCAAAGCGGGATGCACGGGATCTCTGGACGGCCGTGGCGCTAGTCTGCTGGACTCTGTGGAGCCACAGGAACGATATTGTCTTCAACAACGCCTCCCCTTCCACTAGGGTGGTGCTCCAGAAGATCGAGGATGAAGCCGCCCTCTGGAGGAGTGCTAGGTTGTTTAGGGGTTGCCTGCTAGAGGCGGAGCGGTGGAGGTGCCGCGAGTAGTCAGTTTGGTGTGTGTAGCTGCTTATCATCGTTGTTGCGCGCTAGGCGGTTGTGCCTAAAAGCCCGCGTTGTAACTCTGGCCGCTTGACCTCTCTTCTATGAACCCCGATATGCCATATCCTTGAAAAAAAATTATGGTGTGGGGACTAGAGGGTTTTGGCTGCATTGCAATAGCATTTTCCTGTAACTAGGATCTGGTTTTTAGATGCCAGTTAACTGAAGAACATTGAATAATATTTCCTGTACGTATAATATTTGGTAATGGTAAACGTAATTTCCAAGTATAGTGCTTCAGATTGCACTGTAATATAGTGCTTCCAGAAATATTGTCGCTGTTATCGATGCCTCATAAATACTTTTTCTACATCTGCCTGCTCATCCTGTTGTGTATTACCCGCTTAATTGTTGAGTTTATATTTTTCACATACATGTAACTTCCATGTTTGTATGGCTGAATTTTTCTAGTCTGGCAGCACCGTGGGACTGGAAGAGCGACATGCATATTTCCTAGTATTGCAAGAGTTAAACCAGCAAACCATGGCTTGCTTGTGATTTATTCCTTTTACTGTAAAATTGCACTTGACTTACCTACAAAAGAGAAGTTCTGTAAAGCTGTTCCTATGGTTGAATGGTTCCATTGTTATCCAATATGATAGTTGCAATCTGGATTATCTCCACAGAGAAGGGGCGAACTTTCACATATTTTCTGAAAGATATGGAAGGTGAAAAAGAATGCTCTATCTTAGCATTGTCTCTTTGCACTCTTGTAGTAGTTAAAGTCAGTCAATATTGACCCAGCGTTGGCATAAAGTCAGTTTTTTTGGCCTTGTAACCTGTTTGGAAACTGGGTTCTGACGGATAAAGTCAGTTTTTTCTTACTTGGATGCTGTTTTAATAATTCACAGGAAGAAGAGAGAAGTTGAAAAGCGGCTGAAGAAACACCGGGAAGGAAAAGGTTCCCCGTGGCACTGTCGAACTGCATATCTGATTGGATCCCAACTTATAGTTGGGGCGTGCCTTGTAATGGTAACATGGATGTCTCTCCACAGCAAGGGTGCAACACTTTCCAGTCTTTGGCGTGCTCCATTCTCGCCTCTTAGATAGGTTAAGCTATGACAGAGTTTTGGAAGAGAGGGTGCTTGCTTCGCTGTCACTGTTGATTTGTTGAACCTTGTGAGACATCCAGGTGCATTTCCTTTTGCTCAACATATTCTTGCAAATAGTATTAGTTAGTTTGGCAAGTACTATAGTATGCAGACTTTTTACTTTCTAGACAAGATATAAATATGACTGTCTTGCACAATCCTGAAATCTTGCATAATAGAAGTATAGAACAGATATTGCATAATGTACTCACCTCTAATCTCAGACACCGAACATGTAGGTTTCTTGGACTGAATCAAGAATCTAAAAAAGTAAGGCAACCAAAATACCTAAGATAGCAGCATTATGCAAGTATCTAATTGATAGTTTTGTCTAGTGATTAGTCATCCCCGCAGATACACGACATGTGGAACGCAAGTGAAGGTACCTTTGGACCCTAGAACCACCAAACATATGGGTTTCTTGGACTGAATGAAGAAACTAATAAAGACAAACCAAAAGACACAAGATACGGCATTATGCCATTATCTAATTGATATTTCCTTCTAGTCATTGGAGTTCATCCCCACATGTACATTGGCATGTGCAACACAGGTGAAGGTACCTTTAGACTACTACATTGCAGAAAGTGACCCTTTTAGACTACTTGGAAGATATAGTTGACCATCCAGTCACAGCACATAAGGATTACATAGTCAGCGCAACAACAAAGGACCTGCTTCAACAACATGATTGCAACAAAATACATAATACTAATCTTTGTGCAACACTGCTTATAAGTTGGCAGTGAGGCAACACATTCTCATCCATGACTGAGCTTGGGCTGTGGCTGCTCGCTTCAGTTCTTCAAGCTGCATAAAAAAATTCAGAACTGTCATTGCTGTATATAATAAGCAAAGTTTTCTTCCTTCATATATAGCAGGAGATGAACCAATTAAATATTATTAACCTGGGAGACACACGTGGAGTGTAGAAGCCTTCAATCGGAACAAAAGAGCAGGACTCATCATCCTCGCACACCTTCCTTGCTCGGTGTGACTGAAGCTCGAATGCGAAGATTCCATCCGGCGTTCTGATGAAAAGTACATTTGCCCTCTCGGCAAAGCTCACAGGCACTACCTCCTCCTCCAAGTCCCAGAAAACAGCGTCTGGGAGCAAATTGTCCAGGCTCTTTACCCATAGTGCCTCTTCATTGTCGTCACTAACCAACCTCGACCAAATGTTGAGACAGGAGTCTGAAAAAGATTCAGCAACTCCTAGTCCACCGTCCTCGGTGAGAATGAGGGTGACTGAATCGTTCCCCTCGAACTCCAAGGGGGCTGAGATGGTGGTAGCATCATCCCCGGCCAAGTCATATTCGATGATTGTTCCTTGATCGGACAAGAAGTAGAAAAGGGAGTCCCCTACGAGCACGCTGCCGTTGTGGCTCATGAAGTCCGCAGCGGAATCTTGGACGCAGCTCACCTCGCCCCACTCGCCTGTCTCCGACGAGTAGGAGCACGCCCATGTGACCCACTCCAAATCCTCCTCCTCCTGGTACCTACTCTGGTAGCCGATGGTGTCAGAGTAGATCATCACCAACTGAAAGGGCCTCTTCCCGTGACAGCCGCGGTGGTCGCACCCGGCTGCAGCACAGACAATGGCCGCTGTTGGGTGGTCGCCCTGGAACCTGTTGTCCCACATCGCCTCTGGCAGCGGCACGCGCTCCTGGTCGCCGGTGATTGGATCCCAGATAATGAGCTCGCCCCAACCCGGAACCATGTCGAGGAGAAGGGCGCGGCCATGGCGGCAGTCGAGGGCCCGCCAGTCGCCTGGGACGGCGAGGGAGAACGCTGAGGCTGTGGTGGCGACGAAGTCTTTGACGGCCTCGCGGTTGTTTCGAAGGAAGCCCAGCACGGGGGGTCTCCCGTGGAGCTCGTGGAGGCGGCGGCGGAACGTGCGGTGCGAGATGATGCTCCTCCAGGGCTTGCAGACGAGCGAGGCGCGTAGGAGGCAAGCCGGCTCGTCGGGAGGGAGGCGGAGGAGGATCTCCTCAATGAGCTCGTCCGGTGGCGACTCGGCGAGGCGCAGTGACGGCGGGGGCGGCGCCGCCATGGAGCTTGCTAGTTGCTAGGTCTTGGCGTGGCCCAACCAGATTCGCGGGATTGAAACCAGATGCGGGCTGACTTCGAGAATATGAGAAATCAATTGGGAATTTGTCTTTGACAGAGGCTTCCCGGATAAACTCATAAGCTGGGTGCGTGCTTATAAAAAACGGTGAAGTGGCTATTATGGCTAACGACATGGCTGGGATTTTTTTTTTTTAGAGAGACTAACTTTTATAAAGATAACAGTGAGTTAGAGCACCACTAATAGTACTCTCAAACCCTCAAATCCTCTTAGCAGTTTAAAGGTTGAGAATTGGTATTTTTTGACACTTTTAATGGTTAAAAAACAGGAGCAAAGAGTAGAACCATCAAACCCAATCCTTACCACAGAATATTCCGTTATAAGAGTTGGGTTTGAGGGTTCTAGTTTTTTCCTCAACCCCTAACCTAAAAACTGTCATTTGACATATCACAAACACTAGGAAAACACAATCAACCTTGAAACAAACTAGGAAATGATAATCATTGATGCATGGTTTAATAGTTTACATCACAAAATCATCATCTTCCACCTCTCATCGGTACCATCACCAAAAAATTGCACCTCGGCGCCATCTCCTAGACCACTTCCACGTCCATCAAACACCGCCTTCTTCGGTGTTATCCACACCGCCATCGTCACCACCACTCATCGGAGTGTCACCTCGAAAAGTAGAGGACGCAGCACGGAATATTCTCTTCCTCTCCACGATGTCCTCCTTGTAGTCCTTCCACCATTGCAATTGGTCTTCATCCATCTCCTTCTTGGACATCATCATGTGCTCCTTCTCTTCCACCATGAGTTCTTTCCATACCTTTTCTTCTTTGACCTTGATCATCCTGTCCTCCAAGTCGGCCTTGCGTTGCTTCTTCACGCTTTGCTTCAACTTGTGCAAGCTTGACCTCTTTCTTCTTCTCGGTGATAAGAAGCTTTGTCTCCAATGTCTTCGTTGTCAATGCCTCTCTTGACTTCATCATATGCTCCATCTTCTCCCTTAGGCTTGACGCCTCTCTTTCCATCTTCACCCTTAGCTTGGCCTTCTTGGTTCCCTCGGGCTTGCACAAGTTCCTCTCCTCCTCGTCACTATCATCCATCTTAAGCACTGCCGACTTCTTGGGTGCGGTCTCTTGATCTCTCAACTTCCACTTGTCAAAAGTTTGAAGAATTGCCCAAACATGCTTAAATGGGAATGGTTTCACTAGTAGAAAATGGGGCTTCGGTTTTGAGCCCTGAGTCCCTTCAGTCCCGGTCCCGCCTGGAACCCGGACTAAAGATACTATTAGTCCCGGTTTCAACGGCTAGTAAGCCGTCTCGAGGTCGAAACCTATCAGTCCCGGTTCCAGGCAAACTTTTAGTCCCGGTTGGATATACGAACCGCGACCAAAGGTTTTAGTCGCGGTTCGTGTCACAAACCGGGACTAAAAGTCCCATTTTATATATATTTCGTCCCTCTCGCCCGAGCCAGCCGTTGCATTTTCTGGTCAGAGCGCGTGTGGAGAGCTGCTCGAGCTGTTCTTCGTGTTCTTCGCGTGGAGCTCGAGTTCATCAGCGTTGTCGTCGATTTGTGAAGATTTGAAACTTCCTGCCTTCTAAAAGGTTAGCCATTGTATACTATTATCTCTTACTGCTAATTTTTGCTCATTTAATGCTTTAGAAGTATAAAGAATGGTGGATTTAGCTTTAGGAGTAATTTTGTGGGAAGTGTGAGCTCAAATTTTAGCTACCTAGCTAGTTTGCATATGTGTGAAAATACGATCAACTTAGCTCAACATAGCTCAACAATAGCTCAACTTAGTTATTTATATGTATATAATGATATGTTACATATCCGAGCCACGCAGCCGTATACGATGGTCGACAACAGCGAGGTCCCCTACGGCGTCGTGAACAACTCCTCCTTTTCGGATGAGGTATTATTAGGACATCTAGATGTCATGTCGTCTCTGTACTATAAAAATAATTTTTAATTTAGGGTGAGAATTTCCTAATTTAATTTTTTCAATTATAAATATTAGGAATCAGTATGTGAGTGCGGCATTCGTGATGGATGTGTCCAGTTTCATCATTGTCTACAAGGAAAAGTCATTCCGCTAGAAAAATTAAATTTTACAAGAGAGGAGAAGAGAAAGACCGATGAAAATTTGAGTAGGACCGAAGAGAAGCTCAGGCTAGCTCATGATACAATCCACAAGATGAAGCAAGATTTAAAAACTCTGAACGAAAAAAGAGACATGGTTGTGGAAAAGAAGGGGGAAATAGAGTTGGATTTGGCGGATATCATCGATGGACATATGATCCAGACTCGTGAAATTAGGGAAAGAACGAGGTTGAAGATTAATAAGATGAAAAAGGCAGCTCTCCGAAATGAAATGTTCCTACATTTCTCATTCGGTGTCATTGTTCTTCTAGTCGCGATTATAATCGCCATGTACGGTTTTTTAAAGTGTGCAAACTAGTGTTGTCGTACTGTGTTGGGACTCAGAATTATTGTTAGCATTGTGTGATTGCGCTTGTACTGTGATGAACACTATATTAATTTGAGCACTTACTCTCTATATATATAATTGTGTGTAGATGAGACGACAATGGATGTACAGTGACCGGCGATCGAATGAGTTCATGCAAGGCGTGCGGGAATTTGTCGAGGTTGCTAAAGCAAACGCGCATAATGGTTTTATGTGTTGTCCATGCTGTGTGTGTCGGAACGAGAGGGATTTCCCCGACTCACGGGATATTCACATCCACCTCTATACGTCCGGTTTCATGCCCGGCTATAAATGTTGGACCAAGCATGGAGAAATAGGGGTCATGATGGAAAACGACGAAGAAGAAGATAATAATGACGACTATCCTATGTTCCCTGAACAGTGTGAGACAGAAAATGTCGAAAATGAAGAACAACAAGAAGAAGAAGTTGAAGCACCAGATGAGCCTATTGATGATCTTGGTCGGGTCATTGCTGATGACTGCGAAAGTGAAAAGTAGAGGCTAAAGTTCGGGCAGATGTTAGAGGATCACAAAAAATTGTTGTACCCAACTTGCAAAAATGAACAGAAAAAGCTGGATACCACGCTAGAATTGCTGAGATGGAAGGCAGAGAACGGCGTGACCGATAAGGGATTTGAAAAGTTGCTGAAAATTATGAAAAAGAAACTTTCAGAGGATAACGAATTGCCCGTCAGTACGTACGAAGCAAAGAAGGTTGTCTGCCCTCTAGGATTAGAAGTGGACAAGATACACGCTTGCCCAAATGACTGCATCCTGTACCGCGGTTACTATGAGAATTTGGTTGCATGCCCGGTATGCACTGCATTGCGGTACAAGATCAGACGAGATGACCCTGAAGGTGTTGAGGGCAAGGGCACTAGGAACAGGGTTGAAACGTTTGTTCAGAAACAAAGAGCATGCCAAGTTGATGCGATGGCACAAGGAAGACCGTAAGAAAGACGAGATGTTGGGACACCCCTGAAAGGACAATGATGTCGCCTAGAGGGGGGGGGGGGGGGGGGTGAATAGGCGGTTTAAAACTTTTCCGGTTTAGGCTTGATAATTGCGGAATAAAACTAGGTGTTTAAATTAACAAGCCGACAACCTAAATAAACTAGGCTCACCTATGTGCACCAACAACTTATGCTAAGCAAGATAAACAACAAGGTGATAGGAATAGAATACTTCAAGCACGAAGGCTATCACAATGTAAAGTGCATAAGTAAAAGCTCGGGTATAGAAATAACCGAGGCACGCGGAGACGAGGATGTATTCCCGAGTTCCTCCTTGTTAAGGGAGTACGTCTCGTTGGAGAGGTGTGAACCGACACAACGGTTCAACAACCACAAAGGTTTCACCTTCTTCTCCGATGAACCGCACCACAAAGGCTTGGTTCACCTTCCACTATCGGAATTCCTTCGAGGCGGAATCCGGAGCCTTTCAACAACAATCCGGGGCACAACCCACAATGGGATTGGGGGCTCCCGAACGGCCTCCAACAACAATCCGGGGCACAACCCACAATGGGATTGGGGGCTCCCGAACGGCTTCAAGTGACCACACAAGGGTCCAACCACCACAAAGGCGTCTAGGGTCCAAGGACCCAAGAGTAACAAGTTCACAAGCTTTCAACTTCCACGAATCCTCGTGGAGAGCACACCGATGCACCAAATGCAAAAGGCAAGAGCACAAGTGCTCAAATCCTTCACTCTCGAATTCCAACAAAGCAACAAATGCTTATGGGGGAATAAGAGAGGAAGAACAAAGAGGAGATGCACCAAGAACTCCAAGATCAAGATCTACTAGGTTCCCCTCACTTAGAGGAGAGATGGATTGGTGGAAATGTAGATCTAGATCTCCTCTCTCAAATCCCTCAAAGATATGCAAGAATCATGGGAGGAAATGAGAGAGGGGCAAGCTTTCCAAGGTCAACAATGGAGTAGGAGAGAGGGGAAAGTCGTGCTACCTTGGATGTCACAAGGAAGAAGAAGGGGAGGGGTATTTATAGCCCTCCCAGTTTTCTAGCCGTTGGGAATCGTCAGCTCGGAAATTTCCGAACTTGGTTCGGAAATTTCCGGGCTGACGGCCGGAAATTTCCGGACCTAAGTCCGGAAATTTCCGAACCCCGGAAATCTCCGGTAGGAAATCCGACTGAGAGACAGTTGAGTGCAGTGCAGAAAATCTTTAAGACTTGGCGGAAAACTTAACTTGGATGCCCGGAAATTTCCGAACCGTGACCGGAAATATCCGGACCCCGGAAATTTCCGGCTGAAAATCCGACTGAGAGCCAGTTGAGTGCAGTGCAGAAACTCTTTAAGACTTGGCGAAAAATTCTCCAGGTCGGAAATCTCCGGACTGGGGTCCGGAAATTTCCGGACCTCCGAAAACTGCAGAAACACCAGAACTGAAATAACTTTTGCAAATGAACTCCGAGTGAGGTGAAACCAACTTTGTTGGAAAGGTAGCGACGAGCACAGGGCTACAAAAAGTGGAAATATTGCATCCCATAAATAGAGCAAAGTCACCACACATGGCAAGGTGTGGGACTTTCCTCATGGTCGAACCGGCAATATTTCCGCCACCGAAAACGCAAGAAGTTTGCCAAAGTAAAACCGTTTTCGAAGCACTTGGGCTTGTCATGAGGAACACGACAAGCACCAAAACCCAACATCCAAAACACAACAAGATGAACGAATGAAATCCCGATTTGGATGAGCTAGCGCTTGGCATGAAGATGAACCAAGCTCTAATTCCTCACATGGATAAAAGCCAAATAAGAACCAAGAAATATGATATGCCAAGTATGCAAAGGTTTGAGCTCTCCACAAAGATGCGATCAAGTTACTCACTCGAGAGCCCCTCTTGATAGTACGCCTATCTATCCTATAGCCCTATCAAGATCATACCTTTGCCTTGAGCATTCCACTTGAGCTAGATGATGACTATCTTGATCTCTTCAAGTGGATCTTCTTTCTTGATTGCGCGTCCAAGCACATGCTTGATGAAGACTTCTCCAAATACTCCCCCATACACATAATGGGAGAGTCTCGCTTAGCTCCGTCTTCATGTATCCATAGCAAGCTCCAAGCATATGATCTTTTCGAGAAGCTTCTCTTGGTCTTGCACATCTCAACTTCAACATACGAGTCCAACACATGAACTCCACTATTCTCATGGACACGATCTATAAGATATCTCAATGCAAACATTAGTCCATAGAGATTGTCATTTAATTACCAAAACCACACATGAGGGAAAATGCTCTTTCAATCTCCCCCATTTTGGTAATTGATGACAATCTCTTTTGAGAGGGTTAATAATATGGAATTTAACGAACAAGAGTGGTTGCACTAACATCAAATACTACAAAGGTATGTGATGTTAGTCCATCCACATATACAGTGCAAACTCCCCCATAATTTATGCACGTGTGTATGAACATGAATTCATTGCATATATTGTCAACCATTACCGATGGTGGAGTTTCCACTATATATAAAACCAAGCAACGAATGCAAAGGCAAATATAGCAAAGTACAAAGCCAATTCCATACAACCCTCCAAAACTTCTCCCCCATTGGCAACGATTGCCGAAATGGGCGAAAAGATTTAGAAGGACAACATAATAAGATCTCCTTCATAAAGTGTGCATTTCTCATAATGTGAGTGAAATCAACTGCACATATCCAATGACGAATAGAGGGAGGGGATCAAACTATATTGAGGATCTAACGATTGCACAAGAAAGATAACAATTGAAATCCACTAGAGGGATACCAATTGCAAAAGAAAAGATGCATTCACAAAGAAGCAAACAATCAAAGAATCCAAAACCAATTGAGCAAAATAAGATATTATGATAAGATCAACCAAGTGTTCTAAAAATTCAAGAGGGAATTCCCCAAGGTACGTGCACAATTAGGATTTGTATTTCAATATAGTGTGCACAACATGGAATCCTCACTCCCTCCTAGATAAAATCGAACACAAGCACATGCAAGAGAATATAAATGAGAAAAGAAGTAAAACAACTTGCAACAAATAAAATGTTTTGCAACATGAGCAAGGAGCGGCACATAAAAGGATGGGTGTGAGATACAAAGACATTTTAGGAGACTAATACAAGGATGAGCAAACACATCAACATAGTCTTTCAAAAAGAGTTGCACATGGTGCATATCATGTCTTCCCCATTCCCACACACCAAAAGAGGTATAGCAAATAGCTCCACAAGCTTAGTAAAATGCACCAAGCATAACACATGGAAAATAAAGCTTGAGCCTTTTAGAAACCACCAAGGAGTCAAAAGCAATAAGAGGTGGTAACTAAAGATTTGGAATATCAATTAAAGATGTACTATTCTCACGTGTATAAGTTTCTAAGTAGACACTAATCACTAAGATATGGGTCTACAAATAAACATGTACACACAAGATAGATACACGGTAAAGATTATGATATCCAGGAGGAAGTCATAGATACACCAATAAGATCTTTGCTTAAAAGCATAGCACAAAGCCCAATTTTATCTTAAAGGAATATAAATGAACTTCCAACACATACTCATCATAGTATCAAAAATTATCCACAAGGGATAAAGGTTAACAAATGGATGCTCCGAGTAAGATAACAAGTATCACAAAACGCAAATGATTTTGAAAATTCATCAATGTTGCACCTGAGAGACTTTAAGTAGAAAGTGCTAGATTGACATAATTGGGATCGACAAATCATATTAATGAATATATAGTCCCCTTATATGTAATCATCCCGGCTTACTCACATTTGCAATAAAGACGTTTTGTAAGAACCAAAAATAATTGCAACCAAAGAGATTCATGCCATGAAATCAACCTACACAAGGTTGAAAGCTAGAAAAGTATGCATGAGGTAGATACTTGTTACCGAGATAGCATTGGTGATGTAGAAGATAAGAGCTCATGATCATCCAAGCTTGGCTCCAATAAGCACATGGTGACAACACCTTCCTTTTAGATGAGACAAGCTTCCAATGCATCTCCAATATACCTAAAACAAATTCAAGTACAAAAAGGTACCCAAACTCATTGGGTCCAAAGTAGTTAGAGCAACTACAATACATAGGACAAACTCCACATAAATATGTGCATATTGATATGAAATTGAATTTCATGCACATCTTAGCCATTTAGGATTTGATGGAGTTTATTCTATATATTGGATCAACGAAAGTACGCATGCCATAAGATATACATATAGTAAGTATGCATGCACAAGACTTTCAAGAACCAAATGAGATATAATTTGGAAAAAACACCAATTAAACCATGAAATCACACACAAGTGTGACAAGAAAAGGAATTGTCCAAATTATATCAAAGACCCAAATCAACACATGATTGAAGAAACCACTTTGAAAAGATAACAAATGAAAGCAAGAAACCAATTGAAGAAAATACCATTAAATAATAAACCAAACCCTCTACACTTTTCATGATGGCACAAAGTGCCAAGACGAAAAATGTTTGTCTTCCAAAGAGACACGTCATCGGGATCAAATACCAAATGAAGACAACTAATGTTCGAAAGCATATAGGATTGCTCCCCCAAGATGTGTGCATTATTTATGATCTTGCATTTGAATACAAAATGCACACAAATGAGATCATCACTCTCCATATATATAAACACTAGTCATATTCAAGAAAGGCAAGAAATTGCAATACCAATCTAAAGAATGATGTTCCACTCAAACTAGGATAGCTTCCCAAAGAATAGTGCATTATCAAAAAGTATGACTTTTGAATGTCAACGCACAAGAATTGGACCATTGCTTTTCCCAACTCAAGGAAGCACAAAACAAATTTCAAGTAGAGCAATAAAGGATCCAAAGGATACAAGGAAGACAAATAAGAGTTAGATCAAAAATAAATCCTTGGCAATTAAATAAGGCAATACAAAGCAAGAGCCAAAGTGAATATGATCAACATATTTACCCCAAATATGATTATCACTTGTCAAGACAAGTAATGTATGGAGATATTTCTCGATGGTGGATTGCAAGGATATATTCAAGATCATATTCACAAAACATAAGCATGAGGCAAAGGATAGGAATTAAAAGCCATGCTTAGATAGATAGATATTCTTGATAGCTTCACAAATCATGTGATAATGCAAAGCAACTCCAAGAAGTTGCTTGAATCAATTGGCTTCCCAAAAAGATATATGAGAACATATTTAGGGAAAGCCATACCAAGAACATCCTTCACAAACAAGATCCAAAAGAGTGAGAGACAAAGAGCATTTAACTAAATAGGAACTTGTTTGAGCACATGCCACATAGGAACAAGATAATTAGCAATATCAATTCTAGGTGGCAAAACCTCACATGTTCACATTTTCTAGGCTTGTAATATGCACATAGCTTATTACTCCCCCATAATGTGATAATCCATTTATTTTAAAACAAGAGGCAAACAAAACCAACTAGAGAAATTAATGGACATTATAGAATTTGAATTTCTCATGAGCATGACATACCACATAGAGAATAGATAAAATTGATATATCAAAACTAAGTGGTATTCCTCATGTACACACATTTTTAGGATTGTGAAGTGCACGAAGCATATCACTCTCCAAAAATGGATAGTCCATTTATCTCTCAAAGAGAGCCAACAAGATAAGATAGCAAATAAAAGCAATATGGCTCAAAACAAGTAGATGGTGTGCAAACCAAAATACACATACTTGATTTCTCAAGATAAGTAAGTAGAGAGCACAACACATACAAACACTAGCAAGGTACAAAACCTAACACATGCAAGGGTGCAAGCAACTTTCAATGTATATATGATTTAAATAAAAGTTACCGCAAGGAGGAACATTGGATATGAGATAGAACAATATAATCCATATGACTTGACTTGAGAGAATATAATTGATGAAGATCCCTTAATTCTTCATAGTGTAGCCAAGTCTCCAATGTCCTCCAACAACACCTATTGATCAAGTTTTAGCTTGTTGGTCCCCAACCACGTTGGGTCCTAAGAGGTTAGTCACAATAGGTTTGGCAACCCAAATGGTTCTTTTCTTGACACCACTTTGAGTACCAACATATTTGGCAAACACATTGCCAACCTTATCCTTCCGAAGAGAATAAACATCATCAACTATAATGGGGTTGGATAAGGTACCATTTGTGCATGAAGAAGCAAGGTGACCCTTCTCACGGCATAGGTAGCAACATCGACTTCCTCCTCTCTTTTTAGTTGGAGTCTTGACTTGAGGAGGGGTAGCTTGATTCTTCTTGGGAAGAGACCGTTCTTCAACTTGAGGAGCTTGAGTTTGAACTTGAGGCTTCTTCCCTTGTTGCTTCTCACTAAGAGCCTTCTTCTTCAAAGGGCAAGATCTAACATGGTGCCCTTCAACTTTGCACTTGAAGCAAACAATCTTGGCCGAGTCTTTGACTTGTTCTTGGCCCTTTTTCTTCTTAATGATCTTGGACTTGTTCTTGTTGTTTGAGTTGAATCCAAGTCCACTCTTATCATTGGGGCGTCTTTGAACACTCAACATATTGTCAAGTGTGGACTTGCCAACATGACGCTTTTCCAAGTCTTTCTTCAAAGAAGTGACTTGGGCCTTGAGCTCATTTAATTCCTCTACATGGTTAGTATCAACAAAAACACTAGAGGAAGTAGACGCTTCATTGTTAGAGCAACAAGGTATGGAAAGTAATTCATCACAAGATGTAGAAGCATTGTGAGTGGATGAATCACTCGGACTAGCACATGGCAATAAGGCATTTCTAGAAGAAGTTGTGCCAATATCCACATGAGGCTCACAAGATGTTACCTTTGTAGAGATAGTCTCATGAGCTAACTTTAGCCTAGCATGGGATGCTAGAAGATCATCATTAGAGGTAGAAAGCTTTTCATGACTTTCTTTCAATTTCCCATACTTACTAGATAGCAACTCAAGTTGAGCCCTTAGCTCAACATTCTCCTTCAAAATAGATGCTTCACAAGAGGTGGAGTTAGTAGCACAAGCACCATTATCATTAGAAATGGAAGAACACAATTTTGCAAGCTTATCATTATTAGATAGTTGAGTTTGGAGTTGATCATGAGACTTGATGAGGAGAGAGTGTTCACTTTCTAAAGCCTTGTGAGCTTTGTCAAGTTTCTCTATGTCCTCACTTAGTCTAGCATTGCCAACACCAAATTCAACTTTTTCCTTTTTAAACACTTTATATTTAGCAATAGCATGATCTCTTTCCTTAATGATTTTAGCAATAATAAGATCATTAGACTCATCAAGGGATTCAAGTTTCTCTTCAAGAGAAGACCTAAGCTCTTCTTCTTCTTCAAGAGAAGCGTTCAAAGAAGCTATGGTGATAGAGTCATCTCTCTCAATTTGACATTTCTCATCAAATTGACTTTCCAAATCCTCAATAAAGTCCCTACTCTTAATAATATAAGCAATGATTTCACATAGAGGAGGGATAGCTTTACTACCTTTGGGGAGAGCACCAAGTACCATCTCACCCATCTTGGTTAAGGATTCAAAGTCAAAACCTTCTTCATGAGAATCCTCATCCACATCATCACAATTTGGATTCGAGGTGGGAGACACCTCGGAATCCTTAGCCATAAGGCAAACATGATTAATGGTTGGGGGAGATGAAGAAATACTTGAAGCACCATTGAGGTCCATGTCTTGTTCCAACAAATGTTGGGATTCCTCTACATTGTTAGTCATGCAAATACTAGAGGATATGGAAGCATTATTTTCATGACAACAAGACATAGAGAGCATATCATCATTATATTTAGTTAAGCAACTATTACTTGATATGCAAGGATCATCAACTCTAGCATGTATGACATTTGGAGTGCTAGAAGAGTTTAAGTCCAAAGATAGAACATTACAATGTGCTAGAGAAGAAGTATAACCAATAGTAAGTTCACCATCACCAATGCAATTTCTATCACCACTCACCATATCATTACCTTGTGACGAATCACATGTTGGTGAAGTGGAAGAAGTTGTGAACTCATCACGGCCGGAGGTGGAGGGAGAACAATCATCCTCAATAATTTTGGACACTTCATATATATCTTGAAGCTTGGTCCAAAGCTCATGTGCATTTCGAAAAGGCATGATTGAAGCAAGAACTACATCGGTCAAAGCACATATAAGACCATTAGTAACTTGAGTCTCGAGATGAGAGTTTATCTCATCCTCTAAAGATAACTCTTGGGAATCCTTTGGAGGAGATAAACTCACATCTACAATCCTCTTCATATAATTTGGACCCATGGCCCTAAAAAGATTAAGCATGCGAATTTTCCAAACATCATAATTTGTGCCATCGAATATGAAAGTGGGATCGTGCACTAATTCTCTAAACGACATCTTTTACTCTCTAGGCGGTAAAGCCCAAAAAGAGAGCCTTGGCTCTGATACCAATTGAAAGGACAATGATGTCGCCTAGAGGGGGGGGGGGGGGTGAATAGGCGGTTTAAAACTTTTCCGGTTTAGGCTTGATAATTGCGGAATAAAACTAGGTGTTTAAATTAACAAGCCGACAACCTAAATAAACTAGGCTCACCTATGTGCACCAACAACTTATGCTAAGCAAGATAAACAACAAGGTGATAGGAATAGAATACTTCAAGCACGAAGGCTATCACAATGTAAAGTGCATAAGTAAAAGCTCGGGTATAGAAATAACCGAGGCACGCGGAGACGAGGATGTATTCCCGAGTTCCTCCTTGTTAAGGGAGTACGTCTCGTTGGAGAGGTGTGAACCGACACAACGGTTCAACAACCACAAAGGTTTCACCTTCTTCTCCGATGAACCGCACCACAAAGGCTTGGTTCACCTTCCACTATCGGAATTCCTTCGAGGCGGAATCCGGAGCCTTTCAACAACAATCCGGGGCACAACCCACAATGGGATTGGGGGCTCCCGAACGGCCTCCAACAACAATCCGGGGCACAACCCACAATGGGATTGGGGGCTCCCGAACGGCTTCAAGTGACCACACAAGGGTCCAACCACCACAAAGGCGTCTAGGGTCCAAGGACCCAAGAGTAACAAGTTCACAAGCTTTCAACTTCCACGAATCCTCGTGGAGAGCACACCGATGCACCAAATGCAAAAGGCAAGAGCACAAGTGCTCAAATCCTTCACTCTCGAATTCCAACAAAGCAACAAATGCTTATGGGGGAATAAGAGAGGAAGAACAAAGAGGAGATGCACCAAGAACTCCAAGATCAAGATCTACTAGGTTCCCCTCACTTAGAGGAGAGATGGATTGGTGGAAATGTAGATCTAGATCTCCTCTCTCAAATCCCTCAAAGATATGCAAGAATCATGGGAGGAAATGAGAGAGGGGCAAGCTTTCCAAGGTCAACAATGGAGTAGGAGAGAGGGGAAAGTCGTGCTACCTTGGATGTCACAAGGAAGAAGAAGGGGAGGGGTATTTATAGCCCTCCCAGTTTTCTAGCCGTTGGGAATCGTCAGCTCGGAAATTTCCGAACTTGGTTCGGAAATTTCCGGGCTGACGGCCGGAAATTTCCGGACCTAAGTCCGGAAATTTCCGAACCCCGGAAATCTCCGGTAGGAAATCCGACTGAGAGACAGTTGAGTGCAGTGCAGAAAATCTTTAAGACTTGGCGGAAAACTTAACTTGGATGCCCGGAAATTTCCGAACCGTGACCGGAAATATCCGGACCCCGGAAATTTCCGGCTGAAAATCCGACTGAGAGCCAGTTGAGTGCAGTGCAGAAACTCTTTAAGACTTGGCGAAAAATTCTCCAGGTCGGAAATCTCCGGACTGGGGTCCGGAAATTTCCGGACCTCCGAAAACTGCAGAAACACCAGAACTGAAATAACTTTTGCAAATGAACTCCGAGTGAGGTGAAACCAACTTTGTTGGAAAGGTAGCGACGAGCACAGGGCTACAAAAAGTGGAAATATTGCATCCCATAAATAGAGCAAAGTCACCACACATGGAAAGGTGTGGGACTTTCCTCATGGTCGAACCGGCAATATTTCCGCCACCGAAAACGCAAGAAGTTTGCCAAAGTAAAACCGTTTTCGAAGCACTTGGGCTTGTCATGAGGAACACGACAAGCACCAAAACCCAACATCCAAAACACAACAAGATGAACGAATGAAATCCCGATTTGGATGAGCTAGCGCTTGGCATGAAGATGAACCAAGCTCTAATTCCTCACATGGATAAAAGCCAAATAAGAACCAAGAAATATGATATGCCAAGTATGCAAAGGTTTGAGCTCTCCACAAAGATGCGATCAAGTTACTCACTCGAGAGCCCCTCTTGATAGTACGCCTATCTATCCTATAGCCCTATCAAGATCATACCTTTGCCTTGAGCATTCCACTTGAGCTAGATGATGACTATCTTGATCTCTTCAAGTGGATCTTCTTTCTTGATTGCGCGTCCAAGCACATGCTTGATGAAGACTTCTCCAAATACTCCCCCATACACATAATGGGAGAGTCTCGCTTAGCTCCGTCTTCATGTATCCATAGCAAGCTCCAAGCATATGATCTTTTCGAGAAGCTTCTCTTGGTCTTGCACATCTCAACTTCAACATACGAGTCCAACACATGAACTCCACTATTCTCATGGACACGATCTATAAGATATCTCAATGCAAACATTAGTCCATAGAGATTGTCATTTAATTACCAAAACCACACATGAGGGAAAATGCTCTTTCAACCCCGCTGATGGGTCGCAGTGGAGAAAAATTGATAGAACGTTTCCCGACTTTGCAAATGAAGCAAGGAACTTAAGGTTTGGTCTAAGTACAGATGGCTTTAATCCTTTTGGGAGCAGAGCAGCAGTCATAGCACCTGGCCCGTGACTCTATGTATCTATAACCTTCCACCGTGGTTGTGCATGAAACGAAAGTTCATTATGATGCCATTGCTCATCCAAGGACCGAAGCAACCCGGCAACAACCTTGATGTGTACCTCAGGCCATTAGTTGAGGAATTTTTACAGTTGTGGCAGGAAGAAGGTGTACGTGTATGGGATGAGTACAAATAGGAGGAATTTGACCTACGAGCGTTGCTGTTCGTAACCATCAATGATTGGCCTGCTCTTAGTAACCTTTCAGGACAGACAACCAAGGGATATCATGCATGCACACACTGTTTAGATAAGACTGATAGTGTATATTTGACTAACGGGGGGAAGAATGTGTACCCTAGGCATCGTCGTTTTCTTCCACCCAATCATCCCTTAAGAAAAAAAGGCAAGCATTTTGGTGAGGCGGAAAAAGGGAAGAAGCCTAACCTTCGTTCTGGTGCTGATGTATTTGATATGGTTAAGGATTTGAAAGTAATATTTGGAAAGGGTCCTGGCAGCCTAAAAGTTCCGAATGACGCTAACGGACACGCACCCATGTGGAAAAAAAAATCTATATTTTGGGAGCTACCCTATTGGGAAATCCTAGAGGTCCGCTCTTGTATCGACGTGATGCACGTGACGAAGAATCTTTGCTTGAACCTTCTAGCCCACTTGGGTGTGTATGGGAAGAATAAAAAAGATACACCGGGAGCACGAGAGGACCAGCAACGTTTGAGAGAAATGGACGGCATCCATCAAGAGCCGTTTGAAGGTCCTGCCAGCTATACTCTTACGAAAGAAGAGAAGGACATATTTTTTGAGTGTCTGAGTAGTATGAAGGTCCCATCCGGATTCTCATCGAACATAAAGCGAATAATAAATATGGCTGAGAAAAAATTCCAAAACCTAAAGTCTCATGACTGCCACGTGCTTATGACCCAATTGCTTCCGGTTGCATTGAGGGGGCTTCTACCGGAAAGTGTTCGACTACCCATTGTGAAGTTATGTGCATTCTTGAATGCAATATCTCAGAAGGTAATCGATCCAGTGAGTCTACATACCTTACAGATTGATGTGGTTCAATGTCTTGTCAGTTTCGAGTTGGTGTTCCCACCATCCTTCTTCGATATTATGACGCACCTGATAGTTCACCTAGTCGAAGAGATTTCCATCCTCGGTCCTGTATTTCTACACAATATGTTCCCCTTTTAGAGATTCATGGGAGTCTTAAAGAAATATGTTCATAACCGTGCTAGGCCTGAAGGAAGCATCTCCAACGGCTTTGGAACAGAGGAGGTCATTGGGTTTTGTGTGGACTTTATTCCTGATTTTAAGCCGATTGGTGTTCCTGAATCGCGGCATGAGGGGAGATTGAGTGGAAAAGGCACTCTCGGAAGGAAAACAATGATCTGTATGGACGGTCATTCTTTAACTGAAGCACATTACACAGTTCTGCAGAATTCCACCTTTGTGGCTCCTTATATTGAGGAACACATGAATATTGTACGGTCCAAAAACCCGGAGATGGATGACTCCTCGATAACAGAAGCACACAAGGCGAATTTCAGCGGTTGGTTGCAAGCACATCTCATGAATAACAACACTGGTGACATGGAGTTGTTCGACTTGGCCAGCGGACCATCTTCGACCATATCAACTTTCCAAGGGTACGAGATAAATGGGAATACATTTTACACGATGACACAAGATAAAAAGAGCACCAACCAAAACAGCGGTGTCCGCTTTGATGCAACAAACGACGATGGAAGTAAGGACACATATTATGGTTACATAGAGGAGATATGGGAACTTGACTATGGTGCTTCTTTTAAGATCCCTTTGTTTCGGTGCAAATGGGTCAAGATGACAGGGGTACATGTAGATACCCAGTACGGAATGACAACGGTGGATCTCCAGAATCTTGGGTACCTAAACGAACCATTCGTCCTAGCCAATGATGTGGCTCAAGTTTTTTATGTGAAGGATATGTCTACTAGACTGAATAAAAGAAAAGAAAAGCAAGACAAAACATTATCCGGTGATACCAAGCGCCACATAGTTCTTTCAGGGAAAAGAAATATCGTGGGAGTGGAGGACAAGACAGACATGTCAGAAGATTACAATAAGTTTGATGAAATCCCACCCTTCAAAGTCAATATTGACCCAACTATCAGGTTAAACAATGAAGATACTCCATGGTTACACAGCGCATATAAGAAAGCGAAACACTAGTTGATGTGTAATAATGTTAAACCTTTTATGTAACTATATGTGTCAGAAGCTGTAATAATGTATTCCGCGCCATCACGCCGCCTTATTTCAAGTTATTATTAGTTTAATTATAAAATATAATGCAAAAGATCTAAGTTTACCTCATATTTAATTGAAAATGACAAAATGGTTATTATTATAAAATTATTTTAAGAATCAGAAAATGATTTTATATTAGTTATTCAAATTGAAACACTATTCATGTTCCAATTTTTGTCAGAATCCAAATTTGTAGTCAGAACTTATTCAAATGTATGTTCAACCTCTTTTGAAATCACAAAATGAAAAATAATTGAGATTTGGCGCAAAAACACACGTTTAGTCGCGGTTGGAGCCACGAACCGCGACTAAAGGTGTGGCACCGCGCGCGAAAACTGAGCGGCCGAAAACTCAGCAGGTCGCGGTTCGTGGCTCCAACCGCGACTAAAGGGGTACCTTTAGTAGCGGTTGGAGCCACGAACCGCGACTAAAGGTCTGAGGTATATATACTTCTTCTTCACAATCCCGGTTCAATCCACGAACCGGGACAGCGCTAAGGAACCACCCAGGACGCCGCCAGTCTGCCCAAATCGAGCGCGCCGCCGTCCGCTGCCGAGCTCCGTCTCGCCGCCGTCCGCTGCCGAGCCGTTCCCCGACGACGCGCTGCTCTAGCCGTGGCCTCTTCGCCCTCGTCTCCGACACGTACGCTCCGGCCGCTCTCCTTCCTCGTCTCCGACGCAGCGACGCCGCGCCACCGTGCCTGCCCCTGCCCCCGGCCTCCTCCTCCTCACAAGGTACGGCATCTCCTTCCTCCTCTCTCACACAATATCGAATTAGGTTGGGTTTAGCTAGGGTTTGCATATTAGGTTCGAATTTTACATATTAGGTTCGAATTAGAGTTCCATTTTGCTAATATTTTTTAATATCTATCAAATGCTAGTTAAGTTGCTAGTTTAGGTCTTATTTTTTAGTTACTATATACTGTTTTTGCTACTGTTTTTTAGGATGTTAATTACAATGCAAAGTACTTGTGCAATTTTTAAATTCCAAGTTCAAATGCTAGAATTATTGTTAGGAAAATGCTATTGTTCTTTAGTTGCTAGAGTTATGTGCAATGTGTTGATTAATATTTGTGAAAATGCTATTTGTGACAATGTGTTTTTATGCAATGTGTTGATTAATTTGTGATGCAATGTTAAGTGAATTGCTACTGTTAAGCTCCATTGTCATGCTGACGTCAGCATGACTACTTTTGGCCGATGATTAGATGGTTGCATCTTCAGGGAGGTGTGAGTGAACCATGTTGTCTGAACATATATGCAATGTTCATTCCACATTGTTCGCTGACACCATCCCTGAAGCAATTCTATATGAGGCCTTGTTGTCTGTTTTGCAATGTTAGGAAGTTTGTAAATTAGTGTGTTAGCAAATTGTTATAGTATTTTAGTGTCTTCAATTTAGAATTTAGAAATATTGTTTTAGTACTTAGTTGAATTTAGTTGATTGATTTAGGAATTTAGTGTCTTCAATTTAGAATTTAGAATTTAGGAATTTAGAAATATTGTTTTCGTGTCTTAGCAAATTGTTATAGTATTTTAGTGTCTTAGCAAATTGTTGTTTCTTAGCAATAGGAATTTAGTTGATTTAGGTCTTCAATTTAGAATTTATAATTTAGAACTATTGTTTTAGGACTTAGTAGTTGAATTTAGAATTTAGCAATATGTTGGAATTTAATACAATGTCTTTGAATTTTACAATGTTTTATACAATGTCTTGGATTTTAAGAGTTAATGTAAAGATTCATAGTTTCAAGATGGACGGGACTATGGATGTCCGGGACTGGGCTCCGCCGGGTTGGCACTGGGAGGTGCTACCTTCCGATGTGCGCAGATTGGTGAGGAATGAGGGAACCATCATCGACCCGGAGCTTCTTTGGTGGCGGTCACGTGGGCCCCGACGGGTACAGAGGGTGCCGGCCCCCGTGGAGATGGTACGCCGTCGTGTCGGGGCGGAGGACGAGCACGTCCGTCGGTACATGGTCGCGTTGGATGTCCATCCGTCCAACACTTGGCAGCATCTTCAGGGATCTCACATTAGTTATGATCCTGTTTGGGTTCCTTCACTTTGGGTTTTCACCGCACGCGGCATGTTTCCGGCGGTTCGACGTCCATTTTGATTAGCGTGATGTATTATGGATGCGATATATATTATTATGACTTGTAACTAATTGATGTTATTGCTACTACTACTTTCAATGTCCCTCTTTGTTGTTATTTCTACTACTTTTAATCTTTATTTAATCCTTTTTCTTTATAGTTAAAGCTATGGACCACAATGGTAACGGTAGAGATCCTCAGGAAGATGCATTGTTGAACATGATAGGGGAAAGCCGACCAGAAGATGTAGAGAACTTTGTAGATGACGGCTCACAATATCTGAATGATGATGGGTATTGCTTGTTGGAAGATTTGTTACAAGGAGACTACAACCCGCAAACAAGTATTGATGTCGATACTAGCGCTGGGCCCCCAACCTGCAAGTCCTCCGATGTAAATATTTAAGTCTTTGCTCATGATATATATCACTAGTTAGACCTTCACACATTGAGCATATATTAAACGAATGTTTTTTGTAGACCTCCAAATCGAACAAATCCTCCGACCAAAAAGTGGGACGAGAAAATGCACATGAGGATTGATGTAGTCAGTGCCGATGGGATCCCTTTTGAGCCCAAAAAGAGCGTGACAGCATTTACAAATCAAGCAGGAGTTCTTGTTAGGGATATGATCCCGATCACCTGTCGAGAATGGAATAAGCCAGCAAGAGCCGACAATATAAGTTTTGTCTCTGACGAATTAAAGAAATCTATTTGGGAGAAGCTGATATCACACTTCACTCTGCCGAAGATGGACACCCCGGAGCAAACAAAGGCCATGATGGACAAAGTGAAGGCGTGGATCCTTAAGAAGATGGCCACACAATTCTGTAACCACAAGAAAAGATTGTGGGCGACTTATGTCAAGAGCGGGAAAATTACTCCGGAGTTCAAGGGAACTCAAGAGAGGTTACGTGCTCAATGGGATGATTTCAAGACGTACAAGGAATCGGAATAAGCTATAGCACGGTCGAAAAAGAACGCGGATAATGCCGCGCTGAAGATATATCATCATAATCTGGGGACAGGTGGCTACAGGACTGCCAGGCCTAAGTGGGATAAACTTAAGGCTGAAATTAAGGCAAAAGGGCTATCTCCAGGTACAGAGAAAGTGCCCGAAAGAGCAGGAAATTTCCTAATGGCGCATGGTATGACGTTGGATATGGAAACAGGGGAGTTGGTTCTTCGTGATCCGATGAAAAAAGCAGTGTTGACTCCCCTCAAGGATCTTGAAACAGCAATAGCCGAGGTGGAGGCGGGAACTTTTGTTCCTGATAGAGATAACGACGAACTGACAAAGGCACTCAAAAATCCTGAGCACGGAGGACGCGTACGAGGCTATGGATGTGTTACCTGGAAGATAGGGTTTCATGAGAACATAAACACTTATAGAAACCGAGCGAGAGCACAAAAGAGGAGGGAGCAGCAGGCGGCAGACCGGCTGAAGAATGTGGAAGAAAAGAACGAGCAGCTCTTTGCGCTGTATTCTCAGATGCAGGAGCAAATATCAAGCCGTCCAGAGGGAGAACACATGTACATAGATCCCGCACCCGACTGCCGGAGAAGCAGCATGGCTTCCACGGCGTTGCATGTCAGCGTTGATGATGCACAGGTTGATGTGTCACCGATGGAGCGCTACCCCGTGGACAATATCGAAGAGAAGACTGATTGTGAGCTACACCAGTCATTGAAGAATATATCCATGAAGGTGGCCGTCGGCTTTGCTTTGAAAGTTGATCCTGCAGCGCGTTGGCATGGCCGCGAGATTCCAGCTGGGTATGCTCGTGTCGGGGTGGATGAAATTCTATCCGGATGTGAGACATTGGAGATTGACTTCGCTGGCCCTGAAGGGGAGTCGACCCTGGGAGAAGTCTTGCATGGAGTTATTTTATGGAAAAAGAAATACATCATATTTACAGGCAACTTGCAAAGGACTAAGGCTCCCTCAGCTCCACGTCGATCATCGCGGCCTGATGCTCCATCACCTCCACCTCGATCATCGCCGCCTAAGGCTCCCTCACCTTCACCTCGATCATCGCCGCCTAAGGCTCCCTCACCTCCACGTCGATCAATGCCGCCTAAGGCTCCCTCACCTCCACGTCGATCATCGCCGCCTAAGGCTCCCTCACCTTCACCTCGACCATCGCCGCCTAAGGCTCCCTCACCTCCACGTCGATCATCGCCGCCTAAGGCTCCCTCACCTTCACCTCGATCATCGCCGCCTAAGGCTCCCTCACCTCCACCTCAACCATCGTCGCCTCTTTCTGCGCCTAAGGCTCCCTCATCTACGCCTAAGGCTCCCTCATCTGCGCCTAAGGCTCCCTCATCTACGCCTAAGGCTCCCTCATATACGCCTAAGGCTCCCTCATCTACGCCTAAGGCTCCATCATCTACGCTTAAGGCTCCCTCATCTGCGACTAAGGCTTCCTCATCTGCGCCTAAGGCTCCCACATCTTCCACGCTGCATCAGCGGACTCGATCTTCGGCGCCGCCCACTCAGTACATTGGAGTAAAGCGGAAGTGCCCGACTCCGCCTACTAAGGAGAAAGTGTCACCGCTCCCCAAGGGTCGTCCCACGGAGAATAAGAGGCAGCAGAGAGCCGACGTTGCCCAGCTTGGACAACAGAAAAAACAATCGATCGTTCCGTTGAAGGTGGCATCCCCAATTGTATTACCAGAAAAGTTTGAAGAAATTCCTGGTCCGACGATTGGTGAAATGCTAGGCCTAGTTGAAACCGGCATGGCTCCCCTGGCAAGGCAATTTGTCATGGGGAAGGAACTGGTCACAGAGGCGGAGTTGGCACTGCTACCTCCAAGGATGCGAGAATTAAATCAGTGGTACATGGAGCGCACAAAAGACGGCCAAACAATGATGTCTCTTACATATAAAGATGAACATTACTTCATCGGAGAACAGACAATCCATATTGATTTTGATGAATTATGGCAGTTATTCAATATGGAAGCCCTCGACAAATGTATCATGAGCTGCTATTGTCTGTAAGTGATTAATTTTTATTTCTGTTATTAATTAAGTCTCACTACATACATTCGTTCATATGCTATTATGCAGAAAGAAGATTCTCGAATGTAAGAGGATGCCTAATTATCAAGTTGGGTTCGTTGACCCGGATCGAGTTCATGTACATAACCTAGAACAGTTTCCGGAGGAAACGGAGAACAACTTGTTCAATGCATTGAAGTAACAAAATTATAAAGATGTGATTTTGTTTCCTTACAACTTCAGTTGAGAGTGTTCTTACTGTCTTGTACACATTAACTTTTCGCTCTGACTAAATGTTGATGAACGTGTGCAGCTACCACTGGATTCTCTTTAACATTCAAATTGACCGTGGGATAGTTGAGATCGAGGACTCAATATCGCATACCTTGGAGTATTACGCAAGCATTACTGATATGCTTCAAAAGTAATTTCAATCGTTATTACACTATATCGGCCTCTTTATTTTCCTGTGTTCTAGTTATTAATATCTTCTTTATTCATTTTATTTGTAGGGTATGGAAGCGGTTCACAAGATCTGAGGGTGGTCATTTTAAATCAGATCTGACCTTTAAACAAATCCCCGTAAGTATAGTACTCATTTTAATTCAAGTTTTAATATCGGATTGTCCTGTTTCATTATTATTTGACTCTATTTTCGTAAAGTGCGAGAAACAGCTACCGGCGACTAATCTATGTGGATACTTCGTTTGCGAGTACGTGCGCACGTGTGTCAGTGCGCGGACTTCTCCACATGTACGTTCAACATTAATATATATATTCAGAGTTTTACTTTTGTTAATGACAATTTATATATTCATATCGACCTTCTATTTGATACAGAATGTGGCTTTACGGTCGCAACTCCCAGCAAAGCAACGCATAAGAGAAATTCAAGAGGAAATTGCTGGTTTTTTGCTTGACGAGGTCATAGCCCCAATAGGAGAATACCATGAAAACCCATAAGTGATATTCATGTAATTCTCGTGTTCGGAAGACACTCGTGTGTATATATGATCGAATGTATATATATGTTTGTACGACTGACTCGTTATATTATATATGCATGTATGCTTAATTTAGACTCGTCATACAATATATGCATCGATGTGTGTAATTGTACCGTACGAATAATAGCTTAAATCATAAATAAAACAGAAAACAGAAAACAAAATAAAAAAACCTAAAACCTAAAACCTCTCGCACTTTTAGTCCCGGTTTGTAATACAGACCGGGACAAAAGGTTATGGCCTGAGCAGCTCGCCTATGAGCCCACGTGGATGCTATTTGTCCCGGTTGCAGACGGGACCGCGACTAAAGGGGCTGGCCTTTAGTCCCGATTCCGCAGTCCCGGTTTTTAAACCGGAACAAAAGGCCCTTACAAACAGGGACTGTTAGACTGTTTTCTACTAGTGTTTGCCCTTGGAAGCGGCCATCTCCTTGTACCTCAAGCCGGCAATTGTCTCCTATGAACAATAGCATAGACAATCAAAACACACATAACAATAGCATAGACAATCAAAACACACATATGTACTCACATAGTCACTCTCCATGGTTCCACTAGGCGGTGCATCCCTCACTTGGTCCATGGCCGCACTCCAACGAGCACATGCGGGCTTCATGAACTCCCACCGGCATTGAAGCGACCGGTATGACCGAGAGATGAACCCTTGGTTCTTCGGCTTGATCTTGCAATAGGTGTCCTCGATGTGTTGCCAATACCGTTTACCGGTTTGATCGACACCGACGCCTCCATCCATCCCCACATGTGCCCAAGCACGAACCAAGAGAATATCTTCCGCCCCGGTATAGTTTGTCGAGCGCACGCTGGGCCGGGCAGCGGCGGTGAACGCCTCCTCCTCTATCTCGGCCACCTCCTCGTCGTCATCCCCATCTTCCTCCTCCTCGGCATCACCTTCCGGTTCCAAGTCATCACCAACCCTAAAGGGTTCTAGAGACGGAGCCCCGAGGTCCACCTCCGCGTCTTGGAGAAGGTCCATGAACGTCGTCGACGGTGCGGGCATTTCCTCGACCACCTCGTGTGCGGCGGGCGGAGGTTCGGCGACGGCGGCCGCGGGCTTCTTCCGTGACTTGGGCACGGCCTTCTTCACGACCTTCTTCACGGCCGGGGACGCCCCCGCGGCGATCTTGGAGGCCGCAGCACCTCGCGGCCCAAGCGACGGCGTCTTCGGACGGCTCTTGGGGCGGGCGGCGGCCGGGGCGATGGAGGAGGCGGGCGGGGCGGGGGTGGGGGCGGGCGGGGCAAGGCCAGCACGCCGCCGCTTGGCGCCGATGTGCGTCGCGGCGACCACATCCGCAACCTGCGCCTGGCTCGGGGCGGCCAGCGCCGGCGTCGCGGAGGCAGGCGCGGATGGGGGTCGGGCGACGGCCGGGGCGAGGGAGGAGGCGGGCGGGGCGGGGGTGGCGGCGATTGGCGGCTTCGAGCGCGGCGGCGGCGGGAGGAAGGCGACGGGGCGGAAATTTCCCTCCCGCTCTCGGAGGATGCAGAATAGAGGTTGGGGTTGTTGAACCCTCTCCAACCCTCACTTTTAGAGGTTGGGAGGGCGACCCGGGGTCCAACCTCTAATTTTTTTTAGGGGTTTAGGGGTTCTACTCTTTGTGTTTTTTTTGTTCCAACCCGTAAAAAAGCAGTTATTTCTAAGTGTTTAGGGGTTTGAGGGTACTACTTATAGAGCTAGATCACTACAAGCAGTGCCAGCAACCACTCCACCCAAAAAACACACAAAAAAAAATACTTTCGGAGCATAGTGGAACTCCCACCCACCCCAGCCCTAATCCAGAGCTTAAACTCATCTATGATCCTGTCTACCAAGACAGTGATCGAAAACTGCTGTGACACATTGTTGAAAAGCCTGGCATTGCGCTGCTTCCATATGCTACGGCTGACCAGGAGCACGAAAGCATCAAACATCTTCTTGTTACTAAGAAGGGGATGAGACAAGGAGATCCTTCTCTCCCATTCTTCTTAATATAGCTGTAGATGTGTTAGCGGTTTTAACTGAGAGAGCTAGAGATTAAATCTTTAGTGCATAACCAGATAGATGATGATTTAGTTATGTTACAGTATGCGGATGACAGAAGATGTTCCAGGATGATCCATACTCTGTGAAAAAATTAAAAAATATCCTCTGTACCTTTGAGCACTTGTCGTGCTTAAAAATTAATTTCTTAAAGAGTGAAATTGTCTGTTTTTTGACAAGCTAAGAACAAAACAGTACAGTATACTTCTATTTTTACGTATCGAAGAGGAACTTCCCTTTAAGTATTTAATTTTGAAGCTTTGCCATTATGGGTAGAAGCTTTTGGTGTGAAAGACAAGATCATGTTGTCGACAGGGATAACTGCGCTGATATGGACGATCTGGAAGACCAGAAATAGAGCCTGTTTTGACAGAGTTTTCCAAGGATCCGTCTACAATTATATTTCAGATTTCTCACTACCTCTCATATTGGGCTGGTTTGGAGAGAGTAAATCTTTGAAGCCTTCAACACAAAGGGGCAAAGCTGCTAACACCGGTGGCGGCTAAGTGTTTCACAGGAGGCAGGGATGGGGGCCTATGGTGATGAGGACTGAACCATGAAACAATCTCATATAAACCCCCCTGTGTGCTGCCTTCGAGTGAATGATGTTGTCGTTTCAGCTCTGTTTTTGCTGCTGATCAGTTCTATTCTCTCTGAGACCTTGTTAAAAGAACTGTAATGATGTAATGGTCTAGGATTTATGAGTAGAATGATCCTGTAATGGACATGCTCCGAAGGTGTATTAGACTATTAGGATGAAAAACCTGTAATGTTGTAGGATTTTTGGTAGCAGTTTCCTCAGTCTGTTGGCTGGTTTTAGCGGTGTAGTGGTTTAGGCGTCTCTTGCATATTTTTGGTAGTTGCCAGTTTGGTGGCTGTTGTGATGTCTATTTCAAGACTTTCTATTGTCAATTTTCATTTTCAATAATAAAAAAAAAGTGAGATTGTTGGAGTTATTTTTCTCTGAGGAGTGCGGCTCCCCTACTTATTGGAAAGAAACAATACATGAGATTTAATATTCGTGCATAATGGCATTTTCAAGAAAAAACAACTTGTTGCGACATTCTAAACTGCCATTAACACGTGGCATACAATATTTTTTCTGTGCTCAAAATTACCACGAACATATCACTCACGAGCTCAAGTGCTCACTTAATTTAAAAATCAGATATTATATTTACAAGTTTCAAAAAATCTCAAACAAAATACTAGATGTAGTGAATGTTGTATCTTAAAAGTATGCAAAATTGCAATAGTAATTATTTTTTAACTCGAGCCTACACAAAAATGAGAGATCTTTTATAGTTTTGGAAATATGCATTATTCAGTATAATGGGATTCATACCTTTTTATTTTGGTGTAGCTCAGACAAAATATCTTAAAATGGGATTCAACACGTTCTTAGGATACATCATTAAATATATCAAGATTGTTTTCTTGATTGTTTAAAGTTACTAGTAATCTACGTGTTGAAATCTTAAACCAAAAAAACAAGTTATAAATGCATTTTTCTATGTGTACTACAAAACACTTTAGATTTCAATCTTGTATGACATTGTCTCTCAGCTAAGGTTTTGGTTACCGGCCGGTAACCGGACATCTCACCAACCCCCGGGGCAGGCAGTGGCGGAGCCGCATGGACCCCGGGTGCACAGGCACTCGGGTAGTTTTTTCCTGCCTTGTAATTAGCCAAAAAAAAATAGTGTGTGCACCCCTGTAATCAACGATTAGTGCACCCTGGTGAGCTTAATCAGTACGTATTACATAGTAGTGCACCTTGATTGAATTTTCTCTAACTCCATCACTGGGCCGGTTACCAGAAACCTTAGCTGAGAGATGCAAGAACCACTATATATTTGACCAGTATAGTTGTAAAATGATACTAAGCTACTCTGGATTTTTCTGACATATTTTAATTTGGCTATGACCTTACGGTTTCTAGTCAAGTGTTGGTTGCGAGATTTGTTCCCGCCAAATCTTGTACCTCAGATCAATCTCCCATCTTCTCTCATCACCTCCCTCGAACTCGTCGAATCTACGCCTGTCGGTTAGTTCATCGTGCAATCCATGGCACCCCCTACCACGACGACGAGTCGACCACAAGCATACCTACTTTTCCACAGCTTCGAGTAGTTTTTAGCCCTTTATTTTGGATTTCCCGCTGATTGGTGCTGAGGTTGAAGGTAGCTGGATGAAAACTTTGCAAGTATGAAGCTGATGCCTAGCTCTGAGTACCAAAATGTATTTCTTCCCCAACGTCTCCTATTCCGAGGAGATTTACTATCCTCTGCTAGCTCTTTCTCCATTTTGTTGTTGCTCTATTGGTGGTTGTGCGTGATTTTTTTCCTTCTACACCTCACTCTCTCCTTCTCCTCATTCAAGTAGGAGTACATATTTGCGTGTTGTCAGGAAAACTAGTGAAACATATAGTCCAAGGGAGCAGAGGCGGAGCTTAGTTGATGCCAGGGGGACGCCCCCCCCCCCCCCCCCCCCCCCCCCACCACCCACCCCCCACACACACACCAGCCCATGAAAAATTGCAAAAATCAGTGTATTTTGACCCATTTATATTTAAAAAAACAGTGATGTATGGTCCATTTACCCCCCCCCCCCCCCACCAGTTCAGCCCAAGCTCCGCCACTGCAAGGGAGACTCGTGCTCTCTTCGTATACTGGTGAAACATATGGTCCTGCTATCTCTGATGATGGTATCTTGAGCGCACTTATTGCTTGGCAGGTGACACTATAATGGGTATCTCGTTGATCCGTCTTGAAAACGCTTCTGATGCAAGGACAAGTGGACAACTACAGCCTACTCATGAAATCAAAGTGCGATGGCAGATACCCGTCAAAACCAGTTGTTGAGGAAAAGTCTAGAAACTCTCTCGGAAACGAAGCGACTATTTTCTACAATCCATTAGTGACTTCACAAAACGAAATTGAAGATGAAAACATAGACGAGAATCTAGAGAACATCAACCTATGCTTCACCATTTCCACTGGAACAAGTCATTTTTGTGGATGTTACCACCAACATGCCATTTTTGCTCCCATGAGTGGACATCAGGACTATCCACCAAGGAATAAAGAACAAACATGTTATACATTACTAGTGGACTTAAAACTTCCCAGCTCCTGCTCAACCATGTCAACTGTGCAATGCAAAATGTGTACATCCAATTTCTGTCTCATCTCCCTTTCAAAGAAATAGTACTCGTCTGATCCGTATAAAGTGTCGCCGGCCTAGTAGTGTTTTGAACTGACGATGTACACTTTTTGCGACAATTAAACTGGATCGGAGGTAGTACAACCTTTTCAGCGTTTCACAGTACATAGGCTTACACAAGTCTGCTTTTCCCCCAAGGTGACATTACAACTTACAACATCAGCATAATGAAACAAGGTTACATACAGATGTTGATGGACATAGTGCAGAAGAATAAGGGGGGAGTGGTGTATCCAAAAACCAGTGGACCCTATCTCCAAAAACATTACAACACAGGGGGGCGCCCCCCCCTCCCCACCCCCACCAGCCCATGAAAAATTGCAAAAAACTGTGTATTTTGACACATTTATATTAAAAAAACAGTGATGTATGGTCCACTGTGTATTTTGACACATTTATATTAAAAAAAGTTACTAGTAATCTACGTGTTGAAATCTTAAACCAAAAAAACAAGTTATAAATGCATTTTTCTATGTGTACTACAAAACACTTTAGATTTCAATCTTGTATGACATTGTCTCTCAGCTAAGGTTTTGGTTACCGGCCGGTAACCGGACATCTCACCAACCCCCGGGGCAGGCAGTGGCGGAGCCGCATGGACCCCGGGTGCACAGGCACTCGGGTAGTTTTTTCCTGCCTTGTAATTAGCCAAAAAAAATAGTGTGTGCACCCCTGTAATCAACGATTAGTGCACCCTGGTGAGCTTAATCAGTACGTATTACATAGTAGTGCACCTTGATTGAATTTTCTCTAACTCCATCACTGGGCCGGTTACCAGAAACCTTAGCTGAGAGATGCAAGAACCACTATATATTTGACCAGTATAGTTGTAAAATGATACTAAGCTACTCTGGATTTTTCTGACATATTTTAATTTGGCTATGACCTTACAGTTTCTAGTCAAGTGTTGGTTGCGAGATTTGTTCCCGCCAAATCTTGTACCTCAGATCAATCTCCCATCTTCTCTCATCACCTCCCTCGAACTCGTCGAATCTACGCCTGTCGGTTAGTTCATCGCGCAATCCATGGCACCCCCTACCACGACGACGAGTCGACCACAAGCATACCTACTTTTCCACAGCTTCGAGTAGTTTTTAGCCCTTTATTTTGGATTTCCCGCTGATTGGTGCTGAGGTTGAAGGTAGCTGGATGAAAACTTTGCAAGTATGAAGCTGATGCCTAGCTCTGAGTACCAAAATGCATTTCTTCCCCAACGTCTCCTATTCCGAGGAGATTTACTATCCTCTGCTAGCTCTTTCTCCATTTTGTTGTTGCTCTATTGGTGGTTGTGCGTGATTTTTTTCCTTCTACACCTCACTCTCTCCTTCTCCTCATTCAAGTAGGAGTACATATTTGCGTGTTGTCAGGAAAACTAGTGAAACATATAGTCCAAGGGAGCAGAGGCGGAGCTTAGTTGATGCCAGGGGGACGCCCCCCCCCCCCCCCCCCCCCCACCACCCACCCCCCACACACACACCAGCCCATGAAAAATTGCAAAAATCAGTGTATTTTGACCCATTTATATTTAAAAAAACAGTGATGTATGGTCCATTTACCCCCCCCCCCCCCCCCCCCCCCCCAGTTCAGCCCAAGCTCCGCCACTGCAAGGGAGACTCGTGCTCTCTTCGTATACTGGTGAAACACATGGTCCTGCTATCTCTGATGATGGTATCTTGAGCGCACTTATTGCTTGGCAGGTGACACTATAATGGGTATCTCGTTGATCCGTCTTGAAAACGCTTCTGATGCAAGGACAAGTGGACAACTACAGCCTACTCATGAAATCAAAGTGCGATGGCAGATACCCGTCAAAACCAGTTGTTGAGGAAAAGTCTAGAAACTCTCTCGGAAACGAAGCGACTATTTTCTACAATCCATTAGTGACTTCACAAAACGAAATTGAAGATGAAAACATAGACGAGAATCTAGAGAACATCAACCTATGCTTCACCATTTCCACTGGAACAAGTCATTTTTGTGGATGTTACCACCAACATGCCATTTTTGCTCCCATGAGTGGACATCAGGACTATCCACCAAGGAATAAAGAACAAACATGTTATACATTACTAGTGGACTTAAAACTTCCCAGCTCCTGCTCAACCATGTCAACTGTGCAATGCAAAATGTGTACATCCAATTTCTGTCTCATCTCCCTTTCAAAGAAATAGTACTCGTCTGATCCGTATAAAGTGTCGCCGGCCTAGTAGTGTTTTGAACTGACGATGTACACTTTTTGCGACAATTAAACTGGATCGGAGGTAGTACAACCTTTTCAGCGTTTCACAGTACATAGGCTTACACAAGTCTGCTTTCCCCCAAGGTGACATTACAACTTACAACATCAGCAGAATGAAACAAGGTTACATACAAATGTTGATGGACATAGTGCAGAAGAATAAGGGGGGAGTGGTGTATCCAAAAACCAGTGGACCCTACCCACCAGCCCATGAAAAATTGCAAAAAACTGTGTATTTTGACACATTTATATTAAAAAAACAGTGATGTATGGTCCATTACCCCCCCCCCCCCCCCCCCCCCCCCCCGGCCCAGTTCAGCCCAAGCTCCACCACTGCAAGGGAGACTCGTGGTCTCTTGGTATACTAGTGAAACATATAGTCCTGCTATCTCTGATGATGATATCTTGATCGCACTTATTGCTTGGCTGGTGACACTATAATGGGTACTCGTTGATCCGTCTTGAAAACGCTTCCGATGCAAGGACAAGTGGACAACTACAGCCTATTCATGAAATCAAAGTGCAATGGCAGAGACGCGTCAAAACCAGTTGTTGAGGAAAAGGAAAAGTCCAGAAACTCTCTCGGAAACGAAGCGACTATTTTTTACAATCCATTAGCGACTTCACAAAATGAAATTGAAGGTGAAAACAGACGAGAATCTAGAGAACATCAACCTATGCTTCACCATTTCCACTGGAACAAGTCATTTTTGTGGATGTTACCACCAACATGCCCTTTTTGCTCCCATTAGTGGACATCAAAGGACTATCCACCAAGGAATAAAGAATACTAGACAAACAGGCGCGCTTCGCCGCGCCCACCTGCATGGCGTTGCCGCATAGCATGTCCTGTGCATCAAAATCACACGTAGACCTAAACGCTGAAACCTCACATACATGTATGTTTATCTTTACTGAAAGAATCTTCATAGCAAAAGAAAGTCTGAGGTATCTCACATAAACCATCAAATTGGCACATGTAAACCTAAATGGTCACAGGGATGGTGAAACCTCACGTACATGTCAGTGTTTCTATACTGACAGAATCTCCATAGCAAAAGAAAGTCCAAGGTAATCTCACATACATAGTGGTTGTGTTAATGTACAAAAGATATTTACTCCATGAAAACCAAACATTTAGTTGTCGCTTGCATGCATAGATTCATGAAGTACAGTAAGAAACATACAATATACAGGATGATACCAAGAATACGGGTACCAAGAAAGCTAAGCTTGGTTTACATAAAAATAAAACATGTATGATGCATCCTCTCACCTCTCCCTCCACCCCATCCTTGCTTCTTCCTTGATCCCCACATATGGCCCCAAGAAGTCTGAGATAGAGATTGGGGAACTTCAGGTTTGAACCGATGGACAGAACTGCGACAATAACCAGTGGCGTTATTGGTAACGCCACATAGTTAATTAGACGATGACATGCAGACATTGTGATGCCAACCTCCATGTTGTCGGCGTAGCTGCTGTCGGGCATTGTACGTCATGAACAACCAGTCATTCACTTTAAAAATGTCTCTTTAGATCCTATTTTCTCCATGTAGATGTGGCCAAAATCTTCACAAGTGTTAAATGGTTTATTTTCTTCCGTTTCAACATCGATTTGACCGTAATCAACACGATTCTGAAGTAGACCAAACAGGGAACAACGAAGCACACCTGGTATTTGATTTGGAACAATAAACATCAATTGGCATTATAAATGGGTGTAGAGTTAGAAACTAAACCAAACAGAAACAGCGCAACACACCTTGTATTTGATTTAGAATAGTATGGTCAGTTGTATATTCTCATCAATTGTTCAGCAAAATTTGTAAGGTCAACAAATACCAAATCATCTCATGAATCTACCACGGTAAGTAATCGAAAAGGTCAAAGTGGAAAGGAAAAGGAATATGCAATTGCCAATGTGTGCATGGCTAGTACCACAGTCTGTAATGCACATAGATGACAAAATAAGAGACAATACCTCTTTTACGTATAAGTTGTACTGGTCCATGCAGAGATAAACTTCCCAAATCAAATCCTATGTAACCTACAGAGAAATATATTAGAGAAAATACACCCTTATGGACAACAATACTCAGAGTAGCTGAGAAATAAAGCACAGTTTGAATCTACATGTCTGACAACCTGCATATGGACAGAGAATACGAATCTCAAGCCAAGAAATATATCTTGCAGCAGAATATTACTAAAACATTTAATCTAGCATTTGCATATCTAGTACCATAGTCCGTAGTTTACACTGGTACAGGCAGAGCAAAACTTTTCAAATCAAATTATTTATAGAAAAGTTGAATATTTCAGTACCCACTGAAATCAACAAATTCGAGAAGCTTTTAGTGAAGATAGTAGACCTCAACCAGTCTATCCTCATCTATGTACCTCCTGCAGCAAGAAGTACATAGATGTAGACAACTTTGTGATTGTTCCGCCCAACAAAGAACAAAGGGGTAGTAAGAAGCATGGAGACAAAAATACTTGCAGATAAGACTAAAACCTTGCCAAGTGGTGCAGACAACTAAAGTTCATGCACCGCTACACACAACCATGCAATCGAATTATAACCATGATTTGTGAGTTAGAGAGCATGTACAAACTCTCCCTTAACGAAGCATATGCTTAATGAGTATAAATACTAAAGCCAATAAGTGAAATGAGAGATAAATCTGAAATCAGTCTACCCTTATTTTCCCCACCCAAACAATCGCACAATTAATGAAAGACTTGAATAATCTGATAACGCTTAATTAAGAATATGGACTATTTAGTCACAACCTTCATAGATTAGATTGTAGTCAAAATGGTATGAGTCAACTACCGACAACAACAAAGCAGGCAATAAAAAGGAGACCTCAACACAGCAAGAAAACAAACATCGGCGGATCTTAAGAATAAAAGAAAGCCATCAGCCTCCAGCAGCTCCACGCGACAACCTGCAGAGAGAAAAGACAGCAAAACCAAACAGAAGTGAGCAGATAAGGAACACACCAATGAAGAACACCAAAAATCACGATCACGGCTCCGGCGATAGCCACGATCATCGCGGTGCTCCCTCCTTTCGCTTCTCTCGCGGTGCTCCCAGTGGTGGCGGTCCCGGCTCCGGTCACCACGGTCACGGGCGCTCTCCCTGTCCATGTACCTCTCTCTGTCTGTCCCGCGGCGCCTGTGGGCTGTAGCGCTCCCTGTCCTCGTACTCGTCGTGCTGCCTGCCCCTGTCTCTGGATTTCAAGGACCTTTCCCTGTGAGGCTGTGCATGATGCTGCAAAAGAAAATCGATTCCTCTGTCAGATTCAGATTTATTTACAAACATGCAGAACGTCTTCTTAGTATGATAATCAAACATTTTTACATGGAAGCAACGAGTCAACAACTCAAACCAGCACCAGGTAATCTGTAGCCGGGGACACACCAATGAATACCAGTACCAGGTGGGAATCTAATCCTTCGTTCACAAGCAAATCGTGTATGATCGATCATGAATAAGAGCTTAACAAAAACGAAGACGTTTCTGAACATCAAACCCATCCAATGCATCTAGATAGTAGATAATCAGAACTTATATTCCTCGATATGCCATAAATCTGAGCGGGACAGAAAAATAAAATCCGGTAATTGTTCCTCTCACTGCTCCTCGTGTTAGCTAGCCCTAGCCGCCACACGATGTTCCGGTCAAAGTCGTCTAGAAAAGAAAAACGAAATCAACGGCAAAATCACGTGCAGCGAGATCAAGCCGCCACCAGGGTTCAGCACACCGCATCTGAAAGCTAGTCTGAGTTCGCCCCAACCAACTCTAAGCGCGGATATTGTTACTAATGAGAAAGAAAGGCGTGGGCGTACCAGGGGAGAGCGGCCGTCGGCGCGCTTGGCCGGCGGGGACCTCCCGGCTCCGTCGGCGGAGGCGGATGCAGAGCTACCCTCGGGAGCGGGCTCGTCGTACTCGGCCATGCGTGCTGGCGGGCGGCGCGTCGATTCCGGTCGGTGTCGGGTTTCGTCGGCGGCGGCGGCGGCGAGTCGGCTTGGTTCGTGGGTCTGCGCATATAAGGACGTGAGATTACAGCCAGAGCTGGTCGTGGTCAGGCGGCGGCGGATCTGTGAGCGGGCGTGACTGCGACCGGAGGTGACTGTCGGTGGATCTGTAGGAAGAGGAAGAGGAATAGAAAGAGGAGAAAAGAATCTCGATTGGGGTACCGGGCTGGGGTCTGGGGGTGGCCGGGCGAAGGAGCCGCGGTGGGCACCACGCTGAAGTGCTGAACTGGTGTGGGCCACATGACAGCGACACAGAGACGGGAGAGCGCAACGTAGATGCGGACCATTTTCTCTACCCGCTCGTCTTGCCTCTCTCTGACCTGTGGGCCCGTTGGTGGGTGGGACGCTAACAGCTGAGGAGTAGCACGGTAGCTAAAATATTAGTTACCGCTTCAATCGGACGGTCGTGGATCAATTTCCGAGATGATCCAATGGCTAGAAACGCCTCGCGCGGGAGTTACCTGAGCAGCCGGGTACGCCTCCAGATTTCAGTCTATAGAGTATAACATGTTATACATTACTAGTGGACTTAAAACTTCCCAGCTCCTGCTCAACCATGTCAACTGTGCAATGCAAAATGTGTACATCTAATTTCTCTGTCTCATCTCCCTTGCAAAGAAATAGTTCAACCTTTTCAGCGTTTCACTGTACGTAGGCTTACACAAGTCTGCTTTCCCCCAAGGTGACATTACAACTTACAACATCAGCAGAATGAAACAAGGTTACATACAGATGCTGCTGGACATACTGCAGAAGAATAAAGGGGGAGTGGTGTATCCAAGAACCAGTGAACCCTATCTAGAACAGCCAGTGCTTCTTTTTAGACTTGCGCGTCGGAAGATCTGCCAAGAAGAGATTATAAGATGAGTGCAAGCTCATGCGAACTGGGTCTACTAACCAATGACATGCATACTGCATTCGACATCTCCAAATGTAATCACAAAACTGGTGCTGTTACAACGGGCAGGCAGGTAGCATAGAGCAAAATTCTGATCACCTTCATTTGCATATAAGGAATTGTAGTGTACTTCGCACCAGAAACTTAGCCAAAGCTCTGCAGAAGGGAACAAGTGAATGATAAACCCAACTTTACTGCGTATGAGGAATGATAAACCCAACTTTACTGCGTATGAGGATGGGGTATATAGCCACTCACAGACGGAAAATATTTCTACAATGAAGGGTTTGTCACAGCAACGAAGTAGTTCAAAATTAATGGGACAGAAGTCCGACATGGAACAGAATAAATCTAAAATGAACGCTTGCAGTAATAATGAATAAAGAGAAGGACACATGCATCGAACGATGAAGAGGCTGGGGCTTCGTTCATCTGTTCAGAAAAAAAAACTCTAACCTTTTGTAGGAGCGACATCCCTGGGGACTATCTCGATTAGGCATGTGTCTCTAAATGATGTCAGCAGGCAAATTTTGGCACCAAACTGATTCAACAAATCAAAAGGTATCAGAAAATTATATAACTGGTACATGAAGCTTCTTAATAGTGAAATAATTTTTTTGTACTGGTAGCTTGTACTTCTGTCATATTCACAATTAGAAAGCGGACCAAATTATTTGAAAAAAATATCAAAGTGCAGCTCATTAACAGAAGATGCAACTCCAGTATGAAGCATAAGAAACATGAATTGGTGAATGAGAGCATGTGTGGTCATCAAGAGAAAAAAAACTAGTAAGTATGAGAACAGAAAGTTGCTTGCCAATTCAGATGCACGAAGATCATAGGGAGAAAACAAACATTTGGTAGTCTACGAAACTCAACCATAATAATCGAAACGATTTCAGAGCAATGAATGCAGAGTTATTCTACTAAAATAAGTAGGCAATATATTACTAGCTTCGTAATTTCAAAAGGATTTTTTATTAGGAACATGAAAACTCAACTCAATCTACAGGTACTAATGCCACAAAAAATAATTAAAAAATAATGTAGTTGAAAGGTTTTTACTACTACAACAAATATTCAGCCATCTTGGAAGTGTTATGTTACCCGGTCTGCAGCTGCTTGTAAGGTCACATGATCTCCCCATTCCCCAGATCTACAGTATCACAAACAATATAGCTTTGCATAAGGAGATGAACAAGAAAATGTACTTTAAGCATGATTAGAATCTCAAGTTTGCTAGGGACTGGAAGTATAGAACCTTTTCATTTTCTTCAAGTAATCCTTGTAGTCCAATGGTACATAGCCTTCATAGAGTTTCCTGAATTCCTTTAGCTAAAACATAGAGATACTATTTCAGCATAACCAGCTATCATGAAAATACATTGTTTTAGATAAAGAGAGGGATGGGTGATTTACCTGCTTCACTACTGCCTTTCTCACATGTTTGTGATAGTCAGGATTGCGGAATATCTGGTCTGCCAGAGCTCGAAACTGTAGATAAATCATGCAAGAAAAATTGTGAAAGTTTGAAGGCACAGCAAAGATACTGCTTGGAAGATGAGCAGTAAAAGTATATTATAAGATAGCACTTCTTTATTATGGAAAACTAATACCTAATGTAGGATGGATTCAAGCCTTTTCAAGGGATGTAGTAGATTTTATTTTCTTTAATTCTCTGGCTTTATAAACACAATATACATGTTCTGTCAAGCATGTAATAAACTAACCTGGCAATTACCATCTCCTTCTATCTGATATTCAGCTAAGCCGTAAGTGCCCAACCTGTCGAAAAGAAGTGTGAGGTAAATGAGCCTAACATAAAATAGAGGGGGAAAGCAATAACAAAATGCAACCTTTACCTTTCCAATAATGATTCATGGTCTATTGTTGCATTATTAAAATCAGGAATTTTCCCATTAACTCGAGGAGTGTGCTGCAAATAAGGACGTCATCAGTAACTTGATACGAAGGCAAGTATTGGAAAGATACAGTAAGAAACTTGGAGCATAATAATTATATTTAATAATGACTGCAGGTAACACTATTCTATACTAGACTCTCCATTATTCCTAATTTGTTTTATCGGCTGCTAAATATACAAGTTCCATTTCATGCCAAACAAAAACAAGCCATCGGAGAAATAGCTTCTGCCAGCAAATATGGAAGATTTAAAAGGTAAATATAAAGGGATCAGAAGGCATCAAAACAATGGCAAACAAACTTTCAATAACTGATGGATTAGTACCGGGAGTGAATCTAAGTGGGACAGCCGCTTTCCAAGGCTGCGCCCGTTATTCTTTGCTTCAGTTAAAAGGGCACCGACGGTCCCGTCCTCATCGCTCCCCTGAGTACTGGTGCTAATACTTGAGCAGGAGCTTTTACTAACATGGTCCTGTTGTTCAGACATGCTATCTCAGAAAGAACATCGAGAATGTACGGGTTCACTGTAGACTGCAAACAAATGAAATCAGAGTTTGGTGATCAAATGATTCGTAACACTTCACAACACATATCGGCATATCACATAGACAAGATCACAAGAAGCGGAAGGATTAAACAAGTAGACAAAAACTGGTGGCCGGTAGCTAAACAAGTTCATTGTCAAGACATGGGTTTAATCTGGCTTCTATTTTAGCACTGTACATCAGCCATGTCAAGGTTGAAGCATGCATACAGTTCCTAGGCGACCATTTCACTACACACGCAGTGATCATTTTCGAAAGAAGGAAATTCTCCCAGAACTTATAGTCAACTCAAAGTAGGTGCTCACATCACAATCTGCTACTAGCACCACTTCTGAACTGAAATCTGCTACTAGCACTCTCACTAAAAACTACTCGAAGCATGTGCAGCACTAACAGCGGCAGGCTTAAGGTTTGAGTACGGGAGTTCAGCCGAACCCCCCAATGCACATGGACAATGAACTGCTACTGTTACTCAGCGTACCAAACAAATTCGCGACAGAATGGACGAACTGGAGTATCCATCCCATCCCAGGGAGAAAATATGTTTGGTTTGAGATTGCTCGCAGCAAACAGAATACTAACAAGAAAACCCGGGAACAGAACAAGCAGGTTAGGGTTCGTTACCGACGGTAGAAATCAGCCCGGGCCAGGGTGGATCTCGCCTCACGCCGGTCCAGGAGAGCGGAGGAGGAAGACGGCCGAGGGATATGATACGACGCGGTGATTCGTTCGCGGTGGCGTGCTTCGGTGGTAGGAGGTGAGGAAGCGTGCTCGCCGGAGAGGGATGGAGGACAGACAATCGGGGGAGGGAAGCCAACAGCCGGGGGGGGAAGAGGAAGGAAGGAAGAAGAGAACAGCAAGTGCTAGAGCTCGAGGGCAGAGGGGGGGTATTTTTGTCATTCATGAATGGCAGAGCAAGCTGTTCAGACAATTTACAGGCTGGCGTGCTCAAGTTTGTTAGAAACTCAGCTAAAAAAAAGAAAAGTTTTTTTTATACAATCGCTCCTATGAACGCATGCACACACCCTATCCCTATGAGTAACTTCGAGAGACTGAGTCGACAGATCAGATCTTGAAATTGACGAAATCATCACAGGCGTCTCGCTATCGACGGAATTCTGCCTCCCGGGAATTTAACTCTGATGGGATAGGATACAACCACCCTCCTAACTATCTTGCGGTATGCAAGTTCTTAAACAAAAAAGTGTGTTAACTTACATCACAAACTATACTCACTTACACATCGTCGACTGAAGATGTAATAAAACGGATGTAACTACATCGAATGAGAATTAACTTAGTTCTTACTCTCATCATATTTTAGTTGCAACTTATGCCTAGCACAGATAATGAAGGGAAACTAACCGTGAAGGACATTTCTAAGTTGTAATTACACTTGCAACTGAAAAAGTCTCAATATAACCCAACTTACAACTCAGATGGTTTAGAACTCGACTTAGTACTAACTCAGAATTAGTAAACCATAGTAAAACTTTAAAATTGATGAAGTCTCCACATTTGACTTGCTAGAAAATCACAATCATATGAAAGTGCTTTCAAATGGTTTTTCGTTAGTGCATAAATAAGGATTCGCGCTTAAAGCATACATGGACTGTAAGGCACCTCCCAAACTCGGAAACTCCGTTTATAATAAATAAATAGAACCACGTAGACTTTGAAAAATGGGAGTAACGGACCAAAATGAGAGCTGCGAGAGGAAATGCAGTCCAAAGAATATGGTTCTTTATAGAAAGAGGACATTAGGAAGAGTCCCTCACCTACGGTTCACTGAAATAACCTAGCTTTTCAAGCCAAGTGACTTTTTTTTAGATAAAGAGATTTTATTACTTAAGAGTTTTAAGCATGTACTTACTGTAAATCATACAATTAATAGGTAAAAAATCAAAACACAGACGCAAACCTTAGGTGAAGTAGCGTGGTCTATGGTTTTGGCACTTTGCAATCATTATATCCACACGCTCGTGTACGTATTTGTATTCATGTACTCCCTCCGTCCAAGAAAAGATGTCTCAACTTGATAAAAAATTGGATGTATATAGACACAAGTTAGTGTATAGATACATCCAAATTTGATCAAAAGTGTGACACCCTTTGTTGGACGGAGGGTATTATGTATGCATGCATCATGCGTGGTCCCTCCATGTGATGGACTGGACAATATCATGTTGCAAGTTTGCAGCAAGTTTTCTACTCTCAGTTTTGAAATAATCGATGTTCTAATTTTGTTCTAAGTCAAACTAATTCAAATTTTACCAAGTTTTTTATTAAAAAATCAACATTTAATATATTTTTTGTTTTATTACATTAATCATATAACAAAAATTGTGTACTATATATATAATAGTATATATATCTGACATTGTGAATGTTAACACATTTTCGTACAACTTTGATAAACTTAGAGAAGTTTGACCTCAGATAGAACTAGAACATCCATTATTCAGGAATGGAGTAAATATAAACGAACATGGCTAACTATGGCACAAAGCAATTGACCATCCACTCTTCCTTTTCAGAAAAAATAGGGACTCGTGAGTCATAAACCACGGGGAGTCGGGGACAGAGGTGCTCAACTTCACATGGTGTCCACTAAGCAGAATCTGAATCATGATTCTCGCAGCTTCGGAGAAAGGACCCTGCTAATTATCTATGGCTACGAGTGTATCATCAGACATCATCTGCTAAAGAAGCTCTGTGATCTAATACTCTGGTCTTCAGAAGCAACTACCACCATTCAGTTGACCAAAAAAAAGAGATTCTTGTGTATGCTGAAAATAGAGGAATAGAAAATAGCCACATGTACAGTGGTCATACCCACATGTATTGAGGTATCAGCAGACACAAAATAATGAGATGGAAGTATACTCGGTTGACTTACTTATCACCCCTTTTTCTTTCTGTACCGTACGATCTGTATCTGTACAACCGAGATTGCTTAACTAGTGGAGAAGGCTACGATACATTGTTCATATACTACATTTACAGAAGGATTAACAATATCAAGATCAGGAGCTAGCTCAGAGTTTCTTCGAGACCAAAGTGTGTACATTGCGAAAAGATTTCAACTACGGCGGTGATCTGCCTGGAGCCTTGGAAAGAACAGCGGTTATGTATGCTGCCTTATGCTGATTAGCTCGATGTCGAATATGACAGTACCAAGAGTGGAACCCTCGCCGTTTGCCAGGCGTGTCGGGTTGAATATAGTAGTGAATAATCTCTGCCGATCAAAGAACTGCACGTGAAACAACACAGCAAATTTAGTACCTCCAAGATGCCCTGTCAATTATACATAATTCAGAGATTCAAGTGGGCATTTTCTTAATTAAGCACATCGATATGCATGAGGACAATAAAACATTAAATCAATGACAGCCTTCCAGGAGAAGGCATATCTGAATACATGACACATGCAGCAGAAACAAACAAGTTGGAAAGTAGGAATTGCAAGATTGGACAAACTCCAGACGAGCATGAAAAAAAAAGACAATAAATGCTAAACTCTGGAATTCAGATAGGACGGAAGTTACATTAGGAGGAATTGGTTCTTGTGATGTGTTTTGGTATCCCTGTGATGGCGGAATTATCACACGGCGAAGTCCACCGACTCTCATCGACTTGACTGCTGCTTCAATACCAGGTATAACCTGCAGGCTCACGTATTAAGTTATGGCGGCCATTTTATGATTTTATAAAGCTGAAAAGTATTACATCCCAAGAAATGTACTGATTGGAACATCAAATGAACGAGAGAATTCCATCAAGACTAATAGTGATCTCAATAATCCCCAGGAAATATCTACAGCCATAACAATAGAAACTTGTTTTAGGGTGTATTCAATGGCTCTGAAGCTAATTTTCAGATAGCGCATCTTTAGAAGAGGTATATTTCTGGTTAAAGTTTTGCTATTTGGCTAGAATTTGAATAGAATTAGATACCAAAACTTTACCAAGAAATACCATGATGGTGCTACCCTCACTACCCTTAACAGATTATAATCCAGGAAATAACAAGCGTAGGTGCAATAAATCAAACAGGCACTACCCTCACAACCCTTGCTCAATGTACTTGCCCCTCCTTGTTATTTAGCCACTGGAACTCTGTCGTAATAATTACTTAGGCATGCTTGTAGCAAGTACAATAGTTTATAAAAAATATCAGTAAACGTAATCATCACAAAAAAGGCAAAGCAAATATCAAAGCTCATTAGCTACAATAGCAGAAAAAATTGATATGTTGTAGCCTCAAACTTCCACCAAACAAAATTAAATAACATGATGTAGTGTTGTATCAGCTCCCTAAGATGCGCTCACTAATTTCTGCAAGGAAGCCCAATGGAACTCTCATATAGTCATATCACCTTTCCGGACCCGACGGTAAAGACAAAAGGTATTGGATCACCGGTAGCGTCCTTGTGATCATAGGTTGAGTCGAAGCGCCATCCTTGCTTTGCAGCCAGTCTCCCATAGTAGTGAATTGCAACCTTCAAAAAGGTAGGCAACCATAAGAAGATTTATTTAAAAGCAGGAAACATAAGAACATTTTTTTGCATCCGCCAGAAAGTTAGCATCATTCAAGTACAGTATAAAAATATCATTCAAGCTACAAAAATTACTGCGTTACATACTTTATATGTAAGAAATCCCAGCAGTAATTTGTATATATCTTACTTGATAAGAAGAAGAAAACTACGGTCTTGTTCTGTATCATGATAACTTAGGATGGACAACGGAGTAGTAGACTAGAACAGTTTCAAGTTTCCACGGTGTAAACTTGTTAATAGGGAGAAATGGTGCTGGTAATAAGCGCAAATTGTGCAAAAAATACAGCGCCTTCACCTGGTCTCCGTCGGCCGGGACCTCGCCGGAACCCTCCCGAAGCTCCAGGGCCTTCACGCCGCCGGAGCTGGGGATCTCGGTGAACCGAGCGGCGGCGGCGGAGGCGGCCGCCGTGGGGAGGGCGAATGTGGCGGAGGCCAGTAGGAGGTGCCTTCTTGTGGCCGTGAGTGGTGGCGCTGTACCCAGGGTTCCGGTCTTCGTTTTCGGGGAAGGCGGTGTCAGGGAATAGATATGTATGGGTTTATTAGTATGTCTTATTAGTATGGGGGTATTCTAGGTATTTCACATGTTGGCATCCATTAGGGCTAGGTCTCTATATAATCATCCATGTATCCCGTGTATCAAAACAAAGAAATGAAACCCTAATATTATCATGTATTTCCTGCAATTTATCCTTTATTTAGTTCTGTAATTTCCTTGCTTTTATCTGCAATTTCTCTCAAATCCCTGTTCTTCTTGATCCTCACCCATGTCGGATCCATCGGGGTCCTGACAATTGGTATCAGAGCAGTTCGATCGATCGGGCATGCTCCCTCCCTTCCCTCCCTTTTCTTCGTTTCCGATTCCGGTCGCACCGGTGACTCCTTCTTCAATTCGCGTCCATGGCGACCTCACCTTTCCCCTTTCCCTACCAAGCCGCCCCACCCCCTTTCCCCGCCGCAGCCTCCTACCCGCCGAATTCCCCAAATCCCACCCAAATCCATGGCTATCACCACCCTTCTCCGTTCTTCTACCCGAGCCCCACCCAAATCCATGGCGGCCTCTACCCGCCTCCTCCTTATTCCGGCGACTACTGCAGCGCACCACCCGCGTCAGATTTCTCTCCACCGCCGCCGCTGGCGCCTACCCCACCCGCTCCAACTCGAGAATACCCTGTTATTTAGTTATGCAATTTACCAGTTTTTATCATCAATTCCTCTCAAATCCCTGTTCTTGATGATCCTCCCCATGTCAGATCCATCGGGATCCTGACAATTGGTATCAGAGCAGTTCGATCGATCGGGCATGCTCCCTCCCTTCCCTCCCTTTTCTTCGTCTTCGATTCCGGTCGCACCGGCGACTCCTTCTTCTGCGCTCCGATTCGCATCCATGGCGACCGCGCCGTGCTCTTTCCCGTACGCCTCCGCCGCCACCTACCCACCTCCTATTTTTCCCGGCGGTTACACCTCTCCTTTTCCATATTCTCACGGCGCACCACCCGCTTTTCCATACGCCGCAACACACCCCTACCCGCATCCTTCCGCCGTGTACGCACCACCGCCCGGCTTCTTCCCCGCTCCACCGTTCGGCTACTCCGCCTATCCCTCTACCGCCACCCCTGCTTGTTCCTTCCCCTTTGGATTCTCTCCCGCTTCTGCGTCCGTGCCCATCCCCGCCTTCCCCTCCCCAATTACCACCCAAATCGACCCAAATCAGCCACCACCCGCCGCCACCCATGTCCAAGCGGCTCCACAGTCCACCACCACCTACCTCTCTCCGATACAGGAGGTCTCTTCTCCAGCAGCCTACCAATCGACACCAAGCAGCGCCCAGCCATGGGTCGCGTCAAGTCCAGAACTTGATTTTTGCCCGCAGCAAAACGTTGACAGCACCTTCTCCAAGGCCGCATGCTCCTCCGTCACCAGCGAGGTGGGGACGTACCTGGCCTACGGTGCATCGGTTCAAGCGGCAGGAGACGAGCACGTCCCAGCGAAGGACGCCACCCTTCACCGGCAGTGCGAGCTTCTCAACTTTCAGGCTCGTATCCAAGGTCAGCTTGCACAGATTACATCGATGGTCTCACAGTTTGCAGGCAAGCAATCAACTTCAACACACGCAAGCAAACCTGAGCAGTCGCAGCACATGTCCACTGAACCAGCAGCTCCTGCTCATGTTGCTCCGCAAGTGCTCGGTGAAATGCCAACACCAAGCTCGTGGCAGGGAACACATGGTATAGTTCCTAACTATTGTTCTGGGCATCATAATCAGATTCAGAGCTCATGTGTGAGCAACCTCAGTGAGCAAAATCTTGAAATGCCCCAATCTTATGGCTTCAATAATCTCAAGCGCGGAACTGTGTTTCTGGCAGACGGTAGTGAGCATAGCTTCTATATGTTACCAGAAGATTATCCTTTAGAGCGAGCTACTCATGATCCAGTGTTCGATGTCTATGCTGACGATACAGAGGGCTGCTCAAGTAAGTATGTTGATGTATTCGCTGACACACCTGGGCAGCAAATATATGAAGAAGAGGCACAAAGAGGCGAACCACTTCTCACGTGTTTAAGCAAGGCACTAGAAACTGAACACACTAGTGCTTCTGTGAACATTACCTCAGATGTGCGGGATTTCCCGCTTGAGCTGCAGCAACAAAGTGATGAGAAGGCATGCAATTGGCCAGTCCTACAGACTTCTGGTACAGTTGTCACAAGCTCCAATCAGCTCAGCATTGAGCATAGTATGAGAGAATTGAGGCTTCTATGGGATCCAGGAGCTTCAACACCACTCCACCCAAGCAAGTCTACGCCTTCCAGGGAACTCAGTTATGTGGCAATTGATTTCCCTAAAGTTCTCAATTTGTGCAATCAAGTTGGTACTCATGTACTGCAGCTGAGAGACCCAAGATGGAATTTGTTGGTAGTTCCTGAGATAAGGAAAGAATGGGATCCAGGAGACCTTACAATTTTCAGTTCAGTACTAAACAAGGATATATTTGGAATGCCCACTACTGTAGCACAGCAGAGCTACTATTCCAGAGTACCACCAAGACAAGAAAGTCGTGGAATTCAGTTCGAATGGGATCCAGGCATTTTGAGCTTAATGGACATGATGCTGGGCAAAACTGCAGCGCCAAATCGAGTTCATAGTAGTCGGACACCATGCACACTAGTAATTCTAGTTGGGCAGTCTGTTGACCTGAACCAATTCTGTGATCAGCTATTACAGTGTCATTTCTGGTGCCATACTCCTAATGCTTTCTTAAAGGTACAGTATTGGTGCTTGCCATCTGTCTTGGACTGCTCATATTTGGAACGAGATCAGCACCTAGTCTGCTACTCTCACATGTTAAGTTCGACAGAAACTACCCTGCCTGTAAGGTGCATGTCTACTGCTGCTACTGTGGGCATGCAACTGGTTTTGAAATCTGGGAAAGTAGCTCAAGAAGGAAGAGATGCATCAGTTGTTCAGTTGCCAGTGAAAATAAACTGTCATATTTGGGATCCTGGCATTGATTCACTATTGTTTTTACGCAAGCTGCTGCACATTCACTTGATCCAGCTACTGGACAATACTAGTACTACTACCTATGCATGCTACTTCCTTGTTGATGCTCGCTTGCCACCCTCACAAGTTGCAGCCTACTGTCCAAGCAACATTACAGTTGGTGAGGTTACCTTAAGATATTTTGTTTTCCATCCAAACCTGATTGGCAGCGGGGCTAGTACAGCATCTAATGGCATCACATCATCTGAATATGTATACCCGCTGGACTTTCTTCATGACCCGTGGGAGTTTTTCAATCAGCAAGCTGTCAACAAGAGTTACAGTGAAAAGAAGGTGCTGTCTTCAGCAAACTATTTTCAGATATTGGAAATGGATATTATCTTCATTACATATCTTCCTCCTTGATACAATGAATGAATTCTGAAGGATAATTGACAATGATAAAAAGTTTCTGAAGAAACTTGTTTATCCATTGGTGACCAATGGTCTCAAGCAGGGAGGAATGTCAGGGAATAGATATGTATGGGTTTATTAGTATGTCTTATTAGTATGGGGGTATTCTAGGTATTTCACATGTTGGCATCCATTAGGGCTAGGTCTCTATATAATCATCCATGTATCCCGTGTATCAAAACAAAGAAATGAAACCCTAATATTATCATGTATTTCCTGCAATTTATCCTTTATTTAGTTCTGTAATTTCCTTGCTTTTATCTGCAATTTCTCTCAAATCCCTGTTCTTCTTGATCCTCACCCATGTCGGATCCATCGGGGTCCTGACAGGCGGCGGCACGGCGCCGGCCACCGAGGCGGCGGCAGCGATGACCATGAACGCCGCTACTGTTGCTACTATTTTCCTTCGCTTCTGGATTTGGTTTGATTTCACACATATTTTCCATTTTCTCAAAGGGCCAGGTTTTTTTTATGAAGTACTATACTATTAGACGAAATGACAAGAAAATAAAAAAGGAAATTTAATGGAATAACAAAGTAATGATGAATTAGGCCCTCCATGAACAGAAGAGACATTGGAGTTTTTTTTTTTGAATAATGGAACTCACACGAGAAGTTATTTTTCATGTCCTGTAAGTACAATTGAATAAGACAATTGACATGATGTAAATCTGCCTGCAAGCCGTGATATAAGTAAAATTTCAATGGCCTTTTTTTCTAGCTGACTAATTAAATTAGACATAAGTAAACGTACTATCATGTTTTTTCCTGATCAATATCCAGTTCTTGATTCTTCTACGACGTGACATGCATGGTTACTTTTTGAATTTATACTATATTTTTAAATAATTGGGGATATTGCGGTTATGGTGTGAACGGTATGAACCCTAACAATCATAGCACTCTATGAAAACATGTTGGTGCATTCCACTTTTCTATAAAATGATAATTTTAATCAGGGACTCGTCGATGTCTAGCTCGGTGGGCATGAGTATGATGGAGTTTGTCGTGCCCATACATTTCATCGGACCGACCCGAAAACTCATGGTTTAAATAGGGGCTGTCTAATTCACAGCTAGCTGTATTTGATTTGGGGCACAATCGTATTTTTAACCAGTAGTAACATGCCACGTGTTTCTCTGAAGTGTTTCTGTGAACGAGACGTTCACCAAAAAACGTGTGAGACAAAAGGCAAACACACACGGAAAAAAAGATTCGACCTCATTTTCGGACAGCCGACCCCCTGGATATGGGTTTGTCCAGCCCACGAAAAAAGCCCAGATCCACAAATTAATGGGCTTAAAAAAGACGAAAAATAGTAGAAGTGGGCTTACTATTTTTGTACACCAGCTTCCGACTGCTTCTTCCTCACGCAACAAAACAGATCGACCTGCGCTTACGAGGAAGAACCCCGAAGAGGGGAATTGGCGGAAAAGAAATCGATCATGGAAGAAGAAGTGGAAGATCCAGATCGAGTTTCTGTGTTCGGAGCTAACCTGGATCCCTCGTTGCAACCTTCGCCAGATCAGGTCAGTGTGCCCCCCACACCCCCCCCCCCCCCCCCCCCCGTCATTCTCCTCCCTGATCTCTGCATCAGCGACTGCAGCCCCCCTCGACCTGAATCATCCTCGTTTAGATCATGCATGTCCACCTCGTAGCTACATCAGTGACCACCAGCTGGGGAAATAAGCTGAAAAAATACATGCAGTTGAGTTGACAGTTAGAGATCAAAAACACATCTAGTTTAGTTACTGAATTAGCATTACAAAGTCTTTTCACACAAAAAATAATGCACACCTTACTACTTTTACACTTTGTAACCTGGCAACACTTTGATTGCTCAAAAAAATTAAGCAAAACAAAAAAAACACATGAAAAAAAAGGCATTTAAAACATATTTCAAAAACACAAATAAAAAAAACCATTACATATAGAGTCACCCTACAAACTTGCAACATCTCTCCTTGCATAAAATGAAAAGAGTAGCTTAATAAAACACACACGACACAAAAAGACACATTCTCCACAGCCAGCTTTCTTTCATGACAACATATAGAGGCCTCCCCCTAGATTGCGTCGAAGGAGACCAGGACATAACCGCTGGGATCTCGCTGGAAACGAATGAAAAAAGAGCAACATATAACAAACACTTTTAGAAACAAATTCATTTACCATGAAAAATGACTCATATGCATTGTCTGAATTTTTTTGCAGGAAAGTTTCACTTACACAGGGTTGCTCCAAGGCTTGTTTGACACGTTGTACACACCAAAAACTGTCGACAAAAAGGTGAGGCTTCGTACGTGAAAAAGAAGCATAAAAAAAAGCGACACGTGCAATAACTGAACTAACATGTTCATCAGGTTAATGTTGCTCTACCTTTCTGAATTGCAGGTTCCCTTCTCTTCAGATGACAACAACTCAACAGCAAGCCATTGTTTGAATGAAGCACATCAGGTATACAGCATCAACTAAAATTCAGACCACAAAAATGTCTAAGACTTACTAAGCAGAAAAACTATTTTAGAATGAAAACCTAAAAACATACTGCTTGTTGGTTGCAGAGTGATTATTCCTTGGATTTCACACTTGACGACGATCCATGGGGTAGAAGCTTGTTTGAAAACATAGAGCTCGATGAGGTAAAAAACTACACTGTAAAAGAAGTCAAAAAATAAACAGGTTACCCCCGTGTAACAAAAGGTAAAAAAATGTGTTTGTGCAGGAGTTTGACCCCAACAACAACTCAGATGAAAATCAGTTTCAATCGCAGTCATGCATTACCAGAGATGGTCCAGCTGATATTGCAACAACTCAATTCCTAGAGACAGGGCAGCAGCTAAACAAAGAAAATTCAGAAAAAGAGCGAGACATTTGCGAAGAAGACATTGATAACTTTCTGCAAAATGAAAATGAAACAATGGAGAATGCGTCAGAGGGACAAGTTGAGGACAGTTTGAAACCAGAAGTGGGCATGGTCTTCAAAACACGAGAAGAAGCGCAGAACTACTTCAACATGTATGCATTTGCTGTTGGATTTTCAGTGGTGATTGTCTCTGCTTACCGTACAACCAGCAAGAAGAGGAACAATGAAATCACTAGAGTGACAGTAAAATGCAACAAGTTTGGAAGAAATTGTGAAGTTGAAAGGGAAAATTTAGTTGCTCAAAGACAAAGCACAGTCATAGAAAAGACAGACTGCAAAGTTGAGATGGTTATAAATGAGAACGATGGGCTTTGGCGGATTAAAACGCTTTCACTGGATCATAACCACACCCTCGACCCACATAGCAGATTCTTCAGATCTCACGCTTACATGACGCAAGAAGAGAAGGCAATGATTAGAACTCTCAAGCACAGCAACATCCCCACAAGGCAGATTGTTGCTGTGTTGGCCTATCTCAGAGGAGGATCAGACCAGCTACCTTACAACAAAAAAAAGGTAAGCAACTATGGAACAACAATCAACAGAGAGCTCCAAAACAGTGATATGATGGAGGTGTTGGCTTACTTTAGCAAGAAACGAGCAGAAGATCCGGGGTTCTACTACTCTTTCCAAATAGACAAAGAAAACAAAGTCCACAGCATCCTATGGGCAGATGCAAATGCGAGGACATACTACGAGATGTGTGGGGATTGCATAAGTTTTGACACAACTTTCCTAACAAACAAATACAACCTCCCTTTTGCCCCCATTGTAGGAGTTTCCCCGCATGGTAACACATATCTATTTGGTTGTGCTCTCGTTGGGAATGAAAGAACTAAAGCCTTTGAGTGGATTTTCACAGAATTTATATCAGCAATGGGGGGCAAACACCCACAGACAATCATAACAGACCAAGATGTGGCGATGAAGAATGCAATCAAAAATGTGATGAGAAATACAGTGCACAGGTCATGTTTGTTCCACATAAAAAGTAAAGCAGAGGCAAGCCTAGTTAATACTTTCCGTGCGAACGAAGGGCTTTACGAGGAGTTCCAAGACATTATTGACAACTCACTGACAGTGCAAGAATTTGAATTCTTGTGGCAACAGATGATCCGGGACTACAAAGTTGGACACATAAAATACTTTCAGGACTTGTGGGAAACAAGAGAGAAATATGTGCCAGTTTACTTCAAAAACAACTTTTTCCCATTCCTACATTCAACAGCAAGAAGTGAAGGCACCAACTCAATGTTCAAGAGAGGTGTGGGTGCAACATACAGCGTGACAAGCTTCCTGCGAGAATACCAGCGCATAATGGACTCAATACATTCTAGGGAAGATGAGGCTGAACACAAGGCAAAGCAAAAAAAGGTTCCAACACGCAAGTTTTTAACAAAATACAACATTGAGTTTCAGGCGCATGAGCTGTACAACATATACATTTTCCGAAAATTCCAAAATATTTTGAATGATGTGACCCGACTGCACATTAAAGAGGAGCAACAAAATGAACTGTACCTTGTGTTTCAGTCCAAGAGTTATCAGATAAAGGAGCATAGACACCGAGAATTTGTGGTCCACGTTGACTTGGTGACGGAAGAGTTCAACTGCGTGTGCTGCAAATTTGACAAAGACGGCTTGTTATGCTCTCACATTCTTAAAGTAATGCTCTACATCGATGTTCCCAAGATACCGGATAAATACATCATAGACAGATGGCGGAAAAATGATAGAAGGAAGCTTCCCAACCTTCTTTCAGGAAAAACAACAGACAGCGAAACAATGAGGTACAATGTACTCACAAGAAGACTAGTCAGCTCAGCATCAAAAGCATCGAAAAGCGATCTGAAATACCAGTTCTTACTGAAAGAACTTGATAGAATTGATGAAGAGATGGCCAAGATGGATACACAAGGAGGATCAACAAGCAAAGATGAAGATAACACTATCAGAACGGTGTCAAACTTTGCCACTGCAACAGATGATGGACAAACAATCTCTACTATTCAACTTATGGACCCTGATGTGGCTAATACAAAAGGCAGACCAAGATTGTTGACAATAAGAGAACAAATCAAGCAGAACAAGTTCTACAAATGTGGCCATTGTGGCCAAATGGGACACACAAACAAAAAATGCACCAACTTAGATAAAGAATTCAATTTGCCAAAACGGAAAAGGGCTCAAAAATCAACAAACACTGAATCAGGTCAGTGGGGGAGGTTTTCATCTTTAATGCTGATTTCTTTGCATGGTTTTATACTTTATACATATCACATTTGAAAAAAATAGCGAAAAAAGGACACAAAACACTTTACGTATAAAGATTTTTTTTAACTTACCAGGTGAACAAGACAGTGCCAGCGCGTCAGCCCCAAAGAAGAAGTATGCAACCCCACGCAAGAAACAAACAACAGCCCCATCTCGTTCATCAGTTGATTTGCTTCAGATGCCCGAGGGGCTCAACCCTACAGAACCAACCAAAGGAGGTGAATAACATTTAATTCTCTGCGTATCCTTCCTATTCAATAATATTTACACTGACAAAAAAAAAACTCCTTACCAGGTACATAAATAAACAGAAGCTCTATACCAGTGGTCTCAGAATGAAACAGGGGCGGAAGAAAAAGCAGAAACCAGAAAACAGAAGACAGGAAGGAGAGAAGCAATGGCGAACAACTGAAGAATATGTAATGGCAGAACACTGGGATGATGCCAACAAAAAAGAAGACAGGCGGGAGAGCACCAAAAAAAGAAGATTGTTATTTTTGAGTGAACAATATATGTAATATGAATCATAAAATTGAGGAAGAGTTTGCTGATTTCTGAGGATAGTATACTATGCATACTAATAGTTGATTATTTCCTTTTGACAGCCTACTTATTACTGCAAACAAGAAAAGAGAACAGAAGTAAAAACTTGCGTTAAAAAAAAAGAAACAAAAACGTGATCCTCCTCCTTTACCACACAAAAAAAAGAAACAAGACGATAAAAATCAAAGAGCGCGGCAATGGCATACACTGGCGACAATGAGATGGCAAAGCAAACACATACAGAAAACCAAACAAGAGCTGCACGCCACCACCTCTGTTCTCCACTCTTTCCGCATCAACCAAGCTCAGAAAAATAATCACATACACATACTCAGAGAACCAAACAAGAATCAAACTAAAAGACTGAAAGACAAAAAGAAGATACAGAAAAAGAAAGACCAAAACGATGACAAAATTCAGATAACAATAGACAAAATTCAGAGAAAAAACAAATCGGACGTTGGCAAACAAGGTTCAGAGTTATCTGAATTTGATAGACAAGCTTCAGAGAAACAAACATGAAAGACCAAAAAGAAGGCAAAATTCAAATAAACAAATTCCCCTGCGGCCAACAATATTCAGATAAATATGAAAGCCCCCCCTTTCCATAGAAAAATGGAAACGACATAGGAACTAACAGACGAAAGAAAAATAAAATTCAACGACACTCGGAAAAAGAAACACGAAGAAGAAAGACAAAGATAAAGATGAAAAAACCCTTTCAGAGACAATCGAAAGACAAACCAAATTCAGATAAATTCAAAGAAACAAATACCCCTGCAGCCAACAATATTCAGATAAATTCAGAATGCACACTCACAAAAATCAGAAAAGAAAACATAATCACATTTCAGAATACAAAATTCAGAAAATAACACTAAGAATGGTTAATATTCAGATACACACTCAGATCAGGAAGATTCAGATACACACTCAAAACATAAAAAATTCAGATAAAACAATAATCAGATAAAACATTCAGATAAGACACAATTCAGAATACACACTCAGAAACAACAACCATCAAAATAAAAGAATCAAACTAAAAGACTGAAAGAATGACACACTCAGAGAAGATTCTTACTCAAAGAAAAAAACAATCAGCCTAAATTCAGATTAACAAATTCAGATCAACAAATTCAGATTAAACAAAAAAGACAAGACATAAACAATGACAGAGTACATTACAGATAAACTACATAAAGACAGAGTACAATACAGATAACTAAACATTCAGACAATTCTTTCCCTAGACTAAACTACTTTACATTCCAAAGCATTTACGCATCAAACATTGTTGGTAAACACAAACAAGGACCAGTATGGAACATCACAGACACTGGGATTAACCTGAATTGTAGAAATCACTCACTAAACTCAAATCCGTATCATTATGGCTATGGAAATAGACCCTAATAGCATACTGGACCCTTATGTTCAATATATCACTCTTTGAAAAAATCTGCCTCAGATCAACAGACGGCTTCCAAGTCTCCATATACTTCAGCGAGAAGACTCCACAATCGAGCCTGGAAAAAAGTAGCCAGTAACAAAAAAATATAAATACCTAGAGTCAAAAAGTCAGACCAAAACACAAAAAAGCAAAAAAGTCACATACAGATTGTCTTGCTTTGGCACATTAGGATACATGTATCTGAACTCGCCTAAGTTATGGTCTTTATTGACAAACAATTCCCACACGTGACTGAAATTGTCAATCTAAAAATAAAAAGATAAAAATAAATCAAACATAAAAATTAAGAAACACAAATTGAAAAAAGACAGGGGGAGAAAAATAAAAAAATAACTAACCAGCAGATTCTTCTTGCGAATGTGATAGTCTGAATCCATGTGGTGTAGAGAATCCAAAAATGCAAACAATTTATGCTCGAAGTCAACAACAAAAACAAACCAGTGTCGGGAGTCCACAATTGGAAAGAAAAGCTACAAAAGATCACACACAAAAAAGTTATACAGAAATAAAGGAACAAAAGTAAACCCAATTACTCGTCTACCTTATTGTCAGAAGACCCCAGTTTTCTTCCCTTGCTTGCTTTTGCAGCACCTTCAAAAGTTGTTTTAATGAGAGTATCGTTAGGGTACGCTTGATACTTAAGTAAAGCCTCCTGCAAAACAGATACAGGAAAAACACACAAATGGCAAAAAAATTAGTGTCTCCCAGAAGTTGAGACATAAGAGTTGTTTTTTTTTATGAGAACTTACGCCTATGATTGGAAAAAAGTAGTGTCTCCCTGAAGTTGATGGGTGTTTCTCCTTAAACAACAAACGGCAGAAGCAGGTTACAAAGAAATTATCAACTTCACCTCCAGGCATCAGTGAATCTGCCAAAGATTGGTAATTGCAGAGGACTTCGGGGTAACGTAGACCCAATTTCCTGCCCAAAAAGAGAAAACAAAAAAATAATATAAAAACAACCAAAACTGATAAGCAACTATGGATTTTAGACATAATGAAAAGCACATAGCAAAAAAGAAAAACAATTAAGAACAAAAAAAGATGAAAATGAACAGAAAGAAAGGCTTACTTCATGGTGGATGGGTTGTGTCCAAGTTCTATAATAGCTGAGTAGTTAATAATGTCTTCTTCAGAGACAGGGAACCTACTGTTGTGCTGCAGAGCAGGATTTTGGCCTTTCATGAGAAAATTAACAAACATGTGCTTGTGACGCCCTCTGATAATTGTTTTGACAATAACATCAAGCGGTTGGCGACAAAGCTCGGTATTGCATAGATTGCTGAGCGGCGCTGGAAAATCAACCCCTCCCCTGTGGCCCAGAAACTTAGAGTTGTATGTGTTATCAACCTTTTTTGACAACTCCGAACATCTCCTCCTGAAATCATTTGAGTGCACAAGCTGCAAAAAAAAATAAAAACAAAGAAAAATATAAATGGCTCAGATTAAAACACACATGAAAATACACACAAAAGTTAGAGAGGCACATTACCACATTGTTAAGCTTCGGAGAAGCTTCAGCAATGTGTGTTGGAACTTCCATTGAGGCAGGGGCTTGAACATGGTAGGGACGATTTATCTTAAAATCCCCAGTTTTGGGCTGTTTTAAATTACAGGAAACACAAAAACACAGACAAACTGAGATGGAAAAAGAATCACAAAACAAATGGCTCAGATTAGAACACACATGAAAACACATGACACATTACCACATTGTTAAGCTTCGGAGAAACTTCAGCGATGTATATTGGAACTTCCATTGAGCTAGGGGCTTGAACATGGTATGGACGATTTATCTTAAAATCTCCAGTTTTGGGCTGTTTTAAATTACAAAAGAAACATAAAAACACAAACACACACTGAGATGGAAAAAAAACACAAAAATAAATAAAACGACAAAAAGAAAAAGAAAAAAAGACCTGACCTGAGAAACTGGAGTATCATTCAAATGAAACCGAGCGACTGGCGACATCAAAGAGACATTGACTCCCGTTTCAGGTTTTGGTTCCAAAGAAACAAATGCTTCCGTTTCAGGCATAACTGATTTGCAAACCCTTTTCTTTACTTTAACAATCTTTTTCAATTTAGGAGCTGCGCAAAACACATATGATACAAAACACACGATATTAAGACAAGACAAAAGGAGAGAAAAGAAGAAAAGACAATAAAAAGATGAATAAAATAACCTAACCTGTCAAGGAAGTGTTTTTATGCTCAACCTTTGTTATGTAACAGTCTGGAGTGCCTGATCAAAATTAACACATAAGTTACAAAAAAAGAAAAAGAATAAACAAAGACAATAAAAAGATGAATACAATAACCTAACCTGTCAAGGAAGTGTTTTTCTGCTCAACCTTTGTTATGATACAGTCTGGAGTGCCTGATCAAAATAACACATAAGATACAAAAAAGAAAAGGAATAAAACAAAAGACAATACAGGGACAACAAACCTATAAAAAAAGGAATAGCAACAGGGGGGTGCTAAAACTAACCTGAATCAGAAATGATACTTGGTTGAGTTTTCATAGCTATATCATGACCATTCTTGCTGGGGGCAACAACTTCTCCCTGCCCCCCTGTGACATTCTCACATTTATTTGTGTCCACTGCCTATAAGACAAACACAGAGAAAAGCAATCTGTAAGAAGATGAAAAGGGAGAGATGGATAATCATACTGTAAAAAGCAAGTGCAAACTAAAACCTTCACAAGTTTACTGTTGCATTTCATATCAAAGGGCGCATTTGGGTCAGCCTTGGGCTTGACGCTTGCTTTACGAAGAAAATCCAGAATGTTAGTCACAAGAAGCTGAAACTTTGGCTTATTGGAAGCAGAAATATTGGACACAACACTTTCAGCAATATTGACAACGCCGTCGATGATCTACAGAAAATAGCAGACATGACATCTAGGTAAAGCACAAAAAAAAAGAATGACACAAAAACATAGAAAAAGAAACCCAAAAAATGTATAACCTGAGGCCTAAGATTGCTTGCAAAACTTGTGTGCACACTATTCCTGAAGCCCGGAGAAAAAGAACTAAACACCGGAGACAGAACGTTTTTGCAGATACCGTCAGTAGCGCGTCCGATGGCAAAACCTTCTCTGAGCTGCCTCTTACCAAAATGATTTCGCTTTTTCCGATCTAACTCAGAGTAGAACTTGATCATGTTTCCCCTCCAAACAGATATCCTTGGTACTGACGCTACAACATTTTGCCTCCCGAAATCCAAGCAGTCTAGGTACCGAACCTGACCATTTTGAACACAGAAAAAAAAGCAATTAAAACACACATAAAATGAGCTTAAAAAGCAGAAACAAAAAAGCAAAACATAACACATAAAAAAAACTACTAACCACAGTAACAAAGTTGCAGCATAGAGGGGCTCTCTGCCTCCTCCCTTTGAGTTTCCCCACATTGATGAACTGGTTTATACTGGCTAAGCAATGGTCATAAACAAGCTTGCTGAAGTCATGATCCTTAGCTACATCTGGGTGTTTGAGCACATAGAGATACTCCCCACTTATGTGCTCTTCAGATTTTGGGCAGAGAAAGCAGTGCAAAGCAATAACCATGAAACACACAAAAACATCTAGATCGCTAAGTTCCTCAGACCCGCTAAGCTTGTTCCCGAAAAATGTTATGTGCGGTAATGCAGAAAGACCGAAATGACCAAGGATGAATTCCTCGCCTTCATTGATGTTGCACTGGATATCAAAACCACCAATGGGAGTACCAAGTATAACATGCACAGTCCTCTTAGATATATCAATGGTCTTGCACTGAAGTGTTAGCTGAGAACAAACAGGGTCAATGCAATCTGCTACCCACCGAGCAAACTCTGAAGGAATATGACAGACATCAAGCAAAAGAAGACATCCAAAACCCAGCTTCTCAATAACACCTCTTTGATGCTTGGTCAGTTTCTTTATAATTTCTACAAAATACTTCAATGAGTAATTGCTAAAAGCAGCCCTATCAACACCATCCCTTCTGCATCTCTTGTCCTACACACACAAAGTAAATACATTAAAAAAAGAAAAGAGAAAAAGGAAAAAAATACGAATTCAGAACATTAATAACAATCAGCATACCTTATTACATGGAGACATGCCATTAACTTTACAGAATTCAGAGAAATTCCTTTTCAATGATTTAACAGACTATACAATATGCGAAAAGAAGGGGTATGTCAAAAACAACAACCAAAAAATCATCCAAAAAAAGTGAAAAAATACAAAACGCATACCTGTTTCGTAAAAAACCCAAACACAACATCATCTAGGGCCCTGTCTCTCGGGTCAGCATCCAAATCCTTTTAACCATATAACCCAAAACGACAAATTAAACAGAAAAATGTCAGTCAATAAAACATAAAAAGGACAAAAAAGGTACTCTAGAAAAAACTTACATCATAGCTGCTAGAAAAACTGTTTAGTTCACTGTTATCAGCGTCGCAACAGTCATCTCCGAACTCAGAAAGCATCTGCCGAGATCTGCATACGAAAAACTAGTTAAGCATAATCGCATATTTGGTGAAACCAATCAAGACACACTAAGTAAAATGAACACACAATTCAAAAAAATGCATAGTAAGTTAGAGTTGGGTCCATGGCCAAGACTATCTGAATACCTTGAAAACTCAAAATGCCATATCTATGCTAAAAGTACCTGAAGCTATACTACAACCCTATCATATCTACATGAAGCTGAAATGCAACAGAAAAACCACCACCCCACCCCTTCCACCAACACTATCGATTTGCTATGCCTAAAAGTACAAGTAGCAAACTCAGGCCCCTACGATGACCTTAAACCTCACCTCCCCGCAACCTCTAAAATCTGACATCGAACAACACGCAACACAAACTGCGCAGGCGAGCACCCCAGGACACCGACGATTTCTCCTAACCCCAACGCCGGTTGTCGCCATGCAAACAAAGTACAAAAAATAGCGAACTCAGGCCCTCCGATGACCTACAAATTAACCTACGACGACCTCCAAAATCTGGCATCAAACAAACAAACATACCACACAACACAAAACATACACTGCGCGAACGAGCACCCCATCGCCGGCGACTACTCCTAACCCCAACGCCGGTTGACGCCATGAGCAGACGACATAGGAATCACTGCATCCCCTCTCTACATGCGACTCCGTCTCTCTCCCTCTACCTCTGATTCCCCACCGAAAAAAAGCGGATACAGAGGCACAAAAAAAAGCGGATACAGAGTCGCCGGCGATGGGGTACATCCCGCCGCCGCGCGAGCTCAGTGCGAGCTCTCCTCTCACCCGTGCTCTCCTCTCACACCCCGGTGGCTGGGATCTAAAAACATAGCAGACCGCGCGCGGGAACGAACTGCATATAAAACAGAGAAGCACACACGGGGAGGGAGAGCAGCGAGTATGGATACCTCGGTCGGCGACGACCTCTCCTCTCGCCAACGCCGGTTTTCGCCATCACCGGCCGCCGCAGATTCAAAACTCCGCCCCCTCCCCCACGGCTCCCCCCTTTGCTCTATTCTCTCCCTCCTCCACTCAGCCCTTTTGCTGTGTTCGGGAAAAACACACGCGGCGAAATGGATAACGACAGGCGCCGACGAGCACGGGCGCGTGTCTGGACGGACGGCGGAAACGGGCTTAACTGGGCCCAAAAAACCCACGGCCCGCCATAAGCCCAAGACGAACAGACGATGGACAAAAGAGACGAATCACACAAACGAGACGAGAGACAAAGATCGAACGGTAGAAAAAACGAGTGTGGCTGAAATGAAACACAGCTAGCTGACATACAGCAGATTCCTTTAAATATGGGTGGAGATTTTGTGAGATGGAACATAGATACTCGGACTGGTATACAACGTCTAGTCACACTAATGGACTAACCTCAAACCTCATTGTGTAGATCTTGGCCCCAAAACCAAAAGGCACGGCCCAAATCATAGTCCAACTCTATCAACACAATACTCACACTGACATAGCCTAGTGTTTTGATTTTTTTCTTGTTGATGTATTATTGCAAAGTTATTGGTGATGAATGAGGTATTTTTATCTGCTCCATGGATATCCATGGGTAACTCGATATCTAGTGGGCATTGATATGGGCACGTACTTTGCTCATACGTAGCTTTGCAGACGGCAAACAAAATAGGGATGTTCCCCCTAACCAAACCGCCACATTGCCATCTTGAGATGCTCGAAAAAATTGAGATGTGACGTAAAATTATTTGTCGGTGCATTATCAACAAATTAGCAATAGTGAATGAGCATGTTTCATTCAAGATTTGAGCAAAAGGACATGTGTCATGTATGATAGGGGTGCGCATGCACCACTTAACAATCGATAGTTTTTTTAATTTAATTAATGATGAATAATTACAGAATACTCACAACATCATCCAGCTAATTCAACTTATATCAAGAATATATTTAAAGATAAGTTTATAGCCACATTCCACCACAACACCCCAATCAATATTACTCATCAAACTAATGTTGTATCAATCTTCCAATGAAACAAAACATCATCATGCATTAACTAAACCACCAAATTGAATACTTTTATTTGGTCACTTATAAGCTCTAAATAATATGGATGGTAAGTTTTCTCTCACACTACTAACTACATCAAAACTTGAGAAAACTCTAACCACCAACTCACAATATTAGTAAGAGAAGATCAAATAATCATAGAGCAAGACCATGAATTTGAATAAACAATGGGAAACTTACTGACAGTTGAGGCTAGACAATGCTAGCCCATCTACGGCAACTGTATGCAAACAAGCACAATAAAATCCAGAAAGAATAAATTAACTATAAAGAAGGTATTAGAAAACTTAAATACAAGAATACCGAAAGGCCATCAAATTGTGCATCATTGTGTGGGATTTTAATTCGTCACATGCCAAGTTTAAATTGTTAAATTTCATTTGATTTTATACTTTAGGATTTTTTTTAAGATCCTAATTTATTATCCACTACCAAGAGACCTAAAGCCTAGACTCTGATGCCCACAATTCAAACAAACATCGAGAACTTACTTCTAACTCGAGTGAGGAACTACATGTAGGAGATATGCCCTAGAGGCAATTAATAAAGTGTTTTATTTATCATATCTCATTTGTTCATAATACGTTTTTGTGTCATGCTATAACTGTATTAAGCGGAAACATTAATACACGTGTGATACCTAAAACAACCAGGTCCCCAGCAACCTCTGTTTGACTGGTTCATTGTGCAATCGATGATCGAGGTTTCCCGATCATGTGACATAGCGTCTGTTTGACAATGAAGTCATATCGTTGGTAGAACGATGTGATGGACATACCCAATATTTATAGGACGTAGTCATTACGCCTTCGACCGTGAGACCTACTCTTATTGCTATTCCTGGAAGACGCTTTGATTGCATCCAACGTCATATCTTACATAGTGTGACAATAAAGGTGTCCCTCTCGGGTGTCGGATAGGAGTATGTTGAGACGGGGGGTCAAGAGCGGGATTTGCCAATCCCATAGCAGGATAGATACTCTAGGGCCCACTCGGTGAGATTATGTCAAACGAGCTTGCAAGCGTGTGACTGGGTCACCAGGACATAAGATCATAGACGAGTAGAAGTTAGCGGTGTCGGTAACGAGATCAAGCTAGGTATGGAGATATCTATGAACGAGTCTCGGACACGCTAAGTATCGCATGGCAAAAGGTTTAAGACTCAGACGTCCAGGTTCGATAAGGAAAAGTATTCGTTATCTCGCAGGGATTAATTCTGGGTATCCAAGGTCCACGAATTAGTCATTGATCGTAGAGGAGTCTCGATCATGTCTGGTGAGGTAATCGAACCGCTAGGGTAGCACGCTTAAGGGGAGTCGACATTTTACCGGAAGAGAAAAATAGGAAAAGAGAGACCGGGAACGTCCCGGGAAAGTTCCGATGGAGATCGGGCAGCGACGAAATAGTTTTCGGAGCCAGAACAAATTATGTAATATGTATTTAATATTAATTAGTGTAATTAATACTTAAATATATTTTATTTTAATTTTTTCTGAATTTTTAAAGGCAAAAATCCCTTAATGGGCCTCTTTGGGCAAAGAGGCCCATGAGGGGGGGGGGGGGGAAGTCCCCCCATGAGGGAAGGGGGAGTTCGGCCGGCCTAGGTGGGCTCCTTGTGGCCCACCTAGGGCCGGCGCATGGTGCTGGCCGGCTGGGGCTGTGGGTTTAGTCCCACACCCCCAGCCTGGCAAGTTGGGCACCCCCTTGCTCCTATATATAAAGGGGCACCCCCCTGGCCTTTGAACACACAGTTTTCTCTCTCTCTCTCTCCGAGGATCACGTGATTCCCAAGTTTGGAGTTGCGCCTCGGAATTGTTTCTCCACCATACGCACACCGTCGTGCTGCTGGTCTCCCGGTCCCAGTCTTCCGCTGCTTCGTCCCTGGATCGGAGCCCGGAGTGCGTCGGCTTCACCGTACGTGTGTGACTCCCTGCGAGGCATCACACTTGTGGTGCTAGAGGTCTGCTTCCTCTACACGGCATCGAAGTCTTCATCCGCTTCATCGACAACGCTTGTGCGGGAGCGTAATCCCCGCTTTCGGTCTTCAAGAGGTATGTGCGAAGACCCCCCTGCGTATTACTATATCTGCATAGTGTAGATTCTGGCTGGTTTTAGGTTATCGCTGTTAGAAAATTTTTTGTTTTCTGCATGCGATCCCCTTCAGTGGTATCAGAGCCGATCTATGCGTAGATATAGCTATGCGCTAGTTGAACCCGTGTTCTGCACGGGGGCATCGTTCATATTATTTGCTACCCTCTCGCGTGCACTTGCAATGTCGGCGGCATTGAGTTGATGAAGCGGCCCGGACCGACCTTACGCGTACGCTTACGCGAGACTGGTTCCACTACTGACATACGGCTGGTTCCGTATATGTGGCTGGCGGGTGTCTGTCTCTCTCTCTTTAGTTGGCTTTGCATTTTCAATGGAGGGCCCGAAAGGGATACATAAATATGCAATTATTTGATCGTTGTTGTGGTCATAGGTTCGTAGGTATGAAGCGGTTCTATTTACGACAAGCCCCAAGCCACGTAAAATATGCAAAAGATAAAGTAGAAGCGTCTAACTTTATTTTGCAGGGGCTATGTGATATGGTCAAGGTAGGTTTATTAAATTGTTTATGAACTGCTGGCGCGAAGGAGACCATCGGCGCAAGGGGCCATATCACGTCACATTACATTTGATGTTTTGAGTGCATCTTATATTGTGTATATATGTATATAGTATATATTAGTTACACGGCGGTAGTAATATAAGATGATCCCTCCAAAATACCAATTGTGTTCTCCCTTCGACGTGCACCACCAAGAAAGTTCTACGTTATGAGGCAGGCCGTGATGATTGGGTGTCAGACATATCGTCGTTCGCATACAGTGGGTGTAAGCCACGTTGCACGAGCATTTACGTTGAAGGTTATTATGGCGAGCCTAGCATGTACAGACATGGCCTCGGAACAAGGTGACCGAAAGGTCGAGCATGAGTCACAAAGTTGTTGTGATTGACATTCCGATGTCTACCTTTGAAGTTGTGTTGCCGGCTCTGATGATGAGGGGTTGCATAACGGATTAGGGTCGTGTAATCACTCTAGCGATGAGAGGGATATTCGTTTGAGTGGGAGTTCCTATAGTTATTTTCAAAAATACTTGAACTCAAATTTTTATGAACAAAGTCTTATGTTTTGCAAATTACATTGTAGATGTCTCGCCCCACCTTTAACTTAGGCCTGTTCCTTGAGAAAGAGAAGCTTAAAACCAATGGGTCAAACTTCATGGCCTGGTTTCGCAACCTGAGGATCCTCCTCTCTCCCCACAGGGTGGCCTATGTCCTTGAAGGCCCTCTGGGTGACCCCCCGGCAGATAATGCCTCCGATGATGAGAAGAAGGTCTTCCAGACCAAGTCGGATGATTCCTCTTTTGTCCAGAGTGGCATGCTCTATGCCATGGAAGCCGACCTGCAGAAGCGCTTTGAGAGGATGAGTGCCTTCGAGATAATTTCTGATCTCAAGGCTGTCTTTGCGCCGCAGGCTAAGGCTGAGAGATATGAAGCTTCTGAGCTCTTTTTCTCAGCCAAGATGGAAGAGCACAGCAGTGTGAGCGAGCACGTGGTCAAAATGTCTGGCTACGTTCAACGCCTGAACGCTCTGGAATGCAAGATTCCTGATGAGCTGGCAATTGATAGGGTGCTGCAATCGTTGCCCCCTAGCTACAAAGGCTTCGTCATGAACTATAACATGCAGGGCATGGCTAAGTCCCTGGGTGAGGTGTTCGTGATGCTCAAGACTGCTGAGGTGGAAATCAAGAAGGAGCACACGCTGTTGATGGTCAACAAGACCGTCGATTTTAAGAAATCTGGCGGCAGGGGCAGGAAGAACTGGAAGTCTAAGAAGGATGGCAAGCATGTTGCCAAGCCTAAGGCTAACAAACCTGGCCCCAAACCTGGCGTGGAGTGCTTCTACTGCAAGGGGGATGGTCACTAGAAGCGCAACTGCCCCAAGTATCTGGAGGATAAGAAGGCCGGCAAGATTGTCGGAAAAGAGAAAGGTATATTTGATATACATGTTATTGATGTGTACCTAACCTGCGCCCGTAGCAATACCTGGGTATTTGATACTGGTTCTGTTGCTCATATATGTAACTCTCAGGAGGAGTTGCGGAATAAGAGGCGCCTGGGAAAGGACGAGGTGACGATGCGCGTCAGCAACGGATCAAGAGTTGACGTGGTGGCTGTCGGCACACTCCCTCTACATCTACCGTCGGGATTAGTTTTGGTCCTCAATAAGTGTTATTTTGTACCGTCCTTGAGTGTAAACATAATCAGTGGGTCTTGCTTGTTGCAAGACGGATATTCGTTCAAATCAGTATCAAGTGGTTGTGCTATTTATATGAATGATATCTTTTATGTTAACGCTCCCGAGAGTAATGGTTTATTCTTGTTGAATCTCGATCGTAGTACTCACATTCATAGCATAGATGCCAAGAGAATTAAACTTAGTAGCGATACCGCCATGTATATGTGGCATTGCCGTCTCGGTCATATTGGTATAAGGCGCATGAAGAAACTCCATGCCGATGGGCTTCTAGACTCGTTGGATTTTGGATCCCTCGACACATGCGAACCATGCCTCATGGGCAAGATGACCAAGACACCGTTCAATGGTTTCATGGAACGGGCGTCGGACTTATTGGGAGTCATACATACAGATGTGTGTGGACCAATGAGCGTATCGACACGCAATGGTTATCGTTACTTTGTCACCTTCACCGATGACTTGAGTAGATATGGGTATATCTATTTGATGAAACACAAGTCTGAAACATTTGAAAAGTTCAAATAATTTCAAAGTGAAGTTGAAAATCAACTCAACAAGAAAATCAAGCACCTTCGATCCGATCGTGGTGGCGAATATTTGAGTTTTGAGTTTGTCACACATCTGAAGGCCTGTGGCATCGTGCCGCAGCTTACGCCGGCTGGAACGCCGCAACGCAACGGTGTGTCTGAGCGGCGTAATCGCACTCTAGTGGATAGCGTCCGATCTATGATGTCTCTTACCGACTTGCCTGTGTCTTTTTGGGGGTACGCGTTAGAAACAGCCGCATTCATTTTAAATAGGGCTCCGTCCAAATCCGTAGCAACGACACCGTATGAGGTCTGGTATGGCCAGAAGCCTAAGCTGTCGTTCCTGAAGGTCTGGGGTTGTGAGGCGTATGTTAAGAAACTACAGCCCGACAAACTCGAACCGAAATCGGAGAAAGTCGTCTTTGTAGGGTATCCGCGGGAAACCATAGGATACACCTTCTACAACCAAGCTGAGGGCAAAACGTTTGTCGCGAAGAACGGTACCTTTCTGGAGAAAGAGTTTCTCGCCAAAGGAGTAAGTGGGAGGAAAATAGACCTCGACGAGATCGTTGATCCTGAACTCGAAATACAGAGTGGCGCAACGGAAGCTGTTCCGGAACCGTCCTCCACAGATGGAGTGGGAGAAGATGTCGAGGGTGCTATTCTACCTCGTAGGTCAGGGAGATCTCGGGTCGCCCCTGAATGGTATGGCAACATGGTTTGCACCGTCATGTTGATTGAACAAGACGAACCTATGAACTACAAAGAGGCTATGGCTAGTCCTGAATCCGAGAAATGGCTTGAAGCCATGAAATCCGAAATAGGATCCATGTACGATAACAAAGTGTGGACTTTGGTAGAGATTACCGAAGAGCGCAAGGCCGTCGAGAATAAATGGATTTTTAAGAAGAAGACTGATGCTGATGGTAATGTGACCGTCTATAAAGCTCGGCTTGTCGCAAAAGGTTTCCGACAAGTTCATGGAATTGACTACGATGAAACATTTTCACCGGTAGCGATGCTAAAGTCTATTCGGATTTTGCTAGCAGTTGCCGCATATTATGACTATGAGATATGGCAAATGGATGTCAAAACAGCGTTCCTAAATGGCAACATTGAGGAAGAGTTGTATATGGTACAACCTGAAGGTTTTGTCGATCCAGAAAATGCTGGCAAAGTATGCAAGCTTCAACGTTCCATTTATGGACTGAAGCAAGCATCTCGGAGCTGGAATCTTCGCTTTGATGAGGTGATCAAAGGTTTTGGATTTGTCCGGAACAGAGAAGAGACCTGCATTTACAAGAAAATGAGTGGGAGCTCAGTTGTGTTCCTGGCACTATATGTTGATGATATACTGCAGATAGGAGATGATGTGGAACTACTGAATAGCGTTAAGGAATATTTAAACAGTAAGTTTTCAATGAAGGACTTAGGAGAAGCTGCATACGTTTTAGGCATTAAAATCTATCGTGATAGATCAAGACGCCTATTAGCGTTAAGTCAGAGTACTTATATTGACAAGATACTGAAACGGTTCAATATGGATGGAGCAAAGAAGGGTTCTCTGCCTATTGTCAAGAATAAGGTGTTGAGCAAGGCACAGTGTCCGGTGACGGAACATGATAGAGTCGCGATGACTAAACATCCTTATGCTTCAGCCATAGGATCGATCATGTATGCCATGCTAAGTACTCGACCTGATGTAGCATTGGCTCTTAGTTTGACGAGCCGATTCCAAAGTAATCCTGGAAAGGAACATTGGGTAGCTGTTAAAAGTATTCTTAAGAATCTCAAGCATACAAAGGAAATGTTTCTTGTGTATGGGGACTGTGAGGAAGAACTTGGCGTGACAGGTTACGTTGATGCAAGTTTCTGCTCAGACCCAGATGACTCTAAGTCACAGACAGGATATGTGTTCAAGGTGAATGGAGGCGCTGTGAGCTGGAGGAGTGGGAAGCAACCCATCGTGGCCCAATCTACAATGGAATCGGAGTACATTGCTGCTTCTGAAGCCGCGAATGAAGTTGTGTGGCTGAGGAAGTTCATCATTGAGCTTGGAGTGTTCCCTAGCGCGCAAGACCCCGTGACCCTCTACTGCGACAACATGGGTGCTATTGCTAACGCGAAGGAACCGAGGTCTCACTCGACTGCCAAACACATACTCCGACGCTTCCATGTGATACGACAGTACGTACAAGGAGGTGAAGTGAAGATTTGCAAAATACATACGGATCTGAATGTGGCAGACCCGTTGACGAAGCCTCTCCTGCTAGACAAGCACGTGAAACACCAAGATGCTATGGGTGTCCGGCTTTTACCAGGTTGTAACTAGATTAAATTGTACTCTAGTGCAAGTGGGAGACTGTAGGAGATATGCCCTAGAGGCAATTAATAAAGTGTTTTATTTATCATATCTCATTTGTTCATAATACGTTTTTGTGTCATGCTATAACTGTATTAAGCGGAAACATTAATACACGTGTGATACCTAAAACAACCAGGTCCCCAGCAACCTCTGTTTGACTGGTTCATTGTGCAATCGATGATCGAGGTTTCCCGATCATGTGACATAGCGTCTGTTTGACAATGAAGTCATATCGTTGGTAGAACGATGTGATGGACATACCCAATATTTATAGGACGTAATCATTACGCCTTCGACCGTGAGACCTACTCTTATTGCTATTCCTGGAAGACGCTTTGATTGCATCCAACGTCATATCTTACATAGTGTGACAATAAAGGTGTCCCTCTCGGGTGTCGGATAGGAGTATGTTGAGACGGGGGGTCAAGAGCGGGATTTGCCAATCCCATAGCAGGATAGATACTCTAGGGCCCACTCGGTGAGATTATGTCAAACGAGCTTGCAAGCGTGTGACTGGGTCACCAGGACATAAGATCATAGACGAGTAGAAGTTAGCGGTGTCGGTAACGAGATCAAGCTAGGTATGGAGATATCTATGAACGAGTCTCGGACACGCTAAGTATCGCATGGCAAAAGGTTTAAGACTCAGACGTCCAGGTTCGATAAGGAAAAGTATTCGTTATCTCGCAGGGATTAATTCTGGGTATCCAAGGTCCACGAATTAGTCATTGATCGTAGAGGAGTCTCGATCATGTCTGGTGAGGTAATCGAACCGCTAGGGTAGCACGCTTAAGGGGAGTCGACATTTTACCGGAAGAGAAAAATAGGAAAAGAGAGACCGGGAACGTCCCGGGAAAGTTCCGATGGAGATCGGGCAGCGACGAAATAGTTTTCGGAGCCAGAACAAATTATGTAATATGTATTTAATATTAATTAGTGTAATTAATACTTAAATGTATTTTATTTTAATTTTTTCTGAATTTTTAAAGGCAAAAATCCCTTAATGGGCCTCTTTGGGCAAAGAGGCCCATGAGGGGGGGGGGGGGGGGGGGGAAGTCCCCCCATGAGGGAAGGGGGAGTTCGGCCGGCCTAGGTGGGCTCCTTGTGGCCCACCTAGGGCCGGCGCATGGTGCTGGCCGGCTGGGGCTGTGGGTTTAGTCCCACACCCCCAGCCTGGCAAGTTGGGCACCCCCCTTGCTCCTATATATAAAGGGGCACCCCCCTGGCCTTTGAACACACAGTTTTCTCTCTCTCTCTCTCCGAGGATCACGTGATTCCCAAGTTTGGAGTTGCGCCTCGGAATTGTTTCTCCACCATACGCACACCGTCGTTCTGCTGGTCTCCCGGTCCCAGTCTTCCGCTGCTTCGTCCCTGGATCGGAGCCCGGAGTGCGTCGGCTTCACCGTACGTGTGTGACTCCCTGCGAGGCATCACACTTGTGGTGCTAGAGGTCTGCTTCCTCTACACGGCATCGAAGTCTTCATCGGCTTCATCGACAACGCTTGTGCGGGAGCGTAATCCCCGCTTTCGGTCTTCAAGAGGTATGTGCGAAGACCCCCCTGCGTATTACTATATCTGCATAGTGTAGATTCTGGCTGGTTTTAGGTTATCGCTGTTAGGAAAAAATTTGTTTTCTGCATGCGATCCCCTTCACTACAAACCTTTCATCACCCCATGGCAACGACGTGTCAGTAGGCATAACAATGCCTGAAATAAAAAACACATATCATTCAATGATACCAAAACATGAACCAATGAATACTCAAAACAGACGCTATTGTGAACCATTGTGTCACAATTTTAGTTAGTATAAAACTGATATAACGTGTATCTACAAGAAACATACTACACCACTATGGTTCTTCGCGTCAAGTTTTGGTTTAGCTCTTCTAGTTTTACAAAAACAAATGTTTGGGTACTACATACTACTCCACTATGGTTCTTCTAGTCAAGAGTCAAGTTTTGGTTTAGCTCTTCTAGTTATACAAAAAAAAAAGTTTGGGTACTAATTCTATATTCCTCACGTGTTGATATTTTTATCTCCATATAGTTGTAAATTTGTTGAACATGGACCAGGTGAAGTGTTAAAGTTTTTGGACGTGGCTAATTCTCGATCGACAGAGAATTAACTTAATTTCCGGTCACCCAATTGCATATGCAATTCTAATTCAAAAAACCATGTGCAATTGCAGCCCATGTGCAACTCTCAGTGGACAAGTCGTGATGCAAATCACAAGCTTAAAAAGTCGACCGATCTCTAAACTTATTCTCGGTCGGCCGAGAATTATCAAAGGAAAGGTTTTTAGGGGATTCTTCATAATTCCTAACACTAAGACCCAATTCTTTTGCTGGCTTAAAAAATAAGTTGCCCCTTCCCCAGTTTCTCTCATAAGACGCCCAGCTTATTGCTCAGGGCTTTTAAAGTAATTATCTTATAACTAATCTGAAAGTTACAAATAATAAACTGTTCGGCTTATGGAATAAGCCGGAGGAGATGCAACTTATATAGAATAATAGAATAAGACAGTAAAAGAAATAGGCCAAGCCGACGTCAAAACAAGATTCTTCAACACACATAAAAGATGCACCTGAATTAAATTGGTTCAAGTACTGAAATTACCCCCCACTTGATGGTCAAAATCAAACTGAAGGCTGGGTGGAAAAAGCTCAACTAATAAACCGCAGAAACCTACAAGATCCAATAAACCTCATCTCCATCTCTCTCTCTCTCTCTATCTCTCTCTCTTCTCTCTGCACTCGAGGAGTAGCAGTTGGCCAATCCGGACACATTATCCTCTCCCCCTCATCCATCCCTCTGCTCTCTCTGTCTCTATAACAGTAGAGAATTCTGCTGCCCAGCCCCTCCGCCTCTCTCCTCCCACTCCCCTCACCTGCCCCGACCGCCGGAGATGGCGACGCTGAGATGCACCAACCACACCCTCCTCGGCTCGCCGACCTGCGTCGCCCGCCCGCGCCGGAGGTGCCCCGCGGTCGTGCGCGCCGCCGTCGCCGTCCAGGCCAAGGCCGGGCCCAAGGTCTCCCTCATCCGGATTGGCACGCGCGGGAGGTGATCAAATTTCGAACCTCCGATGACTTTCTTTGGTTTAGGGGTGCGAATTCCGCAGCTTGGTGCGTGCGGAATCTCTGGGTGTTGCTCGGTCGGATTTGGGGGCGGCAATGCGGCGGAGGCGCCCGCGAGATCCTGTTCTGTGTCCTAGGAATTTCCGGGTTCTGAGATGAGGCTCTGACTCACCCGATTGCGTTCCCAGCTGCCCGATATTGCTGAATTCAGATGCGAATTGTCGAGGATTTTCGCCAAGATTTGCATTTTAGCTGGGTTTTGGTGGAATTGTGGAATTCCTGTAGTAGCGTGCCGTTGACCTTAGAAGTGCTGAAGATTGGACCTTTTCCCCATCAGCTAAACTGCACCTGTAGATGTTAACAGCCTAATTCAGGGTCAATGCGAGAATTTTCACGGGCTTTTAGTTTGGTGAACTAGCTCTGGGTTTCATGTGGACACATACAAAATTGGCGTAACTTTAGGCCACCTTTTACTTGTTTGGCTTAGTGAAATCTGATAATGACTTTGATCTTTTGGAAATTCGCGTTGTTTCAACTTCCATTTTTAAGGTTGGAAAGAAAAGAACTTGTTGGAGAAACCCACAAGAGAAGGGTTCTGTCGAATTCTAGCTGTCTTTTTCAATGTTCAGTTAGAAGTTTTTTCCTTGCTCTATTCTGTACTAAAGTATCTTGCCTACACATGCAAGTCTATAATTCAAATTGCTGACTATGTAGGACAGTCCTCTTGCTCTTGCACAAGCTCATGAAACCCGAGAGAAACTGAAAGCTGCACACACCGAGTTAGCTGAGGATGGCGCTGTTGAGATTATCATCATAAAGACCACAGGGGACATGATCTTGGACAAACCCCTGGCAGATATAGGAGGCAAGGGTTTATTCACCAAGGAGATAGATGATGCACTCTTGCAGGGAAGAATTGACATCGCGGTTCACTCGATGAAAGATGTCCCAACATATCTACCAGAAGGCACGATATTGCCCTGTAACCTCCCACGAGAAGATGTGAGAGATGCGTTCATATGCTTGACTGCAAAAACTCTTGCGGATCTTCCTGCTGGTAGTATTGTCGGAAGTGCTTCCCTGCGGAGGCAATCTCAGATTCTCTATAAATATCCATCACTCAAAGTAAGTCTGTACATGTGATGGCTGCATTTCTGTAGTACATGTTTTCCTTATGTTTTGTTCCTTGTCGTTTTTCATGCTAAAACTAATCACTGCTATCCCATCACTATTGAGCTCGTTTTTCCATATATAAAGCTGCCTAAGAACTTGTGTAAGCACATAAGCTGTCGATTGCTACTTCAAAGGGTTATTATTGTTTCCTGACCCTTATGTGACATGCAGTATTCTTGCAGTTCTGCTTCTTAATTAGAATCTGTCTAGTCCCAGTTCTCTCGGTCTTCTACGTTAGTAATATGTACTGTTTTATTAATTTCACAAGAATTGTTTTATTAGAGACTCTTCTCAGTTAATGTATGACTTAACAGTAGTGCTTTATTTTCAGGTTGTTAACTTCAGAGGAAATGTCCAGACACGGTTAAGGAAACTTAAAGAAGGAGATGTACATGCAACATTGTTGGCACTGGCTGGACTGAAACGGTTAAACATGGCGGAAACTGCAACATCTGTATTATCAGTAGATGAAATGCTTCCGGCAGTTGCTCAAGGTGCTATTGGAATAGCTTGTAGGACCAGTGATGAAAAAATGGTAGGTCATATAATTCTTGAATCTGTTAGTTTGTTAAACATCTTACATGCTGCATGCGTAATGACATTTCCAATTGGTCGGCAGCTGCGTTATGCTACTATGTTTAATTCTTCAATTTTGCATATGCCTCCAATAAAATGGTAAATGCAAGTTTCTATTTTGTGGTCTTTGTTGGCTATTGTGCCATAACGTGTTCTTAACACCCAGATACAAATGCATCCAAGTATGTGTTGTCTACCAGCTATTCACATATTTATTCCCTCTTGCCTAGTACGCCTCCGATCTTTTTATTGTTGGTTTTTCCTGACTACATTGAATATTTGATTTTTGAAAGATACTTATTTTATTTGAGTCTACTCAGAGATCTAATTTCTTTGTGCTTAAATGCCCTAGAGCTGTGCAAAACACACACGCTGTTTGCCTAAGTTTTTATTTTATTTACACCTTCTAGCTAAAGGTGCTAACTCCCTCTCTTTCCATTTTTTTTCTTTTGTAGATGGAGTATCTATCCTCTTTGAATCATGAAGATACCAGATTAGCAGTTGCATGTGAAAGAGAATTCTTGTCTGTTCTTGATGGTAACTGCCGAACTCCAATAGCGGCATATGCTCATCGTGATAAGGATGGGAATTGTTCATTCCGTGGGCTATTGGCTTCACCAGATGGATCCATAGGTACCATTTTCTTCTCCGGTTAAGAGTATATGATATGAACTAGCTGAATTTTGTTGGACAATAATTTCTTTATCTGTGCGTGATTTTGCTTACAGTATATGAGACATCAAGAAGTGGAACATATTCCTTTGATGACATGGTTGCGATAGGCCAAGATGCTGGCCACGAACTGAAAGCAAAGGCTGGGCCTGGTTTCTTTGATGGCTTGCAATAAAAAATCCACCACGACCTAATAGTGTTAATTATTATTTTTAATCTTTTTTCTCATAGTTATGATAGAAGTTTGTACTACAGTGCGCTGTACCATTCAAATATGTATCTGTATCTGTTTTATTTAGCTCTGCGGGTTAGAACTTAGAACACGGTTCAGTGGTTTGTTATCCTTCGATTTTCATCGAATTCTGGAAGAGGCTTCTGCTCGCAGTCATTATCTTGTAACAATTGTAATCTGATGTAATTTTGCAGATATTTTGCTGTTTTAAGAAATAATCAGTTCTGAATTTCACTGGTTTCCAAGGTTGTTTGTATTAGTTTTCTTAATGATTTCCAGAAGATACGACCCTTGTGCTACGAAATGCTGATCAGATCAACCTTCAAAATTGACGCAAATAGTCTATGAAATTGTTCATCTTGTTGCAACACATATACATGACACAATCTATCTTGCTAGATACCTTTCATAATAAAAGCATCCTTTAAAAATGAGTTATCAAAACAAAACAAAAAACATCTTTTAAAAAATTGACTAAAACAAAGTTTGTCATTTTGTATCTCAACGTGTAGATCAGGATTAGATTGTGAGATTCTGTGACGTGCTAAAAAATTATTTTGTGGCACTTTTCTGAAGTTAGGAGCAACGGGAGTATCTTGATAGTTGTGAATACGAGTTTCATGACATACAACGTAATTTTTCCACATCATATTAAGACATGACAACTAAAAAGTTCACATCGGTATCCATCACAATATTACAGGTATCTGATAGCCTGGCACAAAACCTGGTCAAGAACTAGCACATTACATTTGATGCAGGACTTCCCTCTTCAGGAACAGAACACCAGGGGGCACCTATGCTGATCACCTTAACGCAGACGCAGTGCCTAGCACTCACAGGTTAGCCTCTGATGACTACTACCGTACTACGATTCCGACACATCCAAGTTAGTTGTCGGAATGATTCAGCTACTGGAACTAAATTACACGAGTATTAAAAATGCAATGGATCTTTGGTCAGCTGTTCTGATTCTGCGTGGCTGACATGTTAGCCATGTCTTCAGCGGTCACTGGTTTGTGCATCTGAACGAACAGGAAGCTCTAGTTTTAGAAGTTCTTTCAAGGGTTAACCAATATCTGAGGATGTAAGCTAAAGAGCACATAAGTATAACAACTCATCTGCTAAAAAAGGATAAACAAAATCAGGGAAGAAAAAAAATACTCACCGCATTTGCAATGGTTAACCAATGAAAGCAGCGCGGAAGAGGATCCTCTGCTGATGGCATGGTATCATGATTCCAGTAAGTTATGTTCTGGAATTCTGCACGGGATACAAAACTGCTAACCTCTCCATCCATACCCTGAGTATCCTTTTCTCCATTCTTCTTCTCCAATACATAACCTACAGGTAAGTGTCAGGCCACCACATACTCACTCGATGCCCAAGTCAGATATTGTACTGAAATCATGGACGTTCACCAACATCATATCATCCCAACAGTCCAGATACACGATGTTATAGTTGCACAAATAGTATTCCCAGACCATTTTGCGTTTATCTAAAAAACGACCATTTTGCTTTCTGCCAGGAATAAGGCACCTAAGATATCCCTACGGATTGATATAAAATAACGAAAGAGTAGAAGAACATTTAAACCGAAGCAAACTTCAGGTTCTTGCAAAGGTTTTCATTATAAGCAATCTCCGTTAAAATGAAGTATGTCTATCTAATTACGTATACTTTCACATTTTTTACCACAGCATGTCAAAATTCATCTATAAATATTCATATCTCAGGAGAAAGCTTAAACTTCAAGCAGTAGCGCACACATAATACCTCGAATTAACCGGTAAATAGGTAGCAAAATTTCAACAGAGGGAGATACCATGTGCAATTCCTAATAACCATCCTTTATTCAGCGCACATTGATACGAATCGATCAAAATTTTAAGTCTCTCTTCCAGATTCCAGAGCTTCCAAATTTGATCATCTCATCATGCCTATCCCTCAACAACATGCGGAGCTCTATATGAGGAACTCCGTCCGGTGAAGCCCCCCTTCTTGGTATGTCAATGAGAGAAAACTCGACTCCTTTTCACATTGAAATAGAACTGATAAGATGTGGTCATCTACCCAGAAAAACTCGTGGAGAATGAAATATGTTGGAAGAAGACCATCTAAGGGTGTACTATTTATTCGAAAGACCCGCCTTCCAAATATCTCAATAAAGACCTCCCTAAGATCTAGGAACCTAGATGGGCTCTTGAGATCATTTCATAAATGAATGAGTTTTCCCTCTTTCATTTCCTGCTAGGGAAATGGCTCCCATGTGATCAAAGGTGGACCTTGGCTTAGTCGTGGTCGGGTTTCACCCACAAAAACATGGGAAAGAGGATTGGATGCCGTAAAACCTCTTGCACATTCCCTATGAGGGTATGGTTCCCTTAGTTTGTGCTCCACCTCTGGTCATCCAATATTACATTTGATAGTAATATAAGTTAGCCAATTTATAGGGAGACAGACTTATATCAAATCCCCTCTCATGTTTGCAAAGGTCTGTATTGAAGTTAGTATAGCAAAGGAGTTGCCTTCAAAGTTTTGGATAAACGTCGGAAATGGAAGCCTTGGGGGGGGGGGGGGGATGTGTCGAATACAAATGGAACTTTCAAATCTTCCATAAGAACTCACATCTTTACTTTGGAAATCCTTCTTTCATTTCCCCATCGGCCTAAAATTGTCTTTCCTCTCTTCCTTCTCCTTTTGGTTTTCCTATCATTATTATTACTTTGGTTCTAAATAGGGAGATGATTCATCGTGTCAAACCAAAGTAATAATGAAACAAAATCAAGAGGAAATGAAAAAAAAAATACAATTCTAGGTCCATGTTAAAATGAAGAAACCAAGAAAGAAAGATGGGAATGGAGCTTTATTAATAGAATGTTGAAACATTCCATTCCTATTCGACACATTCTTCCTCTAAACTTCCAATTCCGACATCGATTCAAACCTTCAAGTGCAGCTTCTTTGCTCTATTAACTTCAATACATAACCCGGGAAACATGAGAGAGGATTTGGCATACGTTTGCTTCTCCATATAAAGTGGCTTACCGATAGTACTAGCAGTTCTTCCTATAATATTGGATGACCAAAGGTGGAGCCTGAGCTGATAGAACCATACGCTCATGTGCAGTGGAGGAGCGAGCCCAAACGGTGAGCCTGGGCAAGATATACATGTCCGGCGAACTCCAGGCTAATAATCTGAAGCTCATGGATACAAGTTATCCTTGGAAGGAAAGACAATTCCGAATCCACTTTGTCTACGAATAAGGAAGCTATAATTAATGCCACTATGAATCTCCTTTTACAAGGGAAGTCCGAAAAAGTACTTTTTCGATCAAGTTAAAAAAAAGATATACAGTTGGTCATATAATCGTGGTTATATAGATATTTTCTATAACATAGCAGCCAAAGCCCGGGCAGCCGCCCTGGCATGCCGGGCTGTAGCTCCGCCACTGCTCATATGGAAGCTCTGCAAGGTTTATAGACATCCAATCCCCTTTCCTGTTTTTCAGGATGAAAACCTGACCACCATCAGGCCAAGGTCCGTCTGTGAGCACTTTGGAACTATTTAACCAACAGGAATAGAAAGAGGGAAAAAGTCATTCATTTGTGAAATGATCGCAAGAGGCGCTCTGGTTCGCCGATCTTAGGGCAGTCTTTATTGAGATATTCAAAAGGCGGGCCTCTCAGAAAAATAATATATCCTTAGAGGGTCTTCTTCCAACTTTTTTTCACTCTGCACCCTTCTTCTGAGCAGACGGCCACGATCTTATCAGCCCTAGTTTAAGCAACAGTAGTCGAGTTTCCTCCAAGTGTCGCCATAGCTCAATTACCAAAAAGGGTGCTCCACTGGACGGGTTCCTAATATATAACTCTGTCTGCTGTTGAGGAATAGGCAGAAGGGAAATTCCCTAAGATTAACTATGGTGTTATTATCCTACTGCCAAAGATGTTCAAACAATGTAGGCCCATCTGTCTGATGTTGAGATTTTTGACTAAAAGACTAACTAGGGTTCCTAATATTAGTCCAGCCCAGACTGCTTTTGCTCCTGCTATGTATATTTCAGATAAAGTTGTTGTACTCCATGAAATACTGCATAACCTGTAATGCTCCAAAAAGACTAAGATTGTCCTTAGCTTGATTTTGAAAAAGCATATGACAAAGCCAATGGTTTTTTTTAGTGGACGCATTAACAGGAAAGTCTCTGTGATAAGTAGATCTCTTGGATCAAACAGGTTGTGCAAACTGGGAGGGTTGGCATCAATTTAAATTTGGAGAACTGGGATACATTAGGAATTACAAAGGATTGAGGCAAGGATGCTTGGTAGATGATGTTTTGGGTGAGATGTTGAACTCTGCCAAAGCTGCAGGCCACATCAGGGGTTTGGCCTAGCATCTCATCATAGAGGAGGTCACACATCTGTAGTATGCAGATGACACCATACTGTTGAATGGAATGATGAGGGTAGCATTTGCACTGTTAAGTTTCTCTTACTGTTATGAAGCTGTCAGGTTTTAAAATAAACTACCGAAAAAGTGAAGCTTCCGGGTGTGAGTATTAATGCTAATGAGCAAACAAGGTTGCAGTCTTCTGATTGTGAGGTTGGATTTTTTCCTTTGAAGTACAGAGGTGTTCCAGTGGGCCCTGATAAGACTTTAGTGAAGGGTCTTATTTTTGTGGCTCAGAAACTGGATAAAAACTAGATGACAATTTCTTCAGGTGGAAAAGCAGTGTTGATCAATTCCTGATTAGATAGTACACCTACGTATGATATGGGTTTCTATCTTGTCTCTAAACGACCACACTATAAGATGGACATGTCTAGAGCTCGTTTCACTTGGGAAGGCCTACGGACTTTGGTTGTTTGGGTTTCACTGATACCAGGACTAGGAGCATTTGCTTATTGAATAAATGGATCTATTAGCTGGAAAATAGAGCCCAAGACCTTTGCTGTCAAATTCACAGAAGCAAGTATATGGGGGATGCTGGCTTCTATCGATCTGATGGTGCTAGAGGATCACACGTTTGGAAAAGTCTTCACAAGATAAAGGACTTCTTCAGGCCAGGGTCTGATTATTGTGCCAGTAATCGCAAGAAAATCATGTTCCGGCATGATTTGTGGACATGTCAGTGTTGGTCAGAGAGGATGGTTTGCAGTTTTGCACCTCGTCTTCAACAGGTCTTCTGGCCCTCAGAAGGTGAGTGAATGGAATGGCTTGTAGTGGGTTCTGGATAAAATTGCTTTACCGGCCGAAGAGGACACTGTTGTGTGGCTTCTTGATGCTAGAATGAAGTTAAGTTCTAAATTCCTATACTTGTTCATGAATAACTCTGTACTTAGGGATGTTAGGATGATGGATATGTGGCGATCCAGTTTTCCTATAAAGCGGAAATTCCCCTCTGGCCGTGTTTTTTTTGTGGGGGGGGGGGGGGGGGGGGGGGGGGGGCAGATTTGGTCAGCCATGCAACTCGCTGCTAGAAACTGGCCTGGGTCTGAATTATGCATTTGTTGTGGGGCAGCAGAGGATCTTGATCATGTCATCTTTTGCTGCCCTGTAGCACGTTTTATTTGGTGCGTGATCAGGGATTGTTTCTCCTAACTCAGTGCCCTGTTTTCGAGTGGAGTTTATTGAGCTCTCCCTTAAACAGAGTGAATCCAACAATAATCATGCGAGATAGTATTGGTTTGCGGCAATTGCATGGTCGCTTTGGCTCACTAGAAATGTTCAATCATATAGTGATTTCGAGTACTTTGCACTTTAAATAGTTTTTCCGTTGATGCTGCAGCGGAAGCCGTTGGTCGGGCCTAAGCATCTGCTGCAGATCGAGGTGACGCCGCTGAAGATCAACTACAAGCTGAAATATTTGAATCCAGGGAGGCTGGCTTAGGCTGGGCATTTTGTTTTAGTTTCTGAAATGATGGGGGATGCTCGTGTGAGTTGTGTCCTCACATGAGTCGGCTGTGTGCTTTCTGTATTTCCTAACTGTTTGCTCAATCAGTTTCAGTTTTACTTTCTTGTATGCAAATGAAATACAATGGACAGCTTTCAATATAAGCTGTGTCTACGATCTTTTCTCTAAAACAAATTGGAAGATACCGTCACCGTCTCTACCGAACAGTAAGAGGTGCGTACATATGATAACCATCGCATCGCCGGAGCTCACCTCGGTAGCCATCGGGGAGGGCGACGGTGGCGCCCTGCAGCTTCCTCCCGCGAAAGAAGGCCTCCTCCACCCTCACCCCATCCAACTCCTCGCCTGCAAGCACCAGTTCATCAACCAAACGGACGGAGGGGGAGAGGGGGGCGGGACGAGCGCGCGGACGGACCTGTGTCCCTCGGCTTGAAGTAGTCGGAGACGGCGGCGGCGCTGTTGTGCCTGATCCCGCAGGGCAGGAGGTGCACCCGGCCGAGGTCGGTGGCCGCCGGGGATAGGTCGACGCCGGCGGCGGGAGCGGGAGTGGTGGCTTGCTCCATGGTTTGGTTTGTTTGGGGGTTTCAGCGCAGCCGCCACGTCCCGCGCAGTGTTCTCTCCGTTGGTGCGCCCACAACCATGGGCCTGGTGAAACGACAAAGAGGGAGCCCAGTTCTGGCGGCCCACTGCTTCTGGCGGCCCAGGTCATCGAAGAGTTTGACACGATGAACATGTTCACGGCAGGACACGGTGCTACACACCACCAGTGACCACTTTGGGGAAGTAGCAAAGGAGCGCAAGAAAATTAGACGATACCTCTCGTCGGTCCACTGCGGCAAGCCACTCAGAGCTTCCACTCAACCGCGATACACTCATAGGTAACCCTAGTGGGGACAACCTTTCCATCGAACATGTGGGCGTTGTCAGCTGTAAACAGTGAGCAGGATGAACAAATTCACCTCGTGACGGTTTGTGTCGGGCACCCTAATAAGTGCCTCTAGGCTAAATGTGGCGGCGGGGACACTGACCACTGGTTATTGCTCAACCAAAACCCTCAATGTGTAAGAAAATTCTCCCCGTCCCGATCCCGATTAGCTGTCGCGGGGACGGTTCTACTACCATCCCCATGCATATCGGGTTAGCAAATAACAAATGGATAACCATTCCCACTTAGCCGACAACATTGAGATCGATGTGATGGAGAGCGGCGACAATAGAGAGGATGCGGTGCGTCCTCCGTGTTGTGGCGGTGCGCGGGAGTGCGGAGCCGTGCGATACTATTAGATCTTGTTTTTCATTCGTCTCTTGTTCAGAACTGTTAGTTTTTCTTATGTTACACTCTCATATCTCATTGTTATATACTTGGAGAGTTTGTCTTTAAATAAGTTGATTGGTGTTTGGTTAGAAACAGAAAATGCTAAGTGTGGTAGATGGTATAATGAAAAAGATATACATGCTCTTATGGATTGTTATCTTGTATGTTGTGGTGCTTGGCAATTGTTTTGAGCTCTCAAGTAGATCATGTTTAAGCTTTTACATCATATAGTTAAAACTTATTAATGAAGAACTACCGTAAAGCTTGTTGAAATTTGGTTTGCATGTTTGGTATCTCTAAGATCTAGATATTTTCTAGTAAAGGTGTTTGAACAACAAGTAAGACAATGTAGAGTTTTATAATGCTTGCAATATGTTTTTATATACGTCTTGTTGTCATAGTTTATACTTGTGTTTGTTTCAAATAACCTTGCTAGCCAAAACCTTGTACTGAGAGGGAATGCTTCTCGTGCATCCAAAACCTTTAGCCAAAACCCATGTCATTTGTGTCCACCATACCTACCTACTACATGGTATTTCCTGTCATTCTAAGCAAATACTTCGTGTGCTACCTTTTATTATTCAAAACATACTATCTCTTATTTGTGTTAATGTTTATTAGCTCATGAGGAAGTATGTGGTGTTACGGATATCAACCTTGTCATTTGCTTTTAGACAGACTTTCACAACCGGACTAATGGCATCATCCGCTTATCCATTAACTTTGCAAAAAGAGCTGCCAAATGGGGTGCCCAGTCCCAATTAATTACAACTTTAACCGCTTCAATCTCTTCACATTTTTGCCCTGATCTAATCAGTCAAGCAATGACAACAGTTTTTAACTATATGTGTAAACAAAAGAGATAAGAGGGATGATCTAACTTGCTGGTAGAAATAACGTCCTTCAATGGGAGCCGCTCTTGAAAGTCTGGTTGACAAGGGGGTAGAGTGCCCATTACCATTCGTTGACAACAACAAACACCTCTCAAAATTTACTTTTATGCTCTCTATATGATTTCAAAAACCTATAAAACTAAAAAGCTCTAGCACATGTTTGTATCCCTACTTCCCTCTACAAATGGCCTTTCTTTTACTTTATATTGAGTCAGTTTACCTACTTCTTTCTGTCTTAGAAGCAAACACTTGTGTCAACTGTGTGCAACAATTCTTATATGCTTACTTATTGCACTTGTTATACTACTTTGTGTTGACAACTATCTATATGATATACATGTTACAAGTTGAAAGCCAATGCTTAAACTTATATCTTCCTTTGTGTTGATTCAATGCTCTTTTATTTAGAGACTATTGCTTTATGAGTTAACTTTCATGTGAATCATTTTGATGCTTGTTTGAAAGTACTATCCATGAAAAGTTTTTGCTTATATGATGTAGTTGTTTACTCCTTGTCTATTTGCTAGCAAACTATAAACCATTGCTTTGAATCACTTCATTCATAACATGAGCCTTACATTATTATATGATCAAGATTGTGTGAAGCATGTCACTTCAGAAATTATTCTTGTTATCGTTTTACCTACTCGGGACGAGTAGAACTAAGCTTGGGGATGCTTGATACGTTTCAAACGTATCTATTATTTCTTATGTGCCATGCTTATATTATGCCAATTGCTACATGTTTTATATACACTTTTATATCATTTTATGCATTTTCTGGGACTAACCTCTTAACAAGATGCCACAGTGCCAGTTGCCTGTTTTCTGCTGTTTTTGGTTTCAGAAAAGTTGTTAAGGAAATATTCTCGGAATTGGACAAACGAAACGTCAAAGTGCTTATATTCCCCGGGAGGTTCCAGAACACCGAATAGGACACGGAGGTGGACCCCGAGGGGCCCACACCCCCAGGTGGCGCGGCTCCCCCCTGGCCGCGCGAGCACAGGGTGTGGGGCCCTCGAGGCCCCGCCGCCTTCGCCCTTTCACCTACTTATACCCCTCGGATATCTAAAACCTAAGACACGCACCTTTTTCCTCCACGAAGTCCAGAGCCACCGCCGTCGTCAACCCTAGATCGGGAGGGTTCAGAAGCTCCTCCCGGCACCCTGCCGGGGAGGGGAATCATCACCGGAGGGCTCTACATCACCATGTCCGCCTCCGGACTGATGCGTGAGTAGTTCATCCTTGGACTACGGGTCCATAGCAGTAGCTAGATGGTTTGTCTTCTCCTTTTGTGCTACCATGTTTAGATCTTGTGAGATGCCTAACATGATCAAGATCATCTTTATGTAATGCTACATGTTGTGTTTGCTGGGATCCGATGAATATTGAGTACTATGTTATTGCTTCATAATATATCTTGTGAGTGCGTTGTTTATGATCTTGCATGCTCTCCGTTGCTAGTAGATGCTCTGGCCAAGTAGATGCTTGTGACTCCAAGAGGGGGTATTTATGCTCGATAGTAGGTTCATGTCTCTATTTAATCTGGGGTGGTGACAGCTAGCTCTAAGGTTGTAGATGTACTGTTACTAATAGGGATAAAACAGTGGTACTTTATCTAAGGGTATTTGTATTACTTACATTACACACATTGCCTAATGCAATTATCTGTTGCTTGCAACTTAATACTGAAAGGGGTGCGGAAGCTAACCGGAAGGTGGATTATTAGTCATAGATGCGGTTGGAACGGTCTATGTATATTTTTGTAATGCACAAATGAATATCACACTAGTCATCATAACTATAGTATATGCATCGTTATGAACTTCTTTATTCTGTCAATTGCCCAGCTGTAATTTGTTTACCCGCATGCATGCTATTATTATTTATGGAGAGACACCACTAGTGAACTGTGGACCCCGGTCTTTTTTTCCTCAAACTGATAAACAATCCTACTGCAATCCTGTTACTTTCATTCTCTGCAAACAAACATCATTTTCCACACATACGTTTAATCCTTTTGTTACAGCAAGCCAGTGAGATTGACAACCTCACTGTTAAGTTGGGGCAAAATACTTTGATTGTGTTGTGTTCAGGTTCCACGTCAACTACACGCAAGCTCTTTTCTGGTGCCGTTGACACCTCCGGGAAAACTCTAGTTTCCTACTGGTTCGATAACCTTGGTTTCACAACTGAGGGAAAACTCGCTGCTGCACTACTTCATACCTTCCTCTTGGGGTTTACCAACAACACCACACCGAGTGCATCAGTGTCCATGTGCCCCCCGTCCCTGCCGGTGTCGAGCTCGAGCACGCCATCGCCGTGGTCCGCGACGGAATGACGCCGGAGCAGGCCGCGGAGCCGCGCTGGAGGGCGGAAGGCAATGATACGTCTCAAACGTATCTATAATTTCTTATGTTCCATGCTTATATTATACCAATTGCTACATGTTTTATATACACTTTGTGTTGTTTTATGCATTTTCTGGGACTAACCTATTAACAAGATGCCACAGTACCAGTTCCCTGTTTTCAGCTGTTTTTGGTTTCAGAAAAGCACTTAAGGAAATATTCTCGGAATTGGACAATTTTTATACCGAAGTCTCTAATTTCCTCGGAACAATCCAGAACATCGAAGACGAGGCGGAGTCGGGCACCGGGGCGCCCAGATGAGGTGGGGGTGCGGCCCCACCCCCAGTCGCGCCAGCACCTCATCACGGAGCCTCGAGCCTCCGCCGCCTTCGCCCTTTCGCCTACTTAAACCCCCAGAAAACCTAAGACCAGGCACCCGAACACTTTTTCACAAAACCTAACGGAGCCGCCGCCGTCGTCAACCCTAGTTCGGGAGGGTTCAGAAGCTCTTCCCGGCACCCTGCCGGAGAGGGGGATCATCACCGGAGGGCTCTACATCACCATGCCCGCCTCCGGACTGATACGTGAGTAGTTCATCCTTGGACTACGGGTCCATAGCAGTAGCTAGATGGTTGTCTTCTCCTATTGTGCCATCATGTTTAGATCTTATGAGCTGCCTATCATGATCAAGATCATCTTTATGTAATGCTACATGTTGTGTTTGCTGGGATCCGATGGATATTGAATACTATGTCATTTGCTTCATAATATATCATGTTGTGTGTTGTTTATGATCTTGCATGCTCTCCGTGCTAGTAGATGCTCTGGCCAAGTAGATGCTTGTGACTACAAGAGGGGGTATTTATGCTCGATAGTGGGTTCATGTCTCTATTTAATCTGGGGTAGTGACAGCAAGCTCTAATATTGTAGATGTACTGTTGCTACTAGGGATAGAACAGTAGTACTTTGTCTAAGGATAATGTTATTATTTACATTACACACTTTGCCTAATGCAATAATTTGTTGCTTGCAACTTAATACTGAAAGGGGCGTGGACGCTAACCAGAAGGTGTATTATTAGTAATAGATGCGGTTGGAACGGTCTATATATATTATTGTAATGACCAAATGAATCTCACACTAGACATCATGATATTAGTATATGCATCATTATGCAGCTCTTTATTCTGTCAATTGCCCAGCTGTAATTTGTTTACCCGCATGTATGTTGTTATTATTATTATTATTATTATTATTATTTATGTAGAGACACCACTAGTGAACTGTGGACCCCGGTCCATTTCTTTAAACTGATAATACAACCAACTGCAAACTGTTATTTTCATTCTCTGCAAACATCATCTTCCACACATACGTTTAATCCTTTATTACAGCAAGCCAGTGAGATTGACAACCTCACTGTTTCGTTGGGGCAAAGTATTTTGATTGTACTGTGTGCAGGTTCCACGTTGGTGATCGTAAACGGCGCCACCAACAACCTTTAGACGTGTTCTTCATCTCCTACTGGTTCGATAACCTTGGTTTCATCACTGAGGGAAATTTGCTGCTGCACTAGTTCACACCTTCCTCTTGTGGTTTCCCAACAACACCACCGTGTGCATCAGGCAACGATGCCTTCTGGACGGCCTACTTCCAGCGCCGCCACGACGACGACATCACCTACCAACTCCTCGGCCAACTCCTCCTCCTCGACCAACTCCTCCTCTTCCTCCGGCGCGTGCTCGGCTCCAGTTACACGCGCCGCGCCCAACTCCCTGACCCCTCCCACCCTTAACTCCGGGCGTCCTGCCCCCATGCGCAGCGGCGCCCTGCGCATCGGCGCGCCGCGCCCCGCGGCTTCTCCTCCACGCTCCCTATTCCGGCGCCTCGTCAAGCCGAGGAAGGAGCCCAAGAAGGAGCCGGCGGAGGAGGTGGAAGAGGAGTGGCCCGGCCTGAAGGAGGCAGAGGAGGCCTCCTTCAACACGGTGCAGCCGGCACCGGTCGGATTCGCCGAGAACTGGAGCCTCGACGACTTCACGGCGAAGGAGCTGGAACTCCAGCGCCAACTCCTCGCCAAGGCGGAGCGCAAGCACGCGGAGGAGCGCCAGCAGGCCGCCGCTGCCAATGCGGGCCGCCGCCGCGTTGCTCCTCCTCCGGTGGCGCGGGAGATAGAGTACTACGTACTCGACTCCGACAGCGAGGAGGACGACAAGTTCAGGCACTCCTTGCTCCTGAGCAAGTGGAACGCCGCCGGCGACGGCGAAGGCACGAGCAAGGCCCCCAGCGGCGATGACGGCTCCGACGACGACGACGGCGACTACAGCCAAGCGATCCGCAACAGCGCAACAGTCTGGGCCTCAACTAGGCCTGTAGATCGCCGGAAACAATGTTTTTAAGTTTTTAGTTTCAAATTCTAATATGTAAACTCGGCGAGTTTGCCAAAATGAATGAATTCGCCTACTTTCTTGCCATGTTTGTCTACCCCGCCATTTTTTGAATTTATGGGCCGAAACCTGGGGCTGGACACGAATGGAAAACTCGCCCCCAGGATCCAGATTAGCGTCGTTTCGCGTCGCGGCAGTCCAGCAGCGACCCTGCAAAGCAAGTCAGCCATAGCCATATAACTTGAACTTCAGACTTCAGCGGCGCACATGAGAATTCCCCAACTGTCCGCCCCGGGAAACGTCGCCTGCCCTACAAAGAAAGCGATTTAGGTATACGTATAAAGAGAGCACCCCATTAGTTGTCCACTTCCATGAAAATGTATGGAAAAAGTCCATTTTAAACCCTAAACTCATAGAGGTCTGGCGAAATGAACCCCGAAGTCAAAATCCCGGTCGTTTGAACCCTAAACTTAGCAATCCCGGTCTAAATTGAACCTTGGACATGTTTTTTTGGAGAAGAAAATAAAATTATAAATTTGCTATAGTCAATGACAAGTTTGGCCCACATGTCAGATTCGTCTTCATCCCAAACATTGGCCCATTGGCCACCTCGTGGACGCGCAGTAGCATCCGTCGCAGCCCCTAGGATGCCCGGCGGGATGTGCCAGAGCATCTTCTGTAGGTCGCAGCCGCCCCGGAGTCGACCGGCCACCGCCGACTCAACACGCTGCTGGCGGGGCTAGCCGCACGGACGGTGCCGGCCGTCGTGGTCGCCCTCCTGCCCGCTTCGACGGTGCCGGCCGCGGTGCTCGCCCCCCCGACCCCGTGCTCGCCAACTGCGGCCGCCGTGCTCGCCAGATGCGGCCACCGTTCCAACTGCAGCCGCCGTGCTCGCCCCTGCCTCGTGCTCGCCAAATGCCGCCACCGTGCCCCCCGACCCCGTGCTCGCCAACTGCGGCTGCCGTGCTCGCCAGATGCGGCCACCGTGCTCATCCTGGCCGCGGTGCTCGCCCCAGCCCCGTGCTCGCCAGATGCGGCCGCCATGCTCGCCAAATGCCGCCATCGTGCTCGCCCTAGCCGCGGTGCTCGCCCCTGCCTCGTGCTCGCCAGATGCGGCTATCGTGCTCGCCCCTGCCCCGTGTCCGCCAGATGCGGCCATCGTGCTCGCCCCCTACCCATGAAGAAATTGAGGAAGAAGATAGATATGACAGGTGGGTCCCACTGTCATTGAGAGTAGCATGTTATCCCGGTCGGGATACTCTTTTCCCGGTGTGCCAAACATGTCCAAGGTTCATTTTAGGTCGGGATTGCTAAGTTCAGGGTTCAAACGACCGGGATTTCGACTTCGGAGTTCATTTCGCCGAAGTAGCACAAACAACGCAGGAACGAACCATTGCCAGGACAAATAGGGCGATCGCGTGGCAACATTGACCGTTCGATCCATGGGCTAGACCCAAAGAAAACCGAGCTCTGGAACCCACTAGAGTCCCAACCAATTTCAACAAGCCGCAAGGACTTCCACTCAACCGCGATACGTTCATCCACATTATGGGTGTGTGGGTATTCATTTCGTGAACTTCTTCTTTTGATGATAATCCACCGGTGGGAGTCTAACTTGCTGATCATGTTAATTTGTGGGGTCGATGGCCCATTCTTGCAATAGATGCTTGTACTTCCTCCAATGTTTAATTGTCTCGAATATTAAGAATTTATTACGAGTAGCACGTTTTATACCAAATACTGATACAAGATATAGTTTTAACCAAAATCACGATCTTTACCTTGTAGATAGTATAAAAAATAAAGGACCTTGGCAAGAGAGACTGATACACTAAAAGGGAAGTAGCTTGATTTTCAAAGACCCAAGGCAACACCAAACAAGGCTTGTGTGGAGTTTTGTAAGCAAAGTGGAAGGCGATTGGAACAATCGCAATGGGAAATAACTTCAACGAAGAAAAAACAATTGAATGAAAATCAGACGGAAAGATGATGAGACTAGTGTGACCAAAGGAAAGGAGGCTGAACGACATTGCGCTAAAGATTACTACTAGCTCTAGCCACACCGATGCACGAAATACACTAGCTCATTTACAACTATTTCTCACTCCTTTTCTTCCTTTGTATCTTGCACCAAGATAACTATGAGCTTACCAGCATACAAGCACACACACTCTCTCTCTCTCACTACAAGTGTACAATGCTCGGACATCACTCAATGAGCTACCCCTTGATGGAAGGCAAAAGAAAGGGAATGACTATCAAACAATGGCAAGGTTGCGAATATCTCGACCTTGCTTCCGATGTACGTGTGGAAGGAGTCTATGAGTTCGGTGGCTGGTTTGCTCCAACTGGTTCTTTTTAGGCGACGGACATTTTTCGCCCGATAGTCTGGTAGACAGCGTGTCTGCAGGCACGATGTGCTTCATGGAGACTTGAGAGAGCACGATGCTCCGTCCTGTCCTGGCCACGCCGAGTTTCCATTGTGCCGGACATGAACCAGATGGCTGTGCACTGCAGATATGGCTACCCTCGTGTCAGCTAGGTGATCTGAAATAGTGAAATGCAGGCGTAGCGGAGAAAGGAAGGTGAAGCAGCGATTTTTTTTAATAATACGAATTTTAAATAAAAATTCGAATAATTGTGCGTAAAAATCAAAATTTTGACATACAGCGCGCCGTCCGCAAGGCCCGTACCGAAAGCTAGACTTTCGGACTTTCGGCAGCCGTCATGCAGAGAGTGGAAAGCCGAAACTTAGCATGGTACAGTTTCATATGGTTGTGAATTTTTTTTAACTAAAACATAATTTGCTTAACCGTGTCTCGGTTCGAGATGAAATATACATGAAATATATGCGTATCGACGAGTAGGTTCCATTCCCGTGATCGGTTTCAAGTTTGATCGCCTCTAAATTCTTAATTTTGAATCGCAATTCGTACAATTATTCGACGAATTTTGTCAAATTGTTTGAAATTTCCTTGGAGTACATGTATCTCACCCTTCTCCATAACGGTTACGCTGCAACTTTTTTGTTTCGACAAACGATACTTATGTTTTCTCTCAAATACATATTTTTTCTATAGATGCTACCGAAAACATAAATACGTCTGTCGAAACAAAAAGTTACAATGTGAAAGTTATGAAGAAGGGTGAGTTACATCTAATCGTGAAAGGAAAATTCAAACAGTCAACCGAGTGCGATGAATTTGATAAAATTCGTCAAATAATGGCACGAATTACTATTCAAAATTAAAAAGTTAGAGGCAATCAAATTTAAAACCGAACACGGGAATGTAACCTACTCATCGATACGCATATACTTCATATATACTTCATCTCGAATCGAGACACGATTAAACAAATTTCGTTTTAATTAAAAAGTTATAAACTATACCATGCAATTAATGCAACTAGATGAAACTGTGTGTCCTGTGCTAGTTTCGGCATGGGCCATGCCGATATGTTACTTTTCGCATGGGCTCGCCGACGGCGCGGCTATAAGTCAAAATTTTGATTTTTGCGCACTATTATTCAAATTTCTGTTTAAAAATCTTCGTGAAGCATGGCTTTCGTGCATGCATGCCCTCGTGATCGCTTGGTTAATTAGATGTCATCATAGTCAACCTGAGTGTTGGATTTGGAGAAATTTGGTTGGGCCTTGCGGCTACGTTGACCATGGCTCGAATGGACGTCGGAGAGGGTGTGGGTTGGGATGGGGCAGCCTTGTGCCCACAATGACATGGACCTTTTCTATGTCTTCATTGACATCACCATGGGAGACGGCAAGATCGCGAAATTTTGACATTACACATGGCTTGAGGGGCTTAAACCGAAGGATATTGCTCCCACAATCTTCACCATCTCCAAGAAAAAGAATATTTCGGTGCACCATGCATTCGACCATGAAGCTTGGGTTGTTAACCTTGAAGGCGGGGTTTTGATCACCCAAATCACCGAGTTTTATGAGCTTTGGAGCAAGCTCCAAGACGTTCATCTTTAGAGGGCATCAACGACTCCATCTCTTGGAAGTTAACTAGTAATGTCAAGTACTCCGCTTCTTCCGCTTACTTGGCGCAATTTGAAACACCTACTACTTCCTAGGTAAAGCCGGCGGTCTGGGATAATTGGGCGCCCCCAAAATGAAAGCTCTTCGCGTGGTTGATCCTTCAAGATAGGGTGTGGACGGCGGACCACCTAACTAGAAGGGGGTCGCCCAATTGTGGTCTTTGTCAACTTTGCAAAAGAGATCCAGAGACCGCGGCTCATATTATGTTTAAGTGTAGATCTCTTCTTCTCCTTACCCTTGGGAAATTTGGAATGAACATAATGCCCAGTGTGTTTCGGAAGGTGGCGACTATGCCAGGTACTGTCCTTGCTTCCATCAAGAAAACTGCCGCTCTTTGGAGTATTGCAGGGGCAAAACATTTGTGTAATATTATGTCACGAGAATAGACTTACTTTCCCAAGATTCGACTTGGATTTTGTAACAAACTCCTCTTATAATTAATTAAAAGGCAAAGCTTTTGCCTTGTTTCAAAAAAAAATTAAAGATTAAATATGTTCAAATTCATCAGATACACTTAGATTCATACAACCTGTACTCAACAATAACTTACGTTAAGATTAAGCATGCAAAACAGTGCACATCAACTCATTCAGGCCCCGCTTGGAAGCCCGTTTAATCTCACCTGGGTATTTCTCCACGGAGCTTACGCTGTAAATTACACGGACCTGGTGAGGTCCGGATTTTGTTCCGACGGATTCCGTCGTTTTTGGCTAAATAACGACAATCCAAGTGGGGCCTCAAGGAGTTTGATGGGGGGCTCCTCTTCTTTTGCTAAAAGGGAGAACACGCAGTCTTTTTAAAACCAGGTTAACAAGTGCCCATAATACCATCAAAACAAAGTTTTGCTAGCCCATAAGTGCGGCCAGCAATCTTGTTTTCTCTCGAGCACAAAACACTAAAACCTTCAGGTTCATCTAGATCCTTGGAGCACACCAAAGCCATTTCTCAGAATGGCTTCCCCCACCTTCAAGTCAAATTAGGGTCTGCACACGACAATAAAAGTAACTCGTTGAAGGCCAGCATGTAATTGTACTCAGAAAATGCAGTAAAGATTCTCGTAAGTAGAAACCGATGCTTTAATAAATCAAAAGAGAAGCGGGAAGAATACCAGATTATCCTCCCTTTGATGACTTCATCCGTTCAGCACAAGAAAGCAAATAATATATGCCAACCATCCACGCCCATTGGACAAACGGATTACGTACCTTGCCATCCTCGAGGAGACTGTATTTGGATGTATCGAATATATAAGCATACGTCAATGACATAGTTAGAAGGGCATCTAAGAAAATTAGGGGCTAATACTTACAGTCTAATAGTTCCACATATAACAAATCCATTGTCCAGAGCAGCTTGCACTTTCTTCAGATTCTGATCTAACACATTGACCTGCAAACCACCAGAAAATTCAAGTAATAATGTCAGCTGGCTGTAAGTGAGAAAGCTAAAGTCTCATCATTGGTGCCTAAAACCTCACTAGGGAATACAGTTTCAGGATTTCTGAAAAAAGAGCATGTTAACTTTTCTGCAAAATGCTAAAATTTGCGCAACATTAATGGAGATGGCAGAAAACCGTCTGAAAGAACGGAATTCAAGCAGTAGTAAACAAGTTACGAAAAATCTTTAAGGGTCCCAAGGCAATTTGTCCATAAGAAAATATTGCGTGTGCCCAACCCCGCTCATGGATCTATTGGACTTAGGAACCATGAACATTGCGCACTTTAAGAAAATGGTTGAAAAAAGAACTAGAAAGTAAATATGATATATTGTAACAGCTAATAAGAAGAAAATATCAAGTGATACCACACTCCAAAGCAGGAATTTCCTTTTTGTCAGGCCTTCTTCACTTGGTGCAAAGAAAAGTTGAGAGAGGGAGCAAACCAGGTTTTGGGAGGATAAATTGACTGATGACAAGCCATCGAGTGAAATGAGCAAACCAGGTTTTGGAAGACAAATCGACTGATGAAAACTGACAAGCCATTGAGTATCGCAGGTTGTTCAAAGAATTCAGAACCATTGGGGAATTATTTTCAAGGCGGCAAGGTGAGGCGCCTAACCCCCGCCTTACCTTTTATAAGCACTTAAGGTGAGGCAAGGCAATGCCTTAAGAGATTGCATGTGCACATCAATCAACAGTTTAATGCATGTATTGCAAGGAAAATTAGACAGTACTCAGAGATGGGCCACTATTTGTGACTTCCCTGTGGCCCAAAAGTCGAGTTAGTAGCCATATACTCCTCCCCATGGCCTAATTCCACTATCCTCCCTCACCACAGCCGCCACACACTTTCTGCTCCCTTTCCTCATGATAGCAGCACACAACCCCAAATCTCCTCCTCTCTCCTCATGCCCACAACTCCCTTGCTGCAGCACCACTTTTTCCTCAGAACAACGGCAGAGTAGATCAGACAAGGCAGGGCGATATGAAAGCAGACTCATTCCGGATGCTCGCTGGAGTGCTGGGAGGCGGCATTGTTGTCATCTCCAAGCCCCAGGAGCAGCCACAGCAACGATGCAGCTAAGAACAGGCGGTGGCACAGACCTCTGACGGCACCACTGAGGCACCCATACGCTTCATATCTAAGGAAAGGTGGACCTCTTACCATCCTGCGATACCTCCGTGAAGCATGCCATTGCGACGCCTTAAAACAATTCATTGGGGTTTATGTGGCACCTAAGCTTAACAGGGGTTTATGTGGCACCTAAGCTTAACAGGGGTTTTATGTGGTACCTAAGCTTAACAGTGCATGGACAAATAGATTTCGGAAGGACCCTCTAGGGACACTTCCAACCTTAAAAAAAGATTACAATTTGGACTCTTAAAGATAAATATTCCATGGTTTGTTGAATTGACAAAAAGATGAAGATGAGAGATTGTAACTTTCCATACAAACTCTTCTTCGAAGTAAATGTATCTCTGTGAATCAAAATTTTCATGATGTTCATTACTCATAAATAATGAATCCTAACAAGGAACTTGTTGGCTGGAGAAGGTTTCTTTGCAGATAAAATGTATCAATTCTGCGATAAACTAGCAACTGTGGATCATTTCTTTTTTGTCTGTCCACTTGCTAATCATGCATAGAGCATAATGAACGGTGCTTACAATCAAGAATCAACTACATGTAATGATCAGAGACTCAGCTGGAAGCATTAGTAAGAAACATAGACAGCTAACGGCTGCAGAAATTGCACAAATAAATTCAACTAAGAAAACACAGAAAACTAACATTTGCATAAGAAGATGCATTCAAAACAATACACAAGATAATCCACACACTTATATCCTCTGATGCGCTATTGGATAGATAAGTCCACCATTGGTGAGAGTAGAGACCACAATCCTAAATTATTTAAGAACATGAGCTGAAAACATCTTTCAAACCATTATAATAAGTGAGAATCAGTTCATGTCTTCTAAATTTGAAATCAAACATTCTGAGGAAAAATAATGGAACCACCTTGCAGAGATGAATGGGTAAAACTAACTTTGTAGCCAAAAGATGTTCTATAACGTACATGGGTCAAACTATATGCATCATGATTCATCAACAAGTTTAAGGTTTACTTCCATGCTATAAGTTCTCAACAGAAAAGTTTAAACTCTAAGGATTAAATTCCAACCTGCTTTTCAGTACCAATTAACCAAAAACAGCACGAAAAGGGGTACCTAAAGGGAGTTAATTGGTCCACGCAATAGTGTTTGGTCCAATGGGAATTTGGGAATGTAAGTTATGACTGCTGGGTGGTTCCGTGCGGTAGTGATATGCAAGCAAGACCAAAATGTCATGTGGTGCACTAACCGGTAACAATATGTGTAATAGACTATTTGCAATCGTCACAGACATCAGTAATTCGAACAGGATAACCCACAGGGATAATACCCAGTATTTTATCCAACAAGAAATCATGGAGCGATTCACGTGTGTTGCTTCACCTGATCGGTGGATAGAGTAGGAGGCTTGCCGTTCGACTCTTGTCCGGAGAGGTGGCGGCGCGGCACGGTCGGGAGCCCAAGAGCACGGCGGACGGTCGGTACTCGCTCTCCTGCCGCTGAGGGGGCACGGAGGAAGGCCCCTCCCTGTGGTCGTCCCGATGATGCGGCCGAGAGGGCGCGGCGGATGGCTGGAGAGCGCAGCAGAGACGACATGGTAGAGCTCTGCGCCGGCGCTGCGATTGCCCGAGGTTGAGGAACCCGAGCCTAGGTTTTCTCCTCTCTTTTTTTTTTTCTTGATATCTCGTTGAGGAACCTTGGTTTGTGGGGAGAGCCACTATGTACCGCCTACCGTGGGCCTTAAAAAAGATCCGCTAACCTCAGAGCGAGGTCCTGGGAGCATAGGCCCAAGAGCTGTTGGGTAGAGGCCAGATTTCATCGGTAATTCTCTTTGTAAAGGCACATCTGCCGAAATCACGGGCGGCGATTCCTATTTCACTAGGGCAATGGCTCCTACACACCCTTTTGTAAGGAGCCAGCCCAATAAATTTGTGCCTCCAGCTTTTGGTTTTTCCTTGTTTTTTTCTTCTGTTTTTTTTGTTTATAACTTTTTAATTTTTGATAGATGTTCAGATTTTAGAAAATTGTTTAATTTTAAAATGTTTTAGTTTTTGAAAAAATTCAAATTCGAAAATTATTCACATGTAAAAAAAGTCTAAATTCGAAAAAAATCACATTAAAAAATTGCTTGAAATTATTCAAATTAAAAAATTGTTCATATGCAAATATCTTTCAAATTTAAAAATGATTCACATTCAAAAATCATTCAGACTCAAGTCCAGCACATTTTGCTAGTGGAGTGGATATACAACCCAACCACTCAGGTTCAGGTCCTCACGGGTACGAATTTAGATTCTTATTACTTAAACAAAATCGCTGTGGGGGCTTCCCCCACCGCTTTCCTTTCAAAAAAAAAATTTGTTCAGATTTTGAAAAATATTCAAATTTGAAATTTGCTCATTTTAAAAATTATACAACATTTCATAATTTTGAATATTATAAAACAGTTAACTAGCCAAACCATTCAGAACTGGGCTGAGCCTACTAACATCGGCGGTGAGGGTGCAGGTGTACGCAGCAGAATCACTCCCGCACAGGTCGGTAAAACAGGCGCTCCCCAAAAACACTAGAAAACTTCTGCGTGTGACAAGTGTCCCGTTTTGGTCGGCTGGTCGCGTCGTCCATTCTCTCCGCATGACATGTGGCTCACGCTCCTTACCCGCGGGGTGCTTCGCTCGCGTGTTTGTTGTTTTATATCAGATAACGGGTTTGGCATGGCTAGTTAACTTCTCCGTAAATACTCTCTAAGTAGTTTTTGAGTTTGATGTTGGGTAATAAAGAACCGTGGGGTTCCCTAACGTATTTATTTTCAAAAAAATATGCAACATATTACAATTGTTAATAGTAAATTGTTAACAGTAAATTTGAGGACCAGGCACTGGCTGAGGCTCCAAGTGAGGAACCAGCCGGTCCGGGTTCAAGTCCCAGCTGCGCCAAAAAGGCTGCGCTGAGAAATTCTCAGAAACCGGGCATCTCACTTTCTACCTAACAACGTAAAGTCAAGGGAGGGATCATTCCCCCGTTGGCCACGTTTAATTGTTAATAGTAAATTTAATTTAAAAAATCGCCAGATATTTTTAGGGGAGTTACAAGGGGTATATAGAAATTTGCAGTGTGGCCCATGGAGGGGTGCCGCGCAGGTGGGCTGGCTGGGCATGGGGAACGATGCACGCGTCGCGTCGCGGTGCCGACGATTCACGATACGGAGTAGATATATACAATCTCAGGCGAGTTGTCCTAAAAAAACCAGTCTAGTCTAGATTGAAATTCTCCATCGGGGTAGAAACCCTAGCTATCGATACGAGCGAGCGAGCGAGCGAGCAATCGACCATGTCGGCGCTGCGATTTGTGGCTGCAGCGGCGAAGAGGACGCCTCGCCTGGCCCCCTGCCCCAAATATCAGTTGGTATTTGCATATCCTGTCCTCCCGCACCTCCTCTTTCTGGACTGGTGATTCGATCTAAGGACCATCTCGAACGCGATCGATCTAAGATTTGTGATACTATTCAGGTGGAGGAGAAGGTCGAGGGGTTGAAGGCGGCCCATGGTCAGGTCGGCAGTCTCTCCAAGTCTATTCAAGGGTTAGAGACAAGCGCCAAGAGATATAGCGTGGTTTGGAGGTTCAATGAGAGGTACTAATTACTTCTACCTCGACAAGAATCAGGGCTCTAGTGCCTATATTCATCATAACACGCTACTAGTTTTGGGGCTCAAACTCGTAAAAAAAAAATCGGTGTGGAAATTAAGGGAGTATCAAAGATGAAAGGAGTGCATGTCATATGACTGTATTATGACAGCACTAAGTGTGTATTGCATAATTTGGTTCCTTTATAATACCTGTTTCACTATTGACCCACTGCAGATTGACAACTTGGGTGTGTTTGGTTTAATCAAATTTACCGTCAAATCCATGTTTCACTACTGAGCCCTAACCATTTTGATTTAACAAATTCGTATCCTAGTGTCTGAACTAACACATATATAATTCAAACTCGTATGCTAGTGAAATTGAAAACCATGTGCTTCAAAGGGTTAGGAAGTCACCTCCCCTCTCATTGCATAATTGTTTGGTCTATGTCATGAAAATTATTTGCACCATACTTCTTGTAGTATCGTGCACTGTGTGACAAGTTACTAATTTTGGGGGCTCCAGTGCCTATTATCGTCGTACCACACATGCTATTACTTTTTGGGCTCAAATTCGTCAAAAATAAAAGAAGTGCATGTCGTATGATTGTATTATGACAGCACTAAGTGTGTATTGCACAATTTGGTTCCTTTCTAATACCTGTTTCACTATTGACCCACTGCAGATTGCCAACTCGTGTCTGTTTGATTTATTCAAATTTATTGTTGAATCCCTGTTTTACTATTGACCCCCTGCAGATTGACAACTTTGGTTTGTTTGGTTTAATCAAATTGATTGTCAAATCCCTGTTTCCCTATTAATCCGAACCATAGGAATGCGATAATATAAAACATGGTAATGTTATGTTTGTTCTAATTGGTTTAAGATAAAAACAATATCAGGGTTGGTAATGTTATAATTTGTTTGGAGCGCAACATATGAGTCTACTACCTCTGACCCCTAAAAAGTGTCATCAGTACACCTAACAAACTGTTCTACGTGACATCCATCCGACACTTAAAACGGACCGGAGGAAGTAGTAATTTGCTTGAAGATGTACTGAACATACAATGAAATGTGTCTGCTGCATGCTCATAGTCTCTCCTATGTTTGAGGAAAAAAGTGGAATGGAGACTGAGTTAGCAAAGAAAGCAATGCCATTTAACCCTGAGAATAGATGAACTAGCCCTCTATAGGAAGAGGCTTGAATTTTGCTCTGTTAGCTCTGAACATTTGGATTTGACAAACCATATCCTAGTGAAAACCATGTGATCCCAACGGTCAGGGAGTATCACCTCCTCTAAGCAGTTTCTAGTCATTGCATTTTTGTTTTGACTAACATTATTTGCACCATAATTATTGTAATATCGTGCACTGTGAAGATTGTGTAACTTTTTAAGTTGAAAATTTTGTTGCTCTGCAGGAAGATAGAGCATGGATTGGAGCGAGAGGAACCCGACGCTCGACGCAGTTACCACCTTGCTTTGGGTTTCGCTGCTGCTGTTATGTACTTTGGACCCAAGACTTCGAAAATGTTCACTTAAATCCATGACCTGGGATATGAGCCGACAAAAAGACCATTTCATTGCTTTATTAGCACCAAATGAAAATTTGTGATCTACATTTGCGGTGATTGGACATGGTTTGTTCACTGACCATTGCTATGCTGAGTATGGCATGAAAAACGTGGACTGTGGTATGTGAAACCTAGTTAAATTGTCTGTCTTGCAGAATGGTGTTATATGACAGCTGCGGTGATCACATTATTTGTCTGCTCCGTGGACGTTTAGCCTAGAGAATTCCATTGTGAGAGCAAGTGTGGCCTTCTTCTGCCTCTACCACCGTTGCACTTGAACCTACTTGCCTTTTTGTGCCGCACAGAAACATAGAATCATGTTCCTCTTGATAGGAGCTAAACTATAGATATATGGCGAACTCACCAACGTCCTCTTGATCGTAGACATCGTATAGCAGTTGGTTGGTTGTTGGAGATGGAAAACTCTGGCAGCAAACCCCTGCCTGCAAACGTGGTATCCCCAGCCACCATGCCAAAATACCCGTTGATATTTGGACTCTAAAGGGAGGTCCGAGGTGAGGGAATTTGAGATAAAAAAGAAAACCATAATCGGTTTATTTTCATTAATATTGTGATATCAATTTCAGAGCATAAACTCTTCTGTTTTTCTTCACAAGTTCAGGATTAAATTTGAAGAAAATAATTAGGAAAGTCGAAATATATACCTACTTAACTAGCTGAACAAATAAGATCTAACAAACATTTGATAAATTATGGTATGCTAGATATGGGTCAAAAGTGGAAGTGGCAACTATATTTAAAAGTCCAACACGAAATAATATTTGTTCCACTATGGAACATCGCAATTATGTGATTCGATGAACGTTCAATACTGAACTAGGGATATCTACCACGGTCAACTTCCTGAACATTTCTACCAACTTACAGTAAGGAGCCTGCAGAGCAAGAAGTACTGAAATTTTCAATAATAAGCAATATCAAAAAAAAAATTGTTTAACTAGGAAACATGCCCATGTGTTGCCATGAAATAACAAAATTGATCATGGTATCAAAATAATTTATATACATCATGTACATGAAATATAAGAAAACACCATGCAACCATTTATTGTAGTAGCTCACAAGAAGATTGTTTAACGGTGATTAAGCTTCGCGGTATATAACAAACCATCATCTAACAAAAAATAGGGCTTTTTTCAACATAATTAAAAGGTAACTGCAAGATAGATCCGGCTGGTTACAACTGAAAAAGTAAACAAAACAAATTGGGTCGCTATATCCAGCGAAGAAAACTGTACCACATACAAGTTCCACTGTAAAACAGGGTGATTTAACCTATGACTCTATTTTTCTGAACAAGAGGGAGCCAGAACAGAGATAATCGTATGTCATGTACAAAAGAGCCATTGTCTGCTATCTTCTATTTTTTATAAAATTGGAAAAAGTACAGACTGTCTTCCCCACCCCTTAACTTCTGCCCGGAACGACAACCCCAGCCATTCTTCGGCTCCCTTTTCACGCTCAACAACAATAGCCCACACCTGGGTTTCCATGTCGGTTCTTCCAGCCATGAGGTTTGACAACGGTGCTGCCAATGTTGTCAGCACAATTTCATTCATCGACATCCTGAGGACACATAGAAGAATCCTGTAACAGAATCAACAACAGAACATGTATCTCAAGAAACATCCACTTGTATGTATCTTTTACTGACCAAACCATGGAGATATGTGACATGTGTAGTAACAATAAATCATATAGAACCTCGTTCTACTGGTAGTTAAATTTGTGTTCGATGATTATAGTAAGCAACTTACAGATATCAAAACATTGTTGGGTCAGACCATATTTCTGTGTATGCGCATTCCAGGCTTATTAATTTGATTGTACAACTGAAAAAGCACCTCCTCAAGCTAGTGTGAACGAACTGAACCAATCAATTTGTACATCATGCTTGTTAATTAGGCTAAGCTAGAAGCACCTCATATTGCAACCCTGGCACTAATTTGTAATATTTTCATCAGGTATTGTTCAAGTTAAGTTTCCATGACATGCAACATTGGACTTCCAAACATCGATCTGCGACAGTGAAAGATAAGCAATTTAATTCAAACGAAACAAAAACGAATTTCCAAATAACTTCCCAGCATGGGATTTCTAATAAAAACTTTCAACACTCACCTGCCCTAACTTCTGAACTCAAGCTGGACAAGAAGCAGTTCAGGAGATACATATGTGGTTCATAACAAATTCAGTTAGTCACTTCATGATGGAGTCTTCACTGTTGTTAGTACAAGATACAGATCCATTCACACCACAAACCGCATGAAGCTGATAACATGTGTGTCCCTATAAGGCTATAAGTTAGCAAAAAAGAGCAAATTAGCAAGCGTGGTATAGAAATAACGGAAACTAATTGCTCCTCTTTTAAAACCACTTCGCTCTCATAAGAAATCCAACACAAATTTGCTCTAGCACCTACGGATCTACCAACCCGCAACATCATTTCATCATAGACAGAACACATATAAAGAAATTCTTTGTGATTACACATGCTAATTCAACTTTAAAGCAATATTAATTTTTGAGAAAGAATTGAGCAAGCACATCAAGCGTAGAGCTGTCAAGCGATATAGCGCCCATACCTGGCCAAGGGAACCTCGACCTCCCGCTCCGTTCATCTCAGCTTGACACCAATCGCTCCAACCGGCTTGTCTCTATGGCTAGCTGCCCATGAGTGCTTCCCGCATCCTTGCGCCGCCTACCTCCAGGCACGCGCAGTAAGCTCAGCAGAGTAGCAGTACCCAAGGCCAGCACCGCTACCTGCTTGGCCAGTCAGGGAGCCATTCTGCATGCCAAATGGACTGAATAAAGTTCAAACAGGAATATTCAGAAGAATGAATCTCTCAGACATTTAGTTTATCGATAAGTTGCTCTTGAGAATAGGCTGCTCAGTTATATTTATCTCATCTACATAGTGGATATATATTTTCCAGTGTGAGACAGTACCTCATTCTTAAGCCCATCTAGCAATGACTCGCTACAGTCTGGCTGTCTTTTCCCATCTCCCAGCAGTACTTAGCTATAAGTGACGCCTGATTGGATTTTGCTTCTTTCAGGTTCCAACAAAGGAGAAACCCGTCTTGAAAACAAAACAGTTGATCAAATATGCTTTTTAGTTTTATGTACTGAACCAGATGCAAAATACAAAACATCCAAATCCCTCACTACTCCCTACAGTTCATACTGTTTTGCCAGTTAATAATAACGTCAGACATACCGCAATTATTTATCTGCTATGTATGGCACAGTATGACATTAGATAAATTTCTGAGAGGAAGAATCATGATAATTACATTGGGCATAGCACATTGATAAAATTTAATTTATGGTGAATTTTTTTTTGCTTTTGTTCATGACACTGCAACAGTTGGTTTCAAATTAAGTACAAAATTTTAAAACTAAATCCCTCTGTTACATGTTAAGTTATGAGCAGTGCAAGATCTTTTTTTATCAAACTGACATGATGTTGTTAGTAATGGCAATCATGTTGATCTTAAGTACGGTCTAACCTGAATGATCTGTCACGCTTTCTCGAGAATCTCTAGAAAAAGGAAAAGAAACTTTAATCATAATAGGGGTTTATTAATGTCCACTTCACATGCTCTATTGTGACCATCTACCTGTATGTTTTTAACTGTTCAAGTGATATCAAATACCAAGGATATTGCCCTCAAACTGAAATAATGCCAACAAATATTTACTAGATAAGCCTTATGGCATCCATAACAATAAAAGAACAGCATTATAAACCATATGCTTTCTGAATTCTAAAAAGTGTTTTTTTATGGAAGGTGAAACTTACTACGCCGGTCCCATATTAATATTCAGAATACATGCACCCCGATGCAAACTTGCTCAACCTTTGGCCCTCTAAAAATGTGATGGTGATCGTGGTACTCTGCTCCTCCATAAATGCTTTCAGACTAAATATAAAATCAAACCTGTAAATGACAAGATACAGTTCAGCAATTTCTTGGGAATTTTCATGGACATCATTAATACTCACTTGCTTACTTGTATCTGTAGTAACGCAATGGAAAACAACAGACACACGACTTTCTTTCCACATATCTGTAAGGAATTTACCAATGCAACAATAAAATATATCCAGTTTGCTGATGCCTTTATAGCTAACGACAACTACTCCGTTAACCTCCTTTTAACAATTTATGATACAGCCAATGTCACTTATTTTTGCTGAATGGGTATACAAAACTTCCACATAATTTTTGTCATTGGGTGAACTCTAATAATTCTGTGGAGTACCTACAGTATTATGCATGATTCCTATGCCCAGCACAATCACTATGCAACCAAAAGCCTACCCAAAGTCCAAACACATGTGAGTATGTGACCGGGTGATGACAAGATGCATGGAACAAACAAGCAGATATCAAATAACACCAAGTAGCAGCAGACTGCATATGAGGGTACACAGCCCAGAGTAATCTGGAATCAGGATGAGCACGGATGGATGAGAAGGGAGCTAGACACGTACATGGAGGATCAAGCTTATGATTGTCCTCACATCGCTGCGTGTAAACCATTTTCAATTTTATAGTGCTAGTCGAGGCCTAGCTTGAGGCCGCAAGCAGGAGCTCCCTGTCGCCGCCACAAGCTCCCCGACACCCAAATTCCCAGCCTCTCTTGCCCCGCGTCGCCCCATCCTGATTCGGGCAACAACAAGCAGCTATGAGCCAGGAGCTCACCTCCGTGGCCGCCAGGACCTTGCCACCGATGCCATGACCTTGCCGCATGAACACCTCCTATCAGGCCCCGATCCATCTGTAGTGTGCAGGCAACCAAGACATCTTGGCTCCTCGTCTCGATCGGGAATACCTTCGATGGAACTGGATCGAAGGGATTCAGCGGTGGGGGGGGGGGGGGGGGGGGGGGGAGAGGTAGAAGGGCAGAAGCAAACGCCGTTGTCCACGGTATAGGATTGATGAAACGTATGTGCAACAAATTCAGCGATCAACGCAAGGAGAAGCAACGACGTGTGGGGAAGGTGTGACGAAAGGGTGGGGCGAAACGCAGAGGAGACAGACAACAGAACCAATCTTGCTTTTTAGATAGTAGAGATTTCAGTTATGGTTCTGTTTCACTTGTTGAGCAACAATAATCACTCTACAATATCACGCTATCATATGCATGATTTTTTCACCCCAAGTGATTACACTTACACAACTCGGACCCTTCTGTACTAGATGGAAGAAAGGCATAATGCACAGAGCATGGAATCATGCAATTGTTTATCCCATCACTGATGACATTATGAAAACAGAACCATGTAAGTTACCGAAACATATCATTGGATAGCGTTTTCAACACAACAGACAAGCTAGTTTTTCTCCACTGCAGAATGTAAAGGGTATAGTGGTATACTGTAAAAAAAGCAAGAAAAAAACATTGGATGAGTAGTGACTGCTGTTCAGGCCTGAGATTGTACCTCTCGGTTGTTTGAACTCTCCATCGGCTGGCCATAGGAAAACTGCAAAGCTCCAATTTGGTTTCAACCAAGAACCTACTTCTGCCCAAATTCACAAGTGCTGTGTTGTTCTTGTGTTGATCTGACAAGAGAACGCAAGTAAACTGGTCAAACAACCATGCGACATCATGCTAACAACCAAATGCCCAGATGATAACATTCGCATATAAAAATAGCGGAAGGCTAGGAGAATAAACAGTATCAGATGTATCCATATCTAGGTATTATACTACTTAAATTGCTGAACGATCATGTCTGTTCAAAACTATTCTACTAGAGCCAAATAGGTTTTACACAGCATCCTATTTAATTATGAACTTACCCAGACAGAAGAAATAAAGCAGGAACTGCATGGTCAATATTTAGGATGCATACAAATGTGCTGTTTTTCAATAAGAAAAACATATTGTAACTACCAGCAAGCCATCCTTAATACTAACCATTCAATATAATAACAAAATGTGTTTATGAGACTTGAACTGAAATTCGCATCAGATGGGGCCTAGTAAACACCCTTTAAAAATGGTATATAAGGACATGGTATCTAAGTTGTCGATTAGTCGCTGATTAGTCGTCGACTAATCGCCAAGTCATTTTCTAAAAAACAGAGCGAGTCGCGACTAATCAGGCAAATTGGGGCGACTATACAGCTAGTTGCAGGTAGCAGCTGTTTTCCTCTCAGCAAAGAACATGCCACTCCAATCAATTTTTATCCCCAAACTGAAACAGAAATGAGACGCTTGACTAATAATGCTTAGAAACTGTAAAGAATAAACTGAGTTCATTTGGGCTACTGGTGTCCCTGCACAAATTACAGCACAATTATTTCATGGACGTGGGTCCTTAAATCAGCTCCAAAGTTTAGAGGCGTGCAATTGATGTGCACCCAGAAACAAAAAATCTCGTGCCCTCCCCACGATTTCTTTCATCACATCGCACAATGATGCGATAAATCTTGCAGCTGACAAGATCACACCACAAAATTAAGAAACGCACCGCATTTGTACGTCGATCAGAACCCAAAATTAGGGAGGGGGGAGGCAACCTAGGGTTCTTCCGGCGCTGCTAAACCCTAGCGAACAGTCAGATCCCAACAAAATCCGCGCATTGCAGAGAGGAACTTACCCAGTGACCGATACGGGGTCATCGGAATACGTCGTCCTCGGCGCCGGAGCGCCGCCGCCGCCGTCGGGTCGCATCTTCCGCGGTCGAGTGGTGATTGGTGAAGGGCTCGTATGTGTGGAAACGAGGGCTGGGTCGAAACAGGCAACCAGACCAGGTCCAGGCCGGGATATACTGGCGGCTCGGTCGGTGATGTCCGGCTTGGGGATTTAGTTTGCAAAATTTGCGCAATTTTGTGCTGCCCGAAAACATTGCAGCGCAAATTTAGAAAAGCGCATCCCTGAATATTCTCGAATATCTGCCTTATTTCGCATCGTCCCTCCCACCCCTCCCTCTCTTCTTTCTCTCTCACTTGCTTCCATTCCGGCAGGCCACCCACGCCGTCGCCGCCCCTCCGAGACGCGCACCGGGAGCTCTACGCCGACGCAAGATGAGGTCGCTCGCTCTCTTGCGCGGGCACTTCGCCCACCCGTTCGAAGCATTCCCCACCTCCGCCTACCTCGCCTCCCTCCCCAACCTGTCCCTGCCATCTGCCGGACCGTCGTGGAGCGGCGTGCTCGACCGGTTCGGGGGAGGATCAGGAGGGCTCCACCCGCAGGTGATTCGAATCTCAAGATCGATTGCTTCTGTGTTGTCTGCAGGCCTGATCCGCGAGATGATTTTGGTAGGGTTTAACGATACTTGCCTCTGTTTGTCTTCAGACCATGGGAAGTTTGAGGGGCGACGCGATCGAACTTGCGGCGCTGCGCTTTGTTGACATGTGAGTTCACTTCCTTCGGAGGATGATCCGAGGCTTTCCCCTCTCGATCTTAATATTTTTTCTCAAGCACAACTGTAGGTGTAGGTCCGTCAGAGGTGTGAATTCGCGTGTCACAGAATTGTTATATTCATCCATTTTAAAATAGGATTGCAATAACAGGAGGTTGATCTTAGATGGAAAATCGTGTTAGCACTTATTGCCTAGACAGCCAATTTCTTGTAATTGATGAATGACTTTCCTGTTCCAATGCTTACCGGTATATCCTAAGATCAGTGTTGATAAGTACGGTCTAGTATGATCATTTTTCATGAAATTCCACTCTATTTATCATTAGCTGTTAACCATGCATTCCACGTTATTGGAAGTTTCATACTAGTTCTTTTAGTTTGTATTCACTTCATACAATGCAGGGATTTGAGGTCTGACATTGGTGGCACCAATGACTGTGAGAGGCTAAGGGACCTTGTTATGCTCAAATTATACCCTAGCACCATAGATGATGTAATAATTCTGACCTTCTCCCTTCATAATTATGCTTGCTGTGCATGATATATGGTGTTGTGCATGCTTAATGATGGTTTCAATCAAATAGGCTGTTGTGTCCACTGAGTTGTACGCGAGTGATAAGCTGAAGAACCTGATACACTTGAATTTGTATCCTCCCAACAGCTTTGAGGTAATTATTATGAGCTTCTCCCTTAGCAAATGCTTATTTTCTATTGGATGATGCACTGCTACATTAGGCTGAGAATGATGGTTTCTGCCAAATAGGTGTTCCCAGCTATGGTCAGAAATGCCACAGACAGGGTAGGCAAGTGATTCATCCCTGGTGAACCACAGGTTAGATTCCTACATCTATCCATGTCACAATATTCCATATAAGCGTTATATATTGAAATCTATCCAACGAATTTATACGCTGCGGATGGGCACCAGGTTATTTCGGTCGCACCCATGACTCAAACCCATATGTTCAAGCCACCAAGTTAGGGCTTCGTTATGTTCAGTTTAACCATGGAGATTCATTAATGTGTGTTATAGCTGATACGTGGATAGCAGTATCTGATAGCAGCACTAGTTTAAAGGGAATTTTGATACTTGCTGCAACTCCTCGAATCTGGTTGTAGTATTCTACTATTTACTTCAGCTGATGCCTGATAGATTAATGGGAATCGTAACAACATTGTTGCTACCAGATGCCCCCCTAAGACATGTACTCCCTCCGTTCCAAATTAGTTGACTTGTATTTGTCCAAATATGGATGTATCTAAACTTGTTTAGTGTCTAGATACACTCATTTCTAGACAAATGTGTGTCAAGTAATTTGGAACGGAGGGAGTATGTTTCTATATATATGAGAAGAAGATTAGTCCAATGTGAACCTGCATACATCTTATATGATTATATAAACTAAAATGTATAGGATGATGCATAAATGATGAAACATAACAACGATTGAACTTACCTATCTAACTATTTTAGAAATCTTATCTGCTTAAAACTTGTAAGCGGGTGCAAGTATTCCTCCTTTATGATTTCCTTATAAAAATCATCCTCCTGTCATCTTTTATTTATAGCAGTTTAAAATGGTGCTCGCTAGATACTTAGAAAAGCTATTACAGGCGGTCTCATTTAGGGTTACTGTTCGCTGTTGCGATTGACCAGTATTGAGTTAACAAAACCATGATAATCTTTTATAATTGATTGTTGTATTTCAAATCCAATGTATCGGGTAGTACAGAATGTGCTGTTTTATGGTTTAAGTCTGAACATTGTAGTCCATGCAGGTCCGTTCATTCTCATCTTCCAATAACTTTGACGAGGAGGGGCAATATAAAGAACTTAAGCGCATAGGCGACACCGTTGAAGAGATATTGAAGCTACTCAAAGAGAACTCAACAAACAGATCTTCAACAACCAGCCCAGAAACCCCAGCTGCCACAGCAAAGCTCCCAAGCGAACACAAGTCATCTCCAGGTGTTTTCCCTGCTGGTCCACTTGGCCCAAAGACGATGTCCCTGCTATCCTCAACTGAATCAATTATCAAAGTTGTGCGTGAATGGCTTCCCAAAGATACTGCTGCCCAGGTGCCCCTAATGATGATCCAAGAAACAGTTGCTCTAGTGAAAGATCCTTCCATGAAAGCTGCATTGGATTCGATAATGGAAGAGAAAAGCATGCGCATGATTCTTCGGCTGATAAAGATGCAGGCAGGAGGCTCCAAGAACACGGTAGTCGTCCTTGCCCCGAAGAGGAACACTGCAGCACCACAGCGCATGAGAGCCAGCGTGGAGTCGCTGAAAGCAAACGTGCTGAATGCTCTGGCACTCGTTGATGAGTACCAGATTCCGATTTTCATTGCTGTCATCCTGGCTGGTGTCCTCAATGTGGTCTTGCGCGTGACATGGTAGACAGTTCTCTTTCCAACTTTGCAGCAGCACATCTCCGTTCTGAGATAGAAACCAACGTTTGCAGGCTTGTAACCTAGTCAGTCTGTTGGTGGTACAAATTTAAACCTTGTTTGATCTCTACGGTTTGACGAGATATTAGATTTTGTCGTCTCAACAGACATTTAACGAGTGTTATGGTTATAACGATTTGAGTAATCAGGAACAAAACGTCTTGTATCTATCTTTTTTGCTGCATGTGTTCTTATGATAGCATCATTTTCTTGGGTAAAAAAAACACTTGACCAGCCACACACAACTAACTTGGCTTATCTATGTATGTAGCCATGCAATACTACCATATCTCACGCCACCACACCCACACATGCACACACGTGACACGCACACAACATATATTTTTTTTACCTTCACAACATACATTTGGAGTATGTGTCAAGATTAATTCAAACACCGTTCGATTGTCTGATTGTGTACCGGCCGTTGAAAACGAACGTTGGTGTGCGATGCCCACCATCATAGTAAGTAGACTACCCTTCACATGTGCTCGCATTTTGCTGGATCTTCCAGGATTTAGTCGGCGCTATGCTTTCAGTGGTAAGTGACGTGCCCGTCAACAGCGAGGCGCCTGTGGTGACTTCGTCAACCTTAAGATCTACCGGACCAGTCTCTCGGAGGTGCTCATAGGGTAGGGTTTACGTGCGAGCGTTCATAGGGTTGTCTGTACGTGCGTGTTTGTGAGCGTCTGCGTCTGCGTCTGTACTGTGTTTCTAAAAAAAAACACTCTTCCGGTAAGAAAAAAAAAAGTAGAGAGAAAGCCAACACAGCCTCTATACGAAGGGGAGGCAATCCCGAGCAAGAAACATGAATGGGTAGGGATGAAAACGGTACGGAATCTTTCCGACTTTCCCGCGGAAAAACGGAAATGGAATGAAAATACGGAAAAAGAAACGGAATTTTGTAGAACGGAAACTGAAACGGAACTTTTTATGCAGAAACGAAAACGGATACGGAACAGCGTATTCCAGCGGAACGACTGTGGAAACGGAAATTCCGTCTCCGTAATACGGAACTTTCCGTTTTTTGATATGCGGTGATTTTCAAATCCAACAGGCATGGAAATTCTAATGAGAATATTTAGGCTTAACCTAAAAGTTGAATAAAAATGAAAATAATCTGAATCTACCATGTTTAGAACCTATGTATTAGCATACTATCTCTCCGACAGGTCGTTCCCGGCTCTCCAAGCAGGATAGAGATGATAATATATATTTTTAACGTTGCACACTATATTAGATAAACATGATATCTCCTTATAATTTATTACATCTTAAAAAATTAACAAGTTTGCTGGTTTGCTTGGCTTTTCCTTAATTATTAAAGTGTCTCTCGATTCCGGTGAATATATGCTTTCTGTTTTGTCTCCACACCATATTCGGTTTGTATATGTTTTCGACCATATTTGTTTCCGGGGTTTCTGTATTTGTTTTCGCTTCGTTTTCATCCCTAGTGAATGAGTGCGATAGCAGGATCAGTGAGCCGCCCCTTGCATTTGCTACCACTTTCAGTGATATGACAAAATCGGCTAGCGTGCTAGTGTAAAGTGCAATTTGCAACTTGAGAGTCATGTCAAATACGATTATGCGAGACCAAAGGGCTAGTCGCCTAAGATGACTAACAGCAATTCCCTGAAACAACACGACTAACAAACAGAATGACTTTGATTTAGAAACAATTGTTAGAAGCGATTCAACCTGCAGATTTCAACGATAACTTGCGGCTTCATCAAGAGAGCATGGTTGAGGAACTGTTAATGCTCTGTTCGAAGTTTTAAACAATTCAACCTCCGCAAGAGTACAGAAAAAAAACAAGCATTTCCAACAGGACTTCATGGGTTAAAAACCTAAAATTCTTAGACTAGGAAGTAATACGAATCCCTTTTAAGCAGGTATGCTGGCAACCACAATAAAACAAGAGGGAATACATACAAACCATTCCACACTCCTCTCGTCCACATAGTCAGTGACTTTTCTGGCCAATATCCAATTATTAGAGGTCAAATTCTGGTTCAGTTTTGATGGGTAATACCAGGACACAACCAAAACATACCCTAGCCTTTGGAGAACAACTTAACACCAAGTTATCAAGTACGCTTATGCTAGTAGCTGTTGGTTGCAAACTGCAAGGCCGACGAGTTTCTTAATTAAAGAAGCTACATGCCCCCAACGCATTAACACTCTCACATCCTGTTTATTCTGGGAGGTTCTCGTCAGCTCCGTTCCTGAGCTCTATCTCCTTCTCCTTCTCCATCTTCCTCGTTCTCATCCAAGTTCCAGCAAAGAAACCACCCACTGTCACAGCACTAATCATCCATGTCCTCCGATTATCCCTCTGGGTAAACTCACGGCAAGCATTCGAGGAGCTAGGAAGATACCAGAATCAGTATCTATCCCCCCAAAAGAGATCAAATGATAAATATTTATGTCTACCTTTCAATGATGCGCGGAACGAGATCCTTTTCCAGTAAGGAAACCTTTGTTGCTCGAACCTCCTCATACAGCGCATCACACTATACAAGGAGAAGTGTAAGAGTTTGATGATCAACAGTTAAACATAAAACAGCATCTTTTATGCTTAATCATACGCGTCATTTAGAGCAGATAATCAAGAATATGCACGTGCGAAATATTGAAACAAGAAACTTAGAAGTTATGTAAGTGCCACTGTGACCATCATACCTATACAATAGATAGCCAATGCAACTACACCAGTATACAGTACTTGGAATAAAATTATAACTAGAAACGTACTCGTGCATACTGAAGGTATTTCGTCCAAGAGAACTAAATGATACTGTCACGTTAACCAAATCATTTACGACTTATTACACTATAAGCAACAAAGTTCCAGATAATAGCCAAATCCTTATCTTAGTACATTAACTGCATATATCCCCCCTGTCCTGTAAGAATTTGAAGTTCTGAATGGTACTCATAGCAGCGTGACCATCAGGCAATAAAACTTGTTTGGCTTACACTTCGTAGTCTTAAGAAAAGATAAGCAATGTACAGTCGATATTAAGAGCTTTCGCAGGGCTCACAGACTTATAATCGATGGGTGTTTTTGCAGCTCAGGTCTCACAGACTTGTAATGGCAATTAATACTTGGAGTACTGTTAGTCCTTAAATTGGTGATATACGACAACATTAAGAATACAATTTAATTTTCTGCTGGCAAATCAAACCTACAAACAAACTGCGAAGAAAAAATATCGCCCGAAGAAGCAGTTGAATAGTCGAGAATCCTTAGCACAACTGATATGGTTCCCTCCATGTACCTCAAGCTCCCTTCCAATCAATGGGTGGAAAAACGAGAAGGATCAATGCTTCAATATTTTCCAAAGGGTTAATGCCATGAAGCATGGCAATCACTCTTCTCTCTACTGGAAGTAACGGTGTCGGCAAAAATCTTTTTAAAGGACATTTTAATACAGTGGCCTCCAATGAATTGGCATTCAAAGCTCTACAAGTCCTAGTGACACATATTGGGTCACATATGGCCAAGGCACAACATGTAAAAAAAGAGAATTTGATCCTTCATGTTGTTCATCTGATCGTACCAACAACGGTATGCTATTTGACATCTCTGTAGTATCCATTCTTAGCCTGTTAGGTCTATGCAGTATGGATTCACAAGATAGCAGCTAAGAACAGAGCATGCGACAACAGCAACAAGCATTCTCCATCTTAAGCGCCCTGTCCTCTCTAAAAGATCATCAATTTTATGTCATGTTTGTCTAAGTTTTTAAGTAACTATAGATGCATAATACTAAAATTCGGTTCTAGGTTTTGATGCTGCAGGATTTTCGTAAAACAGCTGAAGCCAGTATTGAGATTTCATTCTACAACAGCGCTTCACAGCGCAATTACACGGGTGACACGTAAACTGACAAACCTAATGATTCCTGTGGTACAAAATACAAACGTTTTCTTATACAAAAGTTTCAACCTAATATTATCTGTGTGCTATGACTTAATTTCACAAAAAAATACCACATGTTGTAGGTTTATCTTGGAAAATTTCAACCGTTTTGGTAGCCAACGAGTAGTTTTTAAGACTTACATGCTACTTTTCTACAAAAATTCAGTGTATGTAACTTGTATTTTGTGAATCCTGAGAAACTGGGCCTGTTTTGAACCATCAATTATGTTATACTGATTTGCAACGGGTCTTATAAAACATGAACACCAAAAGTTGGCCCCACAAGCTTTAACTCCTGGCTTCGCCACTGGCATGTCTAATAAGACTATTTGCAAAATGAAATTGTCACGGACATCAGTAACTGGAAAAGGCGACCTGACAGGAAAAAAACCCCAATATTTTATCCAACAAGAGATTATATATTGCAATGTGGATTTCATGTCCTAATTAATATTATTTCCGAGTTTCCCAATGATAGACAATCGATCGATTTCTGAGCATCCTATCACGGTTAATAAAAGATACTCAATAAGTGACATCAATGTGAAAGAAGGCCAATTTACAGCAAGACGTGGAGAGGTGGGTGTATCGCTTCACCTGATCGACGGAAGTAGAAGTACGATCGTGAATCTTCTGAGATGAGCTGAGGTGGCGGCGCGTCACGGTGGGGAGCCCAAGACCGCGGCGGACGGTGGCTCCTCTATCTCCTCCAATGGCGGCGGCTACTGCTGACGGGGCACGGTAGAAGGAAGCTCCCTGTGGTCCTCCAGTTGGGGCCGCCGAGAGAACGCGGCGGATGCTTGGCGAGCGCAGCAGAGACGACATGGTACGGCTACTAGGGTTCGCGACGGCTCTGGGATTTTGCGGAGGTTGGGGAGCCTAGGCTTGCCGGGGGAGACGCGTAACCAAGAAACTCAAGCCGAGACACGAGCCTTGTGGCCTGTGGGCAGGTCCATTTCCTTTTCAAGAAAGTATTTTCTCCACACTCTATTGTTTTTTTTACTCTACGGGTTACTACTTACTATATAAAAAAAAGGTAGTAGAACACAAGTTACAGCAAAAAAAAATGTAGGGCCTTTTTGATTCAAAGGATTTTCGTAAGAATTATGTAGGGTTGAATTGCTTAGAAATATTTCCTATGTTGGTTGTTTGATTCGTATAACTGAATCGCATAGGAATTTTTCCTTAAAAAAATTCCTATCTACATTTTAATGTAATTCTAACGTCTACTTTGACCTTTTTGTAAGAATCAATTGTTTTTTCCTACTTAAAATAGGGTTTCGTCCCACTATATTAATATTACAATCACTCGATACCAACCTATTTTTATCTAGATTTGAGACATCGTACCTTGTCAGATCGGAAAAAAAATAAAACATTAAAACAACTATAAATAAGAAAATATTAGTTAAGAGGGCGACACACAAACAAGGTTCGAAGAACTTCTACTTCAGGCCTACAATTCTCTTTCACTTGCATTTTCTTTCGCTCTCGTTCTTCTTACATATTTTTCTTTTTTTTCTTTCGAATTCTATATGTAGCTACAGCTGTTTTACTGGTCTGTATGCCCACAATAATGAATTCTCGCTGACCGTGCCCTATGGGGATCATCGAATCCATAGCAATTAGCAATATCGCTCTTACGTGATAAAACACTTCCCCTAGATGAAAAGTCCCCTTTTGAAAGAAAACCCGGGGTAGCAGCAAACACACAAGCCCAAAAGAAAGAAAAGTAAAAACAAATGGAGACATGGAAGACTAAACTAAGGTGACCCGGAACCGTTGCGCCCTTCGGATTAGTACCACCACGCACATAGCACCGAATCGTCGAGTACCAAGCAGCACCTTCAAGAAGGAAATCAATCGCTGCCGCCCGGACCAGCGCACTGGTCCTAGGGTTTCCCCGACACACAGAGGAAATTGGATGGAGGGTAGAGACGGCGCCCTCCGGAAAGGAAAGATGTCACCTAAGACAGCACCGCGGTGGTGTTGGACGAGCCGATAAGGATTTCTCCCGAAAAACCCTATCCACAACCCGGGCCATCCATAACATATAAGCCCCGCGAGGACGAAGCCTCACCATCCACACTCTCCCTCCACCAACTTGCGCCACTACGGTTACGAAGCCGCCATCGTCGTCTCTCCGAACCTACTGCCACAGGGTTTGCGGGGTCAGCGGCACGACGGTCGCGCGGGAGGGAACTGCTTCCACAGTTGAAAATGGTATTCGACCGGTCGTAGCCGCATGGCACAGGGTCCTAGTAGGTCTGGCCACACTGCCAGTCCCACGAGGGTCCGGCTGCCACGTTGCAACAAGGGCGACCGTTGTCTCTACTGCACCTCTACACAAGCACTACCACCACCTGCAGATCATGTCAAGCGCGGGGCCGATGAAAGGGCGACTGAGGTTGACTAGAGAGGGGGTGAATAGGTGACAACCAATTTTTATTTTTTTCCTTTTAGTTAGGACTTTGCAATGTAACAAGGTTGACTATATGTGCGACTAAGTGATAGCAACCTATGTGATACAAACACGATAATTAAAGCAACGAGAACAAGTAAATAAAGGATAAAAGTAACCACAAGATGGACACAAATAGATTTTTTTAGTTCCTTCCCAAGGGAAGTATGTCTATGTTAGAGAGGTTTGGATCCGCTTAGGCACTCCAATAGCACGGTGATGTTGTAGATTCAACATACTCGTTGGGACTCGAAGAGCAGAGTGTTGTAGATGGGGGTGGTTTTCCCCCACAAGGATGACTCGAGAGTTTAAATATCAAACTCTCGGAGATTTGTGTCACTACCTGATACGTCTCAAACGTATCTATAATTTATGTTGTTCCATGCTTATATTATAACAATTATCACATGTTTTATAGACACTTTATATCATATTGTGACACTTATTGGACTAACCTATTAATGGTTGCAAAAGTGCACAATATTCTTGTTTTACTCTTTGATGTGTAGAAATTATCAAGAATACAAAAGGAAAACTTTTTGGAGTCGAATTGGGACTTTCTAGAAATCTGTCTGAAAAATATTTTCGAAGATTATCACGTTTGGGCCTGAAGACGATGTCAAATGGAAATAAAAATTGATACAAAGTTGTAGGAACTTTTCTCCTAATCGACCTGGACTTAAAATTTGGCCAAATCCGAGTCTGTATGCTCCAGATATGCCCGTTTTGGTGGAGCCGGGGCTGACGGAAATCCGAGAGTCCATATAAGGGAGGGAACCCTAGGTCGTGAAAAACTCCCAAGACCACGAATTTTCCTCCTCTCAAGCAGCCTTCTTGGGGAGGAGAACCTCCTCAACACCATGGGTGGCCACGGGCACCAAGGGCCGCCGCCGCGCCGCCGTCTCTAAGGCGCCGCCGAGGGCAGCCGCCGCCGCTCCTCGCCGCCGCGCCGCCGTGGGCTGCCGCCGCCGTCTCCAAGGCACCGCCAAGGGCAGCCGCCGCCGCCTTCTCCAAGGCACCGCCAAGGGCAGCCGCCGCCGCCTTCTCCACGGGATGCCGCCGCTGTCACCGCCCCTCGCCGCGTCGTGGCTGCCAAGGTGAACGGATAGACGTCGCCTAGAGGGGGGGGGGTGAATAGGCGATTTAAAACTTTTTCCGGGGAGCCGGAATTTCCGAGCCTAGATGGACCGGAAATTCCGGGGAGCCGGAATTTCCGAGCCTAGATGGACCGGAAATTCCGGTATGCTTGATAAAGGCGGAATAAAACTAGTGTTTTACTTTAACAAGCATACAACCTAAATATACTAGGTTCACCTATGTGCACCAACAACTTATGCTAAGCAATACAAGTATCAAGGTGATAGCAAGATATATAACTTCAAGCACGAAGGCTATCACAATGTAAAGTGCATAAGTAAAGAGCTCGGGTATAGAAATAACCGAGGCACGCGGAGACGAGGATGTATTCCCGAGTTCCACCCAAAGGGTGTACGTCTCGTTTGGAGAGGTGTGCGCAACCACAACAGGTTAGCCGCAACGCCACAAAAGGCTCACCTTATTCTCCTGATGAACTCAACCACAAAAGGTTGCGAGTTCACCTTCCACTATTGATCCCCTTTTGGGCGGAGATCGAATCCCTTACAACAATCTTGAGGCACACACCCACAACTTAATTGGGGGCTCCCAAGTCTTGAGGCACACACCCACAACTTAATTGGGGGCTCTCAAGTGACCACAAAAGGTCTTGACCACAAAAGGTCTTGGCCACAAAAGGCCGGCCACAAAAGGCGTCTAGGGTCCAATGACCCAAGAGTAACAAGCTCACAAGTAACACCACCACGAATCCTCGTGGAGGGCTCAAACCGATGCAAATGCAATGGCAAGAGCACACGAAGTGCTCAAGTCCTTCACTCTCAAATTCCAACAAAGCAACAAATGCTTATGGGGGAATAAGAGAGGAAGAACAAAGAAAACCACAAAGGAGTCAAATCCTTCACTCTCAAATCCCACCAAAAGCAACTAATGCTTATGGGGGGAGAAGAGAGGAAGAACAAAGAGAAGAACCACAAAGGAACTCCAAGATCTAGATCCACTAGGTTCCCTTCACTTAGAGGAGAGATGGATTGGTAGGATTGTAGATCTAGATCTCCTCTCAACTTTCCCTAAAGAATATGCAAGAATCTATGGAGGGATTGAGAGGGAAGTGAGCTTTCCAAGGTCAACAATGGAGTAGGAGAGAGAGGGAAAACCTGCTGCCTTGGATGAGCTGAGGAAGAAGAAGGGGAGGGGTATTTATACCTCTCCAGGAAATATAGCCGTTGGCTGTTTCGAAACTCGGAAATTCCGGTATAAGTGAGACTCGGAAATTCCGGTCAACCGGAAATTCCGAGTCCATGAAATTTCCGAGCTGAAATTCCGGCTGGAGTCAGAACCAAAACCAAACTTTCCTTAGCCGTTTTCGCGAGGCTCTTTGAGGGCAACTCGGAAATTCCAGGTCATCAAAATATCCGACCACAATTTCCGGTTGAGTCCAGCACCTCTTTTCCTTCTTTCCTTAGCCGATTTCTTGGACGAGTTGGGGAACCGGAAATTCCGGTGGAACGAAATATCCGGCCCCAATAATCCGGTTCAGAACAGCCAAACTAAAACCGCTATAACTTTTGCAAATGAACTCCGAATGAGGTGAAACCAACTTTGTTGGAAAGATAGCGACGAGCACAGGGCTACAAAAAGTGGAAATATTGCATCCCATAAATAGAGCAAAGTCACCACACATGGCAAGGTGTGGGACTTTCCTCATGGTCGAACCGGCAATATTTCCGCCACCGAAAACGCAAGAAGTTTGCCAAAGTAAAACCGTTTTCGAAGCACTTGGGCTTGTCATGAGGAACACGACAAGCACCAAAACCCAACATCCAAAATACAACAAGATGAACGAATGAAATCCCGATTTGGATGATCTAGAGCTTGGCATGAAGATGAACCAAGCTCTAATTCCTCACATGGATAAAAGCCAAATAAGAACCAAGAAATATGATATGCCAAGTATGCAAAGGTTTGAGCTCTCCACAAATATGCGATCAAGTTACTCACTCGAGAGCCCCTCTTGATAGTACGCCTATCTATCCTATAACCCGGTCTCCACAAACTACATGAGACCGGTAGAAAAGAAAACCTATCAAGATCATACCTTTGCCTTGAGCATTCCACTTGAGCTAGATGATGACTATCTTGATCTCTTCAAGTGGATCTTCTTTCTTGATTGCGCGTCCAAGCACATGCTTGATGAAGACTTCTCCAAATACTCCCCCATACACATAATGGGAGAGTCTCGCTAAGCTCCGTCTTCATGTATCCATCGCAAGCACCAAGCATAGGATATCTTCAAGAGTCTTCTCTTGGTCTTGCACATCTCAACTTCAACACATGACCATCCACCATATACATCATGGAATGGAACCTTGGTCATCAAATAAGCTTCAAGAGTCCAACACATGAACTCCACTATTCTCATGGACACGATCTATAAGATATCTCAATGCAAGCATTAGTCCATAGAGATTGTCATATAATTACCAAAACCACACATGAGGGAAAATGCTCTTTCACAAGGGCCGCCGTCTCCACTCTGAGCCGCACCTCTCCATCAAGCTGCTCATCACCATGACCATGCGTGAGTAGTTCTCCCCCGGGGTTGCGGGCTCTACCGGTAGCTATGTGGTTTATCTCTCTCTCCCATGGTGTGATCTTTATGTGATCATGAGCTTTGTAATCTAGTTGAATATGTGATGTTACTCTTTATCTATTATGCACTCTAGATATTACTTTAATATGAACTACGGGGTAATTCACGGTTGCGAAGATGACAGTGTGCGCACTGTGTGTGATTCCTTTATGACGTTGTGGTGTGTGTTTACTCATACTTTGAGGGTGCTGTTATAGCCCTCCGCAATGAATGGTGTTTATCATCCAACAAGAGAGTGTTTGAGAGTAGTATTTATTATCCAGCTTTGATGTCATTATTAAGAATGTCCACTAGTGAAAGTATGATCCCTAGGCCTTGTTTCCAATCATTAAAATACCGTTTACAACAAGTTCTGCTGCATGTTTGCTTGCTGCCATTTTTATTTCAGATTGCAATTACTACTTATAATCATCCATATTACTTGTATTTCATTGTCTCTTCGCCGAACTAGTGCACCTATACATCTGACAAGTGTATTGGGTGTGTTGGAGACACAAGAGACTTCTTGTATCTTAATTGCAGGGTTGCTTGAGAGGGGTATCTTTGACCTCTACCTCCCTGAGTTCGATATACCTTGGGTGAATCACTTAAGGGAAACTTGCTGCTGTTCTACAAACCTCTGCTCTTGGAGGCCCAACACTGTCTACGAGAATAGAATCGTGCGTAGACATCACTACCCGTTAAAACACCACTATTACTCAATCTAATGCACACATTCCCCTCACACGCCCTCTCATACATGTTTGATCAAAACAAGTAAAAAGAACGGGGTACATAATATGCATCTAACCATCCATCTTAAACACAAAGCAATTGCAGTCTCAAATATGAACTCATAAATAAAAAATAAAAGATCCACCACAAAGGAATTACATGACCATAATCATGTTAGTCAGCTCATATGGTGCTAAGACAATGAACAAACGAGAGAGAGATACAATAAGCTAATGCCATAAACCCATAGTCCAGAGGTAGATGATGCACCCAAAATGCATCTACTTTTCCAATCACTTTGCTTCACAATTTGCTCTGAGTCTTCCCATACTTGACTAAAACTGCAGAATCTGACGATGTTTTTAGCAAAGTCTCGTTTATGTCTATTTTTGCAGGAAATTAAATCGGGGAAAAACACCACGCGTATTTTTATGAAAATTAAGGAGTCTGTGCAAAAGATGGACACGAGGAGGTGTCCGAGGCCTAAAAGGGGGGCCCACACAGCCAGATTCCTTCGTCGCGTGAGCCCACCCATCTGGCGCCTCGAGCACCGCCTCTCTTTCGGCTTTCGTGTACCCCCTCATATATACGAAAAAGTGGCTGACCTAAAAGGAGGGAGCCTTTCGCGAAACAGAGCGCCGCCACCACCACGATCTTCGTTTTCGGAGACATGGTGATCCAGGATTTCTCCCCTGGAGGAGGGATCCGGAGGCCGTCTTCACCGTCATCTTCACCGCCTTCATCTCCATCGACCATGAGCTCCCTCACCATCACCGTGTAGTCCGCTGTAGGCATATGAGGTGGATGGGGATTGAATGAGATTGATCATGTAATGATACCCGTTGTCCGAGATCTTAGGGGTTTATTTTGAGGATATTTTTGTATTGTGTTGATGCACTTATGCTATGTTTGATGCTTGCTACTAGGACCCGAGTGGCATGATTTCAGTACTGAACTTCTTTTTCCCCATCATATAATTGAGTTTGGTATTTATCTACAAAGTGTATCACCAGCACAACTATATCCCACAAAAATGTAGTGACTCAAAAAGAAGTTAAACTTCTGAATCATTTTGAAATTAAAAATGTTCAAGTACTATACTCGTGTAAAAATATTTTACCAAGAAATGATTCTCATTGACTTAAATAAAAGACAAAAGAAAAATCTATAGCGAATATATCGTTTATATAGTGCTTTTTTGGCAAATGTTTGACCCGGGGGCAATGTAAGTCATTCTCTGGTGAAACTTTGTATACAAGTACAATATTGATTTTGTTTGCCTGAAGAATAGTTTTGGATTTTTTTTACCACTTTTTGAATTATATTAATTTAGTTTTACATATAGCGTGCGAGCTGGTATCAGGAGCGCCAATGTTTTTTCGTGGTGCCACTTAATTTTCTCTCTTGTTTGGGAAGGTACAAGTTTCCCAATCAGTTGTGGAGAAAAAGCCTAGTATGACGGGAAATGGGCCGGCCCACCGATCTTCTTGAGAAGCCCAGGCAGGCGGTAAATACAGGGCCTCCCCGCAAGCCTTGGCTCCTCAACCCCTGCGCCGTCGCAAACCCTGGTAGCCTACCATGTCGTCTCTCCTGCGCTCGCCAGCCATCCGCCGCGCCCTCTCGGCCGCCTCATCGGAAAGACCTCAGGGAGTTTCCTTCCTCCGTGCCGCCTCAGAGGCAGCCCCCGCCTCTGGAGGAGCCACCGTCCGCCGCGGTCTTGGGCCCCTGACCGTGCCGCGCCGCTACCTTTGCGGATCACAGCAGAATGGCCAGCCTAATTCCCCTCCCACCGACCAGGTGAAGAAATACCCTAAATCTCTCCGCGATTAATCATGTTTGATAAAATGGTAGGTCTAGTTTCGGATGTCATATTCTCACGGGCTAGTGCACCACCTTGCGGTATTAACTATGGTGGACCTGTCTCTGTCGTTGCTCCACATGCATCTGCATAAGAGCAGATTGATCTCGTCAATCTCCTATTCAGTTTGGGGGTGCTCCACAGTCTCCTGGAGCCTCAAGTTGTCAGCCATTCTTCTTCATATGATTGATACTGTAGATGATCTTGAGGTCACCTACAACCTGTCAGGGCCTAGAGTTCACTTGGTCTTCAGGATAACACTGCTCCTCCATGAAATGTATAACATTGGTCTTGGACACCTTTTCACACGTTTGAGATTCTGAGGGTCTTAAGGATATAAAAAACGGTTTGTTGCAATCAGTATATCTACTAAAAAAATGCACACTTAGGAAATTTATTATATCTTAATAAAGCCAGGTGTAGTTGCAGTTACACCCACAACGTAGATTTTCTAGGTAACGTGAGATCGCAAGACCACCCATGCTGTAAGATGTTACTCTTTGCTTGTTCGTATGCTTGCCATGGCACTGCTAAATTATTTGATCATGTACTACTTCCTCCGATCGGAATTGTTTGACGCGAAAGTAGAGATAGGCCAGTAGAAATTTTTGAGGAGGCTGCGACAACCAAATCGGATCGGAGGGAGTAGTTCTTAAAAATTCGCAAGAATTTCGGTGACTTCATGATGTGTCAGTGCGATTGAAACAACATACGACGTTATATGGACTCCATATAAACATTTGAGTTGGCTTTTCTTGTGGAGGCAAACATAATGTCATTTTTTTTCAGTCGCTCAATTAGCCGTCTTACCTTTTCCTATGATATTTTAGTGAGTTAACAAGATTTTGGAACTCTATTTCAAAATTTGAAATCTTTGGATCATCCTGTACGTGGTTCAGAGCTTTGCTGTTATATTTTTTTAGGGAAAGTAATGGGAGAGTATCCCACTGCACATAAATTTGAAAAGAGTTGTATGCACAATGGAAAATGTTCAATGTTTAGCCAGACTGTTTTGTTAGCTACGTGACATGATCACTGTTATTATTTAAATTAGTAATAATGAATCTTCCGGAAGCGTAACATCTACAGTGATCAGTTTTTTATAATTTGATTACTGAAGTCAAGCATTGCTGTTCAGCTTAATGAATTATTGCCGATGGTTGAATTCAAACCGTCACTGATTGTTGTAAACATTGAGCAGTTTGGTCAGATGCTAGAGCAAGTTCACCAACTGGAGGAAATAATTCAGCAGGATGTTGACAAATTTCTGGAGATGTACAGAGAAATGCGCACTGGGGATCATGGCTATTTTGAGAGGTATTTATTTTAGTTACTCTTTTAGAGAGTTCATATGTAAGGTTTGTGCTTTGAAGATGTGGCCTCATATCAAATATGTGTGCATGTGCAGGTTTCTGAGTAATTGTGGGATACCCAAAAGCCAATTTCGTGATCGTTTCGTTTGGAGCTGTCAACTTGGAACTATATTTGCTGGGTCCTGCATGGTCGGTTACCTGAGATATGAGTGAACATGTAGGGTAAAGGTTTTTGGGAAGAGACCTGGGAAGAGACCTAACTAATTAAATGGCTTAGCTGTATGTACTTTGACCGTGCTGAACGGAAGTCATTCTTCACTGCAACTACTGTAGAAGTTCATAGTACTGTTACTACTCTCTTTCTCTTCCCCATTCGCTCTTCGTTTCTGTCTGAAGTCTTATTTCTGCTGTTATCTTGTTCAGAAGGGGCTGGTTACTTTATTTTCTTCGTTATCTTGTTGTGGTGCTCAAAATGCAACGATTCTGAGACAATGTCAGTATATTTCATTCTTCTGAAAGGCATACCTGACAATAGTCCAAAAGGAGACGGCTAATTACTGGACAATCGTGTTAGTGGAAATTTTGACAAGAAAACACAGCCACAAACTTTGTAAACTGTCTCAAAACAAATAAATGAACATAGCAGCTTACAATAAATTAAGCTTCAGCAATTGTACAGTTAATCCAACTAGCATGTGCCCCACTCAATCTCCCAACTTAGTTTTCCGGTGCATGGATGCTCAATGGAAAGTCTGGAAGTTGGTCCTCTTTATCATCGTCAATTAGAATCTTTAAAAGCCAAGCACCCATGCACCGGAAAACTAAGTTTTTTTCTTCCGGTAAGTTAAAATATGTAGCCAAACTAACGGAATAATCTTTAAAGTCCACACTGTAATATTAAGAAGCATGAGAAAATTATTTAACAAATTCTGGATATTCTATTTATGCTAGTCTCAGTTTAATTAGAATACACATGATATCTAATTTTGGGTTTTGGATACCCAAATTGGTGATACCTATTGTGCTAGATAGAACCAATTTCCAGAGAGTTGGACGAAAAGCCCAGGACCATAAACATAAAACAATAACTGGTCCGATAATATGAATATAAAAGTGTCATTGAACGGCAAGCTATGATGAGCAGTTCCAAACTACCCAACAACACATAAAGGTTTTAATGTCCAAGATCAACCCGATTTCCCTTTTGTTTTACAAAGCATAAAAGAGATAATGGGATGAGGCAGCATATAAGGAAGGCATCCACATTACGTATGTATTGGTATTTTCCTCAACCTGCACGACGTAAAAATGTAGCTATCAGGTCTGAATGAGATTCTTCTATATCCCCAAATAACGATATATTTTCTCATTTTTCATATGTAGAATATCATGCCAAAAGCATCTGAACAGGGGATAACCATCATATGATTTTGCGCCTGACAACTATGAAGCTACTACTTAATTCAAGCAGACACAACTCCACAGATGTGTTGACATAGCATTGCAGTTCTGGACTCCTTTTATCAAATACCATCAAACGACAAATGCATGTTAGATTTAGAACTCAAGATCTGTATAATTAAGGTTATTTTTACGGATGGCAGCTAGCACTGCTACATTTCTTTAAGAGGGTCGCGCCGTCGTGTCGTTCCTCGAGTTCTACTGTCGCCAGATCAACGGGTACGAGTAAATCGCTTCCTCTGCAATTGACCACACGCCGCCTGAACCACACCGAGTAGCCGGCCGACAGGGATTTTACCGCCCAGTATGGATTAGCAGGGCAAACCTTCGATCCCAGCTAGATCTGCGGCCGAATTTTACACCGTCGCCCAATCCGTCGCCGCCGCACTGCTTCTGATGACGCAGTCGCACACCGCCGCCGCGAGAACCAACTAGCGTGGGGATTTTACAGGAGGTCCAAACCCAAGCCTCATCGAACTCGATTCGCCTTCGGATCTCTCGTCACCTGATGGATGTATTTTGCTGTGGATTACTCTCAGATCGAAAGGCTTCTGATACCAATTGTAACGTTCAGTGGCAACACACCAAATAGTTGGGATCTATCACGAATATGGCAGATGTACCGATTTGATACTCGCTATGTCCATAAAAGTTTATGGACCAAGGGAGTACAAGAATTCTAGAGTTCGGAAAGGGGAGAAAGCATCGGGAAGGAGGAAGAGGCACGGTTGTAGCATAACTATATTTTGGGCGCGGCTCGCCGTGCGCCACCTTGTTTATTCTAAAGAGTAAATAGGCGAGGGGATGAGCATCCTATTGATAGGCTATTGCTCGTACACTGCCATACAAACGTTCATAAGAGGGAATCGTTATTGGTAAAACATCATGTCAAGAGTTAAAATGATCATCCTGATGAAATCCGACAAAAGATCATTAGTAACATCATATACCTTGTAGTTGTAAATTATGACAGCATCGAAGTAAACTAGTTTGAAAACATAAGCCAATAGATATTCATGGCAACATGGACCAACAACTACAAAATTTGCATATAAACGACAAAAGACAGATAAGCTATATTCATGCATTCGTAAAGAGTTTAACATGGATAAGTACCGGCTCATGTTGCAGTAAAATTTGTGTTCTGTTAAAGAACATAGTTGACGGAAGTCAGACGCACATTCTACAACAACCTAGTCTAAGGATCAACGGGCTCTTGCACCAAACAATGTTTCATCATAAGGGTCCGACTGCATGTGGTTCATTAGCTTGACCACAATCAAGTAGACACCACCCGCTTCAAGCAGCATGAAAATTGAAAAGTGATCCGATCATCAGGGAAGTATCACCAACGGATTATATTTACAGGCACAACAAAACAATCGTGAGAGCCATTACATCCAGTCAGGTACATTAACCCAAAGACAATACAAAAAGAATCAATCATGCCTCAAGAACCTGACGCTGTCAATCGCCAGATGCAAAACAGTTAACACGGTTAACATGGACGGGTACAAAGGCAAGTAATATTTTGTAGTTACTTATACATTTAATAGGCTAGACTCGGGGCATCACCATCACCAAAGCTCAGAAAGAACCAGGACAGTGGATCTATAAGAAGCTGATAACTGTAGTAGCACCTGAAACATGAACATGACATTCATAGCTAATGTGCCATGCACTCGTATGGTCTAAGGCTTGTCTTTCTTTGGCAGTGGTGTAGGGCCGACAATTGATTCCAAATCAAGTACTGTATCCTTAACAGCTTGGGAAACAGCTTGTAAGATCGACATGAACTGGTCTCCCATAGAAGAGAGCTCGCCTCTTGTCTGTTGACGTCTTGCAAGATGTTGCCGATGATTCTTCTTGATTTTCAGGGACATGCAAAGTGAACTGACACAAGAACAACCCAAGGAATTAAAAAAACGAACATCGAGTATAAATAAAGATAAGTATTTGACACAAGAACAATGAAGGAATTAAATGAAAATAAGGATAAGTAAATAAGTGTTGGAGGTAACCATGAACTAAATCTGGAAAATAGAGGACCTCTGAAATAATAAGGCTAGGGACATATCCTATATTTCTTATATCTACTTTGCCATATTACCCAAATGCTTTTCATATGTTCTGAACAATTTTTTTATATGGTCAAATCTCCATGTGCATATCAACTTCCTCGGGAAAAAAAGTAGCAACGTAAAGAAGTTAACAGTCAATGTAAAATATCTTCCGAACATTACTTAGAGTATAGCATCCATACACACGAGAAATACATAATATATTTGAACAATTTATTGCATATGAATCGACAAAAATAATAAGATGCAGCTTTAGATGAAAAAAAAAATGCATAGTCTAAGGATATATGCCACGAATTGGCGTCCCAAAGGCGATTGTTTGTTTTCTAAAAAACTGCAATTGACTTCTTCAAGCAAACATAGTTTACGAATATACCGTGGGAATTTTCTATAACAAAAAATGTAAACTGACAAATACAGTATTCTAACTATTCCCTGGTTGCACCTTCACGACAAAATAAATATGGCCAAATAATGTACAAAACATGTTCAGACCATACAATAACAATGCCGAGTCGGGTTAATTTGTATGTTAGGTTACCTTCTGTGGTAATGATGTGTTACCAAAACCAAATTTAAGTATATAAGCAGTGAGTACTCGATTCCATCAGATTAAATTCCTTACAATGCAATACATTAAACCGGGATCATGATTTTTACCATAAATTTCCACACCATCCTATCTGATTAATATTTTTGAAGAATATAGACACCTGTATTCCATCATCTTAAAATATTTTGACAAGAACATAATATTTTATCAGTCAAAGGATTAAAGTGGGAACTTGAGACAATGCAAATGTCTAGCGATGTATAACTCTGCTCCAGAAGCAGACTCAACTTTAACTCTGGCTTGTGAAGTTCAGGTAAGCTATGTCGCTCTTTCGGGTGAATCTGTACAAAATTTGTAAACCTGAATTTAATTCTTAGAAATTATTTCAGAATGCTAGATCAACGCAAGATCTATAAGTTGATTATAGAAATGATACCATCCAAAATATAAATCTGTACAAAACAGAAAACATAAACTTGAAATCTGAGAATCTGGTGCATCTGTCTCAAACAACCAATGACAAATATATTTTCTCATGAACCACTCAATCTATCTAGCAATTAATAGCTTGCATATGGAAGTCACATAACCGAGCTGTTATATACTGTCAATTCTAGTCATATAATTGAGAAAGGTCATATATGCAAGCCATTTTGATTCTAAAAATCTAGTATCATATAATGTACATTATAGCCAAGTTATAATTTAGAAAGCTTGTCTCACTGTCATTGGGCGTGTGGCCGAGCGGTAATTTGAGTAGAAAATACGAAACACACCTGAAAAAATCAGACATATATCGCATCAGCATCAAATTTATTAAAAGCTAACATCATAGTTTAAACATATTTACTGAATGAAAACACAAAAAAATCTGCAATGTCAATCCCCTCTTGAAATATTATATAAATATGAAGAATTAATTAGCTGAAGAGTGGCAGTAGTATTAGTGGGCTGAAGAGATTGTTCATTACGTGTTGCAATGCAAATGGAGGCAAAAAAACATGAAACTCGTAATGGGGAGATGATTACTGACCTGGAGATGCATAAACCAAAAATAAGTACAAAGTCACATGTGTCTTAGGACCTTCATCCTGGCAGGCTGCTTTTACAACTTTCCTTGACCTTCAAGAGTATCGCCGAAATAGTGATTTTTTCAAATTTAAAGCTTTGAAAACTTCAAAAAAAATACCATGATGTAGTCAAACTTTGCTCTAGCACTCTGTAAAAAAAATATACAAAATATAATGTACAGAAAAAATGACGCACATGACGTGAATTGTTAAACTTTTTCTCTTAAATATGTCTTTTTTCGTAGCACAAAATATAAGAAATTTCACATTGAAAATTTGCACGCTAGTAGTGTCTATAGTTGACCACGTGCAGATATTTTTGTCCTGAATGTTTTGGAACTTTCTTAAAGGAAATTCAAAACAGGCTACCTGGAACTTTCTTAAAGGAAATTCAAAACAGATATTTTTGTCCTGAATGTTTTGGAACTTTCTTAAAGGAAATTCAAAACAGGCTACCTGGAAATTTGATGTTAATTCCTCTTCTTGGGGGAATTTTATTTTGCCCCATTTTTCCTAGGGATTATCGGATTTATCATTTGTTTTATTTTGACATCTATTATTTGCCACACTTTTATTTCTTTGATAGTTGATTATTTGCAGGGATATAAACAGATCAGATCATACTTTGCCTCTATCATATCCTTTACTATAATTTTTTCAGATTCGGATCGGCTAATGAACGATTGCGGATTCAGTCACGGATATATATGACCACGGGTTCGAAACGGAAACTGGGCAGATTCGGGACGGAAATAAAATTAATCTAATCAGTAGGCGTATATGTACATCGTCAACTCACGTAACAAAAAAAAATCACTCAGCAACCTAATAACCTAATAAAATTATATTCCACACATTGACCATGTTAGTGAGTTGTTATCCAATGGATGAACTCCACAACTCTGTAACCATAAATTATACTATGCTCTTTCAGTTCGGACAATACAGTAGAAAAGCAGATTATTCAAAATATAACCATCGAAAAAATCTCATCTGCAGCACATTGCAACGAATAGATAGTCTAGCCGACCCTCTTGGACGGCTGACCGTCGTGACAGAAGTTGGTGCACATGCAATCCACAATCCCTGCGTCCTCGCAGTAGCCTCCTCTGTAGTCCTCGGTGATGCAGGCCGCGTTGCACTCGGACACGTCATGGCGGCAGTTCCCTTTGAAGGTCTGACTAGCCCCTTCGCATGGCGTTTGCTTCTTGCCTGCACAACCAACACCAGCTCAACGAGCTAAGCACACGCTTACTCGTAGGAGTAGAAGACAATGTTTGGAGAGTGGAGAATTTGTACTAGCTACTCCCTCCGTTTTTTAATATAAGATGTTTTAGCATTTGGCTAGATTCACATGTATCTACATGTATGTAGACATGTTTTAGTGTACAAGTGCATCCATTTTGATGTGCATCTAGTCAACATGTACAAGGTGTAGAACGTCTTATATTGATGAAAAGAGGTAGTAGGAGAGAAGGGCTCACCAAAACCAGAACTTACGAGGAGCAAGAAGAACAAGGCCGTCGCCGCAACCTTTGAACCCATTCCTATCAGACTAATCGATTAAGGGTGGATCAAATTTTGTTGCGTACTGAGGAGAAAAGGGAGGGTCTCGCTAGGTGCCTACTTATAGAGGTGGATATATCGCACCTCATGTAGATGTAAATCAGTATCTTGATTTTGGGTATTAAATATACCCAGTCTGTTTTAGGCATATAATTAACCACATAAACCTTATTATTGCCGCCGAATCAAGATACATTTTAGGCACATAATTAACCACATAAACATTATTGTTGGGTATCATTTATCGCAGTTTGCGTAGGCCTCCTAACCTGCCTCAGCCCTCGACCCCTGTATAAGTGTATACTAGCTGAATGCCCGTGCGTTGCTACGGTCCTAAAATATAAGATGTACGTAAATATTTATTTTTGTAGAAAAAACTGACATACTTTTGCCATAAGTAAAACCTCTGTTAAACATTGGTATTTAAAAAACATTGTTATTTAAAATCCACATAGCGCAATATGTTACAAAGCAGTTCCGGTAGGTTAATTGTAGGTGATCATGGTGCATCCCTATGGTGGTTCTTGTATTATTTTTGAAAGTTCGGTTTAAACCGCCACAAAAGTTTTCCATTCTTAAAAAAAAAATATTTGCCCTTTTTATTTCCCTCAAAACCCCCCCTTGGTCGGCTAGGCAGAGGAGAGGCCGGTTTCATATGGTATATTCTTTCAAGAATATTCAACAATGTTCAATAAAGTTTCATACACCATTTCCTACATAAGTTTCTTCAGAGACAACATTCATACAAGCTATACACAAATTTCTTCCCAGTATAATACTTATGGCGAATCAAATATGCTATGTTTCGTCAAGATCATAACAAATTCTTAAAGGAGTCAAACCATCTCATGAAGAGAAAGAAACAAAACAAAATCAGGAAAAAAACGAACACATTTTGCTGGTCCCGCTTGCTGCTAACTCCCTAATGAGATGTGCTCAAGGGGGGCATGACAGTTGCTCCTAGGAGGACGACAGGCATATTCATTATCTCCAGTAAAAGCTTTAAACAACATCTGCATTGACTGATTGACAGAACATACGGTTAGATTTCTCTTTCTCAAAGATAGAATACACATTTAAGGAAGATAAGATGCAAGTGCAAGCTAAATACTGAACAAGAGCTAAGAACAAGCCTTTAGAAAGAAGAACAGGAAGGATTTGAGAGATGATTCGCCAACATACCTTCTGAAGTGCTTTGTGCAGCAGCTATATCTGTTGTAAGAAGTGGATAACCTATACCAGCAAGAATTTCACCAAAGATAATAACCCTTCATTTTTCGATAGGGCGTATGGCTCACCGTCTTATGTCTGATTCTGCAACCTCTTGCATCATTAGTGCAATTTGGACTCGTGTGTCCACACTCCACACCAATCTTTTCCATTGATGCTTGGAGCCATACTGCACTCATCACTCCTGGCATCATTCTTAATTTTCTAAAGAGCGTTATTAAATCATACAAATGCCTCATCACACATTCTTGAATAGCATAGAAGGAAAGTTGGGATCCACAAGAAAACTTCAATGTGAGCCTGATGCTGAGCATTAAGACTCATGCGTTCAAACTAAATACATAATAATGAGAAAAAATAATAAGTAATATAAAAATTGAGCTCCATTGGTCGTTATTAAGCAATAGGAATTCAAATATGTGAATGCTTAGTTGACTACTGAATCAGGCAAACACGAACCAAGCTACCAATTCTGATGCACTAAAACAATATGATAGGGGTTGAAATGAAGAAGATAAAAAATGGCAATTTCTGCATGTGCCATGACATCGGTTTCCAAAGAGATGCAGAAAATCGACGAGGAGCGTAGCTTACCATGCATATATTATCATCAGACATCAGCTTGAGACATCAGCTAGATAACTAAGATGCCAAGCTCTCAAACAGTTTCAACATGGGGCAAAGGTAAGCACGCTCCTTCCCGACAGGACCAACAGAGGAAAATCCTGCAAAAGATACACAATACAAGAAAATTAAGAATAGTAATGGAATCCTAAGTATTTAACCCAGAATTTTACATGGTGTAGAAGATATGGAGGTCTAAGAAGTAGCACCCGAAATCTCTAGCCGAAAAATGGCATTCATGTAAAGCATAGGATAGAAGTGAAGACAATAATAGTAGTTCAGAGAAGGAAAAATGCTGCTAGTTATTACTACTCCTACAGTACAACAGTACATGGTTAAAAAATAATCAGTAACTAAGGTATTCAGATTCATGCACTGAATCTAACACATCCCAGGAAATACGCATTATCTAATTATCTAGAGACCCTATCTAGCTTCTATAGGCAGAGCCACTATATCTGCATGTCATCTGAAAATAGGGAATGATGTTCATACAGAAGTTCATGTACAAACTGTGAAGGCAACATACAATGGAACCTGATCACTGGCTAACAGTACAAGAATGTACAAACATGATCTATTCGACATTATATGTGAAGCAGAATGTTCTATCAGACTACTGTTTCTCCAATACAACATAAGGTATAGAGACAGTATATGTGAAGTAAAAAGTTCTCCTAAAATGCACCTACACCTCTATTCTGAAAAAGAAAGTTGATCACAAAGTTTAATTATCTGCAGATCTAGAACAGATATTAATCCTAGCTACTATAATTAAGGCTCCAATGAAAACTGCTCAAGGTTTAGAACAGATAAAGAACGGCTGGGCTTATTTTCATCTACTGAAATAGGATGCCAGCCCCTAATTAGCTTATTTTATTTCTAGAGAAAACAAAGACTTATTTTTACATGAACTAATCGATGAACACATCTGAAAAAACAGAGAAATAAAGTAGAATCAACTACTCAACCTGACCACTCCCTTCAATCTGACAGTTTGTACTTAGCAATGAAATTAAGTAGGGATTTCTACAGCAAAAGTTCAGGAAAACTCCATCTGAATCCATAATCTACTTTCTTTACCATCAGCAAGTAAAATCAGTCGCATCAACTCTCATCTACTATTAGCATCTACCTACACCAATCTACAGAACCGTTTAATCCTTCCTGCATTTAACGTTAGAAACTTGCAATATAAACTGAGAAGCTCTTAAGCTGCTATTAAGTTGTACTGCAGCCTGAAGCTCTTCAGGTTGATTTCGGCCACGGCGCCGCATAAAGCAACATAGCCAGCTCTGTATGCGCCGCCACCAAGACGGGAAATTCTCTCGCGCGGCCGTGTCCATCCTGTCCCTGTCTCTCTGGTTGGTAGGTGCGTGAAGAAAAGAGACGAATTCCTCCTCCGTTCTCTCGCCATGTTCCTGCGTTCTCCTCCTCCTCCCTTCGTGCGCTGTAACTTTTTCTATAGAGGTCGTCGCCGGATTCTGAGACGAGCTCGCGGAGGATTCGAGAGCTCCTCGCCGGATTCTGAGACAACATACGGTGCCCATGGGGAAAGTGGGCGGCGGAGATCCGGGACCATAGTCAGAGACACCGCCGAGGAGGCCGCCGCAGTCTACGACTGTGCCGCGCTCAGAATCCACGGCCCGCGCGCCATCACCAACCTCACCGCCGCCGCAGAGAGGTCGAGACGTCAGCAGCCACGCGCATCGTATGCGGCATCTGCGGGCTGCCAGCTACGCCCGTCGGCCCGTGTGGTTGAGCTCAGGTGCGGCCACCATGGACATCCTTAGGAGAGGGAGAGGAAGGGATCGAAGAGGAGAGGGCGTAGAGATGGAACCCTAGCTCGTCGAGATAGAGAGCTAAGGAGATTGGACGCGCTCACGCGCAAGAGCGACGGTGCGCGTGACTCGCAAGGGAAGGTTCCGTGGGCCTGGCTCATCTGCGCGAGTGGAGAAGCATGCGGGACAGGCAGAACACGATCGGCGGGACGCGTCCCGGAGGAGGGGTACCGACTCTCATTTAATAGTAAAGATAGTATGTTGCTGCAATTGCGGTTCCCTTTTCCATCCGCTGACCCGCATATGACAGAGAACCATACTGGAGTGGATCAGTGGAAAGTGCAACGCAAGAAGAATTTGAAACGACATAGGGCGCGTATATTGCTAGAGAAAGCGGGTCTTCTTTTAGTCTTCATGTCCCGTTTTCCCTTATTTTGTCATATGTAAATAATTAATGAGATTTAGTTAAATTTTAGTGTGTAATTATGTTTAAAACAGCAGGAGGTCGGCGATAACAGGCACAAACTTCAAAGCATGACGTAGGGAGTCGTGACCCAGTACTTGCCGCTGACGTTGGCCCAAACCAGAGCGTCGAAGGACGGCTCGCCAGTGGTGGGTGCAGTGAGCTTGATGACAATCTCGAACTCGACCTTCTGCCCCGCACTACTGAACTCCAGCGACCGCGGCATCACGGACACAGGGACGTTGGCCGGCGATGACCACGTCGCAATGTACGTTGCGGAGCCTACCCCGACAGTGGTCACCGTCATCCTGAATCGCAGTTCGCCGGAGGTGGAGTTGGCGCCGAAGGTTGCAATGAACGACGGGTAATTTATGTCGCTTGACAGGGTCAGGTTGGCACAGTTGGAAGCCCCCGGCGACGACCTCCTAATCGGCGCGAAGCCCCTTGGCCCGACGTCGAACACAAGGTCAGGATCCATCGTAGAGTTGGGGTTTATATGGCCGGATCCCATGGCGAGCGGGCGAGCGGCGCCGTTGTTGGCGTCGGTTATCGGCTGGTAGCTCGCGACACTTGACGAGGCCATGTTAGCACAGAAAGTCCGGAGGGGTGGGGGGGCATATGCCCCCCTCCCCCCTAATTGATGATACGTCAAAAACGTTGTTGTACATCTGCTTCCGATTAACCCAAGTCATGCTGGTTACATCATCCGTCTAGGCCAACACAAAGAGTTCAAAACATTATTATTCAACAAAAACAAGACCCCTACCCATATTCCATCAACACTTCTATTTCCGATTAGTCCATTTCAAACACAAATTTGTCCTAGCTATCCAATATAGAGTTAAAATATACTGATGTAGCCGGCTGGCCGGGGATGTCGTGACACCCCCGAAAGGTAGGGTGTCAACATACTGATTAGTCTTATCAGTCGAGCTGAGCCTGCTTATCAGCCCAAATAGTTCGATAGACAACATAGCTGAGGAACTAAATCATCTCATGTTCTTGGGGTGGGGTCAGGTTTACCGATCAAAACATACACTTTAAGATGAACTTGAAATAACCATACTTTCTTTTCACATTCTTCTTCTTTTAACAACTACCCTCCTATCGGGACTCCGTAATCAATTTATCATCACACTACCAAAGGACCATGTGACCATACTGAACTCCATACCTGCTGACTACCACCAGCTCCACTCGTCACCGCGTCCATGGATTTGACGAGTAATATAGATTCTTCAGGTGCACCTTGTCCAACTCTAACGTCATTGGTTTGCATATTATTATGCTTCATAGTTTGTGCACACAGTTCTCCAGCTTGGCCAATGCAACTTTAAGATCCGATAAGTGTGTCTCAGAATTCTCCTATAAAGAAATGCATAATAGTGCAGTAACATCAGCATACAAGCACAGATCTCAAAGCCTCAAACACGAGTATGGCTGAAAAATACATTCAGACGGAGTAGACAGCGGTCGGAAGAATCCAGCCCCGAACCTACCTTCCTAATGGCTGACCTGCTGTGGAGGAGCCACCGTGAGCCGGCGGCGGCGTGTGAGTGGAGGCGCTCGCCTTGTCGCACGAGGGCAGCCCGTAGGAGAGCGGCTCGTTGCCGTGTGTCGGAATTTTTTTCGCCGTGTGCAAAATATCAAGCCCACATCAATAAGAATGACATTTAGGGATAGTTTGTAAATTATCCTAAAATACATGATCTTTAAGGGCACTTTGTCAAACTATCCCAATAGGTATAACATTTAGGGACCCTTTACCAAACTGCCCCAGTATATATAACATTTAGAAGTATTTTGTTAAAGTACCCCAAAAGGTGACATATATTGGGGCGCTTTGATAAACTGTCCCAATAAATGTGATATTAGAGGCACTTTCCTAAAATTGCCCTCATTAGGTTATGGTTAGGGGCACTTTCGAAAATGCCCCAATCAAAGTGCCCAGGGCCGGCCTAGAGGGTGGGGCAAAGAGGCGACCGCCCTGGGCCCCGATTGATAGGGGCCCAACCAAATTAATATATGTATACACTGATATATTAAAGGAAAAATAAAATAAAGATACAACAAAGCCCACAACTAGAGAGAGCTCATTGTTTAGATTAGCGAGTTTCGGTGTTGCAGCTTCAGGTTGTACACCATGAAGAGTATGAGCATTTCAATGCCAACGACAGTGATGACTAGCCAACGGATGAAGTAGCACCAAGTGACGTACATCCAACATTTCAGCGATAGAATGATTGACACATGTGACAACCAACATGGTACTAGAGAGTATAGAACCCCCAATAATTGAGTTATTCTCACAATCATCATATATTTATCTATTTTATCCTGAAAACCGTAGTGAAGACAAACCGCGTACCACGTAGGAAAAAACCAACGGTCTTCCCGTGAAAAAATAGAATCTAGTTAGAATTGGCAAGTTTGACCGTTAGTCTCGCTTCATTGGGAGCCGTACAGGTCGTAGTGAAGTTATAATAACTATTTTCTTCAGTTTTAATATGACACACGACTTTCTATTTGAGAAAGTTACAGGAGAAGTTGTGTATGAATGTAAAAGTTACGGAATCTATAAAATAAATGATCATTAGTGGTAAGTTTAAGTGTTATATCATAATATCAAGTACATAAAATGCACGTGTTGTGGAATTGTTATTGAACACAATGCAACTTATTAAAGATTCAAGTTATACAATCTAGAATTTTCTATGAAATTGCAACTTGATACAGTAGAAACTAGTATTAATATATTTGTTAGAGTATTGCCAATATATATGTCTCACAAATATTAAGGATAATTAGTTTTTAATTGTACATCGAAAACTGAAATAGCGTACAATTATTTTAAAATTTTAGCTTATGTAAATTTATATTTGATGTATATTACAATATAAGGAAGATACACATAAGATTTATATTTCGTTGAGTTGTAACTACAAATTGATAAGATATATTATGTGCCAAAAAAAGAAACATATATACTATAAGATTGTAATATTTAATAAAACTATGTTATATTTAAGTATAAGAGTTTGATATAATATTTATTAATTAATTTGTCCCGGGCCTAAAATAATTTGAGCCGGCCCTGAAAGTGCCCTTAAATCCCTCCCGTACACTAGTGGATGTCGTCTCCCGATGCCATTATATCCGTATTCAGCACGCCGGGCGTAGCCCTTCGATGGCCCTCAAGACGAGTATGCCGCGACTACCGGCCCCGACCATACCCCAAGGAAGGTCTCTTGGAATCTCATGGTGGCCGTCGGGTTCGAGCTGGTGGCGATGTAGTTGAGCAGCGCAGGAGCATCCTTCGGGCTGATCAGGATCGCAGGGAGTGGAAACTCCATGTATTCGGCGTCGTTGCTCGTGATGAAGATAGCAACGGCGACGCCAAGCTCGAAGACGGTGTCCATTTGCGTGGCGATGGAGATCTCAGTGTCAAGGCAAACAAGGATGGACCTTCTTGTTGTCGGCTGCAGAGTACGAAGTAGACTCGACGAGTTGCACGCGGACAAGGCTTCGTTGTACACCAGCTTCTTTGCTGAAACCAAAGCGCTCACTGGGTATTTTGTGATCCCGGTGATGGTGTTGCCGCCGCCGTAGCGCAGGGTGCGGCGAAAATCCGCCGGTCCACCGTGCCGGCCACGACAGTAAGCACCCAGGAGATGCCGTTGATGGGTTCGTAGCATAGAAAACAAAAAAATTCCTACGGAGGGAACAACCAACGTGCCAAGATCTAATCTAGGAGATGCTCGTAACGGGTGGAACATGTTCCAAGAGAACTCACCCTCGAAGACCGAAAGCGTTTCGAGAGGGATTCTCGTGGACGATGTAGTGGAACACTTGCCGATCTCAAGATCGTGAAGATGTACGCCGCAACCGGCGGCGTGTCCGTACTCGGTCACACGTACGGCTTGATGACGACCTCCGTTCCCTCGATCCAGCGGGGCAGCGGAAGTAGTAGAACCACCAAGGAACTCCAACAGCACGACGGCGTGGTGTGGTGGAGAACTAAACGGCCATGGCTTCGCCAAGCGGATGGCCGAGAGGTGGAGCAGCGGGAGGAGGGAGAGAGGATCAAGTGTGTCCATAAGAGGGAGCTCTACCTCTCCTTATATAGGAGAGGGAGGCAGCCCAAGGGTGGTGCGGCTCAAGGAGCCCCCACCCCTTCCTCTTCATGTGAGTGGAGCATCCACTCATGCCCACTCACTCTCTTTAAAACTCCACTCAAAAATCCCAAGAGATTTTCTTTATTAAATAAAACAATTTCATTTCTTTTTAATATTTATTAATTCTATTAACAAACATTAACACTTATCCCCTTGGTTCATTTGTTAATTCTATTAACAACCATTGGCAACCATTGACAATTAACCCCTTGAACTATTTCAATATTACCCGAAACAATTTCGGTGCTGTCCAAACTTTCTCCGAAATTCCGTGTCTACCCAAAAGCGTCGACAAACCTTAAGTGTGTCACCCTACGGTTCGTGAATAATGTAGACATGATCGAGACACCTCTCCGATCAATAGTCAACAGCGGGATCTGGAGATCCGTAATGACTCCTACATATTCGACGATGAATCTTGTGATCGCGTGAACCAAAAACGTCATAACCAATTCCTTTTGTCTCGCGATATTTTACTTGTCCGAGATCCGATCATTGGTATCATCTATACCTAGTTCGATCTCGTTCCCGACAAGTACTCTTTACTCGTTCTGTGATATGACATCCTTGTGACCTAGTCACGTGCTTGCAAGCGGTGTCGATGTGATATCACCGAGAGGGCACAGAGTATATCTCTCCGTCATCTGGATGGACAAATCCCACTTCTTGATACATGATCCTCAACTAATACTTTAGGAATACCCAACGCCACCTTTATAGTCACCCTGTTACGGTGTGATGTTTGATGTCATCAAAGCATTCTTCCAGTGTTAGTGATTGACATGATCTCATGGTCTAAGGATAGGGTTACTTCGTATGCTTAGTATAACAATGTAAACTTAATGACTTGATCGCATTGCTATACTTAATTTGGGTGTGCGTTCATCACATCATTCTCCTAATGACGTGATCCCGTTATTAACAACATCCAATGTTCACGATCAGGAAACCTTAATCATCAGTTAATCAACGAGCTAGTTAAATGAGAGGCATTACTAGGAACTCTTATTTGTTCATTAGTCACACATGTATTAACGTTTCCGATTAATACAATTCTAGCATGAGAAATAAACATTTATCATAAACATGGAATAAGGTAATAACCACTTTATTATTGCCTCTCGGGCATATTCCTTTCAGCCGTTGTGCAACGTGCGGAGACCTTTCTTGCCCTCGTTCCCCGTCGACGCGGACACGATGATGCCGCGCTCCATGGCGGAAAACGACGCGACGGCCACTGGGTCCGTGTAGAGTGGCTCGTCATCGAAGCCGATGCAGATGGGGATGACGTCGACACCGTCCGCGATCGCCGCGTCCATGCCGGCCAGAATATCAGACATCAGCAGGCCGTGTTCCCAGCCGACCTTGTATGCGGCGATATGAGCATGCGGAGCAGCTCCACGCGTCGTGCCGCGCTCGTAGCCGAAGAAGGACGCGCACGGCACAGGGCTTCCCGCTGCGGTGGACGTCGTGTGCGTGCCGTGGCCTTCCCTGTCGCGCGTCGAGTTCATGGATATTGCGACGCCGGGGTTGCTCGCCATGTAACCCCGGTTGAAGTACCGCGCACCGGTCAGCTTACGGTTGCACATTTTGGCGGGGAACGCTTCAACCGCTTCGCATTCCCCACGCCACCGGGACGGCACCGGAGGCATGTCGGCGTCGTCGAAACTCCTGCTCTCGGGCGAGATCCGCTGTCCACCATGCCGATGATCACGCCCTCTCTGAGCTCTGTTGCCGGCCACAGCCCGCTGGAAGAACTTAGACCGATGAACTCCTGGGAGTGGGTGGTGTCGCGGGCGACTGCGGCGCGGCGGTCCCGGTGCGCCGATATGAAGCCCGGCATTCATCGCAACACCCGGAGCTCGGCGCCGGAGAGCGTCGCCGTGAAGCCGTGAATCACGTCCTTGTAGGTGTAGAGATGCTCCGGCAAACACTAGTAGAAAACGGACCTTTCGTCCAGAGCATTAGTCCCGGCCGGGTTGGAGGCCGGTACTAATGGGGCATTAGTACCGGTCCCAACGGCTAGTTCGGCCGGGAGCATTAGTACCGGTCCGTGACGAACCTTTAGTACCGGTTCGTGACATGAACCGGTACTAAAGGTTTTGCGCCAGGCTGGGCCCGAGCCAAAACCTTTAGTACCGGTTCGTGACACGGACCGGTACTAAAGGTAACCGGTACCGGTTTCGGCTATAAATTCCATATTTTGAATTATTTTTAAAAAATCCACATAAACTCATTTAATTAGGCGAAATTAGGTAGGAATTAAGAAAAAACCTAATACTTGGGGATTATCCATCATATGTGTACTAGTTTCCATGAAAATTAAATGGGTGCCATTTTACATCATATTTTTTTGTACTTTGTTCACAAAAAAAAAATCATTTTTCGCACTTAAAAAATGGAAAATGATATTTATGCAAATAATTTGAAGAATTCCTTCAGTATGATTGTTTACCTATTTGTGGAATATGATATCTTTATCACAAACTATGTCGTGGAAATGACCATAACTTGATCATTTGACTTGAAACTTATAGATGATAAACCTTTTTGTAAAGACTTTTTTTACATTTTTTGTCAAAAATGAAGTTTATCATTTTTCATAGCGATTAGTACACATATAAGGACCCCATGCCAAAGTATTTTCTTTTTTGAGGTGTTTATCACTTTATTTCATATTTTCGTAAGAACGATCAAAACGGTCGCGATGACTATTCATCGAAAGAGGTAAGATTTTCTAGAATTATCAATATTTCTGTGATATAAGCAATAGTTGTGCACCTTAAAATGATTTTTGCTAGAAATTCAGACCAAACTATCAAACAGTTGTAGTTCAAATTTGAATTATTTTCGAATAATCGGCATAAACTCATTTAACTAGGCGAAATTAGGTAGAAATCAAGTAAAAACATAATACTTGGGGATTATCCATCATATGTGTACGTTTGCATGAAAATTAAATGGGTGCCATTTTGCATCATATTTTTTGTACTTTGTTCGCAAAAAAAGTCATTTTCCGCTCTTAAAACATGGAAAATGATATTCGTGAAAATAATTTCAAGAATCCCGTTGGCATGATTGTTTCTTATACCAATATGAATCTATTTATGGAATATGAGATCTTTATCACAAACTATACCGTGGAAATGACCATAACTTGATCATTTGACTTGAAACTTCTAGATGTTTATAGATGGCAGACCTTTTTGTGAAGACTTTTTTTGTAATTTTTGTCAAAAATCAAGTTTATTATTTTTCATGGAAACTAGTAGGACCCCGTGCCAAAGGATTTCCTTTTTTGAGGTGTTTATCATTTTATTTCATATTTTCGTAAGAATGATCAAAACGGTCGCGATGACTATTCATCGAAAGAGGTAAGATTTTCTAGAATTATCAATGTTTCTGTGATATAACCAATAATTGTGCACCTTAAACTGATTTTTCCTAAAGATTCAGACCAAACTATCAAACAGTTGTAGTTCGAATTTGAATTACTTTCGAATAATCGGCATAAACTCATTTAACTAGGCGAAATTAGGTAGAAATCAAGAAAAAACTTAATACTCGTGGATTATCCATCATATGTGTACTAGTTTCCATGAAAATTAAATGGGTGCCGTTTTGCATAATATTTTTTGTACTTTCTTCGCAAAAAAAGTCATTTTCCGCACTTAAAAAATGAAAAATGATATTCATGAAAATAATTTCAAGAATCCCGTTGGCATGATTGTTTCTTATACCAATATGCACCTATTTGTGAAATATGAGATCTTTATCACAAACTATGCCGTGAAAATGACCATAACTTGATCATTTGACTTGAAACTTATAGATGTTTATAGATGATAAACTTTTTTGTGAAGACTTTTTTTACAATTTTTGTCAAAAATCAAGTTTATCATTTTTCATGGCGATTAGTACACATATAACGACCCCATGCCAAAGGATTTCCTTTTTGAGGTGTTTATCACTTTATTTCATTTTTTTCGTAAGAACGATCAAAACGGTCGCGATGGCTATCGATGTTCCTGGAATGCAAAAGATGATTTGGATGTCATATTTGGATTCCTCTAATTTTTTTGATCAATTTAGACATTTTATTTGTTAAATTCCGATTTAAGGATTTAAAGGTACGGATTATTTCATACTTAATGAAAAAGGTAAAAATAAAGTAATATTTATTTTATCATTATTTATTTCAATATTATTATTATATAATCATTTTTGTTTATTTAATTAAAATTTTATAATACAAGCAATGAAAAAGTGTATCATCATGACCGAGTGGTTAATATGATTGATAAGATAGTAATATCAGTAAGTTCTCAGTTCTCTCTTAGTATCTAATTTGAAAGGAACCTAAATGTTAAGCGTGCTGGGGTTGGAGTAGTTTGAGTATGGGTGACCGAACGAGAAATTTGACTACATTAAATAGTTTGACTTGAGATTAAATGTGTAGTTAGTGATAAAGGTGTGGGTTAGTGGGTAGTTAATTGTGTTGGTAAGTTAGAAATTTCGAAATTCTAAAAAAAAAAACTTTTTTCTGGAAAATAAAAAAAATCATTTTTTTTGGAAATCTTTAGTACCGGTCGGTAAGTTTTTCCACACAAATCGCTGTCCCGCGCCCACGTGGAGACCCTTTTAGTACCGGCTTATAAGCAACCGGTACTAATATTACGAAGGCTTTAGTCCCGATTACGCAGTACCGGTTGCAAAACCGGTACTGTTATCATGTACCGGTACTAAATGTCAGATTTCTACAAGTGAAAGAACTGCTGTCGTGCGGTGACGCAAGGATGGCGGTGGGTGAACCATGCGTTGCTGTCGGCGGGCTGCGGCGGCGCGGCCGACTTGTCCATGTGGACAATGTACGACGCGCGCTCCCGCTCGCCGGCGTCTACCAGAGCAAGGAGGAGGGAGCACAGGCGGAGGAGCGTGGCTGTGGATCGGAGCGCCATTTCGGCCATGGCAAGTGCTGGCAACATAGGACGGGTCGCGCGCAATTTATTCTCGCAGTTTTCCACTAGAGCAGTAGAGCGTGGTGTGGGTGTCTCGGCCTTTTCTCCACCGTCTATCAAATTTTTGAGATACGCGTTGTACATTTTGTATTTTCATCTGTATTTACGGTACGGTACATAAAGGTTGCACTTCTCATAACCCATGAACGTGGATTTTCTTCGACTCATAGCGTACAACCAGTATCTCTGTTATCGTGATTCAGTCTCTCCCTCGCAGCCATACCCACCCATCTCTAACCTTCTCTTCCCATTTCTCATCATTCTTCATGTTCTTGTTTGACGAGCAGGGAGGTGCCGGGCAGTATTTGTTAAATATCGGTTGTTGTATATAGCGTATGTAACGCTGACCGTACACGATGTGTACATGTATTTGTACCCCTGCCGTGTATATATATGATGATCACGTGGAGGCTAGACCCCACGAAACCCTAAACCTATTGTTTCTAACTTGGTATCAGAGCGTTCGCGCCGCCGCGAGCTCTCTCTTCCGCGACCGCGCGATCCGCCCTCAGCCGCCGCCGCCGAGATGTCTTCTTCCTCCTCGGCGCTCCAGCTCACTCCGATTGGGCCTGTCGTCTCTACCACCGCCGCCGCCGCCACCGGCATGCCGATCCCCGCCCCCGTCGTCCGTCTTGACCGGAGCAATTTCATGCTCTGGCGCGCGCTCACCCTGCCCAACTTCTCCGGCGCAGGGCTGCATGGTTACCTCGACGGCACGACGGCGGCGCCCGCGAAGACCCTCACCACGGGAACAGGCGATGCGGCCGCCATCATCCCGAACCCCGCATATGCGGCATGGTGGACGCAAGATCAGCGCGTCCTTGGCCTCCTCCTCGGATCCATCACGCCGGAGATCTCCTGCCAGCTCATCGGCAAGACTACGGCCGCCGCCGTGTGGGAAGCGATCCACGCCATGTTCGGAGCTCACAGCCGCGCCAACGTGCGGCACCTCCGGCGTCAGATTCAGGCGCTGAAGAAACACGACTCCTCCGCCGGCGAGTATATGAACAAGGTCAGGGTCCTCGCGGACTCCATGGCCGCCGCCGGCGAGCCTCTCTCCGACGACCTCATCATCGACTACATGCTCACGGGGCTCGGCCCCGAGTTCAACCCCCTTGCTGCGACCATGATAAAGGACACCTCCGATATCTCGCTGTCGGACTTCTACTCTCATGTGCTCACCTTTGAGTCCATGATCAAGGCGCAACAAGTGGAGTCTCCCGCCGAGGACTGGTCCTCCTCGGCAAACGCCGCGTCGCGGCCTGGTTTCGCCCCCAACAACGGCCAGCCGCGCCCCTACCACGGCAATCCCGCCAACCAAGGTGGTGGCGGAGGACGCCCGTACGCCAGCCCCCCTCAGCAGCAGGGTCAGGGCAATTACGGAGGGGGTCAGAACGGCGGCAATCAGCAGCACAACGCCGGAGGCCGCAACAGCGGTCGCAACCGCCAGCGTCCTCGCTGCCAGCTTTGTGGTATTTGGGGGCATGTGGCCGGGGACTGCCGCAACCGGTACAACCCTGAGTTCAAACCCTACGCCCCGCGCTCCGGCAACGCCGCCTCGACCTCGACTAGCTCCAACGACAACCCTCCGCCGTGGCTCATGGACTCCGGTGCCACGGACCACCTCACCAGCCACCTCGAGCGCCTCCATGTCCATGATCGCTATGGTGGCAAGGATCAAGTGCACGTAGCAAATGGAGCAGGTTTGTCGATTTCTCACATCGGTCACTCGTCCCTAGCCGGTTCATCCCTTCATCTCAAAAATATCCTTCATGTTCCTAACATTAGCAAAGATCTTCTCTCTGTTTATCGTCTTGTTTCCGATAATGATGTATTCGTTGAGTTTCACCGTAAATTTTTCTGTGTCAAGGACAAAGCCATGAGGAAGGTTCTTCTTCACGGTAGAAGTGAGGGAGGGCTGTACCCCATCCCTTTTCATCGCGCGTCGCCACCCCCACCATCAAGCCATGCCCTCTCCGCGGCCAATGTCTCCTCAGCTCAATGGCACCACCGCCTCGGTCATCCAGCGAATAATGTAGTTCAAACTATTGTTAGGCAAAACAATCTTTCGTGTTCTTCTTCGGATAGTCATGTGTTAGTGTGTGATGCTTGTCAACGTGGCAAGAGTCGCCAGTTATCGTATTCTGCATCTTCTCGTGTGTCCACCATGCCACTTGAGTTAATTCATTCTGATGTTTGGGGCCCTGCGGTCTCCTCTTCTGGTGGTTTTAAATATTATGTGAGTTTTATCGATGACTATTCTCGTTTTTGCTGGATTTATCTTCTCAAACACAAGTCTGATGTCGAGCAGGTGTTTTATGCTTTTCAAGCACATGTTGAACGCCTTTTGAGTTCTAAAATCAAGGCAGTTCAGTCCGATTGGGGAGGCGAATATCATAAACTCCATCGCTATTTTCAGCGCACAGGCATCTCTCACCGTGTGTCTTGCCCCCATACGTCCCAACAAAATGGTGTTGCGGAACGTAAGCATCGTCACCTAGTCGAAACAGGTCTTGCTCTCCTTGCGCATGCGTCTGTCCCATTACGTTTTTGGGATGAGGCGTTTCTCACCGCTTGTTACCTCATCAACCGCATGCCTACTCCTGTTATTCATCAAGACACACCTATCCATCGCCTTCTCGGTCTCCCTCCCAATTATACCTTCCTTCGCACCTTCGGTTGCGCTTGCTGGCCTAGTCTCCGCAAGTACAACACACATAAACTTGAGTTCCGCTCCAAGATGTGCGTGCTTCTAGGTTATAGCCCCATGCATAAGGGATACAAGTGTTTGGATAGGTCCACCGGTCGTGTCTATATTTCTCGTGACGTTGTCTTCGACGAGTCAGTTTTTCCCTTTGCCACCCCGGGTGTCACGGTTGATGTCTCCACCCTCGAGCACTCCATTACATATCCATCCTCCGAACCGGCTACGAGTGCTCATGTGCGAAATTACGACTTGTCCTATTTGTCTACTGACTTGTCTCCTGCAGGTTCTGAGTTTTTCCAGGATCCGCTCCATCAGCCTTCGGTCAGTCCCTCCGCGACCGATCCTGTGATCGACGTGCATGTGCATGTCCCAGCTCCCGAGGCGCCGTCGCCCTCCCGCTCGCCTTCCCCGAGCGCGCGTGGGCCGCCGTCTCCAGGCGCGTGTGGGCCGCCTTCCCCGGGCGCGCATGGGCCGCCCAGCTCCTCTTCGTCGCCCGCGCGAGATGACGCTTCCGCGCCGACGCCCACTGCTTCAGGGCCGGCCTCCCCGGCACAGTCCGCGTCGCCTCCTACCAGCACTCCGCTGGTCACGACGCCATCGACTGTGACTGCACCTCCTCCTGGCCACACTATGACTACACGTTTACGCGATGGCACTCGCCGTGAGACTGTCGTCACGGACGGCACCGTTCGATATGATCCCCGGCGTCGTGCTTTCTTCGCCGCGCCAGTGTCTCATCGGGAGGCCCTTCGCGAGTCTGCCTGGCGCGATGCCATGTCTGATGAATTTGCTGCCCTTCGTCAGACTAACACCTGGACACTTGTACCGCGCCCTCCCGGTGTCAACTTGGTCAGCTGCAAGTGGATATTTAAGACCAAGCATCGTCCTGACGGTTCTGTGGATAAGCACAAGGCTCGGTTGGTTGCTCGTGGTTTTACTCAGCAACATGGTATCGATTATGGTGACACGTTCAGCCCCGTCGTGAAGCCTGCCACTGTCCGGTTGGTCCTTTCACTGGCTGTCTCTCGTGGATGGACGCTTCGTCAGGTCGATGTGAGCAACGCGTTCCTTCATGGTTTTTTGACAGAGGAGGTATATATGCAGCAGCCACCCGGCTTCGAAGATCCGCAGTTTCCTTCTCATGTTTGCAAGCTGCAGCGTGCTTTTTATGGTCTGAAGCAATCTCCCCGTGCCTGGTATGCCCGTTTGAGTGCTCGGTTAGTTGAGCTTGGATTTATTCCTTCCAAAGCCGACACCTCTCTATTCATTTTCACTCATGGAGCTGTTCAGATATATATGCTGGTATATGTGGATGATATTGTTATCACTGGATCCACTCCTGCTGCGGTTGATCGCCTGGTGCACTCTCTCTCGGATAGCTTTCCTATCAAGGATCTTGGCCCACTGGATTTTTTTCTTGGATTAGAAGCATCTTCCAATTCTGGGGGGCTTAGTGTGACACAGCGCAAGTATGCTCTTGATCTTCTCCACCGTGTCAGCATGGAGAATTGTAAGCCTACTTCTACTCCACTTGATACTTCCGAGAAGTTAGCTCGTGACGGTGGAAAACCACTCAGTGCCGATGATGCTTTCCGATACCGCAGTGTAGTTGGGGGACTCCAGTACTTAACCCTCACTCGACCAGACATCTCCTTTGCTGTGAACAAGGTGTGTCAGTTTCTCTCGCAGCCGACAGTGATACATTGGGAAGCCGTGAAGCGCATATTGCGCTACGTCAAGGGCACCATCAGCACCGGTCTGCTCTTCCGGAAGTCCTCCTCCACGGGCATCAGTGTCTTTACAGATGCAGACTGGGCCGGGTGTGTAGATGATCGACGATCCACCGGAGGCTTCGCCGTCTTTGTAGGTCCGAACCTAATCTCTTGGAGTTCGAAGAAACAGCCTACCGTCTCGAGATCCAGCACCGAGGCAGAGTATAAGGCGTTGGCAAATGGAGTTGCTGAAGCCATGTGGGTTGAGTCACTGCTTAAGGAACTTGGCGTGTTACCGCAGCGCACACCGATCCTATGGTGTGATAACTTAGGGGCTACATACCTGACAGCAAACCCAGTGTTTCATGCTCGGACCAAGCACATTGAGATTGACTTCCATTTTGTGCGTGAGCGAGTAGCGGCTGGAGAATTCCAAGTCAGGTTCATTTCCTCCAGTGATCAATTGGCTGATGTGTTCACTAAACCAGCCACAAGGCAGATGTTAAACCGATTTAGGACCAATCTAAATTTAGTTTCTAAAAGTTTAGATTGAGGGGGAGTGTTAAATATCGGTTGTTGTATATAGCGTATGTAACGCTGACCGTACACGATGTGTACATGTATTTGTACCCCTGCCGTGTATATATATGATGATCACGTGGAGGCTAGACCCCACGAAACCCTAAACCTATTGTCCGTGTCGAGTGGCATTTCTTAGAGGCAATTATGGTGAAACTTGGTTTTCATTCAGATTTTGTGAGACTAGTTCTCAAGTGTGTTACTTCTGTCAGGTTTGCTGTCAGAGTGAATGGGGAGCTACTGCCCTTTTTTTCGCCTTCAAGAGGTTTGCGGCAAGGAGATCCCATGTCGCCGTACTTATTCTTGTTATGCGCCGAGGGTTTCTCATGTCTTCTGAATTTCTTTGGAGGAGGATATGTTGATAGGGGAATTCGTGTGAATTATCGGGCACCGTGGGTTAATCATCTCTTGTTTGCTGATGACAGTCTTATATTTATGAAGGCATGTGTCCCTAGTGCTCAAAGATTGAATGAAATTATAAAGATCTATGGAGAAGCTTCTGGCCAATGTGTGAACAAAGACAAAAGTGCTGTTTATTTCAGCCCCAATACACCAGAGCCCGTCCGCATAATTGTGAAGCAAACACTTGGAATTTCGGTGGAGGCTTTTACCGAACGTTATCTCGGCCTTCCCACGGCAGTTGGAAAAATTAATAGTGGCACGTTCGATCATCTCGGTGAGCGGGGTCGTGCTAAGATTCAAGGTTGGTCAGAGAAAAACTTGGCTTGTGCTGGGAGAGAAACACTGCTGAAGTCAGTTATCCAAGCGATCCTCACTTACAGTATGTGCGTTTTTCTACTCACAAAGAAGGTGTGTAAGAATTTCAGTTCTAATATGGCCAAGTATTGGTGGAGCAGCTCCCTTGATAAACGCTCGATGCATTGGATTTCTTGGGACAAGCTGGCTTCTCCAAAGGTAAATGGAGGTATGGGCTTTCGGAATTTAGCTGTTTTTAACTTGTCTCTGTTGGGGAAACAAGGGTGGCGGCTATTGATGAACCCGGAGTCTTTATGTGCTAGAATCCTGAAAGCACGTTACTATCCGGAGACGGGATTTATGCAGGCCGCTGTGCCACGATCGGCGTCTGCAACATGGCGGGCGATCGCAGCAGGCCGGGAGGCGCTACGTGTTGGTTTGATCAAGCGTGTTGGCGACGGTACCTCCATCTCAGTATGGGAGGATAAATGGATACAGGGAACACATTCGATGTCTCCGCTGTACAGGCCACCAACTTCGGAAATTGTAAAGGTCAGTGAGCTGATTGATACATACAATTGGACCTGGAAAGCTGATCTGGTTCGTACTACTTTCATTGCCTGATGCAGAGGCCATTCTGAATATTCCGCTGCGCAATGGAGGTGGTGACGATTTTGTTGCTTGGGCACATGAAATAACGGGAGTCTATTCTGTTAAAACTGCGTACCGTGCTCTTATGACTCAGAAAGAGCTTTTAGCTCAAGAGGAAGGGGCGGTTACAGGTACTTCAATGACAGATGAACAGATGTGGACAACGTTATGGAAATTAAATGTGATGCCAAAGATTCGGGTCTTCTGGTGGAGAGTGATCAGGGGTATTTTGCCTGATGAAGCCACCTTGAAGTACCGTCATATTACAGAATCAAGTATTTGTAAATTATGCATGGCTGAGGAGGAGGATCTCATGCATGCTCTTCTGAACTGCTCACATGCAAGGCAATTCTGGGACGAGGCTTACTCGGTCCTTGATATTACCAGGCCACGGTTGCATCCTCAGACTTGGAGGCGGGATATATTATGTGATGCAAGATTTTCTGGTAATGATCGGTCCAAGATGATTTCGGTTATGTGGTCTATCTGGCACTCTCGTAATAGATGGACACATGATGGCGAGGGGTATAATCCTTCTGTGGCGGTGAAGCATATCCGGGAGGCCCTAGCTCTCTTGGAGGTTCCTCGCAAACAGACTCCTGTGTTACCAGGCCATGGTTGGAGACCACCTGAAGAGGGGATGATCAAGATCAACTCGGATGGAGCCATCAACTCTTTGGAGGAAAGGGGAGGGGCTGGCGGTGTTGCGCGATCAGCCACTACCTTCCTTGGTGCTTGGAGCAAATCATATGAGGGTGTCTCTGATCCTCTCATTATGGAAGCTTTATCACTTCGAGACTGCGTAAGATTTGCTCAACTTCGTGGTTTTCAGAAGGTGGTAATTGAAACAGACTGCTTGAAGGTGGTCGAACTTTGGCACTCGAGAGAGGCCTCGCGTTCGGTGGTGGCACCGTTGCTTCATGAAATTGGAGAGCTGTCCTATGGTTTTTCGTATTTTTCAATTCAACATGTAATAAGATCCGCTAATTTTTCAGCTCACCTCTGTGCTAAGCATGCTTGCACTATTAGAGGGACTGAAAGTTGGCTGGATAAGACTACTTCTTTCCTAATCAGTAGCCTGTTGGCTGACTGTTCCAGGACTACTATCGTTGAATAAAGCTCTCAGGTTATACGCAAAAAAAAACCCTAAACCTATTGTTTCTAACTGTATTAATGATCGATATTTTGGTTCTGAGTTTGGATCAAGATCCCTACAAAGTGATTCAGTACTTGTTCGTTCAGCAATTCTTCAATCTTTGGGAATTTGTTTCCGATACCATGTATTGGACATTTTCATTTAGGTCCTACATTGACTAATGGTCCAGGCTAATTGGTAACCACTCCCTCACGATATAAGATGTTGTAAATGCTGTGCATGTTATCTAGATTTACACTAAAATAAATATACATACATTAAAAAAATCTAGATACATGGGTGCACATGTCAATGTGGAAAAATGCTAAAACATATTATATTGTGAAACGGATGGAGTATAAATAATCTAAGAATGCATGAGAATGCTTCAGACATTTTGTTTGTATCTTATTCTCAAAGCCAAATGCATGACACCTAAAGAAATTTTATCTGAGATTTCTTCCTGAATTTTAGTCACTGGTCCTGAAGAAATTTTATCTGAGATTTTTTTCCTGGATTTTAGCCAAATGCTTGAGTTTTTCCCCTTTCATAGTTACAAAATTGAAATGTTCAAGATACTTGCTAAATCTGTTGGATGCTTCATGATCCAGATCTTACAGAAAATGGTAAATATAGAACGCTGTCCACTGAACAATTTGCTTGCCCAGGAACACACTAAGATTGTACTGTTTGTAAAATGGATGGAGTGAGAATACATTATGGACAAACGGGATAAGAACCCTCGTGCAATTATGTTACTTTGCAACAACAAAAGAAAGTGAGATAGGTTCCAAAAGACAATTCGCTCCTTCCTTGAGTCGTCCTCGGCGGGCGACTGGGCGGCGACTTCTCGTCCTCTTCCCCGACCACCCCGCTTCTCCCCCCCCCCCCCCCCCTCCGCCGTAGCTGAGCGAGGCCCGTGCGGTGTCGACAGCGGCGGCCTTTCTCAGCCCAAGCGCTCGGGGACTTGTGTGGTGGAGGGACGTTAGGCGGCGGTGCTCCTTGGTGGCGACGGGACCTCGACTCGGTGGGGCGCCGCGTCACGGCAACCTAGCAGTGAGGACGTTAGAGGGATGCAGTGCGGGGCGGCACCGGGCAGCAGTGCACAGAGGCTTGGCGGCGTTGGCCCGCGCAGATCCGATCTAGGCCAGGGAGGCGCGATCAGGGCCTGGCGGGTTGAGACTGCCCCGGCCATGGACGGGATGAGGGCATTCCTCTCGCCGCCGTTCTGGGTTGGAGGCCAGATCTAGGCCAGGTTGGCCCAGATCTGGTGGCTGCTTGGCAGACTCCCCTAGGGTTGCGGACTTGCGGGGCTCGACTAGCAGGTGGCACAGAGGCGGTGTTGTTGCCATGTACGTCCGTCCAGATGTGCGCCATTATCCTTTGGTTTTGTCGTTGGTCCCGTCATGGTGATGGCTGTCGTCCTAGGAGTACGAGATCATGGATGTCGAGGCAGCGACCCTCGAAGGTGGACTGCATGATTGGCTCTCTGGCGAGCGGTTGGTCGTAGTGGTGTGACGGTGTCCGGTGGTTTCACTCGGAGGCGTGGGGAGTCTGGGGACACCTTAGCGGTTTCGTGTGTTTCTACGGGTGCAGCTACTCCTGTTTTCTTTTCTTTCTTTGATCTACTTTGTCAGAGGATCTCCCCATCATTTTCCATCTCATACTCAGCAAACAGCTAGTCGATTCCAAGCCGCTTAACGTCTATTGCAGCGTGCAACCAGGAAGAGAGCAACCACTACATCGCATGCACGCCCACCTCGTCCGCATCGCATCTCCAGGAGCTGTCGCACCTCGTCCATGTCGCCGACGGCCACACCTCGTCCGCGTCACGTCTCCAGGAGCTGCCGCATCTCGTCCGCGTCGCCGGCAGCCACGCCTCGTCCGCATCGCGTCTCCAGGACCTGCATTGCAGTTGTTAGTCGTTTTTTTTTTCAAAATCTTGGTCAAACTTTACATTCATTGGCTTTTCAAAAGTAATATGCGCCTTAATGTCAAGAATTTAAATCCTTAGAGCCCGCTTACATCACCTTATTATACTTGATCTAATATATTATTGTAGCATCATACATATCACGTCAGATTCTATAAGCTAATAAATATAGTGTTGCATGGGACATAGTGTTTTGGGTTACAGGTGTAAATGCACCCGTTATGTAAAATGTTTTTATTTACCTTTTAATGTAAATAAAATCTATAAAATAATTCGGATGAACATCCATACATTTTTTGTGCACACATAAAATTTCACGAAAAAAGACATTTGTTTGTTGCCTTTATAGAGAAGACAACATGTCACGTACAAAGTCGTTTTAGAACACTAGGATTTGTCTTTTTACACTGGCTACACAAATTTCTTTTTTTTTGTGAAACTGTATGTACGAACATAGAGTATCTAGATGTATGTCCGATAAAATGTTTGGAATTTTTGTCATTTTAAAATACAAATTTTATGTGATGGGAGCATATGCTCCTATGACCCGAAAGACATTTCCACTGTTGCATTTGCAAGACACTACACATATTACTATCTACTATAGTCTATAGACTATAGAGGTAATGACATATGCATGCATGTTAGTAGATAGTAGTCTAAACTCCGCAGTCCGCAGTGTATATGGCCAGCCTTCAGACCAGCGCAAAGCTCTTCGACGTTCACGTGCAATGAGATTGAAGTATTTGGAATTGAGCAATATAAGCGTGACAAGCTGATCCTTTCTAGGCTTCGCAGGGGTCATTCCTATCAGGAATTCAGGAGAACATATGCAAAACTAAGATCATGGGAGGGGAATAGCCCAGGTGGCCGGGTGCTCCTTGCACTGCAAATGATCAGCTATTATATTATACATGTGTTTCTATGATCATGTGCACTGCAAAACACATGGGCTGTGCTCCTTTTCTAAAAAAAACACGTGTTTCTATTCATGAGGACATAACTAACTGTTTACCAGAAAATTCAACCTCGTATATACACGTAAATTTATCATACTGGCAAAAGCATTAACCGCATATCTGCTTGGTTGACCACGGTCCTCTGCTTCCCAACTTGCAAAGCTCCATGAGAATTGTTCTATCCGCATATGCTTGTCCTTCTTTACCCAAATCAAGGGAATAATGAATCATCTATGCTTTTGATTTCGTGGAAGATAAGTTTGCATTTCCAAGTTAATTCTAGTTCTCGTCTCAATATGTACAGCGATTTTTATGTGTCATCTTCTTCGCATTGCTGAGAGATGTCAGGAAACCTTAATTGGCAGGAATACGTGTGAGAGATCAATATCTCCAGCTATCTGTCGGACGAGATGGCTTCTTCTATCCTCCTAATGACAACGCTAAGACTATGCCCACTCTCGAGTGCTTTGACAGCAGCTCTATGTGCTTTCTTGTGCCACTTCAGAAGGTTGTAAGATTGCATCACTGACCAGCGAGCTCTATTTGCCATCTGATAAGCAACATATAAATATTAACAGACTATTCTGGTTTATTAAAACGTAAATAACAGATATATCAGAATGAGATGGACCTGTGCAACAGAAAGTGGAGGATTCAGCAGAATACACAAACTCCTGAATAAATTCTCATCATTCTCTCCTCCTTCTGCCTCCCCATAAACAAGTGCTTCTGCAGCGATTCCAGCAAATAGAATCATGCAGTATCTGCAATTAAGGTCTTGCTTGAGAAAAAATGCACAATAATTCTCTGCAAGAACTCCAAGTGTCAACATCAAAACACACTGCCTAGTTACATACCTGTCAAATGCTGTACTAGATAAATGACCCTCACCAAGTTCTTTCTCCATTTTTTCATCCCAGAACTGTGTCCCTGCCTACAGAGATATGAGATAACACATAATTGAGATCTCCATGGAAAGCATATCTCAGATCCTTCAGTTTTTTAACAGATTGTGCCACAATCTGCGCAATGAAAAACAAGGAAGTCTAATGCTATACTATACAAGACCCAGCGACCCTGGGCAGTGGCCAGGCTTCGCCAACGAGCACCCCATATGAAACAGTGATGGCTAATGTTTGGGCGAACATTCACTACCATAGTCAGTTAGTCACAGTTAGGCTTTGCCCAGGCTCTAAAGACCGGGTAGCTCACTCACTTCTTACAATACATATTTATGAAATCTTGGTTACCACTCCTCCACCGCACAATATAAGACGGTTTTGCAAGCTAAAACAGCTTACCAACTTGTCTCATATTATGGGACGGAGGGAGTACCTAGCAGTTCGGTGAGGTGTATAATCTTTCTAAATCAGAAAAGACTTCTAAAACTGCAAGTAAATCCTATTTGAAAACAAAAACTTGTGGTTTCTTTGTTAATATGATATGAAAGAAAATGAGCAAATTCAACTCTGTTACACCACTTGCTACCAGTGGCAGTAGCACAGTTAAGAGTTGCATGCAAATTTGAGAAGGAAACGTGATGTTTAACAACAGAAACTACACTACTTTGTCGGATGATAGACACGCCAAGCACAACAAATATAAAAACATGAAAATCAGTAACAGTTGTACCTGGCCTTGAACGCCCATTCGCAATGCCACAAATGGATCCAGGATGACTCCTCGTATGGGGCAACCCATTAGATAAGCTAGACACAGGTTCATGGAAGATATGTTAGGGTAAAAAAAAACTAGTCTCAGAAGTCAGATGTTATACAAACTGCAGAATGCAAAACTAACAAATAAAATCTACAATCCCAAAGTTGCATTGGTTGCAAGCAGCGGAGGGCCAATGTTGGGGCCAAGGGTGTACATGCACGCCCAAATTTTGGCCATAAAATCAATAATTAGAGAGCTGCACTAGTCATACACTCATACACACTGATAAGTTGTTACAATAACAATAGTGTCTTCCCCTGTTAGCCACAAAGAAGTATGTAGCAAATTTGGTGATATCTATGCATCTCTAGAATCAAATAACAAGTTTGATCCATGATTCTAATAGAATTGTTTAATGTCTTTAGTCCCTACGCCCTAAAGTCAATGTGTAGTGAGGTACCAATAGCCAATTCTACCCGATTGCCATAAAAGGCAGTTGATACTTTTCCTACAATAAATTGCCTGAAGAGTAAAGCAAGAACTGGAAAAAAGGATGGATGCTTGAATATCGTAATATAATTGTGAATTTTCTTCTAAATTTGCAGTACAATTTTTTTCAACTTTGAACACCCATTCCTAATGTTTTGGGCCTGCCGCTGGTTGCAAGAACTTACGACCACAAAAAAGTAAGAGAAATTGAAGGAGAGCAATACCAGTAAGAAGATGGCCTGCTTCATGTACGAGGATTCTGCGCTTGTACGGAGGCCAGAAACATGAAATTTGCGCAGCACAAGTCCCACCAAGAAAAAGCGCATCTGCTGTTGCTAACCCCAGAATCGCAGCCAAGTTAGGCCGCACATCCACTCCTTGAGTCAGAAGAAAGGATACACCTCCAAGAAATGTAGCCAGAACATAAGGAGAGTTTCCTGAGAGACCCCATTTCTTTGGTGCAAGCTTTGCAGCTGACAGAAGTAAAACATGAAGAAGATAAGAGCTACAGAAGAAAAGGAAGTCCTTTTGAATTGGTGAATCAGAATATTTCACATATCCACTGCAACTTTTGAACAAGGAACAATACATGCAAGAAAGGGAATATCGCCTCAGTTCTCACCTTCCAGCCCTGTCATCTCCTTTAAGATTGTCGGTGTCACTTCTCTTGGTCCCTCAAGAACTGCAGGAAAAGAAATGCACATACGGTGGCCAGGTGGGTTAGATAATACTGTAAAGGCTGCTTGGACAACACAAAATCATTAGTGTGTTGCTTAAAAAGAATGTAAGACAAGTTCAAAATTTAAGGGCATTCCTCAGCTCAATCAGTACACCGTTATCATCAATGGCCAATGCGTTTGGATCCCAACTACTACAGACACTCTCCGACCAGTTCACTATTTCACATTCTACATATACTAGTTAATTACTCCATACAAGCTATAGAATGTGGGGCTTTACCATGACCCTCCAGACATCATCGACTAACGGAAACAGCTAACATACGACGCCAAGTACAATTTTGAATGCATTTCGGCAATTGGGGTATTTATTTTGCATACAGAGATATCCATTTGCCTCCAGTGGATCGAATTATCACACTAAAAGGACGATTAATCAAAGAGAGGTCTCCATTTACCTATGTTCTTGCACTTGCCGAAGTTGACGAGGACCCCACGGTCGGAGAGGAACTGGTACGCCTGGCCGACGAGCCGCATGTCGTCGGCGTCGATGCAGGCGTCCAGCACCTCCCAGTCCCGCCCCGGCGGCACAGGGAGCGCCACCTGCGTAGCCGCGGACGCCGCCGCCTCCGGATAAGTCGCAGGCTCCACCGATTGCAGGAAGCGGAGCGCCCTGGAGAGGTCCTTGCTCTCGACGGCGTCCTCGAACTCGCGCCACTCCTTGAGGGAGCCCGCCCGGAGGCGGTGCCCGGGGCGAGGTGCGGGGGGTGGGAGAGGGAGGAAGCGCTTGGAGGAGGGGTTGGCCGACTGGGAGGCGGAGATGGCCGCGGTGGAGGCGAGCGGCGGGGAGCAGGAGGTGGTCGCCATTGGTGCGGTCACGGAGGTGGGTTCCTCTGCTTCCTCGTAGCTGTCGTGGCGTCGTCCACTGCCGCTCCTCAGGCCCGATCGAATGTTTTCGGGCAGGCCTTCATTCTTCAGTTTGGCCCATTCTGCTCGATTTTGCTAAAGAAAACAACCTCTTGCTCGAAAAAACAGTAACGACAAAGTATTTTGTTCATGCAACTTATAGAATCCTAAGAAAATTAGGAATAGATATAAAACCTAATAGAAACATATATATACACAAAAGGTGAAACGGAAAAGATAGACATAACACGAGAAGATTTTTACCAGATGGATTGTTGATTTCTGCAATCCTATGAATAGTCAATTTCTCTAAGTATGTTTTAATCCATTTTTACCGCCTCCTTGGCTAGTCCTTACTGTCCTATAATTTCTCCTATCCTTTAGAATCTCACAATTGTTTTTGAAGGGCTCCATTGGATATAGCCGAACCATTTCGGTTTGTGTTGGACACTTCTCTTTGTCTCTATCATGTAGCATTCCTAAATCCTAAGTGGTCTAAAATGATACCTAGAACAAGTAGTTATAAATCATAACAAAAGTTTTAATATAAATTTATTGGAAAAGAATGAGTTGGAGAGCATCTTGCTAGCTTCAATTCCACTAAATCTTCATATTCGGTAAAATACTGTGACAAGAAGTTATGCAAAACCGGGCGACATCCTTACCACTTCATTGATACAGAAGAAATGAATTGGCTTGTTTATAATGAAATATGGCCGAAATCCAATACCGTGAGAATAAGTTATTCTTAAAACCTTTTTTCTTATCTTGTGTAAATGAATTGGAGACAAAAAAAAACTCATGTAATGATAAAGGCAAAAGAGAGTTCTGAAACAACAAGGATAATAAGTATATGACTTGACAGGACGACAAGACGCTTAACACTTATGAGAAAATTTAACTTTTGTTGTAAGAGAAGGTAGAAGATCATAAGATAGTGTTTTTCATATACTCCCTCCGATCCACGTGACAACTAAACTAGACACATATAATTTCTAACATAGATGATGACATTTAAATACGATAGCAGGTAGTGGTAACTTTGTTTTCGTTTGGTGGAGATCAAGTTGTCTAGCTAAAGAGCACACAAACAATAGGCGTATTAAGAAAGTGGTATATATATATGTCACATAAATTTGATTCTTCCATGCCAATTTGCCCTATACCAAGTCATCCATTGCTTGCAATCGATAAACAACAATAGAGTTATTTTTTCTCTAGTAATCAATATATATGCGTTTCTTCTATAGAGTCGAAGTTGTATTTGAAGACCAATTTATTAGGCGCCGATCCCCTTCACTATCGCCCTTGCACCCAAAGGTCACACGAAGACGAAGACGAGCCGCCCGTGTCAGCATTTCCAGAACCTTCCCCTTCTTTCTTCCCACCCATCGAATCCAGACCGTCCGTCGGCAATCCGCGGGCCCAGAACCCGCGGGCGCCGCACCATTCTTACCCCCGCTCCAAGCCACACCCAGACAACGCCCCACTAAACCATCCTCTCTCGCTGCCACCCTGTCCCACCTCTCATGTCCCCACATGTCACCGACACACCGCCACCGGAAAATCCCACGAATATTCGCTCCCACCGCTCGCCACGCCATCGCCTCTATAAAGAAAACCGGAGGCCAGCGTCGCCACATCCATCCATCCGTCCGACCAAAGCTGTCTCATCACACTCCCTCGTCCAGATCGCCGCCGATTCCATCCGGTTCCTCCACGGTGAGCCCCCTCCTCCGATCGTCCCCGGATCTGCCGCCGCCGCCGCCCTCTCGCGGGCCCTTGTCTGACGCTTGTTGTTGTGTTTTGGGTGCAGCAGCAGCCAGCAGGGATGGCGACCAAGAGGAGCGTGGGCACCCTCGGGGAGGCGGATCTCAAGGGGAAGAAGGTGTTCGTGCGCGCCGACCTCAACGTGCCGCTCGACGACGCCCAGAAGATCACCGACGACACCCGCATCCGCGCATCCGTCCCCACCATCAAGTTCCTCCTCGAGAAGGGCGCCAAGGTCATCCTCGCCAGCCATCTGGTGAGCGCCTCAGTCCTCACTCCCACCCACCCACGCTTTTGCTGATCTCTATCCTAGACGTACTGCTTACTATAAGTAAGCTGGGCCCGGGTTTTGCCCTTGTGGATTGCATGCGTGGTCTGTAGGAGGATTGGATGCGGTTGAGTGGTTTTGTAATTTGTATGATCGTGATTCGTGTGGTGCGGAGATTAGGAGTTACTCCAGAATTTAGATCGGTGGCTAATAATCTGTTTGTATTTTTCGTAAGGTTGTAGTGATTCACTACACGGGCGTGGAGATTTGGAATTGAGTATGACGCAAAAGATTGTTCATGTTGCTCTTAGAATAAAATTTGCACATGCAAAATCTCTAGTTTAAGTTACTTTGTACTAACCCAGGCACACACAAGATTGTTCATCTTCTGTTTGGTTGGTACCTAAAATGAACTTCCATCTGTATTTGCTCAGTTCCCATTTTGAGTAGGAGCAGTTACAAAAGCATTTCAAGTTGTTTGCACTCCCACAGTCCACATGTGACATCTAACGATTTTTGTTTGATGTTGTCTCGCTAGCATGATTTCTAGTATTAGTTAATTATGTGGGTTGATATAATCAGGAACACGGTGAGAAATTACTACAGTAATAGCTGCTTTCCTTTTCTTACCTAATTCAATGTTCCAATTTTCAGGGCCGCCCGAAAGGTGTCACCCCCAAGTTCAGCTTGAAGCCTCTTGTTCCACGCTTGTCTGAGCTCCTTGGAGTTGAGGTATGTTATGGGACGATAGAAGCTCATGATTTCTTCTGTTGTCTCTTTGAACTAGATTAAGAGTTCTTATATTTCTATAACGTTTTTCATCTGTCTCTAGGTTGTGATGGCGAATGACTGCATTGGTGAGGAAGTTGAGAAACTGGCTGCAGCTTTGCCAGAGGGTGGTGTTCTACTCCTAGAGAATGTTAGATTCTACAAGGAGGAAGAGAAGAATGATCCCGAGTTTGCTAAGAAGCTTGCATCAGTTGCTGACCTATATGTGAATGACGCTTTTGGCACAGCCCACAGGGCTCACGCTTCAACAGAGGGTGTAACCAAGTTTTTGAGGCCTTCAGTTGCTGGCTTCCTCATGCAGAAGGTATAGCTGAAACGAATCTCATTCCTGTACATAATTTTCTTATTATCATCAATTCATCTCTGTGTAACTGTTAGTTCATGCTGCTGTTAGTTGGATTATGGTAATTTGCCTCAATGATTCTAACCATGTTTTGTAAGAAGAAACACCCTCCTTAGATGCTGTGATGGTAATTGCAAATTTATCATAGGAAATGGCATAGAATTATCTAGTTCAAGTTAGTACATGGGCCCTTTGCTATCTTTAGGGTGATAGTTACGATGCCTAATAGATTTTTCATAAAGCTTTGTAACAAGAATGTCAGATCAGAATGACATGGTGCCTAATTATTCTTCCAGGAACTTGACTATCTTGTTGGAGCTGTCGCCAACCCAAAGAAGCCATTTGCTGCCATTGTTGGTGGATCCAAGGTCTCATCTAAGATTGGTGTCATTGAGTCTCTCCTGGCCAAGGTTGATATCCTCATCCTTGGTGGTGGCATGATCTTCACATTCTACAAAGCCCAGGGAAAGGCTGTCGGAAAGTCTCTCGTGGAGGAAGACAAACTTGAACTAGCAACTTCACTAATTGAAACGGCGAAGGCCAAGGGTGTTAGCCTCTTACTTCCAACTGACGTCGTTGTAGCTGACAAGTTTGCACCAGATGCCGAAAGCAAGGTATGTTCATTTTACACATAATACACCTTGGTTGGTCGTTGTGAATGCATGTTATCTTGCACAATAAGTTTCAGTGGCTCTCACTGAACTTCAGCTGAACATAGTGCACCAAAGTGTGGTCAGGTGTTTACCTGCTGATGCTCACTTTTTAACTATATTTTACAGATTGTTTCTGCCGATGCTATCCCTGATGGTTGGATGGGTCTGGATGTTGGCCCCGATTCCATCAAGACTTTCAGTGAAGCGTTGGACACCACCAAGACTGTTATCTGGAATGGACCTATGGGAGTCTTTGAGTTTGAGAAGTTTGCAGCAGGCACTGATGTGAGTATAATCTCATAACATCCATTTGTCTTACATTATCTGCTCTTTTTTTGTCGGTACTAAGTAGTTTTTTTTCCTCTCCGTAGGCGATTGCGAAGCAGTTGGCTGACCTTACTGGGAAGGGTGTCACGACCATCATCGGTGGAGGTGACTCTGTCGCTGCTGTCGAGAAGGCTGGGCTGGCTGACAAGATGAGCCACATCTCTACCGGTGGTGGCGCGAGCTTGGAGCTGCTGGAAGGCAAGCCCCTCCCAGGCGTTCTTGCCCTTGACGAGGCTTAAGTTGATTCGCCTTTGCTGCTTCATGCCCCCCTCTTACGTTTGGGATGTCGGTGTATGGTGAACCTTATGTTTAAGGAACTTTGAGATAGGCTTGTCACCAATTTTTGCTAGGTGAGTCGTGAATAATGATCAACTTCCTCCATGAGTGAAGTGATTGGAAAACTGGAATGACCCTGTGGATGTGTATGGCTATCTGTTTCACGCCTTACGCTTTTTGCATCCTGTTCGTATGTATTGCTCGCTTTGCTGTTCTTGGGACGTTAGCTTTAGATATTTTACATGTGCAGCCAGCTTTAACAAGAACCTGACTATTATGAGGCCGAAAAAATCTGCATGGGTGAAGTGAGTAAAGTATTGTGTTCTTGGTGATAGACTAGCAGAACCATTTAAATGCATTAGGTATACAAATGGGCGCACTCATTGCAATGACTTCAGAACAAACCCTAGCATAATCTTACTTCCATCCTTGAAGAATATCATAGGACATGTTTGGCTGAAAACAAATACATGCGGCTACAGCAAAAGTAATCAACCAAAACTGTTGCCATTATTTTTGAACAGCTAGACACAGTATCACTGGAGTATTTCAGATCGCACCTGCATGATCTAGATGGCCAACATGAACCACTTATGTATCATTGTGCCTGTTATTGTGACTCAACAGGGGGCCTAGAGGAGTAGCATGATGTTGTGTCGCTGTTAAGCATAAACACGAAGATCTTATTGTATGTTTTATTAGCGAATGAAGTGTCCGAGATGCATGGCCTTTTGGAGGCAAGGAATCTAATTGCACTTGCACATGATCATATTTGGTTGATTTGTACCTTGTTGTAGTTTTCTCTTACATTTTGTTGATTTTACATACCATTTGCGGACAACCCAATGGCCATACACTTCATACCTGGTATAATGATTGCATTGTCTGTATTATTCATGCCTATGTCACGAATGTTACAGTTCCAGCATTTATGTTCTATTGCAGGAACTTAAATCGTAATATCCACTATACAGCGAAAATAGAGGCATGTTAAATGATAGTATAAATTAACTGCCATTGCGGGGTGTTCTGTTGGAGGAGGTAACAATTTACACCACAGTACTGCAGATATGTACTTAATGGGTAAATGTTTTCATCTAAGGGGGCAGCAGGTGTGTCCTCGCTAACAATCGGTACACTAGTAAGGGCATACAAGTAACGGGAATCATGTGAAGTACCAAATTGTAAAATTTGAATTGCTAGAATCAGAGAATTTCAGGCAGAGGTAATGTACAAGATATGATTAAATAAAAGTGAAGTATGCCTAGCTCAGTCGGATCGGGCTCGAAGGCATCGTGAACTTAGAATTTGGTTTTCTACTACAATTGTCCTTCAAAAAGAAAAAAAAAACTAAACCGAAAAGAAGGGGGCAGGTTTCCTTTCCCTACCTTCTGCTAAGAATGAGCCATACTAATTTGCTTTTATACGGTAGAGGATAAATCTAATGCAAGTGAAAAAATTCTGAACTAGTTCATAGCATATTCAAAAGAAGCTGGAAAGAGTTGATAGAACTTGTATGATGGAACCTCCTGAAGAAAAGTGAATCATGATAACGAAAAGGCAGGACAAACATCACAAAACAAGAAAGCATACCTTCCATTCACATCTGCCTAGAGCTAGACGCCTAGACAAGAGAAACCAGATCCTAACCATCCACAACCTCCATATCTCTTGGTAGTGGTGAGGGAATGAAGCTGCAACATGATCTGATTGACCCAAAATTCCAAGTTAACCGCGCAACCGAACTCTTTTTGGTGTCTTTTTTTTGGACGAGCAGATCATGCTGGCAGCTTCAGTCTCTCACACCAGCAAAGCTGCAAAGCCGTCCATAGGTAGTGCCTATTCTCGCAAGAGATACCGAAGGGAAGATCAGTGGTGACTGGCTGTGTACTGTCTACTGATAGTATAGCTGTATAATCTCTCATGATATATAGCAGTTGGCGAATTGGAGGAGGGGATGTGAGACAAAACCATGGCACGAGGGGTGAGGTGTGCGTGCGTCCATGGTGGTTGGCATGGCATGGCATGGTTCCTTTCTTTCTTTTGCTGCTCACACCTCGTGACACTGCCGTTTTGCCCTCACCGAGTCACCATCACCACCACAGCACTGCTTGTTTTATATGCACTGTCCTTTGCTCCCTCCGGCCGTTGGAGTCACTCACCGTAATTGCACATGCGTTACCGAATATATTTCATTCCAAATCCAGACTTTTGGTAAGATCATGTTATTTTGACTGCCGATGATTGATCGTGTTATTATTTTTCTTTTTGATGAAACAAGGAGCTTCCCTTGGTAGGTTTCTATTAAAGAGACTGCCAGCGTTTATTACCAAATAAGCGAGAAGAAACGAAAACTGAAGAGATGTATTATATGAGACTAGTTGAATGCTCGTGCGTTGCTACGGTTTCACGGGATCTTTTCTACTTCCTCCGCCCAATAAAGGATGTCTCAATTTGATCAAAAATTGGATGTATCTAGACATGATTTAGTGTATAGATACATCCAAATTTGATAGAAAGTGTGACATCCTTTGTTGGACAGAGGGAGTATTACATATATAGTATTTATTTCTCCATTTTTTTTAGGGGAACAAGCCTTCGGGGTTTTTGACTTCAATAAACATAAGATTGTTTAACCATTTTTCATATTCATATGTGCACACATGTATCTAAACATGTTTTAATGTACATGTGAACTCATTCTAATGTGAATCTAGACAACATGTGTTATGGCTAAAACATCTTACATTATAGAACAAATGGAGTAATTATCTCAAATTTGTTCACAAAGCACATGTACACTGTACAATGCTGATCGGGAAGTCGTCTACTTTACCCAAACCGTATGCTGAACTTTTTTCAGTATCATCTATAGAAATGTTTATATATACTCCTCCTACTATCTTAACAAATATATCCTTTTTGCCTCCACAACTGAGTCCATCATTTGTTAGGGGATTTACAATTCTAACTTGCTCATTCAATAGATCCACTATAGGAAAAATTGTGTGTCAAACACACTGAAATTGGACAAAGCAAATTACATGGCATCGCATATTCTTTATGACAACCTTTTGTCTCCTCAAAGAGCATCAACCAACTATAAAATGAAAATAGAATAAAGCCAGTTAAGGTGCAATACAATCCAGGTTATCAATAGTTATTTCTAGGTACATAGTTGAATGCTCGTACGTTGGCACGGTTACTCAAGTTATTTTTATCGCCGCACATGTATACATAATCCACCTGAAAAGTTTGTAACTACAAGAAAAATGTATACTTCGGAATTTTCCATGAATTTATATTTGTTTCTTATTATTCTCTTTATTCTTTTTTTTTCAAGATATTTGGCAGATGAGATAATTGAGAACTTCGTCAACATGTTTTCTGGATCTTTTTGTTTGTTTCTGTATTATATCCCTATTTTGATGTGACCTATATCGTTATATGTAGATGCCATGACGGACAAAACAACTTGAAGGCACCCAAAGCTAAGGAAACAATTATATATGGAGAGAGACATTACTCAAATAGCTGTTTACGTTGCAACCAAGAGTGCCGAGCAACAATTGTATGCACGAACCAACACATGTTTAACTGACTATAGTGATCCTCCAAGGGTAAATCTGTATGAGATGGGCAGACAAATAAGTAGACGTAATGTTGCAAATGTACCAGTATTAGATGTCAACAATGAGAGATAATTTGCATAACTTATTTGTTTGTAAAGTCCCCCTGTCCTCGTTCTTTCGAGGAATGCTTTGCCACAAATTTCATACATTGTAAGAACTTGCTTAGGTAAATAAGTTTCAGGAAGAAGATTATATTTCATCTGACGTGAAACTCCACAAATCAATGGGCCTAATATAAGAGTCTGCTTACGGTGCAAAAGAAATAAATAGATGATAGCAGTGACTCTCCGGTTAATAAGGTAAAAAGTAGTGCAACAAAACAAAGGTCTGCGAATTCTGAATAGATAATGGCAGTAACCATCATGTACCCATCTAGTTGTCTTCACATCATCTTCTTCTCCGCCCACTCAATTATATAAATATGCCATTGACATTCCTCGTTCACTTTTCCAATGTTCAGAATTAACTCTCCAATTTGATTTACACCGTAAAAACGAAATTGTTTAGGATGATGAAAGCCAAACAATGAAGATAATTCAAATATTACACAATCAAACTCCCAGCTTTTTTACGCTATCCAAACTTAGGTTGAAATGTGTTTCTTTATCATTTGTAACAATTTGACATTATGTAGCGGTGCTCACAGTTCACATAAATACGGGAAAGTGAACCAATTAAATAAACGCATATTGAAAGAGAAAATATACAACTATCTATATATCAAAAGTTATTCATTATAGTGACACTGCCTGGTCGTTAATAAGTATTGATGAAAGCTAGTGCAGAACTTGACGCCCTGACAGATACAATAGGTGCTCGGGTAGAGAAATTGCTATCCTAAAAGAGAACTCACTTATAGAAGTGGTAAACTGGTAACAGGGAAAAGGCATTTGTCCTGCCTATCATCTAATTTTGAAACTGACGGCACCTCCCAAGTATGAACATCGTCTCATAACAGCCTGCTGCTGCTGCAAACTAATATTAGGCATAGCTAGAATGTGATATGTTGTGTGTTGTGTGCCAACAGCGAATGAATACATTTCTCTAGATCACTACTTTTTGCGTGACAAGAGCTAGGAGGATAAATCCAGAAAAAGATGAGCCAAACCAATAGTGGATAATCTGAAGCTGAATGTTGATGGGCGCTTTTGCCACATCGACTGAGACAGAGGGGTGAGCATTGATCGTTCGAGATGATGTTGCAGATTTCCAGGGCTCGAGAGCTGTCAGTGATTTCGTCGTTGTAGAGGCATGCTCAGCTCCAAGCCTTCAAATGAAGAAGATGAAAAGCAATGATCAATTAATTTGAATCTACAATCTAGATAAGGATACATGTAAAAAATAAGACTACTAACATATGAACATACAGATTCTTCAGAGATAACAAAGGAAAATGAAAGGCTGCTTTGATCATAATGTCCAACCTAAAAAAGCAACGTAACGGTAAAAGGTGAAATGAACTACTACTAAATGAGAAAAGGTGGCCAGAACGATGGTGTCGCTGGGCAGTTTATAGTCGTCCAGGATTACTCCCCTTCGCTTCACGTTATTTGGTCCCTCACAAACAGATGAGCCCCATCTTCTTCAACTCGGCCGCGAAATAGACATTTATAGTCGTCCAGGATTACTCCCCTTCGCTTCACGTTAGTTCTCATGGCAAGAGAGTTGTGTGCAACCCGCCATGTGAACATTTTGATCTTATTTGGGCAGGGGAGGGACCAAATCCATTTCCAAAACTTGTCCTCACAAGCATTCAGATTTCCCGGCTGCATGGAGCTCGATTCACCACCACAGCTACTTAATTGTCATGGACTTTAGTTGCACAGTTTATTGCAAGAAAACCAGGCATCAACGCTGCTAATACATCAAGGAACAACGAAACTTTCAAGAAACCAGGCAACAATGTTGCTAATCCCTTAAGGAGCTACGAAACACTCTACAAGGCTGCACTCACAAATGAACCTGCAAGTGACCAGTGATCGATCATTACCGTGCTTAGATTGTGCCATTTGATCTATTGCCAGACAGGGTTGAGTTTTGCCTCCACCCGCTTCGCATGTTCATTGTCATGCTTAGGTTGAACAAACCCTCTGCAAATATGCCAAAACAACAACATGATTAAACAACAGTATGAAACAACCAATCTGGTAAAACCTTATGAAAACTGATAAAGCTCACGATTTGTTTAATGTGGTATCACCGCAGTCATGAATTTGCAAAATAGTCTCTTCGCAAAAAAGAAAAAAAATCCATATATCTTCAATGACCTCCTGCAATCATCAAATGTAACACCATATGTCTTGGAGACATCATGCTAGCCAATGCCTTGCCGACGCACTCGATAATGCAAAGGTCCAGTGTGGACAAAGCCTTTTCTTTCTTTTGAACTGGTGGACAAAGCCTTGGCAACTGGTGGCCAGAACAAATTCAAACCACTAAGCAAATAGAATTGTATAATAACCTATGGTAGTGAAACTACCCGACAGCATAGTATTCATTAATTATAGTATTCACTAATTATATTTCTTGACAGAAATTCATTGGTACCAGTCTACTATGGATTTTGATCACACATCAAACACATTATACACCACATGATTTCATAGTGTTTATCTAGATGTATTAATGTAAAATTTGGTGTCGTCAAAACACTTTCGGGAAAAAACTGAATACTGTTGCGCTATATGAGTCAGTAATTGGCAATTTCATTTGTTCTACTTAAAAAAAATGTATTCTACCTCGGAATCAAGGACCAAACGTGAGCAGCAGCTTAAAAGAGATAGTGCTCCCAACGCAGCTAGAAGGCACGGATGGCAGAGAAGGGCACCATTGCTGGGTTGTAGATAAGCGCATCTGAAAAGCATCCCCTCGTTATCAATCACATCCAGATCCAATACAGTCGAGGTCATACATGCCGACGAATTTGGCCTGAGTGTGGCGAGCTCATAGCGGACGAGGTCGCAGGAGCACGAGCCCCGAATAGCCTTGCATGCTCTCTCCTACACGAATTCATCTACTCCCTCCGTCCAGAAATCAAAACCAACTCAAGATGAAACAGAGAAGAGCAAGGAATTCAGAACCTTTCCCCTCCTCAGCGATTGACCTCTGGCGGCAGGGGACAGTTGAAACCACCACGGCGGTTCATGTACTGCCTTGGTTGCCGCTTGGTGACGGCCCGCACGCCGCTGACATCGGCACCCGGAACATACTTCCCCTGGGTGGAGTCGAAGCCGACAGGGATCCCCATCATCTTCATCATCTCAATTTCCTCCGAGTCGATGTCTCCGTCACCCGCCATGGGCGCCTCCTCGTCAGTGACGGGTGACACGTCCTGGCGGCGCTTGTGGCGTCTAGTGTCTGGAGAGCGGGATCGGTCGGAGTGGGAGCGGGAGGGGCGGCGGCGGGAGCGCTCAGCTGAGGGCGAGCGGGAGCGATTTCGGTCGCTGTGGTGGTTCTGGTCGCGCTCGTGCGCGCGAGCTCGCGATCCCTTCCCTTATCCCGGCCACGGTCCCGGTCGCGATGGCGGTCGGCCACGCGGTCCCTTTCACGCTCACGCTCCCGCTGCCGGTGGTGGCCGCGATCGCGAGGCTTCTCCTTGTTGCGGCGGCGGTCTGACATTCCTTGGCGAGGAGGAGATGAGGTAGGGTTTCGTCCCGAGCCGCCCCGTGGTGGAAACAAGGTGAGAACAAATCGCTACGTTTCATGGGCTTTGTTTCTAGGCCCATCTGCCCGATCGTAAAAGCGGAACGATCCGCACGGCAGACCGCTCGCGGCGGGACGCGTCCCAGAGGAGGGGTACGAAGTACCAACTCCCATTTAATCCATTTAATAGTAAAGATGTGATTCTGCCGTTGGATTTATTCTCTGATGGCTGCTGGCGTTGTTGATGGCACTTGAGGGTGCATTGGTCACGTAGGCTAGCTATCCAATTATGCACGTCGCTTCCTAGCTATTGCGACTTGATCATGGCATGCATGCCGGCTGTAGAACTTAGGCATGCATGGGCCATGGGGACAGACAGTGAGGAGGTTTAACACCGATAAAACAAAGGTCCGGGCCGAGTCAAAGAGAGGAGATAGGCCAGAGCGATCCAGCGGCCTCAACAGACCTTTCAATCGATCGCGTACTATCGCCGCCGCGCAAAACCCTTAATCCAGATCTACCCCGCCCTCCGACTCCGACCTAGGCTATGGCCTCCGCCGTGTCCAAGCTCTCGCGGGCAGCCTTCGCAACCCGCGCCTCTTCCTCAGCCTTTCGGGCTATTGCTGCTGGCGGTCGCCCTGCAGCAGCCACTCGTGTCTCCCCTGCAGGTAATACGTATCTAGCTAAGGGCCTTCGGGGAATCTGGGTGAAATTTCCAAAGGAGTTCTTATTTGGTTCCGAATGCTTCAGAATTTAGTACCTGAAATTCACATATGATTTCTTATTATCAGTAGATATACTTGAAATAAGCAGGTTACCCGCAAAAAAAATCATTAGGAGTTGTTCTAATCAACACTCTTCTAACAAGCATGTTGTTTACTTTAGTAATACCAACTGATAATTTGCTATAATAGCTCTAAACTTGCAAGGCTAAATCAACCATATTAACTCCCCTGAGAGCAATAGTACAAATGATCGTAATTTTCACAAATCAAATTATAATTCTAATGTCTACTCAACGACAGGACGCCCCAAGTCTGAAGAAGAAGAAGAGAAGGCCAAACCCAAGTCTGAAGAAGAAGAAGAGAAGGCCAAACCCAAGTCAGAAGATGCGCATGCAGCACTCAAACCACATCCCAGTATTGCTGCGCATCGATATCTCGATGTTGATGAGAAGACACTTGAGTCGGATGATGCCATGTGGGCCTTCTATGGATACTGGTGCAAGTATCATGGCATATTGCGTGACCGCCATGAGATGGCCCGTCGGTTCAGGACATTTAAGGCTACCGCAAGGCGTGTGCACAAGCTCAACAGTGCTTGTGTCCATGGCAAGGCTTCAATGAATGGATTTGCAGATATGACCCAGAAGGAGATATTTCCTGGACGCGAATACATTAGTGCCATGCGTGCAAAAAAATGATCTCAGCCCTTTCTGATGTACTCTTGTGTGACCTTTAGGCCCTAATTTTAGAGGCTTGGATTTCTGAAGTACTCTTGTGTGACCTTTATTTCCTGAACTTAGAGGCTTCTGTACATGCCTCTAAGTTCTAGCAGTACTGTGTGTCGCTTTGTTGTATGAACTCATTTAGCTTTAATAAAAGCATGTATCTGGATGGTATCTTTTGCTTCGTTGTATGTGCTATATTTCTGTATCTGCTCCGCTTGTGCCTTTTGGTGAAAATTAAAAATTGCACTCCTGGTTAACTTGGCAGACAGTTTCTATTTTTAGGTTAAATACAGATCATTCTTAATACTAGACGCATATGTTGATTGAGAAATTCTGCACACAACATCTGTAAAGACTTGCAAGATTCGCAAGGGAGGATAAGCTGGAGTCTATCCATATTATATTACTACTGATGATTGTTTTTGCGATGTTGCCTTTCGATGTAAAATACGTCTGTTGTTGTTTTCCACCAGGTTCCTAAAACAAAGGGTATGATATGATTTGGATTAGGCCCAAGATACGATAAAAGAGGGCTTAATCAGGTCACGTATGGTTTGTGAATCTCTGCATTTTTTTTTGAACTTTAGGCAAGTGCAGATCATCTCACTTGTTCCCAAGATACGATAAAAGAGGGCTTAATCAGGTCACGTATGGTTTGTGAATCTCTGCATTTTTTTTTGAACTTTAGGCAAGTGCAGATCATCTCACTTGTTCCCAAGATACGATAAAAGAGGGCTTAATCAGGTCACGTATGGTTTGTGAATCTCTGCATTTTTTTTGAACTTTAGGCAAGTGCAGAATCATCTCACTTGTTTGTAATCTGCTTGCCATTTTTGTTTTCTTGATTGGATTGATAATCTTGGGGTATAATTGCGTGAATCTCATCTGTAATGTGTACAATTATGACGGATGCCTGATCCAGTTAGTATTCTTCCTGTATATTTATCAAGGGGCCTTTAATTGTAGATGGCTAACGAAACCTAGTATGCAGAGTTAAAAACCGGATGGAGTAATAAGTCGATCAACAGTTTCAGTTTGCCCTGTCTTGGGACTAAAATCAATACTACCTTTTTCTAGCTTAGAATCTACCCTGGGTATCTACCTATTCCTCTGTATTAAGTATTAACTCTCATAGCAGCTATTCTTTAGCTATGTGCATCGTTGATTTCCTTCCCTTTGGTTGCTGGTGTACCTCTGATATCAGTTGCTGCAATGAGTCACATAAATGCCTTTGGTTAATATGCTAACAAATTTAACAGCTATGAGAAGAAATAATCTTTAGGTTGATGGTAGCGTGTTTCCGTCTTAATGCTTCGTAGATTTGCTTATTTCCTAATTCCTATTGAATGCTTTTTACTCAGCAAGATAATGGTTGACCTCCATAAATTATTCATTGTTCTTTTGGTTACAATGTTGATTAACGTTTCATCTTCCTGATTGCAGATGTAATGCTTTACATTGCCTACTTTGTTTAGTTCAACATGAAATAAACATCAGGAAATCTATCTGGCAGGCGCCTTAGAGCATCCACAATGCTCGACGCTAGTATAGGCGGTTAAACCAGAAAAAAAAGCAGGAAATTAGAATATGTTCTAAGCACCCTATCTCCCATCGCTACACGCTAATGATGGAGCAGAACTGCCCGGTTGCTGCTTGTGGTTCCCTCTCCGCACAGAGGAAAAAAAGGCCAAGCGTCTGGTGCTATGCTTTGCGTCGATGCCGTATGGGCGCCAGGAAACAATTCCCGAACTGCCTATCTACCAGGAATTAGACCCTGGCGTCGGCGCAATAAGCGTCGCACTGTGGGTGCTCTTAAATGGGGCGTAACTTCACGCACGCGCCCTAACCTTCCGATGACACGCGGTCCCCCGAGCCACTCACGATCTCTGTTCTCCCCTTGAGAGTCGCCCAAGCCCATGCGGCTCCTCTCCCTCGCCTTCCCGGCAGCCTCACCGGCCGGAGGGGTTGGGGGAGGGTTTGCTAGTGGTGGCTCTCCTCTTCGTACATGAAGTCTGGCGCCATGCCATGGAGGATTTGGTGGCTGACGCACCCGAGCTGGGTCTGGTTGCCGGCGGTGGTGGCTCGCCTCTTCGTGGTGCTCCGATGGCTGGAGCCGAAAACGGAGCAGGAGGGTTCCTCAGCCCCTCCTTCAAATAAGCTCGAAGCTTGCCTCCAGATCTGGAGGTTCTTGGTGGCTTTCTTGCTCCGGCCGGGGTGGATCTGCAGCATCTTGTTGTTGGCCATCCAGGGGATGGCAGCCAAGGTTTGCGGCATGATTTTCTTTGGGCAGGAGCGAGAGAGCAGGGATCTGGAGCTGTCACCGCAGCTTTATTGGGGAGTTCATCATCAGCAAAACTTCTTCAACTGCTCGTTACAGTGAGGCTGCTGAATCTCTCATGGCCGTGAGGCGGCCGCTCCCACCCTGGTCGGAAGCAGTTGGGAAAGGCAGTTTGTGTGAAAGGCAGTTGTTAAATGGAGTCACCCATCCGTTTAACACTATGTTTATACTTAGCTTACTCTCCAGCTATACATGTGACTTTATTAATCTGTATATGATAACAATTAAACAGAAAAAAAGTAGTCACTAAAAAGTTGTCTACCCAACACTGATGAACTTACCACCCGATATTTATGAAGTTATCCACCACGAAATCAATGTAGTTATCGTACTCTTTCGATAATATTTACCCAGCCAATACTGATAAACTTACCACCCGATACTTATGAAGTTATCCACCAAGAAATCAATATAGTTATCATACTCTTTCGGTAATATTTACCCACGCAATACTGATGAACTTACCACCCGATACTTATGAAGTTATCCACCACGAAATCAATATAGTTATCATACTCTTTCGGTAATATTTACCCACTCAATACTGATGAACTTACCACCCGTTACTTATGAAGTTATCCACCACGAAATCAATGTAGTTATCATACTCTTTCGGTAATATTTACCCACTCAATACTGATGAACTTACCACCCGGTACTTATGAAGTTATTCACCACGAAATTAATGTAGTTATCATACTCTTTCGATAATATTTACCCATCAAATACTGATGAACTTATCACTCTTATCACTCGGTACTTATGAAATTATCCACCACAGAATCAATGTAGTTACCACACTCTTTCGTAAATATTTATCCAATACTGATGAACTTACCACCCAGTACCTATGAAGTTATCTATCCATGTATTCGTGATATAGTTATTATACACGAGATCAATATAGTTAGCATACTCTCTTGGTATTAGTTACACACTCAATACTGATTGATTTACCCAGCCAGTTTTTATTAAGTTATCTATATGTTCATGAAATTGTGAAGTAGTCAGTATGGAATCGATAATTATCATCCTAATATTTATGAATTTATACGGTGTTTTCAGTATATAGTTACCAATTTATGCATTTTTTTTCACCATTCCAAAAATGATATCCACTTATGAATCATTAGGTGTGGTAACTTATAAACTCGGAAAAATAATAAAACAACAACCTATTTTTGAATTCGAAAACTAATCGTCGCTATGGTGGTAACTTATATACTACGGTCTCGATAACTCATGTGTTATTGGTGGATAACTTTTGGGACGAAAAAAAAAGTTGTCAGAATATGTCAACAAGGGATCTAGTTTCGAAGATCTCGTCGCAACTAGCTCAACGGTGCAAACGGATTTTAAATCGGATAAACGGTTTGGGCTATAAAACATTTTAAATTTTTGAATTTTGTATTAAATGGGGGCTGACATCATCATTTTACTTTTTACATGCATGCAAAGAAAAGAGGAGGAAGGGAGTGCTATTTCTCACGGGTGCGTACGAATTTGCCTAATAGAAGGCACCTGACACATAGTCTCGTCCAAAAAGCATTGCTTGGTTAATTGTCATGTTGGTATATGGGCCGAGTCAAAGAGAGGAGATAGGCCAGAGCGATCCAGCGGCCTCAACAGACCTTTTGATCGCGTGCTCGAGCTACTACCGCCGCCGCGCAAAACCCTTAATCCAGATCTATCCCCCCTCCAACTCCGACCTAGGCTATGGCCTCCGCCGTGTCCAAGCTCGCGAGGGCAGCCTTCGCAACCCGCGCCTCTCTCTCAGGCTCAGACGTTGGCGGTCGCGCTGCGGCTGCCATCCGTGCCTCACCTGCTGCAGGTAATGCCTGTCTAATTCTCCATCGGAATTTGGGTATCAAGCCTGCCTGATTACTAAAGTTCTCCAAGTAGTGGTTCTTCTTACTTCGATACGAATGCTTCAAACCACGTATGAATTCTCTTCTTATTATCAGTAGATATATTTTGATAAGCTGGCAGGGATTGGATCCTATTCTCTTTAGGTCGCCACACTTGTTATGATAGCTCTGTGCCTGCGCCTTTCAAGGCCAAGTCGATCAAATTAACTCTGCTAACATGAACTGTACAAATGATCCACTAATCAAATACTATTAACTCTTATATATCTCTACTGATGTTATGACAGCATGCCCCAAGCCAGAAGTGGCTGCACGTCCACATCTCCTTGTTGATGAGAATGCACTCAAGTCAAAGAAAGACATGTGGGCATTCTATGAGTACTGGTGCAATTATCATGGCCTAAAGCGGGACCGATCTGAGATGGCCCGCCGGTTCTGGACATTTTGTGCTAGGGTAAGGTTTGTGCACAAGGCAAACAATTCTGGATCGGGTCCCAGGTACTCGATGCCCAAATATTCAGATACGCCCGCAAACGAGATGCGTCGTGGACTAGCCAGGCGAACAAACAAATGATCTCAGCCCTTTCGATGTAGTATGTACCAAGACATGCCTCTTAAGCCCTAAGTTATGCTTCATTGCTTCTCTCTGTATGTCCCAAGACATGCCTCTTCAGTTATATCAGGACTTTGTGTAGCTTGGTTGTCTGAACTATTTTTTGCTTTAATAAATGACTCTTGTATGAACTAATATTAGCTTTAATAAAAGACTATCTGAATTTACATTTTAAGTTTTTAACAAGATTGTTGCATGAACTAATATTGCTTCAATATGAGCTATGTTTTCTGTATGTGCTCCGCTGATGCCTTTTGGTGCAGGTTATAAATTGCAATCCTGGTCAACTTGGCCGACTGTTTCTTTTTTCTGTTAAATACAGAACACCACCAAACCCGTAATGTTGTGTAATAAAAAAAGTTTGAACATTCAATATGAGAATGAGAGCGTTCTTAGCACAAGTTCTTCACCCAACATCTGTAAATATACTGTAGATAAGCCAGAATCCATATTATAAGAAGGGCTATGATTATCATTTTTTGAGATTATGATGATTGTCGTTGGGATGCTGCCTCTCGATGTAAAATACGTCTCTTGTGTTAATAAGGGTATTATGTGAATTGGATCAGGCAAGATAGGATAAAAGAGGGATTCATCAGGTCACGTATGGGTTGTGAATATTTGCGTTTTTCTCTGCACTTTCTGAATCATAGGTCCATCCTATTTGATGCAGAAACTGGTATTGCTCCAAAAAAACTCCGGCCTCTACATCAACATGATGATGCACACAACCTCCGCATTTTATTGCATATTAGCAACTATTCAAAAGTTTACACTTGATGGATCACTCGTTGTGGATACAAAGATCAATCATATACAAAAAGGCCTTATCCATCTAATCTGACAGCTCCTGCTCCTGCATCCCCAGCTCGCCCAGATCGAGAGTCGCACTCCTGTTATGTATAAGCACGATTGCTCCAAAATCGCGCCAATCCCATAGAATAACCACCCATGGAGTTCAGCGGGCGAAGGAACTGAGAAGGTATCAGACCCTTTTTCTCATTACCAACGGCACGGGGATGCCAAGACCTACATGATAGATGTGCACATCAGGCTATTATCCCGTGAAAGGCCTCACCCTAAAATAACCGTCAGTTTTAGGTTTTGAAAAAAAAAACTTATCCGAATTGATCCTTTAACTGGCAAAACCGGAAAAAAAATAGTGCGCTCCCAAGAAATAAACCCCGACTACCGCACATCTCCAGTTTTGGAGTCGATTTTCAAGTGAACTGAATAACCACACAATGGTTGGCGGGAGAGAACGCTAGACTTGTCGGAATCCGACCAACTTCTACCACGCCGTCTTGATTCCCGCCAATTGGAGCTGTATTTCATCACGTCTTCTCGATGTAGGCTAAATCTAGTTGCAGCTTGCAGGTCCGACGAAGAAAGCGTGCAAGCAGGCGTGATCCCCACCGGAGGCGGGCTGCTATGTGCTGTGATATGCTGTGCCCCTGGAGGAGGAGGAAGTCGGGAGGAATAACAAGACGAAGGGAAAAAGTGAAGAAAAAAAAAGAAAAATGGTCACATGTGGCTTTTTTTAATCTATTGTGGGAAGGCAAAATTTCATACAGTTTGCTCGTGCCAATAGTCCCTGTCCTAATTCTCCAGCTATTCAGATCTTAATCTCACACGGCTTTGTAATCCACACTATATAATGTTCCTGAGTTGAATGGAAAATTGGTGCCTCCGCTTGTGGAAGAAAGGTCGTTATCCGTTGATTGATAGCATCTCCGAAAGACGGTGTAAAATAGGCATCGCATATTTGATTTTAGGGGACACTTTTATTTGTTATATGGCACCAAAACTTATTCCGCTCCCATAGATGATCTACTGTAGGGCACCAGATATCGCGTCATACTGACACGCCAACATGACGTCAGCACAACGGTTGATGGTGATTCACATCGGAGGAGGACACATGGGAGGATGTGACCTAACGCATTCAACACCGCTCATAATGTCGTGTCAACCGGAGGCGGCGCCAGGACCAAATGGTCACCGGAGTGACATCAATGACCTTTCCTGTGGCGGTGTGGTGGTGATCTGCGCGATGACAAAACAGAGCACCGCCAACTGCGAGGACGACTTGTACATGGTGCGGTGGTTGGAGAGAACAAGGGAGATCAGAGACGAACAAACTGATCATGTTAGAGGTTCGCCAATCGCGAGGAAAACGGCCTCGATACCGCCAACTGCACCGATGTCGCGGAGGACGGCGGGGGTCGAGGCAGAGCGGGACGACGCGACGAAGCAACGATGGCGTGGCGAAGCGGCATAGGTGGAGTTTGGTCGTCAACAACAGTGGGTAAGTTGGCCGGCAGGAGCGGAGAGGAAAGTTTAGGATGGCAGTAACTGCATTTTTCGGCAGTCATATTGCTGTTTTATATCACCAAAGCTAATAATTTAGTGTATGCCCAAAAAATTCAAGGTTACATCATTCCGGTAGAATACAAGGAAGTGCGGCGGGAGGAAAAAAACAGAGAAGCATCACACCCTTTCTCTCAGCACCAATGGCACGGTATCTTCTCCCTTCCACCACCGCCACCGCCTCTTCGCTCCTCCCGGATGCCAAGACCTCGCCGGCGCCGATCCTCGCCCTGCGGGCGCTCGCCTCCAGGCCCAAGCAGGCGCGCCCTATCATGGCGGTGGCGTCGGAGCAGCCCGCCGCGCGCAGCAAGTTCCCCAAGGTGGCCGCCCCCACGACCGGCCCGATTCCCGCCGACGAGCTCCTCGGCGTCATCCAGGCCGCCGCCAAGGCAGGCGCGGAGGTGCGTTTGAGGTTCTTTGTTTTTCTTGTCAGCGCTCCCCTCCCCTGTGGTGTTGGTTCGGCTAGACGAGACGATAATTAACAGGTTCCGTCCGGGCTAGGATAGATTGAATTGCTTGTTTCGATTAGGCTAGGATGTCGTGAGCAGCAGTAGGACCACTTGGACCTCAGAGAAATGCTAGTCGTTTTAGCTGAAGACTGAATTGGCAGGTGCTGATCAATGTGCTATGATGCCAACTTCTTGGGGATATATTAGGCATAATCCACTATTTTGACTAGTTAAAGAGGGCCAAGGCTAATAAATGACAGTTTTAAGTGCTCAATTATTCGTTTTCTGTAAGATGTAGTGTGGTACTTCCATGCCCTTATACAAGTTCTTATTTTTCTGGTCAATGTGCTATGAGGCCTACTACTACTTTCATTGGTTTCTGGGGATATATTTGACAGAATCCACTATTTTGACTAGTTAGAGAGGCCAAATTAGTTCTTTTTTCCGAGGCTATATGAGGTGCATAGTTCATGGGGTTGTAAGTGCTCAATTCCTCATTTTCTGTAAGATGTAGTGTGGTATTTCCAGGCCCTTATACAAGTTCCCCATTTCATTGTTCTTATTTTGGCGAACATATTCTCCTGTCAGTTTCCTTATCTTCTATTCATTTTAGGTTGTAATGGAAGCTGTCAATAAGCCTCGGAATATCCAGTATAAGGGGACTGCAGACTTGGTTACAGAGTAAGAATGCTTCTCATTATATTCTTATTTCTGCACATGTTGATTTCGCTATTATATGAACGTGGTGTCGTGGACCCATATTCTATATGTGTGTTCTTCCTTGCAAATTCAAGTGAACTTATTATTCTATACTTCTGTTCAGCACAGACAAACTGAGTGAGTCAGTCATTCTTGAAGTTGTGACCAAGCGCTTCAAAGACCACCTCATACTTGGAGAGGAAGGTGGCCTCATTGGAGATTCCTTGTCAGAGTATCTCTGGTGCATTGATCCTTTAGGTTTGGCTCCTTTGTTTCTACTTATAATACAATGAAGAATTGTTCCTGTACTGGGGTTAATTGGGCTTTTGCTCGGAAACAACCATCGTTCGTAGCATTAGATGATTTCTATTTCTGATTCTTATGATTACTTTTTTTCTTGAATGTAAGCTGTGCACTTGTTATTCTGTTTCACTAACTTGGAAGGTGATAATTCTAGGTAGATTACTAAGCGGTACAATGATTTAAGAGATTTAGACTTGCTATCTAATTTTGAGGATTTTTTTTAAACTAGGCAAAAGCTTTGCCTATTTCATTAATTAAGAAGGAAATTTTGGTTACAATACCAAGCCGAAGGCATTATAACTTTGCTACCTAACTTTTCTCTTTGAGGCAGTTTGATTAGAAAATATGCAAAACAAGCTTTACTACAAGATTTAATTCATGTTCTTCTTGAACGATCTAATATAATTAGTTTCTCTTCTTTAGATGGAACAACAAACTTTGCACATGGTTACCCCAGCTTTTCTGTATCCATTGGTGTTCTATTCCGAGGAAAGCCTGCTGCCGCTACTGTGGTATGTATATGCATGTTATATTCTTGACCATATAATTATGGAATATTGAAGACAATTTTACCGGTCTTAGAAATAGTTTCTCTCTGTTTTACTCAAATACTATTGCCATTCCTTTAGGTGGAGTTTTGTGGTGGGCCTATGTGCTGGAGCACCCGTACAATTTCTGCATCCTCTGGTAAGATCTTTGATCAACAGTTCTGTGAATTTGTTTGGTGGCAAGTATGCTCGTTCTAGAACACTTTAGAAACAGTTTTAAGGCTTTTTGCTCCTTGAACAGGCAATGGCGCTTATTGTAATGGGCAAAAGATTCATGTCAGTCCAACAGACAAGGTAGCCTATTTTCTCTTATACAACTCTAGAAATAATGATATGTGCACACTTGTGTGTACCTGCCATGAAAATCTTCTAGCAGTCATAGAATTAATGTATTTCAGTACGCAGTTATATTTCATGTAGCATAGATATTCCCTGCCAGCAGACATTGATTGATAATCTATTATCTCCGATTGATTTTCTAGGTGGAACAATCTCTTCTGGTAACTGGGTTTGGATATGAACATGATGATCCATGGCTGACAAATATAAATTTGTTCAAGGAATTTACTGACGTTAGTAGGGTAAGTGAATCTTCCCCTGATTAAAAAGGTATTGCCGTGGGTTCAGTAACAAGGAAACCAAACACTGTGCACCTACTTTTTGTCCTTATGTTATTTATTTCATACTTCTGTTTGGTAAAGAGCGCTCTTTGGTAAATGCACTTTCTCTCAGGGAGTACGAAGGCTAGGCTCTGCTGCTGCTGATATGTCCCATGTTGGTCTAGGCATCACAGAAGCCTACTGGGAATATCGGCTTAAGCCGTGGGACATGGCTGCTGGTGTTCTGGTAATCCTTTTCTCCCCATGGGAATGCTCACAAAAAATAATCAGAATCATATTTGCTAAATAATAACTAATTTGGCAGAGAGTGGAACTGACTTATTTGCTTATTTTGAAATCTTACCACCTTTTCATTCAGATGATCCTTTTTCATGTCTTTGAGTTATGATGGTTCTTATATTGCTGATTTTGGATGATTTGTATTGAGAATTATAAATATTGAGCAGTTCTGAACTAATTTTTAAAACAGTTGATGCCATTGTTTACTCCGCAGAAAAAATATGTCATTTTTTGTAATCGGGTATATATTCTGAAATTGTTTATCTACCGTAGTCTTGATTTTAGTTAGATAAATTTCGGCTCATTCATCCTGAGTAGGATGGCTTCTATTTTCCTTATCTACACTTAATATGTGGAGTTTGTCGGTATCATTAATTGATGAATTAGGTTATTTTTCTCAACAGATAGTTGAAGAAGCTGGTGGGGTAGTGACGCGCATGGATGGTGGAGAGTTTACAGTCTTTGATCGTTCTGTTCTTGTTTCCAATGGCGCTGTTCACGAACAGGTCAGTTACAAAAATATTGCTCTCTTATTTATTTTTTAAATATCACCTCCTATAATGCTATTACAGTACTAATATCTCTAATGTTGACAATCATATCCCGAAAGGGTCAATTATACGATTCATCAAACTAGAGGTTCCCCTGGTTTAGGTTGTTTATGTTATTTGGTGTATACTGTATGGATTGCCTGTAGCAATGATATATTTTGCTGTGTTGTTTCTTAAGAGAGTTTGCATGGGGGGTTGTTGATGAATCCTATTATTTAACTGCAGCTTTTGGATCGGATCCGGCCTGCTACTGAAGATCTTAAGAAGAAAGGAATTGATTTCTCCTTGTGGTTTAAGCCCGACGAGTACCCTACTGACTTTTGAGTCATGCAGCCCGTCAGCTACTTGTTCTCTTCCAAGCAAAAAGAAGGATATTCTTGCCTGACAACCGTGTACCTAGACCGACAATACATCTCAAAATTCTTTTGACTTTACCGGCTGTGATATTAAAGTCGACACCATACAGAAAAAGTAGTAGAGTTATAACGAGCTTCTATATACTTCTTTGCTTTTATCAAATGTATCAGAAATTTCAATGTCTGCAAAGTGTTGTATGCATAGTTTTTTCCAGTTGTATTTGGAGAAAGTATATCCCTGCCAAATTTTGTCAATCATGGATGATAGCAAGATTTCTCAAGAACACAAATTTGCCAGAGTTCTTGGTGAGAAATGTGCTGGCCCTGTCCTACCATGTTCTTGAACCGCATTGGCTTCCTCCTTCGACAGTTCTATGGAGTGAACCTTGTGACAACAGATGGCAGGACGTGCACTGAGAGAACCATGAATTTTACATCAAGTGAACCCCTCTGACCTGTAGTTGGCGAATTAGCATCTACGCGAATTCAGAAACGCTATAGAAAAGCAGCAGATATATTAGTTACCCCACTCAAAAGAGGGCTGCCACCGCCCAGTTCAGCCGATCACAGCAGCCAGTTTTTATTTGGCCTCTGGATAAGACAACCTGGATGGGTGATAGATCTTGTGAGGCTCAAAATGGGCACACCAGACAGAACAACCCAAAGGGAATACTAATGTCGGTAGATATTCCAGTTATTTTTTCCTCCTCCCTCTTCCACAACTATCAAGGAGGAGCAGGTTTGCCTGTGAAGATCTTCATCCTGTGCTCATGTGAGCCACTTTCTATCTCCCTTACTCCCTGTTACCTTTTTATGTGTTCCTTCTCAAAGAACATATTCCTTCTACTGCTTCTAGTGGATTTGGTTTTGCAGTTGTACTGACATTTCTTTCTCAACCATTTTGCAGGTTAAGGATAGAGTCTCCGCTGTACTGTCCTCCGGTCACAGGACCGAGATGGCGAATTTGTGCTTGCGGAAACATTCAGCAAGGAACTTTCCCGCGTGAGGCAGGGTTAAACTCATCTAGGTACGGCGAAAGGAAAAAGAAATACGACGGCGCCTACATCGACAAAGATGGTGAGGCGCGGACCTTCGATCGGAAGAAAATGTCTCGGAAAAGAGGTGATTGCCCATCCTTTGCTTGGTTTACGCGTGTGTTAAAGTTCAGCAACCGAGGGACATTTCCTTCGCAAGTATCCTGTCATTGAAGTTCTTTTAACAGGTTTAAGTCTGTTGCAGGGGGTGCAATGAGAGGCCGAGGTTGGAAGTATGGTTCTGGGTTTGTGGATGGGGTCTTCCCCGTGCTCAGTCCGATGGCACAGGACATCCTAGAACTTGTCCAGAAGGGAACAGACGTTGCCAAAGTCTGGGAATCACTGGACAACATCCCTCCCACACACAGTCTGTGGGACGACATCCTCAACGTCGCCGTCCAACTCCGGCTAAACCGGCAGTGGGATCCGATCATATCAGTAGGTCCCCAAACCAGCACACCTCCATCGTTCATCGCGTTTAACCATTACAGTTAAGCCCTGATCAACATCTTGATGTGTGATTTCTCAGAAATGTCTGTAGGTCTGCGAGTGGATCGTGTATCGGAGCTCCTTCCGTCCGGACGTCATATTCTACAACCTGCTCATCGACGCGTATGGCCGGAAGCGTCAGCTGGACAAGGCGGAGTCTATGTACACGGCTCTGCTGGAGGCTCGGTGTGTGCCCACAGAGGACACCTACGCCCTCCTCTTGCGTGCCTACTGCAATGCCGGGTCGCTTCACCGAGCAGAAGGCGTTATCTCGGAGATGAGGGAGCATGGGATCCCTCCAAGTAGGCACTCTAATTCTCGTCCGAACTTTCTGTCACGACTCACGTGGAGGAAAGTTTCAGGTTAATAAGACATTCACTCACAGAAAGAAATGATAACTTTTTCCCAGGTGCAACGGTATACAATGCGTACCTCGACGGGCTACTGAAGGCGAGATGCACTGAAAAGGCGGTCGAGGTGTACCAGAGGATGAAGAGAGACCGGTGCCGAACAAACACGGAGACATACACCCTGATGATCAATGTGTATGGCAAGGTCAGGCAACTTTTGCTAAGAAATCACCTGAAAACGTCCCTTTTGATGGTTGCTTGCGCTCATCGATCTTTCTTGGGGATTTCTGTCACAGTCCAAGCAGCCCATGTCGGCGATGAAAGTCTTCAACGAGATGCAATCGATCGGGTGCAAGGCCAACATCTGCACCTACACCGCGCTTGTGAACGCGTTCGCGAGGGAAGGACTGTGTGAGAAGGCGGAGGAGGTGTTCGAGGAGATGCAGCAGGCTGGGCACGAACCCGACGTGTACGCCTACAACGCCCTCATGGAAGCCTACAGGTGATCCATCCGTAATTCGACTTGAAACATTGTTCATTGTGCTTTGGATTCAGAGTTCGGTTAGAATGTATGTTTTGTGAATTGTACCGCTGCAGCCGCGCAGGGTTCCCGCAAGGCGCTTCGGAGATCTTCTCCCTGATGCAGCACATGGGGTGCGAGCCTGACAGAGCCTCCTACAACATCCTGGTGGATGCCTATGGAAGAGCCGGCCTCCATCGAGGTAAACAAGATTACTTCTGGCCAGTGTTAAATCAAGAACGAGCTGAAGAACACCAAATCACCAATTGCAGTTGCTCTTAATCTCTGACAAACTGAAGTGAGTGATCGATCGATCGGATGCTGAATCCACCCATGAAATATTGATTGATGCAGATGCGGAGGCTGTGTTCGAGTCGCTCAAGCAGCATGGGATGGCGCCGACGATGAAGTCGCACATGCTGCTGCTGTCGGCGCACGCGAGGTCCGGCAACGTGGCGCGGTGCGAGGAGGTGATGGCGCAGCTCCACAAGTCCGGCCTCAAGCCGGACACCTTCGCCCTCAACGCCATGCTCAACGCCTACGGCCGCGCCGGGCGGCTCGACGACATGGAGCGCCTCCTCGCCGCCATGGAGTCCGGCCGGGGAGGATCGGCGGCGGACGTGAGCACGTACAACGTCGTTGTGAACGCGTACGGGCGGGCGGGGTACCTGGAGAGGATGGAGGCGGCCTTCGCGGCGATAGGAGGGAAGAGCGGGCTCGCGGCGGACGTGGTGACGTGGACGTCCCGCATGGGCGCGTACGCGAGGAAGAAGGAGTACCGGCGGTGCCTGGAGATCTTCGAGGAGATGGTGGACGCAGGGTGCTACCCTGACGCCGGCACGGCCAAGGTCCTCGTGGCAGCGTGCTCCGACGAGCGGCAGGTGGAGCAGGTGACCGCCATCGTCAGGTCCATGCACAAGGAGGCCAAGACGTTGTTCACCATATGACAGAGACGAAGAAAATGTTGTTCCATAGTACAGTTTGTGTACATCGAAACAATTAGCAAAGTGACACGTGCGTGTTTGGGCAACTACGCTACATTTTTTTATTGGTAATGTTTTTATAAGGATATTCTCTAACATGACCCCGCAAACAAATTATGCATTGTCTCTTTTTGTGCAATGAATTATTACAATATAGTAACACATAGTGGAAAACAATATTAGAGCATGAATTTATTTTGACGGAAAAACAGTAGGAAAGTTATAAGATGGTTATGTACTGACTGAAAGGAGAAAGCAAAATAAGGCGATTACAAGGTATCTATCCAGTGTTGTATGCCATCCTTGAGGCTATGTTTGCTCTATAATAAAACGAGAGCAAAATATTTTTTGAAGAGCTTAAGACATTCCTAATGATCAACCATTAATTGAAACATCTTTAGGTGATAACATAAGCTCTGGCAACCAATGATGATGATCTATTTGTTTGCATGCTAATCCGCAGGTTTATGTTCTTGTTTGTGGAGCTAACGTTGAACGGTTTTCGTGCTAGTTGCCCAGTCTTATACTGAAAAAACGAGTTGGGTCTACTCCACGAACAACACGACAAACGTTTGCGAATCAGCAAGAAAAAAAACGACATAGCAGCCCCATCGACATGGGGAAATCCCTTTTCTGTATCAACTGAGTTTTACATAATCTTCACTCCCTTAAACCCTAGCCGCAAGTACCTTTATATAGGAAACCATGAACTAAGTCGGTTGGACAGACCCAAACCAAAACAAAAGTAAATTCCGATCACCACATGGTTCAGTCGACTCCTTTGCACACATGTAGGTGATCCCCATCTGATGGCCTTCAAGACAGAACACTCCACATACCAACGAACTTACTGAAAACATCTTTGATCCTCTTCTTGAACATCAGCAAGATCAAATGATTTAGAAGAAATAGCACCAAACATAGAGAGTTACGATCAAATTACTACCACTAACCCTTTGGTCCAACGAGTTGATTACTTCATATTAATTGTGGAGGCAAACAAGGAGTCGATGGCGGCGTATGAGATGCCTCCAGTGGTCAAGCGGGTAGTGGTTTCGCTTTTATCTCCTCTGATGGCGGCCTGCTATAGTGATACGTGAATTTTGTATCGAGTAGTACGTTTGGAAGCAAATTTATCTACCTTTATTGTTTATTTTCTATATTTGTGCAGATTTATATAGTTTAGCATGGATTGGAAGTATTCCATACTAGAGATGGAATCAAATTGTTTCCCAAAAAGGAACACAAAGATGACGTATTCTCTGTCGGCAGAAAAAATACAGTAAAAGTATAAAATACTAAATAAAAACTCCACCGGAAGGCAGTAATTAGCCAAAGGGGCGGAGGTTAGTGGACCACATGGGGCTCACATATCCCGTAAGCATGGCCAAGGCATAGATGCACACCTCATGTTGTCTCGACTCCAACATGATCTCTCGGCATCGCCCTTTTGCATACATGTTCGACTTTAAGAAGGCATATCACATCACCCTAATTTCCTCATGATCTGTTGAGGCAGTGGCATACCTGAAAGTTGTTATGTTGCCATCGTTATCCCCCTATTCCCTCTCTTGGAGTCCAGTGAGAGGGAAATCATCGTCATCATCGACACAAAGGCCTCCTCGACATGGGGACCACCATCTCCATCATCTCTACTAATAGTACCGCTCCTCCTCCACTATCGACTTCACCCCTTACAGTTTTTTATAGATCTGAACCCTATGCAAACTTCTGGTGGTGTGTTCATGCTATTAATTATTACATTGTTGTTATTGTTGCTGAAGTTATACTTTTATATCGTGGTGTATTCCATATACCATTTATAATTGCTATGTTTTACCATTGTGTAGCTCTGTATGTCCATCGGTGCTGTTTGTTTGCAGTGTGGCGGTGTGATGCCTTTTGCGATGGTCAGTGGTGTGTTGGTGAGTTTTGTGGAGCTATTTTTTCTAGTTTTCGTTGCTTTGGCGGCCAACAGGGGACTTTGTGCCCTTTGTATCTGTTCTTTTCTAGTTTGTCCACTAAATTGGGCAACTCTTTTTCTATGTGAGGCCAAAGAAAATTCAAGAAATGTACGTGAAAGATTGCCCTTTTTATTGTAAACCTCGACGAACGCTGAAATCGATCATATCGTAGTATTAAGACATTTAGAGCAACAATTTTTCATCGTTCTTTTTCTATCATTTAAACATGATAGATGTCGGAGTAGGTAAGGTGAAATACACTGGTTCCCTCTTGCATACGCTCCTCGTATTTGAAAAACACGTTTTGAAAATGTTTAAAAATTCTGAAATAAATTTCGTGGATACACCTTTACATTCTACTCCATATGTGTTACCTGAGTTTCATGTATTTAGAACCTAATTGTTTTTCATAGTTGCCGCAAAAGGTATCGGTTTTACAAAAAACAATTTTGCGAACATATAGGATGTTAAGATCTATGTGAACATGTTTTCCAAAAAAAAAGACATTTTGAAATGCATATAAAATGCATTTTATGGGAGTGGAAAATTAAGAGATCTAAGGATTTGGCCACGTTTTTACTTAGGATGCATGTAGAGGTCGGGGTCTTGGTATTGCTTAGTAAAAAATCCATTCCGAACACATTTACAAAAGTCGGATGGAATTCCGTCTTATCCGGTGCGGTTATAAATGCCAGAGTGCGCTAGCTGGTAGCCTGGTACCAATGGCAGATCTTGTTCTTCGCCATAGCAAATAATGCTGCTATCGGGACTAGGGTCGCCATGGCAAACGCAACTAGTCACCCAAGAAAGCCGTTCGCGCTTCCCGTCACGGTTCAGAGTTCGAAGCGTGCCGATCCGGCCTTCATGAATTCGGACTCCAAACGTTCAATCTTCATAGTCACTCTCTCTACCTACTCAGAAATTAATATCTTTCCGGTTATCAGAACATATCTAACACTAGTCACAATGGGGTATCCGTAACATAACGGATTCCAATGCAATATGAGTCTAGCACCTAATAAATGTACTGTTATATGATATCACTCATATGTTACTATGCATTGTGAAAGTAGTATCATATACTAGTATTATATGCATGATACTACCTTATGATACTCCCCATTGTGACTAGTCTAACAGAGCCCTTAAAATATGAACCTCAAAATAAGTTTACAGTTCGGGTTTTTTTCCAAATCTCCTCGCAACTGCTCGTTCACGATAGCAGAAACCTCAAACGGATCTGTTAAACGGCGAATTTGGGCGCGAACGATCTAGTTTTCATCGGCATTTCTTCTCCACGGAGGAGTTCATCACCAAATAAGACGTAATGTACATATACTCCAAAAGTAATCTACTCTAACTCCGAAAGTAATCTACTCTAACTCGTCGCCGCCCTATCCTACTGCCAAAACTTGGCTCACCGGAGCCTCAGGTGCGGCGGCGACGAGGTCGACGCCGAGCTTTTCAGTCCTCGTCGCGGGCGAGGCTCTGCTCTGCCGTCTTCTTCTCCTTCCGTAGCAGGACAAGGGAGAGGACGCCGCCCACCATCTCGACGGGGATCGTCTCGAGAAGGTCGAGGGCGTCCGGTCGAAGAAGATCAAGCGTCCGGTCGAGAAGGTCGAGGCGCGAGGCGGCAACGCTCAAGCTCTTTGCAAGGCGGCGACGCTGGACTTCGCGGTCAAACTCCTCCACCTCCCGCCTGAAGCACGCCTCCGGGACGATCTGGCCGGCCTTCGTGTACTTCTTGATAAGCCGCTTGCGACCGGCGTCGGCGCGGACGAGAAACTTCCGATTCGCCTTGGAGAAATCGCCGAATCGGTCGCCGCGCCCCCGCAGATTCGAGCGCGCCCTCTTCGGTGCCATCACGTGGCGGCGGCGGCGGCCGATCTACGTCACCGGCCGCGGATTGCTCGTCGGAGTAGAAGAATGCGGGGGGCGGATTGCTCGGCGGCGGCGGCGGCGGTGGATAGGGTTTTCGCACCGCGAAATGACGAGATCCCAGCATATATACCGTTCCGCGGAGGATATCTACGGTCGCCCTTATCGCGTTTACGGGCCGCGCTGAGTTTACGGGCTCTGCTATGGCGCAAAAAAAGTCTCGGCCCGTTAACTCACCGGAGTTTTAAGGTTTTTCGCCCAACAGTTCATCGCTCTTCTGTATATATGTCGATTGGCATACTCTACGAAATTACCGGATATTAGCAATACTCCAAGATGTTCGACTCCTGCCTCATGCCGTTCAAGCTTTACTATTCGGAAACAAAAGACCTTGCCGTCGGCGACATCGTCTACGCCGAGCCTGAGGTCTTCTCCGCCGGGGATACTTCTGGAGGATTTCCTGCTATCCGCGTGGGGACACAGAGGACAGCAAGGCGGGCGACTACCTCTCCATCTTCCTCAGGCTTATCAGCGATGCCACACGCGTCAAGGCCATCTTTGAGGCCTTCGTCCTGGACAAGGACGCTGCACCATCTTCGCTTGCAAATAGGTTTCTGCATGTTTTCTCACCAGATGAGGACTCCGACTCTTGGGGGTGGCCAGAGTTCGTGAAGCGAAGCGACCTCGAGTCTAATTGCGTCACAGATGGGTGGATAACGATTGTGTGCGGCGTTATAGTTGTCGGCGATGACGATCCCCTAACTGTGCCGTCCTCTGATATTGGGGATCACCTAGGCCGGCTCCTGGACTGCACCGATGGTTCCGATGTTACATTTGTCGTCGATGGCGAGGACTTCGCTGCTCACCGGGCTGTGCTCGCCGCCCGCTCGCCGGTCTTCAAGGCGGAGCTTCTCGGCTCCATGGCAGAAGCTAAGATGTCGCGCATCACATTGGATGATATAGAGCCTGCAACCTTCAAAGCTTTCCTCCGGTTTATGTATACGGACACCCTGCCTGAAGATGATGAGCTCGGAGTTTCAGCTACTGAGATGCATCAGCATTTGCTCGCCGTCGCTGACCGGTACGCCATGGATAGGCTAAAGCTGATGTGTGCCAAAAAGCTGTGGGACAATGTCACCACGGACACCGTTGCTGCAACCCTATGCCATGCTGAAACATACAACTGCCCGGAGCTGAAAAGCAAGTGCATTGCTTTCTTTGCGGAGGAGAAGAACTTCAGGGAGGCCGTGTTGACTGATGGGTTCGTGGAGTTGGTTCACAAATTCCCGTCAATGATTGCAGAGCTAAAGGAGAAGGCTAAGAACTAGAGACATGTATGTCTAGTTGTTCATAATTTCAGATTTCCAGTTCAGATGCTCATTTCTAGCTGAATTATGTGTTAATTTTCTTTTACTTGTCAATTATATGCAATGTCCATGTCCTATTTCAGAATTTTCGATCCAAGTCTTCATGTGTACTTGATGTGAGTAGCTTCACTTCAGATTAGAGGGAGGTTTTTGACAAATGTCTAGACTACCATCTTATTTTATCTTCTCTTTTTTTTTCCCTACAGACATTTGGTTTTAGTGCGCCGCCAAGAGACGTGCTGATGCACTGTGCTGAATTTGAAGACATTGACTGCTATTGATACTATTTTACTTTGGAAGTGATCCTATGCTTTGCGGAAATTTTTTCTACACGAATTTTAAAACATAGGGACGGTTGTGATTAGGTTCACATGAGATCTAAAAGTGACATAACAAGAATCCTAACTAGGTGGGATTAGCACCCACAGTTCCCGCCCCAAATCACAACCGTCGGTACAATTTAAAATTTTGTAGAAAAACTTTCCGAAAAGTACATGAGCATTTCTCTTTGCTTTGTTGTACTCCAGATCACTTGAGTTGGGAGATGAGTGCTTATGTGATGTTTCTATTTAAGGCGATGCTGAATTTACATCCACAGAAACAGCTACATCACACTGAATTATGTTAGCACCGTCGAGCTAGGCCTACACTACACCGTCGAGCTGCGCGAGAAGACTGGTGTGGTGCCTAGGGCCGTTGAGACGGAATGTACACTTTCAGTTCCTGATCAACCTGGAGGCTGGAGTGTGGAGTGATCTTAGTTTGAATAATTTCAACAGCAAGTTGTTTTTGTAAATGATCTCAATTCTCTGTCCGCATGGAGACCGGAGTAGCTAGCGTAGTGAAACGTACGGTCCTGTTGCCTAGGAAACATTTTCAACAGTCTGCTTGCTCTCAATCGAGTTCGCCATAAAGGTTTCTGTTAAGAAACTGGAGACAGAACCATTTAAATATCCAGATTGTCAAGGCTCGACAAACCCTGAACCCAGAATTGTGGTGAAATATAGATGTCCATGCGCTTCCAATCTATCTCAGCTTAATATATTAGTACGTGTGTTGCAGATAACTCTACATTTCCACCATAATTAAACAAGCGCTAAACAAACGTATATCGATCAAAATTTTCCAAACATTAGAATGAATCATTTCTAAACTCTATTGAGATCATTTGTGAAAAGGTTCTGCTAGCTGACCGAAAGATGTTGATTGATAAATAGTAATAACAAAGTGTATCAGGTTTACAACTAGTGAACTAGTAGTACTGAAGAGAGGTTAAATACACAATGGAAACGATAGCAACACTAAATAAACTAAAACAGCAAGGTAGCAGGGCAATTAAACAAGCTACAGACGGGAGACGGGTCGATGGAATGTAGGGAAGGTTATTCAACTGTAGTGGAGGGATGTCCTGGCCCCTGGGCGCTCGAAGGCAGATTCGATATCAGCGCCTATATCTTCCCGGTTTTTGCTTGACTCCAGGTCAGCGTCACGGAGCCACACATGGATGTGCTGGAGGCAGGGCAGGCAGTCCATGCCGACCGGTGTAGTGCCTCTCCACTGTTTCCAGCCGAATGCCAGAGTGAGTTTTTGTAGCTTCGGCATAGCTCCTGCCTCGAAGCTCAGATACGCACTGACATCTTCATCAGAACTGAACCAAACGTCCTCCAGAACAGGGAATAACCCAGTGCCGACCACGACCTTGTCTTGGGAGATATCCGACACATGGAAGCGGGCATCGACAAGGGAGGGAAGCTCTCCAAGAACACACACCTCATCGCTCGACAGATGCAAGACAAACAAATGGAGGAGCCGGAGGCAACTTAGCTCACCAATCCATCTCGGGACTCTACTGAACTTCCATGTCTCTAGATCGAGGACCTCGAGACGTGGAGGAGGATCAAATGATGAGTCTGACAGCCTCTCATAGCCACCATGTTCACTATCGCAATAGAGTGCCAGATGCTTGAGGTCTCGGAGCAATCCAACAGAGGAAACCAAAGCGTCGGCTTGTCCAACCGTCAAGCACTGCCTGCAAGGCGTGCTTAATTCCAATTCCTTCAGTTTGGTCAGCTGGCTAAGGCCTTCGATATCCTCCAGCGAACTCTCTGCCATGACCGAACAATGCAGGGTGCGCAGCGACTTCACGTTGTGGATCCCTTTAGGTAGCACTATACTCTCTGGAAGCATCAGATGAAACAAGTTGATCAACTGAGTTATATCTGATGGAAAGCTTTGTGTGGAATCGCAAACTAAATCCAGAGTTTCCAAATGCACAAGCCCTTGAATTTCAGTAGGGAGCACTATGTTTACTGAGAAGGCGGAAACCTTCAAATACCTCAGTAGAAACAAATTGGCAATTGCAGTGAGGTCAACCGTTGTATCCCATCCATATGGAAAATCAAACATAAGCACTCGTAGGTACTTAAAGTCTGAAAGAGGAGGTGTGTACCTAGATACGCCAAACCGTGCATATGATCTAACTTGTGACATGCTAGTAGAAAGGGTCTCCAATTCTGCACCACCAGAACTTGATTGCAAGGATAACCGACAAATCTTGTACTCCAAGTTGTTTAACCTTTCCATGTCCTCATAGTTATATGCTACACTTATGAAATTATCTTCGATACTCTTGCTTAAGATAAAATCAAGCACCATGTCGTGTACTGTGCAAGCAAGTACATGTCCATATTCTGTTCTTTCAGGCTGAATCAGACTTCTGTTGATAAGCTCATTAAAATAACTTTCTGCAACACTGTACAAGTCAACTCCGTGCATACTGCAGATAAAGCCTTCATCAATCCATTGCTTAACCAGGTCACTCCTCCAGATCTCATAGTCTTCTGGATACATGCCAATGTACAGAAGACATGGCCGGAGATGAACAGGAAGATGCATGTAGCTAACATTTAGTATACCCCTAATACCATCCATGGTGGGTTCTGTGGCAAACTTGGCACCAAGAGAATTATTTATGCTCTCCCATTCATTCACCGATCTTGCTTCATGGCTAGCTAATAGGCTAGCTATCATGATAATTGCAAGTGGTAATCCGCCACACTTCTTGAGAATTTCAGCTGAAATATCTTGAAACTTCGGTGGACATACATCCTCACACCCAAATACTATATTAAAGAATAATCTTCTTGAGTCTTGCTCTTCGAGGTGCTTCATTCTGTAAATGCAGGCATGGTCATTGTGACACGCATTGACAGCTACGTCGTCAAATCGCGTGGTTACAATCATTCTACTTCCATTACTGTTTTCAGGGAAGGCACATCTTATAATACTCCATGCTAATTGATCCCATAGGTCATCAATTAAAATGAGGTACCTATTGCAATATTTGCATGAGTTATTCAAACATTATATTAGTATGCAATTATAAGATATCATAAAAATCAGTAGTAGTAGTGTTTACAAGCTAGCACGACTTTTGCATAGCCAAAACGCCTCACAAAATTTAATATTGTACCAAAATATCTTTTCCTTATGAGTTATGACTCGTGAGTATACTAAACCATGAAAAACTTATAGATTAAATTTTGTCAAAAACGACACAATTAATGATACCTAGAGCATATGAGTAAGTACTAAAGAAAACATACCTCTTATCTTTGAGGTGTTCTCTTAGGCGGTCAATGATGTCATGCAGCTCGAGAGCATGAAAAGACTGTCCCATCCCAAGTTTGAATAGTAGGCGATTGAGAAGGCTTTCCACATCAGGTTTTTGGGAGGCTGAAACAAACGTAGTACAGTCAAACTGACTTTCAATCTCATCATACACTTGCCTGGCAAGCGTAGTTTTGCCCAAACCTCCGAACCCCACGATGGAAACCACCTTGAGTTTCTTTTGCGGATCCGTCAACCAACTAACAAGCTCTTTTCTCGGCCCATCAATACCAACAAGTCCTGCTGCCTCCTTGTAGATCGCCGAGATCTGGGGATCCACAACTACATCGGCATGACTCGAATTGATGCCATCATCAATCTTGTATCTCTCGCACCTCACATTTGCCTCCGCAGCAAGAACCTTGAGCTCTTCGATCCGGTTGGTGATCTTATGGTGCCTCCTCAGCCTCCTTAGACGCTTAGCCATCTTCTTGACAAAGCTTGCCTTTGCATCAGCACCTTCAATTTCATGCATGAAGTCATCAATACAATTTTCCATATCATAGGACATCTCCCTGATACGGTCCCTCCAGTTCTTGGCCGAGGGGTCGAGCTTGTCCATAAGCTCCATCCTATCAAGGAGAGCTTTCATGGCACCGAGCTCATCGCTGAGGAGTGAGATCTGCTTCCTCACCCCTGTGAACTTCTTGTACTCCTCGCAGAGCAGCTTGGTGAGCTTGGCGAGGAGCGGGTTCATCACCCCGGTGGTCACACTCACGATTTCGGATGGCATGCCGATCGAGCTTATTATCCTCCCTCTCAATCGGATTGTACTGCTCGCCCAACAGCTTGGTGAGCTAGCTACTTCTGTGTGTGGCAAGGCAAGTCAGAGTTGGCTGGTGAAGAGATGCTGCCTACCGCAATGGTACTATCTATAGCAGTGCGATTAATCATCTAAACTGGATACTATATCTTTATGTTTTTCCTTGAGATCCACATGTGTAATAGTTGTCGTCGTGGTGAACAGACAGATGCCTACGGGTAGACTAATTTGTGGGGCCGGATGGACGCTAGAGGATTCGGGGGGATAGCGCGAAGGGATCACACACGAAGAACACGCACACAGAACGATTTACCCTGCTTCGGGCCTCTCGTGAGGAGATAAAACACCTACTGCAGCATCTAGCCAACTCGGTGTATTTCTTCTCTCCACATATGCGTGGTACAAAATGCTCCATGAGCTGATCGTACTCGCCTCTAAGAGGTCTTGGGAGGAAATGGCAAAGGGGAGAAGAGAGCAGCCCGTGTGTGGCTTGGCCGGCCGTGGCCCGTCTGTCTTTGACCTTCCCCCCTGGTGCTCCTTATATAGGAGGAGCCCAGGGGACAAGAGGTGGCCCACATGCCACTATTCTGGCACTGTAGCTGACATGACTATTGGGGTCTTGTCAGCACTGTTCACTGCGTCATGCAGTGTACTATAGTCACATCGGTAGCACTATAGCCACGCTCGATCACTTCCTGGACAGGCACGACCCGTGCGGCGCGCATCCTTGTCTTGTCCGCTTGCGCCTGTCTTCGGAATCACCCTTACCGGTCGGGGAAGTCGAGGGTGACGCCATGTCGGGGAAGCCGGGGGTGCCGCCATGTCGGGGAAGCCGGGAATGCCGCCATGTCGGGGAAGCCGGGTGCGCCGCCATGTCGGGGAAGCCGGGAGTGCCGCCATGTCGGGGAAGTCGAGGGTGACGCCATGTCGGGGAAGTCGGGTGCGCCGCCATGTCGGGGAAGTCGAGGGTGACGCCATGTCGGGGAAGCCGGGTGCGCCGCCATGTCGGGGAAGCCGGGAGTGCCGCCATGTCGGGGAAGCCGGGTGTGCCGCCATGTCGGGGAAGCCGGGTGTGCCGCCATGTCGGGGCAGCCGGGAGTGGTCGGGGACGCGGAGTCGTGCCGGAGGTCGACGATGGCGCGGGCGAGTTGGAGGCGGGGTCGATGCGGGACGAAGAAGACGACCAAGACACGTCTCGACCTGCCGAGATGTGGCTATGCCGGTTTGACCGTGCAAAGGGGATGTCGATCCACTGGAATTTGTGGGCTCCGAGTTAAAGAGGCCACGCCCCATCTTTTCCGAATCTGGTCCAGGACACTCTGTTCTTCATTTCCTTGCTGTCTCTTTCCATAACTCAGCAATAACACCAATAACTTTAGGGTACTCGGGGATACATCCCCGACAATAGTTAACTTAAAGCACTATTGCACTTGGAGTTACACACCGATTATTTCAGAGGCAGTAGCGCTAAATACTGTGCGCGCGAATAATCGCTAATATGCTGGCGGCACCCACCTCGTCCTCGGCACGTTCGAGACGGCGCACGAGGCCGCTCGTGCGTTGCACTGTCGCGCCTCGGGTGCCCTCGACGCGAGATAAATTTTGACGACGCCCGCAACACCGAGCGGGCCGCCGAGCTGGCGGATGATGCACACGGTGGGTGTGTTGTTGGGATACCCCAAGAGAAATGTATGAAGTAGTGCAGCAGCAAGTTTCCCTCAGTTGTGAAACCAAGGTTATCGAACCAGTAGGAAATAATGAATTCCCCCGAGGTGTCAACGGCGCCAGAAAAGTCTGCGACGTAAGTGACGTGGAACCTGCACACAACACAATCAAGATACTTTGCCCCAACTTAACGGTGAGGTTGTCAATCTCACCGGCTTGCTGTAACAAAGGATTAAACGTATGTGTGGAAGAAAGATGTTTGTTTGCAGAAAGTAACAGGTTTGCAGTTTGTGGTTTATCAGATTAAAGAGAAGGACCGGGGTCCACAGTTCACTAGTGGTGTCTCTCCATAAATAATAATAACATTCATGCGGGTAAACAAATTACAGCTGGGCAATTGATAGAATAATGATGAGCAAACCAATGCATATACCAATGTTATGATGTCTAGTGTGAGATTCATTCGGGCATTACAACAATATACATAGACCGTTCCAACCGCATCTATGACTAATAATCCACCTTCCGGTTAGCGTCCGCACCCCTTTCAGTATTAAGTTGCATGCAACAGATTATCGCCTTAAGCACTGTGTGTAAAGTAAGTAAGTAACATCATCCTTAGACAAAGTACTACTGTTTTATCCCTAGTAGCAACAGTACATCTACAACCTTAGAGCTAGCTGTCACCACCCCAGATTTAATAGAGACATGAACCTACTATCGAGTATAAATACCCCCTCTTGAAGACACAAGCATCTACTTGGCCAGAGCATACACAAGTAACGGAGAGCATGCAAGATCATTAAATAGCACACACATGATATATTATGAAGCAATAACTTTAGTCCTCAATATTCATCGGATCCCAGCAAACACAACATGAAGTATTACATAACGGTGATCTTGATCATGATAGGCAGCTCACAAGATCTAAACATGATAGCACAAGAGGAGAAGACAACCATCTAGCTACTGCTATGGACCCGTAGTCCAAGGGTAGACTACTCACGCATCAGTCCGGAGGCGGTCATGGCGACGTAGAGGCCTCCGGTGACGATTCCCCCTCCCGGCAGGGTGCCGGGGAGGAGTTCTGATCTCTCCCGAATTGGTGTTGACGACGGCGGCGGCTCGGGACCCGTGGAGGAAAATATGAACACCGTGCTAGGGTTTTTGGTCTGGGGGGTATATGTAGGCGAAAGGGCGAGGTCGGTGGCGCCCCGAGGGGCCCACATCATGTGCTCGCGCGGCCAGGAGGCCTGCCGCGCGAGGACCTGATGACGGCGCCTCGGTCGCCCACTTCGTCTCGTCTTCGGTTTTCTGGAACGTTCCCAAATAAAAACTGACTTCTGAAAAGAAATCGTCCAATTCCGAGAATATTTTCTTAAGTACTTTTCTGAAACCAAAAACAGCAGAAAACAGGGAACTGGCACTGTGGCATCTTGTTAATAGGTTAGTCCCAGAAAATGCATAAAACTATATAAAATGCATATAAAACATGTAATAACTTGGTATAATATAGCATGAAACATAAGAAATTATAGATACGTTGGAGACGTATCAGCGGCGCCGCCGCAACTCGTCACCGCCACCATCAACACCGCAGTGCCGCCTCGCCATTACCGCGCACGACGAGCGTGCCATGGAGGTGGGGCGCTAATACTTCCCGGAGGACATCGCGGCCGAGGTGGCTGTCTACACGTCGAGGAAGGAGGAGCAGAGGACGAAGCGCAAGGCTTTCGCCAAGGCGCAATTCGACAAGGACGTGCCCATGATCGCCAACAACTACCTGCGGTGGACGACCAGTGGACGTCCTCTGTCGAGTCCCCGGTATCAACGGCGACGAAGACGGCGGAGGAGTAGTTTTTTAGGTTTAAATCATGTTGTTTTTAATTATCCTGGGGTGAACCAGTATGAACTTTAATTTCTGTTATTTGTTTGATCTATATTTTCTATGTTTCCATTAAAAAGTGTTTGCACGTGCTAAATTTCACGCGTCAAAACGCTACTGCTGGAGATGCTCTAGCTACTCTAATCATGCGGTAGGAATCATTTCCATGCTAGTGGGTTCACACCAAGACGATGCCTTTTGTCTGGTTCAACTGGTTGCCTGTTCACATTTGCCTTTTCTCTCTCGTTCACGTTATAAAAGCTCGTTCATTGGGTATCATTTCTATGCTAGCGGGTTCACACACCAAAGCAGTATGTACATTGCACTTGAAGTTAAACATGGGCTGCTGCATAGCTAGTAGTATTGTCGTGTCCCTTTCAATCAATTAAAATTTTGCTGATAAGTTACGCCATCGCCTCTATTTCCAAGCAAAGCTATGACTAAGTTCATGGGTAGCAACTAGCAAGTGTTCTTCGATTGGGTGTACCGAGAAATCATTCCACCTATGTACAAGAACAAGGAAGTTGACCAGACCTTTTGAAATTCCTGAAACTGCATGACATCAAATCCTTCACAACCTACACAAACCCTACAAAGTAGGTGAGACCAAAATAATTTTAAAATAGTTGTTTCATTTTCGAGACCCAAATAAAATTGTCGACACCTATAGACAAATAATTGACGGTTCAGTTCCTCGAAACAGGTTTTCGCCCCGCTTTATAAATAAAGCACCAACCAACATACAATGAGCATACAAAGGTAACACACCACACGCTGAGGCAGCAGCACACACCCAAATAAAGAAAAGAAGAAACAAAAAGGAGACAAAGACTGGGCAACTAAACTACGCAACCGCTGCGCCCTCTGAAGATGTACCACCACACTCCTAGCGCCGAGAACGTCGAGTACCAAGCAACACCTTCAAGAAGGAAAGCAACGACAGTAGCGTCTGCTGCTGCCCGGACCAGCGCACTGGCCCTAGGTGAACGGATAGACGTCGCCTAGAGGGGGGGGGGGGGGGGGGTGAATAGGCGATTTAAAACTTTTTCCGGGGAGCCGGAATTTCCGAGCCTAGATGGACCGGAAATTCCGGGGAGCCGGAATTTCCGAGCCTAGATGGACCGGAAATTCCGGTATGCTTGATAAAGGCGGAATAAAACTAGTGTTTTACTTTAACAAGCATACAACCTAAATATACTAGGTTCACCTATGTGCACCAACAACTTATGCTAAGCAATACAAGTATCAAGGTGATAGCAAGATATATAACTTCAAGCACGAAGGCTATCACAATGTAAAGTGCATAAGTAAAGAGCTCGGGTATAGAAATAACCGAGGCACGCGGAGACGAGGATGTATTCCCGAGTTCCACCCAAAGGGTGTACGTCTCGTTTGGAGAGGTGTGCGCAACCACAACAGGTTAGCCGCAACGCCACAAAAGGCTCACCTTATTCTCCTGATGAACTCAACCACAAAAGGTTGCGAGTTCACCTTCCACTATTGATCCCCTTTTGGGCGGAGATCGAATCCCTTACAACAATCTTGAGGCACACACCCACAACTTAATTGGGGGCTCCCAAGTCTTGAGGCACACACCCACAACTTAATTGGGGGCTCTCAAGTGACCACAAAAGGTCTTGACCACAAAAGGTCTTGGCCACAAAAGGCCGGCCACAAAAGGCGTCTAGGGTCCAATGACCCAAGAGTAACAAGCTCACAAGTAACACCACCACGAATCCTCGTGGAGGGCTCAAACCGATGCAAATGCAATGGCAAGAGCACACGAAGTGCTCAAGTCCTTCACTCTCAAATTCCAACAAAGCAACAAATGCTTATGGGGGAATAAGAGAGGAAGAACAAAGAAAACCACAAAGGAGTCAAATCCTTCACTCTCAAATCCCACCAAAAGCAACTAATGCTTATGGGGGGAGAAGAGAGGAAGAACAAAGAGAAGAACCACAAAGGAACTCCAAGATCTAGATCCACTAGGTTCCCTTCACTTAGAGGAGAGATGGATTGGTAGGATTGTAGATCTAGATCTCCTCTCAACTTTCCCTAAAGAATATGCAAGAATCTATGGAGGGATTGAGAGGGAAGTGAGCTTTCCAAGGTCAACAATGGAGTAGGAGAGAGAGGGAAAACCTGCTGCCTTGGATGAGCTGAGGAAGAAGAAGGGGAGGGGTATTTATACCTCTCCAGGAAATATAGCCGTTGGCTGTTTCGAAACTCGGAAATTCCGGTATAAGTGAGACTCGGAAATTCCGGTCAACCGGAAATTCCGAGTCCATGAAATTTCCGAGCTGAAATTCCGGCTGGAGTCAGAACCAAAACCAAACTTTCCTTAGCCGTTTTCGCGAGGCTCTTTGAGGGCAACTCGGAAATTCCAGGTCATCAAAATATCCGACCACAATTTCCGGTTGAGTCCAGCACCTCTTTTCCTTCTTTCCTTAGCCGATTTCTTGGACGAGTTGGGGAACCGGAAATTCCGGTGGAACGAAATATCCGGCCCCAATAATCCGGTTCAGAACAGCCAAACTAAAACCGCTATAACTTTTGCAAATGAACTCCGAATGAGGTGAAACCAACTTTGTTGGAAAGATAGCGACGAGCACAGGGCTACAAAAAGTGGAAATATTGCATCCCATAAATAGAGCAAAGTCACCACACATGGCAAGGTGTGGGACTTTCCTCATGGTCGAACCGGCAATATTTCCGCCACCGAAAACGCAAGAAGTTTGCCAAAGTAAAACCGTTTTCGAAGCACTTGGGCTTGTCATGAGGAACACGACAAGCACCAAAACCCAACATCCAAAATACAACAAGATGAACGAATGAAATCCCGATTTGGATGATCTAGAGCTTGGCATGAAGATGAACCAAGCTCTAATTCCTCACATGGATAAAAGCCAAATAAGAACCAAGAAATATGATATGCCAAGTATGCAAAGGTTTGAGCTCTCCACAAATATGCGATCAAGTTACTCACTCGAGAGCCCCTCTTGATAGTACGCCTATCTATCCTATAACCCGGTCTCCACAAACTACATGAGACCGGTAGAAAAGAAAACCTATCAAGATCATACCTTTGCCTTGAGCATTCCACTTGAGCTAGATGATGACTATCTTGATCTCTTCAAGTGGATCTTCTTTCTTGATTGCGCGTCCAAGCACATGCTTGATGAAGACTTCTCCAAATACTCCCCCATACACATAATGGGAGAGTCTCGCTAAGCTCCGTCTTCATGTATCCATCGCAAGCACCAAGCATAGGATATCTTCAAGAGTCTTCTCTTGGTCTTGCACATCTCAACTTCAACACATGACCATCCACCATATACATCATGGAATGGAACCTTGGTCATCAAATAAGCTTCAAGAGTCCAACACATGAACTCCACTATTCTCATGGACACGATCTATAAGATATCTCAATGCAAGCATTAGTCCATAGAGATTGTCATATAATTACCAAAACCACACATGAGGGAAAATGCTCTTTCACTAGGGTAGCCATGACGCCATTCAGGAAGGAATGGTGTCACCAGAGGTGGCACCGCGTCTGTGTCGGCCGAGCCAACAAGGATTTCTCCCGCAAAAACCCTGTCTGCAACCCCGAACGATCCGTAGCAAAGGAGCCCGCAAGACCGAGGCCTCGCCACCACCCGACTCACCACCCGACAACGTGCGCCACCACGGACATTGAACCACCATCGTCGTCGTCGCACCCAAGCAACCGTCACAAGGACGGCAGGAGGGAGGTGAGGAAGGGATTGTACCGGAAACAACAGAACCGCAGCCGTGCGGGAGGGAACTACCTCCACCGTCGAAAACGGTAGTCGACCGGACACAGCTGCAGAACATACCAGTCCCCGTTAGATTCAGCCGTGCCCGCCTGGCCCGTGAAGCCCCCGCGGGGGCACACCAATTCTAATAGGGTCCGGCCAAGCCCACCTGGGCCCGTAAAGTCCACAGCCGCGCTGCAACAGGCCGGCCACCGTCTGTTGTCCCTGCACATCGCCTACCCCTCCTCACCGTCACGGCCGAACGCCCTGCAAAAAGGTGAGCTCGTTTCGACCCGGATCGGCGCGTCAGCCCCGCCTGGGCCAACAGGGCTCGATCTGGGCAACTAGGGCGCCGATCTGGGCAACCAGCCCAGATCTGGCACCCAAGCCGAGCTTACCACCTGCAGCGCGCCGCCGCCCACCTTGCTGCGCCGCCCCGCAGTTCAGCGCGTGCTGCCGCCGTCACGCCGCCTCCCGGCCGAGGCCGGAGCTTCGCCGCCCGAGGAACACCGCCGCCAAGCAAGGGGAGCCCCGCCTCCACCCAGTTCGGTGCGGGTAAGGACATGCCGCCGCCGTCGGCGCCAACCAGGACGCGCCCGGTGGCCTCTGCCGACGGCGACGACGAGGAGAGCTAGATAGGAAGGAGGCCGAGTGAGGGGGCGCAGGGGCCACTACAAGAAAATCGACACCTAGAGACACTCTAATTTAGACGCTTGTGTATTCGTCTTTACCTGAAAATCCACCCTGTGAATAAAGACGACTTTTAAGACGTTTTGCGTATCGTCTCTCATCGTGAGCTCGCACTCACCAAATGAAAAAATATTCCCACCTAAAGATCCATTTTCCGCCAAAAGATAACTAAATATTCCCACCCAAATAATCTAACTTAACCGCCCGTGGCCATCGCAAAGTATCTTGCCCATGTTCCACCACCAAGGCACGAACAGATCCATCTAAAACAACACGAATGTGTTCGTAAAACCTAGCGCCGCCGCTTCTAGATCCACCGGCGAACATTGCACAGTGGCTGGCGGCGCCTCCCTCTCCTATCCCCTATGGCATCCCTCCGCCGGTGGAACTTGATCTTCATCCAACCGAGAAAGCTTATGCCATATTTTCTAAAAAAGAAAGTTGATGCCTCGCTCCATGGAGACTCGATCCAGCTGGCCTCATGCGACGGTGCCCTCACCTTACTGCTGCATCTTCCTCCTCTACCCTTCACGAGGGCTCGCAGCCAGCCCACTCCATCCAGTAAAGGCGCCACTGGTATGTCCTTCTCCCAATGTGATCTCATCCTGGGACGTTCTGTGTAGATGTGTTTGGAATATTCAATGGCACTGGATAATGTTTGCCAATGTCTGCAGACTCCACTCGGTTAATGCTTGCTAGATGACCGGAAGATGGCTATTTCTTTCTTTTTGTTTAACCAAACTAGTTGTTAGTTCAATTCATATGGTTTGGACTCGGACAACTCTTTTCTGACATGATATCATTAAGATCAAATGAAATTCGATGATATCACGTTCTAAAAATATCTATGCATATCTGCTTTGAAGTCATTGTAGTAAAGTTTGTTATTTATCCCGTTTGCTTGTTTATTTTTCAGGGAAGGGAGTTAGATGGGAGGGAAAACATGATGAATTTTGCCATCTACAGAAGAGCCGAGGAAATGTATGATGACATATCTTTTGTTCACACTGGATGCACAAAGTCTGGATATCGTTTGACAATTATTATTTTCTTGCGAACTTGCCATGTGTTGTAGTTGGAAGCTAGGATTTTTACTTCATGTAAACTTCACTGATTCAATGAGGTTTGACCACCGTTTCTTTCTGCCCTATATACATGCAGATAGAGTGTTGCATGAATTTACTAAGATGAAGTTTGTCTCTGTTTCCGGTTCACTGCTACAACATGCCATCAGGTTCCTGAAGCTGAGCTAAAATAGCTCTTTTGATGAAGTTTTGTTACTGACCAAAATTTGAATGCACAAGGTACCAAACCTCCACCAGATTTGTCCCTGTCTCATTGACTCATATTCTCTGCTAGATGCAATACAGACTGCGTTACATTTGTTTTTATAGAATCTGGTAGTGCGTTGATTGTTTAGATGAAAAGAAGAGGAAATGGGCATCTGTCATGCAATGGAACATCAAATTAGGCTGTATACTACAGGTATGTGTACTAATACTTTGTATTTCTGTATGATTCACCTTATCTTAAGCCACTAAACTTAAATGTGGAACTGTAGCATATTCATTTACAAGTGTTATTTGTTCTCTTACAGTGAAACCATTTTGATTGGTACTTCCAATTTTTTCACTTATATCCTTGTATTGAACTACTTGGAGGTTGGAGTACTTAGTAAAATTAATTTTATTTCTCACTCATTTTTCTGCAGCTTGCACCTGCTGATTATAATGCAGAGGAAACCATTGATAAACTCAAGTATGTGAATCGTGCAGACGGAACCATCAATACACTCAAATATTATGATATGTAACAGATTAAGTAATTAATATGCCACAAGCACTCCTTTTACTTTTCTTCTAAAAGTTAGTTATCTATGTGCAAGTTTGCAATTTGGCAACTCGTCAAATTTATTATGTAATATTTGTGTGTAATTGTTTTCCAGGGAACACTAATATATTTTGTAAAGGATGCTTGCGGGTTGTTTGATGAAAATAAATGACCTCGACAAATGCAGTGGACTTGGAGATTACATTGGATGATATCTGCAAATGCAGTGGACCTTGAGAAGATATTTGATGTCGGCATGTATAGATAGTTCTACTATTAGGGACAGAAAAATACGAAAACATATGTAAATTTGTATAATTTTTTCAAGTGTGTTTGCACTTTGTGGATGCTTGAAGCTATCTTCAACCTCATTTTCTCTTGATAATGTAATTATTTTTCCCATAGCTGATTCTGTGTGTGGGTCTTCTACTTGTATGTAGATCAACTCTAGTTTTTACTATGTGATGAACCATGAGGACATTCTGCTCTGCCAAATAATATTTTTATAGCAATAAAATAAAATTAAAATTGATCTCACTGGTTTGATGCAAAATAAAGATATCACCATATTAATTTGAGACGCAATAGAGCATTGCTAGGGATTGTAGAGACGTCTTCATAATCCATATGTCAAAGCGTCTTTAGACCCATAGAGATGCAATATGAGCGTCTCACCTTTTGTAAAGACGCATGGCAAAGCGTCTTTAGGATCTTTGTGACGATGGATAAGGAGACGTTTCAGAGACGTTTTACTGATGCGACTCTATGTTGCCGTAGAGATGAAATAAAGCGCCTCCAACCATTAGATTAGGCGTCTCTACGTGCCTAGTTTGTTGTAGTGGGCGCGCGCCGCCGCCTCGGGGGGCGGGGGCGCGTGAGAAGAGGAAGAGGGGCGAGGAGGGAGGGAGGAGGCAGCGTGGGCTTGCCGGCGGCGGCGCTGGTGACGGTTCAGTTACAGAAGCTGGGGACAAAATTGAGACAACACAATGCATACAGATGAAGATGTGAGATATGGTTAAGCCCTAGTTTGGCAGCGCAATTTTTATAAAACTAGAGTATTGGAAAATCAAAGTATTCCATTGGCAGGCAGACGAATACTTCAGTTTTCTCTCCTTTCTCAGTTTAAAAAAAAATGAGGTAGACCTCTTTCTCAAATACTTCAAAAATATAGTTTTGAAGTATACTTCAGTTTTAAAATCACGTTATTTATTGGGTCCAAACATTTTTAAGTATTCAATACTTCAATTTTTTCAGAAACTGAAGTATTCGATGCCTTCAAAAATACTTTGTTCCCAAGCGGAGCCTAACTTGACAACACAGTTCAGTGCTCAAGTAATCCCAAAATGGTCTTGGGAATTCCATCCTGGTCTTCCAGTTTATAGGAGGAAATGAGACGGAAGCTTAGAAAGACTTGTGCACTATGCTAATGCATCCACTAAGCTTCTCCCAGGAATAGTAAAAGTATTGCAGATTCAGTAACCATCTGCGTTGAAAACCAAGCTAAGCAAGAATCAAGCAATACATTTTTACCTATACCGCTCCTACTGGGCCCATCCCTGATAAATAGGCCGCTAGCCCATTCAGCCGGAGCAGGCCGAAAGCCCAGCGCTTCTAGTTCTCGAGCGAACCTGCAAGGCTGCAACCCAGTTTGGGTCCTGACCCTGTAGGCCGCGCCTCGCCCGATCCGCCGTAGCAACGGCGCATCAGCTCGACTCCTGTCGCCGCCGCCGCCGTCGACGTCGTCGCCGCTGCGCCTCGCGCGTCTCTATGTCCGCAGTACATCCCCTCTCTCGCTCCCTGTCTCCCCCTCAGTTGCTTCGTTGCGTAGCTTCACTTCCCCGTGCTCGTGGAGGCCGGCTGGATTGATCCTCCACTCCTCCTCCTCCTCGCACATGGGAGCTCTTTATTTTAGAACGAAAACATTTATTTCTCCTGGCATCTGAAATATGTCTTCATTGTTAACATCCTTAATTTCATGCTGCACGGCGTAAGCTTATGCCATATTCTTATTTTCCAGATCGCATAAGGACAGTCAAGAACCCAAATGGTTTCCTCACAGGAAGGTGATTTCATCTTTTTCTTTGTTTCTCCCGAAGCCTTAACAGTACTACTTGCTATAGTGCCGAATGTACCTTGAAACTTATTTTATCAGTGTAAAAAAACATGTCATGGTATTTCTAGAGTAATCATCTGCATACAAAGCACTTCATATTGACACCATCCATACTTATTCTTGCATCTCACACGCCGAATCGTTGATGCATCCAAATTGACTTGTATGTACATCTGTTTTTTTTTTGCGGGAAGAGTTCTCTGTACCTATGTTGATAGCATATTGTTTAGAACAATTGGTTTCCACACTTCACATTGACACCACGCATATACCATTTTGTGACCCTTTGGTTCACATTAACCTAAGGTATTGCAGTCTGATTTGGCTAAACATCCCCTTGTTATATTATATATCTGAAAGTGTTCTTCTGTGTGGCTCTACCCAGAGGATACGTTTTCCTTCTCTTCCAAGGATGGTAATAGGCTGTGCGCTCTCTTTCTGCGTCAGCAAGGTCTTGTCAAGAAGAAGCGAAGGTCTATGCTTGCTGTCCTCCCCTATTTACAATTTTACATGTCCCCACTCCCTCTTACTTGCACCTTACATATATTTTTGTGTTCTATCTATGCAGATGGCTGGCCTCGTTGAATCCTGAATCAGGTGTCCCCTTCAAACTTAAGCGGCCAAAGTTTCTCAAAGACGTGTAAGTATTATACTATCTTTGCTAATTATTTCTTGCTCTAAACCAGGTGCGGTATGGTATTACAGCTGATGGAGCTGCATATTTCTCATTTGAAAACAATGTCCACTAATATATTTGAGTTACTTCTACTCCATGCTTGAAGAATTCCTGCCAAAAGATTCTACAGAGCAAAACTCACTCTTCATGTATGCGCCAAAAATAATCCACAGTCTGAGCCACGAGTCTTGGGCATTTGGTCTTATTTTGTAAAAAATGACAAACCACCAGTTTTTAAGTCATTTTGCTTCTATTAATAAGGTTATTACTTAAGCATTATAAAATAATCTCTGTTCTACAGCTACTTGGCTGAATCGGATATCAGGACTGATGAAGTAAGTTGTTCATACTTCCACAGAACTTGCAGCTTACAGTTTTTAATTTTGTGTATTCACCTTATTAATGTTGCCTGCATAGGTAGCCACTTGTCTGACCCGTTGAGTTTATGTAAGGATGAGTGATCATAATCATATTTCTAGTGGTACAAGTAGTAAGAGAGCATTTAGCAGATTTAATATGTTGCGTGATCAAATATGTTGCTTCATGTGAACCTCACATCAAGGGGATTAGGCATTGAAAGAAGTAGAGAGACTATAGTCTGAGACATAAGAAAACATTGTAGAATTACCTGGTTGATAATCCACACTTTGCTAGCTCTATCAGTTTCATTGTAATCACTAATCACCTGACTTAATCCTGGAGATATACCCTAGAGTAGCTGTAAGAGAACTTATATTTAGTACATTGCATGCAAGACATCTCTTGATACATTGTCTCGTTACTCGTTACCATATCTACATCGTCTTGTTACCATATCTCAATTTGCCTACTTTCTTTATTATGATACTCTCATAGTGACTACTTTACCCTGTCTTGTGTTGTTTTAGTTAACATCCATGTAGCAAAACATGCCAGTAACTGTGCTCTGTGCATCTTAATAGATAAATTTGTATTCCAGGTTACCAGTGAGAGAGTAAGCTGTAACATCGAAAAAAGTTTTGGTTTGCAAACGAATTGCTACAATCACCATATAGTTCTGGATGGTCTCGAGCTTTTGAAGTTGCAAAAAAAGAAGGATGGCTCTCTCTGTCCAGAAAGCATGAAGATCATGCACTGTACAATCAGCAAATTAAGCAATGGAGCACTTGATTCAGTGGCTAATATTGTCGCCCACAATGGCACTAGCTTCAGGAAAATTAGGCCTTCAATGATGAAGATCGTGAAGGACCACCTTCCAAAATACTTGGCCGAGTTGGACAGTGAAAACAAAAAGATTCTATTGTCTGGCATTTTAACAAGTCCATGCGGCTATCGATGTGATTCTGTCTGCCTTGCAACACCTGTTTCACCAATGCTTCTGACATCTATAAGCGAAACTTTAGCTGGGCTGGATGGAATTTCCCAGCAAGCTGCTATTGCAATCAATCGAAAGCTCATAAGAAAATCATGCCCCCTGAAATTCCTGCATGTTTCTCGAACTTCCAGCAGAAGCCATCTTCTTAACTTGATAAGGGGACGGTGTGAAAGTATGATAGCGAAGCTTCAGGAAGGCAATGATCTTCCAAAGAACTTCGCAAAAGCGCTGTCAGTGATGAAACTATATCAGAAACTAGCACTAAGGAGCATGGATATCTCACAGTCAAAGTTCTTCCCCTTTCCGCGTGTAACTATGTCACTGCAGCAAGATATTCTGAATGCTCTTTGGTCGCTACCAGATGTCAATACTAATGATATGAAGTTGCTGCGTTCCATTATGGGTCAAGTTTCTGAAGTTAAGATGGCATCATTCAAAGCAAGTGTGAGGAGGTACTTGACAGAATGCTTGTTTGAGTGTGATGATGGTAATTTACCAGATTTGGCAATACGTGCAATCGGTTTCTTAGTTTGAATGTCTCCTAAGTGCCAGCAGGTTGTTCTCATAGAAGAGAAAAAGGAAGTTGAAATAGATGCTGTCTTGGATTTAAGCAGACGCCTCAGATCTTTTGCACGTGGTGCCACAGAAGAATGCCTGAGTGATGACGAATTTAGCTTAGAGAGTAGCTGCAGCGCAGATAACGATTTTGTATTCACTGGGAGCAACTACTCCAGTTTTCGTTCGCAGCAGCACATGGATGAGGGCTCCTGTTCAAATTTTATGATCAACGGTGCTGAAGATTCTGAATGCGTGGGTGGTGGTGAACATTATGAAGACAATGAAGCTGCTGGTAGTATGGAGAATCCTAGTTTGAAGAAGGACAATGTGAAGATGATTAGATGCTTTGAAGATCTCTCTGCAGTATGTGATGACACTGCAAGTACCACAGACAAGTTTATTGGACAAATTCTTAAGAACATGTTGACTGAAGATAAGATGGTTGATGAACTCACCCGATGTTATCTTGGAGGCAGTTATAATTCTGAAGATCGCCAAGGTACAGTCTGAAACCACCAGTAAAAAAAATTTACTTGCTTTTTCCGTTTTCAGTCTGCGATCCCCTTGTAAAGTAACAAAACTTTTTGCCATAGTTCCTGAAGCGAAGAACCAAAAAGCCAACATTGTGATGAATGCTGTCCAGGCTCTCTTGGCCAATCTGCCAAAAAGGTCTTTTCCCTTATTATCTCCTCCCTCCCTCCACTGTGCACATGACAGTTTAATAGCTTGTTGTCCTGTGCGCAGCTCCATGGACAAAGTTAAAAGGATACTGGATGGTGCTGAGTAGCTAGGACGATCAGTCTTCAAGTACGTTTATTGGCTTCTGAACCTGTATTTTTTTCCTTTGCATATTCTTCTCTAGGTATCACCTATAAATTTGTACTGAAATCTTTGCACATTCTTTATAGCGGACCCGCACTTAAAATTGGCAGAGTCCCCGTGTATAGTGCAAACCACTGAATCGATTCATTTGCACACACGGTCTAACATGAAATATCACAACAAAGTATAAATTATTACACGAGATCCAGTACTTAGGAAAAATATTCATTACAAGTTTGCATAGCACGAGGCTAGCTTTGGAAGACTAAAACAACAGAATCTTTTATTCTTCATGGAGTCCCCATCATCATCATGTGAAACATGTTGGTTGAAGATTCGAAACCCTCAAATGAATTCTCACTCGTCGTAGGAACAACCTGCAACAGGAAATATGTTGCAACAAGGTGGATCAGAACCATATAAAATGGAACTGGCAAATGACACTCTGTGGACACTTAGTGAAATAACTCTACAATCCTACATGCATATTTGGCTAGTGGAGTTCAAGGCTAATTTGCAGAAAGCCAATTTTTCCTAACTCTTCTGAAAACACTTTTCTTCTAATCGAGATGCACTGTCTCATCTACCCTTGTTCACCCTTCAAGTTTTACTTCAGAAGTTGGAATGTTGGGATACTCTGTTGACGTTCTTGATCAGCTGCTCAGAATTGTCTGTAACTGGGGACACGGCTAAGTACTTAGTTTGACACTCTCGACAGATTGTGTGCGTTCACCATTAGACTTAACCAACCCAAACTATCCCCACACTCCAATAGTGATAGGAGAAAAGAAGAAGGTTAAGACGAGATCCTTCAGAAGCATTTTCCCACCCCATGGTGATGAACTTGGGCAAATAAAACCATTCTGCATATACTCTTCAAGTTGCTTCTTGAGTTCTTTCAATTCATCAGAGGCCATTGGGTAACGTCTTTTAGCAATTGGTCCTGTACCCGGTTTTAGTTGAATGAGGAATTCTACATCTCTATCGGGTGGCATTCCCGGTAGTTCTTCTAGAAAAGCATCTGAAAATTCATTTACTATAAGGACATCACCTAGGCTAACCCCCTTGAGAGATATGAGCATTATGAACTTGAAGCAAGAAGAGTTCAGAAACCCGAGGCAGGGGAACATGACACTTAAGGAGTATATGGATGACTTCCATGCATTGTCTCGTTATGCTACTGAAGACATTGACACTGATGGTAAAAGGAAGGCAAAATTCCTCAAAGGGCTGAGTGCCGAGCTAAATATTCCTTTGACAGTCACTTATGCCCCGAACTATCAGGCCCTCCTGGATCAAGCTATAATACTGGAAGATAGCATCAAGAAAGCTGAAAGTAGGAAGAAGAAGCTGAGTATCAACAAGCATCATTCTGAGCCTTCATTCAAGAAGCATTTTCCTCATGATGTAAACCATGGTCATAAACATGGGAACCACCCTAGGGGAGGAAGCAGCCATAAACATCATGGTCATAACAATAATGGTGGATTCAGAGGAAACAATGGAGGCCACAAGGGAAATGTAATGCTGGCCATAACCATAACTTTGGACAGCATCGCCCAAATCCAGAACTTAAGAGACCTCAGCCAGATCACCTGTTTCAAGTGCAAGAACAAGGGACATTACTCAAATGAATGCCCCGAGAAAAAGGTTGACGAAGCTGTAAAGCCCAACCCTTTCCAAAAAGGACATGTGAACCACGTCAACGTGGAAGAAGTATTTGATGAACCCGATGCTGTGATTGGTACGTTTTTGCTCAATTCATGCCCAACATAGTTTTATTTGATACTGGAGCATCGTATTCATTCATTTCAAGAGTTTTTGTAAACAAACATGGGTTTGCTGTTGAAAACATAGGGAGCCCTATTAGATTAAGTTCTCCTGGCGGAGCAATGATAGTAACTTCCGGGTGTAGACAGTTAAACCTGAAGATTGGAAAACATCAGTTTATTGCGGACTTGATCATCTAGAAACCCAAGGCTTGGATGTTATCTTAGGAATGGATTGGATGACTCGTTTTGAAGGAATCATAGATTGTGTAAATAGAACTATCACTCTCACCACCCCGGAGAAAAAGAAGATCAAGTTCAGATCAAAGTTCGAACTGAAAAAAGTTAGGCTTAATTCTCTCAAGGGGGTTAGCCTAGGTGATGTCCTTAGGGCGTCTCCAATGTGGTTTTAAGCTCGGTCATAAGGCCTCTAAGGTCGACCATAGCGAATCATAAGCATTGTGAGACCCGACCTTAGGCGCAGAATCCTTGTGGTCGACCTCATCGGTATGGCTCGGTCATAGGAAAAAACATTTCTTTCTCGCTCCTCTTGTTGCAGCCCCGCCGCTGAACTGCTTCCCGTGAGCTTGGGGATAAGCACAACGATGACCACTGTAGGCCACCTGAGCCGCAACGACGACGTCCTGGACGCCACCGTCCGTAGTCGCGTCAACCACGCCCCGCCGCGTACACCCCGAGGACCATGGGCCCAATCTTGACGCCGGCGTCGACCTCGCTGGCTCGTTGTTGCGGGACGCACTGCTGGATTTGGGATGGCGGAGCTCGTAGAACTCCAACCCGTGAAGCCATAGGTAGCCGAAATCAAGGCCAACCCCGGCAGCAAGAGCACTACGGGGGGCGACCTGGACCTGGGAGGCGGTGGCAGGAGCACTGCGGGCGACGACCCGGACCTGGGCGTAAGCGGTAGGCGAATCGAGGTCAACCACAACGACGGCAGGCAAAATTGAGGCCAACCGCGGCGGCGGCATGTGAAACTGGGGCCTCGCACGGCGGTGATCCAGAACTGGGACCGGCGGCAGCCGGAATCGAGGGCCATGCGTTCTGTCCATGGATGCGAACATCACGGAGACGCTTCGTCCATGGATGCAGATCTCAAGGGGAACCATCGCTCTGTGCAGGCGAGGTGCATGGAGAGAGCGGGCTGAGGTGCGGATCTCGCCAGCTTCGTTGAAGACAGGAAGAGGAACAGGGAAGAAAAAAATTCACGTGGGCTCCACCTTATGGCTCAAGGCAGGTCTTAAGCATTGCAGCCGTTTTGATCTGCTATAGCACTTGAGGTGGGGTCTACCTTAAGATCGACTTAAGAATTAAACATTGGAGACGCCTTTATAGTAAATGAATTTTCAGATGCTTTTCCAGAAGAGCTACCGGGAATGCCACCCGATAAGAGATGTAGAATTTTCCTCATTCAACTAAAACCGGGTACATGACCAATTTGCTAAAAGACGTTACCCAATGGCCTCTGATGAATTGAAAGAACTCAAGAAGCAACTTGAAGAGTATATGCAGAATGGTTTTATTCGCCCAAGTTCATCACCATGGGGTGGGAAAATGCTTCTGAAGGATCTCGTCTTAACCTTCTTCTTTTCTCCTATCACTATTGGAGTGTGGGGATAGTTTGGGTTGGTTAAGTCTAATGGTGAACGCGCACAATCTGTCGAGAGTGTCAAACTAAGTACTTAGCCGTGTCCCCAGTTACGGACAATTCTGAGCAGCTGATCAAGAACGTCAACGGAGTATCCCAACATTCCAACTTCTGAAGTAAAACTTGAAGGGTGAACAGGGGTAGATGAGACAGTGCATTTCATGCCATGGATGTCTCGATTAGAAGAAAAGTGTTTTCAAAAGAGTTAGGAAAAATTGGCTTTCTGCAAATTAGCCTTGAACTCCACTAGCCAAATATGCATGTAGGATTGTAGAGTTATTCCACTAAGTGTCCACAGAGTGTCACTTGTCAGTTCCATTTTATATGGTTCTGATCCACCTTGTTGCAACATATTTCCTGTTGTAGGTTGTTCCGACGACGAGTGAGAATTCATTTGAGAGTTTCGAGTCTTCAACCAACATGTTCGCCTGTGCCACATGATGATGATGTGGACTCCATGAAGAATAAAAGTTTTCGCTATTTTACTCTTTCAAAACTAGCCTCGTGCTATGCAAAGTTGTAATGAATATTTTTCCTAAGTACTGGATCTCGTGTAATAATTGATACTTTGTTGTGATATTTCATCTTAGACCGTGTGTGCAAATGAATCGATCCAGTGGTTTGCACTATACACGGGGACTCTGCCAATTTTAAGTGCATGTCTGCTACATTCTTAGGTGTTGAGCCTTGCACGGTGCCGCAAATTAGGCCATTGAAATGAGATCATGACTTAAGTGGAACTCTTAGTTGGTCTGTTTTGTTTAATGGGGGAAAAACATGCATGTAGTAGACATTTGTTATGCCATATCATTCTAGAAAGCTAGCAGACGTTCTCTTATGAATCCTGTAATTAACTATCTTTGTGCACTACGACATGTTTAAAACCGATGACATTGAAATGACTAGCCTGTTACAAAACTGATCGTGTTTTTCATTTTTCACTGCTCTATTTGAAGTGTCAACTATTCCAAAATCTGACACATAATTAAGACTTATTGTTGGCTTATCCATCATTTTTTTTGTTCATTCTCCTTTGGTTTCATGAATTATACATTTAACAATTGTTGCCGGAATTTCTCTGCAAAACATTTATTTCATTATCTGGCATTTACTAGTTCAGGAGAACCTTATTAGTATGAGTAAATTGAACTATGGGTACAACATCTTTTGAGGTGGGTGCAACCAAGTATGGAGCTTTACAACCATTTGTTTCGGCTAATTGTGCTTACTCAGCACCGCCGATAAGGACAAGTTCGAAGACTCGTGGCAGATTGCTGCGCCTTAGGCACCCTCAGGGGCTCGCAAGGGCACATCTTCAGTCATGCTCAAAGCCTGGAGGCTTTGGAAGTGGCGCAATGCGATCATCTTCGATGGTGCACTGCCCGACCCTGCTGGCCTGCTTGACACCATAAAGGCGGAGGCCAGATTGTGGATGGTGGCTGGAGCGCCGAGCCTTGCGTCGCTACTACCACCAACATAGCTTGTATGGTGTGCGCTTAATCTCTGGTATTCCCCTCTTGGGCTTGTAACAACTCTCTATCAATTAACTGAAATGCAAAGTCTTTTCGTTTTCTCAAAAGAATGTGCTCCCGATCCATGGACTTATGCAGGCTAAAGTTTGTAGTATTACTTTTATATGGTACGTTGCCAGGCATCGTGCCAAACACGTCAACTTGTCAAGGTAACATAATCTGTTGCTGTGGAGCTCGGTCTTAACGGTTACTCTGCATATGTGGTGACTTGTGCTATGTGTCTTGTTGCTTGCTCACAGTTCCGATCTATATTAGAGTAAGATGTCTTTCCACCTGGCCTCATACAGAAACTGCATAACTGCTCAAACCTGCAATTGTTTTTAACACTGTGCTAGTTGAAATTGTTCTTTGGTCTCCTGTATTCATAATGCTCCCAGCAAGTTCTGAATATGCTACGCAAACAAATTTTCCTTAGAATTTGTGGATTATAATCTCTTATTACAAATGAACTTTGGACTTGCTGGACCATGCAAACATATGGTTGTTTTACCTTAACTTATACTGAAGAACTACGTAATGATGTATTGATGATGTCTACACTGTAGCAGACATATGGTGTTGGCATCTCCATTGATTTATCTTTCTGTACAAACTTATCATATTCTTAAGATATCTGTCAGTTGCCACAGGTCCTAGATGTAGCCTTGAATGGGATATTACTGTTACGTTAATTAGTACTCCCTCCTGTCCATAAAATGTGTCGTGACTGTACTTTTAAGTTGTACGTGAAGTGCTTGTTTCGTCCGACAGTTTTTTTGAATCGGAGGTAGTATGTTTTAACTTTCTCTACAGGAGCATAAGCCAAATAGTTGCCCAGAATAAAGAGAATATGGTGTGTGAACTACAGGCTGTAATATAATACAGGAGCATATCATTGATGTATCCGATTCCAAAGGAAAACCCTGTGGGTGTGTTGTTGCTCAAGTGCTACTATGGCAGAGGAATCTGTAAGATTTTCCTTGCTATTTTGATGCTTTCGTGAAAGTTCGTTCACAAAGAAGATTCAAAATGGAACAGTATTTTTCTCTCACAAGATACAAATTTCTTAAATTTGGAGTAGATTATTGTTACTGTGATGTATAATAAAGTTGATATTTAGCTGAAATCAATAAGATCCTTATCGCTGATTGGCTTATGAATTCTTACTTAGCTTGCTCCTTACATCTCAACATGATTCTGTGACTGTAATTCATTCTTTAGAATCGAATACTTGGGGTAGTTGAGGAACAAATCGAGCAGACTTTGCCAATGGTATTAAAGAATTACAAGTGCCTTGATGAGCTGGTTATTTGAATGATTTGAATTGCACGATCCTTTCTCATTTTTGTGGGAATTAAACTGTTTGGTACGGTATATATATTCTTTCTTTCCAACGAGATCTAGTGAAAAACAATTTGGTGGCCTAGCTAGATCCCTCACCACCTGCTACTACTGTTGTCCGCATCGGTCACCAACCGCCGCTGATCGCAAGTCTGATCAGAGTCAGACGGCATTTCGACATTTTGTGCCCGCCTTTTGGTGATTTTTTACGCATTCCGATGCCCCAACTAAACCCACCATCCAACCAGTGATCCCTAGCAGCAAGGAATATAATCTTTGTGCGTTAGCTGGAGCCTGGAGAGCCTCAAGGCCACCACGCTGGTAGCTGATTAGACAACTAGTTTAAGCACCAAATGGCCGCTTGGACATGGTATAACTTATGCTAAGCCCTGCTGCAATCGTAGTGGTTAGGCACTCACCAAGCAAGTATTTACACTTCGCACCCCTATCTGTTTTCTTAGAAAACACACCGCAGAAATCTCATACTGATATTTATCAAAGAAAATAGTTGGTACAAAAGAGATATAACTCTACGTAACATGAACATTATAGAATAAAAATACATTGAAACTCATACAGGTCGTCTTCTTCTCCGATTGTTAGACGACCGCCGGAGTTTGAAACATGCACTTGCCAAGGAACAAAAGATTAGGCCACTACAAACGTCCTCGCAAATCAATATGTTGAAAACCGCAATAACTACTCGCCGTGAAGAACAAGATGGAACATCAGCTGCCCCCCCCCCCCCCCCCCCCCCCCCCCCCCCAAAGAAGCACATATTTGCAATCCTCCACCAACAATTCAGATGATGGGAGAAACCGAAGTTTACCATAGACCCAAAAGGTCAAAAATATCCCATACCCCATCATAGAACAACGAACAACTTTCCTTGAATGAAACACGAACGGTCGGAGATCTAATGAAAACCAACATACCTGACAACACCTATCCTAACTAGCCTTTCGCCAACTCGAAAAGCATTCCCGAGGCAAGAAAAGCCCTGAGATAGCTTATTCCAATGTATCATCATCGCCACCACCTCCCCCATACCGCTAGGAAAACAAAAACCTAACTCTAACTTAACAAACCCTGCAACAACACCGTCCCTACAAAAACTTGCAACAGCACCAAGTGCGGCTCTAAGGTCCTCATCTCCTCTCTCTCCGCCAGAGCGGCAAAGAAAGGAGAAGGAAGTCCGTTGATTTCCAGTCGGAAAAAAAGGAGGCCAGAGTATCTTTCTTTCGGAACGACCCAAGAGAAAGTTCCCGTATTTGGATGGACATCAAAACATTGTCACCAACCTGACTTGATCGTATATGCTCAAATCGAACCCAAACTAATACTACCTCTGTTTTTTAATATAAAATGTTTTAGTCTTTTTCCACATTCATATGTCTAAACTCATTTTTATGTGTATCTAGCCAATATGTGTAATAGGTAAAACATTTTATATTAAAACATTTTATGTGTATCTAGCCAATATTTCTTTGAGAAGTACACTCGTACACTACTACTTAATGTCCCATACTCACGGTGCATTCAAGCTGAGGTTGAAGTACGAAAAGGCCCACGAGAGCCCATTTGCAAAGGGCACCCACCCCACCCACCAACCCCCTGAAACATTTTTGCAGCAAAAAGAGCAGCGAAACCACCAACAAACAAACCCAAGGAGAACTCGGTGCGCGAGAGGTGGGGCGGCGCCGAGCGAACCCTCCTCCTCCTCCGCCGTCGTCGCGTGATCATGGCCATGGCCACCTCCAGATTGCTCTGGGCCTCCCGCGCCGCCTCCTACCTCAAGATCTCCACCTTCCCCAGGGCCTTCTCCACCGGTAAACCTCTCCTCTCCATTCGCCACCTTGCCCGCACCTACTGTTCGCATCGCGCGTGCGTCTCGTGTGCTCTGCCGCGCGCGCCCCGGGATCACGGGTCGTCGGGGTTGGAGCGGCGCGATCTTGTCCTCGACGCCTATCTAAGGCCCGATTTGGGGAGATTTAGCGGTGGTTTCGGCGCGTCATAGTTATTTAGGGAGATGAGAGACTGGGGCGTAATGGCACCGCTTTTTTGTTCTGGCTGTTTTGGTCATTCCCCGGTGGCGGATTCTATCTTTTTCGTAAAAGGATCTTTGTCGCCGCTCTGCTTTTGCCGGATTCGGTGGTGAAGTTTAACGATTCTTGCCTTCGGATTTGTACTGCTGTGCCAGTTTTAGCAGAGTGACGATTCCTGAGATTCAGGATACCGCCGTCTGTTGTTTTGTTGATGTGATTCTCGTTAGATGCATTTGAAAACCACATAGTGGAAGTTTGGTGCATAAGCTATCATTCTTTATCTGGTGCAAAGTTTCAGAATGGTGTATGTGAAATGGTTTAGGGCTCTATAATCCATATAAAAATTTCTGCAATAGGCTTGCGAAAGCTATTTGGAAACAATGAATACAGATTAGGATCTGTTTACGCACTATCATATGCATGGAGTATTTAGTAGAGAAACGGATGAAATACCTTCAGTGCATAGTTCAGGGTCAACAATAATCTCAGTGGTATGGAACTTTTTTATATTCACACAGTTTAACTCATAAACTGCATTGCTGGTTGCAGCCATTCAGTGTTTAACACGCGTTCTGCCATCTTCCTTGTTTTCTCCCAGTGCTGAAGGATCTGAAGTATGCGGAAAGTCACGAATGGGTCAAGGTTGACGGTGATTCAGCGACTGTTGGGATTACAGACCATGCCCAGGTTGATATACTGATGCATTTGACCCCTGTGAATGTTTTTCCGTGTTAGACCTCTCATATGTGTAACTGTTCAGTTAGCATATGCTTATGTTGATAGTGAATTGTTTGGGCTTCCAGGACCATTTGGGTGACGTTGTTTACGTGGAGCTGCCAGAAGTTGGCACCTCTGTGACTCAGGGAGAGAGCTTTGGTGCTGTTGAAAGTGTGAAGGCAACCAGTGACATCAACTCGCCGGTATCTGGAGAGGTCGTTGCAGTTAACGAAGTACTTCATGAGACACCAGGATTGGTAAGTTTCAGCTCATCATAACCTGGCACTCATTGAGGAAATCCTTTGGTGGGGATTGAAGTGAGGTATGACCTGTATGCTGATTGTTCTTTTTTTTTCAACACAGGTCAATGCAAAACCATATGAGAGCGGCTGGATTATCAAGGTCAAGGTCAGTGATGCAGGTGAGCTCAACTCGCTGATGGACGACCAGAAGTACTCGAAATTCTGTGAGGAAGAAGAAAGCAAACATTGAGCAAATATGGGAGCTTCCGAACATCGAGAATATGCACTTTGACCGTTGTAGACTTCTGTAGTGTGCTGGTGTGCACTTTCTATCACCTGCTGTCTCAGCACAGGAAGGAGCAAAACATGGAATAAATGGCATTTGCCTACCCTACAAGGGCTTGCAAGATCCAAGATCTGTATATGACTTGAGTTCCTTTGTTTCCTTGTCATGATATCGTCTCTAATTTTAGCTTGCCTTAATTGATTGGTATTCAATATTCTTTCTGCATACTGATGATGGTGATTAGTGTTCTCCTGATCTATATGCTGGCAAAGTGGCACCACAGACTAATTCACAACAGTGGCAAATTCTTCGGAATCAGATTACATGATACCAAAACACACCCGACTAATTCGCATTAGTGTCAAACACCTCAAAATTAATTTTCAGCAGCAACCAATATGGCATCATAGCTCTGCAGTTCTAGCCGTGAACTGTCTTCAGATTACACAAGCAAGTATGAATCAGTTTGTCCAATCGGTCGACATTCAACCTTGTTGAGAATGTAGAATCATTAAGATGAAGAATAAGAGATATACATCTATAGTACATAGGATTTTTAATGGAAAATTCAGCATAGAATATCAGAAGAGCATGTACATATGGTTTACAGAAAACCCAGCATAGAAGATCAGAAGAATATGGTGCATTGGTGCTGGGCCTTATACCAGACTTTCTCCACAGAGCAACAAGTCCGCTAGAAACTTTCAGTAAACTTCAGCAACAAAACTAACATCAATTGCTAAACACAGTGATACGATACCAAACTATCTTAATAAAAGTTCAGATCAGAAACCTAAAAGATGGATAAAAAGGTGGCACTCATAATTGATATTTCAGTTTCAACAAGAAACTGCACAAAACAAGGCACCCAACCTACACGCCACAAGGACGAATAGTCTCTCTCACGCCTTGATGTTCCAGTTGTGTGCTGTTCGTGGCCCGGTAGTAATCCCCTTGTAGTATTGTGATGGCAGCTTTCCCTTGTTCCATTGTTTCACAAACTTGAGAAAGATATCACGAGCAGACTCTGAAGAAAGATCGGAGAAATATTTGCCCTTCTCTTCCTTCAACCAGGTTGCAAACTCATTGCTCTTTGCAAAGTAGTCGTCTTTGGATATTTCTGTGAAACCCTGTTTTAGCGAGAAACAAAAATGAAAGGCATGTCAATCGCTTCTGCATTAGCAAGGATATATGTACCTAACACTCTTAACAGGCACATTGAAATACAGGTGTTGCACACTTATTTCTTAACAGCCTACTACTTTTGATGAAAAATAGAGTAAAATGAGATGCAACTAACATCATATTCCAAGTGTACAAATTATTGTTCTCAAGATCCGTTCAGGGGTGTGAATACTACAATCCTTTCATCATAGACATAAAAAAAGCAGGGGATAAGGCAATGACTATTAAAAAAGCTAAAGCACCTAAATTACTATTTGCATTGAACGGTCCCAATAGATCTTACACTGCTATTACTCTATATACACAAACTATGGTTCTCAAGATCTGTCAAGGGGTGTAATTACTACAATCCTTTCATCACAAACTTAAAAGTAGCCAGGAATAAGGCAATAACCGTTTAAAAAAAACTAAAACACCTAGTAAATTACTATGCAGCCTTAATAGATCATGTGCTGTTATTCAATCTTCAGATGCGAAAAGAACTCTGGCAAGTTTCAATGGAAATCCATTGTCCAGGACAATACAACAGACTTGCATGTTAACTATGACAACTGTCGAACTTTGCAATATCTTAGCCCAAAACGTTTACCTGGAAACGGGCCGGTTCAGTTCTAAGAATGCTTCAATTACACCTTAAGAAACATGGTTTGGACAGTTTCGCCAGTTAGGTTGCATGTATACATTGGTTTGGAGGCGATTCACTTATTTAATTCAGCCTACTAGCTGTGTTCTAAAATGGTTTTGCAAACCGCATTTTCTCAGCCCTACTTCATGTGCTATATTTAGGACTATTGTCCATTCAATTATAGACCTTTGCAAACACTCCAGGTTCTACAACAATTCATCTACAGAAAAAGTCTACCATGGAGCTAACAAGTCCAGATACTTTAATTAATCACATGCAAACTACTTTGCTTGATACTTTGATGAAACAACCATCTAGAGAACTCACAGTTTCCTTGTCTTTTCGCTTGCTCTTCTCCTTCTCCTTCTCCTTCTCCTTGGAATGCTTCTCCTTTGAGTCCCTCACTGTCAAGACACAGAAATACAGAGTCACAAACACATCATCATCAAATGAATTCAACACCATATGTATAAGATGATGATCAAACGAATGCAAGCCTAGCTTAGCACTATAAAAAGAGTAGCTTGGTTTACACCATCTCAGTTTGTAATGCATATAAGCTTGGTTTACATCATCGTTCGTCACATATTCCAAAGAGCCAATCCAGTAGTGTTTTCGGCATAAATAGGAAAATCTCTGGAGTGCCCTTGTCCACACACAAAAAAAAGGTTCTGCTTACAAACTTGCTACTGAAAGCCTTGTTGTGCAGGAAAAATCGGTGGTGAAGGAATATGGATACAGATCCAGGTTATAATATTTCTGGTTTGGTGAGTGAGGATGGTTATCATACGGCGATTGATTGCAATAAACCTCATGCCCTTCAGTTTGGTCTTAGAACTGTTTGGAATTTACCGCCCAGCGATTTTTTTGTGAAATGTGGCATGGATTGGTTCCTTCGTCTCCTGTCCCAAATGGATGATACTTATACGCACTAATATTTAATTTGTCCTACGGAGAGCATGGCATCTTCGCAATGATACTATTTTACAGCTTCTATTTTGTTCTTTACAAAATTATGTTGCTTCCTTGGACTGCCCAGATAAATCCCTTGATAATCCAGAAGGTAAATCTCGTACCACAACACATTGCTTGTCTAAGCATAAGGGTGGCTAGTGCTTCTGCTATTACTGGTCGGGCAAGTATAAATGTTGGTGCTAGTTTTGATTTGGCTGGTATTCCTACTAGTATTGGTGCAATTGGTTTAGATCATGCAGGCATGACACTGTCAGCATTTTTTTTTTTTTGCAGAAAAGTGCACAGCACCAGGCAGAAATCCCTCTCTACTCATCTCTCGGGACTAAATTGAGCATGAATTCATTCAGCTAGAGAGGACATGAAGAGAAGCAGGGCCCAGAGGCAACAAGAACCCTACCTTTGTCTTTGCCCCTATCCCCGTGCTTCTTCTTCTTCCTCCTCCTCTTCTCTTCCTCCTCGTCGCTGCCTCGGCTGCTCCTCCTGCTCTCCTTCTTGTCCCGCCTCCTCTTCCGCTCCCTCTCATCTTCCTCCCCTGAGCCAGCAAATCAACAAGCAGACCACGGAAGCGAATCAGCACGCGGCGCTGAAACAGAGGAAGGGGACGGTGGACTGGATCGATGGTAAATGGGAACCTGAGGAAGGGGAAGAGCGGCGCTTCCTCGACTTGCCCTCGCCGCCGCCCATCGTCGCCGCCGGTCTTCTCCTCCGACGCCTCCGAGCGAAGGGAAGAGGTCTCGTGTTGGGTCGAGAGAGGCCTGTGTACTCAAAGCCCACATTCGTTCCATGTCGGCCCAGTAGTTACTTCCACCCTCACCGTGATCTCGGGTCCCCCTCCCTGACGCCCGGGCGATCCCCTGCTCCCGTTTCGCCCAACTGGGCCGGCCCATTTAGTCTCCTTTTTTCATTCCTTTCCTCATATTTCTTGTTCCTTTTCATTCAGCTCGTTCCTTTTTCTGTGGGGCCTACTTGTCAGATAGTATTGTGTGTCTTCCTCTTGCTGTGTTGCTGGTACACGGGTGGGCGGATGGGGCTATTTAAGTTGGTGCAGGTGTCATCCAACTTCCGAGACGATGGAACAATTGTGCCTGTTCGCGAACACAGAGTAACAAGATTCTTGTTTGGGAACATGGGGAACATAACTGTTTCGTGATGCTTCTTGTCCCTTTGCTGCATACTTTTTGGAACAAATAGGCAGAACACGAAGAAACAAAGGAACACAATTTCTTGTTTAGGAACACGGAGGAACGAAACTATTTCGTGATGCTCCTTGTTCCGTTTGGTGCATACTTCTAGGAACAAATAGGCGGAACACGAAGGAACAAGATTATCTGTTTGGGAACACCGAGGAACAAAACTGTTTCGCGATGCTCCTTGTTTCGTTTGGTGCACACTTTTTGGGAACAAAAAATCGACGGAACACGAAGGAACAAAGGAACAAGATTTCTTGTTTAGGAACAAAACTATCTCGTGATGCTCATTGTTCCGTTTGGTGCGCACTTTTGGGAACAAAATAGGCGGAACACGGAGGAACAAGATTTCCTGTTTGAGAACACGGAAGAACAAAACTGTTTCACGATCCTCCTTGTTCCGTTTGGTGCATACTTTTCAGGAACAAAATAGGCGGAACACAAAGGAACGAAGGAACAAGATCTACAGAAGGAACAAAACTATAGACTAGCTAGAACAAATTGTATGTGCTGTGCGAAGGAAAGCTGGACCGGCCCACGCTCCATATCCTTTAGCGAAACGGGATACCAATCGCTCGGCGATACCGAGGGAAATCCGTCCTTTACTCCCTGATTCTCAAAAGAAGAAAAAAAACCCTCCTCCCAGAATTAATGTAGCGTCTTCAAAGTTAATCTAGCATGTTGGTGATACAGAGAGGATGGAGGATATAGTAGTATTTGTTTTTTCACTTCTGATAAATGTTCGATGGCATCATTGTTTTAGCCTTGTATGTGCTACTAGGGCCTAGAAATTATAGATTGGATCGCCGATCATCAGCCATGTCAGCATCACAGAATGCTGGAGTGCAAAGAAGAAGAGGATGACTGACATGGTAGATCACAACCAATAGTGAAACCGCACACACCGAAGGATCCGCTTAACTGCAGACCAATGAGGAGCACGTGGTTTATGGAGGTATTGACACACCGTGTTGACAAAAAAGGACAAGCCGGGTCGTGTCATTGTGGGAACTAGAGACCACCGTCAGTGTTGCAATACTGATTCGCCTCCTCAGATGAGAGAGAATATCACCATCAGAGACGCTCAGAAGAGGCCATGGAAGTAGTAGTGGGACTGCACTTCAACATATCAAGACGTACGTGCAACTCAATCCCAGCACATGTTGACGGCGAAATCATAAGACTCGGCCCAAGCAGTTTACCCACTGTCTGACAGATTTGTTGATCACCATTTGCAGCTTATGAACTGTGCAGGACAAGGACTTGTGTGTCTAGTGTAATTTGCTCTTTCTCAGTCGTCTTATAAATAAATGTTTCCCGATAAATATATTTTATTATTACATGCATGCGTCTTCCTGGATAGACGACACCTCCGAGCCAATTAACCATCCGTGCATGCATGCACTAGCCAATTACTACGTGTACTTACCATTGTTTAACCATGCATCGAACTATAGTATACTAGTAGCTGGCTTGCTTAAGTACCCAACATATGATGAACAGACTCTCTCACACACACACACGACACACAGGTCTAATCTTGCGCATACATATATAGTTCCCCAACTCATGACAATCAATCTTCCATCCACTATGATCTTCTATTCTTCTTCCACCATATCCAGCATGCATCATCAGTCCATCCCCGTGCAGCATGGTCATCAAATATCTCTAAACAATGTATGTATAAGTTTCACATCATCAGACGATTTCGCACATCTTGACATGATTGAATTAACAGATATCAAGATATGCTCGGTCGACAGATTCTTAACTATATATATTAGTTACCAGAGGTGAAGGCCGTGGCCGGCGTGCAGGCTGCTGCATGCCGGGTCCTGAAGGTTGGGCTGCGTAGGCTGCAGCCGGAACCCGGCAGCTTCGGCGGCCTGGAGCTGCAGCTGCGGCGACGTCAGCTGCAGCGCGGTACTCGACGACTCCTCTCCGCCGTAGTATGGCGTCGGCGGGAAGGCTGGCGTCAGCATCGCCAACACCGGCGGCATCCCCACCATCGTCTTCCCGTCACCGCTGCCACCGCCCATGCCATGCTGGTTCTCGCTGATCTATATAACAAGATCCCAATACAATGCAGCACACACACATATGTAAATAATCATTATAATTCACACATTCATGCAGATGTTTGCTTCAGCAAAAAGTTCTGGCCAATATAAAGTTAATTAAGCAGGTTTGATTCATTACCATGCGACACAGGAAACTGTTCTGATCTTCCAAGATATGCTCCTGCTAATTGAAATCAGTAGCACATGTCAATTAACACGATTTGATCATACACCAGAGAGTAGCAAATGATAAATAAGCGATTAATAATCCGTTACCTTGCGACGTAAATTGTCGAGCTGCTGATTCAGGAGCTCATGCTGCAAGAAGCCAAGAACACGGCAGTACAAGGCATGCATTAACAGGACAATTAGTACATCAGTTAATAATAGAACTAGTTCTTAATTAATAGTAGTTCATGTGCTAGTATTTTGTTGTAAGGATTTGAGAGTAACTATAGCTCTAGTTGATGGCATGAATTATTTTTTCTACCTTTCTTGCTCGAACTTTGGCAACAGAGAACTCAAGCTGCTGCTCGATGTCGTTGACATCGGTGAGGGAGAGGGAGGAGAGGTCATCGCCGGTATACCTCCGGATGCCGCTTTCCAGCTTCTCCATCTCGTTCCTCATCCGTGTCATCTCCACAAATATTTGCTGCATGCATGCATGAATAACCGCAATAAATTCCCAAGAAATCAGTTTGCGGGCTACTAAACACATGCACATCAATTAACAATGGTAATATATATGCATATATTTATGTGTTTACCTGATCGTGGTTAATCTCCTCAAATTGACTGTTTGTGGCGTTCTGGTACTGCTCAATGAGATCCCTCAGGCTGCACCATTACATATTGTATAATGTTAATTAATTCAGTTAAGTAGCTAGTTTGCTGGTGATAAAAAACCATACATCATGTGCTAGTTAACTACTAGTGTATTTCAATAATATTGTGGTGGTGATGGCTACTTAATTGACTAGTAAATATAATGTGACTAATTCATGCATGCAAAACAGGAGCTAATTCTTGATGAACATTAGATAGATTATCTAGGAAATTAGTTTAGTTTTCTACATTTCTGGATCCGTGTATCACGTACATTACTGGATAAACTCAACTAGTTGCACCCAATTTACAGTAACAGGGGCTATAGCTTCTACCAAAGTTAGGTGTTCATATAGTCACATAATGACATAATGTTTATTTGGTAAGCTTTGAACTTTATTTTTTCATGTTCAGATTACCCTTTTCGTTTTGGTTGTCCGCTGAATATATATAAGCAGCTGACACCCATGTTCATGGATGTTGTTATTAACAATTCAGTATCGACACATCTGAATAATGTACACGAACATAATTTCGAAACACTGGGGAGTTTTGAATCCAGGGTATATTAATTGACATACTAACACACATAACCTTGTTCCACGCAGAGATAAACAAATTAATCCTCATTCGCAACAAAAATAATAATAATCCAGGCTTTGAGAGATGACATGCTAAAGGGAAAAAAGACAGCATACTTTTTCACTAGACAGATCGCAAGAAATCAAGGCATAGAAAATAAAAGAAGCACAGTAGTACAACATACAATTTCACTTCTCAGCGCACAACACACTAGAATGAAGAATTAATGACAACTTAATTAGATGGCCAATAGTAGATCCCGTCCTCAAAAGTTGAAAGAAAGAAGAACGTGGCAGATCATGGAAAGAACGTACCTGCAGGCGGGGCTAGAGTACTCGAACATCCTGCCGGTGCTGGAGAAGACGACGACGCCGACGCGGGCGTCGCAGAGCACAGCCAGCTCGTTGGCCTTCTTCAGCAGCCCTCCCCGGCGCTTGGAGAAGGTCACCTGCCGGTTCGTGGCGTTCTCGATCCGCTTGATCTCGATCTTCCCGCGACCCATCACGATCGATCCAAGCAGAAACCCCCAAGCTATTGCTTTCTGCGTCTCCCGCTCTTTCTGCAGGAACAACAAGAGATCAAACAAAGAAAAACTCATGCATCGATCAAAATAACCGGATCTAGCTAGCGCGCATTAATTCTAGCTAATCGAAAAATAGAATCAGAAGTATATATATATCGAAATTTTCATGGAGAACTAGCTAGCCAGATGCGGTCCGGCCTCTTAACTCGCCAAGAACCAAAGAGCTAGCTAGCTCATGAGATATAAAAAGAACACGGGCGGAAGTAGAAAAATTCCACTAAATTTGCAAAGAACAAAGGAGCATTCTTTTTCGCACACAGATCATAAGGATGGAGAGACAGGAGGAGTAGCAGTGGTGATATGTGCACATTACCTTGTGTAGTGCTTGCTTCAAAGGCTAAGGCAGGAGGTGCAGAAGGAGCGACATATATAGAAGGAGAGTAAGGGTGCAGTACTACTCTTGCTAGCTAGCTAGGTCTACACTCGATCTCCTCATATCCTGCCTGCGGTCCAAGTAAACCGAAAAGGTAAATGGTCAGCGGTAATAATTCGCTAGCTGACAGTAGTTTTGACTGGCTGTAAATAAAGCTGTTTTTTCTTGCATTCTCTTTGTGTCTTCGCTAGCGTGGTTGTCTACTTGACTATTTAATTTGTGATTTTCTTACATACTCTATATTCATTTTAGATGAGTTTTCTCATCATAGAATTAAGCAGGCACAGAGGGCGATTTTTTTGGCTCCCGGAGCTCGAGTTTTCCAAAAGATTTAAAATCAATTTATGTAAATACATACACACGATATTTATATATCTATAAAGTTTTTCTCAATAATACGTTGTATTGTAGGCTACGCAAAAAAAACACATAATCATGGCTCTAAAACGGTAAAAAAAAAAGTACTCATGATAAGGGGTGGCCCGATCTTCTCAGTGAGCGATGGGTAGATGGATGATGGTGGAAGATAACTTGCGAGAATCCGACGAACTCTCCGGCTGTTCCCCCGTTGCCAATGCAACAGCTCTTCAACCCAATGGATATTCGCGACGCCTCACACCGATGCAACGTAGCCGCCGACCACGAAGCGGTTTTGCAATCTACTAATTCCCAGTGGAACAACAGATCACACTCAAACTTCGGATAATAATCTCCAGAGCGCAACACAGTGGAGAGGTTGAATTCCTGAGCGCAACACAGAGGAACTCGAATATAGATGAATGCTTAGCAATCCAATCTAGGGTTTATGTTTAAACGTGGTCTGTACCTAAAAGCCACGAAATTACAAGCCTTATAAAGGCTGCTGGACGTCCAACATTGTGTTGGAGTCAAAACCTAACTTTCCTAACTTTAACGGACTCTGTTTGGAAACAGGCAGAAAACAACTCGTGACTTGTTGCGGTCACCGCGCCCAGTCCGAGCCGAACCGGGGCATGGGGCCGGACCCATTGGAAAGCACTTCAAATTGGCTTTTCAGATTGTGCTTCTTTGCTCTATTTGGAGTCCGTATAAAGAATCCACGTCCGTTTCAAATTCAGGACTTCTGTCAGTCCGAACCGAATCTGAACAAATCTTGAATCCGAATTGGAAAGGATCTTTCTTTGTTTGCAGCATCCCTTCTTTGCGTGATGGCTCCACTTCCTCCCTCGCCTCCCTCGTGCTAGCCACCTTGATGTTTGTCAACAGCCTCCATTCCTTGCCCACATCTTCTTCTCCATTCGCCATTATCTCCATTAACTCAAACCTAATGATACATAAACATAATAACTTAGGCAGTATAACATTCTTATAATTCATAGGATCATATCCAACTAGGAATGAGTTCACCTTATAATAATCATCGATCATGTTTAGTATTTCCTTCCAGTTTAAGCATGGATAATCATCATAATCCACCGATATATCCTCATCATCCTCCCTTTCTTCAAGAAAAGCCGTCCGCGGCTTTGGATAAGCTGAAAGTGGAAGAAACAAAAAGAACAACGTGTACGCAGAGTATATGTATATATAGCAGGTTGTATCATGTTTGTAAATAGGATGATTATTCTCAAATGACGAAATGCAACGAAAATTGCGAGCATAGCACATATAATTGTCATAATGGAACCAAGAAAATCTCAGCAATAAGCAATCAGAATTGCAAGTATAAGTGAAGTTCATAGAATCATGATCAAAATGATAGACACAAATATATAAAATGTTGTGATTCAGTATTAAATCCAATGTCCTCACAGAAGATCGATGATCAAATTTCATGCTATCAAGGTCAAACCAATCCAAACGATGCAAATCATCATATGTATCATACCATGCTTCAATTGCGCTACTCTGATATGTAGAACAAAGCAATGACCATGCAGCACAAACAGGTAAATAGTCATGTCCATTATTTCCAGTACTTAAGATGCAACTCAGTTTGCAAATATAAGTGAAGCATAAATCAGTTTGGGACAAACACGACGGATGTGCATAATCATATGCAAATCTAGCAAGATCAGAACAGTCCAACAAAGGTGATGCTACCTTTGTTCGCTGAGGTACATCAACTAGACTAGAAGACATCATATTATCATGATAATGAGGTATTGTCCCAAAGCAAAAAGATTTCGGCACAGAGCATATATGATTGCAAGAAAAATGTTTTAGTTCAGCAATGTTATCATAGGTAATGCATATGTGATCCACCAAAAAATTCTCGTTCATGTTATAGTCACCAATTAAATAGAATCGAAAACAGTTGGCATAGGTGCTAGAATTTACATATGAAATTTCAGAAATCCTATTCATGGCACAACTAATGGTAAGTGGTTCTTCTAGCATGATGTAAAACAAAACATCAGTCGGTTGTAGTTTAGCAAGGATCTCTTTATGTGTAATCAATACCACATGATCAAAATTCGAATTTAGCAAATTATCACATGGTGCTGAAATATGTTTGTGTATCAAATCACTAGAACTAGTCAGCGTAGAATCATACTCACAAAGTGACGCGCTTGCTGGCTGCAGCTCAAAATCATTACCCTTTTCAATGGCAAACTCCTCAGATGTAGTAGGCACTGAAATAGGTTCCTCTAGTGGTGATGCAGGTTGAAGACTTGACAGCTCCCTTTCTTCAAAAGCAACCTGCATATCACAAGAAACAACACTAGAAGTAGAGATAGTTACATTAGCAGAAATATCCTCACATGTCCTATCATCTACTACACTCATGTTGTCTTGTTCTCTCATACTCTCAAAGTGTATGCACTCATCCTCACGTTTAGTGGAATCACACAACTCACTTTTTATAACACTCTCACTCAATTTGGCTATGTGGCTCTCATTCTCACATGGGATTTGATCCATAATGTGGTCAACATGACATATAATTGAAATGTCACCGTCCATGATGACCATGTACTTAGCCGATAAGCTAAATTCTTTTCTCCTCTCCTTGCGAAGAAGATGGTACTCATGAAAATCATCGGCTGAATTTCGTAGCAGAAAACCCCGCTTCATGTTCCACATGAACGAAATTTTGTTAACCTCGGGGCGAGCTCGAACTTGAAACTTCCTGCACCAAGGATCTCCGAGAAGTACGTGACAAGAGTCAAGTGGCATGGGGGATACATCACATCGCACAATCTCAGTATGCTCGCCGAAGGTAAAAGGAACTTCAGCAGTGTGGGAAATAAGCAGTGTGCCATATGATGAGCGTAGAAGGTATGGCTTCAGATTGGAAAATTTATGTAGCTGCAACTTCTCTACAACCTCAATACTGACTAAATTGAGATTAGAAGATCCGTCAATGGTGGCAGCAGCACATCGCTCACCAATCTGCACACGATGGTGGAAAAGGCCATCACCATTGAAAGCACCTTGTTCTTCCTCCCAAAAAGTATCACTACAATATTTATGGTGGAGGAAGTGATATTGACGTGTCTCCAAAGTATCCATAGCACTGTCTACCATGGTTAGTGAAAAACAAACAGATATGTATATATGTGGAAAACTCTCAACTCACTCAACCGAAAGAAATTGTGGATCTTACCGTTCCACAGTGAATTAGAAAAGCTCACCACTTGTAGTGACAGTACGTGCACGGATGTGATGCAGCGAATATTATGGGTTTCAATGCGTCACACAGCAAACCAGGGTATTTAGTGGAGCTTGGTAGGGATAACTAACTACACCAGTTCAATTCCTAGTGCTGATCGGACACAACAGGGAAACTTACACGGTGGAGATAAATGGGGCAAAAGCAACTTTGAAAATTGAGCTCAAAATATGATATATCGGAGTAATGCTCGGTTGTTGCAAATGCACAAGAGAGATGCTAGCAAAAAGGCTCTAATGACAGGCACAAGATTGCTCAACTATGCAACAAAACACAATCAGCAAGCTCCTCAACTGAAATTTGAACTTCGGCCTTTGATTCTTTTCTCTTCTCTGAATTTTTTTCTTTTGTCACTTTTTCTCTCGTCTCTTTTCTCTTTTTTTTTGATTTTAAATTTATGGCCACAACAAAACAGGAGCACTTGAGCAAACACGCTGAGACAAAGTGTGCAAGAAAACCGATCAAAAGAGCAGCCTGTCGAGCACAAGAAAATTTGCTATTCTCAATGGGTAAGTTCCTACTCACGTGCTGTAGAAAGGCAGTGGCTAAGCTAAACAAAGTTACGGAAATAACAACGGAAGATTCGGAAACAAACAGAACTTAGAAACCTAACTCTACTCGGAAACTGTCCACGCGGGAAAAACGGACGAAAATTGGTATTTTCTGTTTTTGGACTCCGAATTCAATAAGAGAAAGCAAAACGATTAGAACCCTAAACCTAGACTTGGACAAGATTAATGTTACGCAAAGGAAAATTGACCAGCAACTATGAATCAAACTGCTGCAATCTAAGTCTATGGCAAAATCTAAAACCTAATCTTTTTGTATGGCTTTTTCTGGATAGGACGAAAATAAATCTACAACTACGAGATGGATTTGTGGATGCTCACCGAGTAAACACTGGAAATCTGATACCAAGATGATAAGGGGTGGCCCGATCTTCTCAGTGAGCGATGGGTAGATGGATGATGGTGGAAGATAACTTGCGAGAATCCGACGAACTCTCCGGCTGTTCCCCCGTTGCCAATGCAACAGCTCTTCAACCCAATGGATATTCGCGACGCCTCACACCGATGCAACGTAGCCGCCGACCACGAAGCGGTTTTGCAATCTACTAATTCCCAGTGGAACAACAGATCACACTCAAACTTCGGATAATAATCTCCAGAGCGCAACACAGTGGAGAGGTTGAATTCCTGAGCGCAACACAGAGGAACTCGAATATAGATGAATGCTTAGCAATCCAATCTAGGGTTTATGTTTAAACGTGGTCTGTACCTAAAAGCCACGAAATTACAAGCCTTATAAAGGCTGCTGGACGTCCAACATTGTGTTGGAGTCAAAACCTAACTTTCCTAACTTTAACGGACTCTGTTTGGAAACAGGCAGAAAACAACTCGTGACTTGTTGCGGTCACCGCGCCCAGTCCGAGCCGAACCGGGGCATGGGGCCGGACCCATTGGAAAGCACTTCAAATTGGCTTTTCAGATTGTGCTTCTTTGCTCTATTTGGAGTCCGTATAAAGAATCCACGTCCGTTTCAAATTCGGGACTTCTGTCAGTCCGAACCGAATCTGAACAAATCTTGAATCCGAATTGGAAAGGATCTTTCTTTGTTTGCAGCATCCCTTCTTTGCGTGATGGCTCCACTTCCTCCCTCGCCTCCCTCGTGCTAGCCACCTTGATGTTTGTCAACAGCCTCCATTCCTTGCCCACATCTTCTTCTCCATTCGCCATTATCTCCATTAACTCAAACCTAATGATACATAAACATAATAACTTAGGCAGTATAACATTCTTATAATTCATGGGATCATATCCAACTAGGAATGAGTTCACCTTATAATAATCATCGATCATGTTTAGTATTTCCTTCCAGTTTAAGCATGGATAATCATCATAATCCACCGATATATCCTCATCAACTCATTTTCGACTCCCACCACTCTCTCCTCTCAGCCTTAGCTGCCTCCGCGACCCTGCCGGCGGCCAAACCACGCCGCCCCCTCCCTTTCTCCCCTCCGCCTCCATCCTCCCACGTCTGCGCTGCCCCCGCAGCGGCCTGCCGCGGCCTCGTCCTTCTCCTGCTCGGACCCCTCCCTCCCGCCTCTCCTATCCAGCCGCCGAGTGCGACTCAGGCGGTGCTGGCTGCGGCAGATCTTCTCTACCCGTAGCATGGAGGGCTCCTTGCGGGGAGACGGCTCTCTGGCAGCAGGTGCGCTCTGGGCGGCTGTAGGTCGGCTCCGGCCGGTGAATGGCGACACGATGGCGCGCGCGTGCTGATATGGCCGACGCAGCACAGCAGGGCGGCGGGCTGTAGTGGGGCAGCGACGTCGTCGTCCCTCGGCCCAGATCGCCCTTCAGGCCTAGTCTGGGTTGGGGCGGTCCGGCGCGCAGCGTCATTTATATATGTTAGGGCTGTAGATCAAGTAGGGGTTCAGCGGCGACAGAGGCCAGCTTGTTGCAGCATGGCGGCGGGTTTTACGGACCCGTTCTGGGACTGGCCGGACCCCATTAGGACCGGTGTACCCCTAGGGGGTGTTACGGACCGGTTGGTCGCTGGGTCCGGCCGAACTTGAGGGGACTGGTGTGCTCTGCGACCGCGTTCGGTCGACTACCGCCCACGATGGTGGAGGTAGTTCCCTCCTGTGTGGCCGCGGTACGACTGACCCTAGCTCAAGTTACTCCTCGCCTCTGTCTTGCAGACCTCGGGAAGCTAGCTTTTGTGAGACGATGATGGTGGCTTCGTGTCTGTGGTGGCGCATGCTGACGGGTGATGTGTCTCGTGGTGGTGAGGCATCGTTCTCGCGGGCTCCTGTGTGATGGATCGTGCGGGATTGCAGACAAATTTTTTCGGGAGAATTACTTGTCGGCTCGGTCGCCACTGACGCGGTGCCGCCTATGGGTGTCATTTTCCCTTCCTGGAGAGCGTTGTGGCTACCCTCGGTCTGCTTTCCCTGTGTGCCGGGGTAAACCCTAGCGCCGGTGTGCTAGTCTAGGCAGCAATGGATGCTCTCCTTCTTTAAGATGCGGCTTAGTACTCGACGGTTCGGCGGTAGGAGCGTGGTGGTACTTCTCGGAGGGCACAGCGGTCACGGGTCACCATAGTTTAGTCGATCCACCTATGTCTCCATTTTATCTTGTTCTTTTCTTTTCTTTGGGAGTATGTGTGTTGCTGCCCCCAACATGTGTGGTGTTGCGTTTGTATCGTTTGTTGTATGGTGGTCGTTAATTTGTTTATAAAACAGGACGAAAACTTATTTTGAGAACATTTGTTTTGATGCATATCATATATGAAATCATATTTTGCTGATTTAGTTGTACATAGTACACATGTATATGTACATTTTTCCGGATTTTCTGATACGCAAAACTAAACATTTTGATTTATTTATTTTTTAAACGAGATAACTGGAACTCGAAAGCTACAAGTGTTTATCCCACAAATAATGCTTAATTCTCCCATCTTTCGCTGACTACACCCTAGGTACTATTCAAGACGTGAAAGGTTGTACAAAGAAGGTTACACTAGCTCATACCCCAGTAGTCGAAGATTAATTGGGAAGTCAAATCATGGCCACATGTACACATGACCAGTGCGTGCAATGATGCAACGGACCTGCAATATGCACGAGCCTTGCGATACGCTGCAGGTCACACACACACACCACAAATTTTGCTCCTTGTATGCACTGTGCACGAGAGAGAGAGAGATAGAGAGAGTGCCATGAATACACAGAGGCATGCGAGTGCGCGAGGAGATCGATCAGGGATTCAGGATTGATGTGCAACGAGCGATCTGCATGGCCTCAACAAGGCATGCACCGCGGAAAGCAACGTGGACGTGTAACCGCCCTGTTGCATTGGCAGGATTCCTGAGCTGGTGGCCATGGCAAGAGACGGTGACACTTGCCGCTGCGCCCAAGAAACAAACCCTAGATCAGCGCCGTATTGACCACAGTTGCTGCACTGCTTGCCTTGATGGGGATCGCCACCTTGTTCCACATGGGGTGCTAGCTGGGGAGGGCTCCCGTTTGGGAATGGGGAATAAAATGGGACAGAGGTTTTCTCGTGGCCATTTTGGTCCATCGCCATGATATCATATGCATGATGCCTGCTTGGATATGGTTCATTTCGTATGGTTCCGTGGTGGTTTTTTCTGGAACGATATTGGTCCATGCAGTGGCGAAGGATGTGGTGGTGGTATTACACGAGATAGTTCGTGAGATGTACTAGAAGAAGTTAAACACAATCGTCGATGCATGGTAAGGTGAAATGCATTCTCTTAAGTAGTATGGATGGATTGAAAGCTTTGTCTATGCATGGAGGTAGTGTGACAAATTTAATTATAATATCTAGACAAATACGGGTATCCTACGATACAAGGGTTCACATTTATCCCCCTTTTTTTTAATATTATGGTAGACATGCTAGCCATTCTTGTTGAGCGGGCTAAGACACATGGTCATATAAGCGGTGTGCTTATTCAGCTTCTGGGTGATGGATTTATCCATCGTAATATATTAACTTGGAAAAGTCTATAAATCTCAAATTTGTGGTATGTGCTTTTAAGAAGCTCTTGGCTTAATATTAACTTCAATAAGAGTGTCTTTTTATGCTTTGGCGATGTCATAGATTCAGAGGTGCAATATATATTGGGACATTTTTTGTGTCATCAGGGTAAATTCCCTATCCATTATCTCAAAATTATTTTCAAATATTTTAAGTTACGTTATTCGGGATGGAAACACACGACTATTAAGGATTAGAGAAGTGACATGGGAGTTGGAAAGGAAAGTATATTTGTTCTCGTGGACAACTTGTGTGTATCCATTTTTTGCTTAGCAATATATGTATTTCTTGCAAGTACCAAAGGGTGCTTTACAAAGGCTAGATTATTTTTAATCAGTACATCTAACAAAAATATAGTATAAGAAATGAAGAAGTATCATCATTTGTCTAAAGAGAGCATTATTTGCCGCCCAAAGGATCTTGAAGTAGAAATATTACACTCATCAATAAATGGTCATTTAAACCTCTTAGTGAGGATGGTGTAAGGAAATAGTTCCTATTTAATAATATATGAAGGTTCCAACGAGATTTAACATATCTAATCAAAACTTTAAGAGTCTGACTTATGGATTTGTTTAATGAAGACAAACATTTGTTCCCAGTTTTTAACCTTCTGGGAGGACACTTAGTTTGATCATTTGCCTATAAAAGATCAATACTCAAGGTTGTTCTAGATTTTTTTTAATTAATATGCTACCGTCTCGGAGACTTCTGTTCCAAATGTAACCTTTCGAATGGATTTAGTTGGTCCATGATTAGCTATGTTGAACACTTTGTTAGGTCGACTAGAGTCAGCTCACTATAGATGGTTTTTGATGAATATTATGAGTTTAGAAGTAATATTCATCAAATGGGGTATTCTTTGTATTCCCGCATGACGATGAATGAGAAAATTTGGTGGAAGCTATTAGCTCCCCTAAATATTAATGTTTTCCTTTTGTATCTGCTCCGAGGAGTGGTTTTGACGAAAAACAACATTGCTATTGCCAAGGATGTAGAAATATGGTTACTATCATCATGATGAGTCGATCGAGCGTCTCTTTTTTTAATGCAATATCGTTTGAGATGTGTGGTCTATTGTTTAAGTCGCTTCAAATCTCTACCCTCCACGTGGTTTGCTCATAATATTTGGTAATTGGTTGTGAGGAATTCATAGGAAGTTTGCTTAACATATCCTGGTGGGGGCACCTAGCGGCCTTGTGTTGGACTCTTCGGCTATGCAAGAATGATGTTGTATTTGATAACAAAAATCAGTTTTCTTCTCCACTTCATGTACCCATGTACGCTTTTGCTTCGTACATGGTCTACTTCAGCGCCCGGCACAGAACAAGCAGCTCATTACTGTTGCATGGGTTACCCTTAATGTTTGACGTTTTAGCCTTCAGATCAGTCCACCAACATGCTAGGTGACCTTTTTATTTATATATATAATCAAATTATGTGTTTCTTTCTTTCTTCGGTCGTTAGATTTTGTTGGGATGAGTGCATCATAGTCCGGCAGAGATCATCTGTAAACTCTTTGTGATTATGTACCCTAATGCAAAAAATGGATTCATAAAGCTCACTTTGTAAAAAAATAACTAGTGATAACTACTACAAAGGCTAATATGAATGCTCCTCTAAGCATTACTAAGGTATATATGATATCAAAAGTAGTGTAGGGTATTCTTAAGATAAGTTAACCACCAATTTGATAAAATAAAAATAGAAGTTCCATCTCCTTTTTTAGTAGCCAATCAAGTATAAAATCGTTTGTAGCTACTTTGAGTCTTTGTTGGAGAAACAAATATTAACTACTTATCCCTATATATCTTCACTTCTTCAGGCTAGATAGTTACCATTGTAGGAGGCATGTCCCAGAATTAAAGCCCACGCATAAGCCCAATATGTTCATGTTCATGCAAAAACAAACGTTCAGGGTTCATGTTATTTTGTAAACAAACATGTTGGAATTGGAATGTTAACAGTGCCGTTTCTGACCATATGCACAAACAGCAAGCATATGATCTGAAAGCACAAAAAACTTGGATTCAGAACTGTGTAAGCATGCTAGTTAATTTTTAGATCGTTGCACGTCCAAAAGTAAATGTTAGTAAACGAGCATTCTCACCCATACTCGCACACATGAGATCCAAAATTAATTTTTCCATTTACACATTGCATACCCATCCTCTGAGTGCTGTCTACACAGATAAGGTTATGGTTTCCATTTATAGTGCACTGATGGGGAGAAGAAACCGACTCCTTGATGATCATGTGGTGGAGTACAAGTGTAGGACAGTTTGCAATAATCATCCCTTCTTTTCTTCCACTGATTAAGTTTTACGCATAATCGGAGGGAGTCAGAAATGGAAGAGGTTATGGTGAGTAGGTTTAGTAAGAGAGCTTATGCCAACAACCAACACTACTTTACAGCAATTACACAGGCATCGATGTGCCAACTGCCAAGAAGCAGGAAAGATGGGTTTCTTTTTTGAAGATGGGAGATTATGTGATGATAACTAAACATGTTGCTTAAATTTGGGTTCATATTTAATTGTTGTCATAAACGGAGTCTAAATAGTTGTTCCAACAGTTCAAGAGACAAGCTCAAGAACATCTGCTTGTCTCTGTTAGGTATACAGATCAAGCTATGAGTACAATTGTTTTCCATTATGCTGTCCTGCACAGCAAATTTTACTCAGGTTGTATCTAAAGAATGATATAATCATGAAAGAAACATACTGGCATGCTGCACAGGACTCCGACGAACTAATCTGCAAAATGGGAATTCGTATACTCCAAAGCACGTCAATTCAACTATCACACTGTAAAGCACAATAATTTGTGACCCCGGTATTCCTCGAACAGGGGGTAGACAGGCAGTTCTATCTTCTACACACAGACATAGGATCCACTGCAAAGAAAGGAACCAACCTGTTTTCATGCTTCAAGAAATCAAGAGTAGCCTTCAAGCTCTGGTCACTGCCAGATCAGGAAGGCAGGATTCTTGCAAAGCAGACAGCATTATGATTGTCAAATGAGGCAAACCAGCAGAAGCATGACATCAACCTCAACCAAATCAATTCTTTCTTACAGCAGCGCTCCATAGCATTCGGCATATTGGATTAGAGACTGGGGGGGGGAGAAAGTACTTTTTTACTAAATCAGTTGCAAATCACCTAACAAATCACAATCATTTTCCTACCACTGCCATGCCAGCGCCGAAACTACCATCAATAACACTAATACCTAATCAGAAGTAACTGTTCCAGCCAACAATGATGGGCATAAATTAATACAAGCCTGAATTTAGAGGCCTTTAGTTCATGATCATGTCATAACTTCATTATACCATCTACTGAGACTGCTCCTGCTCTTCGGGGGTCTCGACCTGTTGCCCTTGAGGCTGCTGCCACCCATACGTCGCTGGGTGACCCTGCTGGCCACCATACATCATTCCTACTCCGGGTACCTGTTGCGCTGGCACGTAGTAATAAGGATATGTATCAGCTGGTGCCCCTAGAGCAGGTGGCAAGCCCACCCTCGGAAGCCCAAGGCCCTCCTCCTTCATGTCATCCCTAGGAATGATGTCCACCAAGAAGTCGTAGATGTCAGTCCTGGTAATGGCAGCTGCAATGTCATTCTTTTGCAAGGTCCGGCGCTTGTTCTCCTCAGTATGCATCCATGACCTGAGCGTCAACTCTAAGATGAATACCTCACATGCCTTTGCAAAGACAACAGGAGCTTCTGCGGAGATCATCCGGACATCTTCATCAGCCTTCATTATCTTTTTTATCCTTGCTAGTGGTAAGGTGTGGTTCTTGAAGTCAGCTGCCTGCTCGATCTCTTCCATTTGGCTAGCCCAGAACTCACGGAGTTGCTGCTGCTGCTGTTGCTGCAGTTGTTGGTGGAATTGCTGGGCTTGTTGATAAACCAGTTGGTGCTGAGCACTGAGTTGAGCAGGATTAGTGGGGAATGGCACTGAGCCGGGAGGAATGACAGGAGGAGCTCCAGCTACCATGGCGGGAGGTGGATAGGCAGCAGCAGGAGGATATGCTTGTGAGCCAGCAGTAGCAACACCAATCACAGGCTCGGGCTGCGAGGATGGCTCCATGTGAGATCTTGTTTGCCCAAAATCAAATATCTTCCAAGCTCTGGAGAAAACAGTTGCAAGTATTGATCAACAGAGTTTTCATCTCGATTAATCAGAAAGATAAAAAAAAAGATACACTACTGACATTGTGTCAAATATATCGTAGATGAATAGGGACTACTTATATGACTGAAGCTCTGTTTTAAAACTATTTTTACGACATACATGAACTCAAGATAGGTCATCACAGTATTCCAAACAAAAAAATTAGAGTTACACAGAGAATAAGTGAAATTAAAACGAAAAGCATCATCACCAACAACACAAGCAGAAGTGGAAATAAAATCAAACAAACAATGTAAATGGTATAACAACTTCCAATCAACCTTGTCCCATTATGCGTGGTCGGAAGGCAAAATTTATTTTCATACTCGAAAGTGAGTGTTCACCAATCCCTGCCAATACTTTTCAAATAGTAAGGAGTAGGACAAACGCAGAAGAGTCTAATTTCTTAACTACTTTAACAAAGCAATTTACATGGATCCGCATGAACCATATATAGAGTTCAGATCATCCATTTAAAGCATACATGAAATTACTGAGGATTTTCAGTGCAAGCAGATCCAGTAGGAACACACAAAAGTCACATAAACCTACACCTTCAGTTAATACTTGGGAGTCTACCAAAAGGATGGTTTCAGTAGCTACATATACCTCCTAAATAAGTAAGGCAGTGTCGTGCATTTGCTCTAACTAGAAGGAGTTGTGAATCAATTTGATATCCCACCCAGATGCCAAACCTCGTAAAGCTTACACAAAGTCAAAGTAGAGTGACGTGTGAAAGCAGGCCTTCTTTATTTCCCGAGGGCACAGCTTATGTATACAAACTTTGATGATAGTTTAATTAGACCTACTACATCATCAAGTTTGTCACACATAACCAAGACGACAAATGATTTACGTTTTCTACTTATATATCCTCACTTTTCACCATCACTTAAAAAATGGTTTCTTGTGTTCTAGCTAAAGGCAGCTAACAACTACCTTTAGTAGGATTTCTTAAAGGAAAATAGCGATTGGGCAGCTTCAAACGATTCACGCGTTTGACGTGGGCAAAGGGGAGCTGGCGTGTGACGGCATGTCGTGTCGCCATGACATACGGACAAAGCAGGTCATCACTCAATACCTTCCAAAACTCAGACTGATAAAAGCATGCGACCGAAAAATGTGGTTTGGACTACCTTTCGTACACTTAATGCTTAGGAAGTACGAGGGGGTGAATCTAAGTCAACACCTATTCGTCAAAGGTCGAGCTTCTACGGAGCCAATCCCAACTAAGCATATCGCACAGACAAATCTGTTTACTTTGCAATCTTACTGAACTGGAAGTGAAAATTGTACACTGTAAACTCCTTAACTACTATTTGTTTGGACAGAATCGTACAGAAAACCGAATAGACTGCATACATTCAATTTCTGAGCTCTTATTAAATCTACATACAAACACTTAGTTTGTCACGCAATTTAGCTAACTGGACAAAACCCTGCTTGTGCAAAATCATACAATTGCACAAAGAGAAAAAACCTGCTCAATGTACAACTGAACCTAGCTCAATCACGGATCACCGCTGCGCATGCCCTAGAAAAGTTCCAGAGATTTGTCAGGGCGATGGACCGACGGTTATCGAAAAGTTACCCTACGAACACCCATAATTCTCGTACCAACCCTACTAATTTCAAAAGTGTCCAAATCTCCCTAACAATTCTACAAATTCAGCAAGCACGGGAGGTACCACTAACAGATGGCAACCGCCAACCAGATCATAACACGGAACATCAGACAAAATTTGTACCAATCTAAGCACGCATGCATGCAGGAATCGAAAGGGATCACGCGACAGATAAGAATTGGGAGGGGGGAAAGTGGAACGGAGAAGAAAGAGTCGTTTTTTACCCGGAACCGCCGGATCTCCGGCACGACAGCAGGAGGACGGCGGCGAGTAGGTCGGCGGCGGCGGCGGAAGGGTCCCCGTGTCCCTGCCTCGCTGGTGGATTCTGGTGAGGCCTCGGCGGAGGCGGAGAGGGAGAGACCTTGGTCAAGGAGGAGGAGAAGAAGAGTCAAGCGAGACCGAGAGAGAGACTTCTGCAGGGGTTATTATTATGGTAATAATGGGCTTAGTAGGGTTGTAATTGTAACCGTTGATGATGAGGCCCGTAATCGGCACTCTATGGGTGGGCCTCCAGTTTGGGCCTTAAGTATTTGCCTCTCAGTGCAATCAGAAACAGAGAGAAAATTCTCAAAAAAAAAGAACATAGAGACTTATTTTTTTGGGAGTGCCTATGTCTCAGTTTACTGTTTTTTCTTAAGTGTTAACTCAGAAAATGTAACTACAGTTTAGAGAAAAGTGTAATTGACTTTTCTGAACAGTAGTGTAACTGAACCAGTTGCACTTTTCTAAGCATATTTCTTTAAACTGTGATTACACTTTTCTAAAACGTGACTTAGACTTCAGGAAAAAAAATCAGTCAGAAAGAGAGAAGAAAATCTCTTCGACCTGGAATCTGCAATCTACTACTGTAAATAGGAGTATACAGCTACAGCCTAGAGGAAAATGTAACCATGTGAACCTCAAAGGACGACTGTGTCTGAACCCTTGATCTCAGTGCCGCTGCCAGAATGCTGTAAAATTATCATTGGCTTGATGGAACGTCCTTGGCCTGGGTAAACTTTTTCCTGAAGACGATACCGTTGCACGTCGATGTCACCGTTATCGTCGGCAAAGGCGGAGCATCTTCTTCTCGTCCTAGCTCCGCCCCCACAGCCCCGAAACCGGTGCGGTGGTGGTGACACTGACAGATCACGGACGGACGGACATGACTGCAGAGGAGGTGAACTCGCATCCGATTCATCCCAATAATTGCACCACCACCACCACCCCGATCGACCGTCAACTTATTCCCTCCCCATGGCGACATGGCGTCACCGTCCGCCCGCATTCATTGCTCTGCGCTGCTCGTACGTAGTACGTACGTCTCGCTGTCTTCTCAGCCCTATCATCTGCAGCTAATCAGTAATCAAACGATCTACTGTGCATCCGCGGATCGAGTATGCATGAACGATCGATCCAGCAATGGGCATTCTAATTCTAGTAGTACTAGGAATAGTGATTAAATTGCTGTAATTTACAATCATCTCGATTCCCCGGCCTTTCCCTTCGAATCGGAAAAGTTGTTCTTAGCTAAAAGAAACTATCTTTTCCAGAGGTTGAGGAGGAAGAAGACGAAAAGGGAGCAAGAGGAGCTAGCGCATCTAATAATCATGCTAATGGCTAGCGGCGGTTGGCCGGACGGCGGAGACGACGATGCCGTTCGGCGCCGAGACAACGGCGGCGGCGACGGACGAGGAGGAGGTGGTGCCGCCGGGCGCGAGCACGAAGCGGGAGGAGAAGGTGTAGCTGTAGTAGAGGCTGCTGGCCGCGTCCGCGTCGGGGTCGCCGAAGCCGGTGTGGTCGAAGTTGCGCGCGTAGCTCAGCGGGTCGTACTGGCACCCGCGGAGCGCCTCCGCCGACGACGACGGGGCCGGCCTCGACGCCGCGCACAGGGCCTGCCTCCCCTGCCGCCGCAGCCGCCGCACCAGGCGCCCGAGCCCGCACCCGCAGCACCGCCGGGCGGCCGGGCCGAGGGCGCCGCCACGACACGACGGACCGCCGCCGCCGCCGCTGGCTTCCACCATCGCTCGCCGCGGTCCCTGTGTGCGCTCCTTGCTTGCTTGCTTGCTAGCTCTCCGCGGCGGCGTGTGCGCGCCGCGACCGTGTGCAGTGCAGTGCAGTGCAGTGCGCCGCAGCGCAGCTTGGGGACTTGTGCCGGGCGCGTGTGTGGGTAGGTAGGCGTGTCCGCGGCCGTGATTTATAAAGCAGCCAACTGTGACTGTGAACGCGCGGCGAAACCGTTTGCGGGATGACATGAGATGAGACGAGCCAACCACGAATCAGGGCAAATTTGCATGGAATTCACAGATGGTTCCAACCATACTACTGTAGCATTTTGAATGGATCATCAGAGCATCTACAACAGGAACCAACAATTCCCCCTAAGGACCTCCAACGGCCCTCCGCACATGGACAGCCACAGCGGACCGATTCTGTCCGCTTTGAGCTGTCCGCGGACAGATTTTGGGCCTCCGTCCTCTTTGGAGAGGGAGTGCCTCCAACGGCTCAGCGCAAAACCAGCCTGTTTGTGTGAAGGGGGAGGAATGCGGATAAGGGAGGAGAAGGATTTGTGTGGAGGGTGGGAGGAATGCGGACAAGTGAGGACAAGAGGTTGTATGTCCCCCCCCCCCCCCCCATTGGTCCAGGATTGGGGTCGAAAACCTGTCCGCGCGGACAGTTGTCCCTATGCGCCGGACCGTTGGAAAGGGTACTCTGTCCGGAAGGATAGATATGGACAAGCCATATCCATATGCGATGGGCCGTTGGAGGTGCCCTAAAAACGAGATTGAAGCGGACAACTAAACGAGGTTGAGGCGGACAACCGAAGACGGTCTACACAGAAATCGTCCATCCAATCAGACCCCAGATTTAACACAAACATCCTTTGTTCGGCAACTTTCATGCATAAGGGCACCTCCAACGGTTGCCCGCATCCCTGCCCGGCCTGTCCGTTTTTGTCCGAACGGACAAAATAAGCCCTCCAACGGGCCGGCGCAAAGGGACACTTGTCCGCGCGGACAGCCAAACTGGACCAAACCTGGCCCAAGTTTGGTCCAGGTTTGGGAAGCCGCGGACACAGCGCGTGTCCTCTCGTTGTCTGCCCTGGCCCACGCGCCAGCGAGACCGGCCGCTTGGCCTGGTCCTATTAAATGGGGTGGGTGGCCGGCCGTCGCTATCCACTCCCACCCCACTGTCGCCTCCCACTCCGACGCCGCCAACCCTAGCCCCGGCCACCGTCCCGCCACCGCCGCCGCTGCCGATGAAGCCGTTCTGGGCGAAGGGCGGCCGGAACAACCACGAGGCCTCGAGCTCTCGTGGCCCGCCGCGGCGTCGGTCGATCCCCGCCCCCGTGGCTCCACCCCGCGGCCCCCCCGTCGCCACCGATACCGCGGCCGCCCGCGCGGCTCGCAACGCCCGCCGCCGGGCTCGCCGCGCCCGCGTCGGGCTGGAGGTGGCCCAGCTCTACTGGGAGCGCCGCCAACCCCTGCCGTGGGGCGATGTCCACCTCCCCGAGGGGTGGCATCTAAACCGGCTTCGGGTCCCCGTGCCACCGGTGCCACGCTCCGGCCGTGAGCGCACGGAGGAGATCCGCCGCCGGCGGGCGCTGCTGCCCCCCGACCTCCTCCAGGACCCCGCCTACGCGCTCAACTCGTCCCTATGGGACGGGTGGTTCGAGCTGGAGCACAACCATCGGCGCCAGCTCGCCTTCGCGGCGTCCCTCCCACCGGACTACGCCGAGCCGGAGCCGGAGGAGGACGAGGATGAGGTGGACCTCGTCGGCCTTGAGCCGGACGAGGACTCGAACCAGCAGTGGTCCGAGGGCGAGGACGGCGACGGCCACGACGTGAAGGCCGAGCCGGAGGACATGGACGAGGACCTGAAGGCGGCCATCGAGCAGTCCGAGCTGGACGAGCTCGGGCGCTGGCCCGATCTGGCGGCGACGCTCCGTGCGTCCGCCATGGAGACCGCGGGCGAGCAGGCACGCCAGGACGCCGAGCGGGCGCGCTGGCAGGTGCCATGGTCACCGTGGCCAGAGCACGGCGAGGCCAGGGAGTACGTGCCCCCACCGGCATGGCCCCAGGACCCCGAGGCGCCCGCCACGCCTCCACCACCACCGGCGCCACTGGCCCACCTCTACGCGCCGCCACCCTACATCATCCTCTCCTCCGACGAGGACGAGTAGGGGGCCGGCGCAACGGCCGTCCGACGACGCCGGCGCCGCCCATTTTCCACTCCGACGACGCCGGCGCCGCCCTTCCCCGACCTAGTATTTAGGTTTTTTTTTCTTTTATCTGTCTCACTGGCCACTAGGCCCTATCGAACTCAATATATATATTATTTTTAATTTTGATGTCCTTTTTTTTTGCGCTGGGCCGTTGGAGGCACCTCCACCGCAAAACGGACAGAGGCCATAAAATTGTCCGCGGACAGCCCAAAGCGGACACAATCAGTCCGCTTTGGCTGTCCATATGCGGAGGGCCGTTGGAGGTGAACGGCCCAGCGCATACGGACAGGGCCTGTCCTAATCTGTCTTTCCGGACAGAGGACCCTCTCCAACGGCCCAGCGCATAGGGACAAATGTCCGCGCGGACAGGTTTTCGGCCCCAAACCTGGCCCAAGTTTGGTCCAGATTTGGGGGAGAAAACGGACAACCTCTTGTCCTCCCTTGTCCGCGCCTGGCCCAGTTAGCAGCCAAACGAACCCCACTCCTCCCCCTTCCTTTGGCCGCCTCGATCGCATCGGCCGCCGCCTGGTTCGCAGCGGCCGCCGCCCCTATCTCTTCGGCCTCTTCCACCGCGGCAGTCCCGCCCTGCGCCGCCCTCGCCGTCGTCCGCCGCCACCGCCGCTTCCCGGGTCGTTCGGCCGTTGGACCGGAGGCGGCCGCGAAGTCCACTGCCCCGAAGGTGTTCGACGCAAGGTTTGTGAGAATCAACCCACCTTTTTTGGTTGAACAAGTGATGTAATTTCATTCTAACTTGTGTGTTTTGTTTAGATGGACAGTAATGATGAGTTCTTCTACAAGATCTTCATCGATACATCGGACGAAGAATCGGACGACGGTTCCGAAACTACGATGGTCGCGACCACGCTCGTCCACAACTTCAACGAGACGGAGTGGCCTCGGCATGTTGGGTCGGTTGTTGGAAGGGCTCCTGCGTTGGATCGTGACCGGGAACAAGGTCACTACCAACTTTGGAAGGACTATTTCCATCCCGTGAAGCCAACATATCCGGATCACAAGTTTCGTCGCCGTTTTCGGATGTCACGAAACTTGTTCATGCGTATACTTGAAGGGGTGAGGGCATACGATGAGTACTTCGTCGCCAGACCCGATGCTACTGGTAGGTATGGTTTCTCATCTTATCAGAAGTGCACGGCATCTATACGCATGCTTGCATATGGAGTAGCCGGTGATCTGGTAGATGAATATTTGCGCATGAGTGAGTCCACTTGCCTAGAGTCCATGTACAAGTTTTGTGAGGCTATTGTTCAGGTGTTCGGTCCCGAGTACTTTAGGGAGCCTAATTTGGAAGACACTGCGCGTCTTCTGAACATGAACTCGAGCAGAGGCTTCCCTGGCATGCTTGGGTGCATAGATTGTATGCATTGGGAGTGGAAGAGCTGTCCTTTTGCTTGGCAAGGACAGTATCAGGGACACGTTGGAGAGTGCAAGTCATACTTGAGGCTGTTGCATCTAAAGATCTGTGGATTTGGCACTCCTTCTTTGGCATGTCGGGCTCTCACAACGATATCAACGTTCTTCAGAGATCACCGGTGTTTGATAGGTTGGCCGAGGGCAATGCACCGGTGATCAACTTTGAGGTTAATGGAAATGCATATGACAAGGGGTACTACCTTGCTGATGGTATATACCCTTCGTAGCCTGTCTTTGTGAAGACCATTCGCATGCCTGGAAATGAGAAAGCTCGCAAGTTTGCTCAGCAACAAGAAGCTTGCCGGAAGGATGTCGAGCGAGCATTTGGTGTGCTCCAGTCCAGGTTTGCTATTGTTCGGCACCCGGCAAGAACGTGGAGCAAGGAGGTCATGTGGGAGGTGATGACTGCTTGCGTGATCATGCACAACATGATTGTCGAGAATGAACGGGATGATGCGAGGATATTTGATCAAGGCTGGGAATTTGAGGGTGAGTTGGTTGCGCCTACACCTGGACCGGTGACATATGAGCAGTATTCAGACGTGTATGTAGAGATGCGTGACAGGCCACTGCATGAACGTCTGTAGAATGATCTGATAGAGCACCTGTGGACTCATTTTGGAAACCAGTAGTGCTACATGTTTATTTTTCTTTCTATTCGAACTTTGTTGTAATAAATGAATAATATTTCAGCGTGTTTCAACAGTGCAGCTTACTTTCTTTTTTATGAAATGCGGCCGGCCGTTGGGGGCATCTCCGCCGCAAAACGGACGAAGGCCCAAAATCTGTCCGTTGTCCGCCCAAAGCGGACCGAATCGGTCCGGAATTCGCTGTCCGTATGCGCTGGGCCGTTGGAGGTGCCCTAAGGGCATCTCCAACGGCCCGACGCAAACGGACGTCTGCGGTCCGTTTTTGTCCGTTTTTTACCGTGGACGAGAAAAACCCAGCCCAACGGCCCGACGCATTTTGCCCGTACCGTTCGCCGCGACGCAAACGCGGCCCAAATTTGGGCTCGTTTTGCGTCGCCGCGGACGGTCCGCGCTGTCCGCGCGTGTCCTCCCCCTTTTTGGCCTGGGCCCGCGCGTCGGCGACTCCGCCTCCCAATTCGCTTCCCTCCTCTTTCTCATCCTTCCCGCCGTCCTTCCCGCGACTCCGCCGCCACCCCCAGACGCCGCCGATTCCACCGCATGCCCGTCGCCTCCGCCTCGCCATAGCCGTCACCACCCCGCCGGTGGCCTTTGCTCGCACTTCCCGGCGGATAGGCCACCTTTCCTGACCGACGAAGGCGTCGTCCGGGGAGGTCATCTTCTACGCCCGCGAGGTGTTCGGCCATTTGCGCCGCCCGGTTTTAGGTAAGATCCCGGCCACCTTTGCCATATTACAAGCTACTGAGGCCGCAAATATTCAGTTATCGTGTGTTGTGTCGTAGATGGATCTGAGCAAGCGCATCCGGAAGTTCTACGAGACCTTCCTCACGCCATCGTCGGACGAGGACTCAGACGATGATACCGAGCTCTTGGTGGCCACGGCAGTGGTGATTAACGAGTGCACCTACTCGGGGCCGGTGCGGAGGGGCTCGGTGAAGGGTTGAACGAGTGCACCTACTACTTCCACCCTACAAGTCCGGTCTTTGATGCACAAAAATTCCGGCGCCGCTACCGGATGTCAAGGCCGCTGTTCTTGCGGATTATGAGCGGGGTGAAGGCGCATGACAACTACTTCATCGCCAAGCGCGATGCTGATGCACTCACGGTGTAGTTGGAAAACCCCAAGAGGAAGGTGTGAAGTAGTGCAGCAGCAAATTTCCCTCAGTTGTGAAACCAAGGTTATCGAACCAGTAGGAGATGAAGAACACGTCTGAAGGTTGTTGGTGGCGCCGTTTACGATCACCAACGTGGAACCTGCACAACACAATCAAGAAACTTTGCCCCAACTCAACAGTGAGTTTGTCAATCTCACCGGCTTGCTGTAACAAAGATATTAACCGTATGGTGTGGAAAATGATTTTTGTTTGCAGAGAATGAAAGTAACAGTTTGCAGTTGGTTGTATTATCAGTTTAGAGAAAAGGACCGGGGTCCACAGTTCACTAGTGGTGTCTCTCCATAATAATAATAATAGCATACATGCGGGTAAACAAATTATAGCTGGGCAATTGATAGAATAAAGAGCTGCATAATGATGCATATACTAATGACATGATGTCTAGTGTGAGATTCATTTGGGCATTACAACAATATACATAGACCGTTCCAACCGCATCTATGAGTAATAATCCACCTTCCGGTTAGCGTCCGCACCCCTTTCAGTATTAAGTTGCAAGCAACAGATTATTGCATTAAGCAAAGTGTGTAATGTAAGTAAGTAACATCATCCTTAGATAAAGTACTAATGTTTTATCCCTAGTAGCAATAGTACATCTACAACCTTAGAGCTTTCTGTCACTGCCCCAGATTAAATAGAGACATGAACCCACTATCGAGCATAAATACCCCCTCTTGGAGTCACAAGCATTTACTTGGCCAGAGCAACTACTAGCAGCGGAGAGCATGCAAGATCATAAACAACACACAACATGATATATTATGAAGCAATGACAAAGTATTCAATATTCATCGGATCCCAGCAAACACAACATGTAGCATTATATAAAGATGATCTTGATCATGATAGGCAGCTCACAAGATCTAAACATGATGGCACAAAAGGAGAAGACAACCATCTAGCTACTGCTATGGATCCGTAGTCCAAGGATGAACTACTCACGCATCAGTCCGGAGGCGGGCATGGTGATGTAGAGCCCTCCGGTGATGATCTCCCTCTCCGGCAGGGTGCCGGGAGCAGGTTCTGAACCCTCCCGAACTAGGGTTGACTACGGCGGCGGCTCCGTGAGGAAAAGTGGAAAAGTGTTCGGGTTGTTTGCCTTAGGTTTTCGGGGGGATTAAATAGGCGAAGGGGCGAAGGCGGTGGAGCCCCGAGGGCCCCACCTCAGGTCCCGGCGCGGCCAGAGGGCCTGCCGCACCACCCCTTGAGGTGGGCGCCTCGGTGCCCGTCTCCTTTTCTCCCTCGGACTTCTGGAACGTGTCTGGAATTCTAAGATCTTCGCAATAAAAATTGTCCAATTCCGAGAATATTTCCTTAAGTGGATTTCTGAAACCAAAAACAGCAGAAAACAGGGAACTGGCACGGTGGCATCTTGTCAATAGGTTAGTTCCAGAAAATGCATAAAACAATATAAAATGTGTGTAAAACATGTAGGAAATTGGTATAATATAAGCATGGAACATAAGAAATTATAGATACGTTTGAGACGTATCAGATGCCACTGGTATGCTTGGCTTCACTTCCTACCAAAAATGTTCTGCTGCCGTTCGCATGCTTGCATAAGGAGTGGCCGGTGATCTTGTCGATGAGTATCTGCGGATGAGCGAGTCCACTTGCCTTGAGTCCATGTACAGATTCTACAGAGCTGTTATCGATGTTTTTGGCGATGTTTACCTTCGAGAGCCCACAGTTGAGGACACCGCTAGGCTCCTGTCGATCAACGAGGAGAGAGGGTTTCCGGGGATGATAGGAAGTATTAACTGCATGCATTGGGATTGAAAGAACTGTCCATTTGCATGGCAAGGCCAGTATGGTGGCCACGCCGAGGGTTGCACTGTCATCCTTGAGGCCGTGGCATCACAAGATCTTTGGATCTGTCACTCTTTTTTTGGCATGGCCGGCTCCCACAATGACATCAACGTGCTCCAGCGATCTCCTGTCTTTGCTAGGCTAGCGGAGGGTGATGCTCACATGTATAACTATGAGATCAATGCCCATGCGTATGACAAGTGCTACTACCTGGCTGATGGCATCTATCCTGATTGGTCCACATTTGTGAAGACAATTCGTGAGCCTCTGGAGGAGAAAAACAGGAGGTTTGCCAAGCGCCGGGAAACCTGCAGAAAGGATGTGGAGCGTGCATTTGGTGTGCTCCAATCTAGGTGGGCTATTGTTCGCCACCCTGCGAGGACTTGGAGCACAGAGGTGATGTGGGAGGTCATGACTGCTTGTGTGATCATGCATAACATGATCGTCGAGGATGAGCGCGACGATGGCCTCCATGACCAAGGGTGGGAGTTTCAGGTTGAGTTGGTTGCAGCATATCCAGGAGCTGCTACATTTGAGGACTTCCTCCATGTGCACGAGGAGATCCGTGATCGTGTTACTCACCAGCAGCTGTAGAGGGATTTGATTGAGCACCAGTGGGCATTGGCAGGAATCCTCCCCGGAGACAACTAGTTTTATCGTTGGATATTTGGATATTTGAACTATATTTGTTGTAATAAACTATGTTTGCTCAAATTATGTTTTATCTTCCAATTGTTTGGACCATTCGAATTATTTAAATATTTGAGTTGACAACTTTGGCAATTCTATACTACTTCTCATTCGGTTTGGAAAAAAAACAGGGTGCCCAGAAATGCGTCGGGCCGCTGGGCTGGGGTGAAGGGGATCGCATGCAGAAAACAAAAAATTTCCTACCAACGATATCCTTAAACTAGCCAAGATCTACACTATGCAGATATAGAAGTACGGCGGAGATCGGAATACATACCCTTGTAGACCGAAAAGCGGGGATTACGCTCCCGCACAAGCGTTGACGACGAAGACGACGTAGCCGACCTCTAGGTCGCGAAGAACTCGGCGCGACGAAGACGATGAAGATGACCTCGAGGTCGGGTGGAGGAAGTAGGCCTCCGAGTACCGCTAGCGCAGCACCTCGCAGGGTGTTACACACATACGGTGGAGACGACGGCCTCCGAAGCTCCAGTCCAGGACGAGCAGCGGAAGACTTGGACCGGAACACCAGCAGCGCGGCAGCGGGCTATGGTGGAGAGATCCCCTCTCAACTCGGCGCAACTCCGACAAAGGGAATCACGTTATCGAGGAGAGAAAGAGAAATTAATTGGTTGAATTAAAAGGCCAGGGGTGCCCCTTCTTATATAGGGGCAAGGGAGCAGCCAACCTCACCAGCCGGGCGGTGTGGGACTATTCCCACACCAGCCACGACCTTGGGAGGTGCGCCGGCCATAGTGGGCCCCATGTGGCCCACTAGGGGCTGGCCGAATCAGCCCTCCTTCCCTTGGGGGGACTCTTCCCCCCCTCATGGGCCTTCTTTCCACTAGAAGGCCCATTTAGGGAAATCTGCCTTTAAAAATTCGAAAATAAATATATAAAATCATATTTAATCATTAATTACACTAATTAATATCAAACATATTATATATAATTTATTCTTGCTCCGAAAACTATTTCGTCGCTGCCCGATCTCCATCGGACCATTCCCGGGACGTTCCCGGTGATCCCTTTCCTTTCCGGTTGTCTTGTCGAAACCCCTTAAGTGTGTTACCCTAGCGGTTCGATATAATAACAGACATGATCGAGACTCCTCTCCGATCAATGATTAACTCGTAGGCCTGGACCCCATGAATTAACCCCTGTGATATAACGAATGACTTTCATCTATCAAACCTAGACGTCGAGTCTTAAACCTTTTGCCATAGCGATACTTAGCGTGTCCGAGCATCGTTCATAGATATCTCCATACCTAGCATGATCTCGTTACCGACATCGCTATCTTCTACTCGTCTATGATATTATGTCAGCTGGTGACCTAGTCACATGTTTGCAAACTCATTTGACATAATCTCACCGAGTGGGCCCTAGAGTATCTATCCTGCTATGCGGACTGGCAAATCCCGCTCTTGACCCCCCGTCTCAACATACTCCTTTCCGACACCCGAAAGGGACACCTTTATTGTCACACTATATAAATATGACGTTTGATGCAATCAAAGTGTCTTCCAGGAATAGCAATAAGAGTAGATCTCACGGTCGAAGGTGTAATGACTACGTCCTACAAATATTGGGTATGTCCATCACATCGTTCTACCAACGACATGACTTCATTGTCAAATAGACTCCAAGTCACATGATCGGGAAACCTCGATCAGCGATTGCACAATGAACTAGTCAAAACAGAGGCTACTAGGGACCTGGTTGTTTATCTACCACACGTGTAGTAATGTTTCCGCTTAATACAGTTATAGCATGGTATAAAACATATAATGAACAATTGGGATATTACTAATAAACTATCTTTATTAAGTGCCTCTAGGGCATATTCCTTTCAGTCTCCCACTTGCACTAGAGTAACACTTAATCTAGTTTACAACTTGGTAAAAGCTCAACACCCATAGCATCTTGGTGCATGCTTGTCTCGTGGAAGAGGAATACAGTCAACAGATCTCACACATTGAGACCTATATGTGCTTTGCAACACTTCTATGTCACCTAGTTTGACATCATCCCGTATCTTACGATGACGGTGAAATATATCCTAGTGGATGGAGTGAGACTCAGTCCAATCACACTTGCTACTTCTGAAGTTGCCATATATTTCTATACCTATTATGTAGATTATGCGACAGTGCATTCATATGCAACTTCGCAAGCTAACCATGTCTTTCTTCAAAACAAAGGCCATCTCCTATATGAGATTTCTAGTCGTATGGGTCAGAGTCATAACTTGCATCATCGTAACCGATTTACGGCAAGTTGTCTTTCCACTCTTACCCTTTACCAGAAAACATATTTTCAGTTCTCATAGACACTGAAGAATATACTTAACGTTTGTTCATTGATCCACACAAGGATCACTCTAGAACCCGTTCTTCAACCAAGAACTTGGGTCACACTAAGTCGAGCTTTCAATCTGATAGCATCTATGTCTGATACATAGAGAATGTCGAACATCATTTGCTATCACTGAAAATGCCAAGATAAACTTAATATTTTACCTAGTCATACAAGCAAGAACCATTTTCTTCGCTTGTTCTATTCTGAAACACTTCAGAATCTTAACTTAGGAAATATTCCGACCTAATGTTATTAAGCCCCTTACGATCTATACAATTATAGATTGGATGCCTAATACTCCTAACTTCTTTCATAGAAAATTTAATCACTTAAATAATCCTTTACACTCTACTAGAGGATCTGTGTCATTCAATATGTCGTTACATATAAAATCATGAATGACACCTAGCTCCCACTCAAATATGCCTTCCGCATATAAGATCAAGGAAAGCTACTTAGCTCCCACTCAAATATGCCTTCCGCATATAAGATCAAGAAAAGCTATTTTGCTCCCACTCACTTCTTTGTAAATGCTAGTTTCTTCAACTATTTTGGACAACTCCAAAAATCCTTTGATCACATCATCAAAGTGAAGATTCCAGCTCCGATATGCTTACTTCAGCCCATGAATGGACATCTGAAGTTTGCATACATGTTTAGCATCCTCAGGATCATCAAACCATTATTGTACTGATTACAACTCTTTCTTAATGACACTATTAAGAAACATGGTTTCCTTATCCATCTATCAATTTCTCATTCGAAATTATAGTAATTGCTAAACGACCCAGAATAGATTTAGGCTTCGCCACCTGAGACAAAATCTCATTGTGGTCAACTTTTGAATCTGTCGGAACTGTTTCACGACAAATCGATCCTTATCAGTGTCTACTCTCTCATAAAATTCCATATTCTGTTAACATCCTAGATGCCATCAAGAAGATCTCCCAAGTCAATACCTGGTAATCGTACATGGATTTTATTTCGGATCATATATGACTCATAGCCATTTCTCGGACTTAGGTTTACCATCTCTTCTTCGTAGTTCGTAGGTCTGTCATATTCCATTAACATGACATTCATAACAAGATTGTCGTAACACATAGTGTGGAACACAACCTCGTACGCCTACGTTCTTAGTATGAGCTCAGAACATCATGATCTTGTATCATCAGCTTCTTTCAAGCTATGGAGCATGACACCGAAAACACTTTCAGTTGCGCCACTCTGATGTCTGGAGAGAAAGTTCATCAACTTTGTCTTGCTCTACTTTCTTTCTCACTTATACCCTTGGACAAGAAACTATTTCTTTCGCAAGGTATATCCCGGCAACGATTTTGCCTATGTCGTGAGACATGTACCCAACTAACTCTTTAGGTACACTACAAAGATTAATCCATTTTAGGTTTGATCACATCAAAACACTAAATTGCTGAAACGACAATCTAGGCTAAAAGCCATGCCATCACTCATATGGTATTGTCTCCATGGATTTAAATGGTTTCCCTATTATCTAACGTGAGTGTTACGTTTCTACCATACGACTCTAATGATCACAATAATTCGTTAAGAGATTTATTTACCACACACTATCCGATAGGGTGCGATTACGACGTCCTAACATACCATAACACTATGGTATTCCATGCGACGTAATTTGTGGAACTCTTCTCACAAGTCTTCCAATGACGTGCCAACATTATAACTCAAATCTTTATTTCCTCGATCTGTATCACAGGAATTAGATTTTCTTGTTAAATTTATTTCCTACTTCATTCTGAACTTGTTTGATCGAATCAAAATTTCCAGACTAACATTCCCTGAGTGGATATCCATATATCTACTCGGAATATTCATGAAGTCGACGAAATAAACACTTCCACTTTACGTTAAAGTACTTCATTGATTCACATACACCCATATGCATGATTCTCAACAAGTTATACTCAAAACGTTTAGTGAAGTTTACGAAATAAAGATCTGCACTACACGTTAATTACTTCATTGAACCACATACATCTATATGCATGACTATCAATAAGTTATATGCCCGTTTTCCGAAAACGGTGTCTTAGTTATTTTGCAAGTGTCAAAAGATCAAATCTAAGGACTTGTAGATCCATCCGGTATGGAGCTAATTCATTGACTATAACATTGACATGAATTAAACGGTAGTGCCACACATATGTGGTGTCTTTATTAAGTTTGTATCCTTTGGCATTAATATTATGAATGTGGGAGCTTCTACCATCTAAATTCAAATCGGCATATGATCATTACTTCATAAATATAGGACAACGAATTTTGTCACTAATATATATGAACAATTGTCTCGCTAGAGGAGACACACTTATAACGATCATACTAACAGGCGATCATAAAGAATTTATTCAAATGGTAGATCTAGAGGGAGAGTGTCTATGGCCATCACAACAATTTGTCTGCCATTATCAACACGCAATGTCGCCTCATCCTTTCAAGCCACTCAAGCAGTAAACCTGGTTTTCATAAAACATGACTAGTATCAAAACTTAGTCACTACTGCGAGTACTTGCTTAGCTAAAACATTCATAACATGTATATCATATATACACCATCATCATTGGTGACTTCCGACGATCTGTTTCATCTTCTTGATACTTCCAACGTAATCAAGAACCATGAAGGTGAACGATTCCCCTTACATGACATAGTCTATGACATAGCATTTGCACTTGGCAACGACGTCTGTCATCCAGTGATCGAGCTGAGCGAGGCGTCTCAATGTTCATCAAGTATGACCATATGTCATCAAGTATAACCAATGTTATCAAGTATGACTGCCACGTGCTCCTTCAATGTGTGTATTCTCTTCCATCTTGGTTGAGAAGACAATCAGTCAACGTACTGATAAACTTCATCAACCCAACTTTAGGGGTACCCCGAGTTTAGCGACCATCTCATATGTTCGCGATCTAATAACTCGTACCCACCGTTGGTTCTCTATGGCAGAGATCATAGCATACACTGGACTATGATGATATCATCCGCACAAAACCTGATAATCCAAATTATCTTTTGTTAGCGGAATCTCCGGGTTTATCTCCTAGCGGGTATTGTATCACAAAGAGCTAACGGTTTAAACAAGGAGTATCCTCAAGCTAAAGTATAAAACTATGAAGTTTGGACCCAACCTTTTAAGTTTCTCAATCGCAGGAATGCGCCTAATTTTAAAAGATGCTATTACAATGGTTAATATCTACAAAGGTTTGCAAAACAGACTTTGTTCATTATATTTTGAGTTCTAGTATTTTAGAAAATAACTATCCGAACTCCCACTCAAACGAACATCCCACCTGGTCGTTTAAGCGATTACACGACCCCCATTCATTGCACAACCCCACATCGTCAGAGCCGGCAACACAACTTCAAGGGTAGACAATTGTCAATCACAACAACTCTGTGACTCATGCTCGACCTTTCGGCCTCCGTGTTCCGAGGCCATATCTGCATATGCTAGGCTCGCCACGATAACCTCCACGTAATGCTTGTGCAACATGGCTTACACCCACTGTATGCGAACGACGATATGTCTGACACCCGATCATCACGGCCTGCCTCATAACGTAGAACTTTCTTGGTGGTGCTCGTTGGAGGAAGAACACTAGTGGTATTTTTGAAGGGATCATCTTATATACAACTACCGCCGCGTAACTAATATATACTAATATATATAATCACACAATATAAGATGCACACAAAACATCAAATGTAATGCGATGTGATATAGTCCATTGTGAAGGGGATCGTGTGCAGAAAACAAAAAATTTCCTAGCAACGATATCCTTAAAACATGCCAAGATCTATTCTATGCAGATATAGTAGTACGAACGGAGATCGGAATACATACCCTTGTAGACCGAAAGCGGGATTACGTTCCCGCACGAACGTTGACGATGAAGACCGACGAAGCCGACCTCAAGGTCGTGAAGAGGAAGAAGACCTCCCAGTACCGCTAGCGCAGCACCTCGCAGGGCGTTACACACGTACGGTGGAGACGACGGCCTCCGAAGCTCCAGTCCAGGACGAGCAGCGGAAGACTTGGACCGGAACACCAGCAGCGCGGCAGCGGGCTATGGTGGAAGAGATCCCCCTCTCAACTCGGCGCAACTCCGACAAAGGGAATCACGAAATCGAGAGAGAATTGGGAATTAATTGGATGAATTAAAAGGCCAGGGGTGCCCCTCTATATAAAGGCTCCCGGGAGGGAGTCAACTTGCTAACCAGGCAATGTGGGACTAAACCCCACATGCCTGGTTCGGCATGAACAGTGCGCCGGCCCTGGTGGGCCCCTTTTGGCCCACCTAGGCCGGCCATGCCCCCCCCCACCGAATTCCCTTAGGGATTTTCCCCCCCCCCCATGGGCCTTCTTTCCACCAGAAGGCCCATTTAGGAAAATCAGCCTTAATAAATTCGAAAATAAATATATAAAATCATATTTGGACATTAATTACACTAATTAATATCAAACATATTATATATAATTTATTCTAGCTCCGAAAACTATTTCGTCGCTGCCCGATCTCCATCGGACCTCTCCCGGGACGTTCCCCGGTGATCTCTTTCCTTTCCGGTTGTCTTGTCGAAACCCCTTAAGTGTGTTACCCTAGCGGTTCGATATAATAACAGGTATGATCGAGACTCCTCTCTGATCAACGACTAACTCGTAGGCCTGGACCCCATGAATTAATCCCTGTGATATAACGAATGACTTTCATCTATCAAACCTGAACGTAAAGTCTTAAACCTTTTGCCACAGCGATACTTAGCGTGTCCGAGCGTCGTTCATAGATATCTCCATATCTAGCTGACCTCGTTAACGACAACACTATCTTCTACTCGTCTATGATTTCATGTCTCCGTGACCTAGTCACATGCTTGCAAGCTCATTAGACATAATCTCACCGAGTGGGCCCTAGAGTATCTGTCCTGCTATGGGGACTGGCAAATCCCACTCTTGACCCCTCGTCTCAACTACTCCTTTCCGATACCCAAAAGTATCACCGTTATTGTCATACTAATTAAGATACGACGTTTGGTGCAATCAAAGTATCTTCCAGGAATAACAATAAGAGTTGGTCTCACGGTCAAAGGCGTAATGACTACGTCCTACAAATATGGGTATGTCCATCACATCGTTCTCCAACGATATGACTTCCATTGCCGACCGGCGCCATGCCCTATGATCGGGAAACCTCGATCATCGATCGCGCAACGAAACTAGTCTTAGTAGAGGCTACTAGGGACCTGGTTGTTTACGCATCACACCCGTATTAATGTTTCCGCTTAATACGGTTATAGCATGACACAAAAACGTATTATGAACAAACGAGATATGATAAAGAAATACTCTTTATTAATTGCCTCTAGGGCATATCTCCTTCAGTCTCCCACTTGCACTAGAGTACAAATTAATCTAGATTACAACTTGGTAAAAGCCGGACACCCATAGCATCTTGGTGTTTCACGTGCTTGTCAAGCAGAAGAGGCTTCGTCAGAGGATCTGCCACATTCAGATCCGTATGCACTTTGCAAATCTTCACATCGCCTCCTTGTACGTACTGTCGTATCACATGGAAGCGTCGGAGTATGTGTTTGGCGGTGGAGTGAGATCTTGGCTCCTTCGCGTTAGCAATGGCACCCGTATTGTCGCAGAAGAGGACCACGGGGTCTTGCACGCTCGGGAACACTCCAAGTTCAATGATGAACTTCCTCAGCCACACAGCTTCATTCGCAGCTTCGCAAGCAGCAATGTACTCCGACTCCATTGTAGATTGTGCGACGATGGGTTGCTTCCCACTTCTCCAGCACACGGCGCCCCCATTCACCTTGAACACATAACCTGTCTGTGACTTAGAGTCATCGGGGTCTGAGCAGAAACTTGCATCCACGTAACCTGTTACGCCAAGTTCTTCATCGCAGCCACCATAGACAAGGAACATTTCCTTTGTCTTATTGAGATACTTAAGAATGCTCTTAACAGCAATCCAATGCGCCATTCCAGGATTACCCTGGAAACGGCTTGTCAAACTTAGAGCTAATGCCACATCAGGTCTAGTACTTAACATTGCATACATAATCGATCCTATGGCTGAAGCATAAGGATGTTTAGTCATATCGGCCTTATCCTGTTCCGTTACCGGACACTGTGCCTTTCGCAATGTTTTATTCTTGATAACCGGCAGAGAACCCTTCTTTGCCTTCTCCATACCGAAACGCTTCAGTATTTTATCAAGATAAGTACTCTGACTCAACGCTAATAGACGTCTTGATCTATCACGATAGATTTTAATGCCTAAGACGTATGCAGCTTCTCCTAAGTCCTTCATGGAAAACATACTGTTTAAATAACCCTTCACGCTATTCAGAAGTTCCACATCATTCCCAATTAGCAATATGTCATCTACATATAGTGCTAAGAACACAACCGAGCTCCCACTCATTTTCTTGTAAATGCAGGTCTCTTCCAAATTTTGGACAAATCCAAAACCTTTGATCACCTCATCAAAGCGAAGATTCCAGCTCCGAGATGCTTGCTTCAATCCATAAATGGAGCGCTGAAGCTTGCATACCTTGCCAGCATTTTCTGGATCGACAAAACCTTCCGGTTGTACCATGTACAACTCTTCCTCAATGTTTCCATTTAGGAAGGCTGTTTTGACATCCATCTGCCATATTTCATAATCGTAATAGGCAGCAACTGCTAACAAAATCCGAATAGACTTCAGCATCGCTACCGGTGAAAAAGTTTCATCGTAGTCAATCCCATGAACTTGTCGGAAACCTTTTGCGACAAGCCGAGCTTTATAGACGGTCACATTACCATCAGCATCAGTCTTCTTCTTAAAGATCCATTTATTCTCGACGGCCTTGCGCCCTTCGGGAATATCCATCAAAGTCCACACTTTGTTATCATACATGGATCCTATTTCGGATTTCATGCCTTCTAGCCATTTCTCGGACTCTAGACTCGCCATTGCCTCCTTGTAGTTCGTAGGTTCGTCTTGTTCAATTAACATGACGGTGCAAACCATGTTGCCATACCATTCTGGTGCGATGCTAGATCTACCAGACCTACGAGGTAGAACACTTTCCTCGACAGTTTCTCCCACTCCATCTGTGGAGGACGTTTCCGGAACAGCTTCCGTTGCGCCACTCGGAATCTCGAGTTCAGGATCAACGATCTCATCGAGGTCTACCTTCCTCCCACTTACTCCTTTCGCGAGAAACTCCTTCTCTAGAAAGGTACCGGTCTTCGCGACAAACGTTTTGCCCTCAGCTTGGTTGTAGAAGGTGTATCCTACGGTTTCCCGCGGATATCCTACAAAGACGACTTTCTCCGACTTCGGTTCGAGTTTGTCAGGCTGTAGTTTCTTAACATACGCCTCACAACCCCAAACCTTCAGAAACGATAACTTAGGCTTCTTGTCATACCATAATTCATACGGTGTCGTTTCAACGGATTTGGACGGAGCCCTATTTAAAATGAATGCGGCTGTTTCTAACGCATAACCCCAGAAAGATACGGGCAAATCGGTAAGAGACATCATAGATCGGACACTATCCAGTAGAGTACGATTACGTCGCTCGGACACGCCGTTACGTTGCGGTGTTCCAGCAGGCGTAAGTTGGGGTACGATGCCACAACTCTTCAGATGTGTGCCAAACTCAAAACTCAAATACTCGCCACCACGATCGGATCGGAGGTGCTTGATTTTCTTGTTAAGCTGGTTTTCAACTTCACTTTGAAATTCTTTGAACTTTTCAAAAGTTTGAGACTTGTGTTTCATCAAATAGATATAACCGTATCTACTCAAGTCATCAGTGAAGGTGACGAAGTAACGATAACCATTGCGTGTCGATACGCTCATTGGTCCACACACATCTGTATGTATGATCCCCAATAAATCCGACGCCCGTTCAACGAAACCTTTGAACGGTGTCCTGGTCATTTTGCCCATAAGGCATGGTTCGCATGTATCGAGGGATCCAAAATCCAACGAGTCCAAAAGTCCATCGGAGTGGAGTTTCTTCATGCGCTTTATACCAATATGACCAAGACGGCAATGCCACATATACATGGCGGTATCATCACTACACTTAATCCGTTTGGCTTCTATGTTATGGATGTGAGTACTACGATCGAGATTCAACAAGAATAAACCATTATTCTCGGGAGCATCAACATAAAAGATATCATTCATATAAACAACACAACTGCTTGATACTGATTTAAATGAATAACCGTCTTGTAACAGGCAAGACCCACTCAACGATGGTACAAAATAACACTTATTTAAAACCAAAACTAATCCCGATGGTAGATGTAGAGGGAGCGTGCCGACAGCCACCACGTCGACTCTCGATCCGTTGCCGACGCGCATCGTCACCTCATCCTTAGCCAGCCGCCGTTTATTCCGTAACTCCTCCTGAGAGTTACATATATGAGCAACAGAACCAGTATCAAATACCCAAGTGTTGCTACGGGCGGATGTAAGGTACACATCTATAACATGTATATCAAATATACCTTGCTCTTTTTCGACTATCTTGCCAGCTTTCCTATCCTCCAGGTACTTGGGGCAGTTGCGCTTCCAGTGACCTTTTCCCTTGCAGTAGAAGCACTCCACGCCAGCTCTGGGACCAGATTTGTTAGTCTTGGGCTTGGCAACCAGTTTGCCCTCCCTCCTGGACTTCCAACTCTTCTTTCCCTTGCCACCGGATTTCTTAAAATCGACGGTCTTGTTGACCATCAACAGCGTGTGCTCCTTCTTGATCTCCACCTCAGCAGTCTTGAGCATCACGAACACTTCACCCAGGGACTTAGCCATGCCCTGCATGTTGTAGTTCATGACGAAGCCTTTATAGCTAGGGGGCAACGATTGCAGCACCCTATCAATCGCCAGCTCATCGGGAATCTTGCATTCCAGAGCATTCAGGCGTTGAACGTAGCCAGACATCTTGACCACGTGCTCGCTCACACTGCTATGCTCCTCCATCTTGGCCGAGAAGAAAAGCTCGGAAGCTTCATATCTCTCAGCCTTAGCCTGCGGCGCAAAGACAGCCTTGAGATCAGAAATTATCTCGAAGGCACTCATCTTCTCAAAGCGCTTCTGCAGGTCGGCTTCCATGGCATAGAGCATGCCACTCTGGACAAAAGCGGAGTCCTCCGATTTGGTCTGGAAGACCTTCTTCTCATCCTCAGAGGCATCATCTGCGGGAGGGTCACCTATGGCAGCCTCAATGACGTAGGCCACCCTATGGGGAGTGAGGAGGATCCTCAGGTTGCGGAACCAGGCCATGAAGTTTGACCCATTGGTTTTAAGCTTTTCTTTCTCAAGGAACAGACCTAGGTTAAACGAGGGGCGAGACATCTACAATGGAATTTGCAACAACATAAGACTTTGTTCATAATAATTTTGAGTTATAGTATTTTTTAGAAAATAACTAACATAACTCCCACTCAAACGAACATCCCTCCTGGTCGTTTAAGCGATTACACGACCCCCATCCATTGCACCACCCCTCATCGTCAGAGCCGGCAGCACAACTTCAAGGGTAGACAATTGTCCATCACAACAACTCTGTGACTCATGCTCGACCTTTCGGCCTCCGTGTTCCGAGGCCATATCTGCATATGCTAGGCTCGCCACCATAACCTCCACGTAACGCTTGTGCAACATGGCTTACACCCACTGTATGCGAACGACGATATGTCTGACACCCGATCGTCACGGCCTGCCTCATAACGTAGAACTTTCTTGGTGGTGCTCGTTGGAGGAAGAACACTAGTGGTATTTTTTGAAGGGATCATCTTATATATAATTACCGCCGCGTAACTAATATATACTAATATATATAATCACACAATATAAGATGCACACAAAACATCAAATGTAATGCGATGTGATATAGTCCATTGCGCCATGGTCTTCTTGGCGCCCGCAGTTCATAAACAATTTAATAAACCTACCTTGACCATATCACATAGCCCCTGCAAAATAAAGTTAGACGCTTCTACTTTATCTTTTGCATATTTTACGTGGCTTGGGGCTGTCGTAAATAGAACCGCTTCATACCTACGAACCTTATGACCACAACAACGATCCAATAATTGCATGTTTAAGCATCCCTTTCGGGCCCTCCATTGAAAATGCAAGACCAACTAAAGAGAGAGAAACTGACACCCGCCAGCCACATATACGGTACAAGCCGTATGTCAGTAGTGGAACCAGTCTCGCGTAAGCGTACGCGTAAAGTCGGTCCGGGCCGCTTCATCAACTCGATGCCGCTGGAATCACAAGTGCACGCTAGAGGGTAGCAAATAACAGGAACGGTGCCCCCGTGCAGAACACGGGTTCTAACAGCGTACAACTATATCTACGATAGATCGGCTCTGATACCACTGAAGGGGATCGTGTGCAGAAAACAAAAAATTTCCTAGCAACGATATCCTTAAAACATGCCAAGATCTATTCTATGCAGATATAGTAGTACGAACGGAGATCGGAATACATACCCTTGTAGACCGAAAGCGGGATTACGTTCCCGCACGAACGTTGACGATGAAGACCGACGAAGCCGACCTCAAGGTCGTGAAGAGGAAGAAGACCTCCCAGTACCGCTAGCGCAGCACCTCGCAGGGCGTTACACACGTACGGTGGAGACGACGGCCTCCGAAGCTCCAGTCCAGGACGAGCAGCGGAAGACTTGGACCGGAACACCAGCAGCGCGGCAGCGGGCTATGGTGGAAGAGATCCCCCTCTCAACTCGGCGCAACTCTGACAAAGGGAATCACGAAATCGAGAGAGAATTGGGAATTAATTGGATGAATTAAAAGGCCAGGGGTGCCCCTCTATATAAAGGCTCCCGGGAGGGAGCCAACTTGCTAACCAAGCAATGTGGGACTAAACCCCACATGCCTGGTTCGGCATGAACAGTGCGCCGGCCCTGGTGGGCCCCTTTTGGCCCACCTAGGCCGGCCATGCCCCCCCCCCCCCCCCCCACCGAATTCCCTTAGGGATTTTTCCCCCCATGGGCCTTCTTTCCACCAGAAGGCCCATTTAGGAAAATCAGCCTTAATAAATTCGAAAATAAATATATAAAATCATATTTGGACATTAATTACACTAATTAATATCAAACATATTATATATAATTTATTCTAGCTCCGAAAACTATTTCGTCGCTGCCCGATCTCCATCGGACCTCTCCCGGGACGTTCCCGGTGATCTCTTTCCTTTCCGGTTGTCTTGTCGAAACCCCTTAAGTGTGTTACCCTAGCGGTTCGATATAATAACAGGTATGATCGAGACTCCTCTCTGATCAACGACTAACTCGTAGGCCTGGACCCCATGAATTAATCCCTGTGATATAACGAATGACTTTCATCTATCAAACCTGAACGTAAAGTCTTAAACCTTTTGCCACAGCGATACTTAGCGTGTCCGAGCGTCGTTCATAGATATCTCCATATCTAGCTGACCTCGTTAACGACAACACTATCTTCTACTCGTCTATGATTTCATGTCTCCGTGACCTAGTCACATGCTTGCAAGCTCATTAGACATAATCTCACCGAGTGGGCCCTAGAGTATCTGTCCTGCTATGCGGACTGGCAAATCCCGCTCTTGACCCCTCGTCTCAACTACTCCTTTCCGATACCCAAAAGTATCACCGTTATTGTCATACTAATTAAGATACGACGTTTGGTGCAATCAAAGTATCTTCCAGGAATAACAATAAGAGTTGGTCTCACGGTCAAAGGCGTAATGACTACGTCCTACAAATATGGGTATGTCCATCACATCGTTCTCCAACGATATGACTTCCATTGCCGACCGGCGCCATGCCCTATGATCGGGAAACCTCGATCATCGATCGCGCAACGAAACTAGTCTTAGTAGAGGCTACTAGGGACCTGGTTGTTTACGCATCACACCCGTATTAATGTTTCCGCTTAATACGGTTATAGCATGACACAAAAACGTATTATGAACAAACGAGATATGATAAAGAAATACTCTTTATTAATTGCCTCTAGGGCATATCTCCTTCAGTCTCCCACTTGCACTAGAGTACAAATTAATCTAGATTACAACTTGGTAAAAGCCGGACACCCATAGCATCTTGGTGTTTCACGTGCTTGTCAAGCAGAAGAGGCTTCGTCAGAGGATCTGCCACATTCAGATCCGTATGCACTTTGCAAATCTTCACATCGCCTCCTTGTACGTACTGTCGTATCACATGGAAGCGTCGGAGTATGTGTTTGGCGGTGGAGTGAGATCTTGGCTCCTTCGCGTTAGCAATGGCACCCGTATTGTCGCAGAAGAGGACCACGGGGTCTTGCACGCTCGGGAACACTCCAAGTTCAATGATGAACTTCCTCAGCCATACAGCTTCATTCGCAGCTTCGCAAGCAGCAATGTACTCCGACTCCATTGTAGATTGTGCGACGATGGGTTGCTTCCCACTTCTCCAGCACACGGCGCCCCCATTCACCTTGAACACATAACCTGTCTGTGACTTAGAGTCATCGGGGTCTGAGCAGAAACTTGCATCCACGTAACCTGTTACGCCAAGTTCTTCATCGCAGCCACCATAGACAAGGAACATTTCCTTTGTCTTATTGAGATACTTAAGAATGCTCTTAACAGCAATCCAATGCGCCATTCCAGGATTACTCTGGAAACGGCTTGTCAAACTTAGAGCTAATGCCACATCAGGTCTAGTACTTAACATTGCATACATAATCGATCCTATGGCTGAAGCATAAGGATGTTTAGTCATATCGGCCTTATCCTGTTCCGTTACCGGACACTGTGCCTTTCGCAATGTTTTATTCTTGATAACCGGCAGAGAACCCTTCTTTGCCTTCTCCATACCGAAACGCTTCAGTATTTTATCAAGATAAGTACTCTGACTCAACGCTAATAGACGTCTTGATCTATCACGATAGATTTTAATGCCTAAGACGTATGCAGCTTCTCCCAAGTCCTTCATGGAAAACATACTGTTTAAATAACCCTTCACGCTATTCAGAAGTTCCACATCATTCCCAATTAGCAATATGTCATCTACATATAGTGCTAAGAACACAACCGAGCTCCCACTCATTTTCTTGTAAATGCAGGTCTCTTCCAAATTTTGGACAAATCCAAAACCTTTGATCACCTCATCAAAGCGAAGATTCCAGCTCCGAGATGCTTGTTTCAATCCATAAATGGAGCGCTGAAGCTTGCATACCTTGCCAGCATTTTCTGGATCGACAAAACCTTCCGGTTGTACCATGTACAACTCTTCCTCAATGTTTCCATTTAGGAAGGCTGTTTTGACATCCATCTGCCATATTTCATAATCGTAATAGGCAGCAACTGCTAACAAAATCCGAATAGACTTCAGCATCGCTACCGGTGAAAAAGTTTCATCGTAGTCAATCCCATGAACTTGTCGGAAACCTTTTGCGACAAGCCGAGCTTTATAGACGGTCACATTACCATCAGCATCAGTCTTCTTCTTAAAGATCCATTTATTCTCGACGGCCTTGCGCCCTTCGGGAATATCCATCAAAGTCCACACTTTGTTATCATACATGGATCCTATTTCGGATTTCATAGCTTCTAGCCATTTCTCGGACTCTAGACTCGCCATTGCGTCCTTGTAGTTCGTAGGTTCGTCTTGTTCAATTAACATGACGGTGCAAACCATGTTGCCATACCATTCTGGTGCGATGCTAGATCTACCAGACCTACGAGGTAGAACACTTTCCTCGACAGTTTCTCCCACTCCATCTGTGGAGGACGTTTCCGGAACAGCTTCCGTTGCGCCACTCGGAATCTCGAGTTCAGGATCAACGATCTCATCGAGGTCTACCTTCCTCCCACTTACTCCTTTCGCGAGAAACTCCTTCTCTAGAAAGGTACCGGTCTTCGCGACAAACGTTTTGCCCTCAGCTTGGTTGTAGAAGGTGTATCCTACGGTTTCCCGCGGATATCCTACAAAGACGACTTTCTCCGACTTCGGTTCGAGTTTGTCAGGCTGTAGTTTCTTAACATACGCCTCACAACCCCAAACCTTCAGAAACGATAACTTAGGCTTCTTGCCATACCATAATTCATACGGTGTCGTTTCAACGGATTTGGACGGAGCCCTATTTAAAATGAATGCGGCTGTTTCTAACGCATAACCCCAGAAAGATACGGGCAAATCGGTAAGAGACATCATAGATCGGACACTATCCAGTAGAGTACGATTACGTCGCTCGGACACGCCGTTACGTTGCGGTGTTCCAGCAGGCGTAAGTTGGGGTACGATGCCACAACTCTTCAGATGTGTGCCAAACTCAAAACTCAAATACTCGCCACCACGATCGGATCGGAGGTGCTTGATTTTCTTGTTAAGCTGGTTTTCAACTTCACTTTGAAATTCTTTGAACTTTTCAAAAGTTTGAGACTTGTGTTTCATCAAATAGATATAACCGTATCTACTCAAGTCATCAGTGAAGGTGACGAAGTAACGATAACCATTGCGTGTCGATACGCTCATTGGTCCACACACATCTGTATGTATGATCCCCAATAAATCCGACGCCCGTTCAACGAAACCTTTGAACGGTGTCCTGGTCATTTTGCCCATAAGGCATGGTTCGCATGTATCGAGGGATCCAAAATCCAACGAGTCCAAAAGTCCATCGGAGTGGAGTTTCTTCATGCGCTTTATACCAATATGACCAAGACGGCAATGCCACATATACATGGCGGTATCATCACTACACTTAATCCGTTTGGCTTCTATGTTATGGATGTGAGTACTACGATCGAGATTCAACAAGAATAAACCATTATTCTCGGGAGCATCAACATAAAAGATATCATTCATATAAACAGCACAACTGCTTGATACTGATTTAAATGAATAACCGTCTTGTAACAGGCAAGACCCACTCAACGATGGTACAAAATAACACTTATTTAAAACCAAAACTTCCTACCAACGATATCCTTAAACTAGCCAAGATCTACACTATGCAGATATAGAAGTACGACGGAGATCGGAATACATACCCTTGTAGACCGAAAAGCGGGGATTACGCTCCCGCACAAGCGTTGACGACGAAGACGACGTAGCCGACCTCTAGGTCGCGAAGAACTCGGCGCGACGAAGACGATGAAGATGACCTCGAGGTCGGGTGGAGGAAGTAGGCCTCCGAGTACCGCTAGCGCAGCACCTCGCAGGGTGTTACACACATACGGTGGAGACGACGGCCTCCGAAGCTCCAGTCCAGGACGAGCAGCGGAAGACTTGGACCGGAACACCAGCAGCGCGGCAGCGGGCTATGGTGGAGAGATCCCCTCTCAACTCGGCGCAACTCCGACAAAGGGAATCATGTTATCGAGGAGAGAAAGAGAAATTAATTGGTTGAATTAAAAGGCCAGGGGTGCCCCTTCTTATATAGGGGCAAGGGAGCAGCCAACCTCACCAGCCGGGCGGTGTGGGACTATTCCCACACCAGCCACGACCTTGGGAGGTGTGCCGGCCCTAGTGGGCCCCATGTGGCCCACTAGGGGCTGGCCGAATCAGCCCTCCTTCCCTTGGGGGGACTCTTCCCCCCCTCATGGGCCTTCTTTCCACTAGAAGGCCCATTTAGGGAAATCTGCCTTTAAAAATTCGAAAATAAATATATAAAATCATATTTAATCATTAATTACACTAATTAATATCAAACATATTATATATAATTTATTCTTGCTCCGAAAACTATTTCGTCGCTGCCCGATCTCCATCGGACCATTCCCGGGACGTTCCCGGTGATCCCTTTCCTTTCCGGTTGTCTTGTCGAAACCCCTTAAGTGTGTTACCCTAGCGGTTCGATATAATAACAGACATGATCGAGACTCCTCTCCGATCAATGATTAACTCGTAGGCCTGGACCCCATGAATTAACCCCTGTGATATAACGAATGACTTTCATCTATCAAACCTAGACGTCGAGTCTTAAACCTTTTGCCATAGCGATACTTAGCGTGTCCGAGCATCGTTCATAGATATCTCCATACCTAGCATGATCTCGTTACCGACATCGCTATCTTCTACTCGTCTATGATATTATGTCAGCTGGTGACCTAGTCACATGTTTGCAAACTCATTTGACATAATCTCACCGAGTGGGCCCTAGAGTATCTATCCTGCTATGCGGACTGGCAAATCCCGCTCTTGACCCCCCGTCTCAACATACTCCTTTCCGACACCCGAAAGGGACACCTTTATTGTCACACTATATAAATATGACGTTTGATGCAATCAAAGTGTCTTCCAGGAATAGCAATAAGAGTAGATCTCACGGTCGAAGGTGTAATGACTATGTCCTACAAATATTGGGTATGTCCATCACATCGTTCTACCAACGACATGACTTCATTGTCAAATAGACTCCAAGTCACATGATCGGGAAACCTCGATCATCGATTGCACAATGAACTAGTCAAAACAGAGGCTACTATGGACCTGGTTGTTTATCTACCACACGTGTATTAATGTTTCCGCTTAATACAGTTATAGCATGGTATAAAACATATAATGAACAATTGGGATATTACTAATAAACTATCTTTATTAAGTGCCTCTAGGGCATATTCCCTTCATGGGGCGCGACCCAAACGGACATTTGCGCGGACATCACCCATTTCCTGTCCGCGGCCCGATGCAAACGGACCAAATCGGACCCAAAATGCGTCGGGCCGTTGGAGATGCCCTAACCCGTATATGGGCGGGGCGGGGGAGCGCCCGGACGCGTTCGCCATGTTGGTTCCAACATGCCGGGCTCACTCGAATCACACAAAATTGGCCTCATAGTCTCGAAGACATGGTTCTTTCTGCACTTCCGCTCAACCTTGTCTAGCTCAGTTGCTCTATCGTCGCTTCGGTATACTCCTTACTTTTCCTGCCGCACCTCCCACGTCTAGGTTTCAGCCGAACAAAAGCTCTGCAGCTGAAACATTTTGCCGCAGCATTTCCGTCGAGACGGCGAGCAGCGGCGACATTTTGAATGAATCATCAGAGCATCTACAACCGGAACCTACAATTCCTCGTGAGGCCTCGTTCGATTTCAGGTGGAACGGAAGGAATTTGTATGGTCTGAGAGGGATTAAATTCCATCTAAGTTAAATTCCACTCCAACCCACCTGGGGAGTGGATTAATCGAACAAGGGCTAAACGAGATTGAGGCTGACAACTAAACGAGACTGAGGCGGAACACCAAACAAACACAGCCATCCAATCGGACCACCAAATTTAGCACAAGTGTCACTCTGTTCGGCAACTCTCATGCATAACCCGTAAATGGGCGGGACGGGCGAGCGCTCGAGCGCGCTCGCCACGTCGGTTCCGATAGGCCGGGCCCACTCGAAACACACAAAATTGGCCTCATTGTCTCGAAGACATGGATCTTTCTCCAATTCAGCTCAACCTTGTATAGCTCCGACGCCCCCAAAAACTTGCTCTAACGTCGCTTCGGTATGCTCCTTACTTTTCCCGCCGCACCTCCCATTTCAAGGTTTCGGCCAAACAAAAGCTCTATAGCGGAGACATTTCCGCCGAGGACCCTTCTGTGGCCCAAAGACATTATCCCACGGCTCGCCCAAACAACGGTTGTCCAATCTGTGAGTTTCACGGACTCGGAATGTCATCTCCACCTCTACTCTCCCATCTGCACACTGTCGTCCTGCATGGAGAGCTGACCGCGGCCATGGTTTTATGGGACACCAATGAGGATTCCGCCAAGTCAAACGGGAACACCTCATTTGGTTCTACTTCGGTATGATTTAGGATTCTACTGCAATATAGTTTGATTTATGTTGCACATTGTGTAGGATTCGACTTCATATCATTGCGATGTCCGGGTGTGATACCCGAGTTAAACTTTGGTTTCTACGTAACTGGATCGATCACTTTGGGTTTGTTTGTTGGCAAACAAAAGAAAAAGGATGAAGGATGCGTGGATGTGGAGCGTGGTGTGGGACATGGGACGGAACAAAACGGTTGGCAGTACGGTTGGCAGCGGAACCCACGCGGGTCGGCAACGGCAAGGACGCCGTCATGGCATGGGCCTTCCTTGTCGCAGAGCAAGGCGTGACAGGCAGCCACGTCGACCCTACTGGCTACTGCCCCGATCTGATCCACCCGCTCGCCCATTTGGCAGCGCCATACACTTCACAGTTGTGGTTGTACGCTCTCTATCGTCTCTTTTTTCTAGCCTACACACCCTTGCCTGCACGTCGCCGTTTCCAGGCTGGGCTCCAGACTTAATACCTTTAAAGATTTTCCTTCTCACTCACAACGTCTAAATTCATTTTCTGTCCGACACGGTTTATTTTTTATCCGGCACCTCCATTCCGTGCCCTCCGTTTGGAGAGTCGATGGGCTGCGTCGGACGAAACGAAACGCGTCGTCACGTCGGACTCCGACGCGCGGTCACGCTTGTTATTGAGATGCCACCGTTTCCCGCTATCTCTCCCCGCCTCTGTTTCCCGCCACCTCTTCCCGCCTTCGTTTTCCGCGTCGAGCCTCACCTGGCCCGGCTATATAGCACCCCCGTCGAGCAGCAAACACAACACATCACATATGCCCCACCCAATTCCATGGTGAGAGGGCGTGGCCGTGGACAAACGCACGCCCGTGGACGAGGACGCGACGGCTATGGTAGGGGGCGCGGCGGCAATGCATTAGCGCCGACGTCTCCCCCCACCGTCTTCCGATGAAGAACTCTACCCAGATCTGCGCGGCTTCGAGTTCCCGCTTATCCTGTACAATTGCATCGAATCACGGCTAAGCCTACTGGCGGCATTTATGGAGAAACTCGAAGACAGGGCTGCCAAAGACGATGCATCTGAGGATGGAGTATTGCGAGAATGGCAGCTGAGCGGTGAAGACGGTCTTCGGCTCTAACGATGAGTTGTACCTCGCCAAGGGGTGGAAGAGTTTCGCCGAATCATACAGGCTTGAGCAGGGTTCTTCCTCTACTTCGAGTTCGACGGTGACAACGGGTTCTTCATCAAGATCTTCGACGGCACTTTATCCGTCATGTACAGCGAGGATGAGATCGGGTCGGCATCAACTACAAATAGCAGTAGCGACAATGACAATAACCATTAAATTAGGTTTTGTTTATATTTCATTAAATTTCATTTAAATATGTAAAATATCCTAAATTTTGAATGGCATCCGTCAAATAGTAGCAGTAGCAACGAGTACAACGGTCATTAGATTAGATTAGATGGTTAGTTTTTTTATCAAAAAATTGAACATCGCGAGTTGAGGATCGACCACGTTCATACGCGGAAGGCCATTCGGACGGCGCCCAACTTGCCGCATGCAGGGAGCACGCACGCATGTGACATTCTCCCAAGATGCTCGAAACATCATCTCCTAAGATGCTCTTTCATATTGAGATCGATCCTGATGAGAACACTCAACTTATCTTTATCATCCAGACAGTACTGAGAGCTCAACTGGATTGGCTTCAGCTAAAACCTTGAAGAAACATGATTAGGCGTCTTAGAAAAATGTCAAAGGAGAAAAAGGTCCGTCACTTTAATCCAATCCTCCCAGGCATTCCGACAAGGCGGCCGTGGAGCCCATCAGCTGCCATACGCTGATTTTCTTTTCCCAGACCCGAGAATCGTATTAATCTAATCTGAATTGCTTCGGATGCTTAGTGAACACTAGGTGGCGCGTAGGACCGAATTCACGTGCCTGCGCAGTTTGATTTTCTTGTCGATGTGGTTAGCACCAAAACCTATCAACCATACACTGAGAACAGGTCTTTGGACCAAGGCGGAATACCCCATTTGTCCCGGTCGCAATACAAACCGGGACAGATGGGGGCCTGCAGCATTCATGCGCATCAGAAGTGGACATTTTGTCCCGGTTCCAGCCACGAACCGGGACAAAAGGTGCGTGCCTCAGCGCACCAGCTTTTTTGTCCCGGTTCGTGACTGGAACCGGGACAAAAAGGTGGATGCCTATATATAGTCAGCACCCTCCCCTCTCCCAAGATCATTGGAGGCATTTTCTTTTTACTATGCTAAGAGGGTGTGTGCTAGTTTATTTTTTTTAAGTATGCATACAAGGTGTTCGACGAAATGCCCGAGAGAGTTCACAAAATGATTTGATGCACACTTAAGTTTTATCCTTTTTTCGATCGAGGTTAAATTTTTTTTCTCATTTCATTTGTCATTGATACAGTGCATGTTCAGTGGTTATTTCTCGATGTTCTGTAATGGTTCTTGATATAGTTAATTATATAATGTAGATGGACCAGCAATAGATGTACGGTGACCGACGCACTGCCGAGTACATGAAGGGCTTGAAGAAATTTCTCGAGGTAGCCAAGGCCCACAGTACCAATGGTTTCATGTGTTGTCCATGTGTGGACTGTCAGAATAACACCGATTACCCAGACGCGAGAACCATTCAATGCCACCTTATTCGGCACGGTTTCATGCCCAGCTATAATTGTTGGACCAAGCACGGAGAAGAAGGGGTTATGATGGAAGATAATGAAGAAGATGATGATGACAACTATCCTATGTTCCCGGATTACGGTGATACTGCAACGGGGGAAGCTGAAGATGAAGAGGCACCATATGAGCCCGCTGACGATCTTGGTCGGGCCATTGCTGATGCAAAGAGAGAGTGCGGAACTGAAAATGAGAGGTTGAAGTTCGAGCAGATGTTAGAGGATCACAAGAAATTGTTGTATCCAAGTTGCGAAGATGGTCAGAAAAAGTTGGGTACCACACTGGAATTGCTGCAGTGGAAGGCAGAGTGTGGTGTGACTGACAAGGGATTTGGAAAGTTGCTGCAGATAATTAAGAAGATGCTTCCAAAGGTTAACGAGTTGCCCGGCAGTACGTACGAAGCAAAGAAGGTTCTGTGCCCTCTAGGATTAGAAGTGCAGAAGATACATGCCTGCCCTAATGACTGCATCCTCTACCGCGGTGAGTACGAGAATTTGGATGCATGCCCGGTATGCACTGCATTGCGGTATAAGATCAGACGAGATGACCCTGGTGAAGTTGAGGGCGAGCGTCCCCGGAAGAGGGTTCCTGCCAAGGTGATGTGGTATGCTTCTCTAATACCACGGTTGAAACGTCTGTTCACAAACAGAGAGCATGCCAAGTTGTTGCGATGGCACAAAGAGGACCGTAAGAAAGACGCGATGTGCAGACACCCCGCTGATGGGTCGCAGTGGAGAAAAATTGAGAGAGAGTTTCCGGACTTCGCAGATGACGCAAGGAACTTAAGGTTTGGTCTAAGTACAGACGGCTTCAATCCTTTTGGGGAGCAGAGCAGCAGTCATAGCACCTGGCCTGTGACTATGTGTATTTATAACCTTTCTCCTTGGTTGTGCATGAAGCGAAAGTTTATTATGATGCCAGTGCTCATCCAAGGCCCGAAGCAACCTGGTAACGAGCTTGATGTGTACCTCAGGCCCTTAGTTGAAGAACTTTTACAGTTGTGGCGGGAAGAAGGTGTACGTGTGTGGGATGAGCACAAACAGGAGGAATTTGACCTACGAGCTTTGCTTTTTGTAACGATCAACGATTGGCCGGCTCTTGCGAACCTCTCAGGACAGACAACCAAGAGGTACAATGCATGCACACACTATTTAGGTGAGACTGAATGTATATATTTGGATAAATGTAAGAAGTGTGTTTATCTGGGGCATCGTCGATTTCTTCCGATCAAGCATCCCGCAAGGAAGAAAGGCAGGCATTTTAAAGGTGAGGCTGATCACAGCAGGAGGCCTGTCGACCGTACTGGTGAAGAAATATTTGATATGGTCAAGGATTTAAAAGTAATCTTTGGAAAGGGTCCTGGAGGACTAGAGGTTCCGAAAGACGCTAACGGGCACGCACCCATGTGGAAGAAAAAATCTATATTTTGGGAGCTACCATATTGGAAGGTACTAGAGGTCCGATCCGCAATCGACGTGATGCACGTGACGAAGAATATTTGCGTGAACCTGCTAGGCCACTTGGGCGTGTACGGGAAGAAAAAAGACACAGAGGAAGCACGGGAGGACCAGAAACGTATGAAAGAACGAGACGGTCTAAATCCCGAACACTATGAAGGCCCCGCCAGCTACGCTCTTACCAAACAAGAGAAAGTAATATTCTTTGAATGCCTGAGCAGTATCAAGGTCACGCCTGGCTTCTCGTCGAATATAAAGAGGATAGTAAATGTGAGACTCCAAAAATTTCAAAACCTAAAGTCTCATGACTGCCACGTGATTATGACACAATTGCTTCCGATTGCACTGAGGGGGCTTCTACCGGAAAATGTTCGAGTACCCATTGTGAAGCTTTGTGCATTCCTCAATGCAATATCTCAGAAGGTAATCGATCCGGCGATTCTACCTAGGTTACAGAGTGATGTGGTCCAGTGTCTTGTAAGTTTTGAGTTGGTGTTCCCCCCATCCTTTTTCGATGTTATGACGCATCTCCTGGTTCACCTAGTCGAAGAGATTCAAGTTCTCGGTCCTGTATTTCTACACAATATGTTCCCTTTTGAGAGGTTCATGGCAGTCTTAAAGAAATATGTTCATAACCGTGCTAGGCCAAAAGGAAGCATCTCCAACGGCTATGGTACAGAGGAGGTCATTGAGTTCTGTGTTGACTTTATTGCTGATCTTAAGCCGATTGGTGTTCCACAATCACGGCATGAGGGGAGACTGAGTGGAAAAGGCACACTAGGAAAGAAATCAATAATTTGTATGGATGGGCATTCTTTCACTGAAGCACACTACAGAGTACTACAAAGTTCTACCTTGGTGGCACCGTATATCGATGAACACAAGAATATTGTACGCTCTCTACACGCGGGGCAGTCTGAGAACTGGATTATACGTTAACACATGGCGACTTTCGGCGGTTGGTTGCGAACACATATCCGGAATAAAGTAGATGTTGAAGAACAGTTATACTTGTTGGCCAGGGCACCATCTACGACTGTATCTACTTTCCAAGGGTACGAGATAAATGGGAATACATTTTACACGACATTCCAAGATAAAAAGAGCACCAACCAAAACAGTGGTGTTCGCGTTGATGCAACAAACAACAATGGGCAGAAGAACACATATTATGGTTGCATAGAAGAGATATGGGAACTTGACTATGGACCTTATTTTAAGGTCCCTCTGTTTCGGTGCAAATGGGTCAATCTGAAAGGCGGGGTTCACGTAGACAAGCTGTACGGAATGACAACAGTGGATCTAAACAATCTTGGTTACAGAGACGAACCATTCGTCCTAGCCAATGATGTTGCTCAGGTTTTCTATGTGAAGGACATGTCTAGCAGACCGAAAAAAAGAAAAAATATGAAAACGAATACATCATACGATGAGCCGAAGCGTCACATAGTTCTTTCAGGAAAAAGAAACATCGTGGGAGTGGAGGACAAGACAGACATGTCAAATGATTATAACAACTTTGATGAAATCCCGCCCTTCGTAGTGACCATTGACCCAATCATCAAGTTGAATGAAGAAGATGCTCCATGGTTCCGACCCTGAAGAAGATGCTCCATGGTTCCGACCCTGTAATAATGTATTAAACATTTTATGTGAAGAAGATGTTTTTGTTACCTGCATATCAAATGGATCCGCCGACGGTGGTTCATGAGTGCCAGACGGTGGCTTTGTATATCAAATGAACTACACTAAGTGTTGACATAGCTTAAACATGTATGCTTCCTCCTCCTACTTCACAAGAGAATGCTTCTAAGCCCAGCCTCTCGAAGATGTCCTAAGTATGCTCACAAGGACATCTTCGAGAAGCTGGTTCCTAGAGGAGTCCTCTGCCTTTGCCTGGATTGTACTGAAGGTGTGGGCACCTATTTATAGCATCACCAGGGGGAGGTATCTTTAGTCCCGGTTGGTGGCTCAACCCGGGACAAAAGAAACACACTCCTGATCTAACGGCTCAGAAGTGCTTGAAAGAAACACACCCCTGATCTAACGGCTCACGAGTGCTTGAAAGAAACACACGATCCGTGCGCTTCTTTAGTCCCGGTTTGGAAGTGATAGTGTTGATCCAACAGCTCACAAGTCCTCAAAACAAACACACCCCCGATCTAACGGCTCACGAGTGCTTGAAAGAAACACACGATCCGTATTCAAACTAGTTTTGTCTTAGTTAGTCAAATTCAAACACTTTTCATATTGAAAGTTTTGCCAAATTCAAAAATATACAAAATTTCTTCAAATTCATATTCAAACTATTTTTAAAGTACTTAAAATAATTATAATAGAAAACAGAAAATAGTTTTGTCTTAGTTAGTCAAATTCAAACACTTTTCATATTGAAAGTTTTGCCAAATTACATAATATACAAAATTTCTTCAAATTCATATTCAAACTATTTTTAAAGTACCTAAAATAATTATAATAGAAAACAGAAAATAGTTTTGTCTTAGTTAGTCAAATTCAAACACTTTTCATATTGAAAGTTTTGCCAAATTCAAAAATATACAAAATTTCTTCAAATTCATATTCAAACTATTTTTAAAGTACTTAAAATAATTATAATAGAAAACAGAAAATAGTTTTGTCTTAGTTAGTCAAATTCAAACACTTTTCATATTGAAAGTTTTGCCAAATTACATAATATACAAAATTTCTTCAAATTCATATTCAAACTATTTGGAAAATGAAAATGGAAAAGAAAAACTGAAAATACCCCTTCTCTCCCGGTTCCAGCCACCAACCGGGACAAAAGGGGGTGTAAAGGCGGGAAGCGGAGGCGGCCGAAAATTGGCTATTTGTCCCGGTTGGTGGCTCAACCCGGGACAAAAGACACCCCTTTTGTCCCGGTTCCAGCCACAAACCGGGACAATAGGGGGTCCTCCTATATAAGCAACACTTTGCCCCGGGGAGAGCCACAACCCGGAGCAAATTCCCCACTCCTACCGTTACGCTGCCGAATTTTTCCGTCGCGCCGCCGCCTCCTTCCTCGCCGTCCCCGCGCCTCCGGCCATCCCCGTGCGCGCCTCCGGCCATCCCGACGCCGCTGCGCACTGCTGCCGCCTCCGCCCTCGCCGTCCCCGCGCATCCGTCCTTCCCCGTGCGCGCCTCCGGCCATCTTTGGCGTCTTCTTCCTCGCCGAGACCGGAGCTCCGCCGAGCCATTGCCGAGGGCGACGAGGGTGAGTCCTCTTCTCCTCCTCCCTCTCTCTCGACGCCACCGTGCCGCACTCCGCCGCCACCGCGCGCGTCACCTAGGAGAAGAAATCAAACCCTAGCTAGAGTTCTTCCGGCCGCCGCCGCTTCGGTCGTCGCCGGTGACTCTCCGGTGACATTGCGCTAGCGGCGCCACCACTACTAGGCCCCCCTCGTCTCCCTCTATAGAATGCACCAATCAATTCGTGCAAAATCGCACGAATTCGTCGAATTTGACCTCAACTGGATTCGGTTCACCATTGATGACGTCAGCACGACGTCATCATTTTCAGAAACTATGTTAAACTATAGAAAATCATAATTAAATTATTTTAAATCAGAAAAATACAAACTTTTTATCAAAATGTTCATAAAAAGAAAATACATGTTGTTGTGTCATTATTTTGTGTGTTTGAATAAGTTTGAATAAACAAAAAAATTGTTGGAATATCGTTGCAAATGCAAATGTGATATTATTTTGTGTGTCATGACAAAATTTGTTGCGTGCAGGTACTCGAATTGTTCACCGCGTCGTAGCCGCCGCCCTCTCGAAGCCGCCACTCTCTCGGAGCCGAGCCCCGACATTGTTCGACTAGTGCGCCACTGTCAGAAACGAGCAAGAAAATGTAAATGAATTGTTCGAGATGTAATATTGTTGCTTTAAATGGATTATTCGATTATATTAGTGATATTTAATCGATATTTAACTATGGAAATAGCATTGTTCGACTACTCCGCCACCTTCATGGTTAATAATATATGTGATACTTTAATCGATATGCAAATAGAAATGAAGATGTGAATTTGTCTTAATAAATTGCAGAAACTATGGAGCCCGGTAGAGACCATGAACTAGAAGAGGACATGTTCGACATCATCCGCGAAGGTCCATTAGAGGGACATGAGAACAACTCAGACGATTTCACGTCACAGTTCCTGAACGAGTCCGGTGATGGATTGGAGGGGCCTTCCGACGAAATAGACGTCCCCGACTCTGCTGTTGGAAAGTCGTCCGGCGAGGTATATATTAGCCCTCCGGTGTTCGTCTATGTTGAATAGATGCGTTAATTGATTTGTGTATATACATATATTAACTACCGCTTCTTTCTTGTTTTAGCCCTCCGGATCGAGCAAAAAAGCATTCGCCAAGTCAGATGTTACGAAACGAGGCGGGCCACGAAGCGGCACAAAAAAGCTGACCGGGACTCAAAAGTACCACATTGAAGTAATCGATGCAAAAGGCAAACCGATTGCTCCTGTCAAGCACGCCAAAAAATTTGTAAGTCAGTGCGGAGTCATTGTAAGGGACCAGATCCCCATCACGACTCATGAATGGAATCAGCCAAAGGTGCCAAGAGAGGGGGTTACTTATGTCCCCAATGCAGACAAAGAACGCCTTTGGGCCGAGCTCATGAAGAATTTCACTTTACCAGCAGAGGAGGATGAAGATCACCCTGTTATAGAGAAGCGATGCAAGGCCTGGGCTTTGATGGAGATGGGAGAACTGTTCCGCAGCTGGAAGAAAAGGCTAAACAAGTTGGTAACTGAAGGTACGACTCCAGAATTCGTCGGGATCTATGAAAACATAAAACATGAGTGGGACGATTTTAAGGCGTACAATCTATCGACGGAAGCTAAGAAAAGGTCAGAGATAAATAAGAAAAATGCAGCAAAGAAGAAATATCACCATGTTATGGGGTCAGGTGGCTATCGGACGGCCAAGGCTAAGTGGGAGAAAATGGAGGATGAGCTAGCGGCTAAAAATATAGAGTTCGAGACATTGTATTGGCCCGAACGGCTTAAAGACTGGTTCTATGGCATTGGTGGAAAGTTGGACACAGAAACAGGGGAATGTATTTTTAACGAGGATCACGGACTAGACCCTGTCAAAAAAATCAGAGACGTACTGAAGGAGGTGGAGGAAGGCAAGTTCCAGCCAAACAGAGAGAATGACGAGCTATCGCGCGCCCTTGGGAACGCTGAACACAGTGGACGAACACGAGGAACCGCCGGCTCCATTCCGTGGAAGATTGGGTTTCCCTTAGATGTCGGGACTTACAGAAGCCGAGCGAGAAAGAAGAACATTGCGAATGACCGGATGCAGAAGCTAGAAGATAAATTAGCAGAGCACGAGAAGGAGATAGCTGAGCTCAAGGCTGAGAGGCGGCGTCCACGGAATTCCTGCGAATCTGAGACGCACGCAGATCCTTCTCCTGGTCCAAAATCTATGCAGAGAAGCAGTGTGGCTTCCACGGAGCTCGTTCGCCCAGGTTCCCCCTCGGGTACTTGTCACCCCGTGGATTGTATCAGTCAGCAGGAACTGTGCGAGCTACATGTGCCATGCTTGAACATAACTGTGAAGGTGGCGGACGGTTTTGCCGTACCGCACAAACCAGATGGAACGTATCATTGTCGCCCGATTCCAGATGGCTATGCTGTTGTCGCGGTTGATGAGGTAATGAAGGGATATGAGGGAATAAAACTGGACTACCCTACGGGAGAAGACGAGATTGAATTGAGATATGCCTGCAAGACTACCTGCTTATGGAAGAAGGAATACATCGTGTTCCCACACTTGTTGCAAAAGCAAACTTGCACTAGAAGCAAGCCCCCTCCGAGTCCACATGCCAGTCCGGACCTCCCCGACAACGACAACAACGACCAAGGCGCCAGTCCATCTCCATCTCCGCGGCCGCGTCAGCCAACTCCGCCGCCGCGTAAGCCAACTCCGCCGCCGCGTCAGCCAACTCCGCCGCCGCAAAATAAGCGGAAGTCCACCGCAGCGTCGACTAGTACTCTGCAGAGCGGTTCGGGTAAGAAAGCGAGGAAGATGACACCGCCGCCTCCTCCGCCGCCTCCTACTACCAAGTTATCCTTGAAACGGAAGAAGTCTCCGCCGAAGCCGGTATATTCTCCGGAAGCGATACAGTGGGCCTATGAATTTCTTACGCATCCATTGCAGTATCAGATGAACATGAACGATGACTATGTACGCGTTCTGGTGCGTAACGCTAGAAGAGTGCGGGAGGAACGAAGACGGGCTGCGGGTGCAACACAGAAGCGAGACGTTTCCCAGCTCGGAATGCAGGCGGGACAATCGGTCGCCCCGCTCAGAGTGTACGCCAGTGGTGCACAGACAGAAATTGAGAAGCAAGCTCAAGAAATAGGTATCTCTGTTTCAGCCATTCGCACCTTACAATCGGGCGGCACTATCGGGTTTGGTGAATTGGCGCGGCAATATGTTAGAGGGCAACCTCTGATCGACTCTTCTCACATGCGCCTCCTACCAGCAAGAATGCACCAATTACATGATTGGTACATGTCTTACACGGCCAATAATGATGGAGACTATATCTATGTAAAAATTCAAAAGTCTCATTATGGCCCAGGTGATGATGAGCTTCATATTGAGCTCCCAGAATTATTCCAGTTATTCAATTTTGACGCCCTCGACAAATCTATCGTCAGTGCCTATTGTCTGTAAGTGATTAATTTATGCATGTCATTAATTCTCTAGCTTAGCTTGTTTTTCATTGCCTGTAATTATCCTTATCACTATATTCTTTTCTACTATATTATTATGCAGACTGAAGGTTATACAAGCTCGGAAGCTTGGAGTTGATAATAACATTGGGTTCATTGACCCAAATCGAGTTCATCATCATGATATATTAAATTACCTAGAGAATACGGAGGAGCTTTTGCTTTCATACTTAATGCCGCAATATTACAAAACCTACATACTATTTCCTTACAACTTCGAGTGAGTTTTTTAATTACTGCCTTGTCGATATTCAATAATTTGCTTACTCCATGTTAAGTGTAATTGATGAGTTATTGACGTATATAAACATGCGCAGATATCACTGGATACTGCTTGAGATTGAGGTTGAACGGGCAAAAGTATGCATATACGATCCATTAGGCAAACCGATTGAGAAGTTAATCGACTTGCAACTAATGCTCCAGAGGTAATTTCAATCATTATTGTGGCCTGTTCCGTTCTAATATAGGGAAATTAATAACTTATTTAATCATTTTCTATACCGTACAGGGTTTGGGACAAGTTCACCGGATTCCACAAGGGTGTACGTAAGGATCTAACTTTTAAACAAGAAGAGGTAAGTAGTCATAGCTAGGTCCGCGCATCTCTTTAAATATTCTAGTTCCTAATACCATTTTTATTATCTTCTATTATTATTTAATTGAATCCTATCATATTCTCTCTTAAAGTGTGCGACGCAGCAACAAGGCACTAATTTATGTGGATTCTATGTCTGCGAGTTCATGCGTTCACACATCAATGAGCGGCGAAATGAATGGCAATCTGTACGTAAAGAATATATTCAAACTTGTTTCTTCAATTTTGTTCACTTTTTTGATGATTAATATAATAATGTTGTTGATATCTCCTTTACAGTTTGAAAACATCCGGAACCGCCTAGATGCAAAAGACCGTCTACTCCCAATTGCGGAGGAGCTGTCAGGCTTTCTGATGGACTATGTGCTTCAGAGGGGGGCGGAATGCAGTACTCAAGCAGCTCTGAAGAGCAAGGGCGAATGCAGTACTAAAGCAGCTCGAAAGTAGTGTCTCCCCGGTTGTAAATATTAGTGCCTCCCCGGTTGTAAATATTAGTTTCGGAGTACTATTTGTTTGAAACTTGTTTGAAATGAAATAGTAATATCCTCTATACTTTTTAATAGCGTGTAATATGTTAACGCAACTTGTTTGAAATGAAATAGTAATATCGACATCAAAATACAAAAGAAAAAGTACAACAGAAAACACAAAAGAAAAAGAAAAACAGAACAGGAAATGAAACAGAAAAGAGAGGAAAGAAGAAAAAAAAACATTGTCCCGGTTCTACGAACCGGGACAAAAGGTAGGCCTGCGGACGCTCGCTCCGCGGCCCACGTGGTTGGGCATTTGGCCCCGGGTCGTGGCGTGCCCGGGACAAAAGGTCACCCCCTTTTGTCCCGAACACGTTGTCCCGGGTGCAAGACCGGGACAACGAGCCTTACGCCCCGGGACCAATTGCTTGTTCTGCACTAGTGATACTTGCTAATCAGGAGATTTGTCACGGCTAGAATCCAGATTGATTGGCGCGGCGACCTATTACGTCTAGAAACCAATGGACGAGTCTGTCCACCAAGCTCACGAGGCCTCTTTGTGCTAAGTTGTGGGTGGAATAATCAGATCGGCGCAGCTAAACATCACGGTTTGGGGCTTCGGACCTATACTAGTCAAGAGATTTGTCAGTTATGATGGTTCACGTTGATAGTACTCTCTGCGTAAATTAGATGGTTTAACCACATATTAATGTAATCACATGTTAATGTTAATGTATCTACATATTAGCATTTTATTTGAAACGGAGCGAGTATCACGGAAGTATCTGCGGAATCCTTGTGGTGCTTAGAGCATCTCCACCGGCACTCTTCAGACGACCCCAAAAGGCCAACAAGGGTTTGGACGCAAAAAACGCTCACACCGGCACCCCGAGCCAATTTGTCTCCAACACTCCTGAAAAGCCTCCAAGTTTGGAGGCCCTCTCGTGTAGAAGTGGTCAGCCGGCGTAATGGTCTTTCTCGGCTTCTCAAGTTTGGAGACGTGTCGCTGCCACTAACTCCGACACGATACATGCTCACCCACCCTCTGCTTTCCGCTCAGCGCAACCACTTTCCGACTCCATTTCCCGCGTTGATCCTCGCCCGACCCGGCTATAAAAACACCCCGTTGTGCAGCTAGCACACCATACCACCATTGCTCCCCTTACGTTTTCAAACTTTGCCAGATCCCCTCTGTCCAATTCCATGGCGAGAGGGAGCGGCCGTGGACGAGGGTGCGGCAATGGACAAGGGCGCAGCGGTCATGGTAGGGGGCGCAACGGCAATGCCTCGCCGTCGGTGTCACCCTCACCGTCCACTGAAGACCTGTTCCCGGAGATGTGCGGCTTTGAGTTCATGGTTGCCCCGTATAAGGGCATCGAGGGGCGCCTAAGGCTCCCGGTAACATTTGCGGAGAAGCTCGAAGAAAGGGTGTCGAGTACAATGCATTTAAGGATGGAAGACTGCGAGAACGACAGCTGGGCGGTGAAGACGGTCGTCCGTGGAGGGGGGGGGGGGGGGGGGGGGTGAGGGGTTGTACCTCGCCAAGGGATGAAAGAGTTTCACCGATACGTACAAGCTTAAGTAGGGGTTTTTGTTGTGCTTTGAGTTCGACGGCAACAATGGGTTGTTCATCAAGATCTTCGACAATACTTTATGTCGGAGGGAGGCCATAGTGTACAGCAACGACGAGAGCGGGTCTTCATCAAGAACTCCAAGTTGTAGTTATAGTAGTATCAGTAGGCTATTAGTATTTTAAACTTCACATTTTCATATATTTGAAATAGTAAACTTTGTAGAAAATTGAAAACAAAATTGGGGTGTTGGTTTGGGGGTGCTGTTGTGGGCTGCGCCCCCAATGTGTCAAACATGTGTCTCACACCCTCTAATTAGGAGTCAATTGGGGATGTCCGATGCGAATTTGGAGGCTGCTGATGGAGATGCCCGTAGGTTCGGTTCATGGCCAGAGCTGTCCTAACCATGCCGTGCACACTCAACCCATTGGTAAAAATGAAAACCATCCTGCCTCAGTGTACCGTACCGTGAAGGATATACAATACCAAGGATGACAAGGTTTTCGCGAGGATACCTCACAAAATAGTTAACGTGAAGACTATTTGTTAAAAATCAAAAGTTATATAAAATACTATTTGCGCAAATCGTCTGATCGTTCTAGAAAGAGAAAAACAATTTCTTTATAGCAAAAGTGCACTTCGCAGTGAGGGACGTTAATATGTACTACTAGTGGTATTAAGATTGGAACGGAAGATGTGGTTCTATGAACACCGACTCTATCAATCAATCAAACTTGACATGTGACCAGGGCACAGATTAACAAATCTATGTGAGCAGATATCCCCTGTATCTGAAGAAGTCCATGCAAGGGCGAAGCCTGTCAATGCCGAATCCTTGGGGATGAAATCTGAAATTCGGAAGAGCTCTGATAAGCCTTCACATCACGTACAAGAGCAGAAGCCTTGCTAACTAACAGTTGGAGCATAGAATTTGTTTAATGCAGTCATACGAGGACCAACCAAGAGGTCAGCAAAACTTATAACTGCAACCGGTTGTTAGTCCTAGATGAACTATTTCAATTCAAGTTACCTTTGGTTACAAAATCAGTGAAAACGAGGCCTTGCTGGTTACCGCCTGCAGTCTGCATTACACGAAAAAAGAATGGAAGTTATATGCTAAGCTAAAGTTTATTAGTGTTGGGCTATTCATACTGCGATCATATGTATAGAAGGGGAAAAATGGTTCGGTCGTCTCATGCACTACTGGTTTCACACTCAACGGTCAACTTGGTAGAAAATGAGGATCCATAATGAAGTGTAATCATGCAATTCAACTGCTGCTTATCTACCAGTTCCTAGCAGCTTTTAGAGGCGAGGGATAGCAGTTCGGAGAACAGGTGTGCTACAGAGTACTGGTTGGCTGGTATGACATTGACATCCATCCTGAATTGGTAGGGAATGGGGTAGGTACTTCTCTGTGTCTCATGATGCCCACTTGTTCCCTATCCAGCAAGGAAAGAAATTGCTGTCTAGAAAAGTGGATATTCTGGATGGACAATCACGTGAATACATTGCCAGACAGTTAGCAACACCACTGTTCTGGCTTTTAGGCCAAGGTTGTAGTTTTGATGTTTTTAAGGCTTTTGTTTTCATCTGTAATGTTACCCTGTAAGATCGAAAATACGCTGCTAGTTATGGACTAGACACAAATACACAAGCCACACATTTGTGGGTAAATGCATGAAGTGGCACACAAGAAACAAAGGTTAAAATACTATGAGATCCTTCTTACTGCAACAAATGTTTGAACTTTCAGTAAGAGTAAACTACTCATGGAACCATAAGCATCTGTTGCAATCTGACGTAGCAAAACAGAGTAGACGAGCAGGTTTTGAAAGAATGAATACCTTCAGTAAACAAAACGTTCTGAACACATCAGACAACTTCACAAAATACAACAGCTCGTATGGTCCCTGAAAAGGTAAATAGCTAGTTTGGTTAGCGGCTGCAAGCCATGTTAAAACCAAATCCATTTAAGATGACGTCATTTTAAAACGTTGTACCGTTTGCAGTTAAAAACAGATGTTACAAACGTTAAATCACTTCTCTGAAAAGGATGCATGTTTGAATATGCTAGCAGACTGTTGGTTGGCTACTTCGATAGCAAGGTTTACACATAAATGAAACCCACATTATAAATCTGAATTCATGTTGAGTTAAGCAACTGAGAAAAAAACATACTTCTTTGGATCTTCATAGTGTCTTAAAGCCTCCAGAAATTTCTTCCAATACGGGCCAGTCTCTTGAAGGTTAACTTTGTCAGGTCCTCCAAGATAAGCTTGAACTATGAATTCATGGCTCCTCTCCCTGAACGTAGGATCATGCAATGTGCCAGTTTCGTTTTTATTGTGCACTAAGATGAAATGTATTGTGATTAATCTTTTTAGACCAACCTTCCTTCATACTGCGACAGCCATCCCAAGTAGGCTGATCCAAAATACATTGATGCAAAAGGGTTGTAGAGATCATCCACTGAGTTAACTGTGTATGTCGTATAGCCACAATCTCTGCATACTCAAATGCAAACTCAGTGAGGACAACTACATGGAAGTTGTAACAGCGAAGTCGAACCACATAAGTGCCAATGTAGCTTCAGATAGTGTATGCAACCAGCTTTTTGTGGGGTGTGTTGTAACCAACTTGACGCGGTTAGATTCCATATTATAAGATAAATATTTTCTCTAAAACATGAATTGTTTACTCTGAACTTCTGAAGTAGGAGAAAGTAGCAGAAAAAAAAGAACTCATGTATTAAATTTTGCACTTGGATTACTATATATACGAATGTATGAAACAATACAGACCACAAAAGAAGTTCAGCACTAAAACAAACAGTTTCAGGTTCGACTGGACAGTATCATATTTAAATTTTAAGGTCCTACTCAGATTCCACAATCACCTCACCATAATCGTTTGGATAAAATGTACAGCTAGTTTGGTAGCGAAAGCAGAATGGTGAACATAATGTTGCACTCACTTGTAAAGCCATGCAGCAGTAGGATAATCTATTCCCATCAGTCCTGTCCGAGAACGTACTCCATGTACAAAGCGCATACTGCACACCTCTGCAAGAGCAGCTAGAGCTTCCTATGTAGATTTAAACCAGAATAGAGAGTTCAGAAAATGTTTAGGATGGAGGGGCTCATAGAACTGGGCATAGGGAATTTAGAAAATATGTTCATTGTTACCGGGACAGCAATATCATGCACATATTTATCAACCCAACACTTACCGGCTTCACTCCTCTTGAGCTCAAATGGCGAGTTATGATTATTTGAGAAACTGCCTGAGATCAATTGAGAATCATGTGAGTGTATGATGAACGGAAAATGCGCGTTGGTAGCTAAATTTCACCATTACACGAAACCATCAAAACTATATTGATGTTATGATACAGAGTCAGGGAAATCATATAAATAAGGTGTGGGCTAATGGTTCTCGGAACAATATTTAGTCATGACGATTGGTATTGCATCACATGAAAGTGTACAATAACCCAGCAATGACAGCTATACTGAAAATATGGGCTATGTGAAACCCATGCTATTCTCGTTAAATGGCATCCACATGATCGGTTCTTCTGATAAAATCAAAGTCAGAATCTTACCAGTACAAGAATGTGCAGAAATTTAACTGTAACTTTACTTACAAACATATGTTATCAAGTTTTAGCACCGCAAAGAGTGGAGTCCACTTAGTGAAAGGAAATGTGAAGTAACTGCATAACTATTCATAATCATACATACCTTCACCTCAACTCGAGAAAGATAAGGTCTCTTCTTGGAATCATGGGAAAATCGGACATTTCCACGCCTCTCGCCAGAATTTGTCCACTCCTTCATTACTTCAGGCTGACTCCACATTGCACCCATATCTTCCTCTGATACTTTGGAATCCCAATATATCAGCTGTGTTCCTAACACAAATATGACAATAAAATGAGATAGTGAATGTTGTAAGAAGCTTCTCTGGATTCAAAATAGGGATCAGCATTTGGAGTAATATGGTATTTTGCGTTTTGAACTAACACTCTGTGGGTCTAAAAAGTAAATAACCAAAAAAAATCAATAGAGTAAAATGTAACCTGCACTTGAGGAATTTTCTAGGAGATCAGGAGTCAGCCCATTGAAACTGTCTGGTTGTCTGCCAACAAAACACAAGAAACAGTTCGTCAACAAGTTTGAACCGAGATCTAAGGTACGAAGGAGTAGCTTTTCTGAAAGACCATAATTACTGGATTTTAATTCAGTGAATATTTTCTACACTTCTGGATATTTGATAGTTTATAAGGAGTTGAACTTGGAATCCATAAATAACCAAATATTGTTGCTTTCCAGAGTAGGTTACTACAGTCTACGCTCTACAGGCCACTATAATAGAAGGCTAGTGCATGATAATTCACTGGCACCATCTCAAGGTGTTAAACATGATGAAAGCTTCTCTAAACCTATATCATGTCAAATAAGTCAAGCTTTGGCATATGGTCCAGTTGTTTCAAGGAGCTCAAAGCCTCAAAGAATGGTACCCAAACTTGAGGGCTTACTAGGTTTACACATCAAGATCCAAGCCATAAAGATAGGACCTTAATAGACCACGAGTTATAAGACAAGAAACTAGCTAAGGCAAAATACTGAACATTGAAAATCATAACAATTAACAAAGGCAAAAGTTTAACATGAAGAGAATTAGAGATATTATTAAGAATGAAACCTCATAGAAAGCAGTGTCTCTTTCACATAAAGATAACGTTGGAAAATGGGTGCAGATGATTTGTGAGTAGCTTTCTTTTTGCCTCCCTTGTAAGCTCTAACCACAAATTCTTCAGTTCTTTCTCTGCAGCATTTTGCCAAATAGTTGTGTTCAGCGGTAGAAAGATATAAGAGGATGATGTCGATCAGAATTAAGAAATATAATCTACCAGAAATTACATACTTTTCATCACATGAGAAGAGCCACTTTGCGTAAGCAGCACCAAAGTACACATTTACAAAAGGCCAGTAGAGCAAATTAATGTTGTCTTCAAGTTCAATATCATAATTCTTGTAACCCAGTTCCCTTATCAAATGTGATGAAAACAAGAAGTTCAGTGTAAGAACACAAATGAGAAAGGAAGATACTAAAATTAATTAAACCAGGCCAGGCCTGTTGAGTACCTGCCAAGCCATTGAGCAACTTCAGGTGTCACCTGCATGATGCCCATCTTTGTCTCCTTAGTCTTGCGATCATAGTTATCCACAAAGAGTCTCCTTGCACTGGCAATTTCTGATAGGGCGCCTATCATATACTGTACAAAACAAGTAACATGCTTAGCAAAGTCCACCTGGATAATTATCACTTATCAATGACAAGATAGACGAACTCGTATCACCACAATAGTCATGTTTCATAGTGACAGGCAACATCGATTCTTGCTCAACTACCAGAGGCTATGTGTTGGGAACATACGTTAGCATACAGTTGTACTGCTGCAGTGAGTTCTCCAATTTATGGACACATGTGCAAGCAATGGTAAGACATAGAGCAATAGAATCATTACCGGGTCTAGCTGTGATTTGAAATGCCTGTGAATAGTAATTGCAGCCACTGCCTGAACGAATCAAGGAATGTCAGTAAGAATAGTTCAAATCCATCATTATGCAAGCAACAAACAGAATAATTACCAAAAATAAGAGACCTCTAATTTGTGGCCGTTTTTTATAGCTCAGCAAACTTCAGCACAGCAGCAATAAATTTCTCTACAGTAATTTAACCACTTCGCTGAATATAGCAAGAAACCAGCATGCTTCCAACTTATCTCACAGGAGTGGTAGCATTTATCTTGGTCAAGCTTCAGCAACAAATTCGCTAGCCACTATTGACACTTCATTTTATTGCTACACTATATAGCATATAAGAATGGAAAAATATTGTTGAAACGAATAAACAAAATAATGGATATACAGGATATGTCGGACTTTTTTTTAGGAAATGTTAGACATTCTGAAAAATTCCAGGTTGGAGAACTCGATAAAGTAATCTAGTGGCAAACAGCACAAGTTATTCAGCAGCTACTACCACTGACAAATGTTTACAGAGTTAGTTAGGCTGATAACCCACCATCATTTCAGTTTGTGTTAGATATGCATCGCCGTCAGGATCCCTTGACAGGTGCACCTTCTGCCCCCGCTCTTCCCCGGCGTCGATCCACTCTTTACTGACGTGAGGATCCGCCCACATTAACCGCAGGTCATCTGGATCCAAGCAGTCGTCCCAATATTTAAAGCTCACAGTCATTGTTTACTGATCAATACTTGTTCCTGTCGATCCACATTGAAAACACTAAGCAAGTGAGCATTCGATGCCACATGGTAATACCTTTCTGATCAAAGCACAAAACGATCCCAGCGACCGCCTGCATGCTAGGGCTTTGGAAACAGAGAAACGATCGAGTTTTCAACAAAAAAACGGGCAACCAGCGAGCTCTACTGAATATGGTGGCTGGAGAGATCAGATTGTGGTCAGCCAGATCGTCTAAACACCAAGGAGACATGAATATTTGGGCTGACAAGCTGATAGAATAGTGCTGTTGTATATAGGCTTTCTTTCATACTCTTTTTCTCTTTCTTTTTTCTGAATCCTTACCATGGCTGCGTCCTGGTTGTAAATTCCCCTTACCCCACCGCTCTTCGACAACTCTGTAACCATAAGGTAGAGCTCGCCTCTACCTTCTTTAAATCCAAAAAAAAAAAAAAATCCCAGCGACCCGATTGGCCGTCTGTTCTAGACTTACGTACTTGGCGAAACAGTTTTGACATGATAACAGGTCAGCAAATACACTGGACATAATACTTGCACAAAATGATCTCCTAAGTGCAGGCAGAACCGCAGAGAAGTCATCGCCGAAATAAGTAGTACGCATGATTCAGCAAGTCCACCAACTAGACCAACTACCAGAAAAAATCGCAAAAAATGCGATCGCTTAACCCGAAACAAAAAATCGCACAGAGAGTTGGCCGAAACAGCAACCACATTGGCGTCACGAATCCGCCACCAAGCAAAACAAAGCAACAAACGCACCGAGCATCTCGCACAGCAGCTAGCAGAATATTAAGAAACGAAAAAAAAACGCCCCACTACACTCGTGTTCGTATGGGAATCTCCAATTCTCCATACATTACGAGAAAAAGGCAAAACAGTCATTGGCCGCGCGCTCGAACACCACGCTCCCGGGCTCGATCACCGAAGAGAACCGAGAACGGGGAGGGTAAGCTGCAGCGGGGATCGAAAGAGAGCTCACCAGGTCTCGCACACGGAGCTAGAGGGAGGAACGAATCGAGGGTTTCCCGCCGCCGGCTTCTTCCGATCCGAAGGTGAGGGGTGGTGGTGGAATGGGGAATCGGAGAGAGAGAGAGAGGGGCGCGTAAAGTGGACGAGGGAGAGAGGAGGAGGGTGGCAACGCAATAGCGAGTGCGCTACAGTTTAAACGTGGGCCCGCGGCGACACGTGTCAGGTAGTTGGATCACTGATTTTGTTTGTTGGGGAGATCAGATCACGAAAAATGGTGTGATTGATTTTTTGTGAAGTTGTTGGGTCAATTCCGGTGGAATTTCGTTTGTCCTATGACTCCATCTTTTGATGTTTTCTTCCCTTGCCGTTCAATCCAATGGAAATTTCCATCCAGTCCAATGAAAAAATGTTCTTGTTTTCCCATTTATATATAATATAGTGCTCATGTGCTTTTCGAGAAAATTTTGACCAAAAAAATAAACAAACGATTTGTAGTAAATAAGAAACACCACCGAGTTGTATTTCCAGATCACTTAAACATCAAAAGCATGGCCTTGATCTCTAAACACGTACGGCTCTTGCACAAATCATGATGTTCTCATGTATACCAAAGCCAGCTGGCTTTACTCTCTCTTCAAATGTTTTAATGCATGTATCTGGATTTAGTATGTAGATACATATAAATTTAGACAAATTTAAAGCATCCTTTTATGTACGGAGGAAGTATTTATTTATCACAAACTGTGGAAAGTTTTGGTACCTCCAAAATAATCATTTTATGTCATCTCATCCAATTAGTTACAAAAACTACAACCACATTAGAGATCCCAAGCTACTATATTTACTTACTTTGTAATATCCAAAGTTTAATTTTGTGTTTGTTTCGGATACGTGGAAGAAAAATCAATATGTTTCATAAAAAGGGGTGAATAGTCAGATTTTACGGATTTGACTTGAACAACGTGGCATTAAACTATACTACGTTTAGATTCCGAACAAATGCGCACTATGCTAAGTCCAAGTAAGTGCAGCAACAAATTAACGGTAACAAAATGAGAACAAGATGTATCACAAGCGACAAAGATATACGATTTTAAACAGGAAGGCTATAACAAAAAAAAAACTCAAGTGTCAGATAACCGAGACACGTGGAGACCGATGTTCACTTCCTCGTATGGAAGCTACTCACCACTAGAGATGTGTGGTTACCATGAAGTTCCTCTAAACGCTACGAAAACTCACCTTCTTATCTGAGCCAACCTCCATGGGGTCCCTCCTTTTAATGGTTATCTTTTCCTCCAACCTGGAGCAGGCAAACTCCACAACCTCTCTTCACAAATCCATGAAGGCAAAGCCTGATCCTCTACACAATATTTCACGAAGAGGTCATCATGGCACCAATTGTCAAGCCAATTAGGAGGCCACCCTCCCTAAGTAACAGGCTAAAGGGTCCACAGCTAACGAATCTATGCGGAGAGTTCAAAACCATGCACTGGTCAAGTCTTTCTCTCTATTAAATCCTACAAAAGTTACTAATGCAACGAAGAAATTGGAGATAAAGAACAATGAAGGGTGTCAACCACTGATTTCAAAATCTAGATCCAAAACCTTTCATTCACAAATAAGAGAAAATTTTGTTTGCTAGAAATATAGATCTAGATCACATCTCTATTTTCCCTCGAAAAGATGTAGGAAGATTCCTATGATCACTGAGAGGAATAGGTAAACAATGGTGGAGAATGCTTGCTCAAGAACCTTGCTTCGGGTGGGGAAGAATACCCCCTTTAAAACCCTAAACAATCTGCCCATTACAACATTTTTGCGACAACCTTGACGGTCCTGGTCACTTCCCGGCCCGCTGGGTGGATGCCAGGCTAGCCGACACTAGCTGGTGATGCATGTAAAATGCATACATGAACTTTGCATTGTATTACTCATATTTCATCCATATTTGCATCATATAAGGGTTATATCAATGTTTTATAATGTTTTGGGGAATATTTCACACTTTCCCTATTTATTTGGAATTAACCCTGCGCTGTCAGAAAACTCCTTTTTCTATATTTTAATGTTTCAGGGACCCAAACGACGTCCAAATGACCTGAAACTTCGCGAACATCATTTTTTGGAAGGAACAAAGCGTAGGAGCGAAGGAAGAGCAAAAGTGTAAGGCCGAGGACCAAAAGAGGGGGGCCCACGCGGCCAGATTCCTTGGCCGCGTGGGGCACCTCTTCTGGGCCCTCGAGCCTCCGATGCCGTCGATCTTTGTCTCCGTGGCTTCGTCTTGACCTAAAAACGACTATAAAAATACTCCCCCGAGCCCTTTCGGAGAGGAGCGCCGCAGAAACACAGAAACCACGAAACAGAGACCTGGAGCTGCAGATTGGAGGGGAAAAACTCCGGCGGGGCGCTGCCGGTGTGGTCTCCACCTTCTCCAACGACTTCTCCACCGTCTCCATGATGAAGAGGGAGTAGTCCACCCCTGGACTATGGGTTTGTGGAAGTAACTTATGTAATTCTCCTCTCTGTTAAGCTTCACTAATTAGTGCCATATGAGCTGCTGAACATGATTATGGTCATATATGTAATACCTTTGTGGTGGATCTATTAAGTTGATATATGTTATGATGGTTGCAATTGTTATGTCTTTGTTATGAAAGTAAATGCATATTATGTACCCCGTTCTTGTCTATGTGTTTTGATCCAACATATGTATGAGGGCGTGTGAGGGGGAACGTGTGCATTAGATGGAGTAACGGGGGGTGGTTTTGTGGTAAGTTGACAGCAATCCCGTGATCCACTTGGGTTTTTACCTTACTTTGTTGCCACACTAGCGATAAAGGAAATACCATGCTACCGGGGATATGTGGGTGACATTGCCACTATCACCATGACTAGATCTAGCATGTTCTTATTTAAACTTCATGTCATTAAACTTAAAGATATACTCTGTTTATCTTAATTACTGAGGTGTTATGATTTAGTTCGCATCTTGGTGGAGTATAAGAGAGATTAATAACCAAAAGATATCTATGTTAGGATGTGATGCCCATATTATTAATAACTTGTCTTGTTGCAATCTCATATGTCAATTCCTATGTTTCATTATTTACCACTATATAAAAGAGAGAGTGCATTTGTGAAATCATGAACCCCAGTCCATTTTTAATCATAAGAAACACCTTTCCAACACTTTTATTACACTTTACATTTTCTACCATTATTAAATCCGAAAATACAAAAACATCTTTACATCTTGCAAACACCATACAAACCACAAACACATTGACAAGGTTATACCAAACGGGTACCCTATCGTGTGGGTACCTGGTACACGTAATGACTATAGCCCAGTTGTCAACAGATCAAAAAAGCCCATCAAGAGAAGCCCAAGACGAAGATTATTTCCTAAATTATGCATAGTCGGTTATAGATTCCATGTATAAAGTCCTAGTCGGTTACGTACCCGGGACCTAGACCCCCCCATATAAGGGCTAGCAGGGTAGCGATAGCGGACACGGACAATCAGAACCACCAAACCCCAGCGAGACGAACTCTCGCTGGACCTCTGTACTCGCCGCATATTCACAATCAATAACAGACAAGCAGGAATGTCTGGGATGTGATCCCCGGTACCCTAAAGTGGCGAGATTATGATATTAAGTACAGGAGGTAAATGGCGATGAGAATGAGTATGAGATAAAGAAAAAGGCAGAGAGGTGCGATTAGGGCAGACATCAGCAGTTCCTGGTTGATTTATACAGAAGGTGGGCCGGGATACGCTTAACTCGGTAAAACCGAGATGATTTAGGTCGGTGGGCCGAGTTACAGGTCAGTGGGCCAAGTCTGCAACGTCCCGAACAAGCCGGCCTACCCATGTCTCGGTCATCTCCACGCAGCCACGACCGAGATCGTCACCAACTGATCCCCACGACTCCACCAGCGCCATGTCCGGACCCTCCCCCGACCTGGCAACCTCCGGCACCGGCACCTCCTCCACCTCGCCGACCGCGCCGCCCCGGCTCCCCCGAGCCCGGACGCCGGCGCCGCAAGCCCGGACGCCCCCGCATCAAGATCCCATCCATCTGCGCCTCGCCATCGACCCGACGGACTCAACATCGCCGTCCCTGCCTCCGACTTCGCCGCCCGCTCCCCCGGCATCACCGCCGAGTGCCCGCGCCTCCGACTTCGCCGCCGCCTCCGACATGGTCGTCTCCCCGAGTTCATCCTCAACCTCGGCGCATCTTCACCAAGCACCCCGGCCTCCTCTGCATCTACGGCCTCCTCTCCGACTTCGGCCTCCCCGACGTCGCCGCCACCTGCACCCGCCTCGGCAGCTTCCCGGCACGACCGCGGCACCCCGGACGCCTGCGCCTCCACCTCGGCGCCCCCGGGCTCCCTCCGACTCGCGCCTCCGACATCCCCCATCACGGACACGCCCGCACCCGACAGGACCTGGACCTAGCCGCGCCGCCCGCACCTCGGACGTGCGCGGGCTCTCCGTTTCCGACATCACGGGCAGCTCGGCAAGCCTGTTTGTGTCTGCTGCAGGTTGGTGCGGCGGTGGCTCCCATCTGCTACCCTGAAGGGTTCATTTCATCTCGGTATGGGTTCAGTTCAATTCGTCTCAGTCAGTAGGTGCCCTCGGGTGAACTATAATGATGAGAAGACCAGACGATACGCAGACAAGGGCTAAAAGACAAAGGCTGGTACGCGCGCTGCGCGGGTCGCACGGTCCTTCCCTGTCCAGAACGTGATGGAGCATGGCTACAGTGTCCCTGACGGGACAACAGTACACTGCGCCTGCGCAGTGAACAGTGCGGATGTGACCCCGGTAGTCATATCCGCTACAGTGTTCTGTGGGCCAGACTTTGTCCCCTGGGCTCCCCTATATAAGAGCACCAGGGGGAGGCACCAAGAGGCAGCCACGGTCGGCTCATTTCTCCCCCTTGCTCTTTGTTCCCAAGTCCTCTTAGAGGCGTTCTTTGCCCAGCTCATGGAGCAGTTTGTACCCCGCATATATACAGGAAAAATACACCAAATAGGCTAGATGCTGCATTAGGGGTTTTATCTCCTCACGAGAGCCCCGAAGCAGGGTAAATCCCCGTGTCCATGTGTTCGTCTGTGTGTGCTTCTCAGCGCGCTATCCCTCCCCGAATCCTCTAGCGTCCATCGGCCCCACAAATTAGCCTACCCGTAGGCATCTGTCTGTTCACCACGACGACAGTTGGCGCCCACCGTGGGGCATCAGTGGCGCTTGCTGGACTAATTTCGGACGGGACCTTCTTCATCAACTCGGGGACTCGACATCACCATGGTCTCCACGCCCCGACTTGCTGCCGCACGCAGAGGCCGTTCCGACCTACACCAGCGCTCGCCGTCGACAGATTCCGGGTAACTCCCCGACAGTTGCCCGGGTCATGTCGGTTCCGTCGATCCCGACCGCACCAGTGCTCCGTGAGTATCTTCGTCTGTATCATGCAATTGGCCAGTCTTGAGAGTAACTCGGGGACTGCCCCTTCATGCCTAATTTAGTTGTTAACCCGGGAGCGAGAGGTCGTAAACCGGGGACTGCCATGTTGTGTTATCTGTACATTTTCCCCGGGGGCAAGATGTCTTGACCCGGGGACTGGCTTACCGGTCAGTTGTGTTTTCTCCTAAGTCGGTAGAGTAACTCGGGAATTAATTTACCTGTATGCATGTGGTTTGTGTCTGTTTTCCTAAGTTATTGCTGTGTTGGCACACCGAGATGAATTTCGGGGATTGCCTTATCTTGGTGCGCGGTGTCTGTGTCGTTTGTGTGCCGAATAAACTTATAACCGTGTTTCAAAGTTAAAGTAATGTATGCTATCCGAGATGATCTTGTGACTCGACTGACGAACGCCTAGAATGGTAGTCAAGAGCAGAGGTTGTGGAGAGTGGTAAAAATGAAAACAAACTCGGGGACTCGGTCTAAAAAGCAATTCGGCATGTGTTATTTTATTAACCAGTTTCCCTCGTTATGTTTTCTGTATGTCGGATAACTTTAAGCCTTACCTCAGAGGTTTACGAGTACTGTATACTATGGTTCTGATTTTGTGACTCGACTGTCGAACACCAACATGGTAGACAAGAGCAGAAATCACTAAGTATGGTGAACACGAAGTAAACTCGGGAACTCGGTCTGAAAAGTAATTCGACATACGTTGTCTGTGTTTTCCCCGGGAGCAAGATGTCTTGACCCGGGGACTGGCTCGCCAGTCCGTTCTATTCTTTCTGCTAAATCTCTAGAATAACTCGGGGACTCGGTGCAAACCGAGTCTGCATCCTGTTGTGTAGTTTTGCTGCTAGAGTTGCTTTCTGTCTTGTGCTTAGACTTACTTTGATCCGTTAAAATAGAGTTATTGTCCTTATTAAATATGTATATGCTTGGACTAACATTGAAAGGTGATATTGATTCTGCTAAAAGGGTAATTGTTACCGACTTACCCTGAAATCCGACTTACCCTGAAATCCGAGTTACCCTGAAACCCGAGTTATCCTGAAATCCGACTTACCCTGAAATCCGAGTTACCCTGAAATCCGAGTTATCCTGAAATCCGAGTTATCCCTGAAATCCGACTTACCCTGAAATCCGAGTTATCCTGAAATCCGACTTACCCTGAAATCCGAGTTACCCTGAAATCCGAGTTATCCCTGAAATCCGACTTATCCCGAAATCCGACTTATCCAAAATCCGAGTTGAATTTGCAAATTCCGAGATGAGGTTATGATCCGACATATATTGTTAAAATCTGGCGTGCAGGTGGCTCAAGTCGAGGTATTGGTTATTTCTAAATCGCCGTTTATGTCGGTTCGCCAATGTATCATGGCATCATACAATATCTCCAAATCGCCGTTTGTTTTGGTTTGTCAGAATTCGCCAGAGGAAACACCCGAGATACCCTTATGTCAAACCAGCAGAGTCTGGAGACATCTATGTCGGTAAGTGCCTAGAGTGGCTACCGGACATCCGAGACACCCGAGATACACTTATGTCAAATCAACAGAGGTTGGAGGCGTCTGTGTCGGTATACGCCCAGAGTGGCTAAAAGCCGGCACATGAGACTCTGTGTCGGTATACGCCCAGAGCGGCTAAAGGCCGGCGCATGAGACGTCCGTGTCGGTATACGCCCAGAGTGGCTAAAAGTCGGCATGTGGGGTGTGTTTATATCAAGCCGGCAGTGGCCGAAGACATCTATGTCGGTAAAACGCCCAGAGCGGCTAAGGCACCGGCATATGATTGTATTTTTGCAGGTACCAGGTGGAGTAGGCGAAGACGGTGGTGTTGTTATTTTTCTAAGACTGCGCGCGACTCTGCGAGTCCCCCGCAGTCTCGGGGACTAGTGTCGGGGATGTGATCCCCGGTACCCTAAAGTGGCGAGATTATGATATTAAGTACAAGAGGTAAATGGCGATGAGAATGAGTATGAGATAAAGAAAAAGGCAGAGAGGTGCGATTAGGGCAGACATCAGCAGTTCCTGGTTGATTTATACAGAAGGTGGGCCGGGATACGCTTAACTCGGTAAAACCGAGATGATTTAGGTCGGTGGGCCGAGTTACAGGTCAGTGGGCCAAGTCTGCAACGTCCCGAACAAGCCGGCCTACCCAGGTCTCGGTCATCTCCACGCAGCCACGACCGAGATCGTCACCAACTGATCCCCACGACTCCACCAGCGCCATGTCCGGACCCTCCCCCGACCTGGCAACCTCCGGCACCGGCACCTCCTCCACCTCGCCGACCGCGCCGCCCCGGCTCCCCCGAGCCCGGACGCCGGCGCCGCAAGCCCGGACGCCCCCGCATCAAGATCCCATCCATCTGCGCCTCGCCATCGACCCGACGGACTCAACATCGCCGTCCCTGCCTCCGACTTCGCCGCCCGCTCCCCCGGCATCACCGCCGAGTGCTCGCGCCTCCGACTTCGCCGCCGCCTCCGACATGGTCGTCTCCCCGAGTTCATCCTCAACCTCGGCGCATCTTCACCGAGCACCCCGGCCTCCTCTGCATCTACGGCCTCCTCTCCGACTTCGGCCTCCCCGACGTCGCCGCCACCTGCACCCGCCTCGGCAGCTTCCCGGCACGACCGCGGCACCCCGGACGCCTGCGCCTCCACCTCGGCGCCCCCGGGCTCCCTCCGACTCGCGCCTCCGACATCCCCCATCACGGACACGCCCGCACCCGACAGGACCTGGACCTAGCCGCGCCGCCCGCACCTCGGACGTGCGCGGGCTCTCCGTTTCCGACATCACGGGCAGCTCGGCAAGCCTGTTTGTGTCTGCTGCAGGTTGGTGCGGCGGTGGCTCCCATCTGCTACCCTGAAGGGTTCATTTCATCTCGGTATGGGTTCAGTTCAATTCGTCTCAGTCAGTAGGTGCCCTCGGGTGAACTATAATGATGAGAAGACCAGACGATACGCAGACAAGGGCTAAAAGACAAAGGCTGGTACGCGCGCTGCGCGGGTCGCACGGTCCTTCCCTGTCCAGAACGTGATGGAGCATGGCTACAGTGTCCCTGACGGGACAACAGTACACTGCGCCTGCGCAGTGAACAGTGCGGATGTGACCCCGGTAGTCATATCCGCTACAGTGTTCTGTGGGCCAGACTTTGTCCCCTGGGCTCCCCTATATAAGAGCACCAGGGGGAGGCACCAAGAGGCAGCCACGGTCGGCTCATTTCTCCCCCTTGCTCTTTGTTCCCAAGTCCTCTTAGAGGCGTTCTTTGCCCAGCTCATGGAGCAGTTTGTACCCCGCATATATACAGGAAAAATACACCAAATAGGCTAGATGCTGCATTAGGGGTTTTATCTCCTCACGAGAGCCCCGAAGCAGGGTAAATCCCCGTGTCCATGTGTTCGTCTGTGTGTGCTTCTCAGCGCGCTATCCCTCCCCGAATCCTCTAGCGTCCATCGGCCCCACAAATTAGCCTACCCGTAGGCATTTGTCTGTTCACCACGACGACAAGGAAGTAGGGGTGTTACCTCAGTCGAGGGCCCTGAACCTGGGTAAATCCCGCTTGTCAGCCGTCGAGTCTACCAACACTACACGTTCTCTACCTCATATCTCTAACCCTAGGCTAATAACCATGGGTATTGATGGGGACATCCCTCGTCAATTGGTGCCGTCTGTGGGAAAGGGTAGTGTTGGATCTACGAATTCACCGGTTTCGACTTCAAAAGGTAACTCGCCAATCTCATCTGCAAACAGCCATGCGCTGACAATCTCGACTAGCATCAAAGCAACAGGCGATCAGTCGCCAACATCTCAGATCGCATCGCCAAAACGCATCAAACCATACTCGCCAGAAGCACAGGAAGTTTTTGCTAATCTTGATTCTGGTTTCGATCTAACTATGGGGGAGCACAATTTTTTCGTCGATAAGTTTGGTGTGCAGGACTTGACCGATTCGATCATGACGGAGGCAGTCGATAATCCATCGACTACGATTGTATCACCAGCAGACAACAAGGATACCTCATCACAGATCGATTCGATCACATCCTTGGCATCCCCAACCACATCCATATCAACCCAAGAGCTCAATAGGATCTTGGCGGAATAATTTCCAGATGATGAAGTGCAGTCCACATATCAAGACCTCTCAACCGAAGAGCCATCCTTCATGGTCGCGTCTCCAGCAAGCTTTGGGACTACTTCATCACATATCAATGCGATCTCACCACCAAGATCTCCAGTCGCCTCCATAACGACGACGAAATTCAACGAGCTCATGGCGCAAGACCGCCTTGATGATGAGGGACAGTCTGACTATCAAGTCAACGCAGTCGAAAGCATCAACCAACTCGACACTGCACCCAACTCCATGCAAGACGAAGAGAGGGAGGATAGCATCTACCTCGACGACTTCACCTGCCCGGAGATCTATACAGATCACGAGTTCCTCCACAGCAATAAAGACGATCTTGAACAACCACACAAAGCATTCGTCGGCAACGACAATCAGATCAGCAGCGCTAACATGAGCTTGGATGACGAATACGAGCCCACAACTGAAGTCGACAGCATATACACGTGCCCTCCGGTCATACCCCGGCAGGTCTACGTAATCAGCGCAGAAACTTCGGCGGCAGCAGCCAGTCGAAGGCCCATAGAATTCCCCTGCACAATCACACTGCCAGATGGCACGACAAAACTAACTATCACAGCAGAGATTGCGTCAAAAATCGACAAGATCATAACTGACTGCATCATGATGCCAGCAGACGCAACCCCAGATGAGTTGTTAACTTACAACTACTTCAACTGGCAAGAAGCACAACGTCTCCAGCAATACAGAGCCACACTCGAGGAGCGTAGAAAGCAAGCCAGCATCTCGATTTACGCAGGAGGCAACTGTCACTCAGTTCCACAGGAGCGACAACACGAAGACATAGATCAAGATACGATAGCATCCCAGAAGGAGAGAGATCCGGAGTCACCCGCAACTTAGAACACTCGTTCTTAACCCTCGATTCAGAAGGCATGCTAGTGCCCAAAACAGCCGAAGGCGCACTAATAACGCTCGGAGCATACCTAAAAGCAACAGCACCCCCACCAGGTGATCCAAACGAAGAGCTACATCATCAGCAAATGAAAGCACTCACACTAGCGGCAAAAGGACTACAGTCGGGGAAAAGCAGAGAGCGTAGTCGAAGCCGCTCACGAGATCGCCGCAGTCGCAGTCCTCACCGAAAAAGCTCAAAAAGAGGATCCAGCCGGTAGCGATCAAGAAGTAGATCACGTAGCAGATCTAGAAGATCCTCAAGTGGCGCCAGTCGTGACACGGGACCTTGCGGAGCACGATGCTTTACTCGACGAATCCGCGAAGCCAAAATGCCCAAAAAATTCGGCCTGCCCACAACCCCAAAGTTCAACTGCAAGCAAGAACCAACAGGCTGGCTAGAAGACTACAAACTGGCAGTCGTATGCCAAAGAGGAACGACTACCACAGCACTACAATACATACAGCTGATGCTCGAGGGTACAGCCCGCGACTGGCTCAAATCGTTACCCGAAGCATCATACGATTCCTGGGAACAATTCCGCGAAGACTTCATCAAGTACTTCGATCCTTTGTGCGAACGACCCAAAACGTTCGCCGAGTTACGGGCCTGCAAACAAAGGTCAGACGAGACGCTGCGAGCATACATCAGACGATGGACCACCATCCGTAATTCCGTGGGCACAATTTCTGAAGATAGAGCCATGGATGCTTTCACCATGGGAGTCTACAGAGAAGACTTCCGAGAAGCACTCGGGCGTCAAAAACCAAAATCCATGGCAGAACTCATGAAGATTGCAACCGAGTGGGCGGATGGAGAGGACTCCATCAGATCAAAACAACCACCCTCACCACGAGATCGTGACGAAAGACGTGACAGTCGTGACCATCACGACAGGGACGATAGAAGAAGGAGACGCAGAGGCGGCTACAGCGACGGTGACAAAGTAAAATTTGTGGCCGCCGGATTCACACAAGACAACCAAGATGACAGACGGCAAGACGATCGCCAAGACAGTCGCAACGACTATCATCGTGACAGTCGAAGCAACGATCGCCGTGACAGTAGATCAGATGTGCGTCGCGACAGTCGAGACCGCGATCAACGAAGTGGCGGTTATCGAAGACAAGAGTGGCGAAGACGCACAGACACGAGACCAGAGAGAACGCTCCAGGAGAAGATGGAGGACCACTGCAGATTACATCTATACAAAGATCCCTCGGATGGAAGGCTAGTCTCTAATCATACATTTGGAAACTGCCGCGAGTTTGGACAGATCGCAGCAGAATACATCAAACGGCTAAGAAGAGACGCACCTTCGACTGCGCAGCCACCTTATGTTGCACCACCCCCAGTACAGCCAGTCGCAGCATTACCACCTCCACCACCTTACAACCCAAGTAACCAAATCGCAGGAGCCATACATCTCGTACCACAGGTCGTGGAAGAACAGTATCCAAAGCCACAAGGACAGATGTACATGATTCAAAAGGGGCGACCATCCAATAGGCAGCAAAAACTCCACACTCGACATGTCAACATGGCGGTCATGGCGCCACCAGCTATACCAGAATTCCTGCGAGGCTCAGAAACAACAATCGCATTCAGCAGAGACGACCACCCACCCTCAGTCTACCGTCCAGGCCATGCTGCCCTGGTACTCGACGTTCAAATTGGCGGATACGCCATGTCCAAAGTCTTCATGGATGGAGGTAGCGGCATAAATATAATCTTCTCCGACACACTTCGCCGAATGAACAGGTCAGTCGAAAATCTGCCCCAGTCCACAAACACTTTCCATGGCATTGTCCCAGGGAAAGCCGTACTACCAGAAGGCACAATACAACTCGACGTCACCTTCGGCGACGCAAACCAATTCAAGACATAATCGATTGAGTTTGAGGTCATGCTATCCTCGGGCGTTCTGCATTCGCTCGATTCATGGCAGTCCCACACTACGCATACCTCAAACTAAAGATGCCCGGTCCCAAAGGCGTGATCACAGTCAACGGCAACTTTCAAAGATCAGACGCGTGTGACCGCGACTTCAGTAAGATCTCTGAGATGTTCGGGATGGAGCAAACATTCGAAGAGCTTTCGCTCACAAATGACTCAGCATACATGCCAGAGCAAAAGAAGCAAGCAGTCGACAAGTCCAAGGCAGCTCAAGTTCCCGCAGTCTTGTCTTCAGCATAAGTCACATAGAAAGCCATGTAACAGAGCATAAATGTCAAAATGGCCAGCAGGTTTCAGATGCGCTCTTTTCCTTACCAGGGTACCTACGGGGACTGGAAGGTTTTTAATGAGGCTGCTTGCTGGCCAACATCTGCAATAAAGATGATATTTCTCTGCAAAGTTTCGCATACTTTACTATTACAGTAACATCACACCCCACCTGATCGCTCGGGGGCTGAGCCTCACTCATAAAACAACAAAGATTCAGCCACTCGAACGCTCGGGGGCTGGGTCGCAAATGAAGAAAGCAAAACTCCGTAGAACCCAAAGGCTCGAAAACAAGATCTTCAAAGAAATAGCGGAATAAAGATATTCACAAGCACAATAAATCGTACATGAAATATCTATCGCACAGCCCACTCAACAGGCTCTGAAGGCATACATACATACATAAAACACTACTTCTTTACAAACCCCACTCGAAAGGTTCGGGGGCTGAGCTTACACATTTTTATACATCAAACACACCTCCCTCGGGGGCTGCTTACTACAAAGTCTACTCGTCCTCATCCTTCAAAGGCAAGATGGAATCAATCAACTGAGTGTGAAGACGATCTATCAACTTCTCAGCCGCAGCAGCAGTTCGCTCCAAGTCATCCTTGCTCAGTCGAGACTCAGAACCAGTTGAAAAAGAAGCACGCTCAGGATCTCGACTACGCATGTACGCAAAAGCTGCGTTGGCGCCAAGAACAACCCTTCGGGTGACGGCCTCCCTGATTGGTTCCGCAGATCGGAACAAGTCGACTAGCGCATAAACACTTTGAGGTTGCGGACCTCCGGGGAACAAGTAATGATTGACGCGTATAAGGGCTGACCGACAACGCTCAAGCAAAATAGCACCACGCCATACACGATCCTTCAGGGTCGCGAGTATAGTAGCATGATGCTCATCAAGCCAAAAATGTTGATGACCAGTAGTGGCGTTCTCAGTCGCGTTATCCAAACGCTCTCTGACCCGCTGCGCCTCATCTTCAAAGCTATCAACAAAAACTACGGACGAAGCAAAAATTCAAGACGAAGGAATAAAAAAGAAATCAAGTGATCTCGAAAAAGCAATCGATTGGTTAAATACCTCCGAGCTGCATATTCGAGTGATCCATTTCTCCAAGCACATACGCCTCACGCTGAGTAGCAAGGGCTGGCCTCTCACGGAGTATCTTAAGCTCAGACTGAGCGGTTTTCAATTCCTGCTCTAGCAGCACCACCTTTTTCTTCGCATAAGCCAAGACTCTGGCATCATTGGCCGCAACGGCGGCATCCGATGGATCAACTCGCGACTGAGAAAGATCAGCCTGACTGGAGTTGGCTGGCTGTCAAAAAGCACGATTATAAAGCTCAGACACAAGAACATATCAAAGTAAGAGACATGCACAAGGAAGACATGACAAAAAGCTCATATTATAAACCATAGAGGTATGAAAAGCACATTCGTCATACTGAAGTTACTATTACAAGACATAAGAGAAAAGAGAGCTAGCTACGGGACACAGACTCTGCTCTGTCCCCGCGCGACTTGGATCTCACACCACACGCAGCTACCCTACGCTCCATGGTGTCAATGCAAACTCGGGAGAGCTGCGCAGCACGCTCAGACACCTTCTTCAACGGCAGAGGCTTCCCGTCTGGCTTCTTCGGGAAGTCAGACAAGATATGCTCATAGTCGATGGTGACATTGTTAAGAAGAAGGAGCTAGAGGGTGGACTCCGAGCCGCGTACCGTCAGGACCCAGCATAGACGCAAACCCCTGCACAGTCGAAGGAACTGCAGTTGATGGCAGCACCTCTTTGAAAACTGCACCAAGGGTCTGCATGGACGCATCCAAAGAATCCTTGGTACGGTGGACGGCCGCGCCCAGCTGCTCGATCACACGGTCAAGTGACAATTTGTCACTTGCCGCACCATCAGAAACAGCAGAAGAAGAACCTTCACAAAAATCAAACGAATAAAGTATTAGAACGAAGCAAAAGACAAAGAAGGATGCAGATTGCAATAGAAAACCCACTAACCTCCTATATCTTGCACAAAGCCAAGCAGTCGCTTGGCGCGTTCTTCCTCGCAGGTCGCAGCTGAGTTCCGAGCCTCTTCAAGCTCCTTCTCCACGCGCGACTGCTGAGCAGCAAGATTCTTCTCCGCATCGTCCAGCCGCTTCGCAAGGGCAGCATTGTCTCCTGAAATGACACAACACACAGTCGCAAAATATCAAAAAACACAAGCACAGGAATAGCTCTGCAAGAAAATAGAAAAGGCAGAGACTTACGGCTCAGCTCTTCCAAACGGGAGCGGAGTACAGCTCGCTCTTCCTCCGACTGCACAAATGCCTTCCCTGCAGCAACAAGGCCGCTTACGGCAGGCTACACGAGAGACGTACGTCATGCATGCGAAACACCGAGGACGACACACCAAAAAAGCACAAGAAAGAAGAACTTACATGTTCAAACCAAGAGGAAGACATAGATGAAGACGGTCCCGCGGCTAGGGCAGTCACAGGAGGTGTCGAGGCCGCAGTAGCCGCCGCATCCACCAGGACAGTCGCGGCAACTTCAGCACGGGGGGAAGCCATCAGCGTCTCCTCCGAAGCTGGGGAGACATGAACCTGCTCGGCGCTGGTGCTGCGGACATGATAGCAAGCATATGACAATCCAAAGAAGCAAGCAAAAAGCCTAGGACAAAGGCAGAGGAAACGCAAACACAAAAACTCACCTTTCTTCCTCCTCGTCTGAGCTGGGGTCGACGTTGAAGGACGGGCCTCCAAAGCCAGTCAACCCAGTTGCGGGTGGTGGCGAACGTTGGGCCAGAGGAGTAGCATTCTTCACAGGTGAAGAAATACCGGAGTCACCAAGATCCTTGCGCACACCATCTCCTGAAGAAGAACTCGAAGCTTCTTCATGAAGTGGGCAATGACGCTTGAGGACTGGTTCATGGGTAGACTCGACCTCCTTCTGGCCCTCACCTTCTCCATCGACTTCGGTGCGCTCCGAAGACGAGGTGTGAGCGGCAGGCGGCGAGTCAACAGGCTTCTTCCTCTCAACCAGCACAGTCGCTTCATCGGCGGGACCGGCCTCAGGAAGAGGAGGAAGCGAGGTCGCAGCTGAATGCCCCTGCGAATACAAGAAGACAAAACAAACATAAAACAAAATGCATCACAAGAAGAAAAATTCGCACAACTTAGAACAGAGCATAGAGTACAGAACACTCACCTCAGGAAGGGCATTATTCACATCAAAGGGAGCGGTGGAGAACTCGTAGTCAAGGACCTCATCGGTCTTATGACTGGTTACTGACTTCACAAGGGAGTCGAGCTCATTTGGTGATAGCTCCACGGCGCTCATCCTGGTCACGTCATGTGTGCCTTCATACTGCCACATAGGATGGGCGCGTTGTTGAAGAGGAAACACACGACGCTTCAAAAACGTACTCATCAACTGAACACCCCGAACGGTGCTCAGCAGATCGTTGACCTTCTTCAAAAGAGGAGCAACCTCCTTCTTCTCTTCAGTCGAAAGAGGATGCTCCCAGGCCTTCGTCTTCACAGGGGTGGTCCCAGTCGAGAACCCAGGACGCACGTCCTGGTCGACTGGGACGTAGAACCACTTGGATCTCCATCCTTGCGCGGACTCGACTGTCTTCGGATTGAAGTATTTGCAGTCGCTCCGCACTTGGAAGCCAACACCCCCAACAGGGTTCACACGGCCTTCGCGGCACATCTGACGCACCCGGAAGATGGATTTCCATAGCGGCCAGCTTGGGTATATCCCAAAAAAGCACTCGCACATCACCATAAAACAGGCAATGTGCAAGACGCCATTGGGGACAAGATCATGGATCTGAATCCCGTAGACGTAAAGTAATCCGCGCATGAAATCATGCAACGGGAGAGCAAATACACGAGGAAGGAACTCGGCGAAACATACCCGTTCGCCGGCGCGCGGTTCGGGGAAGACCTCCTTGTTGGAGGGAGCGCGGACGGCGAGCTCCTCAACTGGAGGCAGTAAGCCCTCCTTACGTAGCGCCGCCAGTTTTTTCTCCGTGACGGAGGACCTGACCCAGTCCCCCGAGCTTTTCTTAAAAGCGGCGGAGGGGTCAGCAGCAATCGACGCAGACGCGTCAACTTTCCTCTTCTTGTTGGCGGCGGTGGTGGCAGACGGCGCAGTAGCGGCATAAGCCTTCTTGGGAGCCATGGCGAAAGAGCAGAACGAGAACACGAACAGAGCGCACGAGCGTAAGGAAGAAGAAGAGGCAAGGGCAAAGGAAGCAAAATGCCAGGGTAAATTTACTTACGGCGGCAAGATCAATATTTACCAAGGCTGAGGAAATGATCTCAGCCGTTCCCGTAAAATCGCTGCAAACACGTGGCGCCCTCGGAGAGCAACCGTCGGAGGCCACGCCGCCCACTACGCACGCAAAATGAGGAGACCATCATCACGCACGCGAAAATCTCGCCACGTCAAGTCAAGTCAGAACAAAACCGACGTCCACCGCGGTCAAAGAGAGGGGTCCACAATGACACGTCCTATCAAAGTACTGCGCGCACGCCACGGCTGTCATGCATGACGCATACGCCTGGCATCGCAGTAGAATAATAGAAAGAGGCAGTCGACCGTCTGATTGAATGGAATGGTTGAAAGCATAACATACAAAAGTACCTCGACTAGTCATAAAGCAATAATTTCCAGACTGGACGAAAAATTCAAAAGGTCATTCGACTGTAATAAAGCGGAGATGGTCAAGTATACTCCCATCGGGAGCGGGTAAGAATTTCTTCGACTGGCTAAAATGGTGGAAAAAAGAAAAAAAAATTGAGATTATCCTTCATTACATGCAATAAAGTACAATCTCGGGGGCTACTCCCATCGGGAGCGCTGTCGCGCACCCGATAGATTTCAAAAAACAAAAAAAGGCAGTCGATGAAGTGACTCGCCTCAGTCAAAAACAGAAATTCATAAGAATTCCCGAATAAAGCGTCAGTCGATGGCGTCTCGGATGCTGCATACGTTAAATGCAAAGGTAAGACCCGCCGATCAATCGAGCCGGGCTGAGGACCACTCCGGCAGTGTTTCCTTAAATATTTCCTTGTCAACAGACGCGAAGAAAATCCTGTCGGACGCGCTGGGTAGCAAAGTTTGACTGCAGAACGAATCAGTAAGACCACAGATGGCCTGACTCGATTCTGTCCCAGATTCGAGCCCGGGGACTTGCATCTGGTTGAAGGCTAGTAAGGTTTTGCCCGAATGCGCAGTTAACTGGTCTCGATCTTTTCGAGTAAATCCAGGCCTACTCAGTCATAATCATTTGGCATAAAACATAAATATCATAGTCGAAAGACAAATATCAAACACATGAGACGTGCACTTACGAATGAGTCCGTGCCCAATTCTCTAAATTAGCCAAGCACTCGGGGGCTAGTGACAAGGTTATACCAAACGGGTACCCTATCGTGTGGGTACCTGGTGCACGTAATGACTATAGCCCAGTTGTCAACAGATCAAAGAAGCCCATCAAGAGAAGCCCAAGACGAAGATTATTTCCTAAATTATGCATAGTCGGTTATAGATTCCATGTATAAAGTCCTAGTCGGTTACGTACCCGGGACCTAGACCCCCCATATAAGGGCTAGGAGGGTAGCGATAGCGGACACGGACAATCAGAACCACCAAACCCCAGCGAGACGAACTCTCGCTGGACCTCTGTACTCGCCGCATATTCACAATCAATAACAGACAAGCAGGAAGTAGGGGTGTTACCTCAGTCGAGGGCCCTGAACCTGGGTAAATCCCGCTTGTCAGCCGTCGAGTCTACCAACACTACACGTTCTCTACCTCGTATCTCTAACCCTAGGCTAATAACCATGGGTATTGATGGGGACATCCCTCGTCACACATCATCCAATATCATTCATACCATCATTACACTTTTATTTATACCATTGCATATTTATTTCTGTTTTGCATTTATTATTTCTATATCTTTTACTTACACCTTGTGCTTGACAACCACTTGGTGAGGTTGAGGGCACAAAACAATTTACTTTGTTTTGTAGATTTCATAAAGAAGGATAAAGAGACAACAACTTTTGGTTCATTTCCCCGAGAGTTCAATACTAAACCCTCGAGTCACCCTCGTGGATAAAATTAGTCTTTTCCCTTACTATACACTTTGCACTTGGAGTCTCAACCTAACCCACATTCTTTTGACGCAGGTACTTGGTGCTCAGCAAGACTATCTTCTGGCGCCATCGTCATCATCGTCAAGGGCCATCAGCTGGGAAGCAACTGTCTGGGTCCACAGAGCAAAAGCATTATTAGGTGACTCTCACCCAACCAACTAGCGGGGTGAAACCCGCAACAATAAAAAACGTGATATATTTTCCGTACACACTTCAGATGAATTTGGGCTTGTTTTATATCTACCAACAAGGTACCCCTCACACACATAAATGTCAAAGCTCAACAAGAGAGATTAATTCCACAAATGGAAAGGTTTAACCTCTCTCCAAAGGAGAACGTGAAAAATCTCAATACCAAAAATTTCATATCTTTTCCATATGAACTCTATTATTTTTTTATGAATCTGGGATTGCTACAAAGATATTAAAAAAGATCTAGATCATCACATAGAGAAACATCAAATAGCAACCGAAGTAGAATGCCAATAACACAAAGGTTTGACCTCTTTTATGAATGATGTGATCAAGCTACGCACCTGAAAGTCCCACTTGATAGTGCATCTATCGAAGTCGTAATATGTTATCTCACCAAACTCCTTGAAACATATAACACTAGGAAAATCTAGCTAGGTCATATATTTGGGTTGCACATTCTACTTGAGTTTGATGACGATGATTTGTGTCAAGTCGGGACACTTGACGTGAGCATTGTTGCTTCACGAAGTATCATAATGTGCCCCCCCACCTATATGTAATCTACTATGGGAAAGCTTAACTAAAACACATGTTAACATGTCTATCATCAAATGGATGCCAAATTTTGAGCATATGATCTTTTCCAGATGCTCATCTTGAACCTGCACTTATACCCTGTTGATGATCATTACTGTTTGTCGTCCTCTCTTGGGCTCTAATGAAGTCTTTATTTTGATGCAAACCCTTGGAAAGATATCTAACCCACAAATTGCTATGGACAATTTCATACCATATCACGAGTTCAGTTTATCTCACCTGGTAAATCATTTACATTCTGTGTTGTCGGGGATGTAATCCCCGGTACCCTAAAGTTATTGTGTTGTCATGCTTATGTTTGAGTAAAGAGACGCTACTCGGGCCGACATAAGCATTCTCCCGGCCAGCCTAAGCTGGGGATGGGCCGACTTTATGGATAACCCGGGTGGACCGAGGTAGCCAGCAGAGGGGCACGATGCCTTTGGACTTCGGGCCGTCCGAATTATCTCCAACCTCGACCTTCACCTCACCGACACCACCAAGCCGTCTTCGACCTCGCCCCCGCCTTCGGCACTCCCGGCTTCCCCGACTTGGCGTCACCCCCGACTTCCCCGACTTGGCGGCACTCCCGGCTTCCCCGACTTGACGTCACCCCTGACTTCCTCGACTTGGCGGCGCTCCCGGCTTCCCTGACTTGGCGTCACCCCCGACTTCCCCGACTCGGCGTCACCCCCGACTTCCCCGACTCGGCGTCACTCCCGGCTTTCCCGACTCGGCATCACCCCCGACTTCCCCGACTGGTACGGATGATTCGGAAGACAGGCGCAAGCAGACAAGACAAGGACGCGCGCCGCACGGGTTCTGTCTGCCCTAAGTGTGACCAGGCATGGCTACAGTGCCCTAGATATGACAAGAGTACAAGTCATGATGCAGGGAACAGTGCTGACAAGACCCCAGTAGTCATGTCAGCTACAGTGCCAGAATAGTGGCATGTGGGCCACCTCTTGTCCCCTGGGCTCTTCCTATATAAGGAGCACCAGGGGGAAGGCCAAAGGGACATCCACGGCCACGGCCGGCCGAGCCACGGCTTGCTCACTTCCCCCTTTGCCATTTCCTTCCCAAGTCCTCTTAGAGGCATTCTTAGCTCAGCTCGTGGAGCCTTTGTACCGCGCGAGTACCAATGAGAAATACACCAAATAGGCTAGATGCTGCAGTAGGGGTTTTATCTCCTCACGAGAGCCCCGAAGCAGGGTAAATCCTTGTGTCCGCGTGTTCTTCGTGTGCGATCCCTTCGCGCTATCCCTCCCCGAATCCTCTAGCGTCCATCCGGCCCCACAAATTAGCCTACCCGTAGGCATCTGTCTGTTCACCACGACGACAGTTGGCGCCCACCGTGGGGCGTGGATGGCGCTTGCTGGACTAATTTCGGACGGGACCTTCTTCATCAACTCGGGGACTCGACATCACCATGGTCCCCACGCCCCAACTCGCTGCCGCACGCAGAGGCCGTTCCGACCTACACCAGCGCTCGCCGTCGACAGATTCCGGGTAACTCCCCAACAGTTGCCCGGGTCATGTCGGCTCCGTCGATCCCGACCGCACCAATGATCCGTGAGTATCTTCGTCTGTATCATGCAATTGGCCAGTCTTGAGAGTAACTCGGGGACTGCCCCTTCATGCCTAGCTTATTTGTTAACCCCGGAACGAAATGTCGTAACCCGGGGTCTGTCCTCTAGTGTTGTCTGTGTATTTTCCCCCGGGAGCAAGATGTCTTGAACCGGGGACTGGCTCACCGGTCAGTTATGCTTTTCATCCTAAGTCGGTAGAACAACTTGGGAGTTATTTATCTATATGCATGTGGTTTATGTCTGTCTGTCCGAGTTATCTGTGTCGGCACTCCGAGGTGAACTTGGGGATTGGCCTGTTATTTATATGCATGCCTTCTTTCTATGTCATTTATATGTCGGCATCCCGGGATGAACTCGGAGACTGCTTCGTCTTTATACTTATTTTTTATCTTAGTTATTCCGGTATCGTTTGTTTGTCGGCAATCCGAGATGAACTCGGGGACTGGCTTGCCTACCTGCGTGTGTGTTGTTGTTTATGTTGCCCATATACCGAATAGCTTTCAACCTTGTTTCAAAGTTCAAGTAATGTATGCTATCCGAGAAGATCTTGTGACTCGACTGACGAACGCCTAGAATGTTAGTCAAGAGCAGAGGTTGTGGAGTGCAGTAAACATGAAAACATACTCGGGAACTCGGTCTAAAAAGTAATTCGGCATATGTTGTCTGTTTGTTTTGCCCGGAGCAAGATGTCTTGACCCGGGGACTAGCCTATCGGTGTGTTCTGTTCTTTGTGCTAGATCTCTAAAGTAACTCGGGGACTCGGTGAAAATCGAGTCAGCATCGTAATGCATAGCTTCGCGGGTCATTGTAATTTATGTCTTGTGCTAGACTTGGTGTGATCAGTTAAATAGAGTCATTATTCTTGTTAAATATATATGTGCCTGAACTAACATTGAAATGTGATATCGGTGTTACCGAGAGGATATTTATGTCTAAGGTCTTGACTATGTCGGTTATCTCGGATCCATCTTATATTTATTATGGCCTGAAAGTATATCCCGGATTATCTTTGATATCGGTTTGCCGAGTTATAAATGGCCTGTTATACCGTGTTATCGCTTATGTCGGTAAGATTTAATTTGATCGATTAATTAGAATTGTCGCTCTTGTTGGATATTCATTATATATGTATTCACGAACTAACATTGAAGGGTGATACCGGTTTTATCGAGAGGATACTCATGTCAAAAGTCTTGTTTATGGCGGTTATCTCGGATCCATCTTATATTTGTTATTGTCTCAGTGTATATCACGGATAGTCTTTGGTATCGGCTTGCCGAGCTATAATGGCATATCATACCAAGTTGTTGCTTATGACGGTTCGCCACTGTATCACGGCATCCTTCCATATCCCAGATCACCGTTTATGTCGGTTCGCCACTGTATCACGGCATCCTTCCTTATCCCAGATCACCGTTTATGTCGGTTCGCCACTGTATCACGGCATCCTTCCATATCCCAGATCGCCGTTTATTTCGGTTTGCCACAGTATCACGACATCTTTCCATATCTCAGATCATCGTTTGTGTTGGTTTGCCAAATGCAACGTGTGTGATGAGCACAGAGTGGCCGAGGTACCGAGACATGTGTGAGTTGCCCAGAGTAGCCGAGATACCCTTATGTCAAACCAGCAGTGGCTGGAGACATCTATGTCGGTAAGTGCCCAGAGTGGCTACCGGACATCCGAGACACCCGAGATACCCTTATGTCAAACCAGCAGTGGCTGGAGACATCTATGTCGGTAAGTGCACAGAGTGGCTACCGGACATCCGAGACACCCGAGATACCCTTATGTCAAACCAGCAGTGGCTGGAGACATCTATGTCGGCAAGTGCCCAGAGTGGCTACCGGACATCCGAGACACCCGAGGTACCCTTACGTCAAACCAGCAGTGGCTGAAGACATCTATGTCGGTAAAACGCCCAGAGTGGCTAAGAAACCGGCATATGATTGTATTTTTGCAGGTACAAGGAGGAGTACGTGAAGACGATGACGTTATTATTTTTCTAAGTCTGCGCGCGACTCTGCGAGTCCCCTGCAGCCTCGGGGACTAGTGTCAGGGATGTAATCCCCGGTACCCTAAAGTTATTGTGTTGTCATGCTTATGTTCGAGTAAAGAGACGCTACTCGGGCCGACATAAGCATTCTCTCGGCCAGCCTAAGCTGGGGATGGGCCGACTTTATGGATAACCCGGGTGGACCGAGGTAGCCAGCAGAGGGGCACGATGCCTTTGGACTTCGGGCCGTCCGAATTATCTCCAACCTCGACCTTCACCTCACCGACACCACCAAGCCGTCTTCGACCTCGCCCCCGCCTTCGGCACTCCCGGCTTCCCCGACTTGGCGTCACCCCCGACTTCCCCGACTTGGCGGCACTCCCGGCTTCCCCGACTTGACGTCACCCCTGACTTCCTCGACTTGGCGGCGCTCCCGGCTTCCCCGACTCGGCGTCACCCCCGGCTTCCCCGACTCGGCGTCACCCCCGGCTTCCCCGACTCGGCGTCACCACCGGCTTCCCCGACTCGGCGTCACTCCCGGCTTTCCCGACTCGGCATCACCCCCGACTTCCCCGACTGGTACGGATGATTCGGAAGACAGGCGCAAGCAGACAAGACAAGGACGCACGCCGCACGGGTTCTGTCTGCCCTTAGTGTGACCAGGCATGGCTACAGTGCCCTAGATGTGACAAGAGTACAAGTCATGATGCAGGGAACAATGCTGACAAGACCCCAGTAGTCATGTCAGCTACAGTGCAAGAATAGTGGCATGTGGGCCACCTCTTGTCCCCTAGGCTCCTTCTATATAAGGAGCACCAGGGGGAAGGCCAAAGGGACATCCACGGCCACGGCCGGTCGAGCCACGGCTTGCTCACTTCCCCCTTTGCCATTTCCTTCCCAAGTCCTCTTAGAGGCATTCTTAGCTCAGCTCGTGGAGCCTTTGTACCGCGCGAGTACCAATGAGAAATACACCAAATAGGCTAGATGCTGCAGTAGGGGTTTTATCTCCTCACGAGAGCCCCGAAGCAGGGTAAATCCTTGTGTCCGCGTGTTCTTCGTGTGCGATCCCTTCGCGCTATCCCTCCCCGAATCCTCTAGCGTCCATCCAGCCCCACAAATTAGCCTACCCGTAGTCATCTGTCTGTTCACCACGACGACATGTGTGTTGACCAACTTAAAGTCACTCGTTGCACTTCTTGATCAGTCACGTATTTTTTCCAATGCTCTATCCCAATATCTTGAGCTGGGTAATGAATTCTTCATTTGATTTCATGCTTCAAGTCTTGGTTAAGGATGGAACAACAAACGAGTCCATCATGATCTCAACTTAAGGCCATATTTTAAATGCTTCTGCATTATCATTTTCTCAAGATAATGATCATCCATGGCTTGACTCATAAGGTAGAGCAAGACAACCTTTGAGGTTCACACAGTAAGTCCATTGTCATTTTCTTCTTCTTGATCATATAATATGTATCTCTTTTAATCAATAAATTTGGTGTCAAAACTGAATGCACATCCTTGTCTTCATGGAATTCAAACTTAAATCTAACGTATGGTATCGATCACGTCTATTAAAAATCTTTTCAAACATAACTAAATGAAATCATTAGTTCATAGAGATTACAATTAATTACTTAAACCAAACATGGCGACTCCATGAACTTACAACATTAGTAAACAAAATTTCTTGTGACACTATCAGTTTGACATGTGATTTAGAAACAAAAAGATCCCAGGCGAAAGGGATAATGACAATCACACTCAAGGGCGGAACTGAGCGAGCAGTTCGTCCGCTCGCTTGTCCCTCTGAATCAAAGAAGCGCGCCGTCAGCCCGCCACTGCCGCCCAGCTTAGCCCCGGCGCCCCACCGCAGCCACTGCCCCGCCGGCCACCGTCCCTTGTCGCCGACGCCAGTACTCCGGATTGTCGCACCCGTGCTTCTTGCCCCGCATCTCCCGTTCTCCCAGCGGACCGAAATTATAGGTTTTGTATTGTGCTCTTCGCTCCCCTCAATCGATTTCTTGTCTGCTCGAGGCTTTCTAGATGATTTCTCTTCGTCTTGGTGTTCCCGCGATTCAGTTCCCTTCCGCAATCTTTTGGATTTTGTGATCTTTTATGTATTTTCTTTGGACCATTAAAAATGGTACTTGAAAACACCTGTCATATTTTGCGGTCATACCAAATTTCTATGCCATTACTAGTTTTTTTGTAAGTTTTTTCGAGCCAAGATTTTGGCCTGGGTCTTACTCAAATACTGGCTCCGCCACCGATCACACTTCTGTAAGATCTTAACCCCGGATAGAGGAAAGTCACACTTTCCTGAGACCCTGATCATGGCCAATCCTTGCCTGCACCTCGGTGGAGATCGACAGATCACGAATTCTACCACCACGTCGTGCATTGTGGCCGAAGGTCTTGGCAGGACAACGAATGGGCCAAACACACCATAAAGATTAAGACCCAAATAGGATAGGCAACTCAGAAAAACGACTTTGTTGCTTAGTTTTTGCTTCTTGCGTTCCAGAACACATGATCTAACAATCATAGAAGCTCTGATCCATAGCTAAACTGCTGGGCATGTATATTTGATAATGCTTTTGCAAAAATGGAGGGTAGGCTCGAGCCTCATGAAGCCTACCTTGTAAAGAGTCGCCTATGTATACGATTATCCATAAAGATAAAATTTTGCTCGTGGACTCGCTCGTCTCCAACTAGTGGATACCCTTACCCTACTACTGTTATGCTTTAAAAAAAAAGTGAGTCCCAGTACTCTTTAAGTTTTGTATGTTCCTTGTCGAGTTTTTTTTAGCTAACTCATGGTGGAGCATCAAGAAGTAAAACATGAAGTTAGAGAGATGATGGATCCACATCGTTGCCTTTCTCAGTTTGATTCTTCTATGTATTTTTTGGAACTTGTTTGTTCTGATGTACATGTACTATTACGTACCCCTTCAGTTCTACCAACTCTGTTTCATAATGTAAATCTTTTTTACTTAGCTGGTTTAACTTACTAAAAAGGCTTACATTATACTACCTCTCACTACGGGACTAACAGGCCGGCCCGACGGCATTTGCCGTCGGGCTCACGCTAAAAACCGTCGGCGTACACGAGCCCGACGGTGGCCGTCGGGCTAAGGCCGTCGGCGTGTAATCCATCGGGCTCACGCCGTTGCCGTCGGCGTCGCAAATACCGTCGGGCTCATAATGAGCCCGACGGTATTACCGTCGGGCTCATAGTGAGCCCGACGGTATTACCGTCGGGCTCATCGCTAGCTACGCCGACGGCAATGCCGTCGGGCTCATAGATGGCTCTACCAAAAAAAAATTCAAAATTATTTTTTTTCAACTTTTTTTATTATTATTTTAACTCCAATTTAGTCATATATTTAATCTCATATCACACACTTAATCATAATCTTAGCTCAAACTATCCACTCACACACTTAATTATAATCTTAGCTCAAACTATCCACTCACACACTTAATCATAATCTTACCTCAAACTATTCACCCTTAGTCAAACTTCCCAGACGGTCACCCATCCTTACGCTTAACTATTGAGTTCTATTCAAATGAGATTCCAGTTGAGATGTCATACCTTGTTGGTATTAGTATGATAGCGATCATATTAACCCTCATCTGAGATATTATACTTTTTAATCTTTAAAATTTCAAAAATAAGATTTGAATGAACAAAATAACTATGTTTAATAATACTTGAATAATAATAATAATAATCAATTATTTTATTTTTGTTTTGTCTTTTCCATTTAATAAGAAATAATTCATATCTTCATATTGATATATCAGAATTTAATAAATAAAATGTTTATGTCGATCATAAAAATGAGAGGAATCCAAATATGACATTCATGCCATCATTTTCATAATGAATTATGTCTTTTAAAACAAACAAGAACCAACATAAATCAGCATAAAGTAAATTAAAGAGGCGAATTTAGATAGAAAGCAAGGAAAATCCTCATATTAAGTTATTATCCAAAAAATATGTTCTACTCTTTGTGAAAATTAAATGGGTGTCATTTTGGACCATATTTTATGTACTTGCTTTTAAAAAAAAAGTTATTTTTGACACTTAAAAAATGGCAAATGATATTTCTAAAAAGAATTTTGAAAATCGCTTCGGTGACGTTGTTTCCCATACCATGACGCACATATGTGCTGAATATGGGCACTTTATCACAAACTATGACATGATAATGGTCATACATTGGTCATTTGTCTTGAAACGTATGCATGTTTATAGATGTTTGACATTTTTGTGAAGTTCCGTTTTGAAAAGTTTGCCAAAAATCAAGTTTATCATTTTTCCTATTAACTAGTACACGTAAAAGGACTCCATGCCAAAGGGTTTCTTTTTATGAGTACTTTTTCATATTTTTCCATTTATTTAAAAAAACGGTCAAAATGGAGAGCATGGCTATTCATCAAAAGTGGTCGAATTTTTCAAAACTATTGACGGTTCTATGTTGTAACCACTACTTGTGTACCTTAAAATTATTTTTGTAAGAACTTCAGAGCAAACTATCACACAGTTGTAGTTCAAATTTGAATTACTTCCGGAAAATTGACATAAAATCAATTAAAGAGGCGAATTTAGATAGAAAGTAAGGAAAATCCTCATATTCAGATATTATCCATAAAATTTGTTCTACTCTTTGTGAAAATTAAATGGGTGTCATTTTGGACCATATTTTATGTACTTGCTTCACAAAAAAAGTCATTTCTGACACTTAAAAAATGGAAAATGATATTTCTAAAAAGAATTTTGAAAATCGCTTCGGTGACGTTGTTTCCCATACCATGACACACATATGTGCTGAATATGGGCACTTTATCACAAACTATGACATGATAATGGTCATACATTGCTCATTTGTCTTGAAACCTATGCATGTTTATAGATGTTTGACATTTTTGTGAAGTTTCGTTTTGAAAAGTTTGTTAAAAATCAAGTTTATCATTTTTCCTATTAACTAGTACACGTAAAAGGACTCCATGTCAAAGGGTTTCTTTTTTTGAGTACTTTTTCATATTTTTCCATTTCTTTCAAAAAACGGTCAAAATGGAGAGCATGGCTATTCATCAAAAGTGGTCGAATTTTTCAAAACTATTGACGGTTCTATGTTGTAACCACTACTTGTGTACCTTAAAATTATTTTTGTAAGAACTTCAGAGCAAACTATCACACAGTTGTAGTTCAAATTTGAATTACTTCCGGAAAATTGACATAAAGTCAATTAAAGAGGCGAATTTGGATAGAAAGTAAGGAAAATCCTCATATTCAGATATTATCCATAAAATTTGTTCTACTCTTTGTGAAAATTAAATGGGTGTCATTTTGAACCATATTTTATGTACTTGCTTCACAAAAAAAGTCATTTCTGACACTTAAAAAATGGAAAATGATATTTCTAAAAAGAATTTTGAAAATCGCTTCGGTGACGTTGTTTCCCATACCATGACACACATATGTGCTGAATATGGGCACTTTATCACAAACTATGACATGATAATGGTCATACATTGCTCATTTGTCTTGAAACCTATGCATGTTTATAGATGTTTGACATTTTTGTGAAGTTTCGTTTTGAAAAGTTTGCCAAAAATCAAGTTAATCATTTTTCCTATTAACTAGTACACGTAAAAGGACTCCATGCCAAAGGGTTTCTTTTTTTGAGTACTTTTTCATATTTTTCCATTTCTTTCAAAAAACGGTCAAAATGGAGAGCATGGCTATTCATCAAAAGTGGTCGAATTTTTCAAAACTATTGACGGTTCTATGTTGTAACCACTACTTGTGTACCTTAAAATTATTTTTGTAAGAACTTCAGAGCAAACTATCACACAGTTGTAGTTCAAATTTGAATTACTTCCGGAAAATTGACATAAAGTCAATTAAAGAGGCGAATTTGGATAGAAAGTAAGGAAAATCCTCATATTCAGATATTATCCATAAAATTTGTTATACTCTTTGGGAAAATTAAATGGGTGTCATTTTGAACCATATTTTATGTACTTGCTTCACAAAAAAAGTCATTTCTGACACTTAAAAAATGGAAAATGATATTTCTAAAAAGAATTTTGAAAATCGCTTCGGTGACGTTGTTTCCCATACCATGACACACATATGTGCTGAATATGGGCACTTTATCACAAACTATGACATGATAATGGTCATACATTGCTCATTTGTCTTGAAACCTATGCATGTTTATAGATGTTTGACATTTTTGTGAAGTTTCGTTTTGAAAAGTTTGCCAAAAATCAAGTTAATCATTTTTCCTATTAACTAGTACACGTAAAAGGACTCCATGCCAAAGGGTTTCTTTTTTTGAGTACTTTTTCATATTTTTCCATTTCTTTCAAAAAACGGTCAAAATGGAGAGCATGGCTATTCATCAAAAGTGGTCGAATTTTTCAAAACTATTGACGGTTCTATGTTGTAACCACTACTTGTGTACCTTAAAATTATTTTTGTAAGAACTTCAGAGCAAACTATCACACAGTTGTAGTTCAAATTTGAATTACTTCCGGAAAATTGACATAAAGTCAATTAAAGAGGCGAATTTAGATAGAAAGTAAGGAAAATCCTCATATTCAGATATTATCCATAAAATTTGTTCTACTCTTTGTGAAAATTAAATGGGTGTCATTTTGGACCATATTTTATGTACTTGCTTCACAAAAAAAGTCATTTTTCACACTTAAAAAATGGAAAATGATATTTCTAAAAAGAATTTTGAAAATCGCTTCGGCGACGTTGTTTTACATACCATGACAAAAGACTTCATGCCAAAGGGTTTCCTTTTTTTTTAGTATTTTTTCATATTTTTTTTGAATGTAATCTAATTTTTTGAGAAAAACTGAAAAACTGTATAGTGAGCCCGACGGTAATACCGTCGGGCTCACAATGTGATTAGATGGACGCTGACGGCACTGTAAGACCGACGGTGGCCGTCGGGCTCACTAAATAAACGCCGACGGCACTGCGAGCCCGACGGTGGCCGTCGGCCTTACAACTAGGACGCCGACGGCAAAACGACGCCGACGGTTTTTTCGTTTCGTCGGTTTCACGTTGTGACGCCGACGGCCCCCGTCGGCGTTGAAATGGCCGTCGGGCTGGGCTGTGTTTCCCGTAGTGTCTGTAACTAAATGTAAGACGTTTTGGTAGTTTAATTTGAACTACCAAAACATCTTATATTTAGATACGGAGGGAGTAGTACTTACTAAAGAGGTGATAGTAGTAAATAAATTATACCGTCACTAATAAATCAGTATTTGAGGCCAACCGGTCCCTGCCGCTCCCCTGGCATCATTTTGCTTCCTTTTGCTCTGTACCCAGAACCTTGGGACACTGCTCTCTTTGTGCATGCACCAATTTAGAAAGTGATTTGTCCGCACTGCAGCGCATAGACGAATAAACAGCCGTTCTTCATTTTTGTTTGTTTGTAGAAAAAGCAGCCGTTCTTCTTGTGGGAAACACAAGCCAAAGTTTTCAAGATCCTTGTGTTTTTCGGTGGCGGGCGGGGGACGGGGGTAGGCAGAGCCGAAGCTCGTCCTCGTGTGCACACTGTGCAGCCTTGGCCTTGTTATAAAAACAAGCCTCGACCACCTTCCCCCGCCCGCCCCGCCTCCGTACCCAAAGGCCAGCCAAACCCCTCTCCCCCGCTCCTCCTCCTCCTCCTCCTCCTCGTGACTCCCTCCTGCCTGCGGTCCCTCCCTCCGGTCAAACCCTAGCGCGCGCGCACCCACACACACCTTCCCCTCACGATGGCGGCGCCCTCCGTGTCCCTGCGCGCCTCCGCCTCGTCCGTCGCCGGATCCCGCGCCGCCGCCGATCCCGCAAAGGTACCCGTCCCGTCAACACGGAGGTTCTGTTAAGGATTAGCACGGGGCTCATGGGTCGGTTCATTGGGGGTGCATTTCCCTGTCTGGATTTTGGCTGTCGGCCTTCAGTGGGGGGATTCATCAGACGTTTTGGGCTTCCGTACGACCTACGACCTGGATTGGGTTTTATGTGCCGTGTACGAGTTTGGTTCCGTGCTGTTCAGCATCGATTCCATCGAATCTAGCCATGGGGACCCTATCAATCAACTCTGATATTAATTAGGAATGCAGATTGATCTGTATGCCGGTATGTGTCGCTGTAGCTTTCCGCTGTCCCTGTTTGGAATCTATCCTAGTGTTTCTTACATCGTCAGAAGCCTCTCTTCTCCTTTGATGGATGTAAATATGTAATGTTAATGCTCAACTATTATTTTTGCTCCTATCGATGTTGATCACATTTGGCTGCTGTGACATAGGTGTCATGCGTGAGGAGCGCGGGTTCAGCTCGTTTTGGCTGCAGCTTCCCCTCCATTGCGGCTTCCTCTTCGTCGTAAGTGCCTCCTCTCTGAACTTTAATACCAGATTAGGGTGCGCTGCATCTAATTATTGTGTACTCAAGTGCCAGGAGCATCGAGCCGCTTAGAGCGATTGCTACACAGGCGCCCCCTGCTGTCCCACGTAAGCTGTTTGGCTCAGCAAACGTTGCAGCTTGAAGTGGCACTCGACGGTTTTATAATACTTTAACCCGTTTGTTTTCCTCTGCAGAATATTCAAGTGGGGAGAAGACCAAGGTTGGCATCAATGGTGAGCTTATTGTCTACAAAATTGGTGCAACAGCCCTTGCAATCTAGATGAGATAGATTAGTCCTTGCTGGTCACATTATTTGCCTGCATGGCATGTGTAGGACATGCTTGCTTGTGTTCTGATATACCTTATTGATCAAATGAAGCTGTTTAAGTATCTTCTTATAAGGTCTTGGGAACATACATTAAGTTCTTAGTTAAGTGAGATAATCACACCAGGAACACTGGTACTGTATAACTTTTTTGATTTAACCAATTAAACCCACTCTTTATTTTTTCTTACTCTTCTTAATTATTCCTTCAGAAAGAGATAAGAATTGGTTTGGTGAATCGGAAGCAATTTTATTTTATAGAAAAAAATTCATTTTCCTTTCTTATGGAACATACATATCAATATGCATGGCTATTCAGAATGAAACTCTACTATTCGGAATGAAACTCTATTTCTTAATTGGAAAGCTATATATTCTGCAAGCATGTTAGGCTGTCTATAAGGCTCTTTATTTTTTTTGATAGAAATAATAAGTCTCTGGTTTACAGAATGAATTTCCTTTTGTAGATCTTTCTCTAAGAGCCAAAAATAGATGAATTAATAATCGATATTCATTTTTCTTAATTGTTAGCCCTTTATTTTTGTTACTGCAGGGTTTGGACGGATTGGGAGATTAGTTCTGAGAATTGCAACCAGTAGAGATGATATTGAAGTTGTGGCTGTAAATGATCCTTTTGTTGATGCTAAATACATGGTAAGGAAACAATGCAAAATGATATGGAGGACATATTCTTGTTGTGAAATCTTCTACACCTGACATGCAAAATTAAAGTGAACTTTTTTTTTTTGCAATAGTTACTTATTTACTACTTCGTATTGAGTTGTTCACGAAACCTTGTTCTGATAGAGACCTCGTGAGTTCCATGAGTGTTTTTTGTAAGGTTGATATAACTGTTTGGAGATAATCGCCACTCTCAGATAACTTGTGCGCAATTATTCATGGGACCATGCACATTTTCTCGCCAATCACCTCTGATGGAATCATTGCTAGGCATGGGATCTACAGCTGGTTGTTAGTTTGTCTTGGTAGCTCCAGATACTCATTCAATGCCAATTAGTAAGCTAGGTGTTCATGTGATATACTGATTCACCGCCATCTATCATGCATGTTTTCTGTTGGTCCATTAACAAGAATCATCCAGTGGGATGATCTTCTCTGGACCTTGACAAATTTAGTTCTGTCATGATATTATTGTTGGAACAACAACTCCATCCTTGCATGTCGTCTCACATTTTTTTGCGTTTTTGTTGGGTTTGAAGTTGAAATTTCCCTTTTCTAGGCATACATGTTCAAGTATGACTCAACCCATGGCCCATTTAAAGGATCCATTAAGGTTGTGGATGATTCAACCCTGGAGATCAATGGGAAGAAAATTACGATCACAAGCAAAAGGTAATTATGCCAGCATTGGGTGATTGTATGTCATATTACTGTGGAGTTGATATGAATTGCAAGGTCACTGTGTTGTATTGAAAATTTGAAATAATGACAAGCGGAGTGTCTTCAACTATATGTTAGTGAAGAGGCCTAAAAAATATTATTAGTTAATTACTGGTTCAGAGTTTAGACCCATATTCTTGCACATTCATACACACATACAATATCCATACCAGTGCAGGGTTGCTGTATATGTGAAGGGCATCTTCCTTTTCTCACTTTGAGTCTGATTATCATATGTTGGTTGTGACTGAAGACTGAACTCTATTTATGGGTTGATTTTGATAGTTTTCTTCAGATCATTTGTTGGTTGTATGATTATTGAAGAATTTTCATCTTCCGTTTCTCGATTTCCAGAGATCCTGCAGATATTCCTTGGGGCAACTTTGGAGCTGAATATGTTGTTGAATCTTCTGGTGTTTTTACGACGATCGAGAAAGCATCAGTACACTTGAAGGTCTATATCACTTCTTTCGTATTGCCATCTAAGTAGCAAACAGTAAGCCTTTTGTAATGAACTCAATGTTCATATTTTTGCTACCATATTTGTAGGGTGGTGCTAAGAAGGTGGTGATATCTGCTCCATCTGCAGATGCTCCCATGTTTGTAGTTGGAGTAAACGAGATGAGCTACGATCCCAAGATGAATGTTGTTTCTAATGCAAGCTGTACCACCAACTGTCTTGCTCCTCTTGCCAAGGTTACTTCCACATTTTCCTATCCTGCTGGTTTTCTTGACCTGCCAAATACAATCACAATTAACTCTGTTGTTAATCTATTCCTCCATCCTCATGATACTCATCAACCATTATATGCAGGTTGTTCATGAAGAATTTGGCATTCTTGAAGGTCTCATGACAACTGTTCACGCCACAACAGGTTTTCTTTCTATGCTTTGAAACTTGTCAGTTGTCACAAATGGAGTTGCTTTGAAATTAGGTGCCATAACAACCTTGTTCTTCCGTGTCCAGCCACCCAAAAGACTGTTGATGGTCCTTCGATGAAAGATTGGAGAGGTGGACGTGGTGCTGGTCAAAACATAATTCCTAGCTCCACTGGTGCAGCAAAGGTAGCTGTTGTGGTCTCATATCCTATGTCATTTTCCTTGTTGATATACTGATTTAACTTTCCTGACAGGCTGTTGGGAAAGTCCTCCCTGAGCTAAATGGAAAGCTTACTGGCATGGCTTTCCGAGTTCCAACACCAAATGTCTCTGTGGTCGACTTGACCTGCCGTCTTGAGAAAAGTGCCTCCTATGATGATGTGAAAGCAGCCATCAGGTATGCAGAACCATCTCATTTCTCATGCACATTTCATCATTACATGTTCAACTCTTTACTTTTCATTCACTATATCGGCTTTACTTGACTTGTCTTGTTGAGCAACACGTTAGCTTATGTATCAATAAGTGGTAGAAGAGTAACCAGTACATTGAAGGTTAAAATAGTGCGTAGAGTCCTTGTGAAGCAGAATGCAAGATGCAGGTCTGTTACGTCAACTTCTCAGGAAGGAGGAAGTGATGAGAAAATATGCTGAAAAATACAGTTCACTTTGTTGCACCGCTTAGGTTGTGCAGCCAGTGATATTAGTTGCCAACTGTTGCCTAGTCTGTTAGATAATGATTATGTGTTACTCCCTCCGTTTTTTAATATAATATGTTTTAGCTATTGCACATTTTGTCTAGATACACACAAAAATGAGTGAATATGGACACTAAAACATGTCTAGATACAAGTTTGGACATGTGAATGTGGAAAAAGGCTAAAACGTCTTATATTGAAAAACAGAGGTAGTAGTAATTACTAATTAGTATTGGTTTACGGCGTCATCCATAATCTAACAATTTATGAGTTGATGTCACCATGGGTAACACTGATTTTTACCTATACTTGAGCTTACCCATATGCATGTTTTTCAGGGCTGCATCAGAGGGTGCACTGAAAGGCATTCTAGGCTACACAGATGATGATGTGGTATCCAATGATTTCGTTGGCGATACCAGGTAAGAATATACATCTACTGACATATACTAGTAACATAATTTTCCTTGTGATAGATGGTACCAGAAAATCACGTGTCCTTGCGTTTTCAGGTCAAGCATATTTGATGCTAATGCTGGAATGGGACTGAGTTCTTCCTTCATGAAGCTCGTGTCCTGGTACGACAACGAGTGGGGCTACAGGTGAGCATCTATTTCTCATCGCGTCAAAAGAGTTCATTTGCCACTTTTCAGATATTCAGTTAACCACTTATATAGAGAAAAAATAGTCAGTTATCCTGTGTATTAATTTGCTTGCGTTTTTTTCTTTTTGTTCCAGCAACCGAGTTCTGGATCTGATCGCCCATATGGCTCTTGTCTCTGCTAAGCACTGATCAGGCCTCTAATAGTATAGTAGTCTATGAAGACTGCAGTTTTGACGGTTCTTTTCTGTTCCGTATTTAGCGGCCTTGTTGTGGCCTTGAAAACAAGCAAAAATGGGTTACTCGGTTCCATGACTTATTTGTAGCAGGAAACAAAGAGACTACACTGTGGAGTTCTTATCCCGTGGTGGGAATTGTTGAGCGAATCTCATATATATCGGTGATTTGATCTGTTGCTTAAAGAAGCGAAACGATTGTATGGTTTTTTCTTCTTATTTTTTACAACTTGTGATGAATTTGTACCAAGTTATAAAAACAGGATCATACCAGTTTCTGAATATGAGCTTCTGGCTCCTCAAGGCCGCAAAAAATATATTTATCTTTTCCTGTTGTCTTCTTTTCGTGTCCTGTCTTGCCAGTATGCCATGCAAAAGCTGGTAAAGCTGGTTCTCACTCACTGTTTGAATTGTTCTTCCATAACAGGCATTGGTATGATTATAACGTGGATTATTCTGGATGACCGCAACATCAGTGATGTTCCTCTTGTTATATCATAATTCTTTACGTCCAAGTTTACCGTCAATTGTTGCACATAGTTCTTTGATTTCTGTTGCACATAGTTCTTTGATTTGCTGCAGTACATGCTTTCTCAGTACATTACTATTATCATTTTTCTCATGATAGATTATTTTCTTGCTGGATGATAAGACGATTAAATTACCCACAATATCACTGATGTTCCTCTTGTGATGCTTCATAATTCTTTATGTCCAAGTTTCCGGCTGGTTGTTGCACATAGTTCTTTGATTTGCTGCAGTACATGCTTTCTCAGTACATTATTTTATTAGTATTGTTTTTGTCATGGTGGATTATTTTCCAGCTGGATGATAAGACGATCAATATCACCTGACATTATTATCTGCTCGCGGTAGATGTTGTTGTTGAAGGAGCGGACGAAGCCTGTCTTGGCGGAGACCTCCTTGAGCTCCTCCTTCGTCAGCCGCGCGGCGAAGCCGGTGAAGACGGTCCGGTAGGAGTAGAGAGCAGCCTCGGCTTGCCTTGTGCCGTCGTCACCGATGGCGGGAAGGAGCGGTGCCACGCTCTGGTAGCATCGGCATCTTGACCTCCTTCTGGTGTCTTGAGCATGACGATGTACGTCCTGTAGCCGTCGCTGTCGGCTGGCTCGATGTCGAGCTCGGCGTTGGTGGACGTGACCGTCGCCTTGAGCTGCTCGGCGATGGTGGACGCTGGCTTGACGTGCGGCTCCCTCTCGTCCAGCTCGGCGGTCGTGGACGCGACCGCCGCTAGGAGGAGCAGCAGCAGCGCCATGCTGCTCGCCATGGCTGCGAGCGGTAGCAGTAGAAGATTGGTGCGTGGGTTGAATGGTGGATCCAGGTGGATGAACTAGTCCGGACGTCTACCGCTCGATCGCAACGGGCCTGTATCTCCATATGCAGGATATATCCATAACTCAATGAGACATTGTCTGGACTTAATATTTCCATAACCCAAAGGCGCGAAGACAACCTTGATTATGACTAAGGCCCAAATGCCCCCTTCAGAAGGGCTTCTGGACCTCATGGTATGTGAGGGGGGGTGGCCCCCATCCTTGCCCTAAGCTCCACCATTTGCGCTCACAATTAAAGTAGTGAGGCAAGCCCGACAAGAAAACCCGTCATGGTGAAGCACTAGTCTAAACCCTGAAGTGTGTGCACCTGAAAAAAAACATTCCAAATTTGTCTTAAAATACAAAGATTTCACGCACGGGAAACAGAAAGTTAAAACATGTCAGGTGTGAAAACGCGAATGCTATGTCATATTTCTCTTATTAATGAAGGGCTGTTTACAAGCGTTAGTTCTTAATCAATATATCTCTGTTCGTGATTTTCTTCTTAATTTTTATAAGTTTACCGTTACATTTTTCAAGCTGCCCTTAGAATTCTCTGCTACTTATTTTCGAAGCTGGGCATTGCCCCATTTGCACTTGTTTTGATCTTTTCCACCGTAAAATAATAAAAAAACTTCTCCACCGTGACAACGAAGTTGTGCACCTTGATCATACCATTGATCGTCACTTGAAAATGCTGCAGAAAAGAAGAAGTCACGTTCTTTTTTTTTTTGAAAATTGTAAATATATATTAGGTCAGCAGGCCGCCTCATTAAAAACAAGGAAAAGAGTGCGTCTGGAACCTGCCGCCTTCCCGATCAAATAGTTACATCGTCAGCCAAAAACCTAGAAATAAAACCGGGGGGAGAGTCCAGCCACACAGACGGTGGATCATCTCGCCCCTGTTGAGCTAAAGTATGAGCTACCATATTTGATTCCCTATTACAATGCTCAATTACAGCCTTTCCAAAGCCTCTCAACAAATCTCGACATTCCGCTAAAATCGGAGCAGCCACCATAGAGTGTCCAGTGTTGTTCTTCAAAGCATCCACAACAACTAGATTATCCATTTGCACCCGTATAGAATTGCAGCCCGTGTTCTGGGCCAATTTTAATCCTTCCACAAGGGCGGCCGTCTCCGCCGAGACTACATCAGGCACAGCTTCAAGTTTGGATATAGAAGCACTGATGAAAAAACCTCTAGAATCTCTGATAACCGCACCACAAGCACCAGTATGATCATCTTCGAGAAAGAACAAGTCACGTTCTGTGTACTACAGTACCCAACAAGTTTTCCCCATTCCCTCAAAGGACTCAAAATCTTTACTTTTCTCGTGGGCCTCGAGTAACATGGACAAGCGGCTTTTGCTTTCTATCCATACTCAAAATATATACACAAGCCGGCCCAGCTATCTTGTACAGTAGGTGCGAACGTTGGACTTGGACGCGGCACACACGGGCCGGTACACGAGCACAATATAAACGACAAGACTATACGACGGCGCCGCACAGAAGTAATCGCGTGTGGCGGCCCATATCTCGATATTCCACCCGCGCACAGATTTTATCCATGTGGCGATGGTCTCCACGGGTGAATCCTAGTTGCCGCGCGCCCCCACGCGCGCAACGGGCCGGCCCACTAAGGTTAGAATTCGTCCCTTTTACTTTTTTTCCTTTTTCTGTTTGTTTTTCTTTTTTCGTTTCGTTCTTTTTGGCTGTTTCTTTTTTCTTTTCTTTTTAGTTTCCTTTTCTTTTTTCCATTTTTCTTTCTGTTTTCATGATATATTTTTAAAATGTTCAAAATTAAAAATGTTCAAACATAAATTTGTTTAAAACAAAAAATGTTCAATTTTAGAAAATATTTAAATTTTAGTAAATTCTTTTATATTTTGAAAACTGTTCAAATTTTAAAAAAGTTCAAATTTTAAAAATGTTCAAACAGAAATTTGTTTAAAACTAAAAATTGTTCAGCTTTCGAAAAATTCAAATTCGAAAATTCATTAAGTTTAAAAAATGTTCAGTTTTTTAAAATGTTCATAACTAAAAAATACTCGAATTTTCAAAAACGTTCTTAACGGGCTGGCCCATTAGCGCAGGGAAGGAGGGAGCGGATGCGCGGAGCTTCCTTCGCTCCGCGTACCGCGGCAACTAGGCGCTCCCCTCTCCACGTCCATGCTAGTTGTAGCTGGAGTACATGCGTCCGCGTTAAGCGTTTGTCATAGAGCTGACATGTTTTATTAATAGTGGGAGTAAAAGGTACAATGAAAAGAAAAAACACAAACGACGGGTTCTCGCAGTCCACAGCGACGCTAGACCCGTCGCCTAAAACACACGCCACCAATTTTCGGAGCCGCCGCTCCGACATCCCCCGCTCGAAAGAACCACAACGCCGCACAAAATAGACGCCTTGTTGCCCATGCTACACAAGAAGACTATCCACATACCACGAACGCCGCGTCAAGAAGATCCGGGGCCGCCGCCCCGACATGCCAACCCGACTGAAGTTTCGAAAGCGTCAACCGGGTCGGGTTGACGAACTCGCTACCCTTGTAGCACGATCGTGCCACCCAAACCTTGCGATGCCATGGCCAAACCTCATAAGGCCATCGCCGCAGAGGCCCTCTGAGACCGCCGCCTCGGCATCCAACCACCGTCCAGGGCCGCCACCCCGGCATCCACCATCCACGACCGCAACGACACCGAGTGAACTAGTCGCAACATGCCATGCCACAAGTGTCAAGGACTCCAAGACGACACCTTCAAGAAGGACTAACAGAGGTGTCATCGTCGCCCGCTCCAACGGAGCTTAGGTTTTCACCCGGAATGCACATGATACTCGCAACGGCATGAGATGCACTCCACGATGACGCCTTCAAGAAGGAGTACGGCCCCGAAGGTACGGCCGTCATCGGCACCGCCACCGGCGGTGCAAAGCTTTTACTAGGAGCACGTCTCATCCACCGGGTCACGAAGGGAGCCCGGGTGACAGGAGCATGACCAGCCGCAAGGGCCAGCAGTGCGCACAACCCAACACCGCCACTCCGCCCTGCCATGGCCGCGCGCTCCAGCCCCGAGTCGCCGCCGCCACACCACCTCGGTCCTCCACCCCGCGAGACAGCCGCACCACCACCAGCGCCCCGCAAAGGCCGGCCTAGCCATGCCGAGCAGCAGCAGGCATCGAGCCGAGCCCTGGACAAGCGAGCCCGCTAGACCCAGATAGAGCCTAGATGTGCCGCTCACCCCCAGCTCCAGGGCGACGCCGCTGGTGAGGTAGCGCCATCCTCTCCGCCTCCCCTGCCCGTCCTCGTCGTCGAAGCCCCACCGCGCCTGGAACCTCGCCGCCGAGCGCATCTCCAACTGCGCGACCGGCGACCAAGACGAGCGCCTTGGTCCCGCGGGTCCGCCCACAGCCCCCACCTCACTGGCGGATAGGGCGGCACCACCGCCGCCAGCGGCAGCGGCCGGGGGCGCGCCGGATTCGTCGCCTCTTTTGGCTAGGGTTTGCGCCTCTAGAGTCGCCGCGCGGGGGCGACCCGGGAGGGAGGGGATTTGGCTTTGGGGAAGTGACTATGCTCGTAACCGCGTTTGTCAGCATCACAAGAAGCTGGAAAAAGTTCGAATAAAATACACTCAGAGTCACTATACTTAGTAATACGGTCACTATATATGGGTGGGGTGATTCTTATAGCTCCATATTTGACTAGTTGACCGGTCAAACGCTGCTGCCTAGTCATCGGGACCTATGTGTCAACAGGAAAAACAAAGCAAATACAGAGCTATACGATTGACGAGTGACTGTAGAATCACTCCACGTATATAGTGACCGTATTCTTAAGTTTAATGACCAAAGTGAGCTTTAACCGCAAGTTCGGTGACTATGCGTGTATTTTAATCAAAAAGTTCTTAGCCACATGTTTGGGACGACAGTCAAATTCTGACAATTTTTTTGCATAGGTTTGGCGCGGTCCCCTATTTTTCCAAAAGGTTTACGGATGGAGCTATCAAATTATTTACAAACATCTATCATATTATATCGAACAAAATTGAGGTTATTCTTATACAGATATTATGATTTTAAAAAAACAACAATATTTTTGGATGCAGACACCGGGTTATTTACAATAACCATCGGATTGTGTAGAAACACTTATAAGGTTATTTCGATATAGCTACCATGTTTTCCGAAATAACTATCAAGTTTAGGATGCATTTATCAAATTATCTACAAACAACTATCGGATTATTTAGAAACCCTTACGAGGTTATTTTCATATTTTTCAAAATCAACTACCAAATTTGTAGATCTTGGTACAGAGTTTTTTACAGAACAACTATGAGATTGTGTAGAAACACTTCTTAAGTTATTTGGATGCAGCTGCCATGTTTTTCAAAATAATTATCAGGTTTTTGCTTGCATCTATCGAGAAAATTGCAGAAAACCATCACACTTGTGCATAGGGTTTCAAAAAACCACCATGTATTCAATTTTTATAAAAAAACACCACTATTCAGTAATAGTGTGGCAAAAACCACTGATTGCTCAATTGACATGCTCTAAGTGAGTTTCTGACCGGTGGGTCCTGATGTCAGGGCCTACATGGCAGGACAAAATAAAGACACTGTTTTTTTTTGCAAAAACTAGTGGACCATGCTCTCCAAAAGGCAGGACGTGGTAGACTCCACCTCTCTGCCTGTCCTCGGCAGCTCTCATTGCAACGCCGCCGGACATGACGGAGCACACCACGCAGGGGGCCGGCTTTGGCCCAGTGCGAGAGGTGTTTTGGCCCGGGGCCCGGCCAAAGTAAGGGCCCATATATATTATATATATATATATACTGATGCAGCCCAGCAAGCAGCCACGCCCACGCGAGCGCTCACAAAACGACCAGAAGGAGCCCCCGCGCAGTCAGCGCACGCCGGAACGGTTCAGCTTTGTATTCCTTAATCTTGTCAATTGATTACCGTATTTACGGAGAGCACGAAGCGTCAGCCCCCAACAGAACTCGAGAAGCCACGCGACACCGGCGCTCGTCCGCTTCGAGATCGAGCCAGATCCAGCTGAGTTTGACGATCAGTTCGGCAAGAATTGGGGAGAGATCAAGATCGTTATTTGGATTTCAGAAGGTAATTCGTATTAACATATCAATCTATTATGTAATTCTTAATTTCTTGGCCAATCTTTTTTGCCTTGGTCTCAAACTGAATCTCCGAATCTCAATCTTTAAATCTTAGTATGTTATTCCTTCTCACTTGCAGGCTGCAGCGAATCATGTTACCTAAAAAGCATCAATCTGGTAGTCAGAAAGGAAACAGGAAGAAAAGAGTGGACAAGAAAAATTATTTGAGGTCAACAATGTCTCAAGAAAGACTGAATGGTCTAGCCATGTGGGGGCATTGAGAAGGATATGCTGGATAGCATTGATCTTGACACTCTCATTGATGATTTTGCGTCAAAAAATGCACGGAAGTCTCGTTTCTCAGGATTATTGGAGGTTAGCCTGCAATTTCTATATTTTTTTTGTATGTTGTAACTTATATGATAATGAATATTTGATTCTAGTGAAAAAAATAATCAGTTCTATGATATTATAGCAATTGTATATGTTTATGTGTCGAACAAAAAAAATATCGATTGGGCCCATTGATAAAGTTCGCACCGGGGCCTTTGAAATCATAGAGCCGGCGCTGACACCACGGCGAGGAGAGACCATGGTAGACCGTCGCCGCTTGGCTGAGGGCGCCTCCACACGCCACTTCTGAGGGTCGGGGAGAGGAGGCCGCGTCATGCTCTTCCGCTACGAGCACCTCGACGTCCGCACCGTGCCGAGCCAGGCCAAGGTCCGGCACATCGAGGCGCGCTGCGCGCGGACGAAGGCGCGACGAGGCACGTCCGCCACGGGGAGGGCGGCCGGAGCAGCGCGGGTGAGCCGCTGGCGGTGGGGATTCCCGTTGTTCCGCTCCTCCGACGTCCTCATCGTTCAGCGGCGTTGGCGCGGGCGACGGCGACAACTGCTCTCGCCGGTCGGCGGTCGCGCTCGCGCGTGCTTGGTTTCAGCTAGCTCGTATGTGCCCAATCGATTTGAGCTAATTTGAGCTAGCTAGCTCTCCAGAGCGCGCCAATCGGCCGTGCGCTAGCTCGCTAAATCGGCCGCCCGCACGCGCTCGCTCGCGCGCCAGCTCCAACTCCAACTCCCACCATGAGCTCAGAGCTGTAGGTGCGCATCATGGGCGGGCGAGAAGGGAGCGACTGGATGTAGCGGATGGTCTCCTCCGCATCCGCCTCCCGTCCTCCGACGGGCGTACGAAGGCGCGACGAGGCACGTCCGGCACGGGGAGGGCGGCCGGAGCAGCGCGGGATTCCCGTTGCTCTGCTTCAGTAGTCCCCGGAGGAGTAGTAGGTGGAGATGTGGGAGGAGATGGCCTCCTTGGCGCGTGAGCGGAGGCGAGCGCGGCCAGCGCGACGGCGAGCGGCGCCCACCTCTCCGCCAGCATCGCGGCCAGGCTCGGCGCCCACCCCGACCTCCAGCACGGAAGGCCACGGCCTCCGGCAATGGGGAATCGTTCGTTTTTCTTTGAAGATGGGCACTGACAACTCTGGTCCACTGTATTTTTACAAAATAACCCAGATTTAAAATTTCTACACCGCAAGTGTCCTTTGACCATTCCTTGTTTGTGCCACGTCAGCCTGACAATGGGGTCCACCAGTCAGATTCATCATTACAACGGGCTCAAAGAAATATTAGTGTTCCTTGCGACCGTCGGAGCAGAAAAGAGTGTTTTTGCTAAAAAAGAAAGACATGGTGGTTTTTTGAAACCCTAGGCACAATTGTGGTGGTTATTTGCAATTTTCTCGCATCTATCAGATTATCTACAAACAGCTGTCAGATTATTTAGAAACCCTTATCAGGCTATTCCGCAGTCATGTTTTTCAAACGCAACTACCGCATTGTTAGGAACACTTATCAGATTATTATAATACACCTACCATGTTTTTCAAAAACAAGTACCAGATTTTGGAAGTAGCTATCAGGTTTTCTACAAAGAGCTACCGGATTGTTTAAAACCCCTTATCATGATATCCTGCATTCATATTTTTCAAAAGCAACTACCAAATTACTCATTTATTGGATTAAATAATAAGAACAGTATTCACAAATTAGTTTCGACTACATTACCAGTTTCCAAATATAGCTTACTATATTTTTTAAGTTACTGAATAAATCAATCTAGTGGGATACCCAATTAGTTAGTCACAGTTATCAGCTTATTGGAGTAGTACCTGCCAGATTAAATTAGCCACAATTAACAGTGTATCAAAAGCAACCGCTGCCAGATTAATTAGTCACAGTTACCAAAATAATAAGTCAGAACATCACAAATAGCAGACACAACTAGCAGTTTATCCTAGAAGCGCCTAGCTGCCAAATTCTTATTGCCACCATGCCAAACAAATTATGGTTTGCTAACTGCCGGACGTCAGATTCTCCAGTTGAAAACTGTTCTAAGCAACTAGGGGATCAGTCACAGCCAAATTCACATGGAAAAATCCACAAGTATCTCCACCTAAAACCAAGAGAAGGAAAAAGCTAGACTGATCGAGATGTACGGGAGAGGAAAAATTCACGCAAGCACGGCGCCGGCTGCCAGACTCGTCAATCGCGCACGCCTCCATCTTCTCGTCGGCCACGGCCCTCATCGCGCTTGCCTGCAGCTGCCTCCTCCTCGCGCTCGTCCGCGGCGGCTTCCTCGCGCTTGCCGAAAGCGACCTAATCCTTATCGCGCTCGGCGACGGCTGCCGCTCGACGGCGCTCTCTTAGCAGGATGCTCGTCGGCGGCAGCCTCCCTGCTGCATGCTCAGCAGCGGTGGCCTCCTTCGATTCGCGCTCGACAGCGGCCTCCCTGCTACATGCTCGTCGGATTTGGCACCCCCACGCTAGGGACGGAAAACCTCGTGCTGTGCTGGCGACGGCCTGGCGGAGCCCTCCCTGCGCTAGCGGCGGATGCATCCTCCTCACGCTCACGATTTGAGAGAGAGAACGAGTGGACAAGAGAAGCGTGTGAGTGAGGGGATAAGAAAATGTGTGGTCACGCGATGCCTTTTCACCAATCATGGCGCACCGCCGCACGGAGAGAGACTCGTGCGGCGCCTGTCGGTAGAATTTCCCATAAAAGAAAGGAGCGAACCGGTTTTTCACGGGGCCGTGGCATTCTATCCGTAATTTGGTGCTGCTCCGTGCGAGGCTGATCCATGAAATAGGGTATTTTTGGCCAAATCTGGCCGTTTTCGGTGACTATCACCGGAACTGGCCGCTCCGAAGAACTAATTGTAAATCTGGCCCCTCGGGGCCGAACGTGCTTGTGGGCCCCACAAAAAATCTGACGCGGCGTGGCGTTAATTGAATATTGCTGTAGGTGTTCGGCTCCACCCCGAATGGCGCCGACCTCCTAGGTCAACTATCGCTCGCGCGGTAACTCTTCGCAGCCAGATTCATTCCCACCCCCGCCGTGAACGCCGCCTCCCCGCCCCCCTCCACCCTCCCCGACCCGGATAACCCGACCCGCCGTCGCTGCCGCCGTCGAAGGTCCGCTCGCCCCCCTGGCCCTCCACCTCCCGCATCCCCGGTCCCCCATTGCCCGCATCCCCGGCCACCCACTGTCCGCATCCGTGTTCCCCCGCCGCCGCCTCCATGCTCTTCTCCGGTCTCCTCTCGCGCCGCTCCCCGTCACCGGCGGCTGCATAGAGGCCGTAGGAGGCCTAGCACACCGGCTCCTGCGAGGTATAACACCTTCCCTCTTGCTATTTGACTTTCAATGGACATTTGCATATGGAAAATTGCATACTTCCCTAATAAATCGGACTGCTATTGCTCTTAGTATCATGGATATGGTTATTGCTCTTAGTTTCTTCATTGTCGCCCATATGCTTTCCCGTAGATGCCTGATTGCCCATAGCTTCATACTTGTTGCCCCATAGCTCTATGATCTAAAGTATGGAGTTATGTGTATATATGGTTATGCAATATTGGTTAATTCGTCATATAGATGGTGCAGAAAATAAATGTGTATGTGTATTTATGCAAATGCGTATTTGTAGTATGGATGCATTTTGCTAGAAGGTTTTCATGATAGTTGTATTGCTTAATTGCTTATAGGTACTACTCGTCGATTATAGTTGCTACATATTTTTGTAGTGAATTAATTAATTATCGAGAGTTTTTGTCGGATAAGTTATGTGATGGTAGCGGTATTTATTTATGTTTTGGTTCCAATTATAGATGTAGTGCTATAGCATATAAAACATATATATGAACATATATAAAGATATATATGAACATATAAAAAATATGTAGTGCTATAGCATTACCTAAAACCATCCACATACATATATAATGCATTTAATACTTGAACTAACCACACGCATGCATAAAGTTAGCCACCATGTACACAAAGTAAACATTTATTTTGCATTCTACAAATTAAAAGATTAGGGCATCCTTAAAACTTACCAATCATATATTTGACAATAACATATCTATTCTAATTTAGGCACAAAATATATTTGCTACTTCCTTATAAATGAGGATACCATATATATAGTGTCTCCTATAAATGTAGCCACATAATACAATTTTAAAAATTATTAGATGTTTGCAACAAAGATATATCTTTACTACTAAGCACAATCTACTACACACTACCATTTACTACTACAACTATCTACTTCACACTTCTAGACCAAAAGAATACACTAAATTTTTCGTCTACAAATTCGAATGGAAAAAACATGGAATCTCAAAATGAATTGGATGAATAGAGAGGGATTTGAGAGAGGATACCTTTAAGAAGAGTTGCCATGGTCTAGATTGAAGCAATACACGAGTTTTCAGTGGATTTCAAGTGTTGGACGGAAAACAGAAGAGAGAGAGAGCTTGGGGCGGCTGTGGGGAGGAATAGGGTGGGTGGGAGGGGAAAGGAATCGACCAAATTTAACCTAGAATGTCGGCGCCACCCCGACTGGCGCCGAACCTTTGGTTCAGTTAATGCCCCGCCACGTCGGCTTTTGGCAGGACCAGCAGCACGTTCGGCGAGTGCACGGCGTGGCGCCGACTTGAACAACGTCGGCTCCATCGCCGGTGGCGCCGACCCGAGGGGCCAGATTTGCAATTAGTTCTCTGCAGCGGCCAGATCCGGTGATAGTCACAAAAAACGGCCAGATTTGGCCAAAAATACTGAAATAGGTGCTCCGGAAAATACACAGCGATGCTGGCCAGCTTCGCGGATTTGAGACGTTCGGCGCTGCTCCAGGTAGGATCGACGAGAAGCTGGGAGCCGGGGCATTGCCGCACGTATATCCAGGTAACCTGACGCCTGCTTCACTGCACTAGTGCACTCCCACAAAACAAACAAAACAAACCAAGAAGATCTCAAGGGCGAGACATGGCGCCCTACAAGACCACCTTCGCATCTATCTTGCTATTGGCACTTCTCGTTTCTTGCGGTAGACCTTGAATTACATTCTGCTATCATTTTGTCATGTACATCTACTTGCTATGCGCACTTCTGATTTCTCATTTCTGCTTGTGCAGATGGCCAGTACTGCCAGCCGGCCTCCGATCTCAGCTGCCCCACTGGCAACACTGGCGGGTACTGCGAAATCAATGGTGATGGTGATGCAAGGGGCTGTCAGTGCTACAATATACCACCGTCGGTCCGCAAAGCTGCTGCCCTTGGAGCAAAATCACTGTCCACAAGGTCCGATGTAGCAGGAGCAGGACAAACAACGTCCCGAAAATAGCACTCTGGTATAAGTTAACACATGATCATATCAAATATATCGATATAACTGGATAATTTTGATGTCAAATACTGCATTGTGTTAATATCTTTATGGCACCAACCTTGATTCCAACATATGCACTTCGAGCAAGGTCTATGGACAAACCATATAAGTATAACTCAGTGCAACCATTAGCTATAGAGATTGTCATTAATTACTTAAACAACATATGGGGGCGCCATGCCCTTTAAACCATCATCATCATTCACCATATCACCACCAGCACCACCACCACCATCTGGCGTGCATCTTAGGCTTCACGTATCGCGCTCCCTAAGCTACGCTGGCAGGAGGAGGAGTATGCGAGGTGGCGGGAGGACGGTCGACTCCAGCGACCGCGAGTGGGGTGGGCTGGAATTGGGGCGTCAACCGCCGGACGTCGCGGTTGTGCTCTTGAGGCTGGCGGGGGGACGAATCCGGGGGTGCGATGGGTGCCGAATAGGGGCTTATCCGTAATCTGATCGGACCCGTTTTTCACTCAGAAAAATACCTCGAAAGAAACCAAAATAAATAAATCCAGATCGGGAGTTTATCCAAATATCTGCTAGAGTTGCTCTTATGCAAGATCTATCTAGAGATGCTCTTACTCTCGAATCTCGTCCAATTCCTATGAACCAGGTGGTTGGGCGTGTATTCGGCGTGCAGTTTCCCGGTCTAATACATCTCGTTTATGAAGTCACAGAGAAACGAGTCGATAGATTGAAATGGAATAACCGGCGCGGTCGGGCTCACTTTGGAGTTTTCGGTTGTCCCTTATCCTTTATAAATTAAATAACAGTTTCTGCATCAAACGGGTTGGATCTATGATTCAGAAAGTGCAAAGAAAAAATGCAGAGATTTACCAGATTCTGCTTCAAACAGATTGGACCTATGATTCAGAAGGCGGAAAGAAAAATGCAGAGCTTCACAAACCGGCTTGATGATTCCCTCTTTTATCATTTCTTGCCTAATCCAGTTAATATCATATATTCATATCATACCCTTTTTAACAGGACATATTTTATAATTATAACATGGATTTCAGCTTCTGCTAAGAAGCTTACATTTCCATATTGACTGCTCAAAACTCTTTTTCAACAAACATGCTTGGTGGCATCTAGAAATAAGAATGACCAGGAGTGCAATTTATAATCTGCACCAAAAGGCACAATCAGAGAACATACAGAAAATGTAGCTTTAATCAAAGTTAAATTAGCTCATACAAACAGAGATATACTTGAAAAATATACAAGCAGATACAGTCTTTTATTAAAGCTAAAATGAGTTCTCATACTACAACCAAGCGACACACAATACTGCTAGATCTTAAGAGGCATGTCTTGGTATACAGAAGCATAGTTTACGGCTTAAGGGTCACACAAGAGTAAGTCACGAAGGGCTGACATCATTTTCTTAGTATTGCCCATTCAAATGTTATATACTATCCATATATCAATGAGTTTTATAGTTCTTTGTTGCATTCAACTCGTTGATCATTCGTGGAGCAATAGCATGTTTGGCCATACTTCCAAACCACTGCCTCTAATAACCTCATGTGCTCCTGCCTCCTCAAAGCTACCAACTGCTCTGTCCTATTCTGACTGAGGCAGGTGACTGTAGATATGAGAGAGATTAGTGGGTATCGGTGAATAGAAAACAAGAGTGCGAAAGTAAGAAGGCAGATTGGTTTTCCAAAAGATAGTGTGTCGAAGTATTTTGTTTATTTGCTAGATGAACATTCTTGTGTTTGCTGATATATAGACTATACACAAAATGTTTGAATGAGCACACAAAGCTGAAAAGAAGATGTAGGAGACCTATCCTACTGCACACCCGGTGTCAGATTCATTCAGGAGTTTTCGGTTGTCCCTCATCATTTATCTATACCTTTTTTTTTTTTGAAATTCAGGAGTTTTCGGTTGTCCCTCATTCAGGAGTTTTTTTTTTATCTATACCTAATAATGAAGAGAGGAAGCTTTCTTACGGTACGTCATTAAATCTACCCTTAAAGTTGAGAAAAATTACCCACCACTGCCACCCATAAGTGGAAAAAACGGTTCGGACAAGATTTCTTATTTCATCCAGCCTAAATTTAGGCTTGCGGCCGGATGGCGAGATAGCAGTTCCCCATGCCGCCATTGCGCAATTTGAGGTGACCGGACGACGAGGTCCCCTCGTCGGCGCACGTATCCAACGCTTGGGGAGGGGATCCGGTCTGGATCTGCCTCCACGTTCTAATCGCCACGTGAGGATTCGACCAGCCTGCTGCCGGCCGCCATCCGCGTCAAGTCCGGACGGCGCTTCCTAGGGTTCAGGTACAACGCTTCAAGCAAGGCTTACAAGGCGTTCGTGTTCGTCGATCAAGAGAGCTGCAGCCGCCGTGCAGGTGAAGACGGAGACGTCGGCAAACTCATGGGTTGATCTGCAGCTTGAAAAGAGCAGTTGGACTGGGCACCAACGCTTGCTTAGCTCAGTAGTTCTGTAGTGAGAGCAGATGATCGTCTGACCCCTGCGTACAAGAGCAGATTTTAAAGGGCAGACAAAGAAACTTTGTAGAGTCTGGGTTTTGGTTTTGGCATGAACCCCAGCGACTATATCAGGACCAGTGCTTGTGAATCTGGTGAGATCTCGGTTAGTTACCTGACATGAATCTGCAAATTAACTAGCAATTTCTTCATAGTTTCAAAACATTACATATCAGTTCATTGTATTCTAATTGTTGATTGATTGGCGGTAGAACAAAATCAGTTTCTTAGATTAAGAGAACAAGAGCTGTGCTTGGATCAAGCTAAATTTCTGTGGATGTCTATTGACAATATTTCTTATACCTCATACAGTTTCCACAGCCTGTAAGTACTTGGCAAAGCGTCGCTGAAACACTTTAAGATTACAATCAAGTGCTTTGGAAAGTACATTCTTTGTACAACATTTCCACGTTATGTTGTTTACTAAATGTGATTCTTCCTTTCTGCTTTGTAGCATGCGTCATTTATAAAGCATGTCAACCCAAGTAAGTTTTGATTCTTCTTTTTTGTTCTCTTCTCTGATATAATTTAGAAAATGGAGGTACAAAGGTTAATTCCACGTTTTTTTTTGCCTCCTCTACACTAACCCCACATCAAAGACAATTTGTCAGCGAGGGCCTAGGTGTCGCCAATATTGGAGGGATGATTATGCGTTTCAACAACATGTTTTTTTTCACCCGTGGCAACGCACGGGCATTTTTACTATAAATTGCATCAAACAGGTTGAACCTATGATTCAGAAAGTGCAAAGAAAAATGCAGAGATTTACCAGATTTTGCTTCAAATAGATTGGACTATGATTCACAAGGCGCAAAGAAAAATGCAGAGCTTCACTGCTTCACAAACCGGCCTCATGAATCCCTCTTTTATCATTTCTTGCCTAATCTCCAGTTCATATCATATATTCACATCATACCCTTTTTAACAGGATGTATTTTACACCATTGTTATAATTATAACATGGATTTCAGCTTCTGCTAAAAGAAGCTCACATTTCCATATTGACTGCTCAAAACTCTTTTTCCATAAAACAGGCTTTCTGGCATCTAGAGATAAGAATGACCAGGAGTTCAATTTATAATCTGCATCAAAAGGCACAATCGGAGAACATACAGAAAATATAGCTTTAATCAAAGTTAAATTAGCTCATACAAACAGAAATATACTTGAAAAATATACATGCAGAAACAGTCCACAATACTGCTAGAACTTAAGAGACATATCTTGGTATACAGAAACATAACTTACGGCTTAAGGGTCACACAAGAGTAAATCACAAAGGGCTGACATCATTTTGGTAGATGACTTTTTCGCCTTATTTGTTGTCGCGGAGACCTCTCCTGCTTGGTCCAATCCGCCCTTCGGTTCACTGCACACCTGCCATAACCCGTACAAGTAGTGTTGAACTCGTGCACACGCTTTACAGTAGCACTAAATAGCTTGAACCGGCGTTCCATCTCACTACGGTCACGCGATATGGAAAAATGGTTGCACCAATGCTTATAGAAGGCCCACATGGCATCATCTGACTCCAATACTTTATCATCAACATCTAGAGCAACGATTGACTTGGGTTTGGCTTCCTCTTCTTCAGACTTGGGGCCTCCTGTCGTTCAGTAGACATAGAATTATAACTTATTTTGTTAAAAATACATCATTTCTATTGTTCTCAGCAGAGTAATTTTGATTGACTAATTAGCCTAGCAAGGCAGATCTATCATAACAAATTATTATTTTTGAACGAGTTGAGTTGTCAGTTGGTATTACAAAAGGAAACAACATGCTTGTTAGAAGTGTGGCGTTTAGAACAACTTGTAATGGATAGGCTCCAATCCCTGACTGCTTACTAAAAATACATACATCTACTTATGATAAGAAATCACATGTGAATCTCAGGTTTCAAGCATTCGTATCGAAGTAAGAAGAACTTCGGGAATTTTAGTATTCAGGCTTGATACCCAAATTAAATAGCGATGGAAAATTAGATAGGGATTACCTGCAGGGGAGACACGGATGGCCGCCGCAGGGCGACCGCCACCAGCAAATCGTCCAACGGCTGAGCTTGAGGGAGAGGCGCGAGTTGCGAAGGCTGCCCTCACGAGCTTGGACACGATAGAAGCCATAGCCTAGGGTTTGTGAGCGGCCGAGGTTACTGGTTGCATGAGCCCTTGGTTTATATAGAGGAGCGCGATGGGTCTCTTGAGGCCGTTGGATCGCTCTCGCCAGGATCCACCATCTACCGCTTTCATTCTCCTGTTTTGCAGAAAATGTTGGGGAGCAACACTGAAATTAGCAAGAAGAGCACCCCATATTTTTCTGTGTTTGGACTTTGGAGGCAGGGCAGCGCCGCCTCTGCTGGTGTCGCTCCTTCTCCTCAAGCAGCCACTACTCCCTGTCTTCTTCCTTGCTCTCCCCCTTCCCATCTATGGCCATGGTGAAGTCGTGAGGTCGGAGATCAGCGACTAGATCCGAGTGCGGTTAGCAAGATGGAACTGCTTCGTGCCCCTAGCCCCACTTTCGCTCTCATCCACAACTAACCCTTGCTTACGCGGTTGGTTTGGGCACGCTAGTCCGGGCGGCCGGAACGTCTTCCTGGCAGGAGCAGGCTTTCGTCCGATTGATGTACAAACTCATGAAGAAAATGATCTTACAATCCTGCTAGTGTATGATGTTACCGACTAGTTTGCTGCAACTTAATCGATTCATGGGTTTAGACAAGCAATTGATACTTGCGTTTCTGTTTTTCTTCCTTTGCAACAGGATTTCAATTTTTGGGACAATTTCAGTTGCTTTTCGTCCAATTTTCGCTCGTTTTTCTTTCACAAATTCAAATTTTGGATTGTGATTTTCGTCCGAGATTTTCCGAAATTCCGAAATCCTCCCATTTCGCTCAGGGGCGATTTTTTTTTTGCAAAACGAAATAAAAAACCTTGTATGTCTAGGTAATTACCAGTTTTTGCTGGATACATTTACTACCCATTAACGCGTGGTTACTGCTATTTCAATACCGACCATATTTTCAAGAATGCATATCTCAACCTCGCACTACATGCTATATATCCAGGTAACTTGACTTCCTGCTCCACTCCACTCCCACAAAACAAACGAACCAAGAAAATCTCAAGGGCAAGACATGGCCTACAAGACCACCTTCGCATCTATCTTGCTATTGGCACTTCTCGTGTCTTGCGGTAAACCTGGAATTACATTCTGCTATCATTTTGTCATGTACATCCACTTGCTATGGGCACTCCTGACTTCTTATTTCTGCTTGTGCAGATGGCCAGTACTGCCAGCCGGCCTCCGATCTCAGCTGCCCCAGCCGCGAGGTGTGCGTCGCGCGATGCAGAGCCGCCGGCAACACTGGCGGGTACTGCGAAATCAAGGGTAATGGCGATGTAGGGGACTGTCAGTGCTGCAATATACCGCTGTCGGCAAAGCTGCTACCCGTGGAGCAAAATCGCTAGTATAAGTCCGATGTAGCCGGACAAACAACGCCCCGAAAATAACACTCTGGTATAAAGTTAGGCTTGTCCACTATATGTGAGTCACGTTATAAAAGTTAATTTCTTTTCGAAAAGGAGGATAACCCTATTCTGACCGTGGAAACTGGCCATGGTTTTGGGGTTGTATGGAAAAAAAATAGCCAAATATTGATGCCGACCAAATGAGAAAAAAACCGAGAATACGAGAAATATAAGAAATATTAGCTTAGAATAGTATCTTAGCAAACCTACCACACACCCACGCTATAACAAATGACTGAACATCGTAAAGTACAATACTTTAATATAAAGCCTTCCAAAGGGGATCATCAAACGTGTGCCGATGTTGATGAGTCCAACAAAGATGTACTAGGGTTTTTCATCTCCAGAATAGAGCTACGACTCAAAACCTTCAATACAACAAGTACACGACGCCCGCACGTCAATAATGCCTGATCCTGTTGGCTGGCGAGACCATGTGCTTCCACTCAAACTACACACGCACTTGTCATCAAAACGTCATTACCCGCAACCGGTAGACTACTAGACAAGTATCTATAGGTGAAGGCGGTGGCAGTGCTTTGATTTGGGAAACAAGCGATAGTCGGGCGGAGGGTGAGGAGTAGAGAGAGGGGGGAGGGAGAGAAAGAGAGAGGGGCATATTTTCCCTATCTCTCACTACGGTATGAAACCAGTTTAGGTACGTTATCGATATGGAATGAGAGCATCTCCACCGGCATCCCCAGAAACTTGTCGTCCCTTTTGGGGTTGTCGGACACTTGACCGGTCAAATCCAGATTGTTGCTCACACCGGCACCCCCCAAAACCAAAACCAAAATAGAAAGATTAAAAATACATACCAATTTATTCATACAAATCTAATCTAAATCCTACGGCGCCTAACCCTACGCGGCGGCGCCTCCTTGGTTGTGGGCTCGAGCGCCTCGAGGGCAGCAACGGCAGCTTTTGCCTGGGCATTTTCTGGCACGTCAGCCTCACACCCCCCCACCCCCCCCCCCAAGGGTGCGGCCACGCTCCGACTAGAACCTCTTTCGTTCCTCGGTGTTGTAGTTTGCTTGTGGATGCTCGCCGGTGAAGTGAGCTCTTCATGGAAGTACATGGCCCAATGGGGGTTGTTGGTGTAGAACTTTGGGTCGAGCCAGAGCCATAGCTTCTTCTTCTGATATGGACCTCGCACTTAAACTCCAAGACGACTTTGGGGACAGGCACCACCGGCACCCTATCCAAGATGAGGGCGAAGCCTTTCGGCAACGGCCTTCGGCGACGCCAGGGACCTTGCCCTAGTGCCAGTTGAGCCACTTCCTGCTCACGTCCATGGTGGTGGTGGTACACTCGCCCAAGTTGATGCCAGCGACGGAAGCGAATGAGGAAGATAGTGGGAGGCTGGCCGCCTGGCGTTCTTATACACCGCCCCCGGGGTAGACCGATGGGCGATGGCACATACGTTAATGCGTTGTGTGGCAAAAAATGCAACACCGTCGCGTATACTGCTGCCGGCGTTAATATGTTGCATGTGTGAAAGACGTGCAGGTCCATCGTGTCAAGCCGCGGTCGTCGAATCAGCCTACAATAAGTGTGCACAACAGTTGAGAGGTCGTCACTTGGGACATGATGTCGCTTGGGGTATTTATAACCCTGCACTCGCTCACGTTGATGCCGGCCAATTCCACCACATCTGTCCTGGTGACGTTGTTACCCGAGCAGAAGTCGCCGGAGCAGGAGGACGACGAGCCGACAACTCCACCACTTCCGACATGGTCCCCATGGGAACCTTAATTCCCGTGGTTGCATCGACACACAGGCCGATAACTCGGGGGGGGGGGGGGGGGGGGGTGGGGGTGGGGGAGGGGGGACGAGTCAGGAACTCCATCCCCGAAGGCCTACTAAAATTTATATGTAAAAATGGGCTTCAAACTGAATCAGTTCTCCAACATATGCTATTTTTCGTGTCTATGACATGTGGACTCCACCTGTTCGAGGGCTTGTCCGGCCTTTGTCCAGCGCCCCCAAGGAGACCGCCAAGTTTGGAGGACCTCTCAGGGGTGCCAGACAGATATTGGGTCGATTGTTTTAGTGTCCGACCTTAATAGACCTTTTGGCGTGTCAGTGGAAATGCTCTGAGACTTAGTGTCAAACAGAATGACCCCAAACCGGTCAAAAATTTATTTAGGGACGGTTTAGAAGAAACACAATTTCATTATAAATTGTGCATTTAGAAAATTCATGTAGAGGTTAATTTTTATCCGAAACCCTCAAAAAGATCAGATGGCGACTTTTTGGGTCCTCTTAAGGTCTCCTTTGATTCAAAGGAATTGCAAAAGATTTGTGATGGAATAAATCCTATAGAAAATTTTGGATTCTATAAGAAAAAAATCCTATGAGAATCTTTGTACTGATTCTCCTAGAAAATCAAACATTCACTCCAACTCATTTTACGATTCCTTTGGCGTAATGAAACAAACTTTATTGGGATGTGTATATCCTACAATTTTCCTATTCTATCGTACAAATCAAAGAGGCCCTAAAACTGTGAGAGAACATGATACCTTGGATCCGTGTAGCCAGGCCACCGTCGCCGAGGAAAACGGATCCTCACCTGACAGGACATATGTGTGGGCCCCTTTGTCAGCACGTCAGGTGATCCGACTCGAGAGAGGAGAGACCAACAGAGATCCCATCGTCAGCACGTCACGTCCAGGCGCCCTCTCCGCCGTCTTCGATCAAGTACCTTCTCCGGTGGTAGTCGCCTCCTCTCCCTGCACTTCTCGTTTCTTCATGCTAGTAATGAATTCTGCAGCAAACTTCCATGATTACGATTAACGTGATTTCGAGGGCAAATCTGTGGACATCAAGTAATTTGGGGATTTTCTTTCAAGAAACTACTTTGTTTCTCCTACATCCTAGTACAATTTTCCTCCTTTTTTCCGGTTCTGGTGGGTATCTACTCTGTTGGGGTCTACTAGTGAGCGAGAGAAATAAGAGATCAGTTCAGCTTTGCTACCAAGCGAATTTCTAGGCAAAGTTATCTTGCCAAAATTTGCCTAACGAAAGGAAAATTTTGCACAACAGGAGGCACAAGTGAGTCGTTGCATCCAATCCAACTGTCACCTATACCTCTCTTTGCATGTTGTTCAAATTTCTGCTGCTTTGCTGTATAAAACACACGATTGTGCTGTGTGCCGTTCACTAGGGAGCATGGGGGAATTTGGTGACATGAGTGATTCTTGTCAAGGTGTCTGGAATGAACTAAATAAAGGAGAGTTGCCTCAAAATTATCTAGAAGTGTTCGCGCTGTTGCTTCTTATAAAGGTAATCAGTTCTGCTGTATCTTTTGTTATGTACTTATGTTCCATATTTGTGCTAGAACATTACATAATCATTGCAATTACGATTTACGACCTTGTTTAGGAAATACAATGATACACGCATGCTCAGGCGTAGTTATACAATTCAATGATGATATCACAACTTTGCTGACTTCTGCAAATTTGGTGAGATCTTTTCATGATGATAGCAAGATTGATAATGACTTAAAGGTCTGTGCTTCCAACCATAATCTGCTCATTTTGACTTGTTCATTTACGATATTGGTGAAGTTTCACAATAATATTGCAGATTAGAGTATACGGCTATTCTTTAATGTATTATGGTGGCTGGTTGAAACACTATGATTTGGAGCACGATATTGCAATTGTCGACATCTTGACCCATGGCATTCCTATTAAAGCACGTCTCCGCCATAAAGTTGAATATAAGTCAGGCAGCAAGGTAATAGCTGTTGGCCGTGGGTTTCACTCAAGAAAGTTGATGGCCACAAGTGGGACAGTGTTAGAAAAAATTGACTGTGAAGAGGCTATGTTCACCACCTGTAAAATCAGTAAGGTACACCGTTGATATTTTTTCTAGTCACAAAGTGAAAATTAATGGTTGACATCGATATGAGTGATCATATCTGTCACTTCACTTACTGAACTATTTTCATAAGACATTGAACATGATATTTTTTCTTGTCTAGTAACCTTGTTCACTGTCATTTGTCTTCCATTATTTTGCTTCGCTAGGCTGAGATTGGAGGGCCCCTTATTGATGTTGATGGAAACTTTCTTGGCATGAACATTTGTAGTGCGAATCTTACACTCTTCCTTCCAAGAAATAAAATTCTGCAATGCTTGGAGCGTTTTGGAATATTTCGGTATGTTGTCCCATACTTATCAGCTACCACTAGAGCAGAACACGCTAGTAGTCCCGGGCCGAAAGGGCTCGTTGTCCCGGTCGCAGGCCCGAGACAACGTGTTCGGGACAAAAGGGGTGGCCTTTTGTCCCGGGCACGCCACGACCCGGGACAACATGCGGATCCACGTGGCCGCGGCAGAGAGTGTCCGCCCAGGGACCTTTTGTCCCGGTTCGTATTACGAACCGGGACTATATATTTTTTGTTTTTTTTGTTTCCTGTTTTCTGTTTCTTTTTCCTATTTCATTTCCTGTTTTCTGTTTTCTGTTTTTCTTTTGTGTTTTCTGTTTTCTGTTTTCTCTTTTTATTTTGTGTTTTCTGTTTTACCCTTTCTTTTGTGTTTTGTTGTCGATATTCCTATTTCATCTCAAACAAGTTTCATAAACATATTATACGCCACTTGGTATATAGAAACATTATCATTATTACATGGAGTACTCCGAATCTAATATTTACAACCGGCCAGGGAGATCATTAGATCGATGACATAGATGCACTGGACCCTACTTTCGAGCTGCTTTAGTACTGCATTCGGCCTTCCTCTTTGGAGCCGCTTGAGTACTGCATTCCGCCCCCCTCTTAAGCACATAGTCCATCAGAAAGCCTGACACCTCCTCCGCAATTGGGAGTAGGCGGTCCCTTGCATCTAGCCGGTTCCGGATGTTTTCAAACTGCAAAGTAGAGATCAACAACATTAATATATCAATCATTATAAAAATAATTCCATTTGAAAAGTGAACAAAATTGAAGGAACAAGTTTGAATATATTCTTTACGTACAGATTGCCATTCATTCCGCCGCTCATTGATGTGTGAACGCATGAACTCGCAGACATAGAATCCACATAAATTTGTGCCTTGTTGCTGCCTCGCACACTTTAAGAGAGAACATGATAGGATTCAATTAAATAATAATAGAAGGTACTAAAAATGGTATTGGGAACTAGAATTAAAGAATTAAAGAGATGCGCGGACCTAGCTATGACTACTTACCTCTTCTAGTTTAAAAGTTAGGTCCTTACGTACACCCTTGTGGAATCCGGTGAACTTTTCCCAAACCCTGTACGGTATAGAAAATGATTAAATAAGTTATTACTTTCTCTATATTAGAACGGAACATGCCGACTACGGTAATGATTGAAATTACCTCTGAAGCATTAGTTGCAAGTCGATTAACTTCTCAAGCGGTTTGCTTAATGGGTCATATATGCATACTTTTGCCCGTTCAAACTCAATCTCAATCAGTATCCAGTGAAATCTGCACATGCTTATATACGTTAATAACTCATCAATAATATCGAGTAAGCAAATTAGTGAATATTTACAAGACAGTAAATAACTCACTCGAATTTGTAAGGAAATAGTATGTAGGTTTTGTAATATTGCGGCATTAAGTATGAGAGCAAGAGCTCCTCCGTATCCTCTGGGTAATTTACTATATCATGATGGTGAACTCGATTTGGGTCAACGAACCCAACGTTATTATCAGCTCCAAGCTTCCGAGCTTCTATAATCTTCAGTCTGCATAATAACATAGTAAAAAAGGATAATTACATGCAATGAAAAACAAGCTAAGCTAGAGAATTAATGACAGGCATAATTTAATCACTTACAGACAATAGGCACTGATGATAGATTTGTCGAGGGCGTCAAAATTGAATAACTGGAATAATTCTGGGAGCTCAATATGAAGCTCATCATCACCTGGGCCATAATGAGACTTTTAAATTTTCGCATAGATATAGTATCCATCATTATGGGCCATATAAGACATGTACTAGTCATGTAATTGGTGCATTCTTGCTGGTAGGGCGCGCAGATAAGAAGTGTCAATCAGAGGCTGCCCTCTAACATATTGCCGTGCCATTTCAGCAAACTCGACAGTTTCGCCCGATTGTAAGGCGCGAAGGTATGAAACAGACATACCTAATTCTCTAACTTGCTTCTCAATTTCTGTCTCCTCCGCACCACTGGGCAACACTCTGAGCACGGTGACCGATTGTACCGCCTGCATTCCGAGCTGCGGACCGTCTCTATTCTTGTTTGCACTCTTCTAGCCGTACGCATCAGAATGCGTACATAGTCTTCCTCCATATTCAGCTGATACTGCGATGGTTGCGTAACAAATTCATAGGCCCACTGTATGTGTGGAGAATGATGTTTGTTTGCAGAGAATGAAATTAACAGGATTGCAGTAGATTGTTTTATCAGTTTAAAGAAAAGGACCGGGGTCCACAGTTCACTAGTGGTGTCTCTCCATAAATAATAATAGCATACATGCGGGTAAACAAATTACAGCTGGTCAATTGACAGAATAAAAAAGTGCATAATGATGCATATACTATAGTTATGATGGCTAGTGTGATATTCATTTGGGTATTACAACAATATACATAGACCGTTCCAACCACATCTATGACTAATAATCCACCTTCCGGTTAGCGTCTGCACCCCTTTCGGTATTAAGTTGCAAGCAACAGATTATTGCATTAGGCAATGTGTGTAATGTAAGTAATACAAATACCCTTAGATAAAGTACTACTGTTTTATCCCTATTAGCAACAGTAAATCTACAATCTTAGAACTTGCTGTCACTACACCAGATTAAATAGAGACATATGAACCTACTATCGAGTATAAATACCCCCTATTGGAGTCACAAGCATCTACTTGGCCACAACATCTACTAGCAACGGAGAGCATGCAAGATCATAAACAACGCGCTCACAAGATATATTATGAAATAATAACATAGTACTCAATATTCATCGGATCCCAGCAAACACAACATGTAGCATTACATAAAGATGATCTTGATCATGATAGGCAGCTCACAAGATCTAAACATGGTAGCACAAGAGGAGAAGACAACCATCTAGCTACTGCTATGGACCCGTAGTCCAAGGATGAACTACTCACGCATCAGTCCGGAGGCGGGCATGGTGATGTAGAGCCCTCCGGTGCTGATTCCCCTCTCCGGCAGGGTGTCGGGAAGAGCTTCTGAACCCTCCCGATCTAGGGTTGACGACGGCGACGGCTCTGGACTTCGTGGTGGAAAAAGGCTCGCGTCCTAGGGCTTATAATTCTGGGGGGGGTATAAGTAGGCGAAAGGGCGAAGGCGGCGGGGCCTCGAGGGCCACACACCTGGTGCTCGCGCGGCCAGGGGGGACCCGCGCGACCAGGGGGTGTGGGCCCCTCGGGGGCCTCCTCCGTCTCCTATTCGGTGTTCTGGAACCTCCTGAGAATTTTAAGCACTTTGACGTTTTGTTTGTCCAATTCCGAGAATATTTACTTAACAACTTTTCTGAAACCAAAAACAGCAGAAAACAGGCAACTGCCACTGTGGCATCTTGTTAATAGGTTAGTCCCAGAAAATGCATAAAATGATATAAAAATGTATATAAAACATGTAGCAAGTGGCATAATATAAGCATGGAACATAAGAAATTATAGATACGTTTGAGACGTATCAAGCATCCCCAAGCTTAGTTCTACTTGTTCCGAGTAGGTAAAACGATAATAAGAATAATTTCTGAACTGACATGCTTCACACAATCTTGATCATATAATAATGTAAGGCTCATGTTATGAATGAAGTGATTCAAAGCAATAGTTTATAGTTTGCTAACAAATAGACAAGGAGTAAACAACTACATCATATAAGCAAAAAACTTTTCATGGATAGTACTTTCAAACAAGCATCAAAATGATTCACATGAAAGTTAACTCATAAAGCAATAGTCTCTAAGTAAAAGAGCATTGAAGCAACACAAAGAAAGATATAAGTTTAAGCATTGGCTTTCAACATGAACATGTATATCATATAGATAGTTGTCAACACAAAGGAATATAACAAGTGCAATAAGTAAGCATATAAGAATTGTTGCACACAGTTGACACAAGTGTTTGCTTCTAAGACAGAAAGAAGTAGGTAAACTGACTCAACATAAAGTAAAAGAAAGGCCCTTCGCAGAGGGAAGCAGGGATACAAACATGTGCTAGAGCTTTTTAGTTTAATAGGTTTTTGAAATCATATAGAGAGCATAAAATTAAGTTTTGACAGGTGTTTGTTGTTGTCAACGAATGGTAATGGGCACTCTACCATCCTTGTCAACCAGACTTTCTAAGAGCGGCTCCCATGAAGTACGTTATTTCTACCAGCAAGTTAGATCATCCCTCTTATCTCTTTTGTTTACACATATAGTTAAAAACTGTTGTCATTGCTTGACTGATTAGATCAGGGAAAAATGTGAAGAGATTGAATCGGTTAAAGTTGTAATTAATTGGGACTGGGCACCCCATTTGCCAGCTCTTTTTGCAAAGTTAATGGATAAGCGGATGTATATGCCACTAGTCCGGTTGTGAAAGTCTGTCTAAAAGCAAATGACAAGGTTGATATCCGTAACACCACATACTTCCTCATGAGCTAATAAACATTGACACAAATAAGAGATAGTAGGTTTTGAATAATAAAACGTAGCACACGAAGTATTTAATTGGAATGGCAGGAAATACCATGTAGTAGGTAGGTATGGTGGACACAAATGGCGTAGGTTTTGGCTCAAGGTTTTGGATGCACGAGAAGCATTCCCTCTCAGTACAAGGCTTTGGCTAGCAAGGTTATTTGAAGCAAACACAAGTATAAACTATGACAACAAGACGTATATAAAAACATATTGCAAGCATTATAAAACTCTACATTGTCTTCCTTGTTGTTCAAACACCTTTACTAGAAAATATCTAGACCTTAAAGATACCAAACATGCAAACCAAATTTCAACAAGCTTTACGGTAGTTCTTCATTAATAGGTTTTAACTACATGATGTAAAAGCTTAAACATGATCTACTTGAGAGCTCAAAACAATTGCCAAGCACCACAACATACAAGATAACAATCCATAAGAGCATGTGTATCTTTTTCATTATACCATCTACCACACTTAGCATTTTCTGTTTCCAACCAAACACCAATCAACTTATTAAAAAGATAAACTCTCCAAGTATATAACAATGAGATATGAGAGTGTAACATATGAAGAACTAACAGCTCTAATAAGAGAGGCATGAAAAACAAGAGCTAATAGTATTGAAATAACATAGGAGAATACTTAACAAATATAAGTGAAGAATACGAGTATTCATAAGAAAAAGCGGAGCGTGTCTCTCTCCAAAAAAGGAATGCTAGGATCCATTTTATTCAGAGAATGAAAATAACAAAAACAAAAACAAACAGACGCTTCAAGTAAAGCACATAAGATGTGTCGGAATTAAAATATAGTTTCACTAGAAATGACCTGATAGTTTGTTGATGAAGAAGGGGATGCCCAACGCATCCCCAAGCTTTGACGCTTGAGTCTTCTTGAAATATGCTTGGGTGACCCGCGGGGGCATCCCCAAGCTTTGGCTCTTTCATCTTCTTGATCACATCACATCATCCTTCTCTCTTGATACTTGAAAACTTTCTCCACACCAAACTCAAAGTAAACTTCGTTAGAGGGTTAGTGCACAAAAAATTCTTATATTCTGCATGAACACAATTGCTACCATTGCTACTGGACATTAGCTACAGCCACTGATACTTTATGGAACAAAAAGATCCATTCAAAATATTAAAAGAGGCATTGCAAAATAAATGGCAGAATCTGTCAAAAACAGAACAGTCCCTAAATACGAATTTTTTCGAGTCACTTAACTTGCTCAAATAAGAAAACTCAAAACTAATGAAAGTTGCATACATATCTGAGGATTACGCACAGAAAATATCAGAGTTTTTCAATTTTTCTGTAAGGAGTTATGAATTTAACGGTGGACAGCAGAAAACAGTTTCAGCACAGCAATCCAAATCTAGCATCAACTTTCTACTAGAGGCTTAACTTGACACAACAATGCAATAAAGTAAAGATACAAAGGAATTGCTACAGAGGTAGACATATTACTTAACTCAATAAAATAAAATAACAGAAATAAAAAGTGGGTTGTCTCCCATAAGCGCTTTTCTTTAACGCCTTTCAGCTAGGCACAGAAAGTGATATTCAAGTGTTTCCAAGAGATGAAGCATCAACATCATAATTTGTACGAATGATAGAATCAAAAGGTAGCTTCATTCTTTTTCTAGGGAAGTGTTCCATACCTTTCTTGAGTGGGAATTGGTATCTAATATTTCCTTCTTTCATGTTAATAATAGCACCCACAGTTCTAAGAAAAGGTCTTCCCAACACAATTGGACAAGATGGGTTGCATTCAATATCAAAGTCAATAAAATCAACGGGGACAAGGTTATTGCTAACCATAATAAGAACATCATTGACTCTCCCCACAGGTTTCTTCATAGCATTATCAACAAGAAAAATATCCAAATAACAATGTTCCAAAGGTGGAAAATCAAACATATCATAAAGCTTTTTAGGCATAACAGAGATACTTGCACCAAGGTCGCATAAAGCATTGCAATCAAATTTATCCACTTTTATTTTAATGATGGGCTCCCAACCATCTTCTAACTTCTTAGGGATAGAAGCTTCAATTTTTAATTTATCTTCCCTAACTTTAATGAGAGCATTTGTAATATGAGTTGTGAATGCCAAGTTCATGGCACTAGCATTAGGACATGTGGCTAACTTTTGCAATAACTTAATAACTTCAGTGATATTACAATTATCAAAGTCAAAATTATTATCATCAAAGCAAACCGAACCACCATCTCCTATGTTCTTAAAAATTTCAGCACTTTTATCAATAACAGTTTCAGCAGTTTTAGGCAGTTTTAACTTTTTAGAAGAAGTAGAAGAAATATTTCCAACACCAACTATGTTACCATTAATAGTAGGAGACTTACTAGCATGTGAAGTAACATTATTTTCAGTAGTGCTAATAGTAAAAACTTTAACAACATTATCTTCCTTAGCTAGTTCTTTCTCTCTTTCCCATCTAGCATGCAATTGGGCCATCATCCTAACATTTTCATCAATTCTAACTTGGTTGGCATTAATTTTAGCAAAGGCCTTACTCTCTTTAGCATCATTAGGCATGACTTTAGATTTTAAAAGATCAACATCAAGGGCAAGACTATCAACTTTAGAGGCAAGAATATCAATTTTACCAATCTTTTCCTCAACAGTTTTTTTAAAAGCAGCTTGTATAGTGATAAAATCTTTTAGCATGGTTTCAAGTTCAGTGGAGGTATTCCTATTATTGCTATAAGAATTACCATAAGAATTAACATAACCACCATTATTATTAGAAGGATAGGGCTTATAGTTATTATTACCATAATTGCTCCTATAGGCATTATTGTTGAAATTGTTATTTTTAATGAAGTTCACATCAACATGCTCTTCTTGTGCAACTAAAGAAGCTAAGGGAACATTATTTGGATCAACATGAGATTTACCATTCACAAGCATAGACATAATCATATCAATCTTTTCACTCAAAGAGGAGGTTTCTTCAACAGAATTTACCTTCTTACCTTGAGGTGTCCTTTCAGTATGCCACTCAGAATAATTCACCATCTAATCATCCAAGAGTTTTGTTGCAGCCCCCAAAGTGATGGACATAAAGTTACCTCCAGCAGCCGAATCAAGAAGGTTTCTTGAAGAAAAATTCAGTCCTGCATAAAAGGTTTGGATGATCATCCAAGTAGTTAGTCCATGGGTAGGGCAATTTTTAACCAAAGATTTCATTCTTTCCCAAGCTTGAGCAACATGTTCATTATCAAGTTGTTTAAAATTCATAATGCTACTTCTTAGAGAAATAATCTTAGCAGGAGGATAGTATTTTCCAATAAAAGCATCTTTGCATTTAGTCCATGAATCAATACTATTCCTAGGCAATGAAAGCAACCATTCTTTAGCTCTTCCTCTCAAAGAGAAAGGAAATAATTTCATTTTTATAATATCACCATCTACATCTTTTTGCTTTTGCGTTTCACAAAGTTCAACAAAATTATTTAGATGGGCAGCAGCATCATCAGTACTAACACCAGAAAATTGCTCTCCCATAACAAGATTTAACAAAGCAGGTTTTATTTCAAAGAATTCTGCTTTAGAAGCACGTGGAGCAATAGGAGTGCATATAAAATCATTATTATTGGTGCTAGTGAAGTCACACAACTTAGTGTTCTCAGGAGTACTCATTTTAGCAAATTCAAAAGCAAACCGAAATAAATAATAATAAAAACTGAAATAAAAATAACTAAACCGAAATAAAAATAACAATGCAAATAACTAATTTTTTTGTATTTTTGATATTAAGCAAACAAGACAATAATAAAAATAAACTAAGCAAGACAATAACAAAATAAAAAGATTGGATGTGAGAGACTCCCCTCGTAGAAGAATCTAATTTCCCCGGCAACGGCGCCAGAAAAATGCTTGATGCACCGGTGACGTGTTGTTGGGAACCCCAAGAGGAAGGTATGAAGTAGTGCAGCAGCAAGTTTCCCTCAGTTGTGAAATCAAGGTTATCGAACCAGTAGGAAACTAGGAATCTTCTCAAGGTGGCAACGGTGCCAGAAAATGCTGGTGTTGACGTGGAACCTGCACACAACACAACCAAGATACTTTGCCCCAACTTAACAGTGAGGTTGTCAATCTCACTTGCTTGCTGTAACAAAGGATTAAACGTATGTGTGGAGAATGATGTTTGTATGCAGAGAATGAAAGTAACAGGATTGCAGTAGATTGTTTTATCAGTTTAAAGAAAAGGACAGGGGTCCACAGTTCACTAGTGGTGTCTCTCCATAAATAATAATAGCATACATGCGGTTAAACAAATTACAGCTGGGCAATTGACAGAATAAAGAAGTGCATAATGATGCATATACTATAGTTATGATGGCTAGTGTGATATTCATTTGGGCATTACAACAATATACATAGACCGTTCCAACCGCATCTATGACTAATAATCCACCTTCCGGTTAGCGTCCGCACCCCTTTCAGTATTAAGTTGCAAGCAACAGATTATTGCATTAGGCAATGTGTGTAATGTAAGTAATACAAATACCCTTAGATAAAGTACTACTGTTTTATCCCTAGTAGCAACAGTACATCTACAATCTTAGAGCTTGCTGTCACTACCCCAGATAAAATAGAGACATGAACCTACTATCGAGCATAAATACCCCCTCTTGGAGTCACAAGCATCTACTTGGCCAGAGCATCTACTACCAACGGAGAGCATGCAAGATCATAAACAACGCACTCACAAGATATATTATGAAACAATAACATAGTACTCAATATTCATCGGATCCCAGCAAACACAACATGTAGCATTACATAAAGATGATCTTGATCATGATAGGCAGCTCACAAGATCTAAACATGGTAGCACAACAGGAGAAGACAACCATCTAGCTACTGCTATGGACCCGTAGTCCAAGGATGAACTACTCACGCATCAGTCCGGAGGCGGGAATGGTGATGTAGAGCCCTCCGGTGATGATTCCCCTCTCCGGCAGGGTGCCGGGAAGAGCTTCTGAACCCTCCCGATCTAGGGTTGACGACGGCGGCGGCTCTGGACTTCGTGGTGGAAAAAGGCTCGCGTCCTAGGGCTTATAATTCTGGGAGGTATAAGTAGGCGAAAGGGCGAAGGCGGCGGGGCCTCTAGGGCCCCACACCTGGTGCTCGCGCGGCCAGGGGGGGACCCGCGCGACCAGGGGGTGTGGGCCCCTCGGGGCCTCCTCCGTCTCCTATTCGGTGTTCTGGAACCTCCTGGGAATTTTAAGCACTTTGACGTTTTGTTTGTCCAATTCCGAGAATATTTCCTTAACAACTTTTCTGAAACCAAAAACAGCAGAAAACAGGCAACTGGCACTGTGGCATCTTGTTAATAGGTTAGTCCCAGAAAATGCATAAAATGATATAAAAGTGTATATAAAACATGAAGCAATTGATATAATATAAGCATGGAACATAAGAAATTATAGATACGTTTGAGACGTATCAGGGAGGTCTGGACTGGCATGTGGACTGGGAGGGCGATTGCTTCTCGGAGAAGGTTGCTTTTGCAACAACTGTGGGAACACGATGTATTCCTTTTTCCATAAGCAGGTTGTCCTGCAGGCATATCTCAATTCATCCTCGCCTTCACCCGTAGGGAAGTCCAGCTTTATTCCCTCATATCCCTTAATAACCTCATCAACCCCGACAACAGCATAGCCATCTGGAATCGGGCGGCAATGGTAAGTTCCATCTGGTATAGGCGGTACGGCATAACCTTCCGCCACCTTAACGGTTATGTTCAAGCATGGCACATGTAGCTCGCACAGTTCCTGCTGCACGATACAATCTAGGGGGTGACGAGGACCCGTGGTATCACCGTGGCGAACGAGCTCCGTGGAAGCCACGCTGCTTCTTCGCATAGATTTTGGATCAGGAGAAGGATCTTCGTGCGTCACAGATTCGAAGGAATTCCGTGGACGCTGCTTCGCTACCTTGAGCGCTGCTACCTCCTTCTCAACTTCTGCTAATTTATCTTCTAGCCTCTGCACCCGGTCTTCCCGCTCTTTCTTCTTTCTCGCTCGGCTTCTGTAAGTGCTAGCATCAGCGGGAAACCCAATCTTCCACGGAACGGAGCCGACGGTTCCTCGTGTTCGTCCACTGTGTTCAGCATTCCCAAGGGCTCGCGATAGCTCGTCCTTCTCTCTGTCAGGCTGGAACGTGCCTGCCTCCACCTCCTTCCATACATCTCTAAGTGCTTTGATAGGGTCAAGTCCGTGCTCCTTGGTAAAAATACATTCCCCTGTTTCAGGGTGTAACTTTCCACCATGCCCATAGAACCAAGCCTTAAGCCGTTCTGGCCAATCCATTGTCTCGATCTCTATATTTTTAGCCAGCAACTCATCCTCCATTTTCTTCCACTTAGGCATGGCCGTCAGGTAGCCACCTGACCCCATGTTATGGTGATATTTCTTGTTTGCTGCATTTTTCTTATTTCTCTCTGACAATTTCCTAGCTTCAGCCGATAGCTTGTACGCCTTAAATGCGGGCCACTCATCTTTTATGTTTTCATAGATTCCGACGAATTCTGGAGTTGTACCTGCAGTTACGAACTTGTTTAGCCTTTTCTTCCAGCTGCGGAACAGTTCTCCCATCTCAATAAGAGTCCAGGCCATGCATCGTTTCTCTAGAACCGGGTCATTTTCATCCTCCTCTTCCGGTAAAGTGAAATTCTTAAGGAGCTCGGTCCAAAGGCGATGTTTGTCTTCATTGGGGACATAAATAACCCCCTCTTTTGGCACCTTTGGCTTATTCCATTCCTGAGCCCTGATGGAGATTCTGTCCCGAACAATGGCTCCGCACTGAGATACAATTTTTTTTGCGTGCTTCACGGGAGCAATCGGTTCGCCTTTTTCATTGATGGCGTCGATGTGGTACTTGTGAGTCCCCTCCAGCTTTTTGGTCCCGCCTCGTGGCCCGCCTCGTTTCGTAACATTTGAGTTGGCGGATGTTTTTTTGCTCGATCCGGAGGGCTAAAACAAGAAATAAGTGGTAGTTAATATATGTATAGACACAAATCAATTAACGCATCTATTCAACAGAGACGATCACAGGAGGTATATATATATATATACCTCGGCGGACGACTTTCCAACACCAGAGTCGTCATGTGCTCTCCGCAGAGCTGCATCGTCGGAGACATCTATTTTGTCGGAAGGACCCTCCAATCCATCACCGGACTCGTTCAGGAACTGTGCGGTGAAATCGTCTGAGTCGTCCTCCTGTCCCTCTACACGACCTACGCGGATGATGTTGTACATGTCCTCTTCTTGTTCATGGTCTCTACCGGGCTCCATAGTTTCTGCAAGGTATTTCAATTGTACAAAAACATTTCAATTTCAACCCAGAGCAAAGTATCTCGATTATTAAGACAAGTTCACATGAACACTAATATGCGTCTCGCATAATTCATTTACATTTCTCTTGTACTATCTCGAACAATGTTAGCTAGGGCTCCGAGAGGGCGGCGGCTATGATGCAGTGACAAATCCGAGTACCTGCATTGCAACATTGTAACATTGAAAATTAATTTAACTACCACATTGCAACATTAAAATTTTAACTAACACAAATTCTAAAAACTTTAACAAACACAAATTAAAATACACAAACTAATCTATATCTATATATACCTATATATATATACCTAATAATAAAAGTAGTAAGGCTTCTGCCAAAAATTTCGTCGACCACTTTTTTGGACGGTTTTACGCTCCCACCAAATAACATATTACGAAGTTATGCCATTGCACCGTTTCGTTCCTCTTCTTCTGCCCTCCACAAACGACGGTGATGAGAAATAGATCTAGAGGTGCTCCACCATCCCGAACAGATCGAGAGAACCAGTGGGAGGACAGGGAGAAGCGCGGTGGCGAAGGAGAGGCGGAGGACGTCGGCCGGAGGAGCTTGCAGCCGCACGCCGAGTAACTCCATAGACCGCGTGGCCGGTGCTACCACTTCTTGTTGTGGCCGAGCACGTGCGTATCCGGCCGTCCATGGTGCTACGGTGTTGGACCCCTACTGCCCTACATGCCCGTCAGGCCCTCCTCAATTCACACGATGCAGGACGAACTCGCCCAGGTCGCTATGGACGAGGCCTCATGGACCTTCTCCACCGACGGCGCTGCGGGAGGAGCTGGCCTAGGTCGCCACCAAAGAAACGCCGCGGTCGAAGACACGCGCACGCAGGTGAAGGAGGAGCTCGCTCAAGTTGCCATGGGCGATGCCTCACGAACCTACTCCGCTGACTACAGGCTACCATCGAGTCATCGAAGCTGGGGAAGAAGCGAGCACTCGCCGTCGACGCCGTTGTTGATTTTCCGTGGAGCCGTTGCCCACCGCCGCCCAGAAGTGGTTTCCTGCCGTGCAGAGTAGTCAGGATTTGGGAGATTCATCCATGGTGAGGTGGAGGTGCAGCGGATTTGGACTATGGATGGCGGACGACCAGAGAAGGGTGGAGAGGAGGCGGCAGCCTGTGTCCATCCTCCATCGTCCTCACTGTGATTTCAGAATTTTTCTTCCTTTGACTAGCGGTTTGGGAGTTTGGATCTGGAACTGAGAAAGCAAATGGCACGTCATGGTCATGGTGTACAGCTGAAAAGGAACATATAAGATGAATGCGTCATTTTACAACAGATGCTCACCGGAGCCATTTACCAAGCTGTGATTTCTGCGTGGGCATCCAATACTACTTTACATAGTACTAGCACTCGCAGCTTAACCTTGATACAACTGATCCGGCAGATTGAACATTCCATGCTTCTATGCTGTTGATGATTAGTTGGGGACTAAGCGGTAGTAATTGAAGTTCCCGTCAGGATTTAAGGTGAATTGCGGCTCCTAAATCTCTTTTTTCTGTTGGTTTCTTTGCTAGAAGAGATTAGGTGATTCTAGCGTTCTCATCAGTTTATATTCTCCTATCTAGAATCAAATCTTATTTTCCAATCCTGTTGCGATTACTTTCTATTTTGTTGGACAGATAAATTGGAGTGTGGTCAGTCAGTTTTTCCTTTGGTGGATGTCGCATAGTATATAATACTATGATTCAGTCAACTAACTAGAGTGAGATAAGGACATTTATTAAAATGGAAATTAAGTGTTAGATGTGGCGCACTGATCTTCATAACGTTCCGTTTTTTTTTAGTTTTTCAGTCTCAGTAAGGAGAGAAAGGTTAAGATGATGCACGTCCTAAGTTGATATGTTCTGCATCCCACCATGCGTGGAAATTGCAAGTTCAAGATTTGCATGTGGTGGTAGTTCTTCTGATCTAACTCTGAACAACCAGAGGTGGATTGACGCTATTAGGAAAACAAAAAACACTAAAAATGAGGTGACCCCACCACGAAACAAGCAATTTGTAAGCTGGAAGATTTTTTTCTTCATATAGATGATACCCAATGCAATCTATTATTTTTACTGGTATTGATCTACATATTTACAAAGTTAACCGGAAGTTCCTTTAATCGGGTGGGTTTTCAGAAGACAAGAGGACATGTTGCCCTTATGTATTTTCAGTAGTAGATAAACCATACTTTTGTACATTCTCTTTTCCAAAAGGCGGTAATTTCATCCGATTTTAAAAATATTTTGTACACCTTAACTAATATTGAAACGTGTCTATCATCTTTTTAGTATATAAGAAAATTCCAAGTGCTTTGTCAGGATTGCTAATTCATCCATATGGTTAACAACTAAGGGACGATAAAATTTTGATCAAAACATTTTTATTCACTTAGCCCATTAGCTATAGATTCGATGGGAAAAGACGGGAGTCGTCAATTCATTGTTGCCATTCACCTTCCTAACTTTTTTATCATATATTATTTACATATATTAGTCTAAATTTGTTCGCCCGTTGCAACGCACGGGCACTTTTACTATTAAACATAAAATACACAAACTAAACATTATGTTTCTTCAAACTAATTCAAACACACATCATGATGACACAACAACATGTATTTTCTTTTTCTGAACATTTTGATATAAAGTTTGTATTTTTCTGATTTTCTTTTTCTGAACATTCTGAACATTTTGATAACACAACAAATGATGACGTCGTGCTGACGTCATCAATGGTGAACCCAATCCCGTAGAGGTCCAATTCGACGAATTCGTGCGATTTTGCACGAATTGACTGGTGCGGTCTATAGAGGGCGACGAGGGGGACCTAGTAGTGGTGGCGCCGCTACCAAAATGTCACCGGAGAGTCGCCGGTGACGACCGAAGCGGCGGCGGCCGGAAGTACTTCTAGGGTTTCCGATTTCTTCTCCTAGGCAACGCGCGCGGTGGCGGCGGAGTGCGGCACGACGAGGGAGAGAGAGAGAGAGATGGCGGAGAAGAGGACTCACTCTTGGTGCGTGGGGCTTGGCAATGGCGCGGCGGAGCTCGGGTCTCGGCGAGGAAGAAGACGCGGAAGAGGCGCACCTTGCACAACGGCATCGGGGACGGAGACGAGGAAGGAGAGAGGAGGACGACGCCGGAGGGGAAGGAGAGACGCAGTGCGCAGCGGCGTCGGGGACGGAGTCGAGGACCGCGGCGGCGAGCTCTCCGGCGACGGAAAATTTCGGGAGCGTAACGGCAGGACTTGTGAATTGCTCCGGGTTGTGGCTCGGCCCGGAGCGCTAAGTGTTGCTTATATAGCAACCCCCCCTTTTGTCCTGGTTCGTGGCTGGAACCGGGACAAAAGGGGTACCTTTTGTCCCGGGCTGAGCCACCACCCGGGACAGATCAGCATTTTCAGTTCGCGCCTCTTCCCCACCTTTTGTCCCGGTTTGTGGCTGGAACCGGGACAGAAGGGGGATTTTCAGTTTCTTTTCTATGATAATTAGTTTGAATTTGAGTAGCTTTTGAAAATTATGGAATTTAACAAAACTTTCAATATGAAAAGTGTTTGAATTTGAATAACTAATACAAAAACATTTTCAGTTTTCTATAATAATTATTTTAACTATTTTAAAAATAGTTTGAATTTGAAGAACTTTTGCAAATTATGGAATTTGACAAAACTTTCAATATGAAAAGTGTTTGGATTTGAATAACTAATACAAAACATTTTCTGTTTTCTATAATAATTATTTTAACTATTTTAAAAATAGTTTGAATTTGAGTAGATTTTGCAAATTATGGAATTCGACAAAACTTTCAATATGAAAAGTGTTTGAATTTGAATAACTAATACAAAAACATTTTCTGTTTTCTATAATAATTATTTTAACTATTTTAAAAATAGTTTGAATTTGAAGAACTTTTGCAAATTTTGGAATTTGACAAAACTTTCAATATGAAAAGTGTTTGAATTTGAATAACTAATACAAACCGGGACTAAAGAAGCGACACGGATCGTGTGTTTCTTTCAAGCGCTTGTGAGCCGTTGGATCAGGGGTGTGCTTCTTCTGAGGGCTTGTGAGCTGTTGGATCAACACTATCACTTCCAAACTGGGACTAAAGAAGCGACACGGATCGTGTGTTTCTTTCAAGCGCTTGTGAGCTGTTGGATCAGGGGTGTGCTTCTTCTGAGGGCTTGTGAGCTGTTGGATCAACACTATCAGGAGCACTTCGTGAGCCACATGACCCTATATATAGCCCCCTCTCGGACATGTTCGGAAACTGTGTGTTCTGCTCTATCTACAAAATACTTCATCGCCCGAATACAAATCATTTGGATTCCCTGCATACGCCCTACGGTGCATTTGATATGCGGGCACTCAGGAGCCACCGTAGGGCTGTATGCAGGTGAAACCGTGTGTTTTGTTCTATCGACGGCGGCGGATCCAGTTGATATGCAGGTAAAAATGGAGCATCTTGTTCATATGCAGGTAAAAATGGAGCATCTTGTTCATATAAAATGTTTAATACATTATTACACATCGCACCAACATCTCCATCACACAACGCCGCCAGTTCTTCCGGGTCGGAACCATGGAGCATCTTCTTCATTCAACTTAATGATTGGGTCAATGTTCACTACGAAGGGCGGAATTTCATCAAACTTGTTATAATCATCTGACATGTCCGTCTTGTCCTCCACTCCCACGATGTTTCTTTTTCCTGAAAGAACTATGTGACGCTTCGGCTCATCGTATGATGTATTCGTTTCCGTATTTTTTCTTTTTTTGGGTCTGCTAGACATGTCCTTCACATAGAAAACCTGAGCCACATCATTTGCTAGGACAAATGGTTCGTCTCCGTACCCAAGATTGTTTAGATCCACTGTTGTCATTCCGTACTGCTTGTCTACCTGAACCCCGCCTTTCAGATTGACCCATTTGCACCGAAACAAAGGGATCTTAAAAGAAGGTCCATAGTCAAGTTCCCATATCTCCTCTATGCAACCATAATATGTGTTCTTCTGCCCATTGTTGTTTGTTGCATCAATGGGAACACCACTGTTTTGGTTGGTGCTCTTTTTATCTTGGACTGTCGTGTAAAATGTATTCCCATTAATCTCGTACCCTTGGAAAGTACATATAGTTGTAGATGGTGCCCTGGCCAACAGGTATAACTGTTCTTCAACCTTCTTGCCATTATTCAGGAGATGTGTTCGCAACCAACCGCCGAAAGTCGCCATGTGTGTACGTACAATCCAGTTGTCAGACTTCCCCGCGTTTAGGGAGCGTACAATATTCTTGTGTTCATCGATATACGGGGCCACCAAGGTAGAACTTTGTAGAACTGTATAGTGTGCTTCAGTGAAAGAATGCCCATCCATACACATTTTTGTTTTCTTTCCTAGTGTGCCTTTTCCACTAAGTCTCCCCTCATGCCGTGATTGTGGAACACCAATCGGCTTAAGGTCATGAATAAAGTCAACACAGAACTCAATGACCTCCTCGGTATCATAGCCGTTGGAGATGCTTCCTTCTGGCCTAGCACGCTTATGAACATATTTCTTTAAGACTGCCATGAACCTCTCAAATGGGAACATATTATGTAGAAATACAGGACCGAGAACTTGAATCTCTTCGACTAGGTGAACCAGGAGATGCGTCATAATATCAAAGAAGGATGGGGGGAACACCAACTCAAAACTGACAAGACACTGGACCACATCATTTTGTAACCTTGGTAGAATCGCCGGATCGATTACCTTCTGAGATATTGCATTGAGGAATGCACAAAGCTTCACAATGGGCACTCGAACATTTTCCGGTAGAAGCCCCCTCAGTGCAATCGGAAGCAATTGCGTCATAATCACGTGGCAGTCATGTGACTTTAGGTTTTGAAATTTTTGGAGTCTCACATTTACTATCCTCTTTATATTCGACGAGAAGCCAGCCGTGACCTTGATACTGCTCAGGCATTCAAAGAATATTACTTTCTCTTGTTTGGTAAGAGCGTAGCTGGCAGGACCATCGTAGTGTTCGGGATTTAGGCCGTCTCGTTTTTTCAGACGTTTCTGGTCCTCTTGTGCTTCCTCTGTGTCTTTGATGACCCACAAGTATAGGGGGTGTATCGCAGTACTTTCGATAAATAAGAGTGTCGAACCCAACGAGGAGCAGAAGGTGTTGACAAGTGGTTTTGATGAGGGTTTCACTGTAAACACTAGCAGACAAGTTTTCAGTAGACTTTGGTATGACAGATAAATAAAGTGCGAGTAAATAGAGCGCGGCAATTATAATTGCAGTGAGTGGCCCAATCCTTTTTAGAGCAAAGGACAAGCCGGTTTGTTTACTTATGATGACCAAACGTTCTTGAGGACACACGGGAATTCTGTCTAGTGCTTTCGCTTCATATTGATGATTAATCTTTAGTGTTTGGATAAGTGTCGTGTGGGTGAACCTATGCTAATGCACCGCCCTTCCTAGGACTAATACATACTTATGATTATACCCCTTGCAAGCATCCGCAAATACAAGAACGTAATTAAGATAAATCTAACCATAGCTTTAAACTCTGAGATCCTGCTATCCCTCATGCATCGGAATATCAACGGGGGTTTAGGTTTCTGTCACTCCGGCAACCCCACAATTAATAACCGAGTACACGATGCATTCCCCTAGGCCCATAAAGGTGAAGTGTCATGTAGTCGACGTTCACATGACACCACTAGAAGAATGGCACCACAACTTAAATATCAAAACATTAAATATTACTCAACATAGTTCACTACTAACATCTAGACTTCTCCCATGTCCTCAAGAACTTAACGAACTACTCACAACACATCATATGGTACATGATCAGAGATGATATAATGATGGATAACAATCTGAACATAAACCCTAATTCAACGGTTTCACTCAATAGCATCAATAACAAGAGTAATCAACACCGGGAGAGTTTCCCCTATCAAATACACAAGGTTTAGCCCTAGATGTTACAGAGGGAACGGAGTGGACCGATGGAGATGACGGCGTCGGCGGTGGAGATGGTGGTGTTGGCGATGGTGATGGAGTGCAGCTCGATGACGGTGACGATGGCGACGATTTCCCCCCTCCGGGAGGGAATTTCCCCGGCGGCAACGCAGCCTGCCGGAGAGCTTTTCTCTCTCTGTCTTCTCCGCCTCATGGTGGCGGCGAAGAGGATTTCTGAACACCCCCCAGGTCTTAGGTTTTCGGGGGGATGAAGTACGCGAAAGGGCACGCCCGGTGGTGGGCCAGGGCGGCCCCACCACATGCTCGCGCGGCCAGCCTCCCTGCCGCGCCTGGGCATGGTGTGGGCCCCCTGGGCCCCACCTCAGGCTCCCCTTTTGGCCTCCTTCGTGATCTGGTGAGAAAATAATTCCCAGGTGTTTCGTTTGATCTTCTGAGCTTCGCAAATATTGTATCTCGATGACGCTTTTTCCAGCAGAATTCAGACTCCGGAGTTCCATCCCCCAATGATCATCAATCATGCAAAATAGATGAAATAACATAAGTATCATCTCCAAATACAAAATATATCAATGAATAGCAGTAAATTATGATATAAAATAGTGATGCAAAATGGACGTATCAGTCTTTTTTCTTCCCGTACACGCCCAAGTGGCCTAGCAGGTTCACGCAAATATTTTTCGTCACGTGCATCACATCGATTGCAGATCGGACCTCTAGGACCTTCCAATATGGTAGCTCCCAAAATATAGATTTTTTCTTCCACATGGGTGCGTGCCCGTTAGCGTCTTTCGGAACCTCTAATCCTCCAGGACCCTTTCCAAAGATTACTTTTAAATCCTTGACCATATCAAATATTTCTTCACCAGTACGGTCGACAGGCCTCCTACTGTGATCAGCCTGACCTTTAAAATGCTTGCCTTTCTTCCTTGCGGTATGCCTGATCGGAAGAAATCGACGATGCACCAGATACACACACTTCCTACATTTATCCAAATATATACATTCAGTCTCACCCAAACAGTGTGTGCATGCATTGTACCCCTTGGTTGTCTGCCCTGAGAGGTTAGCAAGAGCTGGCCAATCGTTGATCGTTACAAAAAGCAAAACTCGTAGGTCAAATTCCTCCTGTTTGTGCTCATCTCACACACGTACAACTTCTTCCCGCCACAACTGTAAAAGTTCTTCAACTAATGGCCTGAGGTACACATCAAGCTCGTTGCCAGGTTGCTTCGGGCCTTGGATGAGCACTGGCATCATAATGAACTTTCGCTTCATACACAATCAAGGAGGAAGGTTATCAATACATAGAGTCACAGGCCATGTGCTATGATTGCTGCTCTGCTCCCCAAACGGATTGAAGCCGTCTGTACTTAGACCAAACCTTAAGTTCCTTGCGTCATCTGCGAAGTCTGGGAACTCTCTCTCAATTTTTCTCCACTGCGACCCATCAGCGGGGTGTCTGCACATCGCGTCTTTCTTACGGTCCTCTTTGTGCCATCGCAACAATTTGGCATGCTCTCTGTTTGTGAACAGACGTTTCAAGCGTGGTATTATAGGAGCATACCACATGACCTTGGCAGGAACCCTCTTCCGAGCCCGCTCCCCCTCAACTTCACCAGGGTCATCTCGTCGGATCTTGCACCACAATGCAGTGCATACCGGGCATGCATCCAAATTCTCGTACTCACCGCGGTAGAGGATGCAGTCATTAGGGCAGGCATGTATCTTCTGCACGTCTAATCCTAGAGGGCACAGAACCTTCTTTGCTTCGTACGTACTGCCGGGCAACTCGTTGACCTTTGGAAGCATCTTCCTAATTATCTACAGCAACTTTCCAAATCCCTTGTCAGTCACACCACACTCCGCCTTTCACTGCAGTAATTCCAGTGTGGTACCCAGCTTTTTCTGACCATCTTCGCAACTTGGATACAACAATTTCTTGTGATCCTCTAACATCTTCTCGAATTTCAACCTCTCCTTTTCAGTTCCGCACTCTCTCTTTGCATCAGCAATGGCCCGACCAAGATCGTCAGTGGGCTCATCTGGCGCCTCTTCATCTTCAGCTTCCCCCGTTGCAGCATCACCGTAATCCGGGAACATAGGATAGTTGTCATCATCTTCTTCTTCATTGTCTTCCATCATAACCCCTTCTTCTTTGTGCTTGGTCCAACAATTATAGCTGGGCATGAAACCATGCCGAATAAGATGGGTTTGAAGGGTTCTCGCGTCTGGGTAATCTGTCTTATTCTGACAGTTGACACATGGACAACACATGAAACCATTGGTACTATGAGCCTTGGCTACGTCGAGAAATTTCCTCAAACCCGTCATGTACTCGGCAGTGCGTCGGTCACCATACATCCATTGTCGGTCCATCTGCATTATATGATTAACTATATCAATAACCATTACAGAACATCGAGAAATAACCACTGAACATATGCATTGTATCAATGACGAATGAAATGAGAAAAAAAATAACCTTGATCGAAAAGAAGGATAAAACTCAAGTGTGCATCAAATCATTTTGTGAACTCTCTCGGGCATTTCGTCGAACACCTTGTATGCATACTTACAAAAAATAAACTAGCACACACCCTCCTAGCATAGTAAAAAAAAATGCCTCCAATGGTCTTGGGAGAGGGGAGGGTGCTGAGTATATATAGGCATCCACCTTTTTGTCCCGGTTCCAGTCACGAACCGGGACAAAAAGGCTGGTGCGCTGAGGCAGGCACCTTTTGTCCCGGTACGTGGCTGGAACCGGGACAAAATGTCCACTTCTGACGCGCGTGGAGGCTGCAGGCCCCCATCTGTCCCGGTTTGTAATGCGACCGGGACAAATGGGGTATTCCGCTTTGGTCCAAAGACCTGTTCTCTACTAGTGTACAGTTTCTCCACTAACTTATCCGTGCGACTTTGCCACCTGAAGTTTATAGACGATAGATGTTAGTGAAGATTAATCAACTCAACTTAGCTTGTTCAATCTCTTGTACACTAAGCATTTTCTCCCTTTGGTATGGATCTACAAGAACAAATTTCTATGAGAAGCTGCTGCAATAAAACTATCAACCACCCAATTTGGAATTTCAGTTTACATGAGTAAATTTCTTTCTTGGTGACAATTTGGTTCTTGCCTACCCTTTGTCCAAATAAACATTGTTGATACCTGGAAAGTTGCATTAACGTCACCTTTCCTGTAAGCACTAAGCACATGCCTTTGTTGTTTTCCAGTTCTTGTCTAGAACTCTTGCTCCATTTTCAACTTACATAGCTAATATATGTCTAAAATAATTGAAATATTGTTTTATTTCATAGAATATATTAAAAATGCAGTTTTCTTTCATAAAATATCTTAACATAGTAAAGCTACCAGAAATTTGATATTATTGGTTTTGCTTCTGTTATATGGGATTTATAGCCTTTTGGTCAATCACTTTTGTGGAGTTACTAAAACGAATTTTCCATATTCTATTGCAGGAATGGAGTTATGAGAAAAGGTGATTGCACAAGAAAAACCCCGCAACATCACTCTCTTAGACATCTCAGCTCTACACTGTTGCGATACTTGTATTAAAATCTTTAACTATAGTGCATTAGTGATTTTATAATTGTACTTACCAACACATGCAAAGCTACAGACGTTTGGTCTGATCTCAGTGTTAATATGTCACTTGTTTCTTAAACAAGCACTACAGCTTGTTTCAAAGAACAACTTTTCACCTGGTTTGCACAAGTCTCTGGTTTTGCTGCATGAGAGTATACCCTGCATGCAGCTCGTCTATTATTTCCAATTTTTGCAACCCGTCTCCACTGATGTTATCAATTTTAGGTTGCAAATTGAAGAGAAGCACAAATGAAAAGATAAACGATTCTGCAACTTCTGACTTCTATCCACAAGGTGAATCTTTAATATCTGCTAACATGTGAGTTAATACTCTAGTTATGTTACCATACTGTGTAATTGTAGGTACTTCCTTTTATTTTTTTCATGATTTCTGCCAGTAAGGGAGTGTGCTATTTTTTCTGGTTTTACGTATGTTCCTAATACTTAAAGTACTAATCACTTCACCTTGTTGCCGTAGAATTTGTTCATATGGTACATAAGGATCTACTCTCATGTGGTTATCCTTTGCCAACAAAAATCATCGGTGAGTCGCTCTTCCGATTATGCTTGCTCTAACACAATTTTTGCACTTCTCTCTATAGATTTATTATATCGCTAACTATTGTGTTATAATTTTTTTGTTCCATCAGGAGGCATGGAATTGATCAATTCTTTTGATAGGAAATTTCCCAGTTTGTATGGTGCTAGTAGAGATGCCCAAAATGAGCACATTGAAAAAGTTTCTTCAAGTTTGTCTGGCTGCATTGTCTCACTTGCTTCATTCAATGGTGAATTGCGATAACATAATCATTGTAGTTCCTCATTTGTATTTGATCACAGTTAAGATCTGAAATATTAGGGTCCGTACAGGAGAAACAAGGTTATTTGCATGCACCGGCATAGCCATAGAATGCAATTTACACACGAGTATTCTGACATCAGCAAGCTTGGTCAGATCTGACGATGGTGAAAATAAGATTGATGATAACTTGAGGGTTGGTACTGCTAACAATTGGTTAGTCCATCTGCTTGTTGTAAGATATTGCCTAGGTCTAATTTTTACCATTGCAGATTGAAGTGCACCTTCCAAACAAGCAACGTGTCTTGGGAAAGCTGAAGCACTATAGTTTAGATTATAATATTGCTGTAGTAAACGTCGAGAATTACGATGATCTTAAGGCTGCTGATCTTTATCATCAAGTGCGATTTGAGCCCGGTTGTACCGTGGTGGCAGTAGGGCGTCTCTTCAAAAGTGGCAAATTGATGGCTACATGTGGAAGATTGACTGACGATTGGAGCAAGCTCGACTGCAAAGAACTTTTGACCTCCACTTGTAAAATCAGTAAGGTACAATGTATCCATTTTTTCATTACCTGGCAGAAATAAATGCTAATAAGTGCATTAAGATGATAAGATCCCAGTGGCTTGATCCGTGACTATGTACTCAACTGTCATCTTTTTCTGGAATAACCGGTGTTCGTTGTGTCACTTTCTTTTGTGCTAGGTTGGGATTGGAGGGCCCCTTGTTGATTCTGATGGGTACTTTGTCGGTATGAACTTCTATGACGATGAAGTAACTCCATTCCTACCAAGAAAAATAGTTCTTGAATGCCTCGGGCATTTTAAAACAGGGTAAGTCTGAAAATAGTTTTACAGATTTTCGCACCGCATGCAAGTGTTGTCCTCTATATAAGTTGGAACTCTTTTGTAAAGCATGAAACATATTTTGGAATGGGTTTTTCGTATTTTCAGTTATAACTGATATTCTAATAAGCACAATATTATGCTCCTTCCGCTCTAAAAAAATGTAGGTTGTTTTACCATTCAAATTTTGTTGCTAACTGATGTTTATTCCTTGAAGCTTGTGCTTAAACCTGCCTACATTTTACAACAGTCTATTTAATTTGCTACAAAATGTATTATCTTCTATTGTTTGATTTTGCATCACTGCTACGTATATAACATCTACTAAATTTGTAGTAAGTTGGTTTTCAGCTTATCTTTGATTTGTTTGTACCATTATTAATAGAATTTCATGCCAAACTTTTATTTGGTGCTATATTTTCTCAAATCAACTTTTTTTAAACCTCTCGAATAGGGAAGGGCGCTCCTGCAATCCGTATAGATAGAATAGAATTGACCCAGTTTATAAGAGAAAAATCATACAGTGCCCTGTTTATGAGGAACCCGGAGTGAAAAAACGCACAAACGTTGCAGCCTTGTGACCCACACGATGCTAGACTAACACTGCAACAAATGTGTATATGACTCGTCTTGTTTGGACGTGTAACGGTATGTATGTACTGTTATTTTATGATTACAGGGTGTTTATGTGATCCTTAGCTCTAACATAGGCTTGTAATTATGTTTTTTAAAGGACAATAATTGAAACTGAGGCAGAAAGTAGAGTAGCTTATCTACTAGCTCTAAGGCTCAAATTGATCTTAAGGCTTCAGCCTAACGTGAAATATAAGCAGTGGTTGCTTTGATTGTCTTGTCAATAGTCTAATGGTCTTTTTGTTTCCGAGACAAAATCGCCAAGTTTTATTTTTCCTGACATGAATCGCATCCCTTATTTAAGCTTACAAATTCGGCTAATTTGAAATTCCTAAATGTCGAAAGTAGGCTTACACTTCCGATGGCCGAGCTTGCAATACATACATTTAGATGCTTTGAATGCATCGATAATTCAAATTATTATCTTTGATGTTAATTGTTCTTTGATGTGTTTTTATAGGACTGTTGCTGCTGAAAATATCAACCGTAGTACAAGCAGGTAGCCTTTCTAGCAGTTCACGTATCTTTCTTGCATGAATATATTGTTGTGCTATTTCTTTAAGTCACATCTTGACAGGTGGCCAGTGCCTAAACCGTATTGGACTTATCCGGTGGACGATCTTTTTTCACCGACGGATGATCCGTGTGCCAGCATGATCGATGTGTTTGATAACCTAATCTCTCTCTGTTAAACAATGTAAACCTTTGTAGCAAGCTAGAGTACAACTTATCTTGCCTTTCAAAACGTCTTAAGCTTGTTGCTACCAATATCTCAATTTTCCAACATAAAACCATTTTGTAACTTTAGAGTTGTACCGTGTTAATCATGCTAAGTATTGATCCAATGAGCGGGTCTTCAAAAGTAAAATGATAAACCCTTGAGCCCGAGTTCATTGGGATTGGGACATTCTGACGCAATAAGGACATAGCAAGGTACTAGTTTCACCTGTTATTTCTCCATAAATGGAAATGGAGTAGAATCCCGGTTGGAAAAAAATGAGACGGTCAAGGATAATAGATGCATACTTCCTTTAATTTCGAGATATAAATACTTATTCTAGAATTTTAGTAACCTCAGTTCCGAAGTCGTAATGTAACTTGCGTAGGTCCTTTAACATCCAAAATCACCTGAAGCGTGACATGAGTCATGACTGTATCTAGTGCAAATCACATACTTGTCGACCGGTTCTAAAAATTCGCTACTAATACGAATATAATATAATATCCTTATTGTGTTACAAAATATTTTCATCTAGTACAAAAGAAAAATATTGTCTCAGTGTACACCTAGTATTAGTTGGTCCATTTTACAATTACATTGCATACAGTTCCGAAAGAATAATCATTCTTGTTTCGCAAAAAAAAAATTCATTCTTATGTAACAATGTGCTCATCTAATGCAAAAAAAGACTATTTGCTTGCAATATAAAACATATGAATTGTTTCAAGGACCTCAACATCATATCGACGGTCCTTGGTGTTGCCTGAGATTTAATAAATGGTCAGACGACCAAAAATTAGCAAATGCATTAATACTATGACGTGAAATCTCTCATCAATATTTCCCATCCTTTTTTTTGATACCCAAAATAGGCATAGAGGAGAAGTACATAGTTAAAAATGAAAGGTATTACTAATATATACCCGAAACTAGAAATGCATAGATACCACATAAACATTTACCGCTGCTGCTCTATCATCAGCTGCCTGTAACATAAAAAGTTGACCAAATCAAGCTCATTACCTAGTACCTACCCCACTAGGCCTCCAACATTATCCAGCTCATGATCGATAACAATGCATGTACGCTTAATTGCTTTTAGCAAATAAAAAAATATATATGGACATGAAGCGATCCTATAAATAGGCTTCTCTCCATGCCCTCCCTAAGCCTCAAACTAGCTCCAAGTCTCAGCCATGGCGGCTCGCAGGATCACGGCAGCAGCAATGGCGGCGGTCTTCGCATTGGTCATCCTCTTGTCTTCCACCGGTAAGCACCTGCATTGCACACAAGATACATAGCATCGGTTCTGATCTTATATGGCTTGCTCTCGGTGCATGTATCCTTCTGGTTTGAACAGGCGGAGAAGGGGCCACATGCGGCTCGCACCCCTGCGCCGGCCCCTGCCCGGTGCCGGACATCTGCGCCGGCGACAGCAACGACGCCTGCGCCGCCTGGTGCGTCAGCGAGAAGTACGAGACGGGGGCCTGCTACGGCGACCCCAAGCTGCTGCGCATCTGCATGTGTGAGAGCCCGTGCTGACGCCGTAGAAACCACATGGTTTAAACAAGAAATACGAATACTTCATTACGGCCGATATCGTGATGGGCCTTGTTTGTAGTGTCGTTGGTTCAAGCACACATGAGAGGATGCAGAAGTAAAGTGAAATCTGGTACTAACTAATTCACCAACGTATGAACGGTATTTTGAGAGCAAACTCAGTTCATGCTGCGAGATACTTCCTCTGTAACAAAATATAAGACGTTTTGAGCTACCAAAACATCCTATATTAAGATACAGAGGGAGTACAAAAGAGGGACTGTAAACATATAATTAATTAAACTGGAAACTATATATTTGATTTCTGCACGTGAAATCCTAATTGAGCAGAAAAGCAAGCGACACGGACTGTGTCTCAATGGTTCGAAAGATAAGTGAACTCAGCACAGCAACAAAGGAACTCACAGTTCATCAAATTCGACTACTCAATTAACATCCAGTGAAAACTGACATACTGAACTGCAAACAATTTGTTATGTAGACATATATATATGCTATTTACAAGTACAAGTGTCAAAAATGTATCATCATTGAGTGACAAAGAGACGCTATTTCATTCTAAAGTAGAAATGTCACCCAAAAAAACAGATGGGTTTATATTCTAAACTTACAATCACTCTACAGTTATCTCCAACACAGTGGTAAGTCTTGGTTTCCTATATCGCCTCAACAGCAGCGAGGAACATACTACGCTAACCGACGAGAAGGCCATGCAAGCGCCGGCCAGCCACGGTGGCATCTGGAGGCCAGTGAAGGGGAAGAGTGCGCCGGCAGCCACAGGAATGGCGACGATGTTGTACCCCATGGCGAAGAAGTAGTTCCACCGGATTCGGCTGAACGTCTTCCTTGAGAGGTCGATTGCCGTGATGACGTCTTCAAGGTTGTTCCGCACCAGCACATAGTCTGCTGCCTCGATAGCGATGTCCGTGCCTGCACCGATGGCCATCCCCACATCGGCCGCTGCTAGGGCAGGGGAGTCATTGATGCCGTCTCCAACCATTGCAACAACGCTCCCATCCTTTTGGAAAGAGCGGATGACGTCGGCTTTGCCGGCAGGCATGACCTCGGCTCTCACATCTTCAATGCCAACCTGCAGGAGAAGCACAACTGTTTCAGCATTTGTGATTTAGCAGGGCATGGCATCTCATATCAGCAGCAGAAAATTAGCAAATATTCAAATGCAGATGCTTGTACTACTACATGAGAATTCCAACCAACCTCCTTTGCAACTGCCAGTGCCGTCCTCCAGTTATCCCCTGTGACCATAACTGGATAAACACCCATCTTTTTTAGGCCTTCTATCACTACAGCAGCCTCCCTTTTCAACGGATCGGTTACCCCCACTAAACCAATGAAGTCGTCATCATATGCTACAAGAATGCCTGTCTTCGCGTTCAGTTCCATGTCTACCAAGAAACTTTCAGCTTCTTCAGGAATGTTTACTCCATTTTCAGATATCAATGCACGGTTGCCCACCTGCATAAACATTTAGATGTCAAATGATCAGATTACTCAGGCATAACAACTTATAATTCGATAAATTAAGAGACAGGGTAGCTGCATCATATAGCTCACCAGAATTTTCTTCCCGTTGATCCAACATTGGATCCCTTTGCCAGGCAAGGCAGAGAAATCAGTAACTTCCAAGAGCCACTGAGAGTATACTTCTTCTTTTCTTTTCTTAACGTCATCTTTCGTTGACGGGAGTTTGCCAAAGAAATGGAAATGAAATGCATAATCCAAGATAGCTTTTGCAAGTGGATGCTCACTGCTTGCCTAAATCAGGAAAAAGAACAGAGTGAGATTACCATGTTTGCACGTTGCTACAAGCAAATTCCCTGGGGAAATATTTGCCTGACCTCTGCAGACGCTACCAATGTGAGGAAGTCCCCAACATCCATTCCCGTGAATACTTTCGTTGTTGTTATAGTGGCCTTTCCTTGCGTCAATGTCCCAGTTTTATCAAATATAATATATTTAACATTCTGAGCCCTTTCCAGTGCATCTCCACCCTTTACAAGTACTCCATGACTGGCCCCAACTCCAGTTGCTACCATAACAGCAGTTGGTGTAGCCAGACCAAGAGCACATGGACAGGCAATTACCACAACAGAGATGGAGAACATAAGAGAGAAAACAAAGCAATTGCTAGTTTCTGAAACCCATGAATTTGGATATGCCCCCAGTGACCCACATACAAACCTACAAAAGTCAGTAATGCATGAGAAATTTAAACAACAATAGCCTGACAGTCCCGACCTCAGATGCATGAACCATAAAACTTACCATGTACAGAACGTCAGTAAGGACAATGTGATGACAATAGGAACAAAAATGCTGGCCACCTAACAAAAATATATACGGTGTCATTAATCACAAGTAATGGCTATTGTAGCGATGTAAAGAAAAAAAGCCACTGCATGTTAAAAAGGATGTACAAATCCCCAAGAAATTTTAACTGATTCGGTTCATGCAATATTTTGTAATATTAAGAAATAAAGCTGTTCCAACGCATCATGACTGGATAAGAACACAGCCATGTCATGCTAGGTAACAGAACGTAAACAATTGATGTACGAAATCCAGCATGAGTCATATACAATGAAATTAAAATCTTAAAGATTTAAGATTAGAATAAAGATAACTTCCATAACTCGGAACATTATAAATAGACCAATGCACTCACATAGTCAGCGAACTTCTGAATAGGTGCTTTAGACATCTGGGCAGTCTCAACAAGAGAAATTATCTGGCTCAAAACTGTTCCTGATCCTACTTTAGCCACTTGTATGTGAAGGGCGCCATGTAGGTTCATGGTGCCTCCAATTACTGAACTGGATATTTCCTTGGAAATAGGCAAAGATTCACCAGTTACCATACTTTCGTCAACATGGCTTGTACCCCAAATGACAACACCATCAGCAGGAATCTTTGAACCAGGAAGCACTTTTAAGACATCACCAGGTTGGATCAGCAATGCATCAATCTCCTTCTCGCCAGCGTATTTTCCATCTGGATTCAAGAACGGTACTATGAATTGATGTGTGCAACTACAACAATTGAAATGCACAAGTATGTACGCAAGGCTGCAATTGGCAATCCTAAGCAATCATTTAAGAATTAATATCCAGCTCAAAATACAAATGAACGCGATTGTATGTAAGTAACTTGGATATGGGCCTTCTAAAACTGCTACTCATGATCGGTGTATGCATGCTAAGTTATGTACAGTTTGAATCACATACCTTTGTATTTCAGAAGCAAAATAGCTGTAGCAGGGACCAGCTCTACAAGCTTCTTTATTGCGTCCGATGTCCTTCCTTTAGCAAGCACCTCAAGATATTTCCCGAATAGCACAAATGTAATTATCATTGCACTTGTCTCAAAATACATCGGAGGATGGAATCCAGTGAATGCCCCGTAAAGAAGAGCGCAAACTGAGTAGACATATGACGCAGTGGTGCCAAGAACAACCAAGACATCCATATTGGTAGAGCCATGTCTAAGGGCCCTATAAGCTGCAACATAGAATCTTTTGCCAACAACGAACTGTACTATGCTCACCAGCATCCACTTGAGCAGATCTCCTATACGAAACGGTCCACAGTGCATGAGAAGGAATGAGTTCATGAAAGGTATGTGAGGACATACCATGCGCATAAAAAAGACTGGAATCTGATGCAAAGAAACCAGTAAAGAAAGTCAGTATGCAAGTAAAACAACAATAATTCATGTAAACTGCATTTTAAATATATATTTATAGTAGTCATAATATCGAACAATGGCCATTTTATATCAGTGTCAGCTGTCACATTAGAGGCCTGCTATTGATATACTTACAGGTACGGTGAAAACTAAGATAAGGGTATGGCTACCACCGGAAAATTTAGCTTAAACAACAAGAGACACAATGAAAACCATAAACCACTAGGATAGCAGGGATAAAAACTTACACTGAGGAATAAGCTAGAACGAAGAAGGTGAAGCATTTTCGAAGCCTCTTGCACATCATTCGAAGAAGACCGTACATATGGATTTTGTACATGGGCTTTCAGTCTGCCACTGCTTTCCATCTCAATACTATTCACAATTGATCTCAAACCAACAACTTCTGGATCGAATGTAATTTCAACTTCTGTATGTGCAGAATTTACATCAAACTGCCGCAAGCCTTCCGTTTTTTTCAGGATATCATGCAATAAATCTACATCTCTCTCAGTATGCAATCCTGTCAAACCCAGTAAAGCCTTGTCCTGCTCACTACTTTGTAACAGTGCAGCTTCAAAACCAGCATCCTCGATGGCCTGAACAATTTCATTTTTGCTAATGACAGCCGGGTCATACTCAACTTCCCCTAATGAGGTCGCTAATGCAACAACTGCTGTTTTCACACCCGGCAACTTCATTAAGATCCCTTCAACTGAGTTCACACAGGCAGCACAAGTCATCCCCCCTATCCTAAACTGGCCTGACAAAGCCTTCTGCGACTTTGGCTGAGAAACAGCAGAGTCTGGGAGGATTTCCGCTTCAAACCCAGCATCTTCTATAGCTTCCACGATGTCTTCTTCCTGAATACAACAAATTTCGCCAGGTTCATTTCAGAAACTTTCTGTATAAGCTAATTACTTGAAATAAGAAAGGCCACTGAAAGGCAATGTCACACACAGTTAAGATCTTTAAAACAGACCAACCAAGACAATTCTAGTGTTTGTTTGCAACTGCAAGTTACAGTACTGGTGCTTCATGGGATTGGCCAGGAACTATGTAAATCATTATGTAGAAAACTTGGCTTGTCTCACTAGGAGGCCGGGACTGCACGACTGCAATTGTGACCCAAAAGATTATCAAACTCACTAGACTTTCTTTCCAAACAAAGCAACATAGCAGCAGCAGCAGCTAATGACAGACGTGTGGTCGCGTCCTAGAAACAAACTCAACCCGCACGACCGATCATTTTGGGGTTTGTCGTCTTGGAACAGCTAGACTGAACAAGGAGAGAGGAGCCAAATCAAGGAGCTACAGCACGAGTTCCGCACCAAAACGAACCAGCTCGGCAACTAATTAAGAGTACCCATTTCGCATCCTAACCACCACCTAAACCGACAAAAACACGGCTAAGTTTCCCGCCTTGAGCTCCCCGATTCCGCGGCTGATCAGCACCACGACGGCCAAAATCCACCCAATTACGCAGACAAAGCACTTATTAATCTCGCCGCAACTCAAGGGCGCGGCGCGATCCCAGGCCACCGCATATCTACTTCCTGGGCGCGCGGAGAGGGTGAAGGGAGGGAGGGATCACGGGACCGCACCTTGGCGAGCGCGGGGTCGAAGACGACGTGGGCGCGGTTCTGGAGCAGCGAGACTGCGGCGCTCCGCACGCCGCGGCGGGCGGCGACGGCGGCCTCGACGGCGCCCGTGCACGCGGAGCACGTCATGCCCGTGACCCGCACCTGGACCCGCCGCATGCCCAGCCCCTCCGCGTCGGCGTCACCGTAGGACCCCAGCAGCGCGACCTCCTCCATCTCGTCGTCGCGGCCGCCGGCGACCGCCGTGAGCTGGAGGTGGGCCATGGCCGTCAGGGGGTGGCGACAGGAGGGGAATGGGAACTGGGAAGACCAAGGAGGCCGGGAAAGGCGATGGCTGTAATAATGCGAGACGTGATGGGTGAGTTTGATATTTGACGAGAATTGTGAGGGCGTTTTCGCAAATGTTGTGGATAGTGGCTGACTGGCTGCTGCTTTGGTGGGTAGGTAGGCGGCACTGGAACTGGCGTTAATCTCCTTGTGATTTGCGTTGACTCGATCTTTAGCTTCACGACGTTTGAATTGGTCGCGTTGATCTAGTTTATGTCGTTTCTGCGAGTGATTTAATTATTTGTTGATCTCCATCTGTTGATCTGTTGGATCTGCTGCTGATTTGTTCTTCTCCAAAGAATGAATTTGAATCTTTTAAAATGTTGCCAACCATAACTTTGTAGATATGAAATGGTGCAGCCCGCCATCAACGTACCTCCGACCCTCCATGGCTCCAACTCCCTGGCGCTTCCGGAGGCAGCCGGCGGGCTAAACACCTCTTGGCGGCGTCAATCTGACCGCTTTCTGCTTGCTGCGACGAAATGTGCCTATGATAGGTGTAGGAGTTTGACGCTCGGGGCGGCGGCACTGATCTTTCGATAGCGGCGAGAATCGTGGTCATGTGGTTGACGCGGTGGCTTGATCTTCGATCTAGTGATGGTCTCAAGCTCCATGTGTTGTGGTCGATGATGGTATGTCACGTTCTTTTCTGACGTAGAGTTTCGAGACCGATGGCGGTGTGGTACACCCCACCGGTTCTAGACTGGATTGTATTTGACGCAACAGGTAGTACACACGACGATTTTGGAGGAGTTGTCAAGTCATGGCTAGTCGTAGGTGGCATTATGTCTGATCCTGAAAGGTGCAACGCACGACGTCTCTTCTGTGATGTCAAGTCATGCATGTTGATGCTCGATCGAAAATGCTGCTGCACTGGCTGGAGGCGTGGCCAAATGAGACGTCATCGGCTTTCAGTTTGTCCTCTAGCAACATCTGCTCAATAATGTGTCATTAGGCGAACAAGTGATGATAATATAGTTGCTTCAATTTTGAGTTTGCACACTTCGGTGGAAATACTTTTGCCTATGTGTACGTGTGTTCTTGCATCCTATATATCCTTATGAAAGGTGGTGGCTCGAAACTCGTCTTGGGGATGAAAATCCTTGGTCCATCTTGGATTGAGTCGTCATAAGTCTATGTGCAACTTTTCTTTCTTGAAGTTTTACCTAATAGTCGTGTATTTTTTCTTTATTCTCATATTTTGGCATCGGGCTATTGATAGTATCCTGAAGTTTTTGTCGTGAGGCATGAGGCTTCCGATTCTTCATGTGCATCGTTTCAATGCAGAGTCTGGATTTCATTCCCCATTTTGGAAGAAAAAACTAAATAATGCAGAGCGCGAAATCAGATATTTATTTAAAACGAGTTGGCATTTGTATGCTTTGCAACAAGATTTATAAAATGTAGACCGAGTTGACTCTTTCCGATTTGGGTGGGAGTATAATCAAATGATTCAAATCGCTTGCATGCCGGTTGTTTGGATGCCTATAATGGAAGACGTTCCATCGCTTCAGTCGTCTCCTATTATATGATATGTGTGGGATTTTAGCCAACAGATAAAAAGCTTCAACGTGATAAGAGTGGAGGGACGTAGCTTTGAAGGGAGACGATCGCAATTAGTCCGACCCACAACTCTACGAGAAACATGCATACCCAACCCGATCAACAAGAGAAAGGATGATTGTTGGAAGAGCATTGATATAGAACCGAGTTACACTTAACTTTTTATTCTGAAAAATATTAGAATCGCATTTTAGAATTTCAAAAAAATCTCAAAAGAATCCCGCATATAGACAATGTTTTCTTCTACCAACGTGTAAATCACAAATAGAAATATGTTGTATTTTCTTATGTGCAAATATGAAGAAATTTGAATATGAAAGTACTCCCTCCGTATTAAAATTAAAATGTAAGATGTTGTGGCCATTTATGATCATTACGTATTTAGACATGTTTAAGTGCAAGGTTCAAATGAATTTTGTATTTAAACATGTCTAGATACATAATGATCAAAAGTGGTCACAACATATTACATTTTGATACGAAGGGAGTAGTAAATAGTGCTGTATTTGAACTCTATTTTTTTTCTTTGTGTAGCCTAGAATATGAATTATTTTAAGTCGACATTTACACGGTGGTAGAATGCTCTATTGTTTTTAGAATCTTTTTAACTTTCGAATTATGATTTCAAGTTTTGCAAAATAAAGACACTTTCCCCGATTGTTGGTCCTACATAAATCTCCATGGTGTATCCAGTGTTATGGAGCTGTAAGTGTCTAGTGTGAGCTCTGTTTCGCGACCATGGATTATCCTCCGTATCTTTATAGTCCATGTCTCAGCAAAACAGTGAAGACACTAGTTTGCCCACGGTCCCCACTATCACCGTCTTTTCGTTTTGGAGCGATCCAATGGGAGTAGTACATCACACTAGCGTCCGTAAATATAATGATCGAGATCTTGTTTCCTCGTGAAACACGTGCGATTGAGACGTGCTTTCCCTTGAATTGACTGAATGGGTCGATCGATCTGGGGTTCCGTTTGGTTGGTTCGTGTACATTCTGCCGCGCGCGAGCTACGGATCACACATTCACACACCTAGCTATGCAAAGTTTATGGCCATATTTCATAATCGTGGCAAAGAACTTTGCATAGTTTTTTTTTTCAAAAAAAAAAGCTATGCAAAGTTTATGGCCACATTTCATAATCGGTTTGTTTGCTAACCATTTACTACTCAGAGCACCAAATTTATTGTGACATGCCCTTGGAGTAAGTTAAGGCACCATAGAAATATACTGGAACTGTTGTTCAGCGGTCAAGAACCCAGGACGTGAAGTTTGAAAGAGCGATACAGGTCAAACATATACTCTCTCTGTCCAACAAAAGATGTCACATTTTAAATCAAATTTGGATTTATCTATACACTAAATCATGTCTAGATACATTCAATTTTTGATCAAGTTGAGACATACTTTGTTGTACGGAGTGAGTAGGAAGTTTCCTTCGCTTATTGCAACTTTATAAGTTTGCGACTGGTCCTAGCTTACTAGGGAGAATCTTCGTACCAAACTAAACCGTGGCAAAAAAGTATGTCAGCCTTATTTAGGGCAAATACTGGGGTAGCGCTAGGCGTTCCCGGGGGATCGGAGCGCGCGATCCTCCGGGTCGAGCAGCCGACACGTGTCCATGCGGGTCAAAAAGAAAAGGGACGACCACGTGCGTGGCCCCCGATTGTTCGGCCTCCTCCTTTTTCTCTCCTCTCTTTTCTCTCTCGTAACCACCACGACACCGCCACCACTGCCGAACCCATCTCCATCTCCTCCTGCCGCAGTTCGCCGCTAGCACCATCGGCGCGACTAGCAGCAGCGCCGCCGCCGCCGTCCGCAGTTGGAAGCTTCTTTTATGCGCGTTCACTAGCATCGTCGGCCGCCACATGCAGCATCCCTGCGGCAGCTGCGGGTAGCAGTGGCGCCTACCGCTTGTAGCAACAGCAATTGCTACAGATCTTTTACATATTTGCAGATCTTAAATAAAAAGCATCATATGAAGAAACTATTTGCTACAGACGTTTTGTGAATTTGCATCAAAAGGGGCAAACTTTTGAGGATTTGCATCAAAAGGAGTAAATTTCTGCTACTCAACCTCACAAAGAAAAATTGCATCCTGTGAGATTTTTTTGCTACAAAACAATATTAGGATTTGCATCAATAGAGGAAAAATAAAGCTACAAAAGTTACAAATAATTGCACCACATCAATAAAAATGCATCACGGGAAGAAGAAATTGCCACAATCAGTTTGCATCAAAACGAGAAAAAAAATGCTACAAACCTTGCAAAAATTTGCACCGTAGCAAAAAAGAGAAGAAAATAGCTCCCAAACACGCATGAGCTGCTCAAAAATCAGCATCTACCAGTTTTTGGATTTGCTTCAAAACGAGAAAACAAATGCTACAAACCTTGCAAAAATTTGCACAGTACCAAAAAAGAGAAGAAAATTGCTCCCAAACACAGCATGAGCAGCTAAAAATCTGCATCTGCCTGTTTGTGGATTTGCTTCAAAACTAGAAAACAAATGCTACAAACCTTATAAAAATTTGCACAGTAGCAAAAACACAAAAATTGCTCCCACACATGCACAAGCAGCTCGACGCCTCATTCTGTCAACGGGCAGGTGCGGGGCCATCTCAATATTGGCTGACGCAACCGACCTCGTCGCCACGGCGAGCAGCAGGAGCAGATGGGAGGAGGGCAGCGCGAGGCCGAAGCAGATGTTGGCGAACTCTCCTGGCGGACAGACGAGGCGGCGTCACGCGCTCCGACGCGTGAGGAAAAGGATGACGGTGTCGTCCGTCGCGCGCGAAAGTCGGCGCTCGAATCTGGAGTGAGAGCGCCGGTAAACGGATTTGATGAACTTAGAGGCATGGTGGCCATGGCTGCCATGCGCGAGCGAGGGCCGTGAGATGGGGAGCAGCGGGGCGGCGTCGGCAAGAGAAGAGCAGCGGAGTGGCGTCTCGACAAGAGAGGAGCAGCGGCGCGTGGGGGAGAGAGCATCGCGCAAGAGATGAGGAGCAGCGGCGTCCCGGCAAGAGAGCAGCAGCGGGGCGCCGGAGATGTGGTCAAAGCAGCGTGCGAGGGGAAAAAGGAGAGAGAGAAGCGACAGCGGGGTGAGGATAAGGCAGGACGTGGGCCGTTTTGTCGCCACGGGGTGGACACGTGTCACGTCTGGAAGGCGGAGGACGCGAGCGTTCAGATCCTCCGGGTGATCGCTATCCTTTTCCCAAATACTGCCCAAGAAGTTGAGGACAGATTCTGAGTCCTCCAATTTGGCGCGTTTCGCGGCGCTTAGTAAATCCACGTCTAAAGGAATCGCTGCCGAATCCCACCTCACACGCATCCATCATCTGTCATCTCCATCTCTAATTCCGTCAGCCGCCTCCATCTATATTCTTACCACCGTCGATTGCCATGTGACTATCACCGGTCAAAACCACCTGCTCTCGGCTCCCGCGGTTGGCACCCTTAGAGCATCTCTAACAGAGCCCTCAAACCGCGCGGAACTCTAAAATAACTGCCAAATACGGTTCGGAAAATCGTCCTTAAAACTCGCGGACCCGTAAACTTTTTTAAGGGCGCCCGGCAAATCGGCCCGCGGAACTGGGAAAATATGGTTTTCATGGCCAAACTGAAGGGTCCCGTATACTGGAAAAGCAATTGGCGGGAGGAAATATTCAGGACGAGCCGGTGAACTTCCGCCACGGAACTCGCCGGAATCCACCGGAGGACCGCCGGAATCAGCCGAAACTGAGGCAACAGCTGAGGAGCAGCCGCGGCCATCTCTCCGTCCCGTCCGGCGACTCCTCCTGAAGCCGGCGACTCGCTGCTCTGTTCGCTGCTCGATGCGCGGTGGATGCTCTTGTTGCACGCTGCTCGTTGGCTGGCTAGCTGCTCGCTTGCTAGCTTGCTCGATGGCTGCTCTACTCGCTAGCTTGTTCGTTGGCTAGCTGGCTGCTCTGCTCGCTGCTAGCCGCGCCGCCGCAGCCTGCCGCCCGCCCGGTCTGCCGCCCGCCTCCGCTGGCGCTCGCCCGCCCGCACTGGCTGCGCGCACGCCCCGCTCGCTGAGCGCTGGCTGCTTGGCTGCTTGCTCCGCAGCTCGCCGCGCTGCCGCTCGCCCGCCTCCGCTTGCCTAGGTGGCCGTGATTCTTCGGGGGACTACCTACTTCACGCACTAGCAGAGAAAGATGAAGGAAGAAGACGATGGAATATTGTGTGGAATATTCTGCTTTATAGTTTGAGTTTGAGGGTTCTGCTATCTGCCGCGCGTATTTTTGAGCCAAAATGCAGAAAACGCAAACCTTAAAACGTGTTTGAGGTTTCGCGTTATAAGGGCTCTGTTAGAGATGCTCTTACCACCTTTGCGTATGCATCTCGCCCTGCTCGAGCCATCGCCGACCCGATCTTCCATCTAACCCCACCCCCTTCTCCAGCGTTTGCGGCTCACCTCCACCTGCACCATTGCAGCAAAGACGAGTCGTTGTCGCCTGGTACAGTAAGGTTCATTCCTTGCCGCGTCGGCGACGTGCTGTTCGCTGCGTCGTTGCCATCTTTGGCATGTTGTTCATACTCTGTTTTGTCTCATCTCGTTCAGCTCCATTTTGCTGGCGTTCGACCTCTCCCTCGCTAACGGGCTAGACCCATGCGTAGTTTATTGTAGAGAAAGCAGAAAATGAGAATGTCTTAAGAGCCAAAGGGATTCAACGATCTAAAAAACGCAAAAGGTTGTCCTTAGGGCATCTCCAGTCGTTGCGCCCTGATAACCCACAAGTATAGGGGATCGCAACAGTCTTCGAGGGAAGTAAAACCCAAATTTATTGATTCGACACAAGGGGAGACAAAGAATAATTATAAGCCTTAACAGCGGAGTTGTCAATTCAGCTGCACCTGGAAAAGCACTAGTAACAGGGGTGATGTGAAAGCAGCAGTAATATGAGAGCAATAGTAACAGTAACACAGCAGCAGTAGTAGTAACACAGAGGCAATGGCAGCAGAAAATATTCAAGTGCGTAGTTGACTTTAGAGCAATGATGATGACAGAAGGACCGGGGTTCCCAGCTATCTACACTAGTGGTAACTCTAAAAAAAACAAGTGTTGGGTGAACAAATTACAGTTGGGCAATTGACAGTATTGAAATAACATTAAGACAGAACATCCAGTTTATTAATCATGTAGGCATGTTTTCCATATATAGTCATACGTGCTCATAATGAGAAACTTGTATAACATCTTTTGTCCTACCAGCCCGTTTGCAGCGGGGCCTCAAGGGAAACTACTGGTAATTAAGATACTCCTTTTAATAGACCACCGGAGCAAAGCATTAGCACTTAGTGAAAACATGTGATTCTCATATCTAAGCCATCCCCTCCAGTTATCCCAATTTCTGTCACTTTGGGGCCTCAGGTTCCGGACAGAGACATGTGCAAATAATTTGTAGATACAATCTAAAAAATAATTATAGAGCTTAAATCTAAGATCATGCCACTCGTGCACTAGTGACAAGCATTAAACACAACAAGATTGCAGCAACAATAACTTCACAAACTTTGATGGATAGACTGATCATAATGTAACAATTCATCGGATCCCAACAAACACAACACCGATTACATCATATGTATCCCAATCATGTAAGGCAGCTCATGAGATCATTGTATTGAAGTACATGGAAGAGAGAGTATCAACTAGCTATAGCCAAGAACCCGTAGTCCATGGGAGAACTACTCACAAACCATCATGGAGTCGAAGTGGAAGCGGTGGAGTCGATGGAGATGGCTCCGGGGGTCAATCTCCGTCCCGGCAGGGTGCCGGAACAGGAACTTCTGACCCCCGAAACTTGTCTTCGATGGCGGCGGCGCTGCGGAACTCTTCTCGGGAAAAGGCTCGCGTGTTAGGTCTTAGATTTCTGTGAGGTATAAGTATGCGAAAGGGCGAAAACGGTGGAGGCTCGAGGGCCCCACACCCTGTCCTCGCGCGGCAGAAGGGGGGCCCCGCCGGGAGGGGGTGTGGGCCCCTCGGGGCTCCACTCCGTGTCTTCTTCGGTGTTCTGGAACCTCCCGGGAAAAATAGGAACTTTGACGTTTCGTTTGTCCAATTCCGAGAATATTTTCTTAACAACTTTTCTGAAACCAAAAACAGCAGAAAACAGGGAACTGGCACTGTGGCATCTTGTTAATAGGTTAGTCCCAGAAAATGCATAAAATGATATAAAAGTGTGTATAAAACATGTAGCAATTGGTATAATATAAGCATGGAACATAAGAAATTATAGATACGTTTGAGACGTATCAAGCATCCCCAAGCTTAGTTCTACTCGTACCGAGTAGGTAAAACGATAACAACAAATAATTTCTGGAGCGACATGCTTTCACATAATCTTGATCATATAATATTGTAAGGCTCATGTTATGAATGAAGTGACTCAAGTCAATGATCTATAGTTTGGTAACAAATATAAAAGGAGTAAACAACTACATCATATAAGTAAAAACTTTTCATGAATAGTACTTTCAAACAAGAATCAAAATGATTTGCATAAGAGTTAACTCATAAAGCAATAGTTTCTAAATAAAATAGCATTCAAGCAACAGAAAGGAAGATATAAGTTTCAGCATTTGCTTTCAACTTTGAACATGTATATCATATAGATAGTTGTCAACACAAAGAAATATAATAAGTGCAATAAGTAAGCATATAAGAATTGTTGTACACAGTTGACACAAGTGTTTGCTTCTGGGACAGAAAGAAGTAGGTAAACTGACCCAACATAAAGAAAAAGATAGGCCCTTCGCAGAGGGAAGCAGTGATGCAACATGTGCTAGAGCTTCTTAGTTTTATAGGTTTTTTAAATCATATAGAGAGCATAAAAATAAGTTTTTGAGTGGTGTTTGTCGTTGTCAACGAATGGTAATGGGCACTCTACTCCCCTTGTCAACCAGACTTTCTAAGAGCGGCTCACATGAAGTACGTTATTTCTACCCAAGAGTAGATCATCCCTCTTATCTCTTTTGTTTACACATGTATTTTTTTAAAAACTAGTTTGACACTCCTCCCCACCAATGCATACACAATCCATGGCTAACCGAATCTTCGGGTGCCTTCCAACAATCACATAACATGGAGGAGTGTCTATATTAAATTGTATAACACTTTGAAGCATAATAAATTTTTGCAAAACCATGTGAAGAGAATGATGGTGAAAGTTGTAATTAATTGGGACTGGGCACCCCATTTGCCAGCTCTTTTTACAAAGTTAATGGATAAGCGGATGTATATGCCACTAGTCCGGTTGTGAAAGTATGTCTAAAAGCAAATGACAAGGTTGATATCCGTAACACCACATACTTCCTCATGAGCTAATAAACATTGACACAAATAAGAGATAATAGGTTTTGAATAAAAGGTAGCACACGAAGTATTTGCTTGGAATGGCAGGAAATACCATGTAGTAGGTAGGTATGGTGGACACATATGGGATGGTGTCGTCGTGGTGAACAGACAGATGCCTATGGGTAGGCTAATTTGTGGGGCCGATGGACGCTAGAGGATTTCGGGGAGGGATAGCGCGCTAAGTAGCACACACAAATAAACATAAACGACACGGGGACGCGAGGATTTACCCTGCTTCGGGGCTCTCGTGAGGAGATAAAACCCCTACTGCAGCATCTAGCCTATTTGTTGTATTTCTCACTCTGGTACCGGCGCGATACAAAAGATGCTCCATGAGCTGGGCAAGATTTGCCTCTAAGAGGTCTTGATGAGCAAATGGGACGGGGGAAATGAGGCTGCGGGGGTGCCCGTGGCTGAGTTTGGTACTCCCCTGGTGCTCTTTATATAGGGAGAGCCCAGGGGACAAGGTGTGGCCCGCGTGACACTATTCACGCACTGTTCACGACATGACCACTGGGGTCTTGTCGCATTGTTGCCCATGTCATAAAGTTTGTACTGTTGTCCAATCGGTGTCACTGTAGTCAGCTAGCCTATGCTTAGTCACGTCTCGGACAGCCTGGCCCGTGCGGCGCGCGTCCTCGTCCTGTCCCCTAGCTCTTATCCCCGCATCTTATTCTCTCATTCTTCTTATCTCCTGCTACCTTGCTCCCGTGCCCTCTCCGTTGACCCGGCCCTCTGATTATTTGGCCAGGGTAGCCAAGTCGGTCCGTCCGAGATCACGGGAGAAGTTGGCCTGCACGAGTATTCGCAGAAGACCTCGGTCCGTAGCATATGTCGGAGAAGTCCTCGAGCGTCGTCGGAATGCCTATATTGGGACGCCGCGAGGTCGTGTGGCCAGCCCGAGGCGGAGCGCGGCGTGGATGAAGTCGGAGGAGACGCCGTTGATGTCGGGCCGGGGGTGCCGGGGCGGGGCCGGGCTGGTGGCGGCGGTGTCGGGGGAGCAGGGGCCGGGCCGACGTTGGGTGGCGTCGGCATCTCGGAGGAGAGGAGCCGCGGCAGAGGCCGGCAAATCCGAAGTCGCGGTGCGGCGGCGCCGGGCTCGTCCGCATCCGAGGCGAGGTGGAGACGCCGGGGTCGAGGACGATGCGGGGGGTCCGGCCGAGGTGGGTGGCGCGGTGGTGGCGGCGCCCGAGGTCTGCCGCGGCCGGGGTGGGGGTCGATGCCGGGGAAGATGGCGGCGAGGTCGATACGGAGGCCGGCATCTCCGAGGATGCCGAGGTCGGCGACGGCGCGGGGCGCAGCACTTCGGTGGCGGGCTTGAGGCCGAGGCGTGGCCGGGATGCAGAGGAGAGCTCGGGGGAGCAGGGGCCATGGTGGAGGCTTGGGAAGACGAACTCGGGAGCGAGGGGGGCGTGGTCGTGGGAGGCAGTTGGATATGACCGAGGTGCATGATGCGTGCTGCGGCTAACTCGGTTTGACCGAGATGCAGATCCCGGCCCACTGGGAAAACCGGCCTAGTTTCATATGTTGACCCGGGTGACCCCAAATTCGGCCCAGATTGTATTTCTTTGCCCTTCACTTTATTCTCTAACCACCTTATCTTCTGTTTTACCTCCGAAACAACCACCATAACCCCACAACCTTAGGGTATCGGGGAAGCACATCCCCGACACTAGTCCCCGAGACTGCGGGGGACTCGCAGAGTCGCGCGCAGTTTTTAGAAAAATAACTAACAATCAGCAAACTCTCATACCAAATGTCAAGTTCTAGGGGTGCCGGGGATTACATCCCCGGCACTAGTCTCCGAGGCTGCGGGGGACTCGCAGAGTCGCGCGCAGACTTAGAAAATCAGCAATACCACCGTCGTTACCTACTCCACCGTGTACCTGCAAAAATACAATCATATGCCGGTTCCTTAGCCACTCTGGGCGTTTTACCGGCATAGACGTCTTCGGCCACTGCCGGTTTGACATAAACATATAACACATGCCGGCTTTTAGCCACTCTGGACGTATACCGACACGGACGCCTCATGTGCCGGCCTTTAGCCACTCTGGGCGTATACCAACACAGAGTCCCATGTGCCGGCGTTTAGCCACTCTGGGCTTATACCGACACAGACGTCTCCATCCTCTGTTGTTTTGTCATAAGGGTATCTCGGGTGTTTCGATATCTCGGCCACTCCGGGCATATCACACATGTCTCGGTATCTCGGCCGCTCTGGGCATATCACACATGTCTCGGTATCTCGGCCACTCTGGGCATATCACACATGTCTCGGTATCTCGGGTGTGGCCTCTGACGAACTTTGGAAAACCGACACCCACGACGATCTGGAAATATTGCCCGATGCCATGATACAATGGCGAACCGAAATAAACGGGGATCTGGAGATATGGCATGATGCCGCGATATATTGGCGAACCGAAATAAACGGCGATCTGGAAATATTGCCTGATGCCGCGATACATGGGCGAACCACATAGGTAATAACTGAGATGAGATATGCCACTTAGAACTCGGCAAGCCGACATCGACGATTATCCGACCTGAACAACAATCCGGTATGATATGCCACTATAACTCGGCAAGACGATACCAGAGACCGTATGCAATACATCTCGGAGCAACAGTAAATATAAGATGGATCCGGGATAACCGACATAACCAAAACTTCCGACATAAGTATTTTCCCGATAAAACCGATGTCACCTTTTAATGTTAGTTCATGCACATATATATAACGAATATCTAACAAGAATAACAACTTTGTCTAGTATGCCTGATTAAATCTTACCGACATGAGTGACGACCTGACGTAACGGGCCCTTAACAATTCGGTCAACCGACATCAAAGATAGTCCGGGATATGTATTCAGGTCATAATGAATGTAAGATGGACCCGGGATAACCGACATAGCAACCAAGATAACCAAGACAACCAAGACACTTGACATAAAATATCCTCTCGGTAGAACCGACATCATCTTTCAATGTTAGTCCAGGCAGGTATGCATAGTAAATACTCAACATGAGCGACAGCTCTATTTAACAAACCAGACTGAATTTAATGCCAGACAGAAAACACGACTATCTGCCGAGCTAGGCACTGGGATGCGGACTCGGCTTCACCGAGTCCCCGAGTTATTTTAGAGATCTAGCAGAAAGAACAGAATGCACTGGCGGGCTAGTCCCCGGGTCAAGACATCTTGCTCCGGGGAAAACACACAGACAACATATGCCCAATTACTTTTTAGACCGAGTCCCCGAGTTTGTTTTCGTGTTCACCATACTCAAAAATCTCTGCTCTTGACTACCATTCAGGCGTTCGTCAGTCGAGTCACGAGGTGATATCCGATAGCATACATTACTCCAACTTTGAAACACGGCCATTATTTTATTCGGCATACCGACTACACAGATAACCAGGCAGATAAATAAACACGGCAGTCCCCGAGTTGCAAGTCGGGGGGCCGGTACACAGACGACATATCCGGAACCGAGATACGACAAGTATATAAATAAATTTAATCCGAGTTACTCTACCGACGGCACAACTGACCGGTAAGCCAGTCCCCGGGTCAAGACATCTTGCTCCCGGGGAAAAATAAACAGATGATACAACAGGCATAACAGGACAGTCCCCGGGTTACGACATTTTGTACCCGGGTAAATAATTAAAGCATGCACGCAGGGGCAGTCCCCGAATAATTTCTAAGACAAAATAACTGCACGGTACAGACGAAGATACTCACGGAGCACGGGTGCGGGTCGGGTTGACGGAGCCGACGTACCCCGGGCAACTGGCGGGTAATTGCCCGGGATCTGTTGAAGATGAGCATTGTCGCAGACGGCGGCAACCACCGTCCGCGGCGCGGGGATAATGGTGATGTCGAGTCCCCGCGTTGATGAAGAAGGTCCCGTCCGAAATTATTCCAGCAAGCGCCACTAAGCCCCACGGTGGGCGCCAACTGTCGTCGTGGTGAACAGACAGATGCCTATGGGTAGGCTAATTTGTGGGGCCGATGGACGCTAGAGGATTTCGGGGAGGGATAGCGCGCTAAGTAGCACACACAAATAAACATAAACGACACGGGGACGCGAGGATTTACCCTGCTTCGGGGCTCTCGTGAGGAGATAAAACCCCTACTGCAGCATCTAGCCTATTTGTTGTATTTCTCACTCTGGTACCGGCGCGATACAAAAGATGCTCCATGAGCTGGGCAAGATTTGCCTCTAAGAGGTCTTGATGAGCAAATGGGACGGGGGAAATGAGGCTGCGGGGGTGCCCGTGGCTGAGTTTGGTACTCCCCTGGTGCTCTTTATATAGGGAGAGCCCAGGGGACAAGGTGTGGCCCGCGCGACACTATTCACGCACTGTTCACGACATGACCACTGGGGTCTTGTCGCACTGTTGCCCATGTCATAAAGTTTGTACTGTTGTCCAATCGGTGTCACTGTAGTCAGCTAGCCTATGCTTAGTCACGTCTCGGACAGCCTGGCCCGTGCGGCGCGCGTCCTCGTCCTGTCCCCTAGCTCTTATCCCCGCATCTTATTCTCTCATTCTTCTTATCTCCTGCTACCTTGCTCCCGTGCCCTCTCCGTTGACCCGGCCCTCTGATTATTTGGCCAGGGTAGCCAAGTCGGTCCGTCCGAGATCACGGGAGAAGTTGGCCTGCACGAGTATTCGCAGAAGACCTCGGTCCGTAGCATATGTCGGAGAAGTCCTCGGGCGTCGTCGGAATGCCTATATTGGGACGCCGCGAGGTCGTGTGGCCAGCCCGAGGCGGAGCGCGGCGTGGATGAAGTCGGAGGAGACGCCGTTGATGTCGGGCCGGGGGTGCCGGGGCGGGGCCGGGCTGGTGGCGGCGGTGTCAGGGGACCAGGGGCCGGGCCGACGTTGGGTGGCGTCGGCATCTCGGAGGAGAGGAGGCGCGGCAGAGGCCGGCAAATCCGAAGTCGCAGTGCGGCGGCGCCGGGCTCGTCCGCATCCGAGGCGAGGTGGAGACGCCGGGGTCGAGGACGATGCCGGGGGTCCGGCCGAGGTGGGTGGCGCGGTGGTGGCGGCGCCCGAGGTCTGCCGCGGCCGGGGTGGGGGTCGATGCCGGGGAAGATGGCGGCGAGGTCGATACGGAGGCCGGCATCTCCGAGGATGCCGAGGTCGGCGACGGCGCGGGGCGCAACACTTCGGTGGCGGGCTTGAGGCCGAGGCGTGGCCGGGATGCAGAGGAGAGCTCGGGGGAGCAGGGGCCATGGTGGAGGCTTGGGAAGACGAACTCGGGAGCGAGGGGGGCGTGGTCGTGGGAGGCAGTTGGAGATGACCGAGGTGCATGATGCGTGCTGCGGCTAACTCGGTTTGACCGAGATGCAGATCCCGGCCCACCGGGAAAACCGGCCTAGTTTCATATGTTGACCCGGGTGACCCCAAATTCGGCCCAGATTGTATTTCTTTGCCCTTCACTTTATTCTCTAACCACCTTATCTTCTGTTTTACCTCCGAAACAACCACCATAACCCCACAACCTTAGGGTATCGGGGAAGCACATCCCCGACAGATGGGTTTTGCCTCAAGATTTTGGATGCACGAGAAGCATTCTCTCTCAGTACAAGGCTTTGGCTAGCAAGGTTATTTGAAGCAAACACAAGTATAAACTATGACAACAAGACGTATATAAAAACATATTGCAAGCATTATAAAACTCTAAATTGTCTTCCTTGTTGTTCAAACACTTTAACTAGAAAATATCTAGACCTTATGGATACCAAACATGCAAACCAAATTTCAACAAGCTCTACAGTAGTTCTTCACTAATAGGTTTTAACTAAATGATGTAAAAGGTTAAACATGATCTACTTGAGAGCTCAAAACAATTGCCAAGTACCACAACATACAAGATAACAATCTATAAGAGCATGTATATCTTTTCATTATACCATCTACCACATTTAGCATTTTCTGTTTCCAACCAAACACCAATCGACTTATTTAAAACATAAACTCTCCAAGTAATTAACAATGAAACAAGAGAGTATAACATAAGAGAACTAACAGTTCTAAACAAGAGATGCATGAAAAACAAGAGCTGAAAGTATCGAAATAACATAGAGGAATACTCAACAAATATAAGTGAAAAATACGAGTATTCATAAGAAAAAGCGGAGCGTGTCTCTCTCCCACAAAGTAATGCTAGGATCCATCTTATTCAGAGAATGAAAATAACAAAACAGAAATAAAAGCAAACAGACGCTTCAAGTAAAGCACATAAGATGTGACGGAATTAAAATATAGTTTCACTAGAGATGACCTGATAAGTTGTTGATAAAAAAGGGGATGCCTTGGGCATCCCCAAGTTTAGACGCTTGAGTCTTCTTGAAATACGCTTGGGTGACCCACGGGGGCATCCCCAAGCTTAGGCTTTTCACTCTTCTTGATCACATCATATCATCCTCTATCTTGATTATTGAAAACTTTCTTCACACCAAACTTCTCATAAACTTCATTAGATGGGTTAGTACTCAAAAACATTAATCCACTTTGGTTCTGTTGTGACACATTCCAAGAACTCAATAAAACATTAGCTACAGCCCTACATGATAGAGAACCTTGCTTAAAGTGCACAAGAGACAATGCAAAAAAAAACAGAGACAAAATCTGTCAAAACAGAACAGCTAGTAAATATGAATTTTTTCGAGGCACTTAACTTGCTCAGATCAGAAAACTCAAAACTAATGAAAGTTGCGTACATATCTGAGGATCACGCACAGAAAATATCAGATTTTTCTGTACGGAGTTATGAATTAAACGGTGAACAGAAAAAAACTGTTTCTGCGTAGAAATCCAAATCTACTATCAACTTACTAATAGAGGCTTTACTTGACACAACTATGCAATAAAATAAAGATACAAAGGAGTTGTTACATAGGTAAGCATGCTCCTTGACTCAAATAAAATAAAAATTACAGAAATAAAACATGGGTTGTCTCCCAAGAGCGTTTTTCTTTAATGCCTTTTAGTTAGGCTTAATAGTTATAATGATGCTCTCATGAAAATAAAAAATGAAGCAAAAGGAGCATCAAGAAGCAATTTCAAAACACATTTAAATCTAACCCACTTCCTATGCATAGGAATCTTGTACACAAATAAATTCACAAAGAACAAAGTGACAAGCATAGGAAGATAAAACAAGAATAAATTCAAAACTTTTAGCATATAGAGAGGTGTTTTAGTACCATGAAAACTTCTACAACCATATTTCCCTCTCTCATAATAATTTTCAGTAGCATTATGAATAAACTCAACAATATAACTATCACATAAAGCATGCTTTTCATGATCTATAAACACATAATTTTTATCAAGATCCAAAATAGTAGGATTAAAACTTTCAAACCCACTTTTAGCAATTTTATAACAAGATGATTGATCATTCTCAAGAGATATGGGACTCCTAGATAAAGTCAAGACCTCTCCAATCCCATTTTCATTAGTAGTACAATTAATATTATCAAGTAACATAGGACCATCATCTAGAGCTTTATCATAAACATTTTCTAAACAAACTTCTTTGGTACCATGCATTTCGAAATTAGGCACAAATAAAGGATTATCATAAGATTTATCAAAATAGCATGGATTATCATAGATAACAGTAGCATAATTATTCTCACAAGTTTTACTCATAGGGAATATTTCAAGAGAATCCATAGAAACATAACATTCATCCTCCTTTGGTAAGCATGGGGGACAATCAAATAGTATAAGAGATGAAGAGTTACTCTCATTAGAAGGTAGGCATGGGTAGCTAATCCATTCTTCCTGCTTTTGTTCATCACTCTCCTCTTCTTTTTCATCTAATGGGCTTTCAGGTTCAGCAATCTCTTCTTCCACAGGTTCCTGCAAATGGTGGATACATTGTTGTGCATGAGTGAGTCTCTCTTTATAATCAATGATATAACAATTATTGCTGAAATTTTCTATGTAATAATCAAGTATAGAAGAGACATAATCTTTAAGGTTATTACAAGCAACACAGGTTTCATAATTTTCAGACATGAAGGATTCTATTTCAGAAGCTCCCATAAATAAAACAAATTGTTCTACTTCTTCAAATCCAAGATGAATATAGTTATTCCAATGATAGTTCACAATTAAAGCTTCTTTACTAAAGCCACATTGGAATTTAAGATGTTTAGTATCCTGTTTAGAGCAACAATTTATATCATGGCGTTTAAGCAAAATTTTAGCAATTGTATTCAACTTTTCTAACACGCCTCTCATGACTTTCCCGTTATATGATTCTCTATACTTCATATATAATTCTTCAGGTTCCATAGAGTATCTAGCATGTTCTTACATAACAACAGGTTTTTTTTAATATATTTTTGGTTTTTCAAATTTTTATGGATTTTCGGGTATATAAGAAAAATAAAACAAGACAAAAATAAACTAGACAAAAGTAAACTAAACAAAACACGACTAAACAGAAATAAACTAAGCACAAATAAACTAGACAAGACAAAATAAAATAAAAATAGAGAGAGGTAGAGTGTACTCCCCAGGTGAACTTATGAGTTGAGCTATGCTCCCCGGCAACGGCGTCAGAAAATAGTCTTGATAACCCACAAGTATAGGGGGTCGCAACAGTCTTCGGCAGGGTGCCGGAACAGGAATTTCTGACCCCCGAAACTTGTCTTCGATGGCGGCGGCGCTGCGGAACTCTTCTCGGGAAAAGGCTCGCGTGTTAGGTCTTAGATTTCTGGGGGTATAAGTAGGCGAAAGGGCGAAGGCGGTGGAGGCTCGAGGGCCCCACACCCTGTCCTCGCGCGGCAGAAGGGGGGCCGCGCCGGGAGGGGGTGTGGGCCCCTCGGGGCTCCACTCCGTGTCTTCTTCGGTGTTCTGGAACCTCCCGGGAAAAATAGGAACTTTGACGTTTCGTTTGTCCAATTCCGAGAATATTTCCTTAACAACTTTTCTGAAACCAAAAACAGCAGAAAACAGGGAACTGGCACTGTGGCATCTTGTTAATAGGTTAGTCCCAGAAAATGCATAAAATGATATAAAAGTGTGTAAAAAACATGTAGCAATTGGTATAATATAAGCATGGAACATAAGAAATTATAGATACGTTTGAGACGTATCACCCCCCCCCCCCCCCCCAGGGCCCAAAACGCCGTTTTTTTTAGGCCGCCGCGGCGCGAAACGGCGCGAATCCGGAACCCGGGGGGCGCGCTTACCAGCCGTGAAACCCAGGCCGCCCCCCAGCCGGCGCGAATTCGGCAATATTTCGGCGAAAACAAAGTCCGGCCCATTTTGGCACACAAATTCACACGTTTAAACATACAAATTCAGGCAATGCAAAAAAAAACTAATCTTACTAGGCATCGGCATTGCCATGGCCCTTGCGCGCCCACAAGTGCTGTACCAGATCATTTTGTAGAGCTTGATGTGTTGCAGCGTCTCGAATCTCCTGGCGCGTGGCGAGGAAGTCTGCCCATGATGTCGGCACCTGGTGATCAATATCTGCAAGAGGACCCTGACGGTAGTATGGTGCCCTTGCCTCACTCTCAGGCACAGGGTCATCCCGCTCACTCTCAATGATCATGTTGTGCAAGATCACACAACACTGCATCACCTCACACATGTTGGACTTGGACCAAGTCATAGCGGGGTACCGGACAACGGCAAATTGACACTGCAACGCACCAAATGCTCGCTCGACATCCTTCCTGCAAACCTCCTGGCACTTGGAAAACCAAGCTTTCGCGCTTCCTGGCACAAGGTTCGAGATGCTCTTCACAAATGTTGCCCACTTGTGGTAGATGCCATCTGCAAGATAGTAGTCCTTTGTGTACTGGTGTCCATTGATCTCATAGTTCACAGGGGGAGCATGGCCTTCAACAAGATCAGCGAAGACATCCGAGCACTGCAAGACATTGATGTCGTTGTGAGTTCCTGGCATACCAAAAAATAAATGCCAAATCCATATATCATATGAAGCCACGGCCTCGACAATCACCGAGCACTCTCCTTCCTTTCCCTTGTACATCCTATGCAAATCAAATGGACAGTTCTTCCATGCCCAATGCATGCAGTCGATACTACCAAGCATCACAGGAAAGCCTCTTGCTTCCGTCTCTGCGAGGAGGCGAGCAGTGTCTTGCGCATTGGGTTTACGCAAGTACGTTGGGCCAAAGACTGCAACCACTGCCCGGCAGAACTTGTTCAAGCACTCAATGGCCGTGTACTCGCTCATGCGCAGATAGTCATCATGTGCATCTACGGGAGAACCGTATGCAAGCATCCTCATGGCCATCGTGCACTTGTGAATAGAGGTAAAGCCTACCGTGCCGGTGCAGTCCTTCTTCAATTTGAAGTAGGTGTCGAACTCCCGGATTTGTTGCATGATCTTGATGAAGAGCTTGCGGTTCATCCTGAAACGGCGCCGGAACACCTTTGCGTCCTGGGTGGGATCATCGGCGAAGTAATCGGTGTAGAGGATGCAGTTCCCCTCGTACTGTTGCCTCGGCTTGCTCTTGCGGCGATCGCGCGTCGATCCAACACGCCGCGGTCCAGCGTCGTCGGCGAGCAAGCCGGCGAGGGAGGCCAAGATCAGGCCGTGTTCTTCGTCGTCGATGGCGGCCTGATCTTCCTCGTCGAAGAGCTCGGCGAGTATCTCCTCGTCGGAGTCCATGGCTATGTGTCGGGCTTTCGCCGAACACCTTGCGGGCGGGGTGGACGCCCTACCGCCCCGAGGATCTCCCCGGAGGTGGGATCGCGGCGGAGGGAGTGGGCGGCGCCGGCGGCGTGGCGGGGCTAGACAGCGGGTTTCGTAGCTGCCTTTTGTGCGGCGGTGCAAGGAGGGGTGGTGGCGGCGACGGCGTGGCGACGGCGAGACGAGAAGAGGGAAAGGCGAGCCAGGATGGGGGGAAAAGCGGTGTCTCGCCGACAGCGTTGGCCCACGCGTGCTTTTCCTTCCGCCAGCCCCCCCAGGCCGAACCCATTGGGCTGGGTTTCGCCTGGAGGCGCCGGCGCTAATTTCCGCCGAAACGGCGCTAGTTGGGCTTCTGGGGGGGGGGGGGGGGGGGGCTGGTGGAAAAACGGCACTTTTTGATTCCGCCGGCGCCAAAAAGTCCTACCGGGGACGCTGGGGGAGACGACTGGAGATGCCCTTAACTGCAGTATTGAGTATCACGCTCCAAAACGCGCCCGCCGCATTTACCCTCTCACTACCTACCTGTTCGCATCCCACAATCGGCAAATCTCGTTTCCCATTTTGCAGCCCACCGCCGGGGCACTCCCCCTACCGGCAGCCTTGGTGCTACCACTCGCCTCCTACGGCCATCACCCCTGGTGCCGCCGTTCCTCTCCCCTGACTGGCAGCCCTCCCGCCACCATTCCATGTAGCCAAATTTGAATGAACCGGATCCAATCAATGAACCCAGACAAACCTAATAGAAACTACAAAGAAAGAGGATTTTACCAGGCATTACAAAATTGAAAAAAGAAGCTGCGAAAATGACAAAATAAGTCCTTCGTCCGCAGAATTTCATCAAGTCAACAGTAAATCGCAGTATACAAGTACTACCTACTCTCTTCGTGTTTGGCAGAGAACGAACGAATCTGAAGGTAATAACACTTGCCCACATATTTTTCCCTATTACTTTTCAAGTGAAAGCACATATGCCTTATTCGCACGCTTACACAAAACCAAATTGCAGGAAAAAGAAAAGACTAAGAGCATATATATATATGTATTTCTTAGGGCCTACCAGAAATACACCGACAAACACAAATCCCTCTTTATTGCTTTATTCAGACAACTTAGAAGCTCAATTCACGGGAGTGGTAGTTAATCAAGCTGATCGATCCGCTGGGAAATTTACTTTATTATTATTCATTAAGCATGTGACACACAATAACACCATAACGGGACAACAGAGTAAGACTAGTCACAATGAAAGTATCATAAGTAGTATCATGCATGTCACATAGGCAAAAATATGAGGTGGCACAATAATTAATAAAGAGAGAGGTGAGAATTGTATCATAGTATATGATACCGTATCATGACACGCAAAACTAGAAAATTTAATGGCAAATGTATAATGTACACACATTTACATTGAGATTCTACAAAACATTAAATATGTGCATAGTAGGAGTGGTATCATAAACTAGTACTCCCTCGGTTTCAATTTAGTTTGCGTTCTGGGTTTAGTCAAAGTCAAACTTTGTCAAGTTTGACCAAATATTATGAAAAAATAATTAACATTTACAATAAAAAATCATAGTGTTAAAATCATTATAACGTATATTTTTATATTGTATGCATTTGATTTTATGAATGTTGATATTTTTTCCTATATTTTTTGTCAAAGTTAATAAAGATTGACTTTGACTGAAACTAGAACGCGAACTAAACTAAAATGGAGAGAGTATCATGCATGATACTACCTATGATATATAGTCTTAATGGAGGCGCAAGGCACGGAGGTTTGTCCTGTTACATCACAAAAACTGAGACGCCGACGAAGACACCACCTCAGACGCACACAGTCGAAACATCAAAAAAAAGCAGACCACACACGCATGACGGTGCAAGGCTCTACTCGCTTAGAGCATGTGTACCAACAAAAACATATTTCATACGACTCCACGAGATTCGTTTCTCCCGTTACAACGCACGAGCATGTTCCCTAACACCAAATTAAACGATAGTGTTGCGGCATGTTTGGCGGCACTTCGCCACCCAGCTAAGGCATGGGGCAAGACTTGCGATCGGCGTCACAAAAACGCTGTAGGGTACGGTGGATGGTATGCATGCCAAGCCACAATCAAATACGTCTCGTCATTCCACGAATTTCTCTTTGCACTCCTCTGTAGTCTCGGGGCAGCTGGCTTTGCATTATAGCTGACCAAACGGACGGGCCGTGCTAAACGGGCTGGCCCGAGGCACGCTCACTTTGGCACGGCCCGCGAGTCAACGTGCCGTGCCGGCACGAGGCCCAGCCGTGCTCGTGCTCAGCTTCGATCTGAAGCACGACAGACGGCACGGCACGACACGATTACAAGCGTGCCGCAACCGTGCCGCCGCCGCCAACCGCCGCCCCCCGCCACCCATCTCTCGTCCTCCCACCTCCGCCGCCGCTGCCTCACACCTCCCCGGCGCCGCCGTCCATCCCGTGGCTGCCTACCTCCGCCGCCGCTGCATCACACCTCCCTGGCGGCGCCTCCCATCCCGTGGCTTCTCACCTCCGCCGCCGCTGCCCCACACCTCCCCGGCGTGCCGTGCCGTGCCGGCCGGGCCGCCGTGCCGCTGCCGTGCTCGTCATGCCGTGCCTCCGCCGGAGTTGGAGCCCGCGTGCCGGCACGGCACGGCACGATTAGAAGCGTGCCGCTCGTGGGCCGTGCCGAGCTCGGCACGCGACGTGCCGTGCCGTGCCGTGCGGCACGGTTGGCTAGCTATACTTTGCATTCGCGTTCCTGTTTGTCACAGGTTGGGCCAATGTCGCCGATTTCACAGGGCGCAATCGGCGGCGCAGGCCGCTTCACACTGGGCTAGCAAAAATCTCGATCGATGAACACACTGGGCTCCGTTTCGTTTGTTTTCTGAACGCGCGCAGGCCATTGCCTATTTCTTCATTGCTGACCAGCCTCGTGCAGCGCATGCATGACTTGTTTAATTTAATGGACGCTGCTAAACCGAGGTCGGCCTCGTTCTGCCTTATAGCGAGGTCACCCCGACCAATTTCCCATCTTCCGTATTAGGCAAGAAAACGCTTTCCATATTTGGCAGGACGCTGCTAAACAGAAACAGAAGCAGAAACAAACCGGGCCCCACCTCCAACCACTCCCAGATCTGCCCAGAAATATGGGTTTCTTTCTTCTCCAGCAAGAAGCTCCGCCATGAGAGTTTAGACGCAGCAAAAAGATTACATCCAAATCATGGGTCGGGAATTGACAAGCAAAAATCAAGTCCAAGTCCTAGATTCACGAGGGAAACTAGAGATCAAGATCGCCCCAGCTCTTCTATGCTAGTAGGTATGTAAAAATCTCCATGCGACCCCCTAGATGATGATGCGTTCCCAGTTCTTCTCTGTCAGATCTTAGCTCCACGAGACTTGATTTTACACTCCCCTAGGATGATGATGCTCCAGGAATCCCCACCTTGTTAGCCTACCACCTGTTTTCACCTTCAGTTCCATGCTAGTCTCTGTCAGCTGCATCAGAAAAATTGACATGTTATGAGATGTAAATTAATTCCATGTGATTGACATGCGAAAAATAATAAAAGGAAATTGATTTCCATGTGAAAAGTGTTATTTTACATGTAAGTTCTTGGACAGATTGCAACATTTAGAATGTTAAAAGTGGCAAAAAGTGTAGGTTACTTCAGGCCTGTCAATTTTTCAGTCACTTACATAAAAAATGTAAGAATGGGTCAAACGAATTTACAATCAGGCAATGTAAATTCAAGGCAATGTTTTTGAAAGCTATGGGGATTCCTTTACATGGTTCAATGTATATAAATCTGGATTTACATTTTGGTATATAATTGTAAACTTGCAGATTTCACTAATCTAACATCCAGCAGCTAGTAATGGCAGCCTGTCGTAATGCAAAATTAGAGAGATTACTTGAGGCATGTCAATTCTTGTTTCACTTTTAGTAAAAAATGGATGTAAAAAAAGGGGAAATTATTTTGTGGACTAACCAATTCTTTGTGGTCTAGCCTGATTGTTGTTGCACCCATTTCAAACGTATTCTTCAATTCCTTCAAGCTGAAACGACACTCCAGCAGATATTTCTGGGTATTGTGCATCCCCCATGAAAACGTAAAGAACAAAACTGTAAGGTTCAGTTTTACATTGCTAGTTGCCAAAAATAATAGATATAAAACAGTAGTAATATTAGTTACAAAATTGTGTCGAATAAAAAGGTGAAGAGTGCTCACAGATAAGCGTAGTGGCATGATCAACTTCTTAGTATTCTTGTTCTCTGCTTTGATCACATGGATTGCAATTTCACCAACAACATTGACAAGCTTTATACGCGGCGACACTGAATCAGCAAGGTCTTGTAGAGCTACAAAGAATGATCCGACATCTATAACATGTTTAGTTTTTGTGTCAGATGTAGAATCACTCTTGTTACTGCAGACCATGTTGTATAGCTCATTGACAGGTTTTGAGACAGTGAATGTTCTTTTTAACTCAAGGTTAATGTATGGATGCTTTTGAAACTTAGCATTCTTGATGACTCTTTTCTGGTATTCATTATCAGTTGGAGTGATGCTTGCACCTGCTTGGTCTGTGCTGCAACCCACCGGTCGCTGCAACGGAGGAATGTCATGTAAAGCTTGTGTTGTATCCACTTGTTCTACTACGGGTGTTGAATCATCTCTGTCCTCTGAAAAATAATTATCTTGTTCGTCGTTGGATGTAAGAGGTCTTGTTGTACCGTCAGCCATCACAACTGTTGGTTGTGTGGTTTGGTCTGGTGTTAAGTCGAACCCCAGATCAAAAGTTGGTGCATCAGGTGAAGTGTCTAAATTCAGTTTCCTCTTGTCTTGCACACTAGTGTCAAAGTTAAGTTTCCTGTTCATTGAGTCCACATATGAAGAAATGGCGACAGTGGGTGTTGTCACTTTTATGGCTGAATCTAACATCTCAACTGAGTTTGCTATTGTTGAAGGTGAAACATTTCTATTGGTCTCTGCACTACTGGTTGCCTTCAATGTTGATCTTGTGAACCTCCGTGGTGAAACTTCCATTGTTTTTTGTGCAGGGGACATAGTTTTTCTTCTACCCCTTGTGGATAGTGGGCTCCCTTTGATTAGCTGATCCGTTTGCGTGCTTGTTGCTTCTTCTACACGGGCAGCTGACCTAGTCCTGTATTTGCTGGGGGGAAGGAGATGCTAGTTTAGGACTCGCATTACTGTCCCGGGGTTTGGCGGAAATTAGCGTCACATCTCGATTAGCAAGTGTGTGACTAGTTATCAGCTCATGCGCCAAATTGTTCAACTGACTTCTTGAGATTTCTTCTAGCATAGTTTCAAGTCCTTGTTGACGAGGTTATATCAAATGGGTACCCAATCGTGTGGGTACCTGTTGCACGTGACGACTATAGCCCAATTGTCAATAGACTGAAGAACCCCAACAAGCAAAGCCCAAGACCAAGATTTTATACCATAGATAGACATAGACGGTTGTATTTTCCATACTTGTAGTCCTAGTCGGTTACGTACCCGAGACCTGTAACCCTATATAAGGGACAGGAGGGTAGCCGATGAAGCACACGCCCAACCAGAACCTCAAAACCCTAGCGAGATCCACATCTCGCTAGATCATTGTACTCGCCGCATATTCACAATCAATACAGACAGGCAGTAAGTAGGGGTGTTAACTCAGTCGAGGGCCCTGAACCTGGGTAATTCCCGCTTGTCAGCCGACGAATCTACTAACACTACGTGTTCTCTACCTCATAACTCTAACCCTAGGCTATCAGTCATGGGTATTGATGGGGACACCCCTCGTCAATTGGCGCCGTCTGTGGGAACAGGTAGTGTTGGATCTATGGATTTTTCGGTCCCGATCTCAAACGGCCACTCGCCGACTTCATCAGAGGGATACGCATCAGCGACTTCAGATCGCATACAGATCACAGGCAACCACTCACCAAGATCGCCAGCGGCTACTCTAAAGAGGATCAAGCCCTATTCACCAGAAGCACAGGAATACTATTCCAGCCTCGACTCAGGATTCGATCTAATAGTTGGTAAGCATAACTTTTTCGTTGATCAGTTTGGTGTGCAGGACTTGACCGACCAGATCGCGACTGAAGCACCCGAGGAGAAGTCGACTGCAATCGCATACTCGATGGACAAAGAGATCACCTCATCACAGATCGACTCGATCCCGTCGAACAAATCCCCGATCTCCTCCATGTCATTACGAGAATTCTACAAACTCATGACAGAAGAATTCCCTGAAGACGAATCTCAATCGACTTACCATAGCAATCCAGTCGAAGCGCCGGCCATCATAAACGCAACAGCAGAAGACGCCAGAACTACTTCATCACAGATCAGCCCGATCTCACCGCTGGGATCTCCCGCTTATTCCATGACAACAAAAGAATTCGAGGATTACGTGACCCAAAACCAATCAGACGAGGAAGTACAGACTGACCTTCAAACCAGTACCGGCGAAAGCATAGATCCACTCGATGAACCACGTGACCACATACGGACAGAGGATCCAGAAGACAACATTCATATGACCGATTTTTTCGATCCGGAGTTCCAAGCTCTTCACGACGCCTTCACCGACTATGACGAACCTCCTGCGCGGTCGCCTGAGACGCGTGTCAGTGGCAACGCTCAGATCAGCAAAAACATAAGATCAGATACGGACCGGGATGGCGAAATTGGCCGCACCCAAGCATGCCTCCCCATCATACCCAGACAGGTCTGCGTCGCGTTTAGTGCAGAAACCTCGGCGGCCGGAGCCAGTCGAAGGCCTACGGAATTTCCCTATGAAGTTACACTTCCAGATGGCGTGACAAAATTAAACATAACAGCAGAAACAGCGGCAAAAATAGACAAAATTATCGCGGACTGCACCATGATGCCAGCAGATGCGACCGACATAGAGATTATGACATATAATTACTTCATCTGGCAAGAAACAATGCGACTGAAGCAGTATAGGGCAACACTCGAAGAAAGAAAGGAAGCAGGCAAGCATCTCAAGCGAACGCAGGCGACAGCTATCCTTTAGCTCCACAGGAGCAACGGAAGGAGGACGCAGATCCAGACTCGCGAGAATCCCGGAAAGAGAAAGAGCAGAAGTCACTCGAAATCTCGAACATTCGTTCATGACGCTAGACTCGGAGGGCATACTCCTGCCAAAAATAGGCGAAGGCGCACTCATGTCAATAGGAGCATACCTTCAGGCAAATAAACCTCCACCAGGGGATCCAGCGGAAGAGCTGTACCTCCAGCAGATGAAAGCTTTAGCAATTGCGGCAAAAGAACTCGCAGAAGTAAGAAGCCAAGGGCGCAGCCGAAGCCGCTCGCGAAATCATAGCAGTCGCAGCCCTCCGCGAAGTAGCGCAAGAAGGAACTCCAGTCGCCGACGATCAAGAAGCCGATCGCGAAGCAGGTCCAGAAGGTCGGACATCAGGGAATCAGATGACAACCGCAGCATCGGATCATGCGGAGTGCAGTGTTTCACTAGACGAATCCGTGAGGCCAAGCTGCCCAAAAAGTTTGGCCTACCAACTACACCAAAGTTCAATTGCAAACAAGAGCCTACAGGCTGGCTAGAGGATTACAAATTGGCAGTCGTGTGCCAACGTGGAACAACTACAACAACTCTACAATACATACAGCTGATGCTTGAGGGCACAGTCCGCGATTGGCTCAGATCAATAACCGAAGGAACTTACGACTCCTGGAAACATTTCAAAGAAGACTTCAAAAAATACTTCGACCCTCTCTGTGAAAGACCCAAAACATTCGAAGAACTTCGGGCATGCAATCAAAAATTAGTAGAAACGATAAGGGAATACATTTGAAGGTGGACCGCCATACGTAATTCAGTCGGTACGATCTCAGAAGACAGAGTTATGGACGCTTTTATATTAGGAGTCTATAGAGACGACTTCAGAGAGACACTCGGCAGACAGAAGCCAAAGTCCATGGCAGAGCTCATGCAGATCGCGACTGAATGGGCGGACGGGGAAGACGCCCTAAGAACCAAGCGAGCATCTTCTTCACACGATCATGACGATCAACGGGATGGTCACAATCGTCGCGACAGGGATGAAAAGCGGCGGAGACGTGACAGCGACTACGGTAGCAAAGATAAAGTCAAATTCATGGCAGCCGGATTCGCACATGATAATCATATTCGGGATGATAGGAGGCGCAATGACCCTCCAAGCAGTCGGAACGACGACTATCACAACGATCACTCCTAGAATCAATCAGACGATCGCTACAACCAGGATCGCGATCGACATAGTAACGAATATAAGAGACAAAAAGGGTACAGAAGCTTGAATCGAAGGTCACATGAATCCACTCAAGAACAGACGGAGAATCCATGCAGGTTACACCTATTCAAAGATCCGGTGACAGGAAGATTAACTTCAAGTCATACTTTGGAGAACTATCGCGAATTCAAACAATTGGCGGCCGAATACGCGAAACGACTCAGAAGGGATATACCGGTACACATGGCACCTACGCCAACACAGCCAGTCGCAGCACTCCCACCTCCCCCATTATACAATCCAGGCAGCCAACTCATAGGAGCGGCATATCACGTACGACAAGATGCAGCAGAACAACATACCAGACGTCAAGAACAAATGCATATGATTCAGAAAGGACGACCCTCTAATAGGCAACAAAAACTTCACACTCGACATGTCAACATGGCTTTTATGGCACCACCAGCCGTACCGGAATTTTTGCGTGGGTCAGAAACAGCGATCACATTCAGCCAAGAATACCATCCACCATCTATTTATAGACCAGGCCATGCCGCTCTTGTGCTTGATGCTCAAATTGGTGGTTACGCCATGACTAAAATCTTCATGGATGGAGGGAGCGGCATCAACATCATCTTCGCCGACACATTACGTCGGATGAACAGAACTGAGTCAATTGAGTTTGAAGTTGTCGACTGGAGGTCGCAATATCATGCCATACTGGGGCGACCAGCATTCGCTCGGTTCATGACAGTACCACACTATGCATACCTTCGACTGAAAATGCCAGGCCCAAAAGGAGTGATCACAGTCAATGGAAACTTTCAAAGGTCAGACGCCTACGACCGTGATTTCAATAAAATCTCTGAGACGTTCGGAGCGGAACAAACACTCGAGTAGCTCTCGCTCACCAGCGACGCGACATATATGCCAGATTATAAGAAACAAGCAGTCGACAAGACATTTAACGCCACAGATGATACACGAACGCATCAGATACATCCAAGTGATCTCGCCAAGACAGTCAAGGTGTCGTCAAGTCTACCACCCGCATAGGAAAGCGCGCTCGTCGAATTCCTTCGTGAGAACTGGGATATGTTTGCCTGGTGCGCAGCAGACATGCCAGGCATACCCAGGGAATTCGCCGAGCACTCTCTCCAACTCAGTCCAGGAACTAGACCGGTCAAACAAGCAGTACGTCGTGTGTCAGGGCCGAAAAGAAATGCTATAGAGAAACATGTAGACAAGCTACTCAAAGCGAACTTCATCCGAGAGATTAAAAAATCAGAATGGATAGCTAACCCCGTGATAGTTGAAAAGAATAAGATAGCTGCAACCAGGATGTGCATCGACTTCACAGGGCTCAACAAATGCTGCCCAAAAGACCATTTTCCATTACCTCGTATCGACCAAATCGTCGACTCTACTGCAGGATGCGCGCGACTGTCATTTCTAGACGCGTATTCAGGATACCATCAGATAAAGATGAAAATCGAAGATGAAGAAAAAACAGCCTTCACAACTCCACTCGGAGTATATTGCTACACCACCATGCCCTTCGGCCTAAAGAACGCAGGCGCCACCTAACAGCGCATGATGCAAAATTGCTTGAAAACACAAATCGGCAAAAATGCCGAAGTTTACGTCGACAACATAGTTATCAAATCCGAAATACAGGAGACATTCAACAACCTCCGAGGGTATAGCATAAAGTTAAACCCAGACAAGTGTACTTTCGACGTCCCGGCCGGAGAACTTTTGGGATACTTAGTGTCAGCTCGCGGAATTGAGGCGAATCCGGAAAAAATACAGGCCATATTAACCATGCAAAGATCTACAAAGCTCTATGAAGTACAGCAGTTGATAGGACGGGTAGCAGCCCTCAGTCGGTTCATCAGCAAATTAGGCGAAAAAGCACTACCATTATATCGACTGATGAAAAAAGCGGATAAGTTCGAGTGGACCAACGAAGCTGAGCCAGCCTTTATCGACCTCAAGCGAATGCTCACCAAGCCCCCAATACTAGCAGCACCAAAAGAAAAAGAACCACTGTACCTATATGTGGCAGCAACAAACAGGGTGGTGAGTACAGTACTAGTAGTCGAGCGTATGGAAAAAGGAAAAATGCAAAGCGTACAAAGACCAGTCTACTACGTCAGCGAGGCCTTGTCTCTATCCAAACAGAGATATCCACACTTCCAGAAGCTAGCTTACGCCGTCTTCATAACAACAAGTAAGTTAAGACACTACTTCACAGAACACCCAATCACGGTGATCAGCAAATCCGCAATCGGAGACATACTAACAAACACCCAGACGCAACTGGACGAGTGGCCAAATGGCTTATCGAGCTGGGACCCCAGGGAATCAAGTACGATCACCCAAAAGCCATCAAAGCCCAAGTCCTGCCTGATTTTACCACCGAGTGGATAGAATCTCAACTGCCTGGAATACCCGACGTATCTAACTCTTGGACAATGTACTTTGATGGGTCCAAGAAGAATGAAGGCGCGGGTGCGGGTGTCGTGCTCATATCACCCAAGGGCGACAAATTGAAATATGTTCTACAAATGGACTTTGCAAGGCCATCAAACAACGAAGCCGAATACGAAGGATTGATACATGGCATGCGAATGGCCAAAGCTTTGGGATGCACTAGACTGATGATATATGGTGACTCAAATCTAGTCGTACAGCAAACAATTAAAGCCTGCGATGCCATAGCGGACAACATGATTGCATACCGCGATCTATATAACAAATTAGAGGGAGACTTCGATGGATGTGAACTAAGACACATCGGGCGGGAGAGCAATGAAGAAGCAGACACGTTAGCCAACATCGGCTCGACTAAAGCCCAGGTTCCACCCGGCGTTTTTCTAGAACGTATAGAGCACAGATCAATTCACAAACAACGGTCAGCATCAACCGCGATGGAAGCAGCAAATGACAATGCACCAAGCATGACAGACCCCCCAGTCGAGGTGCTCCTATGTCAAGGTGATCGTGTGACGCCAACTTGGACTGAGCCAATACTGGCATTCTTACTTCGCCAAGAGCTACCAGACGACACAACAGAGGCAAGACGAGTAGCTCGTCGTGCCAAAGCATACACCATCATAAACGGTCAACTTTACAAAAGAAGCATCTCAGGTATATTTCAGAGATGTGTAGAGTTTGAATACGGCAAAACTATACTTCGCGACATTCATGCAGGAACTTGCGGGCACCACGCTAGCAGTAGGTCGCTCGTAGCCAAAGCATTCAGAGCGGGGTTCTACTGGCCTACCGCACTCAAATACGCAGAAGACATAGTCAAACGATGCATCGGATGTCAAAAATTCGCAAACAAGCCTCATGCACCGGCGTCAGCACTCAAAACCGTACCACTAACATGGCCTTTTTTCCCCGTGGGGACTGGACATGGTGGGACCACTCAAAAAATCATCACCTGGAGGACACACCCACTTACTGGTGGCAGTCGACAAGTTCACAAAATGGATTGAAGCGGTCCCAATCACAAATTCAACTGCGGCTACGGCGGTCAGTTTCATAAAATCCATCGTATACCGGTTTGGTGTGCCAAACAGCATTATCACGGATAATGGCACAAATTTCACAGCCGAGGAATTCCGCACCTTTTACAAAGAATGGGATATCACGCCAAATTATGCGTCGGTGGCGCATCCACAGTCCAACGGGCAAGTCGAAAAGGCTAATGGCCTTGTGTGCACGGGCATCAAGAAAAGGTTACTGGTCCCACTCAAAAGAGCCGCAGGAGACTGGGTTGATGAACTCCCGGCGGTACATTGGAGTTTACGCACAACCCCAAATGCTTCAACCCAGTTTACCCCATTCTTTATGGTTTACGGAGCAGAAGCAGTCCTGCCACCGGAAGTGAGATTCAACGCTCCAAGAGTCGACGCATACAATGAATAGGAAGCAAACGAATCACAAGAAAACACAATGGACTTACTCGACGAGGCGCGCGACACAGCCCTAGCTCGCACAGCTGTCTACCAGCAAGATCTCAGAAATTATCACAGTCGACGCCTTCGTCCCAGAACATTCATGGTGGGAGACTTAGTACTACGACTGAAGCAGAAAAAGGTGCACAAGCTAGCATCACCATGGGAAGGACCATTCATCATCACTGAAGTCATTGAAGGAGGCGCTTATCGACTGAAGCATGTTCAGACGGGAGAACTATCGCATAACCCATGGAATGTGGCGCACCTGCGCCGCTTCTATGCGTAGGCCCTACAACCGACTGATGTAATAAAGCCCAAATATATCAAAAGGGCCAGTAGATTTTAGACGTGCTCTTTTCCTTACCAGGGTACCTAAGGGGGCTGGAAGGTTTTTAATGAGGTGGTCTGCTGGTCAAATATCTTCAATAAAGATGACACTTCTTCATAAATATCTCCGCATACCTCTCATCGCATATCTACAACCCACCCGAATGGCTCGGGGGCTGGGTCTTGGTCAAAATAAACACACATAAAACTCCCCCCCCCCCCCCCCCCCGAGTGGGCGAGGGACGAAGATCTCAAAGATACAAGTTGTTTTCATAAATAAACATACCGGGAAAATTTCACATAGCTCCGCCTCCCTCAATGGACTCGGGGGCTGGAGGACTGAGCAAAGATATCAGATAAGGAGTATATTATGCAGCTCGAATATGGCAAAATCATAAGCAAACATCATCATATTACAAAATCGACTAGTCGCGAGGCACAGACGCTAGGCCACCCCTTCGTGACTTGTGCTTGGCGGAAACTTCAGCTACTCTACGCTCCATGGTACAGATGCTAATTCTAGCAAGATGAATAGCAGAATCTGAGACACACCTAAAAGCCAAAGGTTTTCCATTTGGTTTCTTAGGGTAGTCGGAAAGGATAGCATCATAATCAGCAGTCGCACCATTCGCAAGAAGAAGCTTGAGGGCCGATTCTGAGCCGCGTACCGCCAAGTCGCGTGCCCAATCCTTTATGGTCGTCGAACCAGGACCAAGTATATCAGATAATCCTTGAGCAGTCGTTGGAACTTCCGTCCATGGTAGAACCTCCGTGAATATAGCTCCAAGGGTCCGAGTGGAAATATCCAAGTAGCACTTGGCATGCTCGAGGGCCCTGCCCAGCTCCTCGATCACACGCTCGAGTGACAAGTCACCCACCGCGTTATCATCAGGGACACAAGAGGAATAACCTTTCCAAAAACACGCAAAGAGGAAGTCTAATACGATAGAAGGAGAAAGCAAAAAAGAACATTTGCACAGCATAAACTCGCAAACCTGCCACAGCATGCACAAAGCCAAGCAACTGCTTAGCGCGCTCTTCCTCTCGACTAACGACGGAACGCCGAACACTCTCCAGTTCAGCTTCCGCATGCAGTCGCTGGTCGACAAGCTGATAATCCACGGCAGCCAGTCGCTTTTTGAGGGCGAGCTTCTTTTCTGAAATAAGTACGCGTTAAGAGCATAGATCCACATAAAGCACAAACGCTTAATATCGCGAAGAGTCAGGAGCAGAAACGCCTACGGCTCATCTCTTCCAACTTGGAGCAAAGAGTGACTCGTTCCTCCTCCACCTGCGCAAAGGCCCGGCCAACAGCAACTAGGCCACTTACAGCAGCCTGCACAAAAAAATAGCGGTACATGACAAAACAAACGACCAATTCGTACAAAAGCATAGTTCGTCAATAGAATTATATTAACAGTTAGATCTAAAATATATGGATAGGATTTAACTAGAGATATTTTTTTTTGAAAAACACAGTACAAACACAGACGCTCACATACACGCGCGCACACTCACCCCTCTGAACGCACACACGCACATCCCTACCCCTATGAGCACCTCCGAAATACTGAGCTGGCGTATCGAGTCTTGAGATTGACGAAGTCACCACGTGCGCCTCGCTGTCGACGGGAACGTCGCCTCCACTGAAAGAATATTTCGCCTAAATGCAACACACAACGTCAAAACTGGGGTTTGAACTCTGTTGGGCTGATGGTACCACCACCCTGCTAACCATCCAACCACAGGTTGGTTTGCTTCTAACTAGAGATATTAGTAACGTAACTATATTATCTCTTGGCACAATCCACAAGTTAAACATCAGATGTAAAAAGAGTTTTTATCCCATACGTTTATAAAAAACTGACAAGCATTGTCACGTAACCTACGCAACCTAGGCAGAGTTGAAAAGAAAAAACAAACGACGTGCGTACATGAACCGGCCGGCCGGCCGTTGGCGTACACGGCCGATCGTTTGCCGTATGTAATATTGATTTTTCATGGTGATTAGAGATTACAAACTTAATGATTAAATTAAGGACGTCAGATAATATTACCAAAATTATTTGATAGTTAGATCTTAAGTCAATAATTAGAAATTTAAATCAAAATAATGAGATCTATACTCCTTTCATTAAGAGTTTGTGAGGTGTATAGGACGTTAACCACGCAATTTGACATCCGATGAATTAGAAGTACGGCAACCTCTGCTAACCGTCTGACCGCTTGGTCGTTTTTAACAATTTGGTTCATATGCGTAGTGTTGTGTTGTAATAATGTTGCATGGATTGCTTAGATATAAACGGGATGTGTTTCTCTATTGGAGAAGCACATATGATGATATGTGAAATTAGAACATAGATGATGATCGATACATACGGGTAGAGTTCTTGATCACTATAAAAAAGGTTGTAGATTGAGAAGAATCAAAGACTATATATTAAAATATCTACATAAAGGCATGCACGATATTAAGTTCTGCAGATAAATGTTGATTGAAATACCATGTGTATAAGACAGTGTATAAAACGAGGCAGCAAAACAAAGTTGTGTTGTCCTTTGGATATTAGGGTACACTGAGTCCTGAATTAAAATCATAAAATAATATTTTGAAAAACGTTTGATCTTATGATTTTTTATTGAGAATATTATTTGCATCACTAGAGGTCTTAAGAATGGTTCTTTATTGATCACACAGAAACCGTGATTAAAATTTATCTTTGTTTGTCCTATTTTTAAAAATATAAACACTTTTCTCGACTATAACTTTAATCATTAAGATTTCAGTGTACATACATTGCCATTAAATTTTTTATTTCAAATTTGGTTTAAGCTGTCAAAATTTTCACCTAATGTACTAGGACATACTGATGATAGTTTCCAAGCAGTGTTGATGATAAGCTGGGCATGATTTGTTGGTGTAGTGGAAATAGTAGAGATTAAAGCACATGTATTAAACCTTTGACTAATTTAAAATTTGAAAATATTTCTATGACAATACATGACAATTATATGTGAGTAGGATTGTATATCAGCTAGATTGAAGACTAAGGAAAAATATGAAAGGAGTGAGAATAGATCAAATTAACACTACTGACGTTATTAAACCGTGCATCACATTTTTTTAAAAAATCTCACAAATATTCGGTCACAAAATAAATTGGTTCCAACTATTTTTGAGATATAATATTCTACTTATCAACACGGTTTCGGTGTTTATAGAACAATGAAATTAAGAATTTCATATTTTAGTATCTCTAAAACCATGAAAAAAAACAAAAAAACCTATTCAATAAGCTAAAGATGATGCCCTCGCAAATGCGAGGGCCACCATGCTAGTTGTATAGAATGACAAAAATACCAAAATAATTTTAAAAAACTGGTTGTACTGACCAAGAGCCTGACAAGACTAGGACGTCTATCCACCTAGGGATCAAAAGGCCAAAAAGCGAACAAATTTCATGCATGTTTGAGTCGGCCCGTTCGAGTTGCCGTTAGCACATAGTTGTAACACCGTGTAGTCTTATTATGTTTCATTAATGTTTACTAGATTCCGAAGAAATGTGGTTGAAAACTGAACTTGGTATGCAAAAAACAAAGCAAAGGATACCAAGCTATCATGCAAAATATGCTCTGATGCCACTAATATATGTGGTACCGAATTGTTGTTGCGGTACGCTTTCTGACATCACACAATTTATGCACCGCGTGAATTTTCTTAGTTTTAGTGATTTCCGCGTGAATTTTCTTAGGTTTTCGTAGAGTTTTTCTAAATCTATTCTTAATTGATGTTGTATTTGGTGGAAAAAATTGACAGCAAATGTAGCGGGTACATTGTTCCAATGGATTTGATCTTGTGTATATTATGATGACTATCATTTTCCGTAATACGTATGTGGGTATTCATTCAGGACATGGCCGACAGAGGGTTGAAAACGTTTTTTGCCACCCAAACTCCTCTAGTGGAATTGTGCAAGCATTACCAAGGTATGACACGCTGGTGCCCATTTTATAGGCGTGTACATCCACTCTTCCGACCAGTTTAGCTAAGCTCCACTCATATAGAGCTCTGACACTTTTGCATTGCTCACTTCTTCATCCTTCCTCTTACCCAATACTTGTTGCATTTGTGAAACCTATATGTTGCTATGGCGGTGATCGGTAAGCTGCATCTCATTTCTGAAACGACAAGCGGTTGCAAAAATCTTCTAGTTGGCCAATCATGGCGCCACAAGGCCACAACTAATTTCAGCAGTCGGGGAAGAGAAGAGAAGAGAAGCTATGTCCCCCAACAGTTGCAATCAATCTGCTTGTCCCCCATGGATGATGCACGCCACCAGTCCATTACCAAAAGATCAAAGCGCATTCTCTCAGAGACGACGCACACATGCAAACAGCAAGCGCCACATATGTCAGTACGGAGGCGAAGAACGCATCTTGGGACATCGATCCTGCCTCGTGCTACTTCTGAATCTCCGAAAGCTCGCTCGATCAGCGTACCGTTGTATTGCGGGTCATGAATGCTGAATTGCTGATGAGAGGAAGGATTAGTATTTACTATTTAGTACACTGAATTGCCCTGGAGGTGCTCAGCATTTCTGTTACGCTCTAGGCTAGTATGTCCCTGGACTCCAGAGTTGCCACTTTCTTCTTCTGTTTCAGGGTTGCCGATGTAAACTTTTGCACAGATTAGTTCGCTCGAGGAAGACGAAGTAGTCCGCTAACCAACAGTTGTGGCATCTCACTGCATTTTCAGTGATTTGCACTACTCCCGCAACCTTTTTTCCTGCCCTGAAAAGCGCAAACTTAGTTTCAGAGAAGATGCATCGGCTAGTCCATTCAGAAAATCACAGGATCACTATAACCTACCTATGGGAAATGCTAGCTATTGTTGTAAATCACCTCGAGATTAGTTAATTGCTGCCATAATCTTTGATGCGTAGATCATATCGTCCATGAACTCTCAACATGTGGTAGATGGGATCCCGACGTGAAGATCGTACCACGATGGTCAAAGAGCAGCGCAGCCGCACACAGTGCAAGGTTCAGAGGAGTCAGAGCATGCATGCCACCATGCATTGTAAGCTTTCATTTCAAGCCGAAAGTAAGTTTTAGTTAGGGATACATCACGCGTCACATCACATCCATGCAGCTTTACACGACCTACCTAGCTTGTGCAAACGCAAATGTACTCGCGTGCACTTAGCCTCCACTAAGCTTGCTCATGAGGTACTGCTACAGTACTGCATCTGATCACTTAATTCATCGTTGGTCTCTGATAGGTTTGTCAGTCAGAGGTGGTCGACACCACCATCATCGTGTCTCGCCAAGTTCTACGGGTGGAATGGAAGACAGACATCGGGCGAGTGGCTACAATCGCCTTACCGACACCAACACGGGTTCAGAAGTTCAGATCGACATGTCAGCGGATCAGAGACATTTCGTGTTTTTTGTTGCAAGAGATCAGAGACCTTTCGTTGGACAGCAGAATGCCACATTTTGAAAACTTGGCAATGTACGGACTTTTTACGAAAATTTGTTTGAGACTCTGTAGGTGTTCATAGATGAAGTTCTCAAGAACGCGTGCCTTTCAAAACTCGTTTTACTACCTTATAAACACTAGTGTCTCCGCAAAAAAAAAAAACTAGTGTCTGGCTGTCTGTCAGATACAGTAGTCACGAACAAGGCGCTGAACAGAAGCGTACGAATTGGTACACGGCAGGATAAGTGGGCCTTGTTTATGGGCCTTCTCCGTTCCGCCCGTTTGCACAGATATATTTCCATGAGATTCTCCAAAAAAACACACATATATTTCCATGTGCTGATTCGAGACCTTACTTAAAAAAACTTCAGAAATCTCCTCATTTAAGCACTGCAATATTCACTAAAAATTAATAGCAACATTCCTAACAAAACCTTCAAGAAAATTTCCATTCAAAACATGGCTATAGTAGTCGAAGCAGCTCTAGCAGCTTTCTCAAACATCCATTCTCTGAATTGACATTGAAGAAGGTCTTTATGATTTCTTAGGTGCTTAGAGAATGTTGCTATAATCGACTCTATAGTGCACACTTTTTCGTTTCCGCTTGTTCATATAAAATTTCATTTTAATCCACATTCTCATAATTATTATCTAAACATTTATATTTTATTACACACAATTCCAATAACATAATGAATTTATTATTTGAAATTTAAATTTGGATGAAATTTAAAAAACACCAAAATACTCCATGCTTCATATACGAAATTGTCCACCCTATGAACAAACTTCATAAAAATTCAAGGATCATAGTTACACAGTTACAGAGTTTGGGTCCGGAGATCATGAACATGGAAATGGTCATTCAAATTGCTCCAATAAAACTTGCATTACACACATTCGTTGTTACTCCCATCGACAAGACTCCCCATCCTTCCATGGCAACTTAGGATCCAACATATTTTCATGACTGACCTCCGAATTCTCATGCCTTCTTGCCCATCCTACCTGAGTCCACCAACATGATCCTTGCTAGCTTTCACTCCTTTTTTTCTTGTTCTTTTCTTTCGCTTCCGCGTGCCATCACTTCCTCTCCGAAAAACACAAGCCTATGCTCCTCAAAGTCATATCCTTGTATGCCTCCATCGCCTTTATGCACACCTTGTATTCCTCCATCTTGTCACTACTCCAGAAAACCACATTTGAGGCGCACCATGTGATGCGCCACAGTTAAGGTGCGCCACTGTTTTATTTTTTTGGTGCTCCGCGGTTAGTTTCGTATTTTTTAGTGCCCAAATCTGTGTATTTATGCAAATATATACTGTATATACAGGTATGCAATCTGGACATAATGAATAGAAAGATATTTAGATCCGATTGTCACCGAAACTGATAATATCACATATACAACAACCACATAGTTCACCGGTCTCGCAACTGATAATATTACGAGTTGTGCCCTTCCATGTGCTAATTAATCAGGTATAGATAAGAATATTTAATGTTTGCACCAAGTTTCGCGAAAAATTGAATTATTTGTGCGGTGTGTAAGACAGATTCATGTGTTACAAATGAGTTTTATGATATTTTTTTGTCTTTCATACAGTACACAAAAATGTCTTTTTTCATGAAACTTTTTGTACAAACATAATTACACTCGGGATTTTATTTCAATTTTCTCGTCATTTAAAGAAATAAAGCTGCTCACATAGGAGCGCACGAGTACGAGCTTCTTATGTAGGAGCGCATATGCGCTCGCTCGCGGTGCATCCTGTCTCCCCACGTTTTTGCTGCCTGACCCACATTCTTCCCTCCCGCCCCACACCTCTAGCACCCCCTTAGACGCAAACGTAAGGGAGCCATGACAGAGAAGGCACCGTTGTGAATCGAGCGAGCCGGCAACCGAGCACCAGGCTTATCGGTGGGGGTGCGTGTGTGGCGTATGAACCGGAGAAGAAGGGGTTACGGGAGGGAGGGGGCTTAGAGAAATAGTTGAGTGGCGTCCAAACCGACGTAGGGGGAGAATAAAGAGGGTGGAGAGCGGAGGTGGCGCTACCGTGACCGACTATGGTAGACAGTTACGCTGGCGGTGGCTTCAAGTGCTCATTTCTCCCTTGCGTTGTCGTTTTCCTTGTTGGAAAACCGAGCCACCGGCGGATCCATAGCTTGCTAGCCAGATGTACATGATACCGGGTAGAAATTTTCTATGCAAAATAGCATTTTTCACCATGTATGTATACACCCCTAAAAATGTTTTTTATGCATTTTAACCCTGATCCCAGACGTTTTATTTCGAGAATAGATCCCAGACGTTTTAGCACGGCCACTGAACCGAGCAAGCGCTCACGGGCGCGAAGATTAGCCACGTCCACGTGCAAATCAGGCTTCAAATCTGCGAAACGGCAACGTTACGTCACACGCACACACACAATATGGTATCATCTCATCTCATCTCATCTCATCTGTTTCTTCTCATCACGACCAAGAGGACGATCGAGGACTCACTCACCACGCGCTACAGTCCAACACAGGCGCGAGAGAGAGAGAGCCAGACGGGCATGTAAAACAAGAAGCAGAAAAGCAGAGGATGGTACACGAGGAGGAGTACCATAGTACCGTGGCAATGCAAAGCAAAGCAGCAGCAACTACAACAATAAAAGCAGTTTTCTGCTGCCTTTTTCCAGCAGGGCAAAGAAACAGGGACGGGGAAAAGATGGCATGATTGAAATGCCATGACCAAATGGGGATTTCAAAATGTTTGAACGGTGAAATTAGAATGGGACAGAGATTTACGGGGACGGGGTAGTTTGGCAATTGGGGGTAGCAAGGATTCGTACTGTACATGGGAAGATTAGTGGATTGCTATACTATTTGGGAGCATATTCCTTCTCTATGGATCCCGGCTGATGCCATTCCAAGTATATAGTGTCATGACTTCATCGTGAAGAGATCCTTTCTCTCATTCGCAAAAATGTACCTCAGGCACCTCCAACGATGCGACGTTTGATCATCCTAGACCAAAATCGTAGCTCAAGACGGCGAGGCAAATGTGTTGAGCGTCCGTTTTATGTTTATGACATGTCCGCCGCGATCCATTTCTAAACCAAATTTGAGCCAGGTTTGCGCCTCTACCGACAGCGGCGGTGTTCACGGGGATTCTCTACCGAGCCCACCTGACGGCCGGTCCTTTTTAATGCTAGGCCCCGTGTAGAAGCAGAAGCAGGCTGTCAGCGACCTAGAGGACGGCGACCCCCTCTACGCGTAACTCCTCGAGGAGTCCACGAGGGCCGTCGTCGAGGACGAAGAGCGGCGGTGGGAGCATGTGCTTCAGGAGGTCGCCGCGGAGCAGCAGTCGACCAGGGAGCATCCATGGTTGGAGGCCATGGAGGAGAAGTAGGACCTGTCTCCGGCACCACCCCTCCCAGACGAGCTCTACAACCGGTCCTATCTGGACTGGGGACTGCCACCCTCCCTGCGCTCCCATCGCTGCGGGAATAGGAACATCCGACGACGCCATCGACCCGTGTGCCTCCGGCCAGACTCTAGCAGGCGCCGAAGTATGTCAACCTTCGTGACGACGAGTAAAGCCTGTGGGCAATTTCTCTTTATATTTTTTGTTTAACTTTGTATATGTAAAAAAGATCGTTTGTGTCCCAACCCCATATATATTGCAAAAGAGGCCCATATATGGCCCGGTTGTAGTTTTGTTAAAAACGAAATGGGTCAAGTGTGCTGGGTGTACTACGCGAGTGAGCATACATGCGCGAATATGGCTTATCTGTTCGACGATTCAAATCCTTATAACATGAACAAATTTTGCGTTCATTTGGGTCGGTCCGTTGGAGTTGCCCTAGGTAGAAGGACTTTGGACTAATAAAAACATTTCCGCACTTTTTCTTTCAAGATAAAGTATTATTGTACTCAAATTTCTCAACTTAATTAATTCGCACGATACACCGTCAACCACAAGAGCTTTAAGGATATAAAACATTATCTTAAGGATAAAAATAACAGTAGTAATAAAATCAACACCAAACTAGCCCCCTAGTTTCTGCTTCATTCGCTTCCAACCCCTCCATCCGCAAAAGTAAAAGCTAAACCTCCTCGTCCAAGAACATGTAAAAAAAGTGATATTTGGACCAAATGAAATATCTCATGTACTAAAATTTAATCGTTGAGCTACATAGATAAAGATAACACAATAAGGTGAGCGCTTCAAAATAATATTTCAAAACGAAGGAAGGATAGCCAGGTAATAGCAAGAAATCAAGGCAAAGAAAAACTTAAAATTCACTTTCGCACATGGGAATACATTTTTCACAGGAAGCTATGTGCTCTCAATTTTTCACAGGAAGCCACCCTTGCGTAGTCACCCAACCAGGCGGAAGAATGGCTTTGCCATGAATCGTGGATGGAGACTGGGGGGTGGATGAGCCTCAGAGTGATCCCCCCTTCCCTGCTCAAACAAGAGACACATCCAAGTCCAACAAAAAAAATCCAACACTTGTAGTACCATGTCACCGTGACACCCAAAGCCCCAACGAGTTGTAGGAGTAGGGGGGGTGGATGATATACCGTCGCCATCATCGTCATCCGTTCTTCGTCTCTCTCCCACTATAAATAGCTCCCCCAATGGATTCCTTGCACATTCCCTCTCCTCTCTCCTCCCTCTCTCTCTCTCTGCAACTCCAAGAAGAAGACAACCCACATCTGTATCTACGCCATCAAGCAGCACCACCACTAAACTAGAGAGAGAGAGAGAGAGAGAGAGAGGGGGCAGTCGACAGAATTGGCCTGCCAAGAAAACAAAAGAGAGATCAAACCCAGCAAGCGAATTGTAAGAACCAGAGGGCGGAGGAGCTAGTGTGAGGTGAGGGAGATGGGGGGGATGAGGGTGCCGGGGTGGGTCGGCGGCCTGGTGGAGGAGAGCTTCTTCGTCGGGTGCGAGGCGCACGAGAGCCGCAAGAAGAACGAGAAGAACATCTTCTGCCTCGCCTGCTGCACCAGCATCTGCCCGCACTGCGCCCCCGCGCACCGCCACCATCCTCTCCTCCAGGTTACTAGTACTTCTTCTCCCACTCCGGCCCACCTTAATTCCTCTCTCTCTCTCTCTCTCACTCACTCGCAACTAATCTTCTTCGCCGCCCGCTTCAGTTCAGACCCGTCTCCTTCAATTCTTGCTTAATTTCTCGCTGCATGTTTGCGTGTTCATCTTCCTCTTCCGATTCGCGTGTTTGCTGCGAAGTTTCTGCGGTCGATCTGCCTCGTTAATTTGGCGGGCAGCAAATCAGAGGATCAATGTTGCATGCCTCAATTAGTCCATAATTAGTATCTTCTGGTACCGGAGTAGGACGAATTCGATTAAATTAATGAATCGGTTTACTAGCTCCTACCACTTCTAGACCAGAGGGAGAGAGGCCAAGACGAGGTGTATCTATCTACCAATCCGGCTTTGCTTTTTGTTTTGTCCTGTGCTGTCTTTTCAAGTGCTGTTCCTTTCTCACTTAGATTTGGCTTAAGCTCCGATGCATGACGGCCTATTATACATACTAGTACAACACTAGTTAGATGACTTGTCAAGTATCATTGAAGCTTATTAGAACTGTCTCTCTTTCGGAATTGGATGCTAATCTCTCCTGTACTTGCCCGGGTCCTTGTCGCTGTCGTCTTGCGAGTTCTTGGTCGCATGGCACTTTTTGGGGCCTTGAATTAGGATGGCGATTGCAACATGCATGTAACCATCACCTAATCTCTGCATTTTTTCTGTTAAAGATCACCTAATCTGCGTAAAGCAAGCATCCCGTAAACCGCAAAAGAACGGGGATTCTGCTTAATTCATATACTGTACTGTAGTAGCTAGACGGATTCTCTCATACTAGGTGATTTGCAGGCGAATTCTACCAATTGAAGGACTGCCTAGGTAAATTCGGAGGGTAAAAAGAAAAAAAATCCCAGTGAATTTTGACTGCCCCTTTGGCCTTTCACCAGAAATAGGCATAGTCCTACAAATATGCAGCGGAAATTTCACCGCTGCATTCATGCATGCTTGTGCGCCCGCGGCTTTTTGTGTGTGTACTTTTGCACTAGTTGTGTTCCCCATTTGCCATCTTGCCAATCTACTGCAACGTCACAATCACAATCCTCTTCTCATCTCCACCATGTTCTTCTTTCACCCACACGGCCAAGGCTTTCGATCCAAAAGTGAGTAAATTGGCCTTTTCACCCGAAGATTTATCTTCCACCTCATCATGTTTTAACCTTTCCAAGTGAATCATTAGCGTCTCATAGGTTGAAACTGTCTCCTATCTTCCGGTTAAGATGATCACCTCATGCATGGTTCTACTAGGAAATTTGCCAATAAAAGGCCTGTTTATCCAAACTGTTTTGCCATGTATGGGAACATATCCCTGCTCTTCTTCCACCTCTGCAGCTGGGCTGTTTTACGGTAGGGATAAATAAATAGGAACCGTCGAACCAATAGGATCTGATGGTCCAAATTCGTTAATACTTGTTCGTCAAAGGAGTAGTATTTTTTCCACCAAATGGATAAATTTGGTAGGTGAAAAGAAAAATCTTACACAATTGGCAGACTTGATTTCCTGCAATATCAGCAACGCATGAAGCCATCTAAGAATATTCTCCGTATTTCTATGCTAGTTTCCGTACCTTAATCTTCAGCCGTACAAACAATTTGTGCATGGCTAACATATCTGATTAGAAATTCACGAATAAGAGAAAAAATTATGAATTTTAATTTTATATCTCTTGCGAAATCAAAAGTGTATCAACGGATCAATTCATACATACTCCCTCCATTTTTCAATATAATTGTATAAGTTTTATTAGAGCACCTCCACTTGGGGGCGTCCAAAGCCCTTTGGGGTGTGTCAGGCACATTTTCGCTCTCACTCGAGACGCGCCCAAAATCGTTTCTTGTCCGGCGCGGCTCAACTTTTGTCCGGCACGCCCAACACACGCCCTCCGCTTGGGGAGTCGATGGGCAGCGTCCGACGCACGACGTCACGTCGGCTTCTGACGCGCGGGCTACGCCTGTCATTGAGACGTGAAGAGACGTCACCGTTTCCCGCCACCTCTTTCCGCCTTCGTTTACCGTGTTCGTTTCCCATGTCGGTCAACTGAATTAATGGCAGGGGCGGCGTCTCGGTTTCCTTGCCAGCCAGTCTCGCTGCACTACTCAGCGTCCGCCGCCAGTGAGCCGTCGCGTCGCCTCCCGCCTCAATGTGGCGCATGTTTCCCACTTACAATTCCCGTCTCCGTTCTTCCCACGTCTGTTTCCCACGTTGACTGTCCGACCTGACTATATAGCACCCCGTCGAGAAGCAAGCACAACACACCACATACACTCCACCCAATTGCATGACAAGAGGGCGCGGTTGTGGATGAAGGCGTCTAGTGAACGAGGGTGCGACGACTATGCTTGGGGGCGCAGCGGAAATGCATCACCGTTGGCGTCCCCCAACCATCGTCAAGGGGTGGAAGAGATTCACCGAAGCATACAACCTTGAGCAGGGGTTCTTCCTCTACGACGAGTTCAACGGCGACAATGGGTTCTTTATTCAAGGTCTTCGACGGTACTTTATGCCGAAGAGCGGCCGCCGTGTACAACGACGATGAGAGCGGGTCCGCATCAACTACAAATAGTAGGAGCATCGATGAGAACGACAACCATTAGATTAGGTTTGGTTTATATTTTCTTAAATTTCATCCAGCGACGATTAAATTTAGGTTGTTTACATTTTGCAACAAAAAATTGAGCGCCGCGACGATGCTCTTAGCCTCTTTTCACATTTACATCTCATTACTGATTTTTTATATCTTAGCACGGGACAAAAAAAATCACAAGCTCACTTTTACATAGTTTCTTTTTGTCACGATTTTGAACTCAACATTCGAATGAAGTGATTGGGCCATTTACGTGCAATTAATTGGAATATCTTGCCGTGAAGGCTACTGTTGCACTTGGGCATCAACAAATCAAATCAAATCTCTACCCTGATTCTGAAAATAAAAGCAAACCCCAATTACCAAAAATGCTAGGAGTACTTACCCAGGAAACCAATACAAATCAACGGTAGAGATGATTTCAATACTACCAGCTTAGAGGACTAGTAAATTGTACCGTAAAACAGCCCCTGCAGCTGCAAACCAGAGCGTGCATGGTAAAAAATGGGGGCGTCTTAGGATTTGTTACAGCAAAGGCAATGCGGATTTACTTTACTGGTACCACTCGTGCTGTGCCTGGTAAATTGGCTCCTTGTCTTTTTTACCAAAGAAAGAAAGCATCAATGCTGTTCGTCCTCGCTACCCTCCAACTCCAAGGGGGGGGGGGCCTCCCTTCATACTGTTCATTCAAGGCCACAGTGAAGTGCTAGCCACCAAAAAAGCTTTCTTCCCTACCCCCCAGCTACTTGCTTTTTTACCATTTACTCACCCCATTGACGTATTATTTACGCTGGTACCCTCCAGTTCTGTCCTGGATGCTTCACCGAGTAGGGGTAGTTTGGTCATTGCATGTATCGACCTTGGGTTTGAGGCCTTTCAGTCCAATTATCGGCGTACCACGGTCAAAGCATAGCCCTCCATTGATGTGTTGCCCAATGGAGAAACACCACATTGTACCGCTACCGGCCCAGCCTCTTGAATTAATCCCCGAACTACCCTCCTCCCCAGTTTACCTGAGCACGAATCTTAAAGCAAACGATTTGTTCTGATGATCCCGGTGATATTATCTTTTTAACCAGGTGCGGCGGTACGTGTACAATGACGTCGTCCGCCTGGGTGACCTCGAGAAGCTCATCGACTGCTCCTATGTCCAGGTGATTATTAAGTTAACTAGTGCAAGTTGCAGTGTTGTAGTTTGCTTAGTGTGGCGATGCATGCCTAATTAACTGGATGCGTGTGTTGCTATGCTCAGTCCTACACGATCAACAGCGCCAAGGTGATCTTCCTGAAGCCGAGGCCTCAGTCCAGGCCGTTCAAGGGCACCGGCAACGTCTGCCTCACGTGTGACAGGATCCTCCAGGAGCCCTTCCACTTCTGCTGCCTCTCCTGCAAGGTACTGTACTGTAGTGCTAGTAATTAATCAAAGGGCGTAATTATATTAGCACCGTGGCTTCTTAACTAATGTCGTCGTTATTACACCCTGAGTCATCTGCGTGTGCATTTGTGTACAGGTGGACCACGTGTTGGTGCAGGGAGGGGACCTCTCCAACATCCTGCTCTACCACGTCGGCGACGGCCTCCCCTTCCCGCGCTTCGAGAACCTCCACGTCGGCGACGCCGACTCGGGGCAGGTCACCCCGAACTCGATCCTCGAGGACCCGCTGCACCGTCACAATGGCTATGGTTATGGTGGCGGAAGCGGCGGGTCCAGCGACAATGCGGGTAACGGCGATGGCTGTGGCGAGGCGGTGGTGAAGAGGAAGAAAGGGGGAGGTTTCTTCCCCAAGATTGTGCTATCGTTGGGGAGCAGGAGGAAGGGTGCGCCCCACAGATCCCCCCTAGCATGAGAATTCCCTCGTTTGCCACCACCACCCCAACCCCCTATATATGTGTCATGCTGTTAATTACCGGTAGCTAGTACTAGTCCCCTATTGGTGGTCGTGGCTTGTTGTTAGTGTGTGCTATAGTCCTATGATTAGGCATGTAGAGAGTGTTTGGCTGGTTTGGGAGGGGGCCTAATTGTGATCTAGGGCCACCTCAAGCTAGGCAAGTGTGTTCAGTAGACCATCGAGAAAGAGAGAGAAAAGGAAAGCAGTTCCCCTGTTACATGGCCTAGGTAGGCACAGGTTCTTGTGTGGGGCCCACCTTGCCTCGCATTGCATTGCATTGCAGGCAGGCTCCCCACAAGGTGGCTACCAATTTTGTATTTTGCCGTAACAGGTGTTTACTTGCGTACACCTCCACAAATATATATAAATATGAATATTGCCCCCTATATATAAATGATAATGTTGTTAGTGATGTTTGCACACTGTGTCCCTACATATCAGAGTTTTCAGACCGCTTTGGTTCCATGCATGACTATCAGTGTCCCTAGATCTCAAGACTGTTTGTGGCTTTAATTTGGCCGGCATGTGGTACGCAGCCGCCAGCTTCAGTCCAAACTCTTCAATCGAGCCACTAGTGTAAAATGAGTGTCTTGTGGAAATTGTGTTGGATTTGTTTTTGTTGTCCTTGTGCTTGGCACTTTGAAAATGAGTCGCTGTACGTGTTCCCTAGTCGATCCCATACCCCCTGGATGTCTGTCATCTCCATGTTCTGCCGATACCTACAGCTTTTACTTGGTGTAATTTGACCTAATAAATGGCCTTTAGCAAACTTTCAGTCAGTACTGGGCTCTTAGAAAAATTTCAACGAAATCTCATGCCCTCTTTGGATTGTAGGATTTTTAAAACGTAGGAATAGGAAAAACAAATGATTGAGATGTCATGCATTTCAATTTCTACAGGATTTCGAAACATAGAAATTTTGTAAACGATGTATTTGGATGGTGCACAGGAAAGAAACATAGGAAATTATGCGAGAGAGTAGAGAGAGATAGAGTGTGAGTGCATTGGAGTTCGTAAAGGAAAAATAAAATGAGGTTTGAGCTCATGTTGAGATTCCTATGAAATGGACAACATAGGAATGAAATCCATAAGAATTTGGTGGGTTCAATCCTACAATTCAAAGGCATTCCATAAGAAAAACTACTATGGATTGAAATTCTTCAAAATTCCTATGAAATTCCTTCAATACAAAGAGACTCCGAGCCTTCTCCAATAGCCCATATAGGTTTCTATTTTTGACGACACAAACTTACCAAACAACAGTTAAGTCATTTGATACAAGGCCTCTCGCATATCCGTGTATGGGGAGAATTTCAGAGCATAGAACATGTCAACGTGAATGACAATGATTTCAGATGCAAGAAGGTAATGTGAATGGAGTATTTTGAATGACTTGTTGTTCTTGCATTTCGCAGCTAAAAACCCACCGAAGGGAATGTCGTGTGAACCATTTAATTTCAAATAAATTATTGTTAATGAAGTTTTTAGAGTGGTCAGATTTTACTATTAAAATGTTTGTGAGACGTCATTAGTAGCCTGCCTTTTGGCTGAAAAATATGCCAAATGAGCATGTAGGATATCAAGCTACCAACACTTCACATCCTTCCATCGTGTATTATTGAAAAAGAAAACTCAGCCAGAATCATTTGCAGATCAAAAAAATTACATACTACGAAGGCATGGACTGTAAAAATAAAGAAAAATCACTTATTGCACACACGGTATGATGTGTCAACAAAAAATCAGTACATTGTGACGCTGACCCATGCAGGAAGCCATGAGCCGGCACCTCCCCACGAATTCCGAGGCGATCCCAACACAGCATCCGGAACCGCGGGCCCTGTCGGCGCGGGAGGATCGAAGACAAAACAGCAAACAAAAATCTCATAAAATTATTGCTTCTCCGTGCATGCTTGGGGCACATACATTTTTGCGTGTAACTATCCATTGAGTCTCGCAGCCTCTCACACTATTCTAAGACTAGTTACAATGGGGAATATCATATGGTAGTATCATGCATACGATACATACTATTTTCACAATGCATAGTAACATATGAGTGGTATCATATGACACTACATTTATTAGGTGCTAGACTCATATTGCATTGGAATCCGTTATGTTACGGTATCTATCTATGATACCACTATCATCTCTTTCTTCATTAATTGCTGTGACATATTATCATTTTACCAACATGGCATGCATGATACCACCTATGATACCCCCGTTGTGACTAGTCTAAGATTCACAGCTTAATAAGATAACTCATGCGCAAAAAAGGTCAAATTCAACGAGGACGGCGACATGAAAAACAAAAGAACACATATTCAAGGTTTGCTCTATTGCTAGGTCATCTGATCCCGATAAGATTGCAACGCTAATGTCATCTGCTTTGTTGTTAATACTTAATTGGTCGCCAAGTTGGGGGACGTATTGACCTAAACTAGTACTAGCAGCTACTCCTGGGTTGCGCTTAAGTTAAGAGGTCATCAAGTGGTGAGAACGGGACCAGCAATGCAGATGAAGACGAGCATACAAGATCAGCTGCGTCCGTACAGGGTGTTGTGAATGCATGCATGCGTACGCTGTCGAGCAGGACGTGGGCTTTGAAGTTGAAGCCTTCTTGGCTTATCCCTTGCCGCCCGTGTGCTGTATGTGTCACGGGAGTGCATCTCAAACAGAGCCTCAAAAATCACTTCCAGTTCCAAAAATTGTTGTTCTAAGAAAATATAGCTAATATGTTACTCGAACCGCCTCAAAACGATAAATGTATGATAGTTCCTACAATGATGTAAATCTAGATGTGATTTACTCCATCTATCCGCTCTTAAACGTAAGATGTTTTAAGTGCAACATTTAGGTGAACTTTTCACTAAAATATGTGTAGATACGTATTAGACTAAAAAAGATAAAACATCTAAAATTTGGAAATAAAGAGAGTAGCTTATAAGTAGAGTAGGGCTATGATGATGACTAGAGAGTGGAGATGGTGATGGAGCGGTAATGGCGGCAACACTTCCCCAAACAGAATTGTGTTTTCAAGCATCACCCGATGTGAATGGGAAACGGTCCACTTCACGAAATCCGGATTTATATCCACCACTATTAGGTATGACGGCCATGGACGGAGGAAGGGGGGACGAGCAGGGGCTAAGCCCCCCCCCCCCCCCCCCCATAAATCTGATTTTCTTCCTAATCCTACTCCTAATCACACTTATATTTAGTAATGCTAAGCTATTTTGCCCCCTCCAACATGATTTTGCCCCCTCCAAGCATTGTGGCTGGCTCCGTCCCTGATGACGGCCAATACGGTTGGGTGTAATCATACCGCTAGTCGTTAAGTCATCTAACGCTTGGTTTTGGGCCTTCGTCGAGTTGGGCAACTCCCAATCAGGTTGTTCTTCCCATATATGATGGATGTTCGTTATTATTCCATTGAAAACTGAAAAAATATTTCACAAAGAGACTTGCAAAATAATTTACACATTACGAATTTGTAGCAAATATAGAGATAATATATCAACATTTTTGTGACAAACATACGCGTTAAACACTGATAAAGATGCATATAATTTACACAAATTGGTCGTACGAAAAAATGTATGTCCCCCGTGTAGTGGCACCACGTGTGCCTCATGTAACCTTGGTCTCCACAGGCTTCTTGTGCGGCTGCACCCGCATTCTTCACCCTGTGGCCGATCATCATCAAGTTGACTTGAACAATGAGTAATAGGGCAAACTCTGTACTACTAGGATTTGATTATGTTTATCTAATTTAGTTTTAATTTTCTCTCCTAGTTTAGTTTGAATTTATGTATTGTTTCGGGCTATGTATAATTATTTTAATTGTAGAATGTTTAACAAGTTTTTTAAACGAGTTTGCTCAAAATAGTCCATGGCGTTGGATGCAATGGGTAAACATTTGTAAAACGGGTGTTCGTTCGAGTTTGTGGCCTCCCCAAATGGACCAAAACGGACACATCCCATAGCGCCTTGGAGATGTCCTTACCTTTGGTGTAGCTAATTTAAGTCGAGGCAACACTGCAAGTGACAATATGACAAGAAATCTTCGCATTAGGCATACTCCGGTGTCATGCGCTCCGAACATCACTAGGGTGTGTTTGGTTAGTCACAAGCCTCCTTTCACGCTATGTGGATGCAGATTTTGTCAGATTAGTGGGCTTGGCCTTTCTCACGTTTGTACATCACACGGAACATAAAGCAGTCCAAAATATTTCATTTTGCCGTTTCGCACAACTTTTGTGTTATAATTTTCCGTTTCGGTGGATATATACGAGTAGATATAAGTTTATAGAGTAAAATGCTTCCATTGCAAGAAATATGATATTCTATGATCTCTTAATATTGACCCTCAAAATATTAGTCATAGATCTATGACCATTTTAAACTCATTGGTCATAACCTACTTGGGGCCAAACACTAAAAAGTATGACCTTTTATGGTAGAAAGGTCATAATTCATAGATACCAATTGGTCATAAATCTGACAGCCCTACTCTATGAGCTAACTTATAGACTATTACGACCAATTTAATTAGTCACAATGATATATTGATATGACTGGACTGCCACATCAGCGATTTCGTCTATGTGTCACTATCTCTCTCCTACATGTCGTTGTCTCTCACTATCTCTCCTACATGTCGCTGCCACTCACTTAGATCTAACTGCCTATGTGTCATTTGTGCTTATGTGTCACACACTGACATGTGGGCCCCCCCTACCCTGACATGTGGGTCAAGCACCCGCCCTGACATGTGAGTCACACATACAGTCCTGACATGTGGGTCCCGCACCTGCCCTGACATGTGGGTCCCGCACCCACCGGTTGCCACGTCAGATTTGCCACGTTGGAATCTACGTGGCCTGGTCTTAACGATCCAAAAAGTTGGTCATAAAGTATGTGACCTTTTTGTTTGGTCATAATCCTCTATGACCATTTCCAAAATAAGGTCACATTGGTTCATTATTAACGCTCATAACCTGACCAAATTGATTTGGTCACAAAAAGGTCATAGATAAAATACATGACCATTCAGTGACCAATATTGAAGGTCACAACATAACCTATTTATTGTAGTATTCATAGGTCCCTAACTACTCAGGGCGTGTCATCTAAGTCCTACATGTATGAAAGTGCAGGTTTGGGTCCTAATTCTTTTTAAAGTGTGTGTGTCACCGGAGGTCCTAAGCTCGACGGAACATGTCTGAACTGCGGACGTGGCACTTTGACTAGTTTTGGTCAGCAATAGGGCCCACATGACGTAACTAGAGCAGTTGGAAATATTGCGGTAACCCCCTAGCTCGTTGTCTCTCCCGGTTCACGCCCCCTTCATCAATTTTTCCAAATCGAACGAGCTAGAGGCGGCATCTCCGGTCAATCAACAAACGGCAGTCGAGAGATGTCGTAAACGTGGCGCGCATGCTGGTCCGCAAGGATGTCTCCTCAACGCCGACTCCCTGGTGACCCACCCTCGCGGTACGGTGTAACCTGACTATGTGCATTTCAACATGTACATCTGTGACTATCAATCTTAGAATTCAATGTTACATGACCTCTGACTGATTGGTGTGCCCAATGTGAGATTATCGTGTGACAACTCAAATTCTTATATGAGATTCTTGTTTAAAATTCACCCCGACTGATTGTTCTCCGCTCAGGATCTTGCGCAGCCCATGTCGGGAGGGGATAGAGAAGGGTGGAAATGGGGAGAAATGTGGGGATGATGGTCTCTTATATAAGGGGGTAAATTTTGTATGCGAGTAGATATTGCACCCATATATATGGCACCTACGGCGCATTTTACTCTTTTCATATACGAATAGATATATATTGTACTGTGTATATGTAGGTGTTTAGAGAGTGCTTGGTGTAAGCGTATTTTACCATCTCTTTTGCCTAACAGCCGCGACTAGCGTCATTAACTCTGTCATGTTCATAGAACACGTTCATCATGTGATTGTGTATTTCACCTTGCCTCCAAAACTCCGCTCCAACGCTTCATCCGCTACTACCGTTAAAAAATCGGTGTCGGTACAACTCCTGCCACAAACTCCGTCGTTAAACCACCACCACGCCGCGTCGTTGTCCAGCTCGTCGCTTCTCATCTGACTGTTACATTGACGTTGTTCTTAATGTGGTGGTGTTAGATAGGTTTAACATGTGAATTAGAGGCCAGTGTGTAAATGGGTACACCTTCACGACCAAACAACTGCGTTTGTGTTTCTTTAGAAACAGGAAAAGAATGAATGTAGACAACTGAATGGAGTGGAGTGTCACTGTGTCACGTCTTTCCTTGGCCAGGTTCGGATACAAGGAGGCAAAGACGATGCGACTAACCAAACAACAAGCAGTGGACCTTGTTCTGGAAATGAGACTTCTGCATCTCCATGCCTCCACTATCCTAGCGACGATGATTTTTGTAGCGTCCGGTTCGAGGTCTGACTAGAGAGAGTGCATGCAATTGCAGCCGGGGCCCGGGGTGACCAATCCAACGGCGGGCAGAGCAGGGTGCAGGTCTGACCAGATCTGTCTATCTGTGTCGTTTCGAAATAAAATCGAGGGGAACTCCGTGATTTGACCCAAGCACCCCGGCTCCCTGCCGTATACTGCATGTCATTTGCCGATGCCCGGATCACCTGTTCGTGTCTCAAGTCTGAACCAGAACCACCAAGATAAAGAAATTTGGCAAAAGCAAGCAAGAGACATGCCACCAAGATAAGAAATTACGGTCAAATGCGAGCCTTTTCTCTGGCCAGACGGCGGCCGAAGCAATCTACGATTTGTCACGTCAGAATTGAACACGGGTAAGTATACTGGTCATGGAATTCACTGCACTGCCGTAACTGCTGTAGCCGGCGGCACCACGGCACCACCAGCTGGTCAGTCCATTCCCTGCGGTGCTGCGCAGGCGGCTAGCTAGTGCACAATAGCCCACTCCTAAGTATAAACTGTATTTACTGACCTCTTTGATTCAAAGGTTTTTTAAATGAGTTTTGTATTCAAATCCATAGAAAATTTTCTTTTGGAGTCCGTTTGGTTTAAAGTAATGAATCTTCTAAATTCTGATGGAATGCTTTCCTACACTCAATTTAATAGGCATTCTTGTCACTGCTCCACTTGTTGTCATGTCCTCTCATAATATTGCAACCTGGTGGCTGGATTCACTCCAAGGAACTTTAGCAACCAACAAGAAAACTCCTTGATCATGCTCACCTGCTAGATGCTATGGAAAGAGCAAAATGGACACTTACGTCACCAATCACATATTCACATGGCATTTGTTGCACACTGGAGGGTAGACGTGGCCCTTACTGACGCTATATATGTTGCACAAGAAGGTTTTGTCCTCATCCGTGACAACCTTTCCTAATCTAAGATTGGCTAGCAACACCTTCCTCTCCGCGATCTCCTCCAAAGTGGTGGCCTAAAGTCTTCGTATACTCCTTCTCATTGTTGTCTTTCTTGCCAATGTTGTCTTCCACACCTTGATCACCATGGACGGCAACGATTTGATCGGGGTGGACCATATCCACTAGATCATCAACTTCCGCAGTAACTTGATCATCTACAACCGTGATCACCATCCTCCATCGAGTCGATCCAATATTCAACCTCAAGCTCCAACTTGGTGGTCCGGCAATTAGGGTTCCGGCTGGACATACCCTCACTCTGGCCAAACCCATATGTATTCTCCGTTGCTGTCCCTCTCGTTGCTTCTTCTCCATCCTCCTCTGGTCGAACTTATAAGGGATCAGATAGCAGAGGGGAGAGGGAGCGGGGCGACGTGAACACACATAGAGAGATCGAGAGAAAACTTGTTTCTCCTCACACCGCATGCAAATAGATCGCGTGGTACCAGATTAAGCCTCGCTCAGGTACCGCTTCGTATCGAGAGCTCCCGCGACAAAGGCAATTAGGTCTTCGCCTCTTGCCGGCGGCGCCGCCCGCCTCTGTGGCCCTAGTGCCATGGTCGCGCGGTGGATCCCGGTCCCTGCCGGCGGGAGGGCTCCATCCTCACAGGTTTTTTTTTTGTGTTTTGCTAGGTTTTGTGTCTTCTTTGAAGGGATCAGGCGGTGGCTGCTCTCTGAAGATGGAATAAGGTCCTCCCCACCCAGCCTCCGCTCCGGCGACGTCCCTAGCAGGGTTGGAGGTTTGTCTCTGGTGGATCTCGTCAGATCTGGCCAGTGGTTGTCTTCGGTGGATCCGGTTGGATCCGATCTTCGTTCGTCTTCATTCGTGTGTCAAAAAATTAGATGCTTCTGATCTATGCATCTCTTCATCGGCGGCGGTTACTGTGCTGGTGCGTTGGTCCTCTGGGCCGTAGCACGACGAATTCCCGACTGTCTTCTACAACAAGATTCGCCCGACTCTGATCATGTAGGGGTGATGGCAGCGGCGCGCCTTCGGCTCGCTCTAGTGTCTGTAGTCGTCGCTAGGTGGGCTTCGGACCTAGATGTAATTCTTATTGCTTCTGGTGTTCTTTGTACCGCTTTGATTGTTGATGAATAGATTGGAAGTTTCTTCGCATAAAAAAAAGATCGCGTGGAAGGGTAATTAATTTGTTTTCGCTGGCTTGCCCTCACTTCCCTAAAACAGAACGACATATTAATTGCTAATTGTCTTCTACTGCTGAGAGAAAATTTGGTTTCAAAGAAGCGAATAATAATCTTAGACGAGACGGAGGGAGTAGTAACATGTGTATGTTACTATGTGTATGTTACTAGTATTAGCCCAACTCTCCACTGTGAATCGTAATCTAAGTGTACTACAGAGTACTGACCAATTACTCCCTCCGTTTTAAATTAGGTAACATGTCTAGATATATCTACTATTATAAATAAAAATCATCTAATATGCAACTCAACGGAGAGAGTAATATCGTGAAAGACGGCCGGAGGTCACTTTCTATGTGACCGAGAGAGGGCGACGTGTTTGCATCTACTTGATCCTGGACCGGCGTGCCGGCGTGGTGGATCGATGATGCGGCTCGTGGAAGGTAGATCCGCCCAATGAAACGCAATTGCCGTCGTGGCGAACAGTAGCCGCAGCGTCAAGTTTCTTGGCAGTCACATGCATGCCACCGGATGGGAGACGTACTATGCTCCACCACGCGACAGAAACAAACAGTTTCATTACATCTCTGAGCACGCACGCACGTACCTAAGTAACCACACATGCACGGACAGACAGCGGCCGGGGCCACTGTTCACTATTCTCAAGCTACTGTTGGACTATTCAGCATTGATCTGCGCGGGCGTAGATATACATACTTTGATACTTGCCTATGTACAGTACGTATGAGATGGCGAGTAATGGCGTGTATGATTGTATGTATACATCGTGTACCTCATACTGTATTTGACACGTAAGGTTCATACATGCATGCATGGTGCAAAATTACATGGTTCCAAAACAAAAATCTTGCAACATGTTGCTACATCAGGGGGATGCACATATAGCAAACGCCCGTGCTTGTACTTCGCACAATTAACTAACTTTTCTAGCTAGCGTAGCCTAGCTAGCCTCATGCACAATTCATGTAGTATCTTTTTTATTTTCTTCCTAAATGGCACTTAAAGTTTTAAACTGCCATTCAGCCTAATTGTGCCGGCCCCTTCAAATAATTTTCAGCCACACATTGTCCTTTCCAGAAAAGTCATGGTTCAGACGTTCTGAAAATCTAAGCGGCTCACAAATTTCAGGAAACACCATACATTTTGGCTTATCCGAGTCTGAAAAACACAAGAATTTCTAAATTATTTGGAATAACCCATTTGATTTGCCGTTTTCGGTCTCAGAAACTCTCTTAGCCTCAGGGCATTGCTAATAGAAAAGGCTGCATCTGGCTGTAGAGAACTGAAGCTTGGCATTGGATCGCGGTACAGCGTACGTACACAAGTCATCGATTCCTGCATGCGTATGAGTGTAAAATGAACCGGGTTCTTTTATTTTGTTTTACTAGAAGGTCGTGTGACTGTGACAGACATCGACCTGCTGTGGATCAAGAGGTACTAGTGACCAATGAAGAGCACCAAGTTATGTTCGGCAGTAGGCGGCCAGGGGTCCAGGGTTGTGTTTGCATCTTGCATGGACCGCTAGACGTACGGGACCAGGAACCATGAACTTGTGTCGGCATGGTGGACTCGATCGATCGGTGTCCCCGAGAGCGAGACGCCTTGCCGCCATGGCATTCTCCATGCGTACGTGCGTGTATGCATGCATACGTACGTGGTCCTCATCCAAACGTACGTACTGCCTCCATTTTTAAATATAAGATCTTTTAGCCCTTTTCTACATTCAAATGTATCTACGTGTATTTCAGATATGTTCTAGTGTTCATATTCACTCATTTAGACCGTATCTAGATAACATGTATAATAGTTAAAACATCTTATATTTAAAAACGGAGAGATATGTGCCAACCGAGACTAAGTCAGTCCTGTCGGGCAGGCCAAGGAAAGATAAACCGCTCCGCTAAGACACGTCCTCGATCACATATGCTTTCATGCATGCAACTCCTTAGAATTAAAGTTGCAAGGCGGCACCCGAACCCGGCCCCCTTCGTCTCGACTAGCTAGAAAAATCGGTTCTAGCTGATTATAGCAAGTTAGTTCGATTTAATCTGACTTTGCATTTCTGCAGCACTCCGCTTTGGAACCCTGCTTCAAATTTACCTGGCACTTCTTCGTAGACTACGGTCCATCCTACGAATATTTATCCGCGAAAGTGAAGGGGAATCCATTTTGAGTCATCGGACTAAATGCTCCTATTATGAAAAACACGTTTATGTAAAAAAAAAGGTCCATAAAACTAGGTGTATATCCGGACATTTTATGTTGGCACACAAAATTTCACAAAAGATAGACATTTTTTGTGCATGTGTAAAAACACAAAAAAATATCTCTTAAAGTGGCATATTGGAGTACTGAATTTGTCTTTTTACTAAGAGGAGAAAAAGTATTATTTTTAAAGCAATTTTGTGTGCCAACATAAAACGTCTTAAGGTACGCCCCGAATTTTTATTTATGGATTTTCAATTTTTAAATGATTTTAAAATGCATTTTTTTATAATGGGATAAGGTAATCCTGTGAGTCAAAACACCACATCCGAAAAGTTAAGTTGTATACTCCAGGAGTATATGTATATGCCTAAACGTCAATATATCTATATGGACCCACTCACAAGATCACTAGTGTAGCGGATGCACACCCATGGGATGATAGGAACCTTTTTCTGCATAGAACTGCAATGCATGTCTCCTTGTCACATTGCCAGATCTCTGAGCTCGATCTGCACTACAAACGTGCGGTCATGCAGTATCCTAGCCACCGAGTAATCATGCATATAACAAGACAAACATTTCAAATACTCAATTATTGTTTTTTTTACTTGAATACTCAATTATTGTCCACGTACAGGAGTTGGCGCCAAAACCATGCATATTGAGTCTCATCAAAGTCCGGCTACTATTGGCTTCGTACTGCATAGCAATAGTAGCAGGGGGTATACTATGCCTCCCGCTTTTCAAATTACGAGCTAAAGATCATTGTGTGGCCCAACTCATGGTCGACATGTGAATTGGCATGTCAATTCATGTGTAGCAAACTAGCAATGCACCCACACACCACCTGTTCCCAAACATGGCCAATTGTGTCACCGCTTTATAATGTGAGACCTTCCTAGGTTTTCTTTTTCTCACATGCCAATGTAGTCCACACACACATACATAGGACTGTAGCTCCGAAAACTGTTAGATGTGTCTATGTACTTGCACCGCGATCACGTGCGACAAGCAATTCCATGTTAGACTGTCTGGAACGGCATTGATATCCGTACAATAGGGTAACTGTGTCGACAGACGACAAGCAGCTAAGATGTGTGGCTATATAAGCTACATGTGTTGTTCCCTTTGTCGCGAAAAAGATGGTAGATACAAACAAAAGAGAAATTAATATTCCGATTCTAGGGTTTGGAACATACCGAGCCAAGAAGTAGTTAGCGGGAGTTGGGACGTGGGCTTCGTCGACATTGATGCTGGAGAGCGTGCTAGAGTAGCTATCTGAGTTGTGGCTTGATGTGTCGGCCGAAAGGTTGTGTTAAAAGATTTCCCATGTTATTTTTTAAAGTCGCAGGCGTTTCACCGAACCTTTTCCAGTGTGGGTGGTTTTGTTTGTGACTATAGATTTACCAAAGAGACTCTAATGCGAATTAATGTAACAAGATATGTCTTTTACATTGTTTCATTTCAAGTTAATGGAACCGGGGTAGAGCCCCAATTGTGTTTTTTTCAAAAAAGAGATTTTAGTATCTTTTTGGCAACAATGCGAGCCCTAGCTGCACCATGGTCGCTCCACCTACGAAATATGGCCAAATACATTGTCACCGTGACATAGTTGTCACCAAAAGCAGATCAATAGTTCCATGGTGCACCCCCACACGATGTGCATTCCCTTGGTCCACTTTGTCACCGTGTGTCTCAGTTTTTCACCTCCAGTTGTCTCCACCAGTCTTGCATGGTAAAAGAGGCAACGAGTGGGCTTTGGTGGAGTATATTTTTTGCCAATCCTGGAGAAGCAGCGGTAACTAGCAATAACCAACCAACCTAGTGAGCCCAGCCAGAATGATTGATGTGTTTCAACAGTACCTTCTCCTCCTCCTCTCGAAACCTGCGGAATCTCTCAATCCTGTTTGACAGGATGAACAGACACGCCCTCCTCCGCCCTGTTCATCCTGCTGCGATGGTCTCGTCCATCGTCTTTCTCCCTACGCTCTCGTGCATATGTCAGCTTTACCACATGCAACGGCCTTACCCAGGTAAAATAAATTATTGCGTACGCACCTCACATCATGCATCATCATCAGCACTGATTTCTCTCCCCCCCCCCCCCCCACATATATTTTTTTTTCTGAAAACTTGACTGCGCCCTGTATATTTGAAGCTGATATAAAGATAATAACATGGTGGTTCCTTCTTCCTTGAGAAAGACATGGTCATGCCACAGGAAGAGCTGTCCGAGCCCCCACGACCCAAGGCCCCTGCAGGCTTTATATTGTTGAAATTGGAGGACCATCGCAATCCACAAGTGATACGCATCAGCAGCGTAAACATTGGACGGACCATCCCGAACTGGCGCTGGTGCTTGGGAGCAGCGCGCGGCCATGTCTCCCCTTGCCGTTGCGGTGCCCACGCACGAATCACACGAAATAACGTGATTTCATGCAGAATCGGCACGGATCACGCATAGTTTGTTTGGTTGCCTGTTCTTCACTTCGTCGCGGCCATGGAAACCAAGGTGACGGTGCTGAGAGAGAAGGGCCCAATGATGGAGACGAGGAAAGCTAGGGGAACGGACGAGAAGCCGGGGCCCACTGGGCGCAAGGGTCCCCACATGGGCTTTCCCGCGCTGGAGGCTGCAGGGGAACGGGGGGCAGCGCCCATCGCAGGTCCAGGCCCAGCATTCAGGTCTCATCGCAACCCCACGGCTCCATCATTGTACCATCGCTTTGACCGCTGGTCTCCCTTCCTCCAGTCCACCACCATCACTCCTGCAGAATAAATCACGGAATTCAAATGGAAGAAGAAAGGAGAAGTTCTTCACTCCACGAGAAATGAAAAAAAACGGTCGAACGGGACAGGAGACACCAACCGAGTTGAAAGAGGGCTGAAACACGCGTTAAGTACGCATGGGGAGTACTACATTCGCCAGAACCAGAATGAAACTCAAAGGAATTGACAGGACCCGCACGAATGGTGGAGCTTGCGGTTTAATTTGATGCATGAACGACCGTAAAAATCATCCGCCCCTAATGAATGGTCATGATGAGCGTTTTGTTACGGTTTCTTAAAAGGTCTCAACAGAAATTCTTGTTTAATTTTGCTACATTGTGATCTTGGACGTTTGAATTAAGAAAAAAGGGAAAGATATCTATAAGGCCTTTGATTCACTGGTTGACTATCCTGAGGTGAATCCGGTGAAGCAGAACTAGCTGCCATTGTATTGATTGGTGCCATTTCTTCTCTTGGAGGCAGGCCAAAAATTAGGATACATTCTAGAAAAATAAAACTTTCCTTGAAGAGAAGCAAATGAAACGCTTTCATAAAAATTCTCGTAGAATCTTGAATGAAGTTTTTATTCTGTGCATGCCAGATCATGAATTAGTAACTCCATCCAATCCCCGAAAAGTTCAGATTATTTCGATTTTTGGAATGGGGGCGCTCTCTCCTCTCCATGGCGGACGTGCCTGCTCTGGAGTCCACCCACACCACATTACTACGCCTTTTATTTCCTCCAGGACATTGCCCGATAGTCTTCTTCAAGGATGAAATGACCTCGAAGCAGTCCGAAGCGATGATACATTTGTCACGGCCGCCAGTGCCAGAGCCTCTCGGAAGGCTACCGCCTCAGCAGTTGCTAAGTCAGCCATACCTGGGCAAACAAGGGCTGCAGGTACGCCTGCAAATTGCTGCAACGATCCCTTTGTTCTCTGATCTCGAGACGGTGGCATCCACGTTGGCCTTCATCGAAATTGGAGGGAGGGATCCATGTCGCCGCAGGTTGTCGAGGAGGTTGAGCCTCTCTCCTTGGAATCACCATTGCGTGAGGAACATTCAAATCTTCCAAGAACTTGCCAATAAACTTGAAGGAGGTAGATGCGTTGAAGGATCTTTTCATGAATTGCTTTCCGCCTGGCCAACCAGATAGCCCGCAACTCTACGACAGTCTTTCTAAATTGATCATGCTTTAACGACTCAATCAAGATTATCGCAAAAAAGACTCAATCAAGAAAAATATCCAGTCCTTCGCATTTCTGCACTGATTAATTGAGAAATGCTCAGCAATTTCTTCATCAAGAAGAGCCCAAACACTCCGGGCCATTGTACAGTCCAATATATAAGGAGTGTCTCCAATCATCATCTGCGGCTGACAAAAGAAGCATGCATGCGTAGTGACCATGTTGCGATGGTGTCTTACGGAACCAGCAGGCAGTGATTAATGAGTCAATCTCCTTAAGAATACCCAAACCACGCTTGGAACCTTCACTTTCCACAGCTTGCTCCAATTTTTCTGTTCAGTCATTGACGAAGAACTAGAATGTCTCCCTTCCAACCAATCATCTCGGGTTTTCTTAGTGGTTAGTGCACACCAACAGCATGTAAGCTGACCTGACCGTTAACATTCCTGATTTTTTCAAAATGCCAAGCCCAAAAGTCTTCCTGTGGAGCGGTGCACAGGGGTATAGATTTTATTAACTCGACGTCCATGCGTAGAAAATGGTGTTGAAGGACCTTTAAGTGCCAGGTTGTAGATACATGGTTGATCAGTTCCGCAACAAGGACTAGAGACTGGCTTGCTAACGCCACAACCGGCAGCAGTCTACTGCTTCTTGGAAGTAAATTTTCTTGCCATATTCTAGTGGTATGTCCATCTCTAATCCTCTAATTAATCCCAGCCTCAAAGCATTTTTTCCTTCCAAAATTGCTCTCCAGATTTGACTTGGCCAATTGCCCAGAGTGGCTTGCATTAGATCGCCACGTGGGAAGTAGACTGCTTACAGGATTCTCGCGCTAAGAGAAAATAAATAAACGCTTGAGAATTTTGGTTCCCAAATTACAGGTTATGGGCCAAGTAACACAACTTGGACCAACCAATCCTTTTCAGGTAGGCGCACCGAAATCCAGAAGATCTGTTCGAGCTGTACCTGTACAAGCGAGCTCATACACTTCCCATTTCCCAGCTTATGACACACGACTTCTACCCCACGACCAGAATCGACAAATTACAAAGATGGACCCAACAAATTAAGGTGTCTATACCGCAAGGATTTACGGCTCCATTCTTATCCACAAGGAAATTCCACAATCTGTCAACTTAACGTCAGCAGCCTGCTGCAAGCTTCATGATGCAGAATACGGAGCGGCGCCAAGGAATTCTTCAAGCGCTGCCAAGTGATGTCTCAGGAAGGTGTACACTGACTCTGTGCTCACCGCCACTATCCGAGCGACCATGCCGGTTCCCTGCGGTAATAAAAAAAAGATGTTGCCACAAGTTCTGTGAGAAGTGTGCAGCAATTAGCTGTGGCTGTAGTACCAGGGGAAGGAGTGGCAACTAACCGTGCGACTGAATGGACTGCAAGAAGCAATGAGTGGGGGTCGTTGGGGGTGTAGGGGTTGTGGCCTTGCAGTGTAGCGGCCTCCACCGGAGGTGGGAGGACGCAACTGGACAGACATCATGTTCTTCACTTCATCTTGCATCTGATCTTGTATGTGCTTCAACTTCGGCCTGCAAAGGGGATCGTCAACATGGTTCAGATTCAGGCAGCCATGCTTCTAGTAGACACATCTACGGTACTAGACAACCTTACCAAAAAAACGACTGGTAAAAGGATCTATCGTACTTTGTACCATCAAGTTCTCTGCTAAACCACAATGGTAACTGGGGAAAAGTAGTGCTACTTGACTGAACAATTTGCTCAGAATTGGTATAGACAAATGCTTTTCAGTGCAGCCCTGCAACTAATTCTTGATTCATAGTTTATTAAAACTTATTAAGCAGTGCATAGGCAGTATCCTCAGTGCAATATCTGCAAACGTTGAAAATATAGGTAGTGCTATAAGAACTTACCCCAATAACACAACCATTGCAACGACATTGTATTCCTGCATGCGCTCAGCAATACTACAATTCGAGCCTTGTTCCAATAGAACCTGTCCAGACATACAAAGGTTCACATGGCATAACTTTAAACATAAGTAATGGCGCCAATGAGATGAATCGGCTTAATCAGGCACATCCTAGGAGAAGGGCGTAAGTATTTACGGAGTCAATAAAGAGAGGCTGATCTTCTTCCGAAAGAATATGGTTGATGCTCTTGTAGGAGTTGAAGTCCCATATTTCTCCACTTTCATACCGGCCACTTGTAAACCAGTCTACAAGGACCAAGTTTGAACTGCCGGAAACATGGAACACTTGCTTCTGGTAGTATCGTGCTGTTGAGAAGCAGGTTACTGGATCTGGAATAACTGCAAAGAGTGCATCCTTTCCAACTGTTGCCTACTGCATATAACAAATCATTGTTATCTCCTACTTCCTCTGTATCGTTTTATAAGACGTTTAGATAGCCTAAACAACCTTCACATAACGTCTTATATATTGTTACGGAGGGAGTAACAGTTAAAGTACCCATCTTAGAAACCAAGGGCCAGAGCCCAAAGATGATCAATTTCCTTTGAAGAAGCATTACCTCGAGAACCTGCTCGGAACATTTTAAACCCACAGCCTTGTAAACCTGCACATGTCCTTAGAGCAAGTCTAATAAGGTACAGTCAGCCGGCTATAAGGATTTAAATAATATATTTATGCTTACATGGAAGAGAGAGAAGAGGAGAGAGAAGTGAAGCGGGCTCTCATGCAATAGCCAGCTGTAGCACGTGCTCCTAGGCATTATGTGAGAGTGTAAGGTGGGCCATATGTTGATAAAGTAGTACATTCATATAGCCAACTATTATACATGATGGCTATAAGCTGACTATAGGTGATGTGGCAATGGCTTATAGCCAACAGCGGGCTCTATTATTAACCTTGCTCTTAGCTATCAGAAAACATGCAGAGACTTCCTAGAACATAGCTTTTACAGTCACCACTTTGGTGATTGAGCATACATTGACCACAAAATTATTCGAACAACATTGTCGCCTAGCTAGTTTCTCTTTGCTTCGGTCAAAAAAAGGTTCATGGTAGAAAGAGAAAACTATTTGAAAACCCACATTTGGCTGCAGCTCCTAAGTTGGAGAAAAAAGGGTATCTGGCTGTGCTGTATCTAGTACCTAGCTTGACATGCTCAACATCGTGGTAACGAGATGTACTACCGTTAATATAGGAAAATGCAACCCAAGTGTGGCCACGGCAATCATACTTCTACTAGACAGAGTCTTAATGCCACGAAGCTACACATATTTTGAAGTGTATAGTCAGACAGCGTCGACTGACCGGCGAATCTACCGAGTGTTGAGTCCAATTGACTCCAGAAGCTTAACAAGTAGAATCACCTTGGTGGAGGCCTGCGTCGTCATCGCCGCCGTGCAGCCGTCGCCGACGCTCACCGAGCAGGAGATCCTATCCCCCTGCACAACACAACGCAACGAACTATCAGGGAAGACCCAGCCCTTCGCTTCCCTCCAGGCTGCAGGCACCACCGAGGGAAAGCCGGTCGAAGGGGATGAGAGTACATAAGGCTCACGGAGACGATGCCGCCGCCGTAGGTGAGGGCGTAGAGCCAGGCGGCGCCGGAGGAGGAGGCGCCCACCTGTCGTTCGTGGAGAGCTCGGTCAGGCGAAGCCAATCTAGCTAGTTCATCTCTGCGCGCACGGGCACGGGAAGATACGCTACGCACCTTGGAGGGGACGATGATCTTGAGCGGGTACTTCGCGAAGCACCGGGTGACCGCCGACCTCCCCCTCACCTTCTCCACCCGCACCACGCCGGTCGCCGTCGGCATCGCCGGCTCTCCGTCGGCGACCGCGTCCAGTTCCATTCCCCCACGGAGAGCCAGACAAGTCAACTCGGCCACTTTCCAGGCCGCGAAAAAAAGGAAAAACTGATGGAACTTTGGGCGGAGTTGAAACCCGTAGGCACAACATGCGTTTGCACACATGGGCTTGGTTGAAGCAGGCCGTCAAGGAGCTCGGCTGGAATGAAGCTACACCTTGGCATTTCCTAGGGGCCTGCTACGCGCCGGCCGGCTGATTGGATCAACCAATCGGCCCAGAAGGAGCCGTCCAATAAAACATTTGGCAGCAACACACGCTGCATATTCTCAAAAAAAAAAAAAAAACAACACACGCTGCAAAAAAAAAAACGCAATCCCCCTCTCGTAGCGACGGTGCTGCTCCCTTTCCGGCAAGAGCGGTGCTCACAAGTGACTCGACGTTCCAACATCGGTCGGCAAGGTTCGCTGCAACGCCTTCCCCATTGCAGCAACGCTACAACACCTCTACGCTGGCAGCACCGTGCCTCAATGCTGGTGTGTGTTTCTCCATCATCTCCATTCCAAGTATTACAGCTGTTCTTTCGCAACTTTGTCGTCCACCTCTCACAACACCTCTTACCACATATGAAGCTCTATCGCCCACCGCTCACAACATCGGCGCCTGCTTATCGCACCACCTTGAGTCATCTCCTTCACCGTCGAGAGGGGTCAAATGCGACGGTATGTCAACTTGGTGCTCGAAGTATCGCATTGCGGGGATTCGAGATGGGGAACAAATGGACCGTGGCGAAGATAATCTACGTACTTTGTACCCCCACGACACGTGGGTGGGATGGGGCCAACACGGTGGACTGAGATTTCTGTGGTGATACTCGAATGCGATCGGCCGTGTGTCCATTCTAAAAAAACATCTTCGGACTTTTGTTTTCAACCAATGAAAGTAGGTAATATTCTAAAAAAGGGGAAATGTGTAATGTTACCTAGAAAGGGAAGATCATATTAACTTAAAAATCTAAAAAAATCTATGCTCAGAATTGAATGTTGACTAGTTTACTATCGAGCGAACACATTGTTAGTTTGAGGGAAAATGAGTATACATCACACCACACCACGTTATGAGAAAGTACACAACAGTAGAAAAATACAATAAACAACAAGCAATAGGCGGAGCACACAAAATAATTAAGAAAGTGAACAACACAACCATGAGTGAATCAGAATTGAAAATTGTACGACATGAATAGGTGGGAAAGTATACATAACTGAGAGAAGACACAATGAAATAATGCAAAACAAACTCGTATGAAGATACAATATACAATATAAAAACGAGTTACACAACTGAGATAAAATAATACAACTTATTGTAAAAACTTAATAAATATCATGGTAGCAAAAAGGAAAATTAATGTGCATCAATATAAAAAATATAGTTGAAAATAAATATTAGAACAAACATCAATGATAACAATTTACTTAGCATGAAGAACGATTCGAGTGCGGTGAAAGCAACTCGGCGATTCAGAGTATTTTCATTTAAGTTGTGGAGATTCAAATCCTTTAATATCTTAGATGGGTGTTTCATTTGCAGAAATCAGTTATGTTGGATGTTTCATAAGAAGCTCTTTGTCCTTGGTTTTTAAAAATCGAACATCCACTTAGACCTGTTGGTAAGAACAATTGCCTTTCTTATATGTCCAATCAAATAAACATTGGCATGTACAAAATCTTTTGTTGGACAGAGGTGGAGTACTGGAGTTCCTCGTATTTGTACTGTGTTAGTGGTCTAGTGGAGCACCCACCCGACTTGATCTGTGCGGTGTCGTGCCACCACCGGCGGTGCCGTGCCACGTTCCGTGGTCGGCGGGCAACCGGCGGCTCTCCGACCGACCACGCCACCGCCCCTCCGATCCGACGGACGCCGCACGGTCTGACGATCTTAACCAGCCGGCGATCTCAGTCAGACGGCGCGCAGAGAGCAGCAGCAGTGGACTGCTGCGCTACCGGACGAGGCACCTTATCTATCTTTTTTGACTCCACCACGAGGTCCACGACGACGCTAGCCTCCGTCGAACCGTCGCCGACTGCCATGGCCACGAGCGCGGCCACCGCCGCCACGCTCCTCCCGAGGCCCAGCACCGGCGCGCACCGCCTCGCCTCCTCCTCCTCCTCCTCCTCCTCCTCCTCGGCAGCTCACGGGAGGAGCCGCTTCCTCCCCATCAGGTACGGAAGCCATCCCCCAGCTCTCCCCTTGCTCGGCTCCGGCCGTGGCGCCGGTGCCCACTAGGCGTTCGATCGGTTGCCCCTGCGCCACCTGCCCTGCTAGAACAGCGTCAATTTTTAGTTGATTGTTTGAAGGAACTGCCAGTTTCACTCCGTAGCTGCTCACGACGGGCAGGCAGCTTCCTTAACTCTACCCATTCTTCCTTCTACTCCGTACTTAGTAGTGGCCTAACAACTCTCTGTTGGTTGATACATTGATAAGATATAATGCTTGCTGTTTGTGGTTTCCTTTATTGCTCCAATTGTGAAACATAGTAGTGTTGGTGCCTGTTAAATTACCAGGTTTTAGTTTTTTTCAGAGTATAATCAGTGCTTACCCTTTATTACTGATGTTTATGCAGATGCCAATCACCCGGCGTCGACAAAACCAAGACAAAGAGGAACTTGTTCGACAATGCCAGCAACCTTCTCACCAATTTGCTCGCTGGCGGCAACCTCAAGAATATGCCGGTTGCCGAGGGTGCTGTCACTGATCTATTCGACCGGCCCCTTTTCTATTCGCTCTATGATTGGTTCCTGGAGGTACTTATCCCGCTCCCTGTTTTGTGTTACTATTTTTGCTGCAGTGCTTTGTTCTTCTTGCTGAAAATATGTATTAGTTGCATGCTGTGAATATTAGATACATGTCTGTGCATGATATTCAAATGAAAAATATATATTTGTTTTCATATTCAACTGGAAAGAGGGAACATGGCATAATTGATAATTCAAAAAAATTAGTAATCTTGACCATATGACCCCCTGAATGGTATTGTCTCATTGCCATTGTTATCGCCGTATTCAAGCCTTATGTGCTTGAATCGTGTTATAGATCCCCCCTCCAACTCTCCTTCCAATCATACTCAGAAAATAGCAGAAAAAAATAGCAAGCTAAACCTCTCTTATTACATCTCAGTCTGGGCTTGAAAATTTGCATTGACATAATTTAAGGGGGGCTTGATCAACATTAAAATAAACTTCTTTATTTGGTAGTATATCTTAGGCATCAGGCAAATCGTAGAACTGGAGACCTCTCACAACACCACTTAGAAATGCTGTACTTGCATATAAAAGTGAAATTATACCTTTATGAGGTGCATGCCAAGATAAAAAAAAAGGAAGTAGCAGCAGCATAACAAGGTGTTATGCTAATAGTTTATGCATGTTCTTTTTGTTCCAGCTGTGCTGCTGTGATATGAAAGAATTTTTGTTTGACGGTAACTTCCTTGGGATTAGGTTCTTAAATCTACAGTAACCATGAGGAGAACTCATGGTATGCTAACGTATCTTGTTATCTTGCAGCATGGTTCTGTCTACAAACTTGCTTTTGGACCCAAAGCATTTGTTGTTGTCTCTGATCCAATTGTTGCTAGATACATCCTCCGGGAAAATGCTTTCTCTTATGATAAGGTATGTCTTCTAATTCATGAATGCATGTAAATGAATACACCGAACATCTGACACTGTAGACAAGCTCCGGCTATAATGGTTGGCACCTCATTTGTAGCATACGTTGCTTCCCACGACCAAACTGCGCACTTAACAATAATAAATACACTTCAGGATTAACTGATGGATTAGTTTGGTAATTTATTTCTTACATACTTTTCTACTTGAAATCAGGGAGTTCTGGCTGAAATTCTTGAACCAATAATGGGGAAGGGTCTTATACCTGCAGACCTTGATACCTGGAAGCAAAGGAGAAAAGGTTAGAAAGGCCGGATTTTGAATCATACTTGCATACTTGTAAGTCTTCCTTGTCTGCAGTCATACTTCATGTTTCTGTACACTAGTCTAAGGTGCTGTTACTCAGTAGAAGAAGATTGCCATTGTCCAGCCATATGAATTCATTGTGATATATTCATATTTTTGTCCGACCTGGCTATAAAAGGTAAACTTGTTTTGGAAGAAATCAAGGTTAACTGTAAATGCTTCGTGATAATCTCCGTTCGTTCTAAGTGGCCCTAGGGCTTACTTGGATTGTTAAACCAACTAGCATTTTTAATGAATATCTTTTAATACTGTCATTAGCAGCTACCTTCATGGTGAAATTGTCAAGCTAATGTGAACCTCATGCTTGAATTCACAAACATTCTTCTGATGCTGCACCTTGTCCATTCTGGGTGTTCTGCAGTTATAACTCCTGGGTTCCATGCCTTATTCATAGAAGCTATGGTGAGAGTGTTTACCAAATGTTCAGAGAGAACAATATTGAAACTTGAAGAACTTGTTGAAAAGGGAGACGATACTGACAAATCTACAATAGTGAACCTCGAAGAAGAATTCTCCAATTTGGCTCTTGACATTATTGGCTTGGGAGTGTTCAATTTTGATTTCGATTCGGTTAATAAAGAATCTCCTGTAATCAAGGTTGGTGTAAAAGCAGTATGTAGTTATACTATCTGATGACCATTTGTTCCTCGGAAGTGCATGCATGGTCTGGTTTTTAAAATTAAGTAAAAGTACAGAAGATTACCTATATCGCATGTTTATGATGAGTAAACATGACTGCTGCTTTTCTGCTAATTTTGTCGAACCTTCTTTTGGGGGTTTTCAACTTCTGTTGTGCAGGCAGTATATGGAACTCTTTTTGAAGCTGAGCATCGATCCACCTTTTATATCCCTTACTGGAATCTTCCTTTAACTCAATGGATAGTACCAAGACAGCGGAAGTTCCGCAGTGACCTTAAGGTTATCAATGATTGTCTTGACAATCTTATTAAAAATGCAAAAGAAACGAGACAGGTTTGTGCCAACGTAAAATTTAGTCATACATGGTGCCCTTTTCTTGAACTTGTAGTAGTTTTGACATCGCTTAATATAGGAAGCTGATGTGGAAAAACTCCAGCAGAGAGACTACTCATCACTGAAGGTTGGCTTTTATCACTCCTTATTTTCTTGGTTCATACTGCTATTGCAAGTTTGCTTTCTGAAACATCTATATATGATCTGGTAGTTCGTGATGTTGCCATTATATTTGTAGGATGCTAGCTTGCTGAGGTTCCTTGTTGACATGAGGGGAGCTGATGTTGATGATCGCCAGGTAAATCTCCCTTGTGATGTTTAATTTTGTAAGAATGGAACATCAATAACTTGCGTACTGTACAATTTATTTGTTCCAGCACAGGGAGGGTTTAATATTTTCTATATGCCCTTTCATATTTTTTCACATTTGTATTTTTACTTGAATCAGGCAAAGAAGTTGACTATTTTTTTTGTTTGTGATAGCTTCGAGATGATCTTATGACAATGCTTATCGCTGGACATGAAACAACTGCGGCTGTTTTGACATGGTCTATATTTTTACTGGCCCAGGTACACAAATGTTTTCACTGAACAGATAATAAATTTAAATTGCCTACTTGTGACTTTAAACATATAATATGATTGATTGTATTTTTATACAGAACCCCACCATGATGAGAAAAGCCCAGGCAGAGATTGATGCTGTCCTCAATGATGGGCCAATTACAGCTGACAAGCTCAAGAAATTGGAGTATGTTACTTATGTTATCATTTCTTGTGAATTGAGCTATGTTTGATTCTTCTATACACTACTCCCTCCTTCCACTTATGTAAGATCCCCATGAATTTCGAGCCTAATTGTGACCATGAATTTGACAAAAAAAGTTATATGCTACAAAAATCATTGGGTTCATATTCGAAAAAAAATCTAGTGGTATATTGTGACAAATAACTCATATTTTGTCAGTCAAATGCATGGTCAATGTTAGGCTCAAAATTCGAGGGGGATTTATATATTTCAAAGGAGGGACTATTTTCTGGGGTTTCTTAGAAATCTAAAATTTCCATCATATATTCGAATTGGCATATCATATGCTTGCAAAATCACCTGCTTTTACTAACTTCCCATGTTGTGTTAGAAAACTGTTACTATAGTAATGCTTCATAAACGCTTTAGATTTCACATACTGCTTCATGTTGTGCTGTAGGTACATAAGATTGATCATTGTTGAATCTCTTCGCTTGTATCCTCAACCACCTTTGTTAATCAGGCGTGCTCTCCGTCCAGATAAATTGCCAGGTGAGAGTTGGTACAAGGTTACTTATTAGTTATTAGGAAGACATGTGCCAGATATCAAAGGGCACGTAATGTGGTACTGGCAGTGCCATTTTGCAGAACATGAATTCATATAAATTAAACTCCAGTCATTTTTTCAGTAAAGGAAGCCAAAACACCATATGACATCAAATTCATGACATAAACATAACTGTTTTTTTCAAGTTACCATGCTGAAACATTTTCTATTCAACAGTTGCATTCTAAGTCGCGACTTCTGAAATGTATTTACACATATTAATAGGCGGGTACAATGGAGCAAAAGAGGGATACGAAATACCAGCTGGAATTTAAGCTGGTTGTTTCTTCCAGATATTCGTAGTATTGGTACCAATATAAATTACCTTCCTGATAAGTTTGCTATAGGTTAACTGATCTGTGGAACATAAAGGGCTTAGAAGTTTTTCTTATTGAAAATTACTGGCACTGCAGATATATAATCTTCATAGATCTCCGTACTTCTGGGATAAACCAAATGAGTTTGAACCAGAGAGGTTTACAGTTAAGAAGATGGATGAGAACATAGAAGGGTGGGCTGGGTTTGATCCTGACCGGAGTCCTGGCGCGATGTATCCCAACGAGGTATGTCTCAACACTAGTCTCGTCATTCTCACCTCTACTCACTAGACCTCTTTCTATACAAAAGTTAAGACCTTATCAAACTCCGTTTACCAGATTATAGCAGACTTTGCTTTTCTCCCCTTCGGTGGAGGGCCCCGCAAGTGCGTGGGAGACCAATTCGCTCTCCTCGAGTCGACAGTGACCTTGGCCCTGCTACTGCAGAAGTTTGACGTAGAATTGCGAGGATCGGCCGATGAAGTAGAGATGGTGACGGGTGCGACGATTCACACAAAGAACGGGTTGTGGTGCAGGCTGAGGAAAAGGACTTGATCGATCAGGCATAACTTTGCACCAAAAGCTTCGCTTATTGTTGACTTCTCACGTCATATGCACGCTTTAGCCGGGGTAAAGCAGGCTTCATGTACATGATAGCATCTCCTTGGAGCTTTAGGTGCATCAATTCTATGCACCACCATCATCTGAAACATATGGCTGCAACTGCTGGGTGCTCCTGGCTGCATGCATGCATCTTAACAGAACTACTGTGCACTCCATGCCAAGCTGACCAGATTATTGTGATGGTGAAGGTCACTGTATCTCTCGCCTAGGTGTCCGGTTTCTTGTGAACTCAGATAACCTGATGCGTGCTGTGGCGACGTGCCATTGGGTACTTGTTAGCATGGAAGCAAAGGTAGGTTTCAGTCATGTTGTTGTGCCGTGTCGCGGTGGGATGCATGCTGTGCAGGAAACAAGAAGCCCACCGAATTGAATTCAAAAATGGATGCCGATAGCGATGGCGGGCAAGTGAGGTACTCAATACTTTTCATCCGTGGATGCCATGATGCTTTGTACTAGTCCATATTTAAATTCATTGTGAACTGTGTGGTTCTTGTGATGTCGAAAAATCTTTGTGGTTGAGAGTGCAACATTTTGATGTTTATGTTGCTTTAGCTGGAGCCAGAACAGCACGTTTCTGCGACCTTATGTGGTCAGCCAATTCGCTGTCGCACGAGCTGTATGCATGGTAATCAAATCTTCTCTGACAGCGAAAGCCTAATTCACCCATGTTCCTGTTTCTTTCTTGAATTACCCTCACTCTCTACTTCGTATGACTGCAACTCTATCTGTCAAAAGAATCCATTTCTAAAAAATCTGTCAAAAGAATCGAGGGGATGGCTTTTTATACGTATAGAGTTATATTTCCTGACGAATGTACTAGCAACAAATCAGGATTTGTTTTTTTTTTTCATACGCAAAAAAAGGAATCCGGATTTTTTTTCCCCATCTTTGTGCAGGTGTTACGTTCCAGGTTTCAGTTTAAGGGCTGATTCGGGTTTCTTACTCGATTTTTGTAAAACATAGTTCAAGTGGCTTGAACCCTAGCGTGAGGTCAAGGTGCTCGCACATCATGGGATGCTTACACCCTAGCACTGCCGAAGTACGGATGGAGAACTCCGATCCAATATTAGTCATTAGGCGAAGTTTCGCTCCTTTGACCACGTATATGGATAATGACTTCTCCTGAGGTAAAAAATATCTGTCACCATTCGGAACATTCTCCGTTCCACAATGTTGGTCAAAAAGTTGAGTATTTTATTTCTTTTATTTTACAACACATTAAGGACTTGTTTGATTCGTACGATAGGAAAGACATAGGAATATGAAAAGTACAGAATGTTATGTCATGCACACTCCAATCCTATAGGATTTGGTTTGTATCAAAGTTTGTTTGATTCTATCAAAGGAATTGTAAAAGAGTTTGAAGTGGATGTTAGAATTTCTATATGGAAGTAGTATAAAGATTCATATGGATTTTTTCATAGGAACTAATCCTATGATCAGTTTACTAGCAAAAGGAAAAATTCTATGCGATAAAACAAGAATCTTATGAAGTTCTTTTGAATCAAACAAGCCCTAAATTGATACTTTTTATTTCTTTTATTTTACAGATAGTGTAGGAAAAAATGCTGATTATAGTTTATCCAAAAATGTACACCAGCCGTTTTTGGAAATTTTCCAAATCTGCAACATGTAGTTTTCGTCTACGGTCATTTTCGTATTTTTCTTCCTTTTGTTTGGGAGTAGTACTTTTTTTACTTTCACCGTTGCCATTGACCGTTTCTCCTATGCCGGTGTAAGGTTGAGACTTGAGCCTAGTTAAGGATCCTTGGACCTTCTTGAGGAACTGTGTAGACCGCTGGATCAACACAGTATACTAATACGGTCTACGTATATATAGTGGCGGAGACAGGGGGAGCACCATTGATTTGTTCCTTAAGAATATATGAACAGTGTAAATTTTGATTTGTTTACTTTTAACCGGCTCCCCTTAACACTGAAAATTAGTGATTTTTGCCTCTGCCCCTGTGTATATACTCAATCTCACATGTATGAATTATGTTGGAATTGTAGAAATGTCACAGATCAGTTTTCATCTGGTTTTCCATTAATTAATTGGGCAACTCTCTTGTTCTTAGTTAATAGATTGGGACAAAGCTTTTGCCCCTGTTCCATTTTTTTTAGAAATGCCGCAGAAGTACGACTAGAATTTTCAGCCGGACTCGGTCGCATCCTACGGTTGGCAGCCTCCCAACGTGTATCCTCAACGACCACTCTACCGGACCGGTCACTGAACCGGTGAGGTGGCTGGTTCACTGGTTCACCGGTCCAACCACTGGCTCAGCCGGTTCGATTGCCACAAAAAAATGGCAAATTTAACAAATAAGTAAGCTAATTTCGACAATATTCATCGCCAAATCATATATAAAGTAGTTACTTCGTTACCAGAGCATAAAAGAGTAGTAGCGCAAGTGGTAATGGGCCTTATTGGTGCCAGAGGTAGGTCTTGTGTTCGGAATCCTAGTGTTAAAACATTATTTTTATTTTATTTTTCTGGTTTTTTGACTGTCCAATCTTTTGCGCTTAAAAAACCGGATAGGGCCTCGGTTCCGGTTTTTTCCGGTCGGACCGCCGGTCCGGTCCGGTCCGGTTTTTAAAACTAGGCTCTACACCCTTGCCTGGATGCTCCAGCTAGCATCTTGGCTCTGGGCCTCTGGCAGACTAGATCGAGTAAAGAAATTGGGGGCAGTTAAACTAGCTAGTGAGCTATCTTGACCGGTTCCTGCTTCCTTCCTTCCCGCCAATCAAGGGCTGAAAGGTCAAGGTCTTGGTGGGGGGCCACCCCACACCAAATCCTAACCAAACCCTATCCTTGCACGATCCTTCGAATTTTTTCTTGCGTTTGTCCTAAACCCACATGTGGTAAAAACGGGTCATTTTCATCGAGAGAATGGAAAAGAGGCAAAAGATAGTGTGTGATTTTTGATCGAGCTTGACAGCTTTTGATGTTAGCAGAATAATATACTCCCACTTTGTACTAGATATGTGACAATTAATATAAATTAGGGGAGTACTTGATTGCTTGCAAAAGCGAAATCGTAATGATCTTGAATCATGTACTCCGGATTATCTGTGTTTCTTACTACTCCGGATTATATAGTACATATATAACTGGTATTGTTAGATTCATATGAAAAAAACGCTTAATGACGATATCAGTCTATAACAAATATGCATTACATATTGATTAATTCTTGTTCAAACGCAAATCTCGAAAAAATGTGCGCCTTATTTATTGGAATGGGTAGTACTACCTAATATATACTCCCTCCGTTCCTGTGAACAGGGCGTAAATTGTCTGGCTCGCCGATTAAGAAGAATCAATCGTGGGCAAATCTTTTCAAATGTACTCCTAATAAATATACTCCCTCCGTTCCTGTGAACAGGGCGTAAATTGTCTGGCTCGCCGATTAAGAAGAATCAATCGTGGGCAAATCTTTTCAAATGTACCCCTAATAAATCGTGAGCTGGTTGGTTGTTTCCTTGTTTATCTCTGCATGCAACGCACGCCTCCCTTCTTCTCTCTCCAACTTCACAATAACTACCGATTCCTCCGCATGCATGGCCAATAGCAAGGCTACAGTAATTGGTCATGTCTCGATTTTCTTGCTCATCTTCCGGCGTGTGCCATGCAAGGCCAATGGCCGGGCAACAAATAACTCCTCCATTTAAGTTGTTTAAGGTCGAAGGTCGAAGGGAGTATGATACTACTCTACGTTACTGTCTCAATAGTGGGTGATATGTGTAGTACTCCCTCCATCTAGTATTATAAGTCACTTCTCAACCTTCTCTACGACCAAGGCAACACGCTATTGGGTGAGGAATAGGAAATAAATTCGCTTTTGGTGCCCAATTTTGTGCTAAATTGATGCATGTATTAAATGTGGAATCCAAACGATTGGACGGGCAATTAATTTTTCGTGGGCCTGCTAGCCTTTCCCAAAGCAAAACGCCATATTAATTGCTAAATACGCCCTATGGAAAGAGAAAACCTGTTTTTGGAGAAGTGACTAATAATCCTAGATGGAGGGAGTATCATATAATCAATCATTTATTAGGTTATATACTCACTTTGTCTCGAAATCCGTTATGTTACGGTATCTACCTATGATACCACCATCACCTCTCTTCTCATTAAATACTTGCCACATCATCATTTTTACCTATGTAGCACTTATGTTACTATCTATGTTACTTCCACTATGACTAATACAACTCGATATCGTAATGAATTAAAGCTTGAACTTGAGTAGCGAGACTGTGAGAGTATAATCAAGTGTTTGAGATAGAACACTTATTAGTAGCAGATGGACATGATCTAGTAGCTAGGGATGTTAATTAACGGGAAACATGAGAGGTTGCGTGTTGCTGCAAGAAAAGAATATCGAGTCAACTATTTGACTCATGCCATCACGTCACCCCATACGTCGTCTCTCTCTATCTCCCTCTCTCTCTCTTACCGCATATATTTCCTAGCAACCAGGTTTAATTTTCTCCTATATTAGCTGAAACTATGTTGAACATTGTTTTGAAAGCATAAGAAAAACATATATTTTTCGAAACGGGGAAAGGATAAGAAACATATGCATGACCACATGTAATGTACATGTAAGATTATTCATATATGTTACCAACTCAAGATGTAAAGCACTAGGCAACCATATATGCTAGGGAGTCACGATCGCGTTGAACAATCGAAAGCACCAACCGGTCTAGTTTCCTTTGACCCTCAACTAGTCACAGCCGTGCAAACTTAGGCGATCAAAAAAGAATTGTGTCATGGCCTGTCGTTTTTTGGACACACCAAATCTTGTCGACCGGCCAAAGCAACCAACAATTCCCCTTTCCCAAGTAACAGCAAGCATGCTTCTATCTGCCAATATATATCTTGTTTTCTTTACACAAACAAAACATGGTTGGTTTGCACAAACAGCATGCATCAGCACCATCAACGACGTGCCTCCTCCTTTTTGATTTTTTTTGATGCCTCTGGATTGGTATTGTGCCTCCTCCTTGTATTGTGTCTCTCACAAAATGCTATTTTGGACAAGGCTACACATGAAACCATATATTAAAATTTAACTAGAATCCTATTTTCCTAAAAAAATACATAAACGTGCATTTAATGTTGTACAATATGCATAGGCTAATATTAGATGACAAAGATGTATCGACAAGGAATATATATACACACACACGACTAAAACGAGAATACCATGCGCATCTTCGAAATAATCCTAGGTTGCTTATCGACCCAACAACAACAATACCACACACAAATAACCGAAGCTCCTAAGGAACAGAAATAATTAAGGTGCCAGTGGTTGAGGTAGTCAAGGAAAAGGTGTGGCATCGACAACTGAAGATGAAGCGTCTCGGAAGAGCACTTACCCGATTCTTATTGATTGACCTAATGAATTTATGCACTAGCAGATTATCCCAAAAGTTCGAACTGATCGAAAGGACTTCTAGGCAATTTTAGTCCTTAACATGAGTTCGGTGCATTGCATAGAATTTATCTTTAATACTATATGCGAGCAAGTTCATGAACTTGAGACCTCTTGGCTCTGGTACCATAAATTGACGATTGGCTCTACTCGGATGAATCCCGAGTCCCACGTGATTGCTATTTAAATGACGCACATAGCATTGTTGTGGCTTACATGATACAAACTAGGAGTCCAAGTTCAATACATGATATAATACGGATGTGAAAAACTATTCTATCTCTAACATGACCAACCACTCACGCGATAGCTGATCGCTGGGGAAATCCGAAGACTAGTATTTTCCTCACCTTGTTGGATGTCAAGGAGAGGAGTGTTGAGATCCAGTGGTGGCAAACACAATGAGGGACAAGAGTTTGTATATGTGAATGAGGTCATGCTCTCGGTAAGGGATGTATCCCTTATAGAGACTCTTAAGAACCAACCACAAACACAATCTCCACTGCAGCCTATAAATCAGGAATCGCCCAATGAGATTTCTCCGTTCATGAGCTACGGACAAACCGTGGGAGGATGCATGTGTCTATTTATTTGATGGTTCTTCTTAAGGACCTGACATTTGCATTGATTGATACACCTAACCATATGGTACTTATTCGTGCATACATTGTCAATAAAATCAAAGAAAGTATGCTAAACAAATCATCTTATAAGAGAAAGACCCTAAGGCAATCCACATAGGACATGACTCATGGGAAGATCTGAAAATTCCTATCACAGATATGTTGTCAATCAATCTACTAGTCGAGGGACATATGAGCTGACAAAGTATTTATTCAGTTCGTTAGCACATGCAAGTGTCTAGGTGGAGATTAAGCAAAACAACACAAGATATAAAGGAACTACTCTTTGTTAATTAGCCACTTTGACCAAATCACACGTAAATAAATGTGAAACACGAGCTGGCGTATGCTATACACATACATCATATTCCATTCAGAGAGTGAATAGGTTGAACACTGGGGCATATGAGCCCGCTTTTTTGAAAAATACATTAACCTCCTTTTAAAATCTCAAAAAAATCTGAAACAAAATTCCATGCATAGGAATCAGAAAAACATGTGCTCGGCACATGAATTTCATGTTCAATTTTTTCTCACTTTGCCCATTGCAAAAAAAAACTAAATCTTCCGTGCAAGAAACATACATAATGAGAGTATGAGACATATTTTTGTCCTTTTACATAGGCAAAAAAATCCGTTCTCCGTGAGAGTTTAGAGGCACACATTAAACCTAGAGATGTACGCACATGATTTTTTTTCAGGTTTTTTGAAATTCAGAGAATGATTTTTGAAGATAGGGCATATGCACCCGGGCTTCAAAGGACTATTTTCCATTCCCCTCTTTTCTTCTCATCTAAGGTGGCTATAGGGCAGCAATTATATATACTCTTGATCTCTATGAATTAGCATTGTGGGATTCAACTTTTCAAATTCAAATACCAAAGTATGCACATGCCCTTTGACATTTTTGTTTACAATCAGTGCAATAAGACCCATTTTGTCGAACATTCAGTATGCATTGGTACATAAATTTCCATTAAAAAAAAATGAGCGCTATGTATTGGGTAGTTAAGAGATGGCATCTACAGGAATCAGGAAAGCATAGTACCTTTGCCACGGATGGTAACTTATTTTGAAGGGGAACTCAGTGGCTATATATTGTGCACAAATACAATTTTCGCACAGATCCCAAGTTGCCACTTTTTTTACGATTTGAAATAGTGACATATTCGTACATAAATTTACAAAGGTGTTTTTTTTTTGCGGAATAGTTACACGAATTAGATATTTGCTTGGTAAGTTTAATTAATCAAACGACCGAGCTATAGTATGCACTTAGCTCTAAAAAATCGCTCGACCATGCATGTTGGCAGTACAATATGTATGTATCGATCGTATACAAATACAACCAAACAATAAAGATATATTAAGATCAATATTTGGTCTGGTGACCGTGCGCGAAGACGAGAGAATACACAGGTCGTCCAAGCCAGCGGGATTCAAAGGGGCACGTGCTGAAGAACAACACTCTTCACTACTGCACGTCGCCGTCGATCGGCTTTGGCCGAAGCTTCGTGCGGCCGCCTCTTCTGGCTCGGTGCTTTGTTGCTTTGCAGGCCTGAGTATGTGCCACCGTAGTAGTACAGTTTATTCCGTCTCGACCCTTCTTCTTCCTCCGGTTCACACCGGCGGTGAAAAACCGCATGTCCCGTAAAGCGCGGACAGACGAGATCGACGACGGAACCGACGTGAAAAGCGCCGTCGATCTGCCGGCCGGCTTATTCTGCTCACTCACCTTTGCATGCGTCCCAGAGATCTTGTTCAGACGTGAGAGATTGCGTGAGTTCTTAATTTGACACGGCGCCACGTACGTAGTTGCACCGGTGCTACGTCGGCGATCGAGCCCGACACAGGCAGTGCGTCTTTCCGGCGGCCGGCCGGCGCCACCAAACAGCGACGCCACTCCGTCGTCACACCCAAGCCGGCGCAAGCGACCTCCTTTCCTTTTAGAGACAGTACGTGGAGATCTAGAGATCAGAGACGACGGGATTAGCTCAGCGACCTCGGGTTAACGGCGCCATCGCCGGGCGGGGGCGGGTGGGGCCGGCGGCAGCGACCGGTTCGCCGGTGGGTCGCCACCTCGGGGGCGACGCTTCCGGGAAGCTCACACACGTACGCACGGGGTCAGCCACGTTCCAGAAGGCGCCACCCCATCCGTCCATTCCGCAACCCTCACCATCGGACGGTCCTTGTTCGTCCAAGCGCTCCGTTTGACTCGTCGCCGGCGACCCTATAAGTAGCCGCCTTCCCCGACCGGCTCCAGAGCTCTACTCCTCTCTTCTCTCTCACTACGGCAGCAGGCAGCTTGGTAGCTAGCTATGGGCGAGGCGACCGCCAACATGGCCCACTGGGCGGGGCTCTACGGCGCCGGCACCAATGGAGCCGCGGAGGGCAGCAGCGCGGTGACGGTGTCGAGCCCGACGTCGGGGGGCTCCGGCGGCGGTAGCGGGAGCCCGGCTCGGTCAGCTACTGGAGTCGAGGGGGGCCGCGTCGGCAAGCCGGCCCGGCGCCGCTCCCGGGCGTCGCGCCGCGCCCCCGTCACGCTCCTCAACACCGACACCTCCAACTTCCGCGCCATGGTGCAGCAGTTCACCGGCATCCCCTCGGGCCCCTACGGCCCCGGCGGCGCAGGCGGGCCCGTGATCAGCTTCGGCGCCGGCGGCGGATCGGGCAACGGCGGCATGCCGGTGCGCCCGTCGCCGACGTCGGCCGTGATGTCGTTCGACCACCTCGGCGGGCAGTACCAGCAGCAGAACCGGCCGGCCGTCACGTCGGCGGCGTCGCTGCAGCAGCAGCTCTTCAGACCGCAGCACCACCACCAGCAGCAGCAGTACGGCGACTTCGGCGCCTTGCTCGGCGGTGGTGGAGGTGGCGGTGGGGACATGTTCTTGCACGGGTTCGAGTCGTCGGCGGAGGACAGGATGCTGCTCCAGAGCATACAGGCGGCGCAGATGATGCCCCGCCCGGCGTCCACTAACAACACCAACGGCTACAACTTCGGCTGATCCATCGATCCACCGATCTGTTAATCTCCTGATCAATTACGGTATTATCTCCACGACGAAGACGACGACCCTGTTGCAGTCAACTCAAAGGTTAATTTTTGCTGGCCTTGCGCTGTAGAGGAGTGTTATGAAATTAAGCAGGGCTAGCTAGTTCATGAAGATTTAATCAAGACACAGTAATTAGTATAGGTAGCCACACTAGTTTACAACAGGTTAATTAGCTACAAACAGTTCGATCGATGCATGTGACTCAAATTGGAAGGCATGTAAATAGTTCTAGCTTTCAGTGATTTGTAGTGCAGCAACTTGATAGAGAGGAATCTTCTTCTTCTTCCTCTAGATTGATTGGCCGCCATGGATAGCTTGTCTCGGAAGCAAAGTTGGGTACTGCAACCACCATCACCATGCATGCATCTACTGTACTACGGTAGTACCCGCTGGTCAAGTCGCCGCGCCTAATTTGATCACATGTTGTTTTCCAAAATAAATATGTGTCTTTTCTTTTGACGCACGCCACATGCCCACATGATCAATTATTCATATTAATTGTTCATCTTTAGAAAGATGATTAAGTTGTTTGTTCTAGTAGTACTCCCTCCGTCCAACAAAGGATGTCAAACTTTTTATCAAATTTGGATGTATCTATACACTAAGTCATGTCTAGATACATCCAATTTTTAATAAAGTTGAGACATGCTTTGTTGGATGGAGGGAGTATGATATGTGGCCATATGGGAGTGTATTTGGCAGCAGTGAATTGAATATCATTATCCTCGACATTTTGGGAAATTTAGAACGGGTTTCTTGTGTAACATCTTCTTAATTGAATGGGGTAAGGTTTTTGCCCCTTTTTAAAAAAAAAATCTATCATGTACAGACAGTAAAGACGACAAGTAGGACTTAATCGTTGAGCAAACTCTCGCTTGGACGGACTCACGGTCTACCAACCGATCTCAGCATATCATTTTTACTAAATGGCCCTTAAGCTAACATTTAACTAATTGCGATCTTCGAAACCTCGACATAAAACACTCTCGGCTTAGTCGTTTTGAAATCTCAAAGGCCGTAAAAATCTCAGAGAACGTCACAGACTTTGCCTTATCCCGAGCTGAGAAACATAAAAAAATTCTAAGTCATTTGGGATAAGTCGTTTGATATGGAGTTACCCAGTCATAGAGACTCTGAGAAACTCAGAGTACGCCATATCAGGTGGTGTATTTTGAGATTTCCAGACTTTTGAGATTGAAAACGTCAGATTAAATGAGTTATCTCAAAAGACTTAGAAATTTTTACGTTTCTCGATCTTGGCCAAAACGTACGCACATTGGAGAACCTTTGAGAATTTTTGAACACCGAATCTCATGGTGTTTTTATAAAGACTTGCTTGAAAGTTTTTCAAAGAGTCACAGTTAGTTGAAGGTTAATTTGAGCCATTTTTAGTAAAAAGATACTAGTACTTCTCAGCCGTTGAGCACTCGAGCAAGTATACTAGCGCATGATCCCGACGTCAGCAGTATGCTCGATTGACCTCTGCCGTGACGACCGGATGACGCCAAGTCAAAGTCACAAGTGTCGTGCTGCTTCCTCCAAACCGAAACTTTGAAAAAGTCTAACCCGACCAGAGTTAGCTTAATTAACCAGCGGTGTTGGGATTAATTAACCAACATGATCGGTGCAAAAAAAAAAAATTTGCACACTCGCATATCTTTCACTGGGTCAGGCGTTCACACGTAGAGGGGCAGATCAGTAAATTGTGATTAATATACTCCCTCCGTTCTAAAAATAAGTAAATTGTGATCAATATGCTTCCTTGCTTGCGGAGCTTGGAGTTTGACGTGTCGCCCAAGCTTTAGAACACGTGTGCTCCTACTTGGTTGCTAGCTAGTTCTATCTTCTTTCTTTTTTCTTCGCTTTTTGGGTAGCAACACCCTCGAGGGTGTTCGATCTTTGAGGTGACGTTCTCTAGCTGAACTAGTACTTATGGATTCCGGCCCGTTTTACATTAAAGATATTATAAAAAATAAAAATACAAAATTTGTAGAGTCTACATAGGTTAATAGCGTGTACCACATATGTAGAAAAAACCCAAACTAATCTACGATGGCGAGTTTATTTAGGCCTATAAAAGGTTTTCTTAAAAATATTAACTGGATCTAGCTACAGAGTATTCATAGTGTGGCCAACTTATATTGAATCCGATAAGAACTCGCAAGTAGGGTGGGAAACAGATCGAAATGTGGATTGGATAGTACCCTTTCCACATATGTTTTCATTCAAAACGGATACGAATATAAATACGGATTTTATCGGATACAAATGTCACTCGAATACGCATGTGGGTAGGATCTTTTCTTAATTTCCAACGGAAACGAATATAATGAAATAATAGTTTTGTGCCTTGTAATGAGTCAACTATAGAACATTACGGCGATAAATATAGTAGCTATATAGTACACAGTAATTTAAAGTTCATTTTCACAACAAAAAATGTCCACTTTGTTACTCTTTTAGCTTGGTTAATTTACATATAAGGTTAGAATTACCAAAATTAGCTAACACAATTTAATTCGGATATGGATATGTCAATTTTCATATCCATATTTCTTTCAAAGCTCAATACCACATCTGTTTTGTATTCGTAAAATTGAATCCATATATTTACCACTTCCATTTCTAATTTGTTCAGATTCGGATATTTACCACATCCATTTTCATTTTCTGGAATATACGAACCGGATAATCTCGCAAGACACAATACCAAGGAAAAAACCGAATAAAGAATCATATTTCTAACGGTTACATTTAAACTCGAGAAGTATCTACGAGTATATATGCTTAACTCCTCATATACTATTATATTTGCTAAGATATATGTAAGTCGTATAATTTACAGATCTTTACCAATGTTATGTATAGTAGTATATATTTTATGAATTGCATAACAAAATTTGTGAAGGAAATATTTTATTCATCAATATACATTGCAACTTCGCAACACGTAATACTTAGTATTCATTTTATTTTATGAACTATGTCAAATAAATAATAGAATATTATACTTGATAAGGTCATAGCATGCTACAAATGAGTTTGAGGTACAAAAGTTAAGTATAAAATTTAAGTAATTCAATACCACCCCGGTCATAATAATGATGGGACTTGGGATATGCACAGGTTTCTTAAAAAAAAAGTACAACAGGTTTCTTTTTAAAAAAAGTACAACAGCATAGGACATTAGTTCAGGATTGCATGTACATGTTAGCATGAACTATCCAGAGCGGTGCGCGGCGACACGCCGCGCGATATTAGGGTTCTTGTTTTACCATATTAACCACTGGATTTAGAAATGTATGCAAGACTGTTTCTAAAACCTGGAAATTATGAAAACTAAATAACTTAATGGCAACAAAAAAGCTTCCCGTGCCTCTGTGGCATCCCATAAGAATTAATCAAAAGTTTCTATTTTGAAATTCCAGACAATCCTTACAGATTGGTCCAAGATGAAACTAATTGTCTGTCCACGTGGTGTAACCATCATAGATAGCAATACAATAGGATACTAAGAACGGATGGTCAATTGTTCCAGTACAAATGGTGTATCCATCAATTGTTCCAGAGAATCATACTACTTTATCATAAAATCTATAATACTTTTATTTAGTACAGGCTGAGTTCCTTACCAATGAGACAGTGTTCTGTTTTGTAAAGCACGCATCCGACTTTCATTTGATTGGGTCATCATTTGTTGTAGAATCAAATTACTTACTCTATCCTTATTTTCATAATAATATATTTAGCTAATAATCAATTTAGTGCAATCTGCAATGCCTGATTTCCAGTCAGGCAACGCATTGTCCTGCAGAAAAGGCATCAGACTCTCATATCATCTGTTCTACACACATGAACAATAAATTTCTTAGAAGTGTCAATTCAATAAGAGATTTGTTTCGATAGGTATAAGAATGTAGTTGTAGCATACGTGAGGTAATTGATCAGAAATAGTCGTCCGTACAGAAAGCTTGACAGAGCTTGATAGCATCCGTTTGGAAGACAAAAGCTATAACTGAAACTCATTTCAAGGTTCATAAAATCAAACAAATTTTGGTGCTCATGTTGTGTCGAATATCCTGAAGAATTATGTGACAGAAAGGCACTTATATATTTAGCAAGCTATAATATAGGTCGATGACACGTAGCCGATCGCCGCTCTTGGTCATGTTGGTGGACATCACATCGTGTAACTGCTCCGGCCACAGTGTTGGGGCTAAAGCTCGATCCTTTGACTCATCAGCAGAAACTTCACAACACTTCATAGTGTCTTTTTTTTGCGCCACATGTGTCTTTTTTTTTGTTAAACACAGTACAATACATACGCTCATAAACACACGCACACCCTACCCCTATGAGCACCTCCGAAACTGAGCCGGCGGATCAGCTCTTGAGAATTGAGATTGACGAAATCATCACAGACGCCTCGCTGTCGACGGGAACGTCGCCTCCCACTGAAGAATATTCCGCCTAAATGAATAACACCAGCGTCAAATCAGGGGTTTGAACTCTAGTGGTGGGCTAGGAGTACAGTTTTGCATCCATAACACAAGTTGTGTACCATCTGACCACATTTTGCAAGTTGTTGTACTAATTTACACATCCGTTACAAGTTGTTGTACCACTGGCGTATATATCTCTTATTATTAAGATGTTTTTGTATAGTTCTTCTGTAGTGATTTCAATCCCTTCCAAAGAAACCATTATTATGATGAAAAAATCTTTTTAACAATCCATGTTTGCACCACAACATTGAGTTAGCGATGTCAACACGACAACACATGAAAGCCAATTAACAACAGCCAAGGACCATTTCTCTGGCTCCCGGATTTCATGTGGTTCCAGCTTTGCAGCAATTGCCATTGCACATGCTTCCTACTAGTAACTTTCATACATCAAATCCGCTCAGCTGCTCTTTGTTCCTCCGTCAGAGGATCATCCAAGTGTTCCCTAGTTTCAGACATCAATCCCGCTCAGCCGTTCTCGGATCCTCCACGGGAGCAGGATGGTCCCCGGCCGGCGAGCCACTCTCTGGCAGAGGCGAGGTCAGGGAGCACCGGCGCGCCGGACCGGCGCCATCTCTCGGCGTCGGCGGTCCCGAACCTGTCCAGCAGCAGCGCGTGCATCCCGACCCCCCGCGCCGGCACGTAGTCCTTGCTCATGCTGTCGCCGATGTGGAGCGCCTCCTCCGGCGCCACGGCCCCCGCCGCCTCCAGCGCCATCTCGTAGATCCTCCGGTCGGGCTTCTCGACGCCGACGACGCCCGAGAACACCCCGAAATCCCACTCCGACCGCTGCATCACATCACACAGCAGAAAACACACATACATTAGAAACGGGTAGAGCAAACTGAGCCGATGCTTTCAGAGTTCAGACAGAGGTGTGAGCTGTTGACCTGGTTCAGTCCCAGCGCAGGCAGGACGAGGTCCCTGTAGCGGCAGTCCGCGTTGCTGATGATCCCAACCATGATCTTCCTCTCGTCGCGCAGCCATCTCAGGAAGGGCTGCGCGTCCGGGAAGACAGAGTACGGGGCAGAGGTGCCGAAGACGGAGTAGATTGTCCCGAATATCTGCTCGAATGTACCATCGTCGTACTCATATCCAGCCTACAGCATGCCATGAAGAGACAAGATCCCAGTCATCAGAATACTTGCATATTCTACAGAACGTTGCTCTGGTGAAAATAGTCGAGTAATTTTGAAATAAAAAAATGGGGACGGAGTACCGACCTTACCCTGACGAAGGAGTCCCTGACGCAGGTCTTCCACCAGCGGACGTTGGGCATCCCAGAGGCGTGGCCGAAGCAGGGGTGCCTCCTTGCCATGTCGGCGTAGGCGGCGTTGAAGCCCTGGTGCATGCGCGTGTAGCCGGGGCAGGGCATCCCGGCGGCTCTGGCCGCCGTGCAGTAGTAGTCGCCGAGCTGCCCTCTGTAGGCTATCAGCGTCCCCGTCACGTCCACCGTCACCAGCCGCAGCCTCGACAGCAGCGCCATCGTCGTCAGACACATCAGAACATTGTTCTTCTTTTGATGACGGAGGGAAGAAGAAAACAGGATCGTGTGGTTGCTTGATTTGCAGGGAAGAAGAAGCTACCACTTCTGGAGAAGCAAACCATGAAATCTCCAGCCCAGGAGGAAATATCACACCAAACCCTCTGCAGCAATCCAAGCAAGGATGACTGGTTGAAGCCCCTATTTTCGCTGCCATTTGTACTTGTGGAGAAACGGGGGTGACTCAAGTCTCCTTGCATCGCAAGAAAACTTTTTTTTAACGGGCAAGAAAACTCTAGTGTGCGCAATTGGACAAACAACCTCCTCGGAGCTAGTTATGGAACAGAGCGCAGAGAGCACAAGTTTTCTGTCTCCTCAAAAGTTTTCTTCATGGGAGAGTTAAGCACCAAGGTCCATCACAGCGAGGCATCAAGGAATTTAATATTAAAAAATGAAACATTTTCTGTTGATTGCAAGGATGAACCGTTTATCATAGCATCTCCACGGGGGCTCTAAAGGACCCCAGAGACCCTTTGGAGGCCGGACACAAAAAACATGCACCAGCGGTACCCCCAAAGTCTCGCCCCGAGTTTGGAGGCCCTCCTAGGGGTGCCGGACATCGACTCGGGCAAGGTCCTGACAGCGCTGGCCCACCCATCATACACACGACGCGCCCGTCCCGTGTTAACGAACGCTGTGCAGTAGGCCGTTGCGCCGCGTTTAATGTCGAGGCGACTAGACGGCGCCACGCCTGTCATCACGCGCCGCAGACCGAAGCGACGCGTGCAATAACGCCGCGTCGCTTTCAGTGGCGCAGACGGAATCGACGCGTGCTGGAGTCGCAGCGGCGACGCCCTTCAGACCCTTCGTCGACGTCAATGCGCGGCCAGGCGAAGCGGTGGCCACGTTAATGCAGGCCACCTAACCCCGCTCCTCCGGCCGTTTTAAAACCCGACGCAGTGCAGCTCTCATCTCCTCACACCAACACTTCTCCCTCTCTCTCCGTCTCCCCCAAGAACATCGGCCACCATGGCGGGCAGCCCCGGCGGGCAGCAACGCCACGAGCAGCTGGAGTAACTCCGGCGTCAGCAACGAGGAGGCAGAGATGGCCAAGGCGTTCGAGCGAGTCATGTGGCGCGAGGAGGCCGAGAACGCTCCTCCCTACGTGCTCTCGCTGGAGACCGCGCGGCTGAGCAGCCGCCACCAGCTGCCGGTGTCCGACGACGCCACCATTCCGGACGGGTGGGTGAGGAGCGCCGCCAACATTCCGGTGGCGCCGCGGCTCAGCGGTCAGGACCGCGTCGAGTTCGTCAGCCGCAAGTGGATGGAGATGCCGTACGAGCAAAAGCTCGACCCCAAGTACGCCATCTCGGCGCCCTACTGTCACGCCGTGGTGAAAAAGGAGTACGAGGCGCGTCGTAGCGGTCGAAGAGAGCCAACGCCGGAGATGTCCTCAACGGACGACGGCCGTTATGGCGAGGACGGCAACGCCAACGACGACGACGACCCCGAGCTGCCCGATCTGCCTCTACAACCGGCTGCATATTGGTCAGCAGTGTCGCTGTCACCGAAGAAAGAAAGGGGCGGCGCAAGCCGAAGAGGCTTCCCATCAAATGCCCCGCCGCATGTCACGGCGGTGAATCAAAAACGACGCGCCGGCAAAGCCAGAAGCCTCCAGGGCTCAGCCGAGTCTATGGGACCGTTTCTAAAGGCTGTAGGCGATGGGAACGGTGATGAGCGATGGCCAGAAGTGAAGCGTTGTTACTTTTTTGGCTTGGTTCGCATCTTCTTCCCCTCGCTGGCCATTAAGCGGCATCTATTCTCCTCGCCGGCTGGCGAGAAGCCGCATAGGCCTTCTCTCTCGCCCCTAGTCTAGGTTTAGTTTGTTAAATCTCGTTTAAATTCAAAATTGTAAGTTTGTTAAATCTCGTTTAAATGATGTTTGAATAAATGGGGGCGACCACGGCATTTGTGTTGTTCATTGACGGCGGTTCGTGCGCCCGCATGGTGTTCGACAGTTTGCTCGCGTTTGAAGTGGCCCTTTGGGGAGTGCTGGTGTTCGACAGTTTGCTCGCATTTGGGGTGGGCCTTTGGGGAGTGCCGCTGTGGGCGGACACATGTCCGGCATCCCAAAGGAGGCCCAATTGGAGGGTGCCGGACACACATTTAGAGGCCCCGGTGGGATGCTCTCAGTTACGAACCTATACATGCTTCCAATCAGAAAAAGAAAAAGGTACACTGTACATGCTTGTTTGAAATACCGAGGGTGTAAACAGACATTCGAGTAAATACAAAAACGGACCAGACCTTTTCAATAAGCACAGAAATGAAATTATATCCTCCACATAAGATACTGTTTATGTTTTCTAGTAGAACTTTTACAAGCGCACACTTGCTGCCTAGAATAAACATCAAATACAACTACAAACACAGCACACAGATCTACCTTGACAGCGAAGCTCACGATCAAAGAGACACTACAGACATATGGTGAAGGACTTGGTTGATCATGATTGTAGCATGCATTGCATGCCCGTAATTAATATAATCTGACGCGTATATTCGTGCTAGTCTTTCACAAGTTTGACAACCTTGTCAACTTCCTCTTCCTCTTCTTCTTCTTCGTCGTAACTGTCGTATTGCAGAAGGCTGAAGTCCTTAGATTGCGCCTTCAGCCTTTCTTGGATTCTTTCCATCATGGCAGTTCCCTGGGAAGTAGTTGAAATGTAGGCATAAATCAACATGTGGTTCCTGTTGGCATACAGCAGCAGTAGACTACTAACAGGCAAGGGTAAACTAACCATTGAATGGCAACCTTCCTCGAATTTCTCTAGAAAACCAACCACCCAGCGATCTGCATTTTCAACCCACTCTTCCTGGAGTTTTGACACTGTACTCCACTGCAAATACCAATATGCATCTCTCAGAACATATGAACAGGCAAACTTGAGAAGGCTGGGCTCATTGACCCAAATTATCAGTTGAAGAGATGAACATGGAAACTGGAAATAGGACAAAGGGCAATCTAATGTTTTATTTAACAGAGTTATACTGGATAAGTACAGTATACAACTAATGTATAAGATATTAAGATATGATCTAAAACATGTATGAATCAGATATCATATTCTTAACCATCAAAAGATTAACTGAACAAAATCAATGAGATGATTTTTCTATAATACACATGGCACGCAGCACTGTCAATTTGTCATCTGAGCAGGTCTGTTACGACAAAGCTTTTGCCTATTTTGACGTTTAGCGGGCTGGGAACGGGCGCCGCTCTACAACCTGAACCGTGATAATACACATGGCCTGGGTCATGTCTGAAAATAGTTGGAATGAATGTTCTCAGGTTAAATGAAAAGTAATGGACTTAAACCGATCTCACTTGTGCAATCTTTTACACTGTAAAGCATAATTTCATAGAAGAGCTATCTAGTCTACAATGACATCTAAAATAGGATGATATGTGTTAGAATCCCATGTTAAAAAACTGCAACTACTACTACTGCTTTGCTGAACTTCAGAATGTTAGTCCAGCCAAGAGTTCTTGGCACGTGAGGCAACTGTATCTAATTAGAAAGTCATAAGGCTAACACAACAACTAGGTTAATGTCCTGGCAAAAAATAGGTATGCTAACTAATCACAGAATAGGCATTCATCCCTGTATCAGCAACCAACAGGGACAGAAAGAAGCTAACATGGCTTAGCCATCACTTTACTCAATTCTAAAAACTATATTTCAACATAAATAAAATGATGGTGAATACAAGTACCTTCTCGCCTACTTTTTCTTGGTGCTGTTTCACTTTGTCACGCAGGGTTTTCAATCCCATGTTAACTCTTAGTCTTTTTTCCTGATAAGATGTAAAAGGGTTCAGCTGGCCAGCGAAATGCAATGGTAGTGTAGTACAATCCAACAACAGGACTCAGGTAAGTATTGCATGCCTTCACATAACTGACGCCAAGATCATTTCTGCTGTACCCCCTAGCCAGATTACGCATCACATACTCATTATAATCTTTAACAATCCTCATTATAAGGTCTGAGGTTGATACCCCATCTGTGCGCTTGGTCTCCTTAAATTTACCTAGTTTTTTCACCTGACAAAATAATAAGTTACTAGTCATTGTTAGAAAACTCTACACTCATAATTATTGTGTCTGTGAACACAATTTATTCGAGACTACATTTGAATAGCTCAATTTGGAACTACAGACTCACAAACTCATAGACATCGTTACTAGCTCCACTAGCATCAGCATACCTGCATAGATTCAAGTAGACAAGATAGCATATAGATGAGTTAAGAGATTTAAAGTTCAGCACATTCAGTTTGCAAGTCCAAAATGTATAAATCATCTAAACAAGGGAATACGTTGCAATTAAAATTTAGAATATCACACCATCAGAAATTTTTAGTGTGGTCTCTCTAGAATTTCTAAAATTTAGTGTGGTCTCGCATATATATAAAAAAATGGACTGCATCACATAAACTTCAAGGTCTCTCTAGACAGAATGCTTACGGCAGAGAATCATGTGCAACAAAATCAATGTTATGCTTATCCAAGAACTCTTCTGTTACCACCCATGGAGCATCAGGAATGACCTCATCAACCCACCTTGGAATACAAAATAATACATCATATTAGGATGCTACCAATATGTAAAGAAATGTACAGTGATCATGGCTTACTGAATAAATGATAGAGTGGTACACGATTACTTGCAGTGGCGAAGTGATTCATATCTCTCCTCCTCTGTCATAACAGTTCTTCCCTTGAACTTATGCGTCAACTCATCGTTGCAGACCCCCACGAGAAGATATGCATTAGGAAACCTACAGTTCAGAAAACAGTTCAGTGTGAGAACATCTTCAAGCGTTACAGCAGCTCATTAAGTTGATTTCTCAGTAAATATTAAGAACGCAAAATTGGTTTACAGTTAAATGCACGCAATCTATGGCTTCAATAGCAAGAACTAAACCGTAGGAATGTTACAGAATCAAGAAAAATACTGTCCAGCAATATTACTGTAGGATGAGATTGCAGCTCATTACCCCATCAGTCCATGTCAATGGAGCAGGATCAATACACAAGACGCAAAAGCAAAAGAAGGAAAAAAGAAGGCAAATGAAGCCAAATGAGACTGAATTATTCGGGATCTACCAGATAGGTGCCCTCCCACTGAAGAATCCGTTACATGGCAAAGAAGACAAGGGTCCAGAGTCACATCACGTTAGGTAAGACATACCGATACTTCTGAATCTTGTCCCCAGCATGACCGACGCGCCTAATAGGAACCACATTTTTACACCAAGCCATTACATGTAATTGCCCCCGAAAAAAATAGGGACAGCGCCACACAGATTCCTCATGAAGCAACATACGAATCAACAATAAGTGCATGCCTTCGACACCTAATCACCCCCGAACGGTCCGCTAAATTGGGCATCAGACACGATAACAATGTTGAGGCCGTTCGCCCGTTCCTGAACTGGTAATCGCAACGAATTTCAAACAGAAGGGCCGACCACCAAACAACAAATTCCTCGCGCAATCCCGCGCCGGAGCGCGCCAAACATCCTAATTAGGCGCGATCCGCAACGGAAAACGATAGGATATAATTTTAGTCAGGTGCAGATCGAACCAAATTAGCTCGGCCGAGGGGGGAAGATGAGGAGAAGGGATTTTCTCACGACTTCTTGGCCTGCTCGAGCGAGCGCGCGTGGCCGAAGTGGAAGAGGTCGTATATGCCGTCGGCGTAGACCCGGATCGGCCTGTCCGTGATCCCCTCGGCGCCATTGCCGGTGGCCCTGTCGGCCACCTCGACGTCCCCCTCGGCCTCCTGCCAGTCCTCCTCCTCCTCCTGCGAGGACTGCGGCGCCGGCGCCTCGGCCTTGGCGTCGGCCATGTCCTGGGCTCGAGAAGGTTCGTGGGGAGAGACAGCTATGGGGAAGAGGGCGTGCGTGCGTGGTGGAAGTTGGAAGCCTCTAGGCCGAGGGGGACGAAACACATGGGGACGTGACGTACCTCTCGGGCTCCTCCTCTCTCACTGACAGGTGGGTCCGGATACTGCACGCTGATTGGTGGGACCAGGTCACGACCTCGTCCGCACAGGGACAACGGGACACGTCACAGGTTGACGCCAACAAACGAAACCACGAATTTGCTGCCTATATTTCGTCCAAAATAAACGGGAAACAGTTCTCAAAATAAACCGCTGCCTACTTCTGTTACAAATCTGAACTTTCCTCTCGAGTAAAAGTACCCCTTCAGTTCGCTATGAACCGTCCATAGAAAAGGCACATATCGATCTTTTTTTTTGTGCAAACATATTGATCATTGCTTATGAACTTGTGTAACATTATTTGCTCTTTTCTATTGTGTTACTAGTAAATTTACTTCTATGCGGTCACCCCAAGTGGTTCCGTCCCCAGCGGTGGTATTTATGCCCGGACGTTGACCTCTTCTGAATGCGGTGGTGAAGAACAAGGACTTGATCGTTTCTCTGACTGTCCAGTGTTCTCATCGCAAATATGAATGACTGAACCTCTATCTTTTCAAGGGTCCTTCGAGTAATCTTGTATGGTCATTTTTCGTTAAAGAATATATTATTAAAGGACGTGACTAGGTAGCATGCGCCTGCTATTTGGCAAATGCATACGCACCTGCGCTTCTTTGCATGCATGTATGAAAAACCAAAAAAGTGACGTCATTCCGCTTTAAATGCTAAATTCGAAAATTTAAAAAAATTTGTAGGCCAAACCGTGTATCTGATTTAGAATCCGTTTTCACCGTTGAGATAGTTGCGACGAGATCTTCGAAACTAGATCCCATGTTGACATATTCTGACAACTTTTTTTTTCGTCCCAAAAGTTATCCATCAATAACACAGAAGTTATCGAGACCGTAGTATATAAGTTACCACCATATCAACGATTAGTTTCGGATTTAAATAGCTTGTTTTTTTTCGAGTTTTGAAGTTACTACACCTAGTGAGTAGATATCACTTCGGAATGGTGAACAAAAACTATGATTAAGTTGGTAACTATACACAGAAACACCCATATAAATTCATAAGTATTAGGATGATAACTATCGATTTCATAGTGACTACATCATATGGTATGGGCATTGTATTTGTATCTATTGATTATTAGAGTACATGGTAACTATGTTGATTTCGTGATAGATAACTTCGTAGGTACAGGTGGTAAGTTTGTCCGGTAAATATTACCAAAAGAGTATGATAACTACATTAGTGGATAACTTTACCGAGTGGTAAGTTCATCAATATTGAGTGAGTAAATATTATCGAAAGAGTATGATAACTATATTGATTTTATGGTAGATAACTTCATACGTACTTTTTTTCTAGATGAACTTCATACGTACTGTGTGGTAAGTTTATCAGTATTGTGTGGGGAAATATTACCGAACGAGTATGGTAACTACATTAATTTCGTGGTGGATAACTTCATACATACCGGGTAGTAAGTTCATCAATATTGAGTGGTTAAATATTATCAAAAGAGTATGAGAAATACATTGATTTCGTCGTAGATAACTTCATACGTAATGAGTGTTAAGTTTATCAGTATTACATAGGTAAATATTACCGAAAATGAGTATGGCAACTACATTGATTCTGTGCTGGATAACTTCATAGGTACTGGGTGATAAATTCATCAGTATTGGGTGGGTAAATATTATCGAAAGAGTATTTCATGGTGGATAACTTTATAAGTAACGGGTGGTAAGTTCATCAGTATTCAATATTACCGAAACAGTATGGTAACTATATTGATTTTATGGTGGATAACTTTATAAGTATTGAGTGGTAAGTTTATCAGTATTAAGTTGGTAAATATTATACGAAATGCATGGTAACTACATTGATTTTGTGGTGAAATTTATTAGAACCGGGTGGTAAGTTCATCGGTATTGAGTGTGTAAAAATTATCAAAATAGTATGGTAACTAAATATTATGGTACAAATTATAAGAACCGCCTGGTAAGTTACTACACTGTCAGTCCATAGAGAAATAATCAAAACAGATCGCGTGGGAGGAACCTAGCGATCGATCGAATTGATGTCGCGGGCTAAAAAGCAGGAGAAAAAAATAGCGGAGCATCCTAGTTGGATTGGATGGATCGACAAGGAAGGCCGAGGCTCGCGGGCCCTGCCGACTATTCCACTGCAGGCGAATCCATGACGACTAAGCGGAGCCTAATGGCAGGCGAGCCGCAGCTGCCGCCGGCGTGTGTGTCCGATGTGCTTGACAACGAGGATCTTCTGACGGAGATCATCGCCCGCGTTGGTTTCCCCAGCAGCCTCGTCCGCGCCGCTGGAGTCTGCGGGCGTCGGTTCCGGCTCGTCTGCGCCGCGGTACAGCTCGCGGAGGACGCCGACGTGGGGCGGCGCGGAAGGCGTCGACGCGGAGCTCGGATGGAGGCCGACGGAGACAAGGGCGGGGGCGGTGGCTCCCGTCTCGCGACACGACGTGCTGCTGGGAGCTGGGCGCAGTCGAATCAATGGAATACCTCTCTGGCCGGGCTGGCGGTGACCGGTGACGTCGACGTCATCTGAGCCGCGGCGGCGGCTGGCCGCGGCGAGGCGCGCCTTGAGCGCCTTGACCTCGACCTTCCTTGAGCTCCATGCGAGCGAGCCAGCTTTGCCACGGCGGCAGCGCGTGCTGCTGGGAGCTGGGCGCAGTTGCTCGGGAAGAAATAGAGAGGAGAGAGAATGTGGATCTGGGGAGTGACTGTGTGACGCGCGTGATCCGTCCATCTTCGATCCAATGGCTGACGGTACTGCGTCGAGTTATGCCCCGTGGCAGGTGCCTGCTAGATAGATTTACCGTTATTAAATATTATTCTGTTTCGGCTTTGGTAGTCAAAATTTTAAATGTTATATGTATTGTGTATTTTTGGGCATCATCGAATCTAGAACTAAACTATTTTGCTAGGTGTACAAGTTTTTTATTGGTTTATATCCCGTTTTCTTTTCTTGAAACGGTGTTTATATCCCAATTTATTTTGATAAGGTTTTACTAACTCAAAAATCACAGATAGTGTCAAGGTGTAAGTACACTTGTGTGTTGGAGAGTTTTAAAAAGTTCAAAATTGTGCTGCTGGGGAGTGGAGAGTACCACTGCGCAAGGATGGATGGCCCCACGCTGCAGCGACATGAAGTGCAACTTGAAATTCTAATCCGCAACTAGTCCTGGAATTCTGCAACCTGTTGAACGAAGCGGAGAGCAGACGACCACCAAGTGCGGGATGCTCCGCGCCTGCGGCGCCGCAGCTCCGGCGTCGGTGCCCGCGCTCGTCAGGGCGCGCCTCGCAAAGGCAAGGCCCGCCTCCTCCGCCGTCGCCTCCTCCGCAGTTGCCTCTTCCTCCGTCCTAGAAGAGCTCGCCGCCGACCGCAAAGGTCCTCCCTTCCAGCCTTCCTCATTTCTGCGTTACGTCCTTAGCTCGTCTAGTCTCTGCCGGCATTTTTTCGAACGGTTGCAGGGGCACCATTCCCCCACTATGCCCCGCGTTGCCAGCCGCGCAGAGAGGTTCGTCTCTTCTATGCTCTGCATGGCGGCCGACAGGAGCGCCAGGTGCTTGTTGAAATGCCGAAGTGAACTACGCATTGTTTTCCGACTTTCCATGTTACGTTTCGATCTGGGTTAGCTGAACTAAAATATATGTCTAAACGGATGGTCGGTCATTATTCCTTAGGTTGTATGAGAACCTCCATTGCTAATGTTACTTTCTCATTAAGCCTCGCGTCAGAGGTTGCCAATTCTTTGAAATTTTCCTTCTCCGAATGGACATTTATGGTAGTGACATCAAGGAAAGATGGTTATTACAGTCTCCTTAAATGGTTCATCATTCGTTTTAAATCATTTCACAATATAAGGTTGCATGCATCCCCACAGAGTGGAAGGTGGGCCTTGTCCAAAATGTGGCTAGATTTCTTCCACGTACCTGCACACCGAAATCAATCAATCGTGCACCTCCCATTCTGCTTGTTTGGATTAAGCATAGTCTATGTGCGGGAATGCTCTCGAAACCAATTTGCTTGAGTGAGACAGAGGGGAGTGGAATTTCGTGTGTAGGGGTGAAATCCGTGGATCTGCGAAGGAACGCCAAAAGCGAAGGCAGCTCTCTGCAGTTGGCACGTTTTTCCTTCACTTGAACTGAAGTATGTACTAACATTCAAACACTTGTTTTTTAGGTTTGGCAAGAGTGGTGTTGAAGAAGGGGAAGACTCAAATATTCCGAGATGGGAGTCCAATGGTGTACAGTGGTGCTGTTGATAGAATAATTGGTCGGCCTCCTCCGAAAACTGGTGATGTTGTTTTGGTAGCTGATGGGTCAGAGAAACCTATCGGGTGGGGTCTCTATAACTCCGTGTCTATGTTTTCTGTTCGTCTAATGCAACTAGAAGAAGAGGCGAAAAGGTGAGACAATTTTTAAGGTTCCGTGGTTACTGAAATTTTGAGAGCCCATGCTGAATATCCCGTGTTCATGTTCTGCTCAGAGATTCAAGCTCTGCATTAAATATGGAAAGACTGCTCGAAGAAAGGATTTGTTCTGCGGTGAATTTACGGCGTAGATTGGGTCTCCCCTCAACTAATACAAACGCGTACCGTCTCATTAATAGTGAAGGAGACAGGTAATTTTTTTTCTGGACTTCTTTACAATATTGGCAAAAAAATGCTACCAATCATGAAAAGGAGCATGGTTAGTTCAACATTCAGCACCAGTTTAATACCTCTAGGTATATGTGGACCGCCAAATAGTTCAAGTGTGTACCTTAATATCCTTGTATAAATAATAAAAATATATTATTTGGTGACTTTAACATGTGCAACAGAGAATACTGATCATAAACATATCCATAGTGTAATTATGCAATTTCCATAATAGTGTAACTATCAAATCTATATTCAATGATCTTAAAATGCAGATTGTCTGGTCTGATAGTGGATGTATTTGCTGATGTTGCTGTGGTTGCTTCATCTGCTGCTTGGGTTGAGAAATATAGGCAACAAATCCAGTTCCTTGTAAACCAAGTTAGTGATGTCAACTATATAAAGTGGAGGTCATCAACTGACATTCTAAAAGAAGAAGGATTAGATATGTCAGAGCAAAAAGAGCCTGCACCCTCTTCACACTCTGGAACCGTGAAGGTGAGGCTGCCAACTTAATTTTAAAGGAAGTTAGGAAACTTGATTTTACAAATTATGGTTCAGTGTATTTATTTTCAGTAAGTCATGTTAGATGTTGTTTAGCTTCAATTTGAGTACATTTTCTTCTGCCACACGTTTTTTTGTACCGGATTTTTCATACTCAGCATCTACCAACTAGTGTCAAGATACTGATAATGTGTGTGCAGTGTGCCGACTGCATACTCTATTCAGCATTTGCAGTTGGCGTATATTTTTGTTGCTCGTTGTTCCAACACTTGTGAATTGCTTCTTACTTTCAGGTTATGGAAAATGGCATAGTCTATCTAGTCTCTGTGGATGGGCAGAAGACGGGGTTTTATGCAGATCAACGGGAGAGCCGTGATTTCATATCCACACTCTCTAAGGACCAAAAGGTTCTTGACCTTTGCTGCTACAGTGGTGGTTTTGCTCTAAGTGCAGCAAAGGGTGGTGCTACTAATGTTATTGGTATAATACTGCAAGCTAGTGGACCTAGTCCTCTGTTCAGATGCTCCTGAAGTTCATCTCAATTGAATTATCGTTTAATTATACCATTAATTTGGAAAATCCAAACTATCCTGTCCTTTTTAGTGTCACTTCATAACATTCCATAGGTTTGGCTTTAAAACGATAATTTTACTAGTACATCAATTTTCAGGCATTGACTCATCAGGATCAGCAATAGACCTTGCCAGTGAGAATATTCTTCTGAATAAGCTTGACGCTGAGAGAATTTCGTTCATAAAAGAAGATGCATCTACATTCATGAAAGGTGCTATCTCAAGAAATGAGCTCTGGGACTTGGTAGTTCTTGATCCTCCAAAGTTGGCACCTCGGAAGAAGGTAGTTACATCCTATGAAGCATTTAATTGTAGGGGGTGGCGATTTGTAATTGATTAGATTTTATTATAAATTTATCTTTGGATGTGAAATTCTGAAGCATGCTACATACATCCAGCAGTTCATGAATCATTCATATATTACTGAGTGGGCATCTAACTACTGCTTGGCACTTAGTATTTGCCCTGAACATTAGCAGAACCCATTATCCCAGTCTAGCACTATCTGCACACTTGAACTCACAATGGCGTTGTGTTACTGAAGATGATTGTCCTGTATTTGTAGGTGCTACAAAGTGCATCCGGTATGTACAGAAGCTTGAATGCTCTTGCAATGCAAGTGGTAAAGCGAGGGGGGTTGCTCATGACGTGCTCTTGCTCTGGAGCTATGACCCAAAGTGGTCTCTTCCTGAAAACCATTCAGGTACTTTTTGTTGCTCATCTTGCATAGCATAACTACCAAGCTTACACCTTATCACGTGGATTCTTGGGTTCTATTGCATCAGATCATCTGGAATATTATTACTGTGCCAATTTAAATTTGTACAATTGGTCAAAGTTAATGATTTCCAGCATTTCAAACTGAATATTAATAGAAGGTTTGTGCTGAATATTCATAGAAGTTTTATGATGAATATACGTGCCCCTTTTGGGCTCTTGTCCTATTGGCATTGGTGTTAGGTAGTAAACATCAAACAATTCAACCAGGTTGTGTACATTCACGTTTGTTTTTGTTCACATTGATGATGACAAACTCACTCCATCTTGCTCTCAACTTCAAGGGTGCTGCATCGATGGCCGGTCGAAAGGTTACAGTTGTACGTCAAGCAGGAGCAGCTTGTGATCATCCCATCGATCCTTCATATCCTGAAGGCCAGTATCTGAGCAATTACCTACTCAGAGTAATGTGAAAAAGGAGCAAGTCAAGACATTCTACTGACCAGTGACAACGAAGTTGTACTTGTAGTCTGATGTCATACCTAGTTCATACAGGTTAGATTTAGGAATTTTCCAGAGAAGAACATATGTATCTTGTAGGTCTTTAAAGATTATCTTATCAATTTATTATTGCAGATAATTATTTAAATTATAGAGATTCGAAAATGTTATGCAAGAATGCTGAAAATGAACTTACTATACCAAACCAGTGGCAAATGGAATAACATAACTCAACAGCTCAAAACTGACAACACTGAACAGGTATCGGATCATTCCGTAGGTTCATTTTCATTTCTGGAGAGTGCAATTTTCAACAAAAGGTGTATGTCTTTTTCAGTATAATGTACATCTGATCCGTGTCACTTGTACACACAATCCTACTTGATACACGTACTTGACCGCAGCTGGTAAATAAAAATTGCTACTTAGTACAAGATATAATTTATCCATAAGACCAATTGCTTGATGTTTGAATGTGGAATCGACTTCAGAGCACATCAGTGGCCTGCAGGGTGTTTGTTCCATGACAAGTAATTGTTATCTCCCAATTTCCTGCAAAGGGGGCAGAAGAAAAATCAGCGATAAGCTAAAGATCAATGCATGTAATTTCATATGACTGCTAACATGAGAACTCGTAAGTCACTAACCTTGGTTTGATCAAGTACAATAAGGTGAATGCAAATGCCAGGAAGAAGCAGAGTCCACCAACTGTGAGATAGGCAAGACCAAGAAAATCATTTTTTCCACCAAGCCAGGTTGAAGTAGAAAGCACCAGCTTCTTTTTTCCACCAAAACTATATGTGTTGTAGTTGTTCTCCAGCGTGACGGTGATAGTGTCATTTTCCTTTAGGTCAACATATATCCTACCATACAGTTTTCTGAATGTAGGAAGTGCGGCAGTTCGCATCCAAACAATAAGGTCCTCTTGCTCACTCAGCTGCATCGAAGGCAAGTAAAATAAGTAACTTCAGGGGCACAAAATGTTATCTTTCTGTCTGATTAAAGAATTTATATTGCTCTGTCTAAATGGAAACTGATTTTTAGTGAAGTCAGTTTATCTTTAAATTGGATGGCCACAATATACTTTAGCAATAATTGCTTTCCCATCACATGTGCAACAATCTAATGATGAGTGAAATCGAAATCCAAAAGCATACCGGTTTATTTTCATCGAGTAATTTTCCACCTATAAGAGGACCTTTCTGAAAGTTTTTTGGAAAGACATCACTTCCAAATTTGTGCTCCCTGTCACTCTTCCAAGAGATGTCTTTCTTGTCCACTGACAAGTTCTGACTATTGTGCACGAAGGTATATGTATCATTGAATAAGCTCCATGCAATCAAGCCACAAGGAACGATTGGAAGTCCATCTTTTGTGGTTTTCTCGGGATCACAGAGGGTGGTCTCATTTGCCTTACTAGGATCACTGAGCTGAGCATCGTTCCGGCTCTTGACGTATCTGAATGTAAAAAAATGTGATATATATAAGCAGGGAAACTACAAGAATTCTCATTACTCAAACAACTGGCTAGCAAATAAAAAAGAGCTTTAACTACTCAGTTCATGATCTTCATCCCCTCAAATGTGTCCATGAACGACAAGGAATTGGAACCCATTTTTAATCAGAAAAAGGTAATGATTTTATGCGCAATGTGCACATGTTATTATGTAGCGAATATTTTGTTTAATTCCACCATGGACAAGAGAACTGTTAAATAGGGAAGCTATCGAAGAACATCCGTATCAAACCGATCCCTAACCAGCTCAATATGTACGTCATAATGTTGGCTAGATACTTGTTTGTTCGGGGCTCTTGGTGCGACATGGTTGGAAACTAGAGACAGGGCTAAATAATTCCCTCGAGAGTTGGTTTTATTTCCTTGGAGATATATTCTACATAGTTTAAACAAGATATCTTAGGGTCAAGTCAAGTCAGACAAGCAAGAATGATAAATTACAGCTATTATGGCGTTCTATGGTCCTAGCCTGCCCTTGCATAACGACTATACCTTTGTGAACTAACAGTAATGTCTTTTTTTATTCAGCTTAGATATGTCAATGCAATTGCTGCAAAAGCTGGACGTAAGTATCCCAGCCAAAGATCCATTGTATTTGTTTGAGTGTCTTTGAAATATATTGGTGACCTCAGTAAGCATAGTACATACCTCCTATGATTCTGGTAGAAGTTATTCAGTTGGTAATACACATAAATTGGTTGCTTCATATCCTTCGGGACCTGGAGACACAATCAAGGAATATTTCAGCCAAGGATTATTTTGCTTCGTGGTTAATCTTTTCCATTTTAAGAGTTTGGGGTTATAGAAGCATGCAGCTAAGCTCATTACCGTCAGAGTCCTGTGGCAGGTTTTGGCCGTTGTAAAGTTCTGAATGTAGGCAAGCTTGTCTGTAACATTGGATGGGATACATGCATCATCATATCGATCAACAATCTCAACAACCTGCAGCAAATAAAACAATAAACATCATCAGAGCTGGCAAACATATCACTGAATCAGGTGTGTTCAGCATTGCAGTTGATCGTGACAATTCCGTTTGCCCAACCAGTTTTTGCCTATTTTACCATTTGGCTAACTTTTTTTTCCCTGCCTACGAATTCAGTGCAATAGAAACTGAGCCGCAAGAATAAAATATATTCAACACACCTTTTGTGAAGCTAGCAGCGAAGCAACACCAATGGGGACGAAAATGGCGCCAACAAGAACAAATACTGAAATGACCTGCATAAAACATAAGCACAACAGTTTGTAAGGTGCTCCTTCGTATTATCTCTCTCAGTTCATACCAGTGAAAAGAAAATAGTATTAGCCTACCCATTTCGGAGTGAGAATTGGCTTGCAGGCTGGGAGCTCCTGCTGCGTAAACTTGGAATCTGAGTTACACAAAAAAGGGGATAAATTAAAATCAGGGCGAGTTTATCAGTTCCACCAAAACTTTACATGACCATATGGAAACTCTAAGAAGTAAGAAGATGTCATCCAAATCCGCAGAACATATATGGTTGATGACAACTCAAGCAAGCTCTAGCTCTGACACCAGAGTCAACTCCAATTATTAACACAACAAGGGGCAAACATGATGAACAAAGCAACTCCTGTAGCATTATTACTACTACTACCCAAAATTAGAGAAAATCTAAGCTGATTAGTGCCTCGTAAATCGGTACTTAACCAGGTTAAACCTCAAACAAGCTATTATGTTCGAGTAAACAAAGAGCAAAGCAAAGAAGAGATGCAACGGCAAGCAGGCAGGGTCAAACATGGAAAGAAGGAGATCTCACACTTGGGCTTCCTGGAGGCCCTCCTGGGCGTGTCGCCGTCCCCGGATCCGCCGTTGCTCGGCCCGGCGCCGCTGCTGCTGTTCATCATCCCACCGAGGTCACACAGCCCACCAACCGGACAAGAAACGCCTCCGCTCCGCCGGCCGGGAAATCTCTCCGCCTCCGACGCCGAGAACCAGCTGTCCTGACAACTTTTTTGCCTTTCTTGCGTTGCTCGCTCGGAGCCGGGGAGGGGAGAATGGGGGAGGAGGAAAGCTGGGAGCTTGCTGCCTGCCTGGTTGGTGTGCTTCTTCTTGCGAAGGTTACAAGGCAGCGTGGTTTGACCTGCTCGGGGAGGGACTGAGATCCAGTGCCTTGCCTTAGGCGAGGCACAGGCTGCCTTGAGGCCAATCTCCACCCTCCCATCTGCATCCAACGGATAGAAGGAGTCAACACGAAAATAAGGCTGGTCTCTTCATCTCCTTTCCCTGTTCGTCACGCGCGAGGCGCAGTCAGGCGGGAAGAAACGCTTCGCGGGCGGGCGACCGGGCGGGAACTCTCGTGCCGAGCTCTTCCTCGTCGCCGCCGTGGAGAAGTGGGTCTGCCCTTCCGCCCCCACTGATTTCTCATCCCCTCCCGCTCCGACTTGCTCGTCCCCCCGCCGTGCTCAGCTCCGCCCCATCCAGCTCCGACGAGCTCCTCGTCCCCGCCGTGCTCAGCTCCGCCCCCACAGATTTCTCCTCCCCGTTCAGCTCCGACGAGCTCCTCGGCCCCGCTCAGCTCCAGCGAATGCTCCTCAAGCCAGCTTCTCTACTGCGACCCATGTGACCAATTGAGCTCACGGTACGGCAGATAGTTCTCTGTATATGTGTAGTTCGATATTGTTACTTCATGTTCAATCGATTGCAGCTTGTCAACATACTGTACCTGAAATTTTTGGCTATGTCATGTAGATTGTTAGTTTAATACTGAACATTGTGCTGGAACAATTAGGCTTATGTAGCCTTTATATTTGTTTCTAAGTCTGTATAATGTTCAATTTATTTCGAGTTCACTTTCTAATTCATTGTATAATGAATCCCTCAGTCTAACTCTTCATATTTCAGTTCAATTTTCAGTACTGAAGTATGCACATTGAGCAATTTTTGCTGCTGTTTTGGTGATCTGAACTTGTTTGAACTGAATTTTCATCCTACACTGTACCTATCTGTACTCTGTAGTTAACTGAATTTCTGGAAACTGAATTTTTTGTTAACTGAATTTTCTCTCATCCCGCCTCGCTGCAGGTATCCTCTCATCCGCCTCGCTGCTGCGAGCTCGATCCATGGGCCATGGCGTTCGTGCCGCCGTAGAGGGAGCGAGGAAGACGGTCGAGGGGCCACTAGAGTTCGTCGGAAAGAGCGGAGGCGGCCGGCGGATGGGAGGCGGACGGAGCAGCCGGAGATGGGCGGATGGGAAGCGGACGGCGCTCCGTTTTCCCCTGTGGACGCCGCTGTGGCTAACCCTGGAGGAGCAGCCGGAGCGGGTCTCTTCCTTTCGCGCGGCGCCATGGCGGGAGCTCGCTGCCTTTTCCCGCAGCGCAGCGACGGGATGGAGCAACGCTCGCGTCGTTCCCGTGAGGAAGGAGAAGCCTTATTTTCGCGTTGACTGCTTCTGTCCGTTGGATGCTGATGGGAGGGTGGAGATTGGCCTCAAGGCAACCTGTGCCTCGCCTAAGGCAAGGCACTGGATCTCAGTCCGGGAGTGAGATCCAGTGCCTTGCCTTAGGCGAGGCACAGGCTGCCTTGAGGCCAATCTCCACCCTCCCATCTGCATCCAACGGATAGAAGGAGTCAACACGAAAATAAGGCTGGTCTCTTCATCTCCTTTCCCTGTTCGTCACGCGCGAGGCGCAGTCAGGCGGGAAGAAACGCTTCGCGGGCGGGCGACCGGGCGGGAACTCTCGTGCCGAGCTCTTCCTCGTCGCCGCCGTGGAGAAGTGGGTCTGCCCTTCCGCCCCCACTGATTTCTCATCCCCTCCCGCTCCGACTTGCTCGTCCCCCCGCCGTGCTCAGCTCCGCCCCATCCAGCTCCGACGAGCTCCTCGTCCCCGCCGTGCTCAGCTCCGCCCCCACAGATTTCTCCTCCCCGTTCAGCTCCGACGAGCTCCTCGGCCCCGCTCAGCTCCAGCGAATGCTCCTCAAGCCAGCTTCTCTACTGCGACCCATGTGACCAATTGAGCTCACGGTACGGCAGATAGTTCTCTGTATATGTGTAGTTCGATATTGTTACTTCATGTTCAATCGATTGCAGCTTGTCAACATACTGTACCTGAAATTTTTGGCTATGTCATGTAGATTGTTAGTTTAATACTGAACATTGTGCTGGAACAATTAGGCTTATGTAGCCTTTATATTTGTTTCTAAGTCTGTATAATGTTCAATTTATTTCGAGTTCACTTTCTAATTCATTGTATAATGAATCCCTCAGTCTAACTCTTCATATTTCAGTTCAATTTTCAGTACTGAAGTATGCACATTGAGCAATTTTTGCTGCTGTTTTGGTGATCTGAACTTGTTTGAACTGAATTTTCATCCTACACTGTACCTATCTGTACTCTGTAGTTAACTGAATTTCTGGAAACTGAATTTTTTGTTAACTGAATTTTCTCTCATCCCGCCTCGCTGCAGGTATCCTCTCATCCGCCTCGCTGCTGCGAGCTCGATCCATGGGCCATGGCGTTCGTGCCGCCGTAGAGGGAGCGAGGAAGACGGTCGAGGGGCCACTAGAGTTCGTCGGAAAGAGCGGAGGCGGCCGGCGGATGGGAGGCGGACGGAGCAGCCGGAGATGGGCGGATGGGAAGCGGACGGCGCTCCGTTTTCCCCTGTGGACGCCGCTGTGGCTAACCCTGGAGGAGCAGCCGGAGCGGGTCTCTTCCTTTCGCGCGGCGCCATGGCGGGAGCTCGCTGCCTTTTCCCGCAGCGCAGCGACGGGATGGAGCAACGCTCGCGTCGTTCCCGTGAGGAAGGAGAAGCCTTATTTTCGCGTTGACTGCTTCTGTCCGTTGGATGCTGATGGGAGGGTGGAGATTGGCCTCAAGGCAACCTGTGCCTCGCCTAAGGCAAGGCACTGGATCTCAGTCCCTCGGGGAGGAAGGGAAGAGGGAGGTGGCGGTCGTGGCCTCCGCGTTGAAGCTTGAGCCGGCAGAGGCGACCAATTGGTGGTCGAATTAGTCTAGTGACTAATACTAGTCTAGAAGATTGTTCTTGTTTTTGTTTCCTTTTTCTGAGTTTGGTTTTGATTTTTATCATTTTTTTAAAGCCCGAAAAGAAATGTATAACGGTTGAGTTGGATGGAGTGGTTGGAGGGGTTTGGCAGATACCTGGGATTGGTTGTGCTTCGTGGATCTTTCTCCGGGCATCAATGGTGTGTTGGACCAAATTTAGTTCCGGTATTTTTGTAGCAGGAACGGAAGCTTGTACGAAAATCCCGATAACAAATACGCAGAATACACGGTCTAAAGTAAACAGAGTGCCACGGCTAGGAAGCGAAAGTTCCCCGGAACTCAAAATCTCTCAGAGCGTCCAAATGCTTTTGGGCTTACCGGACACATTTTTCGTTCTCACTCGCGCCCAAAATCGTTTTATGTACAGTGCAGCCCAACTTTTTATCCGGCACCGTCAGCCCACCTCCTCCACTTGGAGAGTCGATGGGTTGCGTCTGACGAAACGAATCGCGACGCCACGTTGGCCTCCTAAGCACGGGTCACGCTTGTCATTGAGACGCGAAGAGACGCAATCGTTTCCCACCACTTCTTCCTGCGTCGGTTTCCTACTCAGACTCGCTGCACCACTCTGCACCCGCGGCCAGTGAGCCGTCGCGTTTCCCGCCTCCGTTTACCACTTCGACCCTCGCCTGGCCCCACTATATAGCACCCTGCCGAGCAGCAAGTAGAACACACCACATCCGCTCCACCCAATTACATGGCGAGAGGTCGCGGCCTTGGATGAACGCGCACCACTGGATGAGGGTGTGGCGGCTATAGTAGGGGGCGCGCCGGCAATGCATCACCGTCGGTGTCCCTCCCACCGTCGTCTAACGAAGATCTCTACCCGGGTCTGCGCGGCTTCGAGTTCCTGCTTATCATGTACAATGGCATCAAGTCGCGACTGAGGCTCCTGGCGGCGTTTCTGGGGAAACTCGAAAACGGGGTGCCAAAGACGGTACATCCGAGGATGGAGAACTACGTGAACGCCGGCTGGGCGGTGAAGATGGTCTTCGGCTCTAAGGGTGAGTTGACTTGAGCAGGGGTTCTTCCTCCACTTCGAATTCAACGGCGACAACAAGTTCTTCATCAAGGGTCTTCGACGACACTTTATGCCGGAGGGCGACCGCCGTGTACAACGATGACAAGAGCGGGTCGGCATCAACAAACAGTAGCAGTGCCAACGAGGACGACGACCACTGATTAGGTTTAGTTTATATTTCATTAAATTTCATTGAAATATGTAAAATATCCTGAACTTTGAATAAAATCCGTCAAATAGTAGCAGTACCGACGAGTACATCGGCCATTAGATTAGGTTGTTTATATTTTTACAACAAAAATTGGACGCCGCGGGTGGGGATCGACGACGCCAATATGTGACAGGTCGTCCGGATGGTGCCCAAATGGCACGTCGGGACGGTTTTTGAGCGGTCATTTGGGCGCTAGGAGTGGAGATGCTCTCAAAATATTCATACTTAATCACATGACTCACCATGACATAAATGCAGTCCACAAACTTCTTTCACAGGGTTGACCTCATTCACACTCGCACTTGTGATGTTTTGGGGTACTGCTTAACAGTGCCCCCAAAATATCACGCTGGTGACACAAAGATTTAAGTGAAGGTTTTGAACTAGAAACTACAAGTGCCAACTGTTAGGGTCTTAGGAAGAAAGTGGCAGCTACATATACATATATCGTTCGGAACCGATCACGGAGACAAAGATGTAATCAAGAGAATTTTTTCTTTGTTGTTCATTTTCTCTTATATTCCCAACTTGTATACTATATGTGCTGATGGTTTCTAAATGTACAATGAATTATTTAATCGTGATTTGCCACTGTTTTTATATATGAAATGTTCAATGAATTATATGATTGTGATTTGCTATACTATGATTTGGAAGTATTCATAACATGATTTTATGCCTCCCTCGATCGCCACTTCAAGTAGCTTAAGAGCAAGGATAATAGAAGAGTAGGCAGCTGGCTATCACTACTGAAAAATGAGCCTTTGCCGTGTAAATCAAGTGTTGTCGTTGGTACGTGCATTTTATATCATCATATAGTAACTGATGCACACGATGGTGTTGTTGGGAAACCTAAAGAGAAAGGTATGATGAGTGCAGCAGCAAGTTTCACTCAGTTATGAAACCAAGGTTTATCGAACCAGTAGAAATGAATACGCTTCTGAAGGTGTCAACGACGCTAGAAAAGAGTTGTTGCTGGGATGTCCTGACGGTTGACTTGGAACCTGCACACAACACAAACAAGATACTTTGCCCCATCTTAACAGTGAGGTTGTCAATCTCACCGGCTTGCTGAAAACAAAGGATTAGACGTATAGTGTGGAAAATGATGTTTGTTTGCAGAGAATGAAAGGGAACAATGTTTGCAGTAGGTTGTATTATCGATGTAAAAAAATGGACCGGGGTCCACAGTTCACTAGTGGTGTCTCTCCATAATAAATAATAACATACATGTGGGTAAACAAATTACAGTTGGACAATTGACAAAATAAAGACCTACATAACCATGCATATACTAGTCACGGTGTCTATATGAGATTTACTTGGGCATTACAGCATGATTCATAGATCGTTCCAACCGCATCTACGACTAATAATCCACCTTCCGGTTAGCGTCCGCACCCCATTCAGTATTAAGTTGCAAGCAACAAATTATTGCATTAAGTAAAGTGCGTAATGTAAGCAACACAATTATCCTTAGACAAAGCATCGTTGTTTTACCCCTAGTAGCAACAGTACATCCACAACCTTAGAGGTTGCTGTCACTCCCCCAGATTAAATGGAGACTGAACCCACCATCTAGCATAAATACCCCCTCTTGTATTCACAAGCATCTACTTGTCCAGAGCATCTACTAGCAACGGAGAGCATGCATGATCATAAATAACATACACCTGATATATAATTAAGCAACTTGACATAGTATTCAATATTCATCGGATCCCAGCAAACACAACATGTAGCATTACAATAAGATGATCTTGATCATGATATGCAGCTCACAAGATCTAAACATGATAGCACAAGTGGAGAAGAAAACTATCTAGCTACTGCTATGGACCCATAGTCCAAGGATGAACTACTCACGCATCAGTCCGGAGGCGGGCATGGTGATGTAGAGCCCTCCGGTGATGATTCCCCTCTCCGGAAGGGTGTTAGGAAGAGATTCAGAACCCTCCCGAACTAGGGTTGACGACGGCGGCGGCTACGGGATGTTTCATGGAAAAGTGTTCGGGTTTTTAGTGTTTTGCCGTCAGGGGCAATTTATAGGCGAAAGGGCAACGTCGGTGGACGCTCGAGGGGTCCACACCATGTGGTGGCGCGGCCAAGGCTGGGGCCGCGCCACCAACAGGTGTGGCCGCCTCGTGGCTGGTCTTCGACTCCTCTTCGGTCTTCTGGATCCTTCCGGAAAAAATAGGGGCTTTGGTTTTTGTTTCGTCCAATTCCGAGAATATTTTAAGAACAATTTTTCTGAAACCAAAAACAGCAGAAAACAGGAACTGGCACGGTGGCATCTTGTTAATAGGTTAGTCCCTGAAAATGCATAAAAATGATATAAAGTGTGTATAAAAGATGTTGCAATTGGTATAATATAAGCATGGAACAAAAGAAATTATGGATACGTTGGAAACGTATCAGTAACTTATATTATTATATTAGGATGTTATTTAACTTGTTATATCATTATTTATGCATGTTTAGATTATTTTTGGAACTTTCCTACAAAGTCCCCCAGTTTGGTATTTAATATCCGGGAGGCAGAAAACCCTCTTTTCCATGTTTTAATGTTTCAGGAACCTTTTGGACGTTAATTAATTCTGCGAAAAATACACATCCAATTTTCATCGGGAGAACGGCCATGGGCAGAAGATCCAGAGTAGCTTGTGTCCAGATGCGTGGGCACCTCTGGCGGAGAAAGTCCGGCCAGCCTCGACGGAAGCCGAAGGGGCGGGGCGTCGCCAGAAGATTACGTTGCCCCAACTGCACCCAAGTCAAACCGTTGTGCGCTTGTCGGAATCGGGCTTGATGGCAGGGGTAGCAGCGATCCGCCCAACGACACGACTGGCGCCGCCCAAGCCGGAAGAATCCCCCGCTCGTCGCACTCGGGCATCCTAGCCAGGATGGCGTCAAGCCCTAGCACCCCAGAACCAGTTGAAGCAAGTGGGGGAGGCAACACTATGTGTTTTCATGTTTGGTACTCTTGGAGTACCGAGTCTCAGTGTTCAGGGTGAAAATCCTAGGCACAACCTTCATTGGTCGTACGTGGCAATGTATGACTGCTGCTTTTTTGTTGAAGTCATTGTTTGGTTATCTTGGACTCTCCCGGGGTCAAAACCCATGGTCTGTTTGGATCATGCGACGCCTGTGCATTGTTCCCTTCTTAGAGGTGTCGCATCTGGAGAACTTCTTATGTAGTCTAAGTGTTGTCTTTGCCGGTGGTTTGGACTTTGACGCTTCAAGTCATTGATCATGGTGGTGGGGTCATTTCTTCTTCTTCTTTTTGGTCTTTTTGGTTATGTGGATCCTTAGTGTTTAGACATGTTCTTGACATTATGTTGGTGTTGAGTCTAAATGTAATTGGTATTTTCTACAAATTATTATATTTGTGGGCGTAAAGTGTCGGAGAAGATAATGCTTCCGAGGATGACTTAGTAAAATTTGAATATTCTTGAATAGGGTAAAATGGTAATTTCACGCAAGAAAAGACAAATTTCCGTTTTGGAACATGAAGTGTGTTTTAGCAAATGTATCAGAAAATTATAATTGTAATATAAAAATACATCGACTGGGTGATGTGTTTCGGCATAGGCCAAAAAATAATGGTGTCCCCTAACAATTTTCCCTTTGTTACTGGAGAAACGACATCAATGGACTTTTCGCAAAAACAAATTGATTCTTCGAGCATAGTTTTATTGTTTTTGCATGTATAAATAAACTGTAAGCTTTCTACTTCTGTAATATAGTCGTAACTCTATTTAAGTTCCTGTAAAAAAACTCTACTTTAATTTTTCGGGTACTGTATTTAAGTTGTGATAAATCACGTCGTTTACTTTTAATTTTATTTGTATGAGTGTGTATACTCCAACAATTCTGTCCTGAAACGTTCATTAATTGTTTAAGGTTTTTTTGTTAAATAAACATTGTTAAACTTTACTGTCTAAAAAAAAGGTTCAGGTCTAGACGAATACACCGAAGCAAAGTTAGAGGTTCTAATCTCACCTGTATTTAGCAGCAGTTCTAGCCTTCTAGGAACGGAGGCACTAAACGGAGGAAGAGGAAAGATAATCGAAGCCTCCAAGTTTCGGGTCGACCCGTGGGGGTCAAGCAAGGCCGGCCTCACGAACCCGATTTTCATATAAGGCCAACCCGACCGCCCCAACGGACTTGTATTTTTGGGCCGGGCCAGTGACCCGGTGGGTCGACCCGGCCCATTCCCATCCTGAAAAATAGTCAAACATATATTTCCCGCTCTCTCTGTCTCTCTCTCTCTTCCCCGTCGTCCCCAACCTCGGCTCCTTCCGCCCTCTCTCTTGTTCCAAAAGTTTTTCCGGCAACCCGCCCGCCCTCCCTTCCCCCTCATCCCGCTCCCGAACTTTCCACGCCCGTCACTCTACTTTCCGACTGCTCAGAATCACTGAGATTGCGCTCGCAACCCACCCCCTGACTCGAGCAAGAACCGTTCTTGGTCGGCGCTCTCGGTCGATCAAGAACCCTTCTTCTCGCTGTTGTTCGCGCTTCAGGATACGGCCTGGGCCGTCGAAGTCTCCGACCTCATCGCTCTCCGCGTCGGCCCCAAAATGGGGAGCGCCCATGGCGTCGCCGCGGGGCGTGGCACCCGCGTCATCTCCAGCCAGAGCGCGCGCGTCTTCAACAATGACGAGCGCTACCACTACGGCGCACCAGGACTGCTCGAGATGTTCCGGGAGGGGAGGCTGCCGACCCGCCTCCTCGCTGCCCGTGTCAGCCCAAAAGCGGAGCGCACTCATGGCGTCGCCGCGGGGCATGGCACCGGAGCAATCTCCAGCCATAGGGCCCGCGTCTTCAACAAAGACGAGCGCTCCCACTACGGAGCAACAGGACTGCTGGCGATCCACCAGCCGGAAGCGGTGTTCCGGGAGGGGCGGCTGGCGATCCACGAGACGGAAGCGGTGTTCCGGGAGGGGCGGCTGGCGACCCGCCTCCTCGCTGCCCGTGTGAGCCCAAGAACGGATCGCGCTCATGGCGTCGCCGCGGGGCATGGAAGCGGAGCAAGCTCAAGCCAGAGCGCCTGCGCCCACAACAAAGACGGTTGCTCCGACGACGTCGCCGCCGGGCATGGCATCCGGGCCACCAACGAGAGCTCCTGGACGACTTCCGATCTCAGAGCCGGTGTCAGCGGAAGGACGGAGTGTCACTTCTCCCAGGCAAGTTCCTAGATTCTAATCAAAGATGAATGTCGATTACTCGATTTGTGCCATTTTCGAATCCAGAACACATAATAAGTTACAGAAACTGAATCTAGATGTGCCATTTTCTTGCACAAAAGAACCATCAACGGACAGCTAACCAATCCGGAGGAGCCGCCGGCCGACTTATCCTTAGTTGGATGCCTTTGCTTTGTATCTTTCATTGTACTAATCTGGTCTAGGAATCTGCATGTTTCTCTCTTACAAGGTGTCTATTGTTCTGTTGTCGGATAGTCTACAGTAACTGAAAGTGAATACAGAGAAATCTCCTGTTTGCTTCCACCGTGGGGTTCCCATTTTCATGGATTGTGTTATTCTGTAGCTGCCACACCCAATATAGGATATGCAATATCATCTTCCTTAATCAGTTAGCTTTGCTGCATGCAAGGAATTGTAAAACTTAACTGATCGAATTGATTTGATGGTATCCTAGGAATTGTAAGAGCGCTTGATATGAGGTATCCAAACTAAGAATTTACTAATGCAGTTCAAACAGTTATATGGGTTGATCTAAAATCAACTGTAGCATAAACTCCATAGAGCACCAGTGATTGTTTCGGAATTCTTGGTGTTTATTTATCATCATTAGTGTAGTTACATTCTACATGCTGCTGCATGCTGAAATACAGAACAATTATTTATGTTCAAAAAGCTTCATCTGATCGTTTTATTTTGTGAAATTGTGATGGCTCAACAGATTATGGATGGAAGATTTGGGGAGGCCTTGGATGTGGGTTTTCTACCAAAGTTTGTTCCGGAAGCTCGCTGCCAAGACCAAAAGTTACAGGTATACTCATTATCTTGATCTTGTTTCATTTATGGTTCCTAATCTATATTTATATTTGTATAAATATAAGGTGGATCCGTAGAAGACCTTTGTTCTGGACTACAAATTCCTATACTGCTCTGTTATAAGTTCCTAGGAATTCTCTTGTTGATTTAGAAACAAAAAAGAAGAATCTACAGCTCCACAAACATTATTCTGTTGAAGCTCATACATATATCAACATTCAAATCAAATGTCATGCTGATAGCATATCCAACTTTTTTGTTTACTGTTGAATGTTGATAAACGAGTTGTGAGTTGTATTGACACAGTGAGTATTTAAGTTTTTTAGATTCACATGAGTATTTAAGTTTGAACTTGGTACTTCACAGTATGCAGCCATGAAGAAGAGGATGAATCGGTCGCCTGCCGCACAGCAGGAGTTCTTCTGGGTGTATCACCCGCATAGCTCTTGGCAGGCGGTCGAGACACTTTTGGGCTGGTTGAAGCACCAAATAAATAAGTTGAGTCAACGAGTGGGCTTAGAGCCACCGTTCATATTGGAAGATTGGACTTGGATTGGCGTGATGGCTGCTCCTGTCGTGCAGTTCAACAATGCTGGTAAGTAAGCTAGCCCCTGACTGTACTTTCTAGTCTTTTCTGAGTTTGTCACACCCGATTCTGACGATTTTTGTCATAAATGTAGGTAGCTGCACCTTATCCGCCTGCACGAATTGCACTGAAGCCCAGAACCGGCTGGTTTATGAAAGGCAGCACGGTTGGGGGTCTTTCCCCTGCAAAGCAAGGGTCCCTCCAAATCACCTCAGGCAAGAGTGCTTGAAGAAAGGTGTATGGGATGCGGTTCAAGGAGCTTATACTCAGGATGTACTGCAAGTTATTATAGACATCGGTGGTATTCCAACTAACAAGTCCACCAAGGGCGTTCACCTCACCATTGATGAGTTCAAGGTATTCATGATGGATTTGGATCCGCCGGAGCTGACCTTGAGGGAGGCAGCCCAGCTTCTGTACCTGAGAGGCCCTATTGTTGGCGTTGTCTGGGCAGACGACGAGTACGACAGGTGTGATGAAAGCACAATTTACCGTGGTTGCCCCAAGAGTAAGAGGAAGGCTACTGGCTCAAACCACGCGCTGCACGCTGTGGTGTGCTTTGCGTACAAGATGGTGCGCAATGAGCTGCTACTCAAAATAATGGACAGTTATACGCCGGCGGGCCCTTGTAGGTGGGTCGTCTTAGAGGCCTTTGACTACTTCATCCTGCCTATAGTTCACAAGGCAATGCAGCTACCCTAGTACGGAGTACTAGTCATTTGGAGTAAAAACCTGTCAATCACGTATATCCTGTAAATATCCAGACATATATATTGCTCATAGTATAGAGGTAGATAGACAACTATATCTCAGGCGACAAGACACATTTTTTTGTGTAAACAATGAACATGTGATTTTACATGAAACGAACTCGAGTGTATTGGTGCATCTCATGACAGACCTACTCTTCAAGAATGTATTACAGCGCATGCTAGGGGGTAAAGTAGGGTAATACAATCAACAGCACCAGCAGAAAATTATGTCTCGGATGTGAAGGAGCAGCTTTGGCTTCCAGCTCCTAAAATGGAGGCACACCTTCCAGGGCAAATCCATTCTCTCTAGAGAAGCACAAGTCCTAGATGTTTCTACAGATGTATTTACTGAATGGATGAACTCTGACAGGAATTCCCCTGCAAGAAGTACAGCTCCTATGTTTTAGTACCGAGTTCCTGATAGCGCGATGATAAAAACGTAGCGAACTGAAACCTGTATTACTTATAATATTACATACCTCAAGTAGAATAGCCACTTCCTTCTGGCAACTTCTTAGGTAGATTGATTTGTAAGAGCAATATAGCTGCAAAAAGGAAAAGGGACAATATTCAGCATTTCAGCTGAATGTGCATTATAGGCAGAGCTTTTTTTTTTTCCTGGAGGTGGCCGCTGCATACTCTTTGATGCGTTTGCCAAAAACTAATATGGTCCTGGCCATCCTTTGGAAGGGTAAGCATGAGTAGCGCTTCCCTTGGGCTTTTCTCCTATGATCATCTATTTGCCAGGCTAGCCCGCACATGCAATTTATAGGTCAACTGGCATTATATGCTTCGGTAACTCAAAATAGTAATGTGGTATTGAAGGTCTGGGTGTTGCAAAAATTAAATTGGAAAAAGGTTTGTCTACTGTTCAATCATTGGCTTGTAACAATACATTTTATAGACAGTACTGTTTTTCCGATGCTCAAATTCATGATTCTCTCCTCTCTTTTTTTCCACGGAGAAGAGGATAAGCATGTGTTCTCAACTTAGGCTCCGATTGGTTCGTTGGAAATTAGCTAAGATGACACGTAAACTTTATGGAGCATGTCAGGTTACACTAAAAATCCTACACGAGGCGGATAGGAATCTACGCTCCGTAATCTGAAACTCCAAACCAAGCGAGGCCTTAATAATTCATGGGAAAAACAAAACAAACTACCATTTGAATTTTCGTTTCAATAATTAAAAGCCCATATATAGCTAGACACATTACACACTTAGAGAACTTACCTATGAAACATCAACAGGAGCAGCAGGAACATTACGACGAATATCAATACTGTTAATAACCTTAGACCAATAAATCCTTCCACTTATGGACACTATAAAAAGAAGTTACATGAGATCAGAGGAATAGGCAGGCTCAAACTGAAAGGATTTAAGCCACACGATATGAGCAACAATATTAGTTTTAAAATATAACAACATATATTACCAGGCCTTGTCTGGAAGGAACCGAGATCCTACCAGGTCTAGCACGTAGATTGTATGGGTGGAAGTGAGTGCGGCGAGGCTGGAGGCGCGGCTGCCGGCGACTTGGCGCCGTGGCCGCGAGGAGGGAGGGAGGCGGCGGCTCGGCTGGGGCGGCGGTTAGGGTTTAGATATCCCGTCTCCTGAGGGAGACGGCAACAAATATGTTTTATTGCATACTCAAAACGTAGGGATTACATGTGTTTATATAATAGGCTAGCTACTCAAAACCCTAGATAACTTGGGCCAAGCCCTAAACTGGCCCACTATTGGGCCTCTTCCGGCTGTGCTGCAGTCCGTTCATAACATTTCTCCCCGCCTGTGCAAACAGCTCGTCCTCGAGCTGCAATTCTGTGAACTACTGGCGGCTCACCCCGGAACGGCGTCGACCTTGGAGACGGCCGCGTCGGCCAGCCCAGCTGCGACAACCTCCGCCGCAACGTCGTCTATGGTCTCCAAGTAGAACAGGCGTGGGAAAACGTGGCCCGGGACGTAGGGGTCATCGCAGTTGAAGCACAGCCCTTTACGACGGCGCTCGAGCTGTTCGGCCGTGGTCAGCCGACGGAACGGCCGCGTCGCTGTTGGATCGGAGGGCCCCGCAGGAGTCAGGGCCGTGAGCGCCTGGCCTGATGGTGTCGGTGGAGGGCGGGAGAGCGGCCGCACGCCGCTGACCGGAAAGGCCTGCTGCATGGCCAGCGCCCGCTGCTCTCCCGGTGGCGCCTGCTGCAACGCCTGGGCGCGACGCTCGTATGCGCAGGCATAGTGCATGGCCGTTTGGAGGTCCTGGGGGCCCTGGAGCTCGACGTCCACCCGGATGTGATCCGGAAGGCCACCAACGAAGAGCTCGGCCCGCTGCTGCCCCGTCACACCGGGCGCATGGCATGCGAGGGCCTGGAAACAGTCGGCGAAGTCCTGTACCGTGGAGTTGAAGGGAAGGCGGCCGAGCTCGGCCAGTCGGCTCCCGCGGATCGGTGGCCCGAAACGCAGTAAGCATAGCTCGTGGAAGCGCTCCCAGGGGGGCATGCCGCGCTCGTCCTGCTCGAGGGCATAGTACCATGTCTGTGCGGAGCCCCGGAGATGATACGAGGCAAGCCAGGTGCGGTCCGACGCGAGGGTACGCTGCCCGCGAAAGAACTGCTCGCACTGGTTGAGCCAGTTGAGGGGGTCCTCCGTACCGTCGTAGGTGGCGAAGTCGATCTTGGCGAACCGCGGGGGCGGCTGTGTAGGGCCGCCATGGCCGGGTTGCTCGACACGGGCCGCATGGGATCCGGCAAAGCTCGACGTGGCGCCGGACATGAGGGTGGGCGCCGGCGGGTCTCCGGCTGTAGTGTAGACTGGCGAGGGCGACGATGCGGTCAGCCAAGCCGGCAGCGGCGAGGGCGACGGAGGGAACCGGACTTGGTGGATGGGGACGCCTCCCGGGGTGGGCGGCACCGGCTCGTCGCTGAGTGGCGGCTGCCATGGCTGCCACGACAGGGAGGCCGTGGGCGGCGGTTGCAGCTGCAGCCCTGGGAAGACCGCGGCGGTCGCCGGAAACGGCGAGGACCACGGCAGGACCGGCGGCCCGGTGATGGGGGTCGACGGCGGCGGTTGCGGGGGCCCGTAGGGCCCGACCAAGAACTGGCGAATCCCATGAACCGCGGTGACGAGGTCGTTGAGGACGGCCGTCATCTCCGCAGGGGTGTAGACGGCGGCGACCACCGCGGGGGAGGAAGCCGGCGTGGTGGCGACGGCCGCAGTGGAGGTGACGACGGTGGGCATCGAGGTGGGGGTGGTGGCTGATGAAGACATGATCGAACAAGAGCAATCTGATACCAAATTGGAAGGAACCGAGATCCTACCAGGTCTAGCACGTAGATTGTATGGGTGGAACTGAGAGCGGCGAGGCTGGAGGCGCGGCTGCCGGTGACTTGGCGCCGTGGCCGCGAGGAGGGAGGGAGGCGGCGGCTCGGCTGGGGCGGCGGCTAGGGTTTAGATATCCCGTCTCCTGAGGGAGACGGCAACAAATATGTTTTTATTGCGTACTCAAAACGTAGGGATTACATGTGTTTATATAATAGGGTAGTTATTCAAAACCCTAGATAACTTGGGCCAAGCCCTAAACTGGCTCACTATTGGGCCTCTTCCGGATGTGCTGCAGTCCGTTCATAACATTGTCAGTATCTTTTTTTTTGCGCTGAGAAAGGAACTTTATTACTCAGAAATAGGATTACAATCAGCAGCTAGAAAAACTGCTAGAGCATGAGGAGCATCCTGCAACCACAAGTCGGTTAGATGCTCAGCTCGCGAAAGATAAGCTAGACGATCTGCAACCCTATTATTTGTACGTTTTATCACATCAATGACAAGCTCCCTCTCACCCCCTAAAACTTCTTTGATATCATTTATCAGGTGTCCTATGTGCGATTTATCCACACTTTCTGCCTTCAGAGTCTTCGCAAGATTGGCACAGTCAGTTTGGACAACCAAAGGTTGGGCTGTATAGTCCAAGGCTACTGCAAGGCCTTCTCTGAACGCTAATGCTTCAGCCTCCAAGGCGTCACAACAGTGACCGAAGAACTTGCAAGACGCAAGCACAAAATCGCCTCTAGCATCTCGTATAACTGCAGCAGCCCCTGTGGTTTTTAGTGCTGCGTCAAATGAACCATCAATAGAGACCGCTAACCATCCATCTGGTGGTTTCGGCCAAGCCTCCTCTCCCGGGACAGCCCCACTATTTCCATATCTTTTCCTCCTTCCAGGCACTGTGATGACCGATTTACCTTTGATCAAATTTCTGCCATCATTTGCTCCAATGTGCAATAAAGACTCTACATAGCTTTGGAGGAACATACGTGAGGCTTCCAATGGTGCTTCTTTCTTACCGTGAATTATCTCATTGCGGTTGTGCCAGTTTCGCCATATGATCATAAGGACCTGAACCCGTGCCTCATCATCCAGAGTCACCAGTAGATCAAACAACCATTCCGGTCCAGTATAAATTACGTTTTCTTTCTCCGGTATGTCCCAAACTTCCTTCATCGCATCCCACAATGCTGCAGATCTAGGACAAGAAACCATTGCATGGAAACCATCTTCTTCTACACAGCCGCATCTCTGGCACATGCTATCCACTTCCATATGCCTGTGCTTCTTTGTCTCCCTCGTTGGTAAGCCCCCAACAAGCATTTTCCATGCACATATTTTTACCTTTTGTGGTACTTTGATTTTCCAGAACATCTTCCAAACAGGCCGGTCTCCGTTTGGTCTAGAGCTTGTTGAGACACCCCCTTGTGGTTTCAGCTTTTCATCCACTCCAAGGTGATACGCACTCCGGACTGTAAAGATACCAGTCTTCTCTAAATCCCATGCCATAAAATCTTCGGCGAGTCTAGGGGACACTCGTATTTTGATAATTTCTTCTACCTCCGACGGGATCATAAATTCATTGAGCAACTCTTCATTCCAAGAACCATCTACCCGGAGGAATTGTTCAACTCTTGTTAAACGACAATTACCTCTTGGTGACAATGGTTTGCGGGATCCAGCAGCTCGCGGAATCCAAGGGTCCCTCCATATCTTCACCTTTTGTCCATTTCCAATTCGCCATATGACACCTTTTTTCAACAACTCTAATCCATATTCGATACCCTTCCAGACCGGTGATGAATTGGCAGGAAACACTGTATCCAATAAGTTCCCACTTCTGAAATATTTAGCTTTTAGGAGCCGGGCACATAAGCTATTTGGTCTCTCCAACAATCTCCATGCTTGTCTAGCAAGCAAAGCTTGATTAAAAACCCTCATATCTCGAAAGCCTAAGCCCCCACGACTCTTTGGGCGGATCATTGTTTCCCAAGCAATCCAATGGGTTTTATGCCTTCCATCCTCAACCCCCCACCAGTAGCTTCTAATCAGCTTCGTGAGATCATCACACACCGACATGGGTAATTTAAAGACCCCCATGATGTATGTCGGAATGGCTTGTGCAATTGCTTTGATAAAAGTTTCTTTCGCTGCCACCGACATCATCTTTTCACCCCAATCCACCATTCTCTTGCAAAGTCGTTCAAGTAGTGTTTGTAGCCTCCCCCGATGAATACGGCCCTCAGGAACAGGTAAACCCAAATACTTATCCTCGAACTGTGATGACTGCACCTGCAGTATATTTCTTACCACTTCTTGAGCCTCTGTCGTACAAGCTTCACTGAAATAAATACTGCATTTTTCCTGATTAATAAGTTGTCCAGTACCCTTAGCGTACCGATCCAAAATATCCTTCACTAAATTCGCTTGTACATCCGTTGCTTTCAGAAACATAAGTGCATCATCCGCAAATAACAGGTGTGAGATGGCCGGTGCTGAACGGCATAAAATCACCGGCTTTAAACCCCTGTTTTGGACTGCCTCCTGAATCAAACTCGTCAATGAGTCAGCAACAAATAGAAATAAGAACGGTGATAACGGGTCACCTTGCCGCAGTCCTCGTGACGGTGAAAACCAGTCCAATATTCTCCCATTAAACTTAACGGCAAAACGTACCGTGGTCACACACTGCATGATCCACTGTACCCAAGTCGTCGAGAACCCAATCTTGAGCATTGCTTGTTCAAGAAACGACCAATCAACCCAATCATACGCCTTGGATAAATCCAATTTGTATGCACAGCTAGCCTTGTCAGGATTCCTCTCTTGTTGTATGTGATGCGGTACTTCAAAGGCAACTATAACATTGTCCGTTATTAGCCTCCCAGGCACAAACGCGCTTTGGCACTCTGATATTAAATCATCAAGTATAAGCCGCAACCGATTCACCATGCATTTGGATGCAATTTTGTATAGCACGTTACAAAGTGAAATTGGCCGAAAATCCTTCATACATTCCGGCTGATTATTCTTTGGTATAAGAACAATTACCGTGTCATTAACTCCTTGTGGCATCTCTCCTGTAGCAAAGAAACACTTAATCGCCTTGGTTATATCTTGCTTTAGTGTAGCCCAATTTCTTTGATAAAAACGCGCCGGCAAGCCATCCGAGCCCGGCGATTTAAGAGGCCCAATTTGAAAAAGCGCGTCACTAATCTCTTCTTCCGAAAACTCCTTGGTGAGCATTCCATTCATCTCCTCTGTAACCTTCCCCTCCAACAAGTTCAGAATAACATGCGGGTCAAGGGTCGGGTCTTTCGTATATACTTCCTTAAAATATGAGGATGCCATTCTTTCCATCTCAGATGGGGTAGTACAGGCCGACCCATCCTCTTTTCTCAGCATTTTTACATGGTTTTTCCTGGCCCGCCACACTGCCTTTTGATGGAAATACCTTGTATTTCTATCTCCCTCCTTCAGCCATGAAATTCTACTTCTTTGGAGCCACATCATTTCCTCCCGATATAGAAGTTCATCCATCCTTTCCATTTTTGCTCGAATAATTTCACGATCGGCATTATCTTGGTTCAGGCCTCCCAACTCCACCCGCAGCTCCTCGAGCTCACGTCGGACATGCCCAAATTTCTGCTTACTCCATTCATTTAACTCTGCCATCACCTGTTTAAGCGAGCAGGCAATCTCGCCCATATTACCATCCTTCCTTGCACTTCCCCATGCATTAGCTATCACTTCTGGTAATGTAGAATCCCTTTCCCACATTATCTCATATCTCAAGGTGCGACTATGTGGTCTCACATCTCGTTGAGCCAATCTCAAAAGTAACGGCACATGATCCGATCTAGATGATACCAGATGTTCCACCTCCGCCATTGGAAATCGCTCACGCCATTCCATATCTGCACATACGCGATCAAGCCGCACTTTCACATTTCGAGCTCCTTGCTGCCGATTATCAAAGGTATAAGGAAAACCTTTGAAACCAATATCAGCAAGTTCACATGCCTCAAGAGCTTCCCGAAACGCCCGCATTTGTCCCTCTGGCCGTGCGCGTTCCGAGCAGTGCTCGTGCTGCCACATTGCTTCATTAAAATCCCCCGCCACCACCCAAGGGAGTGGTGAGACATTTTTCAGGTCACTAAGAAGCTCCCACATAAGATGACGGTTCTCCACTCTGGGTTCACCATACACGAACGTGGCTCTCCAAGGTTCTGCATTCTGTCCTTCTCTCACACAGACATCAATATATCTATTGCCCTTCCCCAACACCTCCACCATTAGCGATTCATGCCAAAAGAGAGCAATACCGCCGCTACGGCCATCACTCCCAACCGCTGCAAAACCCTTCAAACCCAGCCTAGCACACATCAGCTTCATCCGTTCTTCCGTCTGCCTCGTTTCACACAGAAAGACAAGACCGGGGCTATATTTTTGGCACAGTACCTGTGCCTCTCGAACTGTCCGGCGATTCCCTCCTCCCCGACAATTCCAAATAAAGGAATCCATAAACACAGCCGATCTTAGAGACGCCGTATACGTTGAGGATTTCTTCGCGCACAGCACAAAGTACCCTCCGATCGATAAAGGCAATCAAACACACGGATCCAACCAACGCGATCCTCCCAATCTGGTCCAAAGCACTTCAACTCGTCTCCCTAATCGGATCAGAAACTGGAAGACTCCAAAAGTACGGCCAGCGTGAATGCTAACGATAGAACAAGAGCCTACGAAACAAGAACTCCCAGCGGACGAAGTCTGCAGGAGGAAGAGAACCCTGAGCGGGTACAGGTACCAACGATGCCTAGCTAGGCACCGGAAAAGCGGCCGTCGATGGCGCCGGCGGTAAACCCTAGATCGCCTTCATGATCGCCATAGCGAGATAGATACCGGTTTCATAGATCTAAGATTGTAAGAAGCTAGTTTTAACATTGTCAGTATCTAATTGCAGTGATTCAATGCACAGAGCAACATTCCAGGTACACGGAATTATTTCTTCAAATATGTACCACCTGGGAAAATATTTTTCATAAAGCTGAAGGAACAACCTTAATAACAGAATCTAACACATCACAAGATCTAGCTATATATGGACATTCCAGTTGCGGCAAAAGTACAAAGCAAAGGCATCTGAATTACATTTTTGTAATCAAAATTGACTGCAACTGCAAAATAGATGTTAGCTTGCAGAAACAAATTTCACAATTCATTCAAGGCTCTTTCCCGCTCCTCTTTGTTTTCGCTGACTAATCCCTGAACACTGCAAAGCTTGCTATTAACTTTCAACTTTGACTAACAATACTTTGTCATGTATTTAGATTAGTCACATGAAATTAATAGATGGCGGTTCATCAAAAATATATTTTGACAATGTTATATATTTCACAAACATAAGTGTTCTGAAAATAAGAATGTCAATGTTGTCGCTATGTACAACACATTGTAGAAAAGAAACCAATCTGTCATTGCATTGAACATCGACTCTACGAATGCAAGTTTTTCTCAGCTTCAAGGATTTGTTCAGGACTAACCTATTTATGACGAGAAGTGAATCCCACAGGTTCAGTACCATGCTCCAATTACACGGCTCGCTGAACTCATTTTGGCAACATTTTGTATTTGCTTTAAGAAGTCACTGAAGTCAAATTTTGCACTCATGATCTTCTTCTGTAGTTCCATGGTATCCTCTTGTAAGCTTCATTGAAACACCATAAAACCATCACAATATTGCTTTGGACAAGCCCAGAAGAGCAGTCTTACAGGAAGCTACTTACAACTTCTTGTGCTTTTTCAACAAATGAAAGGACAGTTCCCATTCTCAGAACACGTTGTGCCATGCGACCGGGATAGAAAAGCTCAAGGTCCTCCATTTGTTCTTCTCATCCTACAAACTTGAGGGGCTTTTCCAGAAACCTACATGAACGATTAAGTGATAAATACTGATGTTGTTCGAAAGGATTTGATTTAAAATTCGTGCAACATATTTCCCCGGAAAGCACCGGAGCATTTTCTCGAAAAATAATTTATCACAAAGCTTGGACACCTCACTCGTACTAAGGATTTTGGATTGAGTGAACATATATGTGTTTCCAAATCTATAGCCTGGTGATAAAACATAGATATTCTTTCTTACCATTCCCTGAACATGTTGCACCATGCGATCGGGATAGAAAAGCTCAAGGTCCTCCATTCGTTCTCGTCGTACTACAAACTTGATGGACTTTCCATACATCTACATGAACGATTAAGTGATAAATACTGATGCTGTTACATATACCAGCAGAAAAATAGGGGAAATTTTTTTATCACGATGCTTGGACACCTCACAGTCACAGATACTAAGGATTTTGGATTGATTGAACATATATATGTTTGCAAATTATATAACCTGGTAATAAAACATAGATATTCTTCAACATACAAGTGAAGAAGATAACATCTACGGTTGTAGACTAACGAAACAGAGGAAAAGTTACCCCAGTAATAAGTCCATCATCTGTGACTGCTGAACCAGCCATGTACTGAACGAGAGTTGGTATAAGGAGCAGGAAAATCCAATAAACCAATGATGTCTTATAAAAATTATTCATATATATCCTAAGCACTCAGGGATTTGACGGCAAGAAAAGTTTCTGACAAGTATGATCTGTTTAACACTAAGTGCTGCAAGCTCGACCTAAGTTGTACGATTTACTGAAGGAAAGTGATCTTTAAGTGTCCAAAATTACATAGAATCAAAAGAACACGTTGCTCTATGATGATATCAGGAAGAACAGCACTTCTAGAGAATTTTTGAGATACACAATCCAGACCTGTAGTTAATTTCCTAAGTGTGCATGCAACAATAGTCGAATAGAGTAGTAGAGGTGAGTGCGACTGCTGATGCAGTGATGCTTGACCCCAGCCCTCGGTGGTGTACTTTGATCCAGTGCTGCATACATATTCTCAGGTATTCAGTTGAAAAAGTAGTGAACCAATGCCAGCTACAAGGAATTGGAGAAATTTGCCGTTCTGATCGATGACATGCATGTACAAGTGAAAGCATAACAGTACATATGGAATGGAAAACAGGGGCTACCTTGGGCGTGTGTGTAGGTACCTGCGCGTCGTCGTCGTCCTGGTCGGTGCGGCCGAGGCCGAAGCAGAGGCCCCTGGCTTGGTGACCGGCGGCAAAGAAGAGGACGGAGTCGACCTGGTGCTGCAATGCTCGATCGATGCGGGAGAAAGGTGACGAGGGGGTCCTCGGCAATTCTAGAGTCGAGTACCCTAGTTAGATTTGAGAGAAGATGTGCGCGCTGCTAGCTCCGGACGGCTGACAAGTAAGGATTTACCCAGGTTCGGCCCCTCATTGTGAGGTAAAGAACTACTCCTGCTTGTCTGATTATGATGATATATGGGGTTTACATGGTGGCCGCAAGGGCGATGTGGTGAGAGACGATCTCTCTATGCCATGCCGTATGCTATGTCTAATTATGGGCGTGTTGTGGCCTGTCTGTTTGTCTACCCCTAACTGTATTTATATATGCAGCCAGGGGGTTTACATGAGAGTCCTAGTAGATTAGGAATAGTAGTTCTTATCTTGTTCTAAGTTATTTTCTTAACAGCTTCTTGGTCTTCATTGGGCCACTCGATGGGCCTTCGTCTGGGCTGCACCAGGTATACCAATCGTGGGGTGCTCGGAGGGTATGCCCACGTCACTAGCCCCCGAGTGTCTGGTCGATTCGAAGTATCGGGCAGAGACTCATAACAGTATGTCGAGTAGGCGTAATCAATGACCATATGATGACTGTATTATCCCTTCTTCATGAAATTTGAACCATTTATGAGAAATCCAATATGTGTATGAAGTCCAACAATAATAAATCCAGTGCGAGATATAGAGAACCCGACTTTGATAAATCCGTGCGGGCTATAAAGAACCCGACTTTGAGAAATCCATGCGGGCTATAGAGAACCCGATTTTGATAAATCCGTGCAGGCTATATAGAACCCGACTTTGATAAATCCATTGCGAATTATAGAGAATCCGACTTTAAAAAATCCATTGCGGGTTATAGAGAATCCGACTTTGATAAATCCGTGCGGGCTATAGAGAACCCGACTTTGAGAAATCCGTTGTGGAGCATTCGAGCCTACGGCGAGTGCCCTCCCGATAGGAGTATAATTAATGAAATATGAGTTGTCCAAGGAGATGCCCAACTTGGAATCGGTCTTTTGACCCTTGATGCGTTGTCTTGTGCTTTCGACTTGGAAGCATGTCGGGTGCGCGTCCAGCGCTCCCGATGGGAGTAGCCCCCGAGTGCCTGGTCGATTCGAAAAATCGGGCATGAACTCATTTGCAGGTGTATTTCACCATCTGATTATTTGCTCATTTGGCTATGTATATTTTGAGTCGAGATTGTCTCGATTGTGCTTGTTGAGTCGGAAACAAATCGACTAATGCTTTGTTTATTTTGCCTAGGGATTACGACTTAGTAGGCCTGACTTTACTCGATGAGTCGAGACCAGTTAACTGCACATTTGGGCGAAACCTTACTAGACTTCGATCAAGTTCGAGTCCCCGGGCTCGAACCTAGAACATACTGTACAGACTCAACTCAGGCCGTTGAGATCTTACTGAATCGTTCTGCAGTTTGAACTTTGCTACCCAGCGTGTCCGCCGGGATTTTTCATCGCGTTTGCTGACACGGAAAATTTTAAGGACTTAGCACTGCCGGAGTGGTCCTCAGCCCGGCTCGACTGATCATCGGGTCTTACCTTCGCATTTCATGCATGCAGCATCCGAAACGTCATCGACTGACGTAACTCGGAAAATTCTTTTGAGTTCATGCTTTTTTGCTTTTGACTGAGACGAGTCTCTTAATCGACTGCCGTTTTTGCCTTTTGAATCTATCGGGTGCGCGACAACGCTCCCGATAGGAGTAACCCCCGAGGCTACGTGCAACTATTTCTAGTTGGGCGTAGGCTCAATTTGTCTTCATTTTGCTATTTGTTGAGTATTTTTGTGAGTGTTCCAATCTTCGCGTCTACTGGCATAGATATTAGCCGGGTGCGCAGCACTCGAGCCGATGGCGAGTGCCCTCCTTATTGTCGAGTGCGTCTGAGACTTTTTCGAGTAGCCAACCTGCACAGCGCAGCCCCTGAGTCTTCGGGTGCGACCGATGTTTTGTGTATTTTCCTTAACCTGTGCGGCGCAGCCCCCGAGTGTTCGGGTACGGCCAAAGTTTTGCGAAGTTTGGGTTTGTGCGGCGTAGCCCCCGAGTGTAGGGTCGAGAGGCGCGTGGTGTTTTGCCGGAAGGAATCGACGAGGCGGACCAGAGTCGACGCGACGGAATTATGCGATAGAGGGACTCGACACGATGGACCGGAGTCGACACGGTGGAGTTTTGCAACGGAAGGAGTTGAGGTGGCGGCTACAATGCTCAGCCCCCGAGTCTTCCTTCTCAAGCCGACGAAGCGAAGTCGATGATGTGGAGTCGATGAAGGCACTCGATTGGCGCGTCGAGTGCAGCGATGAACTTGTTGTTGTTGACGTCGAGGCGCCAGCCCCCGAGTGTACATGATGCCCTTCCAGGGAGCGGGCTCTTTGTGCCGATACCGCCGTGGTGGTTGATGAAGCGGAGTGGAGTCGATGCACCAGAGTCGAAAAAATGCCAGCCCCTGAGCGTCGAGTGCGGTCAAGGTGAGTTTGTCACGATATGTGCAGCGCAGCCCCCGAGCATCGGGGACGGCCAAGTCTTGCAGTGTTCAGTCGAAAGAACTCGACGCGGCGGACCGGAGTCGATGCGGCGTAATGTGCGGCGAAGAGTTTGACGCGGCGGACTGGAGTCGACGCAGCGGAGTTGTGCGGCGAAGAGGTCAACGCAGCGGACCGGAGTCGACGCAACGTAATGTGCGGCGAAGAGTTCGACACAGCGGACCGGAGTCGACGCAACGTAATGTGCGGCGAAGAGTTCGACGCAGCGGACCGGAGTCGATGCGGCGTAATGTGCGGCGAAGAGTTCGACGTGGCGGACTGGAGTCGACGCAGCGGAGTTGTGCGGCGAAGAGGTCAACGCAGCGGACCGGAGTCGACGCAGCGTAATGTGCGGCGAAGAGTTCGACGCGGCGGACCGGAGTCGACGCGGCGGAGTTGTTGAAGATGCTGGAGTCGCCTTTTCGCGTGGAGCGACGAATATGTTGTTTGTTGTTGATGATGAAGCGTCAGCCCCCGAGCGGCGGAGGCGTAGTCGATGAAGGCATAGGGTGTCGACGCGGCAGTCCAGGGACGGCGAAGTAGAGTTGAAGAAGGCACTCGAATCACCTGTCGGGTGCAGCGGTGAAGTTGATTTTTGTTGTAGATGTCGAAGCGCCAGCCCCCGAGTGCATGTGGCGCCCTCCCAGTGAGCAGGCTATTTGTGTTGATACCGCAGGCGCGATCGTTGTTGTGATGGCCGATGAAGTTGTTGCCGAGACTTTACCGCGATTCCGTTTGCGGAGCTTGACATCGCGGCACACGGGAACTGCACTCGCGGTATCCTACGGAGCAGCTGATTTTTTCCGCCTTCAAAAACGATGTGTGAAAACAATACACATATATAGATTAGCAATAAATAAATTGGACGAGTAATTAATGAAAGGGTAGATTGGGTAGATTGGAGCCCGATGGGTAATTTGTGTTGCTTCCGATTTGCATGCAACTCTTTTTCCTTTCCTGATTTGTGTAGTAGAGCTGGATTCCAGCATCTTTTCGGCTTAGCGTGTCCGATCGGAACACGCTGGTCAAACTGCTGCTGCTTGATTCTCCTGATGTTACGATGTCGCATAGCTCCTGGAAGAACTTGAGGACGGCGAAAGGTCCTGTGCAGTCGTACGTGGCCTGCTCAACCTGACCTGAGCCTCCTCAACTCGAACGTCACGACTGGATTGGAGTTGCCGAAAATTTCCGATCTTGCCGATATGAGCGGCCGCGAACGCGAGAGCATTGTTGACGTAGTGCTCCGGGTGCTGACCTGTGGATGAGATTTGTCGTTGTTGATGTATGTTGAAGACGTTGTTTTGGTCGATTGGATCGGACCAGTCGCATACGTGGACGATATTGTCGTCGAGCCCCCGTGTGCTGATTTTGATACGGCGAGTTTGCCATTGTGGTTGATGAAGATTGGATCTGCTCAGCCGTACACGAGGACGGTGTTGTCGTCGAGCCCCCGTGCGCTGATCTTGATACGGCGAGTCGCCATTGTGGTCGGTGAAAATCGGGCCACCGCAACTGTAAATTTAGCACTCTGTTATTCCCACAGACGGCGCCAATTGACGAGGGGTGTCCTCGGCAATCCTAGAGTCGAGTACCCTAGGTAGATTTTGAGTGAGAAGATATGCGCGCTGGTAGTTCCGGACGGCTGACAAAAAAGGATTTACCCAGATTCGGCCCCTCATTGTGAGGTAAAAACCTACTCCTGCTTGTCTGATTATGATGATATATAGGGTTACAGGGTGGCCGCAAGGGCGATGTGGTGAGAGGCGATCTTTCTATGCCATGACGTATGCTATGTTTAATTGTGGGCGTGTTGTGGCCTGTCTGTTTGTCTACCCCTCCCTGTCTTTTATATATGCAGTCAGGGGGTTTACATGAGAGTCCTAGTAGACTACGAATAGGAATGTTTGTCTTGTTCTTCAAGTTATTTACTTAACAGCTTCTTGGTCTTCATTGGGCCACTCGATGGGCCTTCGTCTGGGCTGCAACAGGTATACCAATCGTGGGGTGCCGTGCCCACGTCAAAAGGAGAGGCGGCGGAGGGCACGACCGAGTGGCAGGATGCCGGCGACACCGTGGCTGCCAGCGAGCGGCGGTGAAGCACACCAGAAACGGCGAGCCCCCCCCCGCCTTCCTCCTCCAAGTGCAGGTCCTGCCGACCCGCTAAGGTTTCGCCACGGATCGTCTCGCTCGTCTGTAGGAGGACGGGCGGGGCCGCCGCGGCGGGATGCCATCTCGCGCTGATTGATGGCTGGATTTGAGGTGTAAATAAGCGCTGATTGATTGATCGCTGCTGTCGTGTGAAAAAGGCCGGGTACAGACATGGTGCGGGGAAAAAAAGAACATACATGATGTTTGAGTATGGCAGTTCTTCAGGTGATATTCTCAAGGGAGCGCTGAGCGTCCTCCGGGGGCTGAAACCCGCATCTTTCTGCTGACACGTGTATTTTTCTCCTCCCTAATCCCGTTTTTGCTACAATGATGAAAAAACGTTTCGACGGGAGAAAAAAAATTGTTCGACTGGAGCAAAATTAATTCTCACCTAAAATTGGTGGTGCAAAAATATTTTGTTTGTACCAAAATAAATTGTACTACCGGAGCATCATCGTAGCAACTTTTCTAAAAATTTCATCTCATGTGAACGATGGTGTAAAAAAATTCATCCGATGGTAGCAAAATTGATCTGCTACGGTAGCAAAATCAGTGATCAATGGTAGCAAACTTCATCTATATAGCAAAAACAACAAAAGGATAGTAGCAACGTGCTACATCTCTTCTACATATTTGCACCAAAAAAGGAAAAAATTTGCTTTAAACATCGAAAACATTTGCACCACATCAAGAGCAAATATTATCGAGAAGAAACGAAGAAACTTGCTACAGATCTTCTGTAACATTGCATCAACAGTGAAAAATTATGCTATAAAGCTTTCAAAATTTTGCACCGCCCTGCCTGTAGCTCCAGCTCGAGATGCGCAGCCACGGCGGCCTCCAGCACGCACCCCGCCGTCCTCCACGCCGGCTTGCAGCACGCATCCTTCATCCTTAACGCCGGAGTGCAGCACCCATGGTAGCTGAGCCGTCGAGGAAGGGCGCCATCCAGAGCGACGAGGTAGGGGCAGAGCTCACAGAGGATGCAGGACGTCGGACGCCCCTGATATGCAGCATCGGCTCTGGCGGTTGCAGCACCGGGGAGGCGGCGCCGCCTTGCAGCATCGGCGTAGAGACTTGCGTTGGCCCTTTGCAGCAGCACCGTCGTCGATTTGGAGGACAAAATGTTTTGTTGTTTGGAAGGGGAGAGATGGGTTTGGTTCTAGATGTCAGAAGAAAAGGAAGGAAGCTACCGGCGGCGTGTGGCCGGGCCAACGACTGGAGTCAGTGCTGGCAGGGCCGGTCGCCGAACGGCAGCACGGCCATGGCGGAGCAAAGGTATTGGGGGCAGATCGGAAGAGAAGAGCAAAGGAACGGAAAAAACTAGAGGAGCAGGTGCGGAGGAGATAAGGCAACAGGTGGTGACTGGTGAGGCCCTCGGTGTTGTCTCCACTTGATATGACGCGTGGCGCACGCCCAGACCGGAGGGCGGAGGCTCGCAGCCTCCGGCTGTACCGTAGCGTTTTCCTATTCTCAACTAAACGTTATTTGGGATCGAGCGATGGATCACAAATAAACGTTATTTGGGACGACCCATGTATTCCTAGCAGTCCTAATCTATATCTATACCTAATAATAATAAAAAGAGGAAGGCTTCTTGCGTCGTCCGTCCGGGTTTATGGTTTTACCCTCCCACCGCAAGACATATTACAACCATTGCCACCGCTAAGTGAAGAAAACGCTTCGTCCGTACCACCTCCACCTCCGTCGAAGCGACCTAGGACCCAGCCTGTTCGATCTCTTCGCAGTCCCGATCCGTGTGACCATTGACCACCTCGAGGACCTCGCCGGGGCAATGGCGATGCAGCTCAACGGCCCTTCCTCGACGCAGCTCCAAGGCCGCCTCCTCCGAAACCCCCATGGCGCGAAGGCTGACCTGCGCGTGTGACTCCACCATGGGCGGTGAGGATGTTGGCGGCAGCGGAGGAGGTCGCCAGAGCGGGGGGAACGGCCAACAACGCCAGGAATCGAAAGGACACGCCGTGGGGAGCCGCTGTGGTGCTAGGAGGCGCAGAGAGGCGCCGGACCTGCCGGAATCGACTGGCAACGGCGACGGGAGGAAGGGGATCTCAAATTACCGTTCTGGCAGTTGAGCACGCGTGTGACTGTGGCCATCATCTTGCCCCTCCAACTACAGGTGCACGGATCCTGCACCTCCCGTGGTAGGCCACACCGGTGTGCTGCTCGTGCTTCCGCACTCGTCCGTCGCTGTGGCAGCCACACGACCGCATGAGAGACGCTCCCAGTTCTAACAGTTCGGCCCTAAAATAAACTCCACGGATTGCTCGATTTCTTCCTGTCTCTGCCGAATAGTCGAGTCATGTCCCCCGGCTATCGATGGCGCCGCCGCCAGTGCTGGAGGAGTGAGGTGGATGCACGGTGGCGACAAGAACGATGGCTTGAATCCCGTCCTTCTCGTGCGTCTGCTTCTCTTATCGGCGGACAATGCAGGCATCAGTTGCTTTTGCCCTTGATGAATCCCGTCCTTCTTGTCGGGGGGCTACCCCCGGGTAGGGTAAAGATATGGTAAAAGCTACGTCCAAGACGGAACCGACATACTTGCTGACCGACATATGCCCGGGTCGGAAGGGACCGGTATATGATATTGGTGCAGCCCGACATACACTAACCGACTTAACCATATTTTACCTGACATATCTATGTCGGTATGCATTGTGTTATTCTTATGTGCAGGAAGAACGGTTTATGAAGGGTAAGCTGACATGGTTATCTCGGGAGAAGAAGATTATCCGGCATACCCACGCCGGGTTGAGAGGTGGAATCCGGCATATCCATGCCGGGTTGCCCAGGAGAGGAGTCGCCAAGTTATCTGGCATATCCATGCCGGGTTATGCGGAGAAGATGACATGCCAAGCGCTACAGGACAAAGGACAGACAACACATGCCAAGCCCAGGAGAGTACAGCTGCATGACATAGTGAATAGTGCTGACAAGACCCCAGTAGTCACATCGTGAATAGTGTGTGTGCTGTGTCATGCGGGCCACCCCTTGTCCCCTGGGCTCCCTCTATATAAGGAGCACCAGGGGGAGAGCTCAAGAGACGTCCACGGCCACGGCCGGCCCAGCCACGGGCATGCTTCTTTGCCCTTTGCTCCCTTTCTCCCCCAAGACCTCTTAGAGGCAACTCGGTTCGGCTCATGGAGCGACTGTAATGTTCATATACAGAGAGGAAGAAATACACCAAATAGGCTAGATGCTGCAGTAGGGGTTTTATCTCCTCACGAGAGCCCCGAAACAGGGTAAATCTTTGTGTCCGCGTGTTCTTCGTGTGCGATCCCTTCGTGCTATCCCTCCCCGAATCCTCTAGCGTCCATCCGGCCCCACACATTAGCCTACCCGTAGGCATCTGTCTGTTCACCACGACGACAGTTGGCGCCCACCGTGGGGCATCAGTGGCGCTTGCTGGACTAATTTCGGACGGGACCTTCTTCATCGACTCGGGGACTCGACATCACCATGGTCCACACGCTCCAACTCGCTGCCGCACGCAGAAGCCGTTCCGACCTACACCAGCGCTCGCCGTCGACAGATTCCGGGTAACTCCCCGACAGTTGCCCGGATCATGTCGGCTCCGTCGATCCCGACCGCACCAATGCTCCGTGAGTATCTTCGTCTGTATCATGCAATTGGCCAGTCTTGAGAGTAACTCGGGGACTGCCCCTTCATGCCTAATTTAGTTGTTAACCCGGGAGCGAGAGGTCGTAACCCGGGGACTGCCATGTTATGTTATCTGTATGTTTTCCCCGGGGGCAAGATGTCTTGACCCGGGGACTGGCTCACCGGTCAGTTGTGCTCTTCATCCTAAGTCGGTAGGGCAACTCGGAGATCAATTTATCTGTATGCATGTGATTTATGTCTATTAGTTCCGAGTTATTTGAATGTCGGCACCCTGGGATGAACTCGGGGACTGCCCCGCCTTTACTTGTGTGTTTTATCTCAGTTGTTTTTATATTGCCTATATGCCGGCACCCCGACATGGAGCTCGGGGACTGCCATGTTTATATGTCTGTCTTGTTATCTGTGGTGTCCGTATACCGAATAGTTTTCAACCTTGTTTCAAAGTTCAAGTAATGTATGCTATCCGAGATGATCTTGTGACTCGACTGACGAACGCCTAGAATGGTAGTCAAGAGAAGAGGTTGTGGAGTATAGTAAACATGAAAACAAACTCGGGGGCTCGGTCTAAAGAGTAATTCGGCGTATGTTGTGTGTGTGTCTTCCCCGGAGCAAGATATCTTGACCCGGGGATTAGCCCGCCAGTGCGTTCTGTTCTTTCTGCTAGATCTCTAGTGTAACTCGGGGACTCGGTGAAGACCGAGTCTGCACCCTAGTGCGTAGCTTTGCAACTCGTCGTAATTTCTGTCTTTAAGTTAAAATTAGTTTGACCTGTTAATAGAGTAGTCGCTCCTGTTGAATATTTATTACACATGCATGCCTGGACTAACGTTGAAAGGTGATGTCGGTTTTACCGAGAGGATATTCATGTCAAAGGGCTTGATTATCTTGGTTATCTTGATTGTTATGTCGGTTATCTCGGATCGATCGTATATTTATTACGGCCTGGAAGTGTATCCTCGACTATCTTTAATGTCGGTTTACCGAGTTATAAATGACCTATTACACCGTGTCGTCACTTATGTCGGTAAGATTTAATTTGGCGTGTTAAATAAAGTTGTCGCTCCTGTTGAAAATTCAGTATATATGCATGCATGAACTGACGTTGAAAGGTGATATCGGTCTTATCGGGAGAATACTCATGTCGGAAATCTTGGTTATGTCGGTTATCTCGGATCCATCTTATAATTGCTATTGTCTCAAGATATGTTGCATATGGTCTTTGGTATCGGCTTGCCGAATTATAAATGGCATATCATACCAGGTTGTTGCTCATGTCGGATAGTCTTTGGTATCGGCTTGCCGAGTTATAAATGGCCTATCATTTCCCGGTTGTCACTTTTGTCAGTTCGCCAATGTATCGCGGCATCGTTCCGTATCTCCAGATCGCCGTTTATTTCGGTTCGCCATAGTATCGTGGCATCATCCTGTATCCCCGGTCATCGTTCATGTTGGTTTGTGAAATGAGATGTGTGATATGCCCAGAGTGGCCGAGGTACCGAGACATGTGTGATATGCCCAGAGTGGCCGAGATACCGAGACATGTGTGATATGCCCAGAGTGGCCGAGATACCGAGACATGTGTGATATGCCCAGAGTGGCCGAGATACCGAGACACCCGAGATACACTTATGTCAAATCAACAGAGGTTGGAGGCGTCTGTGTCGGTATACGCCCAGAGTGGCTAAAAGCCGGCACATGAGACTCTGTGTCGGTATACGCCCAGAGTGGCTAAAGGCCGGCACATGAGACGTCCGTGTCGGTATACGCCCAGAGTGGCTAAAAGCCGGCATGTGAGGTATGTTTATGTCAAGCCGGCAGTGGCCGAAGACATCTATGTCGGTAAAACGCCCAGAGCGGCTAAGGCACCGGCATATGATTGTATTTTTGCAGGTACACGGTGGAGTAGGTAAAGATGGTGGTGTTGTAATTTCTTCTAAGTCAGCGCGCGACTCTGCGAGTCCCCCGCAGCCTCGGGGACTAGTGTCGGGGGGCTACCCCGGGTAGGGTAAAGATATGGTAAAAGCTACGTCCAAAACGGAACCGACATACTTGCTGACCGACATATGCCCGGGTCGGAAGGGACCGGTATATGATATTGGTGCAGCCCGACATACACTAACCGACTTAACCATATTTTACCTGACATATCTATGTCGGTATGCATTGTGTTATTCTTATGTGCAGGAAGAACGGTTTATGAAGGGTAAGCCGGCATAACCATGCCGGGTCTCGGGAGAAGAAGATTATCCGGCATACCCACGCCGGGTTGAGAGGTGGAATCCGGCATATCCATGCCGGGTTGCCCAGGAGAGGAGTCGCCAAGTTATCTGGCATATCCATGCCGGGTTATGCGGAGAAGATGCCATGCCAAGCGCTACAGGACAAAGGACAGACAAGACATGCCAAGCCCATCCCTTGATGTGACGAGAGTATAACTGCATGACATAGTAAATAGTGCTGACAAGACTCCAGTAGTCACATCGTGAATAGTGTGTGCGCTGTGTCATGCGGGCCACCCCTTGTCCCCTGGGCTCCCTCTATATAAGGAGCACCAGGGGGAGAGGTCAAGAGACGTCCACGGCCACGGCCGGCCTAGCCACGGGCACGCTTCTTTGCCCTTTGCTCCCTTTCTCCCCCAAGACCTCTTAGAGTCAACTCGGTTCGGCTCATGGAGCGACTGTAATGTTCATATACATAGAGGAAGAAATACACCAAATAGGCTAGATGCTGCAGTAGGGGTTTTATCTCCTCACGAGAGCCCCGAAGCAGGGTAAATCTTTGTGTCCGCGTGTTCTTCGTGTGCGATCCCTTCGTGCTATCCCTCCCCGAATTGTCTAGCGTCCATCCGGCCCCACACATTAGCCTACCCGTAGGCATCTGTCTGTTCACCACGACGACACTTCTGGTGCTCTGCTTCTCTTGTCGGCGGACAATGCAGGCATCAGTTGCTTTTGCCCTTGATGAATCCCGTCCTTCTGGTGCTCTGCTTCTCTTATCGGCGGACAATGCAGGCATCAGTTGCTTTTGCCCTTGACACCACGAGTCCACGGCGCGCTTCTTTTGCCCTCCCCACGAGATATCATTGCTTAAACTTATTTATGCAGGTCACATCGGCTCCCAGGTGTCGATTAACACCGATGAGGTCTCACTAATGTTCAACGCGGATTGTGCCTTCCAGTGAGACTGATGAAGCTGTATGTAGCCTGGACGCATGGCGTGATGCAGTCGGCTGGCCATCTATATGAATGGGACGGCTCTCGGCTGCAGTTACACAGACAAAACAATGCATTATCCCAGGTAATCTCTCAAATGTACCTGGACATAGTCTGATGTGCTTTATTACAGTAAGCTTCTTGTGGCAGAAAATTTGTTTGTTCCTTCTTGAATTGGGAGCGTGTGCCTGCCTTTACATGCTAAATGCTAGATAAATGGCGCATGTTCCGGACAAGAGGAAATTAACAGCTTGTGTCCACTGTTGATATGTGTGGCCTGAGTTTTGACGATCCATGTCTTTGTAAAGGTTTCAGTACGTATGTAAGTTGATTCTAAAGATTCTGAATTCAGTAGCAAAGAAATGTATAAGTTTGCAAAGCTATAGAATAGATGATAATTACACTTTGGTCCACGGAATATTACTTGCAGTATGATTTTATTCTATGAATCAATTTGACATTGAATTATTAACAACATGTTTCTTTTATCATGATTAACGGTATAGAGCAGTCAAATTTATGGCTTGTGACAGAGATCTGAAATGTGCCACTTGTGTAAAGGATAATAAAGGCATTAGCAAAATTTATGGATAATTCATATATAAATTTGGGTGAAAATCTCGGAATCATGTATAAGTTAGTCGCATTAACCTACTAATCAGGTCCATGCGAGGCTAAATCTCAGAATTTTCTCAAATTCTATAGAGGCTCTATAAATCGGATTGGAGGGAGACAGGGAGTTAAAGATATTCGAGTGGTCAACTCTAAATGGTTGGTTAAAAAGGTGTTTTGAATTTATTTTCAAACTACTAAGACATACGGTCACCCGTAGCAACGCACGGGCATTTTTCCTAGTATCTCTAAGAATACTAAGCTCCCTAGTAACAGAGGCTTCTCCTTCTCCCACATGTACACATCATGGTGCACCCCACTCATATTTCACTTTATATTTAGTTATAGTTCACAATTTTAAATTTAGTTTAAAAAATATTCTATTGGATATATTATATATACATATGTTTGTACTTATCTACTAAATTTTTGTGAAATAAGAAGGGATTCCTATCTTAAAAAACAAAACAAAAATCATTTCCCCTGAAAATTACTCTTTCTGTGTAGACAAAAAATACAAAAAAAAAATCTAGAGCTTGTAGAATATGTGCACGTAGTGGTATGTTTTATTTCAAAAAATTGAAAGCTAAACATGTCGTTTCGATTTTTTTTTAAACGACATGTGGTGAGTTCGGAGCTACCGGAGAGATATCCGATAACCCGCTCTCTTATCTCTGCCTAGCGTCCACCATAGCGCCATGCCGCTTGTGCCACACGACAATGACACCGTTTCTCTCCCTCCGCCTCACTCGAGTCGTATTGTACCGAAAACAACCGTCCCTATGCAAAGTTTGCCTTTCTCTCCCCACACATCTCTACGCAAAGTTTACCCTTCTCTCCACACACACCTCTGGCTTCGTGAAGCACTTGGTACTACATGGCACCTCATCCCTGATGCCACGTGACACCATTTCTCTCCCTCCGCCTCTCTCGAGTCGTATTGTATCGAAAACACGCCATTGAGCTGACTTCTACGATCCTCACAGTAGTTGCATGCGAACACCCATGTCGCCTCCCGCACCGGCCACCGCTATCACCGTTGTTATTAGTAGTGGTCGACTCTCCAATCCTAATGCCGCCCCTCAAGTCCATTGGTAACTTGCATGCTACGTGCGCTCAAACTATATGTCAAAAGAAGTGTATTTCTACAATTAATATATAATGGTTGGTGGTATGCCCATTTAATTTTTTATAATTTATTTTATACAATCTAGATCTAATGCACAGATTAATATTGCATGTAAACAGTTTAATCTCTTAGTTTGCTCTATATTTTTGTGAATTCTTTAGTATTTATTGGTGAAATGTTCCTCTGTTTTTATATAGTATGGGCCGTATTCGATGCAATTTATTTAAATATGTTAGGACATAATTATGCCAACTATTATTGATTTTGGGATAATTTATGTCGGAAAATATATTTAATTTCATTATATTAAAATCAATGACCATCACTGTATGAACTCGATGCCTAATCTAGCTCTTTGAGTTTGCAATGTTCATCATACAATGTCTCTATATTTGATCAAATCATTATAGAACCACGTACACAATTTAAATTTCATGGCATTACAACTAAATAATTATGTCCCTTCTCTACTTCCATGTAGTGATCGAGTTGTACTATTTTTTCATCATTAATATGGTTTTATAAGTATGTTTCGCTCAAAGTATTTTTTTTATCTATCGTTTGTTCGGATTAGGACGGACGCGGCAACGCGCGTCTTTTCCTTCTAGTATAGGAAGATTGCAATAAGAAAAGGTAATATTGTGTACACTAGAATATCTAAACTCATTGATAGAGAGACTAATACGTGGGGTGAGGAGCTCATTAGAGATACTAATATATAGGAAGATTGCGATAAGAAAAAGTAGAGTATCTAAACTCATTGATAGAGAGACTAATACCGCGCGATGTCAGAAAAAGAGACAATATAATTGGTCATGTGTTTTGGCAGCTGTTGAGAGAAAAAAGAGATCATACTTTACACAATTTGGAATTGATCGATCTGATCTGCAGTATTGCCCCAACTTCCGCCTCGTCAGCGCTGTTTCAGTCTGTCATTGAACAGGCTTGACGCTTCTCGGGTGTTCCCGAGCGACCACTCTCGTGCTAGCAGCCACAGATTCAGCAACTATATAGCTTCACGTAAGACACCTATTTGTACGAAAACTGAGCGATACTGCATCCGTCAGATGAGCCTAACCCACGGAAACCATCCATGGGCGTCCGGTTTCTGTCGGACGGGAATCGTACAGATACCGTCGGACATATAGGAGCCCTCATTCAGCAATGAAGAAAGCACCGGTGTTGACGTTTATAAGTCTTTCAAAACCTTCAAGAAGCGGTTTTCAAGCTGGGGCGATCTGAGTCTTCTCATGTCCCCTCTCAATTCTGGTATTCTTAAGGTTGTAGTGCAGAACAAATTCACTTTCCTTGCATTTCAGGTCAGATCTCTATTATTTTCCAACAAAAAACCAATATAAATAGATACGAAATCCACCAAGGTTTGCCCAATTTTTTTCCCATCACGGTGTCGATTGCAAATTATATTTTAGCATCGAGATCAGATAACTATACCTTTGTATCACGATCGCAATTAGCCCATTATGAAATGCCCTGCTATTAGAAGGCGTGCACTTGCTCATTATTTCAACCAGCTAAGAATCTATCTGACACATCCTTTCTATTTTCTCAGCTTGTTCTTACTTCCTCAATAGTCACTTCGAATCTCTTCGAAACAGAAATGGTTAAATAGAAAGACCAAAGTACCAAAGAGCTACAGATTTGAAGAAAACAAATCTGAATGGAACTAAGAAGAGGTAACTCTAATGAGATAAAAGTGCTACTCCCTCCGATCCATATTAATGGACTTAACTTTGTCTAGATACGAATGCATCTAGTTAAGTGTTTAGACTAGATGCATTCGTATCTAGACAAAGTTAAGTCCATTAATATGGATCGGAGGGAGTACATGATGTGGTGCTCCAAACAACCCAAGTGTTCACCAGTTAAGCAGAATCCACAATTTGCAAAAGCACATTGTCTCAGTCTCTTCTTTCGGTACTGACAAAAAATCAACTAAACACCTCCTGAAACATATATATATATATATATAGAAGCTCTATTAGGCACCCTGGATGCAGAATAAGTAATTCTGCACCCAGGTCGGTCCCACCGAGCCGGAATGGCAGCCGGTTGCTGTTCCATCGAACCCACCGTCCATACGACTCGCAATAAGCTGCCGCATGTCGTAATTTTGTTTGTTTATTTACCTCGACGGTTTATTTTCTGAATTACGGTCGTGGCGTTTGGTAGCTAGCCCAGCCATACTGGAGTATTTATTTTTCCTCCCAGATCGTGTCCCACGGCGAGCGGTTTGGAAACTCGATTTGAGGCGCGGCGGCGGCGAGCGGTTGCGCATCCGGCGGCTAGCGGGTGAACTCGGCGGGACAGGCGGGTGGGCTCGTCATGGCTGGCCGTCTGAATCGGCGGCGTCATGGTTGCTGGCCGAATTCGGCGGCAATGGCGGATTCGTGGTCGGCCGGCCGAATTCGGCGCAACAGCGGTGCAGTGACCAGGTAGGTGGTAGCTGCGGGCAGCATCGGCATCGACTCATTTTTTCTACGGCAAGTGCTGCGCCGCCGTGCTGTCCGCCCTCAGCTGCAGTGCCGGCGAGCGGTGTCCCCCAAATTCGTCCGCGTTCATCAACGCTGCACTGCACAAGGTGGTCTCAAGTTTTCTGGTTGCGACCTCTTCTCCGGTAAGCTTCATCGGCTGTACGTGCAGGTAAGGAGCGCGTCCACAACTAGATCGATCTGATCTGCAGTGAGTTCTTTGGCTTCGTGTCAAGTCTGTAACTGCATCTGTTTGCTACTACTAGCAGAAAAAATTCCTTCTCTATCTTTTCCACTACTTGCTGTACTTGTGGAGATTGCTTTGCTTCTTCCTGAGTATTTTACCATGGTAATTCCGTTTGGTAGCTGCACCATCTTCTTCTTAATTTATCTGTTGTCTTGCTCTCTTAACACGAACAGAGTAGTATATTATATTATTATGTGATTTTCTTTTTGTATGTTGTCTAAACATGGATTAGTGCTGTTGAGTTACTCGTTGATTTAAATGTGGTGCTAGTTTTAAAAGAAAGTAATCTGTATAATTAATTTGACATACTTTTTAGAGGAATTAGATTAGTGACAAATTGGATTCTGTTCCTGAAGAAAGTAATCCGTGTAATAACTTCGCCACCGCATGTACAGAGGTAGTGATGGCATTACGGATGTGGATACTGACTCAGAGTTATAAATAAATGAAAAGGCCGCACAATACGTACATCGTCATAACCTCCTTCCAACTATTGCTGTGTAGATTATTGAAAAATCTACATGAGCTTCTCAGGAATAGCTCCATAACCTTCTTAAGATTATTTGACCCTCACTAAAGTACTCGGCTCTGATATCAAGTGGCTTAGATGGTACGATGAGAAAGTTAAGCTGAGTCGGTTTTGCCTGTCAATAATAACATGATGCAAATTTCCGTACAAAGTGTATGCGGTAGCAATATGAAGATAGTGATGGCATGATAGCATAGTCGAGAGCAATTTACATGTATTTTTTGAATTTTCCACCTCCGTTGAAATCAGCAACTCTGATTTCTTGCCTACCTCTGTTGAGGCCATTGATATCTGCTTAAGTTTTCAAAGTCATTCACAAGTGTCAGACATATCACCTCTTTCGAGCTCTCTCTAGATTCTTTGTAACTTTACAAGCACAAAAAAAAATTGTATTCAGAGGACTAGTATCTTATGAATTAACTGGATTTTGAATTCAACGGCACATGTTTTTGCATGCATTATAGTCCACAGATTATTTTGGGCAGTAAAAAAATGAAATTACTTTGCGGTTTCTGTACAGGTTTTATCCATTCAATTTTTCGGATTAGAAGCTCCATGTCTGAATTTTGTAGCTGAGGAGTAGCTAGCTCCGGTGTATATAAATATTTGGCAAACTAGTGTCTGTTATGCTTTTTTAGGTGTTCCTTTTGAAACTTGCTATTCAATCTTTTCTTATAATTGCAATTATGTATTGTACATTGTCTTATCTTCCATGTCTGTAAATTTACAACAGTTTTTCCAAAGCCATGCAAACTAAACTGTTGCGAGCGAGTGCCGAGAAGTACTTTACTTTGTACTTAACAATATTGCTGGAGTTTCAAGTATTAGCCCGTATGTCTTCTTTGTTTCAGAATGCATGACTACGGATCGGTTGAGCGAGAAGCAGGAGAGCTAGTTATTTTATGCACCTTTTTTCACCGTAAATATACTTCTGATGTTTTAGGCATATGATTTTTTCCCCTATGTGCTCCATTTGGTTATATTTTTTAAAATACTTATCCTTTCGTGTCATTATGCTTTACAAACTTGAACTGGATGCTTACAGAATTTTATCTGCCCTTTCAGGCAACAAAAGAAAATTACTCTTTATTGAGAGGAGAAATAGCTGGCAATTATTTGGCAATAGCACGCCGGCCGCACTCCTTTCACTCAAGAGGCTGCCTTCTAGCTGATTTAGCTAAAGTTGTGAAGATCATTGTACAAATTGTATCATTTTACTTGCATCTAGATGTAAATATGAAACAGTGTAACTTTGTTGTATAGGCTGAATAGAAATTAGTCACCATATTAGTATTTTTATGTGGCGTTATTAACTTATTATTATGTCAACATTTATTACGTTGCTTTTAACGGAACGGATCAACAAGGGGTTCTTGTGTTGAATTTTTATGTGATTGCCAGAACATACGTGGCAATTTCATGAGCAAATAATGGAGTACAGATTTCAGCTTTTACATTGCCTATAATTTCTAAGAGTAGATGGTGGAGCGTGGGTCGTTGATTTGAGATGTCCTCATTTTATGTTTTTGCCTAGCTGTATAAATTTTACGTTGGTAATTAGAACTCTCACGTTAACTAGATTACTAAGCTGAGGACCTAAGGTGCAATCGTTCGTGTCTTTCTTATGCTGCATGCAACTTTATTACGACATGAGCGCGTGGGCAGTTTGGCCGCTCGGCACGAGCCCGTGCGAGCGTGGACAGTTTGGCCGCTCGGGATGACGGCATAAGATTTCTAGATTTTTTTACGGAGCATGCAGTTTTCTTTACAACACACGAGATTGGGTTCGACCGCACGGCTGGCGCGCCTGATGCGCACGGTTCGGCCGGGGTGCAGAATAATATTCTGCCCACAGGGAGTCAAATAGCGCTACCCTATATATATATATATATATATATATATATATATATATATATATATATATATATATATATATAGAGGTTAAATGGTTTCTACTCCCGGGTGTAACTACACCCATGTCTCATATACCACCATACGGAAGTATTTGTCATACTTTATCGGTTTGAGTATGTTAATATACTATATCTAAGATACCCTAAAACAAGTTTCACGAAAAAATTGGAACTGTACTATTATTTTACACTATATACTCAAAATATCGTCATATATGCATATAAAAGAGAAGTATGTAGAATTTTTTTACATACTACCTAAAAAGAAATATCTATAGTACTAAAATAGCATTATATACTCCATACTACATGTTACATACCTCCCGGTATGATAGATACTCCATACATGTGTGAAACACACATGGGTGTAGTTACACCCGGGAGTAGTATGAATATGTCCTATATATATATATATATATATATATATATATATATATATATATATATATATATTTGTATGCATGCGAAGGAAAAACACCACTTATTTGCGGCAGAAGGAGATGATGTGCGTGGGACAGAGATCAGGTGACATGCAAAAGGCATGTCACCGTGTGCCTCGCGGCCTCCAATCCACCGCCCAGCGTCAATCCAACGCACCACAGCTTCCCAAGGCAAATACAGAACAAATCGCTAAATCGGGCAGGCGCGGTCAGCGGAAAAATCTGGCGGGGAACGCAGGGAAAAGGCGGGCTTTGGCGCGGCGATTCGCCGGCGTCTCCTCGTCTCGCGGTCTTCGCCGGCCGCCGGTGCCGTCGCCGCCCGCTGTCCGCTGCGGGAACCAGCAGGGACGAGCGCCGCGGGAACCAGCAGGGGCGAACGCTTGCAGGGATCGATTGGCCGCCGCGGGAAGCAGCAGGGCCGAACGCCTCTTCTCAGGTCCCCCTTCTCTCTCTTATTCCATTAGTGCCAGGGATCGATTGGCAGTACTTCTCCGGTGGCAGAATTTGGCAGTACTAATTTGTATACACTGTTTTGGCCTTTGGCAGAATTGTGCATTATGCGATGGGATCGATTGGTATCAGGATACCTGAAGTTGGTATGCGGTTCAGAAATTCAGATGAGGCTTGGGAGTTCTGGGTGCAATATGGAGGTCACATAGGTTTTGATGTGAGGAAAAGAAATACCATCAAAAGCAGAACTGATGGAACCATCACTTCATGTAGCTTTGTTTGTTCCAATGAAGGCATTCGAAGGAAAAGTCAAATAGATCATGAGCCAAAGCGCATTAGAGTTGAAACAAGAACCAATTGTAAAGTTCGGATGATTGTTTCATTTGATCGAGTAGACAAATTTTTTGAAGTCACCGAAGTTGATTTGGAACACAATCACCTCCTTCAATTGCCACAAACCTGTCACTTGTTGGCATCACAAAGGAAGATTTTAGATGTGCAAACTTTAGAGATAGAAACAACCGATGATTCTGGAATTATGCCAAAAGCTTCACATGAGTTTGCATGTCATCGAGCTGGTGGGAAGTTCAACGTTGGTTACACTTTGACTGACCAAAAGAACCATTTGCGAACCAAGCGGCAGCGGGAGATGGCTTATGGACAGGCCGGTAGTATGTTGAAGTTCTTTCGTGACAAGATAGCTGAGAATCCATCATTCCAATATCATTTGCAGTTGGATTGTGAGGAGCATATAGCCAACATATTCTGGGTTGATGCTAAAATGCTACTTGACTATGCACACTTTGGTGATGTTGTCACTTTTGACACTACATTTGGCACGAACAAAGAGTATATTGAAGGAGATATGCCCTAGAGGCACTTAATAAAGATAGTTTATTCGTCATATCTCAATTGTTCATTATATGTTTTATACCATGCTATAACTGTATTAAGCGGAAACATTAATACACGTGTGGTAGATAAACAACCAGGTCCCTATTAGCCTCTATCTAACTAGTTCATTGGCAATTGATGATCGAGGTTTCCCGATCATGTGACATTGATGTCAGTTGACAATGGAGTCATGTCATTGGGAGAATGACGTGATGGACATACCCAATATTTGTAGAACGTAGTCATTACGCCTTTGACCGTGAGATCAACTCTTATTGCTATTCCTGAAAGATACTTTGATTGCATCAAACGTCATGTCTTAATAGTATGACAATAAAGGTGTCCCTATCGGGTATCGGAAGGGAGTATGTTGAGACGACGGATCAAGAGCGGGATTTGCCAGTTCGCATAGCAGGATAGATACTCTAGGGCCCACTCGGTGAGATTATGTCAAATAAGCTTGCAAGCGTGTGACTAGGTCACCAGGACATAATATCATGGACGAGTAGAAGATAGTGTTGTCGGTAACGAGATCAAGCTAGGTATCAGGATACCTGTGAACGAGTCTCGGACACGCTAAGTATCGCCATGGCAAAAGGTTTAAGACTCGACGTCTAGGTTCGAACGACAAAGTTATTCGTTATCTCACAGGGATTAATTCTGGGTATCCAAGGTCCACGAATTAGTCATTGATCGGAGAGCGCGTCTCGATCATGTCTGGCGAGATCTCGAACCGCTAGGGTAACACACTTAAGGGGAGTCGACAAGTTTACCGGAAGAGAAATTAGAAAAGAGCACCGGGAGCGTCCCGGGAAAGATCCGATGAAGATCGGAGAGCGACGAAATAGTTTTCGGAGCCGGAATAAATTAGATAATGTGTGTTTAATATTAATTAGTGTAATTAATAGTTAAATACATTTTTATTTAATGATTTTCGGAATTTAAAAGGCAGCCCACCTTAAATGGGCCTTCCCATGGGAGAGAAGGCCCATAGGGGGGGAATTTCCCCCTAGGTGCGCATGAAGAAGGGAGGCTGCCCTAGGTGGGCCAAATGGGGCCCACCTAGGGCCGGCGCACCACTTGGGGCGGGCTGGTGTGGGAATAGTCCCACACCGCCCAGCCAGCAAGGCTGGCAGCCCCCCTACACCTATATATAGAGGTGCCCCCTTGGCCTTTGAAGAACAACCCAATCTCTCTCTTCTTCTCCTTGAAAACGTGATTCCTCCATTGGAGTTGCGCCAAGGTGAAGTTCTCTCCACCATACGCACACCGCCGTGCTGCTGGTCTTCGTTCCAAGTCTTCCGCTGCTCGTCCCTGGATCGGAGCCCGGAGGTCGTCGTCTTCACCGTACGTGTGTGGATCCCTGCGAGGTGCCACGCTAGTGGTGCTCGGAGGTCTTCTTCCTCTACACGACCTCGAGGTCGTCTTCGTCGGCTTCATCGACAACGCTTGTGCGGGAGCGTAATCCCCGCGTTTCGGTCTACAAGGGTATGTATATCGATCTCCTCCGTATTACTATATCTGCATAGTATAGATCCTGGCTAGTTTAAGGTTATCGTTGTTAGAAAATTTATTGTTTTCTGCCTGCGATCCCCTTCATATAGGCCATTTGGTATTTTTCTTGGGCTCAATCAGTTTAGAGAAAGAACCATTTTTGGTGCTGCATTGATGTTTGATGAAACACGCGACTCATTTGTATGGCTCTTTGAGACATTTCTAGCCGCACACAATGGAAAGCAGCCTAGAACTATCTATACCGATCAAGATGCAGCAATGGGAGGAGCCATAAAGAAGGTCTTCACGGAATCATATCATGGACTGTGTACATTTCACATCATGCAAAATGCTATCAAACATTTAACTCAAGTGGGAGTAGAGGATGAAGTGGAGGATGAAGAAAAAGAGCCTCATATTCTCACAGATTTTGGTGCTTGTATGTATGGATATGAGGACAAGGCAGCATTTGAAGAAGCGTTTGACAATATGAGGCTCAAAGTGCATAAGCAAACTTGGTTAGATAGCATCTACAAGGTGAAATAAAAATGGGCTGAATGTTACATGAGAGATGTCTTTAGCTTGGGAGTGAGAAGTACACAATTAAGTGAGAGCTTCAACAATGCGTTGAAAAATCATTTGAAATCAGATTTTCATATTCTTCGGTTCTTGATGCATTTTGAGTGGACGGTGGAAGTAAAAAGAACAAAGGAATTGCAATCTGAATTCAATGCAAGAAAATATATACCAAGAATTAAGATGTTCACTCCTATGTTGGTGGAAGCAAGCAAAGTGTACACTTCGATTATATTTGAAGCTTTCCCAGGTGAGTATGAAAGATCAACGGCTGCATGTTGTAGAGTATTGGATGGAAATAACATATTTGCCGTTGCTATTGCGAGTTTGCATGGTGATTTAGAGTTTGAGGAGGAGCGCATAGTGATAGGTGATCCTTTGACCAAAACGGTTTCATGTTGTTGTGGTATGTTCAATAGGACGGGGATATTGTGTGGACATGGTCTAAAAATCCTTGATTTGATGAATATAAAGACATTGCCCACACATTATGTCTTCAAGAGATGGACTAGAGAAGCTCGCAATGGAAGTATACAAGATAAGTAAGGAAGGAATGTGGTAGAAAATCCAAATCTTGAAGGTCAACTTCGGTACAGGGATTTGTCTCATCAATTTCACAATGTGGCGCATAGAGCAGCCAGCTCCCCACGGTGTTGTTTGCTGTTGGCCAATGCAATTGCCTCCGTTGCACCTAGCATACAGGAAATACTCAATGCCACTAGTGCTATGGATGAACCATATAAAGACACAGAGAATGTTGACCCAAATGTGCAGCAAATAGATGAATTGCTTAGAGCTACACGACCGAAGAAAAAAAGAGGTTCCGGCAACAAAATTAAGGAGAAAGAAAACTTGGCTTGATAAGTTACTCAAGGGGAAGCGTATACCATTGAAAGCTACCGCTCCAACCAAAACGGGAGAAAATGTATGCTGCAATTGGTACATGATATGTTTTTATTCTTCATTTGTAAACTAATTACTATACTTTTCATTGGCAGCCAAAAAAGAAGAAGGATGGTGTGCAAAAAAAGAAGGATGGTGTGCGAAAAAAGAAGAAGGATGATGTACAGCCTCAAGTATTAGTGGAGAAGTGTGACAACACCAAAGAAGTAACTTTGGAGCCCCAAGAGTGCTATGCTATCATGAGTTTCACCCAGCTCTTGACGGCTCCGCCTTGTGGTGAAGATGATCTGTTCTAGGGTGCAAGCTCGCTAGAAGTATTTTGGACTTAGTTAAGTATAGTATTTTGGGCTAACTATAGTCGTCTTTTGGGGCCTAAGTGTACAAATCAAATGGCACTAAATGGTTGTTAAGAGCTCACTGAATTCACTGGAAAGTGGTACTGAAACTTCAAATCATGTACTTCTGAATTACTTGTGATGAAGTGGGTTGTCTGAATCTAAAAAGTGATTAATGGCATTGTACTGGAAAGTGTTTATATTGTGTTTTGTTCAAAACACTGGTTTGTACTGTTGAATGACTAAAAGATTTGTGTCTGTATGTTTTTGCTGAAAATTGTGAAGTCTGGACTGAAAACTGTGAAGTCTGGGCTAAAAATAGTGAAGAGGCTGGTTGTTTTTGCCTTGGAGTGCTGATGTCCGTTGGATTGACGTTGGGCGGTGGATGAGAAGCCGCGAGGCACACGGTGACATGCCTTTTGCATGTCACCTGATCTCTGTCCATGTGCGTGTATCGCGGGAGGGGTAAGTATTAAGAACTGTATATATTGTTTTTAAAAAATCGGCTAGAAAATAACCAAGGGATGGGTGAAAGAGACGCAGCCGTTCGATGAAAGGGGGGCACGGATGGGAGCACCGGCGCGGAGCAGGCAAGCCGTGTCCTGGCATTTGGGCCGAATCTGTTCCATTAATAGAGGACCTGAGTAGGGAGCATGCGCCTGCTAGCTGGCGAAAGTCCACGCACAACATCGTGTATGTGTGAAACAATCGTGTGTGTTTTGCATGCATGCACTAAAATCCGAAATTGCTGAAATCATAGTGCATTGAATGCAAAATTTGAAAATTCAAAATGTTTTGTAGCTTAAACCGTTTATCGGATTTATGATTTGTTTTCACCGTTGGACTAGTCGCGTCGAGATCTTCGAAACTAGATCTCATGTTAATATGTTCCGACGATATTTTTTGGGCTTATTACTCCTGTGCCCCCAAGTCGTAATTTGTGCTCACTTTTCCCCACGCTCCAAACTTCTGCTCACTTTTCCCCACTTCCTTAGTCGAAACTCTCACAATGCTCATAGCGGTCGTTTGCCGTCTTGACCGTCAAGTCTGACGAGTGGGGCCGCGTTGGACTGTGTTGACTCGCTCGTTGGACCTGACGAGTGGAGCCGCGTTCGACTCTGTTGACTGATGCTCGGTTGGAATCGCATCCAGTGGGGCCGGACCTGACGAGTGAGGCCGTGTTTACTCTGTTGACTGATGCTCGGTTGGAATCGCATCCAGTGGGGCCGGACCTGACGAGTGGGGCCGCGTTGACTCTGTTGACTGATGCTCGGTTGGAATCGCATCCAGTGGGGCCGGGCACTTGTTTAATCAAGGGATACCGCTGATGGGGCCCACGTGGTCTTTCTTCCCTGGCTCACTGGTGCCTCCGAGAGAACCCCGAGGTACCCCCCAGAACAGAACAATAGGAGTTGGATTGAGGGCGGAGAGTAGGGTGATTGAAGGCGCAAAGGAGCTCCATCGCCATCGCCATCGCCATTGCCATCGCCCGCCCGTCTCCCTTTGCCCGTCTAGAAGGAGGGACAAGCAAGGAGCTCCATCGCCATCGCCATTGTACGGCCGCCTTCGCCGTTTGGAGTTTTTTGGTCGCCGACGTTTCCAGCTTTCGATGGTCAGTGCTATCTTCTCTACATGTTTCATTCTCCTGTTTGAGTTTCCGAATGGTGCATTATATGTGAGTAGATTTGATTTTCTATTTGGCTTGCGGAATGGGGAAAAACCCCAGGTTCCGCCTGTTTATCTGGTTCTAAATTTCATTTGTTAAAATAGGATTCTGGTAGCGATAGCGATGGCGTCGATCACCGTGCTATGTGCCTTCACGAAGCAACTTTCTGTCGCACACTAACTCGTCATTCCAATACTTTCAAAGTCCCGATGGAACACGGTTACAAAATGGCCGTTGTAAGTATTGCCTTTCAAATTCGAGGGAATGTCATTTGTTTTTCCTTCAATGAGTGTCTTCATAGTTTCTCCGGTTTTGTATTACATGTAGATTCTGCCATGCCCTTTAAGATATCTTCTAGATCAGAGCCGGGCAATTGGCCCTCATAAGCACTGGATGGAGGCAAGGTGTCCGAACGGAGACCAGTACTTCTTCTACCTAGATAGGTGGGTAACTGAAACTGACACGGATCGGACATATTTCTGTAAGCGGCTAAGTGGTAGCCTAAACACCCATATCTACACGGAGATCTGTGGAACGCAGTGGAGAGCACTATGTGAATGCTACGGCATCGAGTAGGGCGATGTTGTCAAATTCACTTGGAATGAAGATCAGCATTTGTTCAATGTTGAAGTGACTAACGAGCACAATGCTGCAAAACCTTTTGTGCAACACACGGGTATGCTCGTTCGTGTTCTTTTTCTTACACATTGAGTAGTTTACAAGTTTTCTGAATGTCTTCCTCTCTTTAATCAGAATTTGAACAGATTGACGAATGCTGCAAGCCAGTCCTCTTGTCGAGCATATTTCACGAACCGAGAGATGTCACCTATTTAGACATGAATGCGATATCTCTCTCTTTATTGAAAGATGCCACGACAGAGTTGGAAGAGATCCCTCAGTTCTACGTGCGCAGGATTGAGAATGATTCTCTAGATGTCGTTTCTCTGGTAATCTGATACGATGCTCATGTTCTGTCATTTGAATGATCCCTCAGTTCTGTCATTTGAACTATTCTGATACGATGCTCATGTTATTTTGATAGCATCTCAAGATTGAGGTACTGGATGGCTACGATGTTATTCCATCGCGTGATCTCATATTACGTCAAGTTCACGGAAATTCTCGTCTTTTGGCGAGAGACGATGTCGAGGTCTTTGGATCATATCGAGTGGTCGACGAGGATTACATCGAGTTCACGGAGAACTGGGATCTATTCTGGGAGCAACTGCCGATTCGCTTTGGTGATCTCTACGTTATCAAGGTGATCTTCAGGGAGGAGTACATCGAGCTGACATTTGAGAAGGTCAGCGAAAAAGTCGAGGGGCCCGACGATGACATCGAGCAGTCGGACGACTCCAGTGACCCCAGCGACGAGATCAGCGACACCACCGAAGAGATCGAGCAGTGGGTTGACGATATGATGTCCGGCTTTCACGACGTCAAAGAAGAGACTGATTAATATTACTATGAGTTGTATTTTAGTCGGATGTATTTTGGTCGAACACCTTATGGGCGTGCACTGGGCATGAACTGGTGCGCTCTGCCGCGTTCTTTGCGTCTTCCTAGTAACAATGAAATGAAGATTTTGTGATTGTTGTGATTTATTTTGATTTTATCGAAACCGAAACCCTCCCTCACTCTCCTACGAACCATTTTTATCTCATTTGTGCGAACCATTTTTCATGAAAATGAGCAAACACAGGTTTATATTTTTTTCTCATAACTATGTCACATAATACGACAATGTGCGCTGGTTTCATATTTTTTCGATTTTTTTTGAATTATTTATGCTCATTTGAATGTCTGGTCAAACCAGGTCAAACGCAAATTGAGCGTCTCCAAAATAAGTTTAAAATATGAAAATGAAAAACGAAGTGCAGATCCTTCTTAGTAACAATGAAATGAAGCTTTTCTGATTTTTGTGATTTATTTTGATTTTATCGAAACCGAAACCCTCTCTCACTCATACGAACTCTATAACTCTTTGTACGTGATAGCTTATTTGTGCGAACCATTTTTCATGAAAATGACCAAACCCAGGTTTATATTTTTTTTCTCATAACTATGTCACATAATACGACAATGTGCGCTGGTTTCACATTTTTTCGATTTTTTTAAATTATTTATGCTCATTTGAATGTCTGGTCAAACCCGGTCAAACGCACTTTGAGCGTCTCCAAAAGAAGTTTAAAATATGAAAATGAAAAACGAACTGCAGATCCTTCTTAGTAACAATGAAATGAAGCTTCTCTGATTTTTGTGGTTTATTTTTATTTTATCGAAACCGAAACCCTCTCTCACTTCTACGAACTCTATAACTCTTTGTACCTTATAGCTCATTTGTGCGAACCATTTTTCATGAAAATGACCAAACGCAGGTTTATATTTTTTTCTCATAACTATGTCACATGTTCACATTTTTTTGATTTTTTGAATTATTTATGCTCATTTGAATGTCTGGTCAAACTCGTTAAAACGCACTTTGAGCGTCTCCAAAAGAAGTTTAAAATATGAAAATGAAAAACGAAATGCAGATCCTTCTTAGTAACAATGAAATGAAGATTTTCTGATTTTTGTGATTTATTTTGATTTTATCGAAACCGAAACCCTCTCTCACTTCTACGAACTTTATAACTCTTTGTACGTGATAACTCATTTGTGCGAACCATTTTTCATGAAAATGACCAAACCCAGGTTTATATTTTTTTCTCATAACTGTGTCTTATAAACTGATGAACTACGTTGGATTTCTATTTTTCGATTTTTTAAATTTAGTTATGGTCATTTGAATGTTTGGTCAAACCCTAATAACCCTAGCGTCGAACGTCCGCCGTCGGATCGTACACTAGCGCTAACCTCCACCCGTCCGATCAGGTTTCGAGGGTGGATCCGCGCGACGCTGATTCCGCATCCTGATTGGCTGGTCCGTAAATACGATCGATCTCGGCCGTTACAATAAGATTCGGCGACCCAGAATGACGCGGTGCATGGAACGAGCGTACGCAAGTCTGACTTCGTGTGCTTCGTAGCACAACAACTATTTTCCACGCAGCCGCCCTTTGCATGCTGGTCTGTAGCCTATCCTACGTCGCATCACAGCTATATCCCGCTGATGAGTGGACCAGGGCTTTACCCGCTGACTAGTGGACTCGCTGTTTGAAATGAGGTACAAAGGTAGGGTAAACGACTCAATTTCTAAGAAAAAATGGTGGACTCGCTGAAAAATGTCTTTCAAATGAGCTCCAAAGATAGGGTAAACGGCCCCTTTTCTAAGCAAAAATGGTGGACTCGCTGAAAAATGTCTTTCAAATGATCTCTAAAGATAGGGTAAACGGCCCCTTTTATAAGCAAAAATGGTGGACTCGCTGAAAAATGTCTTTCAAATGAGCTCCAAAGGTAGGGTAAACGGCCTCATTTCTAAGCACAAGGCCATGCCAAATTTCATGGTAGTAGTACAAAATGGACTTGCCCCTTGCCAAATTATAAAATAGATCAACAACTAATAACTAAATTGGCACTTGCCCTTAATAAAGCAACTAATAACTAAAATGGACTATCACTCGTCTTCGTTATCGGAAACCTCCACCGACTCGGCCTTGCCCTTGCCGCTGGCATTGCTGTTTGACGGCGACCACGGCGTCCACATGTCCTTCTTCTTCCCCTTGCTCTCCGAGTAGATCTTGAGCCGTTCCTGCTCGGCGGAGGAATGCTTGGCTAGCTCCAAGGCTTTATGGTCGGCCATGGCCCAGGCCAAACCCGGGTCCCGGACCTCCGTGGCCTCCTCCTTCCAGGCCATGGTCCAGTCCATACCCTGGTCGTCCTCGTCGTACTCGTCGGACAGATCGATGATGGGAATGGGTTCGGGAGCAATGGCCCTGCCCCTGCCCTTTGGAGACTCCCCGTCCCATGCCGCTTCCCCCGCTCGCCTCCTGCTCGAACTTGGAGGAGTACGCGCACGCCCACGCCCCATGCCGCTTCCCTCGCTCGCCTCAAGAAACCAAGGATAGGGGACGTGGCTGTGGCGGCGGCAGTTCGAGCTGGGAGTGGAGCTGCCATCACCACGAGCCATGGAGAGATAAGGGACTGGGGAAGGTGTCTAGGAGAGGAAGAGGGGATTTGTGAGCGCAATGGGCAAGGAGATGGCTCCTTTTAAAGCCATCTGCGGTCTGGACGGTGTAGCGGTCTAGACGGCAGTAATGGCACGTATACGTTCATGTTTCGGTTACCTTCATGTTTCCGAAGCAAATCTATTTTTACGAGTCGTACGATGAGACACATCTGAGAGCCTTCCAGTTCGTGGCACTGCGTGCACATTGAATACGTGCGTGGCATGCCGTAGTCCACCCTGCCGTCTATGTAGCGTGCACGGATAGGCATGGCCATTGAACGCGTCACAGAACTGCTTCCTCACCACCGCTAGCCTAGCCTAGCCGTCATGTCCAATCACGGTGTAAATGCATTTGTCAAACAAGATAGACGATCAGAATAAATATTTACGTCCATAGAAACAAACGATTATCTCCATATAACACAATCAGTTACTACCTTAAAACAAGAACTACTACTAATACTACTACTACTAATACTACTTCTACTTCTACTTCTTCTTCTTCTTCTTCTTCATGGGTGCTGCGGTAGACTGACAGTGACATCAGAGGCCTCGGAGGCATCGGATTTGTCCTCGTCGTCGGAATAGGAGGCGTCGGAGTCATCCATGTCATCCTCATCGTCGGAGTCGTCCATGTCGTCGGAGTTCCCCTCGCCAGAGATGTCCTCGACGACAACATTGGGCTCGGCAATGGGCGCAATGACGACGGGCGCGGGCGGTTGGTCCATGACAGTAGGCCCGCGCTCCTCGTCGGAGTAGGGCTCGTCCGAAGACTCCGATGCTCCATACTCGTAGACTGGGGATTGCGGCGGAACATCTCCACGCGCCACTTCGTATGGTTGCTCTTTCTTCTCACGCAGAGGGGAGAGCCCTTTCTGCTTCCGGCGAAGGTTCTCCTCCGCTAGCCGCTCCTCTCGCTCCATCTCCTGCATGTCGTGCATTTCCTCAGGCGAGTAGAGCTCCGAGTCCGGCATCGGCGAGTAGGGGCTCTGCGGCGAGGGCGTGCTCCACCACATTTTCAAGGGAGGGAGGGGGAGAGAGAGGGAGAGAAAATGGGCGTTTCTCCGGTGAGGGCCGGCGGCCCCCTTTTATTAGTCACGGCGGGGGAGGGCGGGGAAACCCTAACTGACCCACGCTGACCCCACGCGTCGACCCCACGCGCCAACCCCATGCGCCGACCCCACGCAGGGGTCAAGACCGCAACAGCTTAGCCGAGCGCGGGCTCCACTAGTCAGAGTTAACGGTCAATGCACGGTCAAGACCGCAAATGTCCGGCTATGAGCATTTGTGAGAGTTTCAGCTAAGGAAGTGGGGAAAAGTGAGCACAAGTTTGGAGCGTGGGGAAAACTGAGTAGTACTAAGGAACGAGGGGCACAGAATTAAATATCCCTATTTTTTATGATCCAAAAGTTACCTACCCATTAACATGTGAGTTACTAGGCTATATTTATGTAAGTTACCCTCCTGATTAATTTTCGGTTTAAAAGTATATCTCACTTTACTAGGTGGGTAACAATTATTTAGAGGACATGGTAACTATATCGATTTTATGGTGGATAACTATGTCATGAATAAATGTCTAACTTCATCGGTGGGTAATTTCTATTGTGAGAGTATGGTAACTATATCGATTCTGTGGTGGATCCCGTAACTATATCATGATAACTCCATCAATATATTGTGGGTAACTTCATGAGTACAAGATGGTTAACTGTATTAGTACTGGATGGGTAACTATTACCGTTAGAGTATGTTAAGTATGTCGATTCTGTGGTGTATAACTATATCATGAACACATGGGTAACTTCATCAGTACATGGTGGGTAACTCCATCGGTACAGTGTGAGTAACTCTATCAATATTGGGTGGGTAAGTTTTATCGAGAGAGTAGGGTAACAACATCAATTTCGTTATGGATAACTATATCATGAACACATGGATAAATCAAGCAGTACTGGGTGGGTAACTTTATCAGTGCTATGTGGATAAGTTTATCGGTACAAGGTAGGTAACTCCATTAATACCGGGTGGATAACTTTATCAGTGCTATGTAGGTAACTTTATCGTACAGGGTGAGTAACTTTGTCAGTACAAAGTGGTTGACTCCATCGGTACTAGGAGGGTGACTCCATCGATACTAGGAGGGTAACTCCATTGGTACTAGGTTGGTAACTCAATCAGTACTAGGTTGGTAACTTTATAAGTACTGGGTTGGTAAATTTTTCAGTACTGCGTGGGTAACTTTATCAGTACTAGGTTGTTAACTCTATCAATACAGGTGAGTAACTATTACCGATAGAGTAGGGTAACCACACAAGCCACTACTAGCTCCCGAGGGCTGGATCTCCAACATATCGCATGCAAGGAGGAAACAACGATGCACCGCTGTCGATGCCCAGTCCGGTCAAAATCAAAGTTTGAGTTTTCACGCGTAAAACCAGAGGCCCAAATGACGTGGCAGGTTGATACGTCTCAAACGTATCTATAATTTCTTATGTTCCATGCTTATATTATACCAATTGCTACATGTTTTATATACACTTTATATGGTTTTTATGCATTTTCTGGGACTAACCTATTAACAAGATGCCACAGTGTCAGTTCCCTGTTTTCTGCTGTTTTTTGTTTCAAAAAAGCTGTTAAGGAAATATTCTCGGAATTGCACGAAACAAAAGCCAATACCCCAATTTTTCCAGGAAGCATCCAGAACACCGAAAAGGTCACGGAGGGGGGCCACAGGGTGCCCACACCTGGTGGTGGCGCGGGTCACCCCCTGGCCGCGCCGTGGTGTGGTGTGGGGCCCACGACCCTCCACCGACCTTGCCCTTTCGCCTATTTATTCCTCCCGACGGGAAAACCCTTGGGACCCAAACACTTTTCCAGAAAACATTACGGAGCCGCCGCCGTCGTCAACCCTAGTTCGGGAGGGTTCAGAAGCTCTTCCCGGCACCCTGCTGGAGAGGGGAATCATCACCGGAGGGCTCTACATCACCATGCCCGCCTCCGGACTGATGCGTGAGTAGTTCATCCTTGGACTACGGGTCCATAGCAGTAGCTAGATGGTTGTCTTCTCCTATTGTGCCATCATGTTTAGATCTTGTGAGCTGCCTATCATGATCAAGATCATCTTTATGTAATGCTACATGTTGTGTTTGCTGGGATCCGATGAATAATTGAGTACTATGTCATTTGCTTCATAATATATCTTGTGAGTGCGTTATTTATGATCTTGCATGCTCTCCGTTACTAGTAGATGTTCTGGCCAAGTAGATGCTTGTGACTCCAAGAGGGGGTATTTATGCTCGATAGTGGGTTCATGTCTCTATTTAATATGGGGGAGTGACAGCAACCTCTAAGATTGTAGTTGTACTGTTTTCAGGAAACGAACTCCAGAAGAAGCTGAGTAATTAATGGCTAAGATAAGCCAGAATTATGATGATTGCACTACTAGGAAAAGGCTTATAGGTGGAGGCCTTTTTGTGGCGCACCAAATTAAATGCGTCACAGAAAAGCATTTTTGTGGCGCATGGGCTCGGGTGCGCCACAGAAATATGACTTTCTGTGGCGCATGGTTTCGGGTGCGCCACAGAAATATAACTTTCTGTGGCGCATCAGGTCACATGCGCCACAGAAAGTCGACTTTTTGTGGCGAATCAAGTGGGGTGCGCCACAGAAATTGGACATTCTGTGGCGCATCCGGTGTGGTGTGCCACAAAATTACTGCACTTTCTGTGGCGCATGGGGTCCCATGCGCCACAGAATTTCAGCCTTCAGATCCCACACCCCCCTCCCTGTGGATCGCCTTTTCTGTTTTGCGGCAAAAAGAAGAAAATGAAAAAATGTTCAAAAAATTCCATCCTTTAATATATGATTAGGTATTAGTGTCTATTTCGTGTAGAATATTTGAAATATGAGTTTTGACCTTTTATGCAAAATCACTGTAAAAAAGACAAAATGGCCATAGCTTTCCCGGTTAGGCTTTTTCAGATTCTCTAAATTCCAAAAGGAAAAAAAGTTATTTAAAAAAGATTGTTTTTTTCAGCAAAATCAAAAAAAAAGGAAAAAAGAAAAATAAATTCTGTGGCGCATGGGGCAAGGATGCACCACAGAATTGTTGGCGGGATTCAAAATTTGAATCCTGCCGGTCGGGCCCCTTCTTCTCCCTCTCTTTTCCCCCACTTCTCCACTTCTCCTCCACTTCTCCTCTCCTTCTCCTCCACTTCTCCTCTCCTTCACCTCCATCTCCTCCATCCTCCTTCTCCTCCATCCTACATCCTCCTTCTCCTCCATCCTCCACTTCTCTCCTCCTCCACCTCCTCCTCCACCTCCACGGCGACCTTCTTCACCTCCGGCGCACCCTCTCCACCTCCGGCGACCTTCTCCACCTCCGGCGACTGAGTCCTCCACCCCGCAACATCCGGCTCCAACTCCGGCGACCTCCGGCGACCACCATCCTCCACCAACCTCCGACGACTCCCTCCTCCACCCACCTACGGCCATCTTCGGTGCTGCCTCCGACGAGCTCCGATGAAACGAAATTCCGGTGAAATTTGGGCGGCCAGATCTAGATCTGGCCAGAATCCAGATCTAGATCTGGCCGCCCTTTTTTTTGAAATTCAAAAAAAAAATTATTGGCGCACCTAAGTGGGGGTGCGCCACTGATATGTTTCTGTGGCGCATGGTGGTGGGGTGCGCCACAGAAATATTTTTGTGGCGCACCGGGCGGGTGCGCCACAGAATTATATTTTAGTGGCGAGAATTCTGTGGCGCACCAGCCATGTCCATTTGGTGCGCCACAGAATGTCAAAAAGGTGCGCCACAGATAAGGCTTTTCCTACTAGTGTTGGAATATTCCTGAACCTACTCCAACACCAAGGAAGGGAGGCATGATTGAATTAAATGAAGAAGTGATGAAGGAAGCCAAGAAATCTCTTAAAGAGAGGGGTATTAAATCTGAAGATGTGAGGAATTTACCTCCTATTGAAGAATTATGTAAGCCAATTCCTACTTCACCCATAATTGAGGTACACTCTCTCGAAAGGTTTGATGATAGAGATATTCCATACTCAAAACCTTCTGCTCAATGCTTAGATGAATTTGATACTTTTATTGCTAAGCAAAGTAATTTTAATATGAGAATAGAGAATCATTTAACTGAAAATTCTCGTGCTATTAGTAACTTGCATGATATTGTTGATTGAACCTCCAATGATGTTAAAATACTTATTAAACATTTTCATATGGTTCAAACTCAAATTGATCAACTTACTAAAGTGCAAAATATTTGTTAATGCATGCCTCTTGTTGGGGGAATCATAACCCGGTAGGCACATGAAGAGGAAAGCGTAACCCGGCAGGCGGGAGGCCTGGGCGAGGTTACCCTGCACTCCACATGAGCAGGGTTACACTTGGGCCGGAGAGCTCATTTCATAACCCGGCTAGAATGATGACCCGTCACCAGGGATGACCCCTCACCAGGGAAGACCCCTCACCACGGAAGACACGTCAACAGGGAAGACTCGTCATCAGGGAAGACCCATCATCAGGGAAGACACGTCAATATCAGGCGGGCTCTCAGGAAGAGTCCGCGCTGGGCGAGGTTTCAGGAAGACCCAGAGAAGGAAGGCTCTAGAAGACCCGAAGGCAGTATGTATCACGGAGTTCAAGACTTGGAGGATACGAAAGCCAAGACGAGTTAGAGTAGAACTCCAAGTAGTCTTACCATGTAAATCATAGGACCCTGATGTCTTTATAAGTGGGCTCCTAGGTCATAGAAAGATAAGTTAGAAGAGGCTACAATAAGCCATAGGCCGACTAAGATAGACAAAATAAAGAGAGCTCCCATGCCGGAGTCATCTAAACCCGGCGATCGCCATTGGCGCACCATGTAACCTATTATCATATCAGTGATTTATAGCAAGACGTAGGGATCCTCCACCGAAGAGACCCGAACTTGGGTAAAAGCCATCTTCTCCCGTAGAGCTAGACAATCTCCTGAACACTAGAGTCGCCTTGCCCCTCATCTCAAGTTACGCGATGGTAACATCTGCCGTGACAATCCCACGACAGTTGGCGCCCACCGTGGGGCCTGCGGCCAAATATGTGCTCATCAAAGGAGAAGCGTTACGAGGATGGAGAGAGATCATCAGCAATCAGCAAGAAGATCACATCATGTAGCTGTGATGCACACGGTGGGTGTGTTGTTGGGAGACCCCAAGAGGAAGGTATGAAGTAGTGCAGCAGCAAGTTTCCCTCAGTTGTGAAACCAAGGTTATCGAACCAGTAGGAAATAATGAATTCCCCCGAGGTGTCAACGGCCCCAGAAAAGTTCTTTTGATGTAAGTGACGGGGAACCTGCACACAACACAATCAAGATACTTTGCCCCAACTTAACGGTGAGATTGTCAATCTCACCGGCTTGCTGTAACAAAGGATTAAACGTATGTGTGGAAGAAAGATGTTTGTTTGCAGAAAGTAACAGGTTTGCAGTTTGTGGTTTATCAGATTAAAGAGAAGGACCGGGGTCCACTGTTCACTAGTGGTGTCTCTCCATAAATAATAATAACATTCATGCGGGTAAACAAATTACATCTGGGCAATTGATAGAATAATGATGAGCAAACCAATGCATATACCAACGTTATGATGTCTAGTGTGAGATTCATTCGGGCATTACAACAATATACATAGACCGTTCCAACCGCATCTATGACTAATAATCCACCTTCCGGTTAGCGTCCGCACCCCTTTCAGTATTAAGTTGCATGCAACAGATTATCGCCTTAAGCACTGTGTGTAAAGTAAGTAAGTAACATCATCCTTAGACAAAGTACTACTGTTTTATCCCTAGTAGCAACAGTACATCTACAACCTTAGAGCTAGCTGTCACCACCCCAGATTTAATAGAGACATGAACCTACTATCGAGCATAAATACCCCCTCTTGGAGTCACAAGCATCTACTTGGCCAGAGCATACACAAGTAACGGAGAGCATGCAAGATCATTAAATAGCACACACATGATATATTATGAAGCAATAACTTTAGTACTCAATATTCATCGGATCCCAGCAAACACAACATGAAGTATTACATAACGGTGATCTTGATCATGATAGGCAGCTCACAAGATCTAAACATGATAGCACAAGAGGAGAAGACAACCATCTAGCTACTGCTATGGACCCGTAGTCCAAGGGTAGACTACTCACGCATCAGTCCGGAGGCGGTCATGGCGACGTAGAGGCCTCCGGTGACGATTCCCCCTCCCGGCAGGGTGCCGGGGAGGAGTTCTGATCTCTCCCGAATTGGTGTTGACGACGGCGGCGGCTCGGGACCCGTGGAGGAAAATATGAACACCGTGCTAGGGTTTTTGGTCTGGGGGGTATATGTAGGCGAAAGGGCGAAGTCGGTGGCGCCCCGAGGGGCCCACACCACGTGCTCGCACGGCCAGGGGGCCTGCCGCCCGAGGACCAGGTGACGGCGCCTCGGTCGCCCACTTCGTCTCGTCTTCGGTTTTCTGGAACGTTCCCAAATAAAAACTGACTTCTGAAAAGAAATCGTCCAATTCCGAGAATATTTCCTTAAGTACTTTTCTGAAACCAAAAACAGCAGAAAACAGGGAACTGGCACTGTGGCATCTTGTTAATAGGTTAGTCCCAGAAAATGCATAAAACTATATAAAATGCATATAAAACATGTAATAACTTGGTATAATATAGCATGGAACATATGAAATTATAGATACGTTGGAGACGTATCAACATCCCCAAGCTTAGTTCTACTCGTCCCGAGTAGGCAAGAAAGATAAAAGAAGAATAATTTCTGAAGTGACATGCTTAAACACAATCTTGATCATAATTTAATGTAAGGCTCATGTTATGAATGAAGTGACTCAAGGCAATGATCTATAGTTTGCTAATAAATAGACAAGGAGTAAACAACTACATCATATAAGTAAAACTTTTCATGAATAGTACTTTCAAACAAGCATAAAAAAGATTTGCATAAGAGTTAACTCATAAAGCAATATTATCTAAGCAAAAGAGCATTGAAGCAACACAAAGGAAGATATAAGTTTCAGCATTGGCTTTCAACTTTTAAACATGTATATCATATAGATAGTTGTCAACACAAAGAAATATAACAAGTGCAATAAGTAAGCATATAAGAATTGTTGCACACAGTTGACACAAGTGTTTGCTTCGGGGATAGAAAGAAGTAGGTAAACTAACTCAACATAAAGTAAAAGATAGGCCCTTCGCAGAGGGAAGCAGGGATACAAGCATGTGCTAGAGCTTCTTAGTTTTATAGGTTTTTGAAATCATATAGAGAGCATAAAAGTAAGTTTTGAGCGGTGTTTGTCGTTGTCAACGAATGGTAATGGGCACTCTACCCCCCTTGTCAACCAGACTTTCAAGAGCGGCTCCCATGAAGGACGTTATTTCTACCAGCAAGGTAGATCATCCCTCTTATCTCTTTTGTTTACACATATAGTTAAAAACTGTTGTCATTGCTTGATTGATTGGATCAGGGCAAAAATGTGAAGAGATTGCAGCGGTTAAATTTGTAATTAATTGGGACTGGGCACCCCATTTGCCAGCTCTTTTTGCAAAGTTAATGGATAAGCGGATGTATATGCCACTAGTCCGGTTGTGAAAGTCTGTCTAAAAGCAAATGACAAGGTTGATATCCGTAACACCACATACTTCCTCATGAGCTAATAAACATTGACACAAATAAGAGATAATACGTTTTGAATAATAAAAGGTAGCACACGAAGTATTTGCTTGGAATGGCAGGAAATACCATGTAGTAGGTAGGTATGGTGGACACAAATGGCATAGGTTTTGGCTCAAGGATTATGGATGCACGAGAAGCATTCCCTCTCAGTACAAGGCTTTGGCTAGCAAGGTTGTTTGAAACAAACACAAGTATAAACTATGAAAACAAGACGTATATAAAAACATATTGCAAGCATTATAAAACTCTACATTGTCTTCCCTGTTGTTCAAACACTTTAACTAGAAAATATCTAGACCTTAGAGATACCAAACATGCAAACCAAATTTCAGCAAGTTTTACGGTAGTTCCTCACTAATAGGTTTTAACTACATGATGTAAAAGCTTAAACATGATCTACTTGAGAGCTCAAAACAATTGCCAAGCACCACAACATGCGAGATAACAATCCATAAGAGCATGTATATCTTTTTCATTATACCATTTACCACATTTAGCATTTTCTGTTTCCAACCAAACACCAATCAACTTATTTAAAAGATAGACTCTCCAAGTAATTAAACAATGAGATATGAGAGTATAACATAATAAAGCTAACAGCTCTAGCAAGAGATGCATGAAAAACAAGAGCTAGAAAGCATTGAAGTAACATAGATGAATACTCAACAAATATAAGTGAAGAATACGAGTATTCATAAGAAAAAGCGGAGCGTGTCTCTCTCCCACAAAGGAATGCTAGGATCCATTTTATTCAGAGAATGAAAATAACAAAAACAAAAACAAAAACAAACCGACGCTTCAAGAAAAGCACATAAGAAGTGGCAGAATTAAAATATAGTTTCACTAGAAAGGACCTGATAGTTTGTTGATGAAGAAGGGATGCCTTGGGCATCCCCAAGCTTTGACGCTTGAGTCTTCTTGAAATATGTTGGGGATGAACCACCGGGGCATCCCCAAGCTTTGGCTTTACTATCCTCTTGATCACATCATATCATCCTTCTCTCTTGATCCTTAAAAACTTCATCCACACCAAACTTAGAGTAAACTTCATTAGAGGGTTAGTGCACGAAAAAATATGATATTCTGTAGGAACACAATTGCTACCAATGCTACTGGACATTAGCTACAGCCACTGATACTTCATAGGATAAAAAGATCCAATCAAAATAGCAAAAGAGGCATTGCAAAATAAATGGCAGAATCTGTCAAAAACAGAACAGTCCGTAAAGACGAATTTTTTCGAGGCACTTAACTTGCTCAGATCAGAAAACTCAAAACTAATGAAAGTTGCATATATATCTGAGAATTACGCACAAAAAATCCCAGATCCATCCAATTTTTCTGTAAAGAGTTATGAATTTAACGGTGGACAGCAGAAAACTGTTTCAGCACAGCAATCCAAATTTAGCATGAACTTTCAACTAGAGGCTTATCTTGACACAACAATGCAATAAAATAAAGATACAAAGGAATTGCTATAGAGGTAGGACAAGTCCTTGACACAAACAAAATAAAATAACAGGAAATAAAAGTGGGTTGTCTCCCATAAGCGCTTTTGTTTAACGCCTTTCAGCTAGGCACAGAAAGCAAAACTCAAGTATTATCAAGAGATGAAGCATCAACACCATAATTTGAACGAACAATAGAATCAAAAGGTAGCTTCATTCTCTTCCTAGGGAAGTGTTCCATACCTTTCTTGAGTGGGAATTGGTACTTGATGGTACCTTCTTTCATATCAATAATAGCACGCACAGTTCTAAGAAAAGGCCTTCCCAACACAATTGGACAAGATGGATTGCATTCAATATCCAAGACAACGAAATCAACGGGGACCAGGTTATTATTAACCATAATGGGAATATCATTAACTCTCCGAAAGGTTTCTTCAAAGCATTATCAGCAAGAAAAACATCCAAATAGCAATGTTCCAATGGTGGCAAATCAAACATATCATAAAGCTTTTTAGGCATAACAGAAATACTTGCACCAAGGTCACACAAAGCATTGTAATCAAATTTATCTACTTTCATTTTAATGATGGGCTCCCAACCATCTTCTAACTTCTTAGGGATAGAAGCTTCAAGTCTTAATTTATCTTCCCTAGCTTTAATGAGAGCATTTGTAATATGAGTAGTAAAAGCCAAATTAAGAGAGCTAGCATTAGGACTTGTGGACAACTTTTGCAAGAACTTAATAACTTCAGAGATATTACAATTATCAAAATCAAAATTATTATCATCAAAGCAAACCGAACCACATTCTCCCATGTTCTTAAAAATTTCAGCACTTTTATCAACACTAGTTTCAGCAGTTTTGGGCAATTTTAAATTTTTGGAAGTAGTAGAAGAACCATTGCCAACACCAATTATGTTACCATTAATAGTATGAGGTTTACTAGCATGTGAAACACCATTATTTTCAGAGGTAGTAATAGTAAAAACTTTAACAATATTAGCCTCTTTATCTAGTTCTTTCTCTCTTTCCCATCTAGCACGTAATTGGGCCATCATCCTAACATTTTCATCTATTTGAACTTGGATGGCATTAGCAGTAGCAAAGGGATTATCATCAATAGTTTCAGTAGGCATGATTTTAGATTTTAAAAGATCAACATCAAGGACAAGACTATCAACTTTAGAGGCAAGTATATCAATTTTCCCAAGCTTTTCCTCAACAGTTTTATTAAACAGAGTTTGTGTAGTGATAAAATCTTTTAACATGGTTTCAAGTTCAGAGGTGGTAGTCCTATTATTGTTATAAAAATTACCATAAGAATTACCATAAGAGTTCCCATTATTAGGAGGATAGGGCTTATAGTTGTTATTACCATAATTGTTCCTATAGGCATTGTTGTTGAAATTGTTGTTTTTAATAAAGTTCACATCAACATGCTCTTCTTGTGCAACTAAAGAAGCTAAGGGAACATTATTTGGATCAACATGGGATTTACCATTTGCAAGCATAGACATAATAATATCAATCTTTTCACTCAAGGAGGAGGTTTCTTCAACAGAATTTACCTTCTTTCCTTGAGGTGTCCTTTCAGTATGCCATTCAGAATAATTCACCATCATATCATCTAGAAGTTTTGTTGCAGCCCCCAAAGTGATGGACATAAAGGTACCTCCAGCAGCTGAATCCAATAGGTTTCGTGAAGAAAAATTTAGTCCTGCATAAAAGGTTTGGATGATCATCCAAGCAGTCAGTCCATGGGTTGGGCAATTCTTTATCAAAGATTTCATTCTTTCCCAAGCTTGAGCAACATATTCATTATCAAGTTGTTTAAAATTCATGATGCTACTTCTTACTCTTAGCAGGAGGATAGTATTTTCCAATAAAAGCATCTTTACATTTAATCCATGAATCAATACTATTCCTAGGCAATGAAAGTAACCATTTTTTAGCTCTTCCTCTCAAGGAGAAAGGAAATAATTTCAGTTTTATAATATCACCATCTATATCCTTATATTTTTGCATTTCACATAGTTCAACAAAATTATTTAGATGGGCAGCAGCATCATCAGAACTAACACCAGAAAATTGCTCTCTCATAACAAGGTTCAACAAAGCAGGTTTAATTTCAAAGAATTCAGCTTTAGATGCAGGTGGAGCAATAGGTGTGCATATAAAATCATTGTTGTTGGTGCTAGTAAAGTCACACAACTTAGTATTCTCAGCAGTACTCATTTTAGCAAATTAATTAACAAACCGAAATAACCAAAATAACAAAAATTGAAAATAAAATATCAAACCGAAATAAACAAAGTAATGCAAGTAACTAATTTTTTTGTATTTTTGATATTTAAGCAAACAAGACAATAAAATAAATTGCAAGTAACTAATTTTTTTGTATTTTTGATATTAAGCAAACAAGACAGTAATAAAAATAAACTAAGCAAGACAATAACAAAATAAAAAGATTGGAAGTGCGAAAACTCCCCTCGTAGAAGAATCTTCAAATCACCGGCAACGAAGTTAACGGAGGAGTGTGAAGGTCTTCAAAGGAACTCTTATTTCCCCGGCAACGGCGCCAGAAAAATTGCTTGGTGCACACGGTGGGTGTGTTGTTGGGAGACCCCAAGAGGAAGGTATGAAGTAGTGCAGCAGCAAGTTTTCCTCAGTTGTGAAACCAAGGTTATCGAACCAGTAGGAAATAATGAATTCCCCCGAGGTGTCAACGGCCCCAGAAAAGTCTGCGACGTAAGTGATGTGGAACCTGCACATAACACAATTAAGATACTTTGCCCCAACTTAACGGTGAGGTTGTCAATCTCACCGGCTTGCTGTAACAAAGGATTAAACGTATGTGTGGAAGAAAGATGTTTGTTTGCAGAAAGTAACAGGTTTGCAGTTTGTGGTTTATCAGATTAAAGAGAAGGGCCGGGGTCCACTGTTCACTAGTGGTGTCTCTCCATAAATAATAATAACATTCATGCGGGTAAACAAATTACAGCTGGGCAATTGATAGAATAATGATGAGCAAACCAATGCATATATCAACGTTATGATGTCTAGTGTGAGATTCATTCGGGCATTACAACAATATACATAGACCGTTCCAACCGCATCTATGACTAATAATCCACCTTCCGGTTAGCGTCCGCACCCCTTTCAGTATTAAGTTGCATGCAACAGATTATCGCCTTAACCACTGTGAGTAAAGTAAGTAAGTAACATCATCCTTAGACAAAGTACTACTGTTTTATCCCTAGTAGCAACAGTACATCTACAACCTTAGAGCTAGCTGTCACCACCCCAGATTTAATAGAGACATGAACCTACTATCGAGCATAAATACCCCCTCTTGGAGTCACAAGCATCTACTTGGCCAGAGCATACACAAGTAACGGAGAGCATGCAAGATCATTAAATAGCACACACATGATATATTATGAAGCAATAACTTTAGTACTCAATATTCATCGGATCCCAGCAAACACAACATGAAGTATTACATAACGGTGATCTTGATCATGATAGGCAGCTCACAAGATCTAAACATGATAGCACAAGAGGAGAAGACAACCATCTAGCTACTGCTATGGACCCGTAGTCCAAGGGTAGACTACTCACGCATCAGTCCGGAGGCGGTCATGGCGACGTAGAGCCCTCCGGTGACGATTCCCCCTCCCGGCAAGGTGCCGGGGAGGAGTTCTGATCTCTCCCGAATTGGTGTTGACGACGGCGGCGGCTCGGGACCCGTGGAGGAAAATATGAACACCGTGCTAGGGTTTTTGGTCTGGGGGGTATATGTACGCGAAAGGGCGAAGTCGGTGGCGCCTCGAGGGGCCCACACCACGTGCTCGCGCGGCCAGTGGGCCTGCCGCGCGAGGACCAGGTGACGGCGCCTCGGTCGCCCACTTCGTCTCGTCTTCGGTTTTCTGGAACGTTCACAAATAAAAACTGACTTCTGAAAAGAAATCGTCCAATTCCGAGAATATTTCCTTAAGTACTTTTCTGAAACCAAAAACAGCAGAAAACAGGGAACTGGCACTGTGGCATCTTGTTAATAGGTTAGTCCCAGAAAATGCATAAAACTATATAAAATGCATATAAAACATGTAATAACTTGGTATAATATATCATGGAACATAAGAAATTATACATACGTTGGAGACGTATCAAGCTGGTCACGAAGAATCAGCCTTGAAGAACTGGAGATCCGGCAAGATACGTGCAGCTGTACAGAGTCAACTGGATCAAGATTCGTAGAGTGACATCACGGTTTTATCATCATCAAAATCCCATCAAACTCGGTCGGCCGCCGGGTCCGGCATCGGTGGCGAGGTTTTGCGAAATCTGATTAAGTCGCAAGCGGCAAGTTTTAGCTAAACCCAGAATACAGAGGCGGTACAGGATCTAGACTAGATCAGATCGGGGTGATCGACAGGTTAGTATTTCGAGTATTGTTGGTCGACACACAAAAGAATTAGACAGGCGTACGAGCAAAGTTGCACTTTACGTTGAGACATCGGAGCAAAAGTGGCCAGAAGAAAGGAATAGAAAAAGAACCACATCACTTTCCAGCCGGATCATCTCTATCATCGGCAAGGATAGCAAAGGCCAAAGGCCGCAAGGCGTGTGACAGCTTAGAAAAAGAAAAGAAGATTGCATGCCTCATATTGGGCATTGTGCCCAGACCAGATCAAATCTAGTACTAGAGTGCAAGCACTTACAAGGATCCGACGTGCATGTACTCATATGCTGCACGGTTTTCAATAATACCAAAAAAGAGAAAAAAAAAGAGAACAAGACGGATCGTATGGCAAGGGATAGTACGGCAAGCTGAGTATGGAAATTCATAGATGTATCGGAGGAGGAAATATACACAAACCGAGTGGTATACTGCTACCGGGTCTCGCGTCCACGGCCATGTGCGGCCCGGTTTCCAAAAGCTTTCAAAGAAAAGGAAAAGGAAGAAAAGGCAGACGAGGAGTACTGTTACGCCGCTGCCTCGACAGTCAATCTGCATGGACCTGTTACAAAGCTTCCAAAGAAAAGAAAAAGGAAGAAAAGGGAATACGCGGTTAGCTCCACCCGTTAGCTGTGTTGAGTCCGGGTTATAAAGATCAAGATCATCGACGACCCGTCCGTGGGCCGGCTTCAAACATCAACTATCAAAGACTCAGCTGCCAGCCAGCTTTGAGCGCGCCTGCCGCCGGGTCTCACCATGTCGCCAACGACATTCAGACAGCTAAGTCATGTTTATGGTTAAATATTTTATCATTCAGTCAGAAGTCGATACATTTTACCGATCGCTGTGTTGAAGACATGGATCCTACCGCTTAAATGGCGTGTGTGATGATGTTCGGTTAGAAACATTGAACCCCACACGTGAAACATATTTGAAGATGATCCGTGAAACATCTCTCAGCCTTCACATTACTTAGCGAGACCCGTGAGTGATTCACAAGCATTGTAGATTATTTATATGATCAATTGATTTATCAAAGCCGGGCTATCGAATTCCCGCAAATAGGATTTTTCAAAGTCAGGCTATCGAATTCCCACAAATGGATTTTTTTAAGTCGGCTATCGAATTCCCGCAAATGGATTTTTCAAAGTCAAGTTATCCATCGCTCGCAATGGATTTCTAAATAACAAGATCGCTATTAAAGCGCCATCATCGTGATCCGGCTCTACTGCCGTCTCCAATTGCCATATTCCGGCACATACATTATCATCATATATTCACTATTATTAGTCTGACTTATGCATCAACGCCAAGAGTGCTACGCAATTTTGATTAGCGATGCCCAGGAGCGATTTGCAACAAAAATTAGCTTAGCCCAAGAGTTCTACGCAACTTCGGTTAGCGATGCCCAGGAGTGCTTTGCGATGAAAAATAGTGTTGCCCAAGATTGCTACGTAACTTCGGTTAGCGATGCCCAGGAGTGCTTCACAGCCAAATATTAGCTTCGCACAAGAGTGCTTTGCAACTTCGGTTAGCTTCGTCCGAGAGTGCTTCGCAATATGGCAAATTTGAGGTCTTGGGGGCTGATCGCTTGAATAGCGCAGTTACAAACTCAAGACCCGACAAAAAGCCACATTGGTCATGGGGGCTGATTACTTGGAAAAAGGTACAGCTGCAATCTCTTGATCCGGCCCAGAGCCACTGTATTCTTGTTTTCCTAGCTTAAGCTTGATGTGACTCGCGCTTATATGGTCTGATTGCTCACCTATATATTCAATCAGCCATCATGCCCATTGGGACTTGTCTGACCCTGTTTTTATCAGAGAAGAGGCGACAGGAAAAATCCATGCAAAAGCCGGCTTATAGTTCAAGGAAACCAAAAGGTCATCTAAACCAAAAGGATTTGCAGAATGAAGCAATTCTCAGGGTGTGCATACACCATCAGAGTAACTTGATGATATAAAACTTAGAGAGCTCCGAGTAGCTGCAGGCAGCAGACCCGGCGCTTGGGGGCTACTCATCAGAAAATTCAGTTATGCTCAAATTGCTATAAGTCCCAGGATGTTGTAGGCTTAAACCCGGCACTTGGGGGCTACCCAGTTTGAAGCTATCAGTTCTCAAGGAAGACCCGTTACACTGCAAGCGGTAGATCCGGCTCTTGGGGGTTACTCAGTTTGAAGATTTCTGGGTGTTATGAATTCAAAAGATACTGGTTCTCAAGGAAGACCCGGAACGCAGCAAGCTGCAGATCCGGCTCTTGGGGGCTACTCAGTTTAAAGCTTAGAGGCTATCAAAGTAAGAAACTTGAAAGTCCCAGGTTGCTGCGAGCAACAACCCGGCACTTGGGGGCTAGAGTCGAGAAGTAATATTCCCCGAGGTGAAGAATCAAAATCAATTTCGGGTCTCAAAAGTAAGCCGGAGTTTTTCGCGAGGTCTTCGAAACAGGGTCTTAAAGGACAGCCTCCATGTGAGTAGGCTCCATTAATCCTGGGTCATAGATACCTAGAGCATCCTTCCGCATAGCCTCCGTATGAGCAGGCTTAATCAAGTCCGGGTCAGATGAAACCGTGTTGAAGAAAACATGGTTATATGAGGCGGGACGCCAAGAAGAGTCGGCCCAATGATTTAATAGTGTAACCTGGACTTTTAGTCCACAAGTATTTATCTTATTTCAGGAGATTAACCCGGATGATTGAGCTGACGGTGTCACCTGAAACATGATGATCAAGATCAAGGTCACAAAGAACGGCAAGCCAAGCTCATATCCAAATTAATCTTGGGGGCTACTGTTGGGGGAATCATAACCCGGTAGGCCCATGAAGAGGAAAGCGTAACCCGACAGGCAGGAGGCCTGGGCGAGGTTACCCTGCACTCCACATGAGCAGGGTTACACTTGGGCCGGAGAGCAAATTTCATAACCCGGCCAGAATGATGACCCGTCACCAGGGAAGACCCCTCACCAGGGAAGACACGTCAACAGGGAAGACTCGTCATCAGGGAAGACCAGTCATCAGGGAAGACCCGTCATCAGGAAAGACACGTCAATATCAGGCGGGCTCTCAGGAAGAGTCCGCGCTGGGCGAGGTTTTAGGAAGACCCAGAGAAGGAAGGCTCTAGAAGACCCGGAGGCAGTATGCATCACGGAGTCCAAGACTTGGAGGATACGAAAGACAAGACGAGTTAGAGTAGAACTCCAAGTAGTCTTATCATGTAAACCAGGAGACCCTGATGTCTTTATAAGTGGGCTCCTAGGTCATAGAAAGATAAGTTAGAAGAGGCTACAATAAGCCATAGGCCGACTAAGATAGACAAAATAAAGAGAGCTCCCAAGAGAGAGCTCCCACGCCAGAGTCATCTAAACCCGGCGATCGCCATTGGCGCACCATGTAACCTATTATCATATCAGTGATTTATAGCAAGACGTAGGGATCCTCCACTGAGGAGACCCGAACTTGGGTAAAAAACATCTTCTCCCGTAGAGCTAGACAATCTCCTGAACACTAGAGTCGCCTTGCCCCTCATCTCAAGTTACCCGATGGTAACATCTGCCGTGACAATCCCACGACACCTCTATTGATAAAGAAAAACATGTTTGCGAAGTAACAACTAGAGGAGATATTTCTACTCAGGATCATTTATATCCTGAAGGACATCCTAAAAGAATTGAACAAGATTCTCAACGAATTAATAAACCTAGTGCTCCTTCTAAGAAAAGAGAAGAAACATAAAACTGTTGTAGAATCCTCTGAACCTGTTAATAATCCTAATAGTATATCTATTTCTGATGCTGAAACTGAAAGTGGTAATGAACATAACAATGATAGTAATAATTCTAATGATAATGATAAGAATAACAATTCAGATAAAGAAGAAATAGAGAAAGAACCTGAAAAGCATAATAAAAATGAAAAGTACACTAAGGAAGATTTTATTGCTAAGAAACATGGTAGTGAAAGAGAACCTTGGGTTAAAAAACAAATGCCTTTTCCTGGTAAGAAACTTAAAACAAAAGAATAAGAACATTATAATAAATTTTGTGAATGAATGAAACCTTTGTTCTTGCAAATTCCTTTGACTGATGCTATTAAATTGCCTCCTTATTCAAAATATATGAAAGATATTGTCTAACAAAAGGAAAATTCCCAATGAGGAAATATCTACTATGCTTGCTAATTACTCTTTCAATGGCAAGGTTCGAAAGAAGTTGGGTGATCCAGGTATACCAACCATTCCTTGCTCTATTAAAAATAATTATGTTAGTGAAAGGGCATGTGGCCTCATGTATGGTTTTGGTAATTAATGACAATCCCTATGGACTAATGTTTGTATTGAGCATATTGCAAGTATGTCTTGAAGATGTCAAGACATCACCTATATGAAGAAAGATGGGATGATACGAGGTTGGTCAAGATGTTGATCAACACACAAAGCTACAAGTTGTACCAAGTGGATCGTGTATCTCTTGGGATGGTAATCTCTTGTCCATATAGCTTTGTGAACTAACCCAACTGTGTGTGTGGTATCTATATGTGGGTTAGGTATTTTCCCATGGGTTTGCAACAAGAAGAATATCTCATATAGCTCATGGAGGATGACGTCATGCGGTGATCGTCATCAAAGTTAAGAAGTGCAAGACCAAGATAAGCATTTCGGAGATATCTTATGCTTGTAGCTTGGAGGTCAAAATGAATACATGAAGACGAAGCTAAGCGAGGCTCTCCCATAATGGAGTATGGAGGAGTATTTGGAGAAGTCTTCATCAAGCATGTGCTAGCAAGCGCAATCAAGAAAGGTGGTCCACTTGGAGAGATCAAAATCGTTATCATCTAGCTCAAGTGGAATTCTCAAGGCAAAGGTATGATCTTGATAGGGCTATAGGATAGATAGGCGTACTATCAAGAGGGGCTCTCGAGTGAGTAACTTGATCGCATCTTTGTGGAGAGCTCAAACCTTTGCGAACTTGGCATATCATCTTTCTTGTTTCTTATTTGGTTTTTCTCATTGTGAGGTTTCGGAGCTTGTTGTGATCTTCATAACAAGCTCAAGTTCATCAAAAACAAAGTTCGTATGAAAAGCTTCTTGGTTTTTTATGTTGGAGGTTTTACCGGTTGTTCCTTTTTCGAGAGGTTTCATGTTTCCCCATTTGGTTTTAACCTCCCATATTGGACTATGATGTTTCTCTGCATTATCTTGTAGAGTTCTTCGTTGTGATTCCAACGAGCCAAAAATCATCGAAAACGGAGTTCGGATGGTCAAGATATTGTCGTTTTCGTGTTGGTATTTCTGCAGTTTTTGGGAGCTCGGAAATTTCCGAACCTGGGCCGGAAATTTCCGAACCGCGCGAATTTCAGTACTGTTTTCGTCCAGAAAACTTCGGAGATCTTTCCGGAAATCTCCGGTCTAAGCTGCTGTAACGGCTAGAATTGTGGAAGGGGTTTAAATACCCCTCCCCTTCTTCTTCCTTGAGCTTGCACGACTTTCCCCTCTCTCTCCCACCATTGTTGACCCTGGAAAGCTTGCCCCCTCTCAATTTCTCCCATGATTCTTGCATATCTTTGAGGGAAAAGTGAGAGGAGATCTAGATCTACGTTTCCACCAATCCATCTCTCCTCTAAGTGAGGGGAACCTAGTGGATCTAGATCTAGGAGTTCCTTTGTGGTTCTCCTTCTTTGTTCTTCCTCTCTTCTCCCCCCACAAGCATTAGTTGCTTTTGGTGGGATTTGGAAGTGAGGGATTTGACTCCTTTGTGGTTTCTTTGTTCTTCCTCTCTCCTCCCCCCATAAGCATTAGTTGCTTTTGGTGGGATTTGGGAGTGAAGAACTTGTGTTCTTGCCATTGCATCGGTTTGAGCCCTCCACGTGATTCGTGGTGGTGAAATTCGTGAGCTTGTTACTCTTGGGTCCTTGGACCCTAGACGCCTTAGTGGCCGGCCTTTGTGGCGGAGACCTTTTGTGGTCGGTTAGGACCTTTTGTGGTCAAGGCCTTTGTGGCTAGTTGGGACCTTTGTGGTCAAGTTGGACCTGTTGTGGTCAAGACCTTGTGTGGTCTTTTGGGAGCCCCCAATTCGGTTGTGGGTGTGTGCCCCAAGGTTGTTGTACGGGATTGTTCTCCGCCCCAAAGGAGTTCATAGTGGAAGGTGAACCCAGACCTTTGTGGTCGAGTTCATCGGAGAATAAGGTGAGTCCTTTGTGGCGTTGAGTCGGACCTGTGGTGGTCACTCACACCTCTCCAACGAGACGTACTCCCCTAAGAAGGAGGAACTCGGGAATACATCCTCGTCTCCGCGTGCCTCGGTTATCTCTATACCCGAGCTCTTTACTTATGCACTTTACATTGTGATAGCCTTCGTGCTTGAAGTCATTTACCTTGTTATCACTTTGTTGCTTGTCTTGCTTAGCATAAGTTGTTGGTGCACATAGGTTCACCTAGTATATTTAGGTTGTGTTCTTGATAAGTTAAACACTAAGTTTTATTCCGCATTTATCAACCCTAAATTGTAAAAAGTGTACCTCGCCTATTCACCCCCCCCCCCCTCTAGGCGACGTCTTTCCTTTCAATTGGTATCAGAGCCAGGTTCTCTCATTATTAGGCTTCACCGCCTAGAGAGTAAAGATGTCGTTTAGAGAATTAGTGCACAATCCCGTTTATATATTTGATGGCACAAATTATGATCTTTGGAAAATTCGCATGCTTAATCTTCTTAGGGACATAGATCCAAATTTAGAGAGAATTGTAGATATGGGTTTTTCTCCTCCAAAGGATTCCCAAGAATTATCTTTAGAGGATGAGAAAAACTCTTATCTCGATACTCTAGCATCTAGTGGTCTCATCTATGTTTTGAGTGATGTAGTTCTTGCGTCAATCATGCCTTGTCGGAACGCTCATGAAATATGGACAAAGCTTGAAGATATATATGATGTGTCCAACATTAGCAAGGATGATTGTCCTCCTTCCACCTCCGGCCGTGATGAGCTCACGTCTTCTTCCACTTCACCAACATGTGATTTGTCACAAGGTAATGACATGGTGAGTGGTGATAGAAATTGCATTATTGATGATAACTCCACTATTAACCATACTTCATCTCCATCATATTGCAATGCTCTATCTTTGGACTTAAACTTCTCTAGCACTACAAATTCCATACATGCTAGTGTTTATAGTCCTTGCATATCATGTAGTAGTTGTTTAACTAAATCTCATGATGTATGCTTCTCTTGTCTTGTTGCCATGATAAAAATGCTTCTATTACCTCTAGTACTTGTTTGGCTAACAATGTAGAGGAATCCCAACAATTGTTGGAACAAGACATGGACCTCAATAGCGCTTCAAATAACTCTTCATCATCTTCGTCCATTACTCACTTTTGCCTTATGGCTAAGGAGTCTAAGGTATCTCCTACCTTGAACTCCAATATATCTCATGACGATGATGATATTGATGATGAAAATGATAATGATGCCTCCATTGATAAGAACTTTGATATTGTCTCTCATGCTCTTTTAAATAACAAACATGTCCATGATAGCTTCTTAGAAATCATGACTATCCTTATTGAGCGCAAGGAGACAATTGAGGCCTTGGAGACCCGTTGTGATGAAGGGTGGGGTCTTGCTCGTGATTCCGCGGGTGAGATCCACAATCTTGAGATCGCTCTTAAGGAAGAGCAAGATACTCGGGTTGCTCTAGAGGAGAGACTCGAAACAAGTGAGGAGTTGAATAATAAAATGATTGCTAAACTCACTAAGAAATGTGACCATGCTCTTGCCAACTTAAAAATGGATAAATCAAAATCTCTTGAGGAGTCCCTTACCTTAGAACTGCTCTATGTGACTTGGGAGCTGGAGTTAGTGTTATGCCTTTCTCTCTTTACAAGAGACTTTATTTGGATAAATTGATACCTACTGATATATCTTTGCAAATGGCTGATAAATCTACTGTTGTTCCTGTTGATATTTGTGAGGATGTTCCTGTTCAAGTGGCTAATAATTGTTTAATCATGACTGACTTTGTTGTGCTTGAAATGCCTGAAGATGATAATATGTCTATTATTCTTGGGATACCTTTTCTAAACACTGCAGGGGCTGTTATTGATTGCAATAAAGGAAAAGTAACTTTCAATGTGAATGACAAGGAACATACTGTTTATTTCCCCAAGAGAGTGGATAAAATGTATGGAGTTAATACAATTACTAATGTGAGGTCCATCAAAGTGGGAAGTATTGATTGCCCTTATAGAGAAGAATACAAAACACTTATGATTGGATCCATACCAATACAATACAAGGTAACATGAGTGTCTCACAATGTTTGAATCCTTTTATGTCATCTAAAATTTACTTGGTGGCAAGACTTGATCAACCTTGTTAACAAATATGTTTTAAATGCATAGAGGTGCTAAACAACTTTCTTTCTCTCATCCTTGTTTTACCTACTGTAATGTCATTCTGTTTGCGAAGTTTAGTAGTATTTGGTGTTAGAAAACAATTATTCAATATTAAATTTATTAATGCAAAATACCAGAAAATGTGAAAAAAAAATCTCAGAATTTAAAAAAAAATTATGTCAAAAATCCTATTTTTTTAGGAGGGTCCTGGGAGTACCAGAGGATGACCAGTGGGACCCACCATGCCCCCACATCATGTGGTGGCGCGGCAGGCATCCAGCCGCGCCTGGACATGGTGAGGGCCCACCTGGCCCCTCCACTTACTCTCCTTCCTCCCCATCCTTTCTCTCTCCCGAAAAATCACTTTGCCTCTGCTCAAACCCGTGTTCTTGTTGTTCTTCTCCTGCAATTTCGATCTCCATCTTCAGCCCATCTTTGCTGCTGATATTTGGGGTATTCACTCTCCGGTATGTGACTCCTCCGATCATCCAAATAGAATTTTGTTTAGTGGATTATATCTTGAGTATGTTGCTGCTGTAGATGTCATGTTTAGTGAGTTTAAATGCTTGTTCTAAGTTGGAATAACTAGTTTTGATGCATGCTTAAGCCTCTAGCAAGTAACTATAGTAGTTTCCCCTCATTTAGTTGGCTCAAAATCAATTTTTATAACGTTTGTTAAAAATTTCAGAAAAGGAAGATGCATAACCACAACTTCGGAGAGATCTTTGAGAGTGATGCACCAAGGGTGTCAAGGCCCTCAAGATCTACCACTCGTATTAGGCAATCTTACATTGAGAATGTCTTGGCACCAAGAATTGGAGATGAGAGGGATGATGGGTTTCCTAACTCATCTTCTTTCCCATGCACTAACTTCATGATGGATGCAGGGATTCTTGATGATTTCTTGCTTATGGTGCAGAGGGTGGGCTTGACCACATACATGGAGGATGAAAGTCCCCAATATGTCAGGCTCACAAAATTTTTTGTTGAGAGTTTCACTTTCAAAAACTCAACTTATCATCCATCTGTTTCATTCAAAATTTATGATAGGGCCATCACTTTGTCATTGCAAGAGTTTTGTGCTGTTTTAGGTACCACATACCAAGGCACAACAAAGAAGATCCAAGGGGACCCAAGAGAGTTGATGGAGCTTTACCGTGAGGTGGCAAATGATGATAGCCGCCGAGCGCAACGTGGCAAGATAAGGAACATTCAGTTCCCAGCTATTAAATATTTTGCTTACTATATTGCCACTAGTGTGCTTGGTAGGGAGAACACTAGTAACATTTCAAACTATCATCTTGCTTTTCTTGCTGCTGCACTTACTGGTTATACTACACATAATCTTGGAGCTCTCATTGCTCGTCGCCTTACTACTAAGGGACCTATTTATGGAGGAATTATTGCCTCACGTATTGCTGCTAGGCTGAACCTTTATATTGATCCTAGTGATGCTTTAGCGTGTGTTTGGTTCCTGCATTATTAGGGATGAGATGGAACCATTCACCGTATGTGGGCCGGATGGGATGAATGGTTCAGTTTTATGTGTTTGTTTGGTTTGGAGAGCCGGAGCCTGCATCTAGCATATAGGATGGCTGACAACCCGCGGTTAACAAAGAATTAGCAGCGATTTTCACTGTGAAGACGCAGACGCAGGGCATTCAAGTTCTGGACTCGCTGCTGCTATGGCCCTGGCCCTCGGCGTTTCCAGCGTACTCAAGCTAGATGCGGCAGCGAACGACGGCGAGCTCAAGAAGCGATGGCCCTTGGCGTCTCCGGCGTCCTCAAGCTAGGCGCGGCGGCGGCCGGCGGCGAGCTCAAGAAACGATGGCCCTCGACGTCTTTGGCGTACTCAAGCTAGGCGCGGCACCGGCCGCCGGCGAGCTCAAGAAGCGAAGGCCCTCAACAGCTTCGGGCCCCGGCGTCCTCAAGCTCATCGCGGTGGTCAAGAGACGCGTCTCCGCCTTGCGAGATGTGTGCAACAGCCGGAGGGCAGCGGTCTCACGCCGCAGCCGTAGCGTGCAGACGGGCACTGTCACCGGACGCGGGGAAGAGCCGCCAGCATTGGCCGGTGCCGCCGCGACGGATACCTGGTCCAGCTCCAGGGAGGAGGTTGGATAGGACACCGCGGCGCGGGAGAGCTTCGGAGGAAGAGCGTGCCGACGCTGGCTATCACGGCGTCGGAGAGGACGGAGCGACCGGAGCGGGCACGGTGGCGACATCATGGCGTCGGGACGAGAGTGACGGGTTGGCTTTGGAGGGATTAGCGATGGAGAAGATAGATTAGGAACGGGAACCACTCGCAGTAACGACGTGGGCCAAACGATTCGACCGATTTTGAGAGACCAAACGGTTCAGCATCTATAGAGAATATTCTCTAAAGTGGGTGGAACCATCCCTTATGGATTACAACCAAACACTTCTAAAACATGAATGATCCCACCCCATTCACGTTGGTTCCATGGACCAAACACACGCTTATTACCTCCTTGTAGGCTTGATCTTGCTGCAATGAAAGGTCACAAATTTGTTACCGCTAACTCTAGTCCAGGACATCTTATTTATAGAGTTTTATTTATTGATGGGGACGAGAGGGAAGTCCTATTGCCGCAGCCCGGTTTGTTTAGTCTTGACAGGAGACCGCGATCGCTCTCGAAGGTGGAGTTGGATGAGCAGCTGAACGCGCGGGGCTTCCACGAGCAGCACGACGAGGAGGCACCCGAGGAGGACTACTCCGCGCAATACACCGGTGCGTCCTCAAATTCATATCATGGTGAAGGTTCCTCATCTTACAACGAGGACTTTTCATCTTGGGCGCCATGGGGATGAATCCCACTTAGGCCAAAAGCCTAAGCTTGGGGGCAGGTACACCGAGCTTGGGGATGATTCTCACTCATCTATATATCATTATCATTCGGTACTTTGTATATCCATGTTTCGCTTTCGTTTTCTTTCTTTTATTTGTTCATGTTTTGTTTTACTTTCCAAAACTCAAAAAGACCAAAAATATTTATGTTATTTCTCTTGCTAGTTTGCTTTAGTATCTAGTATTAGTATGCTTAGTATTTAATTCGGTTCAATATGCAAAAACACAAAAATATTTTGCTTTGTTGTTTGCTGTTTCGCGCAGGGACATATTTCTGCTGTCCACCGTTTAATTCATTACTTTTCACAGAAAAATCCAAATGTCCTGAAATTTTGTGAGCATAATCCTTAGATATGTACGCAACTTTCTTTAGTTTTGAGTTTTCTGATCTGAGCATGTTAAGGGTCTCGAAAAAATTCGTCTTTGCTGGCTGTTCTGTTTTAGTTCCTAAATCCAAAAACCCAAAAATATTTCTTGTTTCTCTTTGGTTTTGTATAGTTTGTTTCACAGTTAATCACCTTCATTTACTCCATGGAGCTTGGCTATTATCTCATATCTTTCAAGCACACAAGTGAAAAGGCAATAATGATGATCTTTGACAATTCGAGTTGGGTAAGAGGCTGGTAATGAACTCTATTTGTTTTTCATTTTTGTACATATACTCATTCATGTGAGCATCTTAGATGGTTCGCATAAGGTATATGTCTATTGGTGGATGCTTAGTAGTTCATGTTCTCTTATGATCGGTCCCAATTTATTAATGGTAGATAACATGTTTCATGGATATTTGCTTGCATGGTTCTGCTCATAGTATAATATGACATTGTGGTATCCTCCTCTGAATAATTCATTTGAATCGACTTGGCACGTGCTTACACATGTTATGGCTGAAAACAAAAAGTCAATTAAGACTTGATGATTTATTTTGCCTCAGAGTTCTAGTATCATTTTTACGCCTCCGTTGATTTTATTTTGTCGCAAGCATGATTATGACGGTTATTGCTCTCTTGAATTGTCGCTTCCCGGTCTATTACTAGCCACCACTTGTACTAAGCTGCAAATGCTTGTGCTTCCAAATCCCTGAAAACCAAGTTATCCTAAAGAGTGCACCAAAAACACCTATGTATGGCATTTCAAACCATTCAAGTAAATTTGCATGTGATATCTTTAAAACCTTCAAACAACTTCTCAATTTGTGACACTGTTTTAGCTCATGAGGAAGTAGTAGTTGGGCTTGTTATCTTCCATGCTAATTAAGTAACCGACTTGCATGCTCCATCTGCTCGTCATTAATTTTGCAAAGGGCTGGTTAGACCACTATAATATCCCAAAAGTTTTGAAAAAAAATAGACACTCCTCCATGGTATGTGATTGCTGGTGGGCACCCGAGGATTCGGTTAGCCATGGTTTGAGAAAGCAAAGGGTGGGAGGAGTGTCAAATTATATAAATAAGGTGCATATTATAAATGCTTGTTTTAAATAAATCGGAACCGCTCTCAACTTGCTTAGTATGGAAGATAACAAGAACTCTATTGACATTCGTTGACAAATCAATCACCACTCAAAAACCATTTTGCCTCTGTTTTCAAAACAATAAAAAGCTCTAGCACATGTTAAATCCCTGCTTCTCTCAATGAAGAGCCTATCTTTTACTTTATTGTTGAGTCACCATCCCTCTTTGAGCACCTTCTTGAGAGCATAGTTGTCATTCTTAGTGTAATGTGCTTGTCCCAAAATACTGTTAACTGTGGTGTAACTTTGATGCTTTTATCTTTGATATCTTTATTTCTAGTCTTCTCTTGAAACTCAGAGGTGCCTTGGCATTTATGTTTTGCTGTACACATTCGGGCAAGCGAGATACCACCTTATCATACTTTATTATGAGCTTTGCAATCCTGTGAATTGATATGTTTCATGTTATTTATTATTGGTACGATTGGCATCTCTTCATGGCTTACATAACTATTGGGTGACACCATTTACATATATATTATTATGAATAGCCTAAGCATTTGTCCATATAGTGAGAATATTTACATCATATGAAGCAAATGTGTTCGTGAAAGTTCTTTTATTGCACTCAGTTGTTAACTGAATTACTTGAGCACAAGCAATAAGCTAAGCTTGGGGGGAGTTGATACGTCCAAAACGTATCTACTTTCCCGAACACTTTTGTTATTGTTTCACCTCTAATTTGTGTGTTTTGAATGCAACTAACACGGACTAACGCTGTTTTCAGCAGAATTACCCTGGTGTCTCGTTTTTGTGCAGAAAATCAACTTTCAGTAAAAACACCAGGAAAAAGCCCAAAGTTATTATTTTCCCCGGAGAGTCCCAGAGCCAGAAGATGAGTCGGAGGCGGGCCATGAGGCGCCCACACCACGTGGCGACGCGGGTGGGCCCTGGCCGCGCCACGGGGTGGTGTGGCCGCCTCGGCCACGCCCCCGAGCCCCCTTCTCGTCTACTTAGTCCATCTAACCTAAAAACGTCGGGGCAATTGCCACTTTCCAGAGAAACATCTCCGTGCGCCGCCGCCACCTCGACACCCAATTCGGGGACCAGAAGTCTCTGTTCCGGCACCCTGCCGGGACGGGGAATCGAAGGGGATCGTCGCCATCGTCATCAACAACGCCCGTTCATCCGTCCCTATGCCTACAGTATTTTAATCCTACTGTCTACTATAATCACTACTGTTGTTGTTACTCTACTGCAGTTGTTATTTCACTACTGTCACTGCTATAAAACTGTTGCTACTGATAATCTGTCTCGAGCAAGTCTATTCACAGGTGCAGCTGAATTGACAACTCCGCTGTTAAGACTTATAAATATTCTTTGACTCCCCTTGTGTCGAATCAATAAATTTGGGTTTTACTTCCCTCGAAGATTGTTGCGATCCCCTATACTTGTGGGTCATCACAGGCACAGTCCGGTTGATTAAATAATTGGCATTTCCCTCAAAAACAAAATTTGGCATGAGGCCGTAGACTGGACAAGGCCAGAAAGACATATAGTAATGTATCCAACAAGTGACACATTTTTATTTTTCTCTTAAAAAAAGGCGACACATTATGTTTCTTCCACTTGAAAGCAAAACCAATTCATTTGACATCTAGGAATGCAGCGAACAAGTGACATATTTTTTTTATCTCCAAAAAAGTGACACATTTTGTCTTGCAGTCTAATAGGCATCTTTCTCGACGTCGTCGTGTGTAGTGGTTGGCTAGACGTTGTAGGGTGTCGTCAGTGTCGAGATATGCCTCCTTCTTTCGGCGTAGTTTAAATTTAGTTTGTTAAATTTTGTTTAGATTTTATAATATAAGTTTGTTAAATTTCATTAGAGTTCGCAAGATTTTGTTTAAATTCGTTTAAGTGTGATAAAAAATAAATTTGGGTGTTGGTTTGGAGAGCTCCTCTATGGGTTGCACCCCTACTGCAGCGAACACATGTCTGACACCTTAATTGGATATCAATCGAGCGGTGCCGGATACAAATTTGGAGGATGTCACTAAAGTGCTCATAGGAGTCCACTGATATATTTAGGGCATCTCCAGCCATTGCGCCCCCCCAGGGCCCAAAACGCCGGTTTTTTTAGGCCGCCGCGGCGCGAAACGGCGCGAATCCGGAACCCGGGGGGCGCGCTTACCAGCCGTGAAACCCAGGCCGCCCCCAGCCGGCGCGAATTCGGCAATATTTCGGCGAAAACAAAGTCCGACCCATTTTGGCATACAAATTCACACGTGTAACCATACAAAATCAGACAATGCAAAAAAAATAAAACAAATCGTACTAGGCATCAGCATTGCCATGGCCCTTGCGCGCCCACAAGTGCTGCACCAGATCATTTTGTAGAGCTTGATGTGTTGCAGCGTCTCGAATCTCCTGGCGCGTGGCGAGAAGTCTGCCCATGATGTCGGCACCTGGTGATCAACATCTCCAAGAGGACCCTGACGGTAGTATGGTGCCCTTGCCTCACTCTCAGGCACCGGGTCATCCCGCTCACTCTCAATGATCATGTTGTGCAAGATCACACAACACTGCATCACCTCCCACATGTTGGACTTGGACCAAGTCATAGCGGGGTAGCGGACAACGGCAAATCGAGACTGCAACGCACCAAATACTCGCTCGACATCCTTCCTGCAAGCCTCCTGGCACTTGGAAAACTAACCTTTCGCGCTTCCTGGCACAGGGTTCGAGATGCTCTTCACAAATGTTGCCCACTTGGGGTAGATGGCATCTGCAAGATAATACCCCTTTGTGTACTGGTGTCAATTGATCTCATAGTTCACATGGGGAGCATGGCCTTCGACAAGATCAGCGAAGACATCCGAGCACTTCAAGACATTGATGTCGTTGTGAGTTCCTGGCATACCAAAGAATGAATGCCAAATCCATAGATCATATGAAGCCACGGCCTCGAGAATCACCGAGCACTCTCCTTCCTTTCCCTTGTACATCCCCTGCCAATCAAATGGACAGTTCTTCCATGCCCAATGCATGCAGTCGATACTACCAAGCATCCCAGGAAAGCCTCTTGCTTCATTCTCTGCGAGGAGGCGAGCAGTGTCTTGCGCATTGGGTTTACGCAAGTACGTTGGGCCAAAGACTGCAACCACTGCCCGGCAGAATTTGTTCAAGCACTCAATGGTCGTGGACTCGCTCATGCGCAGATAGTCATCATGTGCATCTGCGGGAGCACCGTATGCAAGCATCCTCATGGCCATCGTGCACTTCTGAATAGAGGTAAAGCCTACCGTGCCGGTGCAGTCCTTCTTCAATTTGAAGTAGGTGTCGAACTCCCGGATTTGTTGCATGATCTTGATGAAGAGCTTGCGGTTCATCCTGAAACGGCGCCGGAACACCTTCGCGTCCTGGGTGGGATCGTCGGCGAAGTAGTCGGAGTAGAGGATGCAGTACCCCTCGTACCGCTGCCTCGGCTTGCTCTTGCGGCGACCGCGCGTCGATCCAACACGCCGCGGTCCAGCATCGTCGGCGAGCAAGCCGGCGAGGGAGACCAAGATCAGGCCGTGTTCTTCATCGTCGATGGCGACCTAATCTTCCTCGTCGAAGAGCTCGGCAAGTATCTCCTCGTCGGAGTCCATGGCTATGTGTTGGGCTTTCGCCGAACACCTTGCGGGCGGGGTGGACGCCCTACCGCCCCGAGGATCTCCCCGGAGGCGGGATCGCGGCGGAGGGAGTGGGTGGCGCCGGCGGGGCTAGACAGCGGGTTTCGTAGCTGCCTTTTGTGCGGCGGTGCAAGGAGGGGTGGTGGCGGCGACGGCGTGGCGACGGCGAGACGGGAAGAGGGAAAGGCGAGCCAGGGTGGGGCAAAAGCGGTGTCTCGCCGACAGCGTTGGCCCACGCGTGTTTTTCCTTCCGCCGCCCCCCAGGCCGAACTGTAGGAGATATGCCCTAGAGGCAATTAATAAAGTGTTTTATTTATCATATCTCATTTGTTCATAATACATTTTTGTGTCATGCTATAACTGTATTAAGCGGAAACATTAATACACGTGTGATACCTAAAACAACCAGGTCCCCAACCACCTTTGTTTGATTGGTTCATTGTGCAATCGATGGTCGAGGTTTCCCGATCATGTGACATGGTGTCTATTTGACAAGAAGTCATATCGTTGGTAGAACGATGTGATGGACATACCCAATATTTGTAGGACGTAGTCATTACGCCTTCGACCGTGAGACCTACTCTTATTGCTATTCCTGGAAGACACTTTGATTGCATCAAACGTCATATCTTACATAGTGTGACAATAAAGGTGTCCCTCTCGGGTGTCGGATAGGAGTATGTTGAGACGGGGGGTCAAGAGCGGGATTTGCCAGTCCCATAGCAGGATAGATACTCTAGGGCCCACTCGGTGAGATTATGTCAAACGAGCTTGCAAGCGTGTGACTAGGTCACCAGGACATAAGATCATGGACGAGTAGAAGTTAGCGGTGTCGGTAACGAGATCAAGCTAGGTATGGAGATATCTATGAACAAGTCTCGGACACGCTAAGTATCGCATGGCAAAAGGTTTAAGACTCAGGCGTCCAGGTTCGATAAGGAAAAGTATTCGTTATCTCGCAGGGATTAATTCTGGGTATCCAAGGTCCACGAATTAGTCATTGATCGTAGAGGAGTCTCGATCATGTCTGGTGAGGTAATCGAACCGCTAGGGTAGCACGCTTAAGGGGAGTCGACATTTTACCGGAAGAGAAAAATAGGAAAAGAGAGACCGGGAACGTCCCGGGAAAGTTCCGATGGAGATCGGGCAGCGACGAAATAGTTTTCGGAGCCAGAACAAATTATGTAATATGTATTTAATATTAATTAGTGTAATTAATACTTAAATATATTTTATTTTAATTTTTTCTGAATTTTTAAAGGCAAAAATCCCTAAATGGGCCTCTTGTGCCAAAGAGGCCCATGAAGGGGGGGAAGGAGTCCCCCTCTTGGAGGGGGCTGGTTCGGCCGGCCTAGGTGGGCCCCTTTTGGCCCACCTAGGGCCGGCGCATGGGGGCTGGCCGGCTGGGGCTGTGGGATTAGTCCCACACCCCCAGCCTGGCAAGTTGGGCACCCCCCTTGCTCCTATATATAAAGGGGCACCCCCTTGCCTTTGGAATAGACAGTTTTTCTCTCTCTCTCTCTCTCTCTCTCCGAGGATCCCGTGATTCCCAAGTTTGGAGTTGCGCCTCGGAATTGTTTCTCCACCATACGCACACCGTCGTGTTGCTGGTCTCCCGGTCCCAGTCTTCCGCTGCTTCGTCCCTGGATCGGAGCCCGGAGTGCGTCGGCTTCACCGTACGTGTGTGACTCCCTGCGAGGCATCACACTTGTGGTGCTAGAGGTCTGCTTCCTCTACACGGCATCGAAGTCTTCGTCGGCTTCATCGACAACGCTTGTGCGGGAGCGTAATCCCCGCTTTCGGTCTTCAAGAGGTATGTGCGAAGACCCCCCTGCGTATTACTATATCTGCATAGTATAGATTCTGGCTGTTTTTAGGTTATCGCTGTTAGGAAATTTTTTGTTTTGTGCATGCGATCCCCTTCAGTGGTATCAGAGCCGATCTATGCGTAGATATAGCTATGCGCTAGTTGAACCCGTGTTTTGCACGGGGGCATCGTTCTTATCATTTGCTACCCTCTCGCGTGCACTTGCAATGTCGGCGGCATTGAGTTGATGAAGCGGCCCGGACCGACCTTACGCGTACGCTTACGCGAGACTGGTTCCACTACTGACATACGGCTGGTTCCGTATATGTGGCTGGCGGGTGTCTGTCTCTCTCTCTTTAGTTGGCTTTGCATTTTCAATGGAGGGCCCGAAAGGGATACATAAATATGCAATTATTTGATCGTTGTTGTGGTCATAGGTTCGTAGGTATGAAGCGGTTCTATTTACGACAAGCCCCAAGCCACGTAAAATATGCAAAAGATAAAGTAGAAGCGTCTAACTTTATTTTGCAGGGGCTATGTGATATGGTCAAGGTAGGTTTATTAAATTGTTTATGAACTGCTGGCGCGAAGGAGACCATCGGCGCAAGGGGCCATATCACGTCGCATTACATTTGATGTTTTGAGTGCATCTTATATTGTGTATATATGTATATAGTATATATTAGTTACACGGCGGTAGTTATATAAGATGATCCCTCCAAAATACCAATTGTGTTCTCCCTTCAATGTGCACCACCAAGAAAGTTCTACGTTATGAGGCAGGCCGTGATGATCGGGTGTCAGACATATCATCGTTCGCATACAGTGGGTGTAAGCCATGTTGCACGAGCATTTACGTTGAAGGTTATTATGGCGAGCCTAGCATGTACAGACATGGCCTCGGAACAAGGTGACCGAAAGGTCGAGCATGAGTCACAAAGTTGTTGTGATTGACATTCCGATGTCTACCTTTGAAGTTGTGTTGCCGGCTCTGATGATGAGGGGTTGCATAACGGATTAGGGTCGTGTAATCACTCTAGCGATGAGAGGGATATCCGTTTGAGTGGGAGTTCCTATAGTTATTTTCGAAAATACTTGAACTCAAATTTTTATGAACAAAGTCTTATGTTTTGCAAATTCCATTGTAGATGTCTCATCCCACCTTTAACCTAGCCCTGTTCCTTGAGAAAGAGAAGCTTAAGACCAATGGGTCCAACTTCGTATCCTGGTTCCGCAATCTGAAGTCCATTCTGAATGCCCACAAGGTGGCTTACATCCTTGAAGCCCCCTTGGGTGATCAGCCAGCAAACACCGCCTCAGAATTCACTAGGAGTGTCTACGAGTTTAAGGCGGAGATTTCCTCTTTTGTTCGGAGTGGCATGCTCTTTGCCATGGAGGCTGACCTGCAGAACCATTTTGAGAACAAGAGTGCTTATGAGATAATCACTGAACTCATGGTTGTTTTTGCACGACAAGTCAAGGATGAGAGGTTTGAAGCTACCAAGCTTTTCTTCTCAGGCCAGATGGAAGAGCACGGTAACATAAGAGAGCACTTAGCCAATATGTTTGGCAGCGTTCAGCTCCTGAAAGATCTGGGATGTGAGATCCCGGAAGAGCTGGTTATTGATAGGGTGTTGTTGTCGCTGCCCCCTACCTTTAAGGACGCCATCATGAACTACGACATGATTGGGACATCAAAATCCCTGTCGGAAATTCTTATGATGCTCAACATGGCCGAATTGGAAATCAAGATGGACAAGATGGCGGTGACCGCCAGATCCCTGGAAGCACAACTCCCCAAGTATCTGGAGGATAAGAAGGCCGGCAAGATTGTCGGAAAAGAGAAAGGTATATTTGATATACATGTTATTCATGTGTACCTAACCTGCGCCCGTAGCAATACCTTGGTATTTGATACTGGTTCTGTTGCTCATATATGTAACTCTCAGGAGGAGTTGCGGAATAAGAGGCGCCTGGGAAAGGACGAGGTGACGATGCGCGTCGGCAACGGATCAAGAGTTGACGTGGTGGCTGTCGGCACACTCCCTCTACATCTACCGTCGGGATTAGTTTTGGTCCTCAATAAATGTTATTTTGTACCGTCCTTGAGTGTAAACATTATCAGTGGGTCTTGCTTGTTGCAAGACGGATATTCATTCAAATCAGTATCAAGTGGTTGTGCTATTTCTATGAATGATATCTTTTATGTTAATGCTCCCGAGAGTAATGGTTTATTCTTGTTGAATCTCGATCGTAGTACTCACATTCATAGCATAAATGCCAAGAGGATTAAACTTAGTAGCGATACCGCCATGTACATGTGGCATTGCCGTCTCGGTCATATTGGTATAAGGCGCATGAAGAAACTCCATGCCGATGGACTTCTAGACTCGTTGGATTTTGGATCCCTCGACACATGCGAACCATGCCTCATGGGCAAGATGGCCAAGACACCGTTCAATGGTTTCATGGAACGGGCGTCGGACTTGCTGGGAGTCATACATACAGATGTGTGTGGACCAATGAGCGTGTCGACACGCAATGGTTATCGTTATTTTGTCACCTTCACCGATGACTTGAGTAGATATGGGTATATCTATTTGATGAAACACAAGTCTGAAACATTTGAAAAGTTCAAAGAATTTCAAAGTGAAGTTGAAAATTAACTCAACAAGAAAATCAAGCACCTTCGATCCGATCGTGGTGGCGAATATTTGAGTTTTGAGTTTGGCACACATCTGAAGGCCTGTGGCATCATGCCGCAGCTTACGCCAGCTGGAACGCCGCAACGCAACGGTGTGTCTGAGCAGCGTAATCGCACTCTACTGGATAGCGTCCGATCTATGATGTCTCTTACCGACTTGCCTGTGTCTTTTTGGGGGTACGCGTTAGAAACAGCCGCATTCATTTTAAATAGGGCTCCGTCCAAATCCGTAGCAACGACACCGTATGAGGTCTGGTATGGCCAGAAGCCTAAGTTGTCGTTTCTGAAGGTCTGGGGTTGTGAGGCGTATGTTAAGAAACTACAGCCCGACAAACTCGAACCGAAATCGGAGAAAGTCGTCTTTGTAGGGTATCCGCGGGAAACCATAGGATACACCTTCTACAACCAAGCTGAGGGCAAAACGTTTGTCGCGAAGAACGGTACCTTTCTGGAGAAAGAGTTTCTCGCCAAAGGAATAAGTGGGAGGAAAATAGACCTCGACGAGATCGTTGATCCTGAACTCGAAATACAGAGTGGCGCAACGGAAGCTGTTCCGGAACCGTCCTCCACAGATGGAGTGGGAGAAGATGTCGAGGGTGCTATTCTACCTCGTAGGTCAGGGAGATCTCGGGTCGCCCCTGAATGGTATGGCAACATGGTTTGCACCGTCATGTTGATTGAACAAGACGAACCTACGAACTACAAAGAGGCTATGGCTAGTCCTGAGTCCGAGAAATGGCTTGAAGCCATGAAATCCGAAATAGGATCCATGTACGATAACAAAGTATGGACTTTGGTAGAGATTCCCGAAGGGCGCAAGGCCGTCGAGAATAAATGGATTTTTAAGAAGAAGACTGATGCTGATGGTAATGTGACCGTCTATAAAGCTCGGCTTGTCGCAAAAGGTTTCCGACAAGTTCATGGGATTGACTACGATGAAACGTTTTCACCGGTAGCGATGCTAAAGTCTATTCGGATTCTGCTAGCAGTTGCCGCATATTATGACTATGAGATATGGCAAATGGATGTCAAAACAGCGTTCCTAAATGGCAACATTGAGGAAGAGTTGTATATGGTACAACCTGAAGGTTTTGTCGATCCAGGGAATGCTGGCAAGGTATGCAAGCTTCAGCGTTCCATTTATGGACTGAAGCAAGCATCTCGGAGCTGGAATCTTCGCTTTGATGAGGTGATCAAAGGTTTTGGATTTGTCCGGAACAGAGAAGAGACCTGCATTTACAAGAAAATGAGTGGGAGCTCAGTTGTGTTCCTGGCACTATATGTTGATGATATACTGCTGATAGGAGATAATGTGGAACTACTGAATAGCGTTAAGGAATATTTAAACAGTAAGTTTTCATAGAAGGACTTAGGAGAAGCTGCATACGTTTTAGGCATTAAAATCTATCGTGATAGATCAAGACGCCTATTAGCGTTCAGTCAGAGTACTTATATTGACAAGATACTGAAATGGTTCAATATGGATGGGGCAAAGAAGGGTTCTCTGCCTATTGTCAAGAATAAGGTGTTGAGCAAGGCACAGTGTCCGGTGACGGAACATGATAGAGTCGCGATGACTAAACATCCTTATGCTTCAGCCATAGGATCGATCATGTATGCCATGCTAAGTACTCGACCTGATGTAGCATTGGCTCTTAGTTTGACGAGCCGATTCCAAAGTAATCCTGGAAAGGAACATTGGGTAGCTGTTAAAAGTATTCTTAAGAATCTCAAGCATACAAAGGAAATGTTTCTTGTGTATGGGGACTGTGAGGAAGAACTTGGCGTAACAGGTTACGTTGATGCAAGTTTCTGCTCAGATCCAGATGACTCTAAGTCACAGACAGGATATGTGTTCAAGGTGAACGGAGGCGCTGTGAGCTGGAGGAGTGGGAAGCAACCCATCGTGGCCCAATCTACAATGGAATCGGAGTACATTGCTGCTTCTGAAGCCGCGAATGAAGCTGTGTGGCTAAGGAAGTTCATCATTGAGCTTGGAGTGTTCCCTAGCGCGCAAGACCCCGTGACCCTCTACTGCGACAATATGGGTGCTATTGCTAACGCGAAGGAACCAAGGTCTCACTCGACTGCCAAACACATACTCCGACGCTTCCATGTGATACGACAGTACGTACAAGGAGGTGAAGTGAAGATTTGCAAAATACATACGGATCTGAATGTGGCAGACCCGTTGACGAAGCCTCTCCTGCTAGACAAGCACGTGAAACACCAAGATGCTATGGGTGTACGGCTTTTACCAAGTTGTAACTAGATTAAATTGTACTCTAGTGCAAGTGGGAGACTGTAGGAGATATGCCCTAGAGGCAATTAATAAAGTGTTTTATTTATCATATCTCATTTGTTCATAATACGTTTTTGTGTCATGCTATAACTGTATTAAGCGGAAACATTAATACACGTGTGATACCTAAAACAACCAGGTCCCCAACCACCTTTGTTTGATTGGTTCATTGTGCAATCGATGGTCGAGGTTTCCCGATCATGTGACATGGTGTCTATTTGACAATGAAGTCATATCGTTGGTAGAACGATGTGATGGACATACCCAATATTTGTAGGACGTAGTCATTACGCCTTCGACCGTGAGACCTACTCTTATTGCTATTCCTGGAAGACACTTTGATTGCATCAAACGTCATATCTTACATAGTGTGACAATAAAGGTGTCCCTCTCGGGTGTCGGATAGGAGTATGTTGAGACGGGGGGTCAAGAGCGGGATTTGCCAGTCCCATAGCAGGATAGATACTCTAGGGCCCACTCGGTGAGATTATGTCAAACGAGCTTGCAAGCGTGTGACTAGGTCACCAGGACATAAGATCATGGACGAGTAGAAGTTAGCGGTGTCGGTAACGAGATCAAGCTAGGTATGGAGATATCTATGAACGAGTCTCGGACACGCTAAGTATCGCATGGCAAAAGGTTTAAGACTCAGGCGTCCAGGTTCGATAAGGAAAAGTATTCGTTATCTCGCAGGGATTAATTCTGGGTATCCAAGGTCCACGAATTAGTCATTGATCGTAGAGGAGTCTCGATCATGTCTGGTGAGGTAATCGAACCGCTAGGGTAGCACGCTTAAGGGGAGTCGACATTTTACCGGAAGAGAAAAATAGGAAAAGAGAGACCGGGAACGTCCCGGGAAAGTTTCGATGGAGATCGGGCAGCGACGAAATAGTTTTCGGAGCCAGAACAAATTATGTAATATGTATTTAATATTAATTAGTGTAATTAATACTTAAATATATTTTATTTTAATTTTTTCTGAATTTTTAAAGGCAAAAATCCCTAAATGGGCCTCTTGTGCCAAAGAGGCCCATGAAGGGGGGGAAGGAGTCCCCCTCTTGGAGGGGGCTGGTTCGGCCGGCCTAGGTGGGCCCCTTTTGGCCCACCTAGGGCCGGCGCATGGGGGCTGGCCGGCTGGGGCTGTGGGATTAGTCCCACACCCCCAGCATGGCAAGTTGGGCACCCCCCCTTGCTCCTATATATAAAGGGGCACCCCCTGGCCTTTGGAATAGACAGTTTTTCTCTCTCTCTCTCTCTCCGAGGATCCCGTGATTCCCAAGTTTGGAGTTGCGCCTCGGAATTGTTTCTCCACCATACGCACACCGTCGTGCTGCTGGTCTCCCGGTCCCAGTCTTCCGCTGCTTCGTCCCTGGATCGGAGCCCGGAGTGCGTCGGCTTCACCGTACGTGTGTGACTCCCTGCGAGGCATCACACTTGTGGTGCTAGAGGTCTGCTTCCTCTACACGGCATCGAAGTCTTCGTCGGCTTCATCGACAACGCTTGTGCGGGAGCGTAATCCCCGCTTTCGGTCTTCAAGAGGTATGTGCGAAGACCCCCCTGCGTATTACTATATCTGCATAGTATAGATTCTGGCTGTTTTTAGGTTATCGCTGTTAGGAATTTTTTTGGTTTCTGCATGCGATCCCCTTCACGAACCCAGTGGGCTGGGTTTCGTCTGGTGGCGCCGGCGCTAATTTCCGCCGAAACGGCGCTAGTTGGGGGCGGCCGGTAGAAAAACGGCTTTTTTTACTTGCGCGGGCACGCCCCAGGCCCCCAAAATGCCAGGACCGGCCCCGTCGGTTCCTCTAATCAAGGTTTTGAATTTCGCCCGAAAAAATTAAATTTCGGCCGAAATTCGGACATGCCGTTTGGGCCCGACATTTGTACTAGCCGGCCAAATAAATTCGGCCTTTTTTGAACTTTCAGCCCGGCCCATGTTCTGAAATAGTCCAGAGATACCCCCTGTGGTATAAAAACTCAAAACAGAGCGTGCCCCTAACCCTAATTTTCATTTTCCCCATCTCCTTCCATCTGCCCGGCGGCTGCAGGCAAACCAAGCGAGGGAGGCGGGGCAGTGCCGCCTCCGCCCATCTCCTTCCTTCTCCTCGAGCATCCTCCACTCCAAAGCCTTCTCCTTATCTCCTCCTTCCCATCCATGGCCTTGGAACGTGGCGCCCTCGACAGCAGCCGTGCGGCCGGTGACCGTGTCGGCGGTGGCAGCACCACCATGGACGCACGTGCTGGCTTTGGAGCTGCACGTTCACATGCTGGGCAAGGTAAGCTATACAGATGAAATTGTGTTAGCCTAGCTATACAGATGAAATTGTGTTAGTGTAGCTTATGTAGCTAGATGAAATTTTCTGTATGTGTACATGCTACCTTCTGTTTCATGGTATACCTTGGTATAATTTTTTTCTGTATTTTAATTAGTATAACATTTTCTGCTGTAAGTAATTGTACTTGATGAAATTTTCTGTAGGTGTACATGCTATCTTATGTTTCATCTAATTTATATGCATCTGTACGCATCTGTACGTAATTTTGCTAGATAAAATTTAACACTACCTTTTTGTAGGTTCCTGTCATGATAGGGTGAGGATTGATGAAGCTAGGAGGGGCAGTGGCAATCACGAGAGTGATGGAAATAATGATTTTCAGCCTTGGAACACTTCAGTAGCAACAGAGGCAGCTTGGAAAGGTTTTTGTTAGCTCAGATATCATAAACAAATCATTCCCATTGTTTCTCCAATATTTATATATACCCATTGTTTCTTCATTTTATCGACGAAATTAGTAAATAAAGATGTGTCCTTATCTTGATCAAACTTGTAATTTTTATTGGTAACTAATTAAGTCTTTTTTACTTGTGCTAAGTTCAGTAATTTTCAATTTTATTCATAACATTGTGCTTTCATTTCAAAATGTAGGACTTGTCAACAATGATATCTCTCATATTTGGAATCATGGCCGCTCGTTGAATGGGGGATTTCATTGTCGGTATTGCAACCTAAGGAGTAGGGGTGGGGGTGCAACCCGCTTCAAAGAGCACCTTGGCAAAATAGTTGGTAATGTGAGAGAGTGCCCGAATGTTCCAAGTTTTATTTCTGCTGCAATGAAGGGTGTTCGAACTGAGACAAGGCGGAAGAAGAGGGAGAAGGCAGCTCAGAAACTAAGAATTGAACGAGACATAATGGATGGGCAGTATCGCAGCAGAGAAGGGGTGATCAATATTGATGATGACGATGAACAAATTCAGATGTCACTTCGGGAGTCACTTAAGGACAGAAATATACTTGGCCTCAGATGTCAAGCAATAAAGTCCCATTGCAACCAAAGATTACCACTGCTTTGGATCCTGAGTCGAGAGATATACTTGGCCAAGCTTGGGCCAAGTTTTTTCAAGCAAATGACATTGCTGGTTTGAAGGCTGATTGTCCGTACTTCCGTGCGGCGATGAAGATCACTCAACAACTTGGCCCAACGCCTATCCCAAGTGCAAAGGAGATTGATGGGTTTTATTTGGACAAGAACTATGATGAGGCTGTAGAGTGGCTGAAGCTGTTTAAACAAGATTGGAAGAATTATGGTGTCACTGTGATGTGTGACTCGTGGACTGGACCTACTGGAATGAGCCTCATAAACTTCATGGTGTATTGCAATGCTCGAATGTTCTTTCACAAATCTATTGATGCATCTGGTCAAAGTCAAAATTCAGGTAATTTTCTTGACTTTCAAATTATGCTCCTGTTTACTTTTCCCTTTGTATAGATGCATTTATAGCAGAAGTTTGTTCAGTTCACTAATGTTTAGCTTTGTTTGCTCATGCGTAGCTGTTTTTCATTGATAATATGATGCATTTTGTCTTTGTTTTTTCTGTAATAATTATGCTTCTCTTTGTTGGTGTTTAGACATTCAAAAGAGTTATTTGTTTTAATTTTGCAGAATTTCTGTATAGAGAGATTAAAAAGGTTATTGTTGAGGAGATAGGACATGAGAATGTGGTTCAGATTGTGACCGACAATGGGTCAAATTACAAAAAAGCATGCAGAACTCTTGTTGAACAACCAGAGTATAACCACATTGTTTGGCAGCCATGTGCCGCCCACACGGTTAATCTCATGCTTAAAGATATAGCCAAGTTTCCCCAAGTAGATGTTATTGTTAAAAGTGCCAAGCAAATCTGTAGGTTTTTCCATAATCACAATAGCCTACATGATAACATGAAAAATAACGTTGGTGGTGAACTTATAAAACCAAATGCCACCCGATTTGGAACTGTCTTCATGTTCCTTCAAAGCTATAATGAAAAGAAAGATAAGTTTAGGAAATGGATGGTGTCTGATGATTGGAAGGAAAGTGTGTGGAAGAACGATGCTGGTTATGTGTTCGCTGAAGAGCTACTGTCTAGTAATATGTGGTGGGCAGCCTTAGAGTGGGTTCTTAAGTTGTTGGAGCCACTCTACATATCCCTTAGATATGCTGATACTCAAAAGAAATGTACTCTTTCTGGATTCAAGAAGAGTATAATGTCAGCTATAAATGAGATGGGAGCTCATCTTGGTGTTGGGTCAGAGTTGTTCCAAAGAATCATGAGCAAGGCCTCCAAGAGGATTGATGCCATGCAAAAAGACACTCTAATGGTTGCAGGTAATGGAAAACTGCAACATTTAATATTATTTTGCTTTTCCCTATGGTTTCTAACATCTGTTTGTGTTCCATTTTTATGTAGCTGCTGTCCTTGATCCACATACACATTATCAGATCAACATGAGCAATATTCCTGGCTATGCTGCTGCATTAACAGATGCCATAGAGAAGATGGCTGATTCTGATAGTGCTGTTCTGGCCATCAATGAAATCGCCACATATAGGGAATGCCGTGGGAGATTTGGCCAAAGGGTTGCGCGCTTATCAGCAGAAAAAATGTCACCAAGTAAGTTATAATTCTAATGAGTATGTTCTCTCTACTACATCCAATGTGCAACTCCTTAATCTCATTTTTTCACTTGGTAGCTGAGTGGTGGTTCCAATTTGGAGGAGAAGTTCCCAATCTGCAGAAGTTTGCCTTGAGAATTGTATCACAATGCGTGTCATCAAGTGGATGTGAGAGGAATTGGAGCGCTTTTGCTTTGGTCCACACGAAGCAAAGAAACCGTCTTCTATATGGCAAATTGCACAAGTTTGTATCCGTGCGGTACAACTTAAAGGTATGAGCTGTCTTTTTCTAGCATATCCTTGTTTCTTTGTTGAGATCATGCTGTTATTTAGATGACAGGTTGCTGTTTTTATTTAGTGGAAATGCTGCTGTTTTACTTGTTGTTATTTAGATGACAGTATGCTTGGTTGCTAAATATTTTAGTCTTTGAATTTTGTTTTCAATTATGGATTTTGTTTCCATTGAAGATACGGGCTGAAGAAGACCAAGACCCGGTGAGAGAGAATGGTAAAGAGAAAGAGGTTGATCCATGTGCAATGATGATGGATACGACCATGTTTGATGAAACAAATCCAATGATGGAGTGGCTGAATGAGGATGAGGACCATATAAACTTGGATGGATATGAGGCTGCTACTGCCGTGTTTGAGAAAATACGTTCTCTTAACTCAAGCAGGAAAAGGAAGAGGGCAGTGGAAGGAGAGGAGGAAGAGGAGGAGGATGCCTACAATGATTGCGAGGATGATGATGATGATGATGAAGAGAATGAGTGCGTTGATATTGAAGATGATGATAGCGAGGATGATAGAAGTGAATCTGATGAAGATGAAGTGCCAAGTTGGGTCGAAAAAGATGGAGCCAACCAAGTCGAAAAAGATGGAGCAAACCAAGTCGAAAAAGATGGAGCAAACCAAGACGAGAACTTGGCAAACAGGAGATCTAAAAGGACTAGGCAAGCTACAGGGGTCAAGGATGTCAACAGCCTTTACTATTAAGATGGGTAATTTTCTTGTTCTCTCTTCATCTACAAGTGCCATTTCTATAGCTCATTCTTAGTTTGTACATCATCTGGTCTAATATGCAATGCTTTCATTTGTAGAAGTGCCAGTGGATCATGTGAAGTGCTGATGGAATGACTCGAGGGTGGAAACAATCAATCTCCCTCGTTGTGTTTTGGGTTTGATGTGAGCTTGAATGATTCTTTTGGGGATTGTATGCAAACTTACATTTGGGACTGTAAGACAACTAATCTGGACTGATGTGATGATTCTGGGTTTAGCTAATTCTGGACAGTACTGATGTATTAAGAATGTATGCACTGTTATTTTGGAGGACTGCTTGCCTTGTGTGTTTTTCTCATCTTGATTTGATGTAAATCTGTGGGGATCTTTTAATACTTTTTGTTAAAAGTTATGGTTTGTTGGATTTCAAAATTTAGTCAATTTTCGGCCATTTTTCGTTCAAATTTCGGTCATTTTTCGTCTTGGAATTCAAATTTTGGTTTCTCCTTTTCGTCCGTCATTTTCCGAAATTCCGAAATTCGCCAATTTCGCCCAGGACCGGTAAAAAGAGAAAACCGAAATCCAAAACCTTGCCTCTAATCCAGTGCTCTTTCTCCGGCGTGTCGTGTTGATGCAGTGGATGCCAGCCGAACCCGGATGATGGATTCTGCCAGAGCGTCTCCGTCGACGCCGGTGGCCAGCAGCGGAGGAGCAGCCATGGCGTTGGGAGGAGGAAACGTCGTGGGAGGTGCTGGCTCCATCCGGTACCGCGACGGAGCGAAGCTTGCGGCACCACCACGAGGCGACGTGGTTGGCAGCCTCGGGCGCATCTCTGCCGGTGGGTTCGAACGGTGGCGGGGATGGAGGAGTTCCGGGCGCACGCGAGCGGAAGAGAAAGCCAGAGGAGGCTTGCCTTTGACAGCAGAGCGGCAAGGAGCGGGGCGCTCGCGGTGGAGACGCGATGGGCTCACGGGGAAGATGACCTTATCCAAATGACGTCAGGGCGACATGGGCATCGTGCAACTTCTCGTTCAGACCGAATCACCGAATGCCGTCCGTCCGTACGCGATCCAGTGGCTCGCGGAGCCGCGTCGATTCACGCCAAACAGCATTCGCCTGCTGCTGATTAGATTTTCCGTTAATAGACCACATCTTGTAGTTTCCAGCCCAGCCTGTTAAAAAAAAAGTTGTCCTTCCCCGAGCAGACGCACTACCATCTGCGTGTCGCCGGGAGACGCTCTTCTTTCCCCCTCTTCTCCTTCTCTCCTACCACATCGGTATTCTCCGCCGACCGCCGGTTCCATCGTCGTCGGAATCAGGAACCGCCGACGCATTTTTGACAAGGAACGTGTTGCCGATCTGCCCGCCGATATGCAGCTGCGTCCGGCTCCTCAGTGACCCCCCTCGTCGTTCTGTGAGTTGGCCGGGAACCACCGTCGTCCCCGGCGCCGGCAGAAGACCATCGCCAAGCTTCGACACAGGAGGTCATCCCCTCTTTGACCTGCAATTTCCCTGCACAAACCGAGCCCGAGGACGATCTAGGTGAGAAAAGCCGCGGTCCCTGCCCTTCTTTGCCGTCCGCCTTGGCCGTATGTGTTGTTTTTTGTGTTTGGTGCTGTTCGTGCATGCTGCACTTTATCCCGCCATTCTTAGCCTACGTAACGATTGATGTAGGTGCTCTAGGAATCCAGCTATCTAACGCAAGAAATGGTGATCGATTTCATTGAGCAAATCACTCGATTTCGTGCGTTCCTGTGGTAGAACAGAGCACACGCAGGAACAGTTTCTTCAACCTCTAGCCAGCCAATCACCAACTGCCACATGTTCCTATTTTGTTTACTATGAACTTTATATGACACAAGTCCTAAAATGCCGTACTCAACATAGAGAAATCCATATCTTCCATTCTAGGAATCTAACTCATTTGATTCCAGTTGCATTAGATCTGTATTTTAAATTTTCGTGTCAATACATTAATTCCATATCTTTGCATCTGGTCCTCGTGCCTTTATTGATTTTTGCTTCAAATGTCGTTTCCAGGTATTATTTCAATTACCATCAGTAGAATCTGGCAACAAGGAATACTACGAGAGTGAAACCGCTCAGTACCAGGACTTTGATCATCAAGGCAAGGATCAGCTTGTTGAATCCCTAGCACTCTCTTTACTTATGATGCTACATGTTGTTTATTATTGTCGTCATCAATGCCCTTTATGATCTCGGTTGTGTATTTGTATTTCTCATGGCTATTGTCGATGGTTTTATCATGCTTAGGAGTTGCTTAGTGTTCATGATCAGTGGGTCATGACCTTAATTTTGACTAATCGATTATGCAACCTAATAAGTGAGATGTAGTTTGTTTGATGGGTGGTCATCCCTCTTACATCGGTGTTGTAGGATCTTTTTTGAAGTTAAAACATGCAAAAGCTTTGCCTTTTTATATTGATATACGGAGTAGGAGAAGCAAACAGGGGTGGCCTAAGCCAAAAGAAAAAAGGCCATTTTAGGCCAAGGGGAGAGCAAACTAGGAAATAATCTCCGCGAGGTGCTTGGCACCAGCCAAAATCCAATTTTTTCCTTCATCTTTTATTTTTTGCAAAAGGGCCAATGGAGCGGTCAAAATCCAAATTTTTTCCTTCGGTGTTGTAGGATCTTTCACTTCACCCATGGTGGGAGTGTTGGAGTCGATGGCATGTATTAGTCACATGCGGCCACCTCTGCCTAAACTGACCATCGAGACTCTCCTGCGTCAGTATTGGGTGGTCATCCTGACTCCGACAAATTAAATTGAGGTTTTGGGTGACATACCAAACGTTTTGGACAATAAAATTGTTGGTTGTTATGCCATGTTTGGTGTTGTTATTGACTAGTTGTAGCATGTGTTGCTGATGGTGAAATTGGTGTGGTGACATATCTATGAGATTCTTTCTTGTTTTACTGTTTCGTGCCATGCTTATTTTACCAATTATGTTATTTTCATATACATGACTTGTTGTCATTTACATTCTTCAAAAGTTGAAGTCTTGCAAGTACGAAAGTACTCATTAGAATTCCAAACCCTAATGTTTTTTACAAGTGAGCCCAGTGTAGGGTATTACTTTGATTTCGGTTCCATGGGTGACGCCTAGTTGCTTGTTTCACACGGTTGGCTTTACGATCCGGTTGTGGGTGTTGAGATGGCGGGGCTGCCATGTTGGTCTTTTGTTTACCGTTTCTGCTGCTGTTTTGAAGACGGCCTTCAAGTCGCTTGTGTGAAATCTATATATGTCCCCTTGCAAGAGATTTTAAATATGTATCTATAATCCGTTCTTTAGAGTTTGTGTTGTGATATCCAATTTTTTTAATCATGCCATGCACCGTTTGTGTATGATATGAAGCAGGGACGGAGCCAGGGGTGCGAGCTGGGGCCATGGCCCCCTGTGCTGGAATTTTTTAGGAAAACACCCCTATATAATCTATGTTTTGACCCCTAAATTTATGAGAAATTAGCAATATGGCCCCCTCCAACTAGTTTAGTCTTCATTTGGCCCCCTCCATTTGCCAATCCTGGCTTTGTCCCTGATATGAAGTGCATGGTATGTGTTCTAGAGTTTGGGCTTCACTTGTAGGTACCGGGATGGTTGTCACCAAACGGCTTGCCCCGATTCTTACATTTTGAAAGCCTAACCCTTGAACAAAAGGGTTTTGGAGTTTATTTCGACTCTTTGGGTGATGCAACCCTGGATCGGTTATGACTCGTGTGCAAATCGGTGTCAGGTTACCGACTATGGTTCATTGTGTCCCTTTAATAGTCGAATTAAAACCTGGGCCCTGGAATAACTTTAGGCATCTATCTACCCTTCGATTCCAACCCAATGGACGAGATTCACCCAAATTTAAACTCGAATTCCAAACGTTTTAGAAAAATTGAGAAAATTCCAGTAAGTCGTATATGGACCCTTGTGTATTATGGGAAAGTTTCGCTTGGAAAATTGCTTTGTCATTAAATAGCTTTTCATATCTTTAGGTTAAATAGTCATTAAATCCTAAATGAGTGATCCGAATAATGCAAACTTTTCCGGAATAATCAAGGGTCCATATACGACTTACTAGAATATTTTCATTTTTTCTGTTTTTTTTTTAATATTGAGCTAGAATTTTGGATACATCTCCTCAGTTGAATTGGAATCGGAGGGCAAGCATATGCCTAAAGTTATATGTTGACTTCTATACATGAGGTCACTGAATCCTCGATACCGTCGACCCGATTCTCTTCTCGTGCGATATGGCAATGGATACCCGTTAACCCGACCCGACGGGTACCACGGGTACCAGCATCAAATGGAAAGGGTATAGTGGCACATGTGCTTAACGAGAAAATTCCAAACCCACTGGGTCCAGCGGAGCCAGGGTATGGGGATGATATGGGGATGCGAACCCATACCTTTAATCTGCATACCCGGCAACCCCATGTGCTAGTTTCCAGGCAGCCAGGCCCCCACGCGTCCCCACCTGGTAGAGAGGAGGTGAGGAGAATACCCTAAGCCCCTGTTTCTTTCCCTCATCCCCTGACGCTGCCACCGTTTATTTTCCTCCCCTCGTGTCTCTTCCTTATTCCCCCAATGCAGCCGCAGCCTTTTTTGAGTTTAAGGTGGTGACCTCCGCTCGAATAGATAGAATAGAATTGATCCAGTTTATAAAGAAAACGAGACCCGAAAACCATACAAACTGTACTAACGTCTTGTTTGTGAGGAAAACAGGGCCAACAAAACCGCACAGATGATGCGACCTGCCGCCCGTACGACACAAATCGACCAAACGTCACAACACACCACCCGCTCCGGGGCCGCCACCCCGGCGTAGCAACCAGATCGACCTTCGCATTGCCCGAAAGTGATCCAGTCATGGTCCAAGAACCCTTTGTTCGCGCAGTCTTCATCTAGGACGCCACCAAAAGCAACCTGTTCCGAGGTTGCTGCCCCGACGTAGCAATCGAATCGACCTTCATATTGCCCGAAGATGATCCCGTCGGGTCGACGAACCCTCTACCCACGCAGTCTTCATCCAGGTCACCACCCAAACTAACGCTAAACAACAACTCTACCTCATAGAACCGTCGTTGAGTGGGAGACCGAGGCCGTCAAGGACGTCCACCACCGTCCGGGGCCGCCACCCAGACATTCACCTCCCATGACCACATAGCAATCCCAACCATCCGCCACTTACAGCGAGAGAGCCGATGACACCAGACGACGCCTCCAACAAGGTAGTGACGCGTCCGTCACCGTCACCCACCCAATGACGGGGCTTGGGCTTTCACCCGAAGATCATCGGACCACTCCCGTCGGGCCGGTTGTCGAAACTCCACGACGATGAAAACAAGGAGAATGACACCCAAGGGCGACACCATCGTCGACACATACCGGAGTCGATGCAAGGCTTTCGCCCGGAGTTCAAGCCGCCCACGAAGCTTTTGGAGCTGATAAATGGAGATCGCGTCCATGGCCATCCACCGAGCTCCAACGCTTGCCGAAACCCCGCGACACCTCACGCCACGGAGGCCGACAAAATCGGCCGCACCGCCCGTCGCACTGCCATCGGTCTTCGGTCGTTGCCTACTTTCCCATCCACGACCCAAGCCACCGTCCGGGGCGCCTAGTTGACGTGGTACGCGGAGCGTACCACGCTCCGCCCGCAGGGTTGCTTCATGGGCCGCTCCCCGAAAACGGCCCAGTAACATATTCCTCTCCTATTTTACTTTTTAATAAATGAACATTTTCAAATTTAAACATTTTGAAAACTGAACAATTTTGAACTATGATCATTTTCAAATTTTGAACATTTTTATTTTGAACATTTTTTGAATTTCGAATACTTTTTAGTCATGAACATTTATAAAAACTGAACACTTTTGAAAGTTAAGAATTTTCAAATTTGAGTTTTTCGAAAACTGAACAATTTTTAGTTTTGAACAAATTTATGTTTGAACAATTTTTAATTTGAACATTTAAAATTAAGAATTTTGAACATTTTTTAGAATATAAAGACATTAGTAAAATTTGAACATTTTCGAAAACTGAACGATCTTTTATTTTGAACATTTTAAAAAAACCGAAATGTTTCAATTCTAAAACATTGTTTATAAATATATAAAAAACAGAAAGAAAAATGGAAAAAGAAAAAAATAACGAAAAAAAAGCAAAAACAGAAAAAGAAATCAGATTGAACTTACCTGGCCGACCCACTCTGCCCGAGGGTGCGCGGAGCTAGCTTACCGATGCGGTACGCGGCAACGAATTGCTGCCACCGTCGCCCCCTACGCCTTGCACAGCCCTCGGCCCTCGCGCAGGGCGCTCATCGCATACACGGGCCCGCCAGGCCCAGATCGAGCCTGACGAGGCCCAAACCGCTAGCATGGGCGAGGCCCTCCGCGCCGCATCGCCGCCGGCCTCCAACTCCGTCCGAGCTCGCCGGCTCAACCGCGGGCCGGTATGCCTCCTCTCAAGCACGCGAAGGGGTCTTTTTTGAGCCACTCTGGACCCAGCCGCCGCTTTTGCCCCGCGCTGCTCGCCCAGGAGGAGCTCGTCCATTGCAAGATGGCTAAGTGTGTTTGGGCACTGGCGCCGGAGGAACCTACAGAGCTGGTTAGCGTGCTGCGAGAACCACACGCCAAAGCATGGCTAGCATCTATGTTCAAAGCTCTTTCACAGGAGGATACGACGAGGGTGGTGACCACACTCTGGGCGATCTGGCACGCCCGTCGGAAAGCAATATATGAAGGTATCTACCAGAGCCCGTTATCTACCCATTGTTTCATTAACAGGTTCTTGGAAGATCTTCAGGTAGTAGCTGCAAAACCGGAGACTACAAAGGCTATAACATCGACAAAACCACGATGGATACCTCCGCCGGAGGGTTTAATGAAGATAAATGTGGATGCAGCTGTCTCGAAGAACACCACGGCCGCGGCTATTGCCGCAATTGTACGAGACGCAGCGGGTGTCTTTGTGGGAGCATCGGCAGTTGTCCTTGACGGTGTTACTGATCCAGAGACGCTGGAAGCGATGGCGTGTCGGGAAGGGACGGCGGTGGCAGCCGACCTCCTGCTACGTAAGTTTAGGCTAGCTTCGGATTGCAGTAATGCAGTTCGGAGCCTGTTGGGAGAAGGAATGGGACCCTATGGACACATCGTTCGGGAGTTTAAAGCAAGATCCTCATCCTTCAATATTGAAACGAATCGTCGCGATGGACCTGGTCGGCAGGAATTTTTGTCCAAACGCGCAATTTGCAGAAACCCCCTCGTAATAGCACTGTTATGCCTCCGTCGCCCCTCATACGCTGACGTAGCTTGCCACGTGGACGAAATACGTACAAAAATGTCCGCAGTGACCGTATGTGCACACACGGAACAAGTTCCAGCACCCGAAAATGCCATTTCATGAATTCGTTGCCATTTTTGCACCCACCAGAATAGTTCAGTGACCGTTGGTGAATTTTTCTCTTTATTTATCGTTCGTAGTTATTTTCTTCATCCGTGTCAGCAGAAAACCCGCTGCAGCGCTGCAAAAAGGAGTGTTCATTTTGTGACGGCAGCTACGGGATTTTCCACCCCAGTGAAGGTGAATTCATATGTGGAAAGAAGCGCCAGAAAAAGGAGTTCTTCAGGAACAGTAACGTATACCTGTGGAGATTTGATCACTTGCCGCTAGATAGCTAGCTAGGGTCTTGATTCCTTAAATTAGTCGAAGTACTTGGTGCTTTGTGGGAGCCCCGCCGGTGAGGTTGGAGGATGCCGGGGCGGCGGCCCCGGACGGTGGTTGTGCGCCGAGGCGGCGGTCTCGAAAGAAGTTTTGTAGCATTTTATTTCGTGGCTTTTTTCTCTTATTCTTCTTTTCGGTTATTCTTTTGCCTAAGGGGTGCTTGTACATATTCTACCTACTACTAATAAAAAACCAGCAATTGTTGGATCTTTCAAAAAAGATTAGTGCTTACTGATATCATGAACGTGATCACTAGTTCACTTTCGCCCTCGAGGCACTTTCGCCCGGATACCGTCTCCTGGGCACTTTCGCCCTCGAGGCAGTTCTCCGTCGGCTCCATGTACCGGGCCCTCTTTCGAGGGCCCGTCCTCCCCTGGACCTCCCATTTGGGGAAGGCTCCTATGCCGCTCAAGATTAGGATTTCATGTGGCAGCTGTTTCGGAACCGCCTCCCCTCGGGGTGGAGGTCGCCAAGCGCATGGGGCCGGGAGATGAGATTTGTCCCCTGTGTGGGGTCCCCGAGACGGAGACACATATCCTGTTCTGCCGCTCGCTTCATGTGGAACTTCATCGCCGAGGCCCTTGGGTCTGAGTGGCAGGCCCATGACCTGGTAGGGTTCCTAGAAGTGCAAGCAAACCACACCGGAAGGAGGAGGCGCCTCTTCTGGCTGGTGTTTGCTGCGATGACCTGGACTTTATGGACTATTCGCAATAAAATGGTTATCGAGCATGTCTTTCTGCGTCGGGCCTCTGGTTCGGTGTTCAAACTTTTGGCTTTTCTCCAGGAGTGGCACCCGCTCTGTAGGCAGCGGGACAGGGAGCGGCTGGATGCGATGCTTGATGATCTTCTGAGGACGGCTCGCCGTCTACACTCTTCATACAGTCGTAGAGCTCCTCCGTAGGGAGTGAGATTTGTATCCATACTTTCTATTCGTCTCTGGGCTTGTTGTGTTGTGGACCCAGCTTTTATGTCTCACTGGTTTGTGCACTTGTAACCGGTACTGTTGTTACTGTGGTGGTTGCTTTATTGTGCACTTGTAACCGGTACTGTTGTTACTGTGGTGGTTGGTTTATTTATAAAGCGGGGCGAAAGCCTGTTTTGTGGATCACTAGTTCACTTACTACCTGACTATAGTTCCGTGAGCCACTGCCACACTGGGCTGCGTACTGATGATTCCGAGTTGTTTACCCTTACATACACCATTACTGGCGAGGTGGGAAGATTTGACTTAGACCCGCTTGGATTTGGGGTTTTTAACCAGAAATGGCCCATATAATTCCACGGACCTGGAATGGCTCTGTAATTTTCTGAAGCAATCGATCACCCGGGAAGAAAAAAAGGTGAACCAAGCATGGCCTTAGGACCGTCTTGGTTCCAGTATTTTAACCAAATACGCGAACGGGCCGACCTAAACAGTCAAACGGACAACGGGTTCGGCTCATGTTCGTCCCTTTCCAGCCTCTGACCCAACGGGCCGATGCATCGAGTCCGTCGGTCAGGATTTTAACCATTTTAATCAATATTTTTTACCCGACCAGGGATTTGGCTATTTTGATCATAATTTTGCATATTTTGATCACAATTGATTAAACCAATCAAATAAGCATATGGCCACATTTAATCAGACATCCCAACATACTAAAGCATAGGCCGTATCGGCATACAACACAAAATAATCAACAATATCCCGGTCACCTCTTGGTCATATTCTTTCGTCCATTCCGGTCATTGTTCACAACACCAAGATGTGATCAATCTCGCTTCATACAGTATTTTTGCTTTGTGAGGTAGTAGGCCTTCTTATTGGGGGTGAACGAGGAGAGATCCATGGCCATGATTCGGGCCTCCTCTTGGTGTAGGGCGAAGTCGAGTTCTTTGGCCTTGATATCGATGTCCTTGGTTTTTGCCTCCGCCACCTTCGCTCTTACCTCGGCCTCCTTCGCTCTTGTCCGGGCATTCTCCTCCTCGATATCGAGCCTCTTTGTTTATAATTCAAAATATTTTTTAGCCGACTCCTCCCTCTCTTTGCGTTCCCTCTCTCCTCTCCTCCTTCTTCTCTCATGCCCTGTCCTTTTGGGTTAGGAATCCGTTCAAGCTCTCTTGCAAGGCCATCGTTGTTGCGCCTTCTTTCAACTCGGCCTTGGAGTTGTTCTTCCCTCTTGGCCTCTCCTCCTCCTCGGTCGTGTCCTCATTCGGTGGGGGCAATTGGCTCCCCACCATTCTTCATTCTCTCGTAGAGGTCCTTGTATTTTTGTCGGTCCTTGAGAATTTTGTAGCAATGGGTCAATGTGAAAGTCTTCCAATCATGTTGAGCCTTGAATGTTTCCAATACTTGCAAAGCCTAAACATAGGGAGGAAGGGAAGAGGGATAAACACTCAAATATAATGTGGCCGACCTAACAAATTATGGGAAAGAGTGGAAGATATGAATTACCATTTCATTTCCATTTTGTGGCCAGGCTTGTACATGCTCGTAGGAGCCACAAAACTTGCTCATCTCCACCGTGATGAAGTGCCACCTCTTGTTGATTGACAACTCGGTCCGGTCATACATTGGGTTGACATGGTAGGGTGGAAGGACCCGCCCCTCATTGTAGTGCTTGTAGAACCGTCCCCAATAGGCATTCCCTTTTTACTCGGACGACGATTTGGTCTGTCCCCATCGGTGCGGCCCTATGCATCATCTTCGGTTGTCGGGCACCTTCGAGCGACTCAGAACCGGATCCTTGCGGAAGTTGACCACTATGGTGGCTCCACGCATCGCAAAGGCTGCCTGGTCGCACGCTTGGGAAACCGCCTATGGGTTATCAAACGTGCCCAACCCAAGCTGATAGAAGCAAGCGATTCTAGATTAGACCAGACGGGGGATAGGAGATGGGATGAGATGAGAAGTGCCATATCAGCAGTGAGTGTCGCATGCGGCGAGGAGCACCGTGTCAAGGCGACCCAGCCAGTTTGTTCCTGTGGAGGAAGGGCCCCGCTCCCGTCGTTCGCGGTGGAGGACGACACCATGCCCCAGCGATGTTGCGCGTGCTCGGCTGCGAGGGGTTGGTCTACAGCTGAGGTAGATTGGGAGGGTAGGGGAGCTTATCGTGCACGCCGCGATAGATTGAGGGGCTATTGTCAGGAGGTGTACAATGGCGGCAGAGAAGCAAGGGCCTGACTGTGAGACGGGAGTTGAGTGTTTCACTATATACGTACTCCTATATTTTATCTTTTTTTTTAAGATGTTTTTTCTGTTGAGATTACATTATACATTATACATTATACTGTAGGTCTGAAAAAATATATAACGAGGTCGGGGAGGTTGTGAGGTCGCTATCAGGCGACTTTCAAAATTCCAAAACTCCCACAAACTCAGCAGACCACGTGTAAAGAACAGGACTCGTGTAGCGTTTGATTCATCGGAAAAGAAGTGGACCGTCCGCGTCACTCGTCTCCTTCTTCCCCCGGCGCTTCTAGATGTCGATGCCGATGAGACGCGCGGCGGCGCTCGGCGCCCGCCACATCCTCGCCTCCTCGGCGGCCTCCTCGCGCGTCATCGGCCGCCGCCACGTACGTCCTCTTGCCCCCAACCCCACTCGCCTGCGCTGCGCTCCTATACCCCTCGCCCCCCCGGTGGCACGGGGAACATCACTGCCTGCCGTGCTGTTGTACTCAGCACGTCGAGTTTTCTCTTTTGGTTGCTGGGTGTGCGCGTAGATGGGAAGCGTGGACGCGGGCGCGGCGATGGAGAAGATCCGGGCGGCGGGGCTGCTCAGGACGCAGGGCCTCATCGGCGGCAAGTGGGTCGACGCCTACGACGGGAAGACCATTGAGGTAACTACTACTATCCCCTCCCTCCATCTCGCCGTATTGGTGACTGCTTCCGCGAAGCTTGTGGGCTGTCGCGTTGGACTTCGGGGGGTTATTGCTGATAGCGACCTGGGTGGGAGCTGGGATTTTGGTGCCAAATTTCTCAATTCGTGCTGTTGGACTGCGATTTTGCTCGTGAGTACGTATTAGTCGTGTGTGCTTGCCGCGTGAACACACTGTTTGCCCACTAGGGCATTCAGGCGAGCAGCTTGTGGGCGACAGAGTGGCGCTATTAATTACATTGTTTCTCTTGCCTGGCAAGGGTTGGGGCAATGGGGTTAATCTTAATTCTCTTAGTATGGATGTATATTGTATTATCTATCGTATTCCTTGATGCCACTAGTAGCTGGCCTTATTTTTTTTGGTTCACACAAGTAGCTGGTCTTGTCCCCTTACAGTTTACTGCATAGCTTATTTCCGTAAACTGTATTGAACATTATGAATGAAGTGTTGCAACTAGAGTACCCTTACTCACTTTTTTATATCTCAACTCTAAAAATATATGTCCTCGTAGGTGCAAAATCCAGCAACTGGCGAGGTCCTTGCAAATGTTGCCTGCATGGGCAACAGAGAAACATCTGATGCAATAGCTTCTGCGAACACTACGTTTTATTGTATGTCTAACACATCGCTGCATTCCATTTATGCTTGGACACTGATCAAATAGTGTTTTGTAACTTTCATAGCCAAACCTTTTGAACATGCTCATAATCTTAATACATGCAAATTAAACTGCTTCTGCTTCTGCTTCTGCTGAAGATTATCATTGGAGGGAACATTATGAATCAAGTGAACGTTCTTTGCTTACATGTGACCTTTTGTCTCCACAATCAATTATTATTTTCTGTGTATCAGAAAATGCTTTCTATCTGTCTTGCTTGTTCTATTGCTATATAATAAGGTTAATACTGGCAGCTTTGGTAGTTAGTATAATTCTCAAAATCAGTACCACTACCGTATCTACATATGAGGTGAATATGTGATGGTTGTTTCAGAATCGTTCACTTCATAATATCTGGTGCACACTCTCTTCGATGCCATCATTCCTGGCCTGTATTAAATTTAGTTATGATTTTCAATGCCAAGGACACTCGTCTCCACCTGTCGTCGTGGTGAACAGACAGATGCCTACGGGTAGGCTAATTTGTGGGGCCGGATGGACGCTAGAGGATTCGGGGAGGGATAACGCGCTGAGAAGCACACACAGATGAACACATGGACGCGGGGATTTACCCTGCTTCGGGGCTCTCGTGAGGAGATAAAACCCCTACTGCAGCATCTAGCCTATTTGGTGTATTTCTTCTCTCCGCATATGCTGTGCACAGGATGCTCCATGAGCTGAACCGAGTTACCTCTAAGAGGCTTTGGGGGAGAAAGAGAGCAAGGGGGGAAGAGAGCAGCCCGTGGCTTGGCCGGCCGTGGCCGTGGATGTGTGTGGCTCCCCCTTTGGCCTTCCCCCTGGTGCTCCTTATATAGGAGGAGCCGAGGGGACAAGAGGTGGCCCACGTGACACTATTCCGGCACTGTAGCTGACATGACTACTGGGGTCTTGTCAGCACCGTTCCCTGCATCATGAGTTGTACTCTAGTCACATCACCGGCACTGTAGCCACGCTTGGTCACTTCCTGGACAGACACGACCCGTGCGGCGCGCGTCCTTGTTTTGTCTGCTTGCGCCTGTCTTCAGGATCATCCGTACTGGTCGGGGAAGTCGGGGGTAACGCCATGTTGGGGAAGCCGGGAGCGACGCCGAGTCGGGGAAGTCGGGAGTGATGCCGAGTCGGGGAAGCCGGGGGTGACGCCGAGTCGGGGAAGCCGGGGGTGATGCCGAGTCGGGGAAGCCGGGGGTGACGCCGAGTCGAGGAAGTCGGGGTGACGCCGAGTCGGGGAAGCCGGGGGTGACGCCGATTCGGGGAAGCCGGGAGCGACGCGACGTCGAGTCGGGGAAGTCGGGAGTGATGCCGAGTCGGGGAAGCCGGGGGTGACGCCGAGTCGGGGAAGCCGGGGGTGACGCCGAGTCGGGGAAGTCGGGACTGGCGCCATGTCGGGGAAGTCGGGACTGCCGGGGCGAGGCTGAGGTCGACGATGGTGTGGGCGAGCTGGAGGCGGGGGCGAGGTTGAAGACGGCTTGATGGTGTCGGTGAGGTGAAGGTCGAGGTTGGAGATAATTCGGACGACCTGCCACTCTGCTTGCTACCTCGGTCCACCCGGGTTATCCATAAAGTCGGCCCTTCCCCAGCTTAGGCTGGCCGGGAGAATGCTTATGTCGGCCCGGGTAGCGTCTCTTCACTCGAACATAACCATGACAACACCATAACTTTAGGGTACCGGGGATTACATCCCCGACACTAGTCCGCGAGGCTGCGGGGGACTCGCAGAGTCGCGCGCAGACTTAGAAAAATAACATCATCGTCTTCACGTACTCATCCTTGTACCTGCAAAAATACAATCATATGCCGGTTCCTTAGCCACTCTAGGCGTTTTACCGACATAGATGTCTTCAGCCATCGTCTTCACGTACTCCTCCTTGTACCTGCAAGAATACAATCATATGCCGGTTCCTTAGCCACTCTGGGCGTTTTACCGACATAGATGTCTTTAGCCACTGCTGGTTTGACGTAAGGATACCTCGGGTGTCTCGGATGTCCGGTAGCCACTCTGGGCACTTACCGACATAGATGTCTCCAGCCACTTCTGGTTTGACATAAGGGTATCTCGGCCACTCTGGGCAACTCACACATGTCTCGGTACCTCGGCCACTCTGGGCTCATCACACACGTTGCCTTTGACAAACCAACACAAACGATGATCTGAGATATGGAAAGATGTCGTGATACTGTGGCAAACCGAAATAAACGGCGATCTGGGATATGGAAGGATGCCGTGATACAGTGGCGAACCGACATAAACGGTGATCTGGGATAAGGAAGGATGCCGTGATACAGTGGCGAACCGACATAGACGGTGATCTGGGATATGGAAGGATGCCGTGATACAGTGGCGAACCGTCATAAGCAACAACTTGGTATGATATGCCATTATAGCTCGGCAAGCCGATACCAAAGACTATCCGTGATATACACTGAGACAATAACAAATATAAGATGGATCCGAGATAACCGCCATAACCAAGACTTTTGACATGAGTATCCTCTCGATAAAACCGGTATCACCCTTCAATGTTAGTTCGTGCATACATATATAATGAATATCCAACAGGAGTGACAATTATAATTAACCGATCAAATTAAATCTTACCGACATAAGCGATAACACGGTATAACAGGTCATTTATAACTCGGCAAACCGATATCAAAGATAATCCGGGATATACTTTTAGGCCATAATAAATATAAGATGGATCCGAGATAACCGACATAACAACCGACATAGTCAAGACCTTAGACATAAATATCCTCTCGGTAACACCGATATCACCTTTCAATGTTAGTTCAGGCACATATATATTTAACAAGAATAATAACTCTATTTAACTGATCACACCAAGTCTAGCACAAGACATAAATTACAATGACCCGCGAAGCTATGCATTACGATGCTGACTCGATTTTCACCGAGTTCCCGAGTTACTTTAGAGATCTAGCACAAACAAAGAATAGAATGCACTGGCGGACCGGTCAAGACATCTTGCTCCGGGGAAAACACACAGACAACATATGCCGAATTACTTTTTAGACCGAGTCCCCGAGTTTACTTCGTGTTCACCATACTTAGTGATTTCTGCTCTTGTCTACCATATTGGTGTTCGACAGTCGAGTCACAAAATCAGAACCATAGCATACAGTACTCGTAAACTTTTGAGGTAAGGCTTAAAGTCATCCGACATACAGATAACATAATGACGGGACACGGTTAATAAAATAGCATATGCCGAATTGCTTTTTAGACCGAGTCCCCGAGTTTGTTTTCATGTTTACCACCTTCCACAACCTTTGCTCTTGACTACCATTTAGGCGTTCGTCAGTCGAGTCACAAGATTATCTCGGATAGCATACATTACTTGAAATTTGAAACAAGGTTGAAAGCTATTCGGTATATGGTCAACATAAACAACAACACACAAGCAGATAGGCAAGGCAGTCCCCGAGTTTATCTCGGATTGCCGACAAACAATCGATACAGGAATAACCGACATAAAACGTAAATATAAAGACGAGGCATTCCCCGAGTTCTTCTCGGGATGCCGACATACAAATGACATAGAAAGAAGGCATGCATATAAATAACAGGGCAGTCTCCGAGATCACCTCGGAGTGCCGACATACAAATAACTCGGAAAAACAAACATAAACTACAAGCACATAAAAAGGCAGCCCCCGGGTTACTTTAGAGGTAAAAGCGGAACTGACTAGTCAACCAGTCCCCGGGTCAAGACATCTCGTTCCCGGGGAAAACACTAAGCATGGTACGAAGGGGACAGTCCCCGAGTTACTCTCAAGACTAACCAACTACATGGTACAGACGAAGATACTCACAGAGCATTGGCGCGGTCGGGATCGACTGAGCCGACATGACCCGGGCAACTGTCGGGGAGTTACCCGGAATCTGTCGACGGCGAGCGCTGGTGTAGGTCGGAACGGCCTCTGCGTGCGGCAGCGAGTTGGAGCGTGGGGACCATGATGATGTCGAGTCCCCGAGTCGATGAAGAAGGTCCCGTCCAAAATTAGTCCAGCAAGCGCCACTGATGCCCCACGGTGGGCGCCAACTCGTGGTGAACAGACAGATGCCTACGGGTAGACTAATTTGTGGGGCCGGATGGACGCTAGAGGATTCGGGGAGGGATAGCGTGCTGAGAAGCACACACAGATGAACACATGGACGCGGGGATTTACCCTGCTTCGGGGTTCTCGTGAGGAGATAAAACCCCTACTGCAGCATCTAGCCTATTTGGTGTATTTCTTCTCTCCGCATATGCTGTGCACAGGATGCTCCATGAGCTTAATCGAGTTACCTCTAAGAGGCTTTGGGGGAGAAAGAGAGCAAGGGGGGAAGAGAGCAGCCCGTGGCTTGGCCGGCCGTGGCCGTGGATGTGTGTGGCTCCCCCTTTGGCCTTCCCCCTGGTGCTCCTTATATAGGAGGAGCCGAGGGGACAAGAGGTGGCCCACGTGACACTATTCCGGCACTGTAGCTGACATGACTACTGGGTCTTGTCAGCACCGTTCCCTGCATCATGAGTTGTACTCTAGTCACATCACCGGCACTGTAGCCACGCTTGGTCACTTCCTGGACAGACACGACCCGTGCGGCGCGCGTCCTTGTTTTGTCTGCTTGCGCCTGTCTTCAGGATCATCCGTACTGGTCGGGGAAGTCGGGGGTAACGCCATGTCGGGGAAGCCGGGAGCGACGCCGAGTCGGGGAAGTCGGGAGTGATGCCGAGTCGGGGAAGCCGGGGGTGACGCCGAGTCGGGGAAGCCGGGGGTGACGCCGAGTCGAGGAAGTCGGGGTGACGCCGAGTCGGGGAAGCCGGGGGTGACGCCGATTCGGGGAAGCCGGGAGCGACGTCGAGTCGGGGAAGTCGGGAGTGATGCCGAGTCGGGGAAGCCGGGGGTGACGCCGAGTCGGGGAAGCCGGGGGTGACGCCGAGTCGGGGAAGTCGGGACTGGCGCCATGTCGGGGAAGTCGGGACTGCCGGGGCGAGGCTGAGGTCGACGATGGTGTGGGCGAGCTGGAGGCGGGGGCGAGGTTGAAGACGGCTTGATGGTGTCGGTGAGGTGAAGGTCGAGGTTGGAGATAATTCGGACGACCCGAAGTCCACAGGCATCGTGCCCCTCTGCTTGCTACCTTGGTCCACCCGGGTTATCCATAAAGTCGGCCCATCCCCAGCTTAGGCTGGCCGGGAGAATGCTTATGTCGGCCCGGGTAGCGTCTCTTCACTCGAACATAACCATGACAATACCATAACCTTAGGGTATCGGGGATTACATCCCCGACACCACCTCATATAGAAAATAGGTGTACTGCATCAAATTGTTTTTTTGTGTGTTGTTGCTCTTCTTCTATAAATATTTGTATGCCTAGGAAATTCTTTTTTGCATATATTTAATTATAGGCACTTCTGCATTTACTACTTCTAGTTTTTCGTTGCTCGCTCTCACTCTTTCTATTTTAGCTTGGAGCAAACTCACTGCGAGTGAAAGGAGCAAGGCATTAAGAAAATGGTAGTTCGTACAGATCAAATCTTAATAATAGCATGAATATTTTGTAGTATTATTTGTATTATTCTTCTCACTATGTATATTCAACAAAGGCATGACCTGCTTATTTCACACAAGGAAGAACTTGCACTTCTCATGACACTGGAACAGGGGAAGCCTATGAAAGAAGCCCTTGGGGAGGTACTTACTAAAATCATGCACTCATATTGGTTAGTTGGATCTTGTCCTCGTGGTAGGCTGATTTATTGCAAATCGTCAATTCAGGTAAATTATGGTGCAAGTTTCATAGAATATTTTGCTGAGGAAGCAAAACGTGTATATGGTGATATTATTCCTCCAACTCTAGCTGACCGCAGAATATTGGTTCTGAAGCAGGTAATACGCTAATAGCCTTTTCAATTTTGTTATGCGTGTGCCTTGTGCTAATCATTTAAACCTCCATATCCGCTACTTCTATATTTGTTTAAATTATTTCACCATCAGTTTGTACATTTTCCACCTTTCATTTTATCAAGAAAATTGGTTGCTACATACTAACAATATTTTTGACTGCTACTCCAATTTCCTAGTACATTTTCTTAACCTGATGCACTGCACATATTTTTTTCATTTTTATATTTGCTTACTATGGCCTTTCTGACATTTGAGGTTAACATGCTGTCATGATAATGTTTTACAGCCTATTGGGGTAGTTGGAGCTATTACACCATGGAATTTTCCTTTGGCGATGATAACCAGAAAGGTTTCAAGCAAAGCATCACACTTCTCCGTTCGTTAAAATGTTCAAAATAAAGCAGCTATGGTTGTGGATTATCTTATACATGGTTTCGTGCAGGTTGGACCTGCATTGGCTTGTGGATGCACTGTTGTTGTCAAGCCATCAGAGTTCACACCTCTGACAGCATTGGCTGCAGCAGACCTTGCTCTTCAAGCGGGAATACCTGCTGTAATTCTCTCATGTTCTCTATAATTCCAATCGTATTTGTGTATGAGTATATCTATTCTGTTTCAGTATTACTTCAGTTGTCGAAGTTCATGTTTCAAAATGAACTATTAAATTTCTATAATGACTAATACATGTATGGAGTTAGAACCAAAGAGGTTCTAGAATATTCATGTTATGTGCGCAGTAGTGCTATCATACTTGGTCTGAGAATTAAACTAATATGCCCTAAACCAGTCATAACTACAAAATTGCAATACTCATTCGGGAAGGAGCAGGTTTAGAACAAACTGTAATTTCCATCTTCTAGCTGCACCTGCCAAGTTGTTTCTCTGTTATTGTTTACCGAAATTCATGACATCTATTTTGATCCTGTTCTTTCATGCAGGGTGCACTGAATGTTGTGATGGGTAATGCTCCTGAGATAGGTGATTCACTAATGCAGAGCACACAGGTTTTATTTCCTTCTTTTTTTTCAATATCATTTTTTGGCATATGCGGTAAGCACAAATAATTGTGTTTTACATGAGAACATGTTCTATTTTATAGGTCAGAAAGATTACATTCACGGGATCAACAGCTGTTGGTAAAAAACTCATGGCTGGATCAGCAAATACTGTGAAAAAGGTATTTATTGAGGAACTACTTGTGGAGAAATTACTGTGCGATTCCCGGGGTTTGGATACTTGTAATACTCTGGAGTTTAAAGTTGGTGTGCATGCTTAGATATTTCTCCTCTTAGGACACAGTCCACAGAAAGTGCCCCTAATACAACACAATTTTCAACCTAAAGTTGGAAGTAAGTATACATACTAGGCTATCAGCTAATTTGCAGACTGTGCCGCCAAAATGCATTATCCATACAAACATTAAGATCTGAAGATAAAAGAGGACAGGAAATCCCAACACATTATCCGCTCAGCACATATACCCATCATCGTGAACGTGACGTATTAGTTGACACTGGATTAATATTCAGTGTGGCATGAAGTGTATGATTCTACCCATTGGCACGCTGAACTTAAGGTACATTGTATGGATAACAACCAAGAAACAGTAGGACTGCTCAAATATCTCAGTCCACCACAATATCGATGAAGCAGTCCACTATCCGATTGCCGTATGTTGCTGTATTTGTTTTATCCATTATTGCAACACCTATCTTGTTTTTACCGATGAGCAGGTAAGAGATCTGTGAACAATGCTTCAGAAATCCAGGAGTAACTGGCACTTTGTTCACATTGGCCTACCTTATTACTTAGAAGATTTCTTTTGTCTGATTTACGCCCTAGATACCATCTAATGCATGCAGTCCATCCCAGATGGCCCTGGATAAGCCCCAAACATCAAATAGAAAATATCTTTGACTCAACGTTAACAATAGAATTGCCCAAAACCATTTATGGAACCACCCTGGTAGTGTTTTTCTCCGCCTGTTCCAGCTCCAAAACCTAATACTCAGTCAGCAACCAGATTCATAATAGCATTTTATCCTCTATAAGTGTCGGATATGGAGTTCTTACTTTCAAGCACCCGAACTACTGCTTGCTGGCTAGTAATAGCATTATCCATTTTGGCTTTATTTTTTGTTGGAATTTTGATCATGATATAATCACATTGTTAGTTTCTTAATGGGCATGATTTATTGTTTCATTTCATTGTGCTACCTTTCAACATTGATGTTCAAAATAATAATTCTCCTGTAGGTTTCGTTGGAACTCGGTGGGAACGCACCTTGCATTGTTTTCGATGATGCAGATATTGAGGTGGCTGTTAAAGGCAGTGTAAGTAAAAATTCTCACCTCTGCAACTTTTCTGGGGCCACTCATAATATTTCCACTAACATACAGACCAATGAGATCATCTTTATCTCTTGAAGTAGATCATCATAATAGCTATTATGAATTTGTACATAATGCGCAAGACTTGCCTAAGTTATCTAACTGATTATCAGATCTATTGTTTTCCTGTATTTTGGGGTCAATGTATGTATTTTGCGAAGCTGCTAGCAGCTGCCTTGCCTGGTATATTTGGTAGTGCACATGGTAGAGACCCCCATCCCCCCTCCCAAGCGCCCCCAAACATGATATAAGCTTGTCCCATGTGATGTACATCACTTATGTTTGTTATAGTCACAATTGATCATGACAATCCTTCAACCACATACAAGCGATAGCACGGATCCCTGATCCAAGTGCAAATATTCAAGCAATCTAATTTTTCATAGGTCTTGTCAGCCTAGAACTCGTTGCTACTGCCAGTTCAATTAATGCAATTAGGCTTAAGTTATGTGTACGCCTTGCTGCATGGAAGGTTTTTGTTTGACTGCAAGGGATGGTACGTCCATTGGCCTTCAGTTACCAAAGACAAAACACCTAAAGTTCAGATGAAACAGAAAAGAGAATGGCAAAGTGCATAACCTGTTTGAACCAACAAGACTACAAGAGTGAAGAAGGCTTAAAGTCTAAAACCATCACAGGAAACACATATCACTGTTACATTCTAGAGGATAACATTAGGAATGACGAAAATATAGGAACATTTTTTCTTGGGAATGGCTGATTAAAGGTCATTTCATATGTAGCATTTTTTTTTACTTCATCTGCTAACATACTTAGTTGAAATGGTTAACTTGTATCATTTTGAATTACAATATGATGCATATTCACTATTTTCATTCATGCTCAGCTTGCTGCCAAGTTTCGTAATAGTGGACAGACGTGTGTATGTGCAAACAGGATACTGGTGCAAGAAGGTATACTGATCACTTTTGTCATGTACTCCCTCCGTTCCATATTAGATGACTTCCTTTTGTCAAAAACTGGATGTATCTAGACTTATAGCATATCTAGATACATCCACTTTTGTCCAAATAGAAGTCATCTAATTTGGAACGGGGGGAGTAGATGTTACTGGCCCTCTTTTGTTCCATTAAGAAGTTCAGTTTGCATATGTAGGTATTTACGAAAAATTTGCAAGTGCATTTGTCAAGGCTGTTCAGAGTTTGCAGGTTGGTAATGGGCTAGAAGAGAGTACGTCACAGGTATGTAATTGTGTTAAGTATGACTGGTACATATAGAGCTACATAATTTAAGCCAAGTGTCTCTTGTGTTACTTTATTTGAAAATGTTTTCTCGTCTAATGTATATGATTTGTAGGAATGCCTAAGTTTACTGTAATTAGGTCTCTTTAGATTGAAGGACTTCCATAAGAATTCTGTATGATTTCAATCAATAGGATTTTTTTTTCTTATGATAGCCCTTCGGAACACCAGTTTTCTTTTGTTCACTCCAGTTTTCTAGTAAGAGCTTAGATCACATGGACAAACTACTTTTGTGTCTTGCATGAACGTTTTCTCTCTTCAAATTCCTGTGGAGCATCTAAGGAGCCAGTTTGGCATATTCGTGTTGAATTTGACAAGCAATGACATCTCAATCCTACGTTCTTCCTATTCCTTCTTTTTTAGAATCCTGTGATCCAAAGAGGCCCTTATCATTCACCTCCGCGTGCTGCATCATAATGGATAATGCTTGTGATCTGTTTTGTTCTCTTCTTTTTTCCTCCTCATCTTATGTCTTACAGTTCCTTTCATGTGCAGGGTCCTCTTATCAATGAAGCTGCTGTTCAAAAGGTTCTTATTGTGTTTGAAAAAATTTCTCAATATTCTTTGGCACCTTTTTCCTCTTTGCTCAAAAGCAGCCTCACATGTCCTGTTTGTTTGCTTGTATTCCTGCAGGTAGAGAAGTTTGTAGATGATGCTACTTCAAAGGTAATCTCAAAACACCATAATGTTGCACACTTTTTATGTTGAAATTAGAATGGTGGTTCCACGATCTATAACTGGACCAATTCCTGCCCAGCTGGATTGTCTGTCTTGTTTCCTACAACCATGCATCAGAAAGGAGTAAGTAGTGCTTGGTTGAGAAACCGCAACTTTCGTGATCAGAACGCAATACGTAGTATTGGTTGAGAAACCGCAACTTTCGTGACTTCGGTTAACCCCACCTAATTTGCTCACATCCACCGACCACAAAAGTATATAATTCTATGCCAAATGCTTGTCTGGTTTCTACTTATACCCTCAAATCTATAATATATTTATTTTGCAAATCATTGAGTTTTTTTCGTGGCTGGTTTCGATTAGTTGAGCTGGTTTCTAGAGTATTCCTGGAAAATGATAACATGGGTAGAACTCATCTTAGCGTGGAATTTACGATAATATCTTGCTTCCTCCAGTTAAGTTCAGGACCTTATTTGTTCTCAAGTCTCTGTCGACCAATTCTCTTTGCAACCGCATACAATTCATCTCTTTAATCCTTCTGTAGGGAGCCAACGTCATGCTAGGTGGTAAAAGGCACAGCCTTGGGATGACATTCTATGAGCCAACTGTGGTAGGGAACGTCAGTAGTGATATGCTTCTTTTCAGGTAAGAATCCAAGTTTTGGGCCCTCTTGTTTCAATAAATAGATTCTACTTTCATGCCAAGAGATGATTAAATCCTTGGGCCAGTCCTTTGCAGCTTACAATCATATTAACACTATGTTTTGCTTCAGGGAAGAAGTTTTTGGTCCAGTTGCACCACTTATACCATTCAAAACTGAGGAAGAAGCAATCCAATTAGCAAATGACACGAATGCAGGTTAGAGTTGTCTTGCCTAAGTGCACTTGTGACTTTTGGATCTCCTTAATCCCTATTTTAAACTGCCATACATATGAAGCCCTTTAACCAAAGACTTGAGAGGAACATACCCTGACTTGAGTGGAACATACCCTACAGGTCAGGGGTAATCGTCAAACGTTAGTAGAGAATGGTACAAAATGGATATATTTCTAGACACTGGTAACTATGATCTGTGATGTATAACTGACTTGAGTGGAACATACCCTACAGGTCAGGGGTAATCGTCAAACGTTAGTAGAGAATGGTACAAAATGGATATATTTCTAGACACTGGTAACTATGATCTGTGATGTATAAATTCCTCTGATGGTTAGTATAATAGTAATCTAAAAAAAACTAAGTTTTGGTGTAGGGCTTTTGTTTTCTTAAATGTGCTGAAAGCTGTGTCATTGTTCTTTTTTGCATTAGAGTATGGTACCCTCATTATCCATGATGTTGCAGGCTTAGCTGCATACATGTTCACAAAGAGCATACCCCGGTCATGGCGTGTCTCCGAAGCTCTTGAGTACGGGCTTGTTGGTGTGAACGAGGGATTGATTTCAACAGAGGTATGAGAATGCCAAATAGAAATATTTAATTCCCGCTTTCTGGCCTACAGTGTCTTGATATCTTTCTGTAATTTACAGGTAGCACCATTTGGTGGGGTTAAGCAATCCGGCCTTGGGCGAGAGGGATCAAAATACGGCATGGATGATTACCTTGAGGTTGGTATACAAACTTGTAAACTTAAACTAATGTTAACCGATGCTCATTTGCTCGACCGCTGTTGCAGATCAAGTATGTATGCATGGGCAACCTGAGTTAATTCTTGAAGTTCGCCCTTACTTCCACCTGAACGAAGATGAACCGAACCCGCTTAGGCGCTGGTTCTGGTGCGCTGTCAAGTGAAGAGTATAGAGGGGATACTGGGTTGTAAATTGTAAGAAAAGAAAGGCTCTTGGAGAACACAATAGAAGGTTGGAATAAAGAGAGCTAGCTGCGGCAGAATAAAAAGGTTGTAATGAGTTGTAGATGACATGGAACATAATTCGTGGCTTCATCTCAAAACTTCGGTACTGGTAGTTATCAGCACGTTCATTTAGTACAGAACAAAAGCCTACAAAATGCTAGATATATTTAATGATCTGGAGCCGTTGTTTTTTCTCGGAAAATATTCAACTGATGCACGACGAATCAGAGGGCAGATCAGTATCCTGCTAGTTCCTAAGTGGTGTCACCTGCGTGCCAAAAATACTCCTTCCAGGAGATAAACACGGGCTTCAACGCGACATTTTAAGTACCGTCCTGAACAGTTATTCCCTGACCTCTGTCCAGGAGATTAAGTCGCATTCTTAATCTGGTAGGGCCGGACGGTTTTGTTTCCCGACAATCCATGTATCTTGCTAAAAGAAGGTGTGCCCTACTCTACAATTGTGCATGTTCTAAGTAGGTCATGTATGAACTTAATTAACAGTTCATTTTTTCTAGTTTCAACTAAGTATATGTAAGTATGTGTAGATCTATAATATCAATATATTCATTATCTATATAGTTTCATACTCTCCATTTCTTGATATAAGGTGTTTAAGGTATAACACAGATACTAAGACGCCCGTATTTTGCATGCGGTGGACTTATTTTTTATGAAAAAATTGGAGAGAGAGGAATCCCTAATAGTCATAAATTAAAAACAATAGGTTAAATCCCACCGTTTCAGATTGTGACTCCTTTTTTATGACTAAAATTATCCGTATTTTTTTCAAAACCTTAAACACCTTATATCAAGGAACAAAGGGAGTAATATATTTATTTAATATTATAGTTGTTGATATTTTGTCAAACTAAAAAAGTTGTTAAGTTTTTGATTAGGCATATTTGAGAACGGATGGAGTATAATATGAATGATTTAGTAGTAGCAAATGATTTTGTTAACGTTGGTGTTGGTCAAGATAATCGTGTGCATGAATGGAGGCCCGTCTGAAACACACTGATATGTGAATATGTGATAGCTGCTACAGCACATGGATCATTCATCTAAAAAAAACCAAGTTGGTTAAAGCAACACGAGATATCATTGACTGTATGAAAGTTGTAGCCATGAATGAAAGAGAGGAGGTGATATTTATAGTTTGAAGTGCCGACGAAGATGTACCTGGAATCATCTTTGTCTTCCTAAAAATCAAATTGCAAAGTTAATAAGGAAAAATGATCTTACTAAAGACATTGAGAGATATTTCGCAACCTAGAAGATTGAGTGAGTTCTTAAAGGTTGTATATCAGGTGTCGTCACATTCACTTTGACGAGTGTCCATCAAGATGGAGCGATGCATCAATTCGATGAGGTACGGCAAATCTGTTTGAAGAAAGATCAGCGCACTTGCATGACTTGGGATCAGAGGCAAACGGAGAAAGAAACCGAATGCGGAAGATGTTGATTGAGATGAAAAGGCTGCTGGTAGAGCACAAGAAGCTTCGTATATATGAGATATCTTACGATGTATCACTCGATCTATAGTTCACAAATCCTATTTGATTATGATCTTACTAAAATCAGTGCAATGTTAGAAATAACTAGGAAAAGCCTAAACAACTACACTCTTCCTACTGGTTTAATCAAAGTACCAATTTTTCTTTACATGGGAGACATGATCCTAACAGATGCATGTGGGGAGGTTGCACGGGCTGCAAAGTACCCATGGAAGCTCACAAAGTTACGATCAAGAAAATAAGTTCATTTATTCCGCTAGACGAGATTTCAAGCATTAATTTATACTAAAAATTTATAGTTTTTAAAATTATTTTGTAGACATTATAGTAATAAGATGTATAATTTGTTTACTTATTTTTCATTGTTAACCACATAACAATGCTAGATTTAGTTATTGTTGTCCTTTACTATCGATACTATTGTATATCTTCAAATAACTCTCGTGTTCTGCCATATTCCAAACTTAATTTTTCAAACTTTATAGGAAAAGCCTAAACAACTACACTCTTCCTACTGGTTTAATCAAAGGACCAATTTTTCTTTACATGGGAGACATGATCCTAACAGATGCATGTGGGGAGGTTGCACGGGCTGCAAAGTACCCATGGAAGCTCACAAAGTTACGATCAAGAAAATAAGTTTCTTTATTCCGCTAGACGAGATTTCAAGCATTAATTTATACTAAAATTTTATAGTTTTTAAAATTATTTTGTAGACATTATAGTAATAAGCAGTATAATTTGTTTACTTATTTTTCATTATTAACCACATAACAATGCTAAATTTAGTTATTGTTGTTCTTTACTATCGATACTATTGTATATCTTCAAATAACTCTCAGTGTTGTGCCATATTCCAAACTTAATTTTTCAAACTTTATGTCTTTAACTTTTTGAATAATTGCATATGTAGTGTATACATATTTCAGATCTCAGCCCACATCCTAAGTTGTATCTTAATAGAAGTTTCAAGACCATTATTAGGTAACCATATTATTGAAACTTAGTGTACAAACTGAAACGTTGGAATGAGATGAGATTTTTACGCAACTTTTTCATGGTCAAATGTGTCTCATAATTACAACGAGTCCACTAAAAAACTGAAAGTGGCTATGTGCCTGGTATTGAAATAACATCAGTTCTAACAATTACCAATGAATATAAACTTGTGTGGATTTGACTGTGTTCACATACAGAAAATTTAATTATTAGATATGTTCGCATGTAATGCACTTTTAGTCATCTAGTGTCTACGAGTTCTCCAGCAAGATTTAGAACAAGTCCTGTGTAAAATTAAACATAAAATATAGTTAGCCGATATTTCAATACTACATAAGTATATTGTGATTGATTTCCGACCTGATACATTTCGTCTTATGGACATTCTCTTAGAAATTGAGGTTACATTAGTACATGAAGCTCTCCTCTCCGAGCAAGGGTGAAGGGTGGTTGCCTGTTTTCCCAGCCTTCAATGCATATGGGAGACGATCACTAGTATATAACAAGTAATTCAAGCATCCCATCACATACCATTTTGGTAAAGGGTATGCAAACAAAAATCGCATATCCTTTGGAAAAAATAATAGGCTATGTCAGGAAATCACATACGACTTAAATATAAAATAGTGTGTGGAGCAATCACACATGGATTTTAAGAAAAAAAGTGTGATATAGGAGATAATCACACACGGTTTTGAAATTAAAAAATTGTGTGTGTTACACCATAAAAGTATTTTTATCATAATTACCCTACATATTTACGCTTAGCCGGACAAAGTGAGAGTTACTACTTCGACTCCCGCCATGGCTTCACTTTTGGCCGACTCACGTCCATGATCATTCGTACTTAAGCCGGTAGTCGATAGTGTGTTCTAGCACAACGTGGCGACTCTTGATTGACGTACATTAATGTATGATTTTCCTGTCCGATGTCTATATGACCATTTATTTTCCCTCATGATGTACGTTGTCAGAGTTGTGAGTGAGAGCTAGTCATTCCTTGATAGCTTGACTTTCTACTTGTTTTGTGTCCTTGATTCACCATATTAACTCTTAATCCTACTGAATGACTCTAAATCGAGTTGCATAGCCACTCTTTCTCCATGACACCCGGGACGGTCTAGAGAACGTATCTCTAGTCGGAGGGGAAATCTAGTATTGGTCAGCTCAGCTATATCACGTGACTTGCTTCTCGAGTCGTCCTGAACACTGAGTTTATTTTTTATAACTACCGTGTTACTGATAGCGTCTGAGAAAGCCTAAGCTAGCTGATGCACAACCCGCATTGTACGAAAACATCATGTCCAAGGACCTGGCCATATACCTATATATAAACCTATATATAATGGGGGAACATTTTTACGGCTTGTTAGGCTGTCCACGTCGCTCTTTTCTTCCCGACCGTTTCCTGCAACTGATGAGCGTTTCACATCCATCCACGTCGCCCAAGCACGCGCGCGCACGAAAATTAAAGCCCCGCGCACGAAGTTTGGCGCACGGCGCGCGCCGGTTGGAGCCGGTTGCTGCCGGTCACAGTGCGCGACGCACGATCCTTGGCGCAGCAGGCGAGCCGGTCAACGTGCTCCCGCACGGCTTTCAGCCCGGTACCCACTTTCCCCGGTTACCTCTTCCCGCCGTCCCGCGCCGCCGTCTGCAGCCGTCCCCAGCGAGTCTGCGCCCGCCGTCGGGACCGCCTCTTCCTCCTCTTCCTCTTCCCTGAGTCCAGCCCGGGGAGAGCAAATCGTTCGAATCGTCTTCCTCTTCCACGAGTCCGGCCGCCGGCCATCGAGCTCTCTCCGGCCAACCTAGACTTCCTCCGATCATGTTGAGCCTCCCATCGCCTTCGTGCTCAGATTTTCGTCCTCTTGGACTTCCTCGCCGTTCTCCCCGTGCCCTATTTCGCTGTGCCGCCAAGCTCGCCGTCCGCCACTGCGGTTATGGTCGCCGGTGGCAAATACGGCGACTTTTTCGCCCATCTCCGCCACAAATCGTCTCCACGTGACGCTCTCCTGCGAACCCACAACTTCTCGAGCTCCAATTCGTGCGGGGTCGACGAGATTGTGCTTAATCAGAGCCGGAATTCAGCTGTCGTACCAAGCTGACGTCATCATTTCCCCCTTAAACCTATACGACCGGCGGGACGACAGGCTTGCGGGCACGGCTGGACCAGCGCGACTCGGCAAGCTGTCGGGCGTGACCGGCGAACGGGATGGCCGACGAACATGCTTAGCCGAGTGCGAAAGCGTGGCGCCATGGCGAGCTGTTTCTTCCGAGAGCAGGCGGGCGCCGGCGAGGTGTCAGGGCATGCTCGCGCGAGAAGGCGCGACCGAGACGCTGGGTATGGAGTCTGGTGAACTGGCCCGACAGCCTCGCACGAGCGTGCGTGTGCGCGGGCTGTCACCGGCGGCCACCGGTGCGTGCGTGTTTGAGCTTGGAGGCCAGCTCCTAGCGAGCGTGTGTGCGTGCTTGTGGCTGGCCAGAATGCGTGCGTACTCTCCATTTTTGCCAAATTCATTCATGTTTGAGCAATCCAGATTGGCAAGTATTCGAAAATGTCAAAAATGCCCTTCTATCTCCATAAAATTAGTAAAATTTTCAAACTGATTTCCTATCCATAATCCAAAAAATTCAAACAACAGAACATACGGTTTTAAAAAATGGCACCGATTTCTTCTTGCCAAATTCATTCATATTTGAGTAATTCACATTGGCAAATATTTAGAAATAACAAAAATGCTGGAATGGCGAAAGAAATACGTACAACGTATCAAATTATTCTACCCATCTGTTCTGCCAAACTCATTCATGTTTGAGTTTTCCAGATTGGCAATTTTTTTGAAATAACAAACATGCATGAAAGGCGGCATTTTCAAATACTCAAAACAATTATCTTCGGCACATGGGTTAGCCCGAAAGAATACCCCGAAAGATTGTAATTTGCATCAGTACCCAAAAAGCGATCTCCGGAGAATTCTCATACGGTAATTTTTACCGGTATTTTCCAACGGTATCTAATCAGTGATCTTTGACATATGAGATAACTCGACGGCCGGGGCGATATGCCAAACTCATTCATGTTTGAGTTATCCATATTGGCAGATGTTTGGAAATTACAAACATGACTGAAATGCGGTTATCATCGGCAGATGGGTTAGCCCGAAAGACCGTAATTTCCAGTAGGACCCAAAAAACGATCTCCGAAATTTTTCAAATACTCAAAACAATTATCTTCGACAGATGGGTTAACCCGAAATACTGTAATTTGCAGCATTACCCAGAAAGATCGGAGAATTCTCAGACGGTATATTTTACCGTTTGTGTGCACCATTCTTAATCATCTCAAGGACAGATTGCTGATGACAACTTGAGTAGTTACTGTATTCGATTAACATAATATTTTAATGTTTTCGGCGAAGACACCTTACTTGCTGTGTTAAATTTGGATATTTTTTAATTCATGGTCCTTCAAAATGGTTGTTTCGCTTTTGCAGCTTTGCAAATTCTTAGACTGAGTAAGAATTCACAGACTGACTGCCACAATTCACAAACCTACATATTGGAATGACTATCTTTTTTGGAAAAAGGCTAGGAATGAAACATGTATCGGCGATGTCATCTTCAATCATAGAGTTCGTGGGCAGAGGGCAAGCTGCACTGAAGTCATCTACCTGTTTAGCGGTGCTGATGAGCTGTTAACACAAAGATGCATCTTAGAAATTTGCTCACAAGTTCAGTCGCTATCCCTGCCACAAGAACCTCACCTATTTTCCGTATGTTTTTTTAATTAGATTTAGAAAATTCATATCAAATTTACTGTAATCAGTTCAATGTGTTCGACACATCAGGTTGCTAAGAAGACAAACTCAAGAAAGTAGATTAAACTTCAAAAATCCATATATAATTTATTCTAATCTTAGTAATTCTAGAAATTCCAGAATTTGAATTTCATATCAAAATTTAATGTAATCAGTTCAGTTTGTTCGACACAACAAATTATTCAGAAGACATATTCCAGAATTTAAACTAAACTTTAAACATTATTATATACTAGGTCACCAGCTGACATAATATCATAGACGAGTAGAAGATAGTGTTGTCGGTAACGAGATCAAGCTAGGTATGGAGATATCTATGAATGAGTCTCGGACACGCTAAGTATCGCTATGGCAAAAGGTTTAAGACTCAGACGTCCAGATTCGATAGGTAAAGTATTCGTTATCTCGCAGTGATTAATTCTGGGTATCCTCGGTCCACGAATTAGTCATTGATCGGAGAGGAGTCTCGATCATGTCTGGTGAGATAATCGAACCGCTAGGGTATCACACTTAAAGGAAGTCGACATTTTACCGGAAGAGAAAAATAGGAAAAGAGAGACCGGGAACGTCCCGGGAATGGTCCGATGGAGATCGGGCAGCGACGAAATAGTTTTCGGAGCTAGAATAAATTATATATATTATGTTTGATATTAATTAGTGTAATTAATGTTTAAATATGATTTTATATATTTATTTTCGAATTTTTAAAGGCTGATTTCCCTAAATGGGCCTTCTGGTGGAAAGAAGGCCCATGAGGGGGGGAAAGTCCCCCCAGGGCTTCGGATTGGGTTGGAGCCGGCCTAGGTGGGCCACAAGGGGCCCACCTAGGGCCGGCGGCTGCTCCTTGGCCGAACCAGGCTGTGGGATAGTCCCACATTGCCTGGCTGGCAAGGTTGGCTCCCCCCGGGAGCCTTTATATAGAGGGGCACCCCTGGCCTTTTAATTCATCCAATTAATTCTCGATTTCTCCTCGATCTCGTGATTCCCTTTGTCGGAGTTGCGCCGAGGAGGATGAGAGTTCTCTCTCCACCATAGCCCGCCGCCGTGCTGCTGATCTTCCGGTCCAAGTCTTCCGCTGCTCGTCCCTGGATCGGGCCCGGAGTTCGTCGGCTTCACCGTATGTGTGTAACGCCCTGCGAGGTGCCACACTATTGGTGCTGGAGGTCTGCTTCCTCCATACGGCCTCAAGGTCGTCGTCGGTTTCACCGACATCGCCGCGTCATCGTCTTCTTCGTCGCGCCAAGTTCTCCGCGACCTTGAGGTCGGCTACGGCGTCTACGTCGTCAACGCTTGTGCGGGAGCGTAATCCCCGCTTTTCGGTCTACAAGAGGTGTGTATACCGACCCCCCCCTGCGTACTACTATATCTGCATAGTATAGATCTTGGCTAGTTTTTGGTTATCGCGGTTAGGAAATTTTTGTTTTCTGCCTGCGATCCCCTTCAAAATCCCCTCATCTCATCATTGAGGGTTCCGTTGAAATGCATCCTGAGAACACCCTCACCTAGTGGAAGTTGTTTACCAAAACCAAGCATCATAATTTGGTCATCCTTGAAGAACACCACCTCAGTTGGCACCAAATACTAAAATAACCGGGCAACATTAAAAAAATCAAGATGATTTTTATTAGGTGTTATGAGGAAGGAATTATACTTTGAGAGCATCTCTTTTCTTTACAGGTTGACGCAACATTGTTTACCTTGAAGTGGATGGAAGCTTGGTCTACGGTGAGCTCCAAAATATTGAGTACAAGGAAACGTGTGGGCTCTAATATATCAACAATGATTTCCACCACACCAGAGAAGGTGTAGGAGATGAGGTCGGGGTAGAAATGGAGCTCATAGTGGCGTGGCTTAGCGAAGAGCGGGAGTCGAAGCTTGTTGCGGAACTGGTTCGGTGAGTCGGATGTGATTGTCGAGTTGGGTATGGACACGAGCATAGGCGCACGCGGAGATCCATCCAGGTTTGCTCCCTGCATACACAAAGGGAGAAGAAATAAGCCAAGGTGGTAACCAGTGCAAACATATACTATATATGTACACATCAGGATAGAAAGGAAATGTGTGAGCATGGAATGCCGTATTAGGAAAACGCTGAATTCAAAGTAGAGGTTTAGGCTTGGACAATTTAGATAATAGTTTGTTTATTATCTTTGAAAGAAGTTAACGATATCCTTTGTTTATTGTTTAATAATGTATGATAATACTTTGATTATTACAATATTCTCAAAACATGCAATTCTTGGTTGCTTCAGATATTTTAAGATACCATGTTCAGGAGGATGGTTGTTGTAAGAGTATATGGAGTTTCTAAACCTCATTTGATTGAGAAATACTTATTTCCAACATGATGAGAAATTTGCATCAGTATTAGGTTTACAAAAAAAATGTTGGCAACAGAAATTTCTTACTTATGACATAGGAAAAAAAGCGCCCTATAACAAAATAGTGCCGACCATAAAATACGCTATTAGCATGATATCACACTATAGCGTGCTATTAGCGAGACATTGCACTGTAGCATGATATTACCAGCGCTATAGCGGTGATTTTTTCAGTTCTTACGACTTTCCAACTCACCAACATGCATATCAACATTTTTATAAGTCTTATAAATAACGGTGTTATGACAGAGTTATACGGAAGTTTCCGTAGCTAGGTGCTAAGCATGTACTTTTAGTGCATATAGATCTGGAAACTTGTAAGCCTGAATAGTGGGACTACAAACTTGTACAAGTCATTTGGATAGGTAAGTCAAATAATTTACACAATGTTTTGACATATAATTGTACTACCTTTATCAAACTTGGTGATTAACAAGAAAATCTTGGTAGCATGTCCAACTTTTCATTTACATTCATATAAATACCAGGAATTATATTTAACGTATGTTAACGTTATTCTAGTATAAACAAGTATACTCAAGCGTGTTAACTATTATTACTTTTGTAAAGATCGGTTGAAATCTTGTTTTCTATATGTTATAAATCCCCAAAAATACAATTACGTTGAGGCTAGCTATATACATTTTAAATTAGTATCACAAACTATGTGAAGTCGCATAACACACAATCAATCCGGCATCATACTGTAGAGGAGTATGTTTCGTATGTTGACACAGTTCGGCCAGGGAAAAAGGGTTTACAAACAACTGAGTAAATTTCCCAAAATCCCAATTGGGGTATTAGAGACGAGAAACCACAACTTCTTAGGTCCGAAACACTTAAAAACTACTACCTCTGGTCAGCAATGTTTGTCGTGGAAACAAGACAGCCACAGTACAAAACTCTATTACTCTCACGACAATCAATACCGGCCGGAGGGAGTATTATTTATGATGTTTGTATCGGGGTGCCCAAGACGTCATTTTCACAAGAATTTGTTTTTGTAGGGAAAGAAGAAACAACTATGTTTAAATATACATGTATCTAGACATGTTTTAGTGTGTATATTCATACAAATTTAGACAATTTAAGACGTCGGAGGAAGTACTATATAGATATAAGATGTCAATCGAATGCTGAACAGAAAAATCAGTGTGATAAAAGACCTGAGCGCGGGACACAAACTTTCGTCCGCCGCCGCGGGTGGCCGCCAATGAGACAGTCACATGAAGTAGGAGGAGAAACTGCAATATCCGCAGCACAGCTCCTCCGGACATTCGTGTCATGGATGGATGACAAGAACTTCTTGGCACACTTAGATGGACTATCTTTTCTTGCCTAACTTCCCGAGAGATAGGGAGGGCAAGATAGCATATATGTAAGAGACGTATGTATCATCAAGGCTCCAGGGAGCGTATAGTAAAACAAATGACAATGAAATCGGAAAAAACAAAAGTGGGCGTTGTACTTGAGAGCCTCTAATTTACAGCCGTTCACCCCTTTTGTCAGGTACGTAGCACATGAAAGAAAACCTCCAAATGTTGGAGTGGCTCCAACTCGCTTTGTTTTGGTATTACGCTTGTTTAGGTCCCACAAAATGCATCTATCTCAGCCAAATATTTCCACTCAGCATGCTAAAGTCAAATTCAACGTTCAAAATGCATATATGTAAGACCATCAAGGTCGCAGGGATTGTACAATAAGACAAATGACACCTCAACAGATGATAGTGTGAAACCACAAACAACAAAAGCGCGAGTTGTACCTGAGACGACCTCTAATTTACAACCGTTCATCATTTAGTCACATTGCGATGAAAGGAAATCCCCACATGTAGTGGTCCCAACTCGCTTTCTTTATGTAATTTGTTTTTATTGCTTTAATTTACACCCCGTATGCAGTGGGCGTTTATTTCTCTCTCTTACTTTCCCTGCACTAGGCCCCACAAAATGGCCATTTTCTCCTAACTTCGTTCTAATTTCCTAATGGGAAGCTTGGGCCTCACAAAATTTATCCTTCCTAGCCATAAATACCCACTCAACATGCTAAATGAAATTTTACGTTCAAAATTTATATATGTAAGCCACATGAAGATCATCGAAGTCCTAAGGAGCCTGTCATCGTAAGAAAAATGACGCTAAAATCAGAAACAACAAAGCGGTACTCCTTCACCCCTTTTATCAGCACTAGTTGAATGCCCGTGCGTTGCTACGGCGCCATAATTTTTATTTTTGTCTTAAATATCACGTGTGTAGAAAAGCACATAAATATCTTATCATACATATACCAAAGATAACCATGTCATATTACAAATATATAAATATTACAATTCACATTATAAAGTGACATACATAAGGAAAAAGCAATAAAACGATTATTTATCTCTTACAAACTAAAGATGTACCCCAATGAGACATATTCTTGTACAACATTGGAATGTCCAACTAACTTCGGCGCAGCAACATCAAGTGCTAAGAACCTCCTTATATACTATATTTTGTGTGGTCGTTATCAAGGACTCAAAAGACTCAGATATTTTTCGCTTCTTTGATTTTTTTGTCTGTTCCTTCCTCTCATCCTTGAATGACAAGATCTTGATGTTACGCTTTGCGGTCGCTCTCGATAACGCCACGTAGAGCTGGCCATGTGAGAATACTGGTTCCGGAAGGTACACGCCGACAATCGGGATGGTCTGCCCTTGTGCCTTGTTGATTGTCATGGCAAAACTGAGCTTGATCGGGAATTGTTTCCTCTTGAATTTGAATGGGAACATTTCATCGTCTGAGGGACAGAGAGGAATCCGCGGAAGAAATATCCTACGTCCAGCGTGTTGTCCCATCACAATCTCCGCGTCGATGGCGTTCCTCTGGAACCCACGGACCACAAGCCTCGTGCCGTTACACAACCCATTAGCTGGGTCGATGTTCCTCAACAATATAATTGGGCAATTTATCTTCAGCTTAAGTGCGTGTGGCGGAAGGCCATTTGGAGTCAGATCATTCAGAAACTCTTGAGAGTAGTAGCCATGTGGATCATCTTCTGCACTGTCAAAGCTATGATAGATCTTCTCCTCTCCCTGGAAACGCTCTATCATTCGCATGTTTATTACATCGACGTTGTCATTCTTGGTGGAGAGGATTGCTCTAGACGTCATGTAATCTGGATTGGCCATATTGTGGTCGAGAGCTGGAAACACATGATCGATCAACTTCTCTATGTCGGCTACCTTGCCTGTGGAAGGTACGCATATATCTTCGGGTAGTTGGATGTTGCCTTGTTCGTCAGTTTCCTCGGTGCCATTGCCTACCCTCAATAGGTAGTCCGCGAACCATCTGTCGTTAAGAGCCCTCATGTTAGCGACGAGCCTTTTCTGGCGCATTACTTTCCAGAGGTACGAACTACGCAGGCTCGCGTCAATTATCTGACCCCGTGACCCTTTCCTAACTACTGGAAGCACCTGCCTGAAGTCCCCACCAAACACGACAGTCTTCCCCCCGAAAGGTATGTCTCGTCGGCCCATGATGTCTCGCATGCTCTTGTCCAACGCCTCAACCGCCTGCCTCTTCGTCATGGTGGCCTCGTCCCATAGGATTAGTGAAGCCATCCTGAGGAGCTTTGCTGTTCCACTTTGCTTGGTGAAGTTGCACGATGCACCTTCATCAATGTTTAGTGGGATCTTGAACCTTGAGTGGGCGGTCCTGCCTCCAGGCATGATAGAAGCGGCGACACCGGATGTCGCTGTGGCCACCGCGACCTTTTTCGCGCCTCGAACCGTAGCGAGCAATGCCCTGTATAGAAAGGTCTTCCCAGTTCCTCCCGGACCGTCGATGAAGAACACGCCCCCTTCACTTCCATCTACTGCTGCTAGTATCTCGTCATAGGCATGTCTCTGCTCAGGGTTTAGTGAGGACTCTAGAGACTTGTCGCACTCGTCAACCTCGATAGTGGTTTCCTCGATGACTTCCCGGGCCTCACCTTCTGTGCTATCATAAGTCTCGTCGATGTCCGGAAGAGGGAACAACTTTATGTCCTTGCCCATGGACTGCAGCATTCCCCTGATATCAAGCAACACCATTTGCTGCACCGCGATTGGGCACGTGTGACGTTGCCGGTAGTCGTCAGACATCGCCTCAAGGTGCCTATCCCAAAGACCACGCACGTCACCAGGCTCACAGAATACCAAGATTGTTGCAAAGAGCCTCCTGAGAGAAACTGGCATGGCCCATTGCTCTGACTCCGTAAGACACTCATCGAGGGTGTTGTCCGCCTCGATGAGACCCCTCCTTTCGGCGGCCTCACGAAAGGTATCACATAGCACACCTTCCACGGTTTTCAGGTCTTCGAAGGACACTGAACCCGGTACATGGTTTAGAAGCACCCGCAGAAAAAACCGCTCCCCCTCGGCAGGATTAGCTGACACGATTCGACCTACTTGGAAACAACTGTTTTTCCTTTTCTGCCAAAACTTTGATCTTTGCCAAGTGAACCTTCCTGGAAAGTCCTTGTAGAGAATATCTCGAGCCCACACGTGCTGCTGGTTAGCCACAAAATACTCCGTCAACATAGACTTTGATGTGTTACCATTGGCGAGGACGTCATTCAGGTTATCTCCCGCTTTGAATGTGACCATCTGCATGTTTGGAAGATGTAGCGGCAACTGTAGGACCGACGGGTAGTTCTCACATAGGGTGAAGCCAAATATCCTCCACATCGCCTCCGGAGGAGTTACCCACCTCGCATCAATGAATCTCTTGATCTCATCGATGTTACCATGGGCGTCGGGTTGGTCGATATTGAACGAAGTCTGATCATGGCCCTTATATATGTATTTATATAGGTACTTGACGGCCTTTATGCTAGAGCACACCTCCACATTGATGTGGCAGTTGAACATTCGTAGGAGGTAAGGGTTGTAAGGCACGACCCATCTATTGTCCAGCACTTGACCCCGGACCAGCGCTGATGGACCGTCTTTTCGTCTTCGATAAACGGGGTAGGCGTCTTTTCCCTGTACGGTGGTCTCGTTGAACTCCCGTGGGTACTTACACTTGCACGAGCCCTCTTGCATGCAAACGTTGTTGGGCTTCAGGACCCCGCATGGGCCATGCATCATATGCTTTACGACCATGGCGTAAAGCTCCGGGTACTTATGCTTGTCCGGGAGCTCGGCAGATATGAGACGGTCGTACTGTTCGGGCACAACAAGCTTATATCTCGAGTCCATAATCAACAAGAAATGGGCATGCGGGAGGCCCCTCTTCTGGAACTCTACCACATAGACGTATGCCTTCACAACGCCCAAAATATTTTCCTTCGTCAGCATATCTTTCATTGTTTCCAGCTTGGCCCTAAACACTCGGGCCACAATATCAGGTCGGTCCTGCGGGGTTTGGCCTGGAAGCAACTCATTCTTTATCTCTTGCCAGTTTGGATTGCAGGTCATCGTTAAGAAGATGTCAGGCTTGCCGTATGTCTGCACCAGTGCCATGGCGTCCATATGCCTCCGCTTCATGTCACGGAAGCCCCCCTGGAATGTCCATGGGAGAACAGTCCTAATGCCAACAGCGCTAGCTCGTGTCTCTCCTGCCGTGATGCTATCGACAACGCCTTTGTATAAGTCGGCACGTAGCTCAGGCTGGTGACCCCTTATCCAGTTTAACCTGCATCCCTCGACCTTTATGTACTGGTCGACCCCCCACTGCTGGAACAGACGCCCTCCGTGAAGTATGGGGTTGAATATCCCAGGACGTATTTGTAGCCTGTAGCAGTAGTAGTCTCTGATGGAGACGCATAAACGGCCACCCCCCTCTACGTGAAAGATTGAAAATGAAGGTTAGACACGATGGGAGGATGATTCATTCTATTAAAAAATAAAGAAGCATCTCAAGTAGACGAACCTCCATCATCATCACGTTCCGCTCTTGGTAGTTGTGCAACGTGCCAAGGCACATTATGTTTAGGGATGTTTGGATGCCATCCAAGCTCTCCCCTTGGGAAGAAGAGGGGATAGGAGAGCGGATCGTAGCATCCTTGTGTTGCTTGTATGATGTACCTTTCATTGTTGTTCCCATGGAGGGTAATGCTGCGCTTGAACCTATTTGCCAGTTCGCCGCCCTCGACCCAGATGGCGGCCACCTCTGACGATATTGGTAGATTGTATCTCCGTTGGTCTAGCTTATGGTCGGTGTTAAGTTCTATCCTGTAATCCTCGAGGTTGTCCTTGTGAGCCCCCAAACTCCTAAACTGCTCGGAATAGGGGTTCCCTCTCATGATGTTCGTCAACTTTCGGACAACCTCCTGGTCTAGTTGCTTAGTGGCTTCCTTCCGATGAGTCAGGTTGGGGTCATCGTCATAGAAGTACAATTGCAGATGTTCTGGACGAGAGCCTGGCCCGAACGAATGCACGTTGTGGTACATGCCGCCGTTTGCCCGGAATGTGTAGGTACCAGACCTCATGTTCGTGCAGCTGTTGTCAAGGCTTACCCCAAGGGTGGTGAAGGAGAAGTGGCCGTTGAAGAATCGGATGCTCTCCCGAAAATGTCTTGAGTCTGCATCTGCGCTAGACCATAACCTCATCAGCTCCGGAATAGGTTCTGGTTCAACAAGGTCTACTTGCCCATTTAGACAGCAGAATCCGGGGCTCTCACGCTCAAACTTCTTGGCCTTGCAATATCCGCAATCTGGGACTTTCTTCAAGATGTGCGTGCTATCTGGGAGGTTCGAGTACACGAAGTCGTAAGGATCGATAGGGCCCGCGGTGGATGAGTCTGTGAGATCCTCGAAGTCCGTATCATCAACATCAGAACCTGCAAGCATATCGTGTCACAACATGGTTTTGATATTGTAACTCGTAAAAGAGAATGAACGGCTGGATACGTACTTTCACCAGCAAATAGGTAGTCTTCCTCATCCATGAGGTCGTCAGGGACAACATTCTCGTCCATGAGCCTGCTAAGGAAGGAATCTAGTTCACCTGCAACGGCTTTTAGTCAGTAAGTAAAGGTTCGATGAATCTTAACATAAGAAGCGGAGTGAGCATGTGAGGATCACCATCGGTTCCGATGGTGTAGTCCGACGTGTTCCCTGAAGGGGAGATGGGAGCGGAAACATCTCCTTCTCTGGTGGGTCCTGTGTGTGTGCTTGATATTGGGTTTCCAGTCGACAAAGCAGCTGCATTTGGGCATGGCATTGCGATGGACTGAGCGCAAGGGGTGTTCCGCTTAGCTGTGGCGTTCGCCTTGCGTCGAGCTAGCAACGCCTCCCTTTCATGTTCAGGTATGGTTTGCCTGCGTGCTCTTCTGTTGGCATTTTGCTCTTGCCTCTCTTCAGGTGTTATATTTTGCCTAGACTGTCTTTGGTGGGCATTCCTCTCCTCCAAGGATAAGTTTTTTCTAGCTAACTGACGACGCGCGTTTTCGTTATGCCTCTCTTCGACAGAGATATTTTGTCTGGTAGCCCTCTGTCGTGCGTTTCTCTCATCGAGTGCTTTGTTTTGCCGGGATGCTCTTCTACTTGCATTAATCTCCTCCGCTTTGTTTTGTCGGGCTGCTCTTCTATGTGCATTAGTCTCTGCCGCTTTCCTTTGTCGGTCTGCTCTTCGACGTGCATTAATCTCCTCCTTTTGTTCGGTTGTCAAGCTATTCCGTCTAGCTCTATCTCGTTCACGCCTTGCTCGATTTCTATCTTCTGAAATGTTTCCAATTGGTTGCCTTTGCTCTCCCATCATAACGGCTGAATTTCCCGCGACATTATTGTCATGTTTACTACCTGTATGATGTACCACATTGACAAAAGTAATTAGACGTGCAACCAGTTGGCAACATTATATTTTGGTTTTCCGAACAAAGTGTGTACCATTTGAACCTTCGCCTGGGAGTATCGTACTGTTGGTAATGTTCAATTGAGTTTGAATTGTGTGTGAAGTACGGAATTCGATATGTCCATCTTCTTCATCGGACGATGAACTAACTGGAGTGTTCAAAGGCTCATGTATGGAGAACCCAGTAAGAGGACGTGACACATAATTGGTGGGAGATCGCTTGGAAGCAACATGTTCATTAACCACTGGTCAAGCAATTGTTCAAAAAGAAGACAATAATCTTGTCAGTCACTACATCACATATGAACTGGCAATTTCTCTAACCTCTACTATTTAAAGGGTTTGCTAATCACAACCTTCTTTTCCTTTCCGCGATGGTTGATTTGGATGCGACATCTTTGCAACACTCTCTTGAAATCTGTGAATCGAGGATTTCTTTAATTGGGATGTCAATTTATTCACTGATTTGAAAATCAAGCTTTCAAATTATTTTGAGCCTGGATTCTGCAGAAAATAAATAAATATTAAAAAATGTGCCATATAGAAGAAAAGAGTTCAATGAGGAAATTCATGTATTATTAGTATAACGTAACAAAAAACTTTCACGTAAGTTGACGTGAACGGAGCATTAAGGAAAAAGCAATATGTTCACTAAACAACAATCCTCTTTTCCATGGAAAGTAATGACCAATTGTAGTGTAATAGTTGAATCCGTGCGTTGTGGCGGCTCTTTTTTTTTTGTCGCAAATATCGCATGTGTCAATATTGAAAAGCACATAAATATTCTTCTCGTATATATATAACAAAGACACATCAACATGAACAAATAAACATAGATTGATCGATACATATCATTAGATTTTTCACATGTCACCTAAATATCCATGGACTTGTGTACAAACATCCATAAAAACAAAAACAATCCATACAATGATAACAACAGAAGCATGATCCAACCAAGTTGGATAAATAGAAGACATCTCCTATATCTACTTTTTGTATCGTGCATCCTTCTTAGCCCACACCATTGCCAGAAAAGCCCACCTCTTCTCGAGAAACCGGTGCACAAAGCTCATGTCAATCACTCCATTAATTAATTTTTGGCGGATGTCTGCAAATTTACATTTGAACTCAATATAAGTTGTCATCTGTACAAATTTTAAGTTTGTGTTAAGTTATAATTACTCACCGCAAAGTGGCTGTGCCGCAAGATGATCAGGGTTGAATGCAAATTTTGTGTGCTCGGACGTATTCAGATCACCTATTTTTAAGTAGAAAAAATATGTTTATCTCAGATGTTTTAATAATGTTTTATCAAATATTAGAAGATAAATGAAAATAGATTAATCATTTACCAAATTCTTTATCAATCCGCAACATAGTTGCAATGACAATAGGTTTTCCATCTTCAGAAGTTGACCATCGGTAAGAATTTTGAATTAATTGACCCCCCCAAATGCCAACAGCAAAAAGACTGCCCCTACAGTTTGAGTTGATGAAATATCATTGAATAAACAACTTTTGATGGCAAATATGACAGTTGGGGCGTTTACATGGTAATTACACATACCACACGTCCATGAAGATGGCCTCTCTATAATTGGTGACACCCCCAACACGTTCGCGTTCACAACAGTGAACAACTATGCCAATTATGTCTGTACAAATAACATTTTTATGTTATGAACATTAAACTTTTTTTTGGTATCGGGAGTTTTCTAGTGGAAACATATATACGATTCATACCTACAAAGGTTTTGTTAGGTCGCTTGACAACATCTGAAAACGGCATAAAATGCTTTGGGTGTACTGGGAACTCAATCGGTAGGCAAGGCTGAACAATGGTTAGTCGATTGAAGAAGCACTCATACTCGTGTCTGATTGCTCTAAACTCCACTTCTCCCCAATTTGGACTAATTATAACCTTGTGAAGAACATACTTGCAACCAGGTTGTAGTATGCGGTTGAATCGCTCTACTTCAGCGTGTCCCCAAACGTTTGCTTCAAGTTTTGCCCCCTTAGAATGCGTTTGAGAAGAAATGGTAAGGTTTTGATAAAACATCTTCACATGAGCAATTTATCAAGTGTGTTTCGTACTTACATTTTTATCCATAAGAATAAAGGAAATATGGTCACCATATCTGTTAGGAGAAAACTTTACTTCCACCCTCACGCAAACACTCCACTTTGCATAGGCAAGGGTATCTCGAAATTCAATATCATCAAAATCCTTAAACCTAGTGGTCAGCGGGGTTTCAGTGATGTTTGCATACGTCCGCTTAGTTGTAAGTCTAATGGGTTCCATCTACACAAGAAAAGTCCCAAAATATGAATGAAAATTTGAACCAGCATCTATGCTTTTAGTATGTTTCATGTCTATAAGCTTCTAGAATGTTATGCAGCTAGATGAAATCAATTCTGGTCCTGATTGAGATAGTGACATGAAACAATTGGTTGGTTTTACTAAACGTTATGCGAGCAAAGGAAATTAACACATATGAGAGCAAGAAAGCAACGGGCCATCCACAAATATGAGAGCATGCATTTAGTATCAGAAACTTCCTAAAGGAACGTTTGAAATTTGAGGCAGATTAAGAATAACTTCCCCCCGGATTTTTTTGAAGTAAACTACCAGAAAAACTAACATCACTCTTCATAAAACAATGGATCCCACAAGCAAAATGGAAGAGAAAATCCCAGAAATACGTACCTAGAGTAGGAAATGAAATAATAAGTAACTGAGGGTATTTTATCCACTGATTCGATATTAGAGCTTCCAAATTGTATTCTCCCCGTACTCGACAGGAAAAAATAAATATTAAGAAATGTGCTATATATAGGAAAAAAGAGTTCAGTGAGGAAACAAATATCATACTACCAAGCAAGAATAGAAGCCATAGTAAAGGTCTGTTTGTAGAAGTTGCAACCACATACTAACCTTATAGTAGTGAATATGGTTCAGCAATTGCAACGACCCTTAAGTACAGCAAGATCCGGCAACTTGGTTCTCCTATTTTCCTCTAAACAAAAAAAAATGAGAGTAAGCTAGTGACAGCAGCTATATTTTCTCAGAACAAAATCACACACTGTACACAGAACCAAGAGCCATTATTGCCAAAAGATGCAATGAAACTTAATACAGTGGCACACACACACTGTAGTTCATGTAACAACGAGCCAAGGGTTCTGGATCAACAATAGTAGCTAACAGTAATATAAAAGTGAATCATAAATTGCTTGCAAGTTGTGACGTCTTTCATACTCTTTGTATCATAAGTTCATAATTATGCAAGAATCAAGCGTAATTATAACCCCTTACCCCTCAATACCTGACCACTGGAGCCCTATTAATATTCTTAGCTAAGCTTTAGACCTGAAAGCATGAGCATAGTTAGCGAAGCTGAAGTGAGTTTTATGACACACATAGCTACTTCAAAGGGCATGTATGACTAATCCCCATAAAGCGTAATATCAATCCATTAAGGACATAGCTCTCACAACTCTATTATTCGCACATCTAAACACTATATGATGCATGTATTAAACATGTTGAATTTGTGGCTATATTTGGCTTTGTGGGGCCAGAGATGGCAGCACAGGCCACCAATCGAAGGGTAAACACAAGCATGACTACTTTACAAACAGAACCCGTTTTCTCAAAATATGCATGCAGATTTTCGACGGACAACTCATGTGCCAAACAAAGTGGCCGACAATCACCATTAAAGACGTCGGGGCTGACAAGGATGGATATTTAGGAACTTATGATTGTATATAAGTCCAGATAAGGCTAAATCCTGAATCATAACAGAAGACTATTCAAGTTTGAAGTTTCTGAAATAAATCAAGCTCGTAAATAAACAGAAAAATATTGATTCATTTTGTAAGTAACTTGTCCTACAGAAACTACAATGTCGCATAAATTACAATGTCGCATACAGTAGAAAATCATTCCAGATAGCAAGGTTTACCTGAGGAGCGACAACAAGAAGATTTAGAACTCCGGTAGCCAAACCTACACATGGGTATAAACATTATTAGTCCACCATAAGCACCGAAGCTTACTGTAAAACCATTGAGAGCCATCGAGAATTAAATTCCTCATGTATGGGTGTATTGCATCCATAAGGTATTCATTGAGTTTGATTACTCATACAGCAAAATCATTGAGCGCCCCTGAGGCAATTACCATGTCCAATACTAAATTACTTCCATGTGTTTTGGCTTTGTTCCCTGTTTACATCTTGGACAGGAATTGATTCACGGGCATTTCAACCAGCAACAAAAAAAACACTGAAATTAAGCAGTTTCTGAATTAAGCAGCAGAAATAAACAGGAAAATGCATATTAATCTTTAAGTTCCATTTCTTTCTGTACATGGAAGAAATTTCTAAAGTGATGCATGAATAAGTTCAGAGCATAGATGATGACTGATTGTGACTATAAAGGAAAAAAACACTGAAATTCAGAGAAGCAGATAGATTGGACTCGTCACTTGATGGAAACATTCTGATTTGGACTATGATGCAAAAGCAGAGCACTGATGCCAAACTCCGGTAGCCAAACCTATTACATTTTCTCATTGTAACACTGAGAATCTGTTACTCGTCCGCAAAAGCAGAGCACCACGTCGCACAACATCAGCAGCTCGCCGAGTTTTAGAAGGAAATAAAAGAGAAAATAATAAAATCTCTAACATAGGAGCTAACTGCCATTTTCCCTAAATTAATGCTGTTGCTGGTACCTAATTCCAATCTAATTCGCACAGCAGAGCAACAAATTTGGCAAAGAAATAAGCCAGGCAATCGAGTTACCTGGTAGAGGGGAGGGCAGAGGGGCTCGAAGCAGATGGAGCAGTCTAGCAAGTCCGGGTCAATGCGCGTACTGATCCCCGCTTCGCCATACGAAGGAGAGGTAGGAGGCCTGCGGCGAACCGGATGGAGGCTCCGGCGAGCTCCTGAGGTAGGAGGCCTTCTTCTCGGCGGAAGGAGGTCGTGTCCGGTCCCGGCGGCGGTAGCTGGTGCGACGGCAGGCGAGAGGAGAGAAGTGGTCTTCTTTGAGGGCTCTGGTCATTTTGTAATAGGCGAGGTTGAAACCACCAGGACCTCCACGATCGGCAATCCCCACGTCCTCAGCTGACCGGCGGTTGCACACGCACGAGGCTGCGGCGGTTGCCATGGGAGAAGAGGTGGCGCTGGGGGATTGGGGAGGCGACGCCTCAAGACGGTGAAGCAGAGCGGCGGGCTATGGCGGTGCAGCCGGCGATGGAGGCAGTGAGCGCCGGAGCAAGGGTTGAACCGTGGAAGGAGCTGGATCGGCGGCGCGACGGGAGAAGGGGAACGGCGGCGCGACGGGAGAAGGGGAACGTGGTTTTTCTTTTTGTTTTGGGCCAGTTCGCGACTCGGGAGGTAAAGTTTTTTTTTTGATACGGGGAGGAGAGGTAGCGACGTACTGGATTGTTTTTTCTTTGCCTGTTGGTGCGTGGCGGTATGGCTTTTCGTGCGGGGTGGAGGAGGTAGCGACGTACCACTGTCATCACCATCACCACCAAGATTGCTTTAATATAGTAGAGAAATTTAGGTCAACCTTACGGAACAGGAGAAGTTCCAAAAAATGAATAAAGCTTTGAAACTTCGTGCCTTGAGTTATATATTGGCCTCTATGTTTTACCTGCACATGGATTCATCTTAGTTTCTCCCACATAAATATTACAATTGGTATTCACATACCTATACCAACACAAATTAAACTCACACATCTAACTACAAATACTTCTTTAATACATACAATCTTTCACTTCAGCAAAATCATTTTTCCCTTCCAACAAAAAAGCTACCTACTAACCACTATTAAAAACACAAAATACCCTTAATGTTCACACAGGCGCGGCGTGTCGCCGCGCCATCTTACCTAGTACGCATTGATGACGAGACTAGCAAATGACAACTTGCTTGTTACGTCTCGGAGTGGTTTAGTCTTCAATACCAAGCTGGTTACAAAAGTTATCATGGCCGTTTACACTGGCATCGAACGTTTCATATTGTTTTGCAATCTAGCACAGGAATCAACTAGAAAGAGACCTCAATTTGCCCTCTTCCTCTCAAGGCAGCACATTGGGTGGGCTCTGTAACGAGATGGCCCTGCTGCTGGCCTGCTTGGTAGTGTTCAAATGTAAAACAGTACCAATTACTTTCCCTTTTTTAACCTAGGGGATGGACAGTTTGTGTCGTTGCTGGCCATCGGTGGATCTTGGTTGGGTCCTCTTGTAGTTAAAAGTAGAAACATAACTTGATTACTATTCTAAATCACTGCTCTATGTCAATTCCTATGTAAATAAAAAAATCAAGTGCATTTTCAAGCATAAAAATCTTGTTGCTTGCTAAGAAATAGCTTCAAATTAGCAGATATTGCTATGAAGAGGTTAATTTGACCCCCTCTTTACTTTTGGTCACGCTTCGCCACTGGCCGTTTAGGCTATGTTTGGTTGTCATGTAGATATTGTCCAAAGTTAGCGGGTTTGATTTTTCTTGACATGTTTGAATCCTTGGATTTTCTCCGTAACTACTCGGTATCATTTGGCACTTCGGGTGTGAGACTAGGTTCCTTGACTTCCGAGAACAAAGCGTCGGGACAGCTTCACCTGCTGGTGACATTGGCGACTAACGGAAACAATTCCAATCGGTTTGCTCATATTAATTTATCCAGCATGGACCGTCTTCACGAGACGCTCAAATCATTGTACATTGTTTTTATTAGGGTTATACAAAGCATAAATTAGCACGAGAGTGGGGGATCATGTGCCAATTCACATCCCTAAATCTAGTTATAACAATTGGTTCGCTTGAGCTGAGAAACCAGTTTCATATGCATCATGAGCCAATATAATCTCCCACATTCGAAAAAAGAGGGCGAAATACAGAAAGCAAAGAGCCAAAGAGGATCCCACTCGTACCTCGTCTTTTCCGCTTACCGAGGCACCTACTCTCTCCAGCCAGATGAGAGATCGCGCGGCAGGCCCTGGCCCCTGGGCAGGCAGGCAGGTGGGGCCAGCCGAGCAAATCGTATGGCATACGCTGCCATTGCCACTACAACGAGTACCTCGATCGATCTGCTTCATCAGTATCAGTAGCAGGAGGAAGAAGGAATAAACGAAGCTTCCTTCCTTGATCTCCCGTCAAACCATCGGCTAGCTGGGCGACCTTTACCTTTTCACCGCTCTCCTCCAAAGGCTGCTTGTCTCTCGCGCAGGGGACCCACCGACAGGGCTGAACCCGAGGCCAGGTCGTTCAGCCAGCACCGGGCCACCAGGGGCCGGCGGGCCGGCCGCTTTGGTGAAACCCAAGATGATTTGCCTCGGAAGTTGTGCTCGTGATCTTGTGGTAGCTGGCTAGGGGTAATGTATCATGTATGTAGCTTTCCGAACTTGCTCCTGCTGCTGCGGTGTACTCCCGGTATGGCATGGTTCGAGAAGAAGCTTCCTTGAAACCTCTGCGTGATCTGAATAAAGACACATGCATCTGCGCCTGTTTGTTCTCCTTTTTGCACCAGACTCCAGGGACTCGACGACGGACGACATTGGTAACAGGCACACTGACTGACGGAAATTCACATACTGACATTATGCAGATGCTGTGATATGCGTGCTGCACAATGGAGCATGTATACCTAGGACAAGCTGCTGCAGGGAGCATAATTTGCACAACGAACTGGAGTATATATTATTTTTGATAGAGTGACAGGAACTAAATTGGCAGAAGGATAGTCTAAACTTTGACCAATGATTTCTCCAGTTAATATTTTGTCCGAGTTATACATGACTTTACTTCTCATTCATTTTTTCTTCTCTGATATAACTTATGGATCAAACGAGTGGTGCTAGTGACTTATGGATTGCACCCAATATTATGATGGGATTTTGGCATCCAGTGCAACACCTTCTACACTCATTCACGTTGATTGAGTCATGATGTGTGTTCACCATGACCAATGCTACTCCCTCCGTCCGGGTTTATAAGCAATATATATCAAATCTCTAGAACCAAGTCATGAGTTTTGGGTGGGACATTTATTACACATATGACAATGACCAATGACTAACACATGCATTTGTCTAATTAATTAGAGTTTTGCATAAAGCACATGCACATTGGTGGAGGGATAATTAAAATGATATTAATTACTTAAATTGTGGCTTATTCTTGAAAAAATTGATTTGGGCTATTTTGCTTATAAACCGGGACGGAGGGAGTACCATTTTTCATGTATCTTCCTGTTTTTTTTCATCTCAATGACCACATTGAGATACTACTCCATGGGAATTAAATTGGAGACATTTATGCACATGGATAGACGCATTCCTGAATTAACTACAAACTTCTCTCCAGTTATTAATTAGGAGATCTTTTGCTGCTTAGTTATCATTCGAATCAAATTCCAAAATACACATCCCTTGCGTGCATGATGGATGACTACATATCCCTACCATTTTCTTTTCCTCTTTTCTCTTTTCATCTTTCCTCTTTATATACTTTATTATAGTCATAAATTCTATAAGGCCCACACTTCAGGTACTGAGTGCACGTACATTAACTTTTGGTACGTACTAAGGCTGTATTTTTCATTTTCCTCAAATATATTTTAGTACTCTCTCCGTCCATATTTACATGGCAACTTGACCAAGAAAGTAACCTTCTATGCTAACATTTTTTTACCATTGAATATACATTCAAAAAAAGTTTTCAATGATAAAAATTTATGACACATGCCTCGTGAACTTATGGTCAAACTGACGGTCGAAGTTACCATCGACTACTCGAAAAGAGTAGAAAAGTAGTACCTATTTTGGGACATACAATGCATTACAGCCATTTCCCTTGAACTGGGTTATTCTATCCCACTTCTAGATATGAAACACTAGGGTGCAATATAAATAGGGATGTAGGGAGTACAAATCTAATCTAGGCACCCTGAATTAGCTCCAAATCGTGTTTGCATGATTCCGCGTAATGCATAGCTAATAGTTCTACAAAAAAATCCATTTGCATGGGCTTTTGAGTACCACTTTATAAGTACCATCTCAGATTTGCATGTTTGACTTTTGCGAGAATGCATGTCGAATAGCATAAACCACTCATGCTTTTTGGATATTGCCGAATTGGAGATTAAAACATATCACCTTCTTCAGATGGCCACATATATAACTAAGACAAGAAAAATGAAACATATAGTGCATGCATATGTCATATATGCAAGTTTAGCTAGCTAGAGTATGGACACACACCAACTTATATGTGAACAAATAGACATATATCTGATTTTGTTTCCCTGGGGTATTCTACATGATAACTATTTCTAAATTGACGAGATTGTACATCACCAAGAAGGCAAGAATATGTATGTACTACGTACTATAATTTTTTGGCATCATGCATGCAAGCGCATACACTTACATTTTGTGGAGTTTTCCGTCTTTACAAAAATTTGATGGCTATGTATAAATAGCCACGAATTCATTTTCCAGTGTAGTTGGCAGAAAAAAAACATAGCTATGTCATTTGATACAAAGGCAAGGAGCTGAAGTTACATTTGCACCAGAAATCACACAATTGCCACTGTGCAAGAATTCAGAAATATATGTTTCCAAACACAGCCAATAAGAATTTACTCAAAAGCAACTACTCCGCACATACAACTAATACAAGTATAGGAGAGTCCCACTCTAGTTAACACGTTTGTACTGATATACATATGCCCCCACGATAAATGAGACCTTGCATCTTCAGCATGCAAGATTACTGAAATAGTAGATTGCACATTTACACCCATCGTAATCAAATAAGTACACGTACAATTACATTTACCAGATCATCTTAGTTAGACCTTGAGCATCACCATAGACATGTGATGCATCACTATATCTGTAAGGTCACCCTGATCTACCAATGACCCATATAATTTCTTCTATAGCTCCCCACTTTAATTCCGTGCATTCAAGCTATACTTATTTAGCCATATGCATCAGTTAAACAAAAAGCTCTAGTTAACTTAACTTTGGTTGTTTGGCTCATCTCGTTACCCGTAGATCACCGACGGGCTGCCCATCCTCTGGCCCCCCATGTGCGGCCGCCGGGGTGACGGCCTCTCGAGCTTCGACCCCGCGCCGCCATCGAAGCCCCTGCTACCCGCCGAGTCGCCGGACATGGTCATCATCGACTTCGCGTCGTACACACCGGCGATGGAGTCCATGTCTTCCATCATCGGAGGCGCCATCTGGAGGAGCTGGTCGCCCTTTTCATCCTCGTCGTCATCGTCTCCCCACATGATCATGGGGCTTTTGCCGCCGGCGTACTGGCCAGACCTCTTCTTCCCCAACGACCCAAGGCCCCCGCCGCCATCGCTGCAGGCGAAGAAGCTCTCCATTGGCGCATGCTGCTGCTGAAGGTCTAAGTGACCGCCTCCGTAGAGGTGCAGGTCCTGCAGGGACGGGAAGCCCATGGAAGGTGCGCCAATGTCTTTAATGGAGCACACGTCGAGGACACCGGCGTGGCTGCCGAGGGATTTGTACCCTCCCGCAGGGTTCACCGCGTCGCCGGAGGAGAGGCTCTGGTATGCTTTCTCCAGGATGGACTGCATGTACTTCCCCTGGGCCTCAATCCTCATCTGGAGATGCTTCTGCACCTGCATGTCATTTCCATGTTCATGCATGCACTAGTTTCTAATTACGCCTAATTAAGCAATATACAGTTAGTGCTAATTGAGTAGGTAACTATACTTTGTAAAAATGTTCATCATGCTAACTAAAGTTGATGAGCATGAGTAGCATGGGAAGGGGCACAGAAAAGTGGAAATGAGTAAACTTCCTACTGCTTTAAAAAGGCGAGCAAATATAAACTTGATGAGAAATTCACGATCTTTTTGGATCCATAGATCAATGCATACTTTGATTCTTGGTTGATTAATCACCTCGAGTTGCTCATGCAGCCTTCTTTGGACCTCTATTTGCATTCTTATGGCCTCGTTCATGTGCACGTTGCGGCTGAAATCAAGATCACAAAATGGAAATGGAAAAAGTGAAAGGGTCAGGAGACTAGCCTGCTTGATCATATCCATCAAAAGCTTAATAATTGGAACATGAGTGAACACAAAGTGAATTTTACTCGTTTTCATTAATTAACCTACTCGTTCATGTTTCTCCCCATCATGCCTGAGGAAGTGGCCGCGTTTCTATGCATCTCCATTGCTGCTGCAGCTGCGAAAATTTCAGCAACATGAAGATATAACAAGACCATATATATGTTTGTACATGCAGTTAAAGAACGTCAAAACTGAAGATTGCCAAATTTTATCTTCACAATTGAAGGGCACTTAGGGCAGCCAAGTATGAACTCAAGATTGATATGTCTCTTCTTGCATGAATTAGCTCTCTTACCATCCTTAACAGCATGATCGTTGAAGTCCTTGTGTGGCTGCTTTCCCAACCTGAATTTCTGCTCATGTGCAAAGTTGAAACAGATAAGCCAACATGAAAGAGAAAGTGAGAGACGGAGGGAGAGAGAAAGTAATTAAACCTAACCCTAATATATAAGAGGGTGCAACGACACACTTAAAACGCACCTGGAGGTGGCTCTTGAGGTGGTAGAGAGTGAGCCCCTTAACTCCCATGACCCTCATGATCGTCTTTGGCGTTGCCTCTACAAAACGCACAGAATTCTCAACCATATGATCGAATTAATAAGAAAATTCGGTAGTACATGAAGGTTTCTATATGGAGCGTACTGTCTGGGCCTCCGAGCTGGGCGACGGCGTCGACGAAGCGCTCGTGGAGCTCGACGGTCCACCGGAGGCGGGGCTTGGGGTCGGTGGTGAGGACGAGGCCCGAGTCGCCCTGCACGCACATGCCACCCCTCTCGTTTCCCTGCACCGCCACCGCACCACCTCCGCTGCTGCCGCTAGTGGCCTTCTTGGAAGAGAACATTCTTCTTCTATTCTCCTCTCACCTCCCAAACACAGCCTCTCTAGATCTCCCGAATTAAGCAGCCTCTAGGAGATTGGATTGGAGATTCAAGAACAAGGAATAGGGTTCGATCGCTTCGCCTCCCGCGCGCGCAACGGGGGAGACGCGCGCTCAGAGACCTCTTCTTGGTATTGGTATGGCTAGCTAGGTTTGCGTTGGGGTGATGACTTCTTTCTTGGCTTTCTCTATCTATTGCTTGCTTGGTTGTGGGTGTGTGTGTGGCTTTTGCTTCTTTTTCTCCCCCTTCTCTTTCGTTCTCTCTCTCTCCAGGAGTCTTCACCTACAAAGCCCCCATGGGTGATATTCTATCATGGCGCGGAAAAAGCAACCAGCTCGAAGGCTCCCCCTCCCCGTCCCCTTTGGCAAAAGATGAGAGACGTGGGGTCTTTTGGAGTTTGCAAGTGAGACGTACACTTGACTATGATTTTTATGGGTGCAATTGTACGATCGAGTATCTACACTGTTCATAGATACCTAAGCTAATAATATCAAAGGAAGATATACACAAGAAATTATATACTATTGATTTTAGTTATTTTGATTTGGCATGCATATATACATAGTAGGACTAGCTGTACTATATAAATATGATTCCAAGTATAGAGCATATTTTTTATATATCCTGTGAGTTTATTGATGGCCTTTTTTTTCATTCGTCGTGTTCCAAACACTCTACTCTTCTCCCTTAGGCCTTGTTTGGTACTAGTGTTTTTGTGAGGATTAGTGGGGATAATCCCCACAGGGATTTGGTTAAACCCCAATCCCTTCAAATTCCCCCAATCCACTAGGTAGGGATAGTGGATTGAGTATTGAGAAAAATGCACTAGAGTTTGGAGATTTGTGGGAAAATATGGGGATAAAACATGTCAAATTCACTAGAGCCAAATATTGTTTTGGGATATGTGAGGATTTAGGGTTTGACCGGGATAATCCCCACAAATCCCTTAAAATACACTAGCACCAAACAAGGCCTTAATGATGTGTGTTGTTCAGTTTTAGCCCACCAACTGCCCTCAAACCATCTTCCATCAAGTCCATGACCTTTGACCGTGCTTGGCTTAGATTCCGACAATAGTACAGATCGGACAATTTAACACCCTCCTGATTGTAGACGGCTGGCGCATTCTGTGTGCGTTGTGACATATCTCTTAAGGTACAACTTTTCAGTTTCATTGATTTCTACATGTGTGTTTGATGTCTACTACATCGCACACACACTAGTACATACGATGCTATGAAAACGGGTCAAAAACCTTGTCGACAGCGGAGAAACGATATGTGACATCAACTGTGGCCCCTCTCACATGGGAACGACTAATACATAAGTACGTCACCGGAAGGTTTTACATTAGTTATGGAGTCTGACTAATAACGGGTTACATGGGAAAGTCCTGTGTGAAACTTAGACTTTAGACCCAGCTACATATCTTCTACCGAGTCTAGACTATATGCACATGTTATTTTGAATTTATGCAAAAACATTGAGTAATATCGTATTCATTCTATAGCAACGACAAACCTACCCCTTGTGCGGTGAACTTTCATGTTTTGGCGGTGTTATGTCCATTTTAACTCTCTCGGTATGTACCTTGTGAGTCGAACCTAGAATATATTCATGTTGTGGCTATGTATGTGACTCACGATTCAAACTTTCGTGTATCTGAACTATCCATGAACTTTGTGAGTGTCTTGTTGATCCTTTTGAGTTGTACATTTTCCATGTTGGACAAAAGTGAAACTTGATGATATTCCGTGAGGGGTATATTGACCATATCAAAACTCGCCTTATTATGATCGATTTAATGATGTGTTGTTGTATATATTGAAATGTGTGTATATACATATATGTGATTTTACGCTGTTTCAGATTGCGGAAATGTCCCAAAAAGAAAAAATTACCTTATATACCGAGTACAACACTCAGTATATAGGATGGCCAGTGAGCTACCTGTTGAAGACACATGATAGATATATCCCTAGTTCACTCGCCATACCACCCTCCTAAGAGCTCTAGTAGGCAACCATATGTCGTGTATGCCGAGTGCATGCACTCAACATATGTTTCCGGCAAATGCCTAGTGCATGGCAAACACGTGCCACCTGCCTGCCATGGGAGCACTCTCGTCTGAAGTTTGTCGAACATTGCTATCATGTTTGTCGAGTGTTTTTTACATTCGTAAAGTTGTCGGAGCCGGTTAAACGGTCATCCACGTTCCAAAAAAGACACTACATGTATAATGTTTTGCCTGGGTGTGGAGCGGCTAGTGTTGTGTGTATTTTGATTGTCACCGAGTGCCACGGGTACTCGACATTGTATCTGATTCCGGTAGTGTGTTCGGTGCAAGAGCGTGTGTGCTCCTTTTAGTTCAACTCTAAGTTCGCGAGCCCCTAGTATTATACTCTCTCCGTTTTAGATGACTTCTATTTGTCCAAAAATAGATGTATCTAGACTTGGAACATCTCTAGATATATTCACTTTTAAATAAATAGAAGTCATCTAACTGAACGAGTACATCGATTGGCATGCACTTAATAGATCCGTGGGATTTCGTCTTCGCATGACCCCCACATAGTTTGTCAGTACGCTGTTCTTTCTGCTTTAAAACTTGGCCTGCACTAGACAAACAAGTTATCCACCTTTAAAATTTGTACTTAGCAGGTGCATGCTCTACTCCTGTTTGACCAGCAAGTAATGTGCATGCATGGTTCTAGTACAATAATAATGGAAACAAATGATGTTTGTGTGCTACTGTTCTCTACAAGATCTAGCTAGCTAGTGTATTACTTACCCAGGAATATCCATGGCTAACTTCTAGTTCTAGCTACCTAGGACTTGGCTGAATAATTTACGATAAAGTATTTGTAGACATACTCAGCTCCTATGTGATGTGCAAACAGAAAACACTGAATTTGTAGCCAAGAATATTTTATATATAGTTAAAAATTATTTAGATAGAGACCAGGATAGCGGTTGCTGCCAAATTCCAAAGAAAAATAGTACCTCTATGCATTTTTTTCAAAAACGAGTGTAAACCTCGATCTCTGCATCGAACTCGGGCACACGACAATCCTTGTGTTATGCTATTATAATTATGTTCGGTTGATTACCACAGCGCCTACTTCAAAGGAAATATAGTCAAATCTATTTTCCTATTTTGCTTTTAAAAGACAAGTGAATGCAGTTAGTAATAATTACTCTATAATCATCTGATCATCTCTGGATGATTGGCCGTAGATTTCTAGAGAGTTAGGTATACAATAAGCCCCGAGCATCGGCAGTTGGGACAACATTGGAGCTAATCTAGCTAGCTGCTCATCATACCATTGTGGGGTACTTGGAAGTCATGCGTCTTTGGTTTGTTCCTTTCTCTTCTTTACATTGCTGACCGGGACTTGTGGTGCATGTCATGAAATGTCTGAAATACCCTTTGGGTTGGAGTTTAAGAAGTGGTCTAATTTTGAAGACCGGTGTTGGCCACGAGATGAGTAATTCACCAAAAAGATTTAGTCACAACTCGCTGATGATTTTTCGTTTTACCAGAACTGGTCAAATCTCTCTACGCATTTCCAACATTTAAGATTTCCTTTTTAATTTCTCAAAACTTGAAAGATGTGGGTTTTGCAAATTTGTAATTTAGGAAATATATGCATCCCACTGTTCTGCAATATCCATTCCCAAAACTGCCGCATCTCTAACTTATTATATTTCTGCCGGGCGGCGTATATATCTCGAAACTATTGCTGCGTACACTATTAATTGATCGACGTTGTTCTGTTTGTGTTTTCTTTTATGCACCCGTGAGGAAGATGATTTAAAAAAATACTTCCAATGGATGTTGATGCGCTGCATCGAATCAAAAGAGCATAAATTCTTGTTCATGCAATATCTCACTAGCTAGGTCTTTAGTAGGACAGAAGACTGTCCCCTCTACATGCATATGCATGCATGCATACGTCACCATGCAGCCACCAAATCCAAACAAAAAATGTGGCGAGTTTGCAGATGCATAGGGGTTAATTAAAACTAACTAGGGTTTGTCTTCAAGCCTTCAGCGGGTCCCATTTGAGGAGGGAAAGTAGACAGGATGAGTAAGAACATTGTAAAGCGCCCGTGCGCTTCCCTTGCTGCCATTTTCTTTATAGCCAAGGGAATAGATGCTTCCTTCTTTGACAATTAAGCAAAGATTCTTCTCAAACATTCCCCAAATGTGTTGTTACTTGGACAACTGTAACTCTCTTGTGGCTTTCCTTATGCAATAAGACATCGCTAAAAATAAGAGTGGTGCCACGACGCCTGGTGTAGAAAAATTTAGATTTCAAAGGTAGAGTTAGTTGTAAGAATACCGTGACAATTTCCCCGTGGAACGACCACTAGTAGAAAAAGGCTTATAGGTGGGGGCCTTTTTGTGGCGCACCAAACATCATGCGTCACAGAAAAACATTTTTGTGGCACATCTTTTTGCATGCGCCACAGAATGTCCAATTTCTGTGGCGCACCCCACCTGATGCGCTACATAAATATGACTTTCTGTGGCGCATGGGTTCGGGTGCGCCACAGAAATAGATTTCTGTGGCGCACCCGAACCCATGCGCCACAGAAAGTCATATTTATGTAGCGCATCAGGTGGGGTGCGCCACAGAAATTGGACATTCTGTAGCGCATCAGGTGGGGTGCGCCACAGAATTTATGCACTTTCTGTGGCGCATGGGGTCCCATGCGCCACAGAATTGCTGCAATCAGATCCCCCTGATCGCCTTTTTAAGTTTGCGGAAAAAAGAAGAAAATGAAAAAATGTTCAAAAAATTCCATACTTTAAGATATGGTTAGGTATTAGTGTCTACTTTGTGTATAATATTTGAAATATGAGTTTTGACCTTTTATGCAAAATCAATGCAAAAAAAAGTCGAAACGGCCATAACTTTTGCGTACGACGTCGAAAAAATGCGTTTAATACCTTAAAAAAAACTAGAGAAAATTAGAAAAATGCTCGTACCCGGGCTTGCCCGGTTTGGTGTTTTCAGATTCTTCAAATTTCAAAAGGAAAAAAAAGTTATTTAAAAATGATTGTTTTTCTCAGCAAAATCAAAAAAAAAAGGAAAAAAAATTCTGTGGCGCACCGGGAGGGGGTGCGCCACAGAATTGTTGGGCGGGAAAATAAATTCGAAACGGAGCAGCCAGCTCCCCCTTATCCTCTCCTCCTTCTCTCATTTCCTCATCCTCTTCTCCACTTCTCCACCACCACTCCTCCTCTCCCTCCTCTTCTCCACTTCTCCTCTCCCCTTCTCCACCACCACTCCTCCTCTCCTCTCCTCTACTTCTCCTCTCCCCTTCTCCTTCCTCCTCCTTCTCAACATACTCAGGCGACCTCCTCCTCCTACTACTCCGGCGACCACCTCCACCTCCTCCTACTCCGGCGACCACCTCCGATGACGACTTCCTCCGGCGACCACCGACGACGACGACTTCCTTCGGCGACCACCACCACCTCCTCCTCCTACTCCTACTCCTACGGCGACCTCCTCCTCCTCCTCCGACCACGGGCTCCGACGAAACTCCGGCGACCTACTTCGGCGACCTCCTACACCCACCTCCGGCGACCTCCTCCACCCACTCCGGCGACGACCTCCTCCTCCTCCGACCACGGGCTCCGACGAAATTCCGGCGAAAAACGGACGGCTCCAGATCCAGATCTGGATCTGGCCGCCTTTTTTTTTAAATTCAAAAAAATAATTTAGTGGCGCACCTAGGTGGGGTGCGCCACAGAAATATTTCTGTGTCGCATGGTGATGGGTGCGCCACAGAAATTTTGGATTTTTCTGTGGCGCACCGACGGGGTGCGCCACAGAAATATATTTTAGTATTCTGTGGCGCACCCCCCATTTCCCTGGGTGCGCCACAGAAAGGCTTTTTGGTGCGCCACTAGTAGCCTTTTTTCCACTAGTGGACTATGTTAATGGTCTGAAATCGAGGGTGCAATATTGTATTACCAAAATAAGGATATAGAGTATAAATTTACTCAAAGGTCTAAAGTTCTTAAGTTTTACCGAATATATACAAGAAAATATCAATATTTACAATATTAAATAAATACACCATATATTGATTTTGTATTGTATAAGTTCATATCTTCTTCCATTAACTTAGGAATACTTAAAAATGTTGTGTGCTCTATTTTTCTCTGAACGGAGGGACTAATAAATATTATATATGGACTTTAGCTATTCCTATGTATCTGAACTGTTTTTATTTTTATATGTTGTCAATATTGCTTTTGAAATGTTATGTTAATGGTTTGGAGTTGTACCCAGATAGGGCTTGTAATTTGAGAGTGGAGTTTATTAGCCCGAGCTACATATATCTCTTTTTTTAATTAAAAAAATCATTTTTTTTAAGTTTCAAACAATTCGGCAAAAAATCATAGATGTAGGTAGCTTTCTATTTTAGGCTAGACAAAAATGACAGATGGGTGGATCTGGGTGGTGAATAGTACATGATTTCAGAAATTTGAAAATTTCCCAGTTTTTCTTTTGTGTAGCCAGGAATAGTACGACTTTTGGATAGGAAATTTTCACACTGATAGATATCGATATTATCTACATGTAGGTTTTTTTATTTTCTGATGCTCAAAAAACAGATTTTGAATTTTGAAAAAAAAACAAGCTATATGTAGCTCCACCTACATTAGCACTTTCCGTTGTAATTTCCTCCATGGCGGAGTCTACCCTAGGAGGGCAAAAAATATATATTCAGGTAATTTGCTTAATTTTAAAATGAATGAATTATTAGGTGTATTGGTTTATATGTCTCTCTGGAATGTAGGTAGGCTGTCCTAATTAAACTATATGAGGTGTTAAAAAACTATATGATGCTTATTAACAGTCAACATTAATAATTAGTTTTTAGCTGGGTGTGTGTAAAATTTTGATTCTTGGCCGCTCGCGGTTCGGAAGTTTATCAGTATGTTAGTCTGGAGGAACACCTAAGGTTACTGCTGCGTTTCTAGTCACGAGCTTTTGAAAGCCTCTTATTTACGGTCATATATGGTTTCAAACTTGTGATGCTTGTCTACTTTATCCTACCAACGATTTTGTATTGCATATAAAATTGTTCTTAAACCCACACATATTCTAGTTTCGATTGCCAAAATCACGATGAATGTCGGGGATGTGATCCCCGGTACCTTAAAGTTAAGGGTTTTGTGGAATTAATAGAGGAGGTGGCAGATAAAAATAAAGAAGAAGGAGAAGTTATCCTGGGACGAGTTTGAAACCATCCGGGCCGGCATACAAGTTTGGGCCGAGGCCACTTAACCCGGTGGGCCGAGATCCCCATCTCGGTGACCTTATCCGCTTCTTCACCACAGCATACCCGACATCGGCGCCGTTCACCCTCGCTGCCCCGAGCTCGCTTCCTCGACCTCGACCGAGTCGCCTGCGCGCCAGCTCCGGCCGCGACTCGCCCGACCTCACCCCACCTCGGCACCACCTGCATCCGGCCGCCCCCGAGCTCGGCTGTGCCGGAGTGCCCGCGCCCCCGACCTCGCCGGCTCCGCCCAGCCCCGCGCCTAATTGACTCCCGCCGAGCCCGGCCTTGTCCTCGCCTCGGTGCGGCTCGGCCCGGCACGACCTCACCCCATCTCGGCATCAACTCGCGTCCCCGACCCCGACCTTGGCCGCGTCCCGTCTTCTCCGAGCCCGGCATCCACAGCCTCGCCCGCGCCTCACCCCCGACCTCGGTATCGGCACCGCAGCACCCGAGCCGACCGCCCGACATCTCCTCTGCCCCGAGGGTGACTACGCCGACATCACCGCGCTCTCGGCCGCGTCTCCGACTCCGACATCTCCGGCATACCCCCTGCACCAACATCTCCGGCATACACCTCGGCTGGACTCGCCTTCATCTCGGCAAGGCCAGGTTACTCCTCGACCGAATGACAGCGTCATTCGGCATTTGGTATTGAGTCCTTCATCGACAAGTGCAGATGCTCCGCCCAGCGATCCCAAAGACACGCATAAGTGGACAAAGGCAAGGACGCGGGATGCGCGGGTGCTGCCTGGCTAAGACGAGACCGATCGTGGCAACAGTGCCATTGATGGGACAACAGTACAGCCCCATGACGCATGAATAGTGTGACAAGACCCCAGTGGTCACATCACGTGTACAGTGATATTGGTATGTTTGTCCCCTGGGCACCATTATATAAAGGGCACCAGGGGGAGAGGGGAGAGTGAAGGGGATCGCAGGCAGAAAACAAAATTTTTCCTAACAGCGATAACCTTAAACTAGCCAGAATCTATACTATGCAGATATAGTAGTACGAAGGGGGGGTCGGTGCACATACCTCTTGTAGACCGAAAAGCGGTGATTACGCTCCCGCACAAGCGTTGTCGATGAAGCCGACGAAGACTTCGATGCCGTGTAGAGGAAGCAGACCTCTAGCACCACTAGCGTGGTGCCTCGCAGGGCGTTACACACGTACGGTGAAGCCGACGAACTCCGGGCTCCGATCCAAGGACGAAGCAGCGGAAGACTGGGACCGGGAGACCAGCAGCACGGCGGTGTGCGTATGGTGGAGAAAACTAATCCTCGGCGCAACTCCAAACTGGGGAGTCACGGGATCCAAGGAGAGAGAGAGAGGAATTGGTGTGTCTTCAAAGGTCAAGGGTACCCCCATATATATAGGAGGCCAGGGGCTGCCCAACTTGCCAGGCTGGCGGTGTGGGACTAATCCCACACCCCAGCCGGCCAAGCATGGTGCGCCGGCCCTAGGTGGGACTCCTCCCCCCCCCCCCCCCCCCCCTCATGGGCCTCTTTGCCAAAGAAGGCCCATTTAGGGAAAAATGCCTTTAAAAATTCAGGAAAAATTAAAATAAAATATATTTAACTATTAATTACATTAATTAATATTAAATACATATTACATAATTTATTCCGGCTCCGAAAACTATTTCGTTGCTGCCCGATCTCCATCGGAACTTTCCCGGGACGTTCCAGGTCTCTCCTTTCCTATTTTTCTCTTCCGGTAAAATGTCGACTCCCCTTAAGTGTGTTACCCTAGCGGTTCGATTATCTCACCAGACATGATCGAGACTCCTCTCCGATCAATGACTAATTCGTGGACCTTGGATACCCAGAATTAATCCCTGCGAGATAACGAATACTTTACCGATCGAACCTAGACGTCTGAGTCTTAGACCTTTTGCCATGCGATACTTAGCGCGTCCGAGACTGTTCATAGATATGTCCATACCTAGCTTGATCTCGTTACCGACACTGCTAACTTCTACTGGTCCATGATATTATGTCCTGGTGACCTAGTCACACGCTTGCAAGCTCGTTTGACATAATCTCACCGAGTGGGCCCTAGAGTATCTATCCTGCTATGGGACTGGCAAATCCCGCTCTTGATCCCCCGTCTCAACATACTCCTTTCCGACACCCGAGAGGGACACCTTTATTGTCACACTATGTAAGATATGACGTTTGATGCAATCAAAGTGTCTTCCAGGAATAGCAATAAGAGTAGATCTCACGGTCAAAGGTGTAATGACTACGTTCTACAAATATTGGGTATGTCCATCACATCGTTCTACCAACGACATGACTTCATTGTCAAATAGACGCCATGTCACATGATCGGGAAACCTCGATCATCGATTGCACAATGAACCAGTCAAATAGAGTCTACTGGGGACCTGGCTGTTTTACTATCACACGTGTATTAATGTTTCCGCTTAATACAGTTATAGCATGACACAAAAACGTATTATGAACAAATGAGATATGATAAATAAAACTATTTATTAATTGCCTCTAGGGCATATCTCCTACAGTCTCCCACTTGCACTGGAGTACAACTTAATCTAGTTTACAACTTGGTAAAAGCCGGACACCCATAGCATCTTGGTGTTTCACGTGCTTGTCAAGCAGGAGAGGCTTCGTCAAAGGATCTTCCACATTCAGATCCGTATGTATTTTGCAAATCTTCACTTCACCTCCTTGTACGTACTGTCGTATCACATGGAAGCGTCGGAGTATGTGTTTGGCAGTCGAGTGAGACCTTGGTTCCTTCGCGTTAGTAATGGCACCCGTATTGTCGCAGTAGAGGGTCACGGGGTCTTGCGCGCTAGGGAACACTCCAAGCTCGATGACGAACTTCCTCAGCCACACAGCTTCATTCGCGGCTTCAGAAGCAGCAATGTACTCCGATTCCATTGTAGATTGGGCCACGATGGGTTGCTTCCCACTCCTCCAGCATACAGCGCCTCCGTTCACTTTGAAAACATATCCTGTCTGTGACTTAGAGTCATCTGGGTCTGAGCAGAAACTTGCATCAACGTAACCGGTTACGCTAAGTTCTTCCTCACAATCCCCATACACAAGGAACATTTCCTTTGTATGCTTGAGATTCTTAAGAATGCTTTTAACAGCTACCCAATGATCCTTTCCGAGATTACTTTGGAACCGGCTCGTCAAACTAAGAGCCAATGCTACATCAGGTCGAGTACTTAACATGGCATACATGATCGATCCTATGGCTGAAGCATAAGGATGTTTAGCCATCTCGGCTTTATCATGTTCCGTCACCGGACACTGAGCCTTGCTCAATACCTTATTCTTGACAACCGGCAGAAAACCCTTCTTTGCCGTCTCCATACCGAACCGTTTCAGTATCTTGTCAATATAAGTACTCTGACTTAACACTAATAGACGTCTTGATCTATCACGATAGATTTTAATGCCTAAAACGTATGCAGTTTCTCCTAAGTCCTTCATTGAAAATTTACTGTTTAAATATTTCTTAACGCTATTCAGAAGTTCCACATTATCCCCTATTAGTAGTATATCATGAACATATAGTACTAGGAACACAACTGAGATCCCACTCATTTTCTTGTAAATGCAGGTCTCTTCGCTATTTTGGACAAATCCAAAATCTTTGATCACCTCATCAAAGCAAAGATTCCAGCTCCGAGATGCTTGCTTCAGTCCATAAATGGAACGCTGGAGCTTGCATACCTTGCCAGCATTTTCTGGATCGACAAAACCTTCAGGTTGTACCATATACAACTCTTACTCAATGTTACCATTTAGGAAGGCTGTTCTGACATCCATTTGCCATATCTCATAGTCATAATATGCGGCAAGTGCTAGCAAAATCCGAATAGACTTTAGCATTGTTACCGGTGAAAACGTTTCATCGTAGTCAATCCCATGAACTTGTCGGAAACCCTTTGCGATAAGCCGAGCTTTATAGACGGTCACATTACCATCAGCATCAGTCTTCTTCTTAAAGATCCATTTATTCTCGACGGCCTTACGCCCTTCGGGAATCTCCATCAAAGTCCATACTTTGTTATCATACATGGATCCTATTTCGGATTTCATGGCTTCAAGCCATTTCTCAGACTCAGAACTAGCCATAGCCTCTTTGTAGTTCGTAGGTTCGTCTTGTTCAATCAACATGACGGTGCAAACCATGTTGCCATACCATTCAGGGGCGATCCAAGATCTCCCTGACCTACGAGGTAGAATAGCACCCTCGACATCTTCTCCCACTCCATCTCTGGAGGACGTTTCCGGAACAGCTTCCGTTGCGCCACTCGGAATTTCGAGTTCAGGATCAAGGATCTCGTCGAGGTCTATTTTCCTCCCACTTACTCCTTTGGCGAGAAACTATTTCTCCAGAAAGGCACCGTTCTTCGCGACAAACGTTTTGCCCTCAGCTTGGTTGTAAAAGGTGTATCCTATGGTTTCCCGCGGATACCCTACAAAGACGACTTTCTCCGATTTCGGTTCAAGTCGGGCTGTAGTTTCTTAACATACGCCTCACAACCCCAGACCTTCAGGAACGACAACTTAGGTTTCTGGCCATGCCATATCTCATACGGTGTCGTTGCTACGGATTTGGACGGAGCCCTATTTAAAATGAATGCGGCTGTTTCTAACGCATACCCCCAAACAGATACGGGCAAGTCGGTAAGAGACATCATAGATCGGACGCTATCTAATAGGGTACGATTACGTCGCTCAGACACACCGTTGCGTTGCGGCGTTCCAGCTGGCGTAAGCTGCGGCACGATGTCACAGGCCTTCAGATGTGTGCCAAACTCAAAACTCAAATATTCACCACCTCGATCGGATCGAAGGTGCTTGATTTTCTTGTTGAGTTGATTTTCAACTTCACTTTGAAATTCTTTGAACTTTTCAAATGTTTCAGACTTGTGTTTCATCAAATAGATATACCCATATCTACTCAAGTCATCGGTGAAGGTGACAAAATAACGATAACCATTGCGTGTCGACACGCTCATCGGTCCACACACATCTGTATGTATGACTCCCAATAAGTCCGACGCCCGTTCCATGAAACCATTGAACCGTGTCTTGGTCATCTTGCCCATGAGGCATGGTTCGCATGTGTCGAGGGATCCAAAATCCAACGAGTCCAGAAGTCCATCGGCATGGAGTTTCTTCATGCGCTTTATACCAATATGACCGAGACGGCAATGCCATATATACATGGCGGTATCGCTACTAAGTTTAATCCTCTTGGCATCTATGCTATGGATGTGAGTACTACGATCGAGATTCAACAAGAATAAACCATTACTCTCGGGAGCATTAACATAAAAAATATCATTCATAGAAATAGCACAACCATTTGATACTGATTTGAACGAATATCCGTCTTGCAACAAGCAAGACCCACTGATAATGTTTGCACTCAAGGACGGTACAAAATAACACTTGTTCGGAACCAAAACTAATCCCGATGGTAGATGTAGAGGGAGTGTGCCGACAGCCACCACGTCAACTCTTGATCCGTTGCCGACGCGCATCGTCACCTCGTCCTTTGCCAGGCGCCGCTTATTCCGCAACTCCTCCTGAGAGTTACAAATATGAGCAACAGAACCAGTATCAAATACCCAGGTGTTGCTACGGGCGCAGGTAAGGTACACATCAATAACATGTATATCAAATATACCTTTCTCTTTTCCGACAATCTTGCCGGCCTTCTTATCTTCCAGATACTTGGGGCAGTTGCGCTTCCAGTGACCATCTCCCTTGCAGTAGAAGCATTCCACGCCAGCTTTGGGACCAGGTTTGTTAGTCTTAGGCCTGGCAACTTGCTTGCCATCCTTTCTAGACTTCCAGTTTCTCCTGCCCTTGCCGCCAGATTTCTTAAAATCGACGGTCTTGTTGACCATCAACTGCGTGTGCTCCTTCTTGATTTCCACCTCAGCAGTCTTGAGCATCACGAACACCTCACCCAGGGACTTAGCCATGCCCTGCATGTTATAGTTCATGATGAAACCTTTGTAGCTAGGGGGCAACGATTGCACCACCCTATCAATCGCCAGCTCATCAGGAATCTTGCATTCCAGAGCGTTCAGGCGTTGAACGTAGCCAGACATTTTGACCACGTGCTCGCTCACACTGCTGTGCTCTTCCATCTTGGCTGAGAAAAAGAGCTCAGAAGCTTCATATCTCTCAGCCTTAGCCTGCGGCGCAAAGACAGCTTTGAGATCAGAAATTATCTCGAAGGCACTCATCCTCTCAAAGCGCTTCTGCAGGTCGGCTTCCATTGCATAGAGCATGCCACTCTGGACAAAAGAGGAATCATCCGACTTGGTCTGAAAGACCTTCTTCTCATCGTCGGAGGCATTATCTGCCGGAGGGTCACCCAGGGGGGCTTCAATCACGTAAGCCACCCTGTGGGGAGTGAGAAGGATCCTCAGGTTGCGGAACCAGGCCATGAAGTTTGACCCATTGGTCTTAAGCTTTTCTTTCTCAAGGAACAGGCCTAGGTTAAAGGAGGGGCGAGACATCTACAATGGAATTTGCAAAACATAAGACTTTGTTCATAAAATTTTGAGTTCAAGTATTTTCGAAAATAACTATAAGAACTCACACTCAAAACGAATATCCCTCTCATCACTTTAGTGATTACACGACCCTAATCCATTGCGTAACCCCTCATCATCAAAGCCGGCAACACAACTTCAAAGGTAGACATCGGAATGTCAATCACAACAACTTTGTGACTCATGCTCGACCTTTCGGTCACCTTGTTCCGAGGCCATGTCTGTACATGCTAGGCTCGCCACAATAACCTTCAACGTAAACGCGCGTGCAACATGGCTTACACCCACTGTATGCGAACGACGATATGTCTGACACCCGATCGTCACGGCATGCCTCATAACGTAGAACTTTCTTGGTGGTGCACGTCGAAGGGAGAACACAGATGGTATTTTGGAGGGATCATCTTATATAACTACCGCCGTGTAACTAATATATACTATATATATATACACACAATATAAGATGCACTCAAAACATCAAATGTAATGCGACGTGATATGGTCCTTGCGCCGATGTTCTCCTTCGCGCCAACAGTTCATAAACAATTTAATAAACCTACCTTGACCATATCACATTGCCCCTGCAAAATAAAGTTAGACGCTTCTACTTTATCTTTTGCATATTTTACGTGGCTTGGGGCTGTCGTAAATAGAACCGCTTCATACCTACGAACCTATGACCACAACAACGATCAAATAATTGCATATTTATTCATCCCTTTCGGGCCCTCCATTGAAAATGCAAAGCCAACTAAAGAGAGAGAGACAGACACCCGCCAGCCACATATACGGAACCAGCCATATGTCAGTTGTGGAACCAGTCTCGCGTAAGCGTACGCGTAAGGTCGGTCCGGGCCGCATCATCAACTCGATGCTGCCGGCAGTGCAAGTGCACGCGAGAGGGTAGCAAATAATAAGAACGATGTCCCCGTGATAAACACGGGTGCAGCTAGCGCACGGCTATATCTACGCATAGATCGGCTCTGATACCACTGAAGGGGATCGCAGGCAGAAAACAAAAAATTTCCTAACAGCAATAACCTTAAACTAGCCAGAATCTATACTATGCAGATATAGTAGTACGAAGGGGGGGTCGGTGCACATACCTCTTGTAGACCTAAAAGCGGGGATTACGCTCCCGCACAAGCGTTGTCGATGAAGCCGACGAAGACTTCGATGCCGTGTAGAGGAAGCAGACCTCTAGCACCACTAGCGTGGTGCCTCGCAGGGCGTTACACACGTACGGTGAAGCCGACGAACTCCGGGCTCCGATCCAAGGACGAAGCAGCGGAAGACTGGGACCGGGAGACCAGCAGCACGGCGGTGTGCGTATGGTGGAGAAAACTAATCCTCGGCGCAACTCCAAACTGGTGAGTCACGGGATCCAAGGAGAGAGAGAGAGGAATTGGTGTGTCTTCAAAGGCCAAGGGTACCCCCATATATATAGGAGGCCAGGGGCTGCCCAACTTGCCAGGCTGGCGGTGTGGGACTAATCCCACACCCCAGCCGGCCAAGCATGGTGCGCCGGCCCTAGGTGGGCCCCATGTGGCCCACCTAGGCCGGCCGAACCAAGCCCCTCCTCTTGGGGGGACTCCTCCCCCCTCATGGGCCTTTTTGCCAAAGAAGGCCCATTTAGGGGAAAATGCCTTTAAAATTCAGGAAAAATTAAAATAAAATATATTTAACTATTAATTACATTAATTAATATTAAATACATATTACATAATTTATTCCGGCTCCGAAAACTATTTCGTTGCTGCCCGATCTCTATCGGAACTTTCCCGGGACGTTCCAGGTCTCTCCTTTCTTATTTTTCTCTTCCGGTAAAATGTCGACTCCCCTTAAGTGTGTTACCCTAGCGGTTCGATTATCTCACCAGACATGATCGAGACTCCTCTCCGATCAATGACTAATTCGTGGACCTTGGATACCCAGAATTAATCCCTGCGAGATAACGAATACTTTACCGATCGAACCTAGACGTCTGAGTCTTAGACCTTTTGCCATGCGATACTTAGCGCGTCCGAGACTCGTTCATAGATATCTCCATACCTAGCTTAATCTCGTTACCGACACTGCTAACTTCTACTCGTCCATGATATTATGTCCTGGTGACCTAGTCACACGCTTGCAAGCTCGTTTGACATAATCTCACCGAGTTGGCCCTAGAGTATCTATCCTGCTATGGGACTGGCAAATCCCGCTCTTGATCCCCCGTCTCAACATACTCCTTTCCGACACCCGAGAGGGACACCTTTATTGTCACACTATGTAAGATATGACGTTTGATGCAATCAAAGTGTCTTCTAGGAATAGCAATAAGAGTAGATCTCACGGTCGAAGGTGTAATGACTACGTCCTACAAATATTGGGTATGTCCATCACATCGTTCTACCAACGACATGACTTCATTGTCAAATAGACGCCATGTCACATGATCGGGAAACCTCGATCATCGATTGCACAATGAACCAGTCAAATAGAGGCTACTGAGGACCTGGCTGTTTTACGTATCACACGTGTATTAATGTTTCCGCTTAATACAGTTATAGCATGACACAAAAACGTATTATGAACAAATGAGATATGATAAATAAAACTCTTTATTAATTGCCTCTAGGGCATATCTCCTACAGAGAGGACACCCACGGCAGCCCCATTTCCCCCTTGCTCTCATTTTCCCCAAGACCTCTTAGAGGCACTTAGCACTCAGCTCGTGGAGCACCTTTTTGTACCGCGCCAGTGCCAGCGAAAAATATAAACCAAATAGGATAGAAGCTGCAGTAGGGGTTTTATCTCCTCACGAGAGCCCCGAATCAGGGTAAATCCCCGTGTTCATCTGTTCGTCGTGTGCGATTCCATCGCGCAATCCCTACCCGAATCCTCTAGCGTCCATCGGCCCCACAAATTAGCCTACCCTTAGGCATCTGTTGTTCGCCACGACGACAATGAAACAAAATATATTTATCTATCAACATCATCGTCCAAATCGGCTGTGTGCATCAATCGATGCAGAGGCTGGGATTAAAATTTCCCTTTTATAAAAAAATAAATAAATAAATCAACATCATCGTCCAAAATGCTTGTAACTTTCTCACTATCAGTGATAACTGCGTTCTTCTCTACAAGAAGTGGAAGAATAAAGACAACATTCTCAAGAGCAATGCAATAAACACAGCAGCCCTATTTGAGCATATACACAATTTCGTTTGATGTAAAAGTTAGTGGCTGGCAGTCCTTATCCCGTCTGCCAAATAACCTTGTTTTGTCTTTATCATGGATGCTCAGCGAAAAGATGGCACTTATATATCAAAGTCAACTAATCTACTCAAGGATCCCAGGCATGAAAAACCTGTGACGTCTTTCGGATAAACTTTCATGTAGCTTTGAAGCATCTTAGCCTTGCATTGGCCAGTTACAACCAGAATAATATACCAAACGACAGTTTTATATGGTAGATACATCATACATAAGAAATAAAATGGAAGAGTTAAGTGACATTATATTGTTTCTTTAAACCACAGTACTAATAGAGCCCACAAGCATAATCAAATAATTTGTTTGGTGATATATAAGAACAGTGTAGGTATTTTGCAGAACATGTAGAGAATTGTCCAAATTTTGTTCTCGTGCTAAGTTTCAGACATGACATAAAAAGCACAATCAGATAAAATTACGTACCTTAATTACTGTAAGTATTATGAATGGTAGAATATATTAACCAGTAACGTTACACCTACATATGTAGCCAGCAGTCTTTGATACGGAAGGTCACGTGCAAAGCAAGTTGTGGCATAGTAATACGCTATAGTACGCTAAGTAAAGTCGGTATTTAACCTTTAGCGGGACGATTTATTAATTAAGCTAAAATATCATATCCACTACACTATGTTAGCTTACATTTCAAGCACACATTCGTAGATTCCCCTTAGCTCGGTCCACAAGGACGACACTTCCCCTTAATTATCGGGAGGTTCTCCTTTACTAGCACTCATACATCATTTCAAACCTAATTAACTATTGATCTAAGATTCTAAGCATAGTTAGTTAGCTAGGAAGTAAACAAAATCTAAGAAGCTCCTTTAACTGTGTCGTGTTTCATCTTTCCATGATGCTCTATCTAGTTCATGGGGTTTTCACATATTCTTTTCGAAAAGAAGGGAACTCCGACTTCTTGATTGATCAATGCACACAACTATATTTATTGTAAAGTTTCAACCCACACTTACGGAACAAACTATATCTCCCCCGACTACCGTATTGCCGAATCCCATCCGCCGTTGCTAGATTCACCACTCCCGGAGGCTACCCCTCACCACCGGCAGCTGATCCCACATGATAAGATCCGAGCATGGCATGTTTTGTGGTCGACGGAGGGCACAGTGAAACAAAAACAGTATCACAGTTGTAGGGAGGTAATGTACATCTAGTGGGTGAGCAGGGTGGGAAAGCAATGTAAACCACTAGCCTAACCAGGGAAATTCCCGACGGCCACGAACCGTCGGGAATGTCTTAGTAACCGCCAGGAATCATTATTCGTGACGGTAACTCGCCAGGAATCAGCCGTCGGGAACAAGCCTCTGGAAATTAAAGTTGTTGATTCCTCACGGTTACCATCTAGAAAACTTGGTCCTCGCGTTATTTCACGACAGAACTCGTGAGCCATGAAAGAGCGCATACCCGACGGCCACACCATCAGGAAAGACCGTCGTGAATCTTGTCGTCAAGAATCAGCATCCAAGCTTAAAGTGCGGACTTCGTCAGGAAAGAGTCGGGTCCTTCAGACACAACATGCGACTAGCTAGGTATTTTCATTAAAGGGCACTTCTTCCTAACGCTCGAGCAGTGAGTTTTGTGCTTAGGGCCCTAGTTTCCATCTGTTCGTGCGCAAATGGCCTGCGAGCAGCCAAAAAAAACATTTATGTCGTGCTAACGATCATGATAGGCCCCACTGAACATTTATGACGACTACAATAGCCAGACACGGAAGAACTCGTCATTCCTGATGCCCCCTGTCATTCCTGACGGTTATGAGAATGGCCGTCAAGAAAGTATCTGACTTTTCCGATGAAATATCGTCACCTCAAGAACACACTTTTTTCGTGGCGTCAGACCGCCAAGAGTGTATCTGGCCATCAAGAATTTCTCTATTTGGGGTAGTGGCGCAGACGACATGATCAAGATCCAACATCATGTGTCGCGATCCTTGCGGAGTGGCTCATGGAGAGACTAAGTTGCCGGCGGTTAGCATCATGAAAGGCTTTGTCGGCGGATTTCAAGAGCCGCGGAAGGTGGTGAACTAGTAGTTCATATCGATTGTTTGTTGTTTTCGAAGGAAGGCGCAGCGCTACCGAAGACACCCCTTTGTAGGCTTTTAGCCGCACCTGTGGCCTAACTCAACATAGGTTGGTCCATGATGATGTGCCGCTGGAGCTATAATGCTTCTGTATCTGATGAGCAACACATCTATGGAAGCATGGTTATGGTTAGCACTTGTGTCATTGTGTGGCGATGTTTGCGTCAGGACTATTCACACGACTAGTTGTTTGCTTTCTGGAAAAGCCACTTGTGCATCGTTCTTCCTAGAGGCATTGCCTTCAGAGAATCTTTCTCGCAGTTAGTTTGTTGTCAATGGTGGTGGATGTTGTTGATGCATGTTGTTACATCGATGATCACATTTCCATTGGTTACATGTCATTTTTCCTTCCTTTTTCAATACCTTAGATGTGTGCATGCTCAACGTCTCAACTAGTTTCTTCAATTTGTGTGTTGGTGAGACTGGGTGTAATTGATATCACCTTGGTGTTAATATATCATACCTTATCGAAAAACAATACTGAAGGAAATAAGAGATCTTACTAATTAAAAGGCTAGAGCGACCACAATAAGCATTGTATGTAGGCACTGTTTTTTTAGAAATGGGAACAAAGTCCAGACTCTGCATTATGATGACGCACACAACCATTGCATTAAAATGAACTGAGTATCAAGTTTGTATCAACGTAATTATTAAAACTCATGGATCGGTCAAAGTGGCGACATGAATCAACCAGCAAAACAGAGAAATCTAAAGGAGACTACACATATGTTGAATCCTTCTATAATGCTGCCAACCATACGGGCATAAGATAGCTCGGACTACCGTCATAAGCAGCCTAGACATATCGAATGTAGACATGTGCATGCGAAAAATTGGAAACTCTTATTTTGTTATAATCGATTTTAATGCAATTTTTTTTGGATAGTTCAACATAAAATGCATGCCCATCAAGAATTGAGATTTAAGTTTTTCGCTAACAACATAAACTAATTCTCAAATATATTCAAGAGACCAATTGACGGTAGGAGGCCGATAGCCACGAATATAATCTCCCACGAGAGACTCGTGCAAACGGGATGAGAGAAACAAAACGCAAATCACTATATCGATCTTATCCCCATAGCAGTTATGCATAGAGTTGCAGCTATTTGTGCTCTTTTAATTAATTTCATAGAACTAATATTAGTACCAAAAACTAATTACATGCTACATTAGCATAAAAGGTTCATATCTGTCCTGACATGATTACATGCTACCATAGCAGCACTTATTGCATAGAGTTGCAGTTATATGTGTGTGCTCTTTTTATTTGATAGAAGTTATATTACTACTAAACAATGATTACGTGCATTAGCATAAAAAGTTCATATCTGGCCTGACCTGACCTGAGTAAAGACGTACCATGCAGGTATGAACAAACTCCAGCTTGTCTTCCAGCCTTACAGGTAGCATTCCGAACTTTAACTTCTAATCATGGTGTAGACTATTTAATCTCCGAAAGCCCAAAGGTAAGCATGCACACTATACATGAGCCAAGGATAGCGTGTGAACATGGTTGATTTGTTAGTCAATGGCTCCGAATACACTAGTGGTGAACGAAAACACGCTCTGAAAGCCTTTCCGGAAGGATATCTACTGAAGTGTCTAATATGTCGATCCTTCCCTTTTTCTTTTTTACTTTACTAGTGTATCATATCTTTGAACAATGATGATTATCATTTATCAGCGACTAATCAAGGGTTTGAGTGGGTCCTTCTCAGGCAGTTATTTTGTATCTTAGACAAAGCGCAGATCATACGAGTGATCTTTGCGTCTACTACTACATGGATCACATAAAGCAATGTCATGCGGCTATATATTCTCTCTGTTTAAGTAGGAGCTTGGAGACCTAAAGTTTTGAGAATCTTCGTCTCGTAAATTTTAGCGATTTCAAGCATGCATGGTCCGTGGTATTTCTCTAGCTTCTCCATTCTACTAAATCTAATTGTTTGGTTAAATCTTGGCTTCGCCGGTCAGTTAAAAAACCCGCATAACTACTTGGAGCTGTAACTTGCACTGTAAATTGAAGTCCTAATCCTAACAAGCTGATCAAGTGATAAATTAGCTTTCATGAACGCATAAATATGAAAATTCGGAAATACTAACTGGTTGTTACAGCCTGCCTTAGACCATCTCTAACAGCTGCCCTATCCTATATGGTGTTTTAGCACATATAGGGCACCTGTTTTAGCACATATATGGCACCGAGCAGTTTTTCACTTTTCCAGCTGCCCTATTTTAGGGCACTACCTCTCCAACAGCTGCCCTATTTTAGCTGTCATATCCTATACTAAATGACATGTAAATTCGACATTTGAGAGACAAAAATAGACATATGCACACAAATATGATATTTAAACATGAAAAAATAGCACACACGAATTTAGTTCAATCCATAACATAACCTAGCACAATTCATGGCATAGCTTCACAAAATGAGACATAGTTCATCACATAGTTCAAAGCAAAATGAGACATAGTTCATCACAATTTAAACTACGAACCATATTTTAAACATAATTTAAACTACAAACCACATTCTAGGCATAAATAGAAACTAAGGCAATAAGATATGTCAACTGTCTAGGCATCTCTAGTTCTCTATGAGGAACTGCTTGAATGTTGCAAATAACTATATTAACAACATAGATATTCCGTCCCATTCAACTCGTACACAGAGCAATTCATTCATTAATCAAGAACTCGACCAAAATCCTGCCAAGATGTCGCGCGTGGAGGCGCTGAGCATGAGCGGCCTCGCCGCCATCCCGGCGGAGTACGTCCGCCCGCCGTCGGAGCGCCACGGCCTCGGCGACGCCTACGACCAGGCGGCCAAGCAGTGCGCCCCTGGCTCCCCGCTCATCCCCGTCGTCGACGTCACTGCATTCGACCCCGCCGACCCGTCCTCCGCGCCCAGCCTCGCCCATTCATCCTCAAATCCCGGCGAGTGGGGACGGAGCCGGAGCGACCCACCGCCGCAGCCCGCACCTCCATCCTCAAATCCAGGCGAGTGGAGACGGAGCCGGAGCGACCCGCCGCCGCAGCCCGCACCTCCATCCTCACATCCAGGCGAGTGGGGACGGAGCCGGAGCGACCCGCCGCCGCAGCCCGTACCTCCATCCTCAAATCCAGGCGACCGGGGAGGGGTCACGCCGTCGCAGCCCGCGCCTCCAGCACGGCCGCGACGAGCAGTCCGGCCTCCAGTGCGAGAGCGCGGCCGGAATCGGCGGCGGGGAAGGTGTGGCGGCGGCGGCGGTCGAATTTTCGGCGGCGGCGGTCGGGGCGGAAAGGATTTCAGCGTGGCGGTTGGTCGCGCGCGGGCTGAAATGGAAAGGATAGGGCAGCTCCGGACGGGGTCCTCTCTGCCCCAAATATGGGGCAGAGAGGAGCAAAATTTAGGGCTGCCCCCAAAATAGGACACCACATAGGGCAGCTGTTGGAGAACGTTTTTTGTCCTCTCATGGCCTAAAAAACGGTTTTTAGGGCAGGGAGGCTAAAATAGGGCAGCTGTTAGAGATGCTCTTTAAGACCCTGCGGTGGTAGGTCTTCTTTTTGTATAGGTCAAAACTAAAAAGTTAAAACTTTGTACTATCTGAAATCATAGGATCAACTAACATCCAAGTACACTTATCTCGTGGACGGAGGGAACTACACACGTAGATTTTCCTTGGTGTTGGTGGTCGGGCGATATCGTTGTCTCCACTGCCACCCTGAGAGTAATTTAGCCAGTTCCAGAGCTCCCACGCATCCGGACAACGTCTAAATGCATGTGTTGAACCCAGAGCGATCCGGTCGGCCAGCCGGCCGCCGATCTTCTGGTCTCCGGTCAAGAACGAAGGTCGTTTTCTCTTTCCCTTTTCTTTTGTACTTTTTTCACCAGGCCAGTCTACAAAACTTACCTGTGTGACGACCCACGACTCTTGAGATTTGGGTGTCTGAAGAGTCCATTCATGTCGTCTTGATGTAACTCCCATACCATGGAGACATGGTCGATCACTCTCCATGGTTGAAAAGAGGTGCTAATCCCATCCCAAAGTGGCAATGCGATAGCTGCACTTTCTGCTGCCTCGCTGAAACTCGAGTGTGTGTGACCATGCTCTCTTTGACTCCGGCTGCTTTAGATGTTTATACTTTGCAACCGGGGTAACCTCATTTTCCATTTCCCGAGTGCTTCCTTGACTAGCCTCCGCCACCAGATTGAAGCTCCGGTCCGGCCCCATCCGTGACCATCACCGTCTTTGGTACCCTCTGTATGGAAAAAACTGCTCTCTGGTCTGTGATAGCCTCTGTACAGCCAAAAAATGTCCCTGGTAGCTTCTGTACAGCCAAAAACTGCTCTTTGCTGCCTATGTACAGTAAAAAATCATGAAAACAAATAATAGTCGAAGGTGCTAGCTGTTGCTTCGGAACGGGCAATCCCACCAAGCACAAAGGCCCAACTTAATATGGACACTCTTGATCACAGGCTTACCAAATTCTGACCAAGCAAACGGGAAGTCAACTTCCTAAGCCGGCCAAGTTACATAAAATGGGCTGAGTGGTGGAGCTGCGTCGAACGAATACTGCTTCGCTAGAAATCACTTTTTTTTTTTACAAAAGGGGAGTCCCGGCCTATGCTCGAAATCACTAGGAGGAAACCTTTGTCAAGATGAGTGTGTGCTCGCTCTCATCACAAGTGTCACCTTTCATTTCTGCGGTCTCTTGCGGTTGTCTGTGTGTCCGTCTAATGGCGGAGCCATGAGTTGAACCATGTTATGTCATTTCAAACCCGTGAATGTCAATATATGTGTTTTTACTAGTTTTCTGTAAAAATCTTTATAATTTACAGGTGTACATAAATTATTTGCTAAAAACATGTGTGGTTAATTTACCACACAGGTCACAAGTGGCTCCTCCTGTCCGCCAGGTGTCGAAACAAGAATCAAAGTGAGATGATGATGAGAGAAAAAGGAATACGGGAGGTGAGACGAGGACCTTGTTTCTTTTATTTTTCGAAACCAAACTTTTAAAACAAAATAGCTTGATAACCGCTCATCCAAATTACGAACCGTTTCCTTTTTTAGCGTCAAGATATTTAAAACTAGATCATGATGATAGGTTCCGGGAAAGTTTTTGTTTACCCTCTAAACTGGTACAGGTGTATTATGTGATATAGTGTAAGTGTACTCCATATTATGTGTACTAGCTACATATACTACCTCTTCCGTATACATGTAATCTACCTTATGGATACTTCGTACTACCTCTTTTGTTCGTTTCTAATCCGCCTTCTGGGTATTTTGAACTACTTCATGTGTATTTATACTCTGCTTATGTGTACCCCGCCTTCCATGTACTTTGTTCTCTGTATTTTTTACCAGGCCTCTGTCTTCTGTGTGTTTGTATCCTGATATCTATGTACATTAACTCCACCTTCTGCGTACTTTTGTACTCTCCTCTTTATACTTGTACTTTGTTTTTATGTGTTCTTTATACTCCATCTTTTTTGTACTTCGGATTTTTTGTACTAAAAAAGCACAATACTCTGTACTCCTCCGATTTTTAATTTGTACTTTGTACTTAGTTTATATTCTGTGATTGTACTCCCTCCATTTCATATTAGAAGACTTCTATTTGTTTAAAACTGAACGATCTATACTTGTAAAATATCTAAATAAATTAAGTTTTATACAAATGAAAGTAATCTATAGAACGGAGGGAGAATGGAGGGAGTACATACGAGAAAATAGTGGAAAAGGAAAGTGAACCGCTCGCGCATATGTAGCTCGTTTCTTTGCTCGTCCGCATAGCACGTAGGAATACATCACTCGCTCGCACGTGTCTGGCTCGTCACACGTACCCGTCACTCGCTCCTGCTCGGGCGTACTCGCTCGGCCCGATGCCACGCGTAGACCGCTATGCTATCGTGCGCTTCGGGAAGGTTTCCCTTTCCATAGTCCAATCCTGCTTCGATAGGGACAGAGAAATAGCTGCTCGGAGCCGGATCGGAGAAGTTTTGTGGGGAAATATGGAATCGCTTATGCCAGAATTTCGGTGCTTATTAGCAATGTTAATTTTTTTTTGAGTTTTTTTTTAGAAAAGGAGGGAGTGCCCCCGGCCTCTGCATCCAAAGGATGCACACAGCCAAGTTTTATTAATAGAGAAAACAGGAACCACCAAGCCTTACAAAGAGATACATCAAACAGCCAGAAGCCACCGTCTAAGCGAAAGCGCTACTCCTACAGACTAACTTGATGAAGGGGGTGGACTTGATCGAGCCAACGCCCTGACCTCACACACCAACGCACATCATCTAAAACCGGAGGCCCCAACCAAGCTGCCCAATGGCTAGCCAGGGGCACAAACCGGTACAGCAGACACACGACATGCGCCAATGCACACGTTGATACTCCGCCGCCGCCGTCTTCCACTGCTCCATCTTCATGACTGATCAGAAGTAATAACCTTGTCAGGCCCGCCATCGACGCCACCTCGTCGCCAGACAGCACCACCGCCCTGCGCGCGTCCATCATCCCGCGCCCGTCACCGGAACCCCGCGGCACCAAGCCGCCGAGACCCACCAACGTCGATGCAGTAGAAGAAACACCGCTTCATCTGCCGGTCCCTCCCGCCATTACTCCAAAATGATGCCCTCAGGAGGGATAGCAAAGCTGCCATCATCCAATCCGGGAGTCCCGGATTTAGGGTTTCCCCCGGAGCAGCCCGAGCGAGGTAATGCGAGCTGCAATGACGATGCCTCAGAAGGAAACGACGTTAGACGCCGTCATCGTCCGCCATGACCGAAGTCGGCGCGATTTTCATCGGCAGTCGCGCCATCCTACCCTCAAGCTGGCTGGATCTGCATGGTGCCGCAACGGGCACACCACCGGGACCTCGGCAGGGGACCTCCAAACGCCCCTCACCGACCCCTCCACGCACCATCAACCGGCCAAGGACCAGCCGATGACAGATCGGATCGGGGAATCCAACCTACGGCCGTCACCCTCACCGGAGAGCACGAAGGGAACCGATCCCCGCCACACCTCCGGCCAAGGATGAATCTGCCGCCGCCGGCCGACCAGGAAGCTCCATGCCGCCGCCGCCACGTCCGTCGCAAGACCTACCAGCCAGATCCGAAGCGGCCGAATCTGGACAGGAAGGACCGCCATGTCCACCGGCGGAGCCATGACAGCAGCCAGCACGAGGTGCGAACCACAGTCGCAGTCCCATCAGCCGGCCGCCGCCGGATGATCCTCGTCACGCGAGCCCCTCCAAGCCGCGATCCAAGACCGAAGAAACGGACGGATGTCCCGCCGTCCCCTTCCTCGACGACCACGGAGCTTCGCCCGCAGCTGTCTCAAGGGACGGCGAGGAGAAGGAAGGAGAGGGAGGAGGTGGCGGCGGCGAGATTTGGATCGCCCCCCGAGTCGCCTGGAGAGGGGCGACCCGAGGAGAAGGATGGGTTGTTTTTTCCTGCGTGGAGGTATTCGAGCCTCAATTTTTTTTTTTTTTTTTTTGGAAGTTAATTGAGCTAATGGTTCAACGACTTATGCATTTCCAGGTACTTGGACTTGGGCCTAGTAAATCGAGTGGCCTGCCAGCGCGGTTAACTCATATAAATGACGGGCCGGGCCTGTCTTCCCAGGGGACAAAAGCCTCAATGAACAGAAATCGAGAGAATAAATGAAACTGAAATATGCGATGAAGCCGGAGACAAGCCATGACGTTTAGAAAAGGGGAGCGCTGAGCGTCCTTCGGGGCTGAAAAGCCAGCCCCCGCATCCTCCTACTGACATGTGTAGTTTTCGTTCTCCCTAATCACGCTTTTGATACAATGGTGCAAAAACGTTTCGACGGGAGCATAAAAATTGTTCGATCGGAGCAAAAATCATTCTCACCTAAAATCTGACAGTTGATACGGTGGTGCAAAAATGTTTCGTTTGTAGCAAAATAAATTATATTACTGGAGCATCATCGTAGCAACTTTTCTCCAGTAGAACGATGGTAGCAAAAAAGTTCATCCCATATAGCAAAAACAGCAGAACCGATGGTGCAAAAAAATTCATCATCGGACCAGGATGGTAGCAAAATTGGTCCGCTATGGTAGCAAAATCGGAGATCAATGGTAGCAAAACTTCATCTATATAGCAAAAACAACAAAAGGATGGTAGCAAATTGCTACAACTCTTCTACAGATTTGCACCAAAAAGGGGAAAGTTTTGCTTCAACCATCCAAAACATTTGCACCACATCAAGAGCAAATATTATCAAGAAAAAACTTGCTACAAATCTTCTGTAATTTCGTATCAACAGTGGAAAAATTATGCTACAAAGCTTTCAAAATTTTGCATCACAGAAAAAAGAACAAAAAAAATCGAACAAATTTGCTCCTGCATCATTGTCGACCTACTAGAGAACGATGGACCGCATCTCGGACCTTCCCGACGCGCTGCGCCTGCAGATTCTCAGCATGCTGCCGCTCAAGTCGGCCATCCGCACCGACGCGGCCTCCTCCCGTTGGCGGGCCTAAAAAAGAAAAAGTTACAACTCAACCACACCGGCCCTGAGGCCGCGTCCCACACGGGTCGATGACCGAGTTGCCCAAACAACCAAGGTCGACACCAAAACCCCTCGACGCAGCAAGGCGGAGGTGAAGATCCGGAGCCGCCGCTCCGACATCCACGCCGGCCCCAAAGCCGCGCCCCCACACGGGTCGACGACGAAGACGCAGTAGCAATCCAAGCCAACACCACACGACCTCAACGCAACGCGGCGGAGGTAACCTCGACGCTTCACAGCGGAGGCGAAACAACCGGAGCCGCCGCTCCGACATCCACGCCAGCCCCAGGGCTACGTCCCGCACGAGCCGATGACCAAGACACCCATACGACCCAAGTCGACGCTCCACCACCTCAATGCAGCGCGGCGGAGGCGAAATCCGGAGCCGCTGCTCCGGCATCCATGCCGGCCCCAAGGCCGCGCACCCCTAAGCCGAAGACGAGAATCGCCGCCGCCAACCACCACCGCTCCACAGGTCCCACTGGCCGGAGGAACAACCAAAGCGAGGCCTCAAGAGGCATAATGACGCCGAAGCGCCACCCTCGCCCGATCCAGCGGGGATCTAGGGTTTCCCCCGGAGAACCCGGCTCGGAGAAGTGACACAACCGCCCCGACGACGCCTTCAAGAAGGATGTGGCACCCGGGGGCGTCGCCATCATCGGCCCCGGTCGACAGCCAAGGCAAGGCTTTCACCCAGCAGTGTGCCACAAACCTCGCAAACCGCCCGTCGAGGCCCGACCAGACCACCAAACACCGCTTGCCGCCGCCACCGCGACACCTCACGCCACCACAGACGCCAAGACGACCTCGGCCCAGCCGCAGTCGTGCATCCGGGGCCGCCACCCCGGCCTCCTCATCCCCGGCCGCACGCCAGCCACGACCAGGAACCCCACGCTAAAGCCGCACGCGAAGCCACCATGCCACGCCGCCCAGATGCAGCAGCCGCCGGCGAGCCACGAGCGCCGGCCGCCGCACCTCGCAAGCAGCGCACAACCGTGCACGCCTAGTAGCGCCTCCTCCTCCACGTCCTCCATCATCGGCCCGCTGCCGCGCGCCGCACACATCTCGGCCGCCGCAACGCCGACGTCGTCGAATTGCCACCCAAGCAGCCAGGTCAGCGGCGCGTCTCGCACAAGATCCGGGCGCAAGGGCCCCGGATCCGCCGCCCCGCAGCTCGCAACCGGTCCCGGAGCCGCCGCTCTGGCTTGCCTGCGCCGACGACCCGCCTTCGCCGTCCCAGTCAGGCCCGACGCCAGTCGCGCTGAAACGAGAAGGAGCCCACTCCCGCCACCAGTTGTGTGACAGCGGGGAGGCCGCCGCCACCGCGGCGCGCCGGCCGGCAGAAGCAGTGGCGAGGGGGGCGCAGAGGAGGTGGGGGCTGGCGGCGTGGGGTTTCCGCCCCCGGTGTCGCTGGGAGCGACACGGGAGGACAAGGTTTTTGCCCATGTGTGGCTTGATATAACCTGAACGTGAACAAAATAAGGGCATACAATGTGTTCGTCTAATTGCGAAAGCGGAGACTTGAACCAAAGACATCTGACACCAGATTAAAGTTTTATGCACCAACTGGTATAACCAAAGTCCAAATTGACAAAGAGGGACATCTGATTTTTCTTTCCTATCGACGTGCGCATGATCGACGCAGGGCAAACCACGTTCACAGTGCAGGCACAATATTGATTTGCTAGTGTAGCTCGAGACGGACGAGTTGATTGCATGAAATTTCTCGGGTCATGGCGGACACGACGTGCTACTGCTATTTTCGGTTGTCAGTTGGCACCCGAATGCAGGCAAAATCTGGAAGGTGGCACGTCCCTTCAAGTAATTGAGCATGCACCCTGCAGTGCAAACACATGAGACTGCCGAGTTAATACCGAAGCGAAAGAACGTGGGCGTTCTTGAGTTGTCTCATACAATTATGCCAGTGTTCTGACCATCCATCGAGCTCATGATGTCAAGGTAATTAATTTCCCTGTAAATTTAACCCATGTGGTGGAGGGCCGAAGCCATTCTCCTTTGGTGAATCCATATGTGTTTGTGCCAAGATGTGCACTTGAAGATCGTCGGTCGTCCAAGTTGCCGAAGAAGCTGATGTTGGCATTTGAAGCTGGGTTAGCGAGTTCGATCCTCAAGATCGACTCGTTCCATTCAACAACCTCCCTCTTTAGGGATACTGGTGGGTGGCCATTGTAACACCCCGGCCCACCCCAAGACCGGGTAACCCTGATAGCTCTCTAGGATTTTCAAACTGGTCCCACAGATCAACACTGGTCTTTTCTGCGTACTTTGTCTTCACTCGTGCGCACCCGGAAAGGACTTTCCGGTCGGTCACCCATAAATCGCTGCGGGCAAAACACGCTTAACCTCAGAGTTCTGTTCAGATGAGTTTCCGAAAAAGAAGTTACAACTTGTTGATATGAGTATTCTATCAATCCTATTAAACACTGAGCCAGGATATCACATCCTTCCCCCCTTAGAACACCGACGCCCTCGTCGGTCAACCCCAGGCCAGGAACTTCCCCCCTTAGCACTCATACATGCGCCCAGTGCCGACACATATCACATGTCCGCGCCCTGACCCTCACACGCCCGAGTTACCGCAATGGTCGGCTCTGATACCAAATGTAACACCCCAGCCAACACCCCAGACCGGGCCTGTCACCCCTGGCAGCTCTATAGGATCTCCAGACTGGCCCCACAGATCAACACTGGTCTTTTCTGCGCACTTTGTCCTCACTCGTATGCACCCGAAAAGGACTTCCCGGTCGGTCACCCATCCTCATATCGTTCCGGGCAAAGCACCCTTAACATCGGAGTTCTTTTCAGATGAGCTTCCGAAAAAGTTACAACTTGTTGATATAAGTATTCTATCAGCCCTAGTAAGCACTGAGCTAGGATCTCACAGCGATATGATAAAGTTCATATATATAGAGCATCTTCCTTGCTTGATCCGATGATGATGGAAGCTTGTGCCCTCCTTCGTGTTGGCGATGTCAACGAGCTCATTGTTACCATGCTCTGTCCTTCTCATGTATTAATTGTCCCCAGCTGTTCCATGTCCTTCTAATAGCCGGGTGTGGTGGTGTTGTTATTTCTCTTCTCGTTTACCTTCAAGAGGTCGAGATTTTGCCTTCTTCCTCCTTTCTATTTTTTCAGTTTTTAGTCATTTGTACTTTTTACTCTTCTTTATGAATGAAATCACTACAGATGCTGCTTCCCGTTAAAAAAAGAGTAAATGTAACGCATGTATAGCAGTATAGGACTTTGTCTTTAAGCATCCGATCCGGTGCTAAGACTGAACCCAATTCTTCAGTAAACTACGGTGCAACAACCATCGCAGAGAAGAAAATCGCACAAGGGGCGTATAGTTCAGGCTTTCGTTCCCTGAAGCCCAGGAAAGATACATGCTCTGGGTTACATTCTGACTGAAGACTGTACTGTTGCCGTAAATAATCAGTGGCGTGCTGTTGTTTTGAGACGTGGCCCGGCACCAAATTAACGATGACAGAGAGAGGTGGCCCAGTTCGTGTTGGCACTTTCTTCTCCGGTCACGATCCAATTAAACTCCACTCACGGCTATGATTGCTACATCGACAACTCGTTCGTTGCCCATTTACTTTCGCTGAAATGTTACTGGATCCCCAAGCATTTTTTTTCCCCGTCATTTATTTCTCACTGACATTATTACTCTACTTTGTACTCAAAAGTAAAAGCAATTCAAAAGACAGCTAATCCTAATTGGTTCTTCATACAATGTTAACTTTCATGCACCAACCAATAGAATTAAAAGTCTGAACTGATAGAAAAAAGTACACAATCCCTATAAACTGTAACTCAACGGGAAGAAACTGTATCAGACGGTGAGTTATTTAATCTTGTCAACAAAAACCCTCTATCTACTGTTTAGATTTTTCATAGCTCCCCCTTTCAACATTAGATTTGGCGTTCAGGAGGAGGTAGCCACTGAACAACGTCTAGCGTGTGGTTTAGATACCCTCTTTGTTAGATTAATGTGTGCTTTGGATCGATGCGATGTGTAGATGAGTAAATGACAGACGACTTGTGTGAACTATAAAGGTCTCAATGCTACTCCTTAGAGCCATTGTTCTCAGGACTCGTCCTTTCATACTTCGGTCTTCTTCTGGGTGTTCAGCAACTAAGTAGTGTTGGAAGATTATTTCAGGATGGACGTGTCCTTATTCCCAATGGGTGCAACAACGAAGGAGACATGCGAGCTTGTATGAAGTATTGAACTAGAACATCTATAAATACCGCACAAGACACAAGAAAATGAACCAACAGTAAGATGATCAGACATATGTATTTTGTCTGGATGACCACACCATTCATGTCAATGCCGTACATCGTGATGATGGTAACTTTTGTTTACGAATTGAATTTTCTGTTATCTAAATTGGTTGAGTTATTTGTAGAGTGCCTCACTACGGGTAAAATAAAGGTGTTTATCTCATTATTGCTACATGAGGTAGACTGATTTTGGGGTTGCTAAGGAAGGATATGTCTATCCTTTTACTTCCCGTGGATTGATAACTAAGGTTACCAATTTAATAGAAAAATTGTTGTCCTATTAATCAATGATCTAGGTACCCAACACCTATACACAATAATAAGTTTAGAGGACAAAAGCGCTCTTACCGACTTCATTGAATATGAGGTAATTTGGTAAGCTCAATATATTCCTTAGTTATCTTAAAATGTAGATGAGAATCTTAAAATGTTTAAAGTTGCTACTTTTGCTAATGAAGATGTTTAGAAGCAGAGATTTTTCTTCTCGGATTGATATACATTAGAGATACTAAAGATCGGGATCTTAAAATTGTTAAATTTGCTAATAATTCTACTAATGAAGATGCTTCTAGTAATGATGGTAATTATAAAACTTACTAAAAATGAAGATTTATCTAAAGACCATCAAATAAAGCTCTCTAAAAAAACTGTTGACTAGATCTATTGCTCGAATTTACTCAATATTCAATAGAGATGTTTGAAAGAGATGCTTCAATACCAAGAAACACTAGTACAAAAATGCTTACTAGTGGCGCACCAAGAAGCCCTTTCTGTGGCGCACCCCGCGAATTGGTGTGTGCGCCACAGAATTATCGCCACTAAATTTTAATTCTGTGGCGCACCCCATCGGTGCGCCACAGAAACTTACCAGTGGCGCATCCCTTTCCGTGCGCCACAGAATTGCATACGTCACAGAAAACATGTGCCATGCGCCACAGAATAATTTACAAGAATTTTCGAAAATTTCTGCCACTGTACAAATATAGGTATATATACAGGATTTATACAGATATATATTATAAACATTGATATATTTGACATAGTAGATTAAAACAGAACAAATACACAGAAGTCGCACAAGTAGAGAAGTCGGTGTTACAATTAGTAGAGAACTCTTATTATTACAAACTAGAACCTAAGCTAGAACAAGTCGCACGAGTAAACTACTCGTCGTCGGAGCTGGTGTTATAGAAGAAGTCGGACCACATGTCATCATCGGTGTCCCAGTGTTCCTCGCTCTCTCTCTGGGCGGCCTCCCGACGGCGGCGCCGGTCTGCCCTCCTTTGTTCCCTTCGGTTCCTGAAGAATGCCTCCTCGTTGGCGACGTCGCCCGGGAACTCCTCCCTCCACCGACGCATCAGCTCCTCGTCGTGCTCGGCGATGGCGATCCAGCGCTGCACCTGGCGGTGGCGGTCACGATCTTCGTCGGTGAGGAGGGTTGGCCGTGGCGCGAGGAACTCCACCTCCACGATGTCAGGGCAGTCCGGGAAGTTTAGCTCGCTCCGCAGGCGCCGCAAACGCCACGCGACCACGTCGTATGCGCGCGCTGCCTGCTCCGGCGTGGCATACGTCCCGAGCGTCTGCCGAAATCCGCCGACACGGATTTCGGTGTAGTAGGTGCCGTTGGGCCGCTTCAGAACACCGCGGAAGTCGGACGACCCGCGGCGGCGCGGCGGTATCGTCTACATAAGAGGAGGTTCAGCGGTTAGTAAAGTGAAGGGGATCGCAGGCAGAAAACAAAAATTTCCTAACAGCGATAACCTAAAAACAGCCAGAATCTATACTATGCAGATATAGTAATACGCAGGGGGGTCTTCGCACATACCTCTTGAAGACCGAAAGCGGGGATTACGCTCCCGCACAAGCGTTGTCGATGAAGCCGACGAAGACTTCGATGCCGTGTAGAGGAAGCAGACCTCTAGCACCACAAGTGTGATGCCTCGCAGGGAGTCACACACGTACGGTGAAGCCGACGCACTCCGGGCTCCGATCCAGGGACGAAGCAGCGGAAGAATGGGACCGGGAGACCAGCAGCATGACGGTGTGCGTATGGTGGAGAAACAATTCCGAGGCGCAACTCCAAACTTGGGAATCACGTGATCCTCGGAGAGAGAGAGAGAAAACTGTGTGTTCCAAAGGCCAGGGGGTGCCCCTATATATATAGGAGAAAGGGGGGTGCCCAACTTGCCAGGCTGGGGGTGTGGGACTAATCCCACAGCCCCCAGCCGGCCAGCCCCATGCGCCGGCCTAGGTGGGCCCCTTTCGGCCCACCTAGGGCCGGCCGAACCAGCCCCCTCCCTCATGGGGGGGAAGTCCCCCCCCTCATGGGCCTCTTTGCCCAAAGAGGCCCATTAAGGGATTTTTGGCTTTAAAAATTCAGAAAAATTAAAATAAAATATATTTAAGTATTAATTACACTAATTAATATTAAATACATATTACATAATTTGTTCTGGCTCCGAAAACTATTTCGTCGCTTCCCGATCTCCATCGGAACTTTCCCGGGACGTTCCCGGTCTCTCTTTTCCTATTTTTCTCTTCCGGTAAAATGTCGACTCCCCTTAAGCGTGCTACCCTAGCGGTTCGATTATCTCTCCAGACATGATCGAGACTCCTCTCCGATCAATGACTAATTCGTGGACCTTGGATACCCAGAATTAATCCCTGCGAGATAACGAATACTTTTCCTTATCGAACCTGGACGTCTGAGTCTTAAACCTTTTGCCATGCGATACTTAGCGTGTCCGAGACTCGTTCATAGATATCTCCATACCTAGCTTGATCTCGTTATCGACACCGCTAACTTCTACTCGTCCACGATCTTATGTCCTGGTGACCTAGTCACACGCTTGCAAGCTCGTTTGACATAATCTCACCGAGTGGGCCCTAGAGTATCTATCCTGCTATGGGATTGGCAAATCCCGCTCTTGACCCCCCGTCTCAACATACTCCTATCCGACACCCGAGAGGGACACCTTTATTGTCACACTATGTAAGATATGACGTTGGATGCAATCAAAGTGTCTTCCAGGAATAGCAATAAGAGTAGGTCTCACGGTCGAAGGCGTAATGACTACGTCCTATAAATATTGGGTATGTCCATCACATCGTTCTACCAACGATATAACTTCATTGTCAAATAGATGCTATGTCACATGATCGGGAAACCTCGACCATCGATTGCACAATGAACCAGTCAAACAGAGGTTGCTGGGACCTGGTTGTTTTAGGTATCACACGTGTATTAATGTTTCCGCTTAATACAGTTATAGCATGACACAAAAACGTATTATGAACAAATGAGATATGATAAATAAAACACTTTATTAATTGCCTCTAGGGCATATCTCCTACATAAAGCACATTAAACTTGCTTGATGGTGACATGTAAATAAAAATTATAAATAAATTAGGTCAAAGACTCATAGCATGTCTCATATATAAACAAATCATCGATATTTTAAGACTTATAGACAAAACAAGATTCAAAAAAATTATGCCTCATACTTGAAAACACACAAGGAATCCTGATAACTTTGTTGAACCAAGTAGGAGGCACACAACTTATATGTGTGCATGATACAAGGTTCAACAAACTATCAGGATAACATACAGTGCGCCACATTATTTTAATCATCGGCATTTTAGAAATGAAGTAGGGTCAACTGAAAAACATGCCTCATATTTAGACTGGACACACAAATTCAGAGATGGAGTTAGCGAGATCTAGTGGTATGCAAAAAATGTGTATTCGTGCATATTACATGTCTCACTAACTCCACCTCTGAATCACACGGTGTCACAACAGTTTAATCATCGACATCCCTAGAGAATACAAAACTATAAACAAGAATGATGCATTCCTCATACTTAGAAGTGACACACATGCTTCAGAGATGGAGCAATCGAGCCAGGTGGAATGCACGAGATCTGTGCACTCGTGCATATCACAAGGCTCGCTCGCCCCACCCCTGGAACACACTGTGTCACAACATTTCAATCATCGGCAAGTTAAAAAGCACTCAACAAAAACAAGCAAGGCCTCATATGGAATTGCTTCAGGGACGGTGTGTGCGAACAACGTGGAATGAACACTGGATATATGTTCAGACAACATGGTTCACTCACACCTCCCTGAAGATGCAACGTGCAACCATCTAATCATCGGACTCATCTTAAACTAAGCCAACAAAATCAGACTAACAGATGATAAATAAATAAATTTTAGAAATGGAATTGGGTCAACTAAAAAATCTTGCCTCATAATTAGGCTGGAAACACAAATGGTCCGAGATGGTGTCAGTGAGAGCCAGTGGGATGCAGAAAATGTGTATTCGTGCACATCAGGTCGCATTCCACTGGCCCTCACTAACACCACCTCTAGATCTCACGGTGTCACAGCATTTTAATCATCGGCATCACTAGAGATCGAATACAAAACTATAAACATTTGAATCATCGGCATGAAATGACTTGCACTGGAAATAGACAACAAAAAACTAGGGTAGGCCTCATAATATAGGCACTGGAAGAAAACCACAATTGGCTGTATCCAACCAAGTAGTTGCACAATTCGAATGTTTGTGAAGTGTACTTGGTTGGATATATCCAATTGCGGTTCACTTAATCCTTTTTCTAATCATCGGCCGGATTCCGAGTACATGTTTCTATAACAGAAATCAAAACATTTTCTACTAACTGACCAAACCAGCAAATGAAGTAGAGTCACATTGTTTTAATCATCGGCAAGAGCTCCTGCTATTTCTATTTATAGGTGACAAATAAGCTATGGTTGTGCTAGAACCCTAGAACTGTAGGATACACTATGTAATCATATTATGTAAGCATAACGAGCGGAGAGCGCGCACCTCGGGCTTGGAGTAGACGACCTCGATGACGATGTTGACGGAGTCGAAGACGTCAAGGATGTCGGCCCTGCACGGTGGTGGCGGCGCGGAGGGCTTGGCGTCGAGGTTGATTTGGTGGAGGCCGGCCCGTCGGCGGCCGGCGGCGAGAGCGGGTGACGGCAGGCGCGGAGGAGAGAGGAGGACCTCCGCGACGCCTCCGCTTGAGGACGCATCCGCGACGGCCGCGGCGCCGCGCCGGGCCCGTTGGGTCGAGCGCGCGAGGTCGGGGTCGGGGTCTGCGGTGGAGGCGGGGACCTCGGGGGCGGCCTCGTGCACGACGGCGGCGACCTCGGGGGCGGCCTCGAGGGCGGCGCGGCGGCGGGATGGGGGGCCGGAGCGGATAAGAGAGAGATGGGGGGTGGTGTGTGGTGTGTGGTGCGTGTGCGCGTGGAAGAGACAAGGGGGAAAGAGTGAGGCGCCGGATAGACATTCTGTGGCGCATCTTCTCCGATGCGCCACTGAATGTTCACTTTTTGTGGCGCATGGCATTGGTGCGCCACTGAAAATGCTCCGGATTTTGAAATTCACACGAATCTGGCGGGGCCCACGATGTTTCTGTGGCGCATACTACTGGGTGCGCCACAAAAATGGAAAATTCAGTGGCGCATTGAGCTTTTATGCGCCACAGAACTTTGTGGCGCACCTTAGTGCCACTAAATATATTTTGTGGCGCATGGGCTTAATGGTGCGCCATAAAATATCATCCCACATATAAGCCTTTTCCTATTAGTGAAAGTACAAAGATCGATGTGAACTAATTATTAAGTTTCACATTGATAAATATAAGTGCCGTCATGATTCATGTAATCTAAGAATTATTCTCTCTCTTGTTCCAATATATTTTTATTAAATATTTGGTTTGAAAAAAAATAGATGGATTCAACCCTAGCTTTTTTAGCCCGCACTTAGGTGATTCTTGCATTTATAGTAGAGTCGGTGATAAAATGATCAGTTTGCAACCTGATTTAGTGCTTACCAATTTTTAGATATGGTGTGCAAATCCTCTTTGTCTTGTTATTACGGTAAAACCGTTTTAAGAACAACAAAGTTTTAAGAACAACAAATGTTGTAATTGATAGTCCCTCCGTTCCTGATATAAGGTGTTTAAGGTTTTGACACGGATATTAAGACGTCAGTATTTTACATGTGGTGGACTCTTTTAAAAAAAATTAGTGAAAGGAATCCCTAATAGTTATAAATTAAAAACAATAGGTCAAATCCCTCCGTTTTAGATCGTCACTCATTTTTTATGAGTAAAACTGTCCATAAATCACAGTACACCTTACATTTTGATTTTTCCCCCTCAAAACCTTAGGCACTTTATATCAAGGAACGGAGGGAGTATGTAAGAAGGGGTCACTAAATTTCAGCACCTCCCACCACCACCACCACCCACCCCCCACCCCCCCACCACCCCCCCCCCCCCCCCCCCCCCCCCCCCCCCCCCCGGCGCCGACACCCACCCCAAATAGTATTTTAAAACTTACCAAGTGAGAAACACAGATTATTGAAGATGCTTGGACGCGCAAAACTAATAATTAGGACGTACGTAAAAACCTAGATGTATGGCTATAAAAAGGCCCCTATGGATGTGGCATGTATATATTTAGTTATATTTGTTTATTTAATTTTTTGAACGAGTCGCTATTTTTTTGAACTAGTAAAGTGTCAAGAATTACTTTAGCATCAAATTTAGGTATTTAAGATTGGAATTTTTGCCTGAGTTTTTTGTTTACCTCTCTTGAATTTCCACATCTCGCGAACTTTAGAAATGTGAAAAAATAACGGCCGTCTGAAATTTTGTTCAACATATTTCGCAAAAGCCAATGTTTTTCTTAATCTTATTTGATGCCCCTAAGATAAGGCAGACGTCACCATTCTTTTGCTGCAGACGTCAAGTACATGGAGAGGCTCCCTAGAAGTTAATTGCAAATCCGATTGACTTGCATAAATTTCAAGGTAAAACAAAGCAGGTATTATTACAAGACAAGATAAGGCGCTGGCTCTGGTGAATAAAACTGGGATCCGACAAAGACACCTCCGTGCTGGCAACGCACACGTCATCAACTCATCATTTATGTATCTCTCCCTTTCCATCAATCAAAAGAGAGAGAAAATAGTCTGAAAAAATAAAGTGAGGCGGGAAAACGACCTGATTGTAGCCACTCGCCAGCCTCTCCTAACTGTATAGAAACAAAATTAAATACTCCAACAACGGCCGGATTGCTAGCTTGCCAGCGTCACCACTAATATAAAAAGTCACAGAGCATGGGGATTCAAACGATCTTGGCCGTCTAACGCTAGATCAATGGATCCAATCACCGCTAAAACACATTGTCAGCAGTGGCGGAGCTGTAGTACAACCATTGGGTTCAAATGAACCCAATGAATTATGTAAATCCTTTATCCATTTAAGCTCTTTCACTGAATATTAGTGAAAGACTATATCACTAACAAGGTAATGAACCCAATGGAATAATTGTCTAGCTTCGCCACTGATTGTCAGCCTTCATTCTTTTGGAAAGTCTAGCGCTAGATCCAATGAGCACTTACTTTCTTGCCAAATCAACAACCGAGTTAATAGGGGAGTAATTCAGAGAATTAATTAGGGGCGCTGATTTTGAGAGGAATTAAAACCTCCAGCTTTGCATACGCATGTTGTTATTTTGAAAACTGACAGTAATTTGCCATAATAGCGGCAATCAATTTGGATATTATTGGAGGGTAGGAGAGTGTGAAAACTAATGCATCGATGAAAAAATATGGTAAAGGATATGATAAAGGCAAAATCCGATCCGTTTACACCCCTAGTTGTGCCATACACTTTTGTCCTTTTGTTCCAGATAGACTATCAAGAATGAAACGAATGGGTAAAAGGAGAGTAGCTCACATTTTGGAGACCAAAAGGAGACAAAGGAGAAAATGATGAGATAAAAGTGATTGGACTAGAGATACAGATGGTACTAAAAAAATGAGCCCACACTTTTTTTCCTCAAAGTTGCTACAGACGAAATATCATGGCGATGATATGTGATGTTTTAACCTTGGAAAAATAAATAAAAATACAGTCATAAATTAGAAATTACCACAAACCAGTTTTAGGAGGGCATAAAACTTAGACGCGCATTGCGCGTGCAAAATTACTAGTTTAGATAATTCGACAATATGCGATTCAGTGATTTAGCCTAGTGTGTCGTGGTTTTAGTTCAATAAGAAGACGGTAGACCATATACATAGATAATGCCACAAGAGCGTGATTCTGCACGTCACTCTAAGGTGTAGTTTGCCGCTCGAAACACTATTCCACAAACATTACATCACTCGAAATAATACGACATAAACATTACGGGTTCAAGATAACACTTTATCAATACAATTACATAGATGTTGAGAACTTTCTCCGTCAACCCACGTAATGTTCTCTTAACTACATGTCCTCTAAACGGCGTCTGCAATAAGGACCAAACGTCAATGTGTTGGTTGTCGTCCATTACGAGAGGGGGGGGGGGGGGGGGGGGGGGGAGGGTTTCCTGCCAGGAAGATGATGAAGGGAAGGGGCAGATAACCTCAGAAACGGCTTCAGTGAGGAAATGTTTGCGACATCACTGGCGTCGTGGCCGTCACCGGCCAGGGATTTTTATGGAGCCCTACACTCCCATTCCACCGCGACCCACTTGGCGAAACCCGGACAACAAGGAGCGGGGATGAATATGATGGACGTGCAGGACCATATCGGCTACCTTCAGATTCGACACCGAAGGCATTGGAGAGCCCCTTGCGCCCAACAAGCACATCTCGTTGTCTCGCTGCTTCCGTAGTAAAGGAAGACCGCCAGCATCCACACATGTGCCTCCCGGCGGAGAGTCGACGCCGCCAACCGCACTCTAGGCCATTGTGTCAGCATCCACGTCCACCGGAAGAGATGCGGCGCAGCAATGCAAGATTAACCCTCCAGCGACCGCCGTGACCTCCCTCGACGCTGCCTGGGTCTTGCTTGATGACCGTCTCCAGCGACCGCGAGTGACAAAGGGATTTGGTAGTGACCAGATACAAGATTAACCCTCGAGTCGCACACATGGGCAACTTGCGGGAGAGAGGGGGGCTCCCAATTGTAATTCTTCTAGATTTTTAGTTTATGTGCTGTCTCAAGCATGTATTTCACGGTGCTAATTTTTGGTACTCCCTCCGTCTCAAAATAAGTGTCTCAAATTTCATAGAAAATGGATGTATGTAGATATGTTTATGTCTACATACATCCACTTTCTATCAAAGTTGAGACACTTATTTTGGGACGGAGGGAGTATAAGATACATATTTTAAACTAGATGGAGACTGAGATCTTTGGAGAAAGTCTAATACTCGTCTTATGGAAATATTTTCTCGCAACTCTGAATAGGAAACACCCATTTCCATTTGCGGGATGCTAGCTAGGATCGCCACTGTTTGCTAATGACTTTGACCAAGTAGAGAGAAGAGATTGATTAAGTATGTAGTAGAAGAAATCCTACGGTATGTCGGCAATAGACTAGCACGTATGCTCGACCAAACGTGACGAAATATTCTCTTCAGACCTACAATATTACGTTGGTTGGCAATGGGTATGAACAATTTCCTGGGGCCAAATGAGGGTCATATCACTCTTATGGATATGATTGTTTACCTTTTCTTTGTCTTTTTGTTAGCGCACTCGTGTCCACACAACCGTTCCACATCACAGCTACATACACAAAATACTATTTCTTGATAATGCTATTTAATTAAGAATCTCATAACTTAAGTTGGCCAGTACGTACGCACGATTACACAATCAAATCATGATTGTTAACAATGTTATTCAACTAATAACAATGCACTCAAGGTGCAGTTTTATTATACTATCTCTGTCCAAAAAATGATGTCTCAACTTCATAAAAAATTAGATGTATCTAGACATAACTTGTGTATAGATACATCCAATTTTTGATCAAGTTGTGACATCCTTTATTGGACGGAGGGAGTAGTTCAATCTTTTCTGGTTTCGTGCTCAAGCGAAGAAGGTGGTTGTCGGCATCTCGCGCTACACTCTAGTAATGGCCAAACAATTGGTCATAATTTGTTTCACCACAAATTTGTTGATGCATGGCGAGAAAATTAACAAATTCGGCTGGTAAACCCGGATGTGCAGGCTTGGCAAGAACATGGTCTTCGGACTACCGATCCAACACCATATTAGCATCCCGCTCACTCTGGATGATCTCATGCACGTTGTGCACGATAGCATAATCATTTATGATCTCTTGCATCTGATCTAGCGATCATGATAGAGAAGGATATCTGACAACTGCAAAGTGGGTTTGGCACACACCAAATGCCAGCTCTAGATTTTTTCGGACACTTTCTTGTCTCTTTGCTAAGTGAGACTTCCCTCACCAATTGGGTTATGGATGTGTTCACAAATATTGACCAATGAGGATAGATATCATCCGCTAGATAGTACCACTTGTCGTATGTGTGGCCATTGATCTTATAGTTGCACTCCGGAGTTTGACTTTCAGCAAGTCTCCCAAACACCGAAGAGCGTTGCAGCACATTGATGTTCTTGAACGAGCCATGTCAAAAATTACGTGCCAAATCCGTAGGTCATAATATGCCACATCTTTCAGTACAACATTACACGCTCCAACAAATCTGTTTTATACATCCCTTGCCAAGAGAATGAACAATCCTTTCATCTTCAGTGAATGCAATCGGTGCTACCAGGCATCCAAGGAAATTCTATCGCTGCACCTCTTGTGCCTGCTGCATTTGTGCTCTCAGATAGGTCGTTCCAAAAACTACCAACACCGTTGCACAAAACATGTGCGTGGATTCAATGGCTATAGATTCAAACAAATGGATATAGTCCTCCAAAGAGTCGTGAGGAGCTACGTATGCAAGACACCGTACATCAACATCACATTTCTAAATGCATGAGCATACAATTAGTCTGATGCAATCTTTCTTGAGTTCAAAAATAGTCATCATAGCTCCGAACACCATGCACAATGTGCAGGAACACTTCTAAAGCGCTGATGAAAATCATTTGAATTCTTTGTCGGGTTCACCAAAATAGTAGTCATTGAATAGCAACACCTGACCTATTGTCTTTTGACAGTTCTTATTGGCTAGCCGCCCGGCCTTGATCCTCCGCGACTAGAGTTACTTCCATCTCCGGTTGTGCATGCAATTAAAAGAACAACGAGCTTCATCTGATTATCTTCATCATCAGCTGCGAGGTTGGCGTCCTCTCCATCATTTGGTGAAACATGATCTCATCGTCGCAATCCATAGCCTATTGGGCAACAATGAATTCATGCAATGAATCAACAACCAAGCGAATTGATTATCTTCTCTATCTAAATAGGAGCATCCCACTACTTGATTTCTCTCACCATGCAAGCATGCCACATCATCAAGTCTCTGATTGGTCCACCTCATTAAGCCATTCACATTTACCTTTAGCCTATGAGTTAATCTTTGAACAAAGAAATGAAATAACTCAATTTATATTCCTTACAATAGAAGCTTTTCTAATATATATCACTATGAAATTCCGCAGCAACGCGCGGGGTGTTATCTAGTTAAACAAACGGACAGATACCTTATGTGTGTGGCGGAAGGGACATAGTGGCGGCATCGACAAAACAAGATGCGGCAGCATAAGACGAGGACATGGAGCAGTGGCAAGTCGGCTTGCGTAGTTGCTATGGACTCCCGGTGGCTAGAGGAAACTGGAGGACGAGCTGAGGAGCAATGGACAGCTGGCCTCTGCCGGTGAAGATGCTCTTACACGCAGTTTCATATGGTTGTAGTTATTGCAAAGTTTTCTACTATTTCCATTTATCTTTTAGAATTGTATTTAAATAAAAAAACATACATTTCCTTTTGGAACCCCTAGTCACTTAAATTTGCATACACTCCGGTACCAAAACTTGAGCCTTGATCTAGTTGTGCAGTTTCCGTAGAATGTTGCTGCAATTATTAGGGCTTGTTTGATTCAAAGGAATCTTGTAGGATTCTTGTAGGATTTTATCCCATAGGAATTTTTCATTTCCTAGTGGTTTGATTCATAGGATTAGTTCCTATAGGAATTTTTCCCATAGGAATATTTGTACTACTTCCCATAGGAATTCTAGCATCCACTCCAAGCTCTTTTTACAATTCCTTTGATGGAATCAAACAAACTTTGATACAAACCCAATCCTATAGGATTGAAGTGTGCATGACATAGCAATACTATACTTTTCCTATTCCTATAACTTTCCTATCCTATGAATCAAACAAGCCCAGTGTTTGCAAAGATTATGGAGTAGTATAGATTCGAGACGAGTTAGAAATAGACATATCCTTTTCTACGGGTCAAATAGAAATTTATGTTGGCCCAAAACCAGTTAGATAGTCTCTACTACTCCCTCCATCCCGGTTTATAAGTCACTTACGTATCCCTAGGTTGTAAATTTGAGCAACATAATATGATATATATACTATAAAAAAATATATCATAAGAAAATTCAGACTTTATATTTTCTAATGGTATAATTTTTATATTTAAAAATTATATTATACTTCCTCTGTAACTAAATATAAGATGTTTTGGTAGCTTAATTTGAACTACCAAAACGTCTTATATTAAGATACGGAGGGAGTATTAGTTAAATTCGCGACCTAGGGATACATAAGTGTATTATAAACCGGGACGGAGGGAGTAAGAAAAACAGTTAGTTAGACCAACCTAATTAATTCGACAGTCCACTTATGGAAACCCAAGCATAAAAAATGGAGAGAGAAAGAAGAGCAAAGGAAATAAAACGAGAGAGAGAAGGGACCCAGCACTGGAAAAAGACTTCCTTTTTCTATTCCAAGTCTCTCTTCCCCACCTCTGCTTCTCTTCTTTCTCCTGCACTCCTGAACAGTCCACACTGTTCATCTCCTCTTCGATCCCCAAATCCCAAGCTGACCAACCAAACCCCCCGCCACGCATGGAGTGGACGGCCCAGAAGCCCACCACGTCCTCCCCGCCCCACCTCCTCTGGGACTGGGCCGACGCCGCCGAGCCTGGCTCCTCCGGCGAGGCGGCGGGGAGGCGCGGGAAGGAGAAGCGGGCCAAGGGGGAGGAGGGAAGCGGCGGCGGCGGAGGAGGAGGAGGGAACGTGAGGTGCCAGGTGGAAGGCTGCGGGGTCGAGCTCGGCGCCGCCAAGGAGTACCACCGGAAGCACCGCGTCTGCGAGGCCCACACCAAGTGCCCCCGCGTCGTCGTCGCCGGCCAGGAGCGCCGCTTCTGCCAGCAGTGCAGCCGGTGGGTGTTTCTTGACGCCCAGAGGCTATTCGCCGAGTTGTGTTCTTCCGCCTAGTTGCTCTTGCTCGCCGGAGCTGCGCTTTTCTTGATTGCTCTAGCTCCCCCCTCTCTTCAAAGTTTGCAAGCTCGCACCTTTATGAGGTTGCTTTGGCGCGGCTTCGTGTGCGCCTGGAATTTACTGAAGCGCAAAGCTTCAACAAGCTCGTCTCTATCTGCAAATTCATCCAATTTCTTAGACCAGGATGCGTCGCGCTATGCTATATTTGCATGTTTAGCCAGTTGATTAATCCGTGCAACCTCGTGTCTTTTATGTACGTATCTCACAGTTTTGGTGCTTTACTGTTACGGTAATCGGTCCGACTACGGCCCGTTTCCCGATTTGGGAAGCAAAGATGCTTTTCTTTCCACAGTTAAATCAGTGTCTACCTACTTGTGGAGAATCGTACTGCATGGGTGAATGGCCGTGCAATGCGTGTTTCCAATTTTGGCATGGGCACTTGTCCTTTGCGTGTGCATTTTTTGGGATGAAATTCTGCTGTGCTGTGGTTACTGTGGTTCAGTTACTGTGTGGAGATTTCTCTTCTATGTACGTATATAAGTAGCTTATGTTGTATGTGGTCTTCGTGATCTAGGTTCCATGGACTGGCGGAGTTTGACCAGAAGAAGAGGAGCTGCCGGAGGCGACTGTCTGATCACAATGCTCGTCGCCGGAAGCCACAGCCAGATGCGTTCTCCTTTGCACCTGCAAGGCTTCCTTCGTCATTGATATTTGGTAATTTATCCAGACCAAGATCCGTATTTTTCCTTACTAAATGCATATCACTGAGATCACTCTTTTATGGTTGATCAGTGATTCTAAGTTCAACTTCTTCTGTTCTTCATGAAATTCAGTTTCAGCTTTCGTTAATATCGTGATTCGTCAGAAATCATCTTTAGTCAGTCAGTATATAAGATGTTTACCTAGTCAGTTGCATACTCAGCATTCTCTTGTACTTTCTTATATCGTTTGTCACAGTAAATGCTTTTGCCATTACTCATTACAGATGATAGACGGCAAATAAGTTTTGTTTGGAACAAAGATCCGCTTAGCCAAGTAAGGCCTTTCGCCATTTCTCCATGGGACAGCCCGTCTGACTTCAAGCTCCCACAAATGAAGGAAATAAGAGAAGTGTCAATCAATGGACAAGTTCATTTGGATAAATTTCATCCACCCGATGCTGTTCCAATACTGAGTCATGACATAGATGGGCTGTTCCCGATGAAAGGTATGGCTGAAAATCGATAAAGAAACTGCATGCGATCTGCTCTTAGATGGTTCAGCACATTTGCTCACAAAAAATTGTTAGATCTTTGATTGGCAAGGTTACAAAAACGTAGGAATAGAAGAAAAGTAAGATTGCAATGCCATGCCATCCTGCATCTGAGAGGATTTAAAGGATGTTTGCTTGCGCATAGGGAAAGTGTAGGAGTCATTCCAAGTTGTTTGAGTCAACGGGAATTTCTTTTGAAATGGAGTTGGGAAGACCCACAGGAAAAATTTCTATGGATTACAATCCTACAAAACCAGCATAGGAAAATTCCTGAATATTAAATTTTATAAAATTGCTAAGAAAATCCTTTGAATCAAATATGCAAAACTCTGGTTCTCTATTGTGGAATGTGTCGCGGTGTTATACTGTAAAAAATGGGTCCAGTCCACCCACTCAAACCGAGTGAGATACTTTTTGGCCTTCACTGATCTCTAACACATGTGAATCTTACAATGTAACACTCACTTTGAACTCCTGCTGTTCACGGGCATTTATTAGCTTCGAAACAAGAGTTACAGGTAGGAATAACTCTTCTCTGGAAATCCGTCCGTGGGAAAAAAATGTCATCTTTGATAGATGTAGCTGTAAATGTTGGTTCTAAAGGTTCATAAGAAATGGTCTTGGTTCCATAACCATGATGGCACTGGGTTTAAGAATCAGGAAAAAGAAAATTGTTGGTTAAATGAAACGGGTCTTAGAAAAATGAAGGTTTTATGCAAGATTATGCGGCAAAATTTGTGCTTCGTGGAGTTGTTCTGCCTGGGGTGATTTGACTTGAGTTTGTTTCTCAATACTTACATAGACTAAATTTTCCTGCTCATGACATATAAACTTCTGTCTGCAACACTTTGGATATATGAAGGAGCTACATCAAAATTTTCTTCTTACCGACATGATTAGTAACTAGAATTGTTACATTGGAACAACTTGCACCTACATTCGACTTAATTTTTGGTATAGGTTATACATATGGTCGCATAGGTACGTTGGTCCTGGACATCTAAATAGCAGTAGTAATTCCTATAATACCAAATTTCGATACAAAAATTTATCTAATCAGCGCATGTTTGAAACTACAGAATCTTTCGATCTTTTAGATTCAAACTTGTGTCACTTTGTCTCATCTTGGAAAATGATGCCATGGCAATACTTCTGATAATATGCAGAAGTCAGCTAGGAACTCCAAAATTCACTTTGACATGTCCGCTCTCGACTGTCCCTAATATTGATTAGTGAATAATGGACTGTTGAGTTTCATGCTCCAACCAATGAAACCAGAAGTTTAAGCTGACAGGGAAAGGCGAGCAATATACTCATAATTCAACATGGAGGACGCATCACCAAGTATACTGCATTTTGTTTGTTAGAAATACGGCTCAATAGTTCTTGAAATATATCTCAAAGTCATATGAGCCACATTTTATGCATTCATCTTTGCAGATATCTCTGCTACCAATACTTGGATATTCTTTACTGTCCGTACTTTGATGGAACAAATCCTTTGATTGATAGATTGATTGATTCTGCAGGTCCGGACGTCAATCTAACCGCTTTGAAATTAGATGGAGCACCGGATCTTCAGCGTGCTCTCTCTCTTCTGTCAGCTAGTTCTTCTGGATTACCTGATCCTGTACAGCAAGGATCTTGCCTCCTCCAGTTCACCGGTGCCAGCCAAAACAGCAGGGGCCTGCCTACATCACATGGAGGGAACTCTGCGTCGGCATCCTTTGCGGAAGGACAGCCTATGGCACCGTCGCCTCAGCTCCTCCGTTTCACCTTGGATGGCAACAGCAATGGCTACGAGCCCACTTTCTTCGGTTTAAACCGGATGAACTGATGTGTCAAACGTAGGAGCCATTGACGAGTTGGATCGGCAGCAAGAGTTTAAGCAAGAACTGCTTCTGTCAGCCTACTAGAGTGTTAATGTTACCTATATATATTCATTGATCACCTTGTTGTTTTCCATTTTACAACCCTGCTGTCAATTGTCGGTTTGTTTTGAAACCGTTATCGGTGCATCTGGACATGATCTGTTTCATGACGTGTTGACCTATACTACCTCCGTTCCAATGAATAAGGCTTATATTATTTTGGAAAAGTCAACACATGTAAAGTTTGACCAAGTTTTTATGAAAAAATATTAAAATGTAAAATATAAAATCAATGTCATTAGAAACATCACGACCTATATTTTCATATGATATCTATATAATATTATATTTGTTGATAGATTTTTCTAAAAATTTGGTCAAACTTTACTTAACTTGACTTTTTCAAAAAAATATAGGCCTTATTCATTGGAATGGAGGGAGGGAGTATATATTTTCTTCTTCCCCCTTGATCAGTCATTGCACTTGTAATTTCCACTGCTATTGCAGCAAAGAGCCATGATGATGAATTGATATTTTCATGCATATAGCACAAATTTGTCATCTCGTCCGGGGAGAAAAGAACCTAGTTTGACTTATCCTGATTTTTTTTTCTAGAACGTGCGCACACATACATACTAATGATCTTATCTCGTGAGAGCAAACAAATCAGACTGCTCAAGTTGTCCTCATATACAAGATCATGAGGATGATGTGATTTCCAACTATACAGCTCAGCATGTTGTGATTTCCAACTAGAACAGCCAGCCCAGTTGCTGATATGTTACCATTTCTCGAAAAGCATCATACACTCCGGAACATAAGTTTGGATCACCTGATGGCGATTGATGCAACTGGACAAGTCACCAACCTACTAGGAATCATACGAAGAAATATAGGGGTACAAGCAAATGGCACCACAATCCCAATTAAGAATTAACAACACCAGCCAAACACACGGATTAATAATGAGAACGGCTTGCAAACGCGAAGCACAAACTTGCGTCAGTAGAAGAGCAAACGGAAGTTATATTAACATATGAAAGCTTCACTGGATCTTGTTAGCATACACGGCAGCATCTATATTTTCGGAAAAGATTACTTCACTTGAGGTGTGCAACTTACATAACACAGAATGCACACTGATAAAGCCTAGCTAGTAGGATACCCCACGCGCCAATGAATAGATTGAGATAACTTCTTTCATGATTCTTCGCTGCTTTTGTTCTCTAATCCCAGGTGTGATCACCTAGCCTGCTTTAATCTCAGTCGGTGGTCATTGGTTCAGCGACGCAGCAGCGGAAGCGCCCTTTACGGACATGGTTCATCACCTCTGTCTCGGCATTCTCGAGCATGGATACGATCTCGGTAAACGGCGGGCGAACCTCAGGGTTCGCGTCCCAACAACGCATCATGATGTGGCTTAGGCAAGGTAGGCAATCCTGTGGGATTACCGGACGAGCACCCTTGTTTACAACAGCAAAAGCCGCCTGAACTGCTGTCATGTTGGTGAAAGGAAGCATGCCGGTTATAAGCTCCCACAGGACAATCCCAAAGCTGTAGACATCAACTTTATGATCATAAGGCCGGTGCTGGATCATTTCCCTGCACACAAATAGACCAACCACAAACTCATCAATTATGTGCACAACATGATGCTCAAATTTAGTTGAGAAAGCACAATTATAGAAACAGCTTATTATTCTCTGAAAATACAATAAATAAAGGAAACGTCATCGATTAGTTATCTCACTGGTACAGTATCGAGTACCCACAGAATCCTACTCGCCAACTCAGCACTATTTCAATTTGTATTATGCAAGACATAATATGTATGGACAAATGACTAGAACCATGGACAATAGAAATGCTTCAATAATAACTATAATGTTAGTGTAACATTTAATCTTTTCAGGGATGCGGCTGTTAGTCAGATGACAAACTATTTTGCAAAGATCACACCATTTACAGTTGATTTCTATGAAAACCTGGTGCACACAATTGGAGCATCCAAGTATGTTGTGAAAAATAAAAACTCGGCATAGTCCGAGTTTGTAAATGCCGTTATGCGGTAAGAGATTATTGGCAAATAGTTGAATGCTATACAATTAATGTTTTGAATACATAATTTGACATGTGAACATAAATTAAATGTCAAATACAACGTATATGAAGATAAAATATCTACATAAGAAAACAGAGAGGCAAGGAACTTACGGTGCCATCCAGCGGTAGGTTCCTGTCTCTGGTGTCATCCCCTCTGTTTTCACTTCGATACGAGCAACCCCAAAGTCAGCAATCTTAATGGATCTGTCTGCTGCAATTAGAAGATTATCTGACTTTAGATCCCTGTGTATAAACCCCAAGGCATGCACATAGGCCATTCCCCGAGCTACATCCAGCGCTTGTTGGACAGCCAGCCTCAAAGGTACCAGCTTGTTCTGCCTTCTCGCTAGGAACTGACGGACCGAGCCACCTTTTGCGTACTCAGTAACAATGCACCACACAATTGACTTCCTGCAAGCCCCTATAAACCTTACGATATTTGGGTGCCTCAGCGTAGACAACATCATAACCTCTTGCACAAACTGCTGTTCCAACGATTGTGCTCTCTCCGTGTCATTGTCAGGCTTCTCAAGCAGCTTAATGGCAACATCTTCTCCCATGTATGTTCCTCGATACAGCTTCCCAAAGGCGCCTTGTGCAAAAGGAACCCCGATATCCAACCTTCCCAGATCAATGGCCCACTGCTGGTACTTACTAAGTATCTCCGTCGGATGATTCGAGTCCATCAAGACCCTAGCCAGTGCATCTTCGTTCAGCGTGTGCGCCGCCACACGGTTGGGGCGGAAGACGCTGCTGCCGACGGAGTAGCTCGCGGTGGGCGCGTCACGGAGGCCCGGGTGCTTAAGTATGACTGTGCGGGACTCGTTCGAGCCCACGCTGCTGCCGCCCACTGACATCATGGTAACGGAACCGCCGGCACAATTGGACAGGTTGTAGTTGTCGGCGCTGTCCACGGACATGTGGGAGCCTGCCCCGATCTTATCATAGTAGGGCATGTCGTAGAAGCCATTGAAGTCGTTTCCTTGCATCTCCTTGCCCCCAGCGCCACCGATCATACCATGAAACCTGGCCCCCTCAGCCATGTCAAAAAGATACAGTGCGACAATCTGCGCTGCTGCAGATTAATTGCATGCACATCCTCCTCACGCGGCCGGGAAGTGTCCTCTTCCGCGCACCCGCCCTAAGATCAGAGAAACCTGAACATTTGAAATGAGCTACTATCAAACACACACACCACACATAATTCTAGACTGAACATACAGAAGTTACTTCTTTCTAAAACCAACAAGGACCCATTTTTTCTATAACCGATAGTACAGCTCTCCACCTAAAGTCGAGAAATTTAATCAACTGAAACTACAGCTACACCATCCCTAGATTGGAGGATTTCCCCGTACGAACACACAAGCCTCTCCAAACTCCAAACCCTCCCCTAGGCCCTAGCTACTCGATCGCCCCTCTCTCCAAAATTCCGCCGCCAGGCGCAACAACCCGGCAAACCGTGACGCGAAAAATCGGACATCAACCTCCTAATCGCGCAGGGAAACCAACAACATATCGATCAGAAACCGTGCAGACCTTCTTCCCCGGACGCTGCGCGCGATGCGGGGCCGAATTGGGCGTGAGCCGTGAGGCGAGACGATCGAGACTCACCTTGGGTGACGCACGCGGTGGACGCACCGCGAGGCGGGATCGCACGGTGGCGCGCCGGAGGTGGGAGGGCAGATGGGGGGAGAAGGGAAGGATTCCGAATTGGCGTGTGGGGTTGGCTGCTCGGTGCTGTTTCGCTTTTCTCCGGAGACCAGCAGAGCAGAGACGACGACTCGAGCGAGAGTGGGAAAGGGAAGGGACAGAGGAAGTCGTTACTGTGGTTCAGGACCCCGTTTTACCCCCGGTACTTTCCGGGTTTCTCCGTTCGGTCCTTTCCCCACCTCCCCTTTGGTTCTTCGGTCAGTAAAAATAATTTACTAGTTCCATACTGCACTAATACAGAATATAACAAAAACTAGAGCAAGAATGATGATTAAAACTAGCTAAGCATAACAAAAAGAAACTACTGCAAAATTTCTTTATTAGCCCATCCCACATCTTTTTGCTCACCACCCCAACTTAACGCTCCATCAATGAAATCGGCACAGTTGTTATTAATCTCACCTCCCCTCCCTCGCGCATATGTCCATTGGGCACGATACTCGTGAGAATCACAATAAACAATCATCCATGATTTTCTCAATCTCCCATGTCTCCCTCCCAATAAAGATATCGTCTGTGCCGCGTTGAGAGTCTAGTGCTCTCCCTTTCCCTTTGTCCTCTACATTCTCTAACTCTAGAAGTCAAAACCTCTTATCCACCTTTATTCTCTCCCCAGTCATTGTGGTGCTTCTTTATCAGTCGTAACGGTTAGTGTTGAGAAGTAAGGGGAACAAGGTGGTAACAAGGACTAAGGACGAATTTGACATCACCAAGCCGATAATGCTACGCTTATGCATCTCGATGTTGACGGTCAATCCAGTGAGCAGTCTAACAATACGAGCGGGTTGATACATCCCACCAAAGGGGTTGTCAACAATACGCCAAACTGAAGAAGCATATTGTAGCAGACTAGCAATACATCAACAACGGCACGGTACCGGTTCGGGTCTCCTCTTCGTGGCTTCTACTTAAGTCAGATCAATTAAAAAACAACCGCACCTTTTTTTTGGGCGCCAGAGGAAGTAATGTATTGAGTTTTATCACACTCTTTCTTACTCAAGCAATTGTTTCATTTACATGAATCCAATCACATTTATTTCTGGAATCGACATCCTGCATGGAATGCGTTCGGATAAATGATATGCAAGTTTTTGTGTCCGTACAAAATAGGAGTTTCCCCGTGCCATTTCATTGAAATGAAAGTGGCTGCACAAGGTGCCCACGGTCATTATATGAGAGTTGTATATTGTCATGTTCGTGAAGTGAATCATTCACTTATTATGAATAAAGTTCATGCACTATGTGTAGTCGGCCGCTGGTTGATGTCTGTGTCAGTTTATACATCGGCTACTTAATAATGGATGCAACTCTCGCTTATAAATAGTGGCTATTCGTGAAGTAAAAAACATGAAAGATTAATAGTAGACACTTGTGTCGATGTATGGTCTAAGACATAATCGTCGGAATGAGATGCATTGGGAGTTCGAGTTGAAGTGATAGGTTATCCAAAACCCCATGTTCTCCATGATCCGGGACTTTCATGAAGAAAAGCACTTTGTTGTTGTTTGTAGATCCATTGTGTTAACACTGACACGACAGATCCACAGGCAACACCTGATTGTGTGCTGCACGCTAGGAAGGAAAGTTCCAGTGACCCAGCCAAGGAACATGCCCACTAATGAGTTGTACAACATGGGGTTGATCGCATCTATAAGTTGGACAACACGGGGTTGATTGCATCTATAATTTCAACGTCGAACGAGGATTTAGTTGGCGAATAGGTGCATTGCTCCGGCGTTATTCTGAATCTTTAGGTATTTCTGTAACTTCAAAGCTATTATCTGTAATCCATAACTGATGATTTCTCGATTGCTTGATTACAAATTCTCGTTTACACCTTAGGTCGGGTTAGATCGGGAGTGCATTCTTAACAATCTTTATTCAGAGCCACCTAAAAACAAATCCACACCTTGTTCGTGCTGGAGATTGATCTTGTATGATGGCATCTCGACTACCACTATAATAAAATGTTGATTTCGACAGTTTGGTTGTAACGTATATCCATTCAATGATATTTTGAGAGTTCAAGATAGGAAGTGACGAGTTTGTGTTTTTTTTGGTATGGGTCCATACGAGACCTGACCGGCCCCAAAATGGATGGCGAACTGATTCTAACTGTCACCGATCTCCAAGACTTTGTCACAGACTACCTAGCTAGCCGGTTTAACATCAAGATCGCAGATGCAAACTGTCATAGGAACTGAACTTCGAGCCAGCCGATACATACAAAGCCATCATTTTGTGTCAGTGTTAAGACCCATGCATGTCTGATAACTCATTTTTAGATCGACACTGCTAGCCGTCCGACACTTTTTTATCCGATTCTCATCCGACGTGAAAATCAGTCCATCGGTCATTAAACTGTTGTTGTATCTCACGGTTCAGATGAATCGTCGGACAAGAATCGGACACGGTCCGTCGTACGCACAGCAAAATCGTTTTTAGATCTACACCCATGCACTTTGCACATGAGTCCAAAGCCTATTTACAAATGGATACACATATCAGTCAAGAAAGCTACTAATACACGTGTAATGGAACTATCGTTGGCGGATCCTCATGTTAGATTCTAGAGGCGGTGTGAACCGCCTGTCAAGTATAGAACCAAAAAATTGCACAAGTGTTTTTCCTGTGTTTACTCGCCGTTTATGGCGCAACCATGCAGATCTGTTAAGATGGAGGATGCTAGAGTTCACGACCATGTAAATAATCCAAATATTACGATTATAATCGTGACTAAGATAATTATAGCTCACATATTGTAGGCCAATTTCTTCTCGAGTACATAAGTCTTGATCTTTTCCATTTTCAACCGAGAGGCATCCGCCTTAATCTTATGATCATGAAAAATATTGTGGTGATATGCAGCTGCATCTTCTCTTATTCAGTTATGTTCTTCTCTTTTTCTATCCTCTTCTTAATTATCTTCTTCTATCTTCTCCTTCTTATCTTTTTCAATGTTTTCTCCATCTTTCATGTTGGTTCTTGACTAGCACGGATATCTTTTTCGATCTTCCTCTTTTCATTGGTTTTGAAGTTTAAATATCCAAAATAAGCATTAAGAAAAACAACCACATCTTCTTTTTGGGCGCCGGAGAAATTTATGTATTGAGTCTTATCGTACTCTTTCTTAGTCAAGCAATTGCATTTACATGAATCCAATCACATTTATTTCTGGAATGGACATTGATGACTGAGTCGAAAATCTTCTTCTCAGCAGTTGGGAAACCCCAAGAGGAAGGTGTGAAGCAGTGTAGCAGCAAATTTCCCTCAGTTACGAAACCAAGGTTATCATTCCAATAAGAGATCCAGTAAGAGATGAAGATTCTTCTGAAGGTTGCTGCGGTTGACCTTGGCAGGACGCACTACCGGTGTCAACCACGAACGTGGAACCTACACACAACACAATCAAACTATTTTGCCCCAACTTGACAGTGAGGTTGTCAATCTCACTGGCTTGCTGTAACAAAGGATTAAACGTATGGTGTGGAAAATGATATTGTTTGCAGAGAGTGAAAGAACAGGATTGCAGTAGATTGTATTATCAATTTAAAGAAAAAGGACAGGGGTACACAGTTCACAAGTGGTGTCTCTGCATAAATAATAATAGCATACATGAGGGTAAACAAATTACAGCTGGGTAATTAACAAAATAAAGAACTGCATAATAATGCATATACTAGTCATGGTGTCTAGTGTGAGATTCATTTGGGCATTACAACATGATACATAGACCGTTATCCAACTGCATTTATGACTAATAATCCACCTTCTGGATAGCATCCACACACCTTTCAGTATTAAGTTGCAAGTGCATTAAGCAAAGTGTGTAATGTAAGTAGCTGATGCCCACAAGTGTAGGGGATCGTTGAAATCTTCGTTAGGAAGTATTACCCAAATTTATAGTTCGACTCAAGGGGAACACAAGAATACCAATAAGACTTTATCAATTGAGACGTCACTCTCAACCACACCCGTATATCAATGAACTTGCAACAACAAAAGTGATAGCAGTGATATGGTTCAAGTAAGCAAAATATAACAGCAGTAGTAACAAAAGGGTTTCCCAGTTTTCACCGATAAAAGTGAAGGTGTAACTCAGAGATTTAAAACGTAGGCATGAGGTGACAGCGGGGTGTTGCATGAATAAGATTGATCATATAATAAGATATAAATAGCAATGGGACTTATCTCTAACTTTGATATATGTAGGTATGTGTTCCATAAATAGGTGTGCGTACTAGCCAAGAGAATTTGCACAACATCTATTGTCCTACCTGCCCATTTCACCGGGGCCAACTTGGAACTACAGGTAATTAAGTTCTACCCTTTCGAGTAGACCGGAACAATGCATTAACACTTCATGAACACATAGAATCCTCAAACTAGAACATATCCCCCTGGTTTTCCCTATATGTCACTTTTAGGGTTCGCAGGTTCAACATAATAGCAGGCAATACACTTTGCAGATAAATACCAAACTCAATTATATGATGGGGCAAAATAAGTTCAGTACTGAAATCATGCCACTCGGGCCCTAGTAGCAAGCATTAAACATAGCATAAGTGCATCAACACAATACAAAAGTATCCTCAAGGTAACCCCTAAGATCTCGAACAACGGGTATCATTACATGATCAATCTCATCCAATCCCCATCCACCTCATATGCCTACAGCGGTATACTCACACATGGTGATGGTGGAGGAGCTCATGGTCGATGGAGATGAAGGGGGTGAAGATGGCGGTGAAGACGGCCTCCGAATCCCTCCTCCGGGGGAGAAATCTAGGATCAATCTGTCTCCGAAAACGAAGATCGTGGTGGTGGCGGCGCTCTGTTTCGCGAATAGACCTCCCCTTCTAGGTCAGGCTGTTTTTCGTATATATGGAGGGGTACGCCAAAGATGAGGCTGAGGGGGTGCTTGAGGCACCAGATAGGTGGGCCCACGCGGCCAAGGAATCTGGCCGCATGCCCCCCCCCCTTTGGGCCTCGGGCACTCCCTTGTGTCCATCTTCTTCTCGATGTCCCTCTTTTTCCATAAAACTTCGCGTGGTATTTTTCCCCGATTTAATTTCCTGCAAAAACAGACAGAAACAAGACTTTGCTAAAAACAACATCAGATTCAGCAGTTTTAATCAAGTATGGGGAGATTCCGGGACAAATAATGAAGCAAAGTGATTGGAAAAGTAGATGCATTTTAGGTGCATCAACTCCCCCAAGCTTAGCTTATTGCTTGTCCTTAAGCAATTCAGTTAACAACTGAGTGATAAGAGAAACTTTTACGAACACATTTGCTTCATATGATGTATATATTCTCACTATGTGGACAGTGTTTAGGCTATTCATAACAAGATATATGCAAATGGTGTCACTTAATGGTCATGTAAACTATGAAGAAGTGCCAATCATAATGATAAATAACATGAAACATATCAATTCTCAAGATTGCAAAGCTCATAAGAAGTATGATAGAGTGGTATCTCGCTTGCCCGAATTTGTACAGCAAAACATAAATGCCCAGGCACCTCTGAAGTTCAAGAGAAGACTAGAAATAGAGATATCAAAGATAAAAGCATCAAAGTTATACCTCAGCTAACAATATTCTGGGACAAGCACATTACACTAAGAATGACAATTATGCTCTCAAGAAGGTGCTCAAAGAAAGGATGGTGACTCAACCGTAAAGTAAAAGATAGACCCTTCATGAAGGGAAGCAGGGATTTAACATGTGCTAGAGCTTTTCATTGTTTTGAAAACAGAGGTAAAATTGTTTTTGAGTGGTGATTACTTTGTCAACGAATGGTAATAGAGTTCCTGTTATCTTCCATACTAAACAAGTCGAGAGCGGTTCCGAATATTATTAAAAACAGGCATTTATAATATGCATCTTCACATTTATAATTCGACACTCCTGCCAACCTTTGCTTTCACAAACCATGGCTAACCGAATCCTCGGGTGCCCACCAACAATCACATATCATGGAGGAGTGTCTCTTTTTATTTTCTCAAAACTTTTGATATTATAGTGGTCTAACCAGCCCTTTGCAATATTAGTGACGAGCAGATGAAGCATGCAAGTCCAAGATTACTTAATTAGTATGGAAGATAACAAGCCCAACCATTATTTCCTCATGAGCTAAAATAGTGTCACAAAACGAGAAGTATTTTGCAAGTTTTAAAGGTAGCACATGCAAATTTACTTGAATGGTTTGAAATGCCATACATAGGTATTTATGGTGGACTCTTTGGAATAACTTGGTTTTCAAGGATTTGGAAGCACAAGCATTAACTGCGTAGTACAAGTGGAGGCTAGCAATAGGGTAGGGAGCGACAATTCAAGAGAACCATAACCGTCATAATCATGCTTGTGACAAAATAAAATTAACGGAGGCATAAAAATGATACTAGAACTCTGAGGCAAAATAAATCATCAAGGCTTAGTTGACTCTTTGTTTTCAGTCATATACATGTGTGAGCATGTGCCAAGTCAATTCAAATGAATTTATTCAGAGGAGGATACCACAATGCCATACTTCTCTTATGAGCAGAACAATACAAACAAATATCCATAAAACATGTCATCTACCATTAATACATTGGGACTGATCATAAGAGAACATGACCCACTAAGCATCCATCATTCAACATATATCTTATGCGAACCAACTAAGCATTCTCACATGAATGGGTATATGTACAAAAATTAAAAACAAAGGAGTTCATACCAGACTCTTACCCTACTCGAATTGCCATAATCATCATCATTGCATTTTCTCATCTCCCCACTTGAACTGCACAATTTAAAACATCAAATCTGCCAGAAATCTGCCAGAAAATGTTACTGCATACAGTACTGTTTTTACCCTACCTAAACACCTCAGAATGATCTCATATTTTATGGGTGCGTAGGTTACGAAAAGTTGCAATAGCATTTCAAATTTCAGCTCAATCGGAGTTACAGAAAAAAATGAAAAATGAAACAGTGAGCAGATTTCAGCAATTTCAGCACAACTGTTTTGGCGTTTGATTCAAGAAAACGAAAATATTTTTGTTCTTTTTGATTTTTAGATGCATAATGCAAGTGACCAGAACTAAACAAGCTAAAGAAACAAATAAAATCTTTTTGTGTTTTTAAGATTTATAGAACAATAAACTAAAACATAACGAGATAAAGGTGATATAAAACAACGAATGAAAGGGAGAGAGGTACTCCCCCAAGCTTGAGTTCAAGCTAGTATCCCGATGGGTAGTATCCACCGCTTCCACCTCCGCCATAGTAAGGTGGTGCACCACTTGATGACCCTCCTCCATAGTAAGAGGGGTCACCACCTTGGTACCCTCCATACTCCGATCCTTGGAGACCCCATGCATAGTTTTGCATCTCCGGGTTTTGGGGCTCCTCTTGTGGTGGTGCTTCTTCCACAATCCATCTTCCAGTGGTCCTGTCAAAAAGGTCAGCACGAGGGAGCCTAATGGACACATTTTGTCCATTGCGACTCTTATAGATATAGTGGCCAGAATCTTTGTGCCACTCACTCATTTCCATGCGACAGGTTACACCAAAATCAAGTAAATAGGCCTCCGTGATAAGCCTACCCATGTTGTTGTCAAACCCTCTTTCTTCCTTAATGTGCTCATATACCAAAGTAGCGATGGCACCACCATAAATAGGAGTTTCATCATTAAGGTTTCTCCTTACAGCTATATGTAAAGTTCTAGCAAGAACTACTCCCAAATTAAATTGACAAGGTGTTCCCTCTTTTGCACATTTTAACAAATATACTATGGGTCCTGTGCAAGCAGAAGTGTTATCCCTAGCTAGAAAACCTCTAGCAAGAAACAAAGCAAAGTATCTTAGGGCTGGATGTTGTATGCTAGTAAATTTGCCCCTGTTAAGCCTACCAGGAGTTCTAACAGCAATGCTCTTCCAAAAAGAGACAAGGTCCTGATTTGAATCAGCACCTATCTCAAGCCAACTACCCCTGTTTTCCACACGAATAGCCCTGCAAAACTCCTCCAATGACATAACAAGACGCTGCCCCCTCATAGTGAACTTTATGGTAAAGGTAGGAGTGGGTGCATTACTTCTCTTACTGTATCGGTGAGCTTCGGGGCCCTCGAAGCGGAAGGTGGATATGAACTCTCTTGCAAGCCCCTCGTATGTTCCCCGTGGATGACGGGAAAACTCCAGCAAGCCCGTGGTAGCGAGAAAGGCGTGGAAGTCCTCTCCTATCCCCCACTGGTCAAGAACATGTGGGTCTTGCCATCTTGTTGCATGAATCTTGAGCCTCTCCCCCATGAACACCGCCTCATTTTCCCATAGGTGATTGTCATCATGATTATTGGTGGCTCTAGATGGCCTCCTCCTTGTCTTGACATCATCCCCATGAGTCCCTTACCCTTGTTCATGATGAAAGCTTGTTGTCCAAAAATACAATTTGTCAAAAATCAAGATGTAACACTCTAAAACAACATTGAGCCATCCATAACAAGTCTCCACATCAATATCATGCATCCATATCAACTAGAAAACTCTAACTCATGGGTTTCTCAAGCATTTTAGGTGACACCTAGTGCAGCAAAATACTTCATATATAAAGCATAAGAACAAAAAGTAATTGGATAGGGGGAGGAGTCACATACCAAGGATCAATTCCACCAAACAGATTCGAAAAATCTGCTCAAACTTGGGAGATCGACGATTACAGGAAGCAGGAGCTCGGGAAAATTTGGGAAAAATACCTGGAGGTGGTTTTCTGTCGAGGGAAAGGAGATGGACACTGGATGCTCACCTAACTCCACCCGTGGGCCAAGGTGGTGGGTCCCACGCGGCCAAGGAATCTGGCCACGTGGGGCACCTCCTTTTGGCCCCTGGTGGCCTTTTGCTCTTCCCCTTTTGGCTGCTGGTCCCTCTGGTAAAATAACTGATACCCATATTTTTTCTGGAATTTTTCAAGAACATTTTCTGAAAATAATTTTTCAAAGTTCATATTCTGGAATTTCTGGGCCTCTGGAATAATTATGTTTATGCAAATATTCTAATGATCTATGATAAATAAAATTAAAATGCAATGCAAATTTTTATGGGAACCAAGTTTGCATCATTTCCACATTAGTAATGAGGTTGATCAAGTCTCATTAATAATATGTAAAGGATATAAATCATGATTCATTATATTTATATGGAAAGTAAAACTCAAGATACCTCATATTTGATTGGAATGGTTCCAATCATCAAGATAGCATACTTTGGTGGTGGAGGTGGTAATGCACACTCAAAGCTTCCAAACATAATGGTATTTCTCTTAATAGAATTCACACTCTTGTTTAGCATAGCAACAGAATTCTTCTTAGGAAAATGAATGGTATGTTCATTGCCCTGGACATTAAATGTCACTTTGCTCTCAGTGCAATTTATAACAGCTCCTGTAGTATTCAAAAAGGGTCTTCCAAGAATAATAGATAGGTTATCATCTTTAGGCTTTTCTAATATAAGAAAGTCTGTAGGGATTAATACATTAGCAATAGAAATAGGAACATCCTCACATATGCCTATTTGCAATGAGACTTCAGTTGGAACCAATTTGTTTAGGTTAAGTTTGTTATATAAAGAAAATGGCATAACACTAACACTAGCTCCTAAATCACACAATGCATATCTTACATAAGTTTCTTTAATACGACAAGGAATAGTAGGAATACCAGGGTCTCCACGTTTTTCAGGCAATTTACCATCAAAAGAGTAATTAGCAAGCATAGCAGTAATTGCATCATCATGTACCTTTCTCTTATTAGTAACAATATCTTTCATGTATTTTGAATATGGAGGAATTTTAATAGCATCAATAAGAGGAATTTGTAAACACAAAGTCTTAAGTATCTCGAAAAACTTATCAAACCTAGCATCATCCAGGGACTTCATTACCTCTTGGGGATATGGTATGGGTCTTTGCACCCATGGATCCCTCTCTTTACCTTTTTGCTTCTTCTTCTTATTCTTCTCAATAGATGGTTGAGTGTCTTCTTTCTCAGTAGTTTCAGGTTCTTCATTATTTTCCCTTTCTTGTTGTTCTTCATCTGGTGGAGGTGATTCCTCCTCTTCAATATTACCATCTTTGGTTTCAGCATCAGAAATAGAAATATCCTTATCTTGTTCTTGAGAATCTCCATCATCTTGATTTTCATTGGGAGATTTTCCTGCAGAAGATTTCTTCTTAAGAGTCTCTTGCTCTTTTCTTTTAGGTTGATCATCAGGATAATCAGGATCCTGAGTACTTGCACCTCCTCTAGTATTGACTCCACAAACCTGTTTCTTCTTCATAAGATTTTCATAAAGTTGATTTTGAAGAGAAACCATTTGTTCAACTTGATTATTCATCATCTCACAGTGCTTAACAATTCTTTTAACCTCTCCTACACTAGTATTTATATTTTCACGAAGAAATTTAATTTTATGAGAGTTCTCCATAATACTCATTCTAATAGCATGCTCTTCAGGATTATGACGATAAGCAAAATCATTAACATATGACACATCAATGGGTGGTGTTACCTTCTCATTACCTTCCATGGAGTTAATGACATTGACTTGTATTGGAAAGCATGGTTGATCAATAGGAAGTTTAATACCCTTTTCAGATAATTCCTTAAGATGAGAAGTTTTAATTCCCTTCTCTTCAATATCCTTATTAGCTTCCTTCATTGTCTCTTCAGATAATTTTAAAATGCCTCCTTTCTTTTCAGGAAACATTTCATTAAACCCTTCAATATTCCAATCTTGGTGGTTTCTAGTAACATCTTCCAATAGTTTTGTGGCTTCATCAACAGTTCTTTCCCTGAAAACATTACCTGCCATACTCTCAAGGTAGCTTCTAGTGGTATCGGTTAGTCCATTATAAAATATATCAAGTACTTCATTCTTCTTAAGGCCATGAGGAGGACATTTCCTAACCATCTTAGTGAACCTCTGATGCACACGATGGTGTTGTTGGGAAACCCCAAGAGGAAGGTATGAAGTAGTGCAGCAGCAAATTTCCCTCAGTTGTGAAACCAAGATTATCGAACCAGTAGGAGATGAAGACTCTTCTGAAGGTGTCAAAGGCGCCAGAAAAGGTCTTGTCGTGTAGCTGACTAGAGACCTGCACACAACACAACCAAGATACTTTGCCCCAACTCAACAGTGAGGTTGTCAATCTCACTGGCTTGCTGTAACAAAGGATTAGACATATAGTGTGGAAAATGATGTTTGTTTGCAGAAAATGAAAGTACCAGTTTGCAGTAGGTTGTATTATCAATGTAAAGAAAAAGGACCGGGGTACACAGTTCACTAGTGGTGTCTCTCCATAAATAAATAATAGCATACATGCAGGTAAACAAATTACAGCTGGGCAATTGACAGAATAAAGAACTGCAAAATGATGCATATACTATAGTCATGGTGTCTAGTATGAGATTCATTTGGGCATTACAACATGATACATAGACCGTCATCCAACTGCGTCTATGACTAATAATCCACCTTCCGGATAGCATCCGCACACCTTTCAGTATTAAGTTGCAAGCAACAGATTATTGCATTAGGCAAAGTGTGTAATGTAAGTAGCACAATTATCCTTAGACAAAGCACTACTGTTTTATCCCTAGTAGCAACAGTACATTCAAAATCTTAGAGGTTGCTGTCACTCCCCCAGATTAAATGAAGACATGAACCCACTATCGAGCATAAATACCCCCTCTTGGAGTCACAAGCATCTACTTGGCCAGAGCATCTACTAGCAACGGAGAGCATGCAAGATCATTGATACGTCTCAAACGTATCTATAATTTCTTATGTTCCACGCTTATATTATACCCATTGCTACATGTTTTATATACACTTTATATGGTTTTTATGCATTTTCTGGGACTAACCTATTAACAAGATGCCACAGTGCCAGTTCCCTGTTTTCTGCTGTTTTTGGTTTCAGAAAAGCTGTTAAGGAAATATTCTCGGAATTGCACGAAACAAAAGCCAATATCCCTATTTTCCCCGGAAGCATCCAGAACACCGAAGAGGATACGGAGGAGGGCCACGAGGCGGCCTCACCTGGTGGAGGCGCGGCTCCTCCTCTCGCCGCGCCACCACGTGGTGTGGGCCCCTCGGGGCCCCACCTCCTTCGCCCTTTCGCCTATAAAGACCCCCCCAACCCCGACGGGAAAACCCTAAGCACCCGAACACTTTTCCACGATACGTTCCAGAGCCGCCGCCGCCGTCAACCCTAGTTCGCGAGGGTTCAGAAGCTCTTCCCGGCACCCTGCCGGAGAGGGGAATCATCACCGGAGGGCTCTACATCACCATCCCGCCTCCGGACTGATGCGTGAGTAGTTCATCCTTGGACTACAGGTCCATAACAGTAGCTAGATGGTTCTCTTCTCCTATTGTGCCATCATGTTTAGATCTTGTGAGCTGCCTATTGATACGTCTCAAACGTATCTATAATTTCTTATGTTCCATGCTTATATTATGCCAATTGCTACATGTTTTATATACACTTTTATATCATTTTATGCATTTTCTGGGACTAACCTATTAACAAGATGCCACAGTGCCAGTTGCCTGTTTTCTGCTGTTTTTGGTTTCAGAAAAGTTGTTAAGGAAATATTCTCGGAATTGAACAAACGAAACGTCAAAGTGCTTATTTTCCCTGGGAGGTTCCAGAACACCGAAGAGGACACGGAGGAGGACCCCGAGGGGCCCACACCCCCTCCCGGCGCGGGTGCCCCCCTGGCCGCGCGAGCACGGGGTGTGGGGCCCTCGAGGCCCCGCCGCCTTCGCCCTTTCGCCTACATATACCCCTCGACAAAATAACCCTACCTACGGAGTCGTTTTCCAGAGAAGAGTTCCGCTGCGCCGCCGCCACCAAAAACCCTAATTCGGGGGGACAGAAGTCTCTGTTTCGGCACCCTGCCGGGACGGGGAATTGCCCCCGGAGCCATCTCCATCGACTCCACTGCCATCTCCATCGCTGTTGCTGACTCCTATGATGAGGAGTGAGTAGTTCTCCCCCGAGGCTGCGGGCTCTACCGGTAGCTATGTGGTTTATCTCTCTCTCCCATGGTGTGATCTTTATGTCATCATGAGCTTTGTAATCTAGTTGAATATGTGATGCTACTCTTTATCTACTATGCACTCTAGAGGTTACTTTAATATGAACTCCGGGGTTATTCACGGTTGTAACGGTGACAGTGTGTGCACCGTGTGTGATTCCTTTATGACATTGTTGGTGTTAGTTTACTCTGACTTTGAGGGTGCTCTTGTAGCCCTACACAATGAATGGTGTTTGTCATCCAACGAGAGAGTGTTTGAGAGTAGTATTTATTATTCAGCTTTGATGTCATTGTTGAGAATGTCCACTAGTGAAAGTATGATCCCTAGGCCTTGTTTCTAAGCATTGAAACACCGTTTCCAACAAGTTCTGCTACATGTTTGCTTGCTGCCATTTTTATTTCAGATTGCAATTACTACTTATAATCATCCATATTACTTGTATTTCACTATCTCTTCGCATAACTAGTGCACCTATACATCTGACAAGTGTATTGGGTGTGTTGGGGACACAAGAGACTTCTTGTATCTTAATTGCAGGGTTGCTTGAGAGGGATATCTTTGACCTCTACCTCCCTGAGTTCGATATACCTTGGGTGATTCACTTAAGGGAAACTTGCTGCTGTTCTACAAACCTCTGCTCTTGGAGGCCCAACACTGTCTACGAGAATAGAAGCGTGCGTAGACATCACCTATCATGATCAGGATCACCTTTATGTAATGCTACATGTTGTGTTTGCTGGGATCCGATGAATATTGAGTACTATGTTATTTGCTTCATAATATATTATGTGTGTGTTATTTATGATCTTGCATGCTCTCCGTTGCTAGTAGATGCTCTGGCCAAGTAGATGTTTGTGACTCCAAGAGGGGGTATTTATGCTCGATAGTGGGTTCATGTCTTCATTTAATCTGGGGGAGTGACAGCAACCTCTAAGATTCTGAATGTACTATTGCTACTAGGGATAAAACAATAGTTCTTTGTCTAAGGATAATTGTGCTACTTACATTACACACTTTACTTAATGCAATAATCTGTTGCTTGCAACTTAATACTGAAAGGTGTTGCGGATGCTATCCTGAAGGTGGATTATTAGTCATAGATGCAGTTGGATAATGGTCTATGTATCATGTTGTAATGCCCAAATGAATCTCACACTAGACACCATGACTTGTACATGCATCATTATGCAGTTCTTTATTCTGTCAATTGCCCAGCTGTAATTTGTTTACCCTCATGTATGCTATTATTATTTATGGAGAGACACCACTAGTGAACTGTGGACCCCGGTCCTTTTCTTTAAACTGATAATACAACCTACTGCAATCCTGTTACTTTCATTCTCTGCAAACAAACATCATTTTCCACACATACGTTTAATCCTTTGTTACAGCAAGCCAGTGAGATTGACAACCTCACTGTTAAGTTGGGGCAAAGTATCTTGGTTGTGTTGTGTGCAGGTTCCACACCAACTCAGTGCTAGCAAGAATTTCTGGCGCAATTGACACCTTCGGAAGAATTCTAGTTTCCTACTGGTTCGATAAACTTGGTTTCACAACTGAGGGAAAGCTTTCTGCTACTACATCATCACACCTTCCTCTCGGGGTTTCCCAACGTGCCTGTAGAGCATCAATCATAAATAACACACACATAATATATTATGAAGCAAATGACATAGTACTCAATATTCATCGGATCCCAGCAAACACAACATGTAGCATTACATAAAGATGATCTTGATCATGATAGGCAGCTCACAAGATCTAAACATGATGGCACAATAGGAGAAGACAACCATCTAGCTACTGCTATGGACCCGTAGTCCAAGGATGAACTACTCACGCATCAGTCCGGAGACGGGCATGGTGATGTAGAGCCCTCCGGTGATGATTCCCCTCTCCGGCAGGGTGCCGGAAAGAGCTTCTAAACCCTCCGGAACTAGGGTTGACGGCGGCGGCGGCTCCGTAATGTTTCGTGGAAAACTGTTCGGGCTCTAGGTCTTATTTCGTCGGGGGGTATTTGTAGGCGAAAGGGCGAAGGAGGTGGAGCCCCGAGGGGCCCACACCATGTGGTGGCGCGGCCAAGGGGGGAGTCGCGCCTCCACCAGGTGTGGCCACCTCATGGCCCCCCTCCGTCTCCTCTTAGGTGTTCTGTATGCTTCCGGGGAAAATAGGGGTATTGGCTTTTGTTTCGTGCAATTCCGAGAATATTTCCTTAACAACTTTTCTGAAACAAAAAACAACAGAAAACAGGGAACTGGCACTGTGGAATCTTGTTAATAGGTTAGTCCCAGAAAATGCGTAAAAACCATATAAAGTGTATAGAAAACATGTAGCAATGGGTATAATATAAGCATGGAACATAAGAAATTATAGATACGTTTGAGACGTATCAAGCATCCCCAAGCTTAGTTCTACTCGTCCCGAGTAGGTGAAACGATAACAAGAATAATTTCTGAAGTGACATGCTTTCACACAATCTTGATCATATAATAATGTAATGCATGTAAATTGAGATCAAATGAATAAGAGCTGTAGTTTATATTGATATCAAATGAGTAATGTATAAAAAAGTAGGAAGAACAAAGTAATACTTAAAATGAATCAGTACTAAAGAACAATCAACTGTGCATAGTAGATATTAAAGATGATTTAAGCTTCAAGAACAACAATATAATCATCTAATGTAGCAAACACTCATGGCAACTTTATGTTTGGATCAAGTCAAGCAATAACAATATGCACGTAGAAAATCATCTCTCTATTTGTTCACTTAAAAACAAGCAAGCGTTCAGCGTTGGTTCCTGGCAACAGGATGTTGTGGCTAAAAGAACATTAAGGGGGGTTTGGAAGGCCAACGGAAGAAAGTCTCACATAGCTGAAAGTGATCATTAGACAAGAGGAAGTCTTATAATTGAACCTATGCAAGGAGTAGTGATTGCCACACAACGGATGCACATAGAGCTATAAGTGTATGAAAGCTCTCCAATGTAACTAGTGGGGGTGCATCCAACTTGCTTGCTCATGAAGACCTAGAGCACTTTTGAGGAGGCTCATCATTGAAATATACAAGCCAAGTTCTATAATGTAAAGTTCCCCACATAGTTATGCAAGTAAAACATGAAAACTCTCTCATATGGAGTAAAGGTGCTGAACATGAGCACAAATGATGACTATGAATACTACAGGTGCTAAAACATGAGCACAAGTGTGGATAAAGAATAGTAATGTTGCCCCCTTTTTATTTTTATTTTTATTTTTTTCTCTTTTTCTTTTTTTCTATTTTTTCTGTTTCTCTTTTCGATGGCCTCCATGTCTCTTTTCACTTTTAGGGGCAAACATTCTAATATGACAACATACTTTTGGTACAGATAACTCATAATGAATAAAACATAATGTATGAAACGGTGCATCCGCCAGTGTAGCAGGATATGCAATGATCTAGCGTAACATGGGTGAAACTTCACATCAGCTGTATAGAATCATGCAAGGCAATATATAAATAATAAATGACAACAAGTCATGTAATGTAAGATGAAAGTTGCATGGCAATATATCTCGGAACAGCTATGGAAATGCTGTGGGTAGGTAGGTATGGTGGATGTTTTGAGTAAGATATTTGGCTTATGTGTAGGAGAACATGATGAAGATCTCCCACGAGTTTTGGATGTACCCGCGAAGTATGCACCAACTCTCAATATGGGAAATGGCAATGCAAAGTACCGAAGAGGCTAGCAAATATGGTGGTGGAAGTGCCATGAAAACCGCAACTTAGAACTCACGGGTAAAAAGATTCGAACTAGAAATATGATCCTACAAGGCATAATGAAAATTACTCCATGAGGGACTGTGGCAAATGAACAAGTCACTGTTGGGACCCCGACCGTAGCGCATAACACAAAGTCATTACGGTTGATTTTAACATTAGAAGTCATATATCATTATGCTATCAACTGGATATTTAAGTGTGGCACAGCTTCAAGTTTTCTAGACCAACCATTCATCATTTTACTTTACTAAACCATGAAGTTTACCATTAAGCATATTAATATATCAAAACAACATCAATGATTCAAATGAAACAATTTAATGATCTACAAGATTATGTATCCTTTCGTTATACCATCTACCACATTTAACATTTTCTGTTTCTAACCAAACACCAATCAAATTATTTAAACATAAACTCTCAAAGTATTTAACAATGAAACAAGAGAGTATAACCTAACTGCTGCGGCTTTCAGCTTTCGCCATAAACATAAAAGATAACTGCTGAGGCTTTCAGCTTTCGCCATAAACATAAAAGAATGCTAGGATCCAATTTATTCAGAAAATTAAAATAACAAAACAAAAATAAAAGCAAACTAATGCTTCAAGTAAAGCACATAAGATGTGAAGGAATTAAAAAATAGTTCCACTAGAGATGACCTGATAGTTTGTTGATGAAGAAGGGGATGCCTTGGGCATCCCCAAGCTTAGACGCTTGAGTCTTCTTGAAATATGCTTGGGTGACCCACGGGGGCATCCCCAAGCTTTGCCTTTTTCTTCTTCTTGATCACATCATATCATCCTCTCTCTCGATCCTTGAAAACTTACTCCACACCAAACTCAAAGTAAACTTCATTAGAGGGTTAGTGCATAATAAAAAATTCTCATATTCTGCATGGACAAAATCATTACACATGCTACTGGACATTAGCTACAGCCACTGGTATTTTGTGGAGCAAAAAGATCCACTGAAAAACAGCAAAAGGAGCGATGCAAAATAAATGGCAGAATCTGTCAAAAACAGAACAGTCCGTAAAGACGAATTTTTTTGAGGCACTTAACTTGCTCAAATCAGAAAACTCAAAACTAATGAAAGTTGCGTACATATCTGAGGATCATGCACAGAAAATATCAGTTTTTTTTCGATTTTTCTGTAAGGAGTTATGAATTAAACGGTGGACAGCAGAAAACTGTTCCTGCGCAGAAATCCAAATCTAGCATCAACTTTCTACTAGAGGCTTAACTTGACACAACAATGCGATAAAATAAAGATACAAAGGAATTGCTACAGAGGTAGACATGTTCCTTGACTCAATATAAAATAAAATAATAGAAATAAAAGGTGGGTTGTCTCCCATAAGCGCTTTTCTTTAACGCCTTTCAGCTAGGCACGGAAAGCAAAACTCAAGTGTTTCCAAGAGATGAAGCATAAACAGAATAATTTGTTCGAATGATAGAATAAAAAGGTAGCTTTATTGTTTTTTTAGGGAAGTGTTCCATACCTTTCTTTAGTGGGAATTGGTATCTAATATTTCCTTCTTTCATATCAATAATAGCACCCACAGTTCTAAGAAAAGGTCTTCCCAACACAATTGGACAAGATGGGTTGCATTCAATATCCAAGACAATAAAATCAACGGGGACAAGGTTATTGTTAACCATAATAAGAACATCATTAACTCTCCCCAAAGGTTTCTTTAAAGCATTATCAGCAAGAAAAACATCCAAATAGCAATGTTCTAAATGTGGCAAATCAAACATATCATAGAGCTTTTTAGGCATAACAGAGATACTTGCACCAAGGTCACATAAAGCATTGCAATCAAATTCATTCACCTTTATTTTAATGTTGGGCTCCCAACCATCTTCTAACTTCCTAGGGATAGAAGCTTCAAGTTTTAATTTCTCTTCCCTAGCTTTAATGAGAGCATTTGTAATATGAGTAGTAAATGCCATGTTTATGGTACTAGCATTAGGACTTGTAGATAACTTTTGCAAGAATTTAATAACTTCGGATATTACAATCATCAAAATCAAAATCATAATTATCAAAAGAAACCGAACCATTATCTCCTATGTTGTTAAAAATTTCAGCATTTTTATCAAGAACAGTTTCAGCAGTTTTAGGCAATTTTAATTTTTTGTAAGAAGTAGAGGAAACATTGCAAACACCAATTATGTTACCATTGATAGTAGGAGGTTTACTAGCATGTGAAGTAACATTATTTTCAGTAGTAGTAATAGTATAAACTCTAGCCATATTATTCTTTTTAGCTAGTTCTTATTCTCTTTCCCATCTAGCACGCAACTCAGCCATCATCCTAACATTATCATCAATTCGAATTTGGATGGCAATAATTTTAGCAAAGGTCTTATTCTCTTTAGCATCATTAGGCATAACTTTTAATCTTAAGAGATCAACATCAAGAGCAAGGCTATCAACTTTAGAAGCAAGAGTATCAATTTTGTCAAGCTTTTCCTCAACAGTTTTATTAAAAGCAGTTTGCGTAGTGATAAAATCTTTAAGCATGGTTTCAAGTTCAGAGGAGGTATTCCTATTGTTGCTATAAGAATTACCATAAGAATTACCATAACTATTACCATTATTAGCAGGATAAGGCTTGTAGTTGTTGTTACCATAATTGTTCCTATAGGCATTGTTGTTAAAATTATTATTTTTTAATGAAGTTCACATCAACATGCTCTTCTTGTGCAACCAAAGAAGCTAAGGGAACATTATTTGGATCAATATGAGATTTACCATTCACAAGCATAGCCATAATAACATCAATCTTTTCACTCAAAGAAGAGTTTTCTTCAACAGAATTTACCTTCTTACCTTGATGAGCTATTTCAGTATGCCACTCAGAATAATTAACCATCATATAATCAAGAAGTTTTGTTGCAGCCCCCAAAGTGATGGACATAAAAGTACCTCCTGCAGCCGAATCCAATAAGTTTCTTGAAGAAAAGTTCAGTCCTGCATAAAAGGTTTGGATGATCATCCAACCAGTCAGTCCATGGGTAGGGCAATTTTTAACTAAAGATTTCATTCTTTCCCAAGCTTGAGCAACATGTTCATTATCAAATTGTGTAAAGTTCATAATGCTACTTCTTAGAGAAATAATCTTAGCAGGAGGATAGTATTTTCCAATGAAAGCATCTTTGCATTTAGTCCATGAATCAATACTATTACTAGGCAATGAAAGCAACCATTCTTTAGCTCTTCCTCTCAAAGAGAAAGGAAATAATTTCAGTTTAATAACATCACCATCTATATCCTTATACTTTTGCATTTCACAAAGTTCAACAAAATTATTAAGATGGGCAGCATCATCAGTACTAACACCAGAAAATTGCTCTTTCATAACAAGATTTAGCAAAGCAGGTTTGATTTCAAAGAATTCTGCTTTAGAAGCAGGTGGAGCAATAGGAGTGCATATGAAATCATTATTATTTGTGCTAGTGAAGTCACACAACTTAGTATTCTCAGCAGTACTCATTTTAGCAAAATTAAATAGAAACCGAAATACAGAAATAAATGCAAGTAGCTAATTTTTTGTATTTTTGATAATAAGCAAACATGACAGTAATAAAAATAAACTAAGCAAGACAATAACAAAATAAAAATATTGGGTGTGAGAGACTCCCCTCGCAGAAGTGCTTGATCTACTCGGCAACGCCGCCAGAAAAGAGCTTGATGCACACGATGGTGTTGTTGGGAAACCCCAAGAGGAAGGTATGAAGTAGTGCAGCAGCAAATTTCCCTCAGTTGTGAAGCCAAGGTTATCGAACCAGTAGGAGATGAAGACTCTTCTGAAGGTGTCAACGGCACCAGAAAAGAGCTTGGCGTGTAGCTGACTAGAGACCTGCACACAACACAACCAAGATACTTTGCCCCAACTTAACAGTGAGGTTGTCAATCTCACTGGCTTGCTGTAACAAAGGATTAGACGTATAGTGTGGAAAATGATGTTTGTTTCCAGAGAATGAAAGTAAAAGTTTGCAGTAGGTTGTATTATCAATGTAAAGAAAAAGGACCGGGGTACACAGTTCACTAGTGGTGTCTCTCCATAAATAAATAATAGCATGCATGCGGGTAAACAAATTACAGTTGGGCAGTTGACAAAATAAAGAACTGCATAATGATGCATATACTATAGTCATGGTGTCTAGTATGAGATTAATTTGGGCATTACAACATGATACATAGACCGTTATCCAATTGCGTCTATGACTAATAATCCACCTTCCGGATAGCATCCGCACACCTTTCAGTATTAAGTTGCAAGCAACAGATTATTGCATTAGCAAAGTGTGTAATGCAAGTAGCACAATTATCCTTAGACAAAGCACTACTATTTTATCCCTAGCAGCACCAGTACATTCACAATCTTAGAGGTTGTTGTCACTCCCCCAGATTAAATGAAGACATGAATCCACTATCGAGCATAAATACCCCCTCTTGGAGTCACAAGCATCTACTTGGCCAGAGCATCTACTAGCAACGGAGAGCATGCAAGATCATAAATAACACACACATAATATATTATGAAGCAAATGACATAGTACTCAATATTCATCGGATCACTGCAAACACAACATGTAGCATTACATAAAGATGATCTTGATCATGATAGGCAGCTCACAAGATCTAAACATGATGGCGCAATAGGAGAAGACAACCATCTAGCTACTGCTATGGACCCGTAGTCCAAGGATGAACTACTCACGCATCAGTCCGGAGGCGGGCATGGTGATCTAGAGCCCTCCGGTGATGATTCCCCTCTCCGGCAGGGTGCCGGGAAGAGATTCTGAACCCTCCTGAACTAGGGTTGACGACGGCGGTGGATCCGTAATGTTTCGTGGAAAAGTGTTCGGGCCCTAGGTCTTATTTTGTCGCGGGGTATTTGTAGGTGAAAGGGCGAAGGAGGTGGAGCCCCGAGGGGCCCACACCATGTGGTGGCGCGGCCAAGGGGGGAGCCGCACCTCCACCAGGTGTGGCCGACTCGTGGCCCCCCTCCGTCTCCTCTTCGGTGTTCTGTATGCTTCCGGGGAAAATAGGGGTATTGGCTTTTGTTTCGTGCAATTCCGAGAATATTTCCTTAATAGCTTTTCTGAAACCAAAAGCAGCAGAAAACAGGGAACTGGCACTATGGCATCTTGTTAATAGGTTAGTCTCAGAAAATGCATAAAAACCATATAAAGTGTATATAAAACACGTAGCAATGGGTATAATATAAGCATGGAACATAAGAAATTATAGATACGTTTGAGACGTATCAACCTCCCCCAAGCTTGGGGTAGATCCTCTTGCTTTTTCTGTGAAAAGTTACTAATTTCCATAGTTAAAACATGAATCTTTTCAGCAGGGAAATATTTAGAAAAGAACAGTTGCAAACATGCTTCTTTACTAGTAATACATCCAGGTGCTAAGCAATTATACCATTTTTTTGCATTCCCTCCTAAAGTGAATGGAAACAACTTTAGGAAATAGTAACGTTTGTGTATTTCATCTTTACCAAATAACACAGATAAATCATGCAAGTAAGTAACATACTCATGAGGGAACTCATCTTCTCTACCATAAAACTTAACTTGCTCAGCCTCTTTAATAATTTCAGGATCAACACTAAAATTATAATCTTCATCTTTTATTTCAACAGCAGAAGCATTCATTTCTTTAGCAATAGAAAAATATTCATCAAGAGTGGAATCCTTATAGCTATCAAGTTTATCAAAATTCGGATCCATAAAAGCCATACAAAATGCATCTTCTTCCTCAGAAGAAGTGTAATTATCCACACAATGTTCATTATCTTCTATCTCAGATTCATCATTAGCATTAATAATAGGAGACTCAGGTAGTTCAGGTACTTTAGGTGTTTCAATTATCTCAGATGTTTCAGGTGTCACTTCTTTGTCCATGCTACTACATATCTCATTATCCTCAACATTAGTAGACATTTTAGACAATTGTGAACTAGATACCTTTTTACCTTTCTTTTTAACAGGAACATCAATAGTAGAAGTAACAGTAGGTGAAAAGTTTGGCCTACTTGGCAAGTCCGTACCTCTACGAGTAGTTGAAGGCCTTATTTCCTTCGGAGTCTTTTCCTTTCCCATAGTTGGAAACAAGCAAATGCAACAAATAAATGATAACAAGTGGTCTTACCAATAAAGCTAGATTCCCCGGCAACGGCGCCAGAAAATGTCTTGATGCCCACAAGTGTATGGGATCGCTGAAATCTTCGTTGGGAAGTATTACCCAAATTTATAGTTCGACTCAAGGGGAACACAAGAATACCAATAAGAGTTTAGCAATTGAGACGTCACTCTCAACCACACCTGTATATCAATGAACTTGCAGCAACAATAGTGATAGAAGTGATATGGTTCAAGTAAGCAAAATATAACAGCAGTAGTAACAAAAGGGTTTCCCAGTTTTCACCGGAAAAAGTGAAGGTGTAACTCAGAGATTTAAAACGTAGGCATGAGGTGACAGCGGGGTGTTGCATGAATAAGATTGATCATATAATAGATATAAATAGCAATGGGACTTATCTCTAACTTTGATATATGTAGGTATGTGTTCCATAAATAGTTGTGCGTACTAGCCAAGAGAATTTGCACAACATCTATTGTCCTACCTGCCCATTTCACCGGGGCCAACTTGGAACTACAGGTAATTAAGGTCTACCCTTTCGAGTAGACCGGAACAATGCATTAACACTTCATGAACACATAGAATCCTCAATCTAGAACATATCCCCCTTGTTTTCCCTATATGTCACTTTTAGGGTTCGCAGGTTCAACATAATAGCAGGCAATAAACTTTGCAGATAAATACCAAACTCAATTATATGATGGGGCAAAATAAGTTCAGTACTGAAATCATGCCACTCGGGCTCTAGTAGCAAGCATTAAACATAGCATAAGTGCATCAACACAATACAAAAGTATCCTCAAGGTAAACCCCTAAGATTTCGAACAACGGGTATCATTACATGATCAATCTCATCCAATCCCCATCCACCTCATATGCCTATAGCGGTCTACTCACACATGGTGATGGTGGAGGAGCTCATGGTCGATGGAGATGAAGGCGGTGAAGATGGCGGTGAAGACGGCCTCCGAATCCCTCCTCCGGGGGAGAAATCCAGGATCAATCTGTCTCCGAAAACGAAGATCGTGGTGGTGGCGGTGCTCTGTTTCGTGAATAGACCTCCCGTTCTAGGTCAGGACGTTTTTCATATATATGGAGGGGTACGCCAAAGATGAGGCTGAGGGGGTGCTCGAGGCACCAGATAGGTGGGCCCACGCGGCCAAGGAATCTGGCCGCGTGCCCCCCCCCCTTTTGGGCCTCGGGCACTCCCTCGTGTCCATCTTCTTCTCAATGTCCCTTTTTTTCCATAAAACTTCGCGTGGTATTTTTTCCCGATTTAATTTCCTGCAAAAACAGACAGAAACAAGACTTTGCTAAAAACAGCATCAGATTCAGTAGTTTTAATCAAGTATGGGGAGATTCCGGGACAAATAATGAAGCAAAGTGGTTGGAAAAGTAGATGCATTTTAGGTGCATCAGTAGCACAATTATCCATAGACAAAGAACTACTGTTTTATCCCTAGTAGCAACAGTACATTCACAATCTTAGAGGTTGCTGTCACTCCCCCAGATTAAATGAAGACATGAACCCACTATCGAGCATAAATACTCCCTCTTGGAGTCACAAGCATCTACTTGGCCAGAGCATCTACTAGTAACGGAGAGCATGCAAGATCATAAATAACGCACTCACATAATATATAATGAAGCAAATGACATAGTACTCAATATTCATCGGATCTCAGCAAACACAACATGTAGCATTACATAAAGATGATCTTGATCATGATAGGTAGCTCACAAAATCTAAACATGGTAGCACAATTGGAGAAGACAACCATCTAGCTACTGCTATGGACCCGTAGTCCAAGGATGAACTACTCACGCATCAGTCCGGAGGCGGGCATGGTGATGTAGAGCCCTCCGGTGATGATTCCCCTCTCCGGCAGGGTGCCGGGAAGAGCTTCTGAACCCTCCCGAACTAGGGTTGACGATGGTGGCGGCTCTGCAACTTTTCGTGGATTTCTGTTCGGGTACCGAGGGTTTTCTCGTCGGGGGGAATAAATAGGCGAAAGGGCAACGTCGGTGGAGGGCCGTGGGCCCCACACCACGTGGTGGCGCGGTAGAAGGGGGAGCCGCGCCTTCACCAGGTGTGGGCGCCCTGTGGCCCCTCTTCGTTAGCTCTTCGGTCTTCTGGATCCTTCCGAGAAAAATAGGAGTTTTGGCTTTTGTTTCGTCCGATTCCGAGAATATGTCCAGAACAACTTTTCTGAAACAAAAAACAGCAGAAAACAGGGAACTGGCACTGTGGCATCTTGTTAATAGGTTAGTCCAAAAAAATGCATAAAAACCATATAAAGTGTATATAAAACATGTAGTAATGGGTATAATATAAGCATGGAACGTAAGAAATTATAGATACGTTTGAGACGTATCAAGCATCCCCAAGCTTAGTTCTACTCGTCCCGAGTAGGTAAAACGATAACAAGAATAATTTCTGAAGTGACATGCTTTCACACAGTCTTGATCATATAATAATGTAAAGCTCATGTTATGAATGAAGTGACTCAAGGCAATGGTCTATAGTTTTCTAACAAATAGATGATACGTCTCAAACGTATCTATAATTTCTTATGTTCCATGCTTATATTGTACCCATTGCTACATGTTTTATATACACTTTATATGGCTTTTATGCATTTTCTGGGATTAACCTATTAAGAAGATGCCACAGTGCTGCCGGTTCCTTGTTTTCTGCTGTTTTTGGTTTCAGAAAAGTTGTTAAGGAAATATTCTCGGAATTGGACGAAACAAAAGCCAAAGTCCCTATTTTCCCCGGAAGCATCCAGAACACCTAAAAAGAGTAGGAGGGGGGCCACGAGGCAGCCACACCATGTGGTGGCGCGGCTCCCCCTCTGGCCGCGTGGCCACGTGGTGTGGGCGCCCGAGGCGCCCACCGACATCGCCCTTTCGCCTATAAAAGGACCCCGACGTGAAAACCCTAAAATTATCAGCCTTTTCCCGAGAAGAGTTCCGCTGCGCCGCCGCCATCGAAGACAAGTTTCGGAGGACGGAAATCTCTGTTTCGGCACCCTGCCGGGACGGGGAATTGCCCCCGGAGCCATCTTCATCAACTCCACCGCCATCTCCATCGCCGTTGCTGACTCCTACGATGAGGAGTGAGTAGTTCTCCCCCGGGGCTGCGGGCTCTACCGGTAGCTATGTGGTTTATCTCTCTCTCCCATGGTGTGATCTTTATGTGATCATGAGCTTTGTAATCAAGTTGAATATGTGATGTTACTCTTTATCTATTATGCACTCTAGAGGTTAATTTAATATGAACTCCGGGGTTATTCACGGTTGTGAAGGTGACAGTGTGCGCACCGTGTGTGATTCCTTTATGACGATGTGCTGTTAGTTTACTCAGACTTTGGGTGTGCTTTTGTAGCCCTACGCAGTGAATGGTGTTTATCATCCAACAAGAGAGTGTTTGAGAGTAGTATTTATTATTCAGCTTTGATGTCATTGTTGAGAGTGTCCACTAGTGAAAGTATGATCCCTAGGCCTTGTTTCTAAGCATTGAAACACCGTTTACAACCTGTTCTATTACATGTTTGCTTGCTGCCATTTTTATTTCAGATTGCAATTACTACTTATAATCATCCATATTACTTGTATTTCACTATCTCTTCGCCAAACTAGTGCACCTATACATCTGACAAGTGTATTGGGTGTGTTGGGGACACAAGAGACTTCTTGTATCTTAATTGCAGGGTTGCTTGAGAGGGATATCTTTGACCTCTACCTCCCTGAGTTCGATAAACCTTGGGTGATTCACTTGAGGGAAACTTGCTGCAGTCCTACAAACCTCTGCTCTTGGAGGCCCAACACTGTCTATGAGAATAGAAGCGTGCGTAGACATCAATAGACAAGGAGTAAACAACTACATCATATAAGTAAAAACTTTTCATAGACAGTACTTTCAAACAAGCATAAAAAAGATTTACATAAGAGTTAACTCATAAAGCAATAGTTTCTAAGTAAAAGAGCATTGAAGCAACACAAAGGAAGATATAAGTTTCAGCATTGGCTTTCAACTTTGAACATGTATATCATATAGATAGTTGTCAACACAAAGAAATATAACAAGTGCAATAAGTAAGCATATAAGAATTGTTGCACACAGTTGACACAAGTGTTTGCTTCGGGGATAGAAAGAAGCAGGTAAACCGACTCAACATAAAGTAAAAGATAGGCCCTTCGTAGAGTGAAGTAGGGATACAAACATGTGCTAGAGCTTTTTAGTTTTTATAGGTTTTTGAAATCATATAGAAAGCATAAAAGTAAGTTTTTGAGTGGTGTTTGTCGTTGTTAACAAATGGTAATGGGCACTCTACCCCCCTTGTCAACCAGACTTTCTAAGAGCAGCTCCCATGAAGGACGTTATTTCTACCCAAGAGTAGATCATCCCTCTTATTCTCTTTTGTTTACACATGTAGTTAAAAACTAGTATCATTGCTTGGCTGATTAGATCCGGGCAAAACTGTGAAGAGAATGCAGCGGTTAAAGTTGTAATTAGTTGGGACGGGCATCCCATTTGCCAGCTCTTTTGCAAAGTTAATGGATAAGCGGATGTATATGCCACTAGTCCGGTTGTGAAAATCTGTCTAAAAGCAAATGACAAGGTTGATATCGAAAACACCACATACTTCCTCATGAGCTAATAAACATTGACACAAATAAGGGATAATAAATTTTGAATAAAGGTAGCACATGAGGTATTTGCTTGGAATGGAAATACCATGTAGTAGGTAGGTATGGTGGACACAGATGGCATGGGTTTTGGCTCAAGGTTTTGGATGCACGAGAAGAATTCCCTCTCAGTACAAGGCTTTGGCTAGCAAGGTTATTTGAAGCAAACAAAAGTATAAACTATGACAACAAGACGTATATAAAAATATATTGCAAGTATTATAAAACTCTACATTGTCTTCCTTGTTGTTCAAACACCTTTACTAGAAAATATCTAGACCTTAGAGATACCAAACATGCAAACCAAATTTCAACAAGCTTTACGGTAGTTCTTCACTAATAGGTTTTAATTACATGATGTAAAAGCTTATTCATGATTTACTTGAGAGCTCAAAACAATTGCCAAGCACCACAACATACAAGATAACAATCCATAAGAGCATGTATATCTTTTTCATTATACCATCTACCACATTTAGCATTTTCTGTTTCCAACCAAACACCAATCAATTTACTTAAACATAAAATCTCCAAGTATTTATCAATGAGACAAGAGAGTATAACATAAGAGAACTAACTGCTCTAAACAAGAGATGCGTGAAAAACAAGAGCTGAAAGTATTGAAGTAACATAGAAGAATACTCAACAAATATAAGTGAAGAATAGGAGTATTCGTAAGAAAAAGCAGAGCGTGTCTCTCTCCCACAAAGGAATGCTAGGATCCATTTTATTTAGAGAATGAAAATAACAAAAGCAAAAATAAAAACAAATGACGCTTCAAGTAAGGCACATAAGATGTGACGGAATTAAAATATAGTTTCACTAGAGATGACCTGATAGTTTGTTGATGAAGAAGGGGATGCCTTGGGCATCCCCAAGCTTTGACGCTTAAGTCTTCTTGAAATATGCTTGGGTGACTCACGGGGGCATCCCCAAGATTAGGTTTTTTCATCTTCTTGATCACATCATATCATACTCTCTCTTGATCCTTGAAAACTTCCTCCACACCAAAGTCAAAGTAAATTCATTAGAGGGTTAGTGCATAATAAAAAATTATCATATTCTGCATGGACACAATCATTACCAATGCTACTGGATATTAGCTACAGCCACTGATACTTTGCGAAATAAATGGCAGAATCTGTCAAAAACAGAACAGTCCATAAATACGAATTTTTTCGAGGCACTTAACTTGCTCAAATCAGAAAACTCAAAACTAATGAAAGTTGCGCACATATCTGAGGATCACGCACAGAAAATATCAGGTTTTTTCGATTTTTATGTAGGGAGTTATGAATTAAACGGTGGACAGCAGAAAACTGTTCCTGCGCAGAAATCCAAATCTAGCATCAACTTTCTATTAGAGGCTTTACTTGACACAACAATGCGATAAAATAAAGATATAAAAGAATTGCTACAGAGGTAGACATGGTCCTTGACTCAATATAAAATAAAATAACAGAAATAAAAAGTGGGTTGTCACCCATAAGCGCTTTCCTTTAACGCCTTTCAGCTAGGCACAGAAAGTGATATTCAAGTGTTATCCAAATCAAGAACATAAATCCTCTCAACTATGCATTGTATTTTATCTATATAAGGTTCAGAGGTTCCTCTTTCATTACTTTTAGGTTTACTACATTCATCAAATGGGTTTTGTGGGACAATCCAATCAAAATTTTCTTCCAAGGCTTCATGCATAGCTACAAGTTTAACAGGTATTGGTACTTTAATTTCTTCCCCCTTTTGAGGTTCGGTTTTCCCCCAATTTTTCAAGTGCATTAATAACATCTACACATGAGCTTAGCATATTAAAACGATCAAAGACTTTCCTAGCTTCTATAGCAACATCACCAAATTCTTTAAGCAAGGTTTCTAGAATAAAATCTTTCTTTTCAGCATTTTCAACCTCATGAAGGTTAAGAAACATTTTTTGCATTATAGGGTGAAGGTTAACAAACCTAGCCTCTAATATGTGAACTAAAGAAGCTGCAACAGTTTCATAATTTGGGGCAAGTTCTGCTATGGATTTCTCCTCAAGATCTTTATGCTTGCTAACATGATTAAAAAATTCTTCCATATTTTCTTTTCCAATTATAGAGCCACTTCCTACTGACAGGTCTTCCAGGGTGTACTTAGGGAGCAACATTTTAACAAAAGTAAAACTAAACCGAAATAAAAATATTAATGCAAGTAACTAATTTTTTTGTATTTTTGATAATAAGCAAACAAGACAATAATAAAAATAAACTAAACAAGACAATAACAAAATAAAAAGATTGCGTGTGAGAGACTCCCCTCGCAGAAGAGCTTCAGTCTCCCCGGCAACGGTGACAGAAATTAGCTTGATGACTGAGTCGAAGATCTTCTTCTCAGCAGTTGGGAAACCCCAAGAGGAAGGTGTGAAGCAGTGTAGCAGCAAATTTCCCTCAGTTACGAAACCAAGATTATCAATCCAGTAGGAGATGAAGATTCTTCTGAACGTTGCTGCGGTTGACCTTGGCAGGGCGCACTACCGGTGTCAACCACGAACGTGGAACCTGCACACAACACAATCAAACTATTTTGCCCCAACTTGACAGTGAGGTTGTCAATCTCACTGGCTTGCTGTAACAAAGGATTAAACGTATGGTGTGAAAAATGATTTTTGTTTGCAGAGAGTGAAAGAACAGGATTGCAGTAGATTGTATTATCAATTTAAAGAAAAAGGACCGGGGTCCACAGTTCACTAGTGGTGTCTCTCCATAAATAATAATAGCATACATGAGGGTAAACAAATTACAGCTGGGCAATTGACAAAATAAAGAACTGCATAATAATACATATACTAGTCATGTTGTCTAGTGTGAGAAGCATTTGGGCATTACAACATGATACATAGACCGTTATCCAACTGCATCTATGACTAATAATTCACCTTCTGGATAGCATCCGCACACCTTTCAGTATTAAGTTGCATTAAGCAAAGTGTGTAATGTAAGTAGCACAATTATCCTTAGACAAAGAACTACTGTTTTATCCCTAGTAGCAACAGTACATTCACAATCTTAGAGGTTGCTGTCACTCCCCCAGATTAAATGAAGACATGAACCCACTATCGAGCATAAATACTCCATCTTGGAGTCACAAGCATCTACTTGGCCAGAGCATCTACTAGTAACGGAGAGCATGCAAGATCATAAATAACGCACTCACATAATATATAATGAAGCAAATGACATAGTACTCAATATTCATCGGATCCCAGCAAACACAACATGTAGCATTACATAAAGATGATCTTGATCATGATAGGCAGCTCACAAGATCTAAACATGGTAGCACAATTGGAGAAGACAACCATCTAGCTACTGCTATGGACCCGTAGTCCAAGGATGAACTACTCACGAATCAGTCCGGAGGCGGGCATGGTGATGCGTAGAGCCCTCCGGTGATGATTCCCCTCTCCGGCAGGATGCCGGGAAGAGGTTCTGAACCCTCCCGAACTAGGGTTGACGACGGCGGCTCTGGAACTTTTCGTGGATTTCTGATCGGGTATCGAGGGTTTTCTCGTCGGGGGGAATAAATACGCGAAAGGGCAACGTCGGTGGAGGGCCGTGGGGCGCGGCAGAAGGGGGAGCCGCGCCTCCACCAGGTGTGGGCGCCCTGTGGCCCCTCTTCGTTCGCTCTTCGGTCTTCTGGATCCTTCCGAGAAAAATAGGAGTTTTGGTTTTTGTTTCGTCCGATTCCGAGAATATTTTCAGAACAACTTTTCTGAAACAAAAAACAGCAGAAAACAGGGAACTGGCACCATGATATGTTGTTAATAGGTTAGTCCCAGAAAATGCATAAAAATCATATAAAGTGTATATAAAACATGTAGCAATGGGTATAATATAAGCATGGAACGTAAAAAATTATAGATACGTTTGAGACGTATCAGACATCATGGATGGAATGCCACCTTGCGAATAAATGATATGCAAGTTTTTGTGTGTGTACAAAATAGGAGTTTTCCTGTGCCATTTCGTTGCAATGAAAGTGGCTGCACAAGGTGCCCGGAGTACGGTCATTATATGAGAGTTATACATTGTCTTGTTCGTGAAGTGAATCGTCCATTTATTGCGAGTAAACCTCATGCACTACGTGTAGTCGGTTGGTTGATGCCTGTGTCAGTTTATACATCAGCTACTTAATAATGGATGCAACTCTCGCTTATAAATAGTGACTATTCGTGTCATAAAAACATGAAAGATTAATAAACACTTGTGTCGATGTACGGTCTAAGACATAATCGTCGGAATGAGATGCATTGGGAGTTCAAGTTGAAGTGGTAGGTTATCCAAAACCCCATGTTCTCCATGCTCCGGGACTTCCTGTGGAAAAAAGACATCGTTGTTGTTTGTAGATCTGTTGTGTTATCAATGACACGTGAGATCCACAACCAACACTTGACTGTGTGATACACGCTATGAAGGAAAGTTCAAGCTACCCAGTCAAGGAACGTGCCCCCTGATGAGTTGGACATCACAGGGTTGATCGCGTCTATAAGTTTGACATCAAACGAGGATTTAGTTGGCGAATAGGAAGTTTCCTCCGGCCTTATTCTAAATTTTATTTCTGTAACTTCATAGCTATTCTGTAATCCATAACGCATTTCTCGATTGGTCGATTATGAATCCTCGTTTACACCTTAGGTCAGGTTAGATCGGACCGAGCACAATGTTAACAATCTTGTATTCAGAGCCACCCAAAACAAAATCCACACCTTGTTCGTGCCGAAGATTCAATCTTGTATGACGGCATCTCAACTGCCACTACAATAAAATGTTGATTTACGGTGGTTTGATTGCAACATATAGCCATTCCGTGATAGATTGAGAGTTCGAGATGGACAGTGACGAGTTTGTGTTTTCGTTATGGATCCATACGAGACTCGTCCGACCCCGAAAATCATGACAAACTGATTCTAACCGTCATAAATCTCCAAGACATTTCGTCACAGACTATGTAGCAGGTTAAACATCAAGAACGCATATGCAAACCGTCATAGGAACTGGACTTTGGGCCAGCCGATACATACAGGTCCACATCATTGTTAGATCTCTACCCACACACTTTACACGAATCCAAAACCTATTGCAAATGGATCCACAGGTCAGTCAAGAAAGCGACAAATACTCATGTGTAATGGAACTATGGCTTGCGGATCCTCATGTCAGATTCTAGCGTGTTGCGGTTGGAACCACCTGTCAGGTACGGAACCAAAATATTGTGCACGTGTTTTTTCAGTGTTTACCTGCCGTTACGTCGCAACCATGAATATCCGTAAGGATGGAAGAGGCTAGAGTTCGCGGCCATCTAAATAATCGTAATATTATGATTATGATCGTGACTAAGATAATTATAGCTCCAAAAATTCATATTGTAGGCCAATTTTCTTCTCGAGTGCATCAGTCTTGATCTTTTCCATTTTTAACCGAGATGCATCCGTCTTCGTCTTATGATAATGAACCATATCATGCCGATATGCAGCTGCATCTTCTCTTATTCAGTTATGTTCTTCTCCTTTTCTATCCTCTTCTTATCTTCTTCTATCTTGCTCCTTCTCGTCCTTTTTCAATCTTTTTCATTGCTTTCTCCATCTTTCATGTTGGCTCTTGAGCTGGCACAAATATCTTTGTTGATCTTCTTCTTTTCATTGGTTTTGAAATTTAAATATCCAAAATAAGCATTTTTCCTTCTTTTCTTCGTTTTATCGATTGTGAAATTTATATATTCCAAAATAAGCATTTTGCCTTCGATACATTTTGGGATGGAGGAAGTAATGTATTCGATTTTATCTTACTTTTCATAACCAAGCATATGTGTCATTTCTATGTATCTCCATCATATTTATTCCTCATATTTTTGCTAAATGCTATGCATGTGAATCGTATGAGAGTTGTACATTAATTGTCTTGCTCTTGAAGCGAATCCCCTCCATTTATTATTGCAAATAAAGCTATTGCACCATGTGTAGTTGGCTGGTTGATGATGGAGTCACTTTATAGGTCGGTTACTTGATGACGATGGATCCGACTCTTCCTTATAAATAGTTGCTTCTTTTGTTTCGCACAACATGAAGGAACAGTAGATAGACATTTGTGTTGTTTTAAGGTCCAAACATATTCATTGGAATGAGATGCACCGGGAGTTCGAGTTGAAGTCAGAGATTACATTGATGGCTCATCAATTGTGCCTCCACTGTTATCACGGTCACCACAATCTCTATGTTCTTTGCAGAACGAAGAGAAGCCGACTGCCATTGGAGTCCTCATAGCTTAATACCGGTACGAATCTTTGGAGAGCGAAGAGTGATGCTATGTCCTTGAACAACGTTTATTTCGACAACTTCCACTTTCCAGAGGAGATGCTAAATTTTCTAGGAGTAGTACGAAATATGTGAAGTTTTGGACTAAAATAACTATAAAGTAGAAATATTTCATAAAATAAACGTTTGGCGAAAGTATTTCACAAACTAATCATTTCGGTTAGCGTCCAACACCAAGGCACTGTGCTCTATGTTATAGTGCCTTGCTCTAAGGCGCTATACTTTCTACCAGCGGAACCAATTTAAGACCATATCGCCTTAATTAGGTTAAGGCGCTACACATTGATTCAGAAAATTTAGGTGGCCTTGCCGGTGTGTGCTCTATTACTGGTTGGTTCAATTTTTTTTTGAAAAGCATAGCACATTAGGCCTAGGCGTTATGGTCTTCGGAATAGAAAACTCAGGCTAGCTAGGAGAAGAAAGTGGATGTGCCTTGCAAATCTTTTTAAGAGCATATACTAAAAGCAATATACGGGTGTCTAATAAAGCCATTACGTTGAGCCACATCATCTAAATTAATTTTAATGGTTAGATCTAAAATATGTGGTTAGGATTTAAAGAACTACTAGTAGTCACATAATATATCTACGTAACATATCTGACACCATAAAAAACAGCTGGGGCTAGCTACCTTGGCTGATACGATAGCTGCGCACAAATAAAAAATGTTCCGTAAAAAAACACGTTTTCTAAACCAAATCACTTTTCTCTCAAAAAAAAAAAGCCCCGCACGTTGTAGACCAGCACGTTACAACAATTAGGGGGTGCAAAATTCACATCACACAGTACTCCTTCTTGCATGCAATTAATTCTTGTTGTTTTATGTTGATCCAAATTCATATGACGACTAACTTCGGAGCGGAGCGGAGGCCCGTCGCCGAGAGGCTTGGGTCGTAGCGCGGCGAGGAAGTCGGATCGCAATCGACTTAGGGTTCTTCCCACTATAAATACATCTTGTAAGTCGCCTGTTGGGATAAGCCATACATTGTAAACCCACGGCGTTTCTAACCTCACCCTGATATAGTGAAGTATTGCTGGCTGGCGCCCGTGGTTTTTTCCTCTCCTTTGTTTGGAGAGGTTTTCCACGTTAAATCTCGTGTCCCCGCTGGTTTGATCTTTCCGCTCTTCATCGTATTCGTCCTATCTTTTGTAACAATTCTTTTATTATGCTAAATAACGGGTGTAAAATTTAGATGTGTACTTCGTTTCAAAATATACGATGTTTTAGCATTTTCCACATACATATTTATAAACTTATATCTAGACATATTTTAATGTATGTGTACACATATTTTAGTATGAATATAGACCACGTGTATAACACCTATAATATTTTATTTTATGAAACAGTAGCTAAATATCACGTGATGCATGTGACGCTTAGGAACGACGCTTATACGTGCATATTGTACCAATTCTTAAAACGTAATAGCTTAGCTAGACGTAAAAAAATTCTAAACGTGTCGTGGTAAAAGATAGGAGTAGGATATGGGTAGTTTTTTTAAAAAAAAATGGGTAAGAAAATCCTTTATTTTTACCATATTTCTTTATTTAGTCAAATTCAAAATTTGTAAAGTTTGAAAAATAATGTAGCAATAAATATATATGTCTAAATCATTTTGCATGATATGAAAAGACGTTTTATGATGATATTAATAATAAGGATTTTATATTTTAGATATTGATATTTTCTATATATTTGGTCAAAAATTGTAAAGTTTTATTTTGACTAGAACACAAAGTTGTTGTGGACACGAGGATTATTTCGTTTTTATGACGGAGTACACATAATTTTTTTTTCAACTACCATCATATTACCGCCATTCCAAAATGTAACCTTTTTAGCCAGCTAAACTAGCTATCTAAAATGGCTTATATTGTGGAACGAAAGGAGTACTTAACCAAAGTATTTCAAAAAAATCTGCACGAGTTTGGAGTTATGGAATTTTAAAATTAATGAAGTCATGGCATTAGTCAAGCTAAGTACATTATTATATTATTTAGTACACATAAATGGCAATTTATTCGACCACCGTGAGACCAACACTCTCACCATCCCTCTTCGACAAGGAATGGTAGACACGATTGCCTGGCACTTTGATAAAAAAGGAATGTTCTCCGTCAAGTCCTGCTATCAGCTTGGGGTGTATATTCGTGATCACAAGCTATGCAGGGATGCAAACTCTTCGAATGCATCCTCGGAACGAAACCCAGTTTGGAATAGGATTTGGAACCTAAAACTACCTGCAAAAGTTCGCATTTTCTTGTGGAGATTATGTCATAACAGCCTGCCTACACGTATGAATATCAAGCGGAAGAAGATTGATCTTGATACCCGGTGTCCAATGTGCTATCGATTGGACGAAGATGGTGGCCATTTGTTTTTAAAATGCAAGTGTGTCAAAGCAGTGTGGAGGTCGATGTTGCTGGAGGATGTTCGATTATCTCTAATTGATGCAGCGACTCCACTTTTGATGATGGATTCTATCCTCAGTTTGCCAAGAGAGAAGCAGTCTTCTACCTGTATTCTACTTTGGGATTGGTGGACCACCCGTAATAAACAAAATTCGGGTGAGATGAGCCGAACTACTGATGATGTTTGTCGCACCATTCAAAAACATGTGGTAGATTTCACAGGGATGCTAACTCAACCGGTGACTGATACTGCTACTGTGATTGATCCGGAACCACCAGACAGAAAATGGCAGAAACCAGACCCGAACCAGGTGAAAGTTAATCTCGACGCTGCGTTTTGGGAACCAACTGGTACGGGGGCCTGGGGTTTTGTGGCTAGAGATGAAGATGGCGAGTTCGTCGCCGCAGCGGCAGGCAAACTGAGACACCTGCGAAACGCTCTTCAAGCTGAAGCTGAGGCATGTGTGGCGGCAACCGAAGGAGCTGCAGCACTTGGATTAAACAGAGTTGTGTTCGAATCTGACTCAAAGACCTTAGTGGATGCTCTGAATTCAGACAATCATGAGCTCTCGGAGATGGGAGTCCTCCTTCGCGAAATTAGAAGCAATTGCATCGTTTCTTTTGATTCGTACAACTTTGTGTTTTGTAGCCGGCTGTGTAATAAGGTGGCTCATGCCCTTGCTAGATTCGGCTCACAAGCCGATGTTGAGTGTGTGGGGTGGGATGTTTCAGCCCCAGATTGTATTTCTGAACTTGTTGCCAGCGAATCTGCTAGGCAACCTGGTTAATGGTGGATTGGAAATCTGAAAATTTCAAAAAAAAAAAAAAAGGAGTCGTGAAATTTGAATATTAATGAAATCACACCATTATCGGCACTATTAACGGGAGCGTCCCTCACAGTAAGGAAATTATGGACTTAATGATAAACACACTGAACATAACCACTTCTCACAATGATGTGAATGTTCTTTCACTGAATAAATATTTCGACTTAATGAGACACAAAACGTCAGACTTTAAAATTGATGAAGAGACTGAAGGGGATCGCAGGCAGAAAACAATAAATTTTCTAACAACGATAACCTTAAACTAGCCAGGATCTATACTATGCAGATATAGTAATACGGAGTAGATCGATATACATACCCTTGTAGACCGAAACGCGGGGATTACGCTCCTGCACAAGCGTTGTCGATGAAGCCGACGAAGATGACCTCGAGTTCGTGTAGAGGAAGAAGACCTTCGAGCACCACTAGCGTGGCACCTCGCAGGGATCCACACACGTACGGTGAAGACGACGACCTCCGGGCTCCGATCCAGGGACGAGCAGCGGAAGACTTGGACCGGAAGACCAGCAGCACGGCGGTGTGCGTACGGTGGAGAGAACTTCACCTGGGCGCAACTCCAATGGAGGAATCACGTTTCATGGAGAAGAAGAGAGAGAGAGATTGGTTGTTCTTTTAAAGGCCAAAGGGGGCACCTCTATATATAGGTGGAGGGGGGCTGCCAGCCTTGCTGGCTGGGTGGTGTGGGACTATTCCCACACCAGCCCGCCCCCAATGGGTGCGCCGGCCCTAGGTGGGCCCCATTTGGCCAACCTAGGGCAGCCTCCTTCCTCATGCGCACCTAGGGGGGAAATCCCCCCCCCCCCCCATGGGCCTTCTCTCCCATGGGAAGGCCCATTTAAGGTGGGCTGCCTTTTAAATTCCGAAAATCATTAAATAAAAATGTATTTAACTATTAATTACACTAACTAATATTAAACACACATTATCTAATTTATTCCGGCTCCGAAAACTATTTCGTCGCTCCCCGATCTTAATCGGATCTTTCCCGGGACGCTCCCGGTGCTCTGTTCTAATTTCTCTTCCGGTAAACTTGTCGACTCCCCTTAAGTGTGTTACCCTAGCGGTTCGAGATCTCGCCAGACATGATCGAGACGCGCTCTCCGATCAATGACTAATTCGTGGACCTTGGATACCCAGAATTAATCCCTGTGAGACAACGAATAACTTTGTCGTTCGAATCTATACGTCGAGTCTTAAACCTTTTGCCATGGCGATACTTAGCGTGTCCGAGACTCGTTCATAGATATCGCGATACCTAGCTTGATCTCGTTACCGACAACACTATCTTCTACTCGTCCATGATATTATGTCCTGGTGACCTAGTCACATGCTTGTAAGCTTATTTGACATAATCTCACCGAGTGGGCCCTAGAGTATCTATCCTGCTATGCGGACTGGCAAATCCCGCTCTTGATCCCTCGTCTCAACATACTCCCTTCCGATACCCGAGAGGGACACCTTTATTGTCATACTATTAAGACATGACGTTTGATGCAATCAAAGTATCCTCCAGGAATAGCAATAAGAGTTGATCTCACGGTCAAAGGCGTAATGACTACGTCCTACAAATATTGGGTATGTCCATCACATCGTTCTACCAACGATATGACTCCATTGTCAACTAACACCATGTCACATGATCGGGAAACCTCGATCATCGATTGCACAATGAACTAGTCACGTAGAGGCTACTAGGGACCTGGTTGTCTTACGTATCACACGTGTATTAATGTTTCCGCTTAATATAGTTATAGCATGACACAAAAACGTATTATGAACAAATGAGATATGATAAATAAAACACTTTATTAATTGCCTCTAAGGCATATCTCCTTCAGTCTCCCACTTGCACTAGAGTACAATTTATTCTAGATTACAACTTGGTAAAAGCCTAACACCCATAGCATTTTGGTGTTTTACATGCTTGTCAAGTAGAAGAGGCTTCGTCAGAGGATCTGCCACATTCAGATCCGTATGCACTTTGCAAACCTTCACATCGCCTTCCTGTACATACTGTCGTATCACATGGAAGCGTCGGAGAATGTGTTTGGCAGTTGAGTGAGACCTTGGTTCCTTCGCGTTAGCAATAGCACCCGTGTTGTCGCAGTAGAGGGTTACAGGGTCTTGCGCGCTAGGGAACACTCCAAGCTCAATGATGAACTTACTCAGCCACACAGCTTCATTCGCGGCTTTAGAAGCAGCGATGTACTCCGATTCCATTGTAGATTGGGCCACTATGGGTTGCTTCCCACTCCTCCAGCTTACAGCGCCTCCGTTCACCTTGAAAACATATCCTGTTTGTGACTTAGAGTCATCTGGGTCTGTGCAGAAACTTGCATCAACGTAACCTGTTACGCCAAGTTCTTCTTCACAGTCACCATACACAAGGAACATTTCCTTTGTCTTCTTGAGATGCTTAAGAATGTTCTTAACAGCTACCCAATGATCCTTTCCAGGATTACTTTGGAACCGGCTCGTCAAGCTAAGAGTCAATTCTACATCAGGTCAAGTACTTAACATGGCATACATGATCGATCCTATGGCTGAAGCATAGAGATGTTTAGCCATCTCGGCTCTATCATGTTCCGTCACCGGACACTGAGCCTTGCTCAATGTTTTATTCTTGATAACCGGTAGAGAACCTATCTTTGCCGTCTCCATACCGAACCGTTTCAGTATTTTATCAAGATAAGTAGTCTGACTCAACGCTAATAGACGTCTTGATCTATCACGATAGATTTTAATGCCTAAAACGTATGCAGCATCTCCTAAGTCCTTCATTGAAAATTTACTATTTAAATACTTCTTCACGCTATTCAGAAGATCCACATTATTTCCTATTAGTAATATATCATCCACATATAGAACTAGGAACACAACTGAGCTCCCACTCATTTTCTTGTAAATACAGGTCTCTTCTATATTTTGGATAAATCCAAAACCTTTAATCACCTCATCAAAGCGAAGATTCCAGCTCCGAGATGCTTGCTTCAGTCCATAAATGGAACACTGAACCTTGCATACCTTGCCAGCATTTTCTGGATCGACAAAACCTTCAGGTTGTACCATATACAACTCTTTCTCAATGTTACCATTTAGGAACGCTGTTTTGACATCCATCTGCCATATTTCATAGTCGTAATATGCAGCAAGTGCTAGCAAAACCCGAATAGACTTTAGCATCGCTACCGGTGAAAATGTTTCATCGTAGTCAATTCCATGAACTTGTCGGAAACCCTTTGCGACAAGCCGAGCTTTATAGACAGTCACATTACCATCAGCATCAGTCTTCTTCTTAAAGATCCATTTATTCTCGATGGCCTTGCGCCCTTCGGGAATCTCCATCAAAGTCCATACTTTGTTGTCATACATGGATCCTATTTCGGATTTCATGGCTTTAAGCCATTTCTCGGACTCAGGGCTTGCCATAGCCTCTTTGTAGTTTGTAGGTTCGTCTTGTTCAATTAACATGACGGTGCAAACCAGGTTGCCGTACCACTCAGGAGCGATACGAGGTCTCCCAGACCTACGAAGTAGAATAGTATTCTCGACATTTTCTCCCACTCCATCTGTGGAGGACGTTTCCGGAACAGTTTCCGTTGTGCCACTCGGAATTTCGAGTTCAGGATCAACGATCTCGTCGAGGTCTATTTTCCTCCCACTTACTCCTTTGGCGAGAAACTCCTTCCCGAGAAAGGTGCCGTTCTTCGCAACAAACGTTTTGCCCTCGGCTTGGTTGTAGAAGGTGTATCATATGGTTTCCCGCGGATACCCTACAAAGACGACTTTCTCCGATTTCGGTTCGAGTTTGTCGGGCTGTAGTTTCTTAACATACGCCTCACAACCCCAGACCTTCAGAAACGACAACTTAGGTTTCTTGCCATGCCATATCTCATACGGTGTCGTTGCTACGGATTTGGACGGAGCCCTATTTAAAATGAATGCGGCTGTTTCTAACGCATATCCCCAAAAAGATACGGGCAAGTCGGTAAGAGACATCATAGACCGGACGCTATCTAATAGGGTACGATTACGTTGCTCGGACACACCGTTGCGTTGCGGTGTTCCAGCCGGCGTAAGTTGCGGCACGATGCCACAGGCCTTCAGATGTGTGCCAAACTCAAAACTTAAATATTCGCCACCACGATCGGATCGAAGGTGCTTGATTTTCTTGTTGAGTTGATTTTCAACTTCACTTTGAAATTCTTTGAACTTTTCAAATGTTTCAGACTTGTGTTTCATCAAATAGATATACCCATATCTACTCAAGTCATCGGTGAAGGTGACAAAATAACGATAACCATTGCGTGTCGACACGCTCATCGGTCCACACACATCTGTATGTATGACTCCCAATAAGTCCGACGCCCGTTCCATGAAACCATTGAACGGTGTCTTGGTCATCTTGCCCATGAGGCATGATTCGCATGTGTCGAGGGATCCAAAATCGAACGAGTCTAAAAGTCCATCGGTATGGAGTTTCTTCATGCGCTTTATACCAATATGGCTGACGAGGATATACCGAACGGGTACCCTGTCGTGTGGGTACCTGGTGCACGTGATGATTACAGCCCAATTGTCAATAGACTGACGAAGCCCATCAAGGAAGGCCCAAGACGAAGATTGCTTTCCTAGTTATCCATAGTCGGTTGTAGTTTCCATACTTGTAATCCTAGTCGGTTACGTACCCGAGACCTAGCCCCCCATATAAGGGCTGGGAGGGCTACCGATCAGGGACACGCCAAATCAGAACCTCCAAACCCTAGCGAGACGAACTCTCGCTAGACCCTTGTAACCACCACATATCCACAGAGCAATAACAGACAAGCAGGAAGTAGGGGTGTTACCTCAGTCGAGGGCCCTAAACCTGGGTAAATCCCGCTTGTCAGCCGTCGAGTCTACCAGCACTACGCGTTCTCTACCTCATAACTCTAACCCTAGGCTATCGACTATGGGTATTGATGAGGACACACCTCGTCAATTGGCGCCGTCTGTGGGAAAAGGTAGTGTTGGATCTACGGATTCGCTGGTTTCGTCTTCGAACGGTAACTCGCCGACTACCTCTGCAAACAGCCACGCGCTGACAATCTCGACTGGCATTGAAGCATCAGGTGATCAGTCGCCAACTTCGCAAATCGCATCGCTGAAAAGAATCAAACCGTACTCACCGGAAGCACAGGAAGTTTTCGCTAATCTCGATTCAGGTTTCGATCTAACCGTTGGAGAGCACAATTTTTTCGTCGATAAGCTTGGTGTGCAGGACTTGACCGATTCAATCGCGATGGAGGCACTCAAAGATCCATCGACTACGATCACATCTCCAGCAGGCAAGGAAGATACCTCATCACAGATCGATTCGATCCCATCGCCGACATCCCCAACCTCATCCATGTCGACTGAGGAGTTCAATAGGATCATGGCGCAAGAATTCCCAGAGGATAAGGCACAATCTACCCATCAGATAGGCGCAGTCGAGAAACCATCTACTATGGTCACATCATCTGCAAGCATGGAAGCTACATCGTCAAAGGTCAACTCGATCTCGCCGACAAGATCTCTAGTCGACTCCATAACAACCCAAGAGTTCAATAAACTCTTGGCGCAAGAGCTTCTAGAGGATGAGGTACAGTCTGACTATCAAGTCACCACAGTCGAACACATCACGGCACTCGACACTGCACCCGACTACAGGCAAACTGAAGACACGGACGACAGCATCTACCTCGTCGACTTCGCCGGGCCAGAGATCCAAGCGGATCACGAGTTCCTCTCCAGCAACGAAGACGGTCCTGAAAAGATACCCGAAGCATACGTCAACACCGACGCCCAGATCAGCAACAACTCCGACATGAGTTTGGACGACGACCCCGAGCCCATAACCGGCATTGATAGCACATACACATATCCCCCGATCATACCTCGGCAGGTCTACGTTGCGTTCAGCGCCGAAACCTCAGCGGCAGCAGCTAGTCGCAGACCTACAGAATTTCCTTGCACAGTCACATTACCAGATGGCGTGACAGCATTAACTATCACCGCAGAGATAGCAGCGAAAGTTGACAAAATCATAAAGGACTGCACAATGATGCCAGCAGATGCAACCCCAGAGGAGTTGATGACATACAATTATTTCAATTGGCAAGAAACAATGCGATTAAAGGAATACAGAGCAACACTAGAAGAGCGCAGAAAGCAGGCTAGCATCTCGAGTATGCGGAGAAGGCAGCTTTCCCTTAGCTCCACAGGTGCGACGGAGCGCAGGCATAGATCGAGATTCGCCAGCATCCCAGAAGGAGAGAGATCCGGAGTCACTCGCAACTTAGAAGATTCGTTCATGACTCTAGACTCCGAAGGCGTACTAGTACCCAAAACAGCTGAAGGTGCCTTGATATCACTTGGAGCATACCTCAAGGCGACAGCACCTCCAGCAGGCGATCCGGCCGAAGAACTACATCTTCAGCAATTAAAGGCGCTCGCACTCGCGGCAAAAGGACTCCAGACGGAGAAGCACAGAGAGCGCAGCAGAAGCCGTTCACGAGATCGTCGCAGTCGAAGCCCTCGCAGGAGTGGCACACGAAAATACTCGAGTCATCGCCGTTCACGAAGCAGGTCTAGGAGATCCGCCAGCAACGATTCGAGTGACGGTCGCGATACAGGACCTTGCGGAGCACGATGCTTCACACGGTGAATCCGCGAAGCCAGGTTGCCCAAAAGGTTCGGGTTACCAACAACGCCGAAGTTCAACTGCAAACAAGAGCCGTCAGGCTGGCTCGAGGACTACAAGCTCGCAGTCGTGTGCCAAAGGGGGACAACTACAACAGCACTGCAGTACATACAGCTGATGCTTGAAGGCACAGCTCGCGACTGGCTCAAAGCATTACCCGAAGCATCATACGATTCCTGGGATCACTTTCGGGAGGACTTCATCAAATATTTCGATCCTCTTTGTGAGCGGCCCAAAACATTCGAGGAATTACGGGCTTGCAAGCAAAGGTCGGACGAACCAATTCGAGCATACATCAGGCGATGGACTGCCATCCGCAATTCAGTCGGCACAATCTCCGAAGACAGAGCCATGGACGCCTTCACCATGGGGGTCCTCAGAGAAGACTTCAGAGAAGCACTCGGTCGCCAAAAGCCAAAATCCATGGCAGAGCTCATGAAAATAGCGACCGAGTGGGCGGACGGCGAAGATTCCATAAGGACCAAGCGTCCACTTTCCCCACATGACCGTGAGGATCGACGTAATAGTCGAGACCACCACGACAGGGATGATAGAAGACGAAGACGCAAAAGTGGTTACAGCGACAACGACAAGGTAAAATTCGTAGCAGCGGGTTTCTCACAGGACAATCACGTCCAGGACGACAGACGACCAGAAGATCGCCGCGACAGCCGAAACGATAGTCGCCGCGACAGTCGAGGAGATGATCGCCGAGACAGTCGAACGGACGACCGACGAGGCAGTCGAGACCGCGATCAGCGTAGCGGTGGATACCGAAGGCAAGAGTGGCGTAAACGCACAGATGCAAAACCAGAGAAAACATTTCAAGAAAAGATGGATGATTACTGCAGGCTGCACCTATTCAAGGGAGATGACGGAAGTTTAATCTCCAACCACACCATGGGGAACTGCCGAGAGTTCGAACAAATAGCGGCGGATTACATGACGAGAATCAGAAGGGTCACACCCTCGACTGCACCACCAGCCTACATCGCGCCACCACCAACACAGCCAGTCGCGGCATTACCACCCCCACCACCATACAACCCAGGAAGCCAAGTCGCGGGAGCCATACATCACATACCTCAAGCAACGGAGGAGCAATACCCAAAGCCCCAGGGACAGATGTTCATGATTCAAAAAGGGCGTCCCTCCAACAGGCAGCAAAAGATCCACACTCGACACGTTAACATGGCGGTTATGGCGCCTCCAGCCATACCAGACTTCTTGCGGGGATCTGAAACCGCAATAACCTTCAATCGAGAAGATCACCCACCATCTGTCTACCGACCAGGCCACGCTGCCCTGGTACTCGACGCTCAGATTGGTGGATACGCCATGACTAAGGTCTTCATGGATGGAGGCAGCGGCATCAACATCATCTTCGCCGATACACTTCGCCGGATGAATAGGTCAGTCGAAAATTTACCCCAGTCCACAAACACTTTTCATGGTATTGTCCCAGGTAAACCTGTTCTCCCAGAAGGCACGGTACAACTCGACGTCACCTTCGGTGATGCACACCACTTCAGAACCGAGTCGATTGAATTCGAAGTCGTCGACTGGAAGTCACAATACCATGCCATATTAGGGCGCCCCGCATTTGCTCGATTCATGGCGGTGCCACACTACGCATACCTCAAGTTGAAGATGCCAGGCCCGAAAGGAGTCATCACAGTCAACGGAAACTTTCAAAGGTCAGACGCTTGCGACCGCGACTTCAGCAAAATCTCCGAGGCGTTCGGTATGGAGCAAACCCTCGAAGAGCTCTCACTCACCAACGACCCAACATACATGCCCGAGCAAAAGAAACAGGCAGTCGACAAGGCATTCAGCGCCGCAGATGGCATAAAGAAGCATCAGGTTCACCCGACTGATCCAGCCAAGACAGTCAGGGTATCCACAAGCCTGTCTCCTGCATAGGAAAGCGCGCTCGTCGAATTCCTCCGTGAGAACTGGGATATATTTGCATGGTGTGCAGCCGACATGCCAGGTATTCCCAGGGAATTCGCCGAGCACTCCCTCCAACTTAATCCAGGAACTAGGCCAGTCAAGCAAGCAATACGTCGTGTCTCCGGTCCCAAAAGAGAGGCTATAGAGAAGCATGTAGAAAAGTTACTCAAAGCAAACTTCATTCGAGAAATCAAAAAATCAGAGTGGGTAGCCAACCCTGTACTAGTCGAGAAGAAGAAGACAGGAGCAACCAGGATGTGTGTCGACTTCACCGGGCTCAACAAGTGTTGCCCGAAAGATCATTTTCCACTGCCACGTATCGACCAAATCGTTGACTCCACTGCGGGATGCGAACGTTTATCCTTCCTAGATGCATACTCGGGGTATCACCAGATACGGATGAAAGTCGAAGACGAAGAGAAGACAGCCTTCACAACTCCACTCGGAGTATATTGCTACACCACAATGCCCTTCGGGCTCAAGAACGCAGGTGCCACCTACCAGCGTATGATGCAGAATTGTTTGAAGACGCAAATTGGACACAATGTCGAGGTTTACGTAGATGACATCGTCATTAAGTCGAAAGAAGAAAGCACACTACTCGCAGACTTGCGAGAAACGTTCGACAATCTCAACAGGTACAACATCAAACTTAACCCAGACAAGTGTACTTTTGGTGTTCCAGCCGGAGAGCTCTTGGGGTACTTGGTGTCTGCCCGAGGAATAGAAGCGATCCCAGAAAAGATACAGGCCATATTAACCATGCAAAGACCTAAAAAGCTCTACGAGGTGCAGCAGTTGACAGGTCGAATAGCAGCGCTCAGTCGCTTCATCAGTAAATTGGGTGAAAAGGCGTTGCCACTTTATCGACTAATGAAGAAGGCAGCCAAGTTCGAGTGGACAGCTGAAGCTGAAGCAGCCTTCATAGATCTCAAACGAATACTCACAAATCCTCCCATCCTGGCGGCACCCAAGGAGAGGGAGCCGTTGTACCTGTACGTTGCAGCCACAAATAGAGTAGTAAGTACGGCTTTGGTAGTTGAACGCATGGAGGAAGGAAAAACTCAGAGCATCCAGAGACCAGTCTACTACGTCAGCAAAGTCATGTCCCTGTCAAAGCAAAGATACCCGCACTTTCAAAAGCTAGCGTACGCTGTCTTCATAACATCCAGGAAGCTACGCCACTACTTCACGGAGCACCCGATAACGGTGGTCAGTAAATCAGCAATCGGGGATATACTCACCAATCCCGACGCAACGGGGCGAGTAGCAAAATGGCTCATCGAGCTCGGGCCACTCGGGATCACATATGACCACCCGAAGGCTATCAAAGCACAAGTCCTACCCGACTTCACAACGGAGTGGATAGAATCTCAGCTGCCAGGAATCCCTGATGTGTCCAACTCATGGACAATGTACTTCGATGGGTCTAAGAAGAACGAAGGCGCGGGTGCAGGCGTCGTACTCATATCACCTAAAGGCGACAAGCTCAAGTACGTGTTGCAGATGGACTTCGAGCGACCATCCAACAATGAGGCAGAATATGAAGGCCTGATCCACGGCATGCGAATGGCTAAGGCACTGGGATGCACCCGAGTTATGATATACGGTGACTCAAACCTAGTCGTGCAGCAGACAATGAAAGCTTGCGATGCCATAGCCGACAATATGATCGCATATCGCGACCTCTACAACACATTAGAAGGTGACTTCGATGGATGCGAGCTACGACATGTGGGGCGAGAAAGCAATGAGGAAGCGGACATACTAGCCAACATTGGCTCGACTAAAGCACAAGTCCCACCAGGCGTCTTCCTGGAGCGAATCCAGCACAGGTCCATTAAAAAGCAGCGGCCCCCATCGACCTCGACTGTCACATCCAAAGACAAAGCGCCCAGCTCAGAGGATCCGGCAGTCGAGGTGCTACTATGCCAGGGCGATCAGGTAATACCAGCATGGACTCAACCTTTCCTAGCATACATGCTCCGCGACGAACTACCAGACGATGCGGCAGAGGCTCGACGAGTCACTCGACGCTCCAAAGCATACACCATCATTAACGGGGAACTCTACAAACGAAGCATCTCAGGTATGTTCCAAAGGTGTGTGGAAATTGAGGATGGAAAAACCATACTTCGCGATATTCATGCAGGAACCTGTGGGCATCATGCCGGCAGTCGATCACTCGTAGCCAAAGCCTTCCGAGCAGGGTTTTACTGGCCTACAGCACTTAAGGACGCAGAAGACATTGTCAAAAGGTGCATCGGGTGCCAGAAATTCGCCACCAAGCCTCACGCACCCGCATCAGCACTCAAAACCATACCATTGGCTTGGCCCTTCGCCCAATGGGGGCTTGACATGGTCGGACCACTCAAAAAGTCATCGCTTGGAGGACATACTCACCTGCTGGTGGCAGTGGACAAATTCACGAAGTGGATAGAAGCAGTCCCAATAACAAGCTCGACTGCCGCTACAGCAGTCAATTTCATAAAATCTATCGTCCATCGCTTTGGTGTCCCAAACAGCATCATCACGGACAACGGCACAAATTTCACAGCCGAGGAGTTTCGTTCCTTCTGCAAAGAGTGGAACATTGCGCTCAATTACGCATCGGTGGCGCACCCGCAGTCCAACGGACAGGTAGAAAAAGCTAATGGTCTCGTCTGCACGGGCATTAAGAAAAGACTACTGGTACCACTCAAAAGGGCCGCGGGTGCTTGGGTCGACGAGCTCCCGGCAGTACTATGGAGTCTGCGCACAACCCCAAACGCCTCGACCCAGCTTACTCCGTTTTTCATGGTCTACGGCGCAGAGGCAGTACTGCCACCAGAGGTGAAATTCAGCGCACCAAGAGTCGAGGTGTACGACGAAGACAACGCGAACGAGTCACTCGAAGACTCGGTGGATCTACTCGAAGAATCGCGCAATACGGCCCTTGCTCGCACAGCCGTTTATCAGCAGGATCTCCGTAACTACCACAGTCGACGACTCCGACCCAGAACATTCATGGTAGGCGACTTGGTACTCCGGATGAAGCAGAAGAAGGTGCACAAGCTCGCATCACCATGGGAAGGCCCTTTCGTTATCACGGAGGTCATCGACGGTGGTGCCTATCGACTTAAGCACGCCCAGACGGGAGAATTGTCAAATAACCCATGGAACGTGGCGCACCTGCGCCGCTTCTATGCCTAGATGTCATAGTCAATCAATGTAACAGAGCATAAATGTCGAAAAGGCCAGCAGGTTTCAGACGCGCTCTTTTCCTTACCAGGGTACCTAAGGGGACTGGAAGGTTTTTAATGAGGCGGCTTGCTGGCCAAAATCGGGAATAAAGAAAGATGTTCTTTTTCGCATAATTTACTATCATAAGTCAAATCACTCCCAACCCGAAACACTCGAAGACTCGGGGGCTGGGTCCTTGTCATAAGCAGCAAAACTCAGCCACACTCGAAGACTCGGGGGCTGAGTACTTGTCACGAACACACAGCGGCACCCGAAGGCTCAGGGGGTGGATACATACATACTTACATAAACATCTTACTATTTACACCCCCACTCGAGGGACTCGGGGGCTGGATAATTACACAAGTTACATAGGTTCATCCTTTACAGGCAAGCCGGAGTCGATAAGCTGGTTGTGCAAACAATCCACAAATGCTTCCGCTGAAGCCGCAGTCCCGTCCAAAAACTTCCGCTCCAGACGCGAGCCAGCTGCAGGGGAAGAAATGCGAAAAGTAGGATGTTGGCTGCGAATATATCCCATGACGGCATTGGCTCCAAGAACAACTCTTCGAGTCAAGGCCTCTCGGATGGAAGTTGCAGATTGGAACAGATCAACCAACGCATGAATTCCTTGCGGCTGCGGCCCCTCCGGAAACAAGAAGTGGTTGACACGCATAAACGCCGCCCGGCAACGCTCGAGTAGGATAGCGCCACGGAACACTCGATCCTTCAGGGTAGCGAGTTCGCGGGCGCGATACCTGTCTGCCCAGAAATGCTGAGGTCCGGACACGGGGTTATCAGTCGCGTTATCCAAGCGCTCGTTGACCCGTTCCTCCTCTTCCTTGAAGTTTTGGACGAAAACTGCAGACGAGCAACTATCAACAGAAGATAGAGAAGACATAAGAAGATCACAAAGGCAATCGCCTGATACATACCTTCGAGTTGCCTGTTCGAGTGCTCGACTTCACCAAGCACATATTCTTCACGCTGGGTGGCAAGAGCTGGTCTCGCCTTAAGGATTTTCAACTCTGTTTGAGTGGCCTGTAGCTCCTGCTCTAAAGTGACCACTCGCTTCTTTGCATAAGCCAAAACTTTGGCATTATTTTTTGCTTCGGCAGTTGCTCGAGTACCCGCACACGGCCGAGAAGCCTCAGTTGGATCGGTATCGTCTGGCTGACAAGCGCATAATCATATATTTCAGATGCAGGCACAAATCAAGGCAAGACAAATACGTAAAGAAAGGTGCATCATGGGGTTCATATCATAAACAAAGTAAGTAGCAAAAGCGCCCATGTTGGGTATCGAATCTTCATTACATAAACTCAAAGTCAAAAGTCTAAACACGGGACACCGACTCGGACCTAGCCCTACGCGACTTGGACATAGCAGCAACAGCAGCAGATCTGCGCTCCATGGTGTCGATACAGATACGCGATAGTCGCGTGGCGGCTTCGGTTACACCCTTCAAAGACAAAGGCTGCCCATCTGACCTTTTCGGGAATTCAGACAGGACAGCCTCATATTCGGCAATAACGCCGCTACCAAGGAGGAGCTTGAGGGTAGACTCCGAGCCGCGTACCGTCAAGTCGCGGGCGAACTCCGCCAAAGTCGAGGAACCGGGACCCAGCACGTCTGCGAAACCTCGCATGGTGGCAGGAACTTCACTCGACGGAAGCACTTCCTTGAAAACAGCGCTAAGGGTTCGAGTGGACGTATCCAGGGAACTCTTGGCGTGTTGGATGGCGGCGCTCAGCATCTCCATGGCGCGGTCAAGTGACAGGTCATCACTGGACATACCCTCGGAGGTAGATGCGGCAGCAGATCCTTCACAATTTCAAAAAAGAAGAACGACTGAAAAGTCAGTACAAGGACCAGCAAAAGAAAGGCGCAAAGCATAAATAAAGCATACTAACCTTCTATCACACGCGCAAAATCTGACACTTGGGTCGCGTACTCCCGCTCGCGAGAGGCAGCCGAGCTCAGAGCATCGTCCAGATCCTTCTTCGCGCGCGACTGCTGGTCGACGAATTGTCTTTCCAGATCCTTCAGTCGCTTCTCCAGCTCAGTCGCTCGCTTCTCGACGAGGCCCTTCTCACCTGGGACGGTTAATTAACAGCTCAGCTGCAGAACACCAAAAGCAAAAAAGAGAAGCATCTCATGAAGTAAATCAGAAAAACTTACGGCTCAATTCGTCGAGGCGGGAGCGAAGAATGACCCGTTCCTCCTCCGATTGCACAAAAGCCTTGCCAGTCGCGACAAGGCCACGGACGGCAGGCTACAATAGATATTAGCAAGGCGATTGATTCAGGACATAAAACGCGAAAATACTTACATGGTCAGCCCATGAGGGAGTTGCAGAAGTGGAAGGGTTCACAGTCGAAGCAGCAGCAGGTGGCGTCATAACTGTGGTAGTCGCTTCAACCACCAAAGTGGTTTTAGCGACATCTAAGTCAGCACGGGGGGAGGCCACAGTCGACTCTTCCACAATGGGAGGAGACTGCACCCGATCGTCCCTAGCGCTGCTGCGACAGTATCAACAGGCTTAAGGTAAAGTAACAAAGCAAGCAAAAAGCAAACACAGCGAAAATGCCTCATAGCTACGTACCTGTGTTCGCCCTCATCTGAATCCGGCTCAGCGTCAAGGCATGGGCCTCCGAAACTCATACGCCCGGACGAGTGCGGCGGTGAGCGCCGAGCCAGAGGGGAGACACCCTTCGCAGGCGAGGAGTTGCCGGAGTCCTCCAGGTCCCTTCGCTCTGCACTCCCCGAGTGGGAACTCGAGGCCTCTTGCCGAGGCACACGACGGAGCTTGGCGGCGGGCTCAGTCGCAGGGTTGCCACCCTTACGGACTTGGTTCACCTCCTCGGTTTCTGTTTCCTCTGTGGCGGAGCTGTTAGCCGAAGGCGGGGTGGTGACGGTTTTCTTCCCCTCATCTAGCAGAGCTGCCTCCTCGGCAGGACCAGACTCGGGGAGGGGAGGAAGAGATGCGGCAGTCGAATGGCCCTGATCGCAAACAAAAAATTACACTCAAAAGGTATTTACACCAGAGACAAAGGACGGCAAAAGCAACAAAGTCCAGAATATTTACCTCAGGAAGGGCGTTCTCCAGACCAAAAGGAGCGACTGAGAAGTTGAAGTCGATAGCTTCGTCAGTCTTGATGCTGGTGATGTACTTCACATGAGCGTCCAGTTCATTGGGCGACAGCTCCGCATCGCTCATCCTGGTGGCGTCGAGTGGGCCTTCATATCGCCACATCGGGTGGGAGCGCTGCTGCAGAGGCCACACCCGACGCTTGATGAAGGTGCTCATCAACTGAACACCGGTAACGGTGCTCAGCAGCTTGCTGATCTTGTCCATAAGAGGAGCAGCCTCTTCCATCTCTTCAGTCGAGAGAGGATGCTCCCACGCTTTCGTCTTCAGCGGAGTCCTCCCAATCGAGAAGGCCGGGCGCACGTCCTGGTCGATGGGGACGTAGAACCACTTGTTCCTCCATCCTTGGGCAGAGTCGACTGCTTTGAGGTTGAAGTAGTGGCAGTCGCTGCGGACCTGGATGCCAACCCCGCCAAGTGGGCACACACGCCCGTCGCGGACCATATGGCGCACTCGGAAGATGGACTTCCAGAGTGCCCAGCTAGGGGATACCCCCAAGAAACACTCGCACAAAACCATGAAGCAGGCAATGTGCAAAATGCTATTGGGGGTGAGATCGTGGATCTGCACCCCATATGCGTACAGAAGCCCGCGCACAAAAAGCGGGAGGGCAAAGCCACAAGGCAGAAATTCGGCAAAGCAAACACGCTCGCCGGCGCGGGGCTCAGGAAGTACCTCCTTGTTGGAGGGCGCGCGGGCGGCGAGCTTGTCAGACGGCGGGAGCAGGCCCGTGTGGCGGAACGCCGCCAGCTTCTTCTCGGTGACTGCGGATTTTACCCAGTCACCGGAGACCTTCTTCAAAGCGGCGGCGGGATTTCCCGTGGAGGCCGCGGCGGCCGCGGCACCTTTCCTCTTCTTGCTGACATTGGCGGAGGAAGAAGGGACGGTAGCGCTCGTGTTCTTCTTCGGGGCCATGGTGAACAGGGGGAGCAAGGGCAAAAGCGAAGGAAGCGCGCGCTCGAGGAAGAAGAGGAACAGGAGGCAGAGGAGGCAAATGGCAGGGTAAGATAGCCTACGGCGGTAAGATCTATATCTACCACGACGGAAGAAATGATCTCGGCCGTCCGTGCATAATCGCCAAGCCACGTGGCGCTATCGGAGAGTAACCGTCGCAGGCCACGACGCCCACTACGCACGAAAAACGAGGAAATCATGAGCACGCTCGCGGAAATCTCGCCACGTCCGGTCAAATCATAACTGAACCGGCGTACACCACGGTCAAACAAGCGGACCCACAATGACACGTCCTATCAAAGGTCTGCGCGCACGCCACGGTGGTCATGCATGACGTCACCCAGTTGGCAAAATTGTCAAATACAAAAGTGATAGCCGAGCAGCTAATCGACTGGACCAATGACGTGCAATCCTGCCAAAGTCTCTCAACTACTCATACAGCAAACGCAGCAAGGACAGTCGAGCATACTCCCATCGGGAGCGGGTAAAAATTTCTTCGACTAATGTACATCAAAGTCGCGCAGCTCTTCAAAAGGTCTCTCGACTAAGGTAAAAGCAAGCATTTCGAATATTGTCAAGCACACTCCCAAGGGGAGTGGGTGAAAATGTCTTCGACTGACATTCTCTTTTAACGATTCATTAATTTGAGATTATCCTTCATTACGAGTAATAAAGCACAATCTCGGGGGCTACTCCCATCGGGAGCGCTGCCGCGCACCCGATAGATTCAAAAAGCAAAAAAGGCAGTTGATTAAAGAGACTCGCCTTAGTCAAAAGCAAAAAGGCATAAACTCAAAGAGATTCCCGAGTTACGTCAGTCGATGACGCTTCGGATGCTGCATGCATAAAATGCAAAGGTAAGACCCGTCGATCAGTCGAGCTGGGCTGAGGACCACTCCGGCAGTGCTAAGTCCTTAATTTTTTCCGCGTCAGCAGATGCGATGAAAATCCTGGCGGACGCGCTGGGTAGCAAATTTAAGACTACAGAACGTGCCAGTAAGACCTCAACGGCCTGAGTCGAATCTGTCCAGTATGTTCCAGGTTCGAGCCCGGGGACTCGAACTTGATTGAAGGCTAGTAAGGTTTTGCCCAAATGTGCAGTTAACTGGTCTCGACTTATCGAGTAAATCCAGGCCTACTAAGTCACTAATCCTTTGTCAAAAGCATAAAGTCATAGTCGAAAGACAATATGAAGCGTACCAAACACAAACATGTGACGTGCACTATCGAGTGAGTCCATGCCTAATTCTTCGAATCAGCCAAGCACTCGGGGGCTAATGACGAGGATATACCGAACGGGTACCCTGTCGTGTGGGTACCTGGTGCACGTGATGATTACAGCCCAATTGTCAATAGACTGACGAAGCCCATCAAGGAAGGCCCAAGACGAAGATTGCTTTCCTAGTTATCCATAGTCGGTTGTAGTTTCCATACTTGTAATCCTAGTCGGTTATGTACCCGAGACCTAGCCCCCCATATAAGGGCTGGGAGGGCTACCGATCAGGGACACGCCAAATCAGAACCTCCAAACCCTAGCGAGACGAACTCTCGCTAGACCCTTGTAACCACCACATATCCACAGAGCAATAACAGACAAGCAGGAAGTAGGGGTGTTACCTCAGTCGAGGGCCCTGAACCTGGGTAAATCCCGCTTGTCAGCCGTCGAGTCTACCAGCACTACGCGTTCTCTACCTCATAACTCTAACCCTAGGCTATCGACTATGGGTATTGATGAGGACACACCTCGTCAATGGCCGAGACGGCAATGCCACATATACGTGGCGGTATCGCTACTAAGTTTAATCCTCTTGGCATCAATGTTATGGATGTGAGTACTACGATCGAGATTCAACAAGAATAAACCATTACTCTCGAGAGCATTAACATAAAAGATATCATTCATCGAAATAGCACAACCACTTGATACTGAATTGAATGAATATCCGTCTTGCAACAAGCAAGAACCACTTATAATGTTTACACTCAAACTTGGTACAAAATAACACTTATTTAAAACCAAAACTAATCCCGATGGTAGATGTAGAGTGAGTGTGCCGACAGCCACCACGTCAACTCTTGATCCGTTGCCGACGCGCATCGTCACCTCATCCTTTGCTAGGCGCCGTTTATTCCGCAACTCCACCTGTGAGTTACAAATATGAGCAACAGAGCCGGTATCAAATAACCAGGTATTGCTACGGGCGCATGTAAGGTACACATCAATAACATGTATATCAAATATACCTTTCTCTTTTCCGACAATCTTGCCGGCCTTCTTATCTTCCAGATAATTGGGGCAGTTGCGCTTCCAGTGACCATCTCCCTTGCAGTAGAAGCATTCCACGCCAGGTTTGGGACCAGGTTTGTTAGTCTTGGATTTGGCAACGTATTTGCCATCCTTCTTAGACTTCCAGTTCTTCCTTCCCTTGCCGCCAGATTTCTTGAAATCGACGGTCTTGTTGACCATCAACAACGTGGGCTCCTTCTTGATTTCCACTTCAGCAGTCTTGAGCATCACGAACACCTCAGACAGGGACTTAGCCATGCCCTGCATGTTATAGTTCATGACGAAGCCTTTGTAGCTAGGAGGCAACGATTGCAGCACTCTATCAATCGCCAGCTCATCAGGAATCTTGCATTTCAGAGGATTCAGGCGTTGAACGTAGCCAGACATTTTGACCATGTGCTCGCTCACACTGCTATGCTCTTCCATCTTGGCTGAGAAGAAAAGCTCAGAAGCTTCATATCTCTCAGCCTTAGCCTGCGGCGCAAAGACAGCCTTGAGATCAGAAATTATCTCAAAAGCACTCATCTTCTCAAAGCGCTTTTGCAGGTCGGCTTCCATGGCATAGAGCATGCCACTCTGGACAAAAGAGGAATCGTCCGGCTTGGTCTGATAGAGCTTCTTCTCATCATCGGAGGCATTGTCTGCAGGAGGGTCACCTAGGGCGGCTTCAATGACGTAAGCCACCCTTTGGGGAGTGAGGAGGATCCTCAGGTTGCGGAACCAGGACATGAAGTTCAACCCATTGGTCTTAAGCTTTTCTTTCTCAAGGAACAGGCCTAGGTTAAAGGTGGGACGAGACATCTCCAATGGAATTTGCAAAACATAAGACTTTGTCCATAAAATTTTGAGTTCAAGTTCTAGAAAATAACTATAAGAACTACCACTCAAAACGAATATCCCTCTAATCGCTTTAGTGATTACACGACCCTAATCCATTGTGCAACCCCTCATCGTCAGAGCCGGCAACACAACTTCAAAGGTAGACATCGAAATGTCAATCACAACAACTCTGTGACTCATGCTCGACCTTTCGGTCACCGTGTTCCGAGGCCATGTCTGTACATGCTAGGCTCGCCATAATAACCTTCAACGTATACGCTTGTGCAAACATGTCTTACACCCACTGTATGCGAACGACGATATGTATGACACCCGATCGTCACGGCCTGCCTCATAACGTAGAACTTTCTTGGTGGTGCACGTCGAAGGGAGAACACTAATGGTATTTTGGAGGGATCATCTTATATTACTATCGGCGTGTAACTAATATATATATATATATATATATATATATATATATATATATATATATATATATATATATATATATGGGAAATAGCCTCCTCACATGGTGGCTAGCTACGCACCATCCCACAGCTGTCGGATCACCCTATTGAGATATTGAGAGTATTGCATCCATACCTATGGCGTTTAACGGAAAAAATGACACCGTTATCAACTTGGTTATCTCTTCTATAGGAACCACAAAGCCTTCTTTTTGAATTCGTTGCAGGCTACCCCTTGTAGCACTAAAACTATCTGAATGTGCTAGTAGGTCTTTTATGTGAGCAGCAGGCCCCCGTCTTCACCAAGCTCCGGCATCCCGCAAATTCTAAAAAAAATCAAAAAAGTTCTGGCATCCCACGATCTAGAATCCAGATCGACGACCATCTTCTCCCGCAGCGCACCGCGCCGATGCGGCCTCGTCTTCTTCACCAGCCCCGACCTCCGCTTCGTCATCGACGACATCTCCAGCGACGACCCCTCCGCCGTTAGCGTCACCTGGCACCTCGGTACCCCCCCCCCCCCCCCCAAAAGATCCTCTCTTTCTTATTATGGCTGCGCCATTTCCGTCTCGATCGGGTGCTTGAACTTCGGGACTGGATGCAGAGTGGAAGGCGCGGGCGTTCCCGTTCAGCCGGGGCTGCAGCTTCTACCGCTGCCAGCCGGACCCGCAGCGGCGGCAGCAGCTTCAGATCGTGTACGGCCGGCAACCTTGCTGGAGAAGTCGGCGGCGAGGGCGAGGGCGCGGTGGACCTACTCCATCCTTCAGGCCACCTCCGACTCCGGTGCCGGTGCATCTACCTCTGGTGCCGATGCGGCCTCCGGCGCAAGCCGTCGTCGACCTCGAGCCCAAGCCTCACATAAGCGGGTGGACGGGGACGACCGGGCCATGGACGCGAACGAGCTCTGGTGCCGCCACATCCTAGTATCGGCGCCGCCACAACGGCCTTCGGTGCCGTGAGAGGGCCTCGAGGGCGAGCTCGATGGGGAGCCAGGTGCCGGCAGGACGAGGTAAGGCCAGGCCATGGCGCACCTCGGAGCGCGGGGGCGACGAATAGGAGCTTGAGGCCATGGCGCACCTCGGAGCTGGCAGGAGATGAAGGCCCTGTTGACCGGAGAGTTGGGGAAGAAGAGGATTGATTGACCGGAGAGAGAGAGGGAAATTTGGGGGTTCACGGGAGGGGTGGGTGGATGGGATGAGAGATTGACCGGCGGCCCCAGTCAACATGGGGATTCTTGCACTATTTTTGAATCCGGTTCATGGTTTTGGATGCATGGATGTTGGCTCTAAATGTTTTTACATATTCTTGTGTAATTAAAGATCCAAAACTGTTGATGTTCATGAAGAAAAAATTGTGTGTTTATTTTTTGAATCTAACATGGTCCTGTGTTCATGCGTGAATGTGCTTATGTTTTCTTAATTATCTCTCTCAGACCTTTAAATTTATTCTATTTTCTGGAAATTTTCGTTTTAGATTTTGGTGCAGAAATGTGTTGCTGTGAAATTGATTATGGGGTCAAGATAATTTTAGTTGATGAATTTTTTTTGTGAATCCTTGAATAAATTCGGAAAAGGTTGTTCGTCTCTCTTAATGGATGCATAAATCCATAAAAGATCATGTTTGGTGCGGGGCAAATCCTATTAAGAAATACTATTGGCAGTGTCTTTTTTTACGACTGCTATTAGCAATATGGAGTAAATTTTCTGTGTATGTTAATGAAATTTTTATATTTACAGCTCTTGCGATTTTGTTGTTCTTATTTAGGATGGCACCGATAATATTTTCTCTTTCAGACTTGTGATCAGTTCATCCGGTTTCTTGGTGGATTTAATATATTGTGTACTATTGTCTACCGTCGAGTGATTTTGTGATTTTGGCACCGTCGGGTGCTGCACTAGCAACGTCTTCGTGTCCCATTATAGCAAAAATATGACCATGAATATACCAATCAAGATTGCATGGGCATTAGACAAAGAATAGATGCTACTAATGAGAACGCACAAAAAATTTGGGTAACTTTCTAACAAAGATCTGTTACATGTTATGCTAAAATTAGGTAAAATAGTTGTCCGTCCACAATTCAAAACGTGGATGCAAAAGATTTCTCTTTTCTCTATTTTAGATAACAACGCTAAGATCTCCAAACCACAGATAGCACAAACACGCATGCAAGCTCTATCCAGCTGCCCAAAATATAGTGAACCAGTACTACCCATATCCAACGGTTTCCAGGACATGCATAGCTACCCACCATGTTAGAAAATCCACGTTGATATATATATATATATATATATATATATATATATATATATATATATATATATATATATATATATATACACACACACACAATATAAGATGCACTCAAAACATCAATATGTATGCGACGTGACATGGTCCTTGCGCCGATGGTCTCCTTCGCGCCCACAGTTTATAAACAATTTAATAAACCTACCTTGACCATATCACATTGCCCCAGCAAAATAAAGTTAGACGCGTTCTACTTTATCTTTTGCATATTTTACGTGGCTTGGGGCTGTCGTAAATAGAACCGCTTCATAACTACGAACCTATGACCACAACAACGATCAAATAATTGCATATTTATTTATCCCTCTTGGGCCCTCCATTGAAAATGCAAAGCCAACTAACGAGAGAGACAGACACCCGCTAGCCACATATACGATACAAGCCGTATGTCAGTTGTGGAACCAGTCTCGCGTAAGCGTACGCGTAAAGTCGGTCCGGGCCGCTTCATCAACTCAATGCCGCCGGCAATGCAAGTGCACGCGAGAGGGTAGCAAATAAAAGAACGATGTCCCCGTGATAAACACGGGTTCTAAAAGCGTACAGCTATATCTACGCATAGATCGGCTCTGATACCACTGAAGGGGATCGCAGGCAGAAAACAATAAATTTTCTAACAACGATAACCTTAAACTAGCCAGGATCTATATTATGCAGATATAGTAATACGGAGGAGATCGATATACATACCCTTGTAGACCGAAACGCGGGGATTACGCTCCCGCACAAGCGTTGTCGATGAAGCCGATGAAGACGACCTCGAGGTCGTGTAGAGGAAGAAGACCTCCGAGCACCACTAGCGTGGCACCTCGCAGGGATCCACACACGTACGGTGAAGACGACGACCTCCGGGCTCCGATCCAGGGACGAGCAGCGGAAGACTTGGACCGGAAGACCAGCAGCACGGCGGTGTGCGTATGCTGGAGAGAACTTCACCTTGGTGCAACTCCAATGGAGGAATCACGTTTCAAGGAGAAGAAGAGAGAGAGAGATTGGTTGTTCTTTTGAAGGCCAAAGGGGGCACCTCTATATATAGGTGGAGGGGGCTGCCAGCCTTGCTGGCTGGGTGGTGTGGGACTATTCCCACACCAGCCCGCCCCCAATGGGTGCGCCGGCCCTAGGTGGGCCCCATTTGGCCCGCCTAGGGCAGCCTCCTTCCTCATGCGCACCTAGGGGGGAAATTCCCCCCCCCCTATGGGCCTTTTCTCCCATGGGAAGGCCCATTTAAGGTGGGCTGCCTTTTAAATTCCGAAAATCATTAAATAAAAATGTATTTAACTATTAATTACACTAATTAATATTAAACACACATTATCTAATTTATTCCGGCTCCAAAAACTATTTCGTCGCTCTCCGATCTTCATCGGATCTTTCCCGGGACGCTCCCGGTGCTCTCTTCTAATTTCTCTTCCGGTAAACTTGTCGACTCCCCTTAAGTGTGTTACCCTAGCGGTTCGAGATCTCGCCAGACATGATCAAGACGCGCTCTCCGATCAATGACTAATTCGTGGACCTTGGATACCCAGAATTAATCCCTGTGAGATAACGAATAACTTTGTCGTTCGAACCTAGACGTCGAGTTTTAAACCTTTTCCATGGCGATACTTAGCGTGTCCGAGACTCGTTCATAGATATCGCGATACCTAGCTTGATCTCGTTACCGACAACACTATCTTCTACTCGTCCATGATATTATGTCCTGGTGACCTAGTCACATGCTTGCAAGCTTATTTGACATAATCTCACCGAGTGGGCCCTAGAGTATCTATCCTGCTATGCGGACTGGCAAATCCCGCTCTTGATCCCTCGTCTCAACATACTCCCTTCCGATACCCGAGAGGGACACCTTTATTGTCATACTATTAAGACATGACGTTTGATGCAATCAAAGTATCCTTCAGGAATAGCAATAAGAGTTGATCTCACGGTCAAAGGCGTAATGACTACGTCCTACAAATATTGGGTATGTCCATCACATCGTTCTACCAACGATATGACTCCATTGTGAACTGACACCATGTCACATGATCGGGAAACCTCGATCATCGATTGCACAATGAACTAGTCACGTAGAGGCTACTAGGGACCTGGTTGTCTTACGTATCACACGTGTATTAATGTTTCCGCTTAATACAGTTATAGCATGACACAAAAACGTATTATGAACAAACGAGATATGATAAATAAAACACTTTATTAATTGACTCTAGGGCATATCTCTTTCAGAGACAACATTAGTTGACACACTATCATGAGAATGTCCCTCACATTATTATAAAATATTTCGACTTAATTATTTACACAGGGTTAACCCAGCACATGACGAGTTATGAACTCGGCAAATCCCATGGTAAGATACCCTGGGTTGTATCGGGTGGAAGATTGTATGGACGTTGGTGATTCCGGACGGCTGACAAGCAAGTATTTACCCAAGTTCAGACTCCCGGAGGATAATACCCTACTCCTGCTTGTCTGATTATTGATCTCTGTGTTACAAGGTGCCTACAATGGCGTCCCGGCGAGTCGAAGGCTCGATAGGGTTTCTGGCTATCAGATTGCGTATCTTCTACCGACCCCCTCCTGGCCTTTATATAGGAGGCCAGGTCTCAGGAGTTTGAATACAAGGTTATTTATAGATAAGACAAGTCCTGATTCGGTACGCTAGCTCATGGCTTGATATGTTTCATATTCAGTATCCGAGCATGGTGTGCCAATACTATTTTAATCTGAGGATCTGAAAAGCGTACACTTAATTATTATGAGTTGTTTTCTTGGATATTGATTGCTTTGTATAGTAGACATATTTATACTACAATATATATATACCTCTCAGCTATTCTACAACCACTTGTAGAATAACTATTCTACAACCTTTCTGAACTTCGTCTTTCATGCAAGTGAACTTCGGCTGTCAGAGAAGTTAACTTCGGGTTTTTCAGCTAAACTTCGCAAATAATTTACAATAATTTTTTTGGCTGACAATTTTTTTCTTGAACTTCGGCCGTCCAGTGTAAACTTCGGAACTTCATGTAAGTTAACTTCGGATTTTTTCACGTGAACTTCACAAAAAAAATTATAAATGAATTTTTTGGCTGAGTAATTTTTTGCTGAACTTCGGCCGTCCTGCGTGAACTTCGGAACTTCACGTAAGTTAACTTCGGAATTTTTCAGGTGAACTTCATAAAAAAATTACAAATGAATTTTTTGGCTGACACTTTTTTCCTGAACTTCGGCCGTCTAGTGTGAACTTCGAAACTTCACGTAAGTTAACTTCGGATTTTTTCAAGTGAACTTCACAAAAAAAATTACAAATGAATTTTTTGCCTGAATTTTTTTCCTGAACTTGCTGCGTCCAATGTGAACTTCGGAACTTCACGTAAGTAACTTCGATTTTTTTCTAGAGAATTTCACAAAAAAAATTAGAAATGAATTTTTTGGCTGACATTTTTCAAGTGAACTTCGTCACATTCTTTCGAACTTACCTAGGTGAATTACCATTCTCACATTGTGAACTTCAGAAAAGTTTCACATTAACTTCCTATTTAATTATATTGCTAAACTTCTATATTCATACAAACCAAACTTCATCCATCACATAATAATAAGTGAACTTCAGAGAGAATTTTGACAAATGACGTTATTTTTGGCAGAAAATACTGTCTGAACATGTAATAAAATTGAATTTCTCGAGTGTAAGGATTGAACTTCGAAGAATAAAATGGTAAACATTATATGCAACTCTAATTTTTGAACAGCACAATGTCGTATTTGTACAGAACTCCCCTCCATGGCTTAAGCTAACTCCATGGGACAAGTAAGTGCACTTCAAATGCTAATCGCAATTAAGGTGAGACGAAGAGTCTGTAAAATGAAAAGTCACACACAGAACTTCTCAGCAAATAAAATAATCCGGCTGCTGTGCGCGATGGGGCTCCAGATCGTGGCGGAGCTGCTGATGAACTCCGCCTAACTGAATGTTGCATACCACTGAAAACGCCCTATCCACAAACACCTGGGAGGCGCGCGCGGTAAACCTCCCGCTTGAGTCCAGTGAACTCCGACGACGGTTGCCGGTTGCGCGGTAGACCTATGGCGGCAGTCCACTCGTTTGGCCGGCTGGCACCTCCCTCCGATGGCGGTGGTACGTGATAAGACCGGCGCACAGGGACCTGATCCGGCCGCCGTGAAGCCGGCCATGGATGCAGGGGTGAGCCAGGGGCCGCTAGATCGAGATGGGGGCCGAGGCAAGGCGCCGCCGCGGCGGCTGGAGGAAGGCGATCGTTGGAGAGGAGCTGAGAAGGCACGCCGGGGAGCAGTGGGGGCGGCGCTCCAGAAGGAACCGGGATGGGCGGCGCGACGGCGGCCTCGTCTAGGAGGTGTGCGAGGGAAAATTCATGGAAGGGAGGCACGCTCCATGGATGGGAGGTCGGGGCGGCTTGATCCGGTGAAGTTGAGGCCAGGGTGGCTCGATCCAGCGGAGGGGTAGGCGGCGGCGCGTTCCAGTGACGGAAGGCGGCGGCAGGACGTGGTGGTGGAGGGGAGGTCGCGCGGCACCTGGTGGGCCGGATCAGAGGAGGTGGAGGTGGAGAGGCGCGCGGTGGACGTGGGGAACTTCCCGGCGGCGGAGAAGGGGGAAGGTGGGGAACGGACGTGGGGGATCGGGGGTAGGTAGTTGGTGGGATCGGGGTGGCTGGTCTTTTTTCGGGCGGTTCGGTTTTCTGGTTTTTCGGTCCGTGAAGGACAACTATATATATATAGGGAAATGAGTTGGTACGTCCAGACACTAGGCAGGGACGCTTCCTCCACCGTCTGATGCTTTGAGATCCGCATTTTAGGCAAGCCTAGCATCCTATTTCTCAATTTCATACAAATTACCATTTCAGCCAAAGTTGCTGAAGTGCGGTCTGTGCTAGCTACAGTATCCTGCCTGTCGGGTGTCGGGCCACAGTGCATCACCTCACGGGTAGAGGTCGGATGCGATGCCCGGACCTGCATTCCACTCCCGACGCAATATCTCCTTTCTCTCATCAGTCCTCACGCCTACACACGGACGCTCGATCCCCTTTCTCTCCGGTCAAACCAGCCAACTCCGGCGAGTCCGCAGCCGCGGCACCAGATCCTCCTCTCCTCTCTCAAGGCCGAATCCATGGCGTCGAACCACCGAAGCGCCGCCCTGCCACAAACCCTAGCTCGGTCAGGGGTAGGAGGCCATCGGCGGCGAGGATGTGCTAATGTTCGCCGCTGCCGGAGATCAAGCTCTCCCCGCGTCGGCCCATCGATCGCCGCCGCCAGGAACCAAATATTACTCCATCCTCCGCCGCCTGGAGCCCAAGCCCTTCCCGTTAATCAAAGTGGTGCTCTCTAGCTGATGTATTTTTCCCCGTATTTCTAATTCAGAGTGTTGTGTGCGGCAGGCGATTCGGAATCTCCATGGCTTCAGGCGGCCGGCGGGCAACTACAGCTTTGGATTCCGGGGGCCGGTGGCGGGGCAGGCGACTGCAAATCGCCGGCGTCGGGGTCAGCCTGCCGAATCCGCGACGTGTTGAGCAGCCGGGTCGTAGCTGCGGGCGCTATCGACATCGCCTCCATCTTCTTCTCTCTCGCACCACAAGTGATAGGCTACCTGCCGCCGACCGTGCTGCGGCAGCCGAGCGAGCGGTTTTCCGGCCAGTGTCCTTGCGAACTCTTTCCCAGTAAAACTCCATCCGATGTATGTGCCGGCGAGAAACGTGCAGGCAAGAACTACATCGATCTGCATCTACTAGGAGTAGTAGCCACTGTAAGTACAACTTTGCATGTTCTAGCTTTTCCATTACTCGTGGAGACTGCGTTGGTAGCAGACTAGCAGCACCAACTTCCTCATAATTTATCTGTTGGGTTGTTCTCGTAATTATAGAAAAGACTAGTAGATTAGGTGATGACTTTGTTTCCATTCTTTTTATATATGTATTAGTGCTATTGATTCTGTCATTAATTAAAATGTGGTTCAAGTTCTTGAAAAAGGTAAATCCGTATAATTAATTTGTCACTTCACATACTTGTTTGAGCAATTAAATTGGTGAAAAATTGCATGCTATTCTTGAAGAAAGTAATCTTTATAATTGGATGAAAAGACTTGATCTTGCCATATGTGGGCAAGAATTGCAAGTACTTGATGGTCATGCTATTTTTCTTGTTCTCGTAGGTGAATAGACTGTCCCAAACCCAAGAGCATGCTGGCACTCTGTTGGGAATTACTTCTTATACGCCTTCATGCTTGCATTTCCACTAGTTTCTGGAGAAAATCTGATTCTCATGTTTTGTTATTTATTTAGGACTCAATGGTGTTCGTAGTATGATTTAGATGTTTGTTTTCATGGCCAAAAAATGATGAGTTCTGGCTAGTGGTGAGTTCTGGCTAGTAATGAATTAAAATGTGGTGCCGAATGAGTTTTATGAGGATACTTAATCAGGTAAGGTGTGCTTAATGGGTTAAGATGCGGTGTCGAATGTGCTCTTTCAAGGGCACTGAAATGATTGTATCTCGGTGCTTAATGTGCTTTTTCAAGAAGTTGATGTGCATGCTTTAATGTATATTCTTTTGTAGCTCTGAACTCTAATTCTGGGTACTGAATGTTTCAGGTACTAATGCCGAATGACGGATGCTTAACAAGAGCCAGGTGGTGAACCATTTTTGTAGAACTTTTGAGTCCTCAAATTTTGTCTCACGTAGTTTGTTGCTGTGAGCTTGGCTTTTTTCAATGTACTAAATTTTTAAGCATGGTGCCGAATGTTGTTTCAGTGTACTGAGTTAGCGATGCACCATTCGTCTTCTAATTCCGCTACTAGGATCTGATTGTTTTTTAAGATAGACATTGTGCATACTGATTGCTTTTTTCAAGGGTGCTCAATAAGTTCTGTTTTCTGGGTAATGGGGTGCGGAATGATTTTTGAAGTTGGCGCCGAATAATTTTTACTGAATGAGTGTGCTGAATGTGCTTTTTAAAGGGTGCTTAATGTGGTGCGGTGTTGTGCCGTGTGTGCTTTTTCAAGCGTATTGAATCATTTCAATCTGAGTGCTGAAATTATTTTATCTGGGTGCTTAATGTGCTTTCTTTGATCAAGCTCAAGCAATGCACATGCCTGTATAGCCTTTTCACGTAATTTCTTCTGGAGCACTAGTTGTGAGTATTGAATCATTCAAAAATAGTATGAGATTTTCCTACCCAAGCACATATGGATACCGTAAGCTTGAGTCTTTCCTAGGTACTGATTTCTTAATGTCGAAGTACTGATCCATCAAAACCAAGGTCCTGGATAATTTAGAGATGCATATTGTTTACTGGGGTGCTTAATGGGTCATGTGTATCATCCATTGGTACTCATGCAAATTGTATATTATCCATCCATTTTTATACTAGTGCTTAATGAGATTAATCGGGGTGCAGAATGATTTTTATGTGGGTGTTTAATGGTTTAAGGTGGGGTGGCGAATAGATTTTGTGAGTGTGTATAATGATTTAAAACATGGTGCTCAATGTATGTTTTCGTGGGGTACATAAGAAGCCAGGATAATTGATTTATAGTCTATTTTTCAAAGGTGCCGAATGTGTTTTTCGTCTGTGCGCAAGCAAATAACCGAGAGCTGGAAGACATTTTTGTACTGTAAGTATAATGGTGCTCAATGTATGTTTTCGCCAGGTTATTTGATTTGTTCAAAGGTGCAGAATGTGCTCTTCAAGGGTACTGTAATAATTTTATCTGGGTACTTAATGTGACCGTGTCCAGGTCACAAAGGACTGCACATGTCTGTTTTTGCAGAAACTACTCCTGACGAGACAAGGCTTGCTGAGGGCCGTGTCGGCCTGTTTCAGTTTAACATTCAGTCGGAATCTATTTAGAGTAAGGACTTAACAATGATGCTGCATCACCCTCGAACCCCCATCGTAGATTCAGACGGCGGAGAGGGCTTGCTGTGGCGATTTTGGTTTCAGATAGGTCCTACTTGAAATGACGCTAAATCAAGTGCAGAACATAGTTTAGCTTGGAAGTTAATAAGTTATGCATACCCCACGCTAAATACCCCACAAGGGATTGAGTGCCGAATGGGTGTCGGTCGTAATCACAAGGTTTTGAGTGCCGAATTTGGGGTGGTTTTTTGCCAATAACTAGGAGCTAGGAGCTAGGACGTAGTCATATAGCGTCTAGTGCCGATCTAATGTGGAGCTAGGAGCCGAACGTAGTCATATAGCGTCTAGTGCCGAATGGATCCATACATAGGTACCTAGTGAAATGGCATCGGGTACCGAATGTGATGAGATGAACGTGAAGTTATCCCGGGAACCGTAACGAATTTGTGTAACATTCTGTCGAGACGATCGCAAACACAAGGGATCGAGTGCCGAATGGGTGCATACCCAGAGCCGAATGGCTGCCGGCCGTAATCACAAGGTTTTGTGCCGAATTGATGCATACCTGGAGCCGAATGGCGAATAGAGGGGGCCAATAGTGTAACCTACCACGATCTAATTTGGAGCTAGGAGCCGAACATAGTCATAGAGCGTCAAGTGCCGAATGGGTGCATACACAGGTACGGGGTGAAATGACGTCTGTGTAACATTTTGTCGGGACGATCGCAAACACAAGGGATCGAGCGCCGAAAGGGATGGAACCCGCGGAGCCGAATGGATGCCGGTCGTAACCACAAGGTTCGAGTGCTGACTGGGTGCATACCCGGAGCCGAATGGGTGTCAGACGATGGCAGACGATGAAGTCCCCGTCACGCCGTGTCTCCTCCAGTACTGCCGCGCATTCCATCAAGTCAATCATCGAAGCTCAAACTCTCCAAACTTCAAAGGCATCAGCCATGGATAAACACTAACATGTTAGCAGTGTTCGACCAGAGCACTCGGCTAGTCCAACCGGTACCTACATGAATAGCAACACTCCCCACTGGAATTCCTTATGGTTCAAAGTATCTCTCATGCCATCAATATTAGAAGCCCTATCACAGGCATTAACATGAACACTTCTAGGGATCAAGCACCATCCATTAATTTAACATCAATCTCTAAGGACTTCTTTACAAGAGAGAAACACATCGCCTTCTGCCCAAAATTCCATGAAAAAGTTGCACGGCAATTTGTCCTAAGAAGAAGATTCTCATGGCTGATCTCATCACAAAGCCATATGACAAAAGAGTCATTTAAATTTGAGGTAAACACTAGTTGCATGTGCCTGTGTGTTGTCACCGTCTCAAAGACAAAAATGGCGTTGCTTCTGCACGCACCTGCATTGAAACATAATCAGAGAAAAATAATAAGCTTCTTCACGAATTAGACATGCATCCGCTAGGCAGCTGAACATACTACACCAGATTTTGCAGCCAACTAAAGTACATATAGGTAGGCTCTCAAACCTAGATTTCAAAACACACACAAAATCTCCAGAGCAACTTTCAAAGGATAAATTCAGCACCACACTAGAAGTACCTAGAAGATTAAGTACATGGCTGTCAGGCACGGTCGCATATTGATATACCAACATAAAAGGCACAATCAGAGCATGTACAGGCTCCTTTCATGGATTATCACAAATAGCTGACGGGCAACAACAAATGCATCTATATGAAGAAAGAAAAAGGCTTTGCTATTAGGAAAAATAAATCGAAGACGGACGGCCTATCCAACACAGCGAATAGGCAACGGTGAAGAAATCCTGGAGTCGCTGGTTTGATGAATCATTGGAGCCGCTCGACGGGGTGCCTGCCAGCACCGGGTGGCGCGCAGCAGGACGTCGGACAGGGGCGACTCGTTGACGCAACCGCCCGGGCAGGCGAGCAGATCGGCATGTCCGTTTGTGCTCCGGCGCGCGCTTGGAAAGGGAGGGGTTCGGTGCCGGCTCGGCGTACTGCACTGCCGGAGAGGAAGCGGATGGCCTCCAGGCGGCGCACGCCTTTCGCCGCCGTAGCAGACACGGCATCCTCCAAATCGAGGGGGCGCACGATGCAGCGGAGTTCAGCGGCGCGGCTGAGGAAGGGGGCTGCGCCCTCACGGTCGAGGCCCGCGCTTGGGAGGGGATCCGCCGCGCGCTGGTGAGGGGCGGCGCGTCGTCACCGACGCAGGACGGTTCCAGGGCCAGGGGAGAGCGGGCGGCGGCGGAATCGAGCGAGGGTTGCGGGCGACGCGGGACTCCGGAGAAGGCGGGGGGCGGGGGGCCTGGGAGCAGGCAGCGCACGTGTGGCACCGCCCAGGTCGACGGCTAGGAACGGTGCGCGCCGGGGAGGCAGCCGGCGACGGGAGGCCTGGCTCGCTGGGAGGTAGCCAGTGGTGGGAGGCGGTCGTGCGACCCGAGGTAAGAGGAGAGGGCCTGTGCTCGCGAGCCCAACACAGATTCGGTTCCAAGATTGGCCCAGAAACCGACGAATACGGGAAAACGACGGGCCGAAACGGTACTGAACCAAAAATAGCAACAAAATTCAAATTAAAGTGAACAAGCCCATATGACAGACGCCAGAACGTCTCCCTGCCGGCCCACTGCTGTGGAACAGTTTTTCCTGCTGCCATGTCTATTTGAAGGTTCAAATTTTCAAACATATCCTGCCTACCAAACCAAATGAGGTAACAATTCAAACATTTTAGACCCATCTTACACACCTATGAAACCTAGGCAGGAAAGAGAAACTCTTTTACCGAATCCTAAATAGAAAATGCAATCCCACATATTAAAGCACTAGGACGGCTATGATAGCGTCCTCCCTAGTGTCTGGACGTACTAGATTGGCGTCCTATATATATATATATATATAACATGAAAGCACATGTCAGTTTAACTGCACAACAAAATTGGCGACCGATTAAATATTCTTGAACTATGCTGTGTAAGCCACACAATCATTTTTGCATAACACGAAAATGCATTTGTTCGGGTGCCTAGAACCATGAATGAAGATAAAAAAAAGATAAGAGTCTGGAGAATTTAGATTCATACTTCTCTAATTTTGAAAATATAAACATCTTAACGAATAAGCGTAGAAAAAATAATTTATCCTTGGCATTATATTCATAAAATAAATAATAGCCAAAGTTTCAACATGTTCGTGTGTATCCAGTTGCACATTATGACATGGAGTGAGTAAATGAGAGAAAGAAACACCAAAACCAGATAATTCCCAATAGTTAATGTGATCTACCTATTAAGGAGGATAAACAGTTTTATACATACTGATCCAACATCATTTAAAAATTAGAGTTCAATTTATGATATCCAGTATCATTTACAAGGGTGTTTCAACATATGGCATGATAATCATTTGATCACAAATTTCAGAGTGCCAAAGATGTTACTCGCATACGTGGTATATTGCGTTCCAAAACTTTTGCGACCGTTGTTGGATAATTTTGTGTATTGTGACATCATTGAAAAGAATGTGATTCATATCAATGAAAACATATTTTTATTTTTTGAATACTTTCAACCAACTACAGCTAGTTGGATTTAAAAACGGTAAAATGAGGACCTCTAAATTTTCTAGCGCACTAAGATAAAGTGCTATGATCTCTCCAAAGTGAGCCCCGCAGCCGTCACGCTGACAAGAAGTATAATGCCTTAGTGCAAGGTGCTACACCACGGAGCATAACGTCTTGTTGTTACACACTACTTGAAATTGAAATTGAAATGATTAGTTTGTAAAATAGTTTCGTCGAACGTTTATTTCATAAAACACTTTCACTTTGTGGTTATTTTTGTGCAAAACGCCGAAATATGCAAGGTACGGTACCAAGATTCCAGTCGCCCACTCTGTCACTCATCACACACTCACTCACTCGAGCTTCTGCCACCAAGCTCTCGCCTCCCCATTCCCAACAGCCTCCTCCTCCTCCATGGATCCCCACGGCGCCGACCCCCCGTGCATCGTCCATGCCCTAGCCTCCATGGACCCCAACGATGCCGCCGACCGGCCCTGCATCGTGCAAGCCCTAGCGGCGTCCCCCTCCAAACCCCAAGCCCTCCCGGCCGCCGCCAGAGACCACCCGACGCCGCCGCCGCCGCCCCCCAACCCCAACGATGCCGCCGAACGGCCCTGCATCGTGCAAGCCCTAGCGGCGTCCCCCTCCAAACCCCAGGCCCTCCCGGCCGCCGCCGGAGACCACCCGACGCCGCCGCCCCGCAACTCCTCCAGGGCCACGAGCCCCCGGCGCACGCGCTCCGGCGGCGCGCCCGAGTGGACCGCCGCCGAGACCCTCGCGCTCGTCGCCACGGTCGCCGCCGTCGACGACGACGGCTGGGCCCGCTCCGTCTCCGCGTTCCAGAAGTGGGCCATCGTCGCCGACAACCTCTCCTCCTCGGGGTCCTCCTCCTCGAGACGGAGGGGGAGGGCGGCCGGAGAGTGCAAGCGGCGGTGGGAGGCGCTCGTGGCGGAGTACGGAGCGGTGCGGGGCGCCGGGGGGACGTACTGGCGGATGGGCGCCGCCGCGAGGAGGAAGGCCGGGCTCCCCGAGAAGTTCGACGCAGAGGTGTACAGCATCATGGACGCGCTGATCCAGGTCGAGGAGGCGTTCCTTGCGGGTGCCGGCGGCGGCGGGGGAGGAGGGGACCGGGTGGGCCCTGTCGGTGCCGGTGCTCAGGTGCGAGAAGTAGATGGTGGCGATGCTGGAGCCGGCGGGGACGAGGAGCAGGATAACGCAGCGGAGGAGCAGGGCAGTGACGGCAGTGAGGGGGAGATGCAGGTGGATGATGGAAATGGTAATGCTCCTGATGGTTTTGGTAAAATAATTCTCTAATTTTGCTTTATGTGTTCACTTGATCGACATATTGGTATGAATCGATTAGATGTTTCGATGTGGTAATGGTGTGCTTTTGATTATGATATGTGGGGATACTTCATGGTTAGGCAGTAAAGATATACAGTACATTTTATGTCACATATTAGATGCTGAAGTGAGTTTGCAATGCAATCGCGTGGCATTGCATCGATACAATGGGGGAAACAGATTCAGGTAATGAGATGATATGGTGCAGACTTATGGATTATGGCCTTTATGTAACTATCAAGATATCTTAGAATTAGGATGATTGGACTCTTCAATTTGAAGGCATATACCCTTTGTTTCTTGTATCATAGAGATGAACTTTATTTGTCATCTTTACTATCTGTATACTTCTAACCAAATTACTGTATGTACACCTATGAAGCACTTCTCTTGGTAATCTTATTGTTTTCATGCTGTGAAGCGTTATTTTAATGCCGAAAGAGGTACTCCTTAACTTAATATTGATTGTTTTGATAAAAGACATGGCATGGATACCATTTTTCGGTGGTAACTGGCAAACCTAATTCTGGTCACTAGCTCTACTTTCTCAATGCTACAAGTGTTTCTTCAGTTCCAACATATTTAACATATTGTAGGAACCCGTGCGAAACCGTTTAATCTAGATTTATTACATATAAAAGTATTAGATCTATCAAATATGTTCGCTTGTGTAAGTCAATAGAAGTTTATGATATACCGAGAATAGGAGAGGTTCTCAGTTTCTCATAGTACTGAAATATGGTCTGTTAAACTGTTGATGCCCATTTTCTACAAATTTTGCCTTTTTTACTTTGCATTGACATCTATACTATGTAGGTGGCTGGCTTAGATACCATTGTTTGTGCTTGTTGAGTACTTGAAGGTACAAACTGATTCTGTGACCACACAGAATGATGGTATATGTTGTTGCTTGTAACTGAACTTTGTATTCCCGTTAGCAATTAATGGAAAGTGGAGTAGCCCAGTTTTAAAAAGAGAATGATGCCATATGTTTAGATACTGAAATCTGTTTCTGTACCATTTCCTACTAAGCTAGTGTTAGTATTTGTTTGTGTGCTGTCATGTTTTGCAGCTAACTTGCATGTTCTGTCTGTCTAGAAGATGCTGGCGTGGAAACGCACAATGAGCCCAAGAAGAGCCAAACCCACGCATGGGAACTGGCCAACAAGTTAAACGAGAATGCGCAGCATATCCATATGATACTAAATGGAGAGGCAGGCGAAGATGCTGGCCACAACCATGCTCCTGCAGATGCCTTCTCACCCGATGCAATGGAGACCACTCGCCAGAAAGCCGACGAGCTGATCAAATCGCTAGGTGGGCTCGTCAGCTACTTGAACCAATTCACTGATCTTATCAAGGAAAACGGAATCGAGGATGTCGTCGGTGTGAACTGATCGGTCCTAGGCATGTTCCCTTTGAACTTTGAAGGGTTGAATCATGCAGCTCAATACCCTGTACGTCTTTGTCCCTCTCGGTCTAGTCTACCTCTGTAAATATGAGGGGCTATGAAAGATGCTTGTAATCAGATGATGTAGGTTTGTAGCAGACACTGTATGTGCGTTGAGAGAGAAAAAAGACTAAATTACTCCTTTAAGTTTGGGGGAGGGGGGTGTACCGAAGCAGGCCTCCTGTTCCTCATAGTCTCAACACCACCATTAGCCGGATCAGTTTATGTTGTTCTGTGTGATTTTCCTTCACTTGACCCCAGGATACCATACCAGGTAGTGAAATATGGGAAATCTAATACTCCCTCCGTCCCAAAATAAGTGTCTCAACTTTGATAAAAAGTGAATGTATGTAGACATGTACATCCATTTTCTATCAAAATTGAGACACTTATTTTGGGACGGAGGGAGTAGTACTCTTTTTATAGTAGCTACCCATCAAAACATCCTGCTGAATCTCTTCTGTTTACTTTTTTATGGCTGATTTTTGGAAATATCTTGTTTGTCACTGAAACAATTTACATCAGGGTCAAAGCGGCATCTTAGCCTCTACAAGGTAATATATCACCTTAGCCATTAGATCAAAATACATGGATGTCCCAGAAACATTTTGGGTCATCTTAAAATTTCTCTACACTAAATCCATCACGCTGTGTGTTTTCATAATATATTCAATAGGTATTCTAGACCTGTTCAAAAAAAATAGGTATTCTAGATGTTGACTTTTTTTTCTTCTATAAACATTTTTTACTTAAGAAGATGCTAGGTGACCTTATATAGAGGGAGCACTTTTTTTGCAAGGTTTTCACATGTACTTGGCAGCATCCCGTTAAGACAGCGTTAATAGGTATCATATCTCTGTTCGACTGTTCCTATCATAGTGTGGCTCAATGAAGCAGGTGATTTACATAATACTAACCCCTCTAATAAAGTTTGTGAGAGTTTTGTGTGAAGTTTTTAAGTTTCATGAGAGAGATTGTTTAGAGAAGATCAAGAAGGGATAAAATCACAATCTTGTAAGCTTGTGAATGACTAAGGCATCCTCTTCTTCATTAACAATTATCAAGTTCATTAAAATTAATATGTTTATTGCTTTACATATTATATGTTTTTCTTGGAGCGTCTTTATGTTTTGTTTTTACAATTTTCTTGTGATTTCTTGTTGGTCTTTACAATCATTATAACTTACACTCTTGTTTGGGAGAGAGACAAGCTCCAGGTTTTTATAGAATGCTCTTTGATACTTCTTGTGTACTACAGTATTAAAATGTCTAAGATATTTGACCAAAAGGTAATTATTCCGGTGTCTACCAAAATCATTGAAATCCAGTGAATTTGGATCAAACATCATTCTAAACTGATTTCTATGTTATGACTGCTGCTAGCGATGAAAAACCAAGGTTTCATCTTGTTCTAGTTAAGAACGTGAAAATGGGACCCATTTGTTCCACTTATACTCCATTTTGTACACGTATAAATGCAGTATAAGTGTGACAAGTAGATTCCGTTTTTGTATCCCCCCGTTCATCCATTCCCAACTAATCGTTGTCTTCCTTCCAGTTCATCCCACAAGGACACAAATGGCAGAGAGAGCAAATCAGCAAAACCGCGGCAACGACAATGATTTCAGTTGGAAGAATGAATCGCTCTTCTCCCGCCTATTCTTAGTCTCTCGCTCACCGCGACCCTTTTCTCCCCACCACCTCCTTCCTCCCTCCCATGGCCATGCACATGCAAAACGCCGTAGCCGCCTAGTCCCGCCTGTCGCCTGAGCCCTCCTCCGCCACACGTACGTGCGGTCGTCGTCACCCGCGCTACCGCCGCACCTGCGCGTGCGCGCGCAAGATCGAACCCCGGCCGTCGTCAAGCGGACCATCGAACGATCCAATCCCGGCACGCGCACGCAGGCGTCGATCGCCGCCGCTGGCCCCATGGCGCGGCTGCGGCCGCCCGGACATTTCTACGTCGCCGTCGCCTTGGTCGTCATCTCCGCGGTCGCGTCGGCGGACGACGGGGGCAGGACGGAGGGCGACGTGCTGGTCTCCTTCCGCGACACCCTGCGCGGCGCCGACGGGTCCCCGCCGGGCCCGCTCCGCTCCTGGGGCACACCCGGCCCGTGCAACGGCAACCACTCCTCCTGGTACGGCGTCACCTGCCACGGCAACGGCAGCGTGCAGGGGCTCCAGCTCGAGCGCCTGGGCCTCGCCGGCGGCGCCCCGGACATGGGCCCCCTTACGGTCCTGCCGGGCCTCCGCGTCATCAGCCTCTCCGACAACGCGCTCACGGGGCCGTTCCCCAACGTGTCGCGGCTGGGCGTGCTCAAGATGCTCTACCTGTCCCGGAACAAGTTCTCCGGCGTCATCCCCGCCGACACCTTCATGCATATGCGCGGCCTCCGCAAGCTGCACCTCGAGTCCAACGAGTTCTCCGGTCACGTGCCGGGCTCCATCACGTCGCCGCGGTTGCTGGAGCTGTCGCTCGCGCATAACCGGTTCGATGGCCCGCTCCCGGACTTCTCTCAGCCGGAGTTGAGGTTTGTTGACGTCTCCGACAACAACCTCTCCGGCCCCATCCCCGCCGGCCTCAGCCGCTTCAATGCCAGCATGTTCCAAGGTACTAGTAATAGGGAAATCAGAACCTAGTATCATCTGTTGTTTTCCATTGATGCATGATCGAATCTAATCAAAATGCGTGGCATGAATTAATTCTTGTTTATTGATTTTGTGGCATGAATTGGAGTACGTTCTTGATCGTGAATTGATTTGGAAAAAGTGTGCGTTTATCTGCAGGAAACAAACTCCTGTGCGGCATGCCGCTGGACGCGATCTGCGACCCCGCGTCGTTGCCCAGCGGCGGCATGTCCACCTTCATGACCATCGTCATCGCGCTCATCATCCTCGGCGTGCTGCTTGCCGCCGCGGGCAACGCCATGGACGTCCTAGGCCGGCGGCGACGGCGGAAGCGGCGCGCGAAGCGGACGGACGGATCCGTAACCCTCCCCAACGGCGAGCAGACGCCGTCCAACCCGGTTCTGAACACCGCGCCGTGCGTCGCCATGACCCAGCCCGCCCTCGCCCCCGCCGCCGCGTCCACGTCCGCAGCCGCGCCAGCGAAGCGCGGCGGGCGGCGAGACGAGCACGGAAAGCTGGTGTTCATCAGTGAGAGCCGCGTGAGGTTCGAGATCGAGGACCTGCTCCGGGCGTCCGCCGAGGTGCTCGGCAGCGGCAACTTCGGGTCCTCGTACAAGGCGACGCTGCTAGAGGGCTCCTCGGTGGTGGTGAAGCGGTTCAAGGACATGAACGGCGTCGGGCGCGAGGACTTCTCGGAGCACATGCGCCGCCTCGGCCGCCTCGCCCACCCCAACCTCATCCCCCTCGTCGCCTACCTCTACAAGAAGGAGGAGAAGCTCCTCATCACCGACTACATGTGCAACGGCAGCCTCGCCAATCTCCTACACGGTACGCACGCAACGCAATCTTTCTGGCAAATTAAATCAGCACCACCATACAGATCATAGATGAACAATTTCAATGTATACTGATCGATGTTGTGATTGATGTACAGGTGGTCGAGGATCGGCGTTGGACTGGGGGAAGAGGCTGGGGATCATCAAGGGGGCGGCGAGGGGGCTGGCGCACCTGTACGACGAGCTGCCAATGCTGACGGTGCCGCACGGGCACCTCAAGTCGTCCAACGTGCTCCTCGACGCCGACTTCCGTCCGGCGCTGTCGGACTACGCGCTGGTGCCGGTGCTGACGGCGACGCACGCCAAGCAGGTGATGATGGCGTACAAGGCGCCCGAGTGCGTGGAGGCGCACGGGAAGCCGTCCAAGAAGAGCGACGTGTGGAGCCTCGGGATCCTCATCCTCGAGGTGCTCACCGGCAAGTTCCCGGCGAACTACCTCCGGCAGGGGAGGCAGGGCACCACCGACCTGGCCGGGTGGGTCAACTCCGTCGTCACGGAGGAGCGCACCGGGGAGGTGTTCGACAAGGACATGGCGGTGGCGGGCGAGGGCGGCGACGCCGAGATGCTCAAGCTGCTCCAGGTCGGGCTCGCCTGCTGCGAGACCGACGTGGACAAGAGGTTGGACCTCAAGGCTGCCGTCGCCGGAATCGAGGAGATCAGGGAGCCGGCGGAGCCTTCATCCACGAGCCAAGGCGAATCGAAATCATAACTAACGGAAAGTTCAAAGCAACTCACACACACACTGATAATTAAAACGGAATCAACTCGGACGATCGATGATCGAGGATTGGTACAGCGTGCATTGCGTGGCATTGCATGACATGGTGGTAGTCTGAGGGCATGGGCTTCGTGAGCTTAATTGGACGCACCGATCATCCATCTGATGAAGAACATATGTACATTTCAGCCGGGATCGATGGTTGGTATTACGGGCGTTTTTGTGATGGAGTTCATGACTAATTTCGAGATACGTGTAAATTAAATGGATTTAGCATGATTTCAATGATAAATATGAAGAAGAATGCGGCAATGTTACGTTAATTAGTGTATAAAAGATATTACATTGATTCTTGTTTTTTTCTTTTCGAATACACATTTGTAGAAGTTGGTTGTACGTATATTCCTTTGAGATGGTATGTGACATGTTCATACAGTAGGTGAGTTGATTGCATCAATCTATGTGCCCGATAACAACGAAGCGCATACGAATGCACATGGTGTGTGATGCCCAATGAATAGAGAAAATTACATAACACCGCCACAATTGAGCGGGAAGTCTAAAAATCCGCAGGTTTTCCGTAATTTCGCAAAAATCAACCAGCATTGCGTTGGTTGGTTCCAATGTACACTGATTCAAAAATTTCAGTGCGTTAACACAATTCCTGATGGCGGGCCCCACTGTCATGGGTGACATGGCAGAGGTGTACAGACGGCGGCCCCAGCGAGAAGTTCACAAATCCACAAGTATTCAGTGATTTCTCAAAAATCCACCGGCATTGCGCTGGTTCATTTCAAATACCACGGATTCTCGATTTTGACCTCGCAAAGACAATTTTGTGGCAAGGGGATCCATTCTCAGGCTAAGAAAATTTTAAAACAACAAAGATTATCAAACCTGACAGTGGGTCCCCACTGAATTTTAAAACAATCCAGATTATCAAACCTGGCAGTGGTGATTATAAAACAACCCGGCAGATTTTTAAACATCCCGCTGAATTGTGGTGCTTTTTTGGAGTTTTCTCCAATGAATAAGAAGAAAACTATTCTCTTAATTATCAAAAAAAGAAAAAAAACGTAACCAACACAATCCCATAGAAAACATCATGGATATGGAACATGTCACAACTAGCCGACTTGCCTCATAACGGATACATCTTGCATACGGTTGAGAAGAAAAAAAATCATTGATGTTGCTACCTACCGTTATCCTCACATTTCTCCCCGAGCAAGTGATTCACACTTCACCGCGAACTACCACCTCGCCGCAACAGACATGTGAAATCACAGGAGATGTTTCCCAAAAAGCAGCGGCGACAACACAGGTCAAACTCCGAGAGCGAGCTACGAAGGACAAATTTGTAAGAAAGATTACACTTATTCTTGTTTATTCTGAGAGCGGGCTGCGTTTTTGTGGAAGCAGGCCCGTAGTATAAACAGTCCACTTCATTAAAAACGTCAAACCCATAATAAAATTCTTTTACAGAAGAGACAAGACCGTAGTCATATACCCGTCGACTGGGCCATGTCTTAAGTAATGGGCTTAAAGTCTTCGAGTGAACAAACAAGTCATCTATCCACAGTCCACTTCTTTTATTGATGGCTTTACAACTTTCAAACTCTGGACACGACTTGGACGTATTTTATCTTAGTTGTCTTAGGATTCGTGTTGGTCTTAAAATTTATTAGGCCACATGCCACAGCCCACCGAGTAGAGCTTTTTTATGTTTTCCTTTCCTTGAGAGACGTCTCTTCTTACATAAAGGAAAAAAAAAAGAACTGATATCCACACCGAATTTGCCCTTCCCAAAAAATGTAAAATACCAAGATGTTCAGATTTTTTATCAAAGATGTTCAAAAGGACAATTTAATTTGAGAGGATGGCCATGGGACTTAGTTACTTGCGCAAGGCACATGTCGCCCTAAAAAAGGCAATCTAGGTCCCCTTTCTCACCATCGGATCATCATCTTATGGTCAAAAAATCAAAATAACACACTTTTGCACTTTAGAACTGTGATGTTTCAGAAATCAACCCACAAAAAACATATGTTTTAGCAATTAAAAGTCGTTAAACAAGAATATTTTTTCTGCAGATTTATTTGCAACAATAATCACCAACTATTAAAAACATTATACACTCTAACAACAAAAAATCCATGTGTTTGCAACATTTTGGTATAGATTATTGAAATATCCGAGAAGCACACAAACTTGTAGCAATGGCCAGAAATCCTTGCAACATATCGCTTGTGCTTTCTCAACAAAAGTAATACGAGCTCACTACAATGTGAAAGCATGTAAGAAACATCAGAAAAATTAGGGGCAATACAAGTAGCGGATGTTCACAAAGTTGCAACAACTCGCATTGCAACAAAACTCATACGACTTTGTTATAAATTTTAAAGATGTCGGCGGTGCTCGACCAAACTTCCTTGAAATGTCGTCAACAAAAGGGGACGGTGTTGACTTGCGACCCGACGTGGTGAAAATAAACAAGCTACCATTGCACGCATACAACAACGAAAGCTACTAGACGCTTGCACGTGGAAAGTTTGTTGCACAGTGCGCGCAGAACAACATCACAAGGTGGGCACGTGTGACTGCGCGAAAAGCGAGCGAGGGACCTACAGTAGCAGACGATATGTCGCCCTATCTAATGCGTTTTCGTTACCGTTTCAGTTTCAATTATTCTGCAAAAAAAATCATCCCTCCTTATTTTGCTAGACTTAGTTATTTCCCTTGATTAGTATTTATGGATCATATGCACAAGATGACAATCATGTTATAAAGATTTCTGAATAAATCATATTATTGTTTGGTGTTATTGGTTGTATCATATAATTCAAATCTGGTTTATTAATCATCTGTCCGAATAAATTATATTATTTTTTGGTGTTATTAGTTGTGTCATATAATTCAAATTCTGGTTAATTAATCATGTGTCCGGATAAAATTTTGTAAAACAGGCACGTCTTTATTTTTGTACGTACAGGGTAAGTATGGCAAGCACGACTATATTTTCTACCATTAACTGAAAGTTGTGAAACAAACACGATGATATCATGATATACTCAGTCAAACGTGTAATTTAGTGCCGTTATATTAGTGCCATGCATGAGTCAAATCTAAGTGACGTACTCTCAACACTGCAACTTTAAGCAGATTTATAATGATATGCGGCTGCTCTTGCCATATCACCCGCACTTACAATCAGTAGCCACCGTGAGTCCTCTTGGTGCTCCACTCACACTCAGAACCATTCAACAATAAAGCTAGAAAACAAGTCAAAAATAAAATCAAGCTAGAAAATCAGTACGTACATTTCTGTCACACCAGAATAAAGTGCAATATTCGTTAGGCGTTACCACTTAGTTTTGTTGAATGCAATGCTATGCATTCCTCCTGTTCCAAAACAGCCATCTATTGATTTATTTTTAAATAAATAGATGTTCTTTAAGTTAATTCCATACACAGTACTTAGATTTTGCCTTTACTTTGTTCATGTTGTCATCATTGGAATTTTAGTCACTTTGTTCCTCGTTTGCCTTTCATCCATGGTATAAAAGGCTTACTAATAGCAAGGTTGGAAAAAGTTCTAGGCGTAAGCGATGTGGTTGGCATTCGCCTAGCGCCTAGGCGATGCTTAAGCGGATCAGGCATGACCTAGGCGGTATATAATTTTTTTCATCACATGTGTATTTGGGTCATTCTATATCTATACATACTAATTTAGCGCATATAAATGAGTAAACTAACAACAATTGTTATTGATTATGGTCCATCTGATTTGTAAGTGCAATAAGGAATGCATTTCTTGCTAGAGAAGACAATTTCTTAGTTGTGTTGCCTAGAGTTCCACTTATGACCTAGGCGAGACGTTTGTCCATCGGCTAGTGCCTAAGCGTGCTTAAGCGCTGCCTAGGCGCTGCATAATCCAACACTGATTAATAGGTACATTAATTTCCTAACATTTTTTATTCCTTACGAATGCATTTGTGTCTTGCACGGAACATTTGCTTATTATCTTCGTGACGTAAAATAGTTGAAAACATATGCACGCAAACAACGAAGGACAATTTGCATAAAAGATGACACTTTTAAGTAGGCGTTACTTTCTGAATTTTATACAACATCAAACACATAATTGGCAGGTCTGCGAGACTGAAACTTCATATAATCCGTCAGCCTCACCTTTCTCGGTTTAGAGTGTCGGCGGCCTTTCATCTGCATTTTTTGTCTTTGAACGGAAGTTGTCCACCTAGAGGGGGGGGGGGGGGTGAATAGGTGGTGACCAAATTTTATAACGTTTTCAGTTTAAGCTTGCAAAAGTAAATTTACTATATGTGATACTAGATGAAGCAAGGTGCAAGACAAAGAAAAACAAAGCAATAAAGATAAGCAAGTAACACAAGGAGGATAATGGAACGAGACAACCTAGGGAACAAGGAGACGGCGATTTTATCCCGAGTTCCACCACATGGGTGTACGTCTCGTTGGAGGGGTGTGAGCCACCATAAAGGTTAGCTCAACGCCACAAAGGCCTCACCCTATTCTCCGATGAATTCGACCACCAAGATCCGAATCCACTCTTCCACTAAGGACTCCTTTAAGGGCGGAGAAGGTCCCGTACAAATCCGTGAGGCACACACCCACAACTGAATTGGGGGCTCTCACCAAGACCACAACAGGTCAATTCCACAAAGGATCCACAAAGGAGTAAGAAACAACAAGGTAGAATCTAGCTATCCACAAAGGAAACCCTAGATTCGTGTCCCCTCAAGATAGGGAGGGGGAAAGTGAAATTCCTTCGGTGCGATGTAGATCGGGGTCTTCTCCTTCGGATCTCCAACTATCATTGGATTTGGTTGGCTAGATAGGGAGATCCATGGAAAATGAGCTCCAGCAATAATGGGGCGATTTGGATCTAAGAGAGCTCATCTGCTGGAGGTAGGTGGAGGGGTATTTATACCCCTCCCCGAGATCTGACCGTTTGCAGCCGCCAGCTCGGAAATTTCTGGGTCAAGTTCGGAAATTTTCGGACTGAAGACCGGAAATTTCCGGACTGACACCCGGAAATTTCCGGGCTACGGAAATCTCCGCGAGGGGTTCAGCTTCTGACTTGGCGATGATCTTGATCGAGCAGCTCGGAAATTTCCGGACCCCCATCGGAAATTTCCGGGCACCTGAAATTTCCGCCTGAAATTCCGACTGCGAGGTTCTGGGAGCCAGTACCGCTTGACAATCTGGACTTGGTGAAAAATCTTCGGTGACTCGGAAATCTCCGGACACTGGCCGGAAATTTCCGGACATCGGAAATTTCCTGATGCATTTCCGACTGAAAAACTCTGAATGCCAGTACTGCTTCAAACAAGGACTTAGTGAAGAATTCTTCAGTGACTCGGAAATTTCCGGGTGAATCCCGGAAATTTCCGGGTACCTGAAATTTCCTGAAGGATTTCCGACTGAATAAATAAGGGTCCAGTACTGAAATATATACCTGTTCTAGAACCTGCATAAAACAACACAAACATTAAATCCACCTTTTGTGTTGTCACTTGTCACCAAAAAACAGGAAGTGCAAAGAATGCACTTTCAATCTCCCCCTTTTTGGTGAATGATGACAACACGAAAGGAGAGCGGATTTGCAAAATATAGACGGGCTCCCCCTAAGTGTGTGCATTATCTTTGGGATGTTCTTGAATACAAAATGCACACAACTTAGGATCACTGCTCCCCCTAGATTTTACAAACCACGCAAGCAACGAAAATATACCCACAAAGACAAAGTAGCATGCATAGTTTACCAAATTTAACTAGCTATTACAATAGGAGTTTAAGAGGTCCTCATGTCTCACAAGCAAGCAACTAAAGAAGTCCAACAAGGATAAGAATAGGGAGCACTCGAACAAAGCAACCGCGAAAAAAAAAAGATGTGCTCCCTCCCAAGCAAATCCCGTGAGTCCTATGAGATACTTCTCCCCCTTTGGCATCAAGATACCAAAAAGGGAAGAAGCAGCTACTAGCGTCCCGAGACTCAAGAGTCGGAATCTGAACTGTGCTCCTCCTCCTCATCATCATCAGCTGCTGGATCCACCTCGATATCCTCAGGCACTATGGTGTCCCATGTGAATCCAACTGTGTCTTCAGAATTCCACTCAGCATATGGTACTATGGGCTTCAGTGGTCTCTTTGGAGGTGGCATCTTCAAATGAGCTCGAATTTCTTCCTGCTGCTTGAGAATGCGGTGGTTCTGCTGGTAGATGGCATAGTTCTCACTGTGAATGCAGCAGTTCATGTTCAACACCTTCTCCATGGCGCGAACAATCCAAGGGCGACTCTTCTTTTCAGCTTTCTTGATGTTGTGGCGGCGTGGTTGGCGAGTGGGACCACCAAACACATCATCCTCATCGATCTCTTGAAGTGTAGCTTGCTTTTGCACCACATGAGCTTTCTTTTGAACAAGGTTGGCAGCTGTGTGGGGAATGCATCCAAGGGCACTATCCATATCGCCGCCATCTTCCTCAGATAACTGAAACTTGCGCTTGATGAGAAGCATCACATAGGGAGCATAGGGGGGAACTTTCCTCTCAAAGATGGCTTGACTCATTTCTTGAAAAATGAAATCCATGATATCAACCTTGTACTCCTCCTTGTCCAGCTCATACTCTCCAACAAAGGCTTCATGTGCTTTGGCCATCAAGTTCACGAGACCGCCAGCTATGTTGTCAGCATTGCCTGCAATGGGAGCAATGGTGTTGCGAAACATGCGGAGGAGAATATCATAAGTGGGAAGCAAACCATGCTGCGAGCCAATCTCTCCACTAGGCATATATAAATCAGACATGGCGTTCTTGTTGTAGGCCACGCCCTGAAGATGCATCCTTTCACCAGCTGCCACAGAGCTCCCACTGAAGGAACAACCAAGAATCCTGGCAAACTCTCGGAAAGAGGAGGTCAAGCGCTGTGTGCCAGTCATCCATGTCATGCCAATATCTTCTGAATTGTCAAATACAACTGTCGCATAGAACTGATGAATGATGGACACGTTGTAGCTGCACTCCGTCCTCATGAGATGCTCCAAACCCAGCACCCTACAAACCTGAATAGCTCCCCCAAAGTAATCTGCCTTCTTCATGAGCTTGTCGAAGTTGATCCATCTCATCGGGCAAACTGGCGCTTTACTCGAGAACTTGAGATAAACCTCACGATACAGCCATGCCATCTCTGTGCAGAAGAACTTGGGATCATCCTGCTCAGCCCCATAGGACAGCTCACTGCGCCACTTTCGAAAGCTTGCCTTGTTGAAATCTGAAAGTTGAAGCTCGGGCTTCTTCTTCTTGTTAGCCCCAGTTGATTTTCTGAGCTGTGCAGCAGGAGGGAGCTCACTCTCATCACTGGAGGGATCACTAGATGGCCGAGAGTGAGTCGCTTTCGGACGACTAGCCATTGACTTAAGGCGACCTCCTCGGGTAGAAGAACCTGCAAACAAACAGCATAGAGCAGATAGAAAGCAAAGGGGATAAGCACTCATGTCCAGGAAGGCGTAGGAAAAAAGTACACGAGCCGTTAAAAATTCACAGAACTTGTCTGTTTTTCAGAATTTTGGACAGGCCGGAGATTTCCGAGTCAGGTCCGGAAATTTCCGAGGGGTCGGAAATTTCCGGTCTGCACGAAATTTTTGAAAAACTGAACCAAATCTATGAACGAAAAACAGATCTGTGCACGAGGAAGGTAGATCAAGCCTAGAGGAGCAGTTCTACCAAAGGAAACCAGCAACAACCTCCTAAATCGGCTAGTTTAAACGAAAATAGATCTCGTCCTAGATTTGAAATAAGAGGAGTTACCGGTAGACATGGTGAAAACCGTGCGGATGAAAGCGATCCCCGCGGCGAGGAGAAGCAGATCCGGCAAAGAACCGGAGAGATCGACGGAGAAACGGCCCGGGGACGGATCGAAGATGAGTTTCTTCTCCGGCTTGGAGAGAGAGAGAAGGGGCACGGGGTGGATGGACTGTTCGGTTCGAACAGCCCACCCGTGCCCTATTTATAGCCGGAAAAGTTTGAGTCGGAAATTTCCGGACTTAGGTTCGGAAATTTCCGGACCCCGGAAATTTCCGGCACTATTTCCGGTTCAAAACACGATATATCCAGTACCGAGTTTGGAAACGGACTTAGTGCGGAAATTGATGGAGTCATCGGAAATTTCTGGACTTGGTTCGGAAATTTCCGGGCCCCGGAAATTTCCGGCTCTATTTCCGGTTCAAATTCAGCAGAGTGTAGTGCCGAATTTGAAAAGGACTTAGGCACCGAGAAATTTCAGGGACCGGATATTTCCGAGTCACACTCGGAAATCTCCGGTCACCGGAAATTTCAGAGACTATTTCCGGTCAAAATCCAGCGAAGTGCAGTGCTGAGTTTTGAAAGGACTTAGTGTCGAAAATTTCTAGTGATTCGGAAATTTCCTAGGGTGGCTCGGAGATTTCCGCCCAACAAAACAGCAAAATGATACAAATGGACATGAGTGAGAATTAAGCAAGTCTTGAGAGGGAGAAAGGCTTAGGATAGAGAAGCAAACTGTCGATGGTACTTCACACTCAAATTGCAAAACCAATAAAACACAAGAACTACCAACTTGAGTGTGTTTTCCACAAGAGCCCAAAAAGCGAATGAAATCCAAGGATAAAACCAAATGAGATCCAACTCTTCCGAAGGAGGAGGTGGTGGCCGAAGCCACCGTGTATGAGATTATAGCATGGCACCGCGAAGATGTATCTTGGGTCCATAACTACTACTCATCATTTAAGCTCACAAATTATGGATTAATTTGAAGTTTATCAATGATTCATTGCTATATGCATAATAGGGGGAGGAAGAATCCAATGTATTAGGAAAACACTCCCCCTAAGTCCATGCGTACATCTACACCTAATAGAGCATTAATCGTTGATGTGTGTGCACCATTATCAAGCCAAAGTCCGAGAATCCACGATATTTAACTCATTCCTCAAGTAACAAAACCGAGCTTCATCAAGGGGCTTCGTGAAGATATCCGCCAATTGATCCTTTGTCCCAACATAAGAGAGGTCGATGTCTCCTCTTGCCACGTGATCTCGAATGAAGTGGTGGCGAATCTCAATATGCTTGGTCCTTGAATGTTGCACCGGATTATAGGCGATCTTGATCGCACTCTCATTATCACAGAGGAGCGGCACTTTGTCCAAATGGACCCCGTAATCCTTTAAAGTTTGCCGCATCCAAAGGAGTTGAGTGCACCCACTTGCGGCGGCGACATATTCGGCCTCCGCGGTGGAGAGAGAGATGCAATTTTGCTTCTTCGAGGACCAACTCACCAATGATCTTCCAATGAATTGACAAGTTCCCGAGGTAGACTTCCTATCATCCTTGTCACCCGCCCAATCGGAGTCGGTGTACCCACAAAGAGACAAGGTGCCATCTTTGGGGTACCACAACCCATAGCTTGGAGTATGAATCAAATACCGGAAGATTCTCTTGATAGCCACTTGGTGACTTTCCTTAGGCGCGGCTTGGTAACGTGCACACACTCCAACGCTTAACACTATATCCGGCCTAGATGCACAAAGGTAAAGAAGAGACCCAATCATAGATCGATATACCTTTTGGTCTACCTCTTTACCATTAGGGTTAAGCTCGAGGTGGCACTTGGTTTGCATAGGAGTAGCGGCGCCCTTTAGATCGAGGAGCTTGAATCTCTTGAGCATATCTTGAATGTACTTGGCTTGACAAATAAATGTTCCTTCTCTCAATTGCTTGATCTCAAAACCAAGAAAGAACCTAAGTTCACCCATCATGGACATCTCGAACTTGTCGGTCATAAGCTTGGCGAACTCTTCATTAAAAGAGAGATTAGTAGAACCGAAGATAATATCATCAACATATAATTGACAAATGAAGAGTTCCCCATTAACTTTCTTTGTAAAAAGAGTGGGATCGATCACCCCGACTTCGAATCCACGGTCTAACAAGAACTCCCGAAGGTGTTCATACCATGCTCTAGGTGCTTGTTTAAGCCCATAGAGAGCTTTATCCAACACGTAGACGTGGTTCGGGAAGTCGCGGTTCTCGAAACCCGGAGGTTGTTTAACATAGACAAGTTCATTAAGTGGGCCATTTAGGAAAGCACTTTTAACGTCCATTTGTTGTAATTTAAAACCATGATGAGATGCAAAGGCAATGAGAATACGTATCGACTCGAGGCGTGCAACCGGCGCGTAGGTTTCACCAAAGTCGATGCCTTCAACTTGAGAAAAGCCTTGGGCCACCAATCGCGCCTTGTTCCTCACAACGATGCCGTGTTCATCTTGCTTGTTCTTGAAGATCCACTTGGTGCCGATAACATTGCGGCAACTATTTGGCTTCTCTACTAGTCTCCACACCTTGTTGCGCTCGAAGTTGTTGAGCTCTTCGTGCATTGCTTCAAGCCAATCGGGGTCTTCAAGAGCATCGAATACTTTCTTGGGTTCCACCATGGAGATGTGTGCTTGATGCTCACTAAAGTTGGCCAATTGACTCCTTGTGGACACCCTTCTTCTCACATCATCGATGACCTTGTCAAGGGAAAGAGCCCTTAGTTCCAAAGATCTTCCAACTCTTGCTTGGCGGCGAGTTTCGATTGCCTCTCTAGATGTAGAGGGAATTTCTTGATCAACTTGATCTTGTGGATCCTCGCCTTGACCATTAAGAGTGCCTTGATCACCATGAGTTGTTTCTTCACTTGAGTGTGAGGGGTGATCTTGCACATGAGAGGAATTTGCACTCGAGATACTAGCTTCATTTGACTTGGATGGGGACCCAATATCTTCTTGAGGATGGAGAACTTGTTGGAGCGGTCCTTGCGATGGATTATCTTGTTGAGGAAGAGGTTGTTCTTCTTGTGAATGTGCTTGTGGACGATCTTGAGAGGTTTCATCATTTGCTTCGGGTGAGGTATCAAGAGATTCTTGTGATGGTGAGTGCTCTTCATGTGAAGAGCTTGTTTCGTCTTGATCAACTCCTTGATGTACTTCAATGGGACGATGGAAGCCTATTCCCATTCTCCTTATTGCATCTTGGGGTTGATCATCACCTACATCACTTATTCCAACTTGCTCCACTTGGGAGCCGTCATTCTCATCGAATTCCACACTACAAGATTCTATGACGATCCTTGAGGATTTGTCATAGATCCTATAGGTGTGGGATTCAATGCCATAACCAACAAATATGCCTTCAAGAGTTTTAGAGTGAAACTTACCCAACCGGGTGCCCTTTACGAGGTAGTAGCATTTGCAACCGAAGACTCGGAAGTAAGATATGTTGGGCTTGTTGCCGGTGAGTACTTCATAAGGTGTCTTCTTGAGGCCTTTGCGGAAAAAGAGGCGATTTGATGAATGACACGCCGTAGCAATGGCCTCCGCCCAAAAGTTGATTGGGGACTTGAACTCGGCCAACATAGATCTTGCCATGTCGATGAGAGTACGATTCTTCCTCTCCGCAACGCCATTTTGTTGCGGAGTGTATGCAGCGGAATATTGATGACGAATGCCTTCGTCACTTAGGAAGTCGTTGAGCGTGTAGTTCTTGAACTCCGACCCGTTGTCGCTTCGAATCACCAATATGGGAAGGTTGTGTTGGCGTTGAACCTCCTTAGAGAAGTCGATGAAGACTTGTTGAGTCTCATCCTTGGTCTTGAAAAAATATACCCATGTATACCTTGAGTAGTCATCCACGATCACCAAACAATATTTCTTGCCACCAAGACTTATTTCCGGTATTGGACCAAAAAGATCAACATGAAGTAGTTCCAATATCCGGGTGGAGGAGATGATTGTCTTGCTTGGATGATGAATATCATGCATCTTTCCCTCCACACATGCCCTACACACTCGATCTCTGGAAAAAGTAACATGGTCTTTTAGTCCAAGGATGTGGCCCCCTTTGTGGAGACTTTGCAAAGTCCTCATGTTTACGTGGGCTAGTCGGCCATGCCAAAGCCAACCCACGTCGGCCTTTCCGAAGAGGCACATCTCATGAGTAGTGGTGACTCCGGAGAAATCAACCACGTAAAGCTCATGTTCGACATGCCCCACGAAGGCCACTCGAAGGGACTTGCTCCACAAGAGGACCACGATGTCCGGCTCAAAGAAAGTTGAGATACCCAACTTTGCTAAAGCACGAACCGACATCAAATTATAGCCAAGAGAATCAACAAGCATGACATTGACAAGAGTAATATCGGGGGCAACTACCACTTTGCCAAGCCCGGTTACCTTAGACCTTGACTTGTCACCAAACGAGACGGTTACTTGATCAACATTAGGCCTCATCTCCGTGACAAGCTCCTTGCTCCCGGTCATATGACTTGTACACCCACTATCAATTATCCATTTCGAACCGCCGGGAGCAAGACCGTACAAAAGATTAATTCTTGACTTTAGGTACCCATTGCTTAACAATGGGTGCCTTAAGGTTAGCCACAAGGGTTTTGGGAACCCAAATAGAGTAAGCAATAAAACCATCAAAAGGACCAATATAGCGAGCACAAACATTTCCATAGTAATTCACATAGAGTGCATAATTTGGGTTAGTGTCTCCCGCAAAGTCATTGCGAGTAGGCTTGCCCCTTGTGGCATTCCCACTTGCAATGTTGTTCACCTTTGCTTGGGCGGGAATGGTCTTCTTGGCACCAACCTTGCCCGGCCTCACATAACCAAGACCTTCCTTCCCTTTGCGAGATTGAGGCTCATAGATGGGAGTCTCAACAACATTCTTACCCTTGAGAAGGATGATCTTAGCGGAGGAGGCCTTGGCAATTTCTTCCTTCAACCTAACATTTTCATTCATAATATTTGCATGATCACAAGTGCAAATAGGAGTGGATGTGCTTGGTTTCTCAAGATTAGTTAACCGATTTTGTAGTTGATCATGTGACTTCTTAAGAAGTTCATGTTCACTCTCCAATGCCGCATGGACATTGACGAGTTTCTCCATGTCTTCAACAAGACTCACATGGCCAGCCACAAAATCGGCCTTATCCTTTTGTGCCAACTTGTTCTTAGCAAAATAGAGGTCACGTTCTTTAACAAGTTTAGAATGCATAGAGTTATGAGATTCCTCAATGTTCTCAAGTTCTTCTTCTAGACGAACATGAGACTCTTCAATATCTCGGAGAGAGGATTGAAGATGTGCTATGGTGATAGCATCCTCTCTCTCAATCTTACCCTTTTCCTCAATGAGGTGTTCAAGCTCGCCAATGCGACTCATAAGGGCTCCCACATGTTTCTTGCTATCTCCTTGCAAGTTAGCCATAAAAGAGTCAAAAGCAACAAGCTCCTCCTTTATTTGGAGGCTAGCGGCATCATCAAGCTCATTCATATCATTCAAGGAAGTAGAGGATGAAGGTACCTCGGATGCCTTGGCCATAAGGCATCTCACACTCTTGTTGAGGGAGTTCTCGTTGGGTGAGTCAAAGAGTGAGCTTGAAGATGAAGTCACCGTAGCTCTTGGCTTGGAAGTAGTAGCGTTAGGCGACGGGGATGGAGTTCTTGGTGTTGAGGAAGTAGCATGATGGGTCGAGGTAGTAGTTGAAGTAGTGGCAATAGCCGCCACTTCATTCGGAGTTTCTTCTTCTTCCGACTCATCTTCATCTTCGGTGGGATACTCCTCTTGAGTCATCAAAACGATCCGAGGTGCCTTCTTCTTGAAGAAAGCCCTCTTATTCTTGACATAGGCCTTCTTGGGAGGCATCTTGGACTTGTCCTTGAGAATGAGTCTTCCACCATTCTCTTCCCTCTTTTCATATGGGCACTCGGCAACGAAGTGATACTTGTCTTGACAATTGTAGCATGTCCTAGCCTTGGAGATGTCCCTCTTTCCACCTTGTGGAGATCCAACAAGGGGATGCCGGTAGAATTGAGCTCTTGCCTTTGAAGGATTCTCCCAAAAGCCTTTTGCCGCAAGAGCAAGATGCTCATTGTATGCGAGCTTGAGACCTTCATTGGATAACAAAGAGGAACTCTCAAAGTCATCTTCACTTCCACCTTCAACCGTTGCCTTCAATGCAAGGTTTACTCCCTTTTGCATCCCAATGGCTCTTGCCCTAGCATCTTCGGCATTCTTGGTAGCAACCTTGAAGGATGTCATCTCTTGCATGACTTGATTTGAGGTCATGAGGTCATAGTTGTGTCTTCCTTGCAAAGTCTTCAAGTCCGTGCCCTCAAAAGGCATGAGGGAGCTCACGTACTGCCTCTTGATCCAAGCATCATCAATATAGGTTGCACCGAGGTCACGAAAGCTTGTGGCAATAGAAACCAACCTCCGGTACATCTCTTCATGATCTTCACCATCCAACTTATAGAAACCTTCCGCCTCATTGCTTAAGGCATCGTAGCGATTTCTCTTCATGCTCTCATTTCCAACAAATAAGTCGGAGAGAGCGTCCCATGTCTCCTTGGCGGTGGAGAAGGGTTGGATGAGAGGCATGTCCTTGGCGCCCACGGCATGTTGAATCATGTTGAGGGCGGTGGCGTTGAGTTGAGCATCCACAACCTCTCTCCTTGTCAAGTTGTTCGGGTCATGTGGCTTGAATCCAACTTGAATGATTCTCCATAGTTCGATCGAAGAGCTGCACACATGGGATTTCATTAAGAATTGCCATTGTGAAAAGGAATGATCTTTAATTTTAGGGGGATCATTTCTAATAGTGATATGAGGATGAGGAATGGGAGGATCGGGAGAGTAATGATTGGGTGGTGGCACATTGCCATATTTGTTAGACTCTCCATCCTTAGAGGTGGAAGAGTCTTTAGCTTTAGAAGAGTTATCATTATCACCCTTTCCATCCATGCCCTTAGACATTTCGGGATCCGTACCACTCGATTCACTCGGAGGGGTTGGAGGAGATGAGGGCGATGCATTCTTTGGATTCCTTGAATTCATGAGTGCCTCAAGCATGTCATGAATCTTTTGGAATTGAGCTTCCATGGACGATGTCAACTTTGTTTCCAAAGCGTTGATATCGGCCATGGTAGCTCCTTTGGATTGCATCGCTACCATCGCCTTTGCGGCCTCTTCGGTGTCAACTTCCTTTGTCATGGTATATCTCAAGCGGTAAAGCTTTTAAGAGATAACCTGGCTCTGATACCAATTGAACGGAAGTTGTCCACCTAGAGGGGGGGGGGGGTGAATAGGTGGTGACCAAATTTTATAACTTTTTCAGTTTAAGCTTGCAAAAGTAAATTTACTATATGTGATACTAGATGAAGCAAGGTGCAAGACAAAGAAAAACAAAGCAATAAAGATAAGCAAGTAACACAAGGAGGATAATGGAACGAGACAACCTAGGGAACAAGGAGACGGCGATTTTATCCCGAGTTCCACCACATGGGTGTACGTCTCGTTGGAGGGGTGTGAGCCACCACAAAGGTTAGCTCAACGCCACAAAGGCCTCACCCTATTCTCCGATGAATTCGACCACCAAGGTCCGAATCCACTCTTCCACTAAGGACTCTTTTAAGGGCGGAGAAGGTCCCGTACAAATCCGTGAGGCACACACCCACAACTGAATTGGGGGCTCTCACCAAGACCACAACAGGTCAATTCCATAAAGGATCCACAAAGGAGTAAGAAACAACAAGGTAGAATCTAGCTATCCACAAAGGAAACCCTAGATTCGTGTCCCCTCAAGATAGGGAGGGGGAAAGTGAAATTCCTTCGGTGGCGATGTAGATCGGGGTCTTCTCCTTCGGATCTCCAACTATCATTGGATTTGGTTGGCTAGATAGGGAGATCCATGGAAAATGAGCTCCAGCAGCAATGGGGCGATTTGGATCTAAGAGAGCTCATCTACTGGAGGTAGGTGGAGGGGTATTTATACCCCTCCCCGAGATCTGACCGTTTGCAGCCGCCAGCTCGGAAATTTCCGGGTGAAGACCGGAAATTTCCGGACTGACACCCGGAAATTTCCGAGCTACGGAAATCTCCGCGAGGGGTTCAGCTTCTGACTTGGCGATGATCTTGATCGAGCAGCTCGGAAATTTCCGGACCCCCATCGGAAATTTCCGGGCACCTGAAATTTCCGCCTGAAATTCCGACTGCGAGGTTCTGGGAGCCAGTACCGCTTGACAATCTGGACTTTGTGAAAAATCTTCGGTGACTCGGAAATCTCCGGACACTGGCCGGAAATTTCCGGACATCGGAAATTTCCTGATGCATTTCCGACTGAAAAACTCTGAATGCCAGTACTGCTTCAAACAAGGACTTAGTGAAGAATTCTTCAGTGACTCGGAAATTTCCGGGTGAATCCCGGAAATTTCCGGGTACCTGAAATTTCCTGAAGGATTTCCGACTGAATAAATAAGGGTCCAGTACTGAAATATATACCTGTTCTAGAACCTGCATAAAACAACACAAACATTAAATCCACCTTTTGTGTTGTCACTTGTCACCAAAAAACAGGAAGTGCAAAGAATGCACTTTCAGTCTTGTCATCGTTTGATGATCTAGGACTTAGTTAAAAACCTTAAATACAATGCTATCTTGACCCCAAAGTAAAGTATCATTCCATGTAATGATTTGAAGCCTAAACTACTATGAAATCGTTAATATTGAACCACAAACTTTTGAAGTTCAAACTGATGTAGATGTTTGCCCGATCTTTCACCGCAAGAACCACCGGATAACTATTCTTCCAATCACGGGAACGATCCGCGCAACCTGAAGAACGAGAGAACGAATCTCACGGCGAGCAACGAGATGATGAACACCACGCCTCACGCCAAGCTCGACAACCCTTGACAGAATCAAGGACCTTCTCGCCACGCACGAACACTCTTGACAGACTCAAGAACTCTCATGCCTCAATTTATTGGATAACTAGACAAACGTCCGAGACGCCGTCATACACGCCGGTCTCTTAGGACGGAGGCGACCTTGAACACAATGTTCTACATATTTTTCAACTCCCCCAATATTGTGGCACCCCCTCTGGTTATAAAGGCCAAAGGGGTAGGAGCCGCTGAAACCTAACCTGGTTCAACTCAGACACCTAAACCTAATTGGACTCAAACTGATACAAACCGACCCATGGTTGGGTTCGGCCATGTTTGGCACGCAGGCCCTAATTAACAACACCTTAGACTTATATTACTATTACATATGTCCTAGCGTGTCAACGGACCAATATAATGCCGACGATGCCCGTATCATCCTCCCCTTCTTAGAAAGGCGTTGTCCTCAACGCCGGAAGGTCTTCTCCAGCGCTTGTGGCGTCAAATCTGCACATCGCCACGATCCTTCTACATCCTCAAGTCTTTGCCGGCCTGCCACACCACATCCTCCCTCTCGGCTAGCTAGACTTATTCTTGGCGCCAAGCAACAACCGGACTGAGACACAAAACTTTCGGACCGCACACAAACGCACCACGCAAATCACCCCAAACACAACAGGACAATTCCTGCACACCCAGGGTCCAAATCAGCTGAATACGCCTGCGGAGGCAATCTGGAATTGTTGGGACAAACTTGGCACATCATCCAAAACAAACAACACAAATTGCTGCACACCAAGGATCCAAATGATTCAAGTCCACCACATTTTAAATTAAAATCAGTGTCTTCTTTTCCTTTTCTGCCGCTGCACCAATATTTGCTCCGATCCAAACATAGCAGTTGTCACATACATGCATGACGTCCCAATCAATCTGCACTTGGACCGATCCAAATCATGCTCCTTTTTTTGTGTGTGCCTGTACTCCACGTACAGTACATAGCAAGGAAACAATCTGAAATTTCCAAGTCTCTTCTCTCTCCTATTCACATGTTATTTTCCTTCCGATCTGACCCCAACGGACTGCTCTTTCCTATTTCCATCCACACCACGTGATTTTTTTTACAGGAAACGGAAACTGCACCGTAACCAATCATGTGAGCTTTCCTTCCTGCCTAGACTCCACGTACGGACATGGAAACCAATCCGATCTTTCCAACTGAAACAGCTCTGATCTCCTCTTTCCTTTCCTATTTCCACGCGGAAACAGGATCCGATCGGGAAAACAGAACTGGCTCGAAACAGCCTGACGCCTACGATCTTCAACGCGAAACTCACGGCCGAAGTAAACAACTTCGATCTGAACGATTGCCGACTGTTTCCGATCGATCAACACACCAACTTCTAGCGACAGAAACAGATCTCGCCCAGATTGAAAACTCAACACGGCCTTCGATCTTGATCTCCAATGCCAGCTCGTCGTCTCGCTTCCTCCATGCGCCGAGAAACAAATACTTGCCAACTCGTCGCTTTCCAACTCGCGGTGATCAACCTGGCGCTCTGATACCACATGATGTAGATGTTTGCCCGATCTTTCACCGCAAGAACCACCGGATAACTATTCTTCCAATCACGGGAACGATCCGCGCAACCTGAAGAACGAGAGAACGAATCTCACGGCGAGCAACGAGATGATGAACACCACGCCTCACGCCAAGCTCGACAACCCTTGACAGAATCAAGGACCTTCTCGCCACGCACGAACACTCTTGACAGACTCAAGAACTCTCATGCCTCAATTTATTGGATAACTAGACAAACGTCCGAGACGCCGTCATACACGCCGGTCTCTTAGGACGGAGGCGACCTTGAACACAATGTTCTACATATTTTTCAACTCCCCCAATATTGTGGCACCCCCTCTGGTTATAAAGGCCAAAGGGGTAGGAGCCGCTGAAACCTAACCTGGTTCAACTCAGACACCTAAACCTAATTGGACTCAAACTGATACAAACCGACCCATGGTTGGGTTCGGCCATGTTTGGCACGCAGGCCCTAATTAACAACACCTTAGACTTATATTACTATTACATATGTCCTAGCGTGTCAACGGACCAATATAATGCCGACGATGCCCGTATCACAAACCAATCAGAGACTTCTAAAATTGAATTCTACCTTAGCATTGTTATAAGATGGAGCTTTTGCATTTCCCACATTCATATCATAGAATTTATGCATAAATGCAGGGTCTTGCAGGTTTTATCTCAGGCGCCATTGAATATTGGGTTTAGACATGTCCTAACTGGTAATTAGTGGAACCCATGGCTCCACTTATGTGAATGGTTGATGTTGGTATGTTTATCTACTAAGTCAATTAGTTTTGTTTGGAAACAAACTCACTATGTGATGTTTTCGGTAAAATCTATGTACGACACCTTGTGATTGGGCATACAAGGTTTGTTCGTAAAATATCTCTGAATAGTAAAGATTTTGCTCAAAATTAAAATCTTCATGTGGTTTCTTCATAGGAAATGTTTATTTACTAATGAAAATCTAGCTAAGCAGGAATGGCATGAGTGTACAATTTTGTTTTGTGACTTAGAGGAGACCATTGAGCATTTTGTTTCTCGCATGTACGTGTCCTTCAGCTAGGCTAGTGTGGGGCTAGTATGAGACTAGAGCTTCATTTCATTGGTAGGTTTTTCATATGAACACTCATTGGATTATGCTATGGGCTTATATTTTCTTACTGGATCAGCGGGACTTACGGATTCTGGATGCACTCAACTTCTCATGTTCGCTTTGGATATCTTCATCCGGGCAGGTTGGCGGCACATTAGTAGACTCTGGGATGTCTAGCTTTTTTGTGCCTTCTTTGTTCAAATGGTTGACTCATATATAAATCTTATGTGATATGTCATTGTATTCTTACTGAACTATAAACTCTGAAATAAAACTGATGTGTGCATGAACTTATGCAGTGGCCGGGGATTTAACCCCTTTTAGAAAAGAATGATGCTAGGCATTTTTAAGTGCAAATTTTGTAAAAACTAAGACTGTTTGCCTCACTTGTAAAAAGTAATAAATATAATTATTTTCTAACAAAGATACTTTTAATATTATTGGAAACCACCAAAATAACATGTTCAACTTTTTCTGAGCGGTATCATATTCCGAGGTTCTAAAAATATCTAAAACAAATTCAAAATTACTAAGACTGCTATAAAATAAAAACTTGAAAATAATCAAAAGCAATATGATCTCTATTTTACAAAACACGATAATTGAATTTCTCTTCCGTTTTAGTCTTTTAGACATAACATAAGTAGTTGTTTTTCTGGATCAATTTTTGTTGGTTACTATTTCGTAGCAGTCCTAGTACATGTCCATTGAGCGCTAAGTTCAGTCTAACTTTATATATTCATTCTTCTTTCTACATCTCCAAATTTGTATGTATTCATTGAGCATATGTAAGAAAATATGAAGTTTGGTGTTGTGTGTCGAGCATGTTAAGGGATGAGAACTAGAGTCTGCTCTATATAGTAGATGGGTTGGAACTAGAAGTCTAGTAAATTGACAGCAAAGGGAAGCGAAACCTTTGTTGTCTTACCCTTAATATCATTTTTTGAGAGATAAATAGAAGGCTAGAAAACAATACACCTAGCGCTCCGCTACCCTTGATGCCTATTCATTCGTTTTTCGTGTGGTATCTTCTGCTAGATACCAAGCTAGTTACCTACAAGGCCTTCCAACATTGTTGTTTTTCTATTGGGACCCTTTTCTATCTGTACTAAACTTTTATACCTTTACATATTTTTTTGTTTATGAAATAATAATCTAAACTACCCCTTTGAAATTAATTAGTTTTCCACATACCAATGTTGTTAGGTATGAATTATAGTGTTCTTTGCGATTAAGTTCTTACATCTATTATTGAAAAAAAAGACTTGCACTATACGTTAAATTTAAACGTATATGGCAACAAGAGTTACATAGATATATCTTTCGTGAGAAACTACCACTTTAAAAGATCTTCAAATCGAGGGCCACTAAATGTGATATAAGATGAAAAAGGGCGGAATCAAATGTCTCCACTCCTACATGCAATAATTTATGAAAACCACATGAATGATATTATATACATGTTTCAATGTATGTTCATGTTTATTTTAATTATCCTTAAATATCTTGCTAGATAATTTTATAGTGCACGGTCTAACAAATATCTCACTAGTCTCTATCTTAATCCTAAACTATCATGCCCGATACGAAATTTACCTCAAATTATGAAAGCGATCGTAACATAAAATTTCAAAGTTTTGAAAACTGACTTGTATCCTAGCATGGTTTCTATGATTGATTCCTTGTTTTCATACAGTGCAATATATATTTATAAAATTCTACGCTCGCCGTTCACAATTATAATATGCTTCACCTTTTTATGAAATGGATGTATCTAGACGTGTTTCAGGGTGTCGGGTCACTCATTTTGGTCTGTAACTATGTATATAGTTCATATTGAAATATCTAGAACATATTAGAATTGTGAACAGAGGGAGTAGAAACTTATAGAGTGCAAAATTTCATAGAACATTAGGTTTTTGTGTCACGTACAAAAAAAAGAAGAAGCAAATAGACTTATTTTGTCTTATTTCTAAATGGAAAGTAAGTTGTCATATTTTTGGAAACCTTCCTGAATGACAATGCCAAACTCTGCCGAGTCGTGTTTTGAGGTTCTAAAAATATATATAACCCGTCCACAAATAGATTGACTTGTACAAAGTTAGAATTAAGAAAATCATCAGCCAAATGATCATTGGTTCATACATAACGTGGAAGACAAATGAGTTTTCTGTTCAGTTTGCAGAGGACATAAATAGTTGGGCATGCCTAGGACTCAGGCGACTGAGAATGAATTCTCAGTCGACCTGTCACCCGTATGATTAATTACTGATCCCAAATGCCCGACTGCGTGGTGTCTCAAGTGTTTTGATTGTTGTTCCTGCCTCTGTTCGCAGGTAACATTACGGCCAACCTACAAGGCTCACGTATGAATCAAGCAAAGCAAGCCATAAATGACCACTTCAGCTCGTTCGTACTCGTATGTATGTACCTATACAACGATTTTTTTTAAATTTATAAGTTCTCAAACAATATATCAAGTGAGATTAGTGATTTTTTGTGCTCCCAACATGGAATAGTTTAGTGCATTAGTTGCAGCTCAAAAAAATTATTGGGTGCGAGTATTTCTTATAGGACCGAGAATTATATTAATTCTGGACTTCACCAAATCTGAGTTGCAATTCAATTTAAAACTCTTACCTAGCACCAACCATTACAAAATTCCCACTTATAATCCACTTGCGACTGGATAAGACTTAGTTGCAACCCATTTGAAACTTGAAAAAACCTCAGTTGCAATTCACTTGTAACCAGAGAAAAAAATCGGTTGCAATCTATTTGAAAAAAAATGGAAACTGGTTGCAACCGACTTGTAACTGGCACCAGTTCAATTCAACTATAGTTAGAAAATCTTAGTTGCAACACAATTGCAAGTTCTAGGTAGAACACATAATGAAGAAAATCTGAGTTACAACCCACATGCAACCAGAAAAATTTCGACCATAACATACTACAATTCGTTTAAACTCAGTTGCAACCCACTTTCAACTTTAAAAAAACACTTGCAACCCACTTGAAACTAAATAAAAAAAATTCAGGGTGTAACTGGAAAAATAAACTCAGTTATAACTAACTTGCAGTTGAACAAAAATTCAGTTACATGTCGGCTGTAACTGAAAGTTCTCACTTGCAACACAATACAGCAGGATAAAAACCTAATTGGACCTGGCTTGCAATTGTAAAAATCCCAATTACAACTCACTTGCAACTAGACAAAAAAGCGAGTTACAACACACTTATAACTGAATAAAAAAATCAATTGCGGTTGTCTTGTAATTGAAAAATTACAAACACAAGCTCCCTTGCATCTACTGTACCAAATGGTTGAGTTGTCCTCACCGATAGGAAAGAAAAGCCACACGCGCGAAAATAAAATAGAGGACAAAATAATTCAATAAAAAAAGGAAACAAGAAAAAAAGTAATAGGCCCATCAGCCAACACCTGAACATGCAACAGTAAAAAGCCCATGAACTCCTCACCTACGTGCACTACCAGAACCTACACACCCGTTTAGGTGAATCCTCGTGCACACACGACTACACGAGAAAACACATAGGGACACGAATCTTGGAACAACAGATCCAACGGTTGTGAACGTGATTGAGATCTAACTAATTCTCAGGCGACCGAGAAATAGCTAATCCAAATAGTTTTATAATTTGACAAATTTTCATGGGTTACCATTTCGTAGCGTTCCTTATTTGATAGTACTATTTTGAATGTCCTAACATACGAAGCCACTTTGTATTACCGGTCTCGAGTCTATCTTGAACCGGGTTAGGGATTTAGGACCAGACATAGCACAATAATTCTACTCCCTCCGATCCACAAATATTGTCGCCAGCGCAGCTGTTACTTTGTACGTGGTTAGCTTATTTCCAGTGACACTCTTTCCGGATCGGATGGATTAGTTAGGTCAAAATAGAGTTTCCTCTTTTTTTTTGGTTGATAATCCTCGTGTCCGTCGTTGTGTGGGTAACTGCTAAATCTTGCTATTTTTCTCATAATGTGGAAAACAAATAAGTAAATGCAAATATCTTTATTTATAGGGTGAACAAAAATCAAAAGTGTCTCTGTTTCAACCAGGACCCAGGACCATATGGTCAGTCGTTCTCTATGTACGTGGCCTCGGGCCCCGGCAAGCAAGGTACATGGGCGACCCACATTGGAGCATCGGAGTCACGTCGCTCTACGGTGGCTCGAAAGCGACGCCAATGGCGACGTTCACCTGCACAGCACCGGCACCCTCGTGGGCCATGAAAGGCACGTAAAAGAGCAACTAGTGGCGGCAGAGAGATGGAGTTTCTTCCTGCCTCCATACGGTGGCGTATGTCTCGGCACTGAATTGTTTGCTGCCTCTTCGTACATGTACTGACGGGGAGCGTCGTCTTGTCAGTGCTTACTGAAAATTTTATTTTATTTATTACTGCTGCTTAAAATGGGATTGCCATTCTCTTCGTACCAGCCATCAAAAGGTGGTTCTCCACTTCTTTTGTTTAACACCTGACGATGCTTAGTGCTAGACGCATCAGCTACTGATTAAGTGTGATTTTGACAGGACAGGGCATATAAATATCCCTCTTCTGATCAGGGTAGATTTCTCTACGACTACTGATAATAAAATTAGGATTCCCTGGCTGAGCCCATCTTTCCACGGCCGTCACTATTTGATATGTACAATTTTAGCTTGGACAGTAATTTTTTAAGGTTTGTTGCAAAAAAAGAAATTTATTTTTGAGGGTTTTAGTTTACCTGTCCGTGTAGGCTCCGGGCCCCAACGCCTTTATCAGCGTTTGCTGGCAATCACACATGTCCAACCTCATTGGGGACTGCGTTAACCTTGTCAACATCGTCTTGCTGCCTAAGAAGGTCGTCGCCGCTGCCACGGCAGGCCATTGTAGACCGAACAGCATGTCCAAAATCTTCTCCAAGCTGCCTGATATTGTGTTCAACTGCTAGAGCGCCTTCGCTAAGACACATTCCATTCATGACAACTTCATACAAGTCTACTATCTCATTAAAGATATGCATAGATCCCCGCGGAAAAAAAGATGCATAGATCAAAAACCTTGAGCTCTCTTCCAAGGTTAACATTTCTAATGTGTTATCAGTTGGGAATATCTAAGGTTTTACGGAATTGTGACATTGGGTAACATTGGCGAAATTGGATTTGCTTGTCCGTGGCATCGGCAACATCCGGAGTTGTTCTTCTCAATACGGCTCTTTCTCCCATGCTAGTAGGCTACACCAGGGTTACCCTATTTCCCCAATGATATTCATCCTCTCCATTGAGCCTTTGCAAAGAATCCTCAGAATTGCTTCCGGTTCCTCGATCGGGTTAATCAGAGCAAGTACGTCGTGTTGCAGAATCTCTATTTATGCCGACGATGCTGGAATTTTCGCAAACCCTGACAAGAGGAGCTGCAGGAAATCTCTACCATCTTGGACTGCTTCATGAAGGCCAGTGGGCTCGTCACTAGTCTTGATAAGGCGAAAATTTCCCGGTGTTCTGCAAGGACGCCAACCTTGCTGACATTCTCTCGGTCTTCCCGGCAAAGATTGCTACTCCTTCCTGATCTTCTCAGTTTGTTCATGTGGATCTTGGTGCTACGTTATGTGGCAGTTGTTTTTGTATGCCGATTCATTAATTTAACGAAGGTTCAGGCTGACTAATAGGCACACACCATAGTTTGATAAATAAACAGTGGACCCAGGTCACAGCAAAGTTCTCTGAACCATAAATTTCAAGTATATTGGGCATGCATGATGAGGGCTGCAATTTTTTTTGTTAGGTGTGCCGGTCATGAGAAGGAGCAGACAGCGGCAGATGGTATACCCAAAAAAAATACAACAGTTAATTGTAAGGACAAAAAAAAATGTGTTGATACAGCTCAAAGAAAAATGTGTTGATCATTATTCAGTGATTATGTATCCTTTTGTCAAATAATTTCCAGGAATTCATGATAATCAAGTCCTAAGTTTCCTTTTGACTTTTGAGTGCTTACTGGTATATATTTCTCATGATGAGGACAACTTTAACTAGCATTGGATTCCGATTGAAAAAATATTAATTATAGACAATAGTACTGTTTAATAATTTCCTCAGCTTGATAGTATCCGCTGCAAGTGACACACAATAAACTTTGTTGGAGATCAATTCTGGTTAAAGCATCCTCTGCAAAATAATTAATTATAGCCAATGTTAATGATTTCTGGTTAAGCATCCATGTTTGCCTCTCCACAGGCAAACACATATGCATGCGTGTCAACGTCACGTACCTTGTCTGGTCAGCAGGGAAAGGGAAGTCCTTCATTGTTGGTTCACAGCGAACCCAGGTCACATGAAAGCTTCCTGAACATAAATCTCAAGTATTATGGGCATGCATGATGAGGACTACAATTTATTGATTTATTTTTGTGGGGAACAAATTATTTTGTTAGGTGCGTCGATGAGAAGGAGCAGAAAATGACAGATGATGTTTCCCAATAAAAAATACAAACAAAACAATTGCAAGGACAGACATTATGCTAATCATAATTTAGCAAATATAACTGTTCACATATATTTTTCAGGAATTCATGCCCTAAGTTCCCTTTTGGCCTTGAGTGCTTAGTGGAATATATATTTCATGATGATGGCAACTTTAACAAGGAAAAAAAACAAGCATTGGGTTCCGATTGTAAAAGTATTAGTTAGACCCAATAGTAGTTAACACTTTACCCTGCTTAATGATAGCCGACGCAAGTGACGCGCAATAAACTTTGCACCTCTATTCTTTTCATGACGATCGTGACACAGAAAAAGAGACCCGTCCACATTGGATCGATCACGCCAAGATATATTTTCTTAATTTTACCCGGTGCTTTCAGAGAGCTCACGATCCTTTTATATGTAACGATAAAAACAGAGCCGTGTGGGAGTAAATCAAGCAAGCAAAGGTAGCTGCAGATCTAATTGCGTTCCATAAGTAAGCAGCCAGACAAAAATTCTAGTGAAACGGCCAGAAAGCAGGTTTGCAAGTATTCATGAACGTGGGAATCAGCTATAAGTGGCAAAAGCTGAACAAACAAGCTACACCACGACACATTCTTGCACATCACATTTACTCAACAAACTCTTGTGCAAAAAAAAACATACTATAAATTTGAAGGTAAAGTGCTTAGCTTCACTTCACAAAGGGACAAGCTCTCGATTCTCATAACATGGGTTGATCATTTTTATCTATGTATAATATTATTTCATAATTCCCAGAGGCAATAAAAAAGAACAAGTGTTCTTGATTATATTTGTAAAAATATTATTACGGAATATTCTCTGGTTATGAGGAAATAATATATTATGAAGCACAAAATAAAGAGGTTTCACATATGCAACCCCCACTAATTATTAATCTATGACAACCTCTTTCCTAACTCCTCCACTCTCCCATTTTCCCTTTAAAATCCCTCCCACCACAGAACCCATCTTCGCTCTCCCTCCCTTCGCCATTAGTGTTCTTCACAAGTGAGAGTAGAGGAGAGGGGAGATGGGAGTTTGGAGAAGGGTAAAAAACTGAGCCCGATCCCTCTCCCCGTCTCTCCTTCTCTCTTCCTGCAAGAAAAGATGATGAGGCCTCTTGAGCCGGAGCAGAAGGCATCCTCTTCCTTCGCTAACCTCCTATCCATCTTCCTTGGGGCCAGCTCCTCTGAGCCGAAGCCCAAGCGGAGCTTCGACGATGCAGAGGGCGTCGTCGGGCTCGGCATCGTCGCGGCCATGAGCGTTGCACGGCTTGCTGCAGAACCGATCGCCATCGGCGCCGCCGCACGATGCCGTGCCCGGGAGGAGGACGAGCTGTCCGAGAGCTACACGTGCGTCATCACGCATGTGGCTGGCGCCGGCGAGGGCGGCGGCAGCGTGCGGAAGCGCGTCTACTTCGGGTTTGGCGACGGTGGGGGCGGCTGGTTCGTGGAGGCCTGCGAGGAGGAGCCGACGAGGGAGGCAGACTTCCTGAGCCGGTGCTGCCTGTGCGGCAAGCGGCTTGATGGGCTTGACATCTACATGTATAGGTGTGGGGTTAACCAACTAACCATTTTTCTTTCATACAAGCATGGACTTTATAAGTGAACACGATGCATGAGTTCATTAGTTGCAGGATATATTTCTGCTATTAGAAGTCTGACAATTTTTTCTTGCTTGTGGCTGTGGCCCATCCAGATAGAGGTGCCGATTAAAATTATAACATCTTAATTCTTGATTAATTAGGTGAGAAGTTCCTTTTTCCAGACAACAATTAGGGGTAGGTATATAGTTGAACTTAAAAGATACTCCCTCCGTTTTTTAATATAAGATGTTTTAGCTTTTACCTAGATTCACATGTATCTACATGTATGTAGATATGTTTTAGTGTGCATATTCATACAATCAAGTGTGTATATAGTCAATATATACAATGCCCAAAACGTCTTATTATATTAAAAAACAGAGGTTGTACCAAATATACTTAGGAGTTACAGCAGACATTCCTTGTTCCTTCATTACGTTTTACCTCTTCATGCCTTAGTTTTTTTCGGTTGAGTGGACGTCATAGTTTTGTACTCCTGGAAGACAATCTAGTTCAGTAGAAGAGAGCTACGTGATGTAAGGTCTAAATAAAGTTACAACAGATGTATAATTGTATCTAGCATACCAGGTTAATTAGTAGTACTCTCAGCTTCGCTTTAAAATACTTTTATGCTCTAGTTCCTATTTAGAATACGTCGGAGAGAGATCAAAAACTTTTTTGTTCTTTTGAGGAATTCATTCTAAACTAGCTTGCCGGATATATACTCTTAAAAGAAATGATATGCGGTACAGCTCGGGTAACACACTAACACATCCTTCTAAACGGCAAGCAAAGCTCGTGGAGATCTGAGTATATAATATTTTACTTCCAAATGGCAACATAACAGTAGACTAAGGACTAACTTTTTTTTTTTTGCTCTTGACCTGTGACTGTAGGGGGGAGAATGCCTTCTGCAGCTCCGAGTGCCGGTGCCACCAGATGTTAATGGATGATCATGCAGAAAAGTGTGGATCAGAAGCCCTCAGAGCCAACAGCTACTCGGCCTCGCCGTGCTCTGCACCAATGTCTTTCTCCCCTAGCGTCGCAGCAGCCTAGTCAACCGAGCTACATAATGTCGTCCAGCTGCTCCTCGAATCTGTAGTAGCAGAGAGCATAGAGATCGAAAAGATCATTTAAGAGAATGAAACATAAAGAGTAATTGCTAAAAAAATCTTCTGAATTATGGCTTGAATAAAGTAAGAAGAAAATTTTGGGTCACATCCACTGCAAAATGTTTCAGCACTTGAAAGTGAGATTGCATTTCTCTGTACCAACCGGAGGTGATTAGCACTTAGAAGATAAATTTGATACTGTTTCTTATTCTATTCTGAAGTTTCAGAAAGATAAGCAGTTAATTTGCTGCATATTAAATGGTTAACTGGATTGGGTAAATATCTATTTTCTTGGAGTATAAGAAACTTGTTCAGAACAATGGCGAAACCAAGCAGCATTTCACAATACAGTTCTAGGGTATGGTAAATCGCAACAGAATATGATTTACTGAGGTGAAATGCAAGTTGTGAAAACTCGAAAGGAAAAAAGAAACTTTCTGAACCCTCCCAATCCACATGACCCATACATGTGCGTGCAGATTGCAGGTGCCTACCTAAGATCAACTTGCAATTTCCACCGTACGTCAACATTATTGTTCCCGTACCCTATACCACCATCGTACCAATGTTCCCTTGTGTCATCAGCATCAGTTTGTGCCATTACTCACACTGGATGTTTAAAATTCAACCTTGATGACCCAGTTACCCGAGAGCTTTAATGTGATGCAAGAACATGGAGTAAACTTTCTAACGAGTAGAAGGCAGATCCCCAATGGTAGTGCCAGCAATCATTAGTATCTGAGATCATGCTATGAGGCGAGAAACTACCTGAACTCCTGAAACTCACTGAAAACTTGAGAAGAAAGGGGAAGATGGAATAGATCAATGGGCTGAGGAACAAGAGAGAGCATTATTAACAGAGGCAGATGCTGAATGCAAAAGAATGAAGCCTCGGGAACCTGGATCAAAGAAAGCTATTTGTCCAGCGATCGCGCCAAAGAAAAACTAAATTACCTCGGGTGACTGAACATATAGCAAAGTTTCTTAACAGTTGAATAGTTTGCAGACACTGTGTCACCAAGAGTAGCCAGCATGCCTGAGGAACAACAGAGTTGTAGTAGCCCCAAACGAGTTTGACCCAAGGAATGACATGGTTATTGTAAAATTTGAGAAGAAACTTCATATATACCACATCATTTTGATGGAAAGATCCGACGTCGCCACAATTCTTAGGTTTACAGACCTTGTCCAACGCAGACATGGCCTTCCCTGAGAGGTCTGATTTGCCCCAAAGGCATATAGAAATATGTCGGGACCTGTCAATAATTTCCTTGACACTCTCCAGCAGCTTGAAGTGCACATAGAAAAAAGCAGGGAGAAAGCTGAGAGTGTTCTTGGTGATCACAGTTCTCCTGCCCAGGAAGAGGAATCAATAGACAGAGGCGAGGCAGCGTTGACTTGGTCCATACGTCCAGTAAGGGAGTAACATCCCTGATTTGAGGCCTTTAAATTCCAAGGGGATACCTGAAGAGACCATCCAGTAGCTGAATTTTGTATTCTGAAGGATTGACTGGGGGAGGAGCATGGTTATTAGAGAACAAGAAAGCTTACAACGTCAAACCTAAGAGCTAATTTGTTTCAAGTAGTCCAGCAAGAGATGGTGGTTACCAATCTAAGATAGTTCTTGTTCCCTCGTTAGTAAGTAGGAAGTACAGCAACTATGGATTAATTAGAACAAAGCTACGCTTCGTATGCTGCTTTTTCATGCTGACCTGAGAGCCTGAGGCCATGGAGTAGTTTCTTCAATGGAGTATGAGCTGCAGAATATCATCTTGCCATCTGGTGAAGTAAATTTTATTACCATAACACTCGACGTTACCAGATCACTCCATGTGATGCGAGAAACAAAAGATAATCTCTCTCTAGTAGCCAGCAGAAGGCTGGTATGTACAGGAGCAGAGTATGGCGTTATCTGCTTCAGTAGTATCTTGAGCATCACAAACATAATGGAGAACAACAAATCTCTGAAAGTGCTCTTGGGATACGGTGGAGCAACCAAAATAGAATCTGAAATATGTTTTTTTTTTACGGTTGAATCTAAAATATTCAGATTTAAGGTGGTAAGGGCACTACTATCAGTCTATCACAAGAGAGCTGCAAAAACGAATAAGACCACCTTTCAGGGATGTAGCAATGAAAGGAAGCTCCCACCATGACTGTCGCTTTGTCGTGTTCTTCAGCAGGCTGAGCAGGATCACCATTCACCATGCATGCATGTCTGTCAAGCATGGAGCGTCAGCTGATGGATAGGGCCCTCTCAAGCAATGCAAAATATCGATGTTTGCCACCATTACCAGAGAAGTAAATGAGAGGACATTTGCTGTTAGTATAATATTTTATTAAATGCAAAAAAAAACTATGAAAGCGAAACCTGACCTCCATATTAAGAGTCAGTATCCTCCCACAACTGCCACTGAAAGATTACAAGATGTGGTGTTAAAATGATCATGATCTACAGGGTAGCCGCGTTGTCAATTCATTGTAAATGCACACTTGTTGCATAAAGATCCACATATATCCCCACATACTACATGTTCACATGGCGGGCCTAATGGCATGGTGCCACATATGTTCTAGCACAAGAATCCCTATCTCCATCTTCAAATATATTCTGTAAGGAGAATATGAGGACCATGACATCTGGCAAGAACAAATCCAAACATGGCTTCTCCAACAAAACCCAGGTCATAATTTAAGATGGGATTTGGGGAGAGATGGTTGATCCACAAAAATGATGATTTTTTTTTCAATAAAATGCTACCTCATATTTCTCGAAAAAAGGCACCCCATATTCACTAATATTTGCAAACCAAAGAAGCCAGCTACCTAATGTGATGCAATAACATGATGCTGATCCAGTGGGTGGCGAGAAAATTCTTTAATCTGTTTCTATGACTCTATGTTCACTCCGGTTGTCATTGGCTCATTACAATCAGCGACATATCTAATTTTGAAGGACATGCAGTATTATCTTTTGAATAGTTCAGCCACTAATACTTATCGTTTTGTAGTTATGATCATGAGTTCATGACTAAAGCTTTTTAGCTGCATAGTGATGCCAAACTATCATACTAATTTGCAAGAACAACAATACATCTCGAAAGATAGTGCGAGATGTGTAAAGTCTGGAATTCGCTCTGTAATGGTTATTGTCAATCTAAGAAAAAATGTACATGGAATAGTTCATTGCATCTCTATCAGCAAGAATAAGATAAAAATTATTTAGATAGGTGTGAACAGAACACGCAGGAAAAATTATGGAAATCTTATTGCTCCACGAGTCCATTAATAGTACCCTAGTCGGTAGAAGCTGAATGCAACCTTATAAATACAATACTGAAAAAGGTATTTTGCTGCCACAAGCATCTAGTAAAACCCACCTATTACGGAATGAAACACGAAATGATATCCACGTCCACTCATCCAATTTAACAAGCATATTTAACCTAGTCCATATATAGGTAGTATATGCCAGTGTAGAGCAACTGTGTAGCATCCAAAGAATTTATTCCACATCCACTAAAATGATAACGCTTAAAGAACAAAATCTAGTCACCAGTCTTCTCCATATGCAGAATGAAGAGCTGATTTGGCCGTGATGAATAATTTGTCCTTGATGAGAAGAATAAAACTTCTTTTTCTTCTAAAAGCCTTTTGTCCCAAACAAGATAGGGTAGGCTAGATATGAAACCCTTTCAAAAGGACTTCCCAGAAGGTCACCCATCCTAATACTACTCTCGCCTAAATGGGTTTCATAACCATAGGACTAGCTAGTTTATAGGTTGGCTCCAGTTGCGTAGCCCGGAAAATCACGCGCCCACGCCCCAGGCCACCTTCAGGATACAGTACCTACAGTGCCCTACAGTACGCGACTGTATCTACAGTCTATTCCGGGGGTTTTTGCGTACACTCCAGGCCAAGGACAGGGTAACCTGGGGCTTGTCTCTGCCCCTGGTTGGCTCGCCATGCCTATCACAACCTTTAGATATGAAACCCTTTCACGAGGACTTCCGAGGTCACACATCCTAGTACTGCTCTCGCCCAAATGGGTTTCATAACCATGGGACGGCCTACCTTTTATGTTGGCTCGCTGACGTGGATATGCCCTTCGGGTATCCCTTAGTAAGCAAGATAAAGCATAAAAGACTTGAAGGCCCATCCGGTGGCCAGTAACAACCTACAACGAAGGTCCCAGGCGGCACAATATGAAGAGTACGCCTCAAGGCAGACATAGGGCATCTCCAGCCGTCCCCCAGGCCACTTTTTGGGCTTCAGACGGCGATTTTCCGCCGTTTCTCTCCCAGTCGCGCCCCCAAGAGCCCGGTTCGGCGCGTTGGAGGCCTGTTGGGGGCGCCGGATCTGAGTTTTCGCGCGGGAAAATGGGCAGGACCGGCCTGTCAGTGCCGTGGCGGGAATTCACGCACGAAGCGGCGGTCTTTGTCGCCTCAGCTCCCGCGCCGGTCAAGCTGACTGCCGCCGAACCAAAACTGAATCGCCGGAGTTATGGCGCACTGCCACCGGTACGCCTCCTCGTTTTCACGCGCTGGAGTTAATGGCGCGGCAGCGCCGTACCCACCCCCCCTGCGCTATATAACCCAAGCGCCTCGCTGAGCCAAAGCACACCGTGTTCTCTTCTCTCTGCCCTAGCTCTCCCGCCCTAGCTCTCTCCACCTCCTCTCTGCCGAGATCCATCCAACTCCGGCGATGGCTGAGCGCTACCCAGGCGATGGCCCCGTCGCCAACGGCTTCGGGCGGCAATTCCTCCACGACTGGGAGGCGACGCTCTTATTCGAGGCGGACTACCCCGCGCCGCCCGACATGCGTGTCCCCGACACGTGGAGGCTCATGTCCCCGACACGTGGAGGCTCAGCGACGGCGGCGTGTCGGTGCCGCCCGTGCCGCAAGGAGCTGCGCGGCGTGCCGAGATCCTGGCGATCCGGGACGGCTTCCCGGAGGAGTAGCGCGCCGATCAGGTGTGGCACCCGGACAACGCCCACCGGTGGACGCGATACTTCGACGGCCGGCGCCAATACCAGCTCGACCCGTCTGGGCCGACCGGCACGCCCTCAGGTCGCAACAATGCCAACGGGCGGCGCGTCTGGTGGGGCGAGCCTGTCGCACCCTCGCGGCGGTGCTCGACCATATCCAGGCCGGCAACGTGCCGCGCCTGGCCATGCCGGCGCGCGCCCCGCTGATCCCTCGCCGCGCCGGCTCGTCGTGGATGCCACGGCGCATGGGCGGCACTGCGGGGTCCTCTTCGTCGACGTCCCGCTCCTCTGGCGTCACCCCTCCCACACCGACATCAGGTACGCTCGCGCCTCCCCGTACGCGGGGGCGCACGTCAAGATGGAGCCAGCGTCTCCACCACCAGCACGCGTGAAGGAGCCCGCGGGGACGCCTCGTTGTTCCGGCGGCGTGCTGCGGCGTCCTGCCGGGCTTTCATCCGCGAAAGAGTCGCCGCCGCTCCAACGCCACCGCTCCGCACGCCGAAGCCGGAGCCGGGCCTCCGCGTGCCCAAGAAGGAGTCGGGCCTCCGCGCGCCGAAGAAGGAGCCCATGCCTGAGTGGGCGTCCGACCGCGCCTACATGCGCGCGGCGGCAGAGTTGGCCGAGGAGGAGGAAGAGTTCCCCAGCTAGCGTGCCGCCGAACAGGCGTCGCTCAATGACATCCTCCCCGCCGACGAGGCGTTCGCTCTCGCCTGGTCCAAGCGGGAGTTCGAATGCGAGGAGGTCAAGCGCCAGAAGCGGCTAATGGTGCAGGCAGTGCAAAACCAGCTCCGCCGCCGCTTCGAGGAGCGCCATGGTGTCGTCATCCTCAACAACCACGACGTCGCCGAAGCCGGCCCCTGCAACTACGCCGGACCATCAACCTGCACCAGCTCCTCCAACCCTACCGCGCCGCCAAGCGACGACGACGGCGACGTAGGCGGCGGCGACTACTCGATGTTCTACAGCCAGTACGGCCAGTACGGCTTCTAGAACATCGAGTATTGGTTAATAAAATCTAGTTTTTATTTATGTTTTAGTTGTAATCCCGCCTCAATGTATGAAATCGCCGAAGTTTGAATAAATTTCGTCTCTGTTTTAAGAATTTGGTAAATCATTTTTTTGAACTATTTGGCAGAAACCTGGGCGCACGTTGGTTGGGAATCGGCGCCCTCCAGGGCGTAGATTAGGTCCGGCGACCCCCAAGACAGCCCAAAAAGCACCGGATTTAAGGCCTCAGGGGCGAACGGCTGAAGATGCCCTAACACGTATCGGCATAGACTTACCATACCATGTCACCTAGCTGCAGATGGACTCCTGAGACCCAGCCTCCCTATATAAACGTTGGGAGGGACGACCGCTAGAAGGAAGTAATTTTACCATCATAAACCCTAGCGAGATCGCATCTCGCCGAAGAATCATTGTAGCTCCATTTTATATCTCGAGATCAATAACCAGACAACCAAGAAGTAGGGTGTTACCCTGCGGAGGTCTGAACCTGGGTTAACTCTTGCTTGTCAGTCATCCGAAATCACCAGCGACCACGTCTTCCTTCCTCTAACGAAACCAAGGTACCTAACCATGGGGTTTTCCGTGGGGTAGCCACGTCACTCGCCGAGCCTATCACAACCCTCCTCCTTTACCTAGGCTTGGGACCGGCTATGCCTAGAAGACATAGGCGGAGTTGATGAGAAGAATAAAACTAATTCGCCAAATGTGGATTACGTGGTTGCGTGTAAAATGAAATGTGCAATGTTACTTGTACCGGAGAAATATTCTTAACGCCATAATAAGAGGCTGGTGCTGACAGTATATACATGTAGTATGTAATTTATAAGACCACCTAAGTTGTAAAATATACTACTTTGTAGGTACCTAGTATGTACAATTTTTTTAGTATAATCCTTCACATGTGCAAATACGAAGGTATTTTCAAATATGCTAAAAATTATGGACTCACTTGCAGTATTTTCACATAATTCATTTTGGGTCTTATAAACAGTATATGAATATAGTCAAATAGATAAAATAGTATGTATACTACCACGTAGTAGTATATGAGACATGGGTTTAACCACACCGGGAAAGGGATGAACTGCTTGTTTGCTTTGTCTCACGTTCTTTCTTTTTGTAATCCAGACCGAGTCGTTCCTTTTTCTTTCTTTAGTGAGGAAGGTACGGCAATTCCCACAGGTTGATCTTACCAAGCTGGGTAGTTCCATGTGCGAAAATAATTAAACAAGTTCAGATTTTATATAATGTAGGAGTTTGGTTATACGATACACCCTTCAACCCAAGCTCTGATTATGATTTCCCCAGAATAGACATGCAAGTATGTTATGATTACAACCTCTCATTAACTCACCGTTACGACATTTAGAATGTAAAATAGATCTGAGTCAAAAAAAAAATCATAACGGACTCTACATATTGATGGTTAAATTCTGGTACACAGTCAACTTAGACAGACTAGAGAGGCCTAATAGCACCTAGCTGCAGAAACAGCACGAACCACTTGCCACAATTAAGGTTTTAACGGTTCCAACTGGATCTGAAACCTTGAAATTTGTCAAGTTCTAACTTACTGAGGCCCAAAGAACAAACAAAGAACATATTGAGTGCAGACAGCATACTGCAGAGCACGAAATGAAATAACTTTTCACTCAGAAAGCACCTTAATTTTGCATTTTTACTAGCCTGTAGACTTTTTCTTGGCATCAATTCAGTAGAGAATAGATCCTTTAGCACTACCATAGAAAAGCTATCTGGAATTGATGGTATCCATGAAGCAGCCTCAATCCCTTCAGTCATCTTTGGCCACATAAAGCCACTACTATTTACAAATTGCTCTCTCCAACACAGATTATGTAGGAAACATCATAGCTAGGTATAAAGTTGGAGGGAGAATACTTTTGCACTATAAATAGACACTCATCAGTATGACTATGCAAGTAAGTAGCGAGCAACCCCTCCCCCCTTTCCCCACCTAGCCTCCCCAAAAGGAGGAAACATTCTTTTTAGTACCACGCAAGTACTATAAAAGTATGAATCAAACTCTTTTGGTATACCTAGAAAGTCTTCAAACTTTTTGTGCATTTGCAGCCACCAAGTTGCATTCTTTAGCCAAATCTGCACATCATTCCATGAAATACTTCTTCCAATTCATCTGTCAAACGAGACCACTCTTTATCCAAGTCAGTTATTTCACCTTGATCTCATTTGCTGGATATGAAACTCTCAAGGTCCTTAAGTCTCCAGATAAGTCCAATAAACCGCAAGATTTAGATATGTTATTTACTGCTGTTTCTGCGTCAACTGTCTCAAGCATGGCTACTGTTGAAATGGAGGATTTCTCAACCACACAACTCTGGATTTTGGCAATTTTAATGCTTACTGGTAGCGAGGTATTCACTTCAATACTTGGTCTTCACTTAATGAAGGCTAAATTCAATACAGAAAAGTCGCTAAATAGAAGAGACCACTCATCTCATCTTGATATTGAATCTATTAATATTACAACCTTTGGTCCCAAGACTAGCCATGGCCCGAAAGATACGGTGTCATTTTCAGAACTCCAGCTGGCAAACAAAGAGCATGTTGATCCCAAGACTATCGAACTTTTAGGTACTGCAGTGACGGTCTATCTTCTAATAGCAAACATAGGGAGCTCCTTGCTTATCTACCTCTACCTTAAGCTAGTACCAGATGCACAGGAAGTTCTGAAGGGAAAAGGGATTGGGCTCTTCTTATTTTCTGTATTTACAGCTATATCCTCAGTTGCAAATTGTGGCTTCACTCCAGTAAATGAGAATATGATTCTCTTCAAGAAGAACTCCGTTCTGCTATTGCTAGTTATTCCTCAGATACTAGTAGGAAATACGTTATTTGCACCATGCTTCAAATTCATGGTGTGGTCACTCCAGAAGATTACTGGGAAAGAAGAATGGCATTTCATTCTTCAACAGTCAAAGGCCATCGGATACAGGCATCTTATGAGTACACGAAAGTGTGTTTATTTGATTTCAACTGTTGTCAGCTTCATCATTCTGCAAACCCTATTGTTTTGCTCATTGGAATGGAGCTCCGAGGCTTTGCAAGAAATGAACAGCTATCAAAAGATAGTAGGCGCTCTTTTTCAATCGGCCAATGCGAGGCATGCTGGTGAATCTATTGTGGATTTGTCAAGCGTCTCTTCAGCAATCATGGTCCTATACACCATCATGATGTAAGTTCTTTCTCTAACCTTCTTTCAGAAAGAAGGATGCTCGTCATGAACAAAACTTTATGTATTTATTGCACCAATTACATTCAAATAGTGGTTATATTGACTAGGTTCAATAATATCCAAATACATCATACTTAGTAATAGCTATTATATCTCATATAATAGAATAAAATTAATTATATTATCCAATGTATGCTACCATTCAGATATATTATTGTTCAGCTAAACTTTAACACATATTTGCACCAACTTGTATTAGGTACCTACCTGGTTACACTTCATTTTTACCCAATCATGATGATCGGTATTCAAAGGCTGAAAAGAGATACAACAGAAAAAGGCTATTTGAGGATTGGATCTTATCCCAATTGTCTTATTTGGCTATCTTTGTCATGCTAATTTGCATCACTGAGCGGGAAGCATTAGCCACAGATCCACTTAATTTCAATGTTTTCAGCATACTGTTTGAAGTTGTCAGGCAAGTCACTGAAATTCAGTACATTCTTCATAGAGCCTCGTCGTTAGTTTTGTCATGATTATCATTACTGAACTTCTGACTGTGGTAACTGATTGTTGCAGTGCATATGGAAACGTGGGCTTCTCAGTTGGTTACAGTTGCAAGAGGTTGCTGAAACAAGACATATACTGCAAGGATGCTTCATATGGGTTTGTCGGGAAATGGAGTGACGAGGGGAAACTAATTCTCATCGTTGTCATGGTTTTCGGAAGGATTAAGGCATATAATTTGAAGGGAGGAAGAGCATGGAAGCTTAGATAGCATAAGTCCTGTGCCGATTAAGTATTCCCCAAAAAAATTGTGTAGCTTTGGATATACATAACAAATCGCTACTGGAAGATTTAAGCCTAGCTTAGCACAAAAAGGGTGAAGGGTGCTGGTCGGCATAGTCGATTTTCCTTCGCAAATAAGCTGTTTCCAGTTTCTTGTTCTACACTACTAGTAAGAATATGAAGAAAATGTAATAATACTAAGATACTAAGCACACACCTACAAGAGTGTTTGTATCCATTTTTCCATAAACATCATTTTACACAAATTACCTTGGTTCCCTAGATCAGTAACCAGTCGTCGGGCCTACATACCTTTAAGTTTCAGGGGAATAAGACTATTTCATTACTTTAATCCATTCTCCACGCATTTATGAACAAATAAAAGGGGCAAATTCATAAATAACAGCGTAACAAAACTTTAGGACATAGTATTGGCCCTAGCACCAACTGATGTGATAAAACGCAGTGCTGAATGCACGCGTAAATTCCGAATCTCCGTAGATTCGTGTAACCAAATCAAGCACAAAAGGCAGCAGGAGATACTACGGTGAGTGCTGACAAGTGAGGGATGGACCGGCTGAGTTCAACCATGACACAAGCAATTGCATGAACAGCGCAGCTAACATGACCAACCAGACACCCTAGCGTAAACCACGGCTACGCGCTGCCAGAATGTAACCATAGGTGACCCCTTCCGATCGGACCAATCCGCGCCGCGATCAAGCGGAACAAAGCGGACGGATGCGGCCGAGCTCGCGAAACATACCTGTATCTCGTGCGGCGGGAGCGGCGGCGAAGCGGACAGAGTTGGGGTACGTAAAGGCACCGAGGTGGCTGTGGGGGGGGGGGGGGGGGGGGGGGGGGGGGCGCCACGGCGGCGGCTGTTTGAGCGGGGAGGCTCGCCGGCGAGTCGCCGACCCGCGCCCCGAGTGGCGAGGCGGATTGAGTTGGTTCATGGGCCTGTAACTCGCTCGGCCCGATTAGTCAAGTGTGTGTGTGCCAACCACTTCACTGGGCTCAGGCGGAGGCCATGCTACCCCCTGAGAGCTGAACCACTCCACTCCCCATCGCCTCCATCAAATTCAGACCAGTACACCGTCGAAAATCCTTCCGTTGCCGCCGGCGCCGGCTCGCCGCCATGCTCCGCCTCCGAAGCACCCTGCTCACCCGTATCCTTTCCCCATACTCGGCCTCCCCCGTCCCCTCTCTCCGCCGCCTCCTCTCCGCCAAGGCCCCCCTCACACCCCCAAAACCTAGCTTCGCCGTCGACGACTACCTCGTCACCACCTGCGGCCTCACCCAAGCGCAAGCTCTCAAGGCCTCCACGAAGCTCTCCCACCTCAAGTCGCCCACCAACCCCGACGCCGTCCTCGCCTTCCTCGATGGCCTCGGCCTCTCCAGCGCCGACGTCGCCGCCCTCGTCGCCAAAGACCCGGAGTTCCTCTGCGCCAGTGTAGAGAGGACCCTGGGCCCCGTCGTCGTCGGCCTCACCGCCCACGGCATCTCACATGCTCAGATTGCGCACCTCATCTCGCTCGGCCGCAGCATCTTCCGCTGTAGATCCGTCGTCTCCAATCTACCGTACTACCTGTCGCTCTTAGGCTCCATAGAGGACGTCCTCCGGCTCCTCAAGCAGAGCTCCAATCTCCTCGGATGCAGCATCGAGAAGGTGGTCGCGCCCAATGTCGCGTTCCTGCGGGAGTGCGGGCTACGTGATTGCGATATTGCCAGGCTGTGCCTCTTTAAGCCATCGCTGCCCAGCACGAAGCCGGAACGCCTCCAGGCGATAGTGGCATGCGCCGAAGGTCTTGGCGTACCTCGTGGGTCTCGGGCGTTCAGGTCCGCTCTGGAGGCTGTTGCATTCATCGGCGAGGATAAGATTGCCACCAAAATGGAGTACTTGAAAAAGACACTCAGGTGGTCGGATGCTGAGGCCAGTATTGCTTTTTCTAAGCTTCCGTATGTGCTGGTGAAGTCAAAGGACGCACTGCAAAGAAAATCAGAGTTCCTTATCTCTGTGGTGGGGTTGGCACCGGTGTACATTGCTTATCGGCCAGCATTGCTCACTTATAGCCTTGAGGGCCGGATCAGACCCCGGTACTACGCCCTCAAGTTTCTCAAGGACAAAGGATATCTACATCAAGACAGAGACTACTACAGCGCTGTCTTGATCAGCGAGAAGGTATTCATGGAGAGGTTCATATGCCCTCATCAGGAAGCTGCACCACACCTTGCTGAAGACTATGCAGCAGCCTGCAGAGGGGAAGTGCCTGCTAGATTCATATTTGCACAAACCAAGAACCGGGATAGAAACTGGTAACTGCGTATGACACAACAAATTTCACTCTGCGTATTAGGCTGACAATTCCTGATTCGGCGTTCTTGACCTAACAAGTTGTGGATGTCTGCTATAGTATGTTATCTTAGTGACATGTTGATTTGATGTTGGTAATCCAGGACGAAACTGATGAACTGATTTGTGATTCCTGGTAGATAAGTTAACATCCAGTAGAGAAGAAAGCATCACACACTGCTAGAGCTAAAAGAATGAGATCACAGATATGGGCATTCTGCAAATGCTTCAAGTTTCAGTTAGTAGTATATCTGCAAACTATACATTTATGTTCTCAAATGGCCATTGCAGATTACAGTGCAAACCTCAATGTCTGAGGTCCCCTGATTGTTACTCCCTCCGTAGTTGTATTATCATTACATGTCCTGTCACATGCCATTGTGGTTATCTTGCAAGACCATCCTCCTTCGCTATGTTATAATTCTCTTAGTCGGCAAGATTTTTGGACTCTGTAGGCATTCATGATTCATGCATCCGCAGTTCCTCATGGCAAGTAATCACCCCTTTGACTAGGTACTGATTCTTCCTCATGCCATGTGTGCATTGAAGTTTATGCCGTTTTTGTGAGATTGTCAGTCTGGCTGGCTGCATACCTTTGCAAATCCAGAGCACGTTGTGTTTTACTAGGAGATATACTCTGGATAATCCAAAAGGAATTGCAAATCAGAACCATGTTGTGAGTTGACGTACACAATTATGTTAATTGCAACCAAATTGGGGCAAGCATGGCCAAAAATGGTTTTACCGTATTAGTCAAATTCAGAACATGGGACATTTGGAGGATTCCTTCTTGTCCAGTTGTGTAGTTCTTAGAGAGGACCGATTACAAAACTGAAAGAAAAGGCAAACAATAAGCCGAACCATGATATGTGGAGCTGAATGAGGGACTCCACCAATTCTTAGATGAATTAGAGGAGTTTTCAACAAGGTATTCATCTGTTATCTTGTCAAAATAAATTTAGCAAGTGAATATATTGTGCATATATAATACTTGTCTTGTAACTTGTCTGCGTTGGCATCAAGGATTAGACTGTAGTGCTGAGAATAACTGGCTGTCAAACGGATGGGCCAGACCACGACTGTCTTTTCTGTTACCTCATTGGAGTCCATTGTATGTTAGGCAGCGTTGTGACTATCGAGAATGAAATATATTTTTTATCTCGGAGGTCATGGAAAGATAAATGCAACCTTATGTTGTTCTCAGGGTTTTCACCACTTGCATTTTTTCTATAAGTGATGTTGTTTTCTGATGCATGCTTTTGCTTTGACTGCGCATTGTTTCCAACTTAATCATGTATAGACCTTTTTTGTAATTCGTGGGCTGGTGGGACTTTGGTAGAACCCTGTAGCTGATATGTAAAAATGTACTTTTGTACTACTCTGACGATATGGATTTTGAATCTATGGTTTGTTTCAACTTATGATCCGAGTTAAGCACAGTCTTTGCAGTTAATAAAATCAATCCCACCTAAATTGTTGTATGTACAGAAACTTATTGACAACAGGGACTAAATAATTTTGTATTCGTCTAGTAGTATACAAAAATAGCTCAAATAAGCTGTCATGATGTATGATGGTATAGTAAATAGAGTTATGAATGATTATTGAATGAAGAGTTTTTTTTAGCATGGTCGAAGGAAGATTTGAGCAATTAATATTAAGGAATGAAATAATGAGCTCAAGGGCCAACTCAGTAGCACTAGAAGCTAAGGGTCAGTTTAACCTTTTTCAGACTTGGGCCTAAACCTTTAATTGTACCTTTTCTACACCATGTGTGGGGCATTGATGTCCCTGTTTCTCCATAGGCAAGTCCATTGGAAAAAAACAATTGTATGAATATCTCCTTTCAGAAGTTCTTCATCTAATAGGTGGTTTATATATACATAATCTAGAAGATATGGCTGTTGCAATGTCTTTTTTAATGAAAGCGCAGTCAAGGCCGCAATTTCATTGATAGTAGTAGGAGAAAAGATTACCAGAACCTGATCTTGTTCTAAGCATCAGGTGAAAAACAGGGGTAGTGTTTTAATCAGGTTCTCTGGGTCTCAAAAGAAGATTTCCAGCTCTTGGTCTGTCGGCCGTTCTCCAAACATTTGCTTCTTGTATGATACTAGTAGCTTTGCACGTGCACGCACGTCTCTACATGGCACATTTTATGATTCAGTTTAATAGCATTTTTAGTCACTACAAGTCACATTTTATGATTCAATTTAGTAGCAGCGCAGTGCAATGCACATTATTTCAATACCACAAAATAGATAATTTGCTGAATTTAGAAACTATATATTTTTTTTTAATTCAGTTTCAACACGTCAAAATACCAATTCTTCGACATGTGAATAATGATTCGTTTACAACAGTTCAACTTGTGCCCATCCATCAGTCTAGAAAAACTTATACAACACTTTAACTTAACAATGGCAACTTTCAGAAAAATGACACTACTGGCTTGTTCAGTTAAGCCAACACAAGATCTTGAATAAGTTATACTGCTCACTAAGCCAAGTATTCCAAGTGTTGGTTGTGCGCATCTAATGATGTAGATGTTGGAAGATGAATTTATTCCATTCTATAAAATAAGTTTCGGGTAGTAAAGGATGATGTCCTGTGTTTTTATATTTTTCACACTTATGGTCAACAGTAACAGTTTTTTCATGGAAAAAAAGTCTCGCTCCATGGTGTACCTTTGGACCGCAAACGATGAATTATCCAAACTGTTTGACTTGAATGTTAGTTATGTTTTCTTCTAGAAAGCTAAGTGTTTAAGCTGGTTTTGCACCTCTTGAAATTAAAGTGAACAAGTATAACCGTGTGGGGGTGCTACGTGTTAGAAAGCTAGAGACTTTTAATAAATACCACAAAATAGATAATATGTTTGAATTTAGAAACTATATATATATATATATTCAAAACATTCAGTTTCAACACGTCAAAATACCAATTCTTCCTCATGTGAATAATGGTTCTTTTACAACAGTTCAGCTTCTGCCCATCCATAAGTCTAGAAAAACTTATACAACACTTAAACTTAACAGTGGCAATTTCCAAACAAAATGACACTACTGGCTTGTTCAGTTAAGCCAACACAAGATCTTGAATAAGTTATACTGCTCACTAAGCCAAGCATTACAGGTTATAAAACTCGTATTGTTAATCAGAAATCAGCATGATCAATTGCCTTCATAGTGTAGTATCTACATTTTAGCATGTACTGTACCGGCATGTTCGAGATCCTGTCACTGTTGGACCTTGCCCCCATCTATCTGAAGCTAAGCAGACACATAACTTATCTCCAGTTGTATCATGGCATTATTTTGATTTCAGTAAACTTGACTAACAATAACCAGTACCAAAACATAGCTGGAGGTGCTTGGCGTGTCAGGGAGGTTGATGTCTCATTTCATATCCAAGAAAAAACAGAAAATAAGTACCAGCGTGAGAAAATTAAGTTTCATTCATAAAATTGAGAAAAAGACATTGTCGGACAAAATTTAAAAAGCAGAATTCCTATGTATGTTTCAGCAGAAAGGAACATAAAATATGTAGCAAACTCTATGTTAGAAATGATCCCTACAGAAGCTCTTGCTGTCTTGTGCAATGCACGCTTGAGTCCACTTTTCACTGCACAATCAGATTAAAATGACAAAACATAGAAAGATTGCATCAAAAAATTATCCAAGGTGTGAGCTATTAACTCTTGGCTAAGGTACTACTATCTCGTTATGTGTATGACCGAGATTTTGTTGAAAAAGAAAGATTTAGAATCCCTCTAAGAAATGTTTGTCAGTATTTTCCCAATATCTACTCACCATTTGTAAATTAAATACACTTATTGCCTCTGAAATCGACCATGTTTATGGTTGCTAGGGCAGCCACCCGGTTGCAAACCACGAAAGGAACAATGCGATACAGCAGCTGTAAAGAAAGAGGAAGCATGTAGGAGATATAAAATGTTATAAATCTATACAAAAGAACTAAGTCTTGAGGTTATATATGTGGCCTTCATAGATGTCCATCATGCACCAGGGGACCAACCATCATTCTGTACGTTTGCAAGAACAAATCTGAGAATAAACTGATGGAGCTCACGCAAAGAGGTGCAGGCATGTAGCCAGAAGCACATGGTGATGTTGGTCACCGTCCTCTTCATGCTACCACACCAATTACTATTACTGTTGACAGCCGGAGTACACATGAGAGAGAAAAGAAGTCCACATCACCCCCCTATGTTTCACGTTTTGGACGCTTAGCCCCCCTAAGTATTAACTGGAGCATCTAACCCCCTAACTATGCAAAACCGGGCAAATTACCCCCCTGAAACTGATTGGCTGTTTTGGAAGCGGTTTTAGACACGTCAGCCTGGATGACCTGGTTGCGCCGCACCAGGTTGCTCGAGCCGCACGCACCAAGCTGGTCAAGCCGCACCTGCTGTTGACGCCGCCCGCCGCGCGTGAGGAGAAGCATCGCCCCGCGCCGCGCCTTCCGCCACTCTCCTCTTCTCGCTCCCGACGACGGCCACGAGGTACGGCTTATCGCAGCCTCGTCCCGCGCGTGAGGAGAAGCATCGCCCAGCGCCGCGCCGTCCGCCGCTCTCCTCTTCGCTCGCAATGACGGCCACCGCAGCCTCGTCCCCCCACCATCTCCGCTCTTCGACGCAGTCCTGTCCTCACCCTCTCTGATCTCCAACACAGCCGCGGCGCCTCGACCTCCTGGACGGTGGCGACGGGCGCGGGGAGGTGCGGGAAGCGGAGGTGGGCGCCTCCACCTCCTGGACAGTGGCGACGAGCGCGGGGAGGTGCGGGATGCGGAGGTGGGCGCCTCCACCTCCTGGACGGTGGCGACGAGCACAGGGAGGTGCGGAATGCGGAGGTGGGCGCCTCCACCTCCTGGACGGTGGCGACGAGTGCGGGGTGGTGCGGGATGCGGAGGTGGGGCCAGCGGACGGAGGGGTCGGCGAGAGGCAGTTGAAATCCTCGCTAGCAGATGACGATGCGGCGATGGTGGTTGCGCGGTGGGGAGGAGACGGCCATTATCGGCATGGGGTACAATAGGGAGGGGATCAAGCGCACATGGAGCTGCCGGTGGAGTTGCAGGTGTGGGTGCCAAGGGCCGGCCGAATTTGAGGAAGAAGGCGGCGGAGCAAAATAAAATCAGGGGAGGACGACGCGACGGAGGGGGAAAATATAATTAGGGGGGTTATTTGTCCCCTACGTGTCCAAAACCGCTGTCCTACGTGGCCAAACCAGTGTCCACCTTGTCCTAATCAGATTCAGGGGGGTAATTTGCCCGGTTTTACATAGTTAGGGGGGTTAAGTGCTCCAGTTATTACTTAGGGGGGCTAAGCGTCCGAAACGTGAAACATAGGGGGTTATGTGGACTTCTTTCCATGAGAGAGATAAAAGTGGAGGAAGAGAAATTAGAAACGGATGGGTTAGGTAATCACCATGACTGAACCCGCTGTGATATGATCCCGCTGCACTATGCACCAAACTGCAGCAGGGTACTCCCAAGCCCACAAACACCTCAGGGGACATCACGGTTGTCTTCTGCCCCAGCGTCGCAAAGGTCTCTGCACCCACAATTCCACAAGTTCACTTGGTAATCAACCAGCAAATCAGAGGACAGGGTGAAGTTGTTGTACAAAAAGGAAAAACAGCCGCGGCGGCCTCACTCACCAAAGGCGTTGACATCCCGGTGCTGGATCGAGGCTAATCCCGACGCCACCACCACCGGTGCTGGCTGGACGTGCAGCGCCACCGTACCTTGGAGGGAGAAGGGCGAGACGGAGAGCCCGTAGGGCGCGAGACCGGTGGGCTCACGGCCCCCGCCGCCCAGGACGGTGCCTACTCCATGGCGGCATCCTCCACCTCGTCGGCTCGCCCTACAGACGAACGGGGACGTGAGCAGCGATGCAGGGCCGTAGAGAAACTGAGACGTGCGGGGGTGGGAGCACGCGCTTGGCAGCGGCGGCGACGGGGACGAAGGAGCGCCGACGCTGCGGCAGGGCAGACGGAAAGGGGAAGGGGAAGGGGATCGGGAGGGTGCGGGAGGTGAGGCGAGGTGAGGGGAAAATTCCCCAAGAAAGAAGGGGACAAAATGGTCTTCTCGCCGCGGGCAGAACTGAGGTTCACGGGGATGGAGATCGACCTGGACCTGGACACAGAGGACCTTTACCCGACGGTGCCCCTGCGGCGGGTCCCCGAGGCGACATCTTCGAGGCGGCGCGCACCGGCGACTGCGCCCGCCTGGCCCTCCTCCTCGAGGCCGGCGCCAACGTGAACGCGCGCGTCCGCTGGGACTCCGTGCCGCTCTACTACGCCTGCCTCGCGGGCCACCCGGACGCCGCCAGGATGCTGCTCCAGGCGGGCGCCGTCTGCGCAGAGAGCACCTTCGACGGCGACCGCTGCCACTACGCCGCCCTCAACCTGGACCTCCGTCGACTCCTCAAGTCATTTGAGGCGCGCCGCCTCCGCTTCCGCCGCTCGCCGCCGCTCTCCGGGCTGCGTTCCTCGCCTACCCCGCCAACCGCGCCTTGACATGATGCTGCAGGGCGCCGCCATCGCCGAGGCCGCTCGCTCGCCCCACCGAGCGCTAGAAATTTCGTCCGCTCGGTGTCGTTTCACCAAACTAATTGATAAGCGCACCCGAGGCAGAGATTCGAATATTTCAGTCCGTTAGATCAGATCAGATCGGGTAATCGAACAGTTTAGGTCGCGCTGTGTACACCACGTGGGGTGGTTGTAGGAAAGATGAAATTTGCTTGTTTAATAGTATAGTAGCCTTGCACGTGCACGCACGTCTCTACAAATCTTATAACATAGATGAAAGATATTTCCTACGTATACATCATATACAATAAAGAGTACATGTAGTGTGTGATATATTGTGCGACTCTGATTGGCTGATGGCATGAACAGCTAGGGTAACGCCGTATTGGAGCCACAAACTCATGGCTGAGCACTACACCACAAAATCATGGCTGATCAATACACATACGTAACCTATGTCATGTTTGGGTTTCAGTATTATTAGGCCAAATAGTTGCCTATTGCGTCACTTTGTCATGACGCGACAAATACTATCGTCTTTCACAGGCTAACTATTGTGTTCCCCTCACTACTGGCTTGTGTGTTATGCCTAATTTAGGAGCCAAGTATTTCCACCTTTGATTTGAACTCAAATGCATATCTTCTCATCTCTTTTAGATTGTCCCTTGAATCTGCGGTCGCGTGTGAGTCATGGTAAATTTGTAACACAACTTTGGCCGATGCATGGTCGCACGGTCAATCTTTTCAATTCATTAGAGAAATTAAGCATTATCTTCGCGCCTTGAGCCTTGGTAACTGCATGGTATTTCTATATGGAGCTTGTCGTTCAAATGCAAAACTCAAATGTCAGCAACAGTGTCGTGTCTCTGTCCATCCATGCAAAACTGAAGTAGACCTCATGATGATAGTATGCTGGTATGAATAGATTAGCTTCAGTTAATATCAGCACTCATATTCCACATAGACAAATGTAAACTTCATGTACAAAACAGGAAGAAATGACCTTGAGAGACAAACTCTTGATACACTTCTACTGTCATAATTTATAAGAATAAAATGGAGTGCTAATAATTTGCATTTTAGAAACTTCTACATAGACAAATCGACATAAGACAAATATTGTTCCTAAAAAGACAGCAGCAAGTGTTACTTGCTGGGTATATAACTATATATAGTGGACTGGATCATAATTCACCAACTTTAGCATTACTTAGAAGGATATATCATCAGATTTTATGTATCAGTCAACCCCTTTTCAGTTTCAAATCTCCACGATCCAATGAAAGGAAATAAAGTGTTCTCTTTGCACATTACCTCCAACACATAGCGATCAAGACCAATAGGTACTTATGGAGGCAAATTAATTAGTAGGTCACATTGTTAACTCTTTCACCCATGTCACACTGGTCACAATGTTCCTGGTGTTCACTGAGAGTAAGAGACTGGAGTCGCTCCACAAATTCAGATATTTGCATTACAAAATATTCAGAACAGGTGTCGATGTCGAAAGTAGAGACCTTCATAAATTAATCCAAATCAGGTGGTAACTAATTTCCAGTTGAGTGGTTAGTTTAGACTTTTTAATTTAGCTATGTAAGCACAGTTATGTTTGTATTTGTCGTAGTATCATTTTCTACTTCAGCAGGGAAACAAGCAAGTGAAGGCCTTCACAGGAAGAATTATAATATGTTGTATTCTCAAGAAATCTTAACAAGGTATACCTTGTTCATTATGTTCCATAGGACGATCATGGGCAAGACACCCTTCTCTGCCACATCATCGTACATTAGGTAATGAAGAAGAGGCATAGTGAGTTGTTATGCACAACATACACCCAATATACTAAATCAACTGTTGTGTAATTGCAACTGAAAATAATAGTAAACTATAGTTTCATCAGAGGCCCCACCTAAAATGTTCTACTGGCATATAGAAAGCTAAGATGTTCAACAATCAAAGAATCGGCATCCTAAAAATTGCAAAAGAGGATGTACATAAGTAAATGAACTTCTGGTGGTCACTTTCTACAATTTTCCAGGAATTCTGAGCCTAATTTAAAGGCTCGGCACACATCTCAGTTCAATGGCCATAGGGTAAAAAATATATCATTACCTTCCATGCCACTGATAGCATGATGAATTTTCCAAATCACAACGGTGCTGTCATAAATCCTTCACGTGCCATCCACCACTGATCCAGTAGTGATGAATTCTTGACCTGGACTGGACCATAGTAGGTGAATCGAGGGTTAGCCGTTGCAGATGGGCGGCCGTGCGAAAGTTTAGAGGAGCTTCACGGGAGTTGAGAAATAATGAACGTATGGTATGAATTTAGGTTGTTGTACATTACAAGAGAGAAAATATATAAGCTTATAAAATTATTGTCAAACTTACCATCATCAGGCACAGTTTAAATAGGTATCTGTGTAATTGATCCTTTGCTTCCTTCCATACCAGCATGCTCCTAGATAGTTGCTAATTCAGTATGCATATAACCTAGATAACCATGCCTTCTACATATTTCTTTTTGAGCAGTACAAACCTGATATTTCCATTCTCTACTTACCTAGGAAAGCATGAAACACTGTTGAGAACCGCTAGTACAAAAGAAAAGAAAATTAGTAAAAAGAAGCATGCCTATCAGCTTTGAGACTACCTCAAAGGAATAAGTTTCATGTATGTACCAGAAATAAATGCCACGGTGGGCTTTATGCCTTGAAGGATTTTCTCAGCATCCTCCGCGGTCCTTTGAATCTGCCTAGGAAAGCAGGAGAAAACACAACAGAAATATATCATCAATTCTTGTGACAAAAAGATACAGTACAAATATCAAATACGTGCATCAGTCAAATCGAGTACCTTAACCTTTGAAAATCAATATTAACAGACATATTCAGCCCTTTGAAATTAAAGGCTATACTTCTGAAGAACTGCACCATAGAAAATTTACATTTAGTAGAAGTTTTTGTATAGCTGATACATCTCATGACTGATAATTCCATGGTTTGAAATATATTATGTCACACGTGAAACGTGGTTTAGTTCTTGAATTAACCTGCTTGGAGCCTGAGAGGGTGCAGTACTGCAGTGCAAAGGTTTCTCTTCGTCTTACGTCAAGGAACTAAGAGAAAACAACTGTGAGCCATATTGAAGTTTTTTAGAACATGGTACAGGAAGGAAGAGGAGGATCAATCGAAATTTTCATCAACATTAGGACCAGCGCCTCTTTACACTAATGATTAGAACAACAAACTAACTGAAGCACAACGTTACCCTAGCTAAGCATACGGGCGCAGCGTCCCGAGAGCCAAAGAACAAGAAATGGATTCGAGGTTCGAAACTCAACTCTCACAACCAGATTACCATACCCACATGATGAAACCTTTGTATTACCAATTTTCCATGAAGACCACTTACCAGATTAGCCATACCGACATGATAAAACTTACAGTAGACTGAAAGAGGGATAGGAATAGGATATGATCACTTACCAGATTGAGCTCGGGGATCCAGTTGCCACTTTTTTGAATCTAACCCATATCATAAGAGCGATTTCATCTTCTTCAAAACCTTAATCTCCTATACTGCATACTTTAGAATCATAATCGTTATATCAAAGTGGGGGACCTAGGGGGTTAAACCATGATACATTAAGACCCAACGAAAATCTATAACACTGGATCCTGACCTTGAAAGAAGAAACCAAAACAATTTCCAGTTTTGTTTTTCCGGGTTCCAATTTCTCCCGCGTAACGGATGATTAACAGACCAGGCTACCGTTCGTAAAATGGTCTAAAAGGGAGGTAAATACTATTCCGGGATGAGACGATGTATACCTTGTCGACTGGATCGGGAAGCTTGGCCTCGTACGGGGCGGCAAAGTCGTCGTAGGAGTAGAGCACGTCGTCCGTGTCGAAGCTGCGGCAGCCCCTAGCGGATCCCCGGTCTGAGGGAGCGGGAGCCAGACATCGTGGCAGCCGTGGAACCCTCGGAGGATGATTCGGAGGGAGGATACACGCGCTCATGTCCGGGGCGTCGGCCGCGCATCGCGCAGAAGGCATGGGAACCTTGGGAGGTCTGTGCAGGAGGGGTCGTCGTCGAGGCCGAGTCGCCTTGGAGTGTGGGCGGCGACGCTCGTGCGGTGGAGGCTGGCGGCAGCGGGGGCGCTGACGTCGTTGAGCCTGGCGGCGTCGCGTGGAGTGGCGGCGACGGGGTCAGGCAACAGAGTGGAGCGGCGCGAGAGGGTGGAGGGGTGGCGCCGCGGCGGTGAGGGCAAGGTGGAGGCAGGGAGATGCGGAAATTGACTACTGAGTAATTAGCGGGAGGTTTAATTAGGCGTGTTTTTTCCTAATGTGTGCGGAGTAATTAGCGGGAGGTTTAATTAGGCGTGTTTTTTCCTAATGTGTGCGTGCGGTGGAATTTCGTCTGCTCGGTGTCGTTCCACCGATGCTAATTGCTAAGTGCACCCGAGGCATATGTTAGATCAATTTAGTCTGTTAGATCTAATCAGATCGGGTAATCCAACGGTATAGGACGCGTTGTGTACACTATGCGGGGTGGCTGTAGAAAAGATTAAGTTTGCTTGTTTAATAGTAGTATAGAATAGATTATAGATTGATCTTCAGGTTGCTCATGTTGTTGGCTTCTCGATGGAAAATCCAGGCGTTTTGCTCCTTCCAGACGTGCCACGCAAGCATCTCGAGAGGAGATCCTGCCATCTTGGCTTCCAAACAACCACCAAACAGACTCGACACTTCGGATTTGATGACGAGTTTTTTTTTAAGATAAAAGGCTATAAAGCCCAGGTTTAAATTAATAAAGCCAATCGGCCACCGATACAAGATGTTGAGGAGAAACTCTTACAAAGCAGAGTAAGGTCAAGCAAACATAAAAGGCTACACTACGCCGAGCACCGCAACCTTGCGTAAAACGGCCAGCCAGAGAGGCAGGAGCGGACCACCAGCGAAGGAACCACGAGAATGCGCCGAGCTTGACATCGAAGAGAAAGCAGGAGCCGAAAGGACAGAGGCTCCAACAGCCACGAGCACGAAGGAGAAGGCGAGCACCAACCACATCCTTGCGTAAGACGGCCAGCCACCAAGCGGGGCGGGATTGGAGAGCACAAGAACGGTCACTTCAGGTCACTGGCTGCATAAAGACACCACCTTTACACTCAAACAACCATGAAGAAAATATGGGAACCCTGCTCCAAGACGGTGCCTCCAAGGAGGTCATGACACAGAAGCGCCGCCACCGGCCGGTCACACAGACCAAGGTTTTCACCCGGAGCATAGACGAGGAAGGTGAGGAGGAGCCACAGCATCGCCCCCAAGAGGAAAAACGGTGCCCGCGGGCGTCGCCGACACTAGCGTCAACCGACGACTTGAACTTTCGCTCGGTCCAACACACACCTGCCCAACGTCGAGGACTCGAGGGCCACCAACTCCAACCCCCACCGAGGGAAGGAAACACCATGATTGCAATAGAGCCTCCAGATTTAAATCTGGGCGAGAAACGGCACCCACGCCGGACCTCGCCAGGAACTCCAAATGCCGACATCCATGCCGCCCACACGGCCAAAGAACCCAGCCAACACCGTCAACACGGGGCTTGCCGACGAGCCACCCGTGCATCCACCATCCAGAGCCGCCGCTCCGGCGTCCTAGAGATACCAACCACGCCCGCCACCACGAGGTAGCGGCCCACCCGCATGAAGCCAGCCAACCCGGCAACCACGCAAGGCAGCTCCTCCGAGATCCCAAAACCGCACAAACTGTCCACAAACACCGCACTCAAGGCAGCGCACCAACGAATCCGCCTCCAAACAGAAGTGAAGCACCGCACCGGACGAAGGTCGACGAGCAGGCAGGAGCCTCCACCGGCACGCACACCCCCGCACCCGAGCAGGAGGGCGGCACGGCGGCGCCCAATCCGCCAGATCTGGGCCCTCCCAGATCGGCAGATACACGCGGGGGAGGGAGCATCCAGCCCCTCCAACCCATCGGGCACCAGCGTCCCCGTCGCCGCCGAGGTTCTGATTCGCCGGAGAACAACCAGATGTAGATGGAGGGCAGATCGAGATGGCTAGCAGGAGCCATGGACGTTGGGGAAGAGAGGCAGAGAAGAGCGGAGGAGGGTTGGCTGGGCGCCCCGCCGCCGCCAGCGGCCGGCCGGCGGCCGCCACCGACGACGGCGAGGAGGAGAAGGCGCCGGCGGGAGTCTTGAAGCTAGGGTTAGGGGTCGCCCCCGGGTCGCCCACACGGGAGCGACACGGGAGCCAGAGCGGCTAAGCTCCTGATGACGAGCTTCACTGGAGAGATGTGCAAGATCTGCGCCGAGCCGCTCCATCATCATCTGCCACCCTCCGCTTGACATCATCGATCGCCACCAGGTTCCCGATGTGGCTGCTCCGACTCTATGGCAGCAAGGAGAAACAACACCCAGAGGAGCACTCGAACACACCAGAGAATTAAATACCTTCTAGAAACAGATCGGGAACTGGATCCCAAATTCCCAAGATGGAGGAGGCCCGTCTTCTCCAACTCTCACAAGGGCGGGCAAGTTATGAAAGTAAAATTTAGAAAGTGACACCTCATAAAGTGTTTTATACTTTCATTAGTTTAGTCACAATGCTAGACATCATGATCGAAAATAATACTGATCATAATCAGACATGCATAGCACCTAGGAGAACTATATCGACTTGTCCAAGCATGATTTATATATGAATCTACTATCTACTGTGTCATGTGGGGAGGACGAAAAACTGCCTGCCGGGTCGCTCCGCTCGGGCGACTCCGCAGGCGACAAAGGCAGCGCCCAAGCAGAGCACGCCGGCAAGGCTCCCTCGCCGCTGTCGCCGCCGGCCGGCGGCGGCGGCGCCGCCCTGCGCCAAAGGCAAGGGGTGGCCCTGGTGGTGGTTCCCGGCTCCATGGCGTCGTCCTCTTCGAGCGGTGAGGCAGCGTTCGTGGGCCAGTGTTGAAGCCGACGGGGCGTCGGGCGCCTGCGGCTGGCGAGGCGAGAGGTACGGTGGTGGCGCGGCCTGCAGGCGGCGGCCGGGCTCACGCGGGCCAGATATGCGCCCAGATCTGACGGGTGGTCTGGCGGGCCCGATCTGGGCCTGCCCCGGGCTTCACGGGCGGTGGGCGTCCGCTTGTCGGTGGAGGTTGGGGCCGAGTCTGCTGCTCCGGTGGTCCGTGCGTGGCTTGCTCCTGGCCATCGCGGGGAAGAGGTGTGGTTGGTGGCGTGTGGGTGCGTTCGTCGGGTGGAGGGCAACGAGGTCGCCCGTCCGGCTTCTTGCGGTTCCGTTGTCCTGGCTCCCTCACGGAGTCGGACGGCGGGGATGCTTTCCAGGCGAAAGCTTTGCACCAGGTTCGGTGCCGAGGCAGTGCCCTCGGGAGCCGTGTTTCTTCTTGAAGGCGTCATCGTGGAGGTGCATTTCCCTGCCGTCTCAAGTGTCATATATATGATCTCCAGGTGAAAACCCAAACTTCTTTGAGGCAGGCGGCGACGACATCTATGTCGCTACATTCTTGAGCGTCGTCTTAGGAGTCAATGACGCTTGTGGAGGCGGGGTTGCGGACAGTTGTGCATGGTCGCTTCACGGTCAAGGGTGGCAGATGCCGGGGTGGCGGCCCCAGACGGTGGATGGATGCCGAGGCGGCGGTCTTGGAGGGCTTTTGCGGCGGTGGTCTTATGGGGTTTGGCCATGGCGTCGCAAGGTTTGGGTGGCGCCCTCGTGCTACAAGGGTAGCGAGTTCGTCGGACCGACCCGGTTGTCGCTTTCGGAACGACAGTCGGGTTGGCATGTCAGGGCGGCGGCGCCGGATCTTCTCGGCGCGGCGTTCGTGGTCTGCGGATAGTCCTCTTGTGTAGCATGGGCTACAAGATGTCTATTTCGTGCGGCGTTGTGGCTCTTTCGAGCGGGGAATGTCGGAGCGGCGGCTCCGGAAATGGGCGACGGTGGTCTAGCGTCGGCGTGGACCGCGAGACCCCGTCGTTTGTGTTTTCTTTTTGGCTCTTTAGTCTTTTGTACCTTTTACTCCCACTATTAATAAAACATGGCAGCTCTCCTGTCATTATTCAAAAAAAAATGTGTCATTTGGGAGAAAAAAGGTGACACCTCAGAAAGTGTTTTATCCTTTCATTAGTTTAGTCACAATGCTAGACATCATGATGGAAAATAATACTGATCATAATCAGACATGCATAACACCTATGAGAACTCCTTATTATATATGTATCGACTTGTCCAAACATGATTTATACATGAATAAGCGTACTGATATATTCCAATGCCTATCTACTGTGTCATGTGGGGAGAAAATTATTCCGGACCAATTGACAAGGAGTTGGACGGGATGGGGTGGGCTGTAATCCCGCCGAGGGCTAAACGAAGATGTCGGATTTCTTAGGCTGGAAAGTTTACCTCGCCGGGATCGGATCGCAATCCAGAGCTGAACCACTCCCCATCGCCTCCATATTTCACCGCCGAAAATCTTCCATTGCCGCCGGCGCCGTCTCGCCGCCATGCTCCGCCTCCGAAGCACCCTGCTCACCCGTATCCTCTTCCCATACTCGGCCTCCCCCGTCCCCTTTCTCCGCCGCCTCCTCTCCGCCGAGGCCCCCCTCACACCCCCAAAACCTAGCTTCGCCGTCGACGACTACCTCGTCACCACCTGCGGCCTCACCCAAGCGCAAGCTCTCAAGGCGTCCGCGAAGCTCTCCCACCTCAAGTCTCCCACCAACCCCGACGCCGTCCTCGCCTTCCTCGATGGCCTCGGCCTCTCCAGCGCCGACGTCGCCGCCCTCGTCGCCAAAGACCCGGAGTTCCTCTGCGCCAGTGTAGAGAGGACCCTGGACCCCGTCGTCGTCGGCCTCACCGCCCACGGCCTCTCACATGCTCAGATTGCGCACCTCGTCTCGCTCGGCCGCAGCATCTTCCGCTGTAGATCCGTCGTCTCCAATCTACCGTACTACCTGTCGCTCTTAGGCTCCATAGAGGACGTCCTCCGGCTCCTCAAGCAGAGCTCCAATCTCCTCGGATGCTGCATCGAGAAGGTGGTCGCGCCCAATGTCGCGTTCCTGCGGGAGTGCGGGCTACGTGATTGCGATATTGCCAAGCTGTGCCTTTCTACGACATCGCTGCTCGGCAAGAACCTAGAACGCCTCCAGGCGATAGTGGCGTGCGCCGAAGGTCTTGGCGTACCCCGTGGGTCTGGTGTGTTCAGGTACGCTCTGGATGTTGTTGCATTCATCGGCGAGGAGAAGATTGCCGCCAAAATGGAGTACTTGAAGAAGACACTCAGGTGGTCGGATGCTGAGGTCAGTATTGCTGTTTCTAAGCTTCCGCATGTGCTGGGGAGTTCAAAGGACGCGCTGCAAAGAAAATCAGAGTTCCTTATCTCTGAGGCCGGGTTGGCACCGGTGTACATTGCTTATCGGCCGTCATTGCTCTCTTATAGCCTGGAGGGCCGGATCAGACCCCGGTACTACGCCCTCAAGTTTCTCAAGGACAAAGGATATCTACATCAAGACAGAGACTACTATAACACTGTCCTGATCAGCGAGAAGGTATTCATGGAGAGGTTCGTATGCCCTCATAAGGAAGCTGCACCACACCTTGCTGAAGACTATGCAGCAGCCTGCAGAGGGGAAGTGCCTGCTAGATTCATATTTGCATGAACCAGGGTAGAAACTGGTAACTGTGTATGCCACAACAAATTTCACTCTGCGTATTAGGCTGAGAATTCCTAATTCGGCGTTCTTGACCTAACAAGTTGTGGATGTCTGCTATAGTATGTTATCTTAGTGACATGTTGATTTGATGTTGGTAATCCAGGATGAAACTGATGAACTCATTTGTGATTCCTGGTAGATATGTTCATGACAACATCCAGTAGAGAAGAATACATCACACTGCTATCCTGTTCATCCTCATGTCATATCGACACGCATAGTGGAGCAAAGATAGTAAGATCACAGATATGGGCATTCTGCAAATGCTTTAAGTTTCAGTTAGTAGTATATCTGCACACTATACCTTTATGTTCTCAAATTGCCATTGCAGATTTCTGTGCAAACCTCAATGTAGCTTCCCATGAAAGAAGGTTCTCATTGTGGCCATGAAGATGATATGAGGTCTCCTGATTGTTAGTAATTAGAGTTCATGAGTCCTGGTATGTCCATGTCATCTGTCAGTACAGAAGAAAACATGGCATGGTCATATCATCTTGAAACTAGGAGAGTTTGAGATCATCCCATTCTCCTTACCCATTGAAATATCAGTGAGTAGTATATCTGGCTATCTGCACTCTTGATGTCTATATGAAATACTCATGTGGAATCAGCAGATTGTTCTCAAAACTCAGTTGCCCTCTGCAGTCTCCAGTGCAACCCTCCAATCTATCTTTCCATGATCAAAGGCCCTTAGATTGGCCACAAAGATGATATGAGTTGGTCAAATTTGAAATGAACTCATAATATTTTTCTTTCACTGACAATTATCTATCCTTGTGTGTGTGTGTGTGTTGATGGCAACAATTGTTGATCACTGACGCGTATGCAGTTATATGATATAGTTGTTGGTTGCTTGCGCTAGTTCTTGTAAGCTGAAAATTTTCTTTCTTTTTGGAGTATCATTGTTTGAAAAGATTACTGTTGTGAAAGTAATTCATGATTTACTAGTTTGTATTGGTCTTCTCCTTTATTTTGCTCTTGTATTTCAGAGTGTTCTGCTGGCTAATGATTTGAGTTCTAGGCACAACTGTTTTCAAAACTGAAAATTTAGTAGTTTGTGCATAGGACCTAGTATCTCTTCCAAATACTATGGCCTTTAGAGACTAAGACTCCTCTTGTTTGCACCATCAAGGGCTTATATGTGTTTTTTTCTGACCAGCAAGGTAACATGTATGAAAAAAGTATATTGGTAATTAGTTATATCATGATTTAAGCCCACCAAATGGTTAGATGTTTACCCTCGGTTATATCATGAAAAAAGTAACAGGTATGTATGCAGTCTGCCTAGATTGATGTCAGGTGTTACATTTACAGGCTATGCTTTATGCAAACAGAGTTGGGCACTACCAGATGCAAGCTCACTCCTCTATATGTCATCTAATCTATTTTCAGTGTTAAAAATAAACCTTTACAACTATATCGTGATTGTACTATTGCCCTTCAGTATACCATTGCCCTTCAGTATACGCCACTTAATATACATGATATGACAGGTGAATGCAAATTAAGCTACTGAAAGCCTCGAATAACCCCCTTTCTGGTTTCTCACGACTGCATTTTTTTTTCATAAGGTTGTTGTTTCATTCTCTCTAACTCGCTGAGTATATGCTGGATATTTTTGCCAGGCTCATCAAGTTTCTGACATCTTCCTGCATCTAAGGGAAAAACTCCAATCAAGATTCTCTCGATTTTTTAACTGTCTTTGCTCTTGACTGCTGTGAAGATAGATGGAGTTCTAGAAAGTTGGAGTACAATTAGATTTGAACATCAAGAGTACAAACTGGTGGACTACCAGATAAAGTAGCATATGATGTAACGATAATCTAATTTGTGTATTAATGTAGCAAATTCTCCATGATCACATTCGAAGCGCATATGCATTGCATATTGTTCCACCAGGTATCATACGGAGTAGTTTAAGTGCAGATACATACTGATTGCTGAAGAGCTGGAGAAAATATATAGATAAATCTTCTCTATTGCTAGAAAAGTAAATACTAAATCTTAAGTATGCCAAAGTCATCCGCACCAGCTCCTCTCCAACATCATCCGATTCCGGTCGTCAGCTTCTCAGCTTGCACCTTCAACTCTGTAAGATCATAGTTATATTTTTCTGCAACGTAAACCATACATGATCTGAAATGCATTCTTAGAGCTGAAGCAGGCAAACATTTCTCTGTGCCCACAAGAGCAGTACAGATCCAGGCTGTCACCGCCAAAAATCCCGCACAGCCGCTGCCCCCAATTCCAAATTCCCGCCGGCGCGGCCCAGCGATTCATCCGGCGCCCCCAGGCGAAGCCCGATACATGGGGGGCTAGCGGGGGCGCCGGCGACACATTAATTTTCGGGCAGGCCACCCCTGGCGGCGACACATTAAAATTGTTCCCTCCAATTCCAATTGTTCCCCTCCATTTTGCCTCACAAATACCCCGTTCTCTCCCGCCCGCTCGCCCATTCCCGCCATTTCCCCCCACCAGACGATACCTCGCCGCACCCGCCATGCCGCCGAAATGCAGGACGTAGCGGGGCATGGCGCGGTGGAGTAGGGATGACGAGGCCATCACCAGAGAGAGAAGGACGGCGGTGGCCAATCACGGGAGGATCAAACGCGACGGCGGAGCTCAGGAGGATTTAGGGGCGGGATCAAAGTGCAAAAAGGCCAAACGTGATCGGATAGGTTTACAAAATAATAAAATAAAAGGGTATATTTACAAAATAACCGCGACGTATGCGGTGACCTTACTCATATTATATACTCCTTAGTAGAAATATCGACTTGTTCATGAATAAGCGTATTACTGTATACTAGTAAAATGCCCGTGCGTTGCTACGGGCGACGAAAAATTTAACGATATATTTCTCACACCAAATAACTCTCTAGGCATATCCAAATATTGTAAGAATAAGGTCACTATCTATCCAATAGGTTCATAGAACTATCAAGAGTATCAAGTAAACTCATGTCTTGAAAAACATCGGCAATATCATTATGGGCTTACCTAAGAATGTGAACATGCCCAAGGATGTATTGATGCTGGATATGGGCACGAATGAGAAGTAAATAAATAAAGAGCAGAGATATTAATATAGAGAACATGGATCGACCAAAAATGTTTAGAAAAGAATGACTAACTACTTCTATGACTACATTGACATCCGTAACGCTCAATAGTATCCATAAGCACTTCTCTCGGATGAAATAACAACATAGAACCGCTTAAATAATGATTCAAACATATTTCAGTTAATTGTACTTTGAGGTGAATCTAAGCTTACAATTATGTGCAGGAGACAATATGCTATACTCACTTAATTGTAACCTTATTTTTGGGCGACGGGGTATTTGTTTGATTTCAACCGTCTCTTCTAATTTAAAATAGTTGTGTTGTACAATGCTCCAAATTGATGAAAGCACCCAGGATTTAGTATTTATTACGTAAAGTAGGTTGCCGATCACTCGTAAGCTATTATTGTACATCTAAAACAAACAATTTGCATAGATATGCAAGATGCAAGAAATCAAAATTATTCTTGAACAAACATGTAGAGAGCACCTGGGAATCCAGCTCTAGCAATTTAGTCCTCACGCCGACTATAGTGAATTCCATTATGGAAACAACACCAGGTAGCAGCGATGCACTCTGTACTGTCCAATTGTAAGTATTCACATGAACTACTAATATTGGATAACTGATTACACATGAACTACAGTGCAAAATAAAAAGATTACACAGGAACATATTAAAATTGGGAAAAAAAGATGACCGTTTCAACGCCCTTAGAGAAAATTTCCGGATGCAACGTGCTCCTAATATTTTCGCTTCTACCATTATGTACAGTTAAGTACCCGAATAGTTATTTATAATTATGTCAAGTTTTCTTATTGTTTGCCACCGTTCTACTTTATCAAACAGTTTGTTGGTTCAATTGCTGACCACCTGCCACTCCATGGCCGAGCGCCCATGCTTCCTAGCTGTGTTGATCCACCGAGTGGCAGCAGCACATCAACAGTAGCTCAATACTGTTCAGGTAAGCTCTGTTGTTGAATGACAGCGCACCGGAGTCGTTGCGAGTTCAGGTAAGCTCTGCTGCTGAATGAACCGTACACACCCAGAGCGACTCTCACGTCCCACCCGATCTCGGACCTCTTCCTGTCATAGTTCACCGGGCATGTTAAGTCGGTGAGTCAGTTCAGTCATATGTTAATTCAAATGCATAACAATAAGTAGTGTGTTAATTCAAATGCATAACAATAAGTAGTTTGAGCCGCTTACAGTTTGTCGAGATACTTGGAAAGCGAAGCAGTGCATTCCGATCCAATTGTAACATAGTGCGCGAGCCGCATCTCCTCGATCTCAGGGACCGTCACATCCAGAGTCTTGAAGCCAAGAAATCATCAAAAGAACAGCTCAAAAAAACCTCCTACTTGGATAATGGAGATATCATGGAGTTTATGGTAGAACTCAGTAGTCTCTTACCTCCCAACCGTACTGTGTGTGCAGAGTCTTAAGAGCTTTGTCACAGCAGGTTCTGATGTCCTCTGAACTGTCGTTAAACCACTGTATTTTATTTGTTGTAATGCAGTTTTAATTAGCTCATCGCAAATTTAGGACTCCCTTGGCGACAAATCTTGTTAACTGGAGGCACTCGTACCTTTGCAGATTTTGCTAGCTTCACGTTGCTGATTGAGGGTGTCGATGTCAGCTAAGGCAGATTCAGCTCAGGCTGCAAGGCCCCAACAGGTTGGGACAGAGAGGCGTTTGATTTACCCTCAGGTAAGATGGTTGGGACTGATCAACGAATGCTGTAACTGCAGCACACAAAGCAGTACATTATTTGTTATTACTACTTTTCAGATCATATTGTAAATCTCAACACGAAGTCAAGAAGAAACAGTTTGTGACTTTGTGTGTGTGTGAACGAGAGAGGGAGCGGTCACTAACGCGATGAGGGCATCCTCCACTGTCCTCGCCAAGATCCCCGACATCCCTAATCGTCGTGCTCAACTGCTCTGCGACATCACTGCTGAAGAAACACCTTTCCCCTAACCTGAAGAAAGGAGAGCCTGCTGTAGAACCTGCTCGTGGCCACCACCTGCGCCCCCAGGAGCGCCGCCACGAGGCCGCACCCGGCTGGCCGAGGGACTACACCAGCATAGTCTCCCCCGAAGCGCTCTCCACGAGGCGGGCCGGGCCTTCGTACGCGCCCATCACCACCGCCTCCTCCGGCCCTGGATCCATCGTCGCTCGGCGCGGCGGCGGTGAGGAATGCTTTGAACGGGTGCAGCGCGAGGAGGAGAGCCGGGGCCCGGGGGTACCCCGAGGCTAGGGTTTCGGCGGCGCACGGGCACCTTCTGGCGGCGGGTGGACTCGGAGACGTGCGGCCAGCTTCCGGCGGCGGCTGCGCGCAGTGCACAAGCCGAGCGAGTGCGTGGATCGGGGGCTGGGGTGGGCGAGCGACCGGGGAGAGGATGACTTACGAAGGGACTGCGGGTTTGATTTTGTAGTTTCTTAGGGGGTAAACTGCAAAACAGCCCGACATACGACGCCCCACCTTAAGCCGTACATCTTACATTTTGATACGGAGTGAGTAGTAGAGATAGAGAAGAGACTAGAAGGAGAGGGCGCGCGTTGCTGCGCCAATTCTGAAAAAATTAGAGAAAATCGAACACAATAATATGAATCTACTGTACATTCATGAGCCTATTCTAGGATAATATTGACCCTAAAACCGACATTTCAAGTTGCTATCCCGAAGTTAAAAGTAGTAGTAAGGCTGCAGCCTACTGATTTAAACGAAAAAATAGCAAAATAAAAACGACAGGCATCCAAGGAGAGCAGTCATGAAGTTGTGAGAGTCTCGCTCGTCCGGCGACCCGGGGATCAGGGATTCCATGTAGCAGTGTCACTGGAGGGCATCCAGCCGAAGCTCTGCTCCAGCAGCACCAGCAGGCTAGCCTTCAGCCAGCCAGCCTCCAGCCCAACGCGGCTTTGTCCTCCAGCATGCTGTTGCGCCGCCAACCTTCAGACTCGGCCTGTCGGGCCCTAGTAAGCCGACGAGCTGCCTGCATCCAACCGTCGCCGCCGTAGAGCTCGCCAGAGCATATGCATATGGAAGACACAAAATCAGGACAGTACATAAATCAGGTCTGCGAACACAACACCACCTATCAAAGGATCAATGACAATTCAACAAATCAAAATGGCTTTAGTTGAAGAAAGAGCCATGACAGCTCAGCAGTCAGGGATGCACAAAAAGGATATAAAACCTTGGCTTAATATAAACGGGGAGCGTTATTTTGATCTACAAAGCCTTCATACTTTTGCATCAACATATTTGTTCCCTGGAGCCCACTTAGCCAAATCAGAAGAAGGAAATAAGAGCATCTCTAATAGATTCCTAAAAACCAGGATTTAAGAAGGATCTGATAGTCCAAGCATTCAAGGAGCAGTCGTGGTGTCGAGGCAGTAGTAGTAGCAACCATCTAGACATCAGCAATTTATAATTCTGGAACGGCTAGAGTAATAGTCATTCCACCGGAGTGTGGCCAAGCACGCTTCAAAACAAGGAAGGAAGTGCATTTAGATCTCCATTATTTCTTAATAATCATCAGGCATTTAGATCAGAATATCCCAATGGAAATTATAGAAAAAATAACTACAAATCTCAAGATCAAATGAAAAAAATCACAATTTTTCCAAGATATTATGTATCAAAGATAGGTGACACATGAACCTACAAACAACTTACTCAAACTTTGTGTGCATTGACCAAAGCCTTCATACTTTTGTGTAACATCAAACACTCTACCTGGAACCACCTAGGCCTAGCAAGGTTGGTGGAAGAATAGATATATGTATCTGCAGTGCATGCATGATACACTTTACTTCTAAGAGAAAACTGCAAGTTTGTATTTAAAACAGAGGAAGTTGGATCAACCACAGCAGCTAAGCAAGCTTCAGCGGAGCAGAGAATCGTATTCAAATCTCAATTATGTGAGTTGTCTCCACAAGAAATGACTACCAACCAAATTACTAATCTAATAAAATGAAATTGTCCATCTCCTATAATCTGGCCTAAACTGAACCACATATGTCTTCCGAACTGAACCATGAAATTTTGCAGCACCGATACATAATAGTAATACACAAACACTTGGGAACGGAAGTTGAACAAGGCTGAGGTGAGACCAAATGGCGATCACTCCAATTCTGGTGTAGGTTAGGTGAGGTACATACACCTCGACTTGAACAAGAGCAAGCGGTGGTGTACACAAGACCTCAGGAACGGGTCCTCGTCCATCGTCAGGCCTTCGTCCCCACACGCCTTGCAGCTGCAAGTCCGAGTAGCGCCCTGAAACCTATGGCCCCAGTGTTCGTCAGTGCCGCGCGATCAGCGACCCCGTCTGTGTAGAGGGAGAACCAAGAGACGCAAGAAGAAAAAAGATGGTCTAGCCATTGGTAACTTGCATGCTACGTGCGCTCAAACTATATGTCAAAAGAAGTGTATTTCTGCAATTCAATATATAATGGTTGGTGGTATTCATATCATTTAATTTTTTATATTATTTTATACAATCTAGACCCAATGCACAGATTAATATTGCATGTAAACAGTTTAATCTCTCGGTTTGCTCTATATTTTTGTGAATTATTTAGTATTTATTGGTGAAATGTTCCTTTGTTTTTATATAGTATTCGATGCAATTTATTTAAAAATGTTAGGACATAATTATGCCAACTATTATTAATTTTGGGATAATTTATGTCGGAAAAATATACTTAATAAATTGCATCGAATAATTGGAGAATCGATCACTACTAATGGCGGTGGCCGGTGCGGGAGGCGACATTGGTGTTCGCATGCAAATACGGTGAGGATTGTAGGAAGTCAGCTAAATGGCGTGTTTTCGATACAATACGACTCGAGGGAGGCGGGGGGAGAGAAATGGTGTCACGTGGCATCAGGGATGAGGTGCCATGTAGTCCCAAGTGCTTGACGAAGCCAGAGGTGTGTGTGGAGAGAAGGGCAAACTTTGCGTAGAGGTGTGTGTGAAGAGAATGGCAAACTTTGCGTAGGGACGGTTGTTTTCAGTACAATACGACTCGAGGGAGGCGGAGGGAGAGAAGCAGTGTCTTATGGCACAAGCGGCATGGCGCTATGGTGGACGCTAGGCAGAGATAAGAGAGAGGTATCAGATATCTCTTCAGTAGTTCTGAACTCACCACATGTTGTTTAAAAAAATCGAAACGACATGTTTAGGTTATAATATTTTGAAATAAAACATACCACTACGTGCACATATTCTACAAACTCTAGAAGTTTTTTTTTTGTATTTTTGTCTACACAAAAAAGTCATTTTCAGGGGAAATGAATATTTTTTTAAGATGGAAATCCCTTTTTATTTCACCAAAATTTTAATAGATAAGTACAAACATATATATATATATAATATCCAATAGAATATTTTTTAAACTGAATTTAAAATTGTGAGCTATAACTAAATATAAAGTGAAATATGAGTGGGATCCAGCATGACGTGGACATGTGGGAGAAGGAGAAGCCTTAGTATTCTTGGAGATTACGTTGCCTATCTAGCAGCTACTGTGTCATGTGGGGAGAAAATTATTCGAGACCAATTGTCAAGGAGTTGGACGGGATGGGCTGGGCTGTAATCCCACCTTGGATTTGTTGGATTTGTTGGATGGGCTGGTCTAAACGAAGACGTCGGATTTGTTGGTGGATTCCTGCCCGTTAGGCCTGAGAGCTGAACCACTCCACTCCCCATCGCCTCCCTCGGATTCAGACCAGTCACCGAAAATCCTTCCGTTGCCGCCGGCGCCGGCTCGCCGCCATGCTCCGCCTCCGAAGCACCCTGCTCACCCGTATCCTCTCCCCATACTCGGCCTCCCCCGTCCCCTCTCTCCGCCGCCTCCTCTCCGCCGAGGCCCCCCCCACACCCCCAAAACCTAGCTTCGCCGTCGAGGACTACCTCGTCACCACCTGCGGCCTCACCCAAGCGCAAGCTCTCAAGGCGTCCGCGAAGCTCTCCCACCTCAAGTCGCCCACCAACCCCGACGCCGTCCTCGCCTTCCTCGATGGCCTCGGCCTCTCCACCGCCGACGTCGCCGCCCTCGTCGCCAAAGACCCGGAGTTCCTCTGCGCCAGTGTAGAGATGACCCTGGCCCCCGTCGTCGCCGGCCTCACCGCCCACGGCATCTCACATGCTCAGATTGCGCACCTCGTCTCGCTCGGCCGCAGCATCTTCCGCTGTAGATCCGTCGTCTCCAATCTACCGTACTACCTGTCACTCTTCGGCTCCATAGAGGACGTCCTCCGGCTCCTCAAGCAGAGCTCCAATCTCCTCGGATGCAGCATCGAGAAGGTGGTCGCGCCCAATGTCGCGTTCCTGCGGGAGTGCGGGCTACGTGATTGCGATATTGCCAGGCTGTGCCTCTCTAAGCCATCGCTGCCCAGCACGAAGCCGGAACGCCTCCAAGCCATGGGGGCATGCGCCGAAGGTCTTGGCGTACCTCGTGGGTCTCGGGCGTTCAAGTACGCTCTGGAGGCTGTTGCATTCATTGGCGAGGAGAAGATTGCCGCCAAAATGGAGTACTTGAAGAAGACACTCAGGTGGTCGGATGCTGAGGTCAGTATTGCTGTTTCTAAGCTTCCGTCCGTCCTGGCGAAGTCAAAGGACACACTGCAAAGAAAATCAGAGTTCCTTATCTCTGAGGCCGGGTTGGCACCGGTGTACATTGCTTATCGGCCAGCATTGCTCTGTTATAGCCTGGAGGGCCGGATCAGACCCCGGTACTATGCCCTCAAGTTTCTCAAGGACAAAGGATATCTGCATCAAGACAGAGACTACTACAGCACTGTCAATATCATTGAGAAGGTATTCATGGAGAGGTTCATATGCCCTCATAAGGAAGCTGCACCACACCTTGCTGAAGACTATGCAGCAGCCTGCAGAGGGGAATTGCCTGCTAGATTCATATCTGCATGAAGCAAGAACCGGGATAGAAACTGGTAACTGCGTATGGCACAACAAATTTCACTCTGCGTAGTAGGCTGGCAATTCCTGATTCGGCGTTCTTGACCTAACAATTTGTGGATGTCTGCTATAGTATGTTATCTTAGTGACATGTTGATTTGATGTTGGTAATCCAGGATGAAACTGATGAACTCATTTGTGATTCCTGGTAGACATGTTCATGCCAACATCCAGTAGAGAAGAAAACATCACACTGCTATCCTATTCATCCTCATGTCACATCGACACACATATTGGAGCTAAGAGAGGGAGATCACAGATATGGGCATTCTGCAAATGCCTCAAGTTTCAGTTAGTAGTATATCTGCACACTATACCTTTATGTTCTCAAGATGATATGAAGTCTCCTGATTGTTAGTAATTAGAGTTCATGAGTCCTGGTATGTCCATGTCATCAGTCAGTAGAGAAGCCCCTGCAGTCTCCAGTCCAACCCTCTAATCTATCTTTCCATGATCGAAGGTCCTTAGTTTGGCCACGAAGATGATATGAGATTATGAGTTGGTTTAATTTGAAATGAAATCATAATTTTTTCTTTGAATGGCAATTCTCTATCCTTTTGTGTGTGGAAATCGATTTGGACTTGTTGATGGCAACAATTGTTGATCACTTCCGTGTATGCAGTTTTAATCTAGTTGTTGGTTGCTTGTGCTAGGTCTTGTAAGCTGAAAATTTTCTTTCGTTTAGAATATCATTGTTTGAAAAGATCAACTGTTGTGAAAGTAATTCATGATTTACTAGTTTGTATTGGTCTCCTCCTTTATTTTGCTCTTGTATTTCAGAGTGGTCTACTGGCTGATGCTTTGAGTTCTAGGCACAACTGTTCTCAAAACTGAAAATGTATTAGTTCAATTTGTTCATAGGACCTACTATCTCCTCCAAATACTATGGCTTTTAGAGACTAAGACTCCTCTTGTTTGCATGATCAAGGGCTTAGATGTATATTTTTCTGCCCAGCAAGGTAGCAAGTATGAAAAAATATGTTGGTAATTAGTTATATCATGATTTAAGCCCACCAAATGGTTAGATGTTTATCCTCGGTTTAGCATGTATGCAGTCTACCTAGATTGATATCAGGTGTTACATTTACAGGCTATGCTTTATGCAAACAGAGTTGGGCACTACCAGATGCAAGCTCGCTCCTCTATATGTCTTCCAATCTGTTTTCAGTATTAAAAATATACCTTTACAACTATATCGTGATTGTACTGTTGCCCTTTGTACACAAACTTGTTAATGCCGGATGTGATACTCAACGACGTGAATGATCAGGCTCAACTATCTGGAATTATACTCTCCTGAGAACAGATCACTGAACCTATCTGCATATTAACAAAAAAATTGCACAAAATTGCACGTTATGTTTTGCTTCCATGGTTTATAGGCTTCAGAACTCCTATTTTCATCGAGGCATGAATATGCTTAACAGCTTAAGTAACTACTCGATACTTTCTGCAAAATCCAGTGTATCCATATATGGTAGTTGAGATCCACTATAATGCCCAAGACCTTTTAGATCCATTGAGTCGATATGTAATCATGCAGTTGCAACATTGAGATTTTATTTAGGGTCTTACTTCAAGAGATATGTTGTGGGCGTAGTTGAATTATCATGACTAGGTACTGATTCTTCCTCATGTCATGTGTGCATTGAAGTTTATGCCTTTTTTGTGAGATTGTCTTTTGCAAGGATCCATGGAAGCAGGGTTCATAGAATACAGGCCAAGCCGCCAATGAGATTGTCAGTCTGGCTGCATACGTTTGCAAATCCAGAGCACTTGTGTTGTACTAGGAGAAAACTCTGCTTAATCCAAAAGGAATTGCAAATCAGAACCATGTAGTGAGTTGACGTACATGATTATGTTAATTGCAGCTAAATCAGGGCATGCCCAAAAATGGGTTTTACTGTCAAATACAGAAGTACAGAACAGGGAACATTTGGAGGATTCCTTCTTGTCCAGTTGTGTAGTTCTTAGAGAGGACCGGTTACAAAACTGAAAGAAAAGGCAATGGTAGATCAACAATAAGCCAAACCATGATACATGGAGCTGAATGAGGGACTCCACCAATTGGAGTCACAAAAGTCTTTTCTTTTACCTCATTGGAGTCCACTGTATGTTAGGCAGCGTTGTGACTATCGAGAATGAAAGAATTTTTATGTCAGAGGTCATGGAAAGATAAACCCAATCCTCTGTTATTCTCAGGGTTTTCACATTTTCTGTAAGTGATATTGTTTTCTGATGCATGCTTTTGCTTTGACTGGGCATTTTCCAACTTAATTGTGTATTATAGACCTTTTTGTAATTCGTGGGCTAGTGGGTACTTTGGTAGAACCCTGTAGCTGATATGTAAAGATGTACGTCTGTACTACTCTGACCATATGGATTTTGAATCTATGGTTTGTTTTGACTTATGATCCGAGTTAAGCACAGACTTTGCAGTTAATATTATCAATCCCACCTAAATTGTTGTATGTACAGAAACTTATTGACAATAGGGACTAAATATTTTTGTATTCGTCTGGTTGTATACCAAAATAGCTCAAATAAGCGTTCATGGTGTATGATTGTATAGTAAATAGAGTTCTGAAAGATTATCGAAGGAAGAGTTGAGCAGTTAATATTAAGGAATGAAATAATGAGCTCAAGGGCCAAATAAGTAGCACTAGAAGCTAACGGTCAGTTTAACCTTTTCTAGACTTGGGCCTAATCCTTTAATTGTACCTTTTCTACACCATCTGTGAGGCATTGATGTTCTCTGTTTTCTCTATAGCCCATAGGCACGTCCATGATTTTTTGTTTGTCTGAATAGCTCTTTTCAGAAGTTCTTCATCTAATAGGTGGTTTATATATACATAATCTAGAAGATATGGCTGTTACAATGCTATGCCACTCTTGTTTTCTACTGCTTTCCATTATATACTCTATTGTAACTCTTCATCCATATGGAATTCACGACAGGGAGGTGTTCGGTTATCAGAAGTTGAAGCAACCAAGAACCAACCATCAGCTCTCCTTGCAGGCTGGTTCTGATCGACATACTCATCAAAGTTTGTTGCCTGGAGATTGACATGTGAATTATGGAGCATTCTGATAGTTATGGCACACCTGCTGATGGGGTTGTAGCAGCTCACTTTGGAACCTGCGCACACAGTTGGAACGAAGGTCACATGCTCTGCTGCTGGACTGATCATATGGAGTTTCTTCCAATATATATCCATCTGTTGGACTGCTTTCCTGCTATAACCGGTTCATTTGGCCTTAAACTAAAGGAACCTGTGCAGACAATTTTTTATTGTGGTTGTGGCTCTATCCATCTGAATTATTTGAGCTCTAAACAAGGATCTGAAAGTTCATGAACCTTGGTGACCGCACGGCCCGATTTCGAAGACTGTAAGTGCATTATCTGCCTTTTTTGAAAATGCCAATCGTATGAGTCCTGAGCTCATTCATGCTCCTAAGCTCGATGAACGCTCATTCATGCTCCTAAGCTCGATGAACTCCTTATGCTGCCCACTAGGGAGAACACATCAGGTGTGTAACACCCCGGGATTTTACCCAATTAGAAATTGTTTGTTTGTTTTTCTTTTTGCATCATCATATCATCATGCATTCTATCACATTGCATGTTTTCCTAAATAACTCACAATGTTATTTTATGCAAACCTTAATTTTGTTTCTCAAATAATAAACTCATCTCCTCCTCTGATTCTTTTTTTCTCTTTCTTCTCCATCTTTTCCTTTTTCCTGGGCAATGAAAATGCGAGCCCAAACCGAAGCCCACTTACCTCCAGCCCAGCTTGGCCCTTGGCCTGTTCCTCTTCCTCCGTACGGTGGAAAAGCTTTCCAGCTCGACGCCATGGCCGCTGCCAAGTGCGCCCCACCGAGTCTCACCTGCTCCCTCTTCCCTTCTTAAGACGCTGCCTCCTCCAACCCTAACCCTAGCTTCTCTCCCCCTCTCTCCTTCCCAGCGCTGCCGCTCTCTCTTTCTCTCCTCCTCTGTCCTTCCACCTCTCCCGAAGCCTCCATGGATGGATTTCAGAGCTGCACCGAGCCCACGCCACGATCACAGCCAGTGCCTCCCGGGCGCGGGAATGGAACCGCCTCCGCACCGCCGACGTCCGTGCCGCCTCATCCGAGCAGGAGCCGCCCCGATTCAACGCCAAGTTCGCCGTTTTCGTCGCCGTCTTCTTCCTGTTTCCTCCCTCCGCCAAGTTCAGCGCCTCCCCGTTCGTGCTCGTCTTCCTCCCGAGCCGAGCCCGTACGACGACCCCAGCCACCCCAAAGTGAGCCGCACCCCTCCCCTTCCTCTTTCCCCTTGCTCTGTGGGCTAGCCGTCGTGCGGCCGTGTGAATCGCTGCTTCTGTCGCCGATCCTCTGAAGGTCGTTCTCTGTCCGCCGCCGTCGCCTGGAGCTTCTCTGAAAAATTCAGTTATCGCGCCGGGATGCTTCATGTCGCCTCTGTGTTCTACTCGTATCACCATCCGAGCCGTAGCCCAGTGGCTGCGCTCCTCCGCTTCTTTGCGCGATCCAGAGATCAAATCCCACAGAGGGTATTTACCTCCATCATTTTAGTCTGAATCTTCTGTGTCCAAGTTCAGTTAACTTAGCGCGGTATCATCTTATTAAGTTTGTTTCAGAAACAAGCAACATGCCCACAACATCCCAGTGGCTGAGCTCTCTGTCATGCACATAGCAGGCCCATGTTCGAATCCCTTGCCGAACCAATTCTCCACCTTTTCTCTTTTTACAGTATATGTCCATTTCTTATATATGTCATATCTTTTGTTTTGTAAATCCAAATGATACAAAGTTTATATCTATTTTGATCAAAAAAATGTAATAAACATTAATATGACATCCATTGCCATGTTTGCATCTTGTTTCTTAGTTGTGTTTAGCTAATTCACTTAAATAATTAATATGGAATGTGTTGGGCATTTATTTATTTATTGCCCTATTCCATTTAATTTATGTAGATCACGTATGCCATGTCTTGTCATGTTAATAAACATTTAACATTGATTGTTAGATAAATAACTTGAACCTTAATATTAATTGTCGGAATCCCGGTTCCGCTTAATTTGGATTAAGTGCATCTCGCATTGCATCTTGCCATGCCATGCATCATCTCATGATCATGCTGGATCTTTTACCGTAGTTGTAAAGATGCATCTTTGCGCTTTCCAGTGTTTGTTGCTTCTTCGCGGATAAGACGTTGAGATGATGTGAGAAACGACAAGTGCTTCTTCCATGCGGGATTTCAGGCAAACAAAGTTTGCTTGTTTACCTGTACATTGTCTTTCATTACTGCCGTTGATCTCTGCTAGCCTAGTATTCGATTCTTGTGTCGCGATCCTATCACATGTTTATCCTGCAGCCTTATACAGCTTTACCCCCACCACCTATTACCTGTTGCATGTTTATCTGTTGGCCTTGTGAGTCGTAGCGCATGCTTAGAGTTGGTTGTGCGAGTCGTCTGTCTGTCTTATGTTTCACATGCTTAGTATGATAGAGTGTTTACCTTAATAAAATGCTATCTTGTGTTGGGAATTATAACTAAATGATAAGGCATCGGCGGAAGGCCTTGAGAGGTGCTTTGTTCTGCTAAGTGTCGAACTAGGAACTCAGTTCTTGTCCTCTAATCCGAGTTTGAGCGCACTAACCACTCGTGGGAGGTCTCATGGAACCCCCCTCGACTTTGAACGGATCTTCAGCTTGTCCAGGTGCCGCAAGTAGTTCGGGCTTTCCATTTGCTCATATGCATGTGCACGATGATGATGATGAGAGGTTATGTGATATGGGGGGTCATACAGGGGCGGTACGACGCGAAGCGGACAGTTCCTACTGTGGTTTGAGCCGCCTAGCGCGTAGGCGCAAACTAATGAGTCCGCTATTGAGGTATCGGCCGGACTCTTGACGCGGGTAACAACTCATATGGGTGGCATCCTGGACTTGCTGTAGTGAAGGAACGAGTCGTGTTGAGAAGCCCTAATGTTTTTGATTGGGTTGATCGAACGTGTATGGGTACAGTAGTGCAGCCCTGCAGGGTACAATCTTATCGATGAGCCGCGTCCGCGGTTATGGAGAACTTGGTGACGATGCTGGCTAACAAGATCATAGACAACTTACACCTAATTATTATTAATTAACTTGACTAGTAATATAGAATTACTTTCACAATAAATGGTAACTAAAACTGTTCAATGTGTGAGTTTCCTTGATTGCTTCCTCATACTTGGTTGAGGGGGTGAATCCGGGATTGGGTTATGTTTGGTGTTAGTAGTAGCTGGTTACTTTGCGCTCTCTTATCCCTCTCTAATTAGACGGAAGTTATAGCGTGTCTCTATTAGGTTGCTAGTGGTGCTGCCGCTAAGTCCACCTACCCTATATTTTGGGGGATCTTGTAGAAAGTAAACAGGTTGATTTTGCTTGCCAGGGAGTGCCCTGACCCATCTTTGGGCTGTGCTTTTATGTGCAGTCAACAGGTTTGAAGTCTGACAATCGTTAGCTTGGGAATCCCTCCGGCTTGGGCTGGGCAGGGATATGGCGCCATCGTTTATCTTCAGGACTCTTAGTCCAAGTTGCATCTTATACGTAGTCGGATACTATTTCGCTTCCGCTCTGTTTTGTATCTTTGTAATGTATCTTTGTATTCTTAACTCGTTGCAGTCGTGTTGTATATATATATCTTTCTGTTGTTGTGGATCTTTGGGAACTATTGTAATGTTATCACAATTCCACCCACATAACGCGCATGTTTCGGCGTGTACGCGACCTAAAATCGTTATTATGCGGATTTCGGCGGAATCGCTTAAATCTGCATAGTACCGGTTTTGGGGCGTCACAAGGTGTACCTGGGCTTATGATGCACCTGATTTTGGTCCACATATTGAAAACATTCTGTAAAATTTGAAAAATCCAGAACACAGCTTTAAAAAACAAAAATGGCTGATTTCAGTGCTGATGGTGATAATGGACTGAATTTGTAGTCCGATCTAAATTATCTACTGTCGTAGAAATAATTCTACTTTTTACATTTCTTGAGCCGTAGTTTGAATGATTTGAATAGTGTAGAGTTAATTCCACAAAACAATTTTGACATTGCCAGCCAACCTTTTGATTTGAAACAGAGAGGAGAAGAAGGTGTAGGACAGTACAATTGGATAGGACCAGAAGTAGAAGGTGTAGGTCATATAATTAAATATTTTAAACATTTGTAAAACGAAACATTTTATCAATTCTCAAATTTAAAAGACACCTTGAGAAACCAAAAGGTGGTTTCAGAACAGACCGAATTCATTGCCTGGTATAGAGATTTTTTTTCTATTTCCGACCAGTATTTGAATTTTTTATTTAAAATTACGGACCATGTTAAAAAATGTTGTATGCGCATGCTAACTGCTTTTTTTTTCGTGTCTTGTCGGAAAGGATAGTGGAGTCAGGACCATCAGTTATGTTCCACCCACTGGTCTAACTAATCCAGATTTTCGGTTTGTCAGGCTCTGTTCTTCACCACACACTCACATTGGAACGCCAATTCATGCTCCATAGTAACCAGATAAGATAATTAGAGCGGAAAGCCCATACTATGGCTTGGAATTTTAAGCTCAGATCTACGATTGATTAAAAGGTCATGCATTCCTATGTCTGTGATTTTTAACTAGGTAACATGGCGCGGCGTGTGACACGCCGCGCCCCTGGCGGCAATTTTATTGAAGTTGTACTTAATAAATAACCTCTTTCAGGCAAAATAAGCAAGAATTGAAATAATATAATCAGATGGTATATCTTAGTCCTAGTAGAATCACTAAAACATAACTCATTTAGCTAGGGGAGTGGTTGACGCTACTCCGCACATTATATGAGATGAAGCAAATGATACATTGTACAATAATTCCTCACCATTCTCCCCTTCGAGTGCAGCTGCAACGTATGCCATAAAAAAGGTAAAGAAAAATGTATATGATGTGATTCATGACTGGACCAAACAATGGTCAAACAGTTGCCAACCAATTGCATCAATAATGAAACATAATCATCCTGCACAAAATCGCTTGTCAATAATAATAAATTAAATCAATTTCAACATTTTCCTAGTTGAAACAATCGTGAGTTCAGAAGACACACTAATTAACATATGTTATCAAATTTATTTCTCAATATAATGCAAATGTAAATCCACATTATACAAATCACTATTGTGGTTACGGGGTATCCAAAAGAATATGCAAACAATAGAGAAATGATCAAATGAGTAGCATTCTATTTCATCTGAGAGCCACACATCTACTTGTTCTTTATGCGTCCGATGGTGTGGCTTCTCAATGAATTTCTTTCCCACAGACACACTCCATGATTGACTTTCCGTCGCCTCCTTCGACTCTGCCGCAATTTGACAATACACTGAGAGCAGATTCAGCAAGACATCTATTCATATACCAATATATTGCATACATAAAATTTCTGTTGAACAAACATTATATAGTCTGACACAACAAAATAATCAATAGCGATGTAAAACACTGCAGAATCAAACCATTGGTATCTCGAATCCTTATATACTTATCTAGGTACAAAGAAAATAATGTATGCATGCTAAGTGTGACAGGAAAAAGAGAAGGATTATCATCCACATGTGAATGAGTTCAATTGCCACCAAACTATCTAAGATTTATGTCCAGAAAGCAGGACACGCCATGTACTGCCAGGTTCTAACAACATCTTGGGAATTGAAAGAAAACATTGTACATTTTGTTTCCACATATGAAAATGATTGCCATGGTGAAAAGATTGAAAATTTAAGTGATCCATTACTCGGCAGCGCACCATATTGCAGCATATGAGAAAACATTGAATTTTGTTCACTTATAAAGAAGAGAACATCAACTAAATTTAAAAAGACAGTTCTTACAGATGTGATAAAAATTAAGACCGCTGATTCAAATAACAGAGAAGTACTACCTTTCTGTCGAAAAGTGTATTTATAATGGAGGGCCTAACCAAAATTTATATCTCAATTTTGGATGAGACTTAATGCATTTACCTTGAGCGCCCTCAGATTTTCCCCTTTGATAATAAAACCCTTGTCGAAATGTCCTCTATTTACCTTGGCATGGTTAATCTCTTATATGGACATCGTCTGCCAAATAAATATAACACATATATAAGCACCTACAAACTAAAGCTTATGAGAACAATTAGAAACCAAAGAACTAAGATGTAATCATCAATATTTTCTTTAGGTTTTCTGCAGCATGCAAATGGCATGTCTGTTTCTTTCTTATAGGGAACTATTGTGCTCTGAATTTTGGACGTATGTACTGTATTAAGTTGACGTGAATAAACAAGAAAGCGTGATGGTAAATTCAGACAAGATGCTAGAGGTGCTGATTGGGTTATGTAGTGCTAGCTGTATCAAGACAGATTAAACATATTGTAGATCAGTTATAGGCACCAACCCATGTCGTGCTTGAATCATCTGAATTGCTTTAACCCAGGCACTGTACCGTTTTCTTTTAATTACGTGCACTCTGGTAGAAACATGGCATGCTAGCATATCAATCCCGTTACCAAAAAATGCAGTGGCATCGTATACTAAGAGTGTTACTTCTATGGATTGCAAAGGGAAATATTGATGTACAAAAATATCTATCTTTGACTTTTCAGACTACAAAATGATTTTTTTTATCAAGTGTAATACAAAACCAGTGTGCCTGGTAGCGAGGTATGTATGTGTCTATAAATCCCATGCTATATTTCACTAATATATCAAGATTTTTAAATGACAGAAACGAACGAACAGTTCCCTTTGTACTTGATTCTATCAAGGTTCATGATGCAGTATACAACTACTGTCCTATCGCCAAAAGTAATGGGCACGACACCGCCCGCCATAAGATTCCGAGTGAACAGCTTCATAGAACAACCATAACTGACAGTACCTTGGCATGAATTACATAATGTCTGTGCTAAACACATTTCTATGATATGATGTTAACAAAAAGCCCAGCTCATCTAAAACAAACTTTACCACTATCATATTCATCCAAAATTCATGTATTTATGAGCAATTTCAAAATAACATGATTACAGGTCTAGTGATGCCAATGTACATACATACATGGATACTTGTATGAAGTACGAAAAGATAGATGAGGTACATGAAAATACAGGAAGTATTGACCTGGCCGTCCGCCATTGCAAATAGTCAGTTGAGGAATTCCACATTCCAATAAATCAGGTCAGATACTAATATTTGACGGAACAACTTACCAGAACCACAATGAACACAGTGTGCAGGAAATGAGATTGCAAAATTAGGATTTTTTAAACTTAACGTATACTAATCAGGCCCCAATGCTTTGAATATACTCACGTTTGGCAAGGTCCAGCACGCAGGCAGGAGCAGAGCCAAGCAACACCTGTGGGCAGGCCACATTGCGACCAAGCTGCTGCAGGTGGTGGTAACTGACGTTGTTCATGCCTGGAACGTCCCTGTGTGCTCCGCGCTTGGAAAATTGCTGAAGATCAGTTTGGCTTTTCTGTAATTCTGTTTGCTATGTGTGTATCTCTGAACATCATTGGATGTGGTTCAGTCAGTGCCCTGCATGGCTAGCTGATATTGTAGCAGCAGTAGTGGTATATTTGTTGAGGGTTCAGGTATTCAGTAACAAAGCTAACTGGAGAGTAGCAGAGGAACTGCATGTTGCTGACAGATAACATTCGATGACGAGCATTGAGCATTGAGCATTGAACTAGGTAATGAATTGGTGCTGGTAGCACATTCAACAACTAAAGGTTGATGGTAGCTGGCTTGGTTGTTCCGGTCCTTCCGGACCATTTGCAAGAAGAAATTTCGCTTGTTTTCAACTAAATATTCTGGTTATCCTAGCCACTAACTTGGTTCTACTTTTACTACTAGATCACCTAGGCTGAGCGCCAAGCTGCTGCAGTTGTTGGTCATGGCTGAAACGTTCCTTGCTGTGCTGCGTTTGCCACTTGGAGAATGGCTGCTGAAGAAACACTTCTGCTTTCTGCCTGCTATGTGTATCTGAACTTGTTTGGATGTGTTTCGGCCAGTGCCCCTGTCTGGCTGACGCTGTAACAGAATATTAGTTTCTGTTGGGGTATGTGGTTCAGAAATATGTGACGTGTATTGAAAGATGAAACAACGTAGCGGCAGATGGTGCTGTACTGTTTCCATATCAAATTAGTGTGTCGGTATTTTCTTTGATACTTTGACATTAGTTACATGTTGTAGACCGTGTTCTATCAGTTGACAAAGATCGTGAACCATCTAACAAAACCTAGAAATCTAGGCGGGAATGACAAGGAAAGGAACATTTGAGCAGCCAGTGCATGTATCTGTATTGCTAGCCGATGTTGTAGCAGTAGTTGTATTTTTTGGTTGAGGGTTCATGCATTCATTAACAGGAGTTTTTTTTTAAATAATACAAATTTTAATGCAAAATTTCAAAAATAGCGCGCGGAATTAAAAAATTTCAAATCTAGCGCGCCCTGTACTCGATCGGCAGCTGCCATGCCGATCTGTAGGTAGGTTATAATTTCCTTTGACTAATATAAAATTAGATTAACCGTGTCTCGGTTCGAGATGAAATATGTATAAAATATGTGCGTATCGATGAGTAGGTTCCATTCCCGCGATCGGTTTCAAGTTTGATCGCCTCTAACTTCTTAATTTTGAATCGCAACTCGTACAATTATTCGACGAATTTTGTCAAATTACTCGCACTTGTTTGACCGTTTTAAATTTCCTTGCACGAGTACATCTACCTCACCCTTCTCCACAAAACAGTTGTGAAGAATGGTGAGTTAGACGTACTCGTGCAAGAAAATTTAAAACGGTCAAACGAGTGCGAGGAATTTGACAAAATTTGTCGAATAATTATACGAATTACGATTCAAAATTAAGAAGTTAGAGGCGATCAAACTTGAAACCGATCGCGGGAATGGAACCTACTCATCGATACGCACATATTTTATACATATTTCATCTCGAACCGAGACACGGTTAACCTAATTTTATATTAATCAAAAAGAAATTAGAATGTAACCGAGTGCACAATGCATTGATGGTACCCATCGGCTTTCGGCATGGCCCATGCCGACGGCGCGCTAGATTTGAATTTTTTTAATCCCGCGCGCTATTTCTGAAATTTTACATTAAAATTCGTATTATTTAAAAAAAAGTCCTCATTAACAGAGGAACTTTATGTTGCTGAAAGATAACATTTGATGACGAACTTCCAGAAACTGGGTGTGATTTGGTGCTGGTACAGATTTTTGCAGAGCACATTCGACAAGCAAGAAAGGTTACTAGCGACTTCTCTACAAATTTACAATGACAATTTGGTAGTCCAAGTATACAGGTACATCAGAAATATATAAACGCGCCCGTTGGCCACTGAATTTTAATTAGATGAGTAGTTTGGTCACATGATTTTTAGAGTGTGATAAACTGGTCAATGAACTCTCAAAGATGAGTATATTGTTCAAAATTGTGCCAACATAGCACTGAACAACGACGTGTCTCGTGCAACAAAGTTACGATGACATGTCATGCTGACTGTGCTATCTGTTTTTCTTATAAATCATGTATTAATATAATTCGAACATACAAAAAATTTATATCAAAAATCTTGTAGCATATTGGAGTGACATGCATTAATAATATCCCCGTTTTTGAAAAGAAGACAGCATGTCCTTTCGGAAGTTAACTTTGAGAAAGCATTTGGCTAATATAAATGTATGTGGGCTATGTGATGCATCAAAAGAATTCCGCCGTTTAAAGCTCCTTTCAAATATGAATGTAATGGCATCAAATTTGCAAAACATATATCATGCAGTATTATCAGACTTTTTTTTTGTGAAAGTTAAGTTTACATGAGAAAAAACCCGCACATTTGTTTGGGAACTGAATGCCTTCTTTAATTTATAGGCTTTCAGAATGCTGGTATAGGAACAAGAATAGGAATTATATAACAATGTATGTGGAAAACTAAGACCACAGGATGTTTGTTTTGGTATTTTGAAATATAGGAAGAGGAGAGTAGAAGAAACTTTTTTTTTAAGAAGAGTAGAAGAAACTTGATTACCTTAAACAACAAGCAAGGGCAGCGAACTGGATTGTTTCTCCCATGCGTGTTTCCTCAAGAATCTAGTTGCAAAGGGAAAAATTCCTTCCAACTTTCCTTTGATGTATGAATTCAAACGCTGTTACGGTACAAACTTCTGTAGAAAAATGAATCCTACGCTTTTCGTATAGAAATCCCGTGAATCAAAGGAAAGATGAGAGAGATTTTCAAAACTGTGAGCTGCTATTTTTTATTCTTGAGAATGTGGGTTGCTACGGACTACTAGGTTGGAAAGACAAGGAAGAGAACAAAATCCAGCAATCTGGGTGAATCTGACTGAGTTTGCAAATCGGGTCATGCGGATCGCCAGGTTATCCGCCGTGAGGGTGGACGGCAAACCAAGCGAAGAATTTACACTTCGGCTCTGTCTTCATCTTTCAAATCTTTGTCATCTGGAAGGGCAGGCAAACGCCGTAAAACTGGCACGTATAGAGGGAAGCCGCCGAGTACACACCGTTACCCATCCACCACCAAACAATCGCATCCGACCTGGGAAGCAACTCCACCTCCCACATGGTGGTCCACGGAGATATGAAACTGAAAGTTGATCCTGGGTAGTGATGTAGAAGCGCTTCCCTAGAGTCATGCTAGAAGAGGCACCTAGCCCCATCTCCAATGGTGACATCCATTGACGCCCGAAACAACTTCATATTCGTCTTGTCGCATCTCCTCCTTGACTGCAGCTTCTCCAAGTTGGTCCGAGAACAGATTTTTGGTTGGTCCGACACTCTTGGGCCGGCCCCTCCGCCACTCGACCGCAGCCTGGATGACTGGTGGAACGTCATGCTTGCTGGAATCCCGAAGGAAAGGTGTAGAGAGGCGAGTAGGGCGTTCATCTACTCCATGTGATGGTGTTGAAAAGAGAGGAACAAGCTGGTTTTCACGAACGCCGCGCTCCAACTGACGATGGTGACGCATCTGATCTGGGAGGAGATGGGAAAAATCCCTATACGACCTAACTATGAATGACCAGTGCTGGACCAACTTTACAACGCAAATGTGCCGACGTAATTTGATTAATAAGGTAAACCACGTGTAGATAGGATCCAGCACTGGTCGTATCACCTCTTGGTCTTATCAGGAGATGGAGTAGCGGGCGTTGGCCCACGGGCACGACCCAGAAGACTAGTTCTTTCCCCTTTATTTCCTTTTTCATTTTCTCAAATTACCGACTCCCCCTAAGAATACTAAGCCGGCTGGGATCACTGCCCTCTTGTTGATTCAGGGGCTGGGCCCGCAAATCAGCGACTCATCTTTTTGTCTTTTTCTGTCTGTTTCAGTGTTTCCGGCCCGCGCCGTCCCTTGTCGATCCGACGGTCCCGTGGTTATTTTGCAAGAAAGTCCCCGCGCTTACCGGAACCGGCTGGGATCCCTGCCCTCTGGTTGATTCAGGGGCTGGGCCCGCAAATCAGCTACTCATCTTTTTGTCTTTTTCTGTCTGTTTCATGGTTTCCGGCCCGTGTCGTCCCTTGTCGGACGGTCCCCGTGGTTATTTTGCAAGAAAGTCCCCGCTCTTATCGGAAATTACGAGTCGGTCCACGTACATAAACAACAAACCCTGGCTCTGCATCCAAAATCTTACTCATTTTTTCTCATCCACTTCTCCTCCCCGACGCGGCCGTCGCCGGCAGCCCCCTCGCCTCCCCCAACCTCATGCGCGTCGCCGGAAGCCCCTCGCCTTCGTCAACCTCATGTGCACCGCCGGCATCCCCCTGCCTCCCAAACTCCGCTAGCCTTGTCGACGTGGACGGCGACCATCGGAAGCCGGCGAGTCGGCAGCGACGGCGGCCATCGAGACGCCACCGATGCTGCTAGGCTTCTCTAGCGACGACTCTCTGGTGAGTTTCTCTCGTGTTTCACCCCCTATCCTCTCCTCCCCTCCCATCCCCATCCTAGGGTTTCTTAGTGGCAGCGCAAAAAGGCGACTGTGTCGCCTCTTGCCAGACCATCTCCTCCGTCGAATCCTCTCTCGCTTACCTGCCAAGGATGGGGAGCTCACCTCCGTGTTGTTCTCGCGCTACCGTTCGAGGCAGCGCTCTGGGAGACGGAAGAGTTTAGGTCATAGCTCGACGGCGCGCTCCGGATCCCTACGACGTCAGAGGTATTCCAGGGCATCCTTTGGTAGGTCGCCAGCAGCTAGAAAGGACATTGGTGCCGCCTCCATGTGTAAAATCTCCTGTTTCTCTGAGACCGAGAACCTGGGCAGATGACGTGTTCGACTCTGAAGATTCAGCCGGACTTCCTTTTTTTTCCTCTTCTTTCTTGCGTTCTCCCATTCTTTCTTGGTTTTTGCTAAACAAATGGTAAGAGGCGCAACTAGCTGGGACTATAATGTGTACACTGGGAAGAGAGCAAGGATTTTGCTACCTAATGTTTAAAAATTAGGCATTCCTATTTACGTTGTCAAGCTTCTTTCAAAAACTGAAATTAAGCTTCTTTTCAGATCAGCACCTTAGCAGATCCTCTGAGGATCAACTTTTTCTTTTACCCAAACTGAAAATTGGTAGAGGAGAGGCTACCTGACCACTTAAGGCAGGTTGCAGCCCTTTTCTTTCAGATACTATTTCTTATATTGCGTTATTCACTATTTTTCTTGATCTGCCAATTCAATTTGCTGGCTGCTTTGATTGTGTCCTAGATTACAAGGTATAAGGGTTTGTTCATGTTCCTAATTTTATACAAAATCATCTGGAACTAAAAGCTTAGTTCACTCCCTATTTTTAGCTTTGAATAATTTTTTAGATTTCTGGAATACGTCGCAAAAAAATAGTACCATCTTATCTCACTTTACCATCCTATACAGAAAAGATAGTTTCGATGCCAACCCACCATTTTGTACCGAATACCCCTTTATTTTCTCAATAGGTTATATATATCTATGAAGATTACAATAGATTGTACTTGTAGTTTCCTATTGCATCTGCACTGATTTACTTAAGCATAATTGTCTCATGAATTAGACATGATATGTTCCTAATTTTATTGGTGTTACCTCCTAAGAGGAGCTTTATTATATCTTAGTGTGTTAAATTCAAATCTAAATTTCCATAGTTTTAACAATTACTGGAGATAGCTCTCAACCTTTACACACATTGACTGATTTGGCATTTTGCCTGATTGTTTTTATGTTTTATGTTTCTTGGTCACAATACACAATAATCCATTTGGTATGAAATTTGTATTTCTCATAGTCTTCCTTTACTATAGGTAGCTGCTGGTGAGAACTTGTCTATCAATCTAATTGTTCAACTGCACCTTTCAAATTTGCTCCATTTTGCACTCCTTTTGATCCAACCTCTTATTGACAATTTTAATATAAATATCATTATTTTGTATGAGGGTAATGATTTTAAGAATTGTGTGACACAGTTTTTCGATTGCACATCTGCGTAGTTTGGTTCAAGTTGCGCCAATTCTGAATTTTTTTTGTTGTTCTTGAGACGAGATATAGCTTCCCCTGGAGATTCTATATGTGTGAGGTGGCAGCCCTGCAACTCTCAATGCTTTATCCTTGATTTTAACTTATGTGTTACATGTGAAACAGCTGGTGCGCTTAGAACAAAACAATTGTCCAGATCTTGACATTGCTATGTCGTGAAGCTGCCGAACATAAGCAACAACAGCGTGTGCATGCGTGTCGCATTGTCTACCCATTTCTCTCTTCTATCCGGTGAGTCCTGCTTTGCTGCCTATTTACATGGGTAATAGGTTCTGTTCTTACCTCTTTTGCATGAGTTATTGAAATGAAATTTTAGGCAGCCTTGGCTTTTTTTGCAAGGGGGACAGTCCAGCAACTCTGAACATGGCTATGTTCATGCTGGGGAGAGATTCCTAGAGCACATTTTAACTGAATTTTTTCGCTGGCTTGATTGGGTGGAAGTATATAGTCAACAAATAACATTATGCTCTTGGATGTTGTTTCTTTAGCTTGGCCTTTTAATTTTAAACCTACATTTGCACCGATTTATGGGCTGGAATGGTCGGTTTTTCTCTTTGTTTTTTAAGTTCCACGTACTTGATCTATTTATCTAATAGAAATCTGAGGCAAGATGTTCTTTCTCTAAGAAGAAAATTCCATCTCCTAATGTGTGTTGCATGTAGTCTGGCTCTTTCCATGTACAAATGTGTGATTCATGTGAAATCAAAATATTATTCCACGTGGCATGCCTTTCTCTTGTGTATATATCTACCTACTGTTTTAGCAAGTGCACATGCAAGCTTATCTCTGAAAATGCAATGAGCACTTATCCTAAACATAGATTGGTAATTGCTCTGTATCTAAATGCATTGCTAATTTGCTACTTGGTTGTCTAAATAAGGAGATAAGTGTAGTCTTTTTATTAGTAGGCCAGGAAGGTAGAGTTGCACATGAGTTTTTTTTCTCCAAATAACCGGCTGCACTTGTGGTTCTGTTTATCATTCTTCGCCATTTGTGTTGATTCTGGTGCTTTGAGATGTTGGCTTCTAATGGAGATGCATGGTATAGCTAGATTACTTTGGTTTGCCGAACCAAAAGTGGTACTACACTTCTGCAAGAGGGCTCACTACCATGTATAGGATGGTCTTTTCTGAGAGTGAATAGAATGCTCCCGGGTGCATGTGCACCCGGTTTTTTGAATTGCAAAAAAAAAAGTCAAAGCGTGTTCAAAAAATGTGAAACAAAAATTTCATGTACATGACTTACAAAACATGTACCCCGTGCATGAATTTCATGCCGAACATGTTATTTATTTGGCCTCGGTAAAAAAGAGAAAAATGATGTGCTATATAGCAGTATATATGTGACGTATTTTTGTCTTTTTTGCACGGGCCAAACGAAAAATCATTTCTCCACAAAACTTGCGAGACATGCCTGGTACATGCGAGATCTACGTGTGCGTATTTTTTACATATATTGTTTACATTGGGAAAATGATTTATTCAACCGTGTGCACATGCACCCGGGAGCGACGGATGAATTCCCGGTCTTTTCTGTCTTACCAGATTTGCTTCCGTTATTCAAGATAATGTTTTCTGATTGTTTGTAGGGCGTAGAATGCAGTGTGCATAGATCTTGATTAGTGGGCTCTTCAAGTAGGTAAAAATATTGCTAGGTTGTGTACAATGCCATATTTAAGCTAATCAGTAACACACATCTTGCTCACTAACTTTGTCTCATTTTCTCTCCAAATGTTTCTAGCAATCAGGACCTTATAAACAATTAGGGAAGCCTTTGCATCACAATTCACACATGCATAGCTTCTTCGTTATTATTTCAGTATGTTACACTTGTAGTTTCCTTATGATGCGCTGTGATATTATGTAGATTGGTAGGATCTATGCGGTCTACTGAGCTTATTAGCGGATGGATGGCGTTTTGAGTCTAACGGCGCTAAATTTGTTACCATAACTGAGCTATTTGTTATGAACCCACATGTTGCAACAGGCAGTGAATGTTATTTATTTAGCGTTTATGCGTCCTGGTATGTACATACTGACAGTGGGTTTTCCGGGGCAAGGAGTTCTGATGTTAAACAATGGTCGACGGACTGTAGCCCAATCAAGGGTGGTGACTTTTGTCATCCCATGAGTGCAACTGGAAGGCGATGGAGGAAGGCTCTGGGTCTTACCTTCCATGGGGGAGGAGGATTGCCATGCCGATGGTGGACACGCTTCTTCAATCAAGCTCGCGTTTGGTCGACAACGACATGATTTCGGGTTTTCTTCTCCTCCCAGATGCCCTCTTGGTGGGGGATTGAAGATGGAGTTGATTCCCCGTGTCTTGCTATTGCTCGGCATCGGAAAGGTGGTGTTGGCGCAGCTGTGCCGACTCCAGGAACTGCGCTTTGTTGCGGAGATCCCAAACTATGGCGATGGTGCGCCACGGTTATCCTCGGTCAGAGAGGCCACTCCGCGCTCGGTTTCTTTGTTCATCCGAGCTTCTTCTTCCTTTGTTGGAAGATCTTCTTCGATCTCGGCGTGGGGCTCAACGGTGGCGGTGCTCCAAGTGGTTACGTCCCCGGCGGCGCTACTACTGCCTACGCCTGAGAGAGGTACAACCCTTCTCGCTGTCAACACTCTACACTGCAATCAATATTGTTTTTGTTCGGTGTTCCACTAAACTTAGAGAAATGGTGTGGTCAGGCCCGTCCAGGTATATATGCTTGACCTGTTACGCTTGGAGAATGGTATGGCTAGCTTTGATAATGTCTTCACGCTTGTAGAAAGTGTACCAAGGATAATACAAACATTATAGCGGATAAATCTAGCGCAAATAGTCAAAGCGGACGCAGCAAAACGCACCCTATCCTTCTAGTAAATACTATTTATATATCTAATCGGGTTTCAGAAACGAACTAAAAAACTCAACAATCAGGACACACCCACCGATCCGCACTCCCGTAGCGACACACTCGCTGTTTCAACAGGATGCGTCTGCGCCCAGCTAGAGTCGTCGGGAGCCTTCTAGAATCGAGCAAAGCATGAGCCAAGGAAAAATAAACGCCGGGAGGGTGTTTGTTGAGTGAGAGAGCAAGAGGACAAAGCAGCCAACTCGGGCAAGTGCGTCATCCGACTCGGACACGTCCCGTCCCGTCGCGGCACCACCACAGCACCTCCCGATCTTCTGCGGCTCACCACCGCATGGCCAGCACAAAACAGACGCCATTGGCTTGGCAACACGTGTGCACCGTACCAGGGTGGCCGCACCGCCATCTGCGCAGAGGATCCGGAGACGCTGACGCGGACGTATTTGGTGGTGGCCATACGAGCGAGGGCATGTACACGTGGTCGTGGCCGGAGGGGATTTGGGTGGGGATCCGAGTCAGCGCCCATTCCTGAGCGGGTGACGTCGGTCCTCTCCTCTCCTCGTGGTGTCCAGCTCTTCCTTCCCTTCCCGCCGACCTCGCCTTTTCGTTTGGTTCGGTTCGGTCTGGTGGCTGCGGGTAGCGACGCATGGCGATCAGATGCCGGGTACCGCTCGCGTTTCCCAGAATGCCCCTGTCTCTTCGGTAACTTTTTTACTCTCTCTGTCGATCGCATCTGCGCCGGCCGGGATGAGCATTTTAAACTGATCAAGACCATACGTGGGGGCTGGGCGTAAAAGATACACGTCGGTCGTGCGTGGAATCGTGACAGGAACGTGGAGTGTCACGGTAGGAGCCAATCGAGTTTTGTTTCCTATGAAAGTACACATCCAATTGTTATTACTGACACATTTACACACCTAATAAGTACTTAGTACGATACTCTTTTTCTTCAAAATGTGGTACCTAGCCTCTGCACCACCAGAGTGATACATATAGTTACGAGTATAATCGTTAACGAGCCAACAAGTACTGTGCAAAATAGTATAAACACATTTCGTTGGGCTAAGTAAGGAGTTTCTTTTTTGCGGGGAGGCTAAGTAAGGAGTTAGTGGCACTGGCGGTGACTGAACTTGTCATTCGTGTGCATTAAGTCACCGAACTGGAAAACATAATTATTTGGTTGCTGAACATAATATTCGTGTGCACTGGCGGTCACTTTCTGTTGCGGGAGTACTAATTGGTCCGTTATTTTTATAAAAAAAACCTGGGATGGTTTGCACACTAATGAACATAACAGAAGATGAACATTGACGAACGACGAACAGAAGATGAACATTGCGATTGGAACAAAACATCATACAAATTGCAGGATATTTGCACTAGTCGAACATAATTCACAGAACAAATTCAGAGAACGGAACACGATTCACATAACGAATTCACATAACAGAACAAGAAGAACATAACACACGATTCACATAACAGATTCACAGAACAGAACAAGAAGAACTGAACAGATCTAGCTAGGGTTGCTTGACTTATCGTCTCCGGAGCCGGCGTCGGAGTCCTCGTCGCCGGCACATGGTGCCGTCGTAGATCTTCACGGCAAGTTCGTCCTCGCCATCGAACTCGAACGCGAGTAAGCATCCGATTTCCACGGCGTATTCATCGGCGAAAGTCATCCCGTCGCACCCCAAGTAGAGGAGGCCGTCGTCGTCATCATGAACTAGCTCGGCGGAGTACACTGCGTCGCGGCAGCTTGCCTCGCACAGCGCCAGGGCGTGGGGCGCGTCGCCCCCCATCGCATCGGCGAACTTCTGGGGCAGCCGCAACCTCGTTGTCGGCGGCAAGAACACCGGCACGAGGAACTCGAAGCCGATGACGTGCGAGAGCGGCCTCGAAGGTGACGGTGACCGCGAGGAGGACGACGCAGGCGAACTGCTCTGTTGTCCACTGACGTCACCTCGCACTCGCCGCACTCGTCGACGCCCTTAGCCACAGGGTCAGCCACGAGGTCGACCGCTTCCAGAGGCACCGCGAGCCCCCCGCACTGACGCGGCTGAAGGCTGGCCACACGAGCGTGTGCGTCCTCTGGCCATTAGCGCCGCGGATCTAGGGTTAGGAGTCACCGAGGGCGTGGACGATCTAGGGTTAGGGTGGGGAAATGAATCAGGGGTGGGGAATCGGGGAATCGATTTAGGGTTTGTAGTAAGAGTCGACTTTTATTAATTAGTCTGCCTTATAAAACTGCAGTGGGTTTTATGTTAAAATCATAACGGAAAACGGACTCACAAATGGGGTCTTGGACCTGAGTGCGCACGAATGTCAAGTTCAGTGACCAAATAATTTCGTTTTCCAGTAGTGTGACTTAAGTGCACATAATTGTCGAGTTTTGTGAACTCCGGTGCTATTAACTCCTAAGCATGTAATCATTCGTAGAGCATGTGATTTTACATGGACGTGGCAAGAAGCATTTGAAAAGGGGCTTTACCTATAGTCATGCTCTCGTCAATCCAGGTGTACATAAAAAAGTCGGTATCTTTGTTTGCACAATCCGATAAATTTTAATACCATTTTTTTGTTTATGGAGATGCTTTACTTCTGATCAACAAAGTGAAAGCCGAGCAGAAACAAATTATGCCATATTTGTAATTGTTTCTTTTCGATATGACGACGAATAGATGGACCAATATAGACAACCTAAAATTGAACAGGGAAACAAATACATATAGCAAATACAAGGTTTAAGAAAGCGTAATTAATAGTACGATTAAGCTCGCTTAAGCGCTAAGCGATGAAAAAACACTTCACTTAGGCCATAAGCGATTACTTAAGCGCTGATAAGGTCCATTAGCATAATAGGGCGTGAGAGACTGCCTCTCACGGTGTTCTTTATGCTATAGAGTTGGCCCAATAAGGCCCATGATGCAATCCTAATTTGTTAACCCGATTCGAGCCATTCGTCTATTCTAATCCGAGCTATCCATCTACACTACTCATCTCTTTCTCTCACTTTTTACAATTCTACTCACAAATTCACGTTAACAATGGTAGCCTTGCAGGTACAAGCCATTCCCTGCCTCCCAGACATGTCCTTCCCCGCAACAAGTATCACTCTGCTCTGCTCCACTCAACTTCTACTATGCTCTCAGATGCAAGTGCACCACCAAATTTAGTGAAGTTTAAAAACGCTTAAGTCGTCGCTTAAGCGACCAAGACTCTAAGCGAGGGCAAAACGTTCTGCTTACGCTTTCCGCTTTGTTGAACCTAGGCAAAGTACAAAACACATATGTTCGCGTGAAACAAGAGAAACCATCCAAGAAAAAACATTCCCAAGCGACACTCTGCTAAATCAGAGCGAGTATGATATATCATGGTGTATCGTCAATTTAACATGCAAGCAACACATCAAAACGAAAAATACAACACCATGCACGTCGAGTTGATGGTGCCACCATACGTAGACCAGATATACTTTCTCTTCCACTTCCTAGAAATTTCGTGGTGACGAGGATCAAGAAAACGAGAACCGTGGTCCATCGTCCATGGATACGGAAATGGCAGACTCGTAGATATCCCCAACAACATGTCCAAGAAACCAGCCAAACCGCTTTCCACGCCCGACTTCCTCCTTCCCAGCCAGCCAGCTTTCCTCCCTTCCCTTTCCTTCTTTCTCTGATTGATCGATCGACCGGCGCCGGAAAGCGCTTTTTTCCGCGGCATCTCTCTCTAAAAGCACGCCGACGCGCCCACGCCCACGTCCCGGAGCACCGAGCACCCACCAGAGATCGACAGAGAGAGACCTCACCTCAACAAAGCTCAGCTCAGCTCGGCGTGCGGCGAATCGGCAATGAAGAAGTGCCCGTCGGAGCTGGAGCTGGAGGCCTTCCTCCGATGCCGGGCCGCCGCCGCCGGTGCCGAGCACAAGCCCGGCCACGCCGCCGACGTGGCCGACGGGCCGTTCGGCGTCTTCTCGGCAGCCGACCTCTCCGGCTTCGGCCTCGGCGACTCGGTGAGTGAGTCAGTGTTCTTGATCCATCGGTCTCTTGATTTCCTGTTACATACGTGAGCAGCTAGCTGCAGAGTATGTACATGCACTAGTTCAGAATTACTCGTGTCCGAAGTATATATAGGTTTACTCCCCTCTGATTTGTGGATCATATGCGGCGGCCGAGTCTTTCCTGTTAGCAACATGCTTAAAACTCATGTGAAGCTAGGGAATCATGCATGTTTATAATTATCTAGTAAGATAAAATTATATATTTTTCATTCACTAAAATTTCTGCCAGCCACAACTGAATGAAATCAGTGGGTTTTATAGTGATTTCGGCTTCTCAATTTCGGTCAACACCAACAGTTTTGTTTGAATTGCACTGGAAGTCAAACCAAAAAATGGGTAAAATTAATCTGATTTCAAGAATATGCCATGATCAAGTATCACCAAAGCCTTTGGTAATTCAACCGATAACTACCCAAAAAACTCTAAGCAGTTGAATTTTGCTTGAATATTCCATACCAAGTGTCACCTTTTTTTCTGTCGAAATACAACTGAACTCGTCAAAACTTCCAAAATTAGGCAAATCGTCTAGTGAAAATGGCAGATCTGACATTACCTGGCTGAGTTAGCTTGTATCTGAATTGTTCTTAGCTCATGCATTAGTAATATGCTACGTCCGATATTTTTCGTTGTAGATTGATGATTATAGTGAATTTGCTTTTAAGCAGAACACCCTCAACGGAAGCCTTCAGAATCACCTGTGGTCTCAGTCTCCAAATCTCGGCGGTGCACGGCATCCCGCGATCTCCACAACAATTGAGTCTCAGTCTTCAATATACGGTAACCACCCCCATAGAGTTCCTCTTCCACAAATCTTACTTACTGGTTTCATACTGTAACTAGACGAAAAATCCATTACTGTGTGCCATGCTTTATTTGTTACTACTGAACTGCACACTGAACAACATTATATCTAAGATTTTGGCAAATATCAGGGCTGCTGTATATTATAAGCAGGAGTTCAGTATAACGCATGATTGTTGATGTTCTGTTCGATCTGTCTATTTTGCAGCAGCAGCGAGTCCCACGTCAGCGACCAATCTAAGCATGAAGGAGAACCAAGCTTTCGGCGGCACGAGCGGTTCGGACTCCGACAGCGAGTCGATGTTCGACATGGACGGTGGCCTGTGCGACCAGGGCATGAACCCGACGACGGACGTGAAGAGGATGAGACGGTACGTCATCAGGAAGCATGCATGAACACTTGTTTCTGAAATTGCTGTCAACATTTCGAAATAATCTGTTTTAAAATGACAGGATGGTGTCGAACCGAGAGTCGGCTCGGCGATCCAGGAAAAGGAAGCAGGCTCACTTAGTTGAGCTCGAGACACAGGTAAAGGAATGTTTGTTAAATTTGAACCGAAGATGGTAGCTGGCATATTTTCTTGAGCTTCACTCTGATCGAGCTGTGAGTGAGCTGCAGGTTGATCAGCTCCGGGGCGACAACGCGTCCATCTTCAAGCAGCTGACGGACGCGAACCAGCAGTTCACCACCGCGGTCACCGACAACCGGATCCTCAAGTCGGACGTGGAGGCGCTCCGGGCCAAGGTGCCGATCAGCTCGATTGATTCTCGTCACAAGATCACGCTGCATTCTGATGCATGGACGTGCTTGTGTTGTGTCTGCAGGTGAAGCTAGCGGAGGAGATGGTGGCCCGTGGCGCTCTGTCGTGCGGGCTGGGCCACCTGGGCCTGTCGCCGGCGTCGCTGAACCCGTGCCGCGTCCCGGACGTGCTGGCAGGGCTGGACTTCCTGCCCGGCGGCGCCGACGACGCGTGCTTCGGGAGCCTGTCCCCGGCAGAGCAGGTGCAGAGCATGGCCAGCCTGGAGAGCCTGGAGCATAGCAGCCGGATGCCCGGCGGCGGCGACTCCGTCGACGTCTGGGGGTGGGACTCCCACTCCAACGGCGCCATGTCCAAGTGAAGCCGTCGCTGCTGCCACAGTCTCGCACACCGCCAAGTTAAAGTAGTACGTATCTCGTATCTCAGTATCTGTATCAGACTGAGACGTGTCGCCGTGTGTTAGCTGATGAAAACTCTTGATGGACTTGAGTTTTTCAGAGTCCTCTCGTGTCGTGTCAGTAAACTCTATACCGTGGCTAGTTATGTTTTATTATGTAACGGAACTTTATATGTTCATTGATGCGAAGAGACTAAACTCCGAAGCATTTGATATTGGTGTGGTATTTACAAGTCGAGATTGTAAGTTCATACCTTTGTCGATCAGGGTCAGACTTACAGCTCCATCCTTCACTGAATCGTCTCAACAATCTTAGGATCTCTTCTCCAGCGCGTATGCAGAAACAATTTACAAAAGCCTCTAAGATAACTAGTACTCCATAAAGTTTGTTTGGGAAAACTTAAAAATCGTTCTTCTAATCAGATGTGCGGGGAAATTCACAAGTTGTGATTATAAGTTGATATCATGTGATGGTTACAACTTACAACGCACTCCTTGACTGATGGACAAGAAATTACTACGTCCGGCGTGTCCAATAAAACTATTGGCGGCCCGAATGAAGATGCTCTCAGCACTGAGCTTAGCTACATTCTTTCCATCAAGAGGAATGCTAGATGCTTTCAGGTCACCGTGAACAATGTTTCTGAAGGTGGGCTTTGCAAGCACAGTTGCAGAGTTTATCCTGGATAATTCTCCCGCTGTGAATGTTACGGTTAGAATCTTTACTATTAAATGGGAGTTCCTATGTTGGTACGACCGTCCGGCAGAAATTTTCTGCCGATACGCAACGCCGATCGCGCACATGGGTCACAAGGCGCAACTAAACCTCCCTCGCCTCCACGGAGGAACTCAAGGCAGATCTCTCCGCCGCCACTATCAGCACCAAAAAGCCTCAGGCCGCGCTTGGTTCGCTGTTTTCCAGCGGAAACCGTCCGGCTCGCGAGGTCCTGCTAAAAATACGGCGCAGCTACGCATCCGGAAATTTCTCCCGGGCCGGAAAGTTGCCCGTCAGGCGCAACAAAAAGCTTCCGGAGGTCGGGCTGCGACGCCGGGCCACAGCAGCCGCAGGCGCAGCAGCGGATGCTCGCGGTCGCCATTGCCGCGCGCTTCGCCGCGGCCAAGCCTGCGGCGACGGAGGCCGCTCTGTATGGCGGCAGCAGCGACGACGTCTGCTGCGTCGATTTCCTCGTATGCCTGCTCCGGGCGCTAGGGGTGACCCCCCGAGCACGGGGCCTGCGCAGTTCAGGTGGGCCGCTCGGCCGCTGCAGAGGAAGAGGTACTCACCGGGCCTGGAGTCCGTCGTGGGAAGGCGCCCTGAGATTAGGGACACGCCCGAGCGCATCGCCTGCAACGGCCCCTGCACACCAACGCGTCGCTGTACACGATGCAGGGCAAGAATGGCGTGAACCAGGACGCCGTGGTTGTCATGGAGGTATACCGATTGAGTTTTTGTTCTGTATTTTATTCCTCTCTTCAATTTCATCCCATGGGTATCTTTGTATGATGTGGAACTCGGACTGCACATATGCAGATATGCTACTCCAGAAGATTATACTTTGAGACTTTGATACTATGAAAAAAAAGTGTTTTCATGATTTTGTTCTACCTAAGCCAATCCAAATATCTACATGATTAAACATGTCAAAGAGCTTCGTGTCCTGCTTAATGGCTGCTTCAAAGCCAACCTCCAGTAGGTACCTTCAGTCTCCTCCCTACTGTCCTCGGAGATGCACTTTTTTTTTTATCATTATCCATGAATGGGCAGCCGAATGACATGGTGTTGATGTGTAAAATGGTGGATTTGAGCATCTTGTTGCAGAAGAGTTTGACCCTGCACATGAGTGAAGGATGCAACACTGCTAATGCACCGTGCTCTCGTTTTTCTTATTAGTGCAATCTAGGCTTTAGCTACAGATTTGGACTTTATATTATACAGACAGTGTACACAATTACACTGATACTTCCTCTTGCACATCAAAGGAAATTTGAAAAAATATTAGTCAAATTGTTTTCCATTAAGCAATTGAACCTTAAATTTAGATTTCCAAAAGACTTTGCAGAGTTAACATTATTAATTTCCTCTCCTGGCGACAAGAGAAAGGGTACCAATAAGTGATTATTTCTTTTCCAATGGATTTGCTACAATTTTTGGTTTCGAGAATTCAGTAGTTGTTGGTTTGTAGGAGCTGGAGATGTTCAAGGAGAAGCAGTCTTCGATTCCTGGCTCTGCCCACCACTGGTCCTCCCGCGGCAGATTCGCCGGCCAGACTCAGGCAGGAGCCCCCAGGGCGTGGATCTGGATGCTCCTGCCAGCCGGCGCCGTGCTTCTGTGGGCGGTTTCCCTCGGGTGTATCCTCTCCTCCCCCGAGCCGTACAGTCTACCAGTCTACCACCTAGCCCCCGCTTCCCGCCTCCTCTCCGCGGCGAAAGGAGGAGCAGGAACGTGGTCCTGGTGTTAGCGCACCCAGACGACGAGTCCATGTATGTTACATGTATGTTACTGGCACCTCCCATCGTCTCCTCTACTTTGTGTATGCTCTGCACATTAGGTGCTCGATGAAATTCATAGCTCATAGGGCTCTCAATACATCATGTAGGACAACGGGTACTGATTGAGTGGAGTGGAGTGGTTTGTGAAAATGAGAATTAGGGAGAATTAGGGAGTACATGAGGGAGGAGAGAATGGGCATCTCGACTCCATTAGATTGAGCGTCGAAGCTGGTTCTGGCCATGTCGAATTCTGCACATCCAACAAGCAAGGTGGTGTTCTATCACTCAGCTCTTTGCTATGTCATGTTAGTTGTTTTACTTATAGTTCAATTCCATGTACATACGCTATGCTATGTACTGGAACTAAATTCTGCTGTGTGATCATAATGAAGATGCTACTTAACGGTAATTGTAGGCATGTAGTTGTTTTGTTTACTAATATTTTTATGTGAAATATGATATGTTGTGGAACTGATTTGTTTTTACCAAGAGATGAAATGTGAAACTATGTTCTTGTTTAGGCCTTATTAACAAAAATGTCGTGCTGTCCAAATCTGTTTGCAAGACGCAAAACGTTGTGTTCTTCTTCATAACAGACAATTGCAGGTCTCATGGACGCCGTGCAGGTCAAACAAACTGGTGGTTGTACCGAATACCATGGAGGAGCTCGCGGCAAATGGCATGGCTGACAAGGTATACAATATCATCATATTCTGCTTCTTGCTTTGTTTTTTTTTTTGCTCAGATGGTGTTTCCCTGTGGTGATGTAAATTACTGCATATTTTACTGCCTCACACTTTGTCCTTTTTTGTTTTGCTAAGATGGTGTTTGGTGTAAATTACCCTACCTCCAAGTTACATGTCAGACTTCGAAAAGGTTCTTGTGAGGCACAGACCAACAGTTAGCAGGCTGAGCTTGAAGTGTACACAAGGTTCACCGGAGAGTTTGGGGAGGAGAGCTAAACTATACACCTGGATTTTACGTTCTCTAAATGTTCCTAAGGATAGCTGACTTTACAAATTGTAGCATTATCATGGACATCTTGATTGGTTAAAATCTGCTTACTGATTCCAAACATAATGAATTTGTTGAGGAAACAGTTAAAGAGAACACTTCAGAGGAAGTGAAAATAGTTGTTGAGGGAACAGTTAAGGAGAACACTTCAGAGCCATGCCTTAATAGAGATCAATACCATCTATTCTTGTGGGTGCTCTGAAGGATAGTGAGAACTTTGACTTCTGTATTCGCAATCCACCTTTCTTTTGAGGGTATGGAGGAAGCGCCTTAATCCAAAACCTTTTTGTGTTGGAAGTGATAACGTGATGACTTATCCTGATTGCGATCAGGTAACATATATGAGTATAATTCACGAAGTTCAGTTCTCCACTCCTGGTTCAGTTCTCCTTTTGCATTTGCAAGTGTCTTGAAGACGCCCTACGCTGCTAAGCCAAGGCAGTCGCATGTGCTATGTAGTTGTAGTGCTTGCGTTTGGAAAAGGGAGTCTTTTTAGTTTCAGTTTTACATCATGTATGAAAAGTGAGCATTTTTATTCTTAATAGGGTCTTTTTAGTTTCAGTTTTACATCATGTATGAAAAGTGAGCATTTTTGTCTAGAAAATCAAAATTATTTGTATGAGTCGAGAAACTCAAAATTAGTTTAGTGCTTCATCAGTATTTTCTTTTCCTGTTCCATCTACTTAGCAGTATTTAGGGACTCTGTTGACCTACAAGAATGGATTTGTTTAATCTTGTTAAATTTTATATGGAGTACTAAAATCATATTTGCTGTATCAACATTATCATTTCGACATGCAATATATTTCTCCTGGAGCTTGTATAATAGATGGCCCCTTTGATGAATAATGTAATTATTTTGTGTATCAATAGTTCATACTAATCGGCCGTATTCTTCTCTCCCGTTTTGACAATAATATAACTCAAAATGCTTCACCAATTATATGCTGTCAAGAAAATCCGTGATCCAGAATTGTCATAAGAAAAAAATCTCAACAAATAGCATGATTTTGTTGTACCAGTTTGTTTGTTCTTACTAAATCGAGATGCCTATAGAAATCCACCAAATATCCAGAAAATACTTCTTTATCAAATATGTTACTTCTTCAAATGTGTGTCGTGAAAACAAATTCGAACCACCGTAGCAACGCACGGGCATTTAACTAGTAACTCTTTAACATTAGTATACATGATATGACAGTTGGATGCAAATTAAGCTACTGAAAGCCTCGAATAACCCCCTTTCTTGTTTCTCACGACTGCATTTTCTTCATAAGCTTGGTGTTTTACTCTCTCTAACTCGCTGAGTATATGCTGGATATTTTTGCCAGGCTCATCAAGTTTGCTGACATCTTCCTGCATCTAAGGGAAAAACTCCAATCAAGATTTTCTCGAATTTTTATCTGTCTTTGCCCTTGACTGCTGTGAAGACAGACGGAGTTCTGGAAAGTTGGAGTAAAATTAGATTTGAACATCAAGAGTACAAACTGGTGGACTACCAGATAAGGTAGCATATGATGTAACGATAATCTAATTTGTGTATTAATGAAGCAAATTCTCCATGATCACATTCGAAGCGCATATGCATTGCATATTGTTCCACCAGGTACCATAGTTAAGTGCAGATACATACTGATTGCTGAAGAGCTGGAGAAAATATATAGATAAAACAACTCTGCTGCTACAAAAGTAAATACTAAACCTTAAGTATGCCAAAGTCATCCGCACCAGCGCCTCTCCAACCTCATCCGATTCCAGTCACCAGCTTCTAAGCTTGTACCTTCAACTCTGTGACATCATAGTTATATTTTTCTGCAACGTAAACCATGCATGATCTGAAATGCATTCTTAGAGCTGAAGCAGGCAAACATTTTTCTGTGCACTTAAGAGCAGGTACTGATCCAGGCTGTCACTGATTCTCTGCAGCTCCATCTTCCAGTGGAACCCGGGCACCCACTGTGAACATCATTGGGAGCATAAACATTTTTCTGTCCATAATTTACCATCAACCATAAACGTTAGTTATGTATTTAAGTTCAGTATAATAAGAAAATGCTCCTGCTTGAGTTGATTTTGGCCAATTTGCACAGGTGGCTCCGTGAAACATGCTGATTTTGCAGAGATAGAAAAGAAAAGGAAAAGAGAAGAAGAGAGGGGGAAGGTAAGACGTACACAACGGGTAGGATTTCTGGCTGGGAGTAGACATGGAGCAGCACAAAGGCTGAAAGGGAGAAAATTGCGAAAAACCACCACAATTCAGGCTAGGGTTTCAGAAAGCCACCGAGATAAGTTAGGGTTTCACGGAGCCACCGGTCCGACGTTAATTACTTTCGGACAACCACCACTCGTGCGCTAACCATCCACGACGCTGAGTTAACTACGAATCTGACAGATGGGGCCCAGTGTCAGACTGACGTGGCAAGCGTTGTTTGACTAGATGGTCAAAGTAGACGTAAGGCCCACATGTCATTGCCTTCATCCATCTAGGCTCACTATTTTTTTCCTCTATTTCTCATGGGCATTTCATCGAGCAGGTTGTGGCCAGTGTCCGCTGGCGGTAGCAGGCCGCCGGTGCTCAGCCCGTGACGGCGGCATGTGCGGCGGATGCACAGTCGACCACTGAGCTCGACAACTTGGAGCTGGAGCGGCCACCAGCAGGTCTCCCAGGCCGTTCTTGGCGGTGCAAGACTGGATCGCGCGCTTGGTGGCGCCAACCTCCTGCCCAGTGACCAGCACTGCCAGAACCGAGAACCGCCTCTGTAGCGCGCTCTCCGTGATTGCGACTTCCTCCGACAGCCCCACGCAACCGGGGCAGCGCGGGGACGACGGCCAGAAGTTCTCTGGGTGGCAGCGGCAGCCGTGGGCGACGAAGAGGACCGTCTTGAGGAGCGTGCTCGCCGGCCGCAGCGTGTGCTCGCCGGCTGCGCCCGCAAGCTCGTTGGCTGTGTCGCGTCGCAGCGCATGCTCGTCGTGAACAAGGGCGCGGCGGCTATGGCATGGAGCGTGCGGCAATGCATCATCGTCGACGTCTCCCCTACTGTCGTCTGATGAAGAACTGTACCCGGATCTACGCGGCATCAAGTTTGTGCTTATCTTGTATAATGACATCGAGCATAAGATTCCCGACGATGTTTGTGGAGAAACTTGAAGACGGGGTGGCAAATACGATGCATCTGAGAATAGAGGACTGCGAGAAAGGCAGCTGGGTGGTGAAGATGGTCTTCAGCTCAAGTGTGAGTTGTACCTTGCCAAGGGGTGGAAGAGAATCGCCGAAGCATACAAGCTTGAGCAGGGGTTCTTCCTCTACTTCGAGTTCAACGTGACAACGGATTCTTCATCAAGGTCTTCGACTACACTTTATGCCGGAGGGCGGCCGCCGTGTGCAGCGAGGACGAGAGCGGGTCGGCATCAACTACAAATAGTAGCAGTAGCGACGAGCACGGCGACCATTAGATTAGGTTCAGTTTATATTTCGTTAAAATTTCATTCAAATATATAAAATATCCTAAACTTTGAATTAAATCCGTCAAATAGTAATAGTTGCGACGAGGACAACGGACATTAGATTAAGGTTGTTTATATTTTGCAACAAAAATTTGGGCGCCGTGAGTGGGGATCGACGACGCCCATATGCTAAAGTTTGTCCGGACGACGTCCATATAGCCTGTCCGGAAGGCCTTTGGACGTCGCGAGTGGATGTAAGAGACTAAACTTTGAAGCATTAATACTGTGGTATCAACAAGCAATTCCTAATTATAAGTTGAAATCATGTCAGGGTTACAACTTACAACTCGCTCCTTCACTGAGTCTCCATTTCTGAACAATTATATGGCAACGAAGAACGAACGAACGAGTGCAAATCATGTCAGTGTTCTAACTTGGCTCGGTTAATTGTGATCTTTGAATGGTAAAGCTTGATTTACAATTTACACATCCTGGGCACGCCGTGCTGCTACAGTTGATTGTTCTGGATCGACGACTCGTCTTGGTCCATTCCCGCCATTTCTATTTCGCGCTCCCTCTCCTCCATCTCGGCCACCAGCTCGCCGTACGCCGCGGAGGCCAAGCCGCCGGCCTCCGCCATGGCGCCCAGCGCCGCCGTCAGACCGACGCATACCCTCCTCTTCCCTTCCTCCTCGTTCAGCTCCTCCTCGCCGCCGTTGCGCCGCCTCGCGGCCGTGGCGATGACCGCCGCCTCAGCCTCAACGACCTCCACGGCCCTGGTCGCCGCCTCCACGTCGACGGCCTCGACGGCGCGCGCCCAGGCCACGAGCAGGCGCGGCATGTCCTCGCCGTCTTTGACGCAGCTCCGCGCCCAGCCCCAGAGCGCCGCCGCGTACCCACGCTGCGACTCGGCCCAGGCCTCCAGCGCCGCGCGCCACCCGCGGAGCTCCGCCGCGAGCGCGCCCGCCGCCGTGGCGGCCCTCGTCGGCCCCGGCGGGCCACTGACGCATCCCTCCGCCCGGGCGGCAGCCGACGAGAGCAGCGTGCTCGCCTCCTCCGCCGTACGCTTCATCACCCGGTGCGCGTCGCCGATCACTCGCCACATCCTCGCCAGCCCGCGGATGAGCTGCGCGAGCTGCGGCAGGAGCTCGTCGTCGCGGACGGCAGCAACCCGCCGGGACACGGCGTCGACGGAGGTGAGGGAGATGTTGAGCTTGGTGCGGAGGTCCCTGATGGCGGCCCTCGTCCTCTCGATGGCAAACGGTTCGGCGCCGTTGGCATCCTGGCTCCGCAGCTGCGCGCACTTCTTCTCGTACGGCAGCCGGATGCGCTCCCCTGCCTGAAATAAATGATTTTCAGTTCAAATGTTATCTTAAGTGCCAAGTGGTTTTGAATTTCTGATGATTACACGAAATTCGAGTTGAATTTGGGGAGAAGTGTGTGTGCTCGGATCGATCCGGTCGTACCCTGACTTCGTCGTAGAGCTTCTTCTCCCACTCGTAGAGCCTGTCAAGGCTCTCCTTGTGGCTCTGGAAGAGCTGGAATGGCTCCGGCGAGGCTTCGCGGGCGGCGCCTTCCTCGCCGCCTTCACCGTCTTCTTCTCCACTCGGGGCAGGCGGTTGAACTGTCTACGTATAAGATAGCAATGATCAGCGCTACACTATACGATATGTCCTGAATGTGCCACTCTAGTCTGAAGCAGGACAATCGATATGACAGGTTCTTCAGAAGTTCAGATAGGAGGCTTGCTGCAAGCCTGAAAGAGGCGTTGCACATCGACCGATCGTACCTTTCTTTTGGTAGGGGACGACCTCCAGCAGCACCGAGACCTCGCCTGCGACGTCCACGACCTTCGAGAAATGGGCCTTGATGTCCCTCATGGCCTCCGCCACGCTCGCCGGCGGCCTGTCGACGTACACAGTGAAGCCGGGGGTGTCCTGCTGCTCGATCTCGGCACTGGCCATCACTCTCAGCTTGTGGCTCGCATCGACCACGTTCTTCCCTTCTTCCTCCGCTTCACCGTGTACTGCCGTCATGTTCTTCCCCTCTTCTTGTTCCTCCAATTTGCCTTCTCTATCACCGCCATTGCTGTCATCATCGCTTGCTTCTTCCAGCTCGGGCACCTCATCTTCTACGCCGTGATTCATGTAGCGATGATGATCACGATCGGTCGGCAGGGAAGAGAAAGGGTCGACCCAGAGCAAGTTCCATCCCGGCGGCATCGACGGTGGGATGTCGTTCCCCGGACCATGCGGCAAAGGATGGAAGAGCTGAGGATCCACGCCGAAGAACCCGTCGAGGACGGCGGTCTCGGCTGCTCCTTCCTCACCGTCCCACTGCTCCACCAGCGGATGCACCGGAGCCCCTCCTCGCCTCAGGCAGTTCAGGACGAAGACCTTCTTCTCCGGCGAGCACGGGCGGTGCTCGCACGCCGACTCTTGAAGGAAGTAGAGGTGCTCGTCCTCGGCGAGGTAGTAGAAGAGCGCAAGGGAGACGCGGCGGAGCGACTGGAGGTAGGCGACGTGGGAGGAGGCCAGCAGGTTCCGTTGCGCGATCGCCTTCTTCACGAAGCTCCGCCGGTCGTGGCACGCCTTCACGGCCTCCTCCTCGTCGAGCTTCTTTGACGACGAGCAGCCCATCGCTCCTGGCCGGGCAGATCGCTGCCGGCTACCTTGGATGTGCGAGCAAGATTGCGAGAATAAGATTAACTCGTTCCCGCTACATGTCTTTGTAGGAATCCGGCCGTTGGTGTCAATTTCGCAAGATGCTTTGATTGTCTCGAGCGTGTGCAAGAAAGAAGAAACGAACAATTTTTCGGGGAGGGAACTGAAGTTGAGGGAAACTTGCAGGAACTCGGGTTTGCAAAGAATCTCGCGCTGAGAAGAAATGGACGCAACACTTGACACACTGCTGATTTTTTAAGATGCGTGTCCAAAAAGTACGCAGAGTAAAGTTTCGACCTATGGAGCCGATGTCCCCGTTTGAATTTTATTTTACATACTCCAAAAAAAAATATGAAAAAAATATTTAACAAGTAGCACACGTTTTTAGCATGGCTAATACAGTAATCCCAAACCCTCCTTTCAGCCAGTGTGCCGAAATATCATGTTTCGTATAAGGGCAGAGCCGAGAAATGTGTAGCTAGCCTACATGTTTTTTCATTTTAAATTCTTTAATTCAAATAAAAGACCCTTAACCGTGTCATGATTTGAGATAAATATATATGAAATATATGTGCGTCGACGAGTAGGTTTAATTCCCATGGTAAGTTTCGAGTTTCGTCGACTCTAACTTATTAATGTTAGATTAAAATTTTACACATTCGATGAATTTTGTCAAATTTATCACACTCATTCCACCGCTTGAAATTTCCTTTCACGGGTAGGTTTATCTCACCCTTTCCCACAACTATTACATTGTAATTTTTTGTCTCGACAGAGTACGTGTGTTTTTCTATAGATGCATGCAACATTAAATATGTATATATTTGTCGAAACAAAAAGTTACCATGTGAAAGTTGCGAGGAAAGGTGAGATACATCTACTCTTGAAAGGAAAATTCAAACGGTCGACTAAGTGTAATGAATTACAAAATTTGATTCAAAATTAAGAAGTTAGAGTCGATAAAACTAGAAACCAATCACGAAAACGGAGCTTACTCATGGCGGATTGAAGTTCTTGGTGCATGTTTCATCTGTTATGCTATTCTGGTGTGAATTCTCTTGTAAGAGCATCCCACTAACACCATTGGACCTATGGTATTGCTGCGCGTATGGAGGCGCCTCTTTCCGTGGCGTCCCCAATACGGCCTTTCAATATTTTTTCTTAGCAAATACAAATCTAAACATTCGTACGCATATAAAAATTAGTTCATCAATAACTAAAAATAAAAAAGAATTTGAATTCAAATAAATTGGAGTTCAACCAAGGTTATGGCAGCATTTTCTTTTATTGACCACAGATGATGTACTAGATCATTTTCTAGTTCGTAATAAACGTTTCATCGTGGATTTCCGTATGCATGACGTGGAAACAAGCAAATTCCGTCAACGTCTGGTGGTCAACAGCGGCGAGGAGTCATTCACTTGATCTGATGCCACTTTCAATGACCTTGTTGTGCATGTTCACACAAGTTTTCATGACTTCCCACATCTGGTCGGTCGACTAGGTAAGAGCATGGTATATACAATAGCAAAGCAAGGTTGGAGCACATCAAATATATGCTGTACATCCTTTCTGCACTTTCCTAGCACGGAGCAAACCAAGATTTTTCTCATCTCTGAGGATCATGGATTCTCTTCACAAATATCGACCATTTTGGATAGATTGACATCGGCTAGCTAGTACACTTTGGTTTACTTGTGGCCATTAATCTTGTAGTTATTCAATGGAGTATGACCTTCCTCAAGTGTCGGAAACACCGGAAAGTGTTCTACCACGTTGATATCACAGTAAAATCATGCCATGCCAAGGTAAAAATGTGCCACATATTCAAATACCACAGCGCATACTTCGTTTACAACCCTTACCAAGCAAGTGGACAATTTTTCCAGCTCAAAATGCATGATAGTTACAACAATTGCAGGAAATTTTCTCGCTGCGTTATGTGCCATCATCTGAATTGTTTCTGGTTCATTTGGTCCTCTCAAATAGGATGGTCCAAACACACTTTCCATAACCCAAACCACGACCACGACTAGCAGGACTGTCAGGTCGGGTTCCGAAACATGAAAAATTGAACAATTTTTTTCTTTTTGATAATTATCTTTTCATGATGATTGGTTTGAGGTAGCTTATCACGTTTCCGAAACACGAAAAATTGAACAATTTTAAGTTGGATCAAATATCAGTCCCCCTAGCTTCTTTCTAGACAAGCTCGTGCATTAGCGATGTAACCATACTTTGATTTTGAAGCAGCAAGTTCCAGACACACTATTTTCCTTATTAAGATAGTTAAGAGGACTGGAAGGTTTTTAATGAGGCGGCTTGCTAGCTTAATATATTATGAGTTTCAAAAAATATCAACACACGTTGGTGTGACGCACAAAGGCCCGTGACCCGATCGAGTCCGATTCCCAGTCCAACTTGACTAGGAATTAAGATCGTGTTGCTATACTACTATATATAAAGGGCGGAGCGATCCGCGGCCTCTCAGCACGTCCACGTCGCCCAGAAACTTTCCAACCGTTTCCAGCCATTCGATGGGTCGAATCGGATGGTTCAGATCAGCGCGCGCAGCTCAATCCTCACGTTCACTGTTCATTGCACGATTTTTGACGCGTCTGGGCGACTGGTTCCCGGCCCGCAACCAGTCAACCTCCCACAGACACGCTTCTTCGCGCACGAGCGTAACCGGCCCGTCCCCGCCCACCCTGTCGCTCGCACGATCTTTGGCGCAAATCCACCGGGAGCGACCGGTGAAATCCCTCGCGTCTCTCCCCCAATTCCCCCCAATCCCTCGCGTCCTGACCTCTCCCTCTCCCCCAATCCCTCACGTCTCTCCTCTCCCCCAATCCCTCGCGTCTCTCTCCTCTCCTCCAATCCCGCCTCCGGCAGGAGCAGCAGCATGGCGGCGGTGGCGCTCGACGCGGTCAAAGAGGAGGCAGGGTGAAGGAGATATGCCCTAGAGGCAATTAATAAAGTGTATTTCTTTATCATATCTCGTTTGTTCATAATACGTTTTTGTGTCATGCTGTAACCGTATTAAGCGGAAACATTAATACGGGTGTGATGCGTAAACAACCAGGTCCCTAGTAGCCTCTACTAAGACTAGTTTCGTTGCGCGATCGATGATCGAGGTTTCCCGATCATAGGGCATGGCGCCGGTCGGCAATGGAAGTCATATCGTTGGAGAACGATGTGATGGACATACCCATATTTGTAGGACGTAGTCATTACGCCTTTGATCGTGAGACCAACTCTTATTGTTATTCCTGGAAGATACTTTGATTGCACCAAACGTCGTATCTTAATTAGTATGACAATAACGGTGATACTTTTGGGTATCGGAAAGGAGTAGTTGATACGAGGGGTCAAGAGCGGAATTTGCCAGTCCACATAGCAGGATAGATACTCTAGGGCCCACTCGGTGAGATTATGTCTAATGAGCTTGCAAGCATGTGACTAGGTCACGGAGACATGAAATCATAGACGAGTAGAAGATAGTGTTGTCGGTAACGAGGTCAAGCTAGATATGGAGATATCTATGAACGACGCTCGGACACGCTAAGTATCGCTATGGCAAAAGGTTTAAGACTTTACGTTCAGGTTTGATAGATGAAAGTCATTCGTTATATCACAGGGATTAATTCATGGGGTCCAGGCCTACGAGTTAGTCGTTGATCGGAGAGGAGTCTCGATCATACCTGTTATTATATCGAACCGCTAGGGTAACACACTTAAGGGGTTTCGACAAGACAACCGGAAAGGAAAGAGATCACCGGGAACGTCCCGGGAGAGGTCCGATGGAGATCGGGCAGCGACGAAATAGTTTTCGGAGCTAGAATAAATTATATATAATATGTTTGATATTAATTAGTGTAATTAATGTCTAAATATGATTTTATATATTTATTTTCGAATTTATTTAGGCTGATTTCTCTAAATGGGCCTTCTGGTCGAAAGAAGGCCGAAGAGGGGAAAATTCCCTAGGGGAATTCGGTGGGGGCATGATGGCCGGCCTAGGTGGGCCAAAAGGGGCCCACCATGGGGCCGGCGCACCAGCCTGGCCGCACCAGGCAATGGGGGATAGTCCCACATTGCCTGGCTGGCAAGGTTGGCTCCCCCCGGGAGCCTTTATATAGAGGGGCACCCCTGGCCTTTTAATTCAACCAATTAATTCCCAATTCTCTCTCGATTTCGTGATTCCCTTTGTCGGAGTTGCGCCGAGTTGAGAGGGGGATCTCTTCCACCATAGCCCGCTGCCGCGCTGCTGGTGTTCCGGTCCAAGTCTTCCGCTGCTCGTCCTGGACTGGAGCTTCGGAGGCCGTCGTCTCCACCGTACGTGTGTAACGCCCTGCGAGGTGCTGCGCTAGCGGTGCTGGGAGGTCTGCTTCCTCTACACGACTTTGAGGTCGGTTTCGTCGGTCTTCATCGACAACGTTTGTGCGGGAACGTAATCCCCGCTTTCGGTCTACAAGGGTATGTATTCCGATCTCCGTTCGTACTACTATATCTGCATAGAATAGATCTTGGCATGTTTTAAGGATATCGTTGCTAGGAAAATTTTTGTTTTCTGCACTCGATCCCCTTCACAGGGGAGGAGTCCGCGTGGACGTCGGCAGCAGCGGAGGCGCGCGCGACAGCGGCAGAGGACGACCGCTCCGGCCGCGGCAGCAGACTACGAGGCAGCGGCACCAGACGACGGCTCCGGCAACATCCCCAACCTGCCACCCTCTCCTCCGCCCTGGAGGAGCTCGTGGAGAAGGAGCAGCGTGAGGAGGAGCGCTAGGGTTCGTCAAGGTTTGCCTCTGCCTCCACACCGCTCTTTTCCTTTCTTTCTCTTTTTCGATTTGGTATGAGGCGCCCATGTTCCTCCCCTTTAATTTCGATTTGATATGAGCTCACTCCTACCGAGTACCGATGCTCTGTGCTTTTCAGCGGCTGCCCGACCATGGTGTTTCATCGCGGAGAGAACTTGGAGAAGGAGGAGCCGAGGGGCGCGTCCACAAGTTCCATGTCCCAGGTATTCCAGCAGCGCGTTGGGGAGGATGTCCTCTCAGTCCTCACACTGTCCACGGGCATAGCAGTTGATCTTGCTTTCTCTCCATGTCTTCTAACTTACATATCTTCCTAATTCTACGGCTGAGCTAGAACCTCTTTCCTTTTCTCTACTGTTAGGTTGCAGGTCAGTGCATCAGTTGTTCCTGGAAGAATCCCACGGCCCAACTTGGATATGTAAACTATTTGCTCTCTCATGTGCATTCGTCTTCCTGCTTTTTTAATTTGGATTCTTAGCTCTAATTATTTTACAGATTTTTTGAGTGGTGAGAGAGACCAAGCTAGGATTGTAGCAGACCTTAGCAGCTTTATTTGAGTGGGGATAGACACCAAGCCAATATGAGAAGGTATATGCTTCATATTACTGATCAGAACGTTGTCCTTCCATGATTCGAGTAACTCAATTTTCAGATGTACGTTGTATTTGATCCAGTGTTGTGAGAAATGAGAGTTGCTGCCGGCTTTGGTTAATTGTTTCCAATGCTTACATTACTATTGTATTGCTACTTTCCTGCTAATGATCGTGCATATATATTACACTCAGTTTTCGGAGCTTGAATAATGGAGAAGGCTTGCGTTTCACATAAAAGAACAAACATAAGAAACAAACTTTTCTGTGATTATTTGCTATTCAGCAGCCATTTTCACTATACTGATGTCACTTCTTATATAGTTCCTTTTCTTGGTTCCTTTTTCCAAGGTACATCGGTCCAGGACAACGATTCTTACAGAGTTCAGCTTTAGGTGTTTCCCAAATTCTGCTCAATTTGTGTTGATTAAAATGACATGTGATGGTGTGCAACCTAATATATTGTTGTATCCACCAAAATTGTATGATTTCCTGACTATTTTTTATTTTCCATACCAAATTACAGGAGTAGCATCTGAAACCTGGTTGGTTATATGTAGGTTTACTCCTAGGTTAATAAATTTGAAGCAGAGAGTCTCTATCAACAATCTGTTGACCACAATCTCTATCAACAATCTGTTGACCACAATATGATCATCTTATTCACCGGAATGATTGTTTCTTTATTTTTGGTATCTCCTAGCTCTTTTATGTTTCCGAATTTGTTGTGAAATCTGGTCTGTTATTGTGCAGCGTTGTTATTCATCTCTATTTATTGTTTTCAGGTGTGCTATGGAAGAAGAGATGAGGTTCTATATAAGATTGGGCCTAATGTTGACGAGTATACAGTCTATATAGTAATGAACTTTGTATCCTTTGATCATCTTGAGACAATTTAGGTATTTTGCCAAACAAAATGGTTATCCAATCATTTAAATCCAGTCTTTAAGTTTGCTTATCAATGTTATAAGCTATTAAGAGGCACGTTGCAACTTTTCTCTTTACATTTTTTAATATTGTGCCCTTTACTCTTTCTCTTGACCTGTCAATTCAAGTTTACGGCTGCTTTGGTTGTGTCCTACAATAACAAGGTATTTTATGTTTCAATTTCCACTCTATGAAAATACCTTTGACAATATAAAATCAGCTAGAACTAAAGGCTTAGGCAATTATTACTCTTTGCTCTCGATCATTTGAAGGGTTTCTGTAATGCGTCACAAATGGAATAGTACATTGTTAGCATAAAGAGCAGCTTTTGTACGACTAAAGTACATAATTAACCTTGCCATTGTATTGCTTTCAGCTGTTAGTAGTATATATAACAGTGTTATGTGATATTAAGGGATGAGTGGTCATGTAGAGCAGTAGAGTGGTTGCCACTTTATTTCCTCAAAATGCTACTTACATTCAGTTATTCTTACACCATTTATTTCCTGCATATATTTACTGCCTCTCTACGTGCATTTGTGTTGCCGCAGCTAGGCCCTTCTTCTTGAGACAGGGTAAGAACTGAAGCAACATTTTTTATGTTTAACTGAAACACCTGAGTTTTGAACAGGAGATGCAGTTCGGATGTTTAAGAAATCCTATTAAACCAACTGGACTTCTTTCATTATCTTTTGATTATTAGGTCACATGGTGCTTAGCTGTTTCATCCCTACTTTGTCACTACAGCCTTTTTTGAAAGCCCGTGTTGCTCCAAACCTGTACAGTGTTAATAATTGGATCAGTAAACTCATTGGTTTTTGTGACATACCTTCTGTTCATATATTTTTTTGACAGTAATAATACCATTGCTGTTTTAACATTGTACAATCTCTCTAAATACTTTAGATAAATTATACTTTTGTTCTGGTACAAACATCCATCAGACCCCGATAGAGTAATTCTTTCTGTATACTTTTTAGCAGCCACCCATTCTTGCCTTCTTGATATTTTGTTGTACTTAACCGTAGGGGTATTGGTGGTGGTGGAATTTTTAGAAACATGGCAGGTATTCCAGCAGAGCGTTGGGGAGGATGTCCTCGCAGTCGTCGCACTGTCCACGCGCATAGCAGTTGATCTTGCTTTGTCTCCCTGTCTTCTTACTTACATATCTTCCTAATTCTACGGCTGAGCTAGAACCCCTTTTCTTTTCTCTACTGTTAGGTTGCAGGTCAGTGCATAAGTTGTTTGTGTAAACGTCTAAGGGCAATCACCGTTCCTGGAAGAATCCCACAACCCAGCTTGGATCTGTAAGCTATTTGTTCTCTCATGTGCATTCGTCTTCCTGATGTTTAAATATGGATTCTTAGCTCTAATTATTTTACAAATTTTTTGAGTGGTGAGAGACACCAAGCCAGGATTGTAGCAGATCTTAGCAGCTTTATTTGAGGGGGGGATAGACACCAAGCCAATATGATAAGGTATATGCTTTATATTACTGATCAGAACGTTGTCCTTCCATGATTCGAGTAACTCAAATTTCAGATGTACGTTGTATTTGATCCAGTGTTGTGAGAAATGAGAGTTGCTGCCAGCTCTGGTTAATTGTTTTTCCAATGCTTACATTACTATTGTATTGCTACTTTCTTGCTAATGAGCGTGCAAATATATTACATTCAGTTTTCTGAACTTGAGTAATGGAGAAGCCTTGCTTTTCACATAAAAGAACAAACATTCACATAAAAGAACAAACATAAGAAACAAACTTTTCTGTGATTATTTGCTATGCAGCAGCCATCTTCACTATACTGATGTCACTTATCATATAGTTCCTTTTCTTGGTTCCTTTTTCCAAGGTATATCAGTCAGGATAACGATTCTTACAGAGTTCAGCTTTAGGTGTTTCCCAAATTCCGCTCTATTTTCCATACCAAACTATAGGAGTAATATCTGAAACCTGGTTGGTTATATGTAGGTTTACTCCTAGGTTAAGAAATATGAAGCAGAGAGTCTCTATCAACAATCTGTTGACCACAATCTCTATCAACAATCTGTTGACCATGATATGATCATCTTATTCACCGGAATGACTGTTTCTTTGTTTTCAGGTATTTACAATGCATAAACTTTATATATTGTGTCACTGCTTTCACTATATGTTTTCTGATGCACTAAATTATTTGTCTACAGGAATGATCTCCTTTATGAGCTCTTCTGTCTGTCAGTGGCAGTTCAATCCACTTATTTCTGTAACTGAAATCCTTCAAAATAGGTTAATACCTTTACAATTATTATATACTCATTACATTTCCCAACCATGATATATTTGATGTCAATAAACAATATATACAAATGCATAGTCTCTACATTATCATCTTTTGAAAACAACCACTTATTATTAATTAGCTTTCATTGTTAACAGCGAAGAATGAAATCATGTGTAAATGGACGATGCATGTCTACTGCTAGAAGATATCAAATCACACGAAGAAAAAGTTAGCTGGCTCATCTCTTCCAATATATCAAGCTGCTAACACAATTTAGCCTTCTTAGTTATCGCACAAAACATGAATTTCAGAAACTTAGAATCTGCAATGTATGATTATGTAGAAGTATCTGTCTGTAGCGGAAGACACTATGTATAATTAAAACGTATACTTGACACTATTAAAAACACACAATACACTCCATGTACACACAGACACGCCACGCCGCGCCATCTTACCTAGTATTAATATAGCGGGGCGAAAGCCTGTTTCGTGGAATTAAGATCGTGACTCCGACTGTGACTCCGACTGTCCGCGCAACTCCACGTGAATATAATCCTAGCACCACCATACGTGCCCGATCGATCCGGGCATGGCGCAGCAGCAGCTCTACGACGCCTGGTACCTGGACCTCGGGAGTGGCGAGAGCAAGAGCCAGACGTTCGCCCTCAAGGCCGGCCAGCGCGCGTGGCTCACGGGCGCCTTGCTCGTCGACCCGGCGAGCGTTGCTGCCGGGAAAAGCGTACGTGTGGCGCTCCGCCTCCACGCCAAGAACGTCGACGACCAGATCAGCATCATCTTCGTGCTCTCGGCGGAGTGGCCCTGCGCGGAGCTGGGGCCCGCGGTGATGCTGGATGACAACTTCTGGCTGGAGCGGGAGGACGACGACTGTGCCAACGCCGCCGTTCAGTTCGTCGGCTGTCGCGCTCTCGACGTTCTTGCAACACTGGAGACAGAGCCGGTCGAGGACCAGGACGGAGAACAGGAGTCGGATGACGAGGACGAGGAGATCGTTCTTGCAACGCCGGAGACAGAGATGGTGGAGGATGAGGACGAGGAGATCGTGTTTGGCATAGTGTACGAGGGCACCGTCCCGAGGATACCAGCGACGACGACGAAGAGGAGGTGGAGAGCGACGCCGAGTTCTCCGTGAGCGTCTCCGACATTCAGGTCCTGCTACAGATGGTACACACTAGGAAGTTCGTCCCGGAGGCATGGTTTCGTAGAGGTTTGATGCAGGAGTTCGCCGTGGCAGAGGAAACACGGCCGGCTTCATACGGGTCACGGCCACGGACGCGGACATTCAAGGAGGAGGAGACAACCGCGGAAAGCAGATCACAGTTCTCTACCGGTACAACTGCTTCTCGGCGGCATCGATTGCCGGCGGCGGCGTGGAAACGTGCAGCGTGGAACAGCGCCACCAGTTTCGATTTTTCGCCGCCGCCAGCAACGGGGCGAGGTCGTTGGCATGGGCTGGCGTGTCTCTGACCTCGCTGATGTACCCCGGCCACTCAAGCTATCTGCTCCAGGAGTTATGGTCAAGCTTGATCACCGAGGTGAGCATCCCGGTGCATGCAACGCGCGTCGTGGTTTTCGTCGACGTCGGCATCCTCCGTCCGGCGGACTGCACGCAGGAGCGCATGGAGGACATGATCTCCACCCTGGAGAGCATGCTGATGCAGCCGTGCCACGGGTGCTTCAACGGCATGCAGATGCACCTGCCGGAGCCGGTGCGGTGCGTCACAGAAGACGAAGCTGCCGACGATGACCCAAACTAGGAAGAACGGCCAGCCAAGCGAAGGAGAGTCGTTCCCGCGGGGGAGAGTTGCACCGTCTGCTTGGAGTCGCTAGAGGGCGATGACCTCGCCGCATGGCCAAGGTGCGGCAAGCCGCACGTCTTCCATGCCGCTTGCATGGACAGCCTCCTCGAGCGGTACACGAGGTGCCCTATTTGCAGGCGCAGTCTATTCATCGGGCCTACATTTTAACCAAGCAGCTGGCTCGAGGTTTTGATAAGTTGTAAAAACGTGGTTGGACAAAGTTGTAAAAACATGTGTGAAAAGTTGTAGAAATATTCGTATGCAATCAGCTGCTCTTCAAAAATTTATTTGTATGGAATCTGCAGCTGTTCTTATCCGCGATTTTTTTTCCTAGACTGGGGACAACACTCGGCGAACCTAGAATCTAGGCGGCACGGTGCATTAAATACGTCGGCGAAGCGGTTTGCCGAGGTTCGCACAGGACACTCGGTGAATTGATACGCCGAGTCGTCGTCAAAGAACACCCGGCGAAGAGGTTTCACCAAGACTGACACTCGGGCCACGTGGCCGCACTTCACTTGGCAAAGAATTGACGGCCGTGATCTACTTTTTTGTGCCGCGTTATCGGCGACGTTTTCGCTGAGAATCATGATAAAATACACTTGGCGGCGAATTGGCGCCGCCAAGATACATTTTACCGGGTGTTCTCATGTTCTGTTGTTGTTCCGTTTATCTTATGGAAGCTGGAGGCATGCATGTTCTCTTCAATCGAACATCCATTTGAGCTAGTCTGCATCTCAGTTTTGTTCCTACAAGTACTAATCATGGTAAAATCATATGTTCCTACCATGAAAATCTAGCCTATATACGTGCACCACACGCTTAAAACCGAACCAGGTTTCTGTTCGAATAAATAAATAAATAATGTCCGGCCTAGGTGGAGCAGCCAGTTCAGCACAGTTTGTTTAACTAGCAAACTAGGCGTTCAGCATCTTCAGTCAAATAATAATAGACAGTGTTGTTCTCAGCTCACCCCAAAGGTAATCCATGCCTTTGTTTAACAAGAAATAACTTCAGTACACGTCCGCTCACGGCACGCAGCAAAGCACCCCCATATGCATCCGGCAAGGCATCTCATCTCATTTCTCTCTTTATATACGAACCGTATTGCACCCCAGTTATCATCAAGCAGGATCACCACAGCCTTCTCTACCTCACTCTATCTCCCTGCCGACTATGGCTTCCTCACCGGGTTTTCTCGTTGCCATCCTCGCATGCGCCTGCGCGCTTAGCGCTCTTGCGGCACGGGACCTCGCCGAGGATCAGTCCATAGTCGCAAGGCACGAGCAGTGGATGGCCAGGTACGGGCGTGTGTACAGTGATGATGCCGAGAAAGCTATGCGGCTAGAGGTGTTCAAGGCCAATGTGGCGTTCATAGAGTCGGTGAACTCCGGCACCGACAAGTTCTGGCTCGAGGCTAACCAGTTCGCGGATATCTCCGAGGATGAGTTCAGGGCTACATACACGGGCTATAAGGCACCGTTGGGCGGTAAGAAGGGCAGGGAGACAGGGTTTAGGTATGCGAACGTCAGTCTTGATGCTCTCCCGACATCCGTGGACTGGAGAGCAAAGGGTGCGGTCACTCCGATCAAAGACCAAGGCCAGTGTGGTAAGCTCATATTCATGCATTACATGGGACGTACGGTCATGTTTAGTAAAGTTGATCTTAGCAGAATAGCAGTAGTCTCGGCAGCACTGAAATTACTGAAGTTTCCAGATTTTCAGGTTTTTTTAATGTTCTGTATAGTGTTTGGTTTCTTTAGATGACTAAATTTTCTAGCTGACAACCAAACCAATATTTGACAAAACGGTTGCAGTATACATAAACATGGCTTGAATTAGGGCCTTTCTTTTCAATAGAAATACAAATTCTCGATTCTTATGCATGCAGAGGTTGCTGAAATCTGTAACTCTCGATTTGTGTGGACAGTGATCAATTACCAATACCTGCGTGACGTGGAATATTTCAGGTTGTTGCTGGGCCTTCTCCACGGTGGGCTCCGTGGAAGGTATAGTGAAGCTGAGCACCGGGAAACTCATCTCGTTGTCGGAGCAGGAGCTCGTGGACTGTGATGTCGACGGCATGGACCAGGGCTGCGAGGGTGGGCTCATGGACAACGGCTTCGAGTTCATCATCGACAATGGGGGCCTCACCACCGAGGGCAACTACCCCTACACCGGCACAGACGGCAGCTGCAACTCCAACAAGGAGTCCAATGCCGCCGCGTCCATCACAGGGTACGAGGACGTGCCGGCCAATGACGAGGCATCACTACAGAAGGCGGTGGCAGCACAGCCGGTGTCCATCGCGCTCGACGGAGGGGACAACCTCTTCCGCTTCTACAAGGGCGGCATACTATCTGGAGATTGCGGCACGGAGCTCGACCATGGCATTGTGGCGGTTGGGTACGGTGTGGCCAGCGACGGGACCAAGTACTGGGTGATGAAGAACTCGTGGGGCACGTCTTGGGGCGAGAAAGGTTTCATCAGGATGGAGAGGGACATTGCCGACGAGCAAGGCCTGTGTGGACTCGCTATGCAGCCTTCCTACCCGACAGCGTAGCTTGCTTCGTAGCATATATACTTCTTGCCTTTGAGGCATGTACGCATATACCACCTACTCCCTCCGTTCTAAATTAATTGACTCAGATTTAGTGTAACTTGTACTAAATCTGAGTCAATTAATTCAGAACGGAGGGAGTACATGATTGTGTAAGCCAGTATGTATTTATGTATGTTCATATACAATAACAATAATAGTCGCAAAACAAGATTGAAATCTGTCTCCCCTGCCACCCGGGTCGCTCCCGCTCGAGCGACTCCGAAGACGCCCCAAACCCTAGAAAAAAGCCATCAGATCCCACCTTCCCTACCCGCTGCCGCCACCGGCGGTGGCGGCGCCCTGCCTGTCAAAGACGGAGGGAACTGTGGGCGCTCCTGCCGGCGTCTTGGCGAGCGGAGCTGAGGCGTTGTTTTCGGCGTGTGGGTGCCAGAGCGGCGGCCCTGGATCGCGTTGGCGGTGTCGTCTCGGCGGCGAGCGGCGGCTGTGAGTGCTGGCCCGTGACCCTGGCCGTGCGGACGGTGGGGTGACGATACTGTGTGGTGTGGCGTGTGGGGCACCCGGTCGACCTCTGCGTCAGATCTACAAAGACCGACATCTCCGTCTGCAGTTGCTCCCTCTCCTTGGTCGGTCTTGCTGGATCTGGTCGGTGGTTGGGGCTGGGGTGCTCGAGACCGGCGGAAACCCCGGCCGATGGTGGCCGTGACGTCGATGGCGCCTCGGCTCCGGGTCCCTCCTTGGAGGCTACGTTGGGGTCTCTTCCCCATCCCTAACCCCTCTGCTCTTGGGTGGAAACCCTAATCCCCTGCTTGGACGGCGGTGTTGCGATGTCGCTCACCTTCTTGGAGGCGTCGTTGCGGGGTTGTGGGGGTGGTGGCGGCGCCCTGCTTGTCAAAGACGGAGGGAACTGTGGGCGTTCCTGGCAGCGTCCTGGCGAGCGGAGCTGAGGAGTTGTTTTCGGCGCGTGGGGTGGAGGACGCTAGGGCGGCGGCCCTGGATCGCGTTGGCGGTGTCGTCTCGGCGGCGAGGGGCGGCTGTGATTGTTGGCCTGTGACCCCGACCGTGCGGACGGTGGGGTGACGCTGAGCGTGTGGTGCGGCGCGTGGGGCTCCCCGTCGACCTTTGCGTCAGATTTACGAAGACCAACGTCTTCGTCTATAGCTGCTCCCTCACCTTGGCCGGTCTTGCTGGATCTAGTCGGTGACTGGGGCTGGGGTGCTCGGAACCGGGGGGAAACCCCTGGCCGGTGGTGGCCCCAACGTCGATGGCACCTCGACGCCGGATCCCTCCTTGAAGGTTGCGTTGAGGTCCCTGATACGTCTCAAATGTACCTATAATTTCTTTTGTTCCATACTTATAATTGGTATACCAATTGCTACATGTTTTATATACACTTTCTATCATTTTTATGCATTTTCTGGGACTAACCTATTAACAAGATGACACAGTGTCAGTTCCTGTTTTTCTGCTGTTTTTGGTTTTAGAAAAGTTGTTCAGGAAATATTCTCGGAATTGGACGAAACAAAAGCCAAAACTCCTATTTTTCCCAGAAGGATCCAGAACACCGAAGAGGAGACGGAGAGGGGCCACAGGCCAGCCACAACTGGTGGTGGCGCGGCAGCCTCCTTGGCCGCGCCGCCACGTGGTGTGGGGCCCACGGGCGCCCACCGACGTTGCCATTTTGCCTATTTAATCCCCGCCGCCGTCAACCCTAGTTCGGAGGGTTCAGAAGCTCTTCCCGGCACCCTGCCGGAGAGGGGAATCATCACCGGAGGGCTCTACATCACCATGCCCGCCTCCGGACTGATGCGTGAGTAGTTCATCCTTGGACTATGGGTCCATAGCAGTATCTAGATGGTTGTCTTCTCCACTTGTGATATCATGTTTAGATCTTGTGAGCTGCCTATCATCATCAAGATCATCTTATTGTAATGCTACATGTTGTGTTTGCTGGGATCCGATGAATATTGATTACTATGTCATTTGCTTCATTATATATCATGTGTATGTTGTTTATGATCTTGCATTCTCTCCGTTACTAGTAGATGCTCTGGCCAAGTAGATGCTTGTGACTCCAAGAGGGGGTATTTATGCTCGATAGTGGGTTCAGTCTCCATTTAATCTGGGGGAGTGACATCAACCTCTAAGGTTGTGGATGTACTGTTGCTAATAGGGATAAAACAGTGATGCTTTGTCTAAGGATAATTGTGTTGCTTACATTAGGCACTTTACTTAATGTAATAATCTGTTGCTTCCAACTTAATACTGAATGGGGTGCGGACGCTAACCGGAAGGCGGATTATTAGTCATAGATGCGGTTGGAACGGTCTATGAATCTTGTTGTAATGCCCAAATGAATCTCATACTATACACCATGATAAGTATATGCATCATTATGCAGTTCTGTATTTTGTCAATTGCCCAGCTGTAATTTGTTTACCCACATGTATGTTGTTATTTATTATGGAGAGACATCAATAGTGAACTGTGGACCCCGGCCCATTTTTTTACATTGATAATACAACCTACTGAAAACACTGTTTCCTTTCATTCTCTGCAAACAAACATCATCTCCCACACTATACGTTGATGACCCACAAGTATAGGGGGTGTATCGTAGTACTTTCGATAAATAAGAGTGTCGAACCCAACGAGGAGCAGAAGGTGCTGACAAGCAGTTTTGATGAGGATTTCACTATAAACACTAGCAGACAAGTTTTCAGGGGTTTTTGATAATGCAGATAAATAAAGTGCGAGTAAATAGAGCGCGGCAATAATAATTGCAGCGAGTGGCCCAATCCTTTTTAGAGCAAAGTACAAGCCGGTTTGTTTACTTATGATGACCAAACGTTCCTGAGGACACACGGGATTTATGTCTAGTGCTTTCGCTTCATATAGATGATTAATATTTAGTGTTTCGATAAGTGTTGTGTGGGTGAACCTATGCTAATGCACCGCCCTTCCTATGACTAATACATACTTGTGATTATACCCCTTGCAAGTATCGGCAAATACAAGAAATTAATTAAGATAAATCTAAGCACAGCCTTAAACTCTGAGATCCTACCATCCCTTATGCATCGAGATACCAACGGGGGTTTAGTTTTCTGTCACTCCGGCAACCCCACAATTAATATCCGAATACACAATGCATTCCCCTAGGCCCATAAAGGTGAAGTGTCATGTAGTCGACGTTCACATGACACCACTATAAGAATAGCACCACAACTTAAATATCAAACCATTAAATATTACTCAACATAGTTCACTACTAACATCTAGACTTCTCCCATGTCCTGAAGAACTAAACGAACTACTCACAACACATCATATGGATCATGATCAGAGATGATATAATGATGGGTAACAATCTGAACGTAAACCTTAATTCAACGGTTCCACCCAATAGCATCAATAACAATAGTAATCAACACCGGGAGAGTTTCCCCTATCAAATGCACAAGATTCAGCCCTATATGTTACAGCGGGAACGGAGTGGAACAATGGAGATGACGGTGTCGGCGGTGGAGATGATGGTGATGATGATCCCGATGAAGTGCAGCTCGATGACGGTGAGGATGTCGACGATTTCCCCCCTCCGGGAAGGGATTTCCCCGGCAGCTTTTCAGCCTGCCGGAGAGCTTTTCTCTCTCGGTGGTTTCCGCCTCGTGGAGGCGGCGGTTCTGTTTCTCCGTAATCCCCCTGATCTTAGGTTTTCGGGGGCTTCAAGTACGCGAAAGGGCATTGCCAGAGGTGGGCCAGGGCGGCGCCATCAGGTGCTGGCGCAGCAGCATTGGGAGCCGCGCCAGGACCTGAGGTGGGCCCCTGTGGCCCATCTGGTCCCCCCCCTTTTGGCTCCCTTCGTCATCTGGAAAAATAGGACCTTGGGTATTCTTCATTTTGTTTTCTGAGCTTTGCAAATAATGTATCTTGACGGTGCTTTTTCCAGCAGAATTCAGACTTCGGTGATTCATCCTCCAATAATCATCAAACATGCAAAATAGATGAAATAACATAAGTATCATCTCCAAATATGAAATATATCAATGAATAACAGTAAATTATGATATAAAATAGTGATGCAAAATGGACGCATCATACGTCTAATCCTTTGTTTACAGCAAGCCGGTGAGATTGACAACCTCACCATTGAGTTGGGGCAAAGTATCTTGATTGTGTTGTGTGCAGGTCCCTCGTCAACTCCATCAAGACTTTCTGGCGTCTTCATCTCCTACTGGTTCGATAACCTCGGTTTCATAAACTGAGGGAAGACTTCTTGCTACACTCTTCACACCTTCCTCTTGGGGTCTCTCAACCAACACGCCCGTGTGCATCAGTCCCTTTCGCTGTTCCTAAACCCTCTGTTGTTGGGTGAAAACCCAATCTCCTACTTAGACAACGGCGGCGTTGCGATGTCGCTCGCCTTCTTGGAGGCGCCGTTCTTGGGATTGTGGAGGTGGTTGGAGAGTGGATGTGCTCGGTGATGGCGTATGGCGGGGCGGATGATTTCAATTGCCAAGCCTGGTGGCTGCTTGGGTGCTCCCAGCTCGTGGTGTCCTCACCCCTTTAGAGTAAATGTTTTTCTGGATCGGCGTCCTCGGACCTGGGCGATCCCCTCTATGGCTACAACGGCTTTCAATGGTGGCGCGCCCCGTTCATGGTTGGGGTGCTGCTGTTATCTTGGTGTCGGTCTTTCTAGTGTGTGTCCTCGCTCTGCAGTTTGCATCTTGCTGTGTGGAACTGATGATGGCGGCGTTCATGTGGAGCTTCGTCGCGGCTGACGTTCGTACACTCTCCGTTGTGCTCTTGGGTTGCTGATCTTGTGCGTTCTCGGCTGTACTTCTCTGTCGACTGACGGTGCGGCGTCCTTCGAACCAGGGCGAGAGGGAAAGGGTCCCTTTTCGACGGGAACCCCTTTATCCCTTGAAAAAATATAATTGCCACGAGCTAACGAACTCAGTCTAGAAATATATAGAAAAAGGAGTTATAACAAGTTAACGTTTGACCCCATGATGCCATTTCTTTTTTTTAAGGATACATCCCAGCAGACGTATCGGTTTCAAGAAGGAGAGGCCAAGCGGCCGTTTACAACGCGTTTTGGCACATGCGCCACGAACGCAACCCACCGAAAAAGAAAAAAAGGGATCACTCGCCAACCCTCCACCTCCCTACGGGTCCTAGCCCATCCCTAAACAACCCAGCCGCTCTACAAAGGTCCGCCTCTGCCTCCACCATCTTTATTGCGGCCTCCACTGAAGGCGGTTGACCTTGGAAGACCACATTATTCCTGTGCCTCCAAAGGCTCCAACAGATTAGAGCAATAGCTGTCCACAGGTCCTTCGTCTCCTTCCCTCTGGCATCTCTAGATGAAAGCCAGTCCACCAGTCGACCCCCATGCCCTGGGATCCAGTCTGCTTTTCCCCATTTCCCCAGAAAGGAGGACCAAACTTCTCTTGCAAGGACACATCCGAGCAAGAGGTGGCTACTATCTTCCTCCACCTGGTCGCATAATGGGCAGGCCGCCGGCCGAGGTAGGCCTCTTCGCCCAAGGCGGTCAGCCGTCCAGCATCTGTCCCTCAAGGCAAGCCAAAGGAAAACCTTGCACTTGCTCGGGGCACGCGACTGGCAGATCTGTCGAGCCCCCGCCATCTCTACCTTGCCTTCGAAGAAGGCCCGGTAGGCAGACCTAGCGGAGTACTTATGGTTAGCCTCCCAGTTCCACTTGAACTCATCGGCGACACCCTCAGATAGGGTAAAAGCCACCACACTATCCGCTAAGGACATCAACTCCACAATCTCATTAGCGTTGAGATCAGGCGGAACGTCCACCAGCCAGCCGCCGCCTAGGCTCTCGGAGACCAGCCTCAAGTCCCTGGCGCCCTTTGGCACCTTGAGAAGGATGCCCGGGGCCAGATCCCTCACACGTCCGCCAGGAAGCCATCTATCGGTCTAGAAGAAAGTGGATGTCCCATCCCCCACCACCGATGTCGTTGCCGCCTCAAACAAGTGTCTAACCACTCGCGGGACCTGAATGTTGAATTCCCTCCATGGCTTCGAGCCATCCGTCCTGCTGAGCCATAGCCATCTAGCCCTGAGCGCATGATTCATCAGCCTTAGATTTGGGACACCAAGGCCCCCCAAGTGTTTGGGCATACAGACCCGCTCCCACGCCACAAGGCAGTGGCCTCCACGGACGTCCTTGCGTCCTGCCCATAGAAAACCCCGGACAATCTTCTCGATGGCCACTAGTGTTTTTATCGACAGGTCCAAAGACATCATGGCGAAGATGGAGACTGCCGAGAGAGTGGTTTTGACCAACTCCAGGCGCCCTCCACGATTTAGGAGCCACGCTCGCCACTTTGGGAGGTGGTTCGCTACATTATCCACCACGTACTGGAGCTGGGCAGCCGTCGGCTTGCGGAGGGAGAGCGGTAGGCCAACATATCTCAAAGGAAAAAGGAGCACCGGGCATCCCAGTTCCCGTGCCACTAGCTCGACCTCATCATCCCCACATCGGATAAGGTGGGCCGATGACTTGTCCAGGTTCACCCTCAACCCCGAAGCCCCGCCGAAGTCCTCCAGCAGCTGAGAGAAGACTTGGAGGTCTCTCTCCAAGGGCCTCAGGAAGGTAACCACGTCGTCCGCGTACATCGAAGTCCGATGCCGCAGCCCCGTCTCTGACATCCGAGCCAACAATCCACAGGCTGTGGCCCTCTCCACCAGCAGGTGCAGGACCTCCATGACCAAAATGAATAATTGGGTTGAGGGCGGATCCCCTTGTCTCAGTCCACGCCTGTTAAAAATCTTGCCTCCATGGTGTCCATTAAGAAGAACCCGCGTAGAGGCCGAAGAGAGCAGGGCGCATATCGTCGAAAGAAGTAAGTCGCCAAATCCCATCTTCCTCAGCACTTCCAAAAAGAAGGCCCAATCCATTCACTAACTGCCCTGTAACCAAAGTTCGAAGTATACATGCATAACTGATTATTCAAAAAAAAAACACTTGTCAGTCCTATACTTAATACCTGCATATAATAACGGTCATCATACACTAAAACTTTAGTTAGTCCAGTGTACATGGAGATATTCAACACGGTGCACATGCATGGACATATTCGACCAGCTCTTCGTATTTGGACCAGCAGGCTGTCATTTGACTAGATCCAAATATTCCCATGTGAGCCAACATGCAAATAATTCCTTCAAACGAGATAGCGGGAGATTCCCTTTTGTTTTTTCCCTACTTGGCTACTTTGTCTTGGCCGGTAGCTGCATGCCCATCATAGCTTTTGTGTGCGAAAGCTTTGAGGACGCCTGGAACTAGACGATCCAAAACTAACTAGGGTCAATCGTAGCCATGGAAATATATATCGTTGTGGGTCACGTCTCACGTCCACTGATTCAAGTCAACTGTCAATTGGTACAGAGCCAAGGACAAACAACCTAAACTTGTTTAATTTAACCATGTTTTTTTATAACGGGAAGTGGGCTGGAAGCTTCATTGATAGCGGCGGGTTACGATTACATTTACATCTAGGACCACGAGAAGACCTGAAATTACAACCAAGCCTTACAATTTGCAAAAGGGACCTCACAGGAAAAGCTGAAACGTGACCGGTCCCTCTTCACCGCTGACGTTGCTGAAACGTGATCCGGTCCCTCTCCACCGTCGACACTGGAAGGCATGTAATCCACGACCATCTAGTCCACAATCGGGGCACGAACCACTTGGTGGAGGGCTGATGTAGTACTCCACGGTGAAGCAGACAAAGATCCTCCGATCCCTTGAGGAGGAAGAAGAACACCCAAAGCTGAGAGCCCCCCTTGGCCAAAGATAGCAGCGACATACCTCGTCGTCGCTCGGGAACTTCCGCTTCCAAAACATCACTACAATTCTTGAAACCACCAGATCCTGACGCGCTCTAAGACCTGCTCGCCACCATGGCAACCAGGAGCGAAAGGGAAACAGAAGATCGAACCGACGAACCAATCATTTTATTTAGCTGGATTTAACTAGGTCCAAGCGTGCATTGAGTCCACCATGCACCTCTTCGAGCTCAAAACTAGCCAACTCCATCGGTGGCGCTCAGAACCGCCTGGAGAACTAAGGAATGCCGCAACACAACCTGTAAGACATTGGAGCCACCCACCCCTCACCACCAAGGCAAGCGGATTGAACGGGGGAACCCAAATCAAAGCCACACCGCGCTTTTTCAAGGGGGCTTCAACAGATCTCACCGTCGGCCTCCAACTCCACCTCGAAGAGACGCCAACCGCTAGCTCTGACCGCCAGCCCCCGCCGCATGTCGACTAGGAAGCAGCCTAAACCGGCATCACACAACACGTGAGCAACTAGAATACCTAAAAGTAAAACTACTATGCACAAGAGGGCCAGACATCTCTGCCCCCTCTACTCCGACCGACAGAGACGTCAGAGAGACAGAGAGAGAGAGGAGAGAAGCCGGAGAGAAACGAGACTCTCAAACAGTGGGAAAAGTGGAAGAGGGCAATGAAGAAATGAGAGACATACGTTCAATTTAGCCATCGTATTTTAGTTAAAAAAAACCAAAGGCTCTTCTCACAACAACAAAGAATAAACTGTTCTCTCATTTCTTAAAATACTAATCTTCATATCAAAATGTAAAATATTTTTAAAAATGTAAAATATTTTATATTTTGATATGGATAATGTAGCAATACTTAATCTTCAATAGTCTCGTCTTACTCCCCACCTCCGTGTCACTAGTCATCACTAGTAATGTCGCACGTGCAATGCACGTATGTATCACTTGTGTAATTATCAAGCAAATATTAATATATACAAATAATTGTGAGTAAACAAAATAATCATATGTTTGCCAACTGTTTTCAAAGTACCTTGAAGTTTTCGAGGCAGGGCAAAGCTTGAACAAAATCTTGTGACTTGTGAAGGGCAACCATGTTACCCTCAGGACGGCTGGTCTATTTACATTATTTTTTGAGATGTGTTTCAAAACAGAAGTTCTGAATCAAAATCATTCGCCTACCTTTGGATGTATTTTTACTATATATAGAAAATCCTTCGCTGGCCTAAGGCCACAAAATGATGCTACTTCAGCTGCTTGTTGTGGGCACAAGAACTGTAACTACATCATCATTGTGTCACTTGATGTAACATAACCACCACCACGAAATAATATTACTCCATCCGTCCAATAAAGGATGTCTCAACTTGATCAAAAATTGGATGTATCTAGACATGGCTTAGTGTATAGATACATTCAAATTTGATAGAAAGTGTGACATCTTTTGTTGTACGGAGGGAGTACAAGTTTTTGCGAACACGCAAAAGGCTTGCGTGTCGTCTTGTTATTAGAAGAGAAAGAAACATGGTACAGCGATTCCGGCGTCAGAGGACGCGGCAACGGTCTCAACGACAAGGTTGGGCAGGCCTGTCACATGGTGAGACATACAACCACAGCGCCCAAAACTATACTAGGCGACTACCTCCAGATACTAGTCAGCCCTACAGCACCTGAAAGCTTCCAAAGCTCGATCTCGCGCTCAATTCTGTGGCAGATTGTCGGGACGGTTTCCGCCGCGCGCTGAAAGAGGGAGTACAAGTTTCACCCGTGAAAAGAAAATGCCTTATCTCTGGATAGATGCAATAGGATTTTTTCACTTTTCAGTACAAACATGTAAAGGATAAAACAATAATCTGAATAAACAGATCGAAATTGGCACGCAAAGGAAGTCGTCCATAAGTTAATATTGCGACGTTGGTCTGGCATAAATTAGCTAATCACGGTACTGAAGATATTGGTATTTCCATGTATGATTACGTGAGTTTCTACGACTAACCATTCTTTGCTAGCTAATCTAATTAACTGTGCATGGCCTCCAATCGTGCCGCTTGCTTTTTATTTACTCCGGTGGAGTAGTTGTCATCTAAAGAAGAACCGGTGGTGTATGAAGACAGGCCACACTCAAGCACGTGGATGCAGGATGCGCTGGTGGTGCTCTAGGCAGATGAAGGAAGTCTGATCGTTCCCAGATGAAGACTTAATTTTTCGGTGTGCAGAAATTAGATGGGCCGGCGATGGCTCACCTGCGCCCTAACGGTTGGATAGGGTACAGTCGAACTGGCGTGGCCAGTGTGGCAGCGGCAGCGGCGTGCAGTAAGTCGGCCGGTAAACTCGGCATCCTCTCGCAGGCAGTGTGGTGGCGTGCGTGGGGGCGGCTTGGGCAGGCTTAACGGCGTGTGCAAGGTCTCCACTTGGGTTAAATCGATGGAAGCGTTTCTGGTTGTTTTAATTGAGATTATCGTCTGGATTAGCGGGCGGGATCGGATGGTGGAGTGTTTTAGCGTTAAACATGGGTGCTATGTCAGTCGTTCGATTTCGTGGTTAGATGGTTAGGATCTATTGGATCTGCCACCTCTCTCATTTTATATTGGTGGTGATGATGGTGATGATGATGACTAGGCGGAAAAGAGTAACAACACCATTAACGCCGTCCCACGCGTCTGCAAATGCTTAATGCCGCTTGGCATTAATTAATCCATTTTTCGTGAAGTCCCTCTCGTCCCCTTCCTCCCCACTTCCACCACCTCGTCTCCCTCCCACCACCTCCTCCGCCACCGCCCACCGTCCCGCGCGACGCCCTACCTCCGATCTCGCCGGCCCAAGGCCCCAGATCCCGCCTCGCCCCGCCGCCCCACGAAGATACGTGCGCCCGGTCCCCCGGGTACGGCGCTCCCTCCCCGCGCCCCGCCTCGCCTGTAAGTCCTCGTCCCGCCGCGTTCCGTGCTCGGACAGGTGCTCCTGCTCGGCCTATGTCATAGCATTGCCCGGTCAGGGAAGCGCATGGCCTTCTGCGTTCCGACGCTTGCTCGTGCTGTTTTGGGTTTGCGGAGTTCCGGTTTCCCTGCGCGTGCGTGGGTTTTGTGAGGCAATTTGGGCGTGCTGCGTGATTCAGCGCGGGATTGCTGCGTTTTGTGAGGTGGCGATCGGGTTTGGATTGGGAAATGCGGCGTAGATTTAGGATGGGATCATGGGCTTTAGGCATTTGCCTACGAGTTGACTTTACGGAGCAGCCATTTTTGACTTTTCCACATGATTTTATTTGCCTAATGCTTTCGCTGTTTTAGTCCTCTAGACAATGTCGATGATCCGAAATGTTTATTTTTCAGCCTCGAAATACTTGCCAAACTGCGTTTATAGCTAGTCACAGTAGCAGATGTTTCGTTCAAAAACAAAGTAGCAGACCTCACAGAATAACCCTATAAGAAAGTTCAGGATGATTTCATTGTTGCATAGCCTCTTGCTGAATTCCCTTCATACATGACAGATGGTGTGAGTTGACCAGTGTTGCTTTGTTTCTGGTATATTTGAATGTGATTCATGGATTAATCCTGTGGAACCTTATATTGCAGATAGGTGGCAGCAGTGGGGGCATAGTGTTATTCACTCTATTTGATAACGTGGCATATAGTTCCGGCATTCTGGAGTACACCCAGAGGGTATGATACGGATGTTCTGCCCTTGATTTTGCAATGGCAAGGAGATGAAAGTATCGCGGCTGTGGCGGCGGAGCAGCAAGGACATGACAGCCATGTCACCTCCACGCCACCGAGGCACTGCCAAGAAGCCCATGTGGATAATTGTGCTACTGTCAATGATTTGTGTTTCTTTGATTGGGGCCTACGTGTATCCTCCACGGCGCTACTCCACCTGCTACTTCTTTGCTTCAAGTGTTTGTGCTCCATTTAAGGATTGGCTCCCTGCTGTGAGCCTGCGGGAGCCGACTGATGAAGAGATTGCTTCATCGGTGGTTATCAGGAATTTGCTTTCAATGCCTATGCCCGTGTCAAAGAATCCAAAGATCGCATTTATGTTCTTGACACCTGGTACATTGCCCTTCGAGAGATTGTGGGAGAGATTTTTACAGGTTCCATGCTGATATACCTATAATCTGTCTTTTTAAATGACTATAGAGTTTAATATTTGCTCGGCATCATCGTAATGTAAATTGATGAATTATTTGCTTGAACTTGTGTACACAGGACCAGGAGGGACGATATTCGATTTATATTCATGCATCACGTGAAAAACCTGTGCATTCCAGTTCTCTGTTTGTGAACCGTGAAATTCATAGTGAAAAGGTACTAACTCCCACCCCCACTTTGTATGCTTCTTTTCTTCATTTATCTTAGTCTCTGCATTTAACAGTTTATGGGGTTGTTGGGAAAGAATAAAATCACGTGTTGCTTCTGCTTGTACTGCATTCGTGACCACATATGCATATTCTGCCAAACACTAATAAATATAGATCACATCGTGGTCAGGAATATGTACAAGGGCCTTAGGGTGCCATTGGGTTAAGCATGGATAATTGGAGTACGGTGACAAAGGCACACTGATGAAAATTTCAATATCAGATTGTATAAGATGTTAATAGATTGTCTATTTAAAAATGCTGAACGATGCCATTATTTGCAAAGCTTGAATGAGCACGACGACACAACTGAGCTGTAAGGCAGGCTGGCTCGTTGACAGTGGTTTAAACTAGTTATGTAGAGGTTATTCATAGCAAAGCATGTGTATTTAGCTAGTGTGTCAAGATATAACAAATTGGATGGTAGAATGCATTGAGATATAAAATGGTAATGTGCAGAGGCAACATGAGTAAATGAGCTATTGGTAGAACTTATTACAGTTGACATAGGAAGATCTGAAAGGACCTGGATCAGTCATGCATATGGCATGAGTTTTTTGTTTGGCTGTATCTCGGGTTTTTTTTGTAGTCATGCATCTGAAATGAGTTTCTTTGTCTGGGATAACTTGCTGTGTTTTATACGGGTTTGGTTCTCCTAAGAAGACCATAGTACTACTTTTCAGCAAAAGAACTATGTCCCATCTTCTAGAATTCTCAACAATGAGTGTTTCCTGTCATTTTTGTGGATGCAACATATCATATTATTAGTTTAAGCTAGATGTTTGTCTTTATAAACTAAACATTGTAATGCAGGTAGTATGGGGAAGGGTTTCAATGGTTGATGCAGAGAAGAGGCTGTTAGCAAATGCATTGCAAGATATTGATAATCAGTTTTTCGTCTTGCTTTCTGACAGGTTTTGAATGATTCTTCTTGCAAAAGCGTTCCTTTGACAGTTTTCTTTCAGTATGTTAATATCCTTTTTTCCTTTGTATGACAGCTGCATTCCACTACATACATTTGATCACATCTTTAATTATCTGATGGGGACAAATGTTAGCTTCGTTGATAGGTAAGACCGTAAAAGCTCTCTATTTTTGCTACAGTTTAATTTAGGTAGAAAAAGTTGGGGACATGGAAAATGGGTATAGCTCCATCGTGCACATTTTATCTCGCCATCAATTTTCACTAGTATTTCTTATATCAAAGGAGCACAAATCACATATGACATCAAAAGGACAGTCTAGAATAGACTTCCTATTTAAAAGAATGTAGCAAGGGGATACGTTCACCGCCCATTTAATTTGACAGAGTAAAAATGTCGTTGTCTTCAGCTCCTTAGCTTGTGTTGATTGTTTGTTCGTACTCCATACTGTCAGTTATCTCGATCCTGGTGTTCATGGAACTGGAAGGTACTTTATAGAAATGTTCCCTGAAATCGAACGAAGGGACTTCAGGAAGGGACACCAGGTACATGTTATGTTGTACTATTACCTTCCAAAATACATGATTTATTTTCCTTTTGGTGAAAGGAATTTCATTCATATATGCGCACTCATATACTCATAATGTGCTTCATCTAAATAAGGTACTCATAGTGCATACCTGGTATCATAAATGAGCAATTCCATTTCACACCTCAACTCTTCACTCTCCAACTACTTAAACTGCCCAACTTAGAGTCTTTCCCCTAGGCTGGTTTCATGAGTGGGTTTTGCCATGTTATCAACCACATCAGTTGTTTTGGCTTATCTGGTATCCCAACATGCAACCATTCTGCCACCGGTGCCCGTATAGTCACATCACCACCACATCATAGAAACATGTACACAGATGTCACATCAACCAAAGTTGTGGTGTTTTAGTGAGAAGATGTTGTTTTGAGTTTTGACAGTGTTGGCGGTTGTTAACTTCAAGGTTTTGTAGTTGAGGGTGTTTTTTTGGAATTTAGGGGAAGTTAGTCTAATCTGCTGGATTTCTCAGGTAATAGTCTTCGTTGAGGGAGTGAGGTGGTACAACTTTGCCTTCTCCAATTAGGTTTAAACTCGATCAGGATTACATAGCTAGGTATAGCTCCACAAAACATGCATCAAATTTTGCATGAAAGTGGACAACGATCAATGGAACGACCATGGATAAAAATCCACCCTTCTGCCACCTGTGGCCGTACAGTCATATGCTACCTGTCACATGTCCTCCGCTAGCCCCTCTGGCACCCCCACCCCCCCCCCCCCCCTCCCCCAGAGTATTCATACATCTTTCTTTTGTGGTACTCATGTGGTCCGCAGAAATCTCTTGTCTTTGCCGTTCAGCGCATCAACGAATTTGTCTCTTCTTGCTGCAGTTCATGGTTTCGTGGAACTTCTACTTTAAATGGCACATCTTCTGGGTGAAAAAATCGATGTGAAGCTTGTCCTGGCGAGCTATCCTCCTGTAGCCGAGCTATGTGGATAAATCTAGCTATTTGGCGGGATTGGCAAGACAAACTTTTTCGAATGGAGCTAAACATTTTTACTTTTTTAGCGGCAAAAGATGACAGATTTGTGAGAAATATATTAATTTTTGTTTGATCATGTAATTAAGTTATCACTTACAACTATTAGTAGTACACTAGTAATACTATATACGGAAGGTACTCATGCGTACGTGACGAGATTACTGCTCGACTTTCTGTTTGGCCCCTCCAGCATCTCTTTATATAGAGGGATTGACACAGGAAAGCTGAAGCCAAATTTGCAGAACATAGCAAGCTCTAGCTAACTTTAAAAAACAAACTAAATACATTTGATATCCTAACTTGAGTTCCAAGGTGACTTGGAGGTCAAGGTACCTACTGTCCTTAACCCTCATGTGACGGGTATATGGTGGACCCACATGACTGCTGGTGGGAGGAATTGATCACATGCATTTCTTCATGCTTTGCTGAGTAACTTTTATGCTTCCTGTAGTGGTTTACGGTAACAAGAAGGCATGCTGTACTGATTATGGCAGACAATCTTTACTACAGTAAGTTCAAGCTATATTGCAAGGTATCTTTCCCTCCTTTGGTAGTTGCTCTTCAAAGAACTAGATGCCAGCTATGCCATTGCTTGTTACACGCATATAGTGATAACTGATAGCTCTTTTTCTATGAGAACATATGTAGGTTTCGTAGTACAGTTGGTAACAATGCTAGGATGCTAGTTAGGTTAAAACCTCAAGATGGATAAATGAAGTGACCTGAAATTTGGAGAAGACTTCTGCCACAGTGCCACTTAGTTTTGACTGGTTCAGCTAAAACCCACTGGAAATCACGGGATTAGTGGTTAGAACAAATGCTCAAAAACCTTCAGAGAGGTGCCTCCTGTTCCATCTTTCTCGTGAGTGTGTGAACTATATAAAATCAGGCCCAAATGATCACATGTACTGCCATGATTTTCCTATACTATATTGTAGTTTTTCAAGAGCAAGTGTTCATGTATTTCACCTTATTAGAATAGCTTATCCAGAACCAGTTCTAGATAAGCCATGTTTTGCTTTTGTATTTTGCAGCCAGCAGTGGGACGGAACTGTATTGCTGACGAGCATTACTTGCCAACCTTGTTCAATGTCAGTAACAAATCATTTGAATTGATATCTTGCTTTCTCTTTGTGTTGACTGTTTGCTTTATTTTACGTCCACATCATTGTTCAGATAGTAGATCCTGGTGGAATCTCTAATTGGTCAGTTACACATGTTGACTGGTCTGAGGGTAAATGGCATCCGAGGTCCTATAGAGCTGCGGATATTACCTATGAACTCCTAAAGAACATAACGGTATGCTTTTATCTTGGAAAATGAGAACCAACTGTTGCCAGTTAACATGTCCTCTATATGTTGTACACTGCCTCATTTACGTCACTGTTCTACAGGCATACAATGAGAATGTGCACATTGCCAGCGACGATATGGTAAGGATAACAACTCCTCCATATAGCCCAATTACAATATATGATTTCCTATTACTTTGACTTAGTGATGATTAGTTGATTACTGTGATCCAGTACTTGCATGTGAACGCCTTGAGTGTTTTCATCCATGTGCTCGAGGAATCTAACTAGAACAAGCATTGCATGTGATTACTATTTATGGATGGAACGTGAAAATACTGGGTCCATGTTGTCAGATGGCATTCTGAAGAAAATTTATTTTATTTCAAGTTGCAAATAGTTGTGGTTTAGCATTGCCGTGAAATGATGTGACATATTTCTGTCTCTATTGCAGAAAACTGTGACATCAACCCCATGTATATTGAATGGAACAAAGAGACCCTGCTTCCTTTTTGCAAGAAAGTTTTATCGAGATACTCTCGACAATCTACTGAAGCTATATTCTTGAATTATAAACAATTCTTTGCCATTGGCCTAGGATTCCCCTAGGATTATTTTTTCCTTTTATGTAAATTGCAAAATTGATACTTAGCTTCTTAACACAGATCCAGGGCCAGAGACATGTCGTTGCTGCAGCAATAGTGACACCATGTCATTCTGGGACCCTAGGTAGGGCTGAGGTGCTTTCTATTAGTATTGACACTGCCCTCAATATAATCCATTGGGTCATCTGTATGCTTCTGATAGCTCTCTGTTTCACCTTTTCTCTCATTCTTGTGTCTCTTCCTTTTCCTTTTAATAGTTTCATAGCTCAGAGTTTTTGTCTAGTTGAGCTAATATTAGCCCCATCCCTTTTTGTACACAGATTATGAAATGAGAGCCACCTTGTAGTTTATCTTGCTTAATTCTGACGTTGTATGCATTTATGATCCACACCGTTCTTTGTACTCTACCAGGGAAGTGTAGTTCCTCAGATAAACATGCGTTGTAAATTAGGCTTATGGTGAGTTGATGTCATTCTTGCTATTTCTTACATGTTGATAGCAATGTTTCATTATTCAGTGAACTATTTGTTCCTGCATAAAACATATCCAGAGTGCTTGGTATCACAAAATGCAGTGTTAGTAGTCATGTTAGCTCCAAATGTGGATATTGCAAGGTCACCGGTGTATGTGCATCATCTTAATTCCTCAGAAGAATTAAAATTGTACTGGTTGCTACTCGAGAAGGGGGAGTACCCATCTACATGGACTGACATCAGAAACAGGGCTGGGCAATTCAGAGCAAACTTGAATTGCCTTGTTTTGGAGGAGAAGCCAGTGCTACAAGGTCACTGAAAGGATCACCAAACGGATTGTAAGCTCCGGCCGTGTGCGTGGAATACATAGGCAGCTGTTGATGCTGCTGAGCCTGGAAATACTGCTGGTGCAGCTGAGGCTGGTAATATTGCTGCTGACGTTGCTGAGGCTGAAAGTAGTGCTGCTGCTGAGTCACCATTGCCAGCTGGACGCTGGATGGTGGCGCGAAGCTGTTGGACATGGCGAAAGGGTCGTTGGTTTCAAACGGGTTGGCTGAACTGAGGCTGCCATTATAGGTCATGCTGGCCATCTGCTGCCTCCTTGCTTCGTCTTCATAGAGGCTGTCGAGTAGCAACTTGTCAAAGCCCCCAGCCTGTTAATCAGATGGAAGATGTGAATGTGATTCAGATCAGTTTGAATTTTCTAGCCATGGGTAATGTCTTTTGAGTTCTGACCATTAAGCTGTCAGAAGCTAGCTAAGGGTATTATACTTACCAATTTGGTCTCAATTGGTTGGCTGACGTGGCTGCTTGGAGCAGTGACGAGGGCCAGCTCCCACCCAGGTGCGCTGGCAGAAAACAAATCTTGACAAGTTGATGCATTGTTTTGATCACCTACAACCAGAGACCAAAACATCTGATGACACCCGTCTTGGAATTTGAGAGAGTTTGACAACATAGTTTTACGGCATCTTCCGTACCTGGTGCCACAATGGCAAGTGCAAGCGCATTGTGTTCTTCGAGGTCTGTGACCAAGGGATTCACCTCTTCATCCATGTTCTGCATAAAGCATACGATACAAGCAAGAAATGACAGATTCAGAGGAGATGAACAGAAATGGGCCAGAAAAAAAAAGCTCATAGAGAAGACTACGAGTAAATCTCCAGTGGTTTGCGGTGGTTGAGGTTGTAGTTGTTCAGGCTCAGGTGCAGGCTCATGCACTGGTTCCTGCTCAGGCTCTTCGTTCTCCTCTTCGACCGGCTTTTCGGGTTCCTTCGGAGCTTCTTCTGGACTGTAGGTTAGTAGCTTCCTCTCCTCACTCTCCTGATTTGACAACAATACGAGTTAGCAAACAGAACAATGCAACAGAACTCGCTGTGGCACTAGCTCTTCTCTGAAAGAGGACTGCACTCACCACACTCTTGATAGAGGGACGTGGTGCTTCTCTGATGTACTCCTCCATCGTTGCAAGAAATGACGGTGGTGGCTGAAGAACATTGCGCAATGCAAAAACACATTAGAATTTAGAACACCATGATCATGAGATGCAACAGCCAATTATTTACCCTTCCACAGTGACAAGATCAAGGTGACAAGATGTGCAGGAGGCAACTGAAGAACCAACCTGTCTGAGAGTAGGAAACTGGAATGTCCTGGCAAGCTCAAGATCTTTGCAGAAGTCGTAAAAATCGGCAAGATTTTCTGCCTGTGGATTGGCCAAATTGCTAAAGCTTGAACTCAATGCAATACCAGAGTACAAAGTTTGTATAGAGAAGTTGACAGACCTGCATGCCAGCTCTTTTATAGATTGCAAGAGCTTTGATAGCATCATAAATAGGCATGTCGAAGAACTGTATCAGATCAATGGGGTCCAGAAATCCATGGTTATTACTAATTTACAGTTCCAAGTCGTGTATTGGATGTCATGCAGAAAATCACTTTTACCATATCAACAAGATTGATGATTCCGTCATTGATCGCACAATATATCTTGAAGCTCTCCTTCAAAGCCTAAACACATGCAGATCATCACCACCGCAACATGTCAAACACCAGATAATATATTGCAAAATGAAAAACATACACAGTTTCGCAGGTTACCAAGGCTAATGCATATTGAATGAGGTAATTTGAGCATGCTGCACCTTCAGGCTGCAATGGTGAAAACATGAATTCAGGTAAGAACCACAACACTGAATATTTACTGGTAAATCATTCATAAAGTTAACAGGTGCTTTGGTAGCAGAATGGAAGTATCAAACCTGGCAGCCCATAAGCCTGAAGAGCAGCTGTTGCAAGGCAGGCAAATGCTCCATAAGATCAAGGCAAGGCAGGGTCCTGGTTCTACTATGTGCCTGCACTTTCTCAGAATCACAACATGACAATAAATCCGCACAACGCGTGGAAACAAAATTCGTCGTGACATTGCCAGAAAAAAAATTCTACCTTGGTAGAACACTGGGGAGATCTTGTTAGACGCTCGGTTTCGATGTCGTATTTTAGAACCCTAAAGCATTCGAGCCGCTCCTCCAGGAAGAGCGCGTAGGTGCGAACCCATGCGGAGCAATCCCAAGCTGCATGCCAAGATCACGGACAAGGTGAAATAAACTGAGGCGTGGGTGTTTCCGTGTTGGGAGGTAAAAATCGATCGTTGAGCAGGAAGCAACCTAATGGGCTTGAGTCATCCTTGAAGTTGGCCATGTGCAAAAGGTTGCCTCTGTATGAGTAGGCCAAGAACTCCTCTTTGAATGTAGGGTCGCCTTCTCGCAGAAGCCTGTGTACCACTATCAATGTCTTCAAAGCAACCTAACATGAGATGCCATGCCATGAACAATGCAGTTACTGGCAAGAATGGAAGATGGGGAATCGATCGATAGGAGGAGGCAGAGAAGGAAGAGCACCCACTATCCAGTTCTTCGTCTTGGACAGCCTCCTCGACAACGTGTATATGCAGTACGCGACATCGGCCCGAGGTCGGTTCACCGCGGTTGCGAAGAATATCTCTGCAGACGCGAGACGAAATTACAGAAAGATGAAGCTGACGAATTAGACAAAAAATAACACGATCCTTAGCTATCTAGGCAATTAGATGGAGTGGATCGCTCACTTCTGACGTGCCGCTCCTTTGGAGGGCATTCTACGTGGTTGGTCGCCTTCACAGTCGCAACATCCAAATCCTGCCAACCCCAAATTTGTTACTGAATCCCACATTCATTTCTCGATCGGCGACCCCTGATGGATCGCCTATGCACGCATAAAGAAGGGATCATCGCCGGCGCACCTTGAAGTCGCTGTTGACCTTGGCGAGGCCGACCCTGGTGGAGTCCTTGAGGGCGCCGTAGGCCTTGCGCCACGACCCCATCAGGCTCTCACCCTGATCACCCCGGCCCTCGCTGCCTCTCTAGCTCTCTCTGCTCAATCGCCGGACGGTGGCAATGGCCACCTCCCCTAGCTGGCGCTCGTTGACCCCTCGCGCTAATTTTGGCAAGCTAGCTCGACCGGTGCCGGCGCGGAGCTAGCCTGCCTGCTGCCGTCCGCTCGTTCCTACACCCCACGCGGATGCGAATTCGAGCACGATGACAGAGAAGAAGAGGGGAGAATCGTGGGTGGTGTTCGTATGTCCGTGCCCGGTGACCGCGCATTGATCTCTCCATTGCGCTTGCGCGGGGGTATTTGGCTAACCATGCATTGATTCGTCGTGGACCAGAACTACGGAGCAGACTGAGTGACTGACTGATGTGCGTAGGTTTCTCCCGGTACTTGTGTGTTCCAGAGGCGGAGCTCTCAGCTCTGGTTCAGCTACCACCGGCGTGATGTAGGCAATCTCAGTGCAATAATTAGGCCCTGTTTGGTTGAGCTGTGGCCGAAAGCAGCTGTGAGCTGTGTGCTGTGGGAAAGTAGCTGTGGCTGTGTCCTGTGAGAAAGCTGTAAAAGCCATTTGGCACGTAGCTGTTTAAACTGTGGCTGTGAAAGTAAATTTCTGATCTACCCAAAGATCTGAGATACTGTTTATTTACTTTTTAAGGATAAAGACCTTATTGGAGATTGATTTAGATATAGTGTTAGTGTTATTTAATACAATATTTAATTAATTTGATGAAAATTTTGATAGATTATCACCAAATTTTATTTAATTATTTGATTTAGGAACCAATTGAGAGGCAATTTAACAAACGAAGATGTTAAAAGAGCAAGCAAAACAACACAAATTAATTAAGAACAAGGAGACACTAATCACATGAATAAATTACAAACCACTTGCTAGTTTCAAAAGCGAACAGACTGATATTGTTCTATATTCCAGTCTTCCATCACAAAATATACATACTACTTATTTTTTGAATGCTTGCAATTTTCACAAGCAAACAGTCCAGCAACTATCTTTGTAGCTGCGTATGAACTGCTCCTGCTTGTGGTCCAGCGGGAGAAACGATGCAGACTAGATCAGGGACAAGGGAACATGCTTGCTGGTCCGGTTGCTGCAGTGGATGGACCTCTCGCTCCAGCTTCTACCCCGGCAACTCGTCGTGCGCTAGTTGCTTCCCCGCGGCCGGTCGTCGTGCGCGAGCTGTGTCTTCGGCCAGCCGCCGTGCGTGAGATGCCGCCGAAGCCTGTTGTTCGCCTCGCTTGATGCGCAGGGAGAAGAGGGCGGAGGATCTTGAGGCGGGGACACGGCCGATCGATGGGGAAACGGAGGGGACGGGGCGGCCGGCGGTGAAGGTCGCCGTCGACCAGGGAGGCGGCGGCGGCTGCGCCGTACCCTAATCGCCTGCGGGAGAGAGAGCCAGAGAGAGAGGTGAGACGTGCGGGCTCGCGGTGGCCGCTCGAGAACGCGAGCAGCAAAAGCCACAAAAGCACCTCCCGACGAGCTTTCCGCGCGGCACTCGTTTTCGCGTGGCTTCAACCGAAAGCGCGTTCGACGATTTGTCCATTTGGTTGGGCTTACGGCTTATAAGCCGAGAAAGCCACAGCAAAAGCCCAACCAAACAGGCCCTTAATTGGCAGAGGAGTTAGAAGACGAAGTGGCCGCGTGGTTAGTGGTTCTGTATGACGTAATTGGTAACTAGAACAACTGAGTCGTTGTAGTATAGTGGTAAGTATTCCCGCCTGTCACGCGGGTGACCCGGGTTCGATCCCCGGCAACGGCGCCTTTTATTTACTTTTATCGTTCAAGTCGCTTTGCACTTCTCCGTCCATACACAAGTCTATGCGTCATCCTGATTAGCTTGCCAGGAATGCACTTTCTATTTTTTATGAACGTTGCTTTTCATTATTTATTAAGAGAAGAATATAACTTTGAAATAGATTGGTCTCCTTTTTATTGTATCCGAGAAACATTAACAAACACAAAACAAGTTAAGGGTAGGATACGATAGTTGTTCTGAATATTACAAAGAGACCCGTACACAATAGAAGAAAATACATCTTCAATCCCACTGTCGTTTCCACTTCTCCCTCTCCATCAGTCCATCTCCATAGTAGTAATGTCGTGGTGGTATCACGGCAGATGTCATAGGATGGCTAATGTGTGGGGCCGATGGACGCTGGTGGATCCGGGGAGGGCTAGCGAGCTGAGAAGCTCACACGAGAGAGAACAAGAAACAGACCCGAGCCGACTTAACTCAGCTCAAGAATAAGCAAGAACACTCAAGAAACCTCAAGAACACATACAAATCCACAAAGAACCGCAAACACACGCGATATACCCAGGTTCGGGGCCCTTGTGAGGAGGTAACACCCCTACTCCTGCCTTGCTTCTCTCTATATATGTATCTCACAAGATCTATAAGGAGCTCCTTGAGCTGTTTTGGTAAGAACTAGGATGAACTACAGGTGAGAGAGGAGTAAATGCTCTAGCAGTAAATGAGACTATAGTTTTGGCTCTCTGGTTCGTCGTCCTCCTCACAGGAGGAGTTATGACGCTATATATAGAGGTCGAGCCGAGTTGCCCGGGAACCCTAGCCTCTCCGGGCCCCCCCGGACAATAGCTTCAGTCCAACGTCAATGTCGACATCCCTACCACGACCTAGCAGCCGGGCTATCCGACATAGGCCGCGGTAGGTCATGATGCCTCTTACCGTAGCCGCCGCCGGCTTAGGTAATGATGCTTCCCCTGTCAGAGACAGGACGTGCCTTCTCCATGCCTTGTCTCCTGTCAGTCAGCTGCCAGTACAGTGGAGTAGTCACGTCGCCCTTGTCTTGTACCCTTTGTCCCACGCCCGTGTCAGACGGGAGGTGACTTAGCTTCCTTGCCAGAGAGGACAGTGTCCTGGCAGTGTACTTGCCCTTGACTTCTAGTCCGACATAGGATATGCCGGACAGCCTTGCTCTACCCGGCTTAGCCATGCCGGATCCTCCGCTGTATCCCGGCAGGGATATGCCGGGCCTGCTTACTTCTGCCCGCCCTCCAGAGTCCCGGCGTACCTATGTCGGAACCTCCTTCCTGCACACAATAAGTAGAGAGATTACGCCGACACGCTTATGCCGGTCAGGTTATGCCGGCCAGGTTATGTCGGTCCGACCCATGCTAGTCTATCAGTGTCTCCTGCCTCGGCCTCTCCCGCGCTGGGTGTATCTCGGCTACCTCCGACATACCTCCAAGCCGACTTTACTCATAGCCCGAGCCACCCAGGACCCTGCTCATCAGCACCTGTTTCTGATATTGCACAAGAGAATGCCCCTAGGCCCAGCTGCTCGAAGATGTCTTAGGCTTGCTCCCAAAGACATCTTCGAGAAGCTGGTTCTTAGGAGAAATCTCTGCCTCTGCCTGAATGAGAGTGAGGAGCTGGGGGTCTATTTATAGTATCGGCAGGGGAGACAGCCTGGCCCCTGCTTCCTCCCAAGGGCACCTCCTGACCTTTTCCAACAGCCACCTCCTGCGTACCTCCAAAAGGCGTCCCTTTGCCTCCCGAAGAGTCATAGGACCTTTGGCACCAGGCCAAAGGTATTTACCACTGTAAACACGAGTATCTTACCCTCGCCTTTACCCTACCCGGGGGTAACCCCCCGACACTAGTCCCCGAAGCTGATGTTGTCCTGCAGACTTGGATGAAGGGCTGCATCAGATTTAACAAAACAACTGCCTGGGACCAGCCGCCGACATTGCTACGTCGGGCCGACCAATCACACCGAGCTGCTTAAGTTGGTTGCCATACAGCCTGTCCGACACCACCATGCCGGCCCGGCAAGGAGCTTCCGACATGTGTTATTCAACATATCGCGGAGCCCCCGACCTCAACGAATCTTTTCCCGGATCCTCTTCTGAGACGTGCCATTGATCTGCTGCACCATCCCGCGAATTACGCCACGCGGCCTGACAATCCGTCAATAACACGCCGCACGGGCCCCACCAGCCGTCATATCCCGCAGACACTCGAGTAGTTTGACCCCGAGGCGCCTCCTCGATTTCCGGGCTAGCAACCGCATCCGATCCGCAGCCGACGGTTCCCATGCTGTGACCCGTCGTGCGGCCGATCGTGCGGCCATAATCGCCCCACCTCCGTGAACCGCCGCACACACGATCCCATTACCCGCTCGAAACCAACGGGCGGGAAAAACGGGCAACCGCCTCGCCACCTTCCCTCTTAAATAGCTTCGCGCACGATTCCCTCGCCCCTTCGCCTCCATACTTCCCATCTTCTTCCTCCTGCATTCTCCTCCGCCGTCGCTGCGCCCGAACGCCCGCGTCCGCACACCGACGACCTCGCCGCCGATCAGAAGACGCAGCCCGGAGCCGCCGTCCTCACCGTTCCTCCCGCGCGAATCGCGAACTCCGGTGAGTTTCTTTCCCTCTCCGCACCCCATTAGATCCCCTAGGACCTCGCCGGCGTGCTCGTATCCGAGGCTTTTCCTCCGCCCCTGCCTCTACTCCGGCCACCGTAGGTGCCCTACGTGCCTCCACCGGAGGGGAGCGAATGTTCCCCGCGCATTCCAGCCTTGCCATTGCCCCCCAGATCTTCCTTGTTTAACTTAGCAATATTTAGGCGCCATACTCACGGTTCTTCTCCCTTAGTTCATAGATAGGTTTTCCTTTATTTCCATTATCCAGATCTCCAGTGTGCCTTGTAACCGACACAACTCTGTTTTCTCCCCGGCATTTGACGACTACTACCCGACTTACTCTACATCCCTGTCTATAACTCGGCATCTGTTTTGCAGATAAGCCGACATGTCTTCGAGCCATTCCTCCGAGCAACCCGACGCGTCCGCGGAAGGAATCCGAGGAGGATGGGAAGGTTCCGACGTCGTGCAAGACGACCTCGACTGGCTACGTCGCACGCGCCGCGTCCCGGCACCAATCATATGCCGGCTTCCTGGTGACGAAGTCGAGCCCGCGCCCCAGGAAGGAGAACGGGTGGTGTTTGTCGCGCACTTCGAGCGCGGCTTCGGCCTTCCGACAAGCAGGTTCTTTCGGGCCTTCCTCGACAAGTTCGAGCTGCAGCCGCATCATTTGCCGGCAAATTCCATCACGGTCCTCTCGGCCTTCGTCGCCTTCTCCGAGGGGTACCTCGGCCTGTGGCCCCTGGTCAGCCTCTGGGCGAGGTACTTCGTGCTCCGGAAGCAAAGTATTCAGAACAAGGGCGTGAAGGACAAAGAGATGACTGCCTGCGGAGCCGCCACCATTGCTGCCCGGAAGCTTTCCGACTTCCCCAAGGTCACCGGGCTGGAGTCCTGCCGTAAGTGGCAGCGCAGCTTCTTTTACGTGAAGAATCCGGATTCCGCCGACAATGCCATGGGGTACGACTTCATCAATCTCCCCGAGTTCCGCATTGATCCACCTCACTCCCAGGCGAATTGGGGCTGGGATCCGTCGGGCAGCGACGCAGAGATCCAGGCCATTCACGACCACTTGCTTTCGATCAAGGACGAACTGACGGCGGATGACCTCTTGAGGACCTTCGTCATCCGCCGGATAAGCCCCCTGCAGAACCGGGTGCACAAGATCTGCCACATGAGTGGGCCCCGCGACCCAACTCGCATCAGCCCCTTCGAGCTGGATAAGCCGGCAGTGCGCCGGCGTGTTCGTGCCATCGCCCAGACCTCCATGGGAGATGACTGGGAATGGGGACTTGAACCACACAGCCGCGCCAATCCTCCGCCCGAGGTAAACTCTTGTTCTTCCTCTCCGACATAACCTAGTAACCGACATAGCAGCTATATTATCTTCTTGCCTTTCTTGTTTCCTTAATCAGTTCTCGCTATCTTCCTTCTGCAGAGGTTTGACCGTCAAACCCGGGAGGACAAGAGGTGGGCCAACGGCGGTTGGCGGGCAGACCATGCCATGCCGGCAACTCCGCTCACGGAAGATCCGGATGACGAGGACCACTTGTCGATCCCGGTATCCCGCACCTCCGGCCCGGGTAAGCCTCGAACCCGGTCTCGCCCCCAAGACGAATCTGACGACGATGACTGTGTGATGTTAGAGATCACACACGCCACCCCCTTGGCCTGTGCTGACCCTCTGCCTCCACCATCAGCTGCCCCGAGTACCCAAGCAGCTACGCACAAGCGCGCGGGAGCCGGCGCCTCTGCCGCGGACAACCCGGGGGCCAAGAAGGCCAAAACCACCAAGAAACTTTCCCGCAAGAAGATCCCGACCGCTGCCGGGTAAGCACTCTTCCTCTCGTCTTTTCGACCCCTTTGCCTCATCCATCCTTAACCTTTTATTTCATGCGCAGAGCCCCACTCGAGCTCGACCAGAGTGACTCGGCAGCCCCGACAAACGCCGGAGTCGGCAGCCACCCCGGGCTACACCCGCGGCCGCCGACACAGTCCTGCCCGACGCCTCACCGCCGACACTCAAGACCGCGGCGGAAGGGGGCCGAGCAAGCCCGGACCGCGATGTCGGGTCTGGTGGCAACCCAACGCGTCCGGCCACTGCACAAGTCGAGACCACGCTGGTGCCGGACGCCTTCCCGCAGCAATCAGCGCCGCCGGAACCACAATCTTCCGCTGCAACCCAGCAGCCATCCGCACAACAACAGTGCCAGGCACCAACCGCAGGTCCTACCATGAAGGCGCGCATCGATGCCAAGACCGCCAAAAAGAAAACTGCCCCGACCCCGGATCAGTTGGCGACCAAGAAAGGTCAGCCTCCTTCGGGTAAACTCAGAGTGGTGCATCCTCCTCGCATCGCCGTTAAGACGGCGGCACTGCGCATGCTGGAGGCCACTGTCGACCGGGTTGCCTCTGCTGCCGACTTGGAGAGCTCGGGTTTCCTTATGCCTAGTGCTGACTCTTCAGGTTCGATGGAGCAGTACAACATGGATTGGAATGCCGCCGACATCAACGAGGCTACCTCTTCCGACCCGAGTATCGACCACCCGGCCGGCCCCGGGAAAGTTGCTCAGTCTTTGCACGCTCTTCAGTCTGCGGTCCTTCAACTGACAACAGCTGCAGAGGTAAGTCTTTCTAACATCTACTATCCCCAGTCCCCGAGGTTCTGGCCGAATGGTTAAGACTTGACCGAGTTAAGACCATTCGGCGAGAAACTTCAAAAACACTTCGCATCCAGTCCCCGAGATTCCTGCCGAGTAACCATACCTGCCCGAGTAAAGGTTACCCGGCTGGCATCTCCAACAATTTGCACTAACCTTCCGCTTTCTATCTCAGTCGTGCAGCAAGGAGCGTACCCGGGTGTTTCAGAGGCTGCTGGTCGAGCATGGGTCCCTCCGGAGACGATTCAAAGAGCTCCAGGCTGCACACCAGGGCCATGGTATATTTCCTTGTTCCCGCAATACCCTTCCTCTTCCTAAGTTCCCTTTGCCATTATAACCGACTTGTCGCTCTTTTCAGCCGACACCGCCGCCCGAGTTGCCGCCGAGCACAAGCTCGAGTTGGAGAAGGAGCAGGCCAAATCAACTCGGCTCCAACAAGAACTGGAGCAGGCCCAGATAGAGAAGGCCGAGTTGGAGAAGACCCTGGCGGACGCCGTGCGGATTCAGGGTGAAGTGCTCGAGCAAACTGAGTCTCGCGCCACCTTGGCCGAGAAAAAGCTCAACACCCTCAAGTCCCAGTGCGACATCTGGCTGGCCGAATTGAAGAAGATCAACGACCAGATGGACAGTGAGTTTCTCCAAACTTTTTCCCTTCTTGCCTGACTTTTTTGCCGACATACGTCCTATATCGGCCTGCCTTCTAATTTACCAATAGCCTTCTTTTCCTCAGAGCACTTCTCCCACACGCACACCGTTGCGGTGAAGGCCATTAACCGGGCGCGTGCGAAGAGGGCTGAAGCCGGCCCCATCTCTGGCGAGTGGGACGTGGAGGACCACCTCGTAGCACTTAACGCGCGCTTCGCGCCGCTCAAGAGTATCGGGATGGAGCTCCTCGATGCCGGCGTTCACGTCTATCGGAAACTCTGGCCCGGCGCCACGCCTCCGGACAATGTGTCCGACTTGGCCCAGGAGTTGATGAAGACGGAAAGGCGCCTCCGGGAATGGAGATCCTCCGCCGCCCGTGCCGGTGCGGACCAAACACTCTCCTTCATACTATCCTGGTATGAGGGGATCGATCTTCAGAAGGTGCGGGTGCAGCGCGAGAACTCGACGTGGACAACCGATCCCGTCAAGATCCAACTCCGACAAGATGCTGCGCATTACTTTGCCAGCTATTCACAGCCCCACCAGTACGTCGAGGGCGAGGTCTACTCGGACGACGAAGACTACGCCGATGACCTTGAAGACGAGGAGGAGGACGATGAAGAAGAAAACCGAGACAGCCTCCCCGGAACCTCCAAGACCTCCGGCAAAGGCCAGCCATCCGGGAAAGCTTCCACTTCTGGGACTGCTGACATAGCCAGCGAGGACGCCTCCGCCGACATCACCAAGTCGGCCTCGATTGATCAGCCGAAAACCGCTGCTGAGGTCAACGTCGAGCTGGGAGCTGCCGACACCACCGAGTCCACCGCGGCTGCTGAGACTCCTACTGCCAAGCCTTCTGCATAAAACCTTAGAGAACAATTCTGTCAAATCCCCGGAATGCCGGGTACATATGTAATATATACAACTTTAAGTAGAATACTCTGCTATCTGCCTTATTGAATCGAACAAGTGTCTAGTCATGTCGGATCACTTTGCACCGAGTCCCCGGGTTTACTTTCTCGTTTACTATACTTAGTGACTTTTGCTCTTGTCTACCATACAGGCGTTCGACAGTCGAGTCACAAAATCACGACTATAGCATACGGTACTAGAAAATGCCCGAGTTAAGGTTTAAAGGTATTCGACATGACGGAAGAATAACTGAAATACAGGGTTAGTACACAACACATGCCGAATTGCTTTTATACCGAGTCCCCGCGTTCGTTTTCGTGTTTACCATCTTCCACTATCTTTGCTCTTGACTACCACTTTGGGCATTCGTCAGTCGAGTCACAAGATCATTTCACATAGCATACATTACTTAACTTTGAAGCAAGGTTGAAAGCTTATTCGGCATATGGACAACAAAAACGAAACATACAAGGCAGTCCCCGAGTTTCACCTCGAGACGCCGGTACGCAGATAACAGAGAAATAACTGAGATACAAACACAAATAAAGATCGGGCAGTCCCCGAGTTCCTCCCGGGATGCCGACATGCAAAAGACATAAGAAAGAAACAATCATGTGGATAAGGCAGTCCCCGAGATTCACTCCGGGGTGCCGGCATTTCATTCAAAAGGGACCGAGATACATACACTGTACCCTTTACGCGAAAAAGGGACGAAGTAGAGCTACATTCCACGGTCGTTTTGTTTCCTCCCCGGCTCTATCCATTACACCTTTTCTAGCTTCCTGCGCATCTACAAGATAATATGAGTCGTTGTGCAGGGCTTTGCTTACAACAAAAGGTCCTTCCCATGGAGGGGATAACTTGTGCATGCCGGTAGTGCGCTGTATCAACCTTAGCACCAGATCTCCTTCTCTGAACACCCGGGGGTGTACCTTCCGGCTATGATAGCGTCGGAGGTTCTGCTGGTATATCGCTGACCGAGATAGGGCCAATTCTCTTGCCTCCTCGAGCAGGTCGACATCATTCTCCCGGGCTTCTCTTGCCTCGGTTTCTGTGAACATCGCCACTCTGGGCGAGTCATACTGTATGTCGGTTGGCAAAACTGCCTCAGCACCATACACCATAAAGAATGGTGTGTACCCGGTGGATCTGTTGGGTGTGGTCCGGAGACCCCATAGCACTGCCGGTATCTCTTCTATCCAGCATCCAGGAGTTCGCAGGAGTGGCTCTATCAGCCTAGCTTTTATGCCGGCAAGCACTAATGCATTGGCTCTTTCAACTTGCCCGTTTGCCTCCGGGTGAGCCACCGAGGCCACATCAAGCCGGATTCTCTTCTCCGCACAGAACCGAGCAAACTCCCCTACTGCAAAGTTGGTGCCATTGTCCGTGATAATGCTGTGCGGGTAACCATATCTCAGTATGATATCCTTCAAAAATGAGACGGCTGTAGCTCCATCACACTTCCGAATCGGCTTCACCTCGATCCATTTGGTGAACTTGTCCACCATGACTAGTATATGAGTCATGTTACCCCGTGCCGGCTTGAATGGACCCACCATATCCAAGCACCATACAGCAAACGGCCATGTGATGGGGATAGTTTTTAGTGCTGCCGCCGGCATGTGTATTCTGTGGGCAAACCTCTGGCAACCTCCACACTTCCGGACAATATCCTCTGCTTGCTGCAGAGCCGAAGGCCAATAAAACCCATGCCGGAAGACCTTTGCTACCAGTGCTCGTGAGGAAGCATGATGACCGCATTCACCTTGATGTATCTCCAGCAGCATTTCTTGCCCCTCTTCTGGGTCAACACACCGCTGCAGCACCTCAGTGACACTTCTCTTGTACAGCTCTTGGTTGATCACCGTGTAAGCCTTGGATCTTCTCAACACTTGCCGAGCTTCCACTTCATTGCCCGGCAGGGTCCCATCCAGGATATATGCCATGACGGGCTGCGCCCAATCCGGCACCGGCCTCACAGGGAAGATTGGGGCGTCTACATCCATAGGCTCGACCGTCATTACCTCTGCCGACATACTCTGCGCCGTCCCCGGGTTGAGCCAGATGCTCCCGACATCGACCTCCATGGGCACAGCCTCTGCTACCGAGTTCTTCGGGATGAAGATGGACTCTGACTCGGGTGATGGCTTGATTGACGGTTTCCTCAGGTGCTCCAAGGCTATGCCGGGTGGGACCGCGTCCCGCGACGATCCCAATTTGGACAGTACATCCGCGGCCTCATTCTCTCCCCGGGGTATGTGCTTGAACTCGCATCCTTCAAAAAACCCGGAAATTTTCTGCACATGGAACCGATATGACGCCATGTTGGCATCCAAGGCGTCCCAATTTCCCGACACCTGCTGCACCACCAAATCCGAGTCGCCATAACATTCTACCCGACGGATACCAATTTCCTTAGCGACCCTGAGGCCATGCACGAGTGCCTCATATTCAGCCACATTATTGGATGCCGAGAAATGAATTTGGAGCACATATTTCAGTACATCTTGCTTCGGGGAGGTGAGGACCACTCCGGCACCCAACCCAATTTTTGCCTTGGACCCATCAAAGTGCATCTTCCAGAAATTGAAGTCGGGCGGGGGAGGCTCATATTGCATCTCGGCCCAGTCCACCAAAAAGTCCGGCAGCGCCTGCGACTTAATGGCGTCCCTCCTCTCGTAAGCCGGGGCGTACGGAGACAACTGGATGACCCACTTGGCAACTCGGCCGCCGGCATCTTTACACCCGATAATCTCGGACAAGGGAGCCTCGCTCACCACTGTAACCGGATGCTCTTGAAAGTAGTGCTTCAACTTGGTGACCGCCAGGTACACGCCATAGGCCATCTTCTGGTAGTGCGGGTAATTCTGCTTGGAGAGGGAGAGCACCTCACTCAGATAATATACGGGCCTCTGCACCACCTTCTCACCCTCTTCTCTTTCCACCACCATTACCACGCTTACAACCCGGTTGGTAGCCGCGATATAGAGCAATATCGGCTCCTTGGGTAACGGGGATGCCAATACCGGTGCATTTGAGAGTGTCTTTTTCAGGTCATTAAAAGCTGCATCTGCTTGTGGTGTCCACACAAAGGTTTTGCTCTTTTTCATGAGCTGATATAGAGGCAAAGCTTTCTCTCCTAACCGGCTCACAAACCGACTTAGGGATGCCAGGCACCCGGTGAATTTTTGTACATCCTTAAGGCGGGTGGGCAGTTTCATACTCTCGATAGCCCGGATCTTGCCCGGGTTAACCTCAATACCCCGGCTAGATACCAGGAAACCGAGTAACTTCCCGGCCGGCACACCGAAAGTGCACTTATCCGGGTTAAGCTTCATTCGAAATTTTCTCAAGTTAGTGAACGTTTCTCTTAGATCATCGATCATAATGGATTTTTCTTTTGTTTTTATGACTATGTCGTCGACATACACCTCTGCATTCCGTCCTATTTGCTCATGCAAGCATTTCTGCATGCATCTTTGATAAGTGGCACCGGCATTTCTCAACCCGAAGGTCATGACACGATAGCAATAAGCCCCGTACGGGGTAATAAAAGCAGTCTTTAATTGATCAGCCGGGTTCAAAGGTATCTGGTGAAAACCAGAATACGCATCTACAAAAGACAAAAGCTCACATCCAGCAGTGGAGTCGATCACTTGATCTATCCGGGGGAGCGGGAAAGGATCTTTCAGGCATGCCTTGTTGAGGTTGGTGAAGTCGATACACATACGCCACACCTTGGCCAGGAGAGGGTCATCCTTTTTCTTCTCTACCAGGACCGGGTTAGACAACCAGTCCGGGTGCAGTACTTCCATCACAAATCCAGCCGCAAGCAGTACGGCTAGATGTTCCATGATCGCAGCTCTTCTCTCGTCCGAGAGACGTCTTGTCGGTTGCTTCACCGGCTTTGCATCCGGCCTCACGAATAAAGAGTGCTCAGCCAACTCCCTCGGAACTCCTTGAAGGTCGTCATTTGACCAAGCAAAGACATCCCGATTCTCACGGAGGAATTCGGTGAGCTCGCCTTCCTATTTGCTGTCCAGGCGGGTGCCGATGATCACCCGGTGCTCTGGGTTAGCCGGGTCTACTACGACCTTCTTGGTCTCCTTTGGCGGCTGGAAGGAAGCATGCTGCTCCGGGTTCGCCATCCCGGGCACACCGAGTTGGGAGGCTTGGGCCAGTGTCACCACCTGCTGGATTCTCTTCTTCTCCTCGGCTATGACCAAGGACTCGGCCAAGCATGAGCCGGCAGTAGCACACTCGATAGAGCGTTTGTAGTCGCCCGAGACGGTGATTATGCCATTCGGACCTGGCATCTTCATTTTCAGATAGCCCATGTGAGTGGAGATCATGAACTTGGCCAGTGCAGGTCGGCCGATCAGGGCATGGTATGGACTTTCGAGATCCACTACCTCGAACTCAAGACTCTCAGTCCGGCAGTTCTCTCGGGTTCCGAACAACACATCTATCCAGATTTTGCCCATAGGCGAACAGGAAACCCCCGGCACAATGCCATGGAAGGTCGTGTTGGTCGGCAGCAGCGTATTCAGGGACACTCCCAATTTCAGCATTGTGTCCTTGTATATGATGTTAATGGCACTGCCATTGTCGACCAGGACTCTGCTGAACCGGACGTTGATACTCGGCCCGATGAATGTCGGGTCCACTACTAAGGCGTAGCCTCCCGGCTTAGGCATAACTCGGGGGTGATCCTTCCGACCCCAGGTGATCTCCATCTCGGACCAGTGCATGAATTTGGGCACTGCCGGCATGACGGCGTTCACCTCCAGAGCGCGCTGGCGCTGACTTTTCTTGTCAGTGGGCTCGGTCACAAACACCACATAGCTCTGATGAGCTTCCTGATAGTCACCCTGTGGGTACCTGCCCTGGTTGCTAGGACCGGCATTGTTGTTACCCCGGACGTTCACCATGTTTACCGGCCTTGCCGGTGGTCGCCTTTGGACTGGCGGATTAACCCGGACAGCATTGGCCCCACTCACTGGTGCTGGCGGTCTAGGAGCTGCAGGCCTTTCAGGGGCAGTTACCAGAGATCCCCCTGGAGCACCCTCTCGCCGCATACGCTGGTACCAGCTGCACTGCCGAGTTGTGTGGTTGGCCGGTCGGTTGGGTTCGAAAGTGTGATAGCAGCAGGGCTTGTCCAGCATCTCCTCGTACGTCAAGGGCTTCCTCTGCTCGGCCCAAGTCTTCTTTACCTCCTGACTCTGGCCCCAACCCTGGCCGTCAGTTTTCTGCCGCTGGTTGCTACCGGTATTGCCTTGTTCCCCGGTTACCGCCGCCACCTGCTGCGAGGCATAGCGAAAGTCGGGCTCCCTCCTCTTGTGCCCGAAATCCTGACGGTCATTGTTTCTGCCCGGTCCGGACCTATTGTTCCCCGGGTTCCTCCTACTCGGTTCGCCCGAGTCCAGGTGAGGTTGCATCGGATCACCGAGAGCATAGCTGTCGGCAATTCTCATCGTCTCGGCCAAGGTGGCCGGCATCTCTCTCTGCAGTTTCTGCCAAAGCATGGAGCCGTGTCGGCATCCCTGCGCAAACCAAGAAATGGCTTGGGCCTCCACAACTCCTTCACAGGAATTGCGAATTGTGCTCCACCGAGTCAGGTACTCTCGGTCAGTTTCGTTGTCCCTCTGCCTGCACATAGCAAGGTGCTGAGGTCGGTTTGGTCTCTTGTAGGTGCTGGAGAAGTTGCTGACAAAGGCTTCCTCGAAGTCCAGCCAGCTGTTGACACTTCCCTCTCTCAAGTTGTTCAGCCAGATCCGGGCTGGTCCCTCAAGCATCTGCGGGATGTATCTTACCGCCCATCGGCGGTTTCCCCCCGCGATGTGCACTGCTGTCACATAGTCGGTCAACCAGTCCTCTGGCTTGGTGCTGCCGTCGTAAGTCTTGGCTCCCCTGTTCAACTGAAAGTGGGGGACAGGCTGCTCCGACATGATCCTGGGTCCAAAACAAGAAGGACCGGGTGGGCCTTGCTCCTCCATCAGCTCAGATCAATATATTCGATCTAGTTTATACCGGGCATCATTTGGATCTAACTGGCGAGTTCCTAGTCGAGACCCCAGAGCACTCTCATAAGCATGATACCCGGCCTTGGCCATTTCCGAGTTGCCGTCATCATACCGGCTGACGTCTTGTCCGCCCACCGGCCGCTGCGGCATTGCTCCAACAACTTGCCGCCTCGGGGCTTGATTCGGCGCCGGGTACCGAGGTGGGTGTCCTCGACCAACCGAGTTGGCATTTCCGACATTCCGATTACTCGGTGCCTGTCGGCTTCCGCTCTGGGCCTGCCCAACATTGCCCTGGCCTGCTACCTGCTTTCCGGCATAGGCCGGGTCGTAGGTCTGCATCTGCATCTACTGATTTCCTCCGGGGTTTCTACTCTGGTTCTGATTTCCCCCGACATGCGGAGAGGAGGCCTGTCCTCTGGACCTGTTACTGGCCGCTCTGGCTGAGTGAACGACCTGAGATCCTCCCGCGACCGTGTTGGCCCTCTTGAAGGCCTCATTCTGCCGGGTTGCCACCTCCACTAGCTCATTGACCCGGTCCTGCTGTCTGCGGCGGGCCTCCCCGGTCAGACCGGAAAGCTCGGCCCTCGCTGCCTCTGCAGCCCTGAGAGTCTTGGCCGGAGAACTGTAATTCGGCCTTGCTGCCGACATTACGCTGGGAGTCACACTGGACGCAGCCCTGCCATCCCTATCTATCTCGGCATTGAGGCCCTTGCCTCTTCTGCGCACCTCAGCCTCACGGTTCGGCCGGCCTCCTACCGGCGATAAACCATGAGCCGCGTCATACTCACGCATGACCCGGTCGAAGTCCCTCCGGACCTCGGCTAACTTCTCGGCCTCTTCCAGCAAGCTCAACCGTTCTGCCTCTAACTCGGCCGCCCCCGGCACGTTCAACCTCTCTACTGTCTCTCTAAGAGGTTCAGTCCTTACCGGGGCACGGGATGTCTCGGCGCCACCATGGCCCTGCCTCTCTAGTGCCTGCTTGGCCCTCCGGGTCGACCTTGCCTCGGGCTCGAAGACAGGTTCTTCTGCCGGAGGAGCCGTCACCCCGGCCATCATGACCGCGCAGCTCTCGGGGCGAGTGGTACGCCGGCCGCGAGCCGCACAGACAGCTGGGGGATCCTCGGCCACGAGCACCTGCTCCGGGTACTCGCAGATGAGCTCGGTGGCGACGTAGGTGGCGAAGGCGCCGAACTCGATGATGCAGCCGTTGGCCGGGAACGGCCTGCCGCGGAAGCAGCCGGCGTTGTCGCTGACGAACTCCATGTCGCCGAACTTGACGACGAGGCCGGAGAGAACCCTCACGGGGCCCGTCCGGATGAGTACACCAGCCAGCGCCTCTACCCGCCCCACGGTGGGCGCCAAGTGTCGTGGTGGTATCACGGCAGATGCCATAGGATGGCTAATGTGTGGGGCCGATGGACGCTGGTGGATCCGGGGAGGGCTAGCGAGCTGAGAAGCTCACACGAGAGAGAACAAGAAACAGACCCGAGCCGACTTAACTCAGCTCAAGAATAAGCAAGAACACTCAAGAAACCTCAAGAACACATACAAATCCACAAAGAACCGCAAACACACGCGATATACCCAGGTTCAGGGCCCTCGTGAGGAGGTAACACCCCTACTCCTGCCTTGCTTCTCTCTATATATGTATCTCACAAGATCTACAAGGAGCTCCTTGAGCTGTTTTGGTAAGAACTAGGATGAACTACAGGTGAGAGAGGAGTAAATGCTCTAGCAGTAAATGAGACTATAGTTTTGGCTCTCTGGTTCGTCGTCCTCCTCACAGGAGGAGTTATGGCGCTATATATAGAGGTCGAGCCGAGTTGCCCGGGAACCCTAGCCTCTCCGGGCCCCCCCGGACAATAGCTTCAGTCCAACGTCAATGTCGACATCCCTACCACGACCTAGCAGCCGGGCTATCCGACATAGGCCGCGGTAGGTCATGATGCCTCTTACCGTAGCCGCCGCCGGCTTAGGTAATGATGCTTCCCTTGTCAGAGACAGGACGTGCCTTCTCCATGCCTTGTCTCCTGTCAGTCAGCTGCCAGTACAGTGGAGTAGTCACGTCGCCCTTGTCTTGCACCCTTTGTCCCGCGCCCGTGTCAGACGGGAGGTGACTTAGCTTCCTTGCCAGAGAGGACAGTGTCCTGGCAGTGTACTTGCCCTTGACTTCTAGTCCGACATAGGATATGCCGGACAGCCTTGCTCTACCCGGCTTAGCCATGCCGGATCCTCCGCTGTATCCCGGCAGGGATATGCCGGGCCTGCTTACTTCTGCCCGCCCTCCAGAGTCCCGGCGTACCTATGTCGGAACCTCCTTCCTGCACACAATAAGTAGAGAGATTACGCCGACACGCTTATGCCGGTCAGGTTATGCCGGCCAGGTTATGTCGGTCCGACCCATGCTAGTCTATCAGTGTCTCCTGCCTCGGCCTCTCCCGCGCTGGGTGTATCTCGGCTACCTCCGACATACCTCCAAGCCGACTTTACTCATAGCCCGAGCCACCCAGGACCCTGCTCATCAGCACCTGTTTCTGATATTGCACAAGAGAATGCCCCTAGGCCCAGCTGCTCGAAGATGTCTTAGGCTTGCTCCCAAAGACATCTTCGAGAAGCTGGTTCTTAGGAGAAATCTCTGCCTCTGCCTGAATGAGAGTGAGGGGCTGGGGGTCTATTTATAGTATCGGCAGGGGAGACAGCCTGGCCCCTGCTTCCTCCCAAGGGCACCTCCTGACCTTTTCCAAGAGCCACCTCCTGCGTACCTCCAAAAGGCGTCCCTTTGCCTCCCGAAGAGTCATAGGACCTTTGGCACCAGGCCAAAGGTATTTACCACTGTAAACACGAGTATCTTACCCTCGCCTTTACCCTACCCGGGGGTAACCCCCCGACAAGTAACTACAGAAGAAAGACCGAAGCAAGCAACTTGCACCATACCTTTCCAATTCGTTGCCACCATGGCTTTGAAAATCACAAGAATCACCCATACCAGAGGGAGAAATCCGTATTCGAGAGAAAGATTTTCGAATAGCAGGTCAACCCACCACCGTCGGTACAATAAGGAGGGGGAGGAGGAGCATATGTAGCCTCGACAAAGAGAAAGAAACAACTTGGAAAACCTCGACATACTAGTGGCAACGGCATCAACACACACCACGTGATCTAGCTAGATTTGTCGGAACATAATCTTCAAGTGCTCTCCGTCACTTCACCATGGAGCGAGAAGAATCTTATTCAAACTCTAGGATATCATCGCAACATCACTGTCTCATAAAAATATACTAAACCTAACCACAAATAGCTCTCCCACTGACATGAGACCATGATCCGCCGTACCTCCAAGGCACATCAGGACAGCGGGCCCAGGCGAAGCGGCGCTGCACCGTCTGGGCAGCTGGAAGTTTGGATGTAGGATCTGGGAACACATTGTTCTTCGTTTACCGTGTTTGAGTGCGGCAACATCTTGTCCAAACGAAGAAAAAAATTACGACAACATGAACAAACATGTTTTTACGGAGAAAAAACACTATAGTTTGTTTTAGGGAAGAAAAAACACTATTTTTTTAGAATCACAAATTCCTCCAAATACCACCAAGGCTTTGAAAAAACACTATAGTTTTTTTTAGGGAAGAAAAAACACTAACAGGTCCAAAGTGATGGACCGTCACTCTTCTCAGTGGAATCATTTCAGCCCAGCCCAACCGAGCAACCCCGTGGATTGCCCAAACAAAGACATCCCTCAGCACCCGAGCCATTTTGCTTCGTCTCTCCTTCCCCACAAAAGCCAACGACCAAACAAACCCTAGAATCTCGAGCGCACGAGGAGAGATCTGCGAGGTCGCGGCCATGGCGATGCGTGCCCTGTTCAACGAGATCCGCGGTATGAAGGTGCGCGAGGTCCCTGCCTACATCAAGCCGCGCCTCACCTGGGCGAACGTGAAGAAGAGCACCGACCAGGCGGTGGACCGCTACATCGAGAAGTACATCGAGACCAGCTCCGCGGATCCGATCTTCCACGTCTGCATCGGCGGCATGGTCTTCGCCTACTTCGTCAACCTGCCCTGGGAGCGCGCCCACCTCGAGCACCTCGAGCACCTTGAGCAGCAGAAGAAGGCCGGCGGCGGCGGCCACTAGATCCGGATCTGCCTCCCGCAGGTGAGGCTCCTGTTTTTGTCATCACTATCTGCTGATCCTATCCGGTGGTGCGATTGTGTTGTTTTCGGGTGATGAAACCGCGTCCCCGTGAGGCATGTCGCGTGGTTGAATTATTTTAGTTGAGGTCGCATGAATTAGCTGCGTGGTTGGCTTAATTCAGAATGTTATGGCGGATGCAGTGGGCTTTTAATGAGTTGGATGTGAACTATAGTTTATACACATAAGAATTCTGGTTCTGGAAAATGGTATTTTGTGGAATTTGTGTGTTTGTATCACCTTTTAGTGCCCATTTTTGTTGTGATTACCAAATGAACGCCAACAGTATTACTGTATGATGTGGAGCTGAAAGATGCTGGAGTTGTACTTATTGTATCCATTTCGCTCCAGGATATCGTTCAGCACTGTATATCGAGTTTACTAGTATATGTTGTGCAAGTGATTCAAAGTTTTAAATCCATTTGGTTCTAGGATATCGTTCAGCACTGTATATCGAGTTTACTAGTATATGTTGCGCAAGTGATTCAAAGTTTTAAAGAAGTAACCTGATCACCACTGGAGGTTTACAAAGTTTGATAAATCCTTTTCTTGCAATTCGCTGTCATACTATCTGATTAGCGAGGGAAATCATCGAATGTAGCACTTGTTGGTAATCCGCGATTCTAGTTTACAATAGGTCTTCGCTGGCCATGCATAGTTTTGAACTGTGGTGAGAGTCGTATCATCCTTGAACTTACTGCAAAACTGGTGTCAGTTCTGTTAGCTGCAAATTATTGAATTTACTGCACATGCTGTCTTCTTATATTACCATTTTTGTGAAATGTGAAGTTTCACCATGTAATATGTGAAATACTGGTGTCAGTTCTGTTAGCTGAATTAGTCTATTCACTTATTGTTGTTAGTAGGTTAGGTCAATGGGCATCAGCTGCTATGTTAAAAAAAGGAATAGGCAAACTGGTATGATGTTTGAACTTAAATGCACTTATGTATTCAGTTCATCGTCAAGGCCTTTTGTAGAGTTTGTCACGTTTGAGCACTGCATTCATTCACATATGAGGTTGTTTAGTGCTTTTATATGAACGTGAAAGTAAAAAATCTGCCTATGGATTGAAGTCATCCTGATGGCCTGGACTTTTACTTGGTTTGTCACTTTTGAGAAATGCATTCGTTGACATAAGAAATTGCTTTGCTCCCTGTCAACATTTGACTTCAACGTAGTTAGATTCCATGGAACTGTGACAGAACCTTCCTTTTAACCATGGTTCTATGAAGCGCTAGGTGCTGATTGAGTGTTTTGCCTCCACTTTTCTCTTTTCTAAAGGATTAAAACGCTAGGCGTTTTGCTCTGCTCGCTTAGCTTAAGCGTGCTTTTTATAACCTTGCTTTAACACATTTGTGTAGGAAACAAAAATAAGACGTCCATTCGGTATGCTTGGATCCTAAGACCTATGCAACCATCCAAGAAGAGTAATAAATGACATTATTGTATGTTGATCTACACAAGAATAGCGTTGAGCTAAACCTGATATTGCACATTGCATTAATTGCTGCTACATTGTTGAACTGTAAACATGTTCAATCTAGTTATTCAGTCTGCTACATTGTTGAACTTTAAACATGTACAATCTATATCTATACTTTAAAATAATCCGTTCTATGTTTTCTGCATAAGAGAATACATCTGCACCTTTCAGTTGCTCCATGATCTAAAATCTTAATACAGTCCATTTCCTCTAAAATGACCCTAACCTGTATATCTGTGTTCTGCAGGAGAGCTTATCTGCTGCTGATTTGGGATGGTGTTCTCCATTTTCTTCTACTGATGGGCTACCTGGAGTTGATGTTCATTTGATGGCTGGTTTATTTTGTACGGGAAGGCAGCAATGAACTGTCAGTTCACCGTTATGTTTCTCCTCCGTGTCGTGTCATAAGCAACTTCAAACTGGGAAGTGAATGCGTTGTGATTAAAAAAACATTTTCAGTGAATTGAGTATAAGTTCCTGGCCATATGCTCCAGCAATAGTTTGTCTACTCGTTGGTCTTCTTCTGCTGCTTTTTATAGTATTATATAGATGCAACCTAGCCATGGATAGTTCTTGTTTGCAGAGCTTTGCTGCAGCCGTCTATTTTGACAATAGAATGGTGGTCAGCTATTAGTATAAAGAAGCAATGCTGATGTTGTAGTGGTAAGAATAAGAGGTAAACAATCAAGCATTTGGCTATTTGTTCATCCCTGAAACGTCGTCCTTTAATTTTTTGAAATCTAGCAGGGGTTGACTGAAGAAGCACGTCGTTAGACCTACAATGCGTAAACATGGCTCAACCCCCATCTATCTATGACATCGATCATGGGAGGGCTTATTGGTAAATGCTACATTGTTGTCTCATCTCTCCAAACATTCACCGTAAATCTCTTGAAAAATTCAAGATAAAACGTAGGAAACATTAGGAAACATTAACGGTACCGCGCTAAGAGCATATCTAACAGACCCCTCAAACGCCGCGGAACGGAACTTTAAAACAATTGGCAAACACGGTTTCGAAACCTTAAAAAGAACATAGCAGTGCCCTTAAAATTGTTTTTGAGAGCGCCCGGCAATTTGGCCCGCCAACCTGGGAAACTCTGGTTTTGGCCGCCGAACGGTAGGACGAACCCTATCCTTTCATTGTGTTGACGGGAGGGAAACTTCAGCCCGCGCAACCACCCACCTTCCGCCGCCGCCGATTCATCTTCTTCCCCTGCTCCGGCGAACCACGTCTGTTGTCGTCGCGCCGCCATGGGGGACGCCGGTGCGTCGCTGATCACCGTCCCTGTTGCGGAGGCCGAAGCGGCAGATCCAGTAGGCACGAGACTCGCCCAGCCGCGCTGCCGCGCCAGGGGCCGATGCGGCCGGCAAGAAGCGCATGCGACTCGGAACCGCGGGCACGGCCAAGCCGCTGGCGCCGCCGCTGTCGCTGCGACGGCCGATTCCCCATCCGCGCACCCCGGCTGAGGGAACAAGAGGGCGCCTGTGCGGAAGGTCAGGGTCGCCGCTGCCGCCGCCCCCGATCTTGTGGAATCCGCCGCCATGGGTCCGCCCTCTGCAAGCCCGAGGTACGTATCTGTTCTCAAGTTTTTGGTCATATGGATTCAGAAGTTCGTGAACTATGTTTATTTGATCGAAAATCTGAACATTTTGACATATTTTGATAACTACATGTTTTTTATGTTTACAGGTTGGCGATAGCCGCGTCATAGCAGTACACGTAAAGCAGAACCTTTTAATATTCTGTTTTAAGGTTCTGCTTTACGTGTACTGCTCGTTTTTGCACGGCTCGTTTTCGCGCAAAAATCACGACGTTTGCGAACCTTATAATGATTTTAAGGTTCCACCGTTTGAGGGCTCTGTTAGAGATGCTCTAATGGCGTGCTTGATAGTCCGTGACCACTGAGAGCGCACCCCGCTGGTTGCAAAGTTGTATCGTTGGGATGGTTGCAAAAGTCTCCGGGGCAGGTGAACACGATGCTTGAAGTGGCACGGGCCAGGCCCGCTGAGAACTATCGGCTCGACCACTATTTTAGGGCACAAGATTTTTAGATATAGTGCACCAGTTTTTGATGATGGGCACCAAAAGGGCCTCCGCTTTATCAGCGACCCTATTTTAGGGCACGACTAGCTCCAGCGGCTGTCCTATTTTACGGCAAGGTTGTCGTGCAACTCCCCTCTATTCTCTCTATGTTTTTGCACATTTGCAATCACAATTGATAAAAATAACATAAAAATCATCAAAATAATAGACAACCAACAAACCCACATAATTATCACATGGTTCAAAACACATGATAGCTCAAAATGAAGGTCTCTCATACTTCAAAGTACAAAGACAAACAAATATCATATGATCACTACTCATTGTCGTTGTTGACATTGGTTCCATCTTCGCGCCTGGACCACATGGCAGGCTTCTTCGACTTCAGTGGCGGCTTCGCAACGATGGTCTGGCTAGAATCCGCAGTGTCGAAGCTCGGACGGGGCGGGACCAAGTTGGGCCGATGAGGAGGCGGTTGCGGAGGGATGGGGAACCCTCGATCGTCGGAACGCACAAAATTGGTAGCGGGTGTTGCAACGACGTCATCATAGCCGTCTGGTGGCCTTGGGTGGGAGGGGCCCGACGGGCTGCGGAAGGCGGGGGCTGGAAGTTTGAGCTCGACAGTTGGGCTACACGAACAAGGGGAAGGGGATTTGTGGCACGCCCTCTAGTGCTACAAATATTCAATGTCGTGAGCTGAAATATACATTGTCCCTAAAAATATTAGAGCTGGGCAGCTGCTGGAGACCCTTTTTTGCTGTTTGGCGCCCCCATAAGTTAGGTTTTTTTAGAGCACGCTCTATGATAGGGCAGCTGTTGGAGATGCTCTAACTCACATGCCCTTATTTTTTTAGATAACATGCCAACTGAAAGGCCCGGTGTTAAATTAATAAATCATCAGACAATAGTAATTAATACACAGAGCTGAACCCAGCTTACAACACAGAACATCACACTCATTCAAAGGAAAGGTCAACCGAGGAGGCTATGACAACAAAAAAGCAGAGGATACAACAGGAGCCTGAGGCGGACACCCGGAAGGGGCGAGCACTAGCATGACGGGCAGAGATGTCCGGCCGGAGCTCACCCTATAGCTCGGGCACACCAACACACACGACACACAGTCAAACCTACTGCAGCCTCACGAACAACGCCGCCGGGGGCTCACTGCCATCTTCCACGCGCTGCAACTGTCAGGCCTCAACAAGAGAGCCTAATAAAAGAAACACCAATGATGCAGAACAAGTTGCAAACTTTCTCTAAGAAAACACTCTGAAGATCCAACGCCATCTGAGGACGCCGCAGCCTCCGCCCCACCAACTTCGGGAGAGCAACAGGCTATGACTCCACGACGGCGTCCTCGAGAGGATCACGACGCCAAAGCGCCGCCACCGCCCGATCTGAAGATCAAGGTTTTCACCCGAACTACAAGGGAGCACCGAGAGACGCCGCACCGACGCCTTCAAAAAGCAAGTGACGTCCGTACACGTAAACACCGTAGACCAGCAAGACTGGGCGAGGCTCGGCGTGGTCTCTCCGCCTCCCACTCGATGCTTGCACGCGAAGCACCGTATCTCCTCAGCATGTTGCTTGCCTGCCACACCATCTACACGACCATGGTCACCGGCCAGATCCACAGTCGTGGGCTCGCCCACACACCCAGAAGGCTCCCATCATCCAAGGCCGCCGCCTCGGCGTACCCGCTCAATGCGTCGCACAACTCAAGAGAACCGAGCAACACCGTCGCCACAAGTGGGCACCCGAGCACCGACGAGTGGTACCCAAGTTGACCAGTGACCACACCCATGACACCATGAAGTCCCGGAGGAGAAGGGGCCCCTCCTGGTCGCCAACCAATAGCACCCAAGGCTACCCATGCCACCAAATCTGGAGATGGAGAGATTGATGGCCCGGGCCCCTGTCGGGCTCTGCCAGGCGGTGCTCTCCGACGGTGATGAGGGGCAGCTAGGGAGGGGATGTGGGGAGGAGGTTGGAGGCGGGGGCGGCTAGGATTTCGCCCTGCCACTCGTCGGAGCAGGACTGGGTGAAAACGGCTCCTCGGATTTGGGTTCAGCAACAGGAATCACGCCCTTAATTTGTCGGCTTAGATAACTTCAATTTAAATTGATAGTACACAATGTCTATATCGGCGGTACAGTCGGGTGTGTTTTTAGGTACTTCCAGACTGGGGCATGCACATCATTTCCTTTAAATGAGCCAATCATTTCTTGGTCAGCTTTTGTGCATGAGCTATAGTATTGTTTCTTCTAGGGCTAAACCACCCTAGGATTTATTTCCTTTTTCTTTTCCATTTTGCTCTTGGACATCTTGTACCACTCTTCTAATGGGCCAGACTGCCTTTTGTAAATGTTCTTTGGATACGGTCTACAAGGAACTTGCCACATTTCACTTCGGGTAGCACTGTTGACCAAAAAAATATTTTATAGTTATCGACATCACAATATATTTTATTTGAATAATATGTTCGCATATGTTGGTTTTGTGTTCAGTTTCCAAATGCAGCAACCATTTATTTTCTTGTGATAATATATTTGAGGTAAGCATCGAAGGTTCAACATTTGTATAGTTATATATTTTTTTCTTCGAACGCAGGTTACGTTCCCATCAACATTAGACATACATGGTGATTTCGTCAAGTTTAAAGTGGTGTGCGTGAGAGAGCATGTGCACATGTACATATTGTTGTTTTGTGGTGATCTAAATTCGTATATACTGATAAAGGTCTGCTTGTGACGTAGGAGAGCGTAGCGTCCCGGATTCTAGTGTTGTTGGTTCCTTAATGTATATCATGGTCTGCCCCGTCCTGATTTATCATATGCTATGAGTTTGGTTAGTAGATACATGGCTAATCCTGATAAAGAACATTGGAAGGCTGTTCAGTGGATTTTCAGGTACCTGCGTGGCTTGCCTTAAGTTTGGCAAGGCTGATGAGGGACTCGTTGGCTATGTGGATTCAGATTTTGCTGCCCTTTTTTTATTTTTTTATTTTGCTGCCGATTTGGATAAGAGGACATCCCTCACAGGTTATGTTTTCACGCTTGGTGGTTGTGCCGTGAGTTGAAGGGCAACGTTACAGTCCGCTGTTCCTAGTCTACCGCTGAAGCAGAATATATGGCTATTACTGAAGCATGCAAAGAATCGGTTTGGTTGAAAGGTTTGTTTGCTGAGCTTTGTGGAGATGAGAGAGAACAAAGCACATTGATGTCAAATACAATTATGTGCGCGATGTTGTTGCGCAAGGTAAGCTGAAGGTATGCAAGATAAGTACTCATGATAATCCTGTTGATATGATGACAAAGCCAGTTCATGTATCTAAGTTTGAGCTTTGCTCAGGCTTAGTTGGTATCACGGTTTAGCCCAAGAGGCTAGTTGGCGCCGAAATTTTTTCTTTATTGTTTTAGGGTGAAGGTTCTCGTTGATGCTACAAAATGGAATTTGTCTCAAGGTATGCATGAAGGGGGTGCGGGGGGCGGCAGCCCCTGCGGTACGGTACAAGTTCTTTTCCGGGTCGGACTGCAGCCGACCTAGAGTTATGCCACCATATATACCTCTTGTAAACCGCCGGTTTGGATAAGTCGCAAGTTGTAAATCCCCGGCGTTTGTAACCTCACCCGATCATAGTGAAGTGTTGCTGGCTGGTGCCCGTGATTTTTTTTCTCCTCCTTTTCTGGGAGGGGTTTTCCATGTTAAAATCTCGTGTCCACGTTGGTTCGATCTTTCCGCATTCATCGTTTTCGTGCCATCTTTTGTAACACATATGAAAAAACGAATATCATTAGACCCTCATAAACTTAACTCGACCATCAAAACAGAGGGGGTATACATACACCAACCAATAATTGTCGAGCTCGGACGAGACAGGAGTGCTCATTTAAAAACTGTTAGGTTGGTCTAATCAAGCAGGCCGGGCTAGCTACGCGTTAATCACGGAGCTAAGAAAAAGTAAACGCGCATCTGGTCAGCATATGATTCAATAAGCCTTCGCTTTCAGTTGGGGCCAATGAGACGTCGAAACGAGGGCCAATGGCAAGTGAGCCTGCGTGGGAGGCCACAACCAAGGGCGCAAGGTTGGATTGATATGATTATTAGAGAGCCGGCGAACTCTAGCTATGATTAATTAGTTAGCTAGGGGTTAGAGTTCCCAGAACCAGGCTGTCAGCTGGATGCTAATTTAAAAAAGCACTACCTGTTGGGTGCCTGAAAGAGGCAGCGCCTGCAGGATAACCGGCACTCCGGCAGGACCGATCGACGACAAAGCTAGCTTCGAGAGCCAGCAACGCCGGCCAGATTTCGGTTGCAGGTTACCCAATCACATATATAGGATTAATTTAGCTAATCGCACATGATTTATGAAACCGTCGTTATGTGTGGATGGATGATGGGTGAGCCGTGAAGGGTAGTAGCAGTGGTGGTGTTGTATTATTTCAGGCTTTTGATAAGCTACTATTGCTACATCTACGCCCTTGTTAAAAATATTTCTAAATCTGACCACCGAGGTTGGCACTAGATCGACGTCAAAATACATGTTATGTTGCACTATAGGTTGGCATTGAAACCTTGTAGCATCAAAATGTGTTGGTGCCAACTGCCAAGCAACACAAGTTTAGTTCCATTTTCGTTGGCGCCGACCTTAGGAATCATATTTGAAAATAGTTTCATCTAGGAACGAGATGTGACTATAATTTCGTTAAAGGGCCAAATTTAGCAAAAATACGACAGTGGTGTTGTCCCTCCCCTTCCTCCCTCCAACCTGTAGTCAAGCTGCTGCAAAGTAGATAGAGAGAAGGGGCAAGTGCGCCGTTTCCCTTTCCATCTTTCCCCCTCACAAAGTCACAAGTCAATAAGTGTCACACCACCACCCCACCCATGCATGATCCAACCATGTCGTACCCCATAGCTTTCCTTGCTTCATAATTAGCCAATTCTTCTCCTCCCCTCTTCCATCTCGCCCTTATTTACTCCACCATTCGCTTTCGTTGTCACTGTTTCATCTCGTAGGTTTCTTCGTCCACTGCCACACGAGAGATTTGTTAGGACTAGATAAGATAGAGGCTGAATAAAAAAGATCTCGCAAGAAAAAAGAAAGCAAGAGAAGCGAGAGAGAGAGAGAGCAATAACCTAGAGCTAGCTAGGTCGGGAGCATGGATCCGGCTACGGCATCTATACACGGTCACCATCTTCCTCCACCATTCAACACCCGCGACTTCCATCACCATCTGCAGCAGCAGCAGCAACACCAGCTGCACCTCAAGACAGAGGACGACCAGGGCGGCGGCTCTCCGGCGGTGTTCGGCGGCCGCGGTACCAAGCGCGACCACGACGATGACGAGAACAGCGGCAACGGGCACGGCAGCGGCGGTGACGGCGGTGAGCTAGCTCTGATCCCCCCTTCATCAGGTGACGGGTTCAACGATGGATCAGGCGAGAACGGCTCGCGCCGCCCGAGGGGGCGGCCGGCCGGGTCCAAGAACAAGCCTAAGCCGCCCATTATCATCACGCGGGACAGCGCCAACACGCTCCGGACCCACGTCATGGAGGTCGCCGGCGGGTGCGACATCTCCGAGAGCGTCACGGCCTTCGCGCGCCGCCGGCAGCGCGGGGTCTGCGTGCTGAGCGGCGCGGGCAACGTGACCAACGTCACGCTGCGGCAGCCGGCCTCGCAGGGGGCGGTCGTCGCGCTCCACGGCCGGTTCGAGATACTCTCCCTCTCGGGGTCCTTCCTCCCGCCTCCAGCACCGCCGGAAGCCACGGGACTCACCATCTACCTTGCCGGCGGGCAGGGGCAGGTGGTGGGCGGCACCGTTGTCGGCGCGCTGACAGCGGCCGGGCCGGTGGTGATAATGGCAGCCTCCTTCGCAAACGCTGTCTACGAGCGACTCCCCCTGGAGGAAGACGAGCTTCCGGTGGCTCAAGACAGCGCCGGGATGCTCGCCGCCGGGCAGCAAGCAGCACAGCACATGGCGGGCGGAGCCGTGGATCCACTCCTATTCCAAGGGCTGCCACCGAACCTCCTCGGCAACGTGCAGCTGCCGCCGGAAGCCGGCTACGGATGGACTAGCCCAGGCGCCGTAGGTGGTCGCCCGTCGCCGTTCTAATCTGCTGGGCCGCCCCTTAGAAAGGTTAATTTGCATTCTTCACTTGGAGAGGAGTGGCTTCGTTGAGGGTTTCCCTGGGAATTATGCATATGATTTCGGATTTGTTAACTAGCACTCCGCATCAGGATTGTTTCTGATATGTATCGATCGCTTTCTCATTTGTTTGGGTTATAACTTGTACTGTATCTCATGACTGATCTTTCTTTCGGCTCGAGAGGCCTGTACCTTTTTTCTTCCTTCCTCCTGTTCTGCAACTTAGTTTATTCATTGGATCTAGATCTCTGTAGCATTTTTCCAATGAACTGCGACCATTTTGACTGATAGATGAACACCATAGGGTTGTGGCATAAAATAACTATCGAAGAGGGCAGGATAAAATATAGAGCAATTGGGAGCAAGCATATGGAAAGATGCATGTACTGTTACCCTCTCAATGTTCAAATGTCTCTAACTTTGCGTGCCTTAAAAACTAACACGTACGTGCAATGAAATATTAATACTAAGATGCATAGTTAGTAGAAAAAAGAGCTTGATCTATTGTTCCTGATTCTGCACGGGCCTTCAGGCACGCTGTAAAAAAAACCTAAAAACATAACACATGGCAAATAACTATATAAAATGAAAAACACATGTAGTGCATAGATCCTCAAAATTTGCATACCAAATTCGGGCAAGTGAGGGCGCACCGGCTCGAATAAGTGTCACGCGGCATAGGGAATGGCCGCGAGATGGGAATTGGAAGGCACCGTAACCGGGTGCCCGTAGGGCAACATCGAAAAGGGGCGGCGCGAGCAGAAGGATGCATGTAGGAGAGGAGGGTGCGGCAGTGGTGGAGGGAGGGATTGGGTACCAAAATTCAAAATTAGAGTGTAAGAAATTTAAGTGTCTGAAATTTTAGTGCCACATTGAAAAAGCCCCACACTAAACTTTGTATGCCAAAACGAAATGTCCGGACCACCCGGGCGAAAGACATAACAATTCTGGTGTCTGGAGTTCCATACATTTGTAGAACAAACCGGATATGATACAGACTGTGTTTTTTGTTATATTGACATTTGAGATTTTTTTTATCGACTTTTCCTATTTATCTTGAACTCGTATAACCCAAATACAAGTCCATTAAGAAAATCTTGTAATTTTGAAAAGGTTTAGTTATTTTCTCTTTTTAAATGTTAAGAGGCTCTATAAATATGACATAATTATATTTACATCACAAATATGATTTTAATTCACTTTATTAATTATTAGCAGCTGCAAATAGTCCACTTTGGGAGGCAACTACCACATAGGATGTGTGTACCGATATTTTTTGTTTATTCCAAACTTCTACATAAAAAATATGAATATATGCAATTTGGTTTGCATTGTTTACATTTTTAGGTTCTTTATACTTTTTTCACATTACACGGCTATAGAAATATGTAAATTGCAATTCACATTACTAACATGTCATGCTAATGTAGGATATAGGCACAATATAAACTCAAAAGTATTATTATGCTCCCCGATTACTCATTACTAATGTTACTTGGGTTCTGCCCATAGCGCCGAGGGAAAGGTCGCGCGGCGTTGCACATGTGCGACTTGTTGGCTACAAGACACAAGGACACCATTCAGGTCGAGGTGCCACCCCTTCGCCAGGGGGCGGCCAATCGGCGTGGGACAATGGCTGCAGCCAAATCATCGAGCACCCTCGTCGTGTTCACGTGCGTCCGGAAAAATCTTATAGCTTGAGCCAGCCTCTATAGCATGCCTCGCTATCTTCGTGGTGGTCGTGGTTGCTAAAGATTTACGAGGGGGGGGGGGGGGGCAGAGAGGGGCGATGTGGGTGCGAAGGGGACAAGCAAGTAGGGAGGTGGTGGCTACTGCAACGTGGTGGTCGGAGAAGGGAGGTGGGGTGTCCGAGAATGTAGGAAAGAGGCATACAAAGGGTGGTAAGTGGGAAGAGGTGGGGGGTGGGGGGGGGGGTGTTAATTACAATTGACTAGAGATTTGGACTATTCCAGGTGGGAAGAAGTGGGTGGGGATAGCGATATGCCACAAGAGGTGGCGGGCCTCGGGACGAGGACGAGGCCAGCTCGCTCAGATCCAGATATGATCACATTTAAAAGAGGGAAACGACCACATTGATCCAACCTACAAGAAAACACGACGACGGCAGCCTCAGGTCCAACTAGGATTTGGGTTGGCGGCGGAACGGGGAGGGCCTGAGATGGTTGATGGGCCTAGGTGGCGGCTGTCAAAGGACCGGTGCAGCTGGTCACCTGGGTCAGCAGCGATGGCACCCCATCACATTCTCCTTCCCTGCCTCCTGTGAACTTTTTGCAACGTGTTTTTCATGCAAAATAGATTGGCACACCCTGAGAATAGCCAGGGCCGGCTCTATATTTTTTGGGGCCCTAGTGCAAAGTTTGAAAAACTGGCCCCTATAGATACTACTTATTACTACATATGTACGATATACATCGGTAAAATGTTAAAAGGTTTTTAGTAAAGCACCTTGATTCAATGAGTTGATTCTCTCGTTCTTTTTCTTTTTTTCAGCACTGGATTTATGTTTCACCATTGTAACATCTAAATTCCCAATTTAGTGTCAGATCAAATAGGTTAGGACATCCCTAAAAAAGAGAGTAGATTGGGACAATATCCAAAATATGCACCACTAGGACTGGGAGCATATTAGGGCACGAGCAATGGGGGCAGCGGTAGCTGCTGCTCCCGAAGCATCCAGCTAGGTATGGGAAATAGACTTGCATGCTCACGTTTTCTGCCAAAGAGAGAAAAGTTGAAGCTTTCCAGGCCATGGACCACGGGGTCATCGTCTCTCCCTCTCAGCTTTTTTCCTCTCTTCTCACGTTTTCTGTCGAAGAAGCGGCCTCTTGCAGAAGAGCCTCTGACAGCTTCAGAGCATCACCCGAAGCTAAATTGGACCACCCGAACCGAGTTGGACCTGCAGGGCACTACCCCTAGGGCTACCCGCTGGCCATGCCCTTAGGGCGATTGCAAATTTGCAATGAGCAGATTAGGGCGTACCTGGACGGACGGGCAGGGCTGCAGGGAACCTCCAGTCTTCCGCATTTGGTGGCCTTGCTGCCGATCCAAATTCTTTCCACGCGGAAAAATATGAACAGGCGAAAACGCAGGGGGGCAGCTGATCGATAGGTCAATCGATCAATTCTCTGTAGCTAGCGAGCCTAGTGACTATTCCTTTCCTTGATGGGTTGTTGGGTGCTTTGTCCATTACAGTGTAATTCTTTTCCAGCCCAATAACATACAGTGTATATAGGTAGAGTTGGGCCCCTTTCAGATATGGGCCCTTGTGCGCCGCACCAGGTCGCCTAGGGTCAGATCCGGGCCTGAGAATAGCCAACCAACCTTTGTATTTCCTCTTGTAAAAAAAAACCTTTGTATTTCCTGACCAAAGGTGTAATCACACAGCCAGCTGGCGATGTTTATGTATTTTTCATGCAGGTATTACTAACTCTGGTAGAGAAGACACAACTCGGTTTTCAGCAGCCGGCGAAGGCTCAAGAGATTGCTTTTTTTAAGATCTGGCTCAAAATATTGCTTTTTTTTTAGAATAAGCTCAAAATATTGCTGCATGCTCTTGCTCCGGTTATCACCTCCGAGGCCATGCATTCACAAATTAACTCGTTTCGTGCGGAAGCCATATTACTGGTCCGTTGAAACCAACATATGGGCTTTGAGTAAAGCTGCACTACGCGCTCTCGTTCGATTAGTCCCACCTCGCCCGCGCTGAGCGTAGGGAGCCGGGAGAGCTGTATATAATGAGGGGCAGAGCCACAGGGAAATCCATACCTTTCTCGGCCTTTTGGCTAAGATCAAGTGTAGTATCTGTTCTTATCAGTTTAATATCTGATATGTGGGCCATGTGCCCACAACGATATTAAATTTATTTTTTGTGGGGGAGGGCCCACCACAGTGGCTTGCCACTGGGGTCCTCAGGTGTTCCCCGGGCGTTGCACTACTGCCCGGGTGTGGCGCACCCCAACCAATACAAATATAATCATTTCAGTCAGTGAGCAATGGTTAGGCCTAGTTGTGCAATCTGCATTCAGATTAGCCTTCAACTAAAACTATAGTCTAAATAGTTTCATCAGGCACCTAATTTGCATCTTGACTGCAGAATCTCGAAACTCTCATACAAACTGTACATGCAGTTTGTAATATAAACTGGGAATGCAAGATATAACTCTGATCTACTGCATATGAGCACACGAAGTACTATAGATAATGCAAGCTATAAAGTGGGAAAACAAAGCAATCTTTTTCCTTGAAGTCATAATCATACAACGGGTTTTACAACAAAACTTAGACGGCTGGCTGAATGAACAGTTCGATTCTGATATACAATGAGTGTCTGTGTCTTCCTGACCTGGGTCACCAGTCACCACCCGTATTTTGCTTGAGTCTCTGCCTTGGTGAGGACGCCCTTGGAACGTCTCTCATTAAGCTCCATCTCCTTTGACCTCATGTCGAAGTACAGAGAACCAATCTGATGCTTCCTCTTTGCCAGCTTGGAGGGCTTTCCCTTCCCTGAAGGGGCTGCCTGCAACGCAAGATAGAAGATATCTCAGGTCATGACAATAATTAAAGACAATTAAATTACTGATTATGAAACTTGAAACCGTGTCTTGAAATATTAGCATCCATGAACAATATATTTTGCAGTGACAATGTCCATTCAGTAAGTAGCCTAGTCTTAACGCCGTAGTACAAAGCAGAAGTTTGGTTGGTGGACAAAAGTTCCATGGCACGGGTGACATTTGAATGCAATTTCTCGTCCGACTTGACATTTCCTCACCGATTAAAACTACTATTCTATATTTGAATATGAATCTGAACCACTAATCCGGACAGGATAACAGTGTACACTGGGATATTAATCCTACAAGCCCATACATTCATCATCATCAACCTACAGCATTACTAAAGTCTACCTTTGGTGGGACCATCGGATACTAAGGAGCCCATATTTTTGATACTCACTATCCTTCTATTTTACATAACTGATATTTTAGTTCACGATGTGGAGGTTCTTTTGTCCCAGCTTATTCCTTGCCTAAACAACTAGCTTACCGGCACTGGATTAAGAATTAAAGATATAACCAAATACCACCATTACACCATATCACTAAAGGTCCTGAACTGGAATGACCTATATAAAACAAAGAAAGAAGAGTCTAGCTTGTCTGTAAATCAACTGTACGCATAGGTTCTGGATTGAGGTTATTGTCCAATGCCTAGAACATCAGGCATTATCTCCTCTCATCATCACTTTATTCTTTTATTCATGTTTACCATCAAAGTAATATACATATTTAGTTTTATTAGCTGAATGCTCTGTCGGTGTCACCAGATTACAACGGAAACTGCGTGCTCTAATCTTGTCAATTCTGTGCAATGCGATTTTCCTTAATAAAGCTGTTTGTTTTGTCTATCAAAGTATACGCTAAATCAAGTTTGTCTATGTGCATCATCATTCATAAGTTCCATCTGGTATAAGCATTCAATGAACTGGTTCAGATGGTAGATATTTTGGAAGAACTAAATACCAAATAATAGGTTTATTAATACACTAAAACATGAACTACCTTCTCTAGTAACAAATTTCTGCACATACCCAAGGGTATGGTCAAATATTAAGATTGGTCGGATAAAAATTATATATGTTTATTCCACATAAAAAACTCTTCATTGTTAAGTTGTGCTTTACCAAAAATTGTAACAATTTCAATAGTTCTTTACCGAAAAGAGTAGTAACATTTCGATTCCGCAAATAGCAGAGGTTCATGAACATATATGTTGTTCAAACCATAAGCAAGCTGACAAGCATACCTATTTGTGTGGCATAAGTGCGCAATTCCTAAGTATAAGGATATATAAATTTCTTAAATTATACCGTTCGGTTCGTAACAAAAATAAATATGAGGTTATCAGTTCTGAATTATCACTTGTCAGCTACTTTGCTTGCCTTATGAGTGATGACTTGCTATAAAGAATCATATTGTAATGGTGATAAGGAGAAGGTGAATCAGAAGACAGTGAAGTGAACTATCTAATTATCCAGCTCAATTGTACCATCTATAGAGCTAAACCAAGTTTGTCTAGGTGCATCATCACTCATAAGTCCCATCTGGTCTAAGGCTATAAGCATTCAGTGAACTTGTTTGGAGGGTAGATATTTTGGAAGAACTAAATATACCAAATAAACAGTTTATTACTATACTGCAACATGAACTACCTTCTCTAGTCACAAATTTCTGCCACAGGACATAGGGTATGGTCCAATATTTAGATTGGTCAGATGAAATTATATGAGTATATTCCAAATAAAACAATTCTTCCTTGTTGATGAAGTTCAAAGTTGCGTCTTACCAAACAGAGGAACAATTTCAATAGTTCTTTACCGAACAGAGTAGTAACTTTTCGATTCCGCAAAAAGCGGAAGTTCATGAACAGAAATGCTGTTCATGCCAGAAGAAATATTGTCAAGTATATCTATTTATGTGCCATAGTTGGGCAATTCGTAAGTTTATGGATATATGAATTGCTTCAATTATACCGTTCATTTCGTAGTAAAAATATACAAGATGTTATCAGTAGTGACTTGTCACTTGTCAGGTACTTTGCTTGTCTTATGAGTGACGACTTGCTATAAAGAATCACATCATGACAGGCAAACACCAATTACCAAGAGTAATTGCTAGGAACTGGCATCAGAGGATAAATTGCACGGGATAATGCTGCATTTATATACTACCATATATGTGATACTGTGTACCACTTGACCAACTCAAAGGACAATTATCTAACACTGACAAACTATTAGTAAAGATGGATAAGGAGAAGGTGAATCACAAGACAGTGAAGTGAACTATGTATTTATCTTAGCTCAATTGCACTATCTACAAACAATGTAACAAGAGCTAAGCAGAAGTAATATCAGGTTATCATGGAGTAATGGGTCTGTACCTGGTAACTAGGACCAAAGGCCAACCCAGTGAGCTTGGACTTGTCCTCCCTTGGCCGGTTCTTCATAAGTTCTGCCTGGTTCACCTCTAAAATCTCCATTGGCATATCCCTCCTACCTCTCTTCCCTCCAATCCTGCCCATCTCTGGTGGCATTACAGGTTCCTGAATTGGTGGCGCTGGCATCTCTGCCACCTCGGGTCTGTATGCACCTGTATATTCGCTTCCACATGGCGGTGCTGTCGAGTAACCATACCCACCAATTTGCTCTCCGCCATATTCAGTACTAGCATACCCACCGCCTTGCTCTACACCGTATGCTGCATACTGTGGCTCAGTCCCATAATTCGCATTGCCGCTTGGATCCAGACCATAATTTGCACTGTAGTTAGCATAGTAGTTTTGATCCCACGCATAGCCGTCGTATGGGTTAGCGCTCCCAACTCCAGCATCATAAGCCTGCTGTTGTTGGTCTCCAGCTCCAGCATCAAGGTCTTGTTCTTGCTGCTGCGCCGGATCAGGGGTGCCGTCCTCATCGCTGCTCTCCTCCTCAGGACCGTCATCGTTGGCAGCGACAGTATTGGGCCTTTCAGGTGCCGCTATGTTGACAGCCGAGCTAGAAGGGCCAGCAGAACCGAGATTTGACCTCTCCGTCCCAGCGGTGTCTACGGCCGACCTCCTGGCGGCGCCGGAGCCGAATCCAAGAGAGTGCTTGGGCGCCGGGAGAAACGAAGACACCGGGCCCGAGCCAGCAGACAAGGGCGGGGGCGCCTCGCTAGCGCTGGGGCGTCGCTTCTCGGCCTCGTCCTCCTCGTCGGAGCTGACGCCCGTGGGCTGGTGGATCGGGGGCGGCCGGAACTGAACGACGCGCTTAGGGTTTCCGGAGGAAGCAGCAGCGGAGGACTTGGGAGGCGGGATGGAAGAGAAGGTCGACCCGGATTTGGGCGCCGGGAGGGACGAGAAGAAGGGGCCCGACCTGGGATGCGGGAGCGCGGAGAAGATGCCTCCCGGGGCCTTGGCGGCGGTCGGAACGGGGGCAGGGGAGGGGGAAGGGAGGGTTTCGTCGCCATCTTCGTCGGAAGAGGCGTAGGTGGCGAGGAGCGAATCCATGCCGGATTACGGTTTCCGGCGCTTTGGGTGTGAGGTAGGAGGAAGGAAACAGCGGCGGCGATTTTGCTTTGGGTTCGCCGTTCGCGTCGAGTTGGAGTCGGAGTCGTCGGCGGTGAGCCGTGAGCGGAGGCGGTGGTCAGGTACGGAAGTGGGTCGCCGTCCAGGGCTTTGGCGGGCTATGCTTCATAGCGTGGTGGGCTTTTTGACTATCCGGCTGGAACTTGCCACCAGCTCTGGTTAGTGGGCTGGCCCATTTAGACTATATTCTTTTTTATTTATTCGAAATATCTCTGGCCTGTGCGACAGAAGAAAATAAAGCCAGTAGTTCTCGAGATTTCAGCCGTGGACTATTTTAATTTCGGGGATGGAGTCAAGTTCTTAAACATACTAAAGAACTTATGAAATCAGCGTAAGTTTTGCAATTTACAAACTTATTTTCTCATTTTCCAAAGCATAACAAATGGCAATATTATTTGACAAAACAAATAAATGGATAAGCTCAACTCAATAATTATGCATGTGGTCTTTTTCAGCATTATAAAAAACTTACAAATGTGTGTTTTTCTTGCTAAGACCAAAAAATGTCTGCACTGAGAGTAATTTTATAACTTGTTGGCATTCGGCTGGTGGTCTAGATACCGAGTCAACCTTAGATGTGTAATTTCAAGCAAAGCAAAGCCACCACATCGAGATTCGTCATGATAGTGTGTTATTTTTCTTTAAGTATGAATATGAATGCATTGCTCACCTGTCCCATCCCATCAATTTCAGTTTTTTAGGAGAAATGATTTAGTGCCTGCAATTAAGCATAGTACAAGAACTCATCGGTTCAATGTAATTTAAACAAAAAACAAACAACACCTTATTTTCATTGAAAAAATTCAACACACGTTAGATCCACATTTAGATATGAGGGAAAGTCTACGTAATTTAAATTAAATTGTACTCACTCGATCCCAAAATATAAGTCGCCCTATTTTTTGATGATTTTATGATGATATGTACTAAATTAAATGGATTGATCTTGTATAATGGTAGCATTATATTCAACTTGCAAAATTCTTTCGTTCTATAGATCTTTATACTAATTTTGTGAACATATTATAGTAAAAATCATAGTCAATTGTAAATTGTTTATCCAAGAAGATTAAGTGCGCCTTAACGGAGGGAATAATACAGTTTTGATCTATGTTAGGAGTGACAAATGAGCTGAGGTAAACATAAATGCATTGCCCTACTTTACTTCATAGTGAACAAGTTTTTGCATGTAATTCTACTACTTGGGCAAAAACAACGGAAGCTCTGTAATTCAATTAATTAAAACAGGTAGCTATGAGTAGCACTCTCTGTTTTCAGATATAAGATGTTTAAATATTTTATATGTTTTTTAGATGCGGGCTAAAGCAAACGAACATATACAATAAAATTTGTCGGGATACATTTAGATATAGGTGAATATGGAAAAATGTTAAACATCAAAAAACGGAGGGGAATACTCCCTCGGTTCCATAATATAAGATGGTATACCCTTTTTGCACATTCATATCTACACATATGTATCTACATAATTTAGTGTATGTGTACGATTATTTTATTGTGAATCTAAACAATATGCATACCACTTACAACATCTTATATTATGAAACGGAGGGAGTAGTATACAAGGCTAAACTAGGATTAAAACAAACTTTCGATAGTTTAACGGTTTTGCTACTGAGAATTAACTTAATTCTCAATCACATGACGTCATCACTTGCAAAAACTTGCAACTGCTTTAGAGTATTTGATTTGGCCCATGATTCATGCATCAGTTGTAAGTGGACTTACAACTAGGATTTGATGACATCATGTGAATGAGAATTATGAGTTATAAGTGGACTTGTAACTACTCTGGACCATTTGATTTGTTTCGTGATTCCTCGAAACAGGCTTTCGCCCCGCTTTATAAATAAAACAACCACAACCGAAACAACAACGATAGATGTTGGGACGGAAACAGCACAAGCACGCCCAAAAGAAAAGAAAAAAGAACTGCAAAAGAAAATAAACGGCGGATCGACAACAGAGAGCAAACTCCAAGACCGTTGCGCCCATCGGAGGCCTCCCACCAAGCTCCTAGTGCACCGAAGCGCCGGTCCCAAACAACATATTCAAGAAGGGATGCGACGATGACGACGCTGCTGCCAAGAGTTTTCCCCGAAACGCGACAGGGAGAAAGGGGGAACCCCGACGCACTTCATGAAGGATGGTGGCACCCGCAGGCGTCACTGCGTCGATGTCGGACAAGCCGACTAGGATTTGTTTCGTGATTCGTGTTAGTCATAAGTTGCAACTTGACTTAAACTGAATTTAATGACGTCATCTAATTAAGAATTAAGCTAATTCCCATTCAGCTGAGCACTAGAGACTAGAGAGACCCATATCTCCGGGGCCGTTCATTCCTGGAACAAACTGTTTGACGGCAGCCTCTAGAGCCACGAATACATAACCCCAGCACCCTCAAAGCAGGCGCAGAATATACACTTTCCCCTTCCTCCACCGCCCTCGTTCTACTGTAGCTTTGAGAGTCGTTTAGAAATCGCCGGGCCGATCTGGCCTCTCCGCTGGAATAGCTGGCCGGAGTTGGTGCAGGTGAGGTGCCGGAGTAGGTCTAGGTGGGCTTGTACTTAGTAGCTGTAGATCTAGTCTAGGGTTTGCCTATATGGCGTTTGGCTTTATGCCGGTGTGGAGCTCGCTGCCGACGCTTCCGAGCTGCGTCTGGTGGCTTACGGCGACGAAATCTCCGGCGGTGGCCGCATGGTGCGGCGAAAAGCTGGTAGTGGCAGAGCCGGAGTCTCCGTCAAATAAGCTCGTGCTTCATCGACGTCTCCGAGCTGGCCGTCGTGGTGGCGGCGTGAGGAGGCTTTTTGCTGGATCTGGTGCAAGCTGCAGATTTCCCTCTGATTGGTTCATTGCGAGCTTCATCGACGGCTTTATGGCTGTTCTGGCTCGACATCCTGCGCGGATCGGGGCGTGCCCCCCGCCGATACTCTTTCATCGACGCCAAGGCCTCGCTGCGAGCGGCAGATGCGGCGACCTCAACGGGACTCTTGTTCCTAATCGATTTGTGCAGGTGAATCAGCGGCCGGTCTTCTTCTTCGCGTTCTCCACTGGGCTTCCGGAGGTGCGACGGCGAGAACTTCGACGGCGGCGGATCGTGAGCTGCAGAACTTCTCTGGGTTGCGTGCGTCTTTTTCTTTTTACTCAGAGTTGTGTCTGTAGAAGGGGTCTGGATGATTCCAGTGTACTGCTGATGTATTCCGTATAATGTTAATCCAGATGCAGTTCTCAAAAAAAAAAAACGAATACATAACCCCGAGTCCACGCCCGCTTTCGGAGAGGACGGTGTGCATGCACTGACTCGAAAGTGATGGCGACGGCGAGGACAGCGAGAGACCATGTCGCCGGGAACCAGGAGCTCGCCTGGAAGAAGGACGCGTCCATGTGTGTGTTTACAAGAGATTAACGTCGACAGCTCCCAATCAGACGCACGGAACGCAAGAAGTACCATGGACATTTTAAGACCACATAAGTCTAGGAATCTGCTGTTTCACAACTAGCTGTAAATCAATTCGTCAACAGTCGTTTTTCTGGCCTTTCGTTTCTCTATGATCTACGCGCATCTTGATGTGATTTTTTTTGGGCCCGCGGTCCTTCTTGTCGGGTTCGTTCCTAGTACCCGTTTTGGGGCGCACACATTTTTCCGTTGTCTCTTTTAATTTTCTTTTTCCTCAGAGGAAGGTGCTGTGTGTGTCGTCTCTGGCTGTAGTGCGGCGTATCAAAATCTGAGGACGGGGTAGCCATATCAGCGGAGATTGGCGAGCGGCGCGCCGGCCATGCATGGCCGGCATGGAGAGAGAGGAAGAGTCGGGGCGGAGGGTACGGAGCCATCACAGGCTTTGGTGGTTCGTCTCTGATTCCGGTCTCGTCCATTTTTTGGGGTCGACAGCCTCACACGGGTGATTTAATTGATTGAATGAGTGATCCGCTCCATGATAGAGAAAAGGACTATGGATCTTTGGTTTCGTTTGTGTTATTATTCATGCATTAGTCCGTGGGAGAAATGGTGTAAACTGCTTTGCTATTTTACTCGTTCAGCAACTGTACTCTGTTTGAACTGAACCTTGGTTCAGTAAACTAGCAGTCGAGCTGTCCGTGATGATGTCATATCCATTGATTGCATACTTCTAAATGCAACTGGAATGAACATGTAGTTGCAGGTCATTTGTTGTGTGATCGCTATAACTCTGACTTCGGTTATTGTGTTTTTTGGCCAGCAACTCTCGCCATAGCAGATTGTTCATATCAAACTCATAAAGTGCAAATTTGGCTACGGGGTGGGGTGATTGTTGTGGTCCGTGGAAGTATATTTTTGTCCCTACACGCTGACGATTTTGATGTCTTTAACTCAAGTTTAGTCAGCCGAAGGTTGGAGTGAGTTTTTTCCCAGCCAAGTATGAGCTTTAACTGAATGTTGCTTTCGTATAACCTTATAGTATATAAATGGTTTGTTTTTGTTGTAAGGATTGTGGTTTAGTCCTATATGTTTCGAGTGTTTGTTTAGTCAGCAAAACCATGTTGTACGAAGTAATGTCATGTGTCCGCTTTTCGTGCACCTTTCCGGTGTCCTTTGTAGAGTGCCCAACTCTTCCTTTCTGTGAAATTTGTAATATAACAGAGATATTGTATTGCTGCGATTGTGTTTCATTGCCAGCATGACTCATGTTTCTTTTTTTATCAGCATGGATTGGTGTATGTGTCTGTTTTCTGATGTAGTATGAGGATAGTCAATGACAGTTTACACCGTACTCTTCTCTGATAGCAACAAATATTGATGAAAACATTTCCCTCTCAGTAACTATGTAGAGCCCATCTCAACGAACCTCGTTCGACCGCCGTCTTCAAGCTCTAATGGAGAAGTAATTCCCACGGCCGAATTTTTAGATCTTCAAGATACTATAAATAAGTTATTTGTTTTTCTAGTCTATTTTGTCTTTCCGCTTGTCATTTGTAGTCTCTTTCTTCGGCAACTAGTCCCTAGTCCTCTCAGTCTTTTGTCGTTCTCTCTTTCTTCATTCCATTTATGGTGTCACTTCTTCATTTTATTTCTATGTATTTTATTCTTTTTGTTGTAAGTTTCTCTTCTTCATTTTGTTAGTTTCGATTTTTAGTCTATTTCTTCTGTAATTTTTTAGTCCTCGGTCTGCTCAGTCTTTGCACTCTTTTTGTGCTATTTGTTTCAGTTATTTAGTCCTTCATTATGTCTTTATGTATGTCATTATCTTTCTTCAATGTTATTGCCACTATTTGTCTTTATTTGTGTCTTCTTTAGATTTGATTAGTTCTTGATCATTTTCTTTCTATGTCTTTTATTATCTTTGTTTTAAGCTTCTCTTTCTTCATTTTATCAGTTTTGATTTTTGGGTTGTTTCATCTTTCCACTTGTCATTTATGGTCTCTTTCTTTTGTAATTATTTAGTCCCCAGTCTTTTTTCTATTTTTTCTATTTTTTCAGTTATTTGTTTTTCTAGTCTATTTTGTCTTTCCGCTTGTCATTTGTAGTCTCTTTCTTCGGCCACTAGTCCCTAGTCTTCTAAGTCTTTTGTCATTCTCTCTTTCTTCATTCCATTTATGGTGTCACTTCTTCATTTTCTTTCTATGTATTTTATTCTCTTTGCTGTAAGTTTCTCTTCTTCATTTTGTTAGTTTTGATTTTTAGTCTCTTTCTTCGGTAATTTTTCAGCCCTCGGTCTGCTCAGTCTTTGCACTCTCTTTGTGCTATTTGTTTCAGTTATTTAGTCCTAAATTATGTCTTTTTCTGTCTCACATTCCTATTGCTCATTCTCATTTTCTTTGTTCATTTTATATTCTTAGTTTCTCTTTGTTAGTATTGTTTCGAGTCCAACATTTCTTCATTGGTATTGTCGGTATTTGTCTTCTAGTTGTCCCTTAATTTTATTTCCATGTATTTCATTCTCTCAGTTATAAGTTTATCTTTCTACGTAGTCATTTTAAGTATATGTAGTTGTCTATATTTACTTTTGACTAGTTCAAGGTACCAAACGGGTACAAAGCATGCTTCGTGTTTTCCTGATGAATTCGGTTCAAGTGTTAGCACGTTAAGCACACCTTGTTCTCATTTTGGGAGGAACTTATGTGACTCATATTGTGTGATTTGATCACGTAGTTTCACAATGTTTGTGAACAATGAGTACAATTATCAGTCTCTATTTCATCAATCCTTTTAGCTTTCTTCAGTCTTCAATCCCCAATTAGTCATTTTCCTCTAGTCTTTAGTGCTTCATTTAAGGAATATGCACTCTTTTTCAATTTGGTTATTATTTTGCGAGCACCTTTTCCATTCTTCAAGGCATAATGTGTAATCCCTCAAACATGTCATTCTAAGAGTATGATTCCAGAAGATTAGAAAGCCAGATCGGGTGAAAGCAGGTCAAACATTGTTCCTTTGTTCTTCATCTTCTATTTGCTCCCCTTGTTGCTGATTGTTTTGCTTGGTCGCATTTTTTTTTGTATTCTTCATTCTGTCGTCTATAGAGGATCGCCATTCTTTTTTCCTTCAAGCGCAATATCATATATATCCACAACATTAAACGAGTCAGACACCTAGCTCAGAAGTAAACAACAACCCAAGTCACTTGCATTTGGACGAGGCTTAGAGCAACTGCAACAGGAAGACCCAAACCGACACAGAAAATGTCTTTTTTTATTCGTTTGGGTTGCCTCGTGGATACGATGGACACGCGTGTACGACCGGTGCACCCAAATTAGCACAACACACCTAGCAGATTGGTGATGAAAATTGGCATACACGAGAATGGAGAGAAAAAGTAGCACGACAGACCAAGAAGAAATAAATTGACATTTTGTTTTGCCTATTTTACATCGGAGAGGACATGTGCAAGCAACAATATGTGTGTCTGCTACAGTGACCAAGCAGCACGTACGTGGACGTCACTATCTGGGTACAAGTAGACATGAAGCGCAGCCCGTCTAGCGCCGGACAGATTTCTTTCCCGGGTCTGGACTGAAAACAACGACCCATTAACCATTGAGTGGGGCAGCGGGCCATTTTTTCCGTCCGTGAGTTTTTGCACATGAGAAAACGGTGAGACACATGTCATTGTCTGGTTGGCTGAAAAATGTGGCTGTGCACGAAGTGAAAAACAGCTAGCTGTTAATTAGACAGTCCCGTCGTCTAACCAAAAATCAACTTTAGTTACTTTTTTTAGGGGTTAGTTTAATTCCGTGGTGCAAACAGTCAAACACTCCAATCCGTTTTTTGCGCGTGCGTACGTGGCCTTCCTAACAACCACGAGATCTTTTGCCTCCATGGTGATGAAAAGAATGTTACTCCTAAAATCTGATCGTAGGTATGAGCATTCGCAAAAAATGAAAAAATTTAAGTCGTATAAGTATATATAATCCTGTTTAAACTGATTGAGGATGGCAAAATAAACAAACAAACTTTAATTTGCTGGATCACATGTTACATTGATTAATTAATTCTAAAGTGTAGATCATTCCTATCTCAGACTCGATCTTCCTTGTTCCCGGCGGTGTACGGGAAGCAAGGAAGGAGACGTGCGTGGGCGTGGCTCAGGAGCACTCGGCCCATCCCTCCTCGACGGGCGCGGCGGCCCGGCCCGCGGCGCGCGCCATCCACGCCGCCACGGCGACCACCAGCCTCGCCGGCACGTGCGCGCTGGCCTCGAGCCGGCGGAGCAGCGCGGGCTCCCCGCATCCGGAGCCTGCGGCGACCTCGGACCAGAGCGCGGCCGCCATGGCGACGCGGAGCGGGACTCGCGACCGGCCCAGCGCCCGGAGCGCGCGCGCCGCCCTGGCCGCCCGCCGCCGCGCCGGGGCCCGCGCGAGGCCCATCCGCTTGGCCCACCCCTCGAGCACCACCTCCGCCTGCGCGCGCCGCTGTTGCTTCATCCTCCTCGCTTTCCCCGCCGGCGCCGCGTACGAGTCGGCCGTGGACACGCAGGAGGAGCTGGAGGAGTCCGAGTCGTCCGCCGCCGACCCGCCGGGCTCGCTCTGGCAGTAGTGGCCGTGGTCGAGGAGGCGGCGGCGGACGTGCCTGGAGGCGAGGAAGTTGGCGCCGTGCACCTTGGCGTCGCAGGCCGCGCAGAGGAACGCCGAGTCCGCCGCGCAGTGCACGGCCGCCACGCCGCCGCAGAGCTCGCACCCCGTGACCCCGCCCGCGCACTTGTCGCCCGCCATTACTCGCAAGCAGACTTGTTTAACTTGTCGTCGATGGATCCTCCTCCTCCGGCCGGACGGACGGACCCTTATCTTATCACACTGCACTGCTCTGCTCGATCGCAAGTTGGAGAGAGGATCGACGGCACGCGGCTATAAAGAGCGGCGCGTTCGGGGAACCCGGCCGGGCGGCGAGCGCAAGTTGGAGAGATGGGCGAGACTCAGAGACGAGGTCCGGGAAACCGCGGCAGGGAGGAGAGAGGTTTGGACTATGGACTTTGGAGTCGGCAGGCAGCTCGGGCGGATGGTATTTAAAGAGGCCGTTCGTACTGATCGAGCGGCGAGTGGCTGCTAGCGTCGCGCAGCGCTGCTCCTGTTCGTTGTTTTCTCGCCGTGGAAAAGAATGTGGAGCGTGCGGTTTTCGGTTTGGATTTGTGTGGACGGGGTGGGCTCGATCTTATTCGTGGCCTCGCTTCGTCGCCGTGTACAACAAGATATTTTCTGCCGATGCAAGTGCGTGGTTTTATTAAATCAAGGATAGCTCGCTGGCTGGCCCGGCGTGGCTGCCTGTGCGGTTGCCGCCATCAATGCGACCACAGAGCGCCACCGGATCTGAAACGCAGGGCCAGGATTTATTCATGGCCCTGTAGGTGGAGATTTCGGTCTTCCTTTCATTTTAAAATAAAAAAAAGCTCAGACACTTATGCTTACAAGTTTTGAAAAATCCTATAATATTTTTTTAATAATGTATCCCACAAACATGTAAAATTTCAGTTTTAAATATTTATATTCTCATCCACACAAAAAAGGCAAGTGCGTGTGGATCTGAGTACAAACATTTAAATCTCTAAAATGCACAAGATTTAATATTTGTGTAGCACATAATATAAAGAATTTCACATTGGGGTTTTGCATGCTAGTAAGTAGTAAGATGCATCTTTGACTACATCCAAGAACTTCTTTCATATTTTCTAAACTTGTAAATATAAGTTTTATTTTCAAGAAAAATAGTGACCACTCTATCTCAGGAGGCAAAGTGACTTTTCGCGGTAGGGGCGACCAACGATCTTCACCTTCCTTCTTCGCATGTTGTCGATTGTCACACGTCGAGTTATTACCCCTCACCACCTATGAGCTCATCGTTTGTGAATGTTGAGATCATTGGTTAGTCAAAACCCTTCATGCTTCTGCGAGCAATGGCATCATTGCGGTCAGGGCTTCGATGACGGATATCATGTAAGAGCTGCATGAGTTGCGTGGGAATCATGCTTCTTTCAAGGTGGTTCTTGCGGGTGAGACAAGGTTGTGGCATCGGGTGTGTTATATGTTCTCGGGTCTGCTCTTGCCCAAAACCTTTGCGGTTTTATCGCTTGCTCGGAGGGAGTTAGTCCTGGATCCAACAAGACGATTGGTTGCCTCTTGATGGAGAAGACTTTTAGCAAGAAGTGGACAAGCCACCACTATGCCAATCGGAAGGAGAAATTTTCCATCCATTTTTTTTCTCTTGTTGGATCCTCTCGACGCCCATTTTGTCTGATCCCTCATCCATGGGAATGAAGTCGCCACGTCGTAGAACCATCTGTCCATGGAACATATCGATATCGGATGAATTTGATCGTGTACAATTGTTATTAGTTATGTAGATACAATAGATCCACCCCCGTAAAAAAGAGATACAATAGATCTATACTAGCACTTCGGTGCAACGAAGCCATCTATCTCGCAAGTTGATAATTTCTGTACCTAGATCAATGTTTGAAGTCGGCACTATGCATTGAGGCCACACACACCATAGTTAATAAATCATGCCTGAAAGGCTGAAACTATTGTTTTTTTCGGAGTGTTGAAGCTTGCACCTGCAAACGATCAACATGGTAGATAAGTCGAATTTCTCTAGCCTACCAACACTGAATTCCCTTCTTATCACAACCATACCGTCTTCTAGAAATCTATATATAGTCATGTCAATGGCCACTTGTGATCAGATCGTCATTCAGGTGTTCTTATCGCGGAGCACTTTGAGTATTCTATGGCCTATTGATTGATATGTGGAGGATATAATACGGCTTTGATAAGCGGCCCCGATTAGACGATCCTAAGAAAATATAGAAAACATACAGTTAGCTTGTGGCATAATAATCAAATGGTAGGTGGAGGGGCAAGGTGAGCCGTTGGTTTTGGCGGTAGGAACTCGTCGAGCGATGCATGTCCACAGAACCTAGTCCCACTCGAAGAACCAAGAGTTTGTTATTCCCTCTTGGAAGGCTTACTCACACGTTGCTTTCAGCTGCTGTGTATCCTCTTTGAGGCTGGATTGGAAATATATGCATATCAGTATGTGCAATGGGATATGATGTTCTCTGTCTTTCATGTGGTCATGGGTGATGGAATCTTGGTTGAATTATTGGTTGGGAAAAATGTTATCTGCTCTCAAATCAATCTTGTTAAGAGAAAACCATTCTTCTTTATTTGGTTATGTGTGGTTATCTGTCTCCGGTTCCTCTTTGCATCATGCTTTTTTTTGGACATATCTCGATGGATTGGTTTGTTTTGGTGTTGATCTCTTTCCTTTTTGGAGCTGAAGATAAGACTTGATGGACCTAATCCGGCTGCCCTCATCATGCTCGGGGTCCAACTTATATACATAAAAACGACCTTGTGATACCCTACAAACGTTTATCGATAGTTTCGTGTGAAATAGTACTAGTAGTTCAATTCTTGCGTAAGTACATGGTTAAGAGATCGTCATGCTCCAAACTGGGCCATAATTAATTAGTTGGTGGTCTAGTTTCTAGAGCATTACTAAGGTGATGTGGTTGTTGTTAGAAAGATCTACTAGTGGCTGGTAACTAGTTTATGGATGCTACGGTTCCGTGCCTTGGCAAGTCTTCTTCTTCTTCTTCCTAATCCACGTCGTGGACGGCCGATGGAGGCCAAGAGAAATATCTAGGCAATGTTTGTGAGGGGAGAAGAGGTGACACCAAGACACACTCGAATTAGGCACGGATTCCTTGCCAATTAAGTGGTTGTTAATTCCTCAAGTGGACTCGGCGTGTGGTCGGTAACCTCGGGCTAATCGCCGTTAGGCAATTGACAGCCACGTGATTCTTGAGCCTGCATGCCTAGAATATTTGTAGGGTGCGTGGCGTGTCGCGTGGTCGCAGGAGGTCTTGGGAGAGAAAGGAAGATGCGAATGAATGGAAGGTGTGGAGCGTGGTTCCATTCGGGACTGTACGTGTGCAAGAGGCTGATGGTGTGATATGCGTGGGCAGGCGACGGACAGCGTGATGATCTATATATCTCTGAATGTGCCTGATGACTGAAGATGGTATCTGGAGGTGGTGAGAAGCTAAGCTAATAGTGTAGGCAAGTGGGATACTTTTTTGTTGGTGACAATTGTCTTTTTTGAGAGCTCAACGGAGCGATTTTCATTCAAAAGTATGTTAGGTACACGAGGTAGCAAAAATCACACATTAAAATAGGTGGAGGGGGATAGGGGCACGACGCGACATTCCACCCAGGAGAGAGGATACAACGCGGGGGGGGGGGGGGGGAGGGGGGGGGGGGAGGGAGGGGCTACATGAACATCACATCAAGTACGGAAGCCGATGCGATCAACTCATCAGGGCGCACACACCATCCATAGCCGTAGGTGTTTTGAAACCATGACGAGCACACCATCGGTGGTGAGATTGTCCGAGTCAAACACCATGCAGTCCCTCGACTTCTAGACGCACCAAGTAATCGCGAACATCGTCATGGTGACAACATATGGGTGCCAACGAGGAAGGTGGGCGGCCAGTTCGTGCAAGAGCGTCGCCATGTCAGCCTCGGGCGAGAGACGCAGGCCCGCCGCAACACGTGACTACAACTCAGCAAGGCGCATGCATCGCACAAACAGACGGAGCAGGTCCTCGTCACGACCGGGACATAACGGGTAGACGCGGACACGCAGCCATATCGGGTCATGGTCTTGCCGAGGCTCACGATCCAGTAGAAAACCCGCACCTTTAGGAGGGGCAAAGTTTTTCCAGTTCACGTCTTGAAAAAGGACGACCACGCCGGGTGAAACATGTGGAGAGTCCAAAGGAGACGTCGTGACGATGTGGGAGAGAGGTGCAAGTCGAACATCACGTAACTGAGCGTGAATGTAGGCCAGCTCGCACCGGCCTGCACAGAGACGCGTGGCTGAACTACGTCGCAAAAACCCCTCCCCCCATATGCATAGGCAAGCCTCACATGGGGGGGAGGCATTTAGAGAAAGCAGTCGACAAAGCCAAAGAGAGCGACCCCAATAGGGTAGACGAGTCATGGCGGTGGAGACACCGTCCCCTAGGTCCGCGCGAGTGATGGCGCGGTACAATGGAGCAAGGACTCAAAATCGAGCCATGACGGCGGGGCGCGGACATAGGTAACTCCGTCGGACCCAACGAGTGCAGGGGGCGTCAGCCGTCAATATGCCCATACAGATTCTTCAGTAGTAAGCAGGTGTTTTGAAGTTTAAGATCAAACACACCCAAGCCCCCTCACGCTACCTGGCAATCCTCACCGGTGCAAGCGCGGCGGATGTCTTCCCGGCCGGCATGGCATGACGAGAATTGCCATGGTAGCGAGAGTATGACGCCCCCCCTATGGGGATTAGCGAGGAGCGGTTTGGTGAGAACTGTCACGAGTGAATGCTTTTTCTCGTGAAGAAAAGAAAAATGCAAGGCAAGGCCGACCTATGCTACGGTAGCTGCATATTGTTTGTGTGGCCCAACAGTCCAACGTCGCGCACATAGTAGAACTTGCCTGTGGCAATATGGTTAGAAGGGTGGTTGTACCCCCAGCCCAACATAGTTCAAACCCCAGGTTTGATGCTGATGTTTCTCATTTAGGCGGAATATTCTTCAGTGGGAGGCGACGTTCCCGTCGATAGCGATGCGTCTGTGGTGACTTCATCGATCTCAAGACCTGATTCGCCGGCTCAGTCTTTCGGAGGTGCTTATAGGGGTAGGGTGTGTCGCGCACATATATAGCCACCACCACACCTACTGTACGTACACATGGACGCCCTCACAACCACACGTCTGTGCGTACACTGTATGTGCCGCGTGTAGCGACGTCGCGACGTACACTGGACGATGGGGGCGTAGCCAACCGCGTCCCGACGCCCGCACCCTGCATTCCTCCAAAGTCCAGAGAGAAAGAGAAAGAAAACCCCACGAGACCGGCGTTGACAGCATCTGGTGGTGGTGGTGGGTGATTGTGATCGGAAATATGTCGGGCTGCCCCTGGTACGAGCGGCGACTCGTCTTCCAGCCACGAACACCAAGGAGCGGGCGAGGGAGATGGGCTGACGGCGACGGCGGCGCGCGACGCGGACGGCTCCTTGTCCGGCCAGCCGCTGGCTCGCGACACGTCGCTGCTGGTGCTTGTGCGTGGTTGCGCCGGGCGTACGTGCGGACCGAGTGACGCGTCGGTGGCGACTCACCGGCGGTCCGGGACCAGTGCAGAGCTCTCATCTCATGGGACTCGGCAGGGGCGGCGGGCCCCGGGAATGAAAATGTGTGGAGATGCGTATACTGCACGTGACACGAGATTTGTATCTCCTGTCGTCTATACAATCGATGACGTAGAAATACAAGGTTGAACTCTAGTAGTTTCACAATTCATTCTCCAAACTTTGTATACTACGTACATGCATATTTTTTTGAAATAAAGGGTTGCACCCCGATTTCCATTAGAGAAACCAGATTACAATATCCGCCATAACACCTCAAACGCCTCCCGGAAGAAATAAGCGAAATACAACCAAATGTGAACAAGTTCTAAAAAGGAAGTGCAGGAAAAAACGAAAAGAAAAAGGCCACCAAACTAACACCTCCCTCTACCGAGATCTTCCAAAAGACTCTCCAGCAAGTGCTCCATGGAACAAGTCCTTTTAAAAGATCTGATCCCTTCAAAGAGTAAACTGTCAGCCCCCCAGCCTTGGTCTCCAAGTCGCCCAACTCCTCGCTCCTTTGAAGACTTCATCCGCGACTCGCCCCAGCAGTTTTGCGCCCCGCATTAGTTCCAGTTTTGCGTCCTCCGTTTTCTGCAAATTAGCCCACGAGTCAATCCAAAAGCAAATCCTATGCACCACTTCATTCGGTTCAGTCGGCCATTTATTCTCAAAACAAGCCAAATTCCTAGCTTTCCAAATCCCCCAAAATAAAGCAGCTACCCCCACTGTCATCAGCTTTTTCTCTTTTTCCGCAAAACTATTCAACCAATCTGTTAGACAAATGTTAGCATCTTCCACCAGACAATTCAGTCCAGTTGCAACTCTAACAATGTTCCAGATATAGCGAGCAAGCGGACACTTAAAGAAGATGTGATTTATACTTTCATTCTGTCCACAAAATAGACAGTTTTTAGTACAATCCCCTCCCTGGAGAATACATCTCTTGTCAGAATACTTTTTTTTAGGATTAACCAAATGAATGTTTTAACCCTTAAAGGTATCTTTACTTTCCACATGAATTTATATGGTACACTTTCAAAGGATTGCATTGCTCCATAAAAAGTTTTCACAGAAAATTGTTTCGAAGCTGACAACAGCCATACCAGCTTGTCATCATTCGCATTCAGCTCAACATTTCCACATAATCTTCCCAGATTATCCCATTCGACTCTTTTAACTCCGGTTAAATTCCTTCTAAAAGAAAGACAATTAACTCCAGAGGCAAAGACTTTTTGAACAGTGATATTTTGGTCATTTGATATATTATACAGATGGGGGAATTGAGATTTAAAGCTAGCATCTGAGAGCCATAAGTCCTCCCAGAATCTAGTTCTTCCTCCATCCCCTACCTCAAACTTACAACAAGATAAAAACAAATCCTTCACTTCCATCAGTCCCTGCCAAAAATGTGAGTCTCCAACTTTTCTAGCGCATTGGCCTAGAGTTGTATTACTCAAATATTTTTTATGTAACAGTGATTGCCATATCCCTTTCTCATTCATCAATTTCCATAACCATTTTGCTAATAAAGCAATATTCATTATTTCTAAATCGATCACCCCTAATCCACCTTGGTCTTTTGGGAGACACACAGTTTTCCAATTGACTAAGTGGTATTTCTTTTTTTCAATTTCATCACTCCACAAAAAACCTGATCTAGTTCTGTCAAATTTTTGTTTTTTCTCCACAGGAACCCTGTAGAAAGAAAACATATAGAACAGACTACTAGACATAGAGGTGTTAATGAGCAGTGTCCTCCCCCCCGATTGATAAATTTTTCCCATTCCAGCAGCCTAACTTTTTCCCTAACTTGTCCTCTAAAAAATCCCAGTCACTATTTTTCAGTCTAACCTCATCAATAGGTACTCCCAAGTATTTCATTGGTAATCTTCCTATATTACAGGTTAGAATCTCTTCTAGAATTATCCTTCTTTCTTCAGAAATGCCAAGGCAATAAACCTCACTTTTGTGAAAGTTTATTTTGAGACCCGACATTTGTTCGAAAAGACAAAGGATAAATTTCATATTCCTGGCTTGTTCGAGATCATCTTTTATTAGCAATATCGTGTCATCCGCGTATTGTAACACTGAAACTCCTTTTTCCACAAAATCTCCAGCTAAGCCCTCAAGCAAACCTACTCCCACTGCTCTTTCTATCATGATGGTTAACACATCACCAGCCAGGTCAAAAAGCAGGGGGGACAAGGGGTCCCCCTGCCTAAGCCCCTGATGTGTGCGAAAATATGGCCCTGTTTCTCCGTTCACTTTTACTCCTACTTTCCCTCCCGAGACAATTTTCATCACTAGGTCATTAAACTTACTAGGGAACCCTTTCATTTCCAGCACTTGTAACAAGAAGGGCCATTTGATTTTATCGAAGGCTTTTTCGAAATCAATCTTAAACATCACCCCTTGCTTTTTCTTCACATGCAAATCGTTAAGTATTTCATGTAAGATCACCACTCCATCCATGATGAACCTATTCTTCAGGAAAGCAGTTTGGTTTAACTTGATTACTTTCCCAATGATAGGATTCAACCTAATTACAATCATTTTTGTAATGATTTTGAACGTGACATTTAGTAGACAAATGGGCCTGTATTTTTGGATTTTATCGGCATCAGCTCCTTTCGGCACCAATGTGATAACCCCATAATTCAGCCTATTTATGTCTATCTTCCCGTCAAAGAAATCATTAACTATCTCAAACAGATCCTTATGAATTAATGTCCAGAATTTTTGGTAAAAATCTGCATTAAATCCATCTAGGCCTGCTGATTTATTCTTCTCCATACTGAAAACTGCATTCTTCAATTCATCCATAGAAAATCTTTTTATCAGACTTTCCCCATCCTCCTCATTTAATTTCACAACATCCCTGGGTTCAAGAGAAACAGAAGTTCTTCCCGATTCCCCGAAGAGATTTTTGTAAAATTCTGTAATGTATTGTTTTAGATTATCCTGACCTTCTATCACCCCATCATCTTGTTTAAGACTCACTATCCTATTTTTCCTTCTCCTCCCATTTGCCTTGGCATGATAATATTTTGTGTTATTATCACCCTCCAGCAATTCTTTTTCCCTGGATCTTTGCAACCATTTAGCTTCCTCTTCTTTTAGGATTTTATTCAATTCAGCTCTACAATTATTTAAGCATTGCCAATCTACTTCTGAGAGCCCATTATTCTCACTTTTTTTATCCAACCTGTCAAATTCCATTGCCAACATTTTTTTCCTATCTTTCACTTCTTTTTCAAAATTTGCATTCCATCCTTTTAATTTCCTCCTTAGCATCTCATACCTTTGTTGCCACCTATCTAGGCTCGAATTTCCTTTAAAATTCGTGCTCCAGACAGTAGCAACAATTGTATTCAGCTCGGGTCTAAGAAACCATGCATTTTCAAACTTAAATTGCTTTGGAATTTTAACTCCTTCCCCTGTCGAAATTAACAGGGGGGTGTGGTCTGATAATTCCCTTGATAAGGCAGTGACCATCACTAGAGGAAATTTCTCCTCCCATGATGTGGAAACCAGTACCCTATCAAGCAACGAAAAGGTAGGATCTTCTTGATTATTCGACCAAGTATATCTTCTCCCACTTAATTGAATTTCCATCAACTCTCCTTGTGAAATTATGGCATTAAATAACAAGCTCCATCTATTGTATCCTCCCGGCTTATTCTTATCACTGGCTCTTCTAGTTAGGTTGAAATCACCCGCAATAAACAGTGGTACTTTCGTATTCTTGATGATATGCACCAACTCTACTAGGAATTTTGCTTTCCCAGATGGTTGGGCATCACCATACACCACCACCAAGTTCCAAGTGAAATCTTCCATTTTACTATGAACCAAAACTCTTATAAAATACTCTCCCATCTCTTTTTCCAAAACATTAAAAGTATCAGTATTAATTCCCAACAAAATCCCACCCGATCTACCTTTCGCTGGTGTCCAAGTCCAATTAAACGAAATTTCACCCCCAATCGAGGATAAGAAAGCAGGGGTAAAATCTTGTCTAATTGTTTCTTGTATACCAATGAAATCAAGTTTTTTATTGTTTGTTGTCTCACTAATAAAATCTCTCTTACCTTTGTCCCCCAAGCCTCTAGGATTCCAAATAAAACCGTTTAACATTTTTTCTTTTTTGTTGTTTTCCTCCTCCTTACCACTGACCTTACAGGAGTTTTAACACTATAAGCCTCATTCGAGGTCTTATTCGCTAAACCCTTGGCCAAACTAGGTGAACAAAATTCCAGCAAATTCAGATTTTCAATATCCCCTTCCATTTCATCATTATTGATAGCCAGGAGTTCTTTAAGTATTGCATCTACATCACCAGGATGTAGATCAACACTTTCAGTCTCTTTAGCTATCGACCTAGATTTGCTTTTCTCACTAAACATTGCCATTCTAGCTCTCTCATGCGCCTTAATAAGTTCAATGTTTTGCTCAGCCAAATCAAGAGAAACACCTAAATCTACTCCAATCAGACTTGCAATTTGAAACAACGAATTGTTATCTGAATTTAAAACGGAAGGAAATTCATTACCTTCCCCTTTCTCTAAGAACTTGGAATTGTTGATATTTTTGGCTCTCTCCAGAATAGGGATGTCTTCAGGATTTTTAGTAGCCAATCTGCTACTAAATCTTGGGCCCACCTCACCCTGCATATCAGCCATGTTCTTGGTCAAAGTTTTGTCTCCTTTCCCAACTGCCCTGATTTGTGCACCAAAGCTTGTCGACTGTGACTCATCAAAATCTCCCCCAGTCTCATCATCGGATAGTCTCACCCTTTCCTCTTCAGACTCTCTCCCAGCGTTGGTCTCACCAGCCCCCTCCAAAGTATTTACATTTGTTGCTTCAGTGTTTAACTGAGACACCAAAGATTTCCCAAGCCTCAACTGATTTATCCTTACATCCTCTTCATCTTGTGCTTTCAGCTCTTGTTCCCTTAGCTCCAAAGCAATCCTGGTTTGCGTGCTTGCAACTATGGTCCTCTCTGTCTGCATCATTTGGACAGAGGGCGAGGAGGACCCCAGATCACTGTTTTTTTGTCGTTTTGGATCCCTGTCTTCGGTTTCTTCCATTTGGCTTTCAGCTACATCTTCAAAATCTTGTATGAACTCCTCCTCAGCTCTATTCCAGCCCATCTCCACCACCTCTTCTACCTGAAAGAAGATTCTGTAGTACAGCAGCTTCGCAGTGGATATTTGTGTCCATTTGGGGATCTTCAGGTGATCCACCACTCCAACCTTGAGCCTAACCTGACCAGTTTTCTTTAGATGCTCCATGTCAGATTCAATGTGCTGACCCAAGGTTGATCCAATCTCACACAACCCATGGAAGTTCTTCAGATTCTTTGGTACCCCTCTTGCTTTGACCCAAACTGTAGTGAGTTTGCCTGCTGCAAGCGATTCATCCGACCACATTTTGATGTTCACCATGATATTTGCTTGTCTGAGTGGCACCCAGTCATAGATCGCCGCTTCATTTATCCTCGCTATTGACGGGAAATTCACTAAAAAGGCTCCCTCAGCCACATTCTTAGCTTTCCACGCCCATCGCCACGGATAGGTGCTCCCTAGTCCTAGTTCCAGCTTTTCAGCACTCACACTCTCCTTCAGATCATCCTTAATTCTCACCAGAGCTGTCGCTTCACTTTTTCCCACGGTGCTTGATTTCTTTGTGTGTTCAGCAACGAACACACTCAGGCCCTCACCTCCAAAGCCAACAAAGGACGCCACTGGTTTCTTCTGATGAAGCCATGCGCAGCCTGCTGAGGCATGCGATGTTTTGTCACAGTTGACACATAACACCTCTGCTTTGCACTCCTTCGTGATGTGATCACCGTGTACATAACACTTGAAGCACTGCAATTTCCCTGCTGCTCCTTCTGGTCCTGACCCAGTCCCTGTTTCCTTCTGCACCGACCCCGACCCTCCGCTCTTGGTTGTCCCAGCTTTGGGCACGTAAGCTGTCTTACTTTGTTGAGCTCCCCCTTGAGGAATCGCCGATTCAGCCGATATCGAACGAGGTTGAACACTCTGGTTATGCCTTTCCCCTCCTCTGCCATAACCAATCTGATTCTGATTGCTGAAACCCTGTCCTTGTCCTCTGTACTGGTATTGATTCCCTCCAATCCCAGCCTGGTTCTGGTAGTTGTAGCTGTTTGCTCCTCTGAAGTGCTGAAAATTCTGCCCTCTATCCTGATTGCTCTGGAAGTTACCTATATTCGGACGCGGTGGCGGAGGGCGGTAGCTGTTGATGTATTGTCCCTGTCCACGACCTCCCCCACTGCCTCCTCTGGTCCCTCCTCCCTGCATCTCGTTGGATCCCTGTGGATTTGTGGAAGCCTCGCCGCCACTCGCAGCAATACACCACAAGTGGGAGAGGAGCGGAGAGAGGTGACTATTTCGATTTGGGGATCGCGCACCCAGCGGAACCCTAATCTCAGTCTCTTCTCCACCCACCCCGTCCTGGGCTTCTAGTGTGCGGTATTGGTTCGGCCCACAACGGCCCAGGGTCCGAATCGAGATAAACGTCATTCCTGACCCAATCGTGACGTCATCCCCGGAATTCCCCACAGTTCTCGCCGGAGATCGGGAAGACAGAACCACTGGAGTTGAGCCTCGACTCAATCTCAGTGATCCTGAATCATCTCGTCTCATACTGAACTCAGTAGAATTCCAGGGAGATGGTATGCGACATGGCCTGCCTCGAATAATTTGAAACCAATCAGTCCCATCACAATCGCTAGGCGAAGGATCATACCCTTCCACCACCGCTGTGGTCCGCTGCACTGTGCTGGAGACGAAGGGGATAGCATCCGCAGACAGAATCGAGGTCTTCCGCCGTACCTCAGCCCTCACGCGGCTCGAAATCACCTTCAGCTCTGCTTTTCTCCCCTTCCTCTGCTTGCTTCTCCTCTCCTTCGCGCAGCCGAAAGCCTCCGCCAGAGTCGGCGCTGCGGGGCTGCATAGCTCCTCCCCGCCGGCGTCCTCCTCCGAGGCCTCGCCCTCGTCGTAGTCCTCGCTGATCGCCCAGAAGCGCCCGCTGAGGCATCCCCGCTCTCCGGTCACCACCGCTCGTGTCGCCGTGCGAGTCGCCGCTCGCTTCATCCTTGATCTTGTGCATATGTAACAGCTACAGTCGTGTTCTTAACAAAAAAGGTACTATTGGTAGATGATCACCAAATGAGCATGTTGATCTGCGCGATGGACCGGTCCACGATGTACGTGTCCGTTTTTATCTGTTTGGGTGACTCATAGACTGAACACATGCTTTGAAATTTGTATAAACTAGAAAGATACCTCGCGCGTTGCTGCAGCGGGGACCTTAAAAGAAATTATAAGAGTATGAAGAAAGAATATTTAATGCAAAAATTCTTGGTAATATAGAGGATTTGATTAGTCAAAGATCTAAATTTAATTAATATGTAGTGTTTATATATTTAAAAGCTAAAAATTGATGGTGTGAAATTGAAGGGCTAAAAGAATTTATAACCTGAATAATTTGCATGTATTGATAAATATCATTAAAAATATGGATGACATGGATAAATAAATGTCTCAAATAGTGGATGACGTGGTGATGACATAGATAAATGATTGGCTCAAATAGTGGGTGATGTGGACACCTTGCATGTAGAGATAGACTAATTTAATGCATCTTAGTGGGGTTTTGCTTTATAACAAGTATAGATGACTTGGCAATGCGTTTCCGTTCCCGTAACTAGACGCTCTGAATATCTAGACAGTTGGTTCCGTTCGAGATTCGTGCGTGGGGACGGTAAAAAAGAGACGGGGCGGTGAATCTGATCCACATGTGAGGTGTGTGGGCGCTCGGTCGGGTTGGAATGTCGTATGCGTCTTCTTCAGCATGTGTGTCCGCGTGTTGTGGTTAACTATCTTCTTGTGTTATCGTGTTTGTTCCTGTAATGGATGTCGTTTCTCGCTCAGCTTTCTTAAATCTGCTGCACCACCAGATGTATGGTTTATTGATAATCTTAATTAGAGAATCACCATTTCAAGTGGGGTCATGTTGTTTTGGTCCCTCCCAAGCAATTCCAAAGTTGAAGCAAGCCCTCAAGAGGGCTTAACTCTGATGCTAGATAGGAGACGACCATATCAAAAAGGCACATTGGTCTTCTTTGGTATCACACACAGGGAGAACATATGTGGCAAAGGAGTAGAAGAAGAGGTGTGAAAACTACGTGTCCTACCAGATGTGCGTTGTATTTTTGAAACAAAACGAGCATATTGCCTCATTTTATTTAAAAAAAAGAAGGAGAAAATTGTTCGGTTAATTAATGGGAAATCGGCCTAAAACCGATACAGACACCCTCGCAAGCCGTCATGGAACACGGCCGCTTCGAGGGCACACATAGGCACCCTGGCTACCAACACGTACAACACGCACACCGCTAAAACGAGGACAGCCGTCGAGGTTGTCCACCGGCGGCATCGTCATCACTCCTCCTCGAGCAAGCGAATCCGACTTCACCGAAGAAACGACTGCCAAAGAAAGCCTCACCGCAGCGACAGCGAGAAGGCCACGCCGGTCAGATGTGCGTTGTAATTTGGACGGTCCATTCCTGATGCCTTCTAAGCCCATTCATGTTACAATACAGAGAGACTACAAAGCATCAAACGAGACTAAAAAGTTCCAATATGCACAAGCGGAATCAGAAATGTACTATTTATCATGTGCTTAAGGAAACTTTGCTCCTTATAAAGGACTTGGGTGGTTGTAATTGACATGAACTCATTCGTCCTTCTGGTAGGTTAATATCAAACAATCCCTCCTCAGTTATGAGCTTGGTCTTTAGGTAGGTCTTTGCCTGTGAAATCTTATCAATCCTTTCAAAAGCAATGAGCTGATTCCTTAGATTTTTACCACAATGGTGCACAAGCTCGTGACAACTATGAGATAAGACCACCTAGACACTCACGCCTTGTCATGCTTCGGATAACCACACTAACTCCCGCGTTTGATGAGACAGAGGAGTCGTGAATCCTTTAACAACGAGGCTGTATCATCAAGATGTTCACGGAACCTCACTAAAGAGGATTTACCGTTGGATCCACTAGTTTCCTAGATTCAGTTGTTCTTTTTGATAGTGACAATGATGTGCGTTTATTAATTTTGCACTAATGTTCTCCACTAATCGGCGTGTGCTATTATTTTGTTTATACTTTAGCGTATTTATCATAAGCACATGGTTTGTTGAATAACATTTTACTCAAATTTTACTTATGTTAGTGCTAACCCAAAATGTGTTGCGTGCTCGCGAATTGAGATAGTACTCTTACTGTAAATTTTGAATGTAAAGTACTATTCAGAAAATACATGTAAACCCGCTTCGTTAACCACTTGGCAAAATGGATTCATTCCGCGGGGCAAACCATCCAACGAACAGTCCACCTCATCAGAAAACGGTGTATTAGTTTACATATTTGTCATAGCAGGTACATAATGTGGCGCGGCACTCGGTTTGTTTGGATGGCACCGTTGGCCAGTGCCCTTTGTCCACACGGACACGAACGGAAAAGCACAATGTGAAAGGACAATGATGTCGCCTAGAGGGGGGGGGGGGGTGAATAGGCGGTTTAAAACTTTTCCGGTTTTGATAATTGCGGAATAAAACTATGTGTTTAAATTATCAAGCTGACAACCTAAATAAACTAGGCTCACCTATGTGCACCAACAACTTATGCTAAGCAAGATAAACAACAAGGTGATATGATAGCTATAGAATACTTCAAGCATGAAGGCTATCACAATGTAAAATGCATAAGTAAAAGGCTCGGGTATAGAAATAACCGAGGCAAGCGGAGACGAGGATGTATTCCCGAGTTCCTCCTTGTTAAGGGAGTACGTCTCGTTGGAGAGGTGTGAACCGACACAACGGTTCAACAACCACAAAGGTTTCACCTTCTTCTCCGATGAACCGCAACACAAAGGCTTCGTTCACCTTCCACTATCAGAATCCTTCGAGACGGAATCCGGAGCCTTTCAGCAACAATCCGGGGCACAACCCACAATGGGATTGGGGGCTCCCGAACGGCTTTCAACAACAATCCGGGGCACAACCCACAACGGGATTGGGGGCTCCCGAACGGCTTCACAAGTGACCACACAAGGGTCTCAACCACCACAAAGGTGTATAGGGTCCAAGAACCCAAGAGTAACAAGTTCACAAGTTTTCAACTTCCAGGAATCCTCGTGTAGAGCACACCGATGCACCAAATGCAAAAGGCAAGAGCACAAGTGCTCAAATCCCACCAAAAGCAAGTAATGCTTATAGGAGGAGAAGAGAGGAAGAACAAAGAAGAGAACCACATAAGAACTTCAAGATCTAGATCCACTAGGTTCCCCTCACTTAGAGGAGAGATGGAATGGTGGAAATGTAGATCTAGATCTCCTCTCTCAAATCTCTTAAAGATATGCAAGAATCATGGAAGGAAATGGGAGAGGGGCAAGCTTTCCAAGGTCAACAATGGAGGTGTGACAGGGGGGAAAATCGTGCTTGGAAGAGCTGGTCTCTTTGGGGAAGAAGGGGCCTTTTATAGGTCCCACAAAAAAAGAGCCGTTGCAGGAAAACTAACACCGGAGACTCCGGACTGCAGAGACCGGAGACTCCGGCCCCCCAGAGACTCCGGGGTCACTCCGGACCTACTCTGGACCCCTATACAGCAAGTGCCGTCCGCTGGAACGAAAAACGAAACGCGAGGACCGGAGACTCCGGTCTAGAACCGGAGACTCCGGCCTAAGAAAAAACTGAAGCAAAACTGAACACGAAAACGAAGATATCTTGATCATCCGGACTCCGTTTTCGATGTTCTCGGGCTCGTTGGAATCACAACGAAGAGCTTTACAAGATCATGCAGATAAACCTCATAGTCCAACAATGTAAGATAAAACCAAATGGAGGAAGTTAAAACCTCTCTAAAAAGGAATAATCGGCAAACCTCCAAAACCGAAAACGCATATGAAATTCGTTTTCGGTGAACTTGGGCTTGTAGTGAAGATCACAACAAGCACCAAAACCCAACAAGGAGAAAAGCCAAGTAAGAAGCAAGAAAGATGAAATGCCAAGCGTGCAAAGGTTTGAGCTCTCTACAAATATGCGATCAAGTTACTCACTTGAGAGCCCCTCTTGATAGTACGCCGTCTATCCTAAAACCCAGTCTCCCACTAACAACATGAGACCGGTAAAATAGAAAACCTATCAAGATCATAACTTTGCCTTGCGCATTTCACTTGAGCTCGATGATGACGATCTTGACTCTCTCAAGTTGAAACACCTTTCTTGATTGTTCTTGCTAGCCAATGCTGATGAAGACTTCTCCAAATGCTCCCCCATACTCCATTATGGGAGGGTCTCGCTAAGTTTCGTCTTCATGTCTCCTTTGCAAGCTTCAATCAAAAGATATCTTCCGAGATGCATCATATTGAACTTGCACTTCATCTTCTTCTCTTGATATGAATGATGGCTTGGGGGGTAAACATGATTGTTCACTCAATCTTCTATTCCAAGCCATACTTGCAATGAGCTCAACTCTACACATGACCATTCTTCATATAAACCCTTGAATAGAGCATTGGTCATTATGTCATCTTGAAGAGTATAACACATGAATTCCTATGATTTCCCATGGACAAGATCTATAAGAATATCTCAATGTAAACATTAGTCCATATGGATTGTCATTAATTACCAAAACACGCATGGGGCAACCCTAAGCCCACTTCTTTTACGCTTTAGCTTATATAGTAGAAGGCCAGATCACGAATTTGTTATGGCTTATAATCTAGTTTGGACAAGACTAAACTATAAGTTGAAACCAAATCAAGGTCACTGATTCAGGGAAAAACTGGTGGAGAGAAGGTTGTCCCAAAAGCCGTTATAGTAGCCGAAAAGAAATGGACCAAATTTGCTCATACAACCCATTTCGTTTGGCGACTTTGGTTGCATGATCATATATTATTCGCTATTTCTCATTTCATGTTGCGCTAGATAAGCACATCAAAGACACGTTCATTTCAGTGATGCATTTTTCTGGTTTTTGACTTTCTGTGTGACAAGAATTGGGTATCTGCAAATTGCCAGACTCAGGAAGACACTTTCTTGTTGTAGCTCCCAACCCGGCCGGAAGACAGCCACAAGAAACCGGGTAGAAATGATGAACGCAGATCCCTCTTCCACATCTCCCGATTCAGTGCACCCGGTCATCACAACAAGTGATAAATATAGCTAGCGACGAAATTCATGTGGCGAGAGCTCTATGGCGAATAACAGGAGTCCCACTTGTGCAATTGGCCGGGTTCGTTTGCGGATCACGGAAGTTCGTAAGCAGACTCATGGAGCTTCCCGTATCGGCAACCCACTAATGACAGTCGCTTGCAGCGACGCAACTATCACAGTCGGGCTCTCTATCTGTACGGACGCAGGCGTTGATTAGGAATGACACGATTTTAATGGATATCAAGCATGTTTGGTACACCAGCAGTCAGCAGAGTGTTGTAGGCAGCAATGCTGCTGGAGAACGGCTGACAGAAGATAACAATGTGTCATATGGACTGGAACAATCTCTCCTGTAAGATCAGTCTCCTGCCGGTTGATCCTCTTCCTTCTACAGCTCTCCTGAAGCTAAGAAGATAGCTCGATCAGGCACCTGGATGCGCATGCATGCGTTTCTGGACTACGTATAAAGTTTTAAGTTTCTGACGCCTTTGTACAGTAGTTCTGAAGACTGCTCAACTTGAAACTGAACGCGCCGCGCCTGTGCCGAGGGTTTGAGGATGAATGAATTAGAAGCCCGGGGATATGCATCCGATATAGTGCAAATGTGCAGTGCATCGAGCCACCCCAAGAGTGACAAGAACTCGCAACGGAGACGCACGCGCGCGTGGTCTATATCGTGGCAAAAGACGGGAGCCCCACTTGTCCAATTGGCCGGATCACACAGACAGGTTCACCAGCAGCTTCATGGAACTTTCGACGGGTGAGTCTGATCCGCCTCCGCAACCGAAAGCTGTTTGTTCCCGACGGCGAGATCACGCACGATCCGCCCCGGATCTCCTCCTCCTCCAGGCGATTTCCTGTGAACCCACACGATCCGCCGAGATCTCCGGAATCTGTTCAGAAACCGAGCGTGGTAGTGGTGAATATGAAGAGGAACAGGTGAGAGTGAACCGCGAGGCGACACATGTGCAGATTCGTTGCTTCTGCTGTACTAGCCGATTCCGAGGAATGACAACCGGAGGTCTCTAGGTGCGAAACATCATCATCATGCCTCGGCCGGCACACAAGTTGGCGCCACCCCACAGGGAAGCTAGGACTAGGAGAAACTGCTCCCCAGAAACCAGGTGCTGTGCTCTGGGTCCGCCAGGCATATACCAGCCCTTCTTCACTTGTGGTCGAACGGAGGAGCACTCGTCACTGTCATTCTCGGGCTTGTGGATATCCTGGCGATAATTCTCATGGCTGAAGAGTGTGCAAAAGAGACTACGCAGCTTTACACAGCATTCGTTTCCCTCTCTGAAAGTAAACAAAAGGAAAGTTAGTTTGCTAACCTGTAGTAGTAGGATATACAGTACGATCCAAGCCAGACAAGACATGGATTGGTGGTACCAGAATCTCAACTGTTGGTATCAACCAGTATAAGCTTCGGAAGCATCAGACAGTATTGTTAGTTGCTACTCTTATATTACTACTGTACTAACCAAAACATTTTGGCAGGTGCAAAGCATATATAAACGCAAGGCTCTATTACAGATCAAACGAGTTCTTTATGGATCCAGGATGCCCACGCTCATCTTTAAAACAGAGCTGCACACAACTCAGGCAAAGATTACATGACGTGTACAATGGGAAAGACAGCAATCATGGACAATGCATGCCTAATTGAAGTAATTTTGCCTCCAGAGTAGAATCCGCACGTCGAGATCTGAAGAAGAGAGCCACTGTATGTCGACGGAGGGATTTGAGTTCATTCACCTCTGCACAGCATCTCTACACAAGTAAAAGTTCTAGAACCATAATAGAGAATTAAAAAACAAACATTTATTTTTGGGGGGCTTTTGGAGATAGGCCCATACGAAGATACGTACATCACTATCTTCAATCTAAATATGGAATAAACTAGAAAAAAAATGTGGTTACAGGAGATATCACCAACTTCTATCTAAATATGTAATAAGCTAGAAAAAAATATAGGTGGTTACAAGAGATACATGTGATATAAGCATGGCTAGAATAGAAGGATCTGCCCGGCAATAATGAGAAGCCCTGCCCATGCCGTCGTCCCAAAATAGGGCTGTACCACTACCTCCTTTCTGGAAGTAAACGAGGCTCCAGATCAACATGTACATTGGTGGACAGCGGGGTCCATTAGGAATATTGACAGGATCTCCCCAGAATTGGTAGATGTTTCATCAGAATACTTCACAGTTGCCGCCACGGAGATCTGACATATATATGGCATCCTCCTCTAATAGTTTTTTCACTCAGATTCCTCACCAGTAGCACTTAAAATGCTAGCTAGGTCTTGGACAATTTCAGACATTGGCGGCCTGAATTCTGGCTCTGGCTGCATAAGAATTTTCTGGTCAGACACATGGCCACTATATTCACCACATTCATACTGCTGTTCTAACAAATAAAAATCCTACATAAAACTAGAATATCATAGTGAATGAGTAGACTAAAAAAGTGTTTCACCTATGTGATGAGATATCAAAATTATGCAACAAATTAACATGAAATAGACAAACTTACGCGTAATGACTGAAGGTTTTTTTCACCATTGGTAATAAAGTAAAAGCTCATCACTACCTAACTGAATTAAGACATATAAGGAAATGATGGATTTACCTAATTATACCTATTCGAAAGAAAAGTTTCGAGCAAGAAAAATCTAAGGATGTGCTAGTTAACAAAGCAGAACATCTAGTGTCCTGTATAGTATGCCTCAAAAGTGCATCTTATATAAGACGGAATGGAAACACTGAATTACCCGAACACAACGACTGATGATGTCAGCAAAACGTGATAGTACTTTCTCCGAACACTCTCCACGAATAGAAGGATCAACCATCTTTGTCAGGGAATCAATGTCATGAAGCTGAGAATCAGCCCATCTAACAAGATGTTGTTCAGCACGAGGGCGAGAACTGCACATTTCAACAACAAAAAGGTAGGCCATGAGTACATCCACATTCTTGTTGAGATGCATGATCTAAAGCAGTTACAGAAGCCTCCTGATTAAGCACTGCAAATTGTACGCATCACTGACCTGTCATATGGTTTCCGACCAGTCAGAAGTTCTAGCATTACCACACCAAAACTGTAAACATCACTTCGATCAGTAAAAGTCCCAGAGTCCTGGATTTCAGGTGCCTCATAATTTAGCAATGCCCGCATGCGACCAGACAACTGAGATTAAAAGGAACACAACTGTAAGTACCCACATATTACAAGTTCAGATTCATTGACATATGTCACCAAAGTACAGAAGCAAGAAAGATGATTGCCAAATAATTAGTCTATTACTACGGATTAAGTCAAATAAAAAAAGGTCTTTCCTGCCATAAAGTAGTTAAGATTTAGCGAAGAATACCTAGTTGTAAGGAAATTATTGGACTACATGTAATAGCTGCCATGGGTTCACAGTTTTTCTAGCTCTGCCTCTACATGAATATTACTTTATTATTATCCATGTTTATATGTGAGGATATTCATGCCTGATGAAGCTGGAAATCAACAGAACAGCTGTGGAGCAAATCTGAGTATCACTGCAGAACCAAATAATACTTCCTGAAGTTAGGTGATGCTTCAAGAAGTCAATTTCACTGCCTGTCTAATTGGTTTGGTGCAGTACTGATGATGCTTTGTTAGGATTTGAACCAGTCAAATGACTGGATGTGTCAGGACTCAAGATTTGTATGGAACTGGGGAACATCTCTTGTTTTTCTCCACAAAAGAAGTCGGTATCCTCCCCGAATTCATAGAGTATCAACCAGGGACTAAAGGATTAAGATCTTGACAAAACAGACAGTTCCAAATAGTAAGTAAACAAACATATTCAGATGTTATATCAACGCTTTAGATATATTGGTTACAAGAAAAGCTTGAAGCATCATAAGCACAAGGTTTACATCTAATACTTAAGCTTACCTGTGTAACAGAACTTGACAACATCAATACTGACAGTCCACATTCAGCAACACGTACTGAGAACCCATTACCCAGAAGCACATTGGCTGGTTCGAAATTCTGATGCACCACTGGAGGCTCACAGGTATCATGGAGATACCTGAAAGAAGAAGGTAAATTTTAAATATAAATGCAGTCCCTTAACAAACTAAATTAAAGAAGCAAAAGTTCATGAAAATCATTTTAAACTGGAATACAGCTTACTCTAAGGCTTTTGCTGTACCAAGGGCGACCTGGAGACGGGCATTCCAAGATAGTGCACTATCAAGATCCTCTCCTTCATGTAACACATCATGTAGTGTTTTTCTACTGAAATGGTTATAAACAAGTAATCGCTGTCCATATTCTGCACAGTATCCAACAAGCTCAAGGATGCTAGGGTGTCTAATATCGGATATACAGGCAACCAGCTCTAGAAAGTCATCTACTGGTATTCTTCCATTGGCATTGTCTATCTTCATAACTTCCAATAACTGCATAGGATAACAGAAGTGAGGACAGTGTTTCGGTAAGCATAAAATTGCATTGAGTAAATGAAGCAATATATTGTACATACTTTGCCTTCAGGAAATTCTGCCAGATATACTTTACCCAACCTACTCTCTCTTATCAAACTTTCCTCTCCGAAGCTATTTGTATATTGCTGAAGTGTTGCAACAGAAAAGGATGTTGCAGATGTCGAGGGACCTGTCCTTGGTGGAGTGTTAGCTCTTTTTTCTGGTCTAAAAATAGGATTTACAATTACTTTTGCAACAGGAGGAGGTGGTGGCGGTGGAGGTGGTGAGAAAACTGGCGGCGGTGGTGGTGGTGGAGGCGGCGGAGGCGGAGGTGGAGGTGGCAGAGGTGCCGCAGCAAAAATATCTGATTCCGTTCGCTCCAAGTTAATTACATGATCTCTCTTTTCAGGAGGCTTCTCACGAGCAGCTGTCAGCAGTCGATAAGTTATACATTTGAACTTTACAGTAGGAACTAGTTGGTCAGATTTATAAGTATCTATACCTGGTATGGTCAAATTTATTTCACGAACATGCTTCCTGTCAGGAACCTCAGCTGAGCCTGTTAATGAAACATCATGTGTACCACAACTAACACAGTAGAACACATTATATAATAGAAAAGCAAGTGAAGTAGACCTTTTTTAACGTTGCTTTTTGACTGTGCCGAAGCTTGCTTGACTTTAGGCTCTTCAACCCTTTGTTGCACCCTCCCCACCTGACTTGTTGTATAATCATGTCTCGACTGTCTCTCTTGGTACTTTGACAGGCAAAATATTATGAGCAGCACAACAACTATGAAGAGCACGATAGCAAGAAGAACATATCCAACTATTCTGAGAGTTGAAGACTTGTGTTTTCCGGCGGATGAAGATCTGCTGTCTCGAGCTGTGGATCCCCCAGAAGAAGTCGAGGAAGCATTAGATGATGAAGGAGTTCCTGAAGGTGAAGGAGATGATGATGTTTGTGTCGGTGTAGGGCCAGTCGGTGTTAAAGAGGGTGACGCAGAAGGAGCAACGCTGGTATTAAACGGGTTCCCATCTTTTCTGTAGGAAATAAAAACTTGTGTCTAAGTATCAAAGTACAGAAAATATTCTTTAAATAGGAACGCTGGTATATTAAACGGGTTCTCATCTTTTCTGTAGGAAAAAAAATCTTGTGTATAAGTATCAAAGTACAGGAATACTCTTTAAATATGTACAAACACAGTGTGTAATTGTAGATGACATCAATAAAATGTGAAATAGGGAAAAAGGTTTCTCACTTCAAATTTGGTATGTTGAGCAACTTTGGAGGAATCGGTCCAGAAAATAAATTGTTCTCTATATTTCTGTTACAAGGGAAATATGTTATCAGAACGAAGCACATATATCTGTATGCATTACAAAAATCTAAGCTATCAATGATCTAGATTGTGCATTCATCATGAATTAGATCGAAAGTGAGAGTTTGACTGACATCAATATTCTTTATTAGTTACAAAAATCAACTGCATTGCACATACATCATGTGAAAGGTGCTACTGGTTGGTCCTTGTTTCGTAAAACTATTTGTAGCAAAGAAACAAAACCTTGAGACAGGATTATCCAGAAAAATAACTAGAGCACAGAGCTAACTAGAACACAGAGCATAACTGGTACAAATACAATATATAAAAGACTCCAATAGAAATGCAATCCCATTACCTATTTAGTCAGTTATTCCCCTTTCTAACCAGTAATACTAATATTTGTTTGTTAATGATTACACATTGTACCGAAGGAGCCAAATGTGTAACTAAATAAATATTTTTTAAGGACGTAGAGCTTTAGAACCTTGGCTGAGAAAATTCGAGGCTGATGATACATAAATTTGTGTCTACCATATTTGCACATAAGTCCAGAGTTATATCATCAGTCAAATTCAGAGGTCTATACAGTGTCCATAAGAATGTTTCGTTTAGCAATTAAGTTTTTATTAAGTCAATTAGTAAAAGATCAAATAATTGAAAATTTACTGTGTTTTATATTCAGTTGTGCTGTGAATCAGTAAAGAGAATGTGGATATACAAATCACCGAGGGGGAGACCCTGCAAGACATCAAGGGTCCCAGATAGTTGATTATCTTGCATGCGCCTGTCGAATAGCATGCTATTAGAAAATGTAGAAAAGAAAATGGCAAACAAAGAGAAGAAAAAATACAAGAAAATAGTTGTAGGCTAGACATACAACGTAACTAGTGATGACAGGTTTCCCAATGAAGTTGGTAATGGACCACTGAAGTTGTTGGATGAAATATCCCTGTGAATTGTGATGAAGGTTCACATGTAATGGACCAGCCGGATGAAGATTAAGGGAGAGTGACATAAAAGAGAGAAATATGTTAGACCTACAGATTTATAAGTCCAACAAGTGAATCAAAAGCTTCCGGTAGTTGTCCATCGAGATGGTTATCATTGAGTGACCTGACAAAAGACAGAATGACAGATCTTGAGTGAGACAGCTTGTAGAGGAAAGTACTACGTGGCTCTTTTGTTTATGAAGGAAAATGATAAATTACATGGCTGTTAAACTCTTCAGTTTTGATAGCGACATTGGGATGCTTCCAGTGAGTTGGTTATCAGAGAGAAAACTGCACAGCAAGAAACAAAAACGGATCATGTCATCATTTAATCACAAATAACTAAAGGAACTGCACAATTTCTTCTCACACAAGGAGTTGCACAAAGAAAGGAGCATACAGATTCCGCAGCGTAACAGGTAGATCATCCGGTATAGTTCCAGTGATTTTGTTGTTGCTAAGATTTCTACAACAGAAAAGAAGGCTCGATCAGCATAATAGGTCAACGTAACTCCCTGACTATGTACACTCTACCCTTAGAAGTTCTTGATTCACCCATATGGAACATATGACAGGGTAGTTAGATGATACAGCTAGCAGCCATGCGTGAGGGAATAAAATTGACGACAAATTAAGGCCCTTACATTGTGGTTATGGAGGTGAAGTTCCCTAGGCTTCCTAGCTGTCCTCCCATAGTTGCAGCAACATAATTTCTACAAACAATTGGTCGATAAAAGCACAGAAATATAAAAGTTTTACCAGGGAAAGGAATCTAAAGAATAATTGACGTACATTGAGTCTATATTTGAGCCGATACATGCAACGCCCTGCCAACTCTCGCCGCAGGGGTCTCCACCATTTGCAGTCCACCCGGGAAGAGCTGGAGATCCAAGTGCAACATACAATCCATTTATAGCAGAAACTGCATGGAAAAAATGAATGGGAAAAACAAGCCATTAGCAACGACTCAAAATGCTTTGAAACATCGGTATGCATCAAATACTTAATCAAACGTAACTGCATTTGCAACTTGCAAGTACAGCCAACCCTTGTGTTTTTTAGATAAAGAGCCAACCCTTGTGTAAAAGGACCAGTCAAATGAAGTACTCGGTAGTTAGAAACAGTCAAGCATTGTGCTATAGTATAAAATATAAAGCTTTACATCAACAGCTTTCTACCCCTGAGGCCCCTGTTGGCAATTGGCATTAACACCTATCAGCTACGAGACTGCAAGCGCAGCTTGACTAAAGCTCGCAAGGCGCAACTTAACCAATCTTGCACGCATTTATCCTGCATTTTGTCACTGGAACCAAATCGTAACTGAAAGCAGAAACGTATCTCCCCCAATGCCACAGGCAATTGATGATAGTCTGCAGAGCAGGTCACCACATTGCTTCTGGAACAAAAACATCTCTCTCAGCTTTCACTGTACACACTGAAAAGAACATTCAGATTACCGGATATCTATTTTCCAAAAAAAAATATGACGCAATCGGCACAGTAACGTGTACAGCAAAAATTCAATGGCCCTATACCGTAAGCTGTAGAAATACACGGAGCCAACAATCAGTGCGCAGACAGTACCAACCCGTGCTACGGAAACCAGCTAATCGCTCAGCGGGAGGCGGCTAGCGGAGCCAAGGGTCAGAGCAGAGCAAAGCAGAGGCACGCGCGTACCGTCGGCGGCGTCGGTGAGCGCCCGCGCCCGCGGCAGCAATGCCGAGGCCGCGGCGATCAGGAGCAGCAGTGGCGGCCGGCGGAGAAGCCGAAGAAGCCCCGCCCGCGCGCAGCACCCATTATCCCCCATCCGCATCGGTCGGGCTCAGATTAGCGCGCCATCGGCGGGTGAGCGGGCAGGCAGGCACAGGAGCAACCGCCGGTCGCGGGAACCGAGGCCTGCGCAGATCTAGAGAGATAGCAGAAGGAAGGAAGGAACTGGCAGTGGTGATTGACTGCTGGGTCTGCTTTTCTGGTTCGCCTCCGCCTGTTTTTGTTGGCTTCTAGGAGTAGAATCTGCTGCTAGCTGGAAGGTGAAGGGAGAGAGTGGCGGCGAGGCCAAGTGATGAGGGAGAGGAACGGAGTAGCGTGAGCAGGCAACCGGCGTGAAAAAGGCGGAGTGGGTGGTGGTGAAGGGGAAAGCTGAGGGAAAGCTGAGGGAAAGGGTTTAGAGTAGGATTTTGTGGGGGAAAAGGGTGGGAATTTCTTTATATTCACTGATGACTGATGGTACCAGTCGGCATGGCAGATGGGGCCCTGCTGACACGGAGGGAGGGAGGGAGGGAGGGAGGGAGATCCGTTGGAGCGCGGGGCTTTGGACGGATGCCGGCGTCACGTTTCCCTCGCACGTGCAGCCACTTCTCTCACTGCCACACCAGTTACCAGAGGCAGTGCAAAATAAACTTACTGCAGGACAACACCTGCACCCAGACCGTCTAAATATTCTGCGAATGCGTGCAGAGTACCGTTTGAGAGATACTACTAGAAACATCGATGGCATTTGATGGACCGAGTGTAGCCCTGAACCAGATTACTACACTCTACATGATGATCCATAGTGGCAGTAGCTAACTAAGCACTGACGAGTGACGACCAACTCCGCCTTGGCCGGTTGCTTTCGTCTTTCGGCGGCGTCAACACCCGAATAATAAAACAATGGTTCGAGGGAGACATCCGTGTCACGTCGCCGTCTTTCCGCAGCAAAAAGATAAGATATTCCGGGCCATATAAGAACAGCATGTTGTCTATCAGTTGATAATGAGACATGTAGGCGATCCTTATCCTGTAGAACCGACGGGAGATCCAACCAGATGCATGACCGCATGTATGCCGAGAACGCATTAGGTCGATCGAGACGTACTTTGATTATTTGCATTAGGTTGCAACGTCAGAGATTCAAGGCTACCATATCACATCTCACATGCGTCTTAGTATTCCGCCACAACTTTGTGTTGACTGGTACTACCGCCGTCTCAAAATATAAGACGTTTTGGTAGGTTGTTTTAGCTTTCTAAAAATGTCATATCTTATGTAACAAAGGAAGTAACACACTAGTACATTGTCGTGATTAAAGTCATGGCTAGACAAATTCACGGTGTATGTTCAGAAACCGATTGTATTGAAGTTAGAATTTATTCTTCAAATCAGACCAATATATTACTCATTTTGATCTTTTTTTACAGATGTCGCGTTATAATGCTCATGACTGATATTTTGAATTTACCATTGATGAAATAAACAGAAATGAACCTATACTTCGGATGTTGTAAGACAACTTGTATAAGTGTAGAGTAGTACCCTGCTCTGTACGACACGCGCAAGCATGCCACCGATGGGCTCTTCCATCAGTATATTTACACGTATCACGAGCCCTAGGAGGGCATCGTTTACATTCACGTCGACATTGTATTGGACATAGTATCGTAGCACCTCTTCCAGTCATCTCATCTAGTTGAGATCCAATATATAGAAAATCCACGAAAAATTTGATTGTTGCTGGTCACGATTGGCGCGGTCCACCCATAAATCTAAACATATATTGCCGGTTACAATAAAGGTCATTCAACAACCCTTTCCTCTCCCACTCCGATGATTTTATCATCTTCGGACCCTCCCTCAAAGAAGCTCACCCGGAAATTTCCTCTTATGTGATGCACAAGTGCTTCCCACACTCCGCGGTGTGCAGGTTATGGGGACCTACTTGATGGCTGCGACGTCCTCTAGAGATTCAAGATGAGAATAAGAAGAATACCATGCCCCTCCCTGCTTACGTCGAGTGGCTTGTACCTGATCAACATTTGTTAAGTTTCCTCCTCAAGTCGATGTCGCAAGACGTTCTTGACAAGTCATCGACGTTCACGTTCCCGATGTTTGTTCTACCCTTGTGGACATGTTCTCACAATCCAAAGCTCTCGTGAGTATGCTCCGCGGAGCTCTCTCCAATATAATGAAGAATGATATGTTCGCTAACTAGTTCATTGCCAAGATGAAGGGCTTTGCCTCCGAGCTCAAGGCTTCAGGGAAGAAGAAAGATGTTGACACTTGGAGGAGTATATCCTCAATAGACTTGTGGCAAGTACAATCCTCTTGTCACGAGTCCATCAATGGTGTCTCTAGTACACTCAATCACATGTGCTCAGAACTCACAACCATCGACTACCGTCAGCAGATGCTCTCTAAAACTGATCACCATCAACGCTGCCTCTCTCCACCGTGTCAACCGCTCTAATACCCCTCAAGACGACAATGATCCATACCGCGTCAATGACCAAAACTGTGGATGCCCCAATGATCGTTATGATGGTCGCAATTAGGGGTGTGGTGTCGCAATCGTGGTCACACGCCTTTGCGGGTCAGAACACTTGCCAAAATTGCACGAAATATGGTCATCCCGCTAGGGAGTGTTGGTGGTGTTATGCAGAGGGCGATGATGATGACTCACGTCCACGGGTGACACTAAAATGTACATGGATATTGGTGCTACAGATCATATCATCCGTGAACTAAACAACTCCACACTCATGACAACTACAAGGGACGTGATCAAGTAATAAGGCCATTGATGTAGGTGTGAAAATTCATGTTGGTCATTCAATATTGCACACCCCTCATAGTTCTCTTCAGCTTTGGAATATTTTGCATGTTCCTAGTGCCTCCAAAAGTTATTATCCGCTCATAAAATTGCTCTGATAACAATGCTTTAGTTGAGTTTTACCCATTTTTATTAACAATCAGCCCGCAAAGCAGCAAATCATGTTTAAAGACCCATGTCATGGTGGTTTGTATCCTAATCCCTATCTCTGCACGGTCACCCAAGCACGCCTTCATCACTATAACAAGCAATTGTCTCCCTCACATTGCTCACGTGTTGAGAATTTTGAAATGAAAGAAACACACGTATCTTCCGTAATAAACAAACACCGTCTTTAGCAATCTTTGAAACAACTAAGAGCGAAGCGAAGTTTTGGGTCACCGCGAGTGCAAAAAGGTTGAGTGAAATCATGTCGGGAGACTAGACCATTGTATTTTATTTTCTACTTTCTATGTAAAACTCCTTAATTACTAGATTGGGCCAAAGGTTTTGGCTCCATTTAAAAACATATCAAGCTGCCATGATTTTCTTAGCTGCTGACCACTGCTCTCATCAGAAGACACCAAACAGTTGCAAGTCAAGGTGAAAGATGGAGAACAAAAGGAAACCACACACATAGAAGTCTGTAGAACTCTTTATCACCTTCCCACCTTTATTTGATAATTATTGCCACACTATACAGCTGAAGTGTACCCTTTCTCGTGAGATTTCTCATCTTTAGTCTTTAGAACTCTTTATCACCTTCTCACCTTTATTTGACTGGCAGTAAACATTATATGGAGTGAGATTTCTCATCATTACTAGCTCAAACATTGTACAAGAAGAGGGCTCTCTGGTAATAAACATTATATGGAGTTGTTGGTACGATGATCCATTTTCATCCAGGATACCAATAAAAAACAGAATTATGATTATGAGTGCCATAGTGATGATAGCCATCTGATGAGGACTTGGGCCATCTGATGATAGCCATCTGATGAGGACTTGGGCCAGGGCTGATTATTATCCTGAAGAACTGACGAGCTGAGGTGGGCCAATAACTTATCATAAAACATCCCTCACAGATTCCATCAGATGGACCCTACCATGCTTTGCCTTTATGAGTCAGGAAGCACCAAGAAATAAACAGTTATCAATCTGATAGTTAGTTGCAAATGAACAAGAAAAAACAACATATCTTTTCTCAAGAGAACGAATTAATTGAATAGAGAAGGCATGCCTTCTTTGGGACAGTAGTCATTACACAGAGTTAATGCAAGATATACAATTCACATTCTTTCAACAGGATTTTACCATGTGACAGAGCAGTTTACCAGATGCCTATCATGTCACCAGGTAATGCTTACAATCTCTTCAAACTCTTCTTCCTTGCGTCCACCTTCTTCTTATCGACCGGGGCCTTTGTAGCAACAAGTCCTTCCTTCTTGGGCAATGCTGCAGACGTACCAACAGAGGACTCAGCAGGAGCACTCTGATCCTGTGAGTTTGAGCCGGGCACTTTGGTGGTAGCAATAGCACATGATGCCGTGGGCGCAGATGGAGCAATTTCGCGGAGATTTGTGCTTGACTGGTCCACGTTTACAGCTGTGGTTGACTCAGAGATAGTGCCACTCTTGAGCTTACTTTTAGGTTTGAGGGCATGGATGCTGGTGTACAACCTGCATATTGTGCGTGTAGACTATTAGACAGTGCTACAGTACAGTGCTCTGAATTGTCAAAGCCATAGCTTAATACTAAAAAAATAGCACCTTATTTCCGAGTTACATATTGTGCGTGTACACTTATTAGGCAGTGCTCTGAATTGTCAAAAGCCGTAGCTTAGTACTCTAAAAACATTAGCACCTTATTTCCGAGTTATATAGTACAAAAGACGGGCATCATACTCCAAATGTTTGCGCACTCCGCTATATAGACGCCTAGATGGGCTAAATACTTTAAATTTTGACCAAGAAGGAGAAAAGGACTCTCATATATATAGTGCAGGGGTAAATCAATGTCTGCTAGGCGTCCCTAGTCTATATTCGCACGGTGATATTCAATCAAAAGTGAGCAAGAGGAAGGAAAAAAGGACTCCCGTATATAGTGCAGGGTAAATCAATGTCTAGGTGTCCCTGGTCTGTATTCACATAGTGATATTCGATCAAAAGTCAAAAAGTAACCTTGCATGCCGTGCATAGTCCTCATAGTTCTCAAGTAACATCTTTCCAGCCTGCTCATTGAGCGCAGATTCTGGGAATGGTTCAATCAGTAGACATCTCACAACCTATCAGACACATACAAAGAAGCTGACACTCATTAATCGCTAATTACAACTGATATATTACACACTAGCAAAACTAGGGCCAGGCAACGTTTTTGCAGCGGATGCACTTACCAGTAGAACATGTCGTAATCCATGAGTAGGGTTCCAGTCCTTCTTCAACGTGTTAACACAGATTTCACCATTGCTTGATATATTTGGATGGAAAATTTTGGTCACGAAATATCCTAAAAAAGTGAAAGACAGGTTAAGCATTTGTATTAAGAAATAAACAAGTAAAGAAAACAAAATTACTCAGACTCTCAAAGAGCAAAAAAAGATTAATCGTACGCAAAAGATAGCCAGACCTTTCGGTGGAGATCGAGGGAAGTCACCAGACAAGACTAGCTTCATCCGAAAAATCCCATTCTCATACGGAGTCCCTCCTGCAATCATTTCCAGTACTAATTTTCAGATTTAATATTACAAATAAGTACATATTTATTCAGAAAATAGACACACTTTCAACATATGAAAAGAACGTGAAAATATGCTATTTGAGGGAATAAAAAGGTACTGTTTATGAAACCTCTTAATTCTACCTTACCAGGGCCCTCTATATCTGCACAAATACTCGTGAAATCGTCGTCATTCACAATCACTCTGATCCCTTCTGGAGGCGACTGATCAAGATTTTTCAATTCTTTAGCCAATTGCCTAATGACATTTGGTGGGAGATTTTCGTTGGTTGCCTTCATTAACATGAACGCCCAACATTAGTCATTTGAACAGCACATCTTCATAGCAGAATGTTGTCATGAACATCAAAATATTTGCTAAAAATGAACTGTAATAATCACCATGGAAGCAAGGGAGCAAATAGCGCTATTCGGGCTTCGTCAGTAACTCTGGTGAGGATATCTTCCACAATAGTGTTAATTTTCCAATAACAGATGCAGCCTGCAGGAAACAGCAGTTAACATCATCATCGGGGAAATGCCACATCAAAAGCAACTATGTGAGCAGAAGCTAATCTATTAACTATCTGGTGTCTAAGACAATACACTCCCTCCGATCCGGAAAACGGGTCACGACACCTAAATAGGATCAGAGGGATAAATTTCAAATAGAGATGCTATGAACAATAAATGTTATACTTCATTGCAAAAATGGTTTCTGCAAAAACATCTCTGAGATTCTCAGGCATAAAAGTAAATGACTAAAGATTGAGGACATGGATCCTATGCATGTAAGGCTAGGCTCTGCTTATAGCATTACATATGCCTTCTTTGATTTTAATAACTTTCTAACAGACACACGCTCCTGATTAGTGATGTCGCATGCCATGTCATTAGCGCTTTCTAATCCGCCACACATAGGACCTAAACATTGTAGTGTTATTTTCAAGTTTACACGTCCAGTATGATCATCAATCAGTGATTGAGGAAAGGAAAACCAACATAGTAAGAAGTAGCTTCAGGTTCCATCATAGTAAATAGTGTAATGGGCAGAGCGAGGGGTCATATTAAAAATTTAGCATCATTTTCAGAGAACCAACACGAGAAGAGTGAAACGTTGGCATTAGGAAGCAACCAAGTCATGAAACTGCTAGGTAAACGACGCAGCCGGCAATGTGGCATTTCGACCGAAGTAAGACGAATAGAAACCGGAGCACATACTATTGGTCCTATGCTTGCAGTTGCAGGTGATGACTACTAGCACTCACAGTTAAGCTGCTTACAGAGGGAGAGAGCATAATAGCAACTTTATACCATTTCCAGAGGTTCAATGCGACAGAGTGAGAAATGTGTGCGTTAGGAATAGAACAACGCAGCTGGCTATTGTGGCATTTCGACCGAAGTAGAACTAACAGAAACATGGCATTCTACTGGTCATTTGGCCCTATGCGTGCAGGTGATGACTACCTGCACCCACAATTAAGTCCTTAACCCAGTTCCTCTTCCATGGACCATCTAAAGATCTGGAATAGAACTAAAACCATCAGTTCCCCGCCCTCTTGGTTTCTGAACATTATTATGTCTGCTGCACCTAAACAACAAAGGAAGATGAGACTTAGATGAAGCATAAAGCAAGCTCTTCCAGATTCGAGCTCTCCGCGTAGCGCGTCTCCCTAAGACACCAGCACCGGAGCAAAGCAGCTCAACATCTCAGCGATTGCAATTCTACTACAATGTGATTCTCTGAAAGTACTATATGCCTGTCTACCGCGAATTCCTCCCCTAGAAATCTCGAAGTGTAAGACAGTGTCCCGGTAAACCCGGCCACCCCGGCTGCTTATTCCTGCACAATCCCCGGAAACAATCCTTAATCATCACTGGCCCAGACTCCGAAACCCCCAAAAATTCGCTGATCCCACCACAGATGGAACGAAACTAGCAGATCACGGCAGCAAAGCAAGAACCACGGCCCGCCCCGGGACAAATCGGCGCAGACCGACACGAGGGCTGAATCGGGGGAGGGAGGGAGGGATCGGCGAGTTAGTTACCGGAGGAAGGAGAAGCGACCTTGGATTGGCGAAGAGGGGGCGACGTCGGGTCGCAATGATTGGAGCGGTGCGAGCTCGTAGAATTTGGGGGCAGCGGAAAGCGAGAGGAGGCTGGAGAGAGGGGAGAGGGGAGGTAGGTGACGTGGCTTTCAGCCGAGCCACGGAGACGGAGGTGGTTGTCCTACTACTTGTAGGATCACGGCGGCAGGAGCGTCCGAGGCCGTGAACGGTCGGAACCGGGGGTTGTGTGTAGCCGTTGGAGCCGCGCCGCCGCCAGCTAGGCGATGGGCTTTGAAATTTATGACAGCTGCGGCCAGCGATCGATGCGATGGGCGATCGGGATCGGAGCTGATTGGAGGTGGACCACGGGTTCTTGGTGGTGAGACGACGAACGGGACTGATGAACGAATGAATGATGAGACCGGCGCGGCGCCGATTCTCGGACTGATCATTGGCAGCTCGAACGCGGATCAGGGTTGGGGTTGTCCAGAAAATACATGAAGCCGGAAAAAAGAGCTTGTGAACAACCTTCAATTATTTTCCTCATCACTAAATTACGGGTACATCTCAGTACCCTGCATGCATCATTCATTCTTCTTCGTCATGCCATTTTTTATGAGAAGAAGAGTCACTCAATTTATATGGGAAATCAGTCTCAAAATCGTACAATGGCTAGCAATGGAAGAACAGCAACACGCGCGAGAGCGTACACCACTTTAGCAACTCGCCTCCCTCACTCACAACCCCATACTCCTGTAGAATACTATTAAGACACATGTGTTATGCTAAGGAATGCATAGAGATATGAAGATAGTTTACTTTGTCAAGTTAATTAACTTTGATGCATTTGTTTGTCGGCCGTGGGGAAATTAAGTAGTAACTTATTGCTAAGTTCAGATGGTCCCATGTATTTGAGCTGAGTCCAAAAATTTACAAAATGAATAAATAGACGATCCTCGATTTTTTTTTAGAACTAATGCCGCATGTTACTTAAATCATCGGTGGGTCCAGGTTCATCTTATTTACAACAACCATGTGTGGAACAATACTCAATACTTTGTAATTAGAAGGATGTTCGCGTGTTGATACGGGAATCAAGAAAGTTTAGGTAAGTTTAGTTATATATATACATAGTTTCATGTTGACCGAGTGAGTTGGTGAAGAGAGGTAAGGACTGAGGAAACTGGTTGCATACACAAATCGACGATGTTCTTTTCCTCTTCTCTTTTTCGTATAAGTAAGACGAAAAAACATAGGGGCGCACACCCCTCTATGGGCATCTGCCGGTTCATGTGCTAGACATGGGCCAAATTACCCAGTGGCCTAGCTAGAAAAAAACTGGAGGGTGCGCACACTGCAACAAAAATGTCGCACTGCGGATTTTTTTAATCAAATGAATAGTAAAAATAGGCGATCGATTCACAATATTATAATTCGTATTTACTTTCATTTATGTAACCAACATATGTAATTAATTAATTGGTGTAATGTCGTCATTACTCTTCATAATCAATTCTACAATCACAAAAGAAGAACACCATATATAATCAATAAAGTGGTTGTCAGTTCCAAACCGAAATGATCAATCTCATACTCCCTCCGATCCGGAAAAAGTGACGCCAGAAATCAACTAATCACGTACAAGTGAATGGACCGGAGGTAGTACTAAAAAAATGAGAAGATAGACTATTGGGCCGGATTAAATTCGGCCGAACCTACGTGTGCTGACACGAGGCCCAGGCCCTTCGTGGTAGTCGGGCGCACGTGTCACCTCCTGATAGGCCGCGCGTGCAGCAGTGTAGTTATAAAGAGGAGCGGACTCGACGAACCCTAAGTCCATCCCATCCATCGTTCCTTCGTCGTCCTTCCGCCGCCACTGTTCCTTTTCCTCGTCTCTGCACCCTTTTCGCTTCATCTTTGTTGCTTTGGTTTATGGATTTCAGATCCCATTTTTTTTATTTCTTCGTTTATCTATCTTCCAAGTAGGACCTTGTTGATTACGTAGATCGGAATGGATTTGGGCTCTATATTATGAGTCAACAGCAGGCGTCTCTCGATGTCGTCCTGTCTGCCGCATGGAGCCTAGATTGATTAGCCAGGAGAAGATTGTTTGGAGATCCATCTTCTTAATTCCAAGCCACAATATCTGGCCATACTTCCGCACACTACCACAACATTAGATCTCTCCTATTCCATTTGGATCTTGGCCTTTTCGTTGTTGGATCTTGCTGTGTTTTTTGGTTGTGAAGCTTTGAGATTTCGATTTTTGATAAACACGGCTCAGACGAACGGGTGCTCGGTTGTTTCAATCGGACGAGTTGCCCTTTGCACGAAGTGCCCATATGAAACGGAAGGCCGCTTCACGATTGGATGGGCGCGTCGTGTGAGCTCTTGCCCCATTCAAATTTAAAGTGGCCATATTTAAAATCTATTTCGGACTCTTGATCTTTTTCTTGAATTTAGTACACCGATTTCTCCCTTGTGGAGTCTACTCCGCACCCTCTTTATGTAGATTCAGATCTGATAAAATCCAGGCCACCAGTTGACAGGAAATTCATGATGTAGACATTGACTGAACGAGACAAACTTAATAACCCGAACAAAATTTAAGATCAGGATCCACAATGTATAAATATTATTATTTGGACTGTTAAGATTTAGGACTTTTTGGCTAATGACGTCCTGTCATTTTAGCGGTTGGTACAGCACGTTAAACAATTCAGACCAGAGTCATGAAAACGAGGATAAGAAATGATTAAGTAAAATGGAACCTGAGAAATGGTTATGTGCTCTGTATTACTGATGATAATAGCAGAGCAGTGTAACATGGAGCTTCAGACATTGTTTTGTTCTGCAACTGATAATAAGACTGAATGGAGTGTGAGAAGCAGAAGGGAAAATTGGGTCTGTACCATTAAAAGATCCGCTCTTTTGCTCTATACCGTCGAAAGATCCAACTTGAGGTCTGTACCATTAAAAAACTGATGTTCTTTTGATTCGTACCACTTCCGTCAAGTACCAGTTAGTTATGACAATAATACCCTTTCCTTTAAACAAAAGACAACACCTCCTCGGCTGATCAAATAAGCATGCAGTCGATTAAATTTAAGCATGCATTATGAGCTGAAAATTTTCGGCGGCATAAACAGGACTATATAAGGATCCCACAATATATGATAACATTTGAACATGATTTATCACACACAAGTACAGCAGCCCAACATGACCTAATCAAGATAAGCTAACAGAATACACAACCAATTGGCAAGGTAGCAAAAGACCATGGATCATAGTTCAAAAGACTAACAGATTACATATAGCACCATAGTTCAATACGCGCTGAGATCAGACTAAGACAACTACTCGATTATAAGCCTACGGTTGATTCCTCCTGGTGATATTGATGCCATCCTCCTTGTTGTCACACCTGGGCTTGCTGAAGAAAGGGATGCCATCCTCCTTGTGGTCACACCTGGGCTTGTTGGAGAAAGGGATGCCATCCTCCTTGTGGTCACACCTGGGCTGGAAATTACTTTTGGATTGACGAGAAAATCGGATGGCTCCACAACAATATTTGATGACTCAATAGATTCAGTTTTTGTTTTCCTACAAAGCACACGTAGAATTATTTGCAACATATTCAGATTCAGTTTTGGTTCACATATATAAGTCATATGCTTCTGATTTAACCATACCTTTGTTGTTTTGGCTTTTTTGGGCGAGGTGGCGGAAGTTCTTGTTCTAGTTCAGCTTGTGTTGCAAAACAACCCTTCTCAATGTGTCCAAACTGGAAGCACCTTTTGCATTGATACGGTCCTCTTTTTCCTGGCTCTCCACTAGCCTTGATTCTTTGCTTTCTTGGTCTACCAGCAGGCCTTTCTAATGGTGGAGGAATAACTTCAAAAGGTGGGTCATTTTTTGGCCACTGAGATGCGTCACTCATTGGAGTGACCTCGAAATGATAAGCTAGCTTGAACCTCTCTATCGAATAGTAGTCATCAACGAAGTCCTCAATTTTTAGTTGTCGCACTTTGCCAATTAAAAATATGGCATGAGTGCATGGTTTTCCCGACACCTCCCACTGCCCACAGCCACATACCCTTTTCGCAAGGTCAACACCATACCTCCAAGTCTTCCCTTCATTTGTTGTCCCTGAAATCTCAGCTGATAGCGATCCACTCTTGGTAAAATCATAGTGCAACCCTCTGCTCTTCATGTTCAACTCATGCAAGACACTTGGGAGGATATGCCCTTCAAGTTTCTCGGCTATGACTTTCCTTGTGGCTATTTTATCCATGATTTTCTCTCTGATTGTATCCATAAGGTACACAACTGGAAGCTCCTTTTCATCCTTAATCCAATTGTTGAAGCACTCAGAAATGTTGTTGTTAACATAATCAACCTTGCATACTTTGGAGAACTTCGATCTGCTCCATACCAGGTTGTGGTACTTGTTTAACCAGGGGATAGCTTTAGGACAAGTTCCAGCAATTTTTTCCATCAGTGCATCATGCCTACGGGTTGTACATGCCCATGCGCAAGGCCACATATACTTCAGGACATCACCTTTAAACTTCTTCCTGAAATTAGCCATTAGGTGTCTAAAGCACTCCCGATGCTCTGCTTCACCTTTAAAAACTTCCTTCACGGCATATGCTAATCCCTTACAAGCATCTGTGTGGATTGTTAATCCAGGGGGAGTCCCAACAGCTTTTCTCAGGTTGTCCATGAACCATGTCCAATTTCCATTTGTTTCCTTAAAAAAAATGCCATACGCAACTGGATACATCCAGTTGTGTCCATCAATAGCAGTTGCTGCAGCCAACTGTCCTTTATATTTCCCAGTGAGGTGAGTGGAATCAACACCAATATATGGTCTGCACCCAGACAAAAACCCATCAACACAAGCTCTTATACTCACAAACATCCTTGAGCATTACATTGGCGTGAGGCACCTCCTTGAGCACTACATTGGCATTAGTCACCTCGTTGAGCACTATATTGGCAGCAGGCACCTCCTTGAGCACATTGGCAGCACGCTTGTGCACTACATTGGCAGCACGCACCTGCTTGTGCACAACAGGCTCCTCCATGTCCTCAAGTCGGCCAACTATCATCATCAACTTCAACACTTCCGATGACTTTACGAGCTCAATAAGTTGTGCATCTGAATCCAACCTGCATTTCATAACATCCCCGCAATAACCCAGAAATTTTCCCTTTGGTAGTTACCCCATTGAAAATATGGACCAATATCTTTCTCAAGATCAGTGAGTGCATATTCTTCAGAATCAACAAACCAGCTAACAGTTCTTCCCTTATTGTACAGTTTCTTACCATCTACAACAGTGAAGTAAGCACTCACATGAACCTCTAACCGACAGCCTTTTTTTGGTTCAATCCTGTACCAAACACAAACACATGCAATACAAAACGAAAATAAGAGCCTTCTCAGAAAATCGTACTGTAGGTACTGTGCTCATAATAAATAAAGGAATTTCATCTATATAGACCAGAAGATTACCCAGCTTCATCAGGAGGATCCATCGGAGCGACGAGCTGTTGGCGTCGAGGAAGACAAGGGAAGTAGCACGGGCAGGGCGTCCGGAGGCGCACGAGCTCGGCGTCGGGGTCGTGCTACGGTCGGACGAAGCTCTACGGCGGCGGCTGCAGCAGGACGAACGGACGAAGATGGACGGCGGCAGCCTCAGTGCCGAGCGGCGGGGGCGTCAGGAGGAGCACGAGCTCGGCGTCGCGGTCGTGGCGTCGCCGGACGAAGCGCTACAATGGCCTCTGCCGCAAGACGACCGGGCGAAGAGAAACGGCGGCGGCTGCGCTAGGTTTTCCGGCGGCGAGATTTTCCCCTTTCCATGCCTACGAGAGCGTGGCTTGGCAGGGATGGAGGTGTGCCACCGAGAAGATCTGCCGCCGGAGTGGTCGCCGCCGGGCTAGGAGGACGCGGTGGTCGCCGCTGGGCTAGGAGGACGCGGTGGTCGCCGCCCGGCTAAGGCTCGCGGTGGTTTGGGCTTTCTGTCCCACGACTTCAGTTCGACAGGGATAGTCAGATGAGCACAGGGGTAAAAAGGTAAATGCTAAAATCATTAATCGGTAAAAGAAAATATTTCTCTAACAGAAGTGGACGGAGTGGCAAAAACCAATAACGTGGCAAACTTTCGATGCTACAAACCTCAAGTTGGATCTTTCGATGGTATAGAGCAAAAGAGCGGATCTTTTAATGGTACAGACCCAATTTTCCCGAAGCGGAATCAGGTAGAATGGATGGAACTATTTGGTGACAACATATGAATAGACTGAGATGGATATTCCAAACACAGCAGGTGACAGCACAAAATCTGTGATCTGTATTCGCTGACTGAACGAAAATAGACATAAAACCAAAACATATTTTGTCATTAATATCTTCATCCTTCAGCATAGAGTCCATCAGCCAGTAAGATTTTAAATCGAGGCTGATAAATGATTTTTCTGCTCTCAGTTACACTTGATTATTGGTCAACCGATTCAGTATGAAGCAATGTGAAATGAAGCCTGAGAAATTATTTTGTGCCCTCAATACAGTAATTTAAACTACTCATAGCATTCTTCAACGTGGGAGTACTTCACATTTCCTTTAAAATGTGAACTTAACAGTATTCTTGTGTGATTTTATCCCATAGGAATTTTTCCTTTTTTAGTCGTTTGATTTATAGGATTAGTTGTAATAGGAACTTTTCCCATAGGAATCTTTGTACTACAGCATCCACTTTAAGCTCTTTTTACATTTCCTTTGATGGACTCTAACAAACTATGTTACAAATCACAAGTTTCGTGATGGCAAAACAGGTAGAAGGGAACATCAATTTTCACTAAAAACATGCGAATAGATTGAGCTGAAAACTCTAAACAAGTACTCAATCCGTCCGGGAATTATAAGACGCTTCTAATATTTTTAAAGTGGACTAGATACATAGTGAAATGAATAAACAAACACACTAAAACCGTTTATAATATTTAGAAAAAAAGTTGATCTTATAATTCAAAAATCTAAACGAAGAGAGTAGATAGTAAAGAAACAACAGTATATCAGACATTGGTCAAGCACCAAAGTGCCGAACCTGAGCACAATAACACATTCCATGCCAGCAACCCTACACAATAACAGCCACAACCTTTCAGCTCACTACACCATAATTTAACATTAGATTACTTTACATTTCCTTCAAATCACAATGTATCTTCTCAAGTTAAGTGGAGCTTGTTACTACATTCTGCTCATACAAGTAGTTGTGACAACAAAACAAATGAACATCAAATTTCCCTGACAACAAAATGAATAGATTGAGCTGAAAACTGCAAACACATAGACGAGCAACGAAATAGCATACACACAGGGACAAGAACCAATTTTGTTCAATATTTTGAACACAACATTACACATTCCATGCCAACAACACTCCACAATCACAGTCACAACCATTTCAGCCCACTACACCATAATGCATCATTACGGTGGCATTTATATGCACATATCTACCAGTAGTTCATTCTACAAAGCAGAAGAGACGTATACAACGAAAATAACAAGGCTGCTTGCTTTATCAGTAGAGCCATTGGGCGACAGGCCCAAACCAAGTGTCGTAATACATCTTTAGATTGGTGGGATGTTTGAAAAAGAGAAGCCCTTGTATCCCTTGTAAGCATAGTAGGCAATTCTTGTGTAGTAGAATCCAGGGATGAACATTACAATGCCCAAAATCATGAAGAAGATTCCTGTTCCAACAAAGAAAGGCAAAGATTCAGGCAAGGCTTTCTAGAATGATTCAAATAATTGAAGTTGAAGTAGATATTTTTCATGACTGCTACTAACAATTCATACAGTGTCACTGTGAATCAGCATCCAATGCTACCATACATCTGATCTCCTAGCAAAAAAGCCACGCCACAATCTCATATACTAGTGATGGAACAAACTAAACAATCCTACAGTGTACACATTTTGCAGTAATTAATCTATAAGAATCCTTACGGATACTTCTCGAGCATTTGCTACACACACCATCCAGTTAGAATGCATGCACTAAAACTTTGAGCCCATGTCATCCGACGAAACATCTTTGATTCAACACAACAGCTTATTGCGAACGCAAACACAATACTCTCTCCCAATTTACTTTGTTGCAGTACAGAACCCTCTCACCCAATTTACTTTGTTTACAGTACAGATCCCTCGGTCGACCAACTTACTTTGTTGAAGTACAGAACCCTCGCCAAAATGGCCTCTACATATAAAAAAAAAACTCCTAACAGATTACCATGGTCACCATAAACTCATCATCACTCCGGGTTGTATCTTTTACACTTGTCTGCAATGTCATCCCAAACACCCCAGCTAGAAAAACTACATCAAGGTGATCTTACAGCAGTGGTTCCGAAATCGCAGCAAGTTCAGGGTCCTAAATGTAATAAATAATTCTTGAAGGCATACAGAGAGAAGAAAATGCCAGAGAAGATGGATGGGGAAAAGGAGAATCATGCGGTCTCACCGTGCGCGCTGTCGCCGCCGACCTGGTTGGCGGCCATGAGGAGGCCGGCGACGACGCCGAGGGCCCCGAAGGCGAGGAGGGCGGCGGCGAAGGCGATCTCTTTGACGGGGGCGCCGCGCGGGCCCCCGATGGCCCCGCCGACGAGGTCGTCCTCGTCGCTGATGGAGAAGGCGTGGTCCACGTAGGCCATGCCGGGTCCGGAACCTCGCTTGCTAGCTAGCTAGGGTTTCCCGAGGAGGCGGATTCGCGCGCGCGGATCGTTGTCGCGGGCTGGCGGTGGGTTGGTTGCGGGTGGAAGATGCAGCGCAGGTGAGGTGAGAGAAGAGAGAGGAAAGAGATGGGTCGCTTGCGCAGGTAGATTTGGATCGGATTGGACGGGAGCGCCGGGTCAACCACGCCACGCGATGGGTAATTCGACACGATGGAGGATGGCGCCTTTCTTTGGAAGCGGTGCATCGGCCGAAACCCGGTTTATAAGCAAGAATATTTCTATGTCTCAATTCAGTCTTGATATATAAGCATCTTTTTCCTTGAATTTTGTTCCTAAAGTAGAAGCCTCTGGATAACTATATCCTACCTTTTTTATGTCTGTATTACTCCCTCCGTCCAACAAAATATGTCTCAATTTGATCAAAAGTTGGATGTATCTAGACATGACTTAGTGTATAGATATATCCAAATTTGATAAAAAGTGTGACATCTTTTGTTGTACAGAGGGAGTAAAAAAGATTGTAATCCTGGCATGGGTTCTGTCTCTTACTAGAGTAGCTTAGGGAACGTATAATAGGATGATGTCAGCATTCTTTTAGCGTTGTCACGTAGGATAATTATCTAGATGGAGGAGAGAGAATGATGAAACAGAAGGTTGCCTTCCCTTAGCTAAGTGATGATCTCTTACGAAATAAGTCTTACGAAATAAGAGAAGGCTAATTTCATCATTATATCATTAGTCTTCCCTTAAAAATTTAATTCCCTACTAAAATATAAGGATGGCAATAAGAGAAAGGCACACACCTTCTCTAGCATTGTACATGCCCCGTGGAGTGGAAAGTTTTAATATGACAGATTTCTTATTTAATATATTGGTTCTTAAAAGTTATTAGAAAATTACAACTTTAATTCAAATAATACTCCATATGTCTACATGTGGATATATCATGTGTTAAAACATCATATTTTGATACGGAGGGAGTACGACTTGGAAAGACACATGCATGTTAGTTATAAGTGTTATTAAGCTTTCCTCAACTCCTTGGCACAAACCCTTCATGTTACAAGTTGCAAACACAAAGATCAACTCTTCTAAGCCTCCTCATTTACTGGCAGAGGAGGTACGCGTCGAATTCTCTATTCTCCTCATATTCAGCGTGACGACCTGTTCAATAAGTTCACAGTCAAAAATTTCCTCTGGGATGCGTACTGAGGAGGAGCAAGGAGTTTCAGTCGCCATGATACCCATCATGTCCCTCGTCCTGATGTACTCCATGAGCTCCCTTCTCAACCAAAATTTAGCCATCTTCTTCCCCTCCCCCGCCGGCTGGACCATGTCGTCCTCCTTATATAAAGGGCCGACCACAAACTCTTCACCTCGTCGGGCATGGGCTTGTCGCGGCGCTTCCTCTTCTGTCGATGCCGATACCGTGCGGTGTTAGGAAAAAGATTGATGATGCCCGAGCCGCACATGGCGGCCTCGCCTTCAAAGTTGGGAGCAACACGAAGTAGCATCGGCAACCGCATCCTTTCATTCCTCCCCATCACGTTGTCACCCTGACCTCGCCCTCTTGAAATCCTAGTTGTGTTGCTGCGGCGACCCTTGAGGCTGCGGTAAACATAAGGAGAGGGGAGTGGGGCCTTATTTTTGGCTGAAAACATGAATCACGTGAAGTTTATAAACAACACGACACACTGACGCCTAGGGTTACGACAGCAATATGTACGTTGTAATATTCTTCAGTGGTCTCATGGGCGGGGTGTACTGGAGGCGAAAGTGGGCCATGACCCCCCCCCCCCCCCCCCCCGAACGGCAATTTTTATATACTTATTACTCTTGCCCGGCCCATTAGGAGCAGATAGCACTCCATGTTCTTTCCCCTTTTCTACGGTTAGAAGCGAACTAGCGAAGCGCATTGGAAAATTGATGTGTTCACATCCACGGCAACCCGATCGCTAACTGCGGTCTGCATCCTCCTCATATTTCTCGTGTCGATACTCGCCCCTCCACTGTCCTCCTCAATCCTCTTCTTATGTTCTTCACGGCGTCGTGATCCCATGTCGTGCTGCTGCATCTCCTCATATTTCTCGTGTCGATACTCGCCCCTCCACTGTCCTCCTCAATCCTCTTCTTATGTTCTTCACGGCGTCGTGATCCCTGATACGTCCATTTTGCATCACTATTTTATATCATAATTTGTTGTTATTCATTGATATATTTCATATTTAGAGATGATACTTATGTTATTTTATCTATTTTGCATGCTTGATGATTATTGGAGAATTGATCACCGGAGTCTGGAAACAGCTGGAAAAAGCACCGTCAAGATACATTATTTGCGAAGATCAAAATACAAAACGAAGACCGTGGAAAATATTATTTTGCCAGATCATGGAGGGAGCCACGAGGAGAGGCCAAGGTGGGGCCCAGGGGGCCCACACCCCCCCTCGCGCGGTAGGACCTCTGGCCGCGCGAGCACAGGGTCTGGCCGCCCTGGCCCACCTCTGGCCGAGCCCCTTCGCGTACTTCATCCCCCCGAAAACCTAAGACCTTCTACGGAGAGTTAGAATTATTCCGCCGCCGCCACGAGGCGGAAAACCACAGAGAGAAGAAAGCTCTCCGGCAGGTAGAAATCTGCCGGGGAAATCCCTTCCCGGAGGGGGGAAATCGTCGCCAACGTCACCGTCATCGAGCTGCACTTCATCGGGATCATCATCACCATCATCTCCACCACCGTCACCGTCATCTCCACCGCTCCACTCCGTTCCCGCTGTAACATCTAGGGCTGAATCTTGTGTGTTTGATAGGGGAAACTCTCCCGGTGTTAATTACTATTGTTATTGATGCTATTGGGTGGAACCGTTGAATTAAGATTTATGTTCAGATTGTTACCCATCATTATATCCTCTCTGATCATGTTCCAAATGATGTGTTGTGAGTAGTTCGTTTAGTTCTTGAGGACATGGGTGAAGTCTAGATGTTAGTAGTGAACTATGTTGAATAATATTTAATGGTTTGATATTTAAGTTGTGGTGCTATTCTTCTAGTGGTGTCATGTGAACGTCGACTACATGACACTTCACCTTTATGGGCCTAGGGGAATGCATTGTGTATTCGAATATTAATTGTGGGGTTGCCGGAGTGACAGAAAGCTAAACCCCCGTTGATATCTCGATGCATGAGGGATAGCAGGATCTTAGAGTTTAAGGTTGTGGTTAGATTTATCTTAATTACTTTCTTGTATTTCCGGATGCTTGCAAGGGGTATAATCACAAGTATGTATTAGTCCTAGGAAGGGCGGTGCATTAGCATAGGTTCACCCACATGACACTTATCAAAACACTAAAGATTAATCATCTATATGAAGCGAAAGCACTAGACATAAATCCCGTGTGTCCTCAAGAACGCTTGGTCATCATAAGTAAACAAGCCGGCTTGTCCTTTGCTCTAGAAAGGATTGGGCCCCTCGCTGCAATTATTATTGTTGCGCTTTATTTACTCGCACTTTATTTATCTGTTATATCAAAAACTTCTAAAAACATGTCTGCTAGTGTTTACAGTGAAATCCTCATCAAAACTGCTTGTCAGCACCATCTGCTCCTCGTTGGGTTCGACACTCTTATTTATCGAAAGTACTACGATACACCCCCTATACTTGTGGGTCATCAAGACTATTTTCTGGCGCCGTTGCCGGGGAGTGAAGCGCTATTGGTAAGTGGAATTGGTAAGGAAAACTTTAGCTGTAAGTGCTGTTTTTATTTCTGTCTCCTAATTTGCTTAATTATGGAGAGAGGAACTATTGCTTTCCTGTTTGGAAAGGCTTCTACCACTGCTGAGGTAGAAAATGAGGCGCCACCTGAAGAAATAGTGCCATTTAAAATACCTATGAAAATTATTGATCGTGTTATGGATAGGCGCTATGAAGGGGATGGAACTGTCCACCCCGGTGATCATTTACTGTTTTTACATGAATTATGCGAGTTGTTCAAGTGTGCAGGTATTACAATGGACAAAGTCAGGAAGAAATTATTCTCCATATCACTTACTGGGAGAGCTGCGCATTGGTATAAATTGTTGAAGAACAGGAATTCTCTTGGATGGGAGGAAATTGTACCTCTCTTTTATTCTAAATTTTATCCTCCAAGTGAGATTCACCAAGATCGGAATTCTATATATAATTTCTGGCCTCATGATGGAGAAAGTATTGCCCAAGCTTGGGGGAGATTGAAGGCATTAATGCTCAAATGCCCCATTCATGAGCTTCCTGGTAATATTATTGTTGATAACTTATATGCAAGACTCTCCTTTGAAGATAAAACATTATTGGATACTTCTTGTGCTGGATCATTCACGCGTAATAAGGAGGAGTTTAAATGGGATCTTCTTGATCGTATTGAAGAGAATACTGAAGCATGGGAGAACGACAAAGGTAGGGAGTCAGGTATAAAATATGACTTCGAATGCATTAAAACTTTCATGAATACTGATGCATTTCGAAATATTAATAATGCCTATGGTCTTGACTCTCAAGTTGTTGCAAATTATTATAGATCCTTTGCTACTTATTTCGGTTTGCCCAAGGAGGGTTTTGAAAAATATCATGAGCCATATAAAGATAAATCTATTACTCCTATAACTAAAAGCATTGAAGTTAATGTTGTTGATCATATTATTCCTGAGACCTACATTGAAAAGGTTCCTTTTCCTGTTAAGCTGAAAGAACATTCTGTTATGGCTAGTGTTGTTAACAAAAGTGAAAAGAAAGCTATACAACCTGATGAACAAATTAAAATTGAACCTCATGTTGCTATAGTTAAAGATCTTGTTACTAAAAATGTTGGAGATGAGTATATTATATTTTGTGAGGATGCTTCTAATGTTGTTTCTCATCCTAAAAGTTCAAGGAAAACTAGTGTTCCTGTGCTATCTGTTAAAATTGGTGATCATTGCTATTATGGTTTATGTGATATTGGTGCAAGTTCTAGTGCTATTCCTTATGAGATTTATAGGGAAATTATGCATGAGATTGGTCCTTGTGAACTTGAAGAAATTGATGTGGTTATTCAACTTGCTAATAGAGAAACTATCTCTCTGATTGGTATTGTTAGAGATGTTGAAGTTTTTTGTGGTAAGACTAAATATCCTGCTGATTTTCTCGTGCTTGGTGCTGCTGCTAGTAAAACTTGTCCTACCATTTTTTGTAGACCTTTTCTAAATACTTGTGGTGTTGTTATAGATTGTAAGAAAGAGAAAATCTTTACTAAATTTGCTGGTGATTCATATGAATTCATTTTTTCGAAATTTGCCAAAGTCCCTTATGAAACCGAATTGCCTAATGAGGATTTTAAAGTAGAACAACTTGCTTCTATTGCTCTTGCTCCTAACAATGTTTTGCAGCAATTTATGGAAGATCATGAAAGTGAAGTCTTTATGGAAGAAAGGAATGAACTTGATGAAATATTTCTTCGTCAACCTATCTTGAAACACAATCTAAAAGTGGAAGACTTGGGTAAAACACTTCCACCTAAAGAGGATCCTGTCTTTGATTTAAAACCTTTGCCTGATAATCTTAAATATGCTCATATTGATGATAAGAAAATATATCCTGTTATTATTAGTGCTAACCTTTCAGGTAAGGAAGAGGAAAGATTATTGGAATTATTGAAGAAACACCGTGGAGCTATGGGTTATACTTTGGATGATTTAAAAGGGATTTCTCCTACTACATGTCAACATTCTATTAATATGGAGCCCGATGCAAAGCCAGTTGTTGAACATCAACGCCGTTTAATACCCAAAATGAAGGAAGTGGTAAGAAATGACGTATTAAAACTTCTTAATGCTGGTATTATTTATCCTATTGCTGATAGTAGATGGGTTAGTCCTGTGCACTGTGTCCCTAAGAAAGGTGGAATTACTGTTGTGCCTAATGATAATGATGAGCTTATTCCTCAAAGAGTAGTAGTTGGTTATAGAATGTGCATTGATTTTAGAAAGGTTAATAAAGTTACTAAGAAGGATCATTATCCATTACCCTTTATTGATCAAATGTTGGAGAGATTAGCTAATAAAACTCATTTTTACTTTCTTGATGGTTATTCTGGTTTCTCTCAAATTGCTGTTGTTGGGGGGATCATAACCCGGTAGGCCCACCGACCTAGAAGATAAGCCGGCCTGGTAATAACCTGGGCCGGGTCAAGCATGAAGATATGGGCCGGGTCCCACGTAAGCCGGTGTGCGACGTGTACCTTGGCCCGTAAGTTAAGAGGGATCCAGAAGGCTGGAGACCAAGTATAAGACGGAGTCCTGATAAGGAAGGCGAAGACTTAGAGGGCTTAGAGTAGAGTCCGGGTACGATTGTAACCCGGATCCCGCCTTGTACCTTCAGCGAGACCCACCGCCTTTATAAGGGGGTCTCCTGATTCCTAGAAGGTTAAGCTTTACCAGATCGCAAGTACAACCATTGTAATCTCGAGACCCGGAAGCTAAGGCGCCGAGTCCTCGAAACCCATATCAATAAAGCAGAAGCAGGAAGTAGGTCTTTACCTCAAGACGAGGGGCCGAACCTGGGTAAACCCTTGTTTTTTTTTTGAAGCGCATGACCGTAGGGGAAGCCCCTACGGTTGATTTTCCATTAAGAGAGGTCAGGCAGGGGGTCACCGAAGAGGTGACATCCTGCATACAGCATGATCCCTTGATGAATCAAGGAGGATCAAAGGTTAATCTTACAGGCGCTTCAAAAAAATAGCCACAAGCCGGCATAGCGAAAAAAGGAGGAAAGAAACAAGTGTAAAACTAATACAGGAGGTTTAAGCAATGGGTAAAGATGTTTAAGTAAACTTGTGTATGATCCAATCAAGCAAGGGCTGAACAAGATTGGCGGAGACTCTGTATTGGTGTATAAGGAGGTCGCTCTGGAATAAAACCTTCCATCTTGCTAACGATGGCTGTATATCTTTGAAGATTAGGTCATTTCTGCTTCTCCAGATATTCCAGAGTGCACAGACGGCAACTTCCATGAAGCATGGGCCTGTGAAGGAACTTTTTGCGAGACTGAATTTGGCGGAGATTGGCGCAGAGCTACTCCATTGAATATCAATGGTGTCCCAACACTCTTTAGCGAAGGCACAATCGAAGAATAAGTGATCTCTTGTTTCCATCTGATGTGAGTCACAGAGGACGCAGGCTGTAGTAGAGTCAATGGTCCAGTGTTTACGTTGCATTAGATCTTTGGTGTTAAGGCGATCCATTTGCAGAAGCCATGCAAACACGCGTAGCTTGGGCAGACTCTTGGACTTCCAGATGGCCTGGAGTGAGGAATCTTGTGGGACATTAGCGAAAAGGAAGCTGTAGTATTTTGACGAGGAGAAGCTTGCATTGCCCCAAGGGAAGATGCGGACATCACATTCTCCCATGGCTGAGGTGACATCATAGCCAGCAAGCATGTCATTGATCTGATCTAATTCATGAGAGGCTTGGACAGAGAGGGGCAGTATAAACTGTTCTGATAAATGTTGCATGGTACACATCTTAGCCACTGAAGTATCTTCGTTGGTGGAAAACGAGAATAGCCTTGGAAACTTGTCACACATTAGGACATCCGCCTGCCAATAGTCTTTCCAGAACATTGTTGTCGTGCCATCTTTGATCTGCGAAGTGGTGATGCTGCGGTATGTATCGACTAGCTTGAAGATATCCCGCCACCAGAATGATCCTCTCGAAGACTGAGCATGTGGAGGGGAAGTGGTATCATATAAGCTCCATACTAGCCGCACCCAAGGGAGATCCATGCGGTTATAGAACTTATGGAGCTGTTTAAGAAGAAGTGCATTGTTCTGAATTTCCAAGTTCAGAATGCCAAGGCCTCCGTGCTTTTTAGGGCGGCAGACCAACGACCAGGCCGCAAGCGAGTTAGAGGAGGTTGAGTCTTCCTCCTTATGCCATAAGCTATGTCTCCGAGATCGATCAAACATATTTAGCAGACCTTTAGGAATTTTGATGGATCCCAGGTAGTGCATGGGTAGCAGCGACATGATAGAGTTGACGAAGGTCAGTCTACCTCCATAGTCAAGGAACCTAGCGGACGCATTGAGGCGTCGTTCAGCACTGTCGAGGATAGGTGAGAGGTCTTGGATAGTGGGTCTCGAAGATCCCAAGGGCAGTCCGAGATATGTGAAGGGTAGAGTGCCCGCAGCGCAGCAACCCTTGTTTCCCCACGCCACGCTAGACAAGCTCCAGATGTCAGAAGTCGCCATGTCCCCTTACTCAAGTTTCCACCCGGAAACATCTATCGTGACAATCCCACGACAGTTGGCGCCCACCGTGGGGACTGCGGCCAAGAACATCATGATTTGTGGAGAAGCGCGGCGCGGTATGGAAAACCTAGCTATCGGCCAGATCTACACGCTTCCAGGAGGGGAGCGGATCGTGGACGACTTTGGTTGGAAGGAAGAGGCGGATCAGCTGGAAACCGGATCTATGATCATCTTCGGTCAGATCAGCGTTTTCGTCGGCGTGATCCAGACCGCAGGAGCCGGCTCAGATCAGTATGAGCCGGAATATGAGTCAGAGTCCGGGTCAGCTACCATGGCCCAGACGGACGGAGAGGAATCTGTTGGATCGCCAGAGTGCGAAGTCATGTCCATTGAGGAAGAGGCGGCAATTCAAGCACTACAGGATTCCGTCGAAGCACAAACAAACGTGTCAGATCTGGACACAGATACCGAGTCAATTCTGCCACTGTTTGAGGATCGTTGGGGATTTGGATTTGAAGAGGAAGATCACCCGGTGTCTCCAGGACCCGTGCGACATATGACGGTTCACGTGGTAACAGCGGCTCAGCAGACCGATGGGATGGAAGCGTCCGTGAGTGACGAGACAAGCGCAGAAAGAACCGCCCGACAGGACCGAGAAATTTGGGAACGGAGCAACCTTGGCATGCCACCAGCGGCGTACCCCCCACCCAACCCCAATACTGGGCCAATTTTACCAACTCTCGGCGCAGTAGTGCCGACGCACACACCAGCACCCAGGACGGCATTCACAAACCCGATTATGACGGCGGCGAACGATCAGATGAGAGCCGACGCGTCAGGAAACCAGACACAGAACCTTGGGGATGTAACAAACACCAACTCAGCCATGCAGAGGGAGCTGGAAGATCTAAAGCGGGCCATGGCCAGAGCAAACCAAGAGCGCGCGGATGAAGCCCGGCGTGTAGCGGAAAAAGAACGATCTTTGACCCAGCAAGAGCAGAAGTTACAAGACGAAAGAGACGCCCTCCAAAGGAGGAGGGACGAGTTAACTGCGGTACAGAGCAGGAGGCGCGGAAGCCGGTTACCTCTACCGACTGGAGTCAACACCATAGTACCTCAAGTCCTGGAGTATCAGACGACGCCAGCCAACGCGCCCGTGGCGGCGGCCAACCCGGTGATGGAAGCCGGCGCGCCGCAGGCCGAGTTACGAGGAGCGCAAGCCGGAGGAGGAGCGGGAAGTCCGGCAGGAGGAGCCAGAGCCGGAGAAGCAGTCGTAGAACAACTACCTCCACCACCTCCCAGGTTTAGTACTCCCCCGGGTCATTACAATAATCCGGTTGACAATGTTTTTGCAGCTGCACATGCCCTACAGCAGATCCCGTTCGACAATTCACCAGCCGGCATCGAAGCACGGAGGGCCGTTGACTTGTTACGCACCGCAGTGGTCCAACAGAACAATAATCCACGCGGATCGCAAGCATTCAATTCAGAGCCACAAAGGAGTCGTACCAGAAGCCGTCACGGAGAGCCGGCGGCAGCAAGATCCATCCAGAACCAGCTTGGACCGGTAAACCAGCAGGTCCAGCAACAAAATCAGCAAGTGATCCAGCAGCAACAGCCGGCGGCCGCGCCTCATAGGATGGCCGCACCGGCCATGTCCGCAGCAAAGTTGATAGTCAATAGCTTAAGAGCAAGACGCGCAGCCGCGGCGGTAGCACCACCGGCAGCCGGAGCCGGGGCAGCCGGAGTCGGAGTAGTGATCCCCGCAAGACCCGCCGCATCTTCGCCTGCGCCGGGTCACGCAGGGGGCTCGTCTTCAAACCTGACAGGACCAAAGTGCTTATCAGATGCTATCAGAGCGGAGCCGTTTCCAGAAAAATTCAAAGAGCCGACCAAAGTAAGTAATTATGAGCCACATATGAACCCCGAAACGTGGTTGAGTAGCTATGGTATGGCCATGTGAAAGGACAATGATGTCGCCTAGAGGGGGGGGGGGGGTGAATAGGCGGTTTAAAACTTTTCCGGTTTAGGCTTGATAATTGCGGAATAAAACTAGGTGTTTAAATTAACAAGCCGACAACCTAAATAAACTAGGCTCACCTATGTGCACCAACAACTTATGCTAAGCAAGATAAACAACAAGGTGATAGCAATAGAATACTTCAAGCACGAAGGCTATCACAATGTAAAGTGCATAAGTAAAAGCTCGGGTATAGAAATAACCGAGGCACGCGGAGACGAGGATGTATTCCCGAGTTCCTCCTTGTTAAGGGAGTACGTCTCGTTGGAGAGGTGTGAACCGACACAACGGTTCAACAACCACAAAGGTTTCACCTTCTTCTCCGATGAACCGCACCACAAAGGCTTGGTTCACCTTCCACTATCGGAATTCCTTCGAGGCGGAATCCGGAGCCTTTCAACAACAATCCGGGGCACAACCCACAATGGGATTGGGGGCTCCCGAACGGCCTCCAACAACAATCCGGGGCACAACCCACAATGGGATTGGGGGCTCCCGAACGGCTTCAAGTGACCACACAAGGGTCCAACCACCACAAAGGCGTCTAGGGTCCAAGGACCCAAGAGTAACAAGCTCACAAACTTTCAACTTCCACGAATCCTCGTGGAGAGCACACCGATGCACCAAATGAAAAAGACAAGAGCACAAGTGCTCAAAATCCTTCACTCTCAAATTCCAACAAAGCAACAAATGCTTATGGGGGAATAAGAGAGGAAGAACAAAGAGGAGATGCACCAAGAACTCCAAGATCAAGATCTACAAGGTTTCCCTCACTTAGAGGAGAAATCGATCGGTGAAAACGTAGATCAAGATCACCTCTCACTTTCCCTCAAATGTTAGCAAGAACCATGGGAGGGATGGAGAGGAAGAGCAAGCTTTCCAAAGGGCAACAATGGAGGAGAGAGAGGAGAAAGACTTGCTAGAAGCTTGGGTACCGTTGGGGAAGAAAGCCCCCTTAAATAGGTCCCCGAAAAACCAACCGTTGGCAGCTCCGAATCCCGTAGCGGTACTACCGCTGGGGGCGGCGGTACTACCGCTGCGGGCCGCCCAAAAGACCGTTGGCAGCTGAAACTTACGCAGCGGTACTGCCGCTGGGGAGGCCGGTAGTACCGCTGGAGCCCGGTACTACCGCTCCGGTACCGCTGGAGGTACCGCACTAAGAGACAGAGCGCCGAAAACGGCGGTACCTCCAGCGGTACCGCCAGCGGCACCTCGGCAACGAGCTGCCCTGAGGCCCTGCGAAGAAACATACAGCGGTACTACCGCTGGTGGAGCCGGTAGTACCGCTGAACAGCGGTAGAAACTCCTCCATGGCAAGGTTCCAATGCTGCGAAGATGCATGTGGTGGTACTACCGCTGGGGCGGCCGGTACTACCGCTGGCTAGCGGTACTACCGTTCTGGTACCGCTCGAGATACCGCTGTGCCAACCCGAGGGCTAAAAACAGCGGTACCCCCAGCGGTAGCGCGCAACAGTGCAGTTAGCAGCGCCGGAACCAGGTGCAGCGGTACTACCGCTGATTCCAGCGGTACTACCGCTGCCTGGAAAGACAGCAGAACGAAACTACCAGAAACCTCATAACTTTTGCAAATGAACTCCGAAAGAGGTGAGACCAACTCCGTTGGAAATGTACCGACAAGGAAATATTGCATCCCATAAATAGAGTAAAATCACCACACATGGCAAGGTGTGGAACTTTCCTCACGGTTGAACCGGCAATATTTCCGCCACCGAAAACGCAACAAGTTTTCCAAAGTCAAATCGTTTTCGATGAACAAGAGCTTGACATGGAGATGAACCAAGCTCTAGTTCCTCACCACCAAAAAGCCAAATAAGAACCAAGAAAGATGATATGCCAAGCATGCAAAGGTTTGAGCTCTCCACAAAGATGCGATCAAGTTACTCACTCGAGAGCCCCTCTTGATAGTACGCCTATCTATCCTATAGCCCTATCAAGATCATACCTTTGCCATGAGCATTCCACTTGAGCTAGATGATGACGATCTTGACTCTCTCAGGTTGAAACACCTTTCTTGTTTGTGCTTGCTAGCACATGCTTGATGAAGACTTCTCCAAATGCTCCCCCATACTCCATTATGGGAGGGCCTCGCTAAGCTTCGTCTTCATGTCTCCTTTGCAAGCTTCAATCAAAAGATATCTTCCGAGATGCATCATATTGAGCTTGCACTTCATCTTCTTCTCTTGATATGTATGATGGCTTGGGGTTAAACATGATTGTTCACTCAATCTTCTATTCCAAGCCATACTTGCAATGAGCTCAACTCTACACATGACCATTCTTCATATAAACCCTTTGAATAGAGCATTGGTCATTAAGTCATCATGAAGAGTCCAACACATGAACTCCTTTGATTTCCCATGGACAAGATCTATAAGAATATCTCAATGTAAACATTAGTCCATAAGGATTGTCATTAATTACCAAAACCACGCATGGGGGCAACCATGCACTTTCACCATGGATATGAAGAATGCAACAGCGAATCTATGTGCACGTTACCTGTACCTCATGATGGCGGAAGGAGCGCCCAAGATATGGCTGGACCGGCTTCCACCGCGCAGTATCAACTCTTGGGAAGAACTAAAGGCGGCGTTCATCAAGAATTTCGCTGGAACTTGCAAGAAACAGTACACCGAGGCAGATCTGGATCGTTGTGTCATGAGAAAAACAGAGTCGGCAAGGCAATGGATGGCCAAAGTCACAGAGATCTTGCAGTCATCCCTCAACATTTCAGCACATACAGCTATAACATACATGGAGAAAAATTGCGCTTTTGACCCTTTAACACACAAGCTAGGACGTATGAAGGAAGATCCGGCCTGCAGAGAGATCTCGATAGGAGAAGTGGTGACAACAGCAAACAAATTCGCAGCCACGGACAAAAAGCCGGGTGAGACGGAGGAACAACAGAGGAACAACCGGGTCAGTGGGGGCCGTAACCCAAACCCGGATCCGAACAATGGTAATCAGAACGGAAACAACAAGCGTCCCTATGAAGGCGGAAACTCAGAATTCGTAGGCACAACCCAGACGATGGGCTATAGAGGGCCGAGACCCGGAGGCAACTTTAGAGGAGGACCTCCGAGAAATCCAAACTTCAGTGAGATGTACAGCATGCCGTGTCCAAAACACAGCAAGAACGGGAGACCATCAAATCACTCGCCAGCTCAATGTGCCGACATCAGAGCCTGGATGAGACATGAGCAGGAGAGCCAGAGGAGTCAGGGGAACTTCGGAAGTAGCGGAAACTTCAATGGAAACAACAGTAACTTGATGGGACCCGGACAGGGGGCTGGGTTGAATGGACCGCCAAACAATAATGCCGGGTCTAGTCAGCAACAGAATCAAGTCACAACCGGGTATCAGCAGAACCCGAAGGAGCTTCATAGCCAAGGCCAGTATCATGTCTTCACCACAAGCACGTCCAGGAGGGACAGGAAGTTAAAAGCAAGAGCCGTCAATGCAGTAGCATCAGCCGTTCCGAGATTCTTGAAGTGGTCAGAACAAACTATAACTTGGAGCAGAGAAGACCACCCGCCAGCAGTGGAGCATCCGGGTCTCCTGGCTCTCGTCGTAGCACCACAGGTGGACGGGTTCTCCTTGAACAAAGTCTTGATGGACGGAGGCAGCAGCATCAATATCCTATATCTCGACACGTTCAAAAGGATGGGTTTAACCCAAGACCGCCTTACCCCAACATCGACAATCTTCCATGGCATAGTTCCAGGGAAATCGGCGCACCCAATTGGCCAGATCACTCTAGAGGTGGCATTTGGAGTGAGCAAGGAGCAATTCAGGTCGGAGTTCTTGACGTTCGAGGTCGTTGATCTAAAAAGTCCGTATCACGCTCTATTTGGGAGGCCGGCTTACGCCAAGTTCATGGCTCGGCCCTGTTACGTGTATCTCAAACTGAAGATGCCAGGACCCCAGGGAGTAATCACAGTGGAAGGAAGCAAGACTATGGCTGTGGAGTGTGACAATGGGGACGCTATCATGGCAGAGCAGGCTTGCTCAGAGGAAGAGCTCAAGTACTTCAAGTCTCAAGTAGACCCGACAGATAAGCGTGTGCTGGAAAAGCCGGCTCATGAGGAAGAGAAGAAAAAATTCAAGTCGGCTCAAGATACAAAGATGGTCGATTTCGTAGAAGGGGACTCCTCCAAGCAGTTCTCGATAGGAACCCACATGGACCCAAAATAGGAAAGCGAGCTCATCAAGTTCATCCGTGAGAATCGGGACATCTTCGCATGGTCTCCTTCAGACATGCCGGGTGTACCGAGTGAACTTGCTGAGCACAGCTTACACGTTGAGCCAAAGGCAAAGCCGGTAAAGCAAGGATTACGTCGTTTCAATGCAGAGAGGAAAAAGATCATCGGAGAAGAGATAGCTCGTCTGCTCGCAGCTGGGTTTATCATGGAAGTTTACCATCCCAAGTGGTTGGCTAACCCGGTCCTAGTTTTGAAGAAGAACGGAGAGTGGCGCATGTGCGTGGATTACACCAGCTTGAACAAGGTTTGCCCGAAAGACCCCTTTGCTTTGCCTCGCATAGATCAGATCATCGATGCTACAGCCGGCAGCGAGTTGTTATGTTTCCTGGATGCATATTCCGGGTATCACCAGATCAAGCTTAGCGTGAATGACCAGGAGAAGACTTCGTTCATCACCCCCTTTGGTGCCTTTTGTTACAAAACCATGTCATTTGGTCTCAAGAATGCAGGTGCCACATACCAGAGGTGCATCCAGAATTGTTTCCAGAATCAAATTGGTCGCAACGTACACGCTTACGTCGGTGATGTTGTAATCAAGTCGCAGAAAGTCGGGTCACTCCTGGATGACCTAACAGAGACCTTCACCAACCTTCGCAAGTATCAGATGAAGCTAAACCCGACCAAGTGCGTGTTTGGAGTTCCGGCTGGCATGTTGCTGGGTTTCATAGTCTCAGAGAGAGGGATAGAATCTAACCCGGCTAAAATTAAGGCCATCATGAACCTTAAGAAGCCGGAGTGTGTCAATGACGTCCAGAAGCTGACAGGTTGCGTCACAGCCCTGAGCCGGTTCATCGCAAGGATGGGAGAGAAAGCTCTTCCACTATACAAGTTGAAAAAGTCAGACAAGTTTGTTTGGGGCCAGGAAGCAGATGACGCCTTTGAAGACTTGAAGAAGACATTGTCCACAGCCCTAGTGTTAGCGGCTCCCACGAGCAAAGAGCCGATGTTACTATACGTCTCTGCAAATTCAAGAGCCGTCAGTGCCGTGGTCGTGGTGGAGCGCAAGGAAGAAGGAAAGGAGTACCCAATTCAAAGGCCGGTTTACTATGTTAGCGAAGCTCTCACACATTCCAAACAGAGGTACCCACAATGGCAGAAATTGGTCTACGGCGTGTTTATGGCAAGCCAGAAGATGCCTCACTATTTCCAGGAACACCCCATCACCGTGGTGAGCTCCGCCCCTTTGGCAGAAATCATCAGAAACAGAGAAGCTACAGGCAGAATCGCAAAGTGGGCCATCGAGATGGGACCTTATCATATCAACTATGAGCCACGGACAGCAATCAAATCACAAGCCTTGGTGGATTTCGTCAATGACTGGACAGAGTTCGACCCTTTGCCACCAGCACCAAGCACAAAACACTGGGTTTTGCACTTCGACGGGTCAAAACAGTTTGAAGGATCGGGAGCCGGCGTCGTCTTAACCTCGCCAAAAGGAGACAAGCTGAGTTACGTCCTGCAGATACATTTCGAACCATGCACCAATAACGTTGCAGAGTATGAGGCCTTGTTACACGGTCTGAAAGTCGCCAGAGAGATGAACATTAAAAGAATCATGTGCTACGGAGACTCCGACCTCGTCACTCAGCAAGTATCAGGAACCTTGGACAGAAAAGACGCCAACATGGCGGCTTACAAGAGAGAAGTAGACCGTGTCGCCGGCTTCTTCTCCGGCTACCAAGTTGAGCACATCGACAGACGAAAGAACGAGGCAGCTGACGCCTTATCAAGACTTGGCTCTAGTAGATAGCCGGTGCCTCCAAACGTATTCCTTGCCGAGTTACATCATCCCTCAGTCAAGCTTCCAACAGAAGAAGAGTTAGCAAACCCTGATGACCCGGAATCTCAGTTAGTCACCGCCTTACACCAAACTCCGTCATGGACAGAGCCGTATCTGGCTTACTTATTGAGAGAAGAGCTACCACAAGACGAAGTACTGGCATGGCAGATTGTGCGCCGGGCTAAGGGATATGTCATCATCAACGGCGAGTTACACAAGAGGAGCACGTCTGGAGTATTCTTACGCTGTGAGGAAGGCCGGAAAATTCTCCAGGAGATTCATGCAGAGGACTGCGGACATCATGCGTCCACAAGATCAATGGTCGCCAAAGCGTACAGACATGGATTCTTTTGGCTGACGGCTTTGGCTGACGCAGAAAGCATAGCCCGGGTTTGCGATGGATGCCAGCGATATGCAAGGCAGATTCACGTTCCGGCTCAAGACTTGAAGACCATCCCAATAACATGGCCCTTTGCAGTTTGGGGCATGGATATGGTAGGACCTTTTCAGACTTCACCCAATAAGAAGACTCACCTCCTAGTCGCAGTGGACAAGTTCACGAAGTGGGTGGAAGTTCAAGCCGTCAATAGTTGCACAGCAGCTACAGCAGTCAAGTTCCTGAAGAAGATCATATATCGCTTCGGATACCCTCACAGCATCATCACTGATAACGGGACGAATTTTTCACTCGGAGAGATGCAGATATTTTGCAAAGAGAACGGCATCCGGCTCGACCTTGCCTCAGTGTCACATCCTCAGTCAAATGGTCAAGTAGAGAGAACAAACCAGGAGCTGTTAAGAGGCATCAAGCCAAGACTCCGAGTTCCATTGATCAGAGCCGTCGGGTGCTGGGAAGAAGAGCTGCCATCAGTTGTTTGGAGTATAAACACAACCCCGAACAGATCAACAGACTTCACTCCCTTCTTCATGGTCTACGGGGCAGAAGCCGTGTTACCCAGCGACATTATCCATGATTCTCCAAGAGTTGCAAACTATGTCGAAACTGAGAACGAGCAAGCCCGGCAAAATTCAGTTGACATGCTTGAGGAGGCAAGAGAGCTAGCCCTAGAAAGATCAGCCGTATACCAGCAAGACCTGAGGCGTTATCACAGCCGCCGGGTTAAATCAAGAACTTTCCAGGAAGGAGACTTAGTCCTCCGGCTAGCCCAGAACAAGACCGGCTTCCACAAGCTGACTCCCCCATGGGAAGGTCCCTTCGTGGTAAGCCGGAACTTGCACAACGGGTCATATTATCTGGTGGATGCTAGAGAGCAAGCTACAACAATAGGAAACAATACAGATCATACAAGGAACCCGTTGACAGAGAATGACAGGCCCTGGAATATAGTAGAGCTTAGACCATACTACCCTTAGGTTTTGTGAGCCCCCAGATGAGACGGGCTCCACCTTTTTGTATCTTTTGTTTAAAAGCAGCAGGTTTCAGACGCGCTCTTTTCCTTACCAGGGTACCTAAGGGGACTGGAAGGTTTTTAATGAGGCGGCTTGCTAGCTATGTACATATTATATGATCAATGAAATGAGGAAGGCACCTCTAAAAAGAAAGAGTATTGTGTTTTCAGTTCCTTATTTTTCATGTGATCAGGGTCTTGGGGGCTTACCAACTAAGAAAGTTGTAAGTTACAAACTCATGACCCGGCAGAGACGCCGCAATTATTCTTGGTTATACTTGCCTGCTAGCTTGATGTTATTCTCACATTACATATGACCAGATGCTAAAATCCGGCTTTCAATCTGACTATGAAGCCCATGGGGACTTAGCAGACCCTGATCGCTCAGGAATTTTACGCACAGAAAGTCACGAGAAAACCGGCTTTGCAGAGAGCTAAAGAAACCAAAAGGGTCATCGAAACCAACAAGACTTGCATAATTCACAAAAAGATGATTTGTCATAAATAAGCAAGGTCTTTAGAAGCACACGATGGTGCACCAGAACAGGTATAGCTAATAATAGTTTAAGCTAACCTATTACACGCCATATAGGCCAAAAGAATATTGTTTGCAGGACATCATAAAGTGTTATCAGACAGTTACAAGCCGGTTTATACTGCCGGGCCTGTTTCAGTGGGAACAGCAGGAGTCTTGGGGGCTGGAGCACTAGAGCTAGAAGAGCCGGACTTCTTCTTCGACTTCTTCCGAGTTATGCCTTCCGCATCTTCCCAGCATATTTCAAACAAACTGGGAAGTTGGGCGTCTGTAGCAGAAGCTGGCACTGTGGAAACTCCCGAAGCTCGAGCATCCTCCGGCTCAGTTGGAAGAGGCGCCCGATAGCTCGGATCCATCTTCGTTTCGGCCGGGTCCTTCGGATATAACTTCGCGCCCTCAGCGTTGAAGCCAGTTTGGAAGGAGCTCAAGCTCAAGGTATCAGTGAGAAGCGTAGCGTGATGCCGGGTCGTCTCATCAATCTTTGTGATGTCCTCTCGCGTAAGCGGAGTCCCATCACTCTTCAGAGAAGGCCAGCCCCGGGTCAGCAGCTCCGTGTCAACGGCCGGGTAATGTGCCTTGGTCAACGCAAGAATGCGCATAGCGGCTCTCCGGGCAGCGGACCTCCTCCAGATATCCATCCAAGCCGGCAAAACATTAAGTTGTTGCAGAAATTTGGCTTGGGTGGTTGGCGGCTTCTCCCAACCATGGCAGGCCATCAGAGCTTTGCCGGCACCATAATACAATTGCTGAGCAAGAGTATAGGCGGCCCTCAGCTTCATCTCCGGTTCAAGAGCGCATATCGGGTTCCAGGAGCCTATGAAACGAAAAAACAAGAGACTGATAAGCCGGACGCATTTTGGGAAAGCAAGCAGCAAACAACGCATCTCAAGGACGAAAGTAAGCTTACCAAAGAGGGACGCCACCATCTCAGTGATGAACGAGACAAGTTTTTCAAACTTCGCGTTGGAGGCTTTCAGATCCTCCTGCAGCTTGTCTCGTGCATCAGTCCACGCACTCTCATGCTCTTCAATCTCTTGCCGAAGCCCGGCGTTCTCTTCGGCAGCCTGACCAAGTTTCTTTTCAAGCTCGGCAAGCTTATTCTCTAGATCGGCACGTCGGCCGACTTCACTCTCCAGCTCCTCCTTCACCACCTGGAGGGCATAATCATGCCGTTGAGCCTGGTCCTGGAAGTCCAAAGATAGCAGAAGAATCAAGAAGTGATAGACATTACAAGAAAGAAGTCAATAAACTCAAATTGTTATAAGTCCCAGGTTGTCGCAAGCAGAAACCCGGCACTTGGGGGCTACTCAATTTGAGAAACAACAAGACCCGGAACACATCAAGCTGTAGACCCGACTCTTGGGGACTACTCAGTTGAAGTTTTATCAGTTTTTACGTATTGAAATTTATTAAGAAGACTCGGAACATTGCAAGCAATCCCAACTCTTGGGGACTACTCGTTGAAGTTAACCGAAAGTACAGAGCCAGACAAGTTTTTAAGAAGTCCCGAGTAACAGCAAGCCGAAAACTCGGCACTTGGGGATTGGAAGATGAGTATTCACATACCTCAAACTTGTCCTGAAGCTCAACAAGCACGCTGTCCTCCGCCTTTCGGTGCTCAGAAATGCGCCGACGAAGTTCTCCGAAAAGAGTAGCAGAGTCCAAATCCTTGTAGGACTGGAAGCTGGCGCTGGGCACTGGAGCTTTGCCGGCGGGAGGTTTAGCCGGCGCTGCCTCCGGTTTAGTGGTCTTGGCAATGTGGGAGATGGATGGCTTCTCACCCAGTTTGGAGCCGGTGATTTCCACGTCAGATGATGCAGAAGCCCGGTTATCAGGGATCAGGGGAGAAGCCGGCCGCGAGGTTGGCTTGTCGACATTCGCCTCGTCGCGAGCGGGAGATTTGTTGGCCGGCTCCGACTGAGCAAGGACGGAAGCCGGAGCAGCGCGAGCTCTGTGGAATAAAAGGACGTTAGACAAAAGAGAAACAAGCAAAACATGTCAGGTACGCGTGGACAAAACTTACCCCTCATTGACGGCGAAGTCGCCAAAGAGATCATCGCTCGAATCTGAAGAATCTGAGAGAGACTGGGACTTAGCCTTCCGTTGAGTCCCGGCTAAAGGGTAAAGAACTGAAGGGCGCCTTTGTGGATGCTTAACCCGGCGAGGAGTCGGGTTATTAGGAATACCTTCGCTCAGAGGCTCGTCAGAGTCCGAAGATCGAAGCCGGCGGCATTGACGGCGGAGTTCCGATTGCTCCTGCGGCCAACAAAGATGTCAGTATGCGTCAAAAGAAAGGTCACGGATAAAAGAAGCTTTACGGTGATTACCTTTGCAGCATCCGACCTAAGCTTCCTCTTCGGAGCTGGAGGAGCCGGGTCTGTAGACGGAAGGATGGTATCTGATAGAGTCGAGCGTGGATTAAGAGGAGACTGGTTTTCCTGAAGATCGGCGTCTAATAACTCGAGGAAGATCCGGGTGATGAAGCCTGACTCACCTTCTTCTTCTTCCGCGCCGGCTTCCGGGCCGGCGTCTTCAGCGTCGGCATCAACTTCCGGCTGCTCTTCCTCGGACTCCTCGCCTGAGTCGGGCGTAGCCGTCAGTGTAGCGGCCCACCAGGGATCGTTGGCCTAAAGAAAAAGAAACAAGTTAGAGAACAGATAAGCATTACAGCAAAGAAAGAGGTAAAATCATGCGAGTACCGGCTTTGGCGGTTTCGAAGCCGAGAATGGGAGCAGGCCGTCCTTGGCGAGGTTATCCGGAGACTCGTTGACGATCTTCCGGATGGCCTTGATCAGAACAGCAGAGGTATGCTGTTTGTCGTTGAAGCGCATCGGGTCGTTCGGTAACCCGGAATATTGGCACATCAGGCCCGGACGGATGCCGAGTGGCATGATGTGCCACCCCATCCAGCACTTGACGAGGTCGGCGCCGGTGAGCCCGTGCGCAAGGAGGGCGCAAACTCGGCCCACCAAGGGCTCGATGGTCTTCCGGTCTCCGGGAGAGGCGAAGGAGTTCATGTTGTCATTCATCGTCAGCCTCTCGACGTTGAAACCCGGGAGAGCCGGTTCACCTGGAGGAGTGGCCGCTTGGCAGTAGAACCAAGTCTTCTGCCAGTCCTTGGGGTGCGATTGGAGGACGACACCCGGGAAAACGAGATTCCAATGGCGCTGGATCGTGACCCCGCCGCAGACAACCAGGGGGCTGTCGCTGTTCTCCCTCTGGGGTTTACAATAATAGAATTCGAGGAATAGAGGAAGACTGGGAGCTATGCAGAGGTAGGCCTCGCACAGGACAACAAAATGGGTGATGTTGAGCACCGAGTTTGGCGCGATGTCTTGAGGCCGGATCTTGAAATATTCCAAGACTTGGCGAAAGAAAAGGGAACCCGGGGGGCGGAAACCCCGGGTGACGTGATCAGCAAAAACTACCACTTCACCTTGACCCGGCTGGGGCGAAGTCTCGTCTTCATCCGGAGCTCGCCAGTGGATCTCCGACTTCACGGGAAGCATGCCAAGCTCGGCAAGTTCCTCTAGCCGACTCTCACGGATGCAAGACTTGGTCCAGTTGCAAGTGATCTTGCGCTTGGCTTTTTCTGCGGCGGCTGTCATGGATGACCCGGCGCCGGCTGTCTTCTTAATCTTCTTAGGAGGATGTTGGGCTGCCAACTTTAAACCCATTGTAGAAACTGGGAGCTCCAAGGTCTACAAACAACATACGGAGGAGAAAGTGATTCAGTGCAGATCTGAAAGGTAGAAAAGAAATAAAGAAAAGAGAAGAACAGGGGCGGCGGTTCAGTTCAACAAATGAATCTCAAGGGGAAAGATTTAAGGTCCGAAGGAGCAAACAGTGAAACAGTGAACAATGCACAGCAAAATGGATCTAGGGCGTCTCGGAAAAACAAGTTGAAAGAAAGAGAATGAAGAACGCGATGAACTCGAGGTTAGCCGAAGAACACGATGCCGTGAGATCGGAAATGAGGGAGATTGAGAAGCCTACCGATGCGGAAGAGAAGGCCAGGTGAGTTATGGGCCGCGCACGCAAGACGGAGAGCGCGGAGGTGCTCGCCGGACGGATCTTGCAGTTGGGCGGCGCGGAGAAACCTTGAGCTCGGGAAGACGAACTGGCAGTGAGCTCGAGGAGGAAGATGAAGGGAGCAGGCACGGGGGAGAGTGGCCCACTTTTCACCCCGGGCCTCTATTTATAACCGCTGGGGTTGACCTAGGGGTAGAAAGGGAAGGATAAAGAGATAATGATTATCTTGGGGAAAAGAATCTGGAATTCAGGAGATATTCCTGACAAGATCTTTGCTTCCCCGAGGTGGTTATTGCCTCCTCGATTCCCGCGAGAGGATATGAAGGGGATCGCAGGCAGACCTCTAGCACCACAAGCGTGATGCCTCGCAGGGAGTCACACACGTACGGTGAAGCCGACGAACTCCGGGCTCCGATCCAGGGACGAAGCAGCGGAAGACTGGGACCGGGAGACCAGCAGCATGACGGTGTGCGTATGGTGGAGAAACAATTCCGAGGCGCAACTCCAAACTTGGGAATCACGAGATCCTCGGAGAGAGAGAGAGAGAGAGAGAGAGAAATCTGTGTGTCTACGAAGGCCAGGGGTACCCCTCTATATAAAGGGGTCCAGGGGGCTGCCCACCTTGCCAGGCTGGCGGTGTGGGACTAATCCCACACCCCAGCCGGCCAGCTTGGTGCGCCGGCCTAGGTGGGCCCCATGTGGCCCACCTAGGGCCGGCCGAACTGCCCCCTCCCTCATGGGGGGGACTTCTCCCCCCTCATGGGCCTCTTTGTCCAAAGAGGCCCATTAAGGGATTTTTGCCTTTAAAAATTCAGGAAAAATTAAAATAAAATATATTTAACTATTAATTACACTAATTAATATTAAATACATATTACTTAATTTATTCTGGCTCCTAAAACTATTTCGTCGCTGCCCGATCTCCATCGGAACTTTCCCGGGACGTTCCCGGTCTCTCTTTTCTTATTTTTCTCTTCCGGTAAAATGTCGACTCCCCTTAAGCGTGTTACCCTAGCGGTTCGATTACCTCACCAGACATGATCGAGACTCCTCTCCGATCAATGACTAATTCGTGGACCTTGGATACCCAGAATTAATCCCTGCGAGATAACGAATACTTTTCCTTTATCGAACCTGGACGTCTGAGTCTTAAACCTTTTGCCATGCGATACTTAGCGTGTCCGAGACTCGTTCATAGATATCTCCATACCTAGCTTGATCTCGTTACCGACACCGCTAACTTCTACTCGTCCATGATCTTATGTCCTGGTGACCTAGTCACACGCTTGCAAGCTCGTTTGACATAATCTCACCGAGTGGGCCCTAGAGTATCTATCCTGCTATGGGACTGGCAAATCCCGCTCTTGACCCCCCGTCTCAACATACTCCTATCCGACACCCGAGAGGGACACCTTTATTGTCACACTATGTAAGATATGACGTTTGATGCAATCAAAGTGTCTTCCATGAATAGCAATAAGAGTAGGTCTCACGGTCGAAGGCGTAATGACTACGTCCTATAAATATTGGGTATGTCCATCACATCGTTCTACCAACGACATGACTTCATTGTCAAATAGACGCCATGTCACATGATCGGGAAACCTCGATCATCGATTGCACAATGAACCAATCAAACAAAGGTGGTTGGGGACCTAGTTGTTTTAGGTATCACACGTGTATTAATGTTTCCGCTTAATACAGTTATAGCATGACACAAAAACGTATTATGAACAAATGAGATATGATAAATAAAACACTTTATTAATTGCCTCTAGGGCATATCTCCTACAGTCTCCCACTTGCACTAGAGTACAATTTAATCTAGTTACAACTTGGCAAAAGCCGGACACCCATAGCATCTTGGTGTTTCACGTGCTTGTCTAGCAGGAGAGGCTTCGTCAACGGGTCTGCCACATTCAGATCCGTATGTATTTTGCAAATCTTCACTTCACCTCCTTGTACGTACTGTCGTATCACATGGAAGCATCGGAGTATGTGTTTGGCAGTCGAGTGAGACCTTGGTTCCTTCGCGTTCGCAATAGCACCCGTATTGTCGCAGAAGAGGGTCACGGGGTCTTGCGCGCTAGGGAACACTCCAAGCTCGATGATGAACTTCCTTAGCCACACAGCTTCATTCGCAGCTTCAGAAGCAGCAATGTACTCCGATTCCATTGTAGATTGGGCCACGATGGGTTGCTTCCCACTCCTCCAGCACACAGCGCCTCCGTTCACCTTGAACACATATCCTGTCTGTGACTTAGAGTCATCTGGGTCTGAGCAGAAACTTGCATCAACGTAACCTGTTACGCCAAGTTCTTCCTCACAGTCCCCATACACAAGAAACATTTCCTTTGTATGCTTGAGATTCTTAAGAATGCTTTTAACAGCTACCCAATGTTCCTTTCCAGGATTACTTTGGAATCGGCTCGTCAAACTAAGAGCCAATGCTACATCAGGTCGAGTACTTAGCATGGCATACATGATCGATCCTATGGCTGAAGCATAAGGATGTTTAGTCATTGCGACTCTATCATGTTCCGTTACCGGACACTGTGCCTTGCTCAACACTTTATTCTTGACAATAGGCAGAGAACCCTTCTTTGCCGCATCCATATTGAACCGTTTCAGTATCTTGTCAATATAAGTACTCTGACTTAACGCTAATAGGCGTCTTGATCTATCACGATAGATTTTAATGCCTAAAACGTATGCAGCTTCTCCTAAGTCCTTCATTGAAAATTTACTGTTTAAATATTCCTTAACGCTATTCAGTAGTTCCACATTATCTCCTATTAGCAGTATATCATCGACATATAGTGCCAGGAACACAACTGAGCTCCCACTCATTTTCTTGTAAATGCGGGTCTCTTCTCTGTTCCGGACAAATCCAAAACCTTTGATCACCTCATCAAAGCGAAGATTCCAGCTCCGAGATGCTTGCTTCAGTCCATAAATGGAACGCTGAAGCTTGTATACCTTGCCAGCATTTCCTGGATCGACAAAACCTTCAGGTTGTACCATGTACAACTCTTCCTCAATGTTACCATTTAGGAACGCTGTTTTGACATCCATTTGCCATATCTCATAGTCATAATATGCGGCAACTGCTAGCAAAATCCGAATAGACTTTAGCATCGCTACCGGTGAAAACGTTTCATCGTAGTCAATTCCATGAACTTGTCGGAAACCCTTTGCGACAAGCCGAGCTTTATAGACGGTCACATTACCATCTACATCAGTCTTCCTCTTAAAGATCCATTTATTCTCGACGGCCTTGCGCCCTTCGGGAATCTCCACCAAAGTCCATACTTTGTTATCGTACATGGATCCTATTTCGGATTTCATGGCTTCAAGCCATTTCTCGGACTCAGGACTAGCCATAGCCTCTTTGTAGTTCGTAGGTTCGTCTTGTTCAATCAACATGACGGTGCAAACCATGTTGCCATACCATTCAGGGGCGATCCGTGATCTCCCTGACCTACGAGGTTGAATAGCACCCTCGACATCTTCTCCCACTCCATCTGTGGAGGACGGTTCCGGAACAGCTTCCGTTGCGCCACTCTGTATTTCGAGTTCAGGATCAACGATCTCGTCGAGGTCTATTTTCCTCCCACTTACTCCTTTGGCGAGAAACTCTTTCTCCAGAAAGGTACCGTTCTTTGCGACAAACGTTTTGCCCTCAGCTTGGTTGTAGAAGGTGTATCCTATGGTTTCCCGTGGATACCCTACAAAGACGACTTTCTCCGATTTCGGTTCGAGTTTGTCGGGCTGTAGTTTCTTAACGTACGCCTCACAACCCCAGACCTTCAGGAACGACAACTTAGGCTTCTGGCCATGCCAGACCTCATACGGTGTCGTTGCTACGGATTTGGACGGAGCCCTATTTAAAATGAATGCGGCTGTTTCTAACGCGTACCCCCAAAAAGACACGGGCAAGTCGGTAAGAGACATCATAGATCGGACGCTATCCAGTAGAGTGCGATTACGCCGCTCAGACACACCGTTGCGTTGCGGCGTTCCAGCTGGCGTAAGCTGCGGCACGATGCCACAGGCCTTCAAATGTGTGCCAAACTCAAAACTCAAATATTCGCCACCACGATCGGATCGAAGGTGCTTGATTTTCTTGTTGAGTTGATTTTCGACTTCACTTTGAAATTCTTTGAACTTTTCAAATGTTTCAGACTTGTGTTTCATCAAATAGATATACCCGTATCTACTCAAGTCATCGGTGAAGGTGACAAAATAACGATAACCATTGCGTGTCGACACGCTCATTGGTCCACACACATCTGTATGTATGACTCCCAATAAGTCCGACGCCCGTTCCATGAAACCATTGAACGGTGTCTTGGTCATTTTGCCCATGAGGCATGGTTCGCATGTGTCGAGGGATCCAAAATCCAACGAGTCCAGAAGTCCATCGGCATGGAGTTTCTTCATACGCTTTATACCAATATGACCAAGACGGCAATGCCATATATACATGGCGGTATCGCTACTAAGTTTAATCCTCTTGGCATTTATGCTATGAATGTGAGTACTACGATCGAGATTCAACAAGAATAAACCATTACTCTCGGGAGCGTTAACATAAAAGATATCATTCATAGAAATAGCACAACCACTTGATACTGATTTGAACGAATATCCGTCTTGCAACAAGCAAGACCCACTGATAATGTTTACACTCAAGGACGGTACAAAATAACATTTATTGAGGACCAAAACTAATCCCGATGGTAGATGTAGAGGGAGTGTGCCGACAGCCACCACGTCAACTCTTCATCCGTTGCCGACGCGCATCGTCACCTCGTCCTTTCCCAGGCGCCTCTTATTCCGCAACTCCTCCTGAGAGTTACATATATGAGCAACAGAACCAGTATCAAATACCCAGGTATTGCTACGGGCGCCGGTTAAGTACACATCAATAACATGTATATCAAATATACCTTTCTCTTTTCCGACAATCTTGCCGGCCTTCTTATCCTCCAGATACTTGGGCAGTTGCGCTTCCAGTGACCATCCCCCTTGCAGTAGAAGCATTCCACGCCAGGTTTGGGGCCAGGTTTGTTAGTCTTAGGCTTGGCAACATGCTTGCCATCCTTCTTGGACTTCCAGTTCTTCCTGCCCCTGCCGCCAGATTTCTTAAAATCGACGGTCTTGTTGACCATCAACAGCGTGTGCTCCTTCTTGATTTCCACCTCAGCAGTCTTGAGCATCACGAACACCTCACCCAGGGACTTAGCCATGCCCTGCATGTTATAGTTCATGACGAAGCCTTTGTAGCTAGGGGGCAACGATTGCAGCACCCTATCAATCGCCAGCTCATCAGGAATCTTGCATTCCAGAGCGTTCAGGCGTTGAACGTAGCCAGACATTTTGACCACATGCTCGCTCACACTGCTGTGCTCTTCCATCTTGGCTGAGAAAAAGAGCTCAGAAGCTTCATATCTCTCAGCCTTAGCCTGCGGCGCAAAGATAGCTTTGAGATCAGAAATTATCTCGAAGGCACTCATCCTCTCAAAGCGCTTTTGCAGGTCGGCTTCCATGGCATAGAGCATGCCACTCTGGACAAAAGAGGAATCATCCGATTTAGTCTGGAAGACCTTCTTCTCATCATCGGAGGCATTATCTGCCGGGGGGTCACCCAGGGGGCCTTCAAGGACATAGGCCACCCTGTGGGGAGAGAGGCGGATCCTCAGGTTGCGGAACCAGGCCATGAAGTTTGACCCATTGGTTTTAAGCTTCTCTTTCTCAAGGAACAGGCCTAGGTTAAAGGTGGGGCGAGACATCTACAATGGAATTTGCAAAACATAAGACTTTGTTCATAATAGTTGAGTTCAAGTATTTTCGAAAATAACTATAAGAACTCCCACTCAAACGGATATCCCTTTCATCGCTTGAGTGATTACACGACCCCAATCCGTTATGCAACCCCTCATCATCAGAGCCGGCAACACAACTTCAAAGGTAGACATCGGAATGTCAATCACAACAACTTTGTGACTCATGCTCGACCTTTCGGTCACCTTGTTCCGAGGCCATGTCTGTACATGCTAGGCTCGCCATAATAACCTTCAACGTAAATGCTTGTGCAACATGGCTTACACCCACTGTATGCGAACGACGATATGTCTGACACCCGATCGTCACGGCCTGCCTCATAACGTAGAACTTTCTTGGTGGTGCACGTCGAAGGGAGAACACAATTGGTATTTTGGAGGGATCATCTTATATAACTACCGCCGTGTAACTAATATATACTATATATATATATACACAATATAAGATGCACTCAAAACATCAAATGTAATGCGACGTGATATGGCCCCTTGCGCCGATGGTCTCCTTCGTGCCAGCAGTTCATAAACAATTTAATAAACCTACCTTGACCATATCACATAGCCCCTGCAAAATAAAGTTAGACGCTTCTACTTTATCTTTTGCATATTTTACGTGCCTTGGGGCTTGTCGTAAATAGAACCGCTTCATACCTACGAACCTATGACCACAACAACGATCAAATAATTGCATATTTAAGTATCCCTTTCGGGCCCTCCATTGAAAATGCAAAGCCAACTAAAGAGAGAGAGACAGACACCCGCCAGCCACAGATACGGAACCAGCCGTATGTCAGTTGTGGAACCAGTCTCGCGTAAGCGTACGCGTAAGGTCGGTCCGGGCCGCTTCATCAACTCAATGCTGCCGGCAGTGCAAGTGCACGCGAGAGGGTAGCAAATAATAAGAACGATGCCCCCGTGCAGAACACGGGTTCAACTAGCGCACAGCTATATCTACGCATAGATCGGCTCTGATACCACTGAAGGGGATCGCAGGCAGAAAACAAAAAAATTCCTAACAACGATAACCTAAAAACAGCCAGAATCTACACTATGCAGATATAGTAATACGCAGGGGTGTCTTCGCACATACCTCTTGAAGACCGAAAGCGGGGATTACGCTCCCGCACAAGCGTTGACGATGAAGCCGACGAAGACTTCGATGCCGTGTAGAGGAAGCAGACCTCTAGCACCACAAGCGTGATGCCTCGCAGGGAGTCACACACGTACGGTGAAGCCGACGAACTCCGGGCTCCGATCCAGGGACGAAGCAGCGGAAGACTGGGACCGGGAGACCAGCAGCATGACGGTGTGCGTATGGTGGAGAAACAATTCCGAGGCGCAACTCCAAACTTGGGAATCACGAGATCCTCGGAGAGTGAGAGAGAGAGAGAGAGAGAAATCTGTGTGTCTACAAAGGCCAGGGGTACCCCTCTATATAAAGGGGTCCAGGGGGCTGCCCACCTTGCCAGGCTGGCGGTGTGGGACTAATCCCACACCCCAGCCGGCCAGCTTGGTGCGCCGGCCTAGGTGGGCCCCATGTGGCCCACCTAGGGCCGGCCGAACTGCCCCCTCCCTCATGGGGGGGACTTCTCCCCCCTCATGGGCCTCTTTGTCCAAAGAGGCCCATTAAGGGATTTTTGCCTTTAAAAATTCAGGAAAAATTAAAATAAAATATATTTAACTATTAATTACACTAATTAATATTAAATACATATTACTTAATTTATTCTGGCTCCGAAAACTATTTCGTCGCTGCCCGATCTCCATCGGAACTTTCCCGGGACGTTCCCGGTCTCTCTTTTCTTATTTTTCTCTTCCGGTAAAATGTCGACTCCCCTTAAGCGTGTTACCCTAGCGGTTCGATTACCTCACCAGACATGATCGAGACTCCTCTCCGATCAATGACTAATTCGTGGACCTTGGATACCCAGAATTAATCCCTGCGAGATAACGAATACTTTTCCTTTATCGAACCTGGACGTCTGAGTCTTAAACCTTTTGCCATGCGATACTTAGCGTGTCCGAGACTCGTTCATAGATATCTCCATACCTAGCTTGATCTCGTTACCGACACCGCTAACTTCTACTCGTCCATGATCTTATGTCCTGGTGACCTAGTCACACGCTTGCAAGCTCGTTTGACATAATCTCACCGAGTGGGCCCTAGAGTATCTATCCTGCTATGGGACTGGCAAATCCCGCTCTTGACCCCCCGTCTCAACATACTCCTATCCGACACCCGAGAGGGACACCTTTATTGTCACACTATGTAAGATATGACGTTTGATGCAATCAAAGTGTCTTCCAGGAATAGCAATAAGAGTAGGTCTCACGGTCGAAGGCGTAATGATTACGTCCTATAAATATTGGGTATGTCCATCACATCGTTCTACCAACGACATGACTTCATTGTCAAATAGACGCCATGTCACATGATCGGGAAACCTCGATCATCGATTGCACAATGAACCAATCAAACAAAGGTGGTTGGGGACCTAGTTGTTTTAGGTATCACACGTGTATTAATGTTTCCGCTTAATACAGTTATAGCATGACACAAAAAACGTATTATGAACAAATGAGATATGATAAATAAAACACTTTATTAATTGCCTCTAGGGCATATCTCCTACAGGATATGCATTAAATATGCCGTTGACCGAGAAGGTTGACCGACGGCGGAGAAAAAGAATAAGGAAAGAAAAGAAAGTCAAAAGGCTTAAAGAAAGGAAAGTCGACAAGTGTGGGCCGGGTTATGAACGGGCCGCCAGCAAGAGCCGGCCAAACTGACACCCGTGCGCCCGTTTGTTTAATAAGTTGTGTACTGTTTTTCAGATGATAACCCGGACAAAAGGAATGACGGCTTCCCCAAAGATTAAGCCCAAGAGCACGAAGGTGAAGCAAGTCAATTCAGATGTCCAAGTTATCCTGGGGGCTACTGTTGGGGGGATCATAACCCGGTAGGCCCACCGACCTAGAAGATAAGCCGGCCTGGTAATAACCTGGGCCGGGTCAAGCATGAAGATATGGGCCGGGTCCCACGTAAGCCGGTGTGCGACGTGTACCTTGGCCCGTAAGTTAAGAGGGATCCAGAAGGCTGGAGACCAAGTACAAGACGGAGTCCTCATAAGGAAGGCGAAGACTTAGAGGGCTTAGAGTAGAGTCCGGGTACGATTGTAACCCGGATCCCGCCTTATACCTTTAGCGAGACCCACCGCCTTTATAAGGGGGTCTCCTGATTCCTAGAAGGTTAAGCTTTACCAGATCGCAAGTACAACCATTGTAATCTCGAGACCCGGAAGCTAAGGCTCCGAGTCCTTGAAACCCATATTAATAAAGCAGAAGCAGGAAGTAGGTCTTTACCTCAAGACGAGGGGCCGAACCTGGGTAAACACTTGTTTCCCCATGCCACGCTAGACAAGCTCCAGATGTCAGAAGTCGCTATGTCCCCTTACTCAAGTTTCCACCCGGAAACATCTGTCGTGACAATCCCACGACAGCTGTTAAAGCTCAAGATCAAGAGAAAACCATGTTTACTTGTCCTTATGGTACTTATGCTTATAGACGTATGCCTTTTGGTTTATGTAATGATCCTGCTACTTTTCAAAGATGTATGTCTGCTATCTTTCATGGTTTTTGTGAGGAAATTGTGGAGGTATTCATGGACGATTTTTCTGTCTATGGAACTTCTTTTGATAATTGCTTGCACAATCTTGATAAAGTTTTGCAGAGATGTGAAGAAACTAATCTTGTTCTTAATTGGGAGAAATGCCACTTTATGGTTAATGAAGGAATTGTTCTTGGACATAAGATTTCTGAAAGAGGTATTGATGTTGATAGAGCTAAAGTGGAGGCAATTGAGAAAATGCCTTGCCCCCGAGATGTTAAAGGTATTCGTAGTATTCTTGGTCATACTAGTTTCTATAGAAGGTTTATCAAAGATTTTGCTAAGGTATCAAAGCCTCTTACTAATCTCTTGCAAAAAGATGTACCATTTGTTTTTGATGATGATTGTAAGGTAGCTTTTGAGACTCTTAAGCAAGCTTTAATAAGTGCTCCTATTGTTCAACCACATGATTGGAATTTACCATTTGAAATTATGTGTGATGCTAGTGATTTTGCTGTTGGTGCCGTTCTTGGACAAAGAGTAGATAAAAAGTTAACTGTTATTCATTATGCTAGTAAGACTCTTGATCCTGCTCAAAAGAATTATGCTACAACTGAAAAAGAATTTCTATCTCTTGTTTTTGCTTGTGATAAATTTAGACAATATATTGTTGATTATAAAGTTATTATTCATACTGATCATGCTGCAATTAGATACCTTATGGAAAAGAAAGATGCAAAGTCTAGGCTTATTACATGGGTATTACTTTTGCAAGAATTTGATTTGCATATTGTAGATAGGAAAGGTGCTGATAATTTGTCTAGATTGGAAAACATTGAATATGATCATATTCCTGTTAATGATAGTTTTCCAAATGAACAATTAGCTGCAATAAGGATGAGTTCACGAGATAGTCCTTGGTATGCTGATTATGCTAACTTTATTGTTTCGAAGTATTTGCCTCCAACCTTTTCAGCTCAACAAAGAAGAAAATTCTTTTATGATTTGAGTCATTATTTCTGGGATGACCCACACTTATATAAAGAGGGAGTGGATGGTATTATGCGAAGAGGTGTTCCGGAGTATGAACAACAAGAGATATTGAGAAAATGCCATAGTAGTGCTTATGGAGGACATCACGCTGGAGATAGAACTGCACAAAAGGTTTTACAATCAGGTTTTTATTGGCCTACTCTTTTTAAAGATGCAAGAAAGTTTATTTTATCTTGTGATCAATGCCAAAGAATTGGTAATATCTCTAGACGTAATGAAATGCCTATGAATTATTCTCTTGTTATTGAGCCATTTGATTGTTGGGGATTTGACTTTATGGGTCCTTTTCCTCCTTCAAAGGGTTATACTCATATACTTGTTGCTGTTGATTATGTTACTAAATGGGTAGAAGCTATACCTACTAAAAGTGCTGATGGTGAGACATCATTAAAAATGCTTCAAGATATTATTTTTCCTAGGTTTGGTGTTCCTAGATATCTCATGACTGATGGAGGTTCTCATTTTATTCATGGAGGTTTTAGAAAAGTTCTTGCTAAATATGGTGTTAATCATAGAATTGCCTCAGCTTATCATCCTCAAACTAGTGGGCAAGTAGAATTATCAAATAGAGAAATTAAATCTATCTTGCAAAAGACTGTTAATAGAACGAGGAAGAATTGGGCTGATAAATTAAATGATGCATCGTGGGCTTATAGAACTGCTTATAAAAATCCCATGGGTATGTCTCCTTATAAAATGGTCTATGGAAAAGCTTGTCACTTGCCTTTAGAATTAGAACACAAAGCTTATTGTGCAGTGAGAGAACTAAATAGAGATTTTAAACTTGCTGGTGAGAAAAGATTGCTTGATTTGAGTTCTTTAGATGAATGGAGAAGTGAAGCTTATGAAAATGCTAAACTCTTTAAAGAGAAAGTTAAGAAATGGCATGATAGGAGAATCCTCAAGAGAGAGTTTCATGTTGGTGAAAAGGTTTTATTGTATAGCTCTCGTCTTAGACCCTTTGCAGGAAAATTACTCTCCAAGTGGGAAGGACCATATGTTATTGTTGAAGTGTTTCGTTCGGGTGCAATTAAAATTGCTTCACTGAAAGATGATTCTACACAAGTGGTGAATGGACAAAGACTCAAACATTATATCTCTGGAGATTCTTATAATGAAGATGTTGATATTATTCAAGTTATTGCTCCGGAAACTTTTATCAAAGAGAATTTTTCTGAGTCTGCAGAAGCTGATTTCGAAAAGGTACAGTTTCGGTAAGAAAAAGTTCGCGTTTTTAATTTTGGAAGACATAGAAGTTATTTTTAGAAAATAAGGAAAAATACAAGATGAAAACGAGCAGGACACGGAGCCCGAGGCGCCGACACCATGTGCTCGCGCGGGCCCCATCCTGGCCGCGCGAGCAGGGGGTCTGGGCGCCCCAGACTCCGTCTCCTACTCGATTTCGTGCTGTTGCCTTCCTTTTGTCATGTAAAATTTTCCTATATAATCTCCCGGAACACCCGAGGTCCGTATATCGTGTTTTCGAAGTGTTTTTGTTTCGAGCTGTTTCTGTCCAGATGTCGTCCCAGGGTTCATGTTCCGAAGACTACGCGTTGCGTCGCCAACGTGAACTCCTTCTGGATCTATGATGGCACCGGTGAGGTGGTGTTGGGAACCCCAAGAGGAAGGTATGAAGCAGTGCAGCAGCAAGTTTCACTCAGTTGGGAAACCAAGGTTTATCGATCCAGTAGGAAACTAGAGATCTCCCGGAGGTTGTTGGTGGCGCCGTTTACGATAACCAACGTGGAGCCTGCACACAACACAATCAAAGTATTTTGCCCCAACTTGACAGTGAGGTTGTCAATCTCACTGGCTTGCTGTAACAAAAGGATTAAACGTATGTGTGGATGATGTTTGTTTGCAGAGAATGAAAGTAACAGGATTACAGTAGGATTGTTTATCAGTTTGAGGAAAAAGGACCGGGGTCCACAGTTCACTAGTGGTGTCTCTCCATAAATAATAATAGCATACATGCGGGTAAACAAATTACAGCTGGGCAATTGACAGAATAAAGAAGTGCATCATGATGCATATACTATAGTTATGATGTCTAGTGTGACATTCATTTGGGCATTACAACAATATACATAGACCGTTCCAACCGCATCTATGACTAATAATCCACCTTCCGGTTAGCGTCCGCACCCCTTTCAGTATTAAGTTGCAAGCAACAGATTATTGCATTAGGCAATGTGTGTAATGTAAGTAATACAAATACCCTTAGATAAAGTACTACTGTTTTATCCCTAGTAGCAACAGTACATCTACAATCTTAGAGCTTGCTGTCACTACCCCAGATTAAATAGAGACATGAACATACTATCGAGCATAAATACCCCCTCTTGGAGTCACAAGCATCTACTTGGCCAGAGCATCTACTAGCAACGGAGAGCATGCAAGATCATAAACAACGCACTCACAAGATATATTATGAAGCAATAACATAGTACTCAATATTCATCGGATCCCAGCAAACACAACATGTAGTATTACATAAAGATGATCTTGATCATGTTAGGCAGCTCACAAGATCTAAACATGGTAGCATAAGAGGAGAAGACAACCATCTAGCTACTGCTATGGACCCGTGGTCCAAGGATGAACTACTCACGCATCAGTCCGGAGGCGGGCCTGGTGATGTAGAGCCCTCCGGTGATGATTCCCCTCTCCGGCAGGGTGCCGGGAAGAGGTTCTGAACCCTCCCGATCTAGGGTTGACGACGGCGGCGGCTCTGGACTTCGTGGAGGAAAAAGGTGCGCGTCCTAGGTCTTGTGTTCTCGGGGGGTTTAAGTAGGCGAAAGGGCGAAGGCGGCGGGGCCTCGAGGGCCCCACACCCCATGCTCGCGCGGTAGGGGGGGAGCCGCGCCACGAGGGGGTGTGGGCCCATCGGGCTCCTCCTCCGTCTCCTCTTCGGTGTTCTGGAACCTACTGGGAATTTTAAGCACTTTGACGTTTTGTTTGTCCAATTCCGAGAATATTTCCTTAACAACTTTTCTGAAACCAAAAACAGCAGAAAACAGGCAACTGGCACTGTGGCATCTTGTTAATAGGTTAGTCCCAGAAAATGCATAAAATGATATAAAAGTGTATATAAAACATGTAGCAAGTGGCATAATATAAGCATGGAACATAAGAAATTATAGATACGTTTGAGACGTATCAAGCATCTCCAAGCTTAGTTCTACTCGTCCCGAGTAGGTAAAACGATAACAAGAATAATTTCTGAAGTGACATGCTTCACACAATCTTGATCATATAATAATGTAAGGCTCATGTTATGAATGAAGTGATTCAAAGCAATGGTTTATAGTTTGCTAACAAATAGACAAGGAGTAAACAACTACATCATATAAGCAAAAACTTTTCATGTATAGTACTTTTAAACAAGCATCAAAATGATTCACATGAGAGTTAACTCATAAAGCAATAGTCTCTAAGTAAAATAGCATTGATACAACACAAAGGAAGATATAAGTTTAAGCATTGGCTTTCAACTTGTAACATGTATATCATATAGATAGTTGTCAACACAAAGGAATATAACAAGTGCAATAAGTAAGCATATAAGAATTGTTGCACACAGTTGACACAAGTGTTTGCTTCTAAGACAGAAAGAAGTAGGTAAACTGACTCAACATAAAGTAAAAGAAAGGCCCTTCGCAGAGAGAAGCAGGGATACAAACATGTGCTAGAGCTTTTTAGTTTTTATAGGTTTTTGAAATCATATAGAGAGCATAAAAGTAAGTTTTGAGAGGTGTTTGTCATTGTCAACGAATGGTAATGGGCACTCTACCCCCCTTGTCAACCAGACTTTCAAGAGCGGCTCCCATGAAGGACGTTATTTCTACCATCAAGGTAGATTATCCCTCTTATCTCTTTTGTTTACACATATAGTTAAAAACTGTTGTCATTGCTTGACTGATTAGATCAGGGCAAAAATGTGAAGAGATTGCAGCGGTTAAAGTTGTAATTAATTGGGACTGGGCACCCCATTTGCCAGCTCTTTTTGCAAAGTTAATGGATAAGCGGATGTATATGCCACTAGTCCAGTTGTGAAAGTCTGTCTAAAAGCAAATGACAAGGTTGATATCCGTAACACTACATACTTCCTCATGAGCTAATAAACATTGACACAAATAAGAGATAGTAGGTTTTGAATAATAAAATGTAGCACACGAAGTATTTGCTTGGAATGGCAGGAAATACCATGTAGTAGGTAGGTATGGTAGACACAAATGTCATGGGTTTTGGCTCAAGGTTTTGGATGCACGAGAAGCATTCCCTCTCAGTACAAGGTTTTGGCTAGCAAGGTTATTTGAAGCAAACACAAGTATAAACTATGACAACAAGACGTATATAAAAACATATTGCAAGCATTATAAAACTCTATATTGTCTTCCTTGTTGTTCAAACACCTTTACTAAAAAAAATCTAGACCTTAGAGATACCAAACATGCAAACCAAATTTCAACAAGCTTTACGGTAGTTCTTCATTAATAGGTTTTAACTACATGATGTAAAATCTTAAACATGATCTACTTGAGAGCTCAAAACAATTGCCAAGCACCACAACATACAAGATAACAATTCATAAGAGCATGTATATCTTTTTCATTATACCATCTACCACATTTAGCATTTTCTGTTTCCAACCAAACACCAATCAACTTATTTAAAAGATAAACTCTCCAAGTATATAACAATGAGATATGAGAGTGTAACATATGAAAAACTAACAGCTCTAATAGGAGATGCATGAAAAACAAGAGCTAATAGTATTGAAATAACATAGGAGAATACTTAACAAATATAAGTGAAGAATACGAGTATTCATAAGAAAAAGCGGAGCGTGTATCTCTCCCACAAAGGAATGCTAGGATCCATTTTATTCAGAGAATGAAAATAACAAAAACAAAAACAAACAAACGCTTCAAGTAAAGCACATAAGATGTGTCGGAATTAAAATATAGTTTCACTAGAGATGACCTGATAATTTGTTGATGAAGAAGGGGATGCCAAGGCATCCCCAAGCTTTGACGCTTGAGTCTTCTTGAAATATGCTTGGGTGACCCACGGGGGCATCCCCAAGCTTTGGCTCTTTCATCTTCTTGATCACATCACATCATACTTCTCTCTTGATCCTTAAAAACTTCCTCCACACCAAACTCAAAGTAAACTTCATTAGAGGGTTAGTGTACAAAAAATTCTTATATTCTGCATGAACACAATTGCTACCAATGCTACTGGATATTAGCTACAGCCACTGATACTTTATGGAACAAAAAGATCCATTCAAAATAGTAAAAGAGACATTGCAAAATAAATGGCAGAATCTGTCAAAAACAGAACAGTCCCTAAAGACGAATTTTTTCGAGGCACTTAACTTGCTAAAATCAGAAAACTCAAAACTAATGAAAGTTGCATACGTATCTGAGGATTACGAACAGAAAATATCAGATTTTTTCAATTTTTCTGTAAGGAGTTATGAATTTAACGGTGGACAGCAGAAAACAGTTTCAGCACAGCAATCCAAATTTAGCATCAACTTTCTACTAGAGGCTTAACTTGACACAACAATGCAATAAAGTAAAGATACAAAGGAATTGCTACATAGGTAGACATCTTCCTTGACTCAATAAAATAAAATAACAGAAATAAAAAGTGGGTTGTCTCCCATAAGCGCTTTTCTTTAACGCCTTTCAGCTAGGCACAGAAAGTGATATTCAAGTATTTCCAAGAGATGAAGCATCAACATCAATTATTTCATCCAAGACATTGTTGGTTGCAATAGGTGCTTTAGTTATCCATGAAGGTGTCCTATTACGTAGATCATTATTATCATCTTTAGGCATATTAGGGGGCTTGGGTTTTGGAATATAGATAATTTTTTGCTCTCTTCCTACAAAGGCTTTCTCTTTCTTAGTTTTAATAGAGGAAAAAGTTGAACTTAAAGTTTCCATAGCCTCTTCTAATTCATATATCCTATGATTATGAGTGTCAAGGGTGTTGCTAGTTTCTAAAGCAGTGATTCTTCCATTAATATCATCTATTGATTCATTACCCTTGCTAGCATTATCAAGAAAAAAATTCTCCATAGAATCCAACCTTTTAATAACATCTTCCAAAGTGATCTCAGTTTTAGTTTCTTTAATAGGTGGTGGTGACCCTACCAAATTTTCAATTAAATTGCAGGCTTCCAGAGCAGGTGTACCAAGAAAGTTACCCCCCGTAAGAGTGTCAAGAACATACCTATACCAACTAGAAATACCAACATAAAAATTTCTAAGGAGAATTAGAGTGGAATGTTTCTTAGTGCATTTTTTATGAGCATCGTTTATCCTATACCATGCATCTTTTAAACTTTCTCCCCCTTGTTCTTTAAACGAACGAACTTCAACTTCAGAACTACCCATTTTCAGCGAAATAAAAGGCAAACCGAAATAAACAATAATAAAAACTGAAAATAAAAATAGCAAACCGAAATAAAAATAACAATGCAAGTAACTAATTTTTTTGTATTTTTGATATTAAGCAAAGAAGACAATAATAAAAATAAACTAAGCAAGACAATAACAAAATAAAAAGATTGGATGTGAGAGACTCCCCTCGTAGAAGAGTCTAGCTTCCCCGGCAACGGCGCCAGAAAAATGCTGGCGTCGAAGGGGAAGCTAAACTTTGCTGAACAGAAGAACTCTTGTTTCCCCGGCAACGGCGCCAGAAAAATGCTTGATGGCACCGGTGAGGTGGTGTTGGGAACCCCAAGAGGAAGGTATGAAGCAGTGCAGCAGCAAGTTTCCCTCAGTTATGAAACCAAGGTTTATCGATCCAGTAGGAAACTAGAGATCTCCCGGAGGTTGTTGGTGGCGCCATTTACGATAACCAACGTGGAGCCTGCACACAACACAATCAAAGTATTTTGCCCCAACATGACAGTGAGGTTGTCAATCTCACTGGCTTGCTGTAACAAAAGGATTAAACGTATGTGTGCATGATGTTTGTTTGCAGAGAATGAAAGTAACAGGATTGCAGTAGGATTGTTTATCAGTTTGAGGAAAAAGGACCGGGGTCCACAGTTCACTAGTGGTGTCTCTCCATAAATAATAATAGTATACATGCGGGTAAACAAATTACAGCTGGGCAATTGACAGAATAAAGAAGTGCATAATGATGCATATACTATAGTTATGATGTCTAGTGTGATATTCATTTGGGCATTACAACAATATACATGGACCGTTCCAACCGCATCTATGACTAATAATCCACCTTCCGGTTAGCGTCCGCACCCCTTTCAGTATTAAGTTGCAAGCAACAGATTATTGCATTAGGCAATGTGTGTAATGTAAGTAATACAAATACCCTTAGATAAAGTACTACTGTTTTATCCCTAGTAGCAACAGTACATCTACAATCTTAGAGCTTGCTGTCACTACCCCAGATTAAATAGAGACATGAACCTACTATCGAGCATAAATACCCCCTCTTGGAGTCACAAGCATCTACTTGGACAGAGCATCTACTAGCAACGGAGAGCATGCAAGATCATAAACAACGCACTCACAAGATATATTATGAAGCAATAACATAGTACTCAATATTCATCGGATCCCAGCAAACACAACATGTAGTATTACATAAATATGATCTTGATCATGTTAGGCAGCTCACAAGATCTGAACATGGTAGCATAAGAGGAGAAGACAACCATCTAGCTACTACTATGGACCCGTAGTCCAAGGATGAACTACTCACGCATCAGTCCGGAGGCGGGCATTGTGATGTAGAGCCCTCCGGTGATGATTCCCCTCTCCGGCAGGGTGCCGGGAAGAGGTTCTGAACCCTCCCGATCTAGGGTTGACGACGGCGGCGGCTCTGGACTTCGTGGAGGAAAAAAGTGCGCGTCCTAGGTCTTGTGTTCTCGGGGGGTTTAAGTAGGCGAAAGGGCGAAGGCGGCGGGGCCTCGAGGGCCCCACACCCCATGCTCGCGCGGCAGGGGGGGAGCCGCGCCACGAGGGGGTGTGGGCCCCTCGGGCTCCTCCTTCGTCTCCTATTCGGTGTTCTAGAACCTCCTGGGAATTTTAAGCACTTTGACGTTTTGTTTGTCCAATTCCGAGAATATTTCCTTAACAACTTTTCTGAAACCAAAAACAGCAGAAAACAGGGAACTGGCACTGTGGCATCTTGTTAATAGGTTAGTCCCAGAAAATGCATAAAATGATATAAAAGTGTATATAAAACATGTAGCAAGTGGCATAATATAAGCATGGAACATAAGAAATTATAGATACGTTTGAGACGTATCAATCTAGATCAAGGATCTTTCGTTGGATGGGCGGAGGAGGACAAAGTGAAGGCTAGGCGCAAGGACATGGACGAGAGCGTCATGGAGGAAGTGAAGAAGATGTCATCAGCCAAAAGAGAACGAGCAGGAGCAAGGGGTAGCAAGCCCATCTTTGTGGGATCCGTTAATGCTCAACGTGCCTTTTCTCATAACATGCAGGGACCCATACCACCTGTTCCAGATCTTAGCTCTTTCCCGGATGCGGAAGACGCTCTTCGGATCACTGACCAGTTTTGTGATTAGTATCGAGTCCTGAGGATGGAAGTGGACATACTTCAAGAGGAGAACAACAGGCTTCGCAAGATGCTGGAGCGTTACCTGACCCCGCTCAAAGTTGTCCCAACATCACCACCAAAGGAGTAATTCATCATCGGTATTGGCATCTCCCTTAGCTTGTTCCAAGCTTGGGGGGAATGCCGCGGTATCACACCATCTTCTTTTACCATTTATCTTCTAGTAGTGTCATATCATGAGTAGGGAAGTTATCTTATATGATGGTTTGCAATGTGGAAGTATCTCTCTTTAGTTGGTTATCTATCTATGTATCCCATGGTGTGAGTTGTCGTTATGGAATATTAATGAGAAGTTTTATCATTTATTGTCTGCACATCTTATTTTAGTTTGCAACTTCTATCATATATGATTGATCTTGTCATTAGTATCGTTATCACTTTGGGAACATATAGTAAATCTTTTGGTTTTGGCAAACTTAGCATTGGTCAGTAGCTACAATACTTTGAGACTTAAGTGGAGGAAAGGATTACATGTAGATATAGTTTTCAATGATCTTTCTTAATTGTAGATGATAAGCTTAGTATTCACAATTTAAAATTGTTTGTGCCTCCAAGTAAGAATTGCATGATTCTCTTTACTACATGTATATTTGTTTGTATCCATCAACTCTTATGCTTGCTACCCAACCTTGCTAGCCAAAGACCGGTATTGAGAGGGAATGCTTCTCATACTTCCATACCTTGAGCCAAAACCCTTGTCACTTGTGTCCACCATACCTACCTACTATGTGGTATTTTGCGCCACTCCAAGTAAATACTTCATGTGCTATCTTTATTCAAAACTACTATCCTTTATTTGTGTCAATGTCTATTAGCTCATGAGGAAACAATAGTTGAGTTTGTTATCTTCCATACTAATTAAGTAACCCTTGACTTGAATGCTTCATCTGCTCGTCACTAATATTGCAAAGAGCTGGTTAGACCACTATAATATCAAAAGGTTGAGAAAGTTAAGAATAGACACTCCTTCATGGTTTGAGATTGATTGGTGGGCACCCGAGGATTCGGTTAGCCACGGCTTGTGTAAGCAAAGGTTGGGAGGAGTGTCAAAGTTATCAAAATAGTTGTTTATTATAAAGGCTTGTTTTAAAATAATCGGAACCGCTCTCAACTTGCTTAGTATGGAAGAAGACAAGAACTCTATTACCATTCGTTGACAACAACAAGCACCGCTCAAAAACTTACTTTTATGCTCTCTATATGATTTTTAAAACTAAAAGCTCTAGCACATGCTTGTATCTCTGCTTCCCTCTGCGAAGGGCCTATCTTTTACTTTATGTTGAGTCAGTAAACCTACCTCTTTCTGTCTTAAGCAAGCATTTGAGTTGATTGTGATTCAACAATCTATACATTCGTATTGTTAATTATGTTCCTTATTCTTCCTTGTTTGGCACATTGCTGTTATTTGATAAATATGACTTTGAGAGTTAGCAACTATCTAAGAGGGTTGTTTAGTAGAGTAAGCTCAATATGTTCATTGTTCTCTGACCAGGAACGAAGTTTGCCAACACCAACTATGGTTTTCTCTAAGCACTTTATTGTGATTTACCCTTACTTGTTACAAGTTGAGTTATATGAATGGAGTTGATATCTAAGATGATTTGTGTATTATTAAATGTGATGCTTCTTGTCCGTATATTCTTTATCGACACTTCACTCCATAAACTTGTGGTCATGTTTACTGAGCTCAGCTTTCGCTTGGGGACAAGCGAGGTCTAAGCTTGGGGGGAGTTGATACGTACATTTTGCATCACTATTTTATATCATAATTTGCTGTTATTCATTGATATATTTCATATTTAGAGATGATACTTATGTTATTTTATCTATTTTGCATGTTTGATGATTATTGGAGAATTGATCACCGGAGTCTGGAAACAGCTGGAAAAAGCACCGTCAAGATACATTATTTGCGAAGATCAAAATACAAAACGAAGACCGTGGAAAATATTATTTTGCCAGATCATGGAGGGAGCCACGAGGAGAGGCCAAGGTGGGGCCCACCCCCCCCCCCCCCCCTCGCGCGGCAGGACCTGTGGCCGCGCGAGCACAGGGTCTGGCCGCCCTGTCCCACCTCTGGCCGAGCCCCTTCGCGTACTTCATCCCCCCGAAAACCTAAGACCTTCTACGGAGAGTTAGAATTATTCCGCCGCCGCCACGAGGCGGAAAACCACAGAGAGAAGAAAGCTCTCCGGCAGGTAGAAATCTGCCGGGGAAATCCCTTCACGGAGGGGGGAAATCGTCGCCATCGTCACCGTCATCGAGCTGCACTTCATCGGGATCATCATCACCATCGATTCCACCGCCGTCACCGTCATCTCCACCGCTCCACTCCGTTCCCGATGTAACATCTAGGGCTGAATCTTGTGTGTTTGATAGGGGAAACTCTCCCGGTGTTAATTACTATTGTTATTGATGCTATTGGGTGGAACTGTTGAATTAAGGTTTATGTTCAAATTGTTACCCATCATTATATCATCTCTGATCATATTCCAAATGATGTGTTGTGAGTAGTTCGTTTAGTTCTTGAGGACATGGGTGAAGTCTAGATGTTAGTAGTGAATTATGTTGAATAATATTTAATGGTTTGATATTTAAGTTGTGGTGCTATTCTTCTAGTGGTGTCATGTGAACGTCGACTACATGACACTTCACCTTTATGGGCCTAGGGGAATGCATTGTGTATTCGAATATTAATTGTGGGGTTGCCGGAGTGACAGAAACCTAAACCCCCGTTGATATCTCGATGCATGAGGGATAGCAGGATCTTAGAGTTTAAGGTTGTGATTAGATTTATCTTAATTACTTTCTTGTATTTACGGATGCTTGCAAGGGGTATAATCATAAGTATGTATTAGTCCTAGGAAGGGCGGTGCATTAGCATAGGTTCACCCACATGACACTTATCAAAACACTAAAGATTAATCATCTATATGAAGCAAAAGCACTAGACATAAATTCCATGTGTACTCAAGAACGCTTGGTCATCATAAGTAAACAAACCGGCTTGTCATTTGCTCTAGAAAAGATTGGGTCCCTCGCTGCAATTATTATTGTTGCGCTTTATTTACTCGCACTTTATTTGCCTGTTATATCAAAAACTCATAAAAACCTGTCTGCTAGTGTTTACAGTGAAATCCTCATCAAAACTACTTGTCAGCACCTTCTGCTACTCTCTGGGTTCGACACTCTTATTTATCAAAAGTATTACGATACACCCACTATACTTGTGGGTCATCAATCACATGTCGTGCTGCTGCAGCATCCCTGCCTGGATGCCTACACCCTCTTCGTGAAGGTTATAGCGCCTTGCCCCTTCCTAGGTTAGGCACCTGTTTTGGTCCTGTTTAGTTATCCTCTTTGGTCATCAGATGTGTTCTTTGCTTTGCAGCACGAGAATCTCAACAACCTTTAGTTGGTCGAATACACCAGCATCACATCGATTAAATTTAACCTTGGATAAATATGACCAATTAGATGTGATTTATATCTTTTCATTCACATAATATATATACTCCCAACGTACGCAGTACAATTCTGTAGTTTGAGTCCCGACACTTTTTCCGGTCCAGACCAGAGGTAGTATATTTTTTAAATCCGCTGCAACGTAAGGCTATTCTCCTAATATTTCCAACAAAAAGGATAATTGGTAACTGAATATGGTCACATAATTTGTCTCGTATATGCACTTCGGCTCACACACATTGGAAAAACTAGTTAATATGCCCGTGCGTTGCAACGGGAGACAAAAAATAAATTTAGAATCCACTTAGTTTGTCATTTCATGACAGAAAATCGACATCTTTGTCGTATTGTAAAATTTCGGTCAAGTGCAAAAAAAAAATCACTTGGTTTGCCGTTTTAATTTTTTTATCCGATGTTGCCACGAAACTCTCCAAAATAAAAAATAATATTTAATTTTCTTAAAGTCAAATTCCAAAATTTCAAAAATTGTACCCGGGCACAAAAATATGCGTTCGAAGCATTCATGTTCTCATGTTTCACAATAAATCTTTTACCTGCTTAGTTGTGTGTTACGTATAAAAGTTGTTGGGACTACCTGAACACCAATATCACTATCGAGGTTGAACCTTGATGGAACGAAAAATGACTTTAGTTGATGTCAATTCCCGCAGCTTTGTCATATATTCTTCTAAAACTACGTCTTGAAGCCCATGTCAAAAGAGAGAAAATTGTGTTTTTACGGAGGCAGTGGTGAATAATTTTGTTTTAAATCTTGGGTTAGCTTGGCTTCAGGTCAAAGGATTATTCACTAATTTGCAATACTTTCTAAAAAAATGTTCTAAGCCTTCTTAATATCCCGAACTCCTTCTTTTAATTCTCTGAAAATAATAAACAAAAGATTAAAAAATGTTTTAAAGGGACAGCCAGGCCAGACCAAGTCACCAGGGCCCAGCCCACCTATGCCCACGCAAAGCAAGAAACTCACGTCGTTCCTTTCTTCCTCAATCCCCGCCGCCAACTCTCTCCTGTAAGCACGTAAAAAAACCATCTCCTGTGCGAGCAGGCGAGCACCCCGCTCGATCCCCCTCCCTGCCTCCCACCTCGCTCGCTCTCTTCTCTTCGTTCCTCTCGCGCGTCGCCAGGACCGAATCCCCTCACTCGTCTCGCCCTCCTTCCAGCTGTGCGTCCGACCAAGCTCCTCTCGGCGTCCTCCGGCGACAGAGCTCCTCCCCTTGTGCAGGTCAGCGAGGCCACCGGCCTCCTCTCCAACCTCCCACTACAGCCGCCCGCTTGCCTAGACCTTCTGCTGACCTAGAGCTCGCACGGAGCGATCGATCGGGAATTGACAGGCAATTTTGTTTTCCTGTTTTGGGATACATAAGGTTGCAGGGGGGTGCGGTGGAGGCCCTTTCCGGCGGCTCTTCGGGGAACTCCTAGGCGGGGGAGGTCTGTTCTGAGGGATTTCCGTGGACCGCGACAGCAGCGGAGGTTAGTCCGGCACTCCGGCAACGGGCTGGAGCATGGGGGCGGCGTCAAGCTGTAAAAGAGGTCGGGGAGTCAGGGGAGCGAACAAACACAACCGAACCGGTACCGCGTGGCAATTAGATGTATTATGTTATTTGGTGGGAGGGTAAAATCGTCCAAATAAAAGGGACGACGAAAAAATTGGCAGAAGCCTTCCTTACTTTATTATTAGGTATAGATATGGTTACTGTAGCAACACTTCCCAAGACAAATACGCTCAAAACAGACCGACCTTATTTGTTTTTGGCAATCGGCACCATCTATGTTATTTGTATGAATTTTCTGAATTTCCCACCGGTATGTTTCAGTAAATCGTGATAACAGTAAACACCAGTCCTCCTAGTAGTAGTAGGTAAACAAAAATAAAAGGCATTCATCAGAACTACAGTAAAACTATCCGAATCACCTTGTGATGTAAGCAACAAAGTCATCGAGGCCTTTTCTGGAGGATCCACCTTCCGCCATAGATGCACGGATGGCGTCACCGAGCACCTTGGCACGCTGCCGCACTGACATCCCATTCTCGGAGAGCATGGCTTCCTCGATCACCTCTTGGATGGCATCGGCCGGCACCACCTCGCTGTGCTTCTCCCATGGCCTCACGAGGAGGGCGACCTTGAGGTACTTGCAGAGAAGCTCCGCGTCCCATGGCTGGTCGGAGTGCATCGGCCACGCGAGCATCGGCTTGCCGTGGCTCAGGCTCTCCAAGGTGGAGTTCCAGCCGCAGTGGCTCATGAACGCCGCAGTGGCGCCGTGCGCCAGGATCTCCAGCTGCGGCGCCCACCCGGTGATCACCAGCCCGGTGCCCTCGATCTCTTTAGTGAACTCGGACGACAGCAGCTCGTCGTGCCCGTTCTCGCCAGAGTCGGCGGCGAATATGTCGGCACGGTCGGCGTCGCGCAGCACCCAGATGAACCTCTGCTTGCTGCCCTTGAGCGCCGCGGCCATCTCGGCGATCTGCTCTCCCCGGAGAGACGACGTCGTCCCGAAGGACACGTAGAGCACCGACGCCGGAGGCTGCGCGTCGAGCCAGTCCATGCACTCGTGCCGCGCCTTCCCCGGCGTCGCGCTCGCGTCTAGCAGCGGGTTCAGTGGCCCCACCGGGAAGAGCTTCTGGCCCTTGAACTCCGCATGCTCGGCGACGGCGTCGATGAACTCGCCCTCCAGCACGCGGCACGTGTTGATGACGAGCCCGGCCCTGGCGACGCCGGCCCCTTCCCGCGCCTCCGCCGTCGCCCGGAACATGTAGTCCATGAACTCCTTGGAGATGGGCGCGTCGAACGGGAGGAACTCGAGGCCGTGGTCGCGAAGGAGCTGGTGGCCCGGTCCAGCGCCCAGCCACGCGACGTTGTACGACATGGCCACGCACTGCAGCCCGTACGCCTCGCCGTTGCCCAGCCGCGCCGCCTCCACCGCGGCGAAGGTGTTGATGTTGTCGTACACGACCACCACGCGGCGGTGGGTGGCCGAGAGGCTCGCGAGGAGGGCGGCCAGAGGGGCGCGCGCGCCGGCGGTGAAGGCCTCGAACATGGGCAGCAGGTGGGTGGGGAAAGGAGACAGGGCGGTCGGGTCGGGCGCCGGGGACTCGTAGGTGGGGATGTCGAGGTCGTGGAAGTGGACGGAGCCGAGGGCCTTGGCGTCCCAGCCGTGCACGCGCGACTGCGCCTGCCGGACGTGCGCGGCCGGAGCCGCGTAGTGCACCGAGAGCCCCCGCGACGCGACCAGCAGGGACAGGTCCATGAGCTGGTTCAGGTGGCCCTGCGCCGGGAACGGCACCGCGACAAAGGCCACCGATTCCATCGCCATTGTTTCTGGGCTCGTACAGTTGAGTGTACTACTTGAACAGCTTGTTCGATTGACAGGCCAGCCGCCATATATAATCAGTGAGATCTCTCTGCTCTCTAACTAGTTGCAGTTATTTGAGTGAGCCCAAGTGGGTTTGTCACACGCAGCGCAATTAATAAGGTCAACCCAAGCGCCTAGCAGTGAACTCAATTAACTAGTCTACTCCCATATGGAGGCACGTGATTCTGACCATATGGCTCAGTCAACTTGTGTCTCTTCCACTTCAGTTTTTTGTTTTGGGAGAAGAAGATGATGCTGCCACGAAGAGGACGAGAGGGGAGCGAGAGCTGTTCCAAATTCCAATAGTACTACCGTATGTTTTACCACGAAGAATCTACCTTTTCTCCTTGAAAACTAGTATTTCATAATTTTCTTTTATGAAACTAGTAGTAAACATTACAAGTACTCCTACAATTATTAAGAAAGGTCCACAAAAAAAATGGGAGAGAAGGATTGCACAATACAATACAATGCAATGCAATTGTACAATACAAGTAATGCAACACGGTACATACCATCTCAAATTCTCAATGCACGACGCCATGCCTAACTGTCAAGGAAAAAGTAATAGCGACACTTATGATTTTCTCCTCGACGTGCAGCAAACAAGGTGCGCCAAATGCGCCATGGTAGGCCGTACCTTGGCGGCACAAAAATGAATGTGGTAGTTGGGAGGCAAGCAGTACTCCCGAGTACGAGTAGTATGTATCTTGGTATACAGTAGTTTATTTTTGCCCCGCACTGAGCTAATCTGGTCCCATGTCAAAGAACTATAAGCCTCAAGATTTTTGTTTGAACCATATAGGAGATGCTGCATGTGTTAATTCACTATTGTGTATATACGAAATAAATACATGTAATTTTCAGGTAGACCATGTTTGTAGAAGAAACTTTAAGTAAACTAGGGACTTGTTTTTTTTCCTATAATGCTGTTTAACCTACAAGCCTCAGGCGAAACAAATGGATAAAAACCTCAGTGCATAGATCCATGCTCACACTAGCATACGGCTTCCAAACAAATTACATTATGGAACCGAATTGAATTATTCGTTACTGGACACAGTTGGATACATGATCTCTGCTCATCAAGGATTAACCAGACGAGATACGAGGAACTAAATACAAGCTGAGTACATTACATCATAGCCATCGATTCGTAACTACGGTTGGAACTGGATAGACATGCAAAATATGCGATTGCTTGGCGTCATGTCAGTAAAACGGGTCTGTTTGGCGCGTCCGGACTCCAAATACGGTGTTATTTAGTTAAGCTTAAGGATATGAAAAAGCGTAGCAACTTTGTAGTTTTAGCATTTTACAGTTGACCTCGTCTTTAGGCCTCCACGTGACAATCTATGAAATTTGTTTGGGAGACAGATTTCAATAAAATCTCAATTCCACCCAAACGAATTTTCCTTTTGCGTTTTCGCCGTTTTCCAAACAATTCCTACGCAATAAAGTATAAAACAAAAACTCACGCATTGCAGCAAGAATTTCATTAAGAACTTTTGTAAAAATGAAAATGTACAAGACACATGAAATATGAAATTGTTTCCATAAATATTTAAAAATCTCACAAAAGTCAAGAGATTTCATGTACAATATATTATAATGGTGACGTGGACGATGCCTAAAAGAATGGATGGTGTCAATAGATTGCTTGTACAATATTAATGATTATTAATGGAGAATGATATGTACAATTGATGGATAGTTCACATGCTGAGATAGAAAAATAATCCGTACATATTAATGAGAATTTTGCTTTATAATAAGTATATATATAGACGGGCTGAATGGTTTTTCTGAAGAAAAATACTCACTACGTCACAATTTACATGATATAGTATAAAAAAGTTTCACATTAATTTTTTCAATAAAGTATATATATTAATCTTAAATATTATACCATTGGATTGTTTTTGAAAAGAAGTTTTTAATGATATAAATTTATTTACTTTTGACCAAATTAAAATTTAAAATGTATTTTAAAACTACGTGCGTGCTCCGTAATTCTGTAATTGTGATGGGGGAATAATGGGTTTTGTTTTTAAAAAAAAGTACTACTCCTCCCCTCTGATGTGAGAACACCATCCGGTTTCTAATAATCGCAGATTCACCCTTCGCCTCCCCTCCTCAGTTGTCACTCGTCAGGGACCCTAACCCCAGGAAGAAAGGAACCATGGCGGCGCAGTGCTGCGGCCGGGACTTCCTGGAGCGGTTCAGCCCCGACATCTCCGCCTGCGTCTTCCACCGCTTCGACCACCCCGCCGACCTTGTCCGCGCCGCAGCTGTCTCCCGAAACTGGCGCAGATACGGTAAGCCATTCTCGCCCTCGTCTCCGATGGCTATCGATTCTTTTTTTTTTGCGAATCGATGGCTATCGATTCTATTAGACTATATATATCATCGCTGTCTCCCCCGTATCTGCCGCAGTGATTGAGAACAACTTGAGCAAGAGCCTGTGCCTGCGGCTATGCCCGGAGGTCGCCACCGTCGCCGCCGTGGCGGAGGTAACCAGATCGCCGCCTTCACCTGCCGTCCCCGAGTCAGACAGCGAGAGGGAATACAGGATATACTCAAACCTCGCCGCCGCCATCGTCTCCAAACCGCGCAACCCCGATGTGGACATCATCACGCACTGTATCGGCGCCTCCAGCACCGACGATTTCCCGGACGAGACCATGGAGAACACCCTCGTTGAGGATGACATTGTCAATTTCCGCGAGTGCTATTGGTCGAGCCGCGGGGCGAAGGACCCTGAGAAGCCTGAGAGCCTTACCTACAGGCTCAATCATGATATCTGCATTGTCGATGAGATTATGGTGAAGCCGTTCGAAGGTGCGTTATCAATGATTTAGTCTCGTGGTATTGCAATTGGTTGAGATCTTTATTGCACACACCCTTAATTGTTTGATTAGGGTATACTCTCTGTTAGGAGGAGGATCACAAGGCACTATGAATATTCTCTTTGTTAGAATTGTCTTGTCAGGTGATTGATTGGTTATAAATTATATGGCCGCTTGTTTCGAATTGTCAGCCCATTTTCAACATGGCAGTCCTATATACTCTTCAAAGACTGTGCGATTTCGGATGGGCCATTACAAGCTTCCACGTAGATCTCAGTCATATGTCACTGCTCAGAATGAGAACAAGATGGTAAATGCGGACACAGATTACATGTGGACTTACACTTCACCAGAGTACCCTATGTTGCAGGTGAGTTGGGACCATCTTTTCCATGTTGATATGTCTACAGATTGATGAGAAAGTCCTACTATAATACTCTGTAGTATAGCCAGTCTTTCTTATGATCTAGTAACTGGAAAAATGGGCAGATGAATACGGTATAATTATAGTATGTGATGATGTGATACTGTATTGTGATATAACAAAGTAGCATATTGATGATTACGAGATGTATAACTCCCTCTATTTATGGTTTGATAGGAAGATGTACTGCAATCCTTCAAGCTTCCACGCCCTGTCCTTTGCATTGGTGGTGTGGTGATGATTGAACTCTTGGGCAGAGTACAGAAACAACAAGGAAATAATAAATATTACATATGGTAAGTTATAGTAGCATGATTTGCTTTTGCAAAAAATGGCATGATGATGCAAAGTATTGGAGACTGGATGTAACTCCTCTCTCAGGCTGGTACAAGAAATCCACAACTTAATCAGTGTTCACTGCACCACAGGAGGAAGCAAATTATGTGTGACAGGAACTTGTTTCTATTAAATAATGATTGTCCTGCAACCTTTCCTTGTACCTAGTTCATCATGGTGTATATATAATTTTGAGAAGTGCTTCTGTGCTTTTCGGAAAGTTTCTTACATTAATTTTAATGCGTACTAACTGAGATTGGGGGTGCTAATCCCACCTTGTTAATCCAGCGATGTGGTAACGGTACAAGCCCATGTCCCGCCCTAATCACATCCGTCGATATGCTTTAAAATTCGTGTAGAAAAACTTTTCAGAAAGCACAAGAGCACTCCTCTATAATTTTTGTGATGCTTGTACCTGTAGCATTTAGAATATGGACTTGTCTATTTGTTTCATTAATCACAAAAAAGTGCAAATTTCCAGCGATCTATATAACACGTGAATCTTAATCCTGCAGTAGAGTTTGCTCATGTATGTGCTTATTACCTTCTCTTTCAATGCTGAAACACCATTTTGTGTTCCCCTTTTCATGTTACAGTGTCGGCAATGCTCAAGTGATAGGGCGCTCTCTCTCACCAGAATTCATGGTTGACATCTCGAATCCTGAAGGTCATTCGATCCTCAAGTACTTGCCGGGTGCCCGAAACCTATACCGCAAGGGCCTGAATCAAGATGATACTGAAGAGTCGCCGGAGTGGCAGTGTCTTATTGCTAGATACAAGCAGATGAATCACATAGCGGTGGCGAATGCGCTTCTGGGGCCATGGTTCATGAATTAATAGATGTAGAGGACGCCTCAGACGACAATCCTTTTGAGTGGATTTGCTTGCTGGAATGCAGCTATAACTTTTGTCAGTTTTATACTGTTTTTCGTTAGTCTGCAAGCCTTTGTTGCAAATATATCTCTGAAGTCTCAGTTCTGGAACCTGGTCAAGACGAGTTCCTCTTGTCGTCTGTAACTTTTCTCATGCCTGGTCATATGTTTCCTTATCTTTTCTGTGTGTGGGAAATATTGGTCACTTGTCTAGATGAGGTTTCGTGGTTGGATGATTGCTGAACGTTATTGTACCCTGATACCCTAGGCTTATTGCCTGTCTGAGTTTGCCTGGGGCCCTGGCTACCTCGTCCTCTAAACTCACTCATAAGTTAGATATATGTACCGTTCAAGTAACCTTAATCTTGATGTGAATGTCAACATGCTGGAGGAAAATGACTCACTTGGCCAGTACAACATGATACACATTGAACAAGAGTTTGGTCCGGTCCCATTTGTTCCTCATCGTGAACAGCTAGAACCTGAATTTACCTTCATATGCTAGATTGTTATTTCCTGCTAAAATCTCAAGGATTTCCTACTAAATTCTCCAGGCCAAGTTGCGCAAAAGATACTGTTTTTTTTCAGGTAGGAGTCACCTCATGTATACAACAGATAAATGTGGCGCCAGTTTACCTAGAAACGCATCACCTTCTTATTGTCAGAACTTGTGCTGGTACGGAACATTCGAGACGTCATGCAGTGAACGCATAATTCCGAGAATGTTAGTATTATGGTCAGTTCAGTCATAGTTCATCCAGACATATAATTACCTAGCTTTTCAGTACCCCGTTCACAGGTAACATTGCAAGTGGGACGGGTCAACCCACCAAACCCACCTCCCGTTACTCCAGCAAACCCCAATTATCCCGTTCGTAGTAACCCGTTTTGCGTTGACGACGTAACGACCTGCTCCCACCTATCCACGGCTTGTACGCCTGCATGCATGTTCCATCCGCGATGCTAATTCAGTCCGGTTTGCGCATGCTGACATGCCGACGGTCCCGTGGTACCTACATGTCCCACTTCCTAATTTCCTGTTTATCCCATTTAGTCCCGTTGACCAAAATTAGTGGGAGCGGGTCATCCCGTTGCCAAACGCGCCACTTGCATCCAGTGTTTAGGGAGGTCTAAGGATGTGGTGACGGAAGATAGGAAAGTACTAATCACCCCTAGCAACAATTCTTAAAAATTAAAATGTCACTTACATGTTTGAAAGTACTCCCTTTGTTCCTAATTATAAGATATTTTAATTTTTTCCAGATTTAGATGCACCTGAACGTGTTTTAGTGTGCATGTTCACTCTTTCGATCTATATTTAGTTCATATTAAAATATCCAAAACATCTTAGAACTTGGAACAAAGAAAGTACTAATTATCATTAATGTTCAGTACTAATCATCCGCAAGGGTGACACATAATGTGCTGCCCGTCGAGCCAATTGATACCAATTGCAGAGAGAATATTGTTGGTGTGGGAGGAGCCCCATGTCATTTATTAAAGACGGTTGAGAAACATAAGCGAAATTGCGAATAAGAGGACTCGAACTTGGGTGGGTGGTAAGGCATCAACCCCTCCCCACCACTAGGCTATGCCTTAGTCTTGTATAATAATGATGATACATATTTAAACTCAAGTAATTGATCGGTTGTTGTTGATGATGATGATGATGCTATTTACTCTAAATCTTTAAAGTGATGTTGGATTTTACTATTGAATCTCTTGTAAAAGAAAATGGTTTGAGAAATTTAGAAATTGTAAAACATAGTTTTAATCGGAAGCAAAAAGAAGTAGTGTTGGAGGAAGTTAAAGAAAACTATGATAATTTCAATTCCTCGAGATGGGTGAAAAAAGAGGAAGATGGTTTTACTCGTGTTTTGTCTAAGAAATTAAGAGAAATAGTGTAGGTGATGTGCTGGTAAGCTTAAGTGGGGGAGCACAATCCAAACGAAGGGCTCCCTTAAAAAAGTTAATTATATTCCTCTTTGTTGCCATAGTGCCTGGAGCCAGAGTGAGAAAAAACACCTAAATATATGGTTTGGGCTATTTGGAATTACAGAGGTGTGGGGAAGAAGGGTATGAGTGTCTACTTGGAAATTTTGCTGAAAAATTATGAGGTGGATTTATTGGGTTGCATGAAACAATAAAGAAAAATATCCTAAGTCATTTGAGGAAAATTAATCTTTTGAATCAACTTTCTCGGAACTAAGCTTCTTTAGTTGAGAGATTGGGTGTAATTGTGGGTGGCTTCAAATTCACTACAGGTGCAACATATTAGTTTGGGGATATTTCACAACATGATTAAAGTTTTGACATAAAGAGACGAATTCACTGGCTTATGATTTTTTTATGTAAGCTCAGGAAGAACATAGAGACCCCACATTATGTGTGAACTACTGATACGTTTCAAACGTATCTATAATTTCTTTTGTTCCATGCTTATAGTATACCAATTGCTACATGTTTTATATACACTTTATATCATTTTTATGCATTTTCTGGGACTAACCTATTAACAAGATGCCACAGTGCCAGTTCCTGTTTTCTGCTGTTTTTTGTTTCTGAAAGTTGTTCTGGAAATATTCTCGGAATTGGACGAAACAAAAGTCAAAACTCCTATTTTTCCCGGAAGGATCCAGAAGACCGAAGAGGAGTCGAAGACACGCCACGAGGCGAGCACATCTGGTGGTGGTGCGGCCCCACCCTTGGCCGCGCCGCCACATAGTGTGGGCCCCTCAGGCGCCCATCGACGTTGCCTTTCGCTATAAAAAGAACCCGACGGAAAACCCTAAACACCCGAGCAATTTTCCACGAAAAGTTCCAAAGCCGCCGCCACCGTCAACCCTAGTTCGGGAGGGTTCAGAAGCACTTCCCGACACCCTGCCGGAGAGGGGAATCATCACCGGAGGGCTCTACAACACCATGCCCGCCTCCGTACTGATGCGTGAGTAGTTCATCCTTGTACTATGGGTCCATAGCAGTAGCTAGATGGTTGTCTTCTCCACTTGTGCTATCATGTTTAGATCTTGTGAGCTGCCTATCATGATCAAGATCATCTTATTGTAATGCTACATGTTGTGTTTGCTGGGATCCGATGAATATTGAATAATATGACATTTGCTTCATTATATATCATGTGTATGTTGTTTATGATCTTGCATGCTCTTCGTTACTAGTAGATGCTCTGGCCAAGTAGATGCTTGTGACTCCAAGAGGGGGTATTTATGCTCGATAGTGGGTTCAGTCTCCATTTTATCTGGGGAAGTGACAGCAACCTCTAAGGTTGTGGATGTACTGTTGCTACTAGTGATAAAACAGTGATGCTTTGTCTAAGGATAATTGTGTTACTTACATTAGGCACTTTACTTAATGATATAATTTGTTGCTTGCAACTTAATACTGAATGAGTTGCGGACGCTAACCGGAAGGTGAATTATTAGTCATAGATGCGGTTGGAACGGTTTACGAATATTGTTGTAATGCCCAAATGAATCACATACTAGACATCATGACAAGTATAAGCATCATTATGCAGTTCTTTATTTTGTCAATTGCCCAGCTGTAATTTGTTTTGCTATTATTTATTATGGAGAGACACCACTATTGAACTTTGGACCCCGATCCATTCTTTTACATTGATAATACAACCTACTGCAAACACTGTTCTCTTTCATTATTTGCAAACAAACATCATTTTCCACACTATACGTCTAATCATTTGTTACAGCAAGCCGGTGAGATTGACAACCTCACTGTTTCGTCAGGGCAAAATATCTTGGTTGTGTTGTGTGCAGGTTCCACATTTGTTGTTGATAACGGTAGTCCGCCCTCCCAAAGTCAGCCTCAACAACCTTCAAAAGCGTCTTCATCTCCTACTGGATTGACAACATTGGTTTCATAACTGAGGAAAGACTTGCTGCTACACTCTCCACACCTTCCTGTTGGGGTTTCCCAACGCTGCAGAGAGCATCAACTGCCATTTCGAAGTCTCGGTCTGTTTACAGGAGGGACTAAATAGAAGAAGTAATGTGTTTAACCATAGTAAACATTGTTGAGTTGTGAGAGATATAAATGGTATGGGCTAGGGTAGTGCGTCCAGTCTAATCGGGAAATCCTGGAAAAAGTTAAACAAAATCTTATTGAGTAAAGACTGGATGACTATTTTTCTAGCTAATTAGAAAGAAACCTGGTCACAACCCTTTGTTGATTGGTACTATGGAGAAGTAATGTGTTTAACCCAAGGAGCACGCGACCAAGTGCGCGCGGAATTAACCTCAGGTCTGACACCACCGGCGACATCTTCTGTCGTGCAAATCAACGTGAGAGAGTAAGGGGAAAGAAGATGTGACACTGATAGGTGAGATAAATGTCCACCTCAGCCAATTTTTTCTGCCTTTGCCACGTGACAGTGGGTCCCGCCTATCGGTTGGTGTCAACTCGTGCTCAAAATGTGATCAACGTTTTCTGTCAATAGTCGACAACACTGCCGCCGGTGCCCTCGATCGCCAACACCAGAGAGAGAGCGGCGAGAGGCAAACACACATATTTACCCGCCAAAATCTTGTTTCATCGTTCCAGTCCCGCGGAAATCCTCTGTTTTCCTTCCTCTTCCTGTGATACGAACGTGGCCTCCTTAGGTGGGCTAAACAAGTGGGTTGGGCTGTTTGTAGTGCGTTGAGAAAGAGACGGCATCGGGCATGCCCAAGTCATAGTCTGACTTTGTTTCAGGAAGTTAGAGAATCTGGACCGATATAAAATGTAATATTCTTAAAAAACTGCAATTCATCACTTTTATACCATCCAAACAACATTTAACCTTAAAATCTTGTCTCGATTTGATATCTAACACATCCAAACAGAAAATATATTGACACTCAATCTCAATATTGATATCCAAAGTATTGGACATTTACCCTAATATCATGTCTAGCCTCTCAACGCAAACATCCAAACGAAGTACTACAGATTTATTTCGAGAATTTAAACACACTCATTGGTTTTTTTTAGATGCTCATGGCATAAATTGGGATACTTTGAATAACCGCCGAAACTTAGGATTCTCTCCTTCCAACAGTTAACTAATTCAGCAATTCTTTCAATAAGATGTTTGACACAATCAATTCTGTCTATTCCTGCCTATGATAAAGCCAAATTTATTCGGTAAAGACTCCGTCATAATGTTCAGAATTTGACACACCTCAAATTTATCATCAACAAAATTGTGGGTAAACTGAAATAAATGGACGATTTAGCTTCACTCACCAGCTGTCCCGAAAACATTGTTTGACATCGAACACAATTTTACTTTGGCTACGAAGCATCATATTCCCCTCCGATATCACAACGCGTTTCTCAGGTTTTTGATTGTTTGCAGATTCACGCTTCTCTCTCATTTCTCCTCCCCGACTCTCCGTCGTTGCGGACCTGGACTGCAGGAAGAAAGCAAACCTTGGTTCCCCATGGCGGATGTGTGCTGCGGCGGGGACCTCCTGGAGTGGGTCAGCCCCGACATCTCCGCCTGCGTCTTCCGCCGCCTCGACCACCCCGCCGACCTTGTCCGCGCCGCCGCTGTCTCCCGAACCTGGCGCAGATTTGGTGAGCAATTCCCACCCTCCTCTCCGATGCCTATCGATTCTATATATCATCGCCGTCTCCTTGAGTTCCCTGACATCTACCGCAGTGATCGAGAACAACTTCAGCAAGATCCTGTGCCTGCGGCTATGCCCCGAGGTCGACACCGTCGCCGCCGTGGCAGAGGTAACCAGATCGCCGCCTTCACCTGCCGTCCCCGAGTCAGACAGCGAGAGGGATTTCAGGATATACTCAAACCTCGCCGGCGCGGTCGTCTCCGAACCCCGCAACCCCGACGTGGCCATCATCACGCACTGTATCGGCGCCTCCAGCACTGACCGCTTCCCGGACGAGACCATGGAGAATACCCTCGATGAGGATCGCACAGTCAATTTCCGCGCGTCCTATTGGTCGAGCGGCGGGGCGGACGACCCCGACCAGCCTGAGAGCCTTACCTACAGGCTCAATCATGATATCTGCATTGTCGATGAGATTAGGGTGAGGCCCTTCGAAGGTGCGTTATCAATGATTTGGTCTCGTGGTATTGCAATTGGTTGAGATCTTTTATTGCACACACACTTAATTCATTGTTTGATTATAGGTTACATACTCTCAAGGCTCTATAAATCTTTTCTCTTTGTTAGATGATTGATTATATAATTAGTACGACCCCTTGTTTCAAATTGTCAGCCTATATTCAGGATGGCAATCCTATATACTCTTCAAAGACTGTGCGATTTCGGATGGGCCATTACAAGCTTCCGCGTAGATCTGAGTCATTTGTCACTGCTCAGGATGAGAACACAATGGTAAATGCTGACACGAATTACATGTGGACTTACACTTCACCAGAGTACCCTATGTTGCAGGTGAGTTGGGAGTATCCTTTTCATGTTGACATATCTACAGTTTGATGAGAAAATTATACTATGATACTCTGTAGTACAGCCAAACTTTCGTATAATCTAGTAACTAAAAAATATGGACAGATAAATACATTATGTGATGATGTGATACTGTATTGTGATATAACAAAGTAGCAGATTGATCGATATTTGATGTTGAAATGACCTTATAACACCATCTATTTATGGTTTGATAGGAAAATGCACTACAATCTTTCAAGCTCCCACGCCCTGTCCTTTGCATTGGTGGTGTGGTGATGGTTGAACTCTTGGGTAGTGTACAGAAACAACAAGAAGATGATAGATATTACATATGGTAAGTTGAAGTAGCATGATTTGATTTTGCAAAAAATGGAATGATGATGCAAAGTATAGGAGGCTGGATGTAACTCCACTCTCTGGCTGGTACAAGAAACACACAACTTAATTTGTGTTTGCTATGTTTCTAAAAATATATGTGTTTGCTGCACCATGAGGATGAGATTATGTGTGTCAGGAAGTTATTTCTATTAAATGATGATTGTCCTTCAACTTTGCACTTGTACCTAGTTCATCATGGTGTATAATTATTTTTGGGATGCTTGTACCTGTAACATTTAGAATATGCATTTGTCTATTGTTGCATTACTCACAGAGAAGGGCAAATTTCCAGTGCTATATATGACATGTTGATCTGAATCCTGCCGTAGAGTTTGCTCATTTATGTGCTTAGTACCTTCCTTTGCAATGCTGAAACACCTTTTTTTGTTCCTTTTTTTTTCATTTTACAGTGTCTGCAATGTGCAAGTGATAGGGCGCTCTCTCTCACCACTTTTCATGGTTGACGTCTCGAATCCTGAAGGTCATTCGATCCTCAAGTACTTGCCGGGTGCCCAAAACCTATACGACGAAGACGCGAAGCAAGATGATACTGAAGAGTCGCTGGAGTGGCGGTGTCTTATTTCTAGATACGAGCAGATGAATCAAATAGCAGTGGTGAACGCGCTTCTGGGGCCACATTTCATTAATGAATATGATGGGGACGACATCTTAGACGACGACATCTCAGACGATGACCCTTTTGAGTAGAGTTGCTTGTTGGAATGCAGGCTACAACTATTGTCAGCGTTTTACTGTTTGTTGTTAGTCAGCAAACATTTTTTACAAGAGTTATGAAACCTGACCAAGACGAGTTTTCTCGTTGTATGCTTGTATGCAACTTTTCTACTGCTTGGTCATGTATTTCCTTATCTTTTCTGTGTGTTGGGAGTATTGGTCATTTGTCACTCATCGATGACGTTGCTTGGTCTGGCGATTGCTGAACGTTATGGCACACTGCGATATCCTAGGCTTATATTGCATAGATGCTGGATGTCTTCTTCTTGCGTCAGGGCCTTGGCTGCCTCGTGCTCTTGAAACCAAATGTCTGGTGTCTTGTGATATGCACTTAAACAATCTTAATCTTTATTATGTGTGAATGTCAACATGCTGGAGGAAAACAACTAACCTGGCCACAATAAAATAAACAGTGAACAAGGGATGATCCATTTCCATTTGTTCCTCATCAATACACAGTGAGCATTTCATTTGTGAACTCTATTGTTATGTTTATCCTTTTGATACTGAAACCTAAACTTTAATCAAATGTACAAGTTTTGATTAACACAACATTCTTTCTTCAATGAGTAGTCGTCGTCAAACTTCGTTACCCTATTGTTATGTTCTCTATTCCCCTCAGATGTCCGGACGCGATCCGGTTCGGACCTAGACGGAGGAAGAAACCTTGGTGCCCCATGGCGGATGTGTGCTGCGGCGGGGATTTCCTGGAGTGGGTCGGCCCCGACATCTCCGCCAGCGTCTTCCGCCTCCTCGACCAGCCCGCCGACCTTGTTCGCGCCGCCGCTGTCTCACGAACCTGGCGCAGATTCGGTGAGCAATTAGCGCGCTCCTCTTCGCTTGCTATCGATTCTTGTAAGTACATGCCATCGCCGTGTCCTTGAGTTCCCCACATCTACCGCAGCGATCGAGAACAACTTCTGCAAGAGCATATGCCTGCGGCTGTTCCCCGAGGTCGCCACCGTCGCCGCCGTGGCAGAGGTAACCAGATCCCGGCCTTCACCTGCCGTTCCCGTGTCAGACACCGAGAGGGACTACAGGGTGTACTCGAACCTCGCCGGCGCCCTCGTCTCCGCCTCCGGAAATCCCTCCGCGGACTGCGTCCTGCGCTGTATCGGTGCCTCCAGCACCGACTACTTCCCGAGAGAGACCATGGTAAACACCCTCGATGAAGATGATTTGATCGGTTTACGCCCGTCCTATTGGTGTAGCGGCGGCTCTGACGACCCCGAGGAGCCGGAGAACCTTACCTACAGGCTAAACTCTGATGTCTGCATTGTCGATGAGATCAGGGTGCATCCGTACCTAGGTATTGCAATTGGTTGAGCTCTTTTATGGTACAAACCCTTAACTGTTTGATTAGGTTTCCCAATTACTAGTTGAGGATTTCATGGCATTGTAAACTTTTCTCTTGGCTGGATTTGCCCCGTCAGGTGATTATATGATTTATTTGGCCCTTTGTTTCCAATTGCCAGCCTTTTTTCATCCTACATTTCCAATATACGCTTCAAAGGCGGTGCGATTTAGGATGGGCCATTACAAGCTTCCGCGTGGATCAGAGTCATTTGTCTCGGATGAGGATGAGAACAAGATGGTAAACGCCGACGAAAAATACATGTGGACTTACACTTCGCCAGAGTTCCCTATGTTAGAGGTGAGCCGGGAGCATCTTTTTCTTGCTGGCATATTTGCAGATTGATGTGAAAGCTCTACAAAGAGGCTCTGTATAGCTATGTTATTCACTCCAAGAACTCCTTTAGTTAGTCGTATTTTATTATGTTTGGGTAATTTGAAAAAAGGGACAAATAAATCCTGTGCGTTATCTGATGATTTGATCTACCCATGATAGAATAATCTTGATTCTACTTTTATTCATGGTTTATCTGTGATACTGTGTTGTGATATTATAAACTATCATATTAACTGGTATTGGATCTAGTATTGAACTTATGGTGCCATTTGTTTATGGTGTGTAGGCAAATGTACTGCAATCGTTCAAGCTCCCACGCCCTGTGCTTTGCGTTGGTGGTGTGGTGATGGTTGAACTCTTGGGCAGAATTGAAAAACAAGAGTCAGATAATAGGTATTACATAGGGTAAGTTTAAAATGGCAGGATTTACTTCTCCAAAATAAAGCACAACTTGATGCAAATTCGGAGGCTTTTACTAAAGGCACAACTTGATGCTTTTTCTCTACGCATGAAGAACGAAATTGTGCGTGCCATGAACCAGGCATGAACTTATTTTTATTAAGTGATGATTGTCCTGCAACTTTGTCCTTGACTTAGTTCATCATGGTGTATACATAAAATCTAGCATTTAAAAGATGCACTTGTCTATTTGTTGCATTAACCACAGTGAAGTGCAAATTTCCAGTTTAGTCAGTTTATGTCCCGCAGTAGAGTTTGGTCAGTTTATGTCCTGGTACATTTCTTGCATTTGTAAACTACCAATTCTGAACTGCCTATAAGTCCTTTTCTTTTTTTGCATGTCAAAAGTATCGGCCATGTTGAAGTGATAGGGCGTTCGCTCTTACCACTTTTCATGGTTGACAGCTCGGAACCTGAAGGCTATTCAATCCTCAAGTACTTGCCTGGTGCCAAAGATTTATCCATCGAGGACATAATTCAGGATGATACTGAAGATTCGCTGGAGTGGCAGTCTCTTGTTGCTAGAAATGTGCAGATGAATCGAATAGCAGCGATGCGGAACCCGCGTTTGGGGCATGCGGTTTTCATGCATGAAGACGATGTTGATGGTGTCTCAGATGACGATCCTTTTGAGTAGATTTGCTTGCTTACTGGAGCTACAGCTTTGCTGTGTTTTTACTGTTTGTAGTCAGTGAACATGGCTGAACTCCGCAAGCCTTTGTTGCAAACATCTCTGCAGACCCATTTCTGAAATCTAGAGAGCCTGGTCGAGACGAGTTCCTCTTATGGTTTACAGCTCGGCTCAAGCTTCAGTCACTTGGCCACTACAACAAGATGTAATGCACACTGAATCTTCTTTAATCTTAGTATGAACCAGAGAATTTTATCCCTCATCATGAACAGCCAGAACCTGCGTTTTCTTCATAAGCGAGATTGCTATTTCTTTTTTTAAAATTTTCCACATATATTAAACCAACAAAGAGTACACAATTACATCGATTATAAAAACAAAGTTAAAATAGACTAGCAAATCTATGAGATCTTCAAGGTCTTTTTTCATCCATGACAAAATATTGTACTTTTCTGAAGGCATCCGTAGAACAACGCCAAAACCACCAAACCACACACATGTGAATACCACTGAAGGTTCTCCCTTTTTAATTTTGAGCCACAATGCCAAGTCTTTGTGCACGCACGCAACCATTAAATTAATCAAGCAACATCGGCAAGAGCACCACCACTGATATTTCAGGGACAAATAACCGAGCCACTTTGTCAATGACGCTGGGAGCCGAGAGAACGAATCACCATTGTCGTAGACGTAGTTGCCGGGATAGATAACGCGAGGACAAACCTACTCGCGGCAACCATGAGAAACAATCCAAGATTGATCTTGCGAACCAAGATAGCAAGATCTGAAGAACCATACCTAAACAAATTTAATCTTCCAAAGCCACCATTGACGTCGAAAATGAGATCTCGCCGACGACCGAAGCGCGGAAGATCACTTATTACAAACGATGCCATCTCCATTGACAAAGAAGATAACAACCAAAACCAAGCTCTAACATTAAGGACCATTGTAAGGTCCGAGGTCCCCACCCCTGCTAGTGCCAGAGCGACACCTAAAAGAGGTGAGGACCCGTCAATTCTTAGACGAAGACGACGATGGAGTTGCAGATGACGCCGGCGGCGACGACTAGGGTTGAAACCCTAGCCGCCGCCTTTCTTTCCGTGAAGCGAACGTGTGCTGAGATTGTTATTTCTTACTACTACTTCTCCAGAGCAAGTTGTGCAAATACTTTTTCAGTGAGAACCCTCATATATGATAGAGAAATGTGGTGCCAGTTTACCTTGAAACGCATCACCTTCATATTGTCAGTAAACGTCATTCAGTTAGGTGGAAATCTGGAAATGTTGGTGCTATAGTCAGTCCAGTCATAGTTCACGCAGAAATACCACTAGCGTTTCACAATTTGTTAATGCAAAGTCATTTCACTGCACCCAGTGGATTCAATTGCATATTTGGCCAAGATCTAATATACAACTCCTATTTGCAATCTGTATTGCACCTGGCGATGGCAAATCCTGTCAATGTCAAAACTTCAATCTACTAGCAATCTTGGCGCCGCTGGTACTGGTACTGTCAACATTCTCCTTAGAGATTCTTCGCCCTCCACTGTGTCTGTGACCACCACACAGATGTGAGCTGCACCCACTGTTCTGGAATGCTGCCATGCTGGCAATTTTGAAAGGCATGCGTATCATGGTGGATGGAGAGGGTTCAACTTGTTAGGAATGCTTCCTTCTGTTGTACACTAGGTTGTTTCTAACCGTGTGTGCTCTAGGTTTTGATCCACTTATCTCTAGGTTGTTGTGGTGAATTGAGGCCTGCATAGCAGCATGTTGGAGGAGTAGAGAGCCAACCATATAATGAGATCAGCATAGGTTTGCATGCTTCTGTTTTTTTTCAGGGGAGAGTTTCATGTTAGGAACAATGCAATGGCAGACAGTTCTACCGTGCTTGCCTTTTCTCGCAGAATGCTTACATCTCAGTACGTAGAACTTCAGTTGGTTTTTCCTTTCCCGAAACAAAGGCAAAAGTTTGCATCATCTCGTCTTACAACGGAGTAAAGCCAAGAGGCCGCAAACACACAAAAATGGCCTACCCTCGCGGCATTACGGAGCTCAAATGCTTAGCGCCGGCCAAGCCCAAATTCAGTTGGTTACTGTGATAGCTGCTTGCGTAACCGCTTGCTCTCTCTAAACCATGTCACCAGAAAACAATTTAAACCTGCGGAAGAGAACAATTTAAGCCGACATCATTGTTCGTTCTATGATATGGATAACATGAAGTCAGGGTCCTATAGTCTTCGTCAAGGGGCAAGAAAAGGTAGTGAAAAGAGAATTGCCAGTAAAGTAGCACTAAGAGAAAAGATATCCAGAGAGAAGAAATGGCTCTACTTATTAACCCCGGTATATACATTGTTGTTGTGTGTCCCTGCAGCAATACACAACGGCGTGGGGGACATACGTGCTTGTGTACATACACAAGTGGCTGCCGTCCCACAATATTGTGTCCGTTTACCCCACTCAACATTTATCAATGGAGAACGCACCAACCACAGACCAGGAAACATCATTTATCACGAATCCGCGCAGGCCATAACGCACCCAGTCAGTGCATATGCATTAGTTAACAACAACACTTAAAATGGAAAGTGTAACTTACAAGTATGGAAGTACTCCTAATCATCAGCGATATCTTTCCGGCACATTTTTGGGTACAAGCACCTGTTTCTAGGAAAAGAATCAACCTGAAGTTATATGAAAGACTGGCTTCGATAATTCAAAGTTAGAACTCGGGCGACTTTAGAGTCCATGGTTGAGAATTTGATCACTTCTACACAATCACTAGTTACTTACTATGAGTGGTAACAACTAACAAGCTTCTCTTCCTCCCATTGAAAAGCAGTACTCCTATCGGTTAGTAGAGAAAAGAGCTATGAGTACTCTTTTGTGGGGAGTCTTGGGAGGGTATATACTCATAGTGATAGTATGGTGTTTCTAATTGCCCAAATCTCATGAGCTATGTATGAAATTAATCAACCTTTAGGCCGGTGTTGCCCATCATGACATCCCGGAGCGATAACCACCAGTTAAAAAGTATGGACACCTATGATGGGCTTGCAGTGATAGTTCTGCCACATGCTTGTCCATGAAAATACAGGGACAGTAGTAGTTCGCCATGGACAGAATCATTGAATCCCTCCGGCAATACATGGCCCCATAAAATTCAGATCTGAGTGGCATTAACCACTCCAGATCTATTCTGCTCATGCACACATCCCTTTTTAGGTATCAAAAGTACCAAGGCAAGGTGACACCCTTTGGAAGCTCTGCTCAGTCCCCTTTCCCCTCTAGGCTCTGGCCATTACATACAAGTCCTCTCTACTTCCTCTCTGCCATTAGCGAACCACATGCTTAATTGACATGGATAAGTTAACTTAGAAGAGAAAGATGCAATCAAACAACTCAAAGAAAAGTTAGCAACTAGGTGAGGTCACAATCAGTTGGAGTGCAAGTTGAAAGAAAGCTAACTAAAATCACGGCATGTTTGCCACATACGAATTTTACGGAAAACAATGAAAGTCCAGAAAAAATCTTAGAGGAAAAAAAAAAGATATATTCATGAAAACAAAGGACACCCAGTTAACATTTCTTTGGTGTAATTAAAATGATGGGCAATATTCGATCTCAGGAGACATGTACAACTCCTCAGGTAAATTGCAGAAAAATTAAGAGTCTATGTATATCTCCACCATTCAGTACTTCATCACTTTGTTGATACCGGGGCAATTAATCAACTACATGTCACATGTACACTTGGTTATTCGAACCCCGAGGAACTAGCTAGCTACACTAAACTAAGATAGACATTCAGACTGAGCTAATTAAGGTAAACTTATTAAGTACTCCTACGTACTAGACTAGCTATTGCTACTCCACAGTGCCGTGGACGTACGCTGATAATTCATCTCTCTTGTATCAACGACGAAACAAGAGCTGCGTGCACGTGCGGGCTCATATGCATGCATGGATAGTGCATCCGTGTCAGCCCACGACGTGCACCCGGATCTTCTTGCCTGCCGGCGGCCGGCAAAGGGAAGAGCCCCCGGTGGAGGTCGACGGCCGCCGCGCGACGAACATGCCGGCGAGGTCGTGCGGCACTGCGACGATCCAGTAGTACGGCGCGGCCTGCGACGTCACGCGGTAGTAGCAGTGGCACTGGCAGTGCGTGTGCGTTCTCCTCTTGGCCCGCGCCGGCCTCGGCTTCCTCGGCGCCGGTGGGGGCACAGGCGGCGCCCGCAGCACGTTAGCCGCCGACGTCGGCGTGGCACACCCGTCGTCTTCGTCGGCAGCAGCGGAGGCGGTAGACGTCCGCACCGGAGGGAGCTGGGGAGAGCGCAGCAGCTCGAGCTGGTCGAGCTCGAAGCCCATGAAGTACAAGCAGAACGAGTTGCCTGCGGTGGATAGCAACGCACTGGTGCGGGTAGGTGGTATAGTGGGGGTGGGGGTGGCGTGACGGTGGCAAGAAGAAGGTAGGTAGGGTTGTGCGAGGTGTGTTTAAGTAGCCAGCGGCGGTGGTGGTGAGTGTTAAAGAAGAAGAAGAAGAAGAAGAAGGAGGCAGGCGTGGAGGGTGGCAGTGATGATCGACGGGGGGAGGGAGAGAAAGGCCGGGAGGCGAGAGGGACAGCATTATATGAGAGGGGCCGAGGGAGGCAGCCTCCAGGCAGGTGCAAAAGGCTGATGAGGGAGGGAGGGATGCGAATGATTGTGAGGGGAATGAGGGCCCGAAGTGAACTAGAGGGTAATTGTTGGGCTTTACTATTTCTCGGTGGTTTGATAAACAAATATATGACCCCCTCCATCTCGATTTATTAGTCACGATACCAAAATGAGATATTATCGAGTAAGGTTGTGCGAGCAAAATCTGAAGCCCTGTGTGAAACTATAATGTTAAAATATAAAACCTAGATCTTTCCATCAGTTCGGACTTTTGTGATAATTGGCTAGTGCATCAATTTAATATGATATCAGAGCCAGGAGGTATCAACTTCAAACCCCGACTAATGCACTATTTAATCTACTCCAAATAGTTATAGCCCCCGATTAGTTCGGACTTTTAAGATAATTGGCTAGTGCATCAATTTAATATATAAGAGGGGGCAAATCTCACATGAAAATTGGAACTATAAGAGGCTGCTGACAATTTAATGTATTGAGAATGCGTTGTGGCTAAATATATTGAGAACCGTCGTCGATCTGTATTTGTTTCCAATCCTCACTACAGTATTAATCTCTCTGTTTTAAAATATAAGATGTTTTAACTTTTCCTCATATATTCACATACATTGACATATATCTAGAGATGTTTTAGTGTATATGTTCACTCATTTTAGTCTGTATCTAAATAATATGTGTAAAACCTAAAACATCTTATATTTATAAACGGAGAGAGTAACCGATAAGCAACTAAGCGATTTGAGAAGGAGGCCACGACCACACTGCAGAGCAGACCACACTATGTTCAATCACACACGGGCATCCCACACATGCCCAAAAAACCTGCTACTGCTAAAGGTATACTACAAATTAAAAAAAAAACTCCGAGAACTTATGGGCCATGTGCCTGCGGCACACTTAGCACAACAGTGGATCTGGTCCTAAATCAAGAATAGGCTGTGATTTGGCGATTAATATTCATTTTAATTAATTACAGATGACCCTTCTCTTCACCAATCTACATGCGCTTTATTTAAAATTCTTTTTAAATAGGCTAACGTGTGCGCTATTCATTGGATCTCTGTGAAATAAATGCCAGTGTTGACATTTTTTTCTCAGCCAATAGTCTCGTGCATCAGTCGATTTTTTTATACTAATTGTTACTTATAAACTGAGATGGGAGGATTATCTGATTCGACTTATGACCGAAAACTACAGCTATGGGACATGAACAATATCAATGAAAAATAGTTATCTCCATGGCTACGATTTTCGAGTGACATGTATTTACGTGCAAATTTTAGGTTTAGAAATGTGTGACTTCATAATCTAAAATCTCTATTAATTTTATTTTTAGCATGTTAATACTATCTCTGTTCAAATAAATAAGGTTTATAAATTTAGTTAAAAGACAAAATTTAAATTTAATTAAAGATATAGACAAATATCAACATCTATAGTGTTCATAAGTAGATTGTGAAACTATATTTTTTATTAATCTGTTATATTAATTTGGGGTCGTATGTTTACATTTTTTATCTATAACATTGATCAAACTTAGAATATGTTGACCTTTCGCCAAATTTATACATCTTACTCACTAGAACAAAGAGAAAGTATGTATAATGCTGGTATGTATATGTCTATAATATTCTATGGGGAGTGATTATGTCTCAAGCACCTGATTTTTTCTTAAGTCTCAATCAACTCAGAAAAGTGCAACTGAAACGAGTTGCACTTTTCTTTTTCTGCAGAAAATTGCAACTGCATTTTTCCGACAGAAAAGTGCAACTGGTGCATATTTTGTGGGTGACTGAGACTTAAGAAAATCTCAGGCACCTGAGAATTAGCAAAACCGTATTCTATGTTGGGTTTGATGCTTTTATCGAAATATTATTAAGACAATAGTAAGATAATCCGCGAAAAAATATTGCTGGGCCTGGGTCGCATGCAGCCCGACCGTTCCTGTGTCCGTAGTCCGTACGCTCCGGCTCAAGTGGTACGTGCGTCCTCATGATCTCTCTGTTTCTCACTGTCAGATGAGTCCCCGAGGTGTAGTCATAGATTCAGTGGACGCGCTGCACAAGACTAGCTAGGCTACGTGGGCACACAATTAATTTTCACCTATCCCGACTCAACGTCATAGACGGTAGTACGTACATGCATCGGTACATCGTGTATTCGTGTATATATATCACGATGAGTTTTTTTTCAAATACAATACAACAATAGATGCTCATATACACATACACTTACCCCTATGAACGCACGCACACACAGCCTACCCTATGAGCAAGTTTGAAAGACGGAGCCGACGTATCAGTTCTTGAAGTTGATGAAATCATCACGGGCGTCTCGTTGTCAGCGGGAATATCGCCTCCCACTAAAAAGTATTCCGCCTAAATGAGAATACCAACGTCAAGCCTAAGATTTAAACTCTGGTGGGCTGGGGGTACAACCACCCTCCTAACCATCCTATCACACGCAGGTGAGGAGCTTTGATTGTTTCTTCTTCAACTTTTTTTTGCTAGAGCAAAAGAAATTATATGGATATTCAATGGCACATCAACTAAGGCAAAACCTGCTGACTTGCATTGTCACGGGATAGTGAAAGAAAAATGTAAACGTGTAATAACTTTATTTTGAGAAAATTTATTGTATTATGGTTTTGCCTTACTTTCATGGCAAAGACTATTCATTTCATGTTTGAATTTAGTACTATTCACATTATATTTGTATTTACCAAATTGGAGATCAAATTTGGATCCGAAATTTTGTAGCATGGTACATACTCCCTCCATTCTTGAAAGTAAATGTTTCAATATTTTGATCTAACTTTTGTACTAAGTAAATGTTTTAATATTTTGATCAAATTTATAGAGGAATATAACAATATGTATGACATCAAATTGATATATTTTGAAACTTCAGTTCAATATGAAGCTAGTGATACTAATTTAGTGTCATAAATGTTGGCACATTTTCATATAAGTTTGATCAAATATTAATCAGTTTGACTTACTATGAAAGGTATATGTACCCTCTTTCAAGAACGGAGTGAGTATATATATTACCTTTGTCTTTATGTAATGAAGATTTTTACGGCATGTAGATGTGTAGTGCTCTAGTGCACATTAATTATATGCTCCAGGAAACCATAACCGATATTTTTTCTTTCGAGTAGCACAATCTGATCTTATTGGCGAGGTAAACACAGTACATTAAGATAAAAACTGAAACCCAAAAATGATTTGTGACAAGACTGAAAGCTACATCAAGATTTTTCTAGGTCGTTGTTTCTACCTTCGTCTTTTGCATCTCAGTCTTTTCCGGATGAAGAAACTACATAAGTCCTAATTTGTACAATTTGGATTCTGGATTGACCTTGAAGGTTTTGAAAAGCTGGTTGAATCACTCACCCTAATAGGTGAGAATCTAAGATCGTGAACGCACAATGACCAGTGGCACATCCCGAGTCCCGACCCTGACATGGTAAGTTGTTGAGCCGCTGATTCAGTGCACACTTTGGTAACCTAAAAGATTGAAACATGAGAACGAACCCGGACTTATACTTATTTACTTGACACTATCGTTACCAAAGGGCCAAAAAAGTGTCGGACGTCAGTCCATGTGAATGGAGGTTGCAGATCCATGACTAAAACACCGCAAACTTTCTAGCCATTGAGTATGCCATGACGGCCATACTGAAACGGATATATAGCCATGGGACTTCTACTTCATGTGACAGTGACACCACGTTCATCGATACATTCAATGGTGCCAATTTGCTTGATATTTTTTACAGGACACCGGGTAAAAGTGAATTTGCTTGATATTTTTTACGCATTTGTAGTATGTGACACACCTAGTGGCCCAAACAGAGTGACGCCGGATTATTTTCGCTCTAGGTCCGCCTCTGGATCATATATTTCTTTCTGCGACCCATCCAGTCATTCCCCCGCTAGTATGAACATCTTGTGTTCTTTTTTTTTTTACATTTATCCGTGTGCGATGATACCTATTTTTCAACTAGTACTAGTCTTGTTCCTTTCGAAACATCGTGAGTCCCGAACAAAAACCGGAAACATGCAACGGAAATTTTTACATTGTTTAACTGCAGGGGTGAAAAAATAATATACGGGGGCCATACGCGATCATTGAGCACTCAATTCGACCATCCAATCTCTATTTACGCAAGCGCTGACAAAAAAACTTAAATGAATACTGCACGCTGACAATCCTGGCAAGCTTGCAAGTGTATTGATTCGCAGAAACTACCAAACGTATTGGCTGTAGCTAGCCGACCAAGAAATAAACGGCTGCCAGAACTTACCCATATCTCTACGCAGACATGCATGCATGGGTGACCTGATACTGACAACCTCGTGTGAGCACGGATCATATACAGTACATTCCGTGCAGGAGGCGGATCCAAGAGGTCCATTTGATACAAAACTAAGCTGCTATACTGATTAATTAATTAACCTCCATATTATCATTAAGTACTCCCTAATGCATGAGAGGAACTAACTAGATAACCAGAGCTAGATGCGATATGATCATGTCTGATCAGTAGCTAGCTTGACCTGCATTGCTATTATCAAAACAGGATTGTTAATTTCGACTCTCGACCCCACTAATGAAAAGCTGGCCACCATTCTAGAATGGGGATCATCATGCATGAGGCATGATTATCAGAAGAAGAAAAAGATGGTAACTCCCTCTCATGCCATTCATGTATGGGGTAAGCAGTGCAGGGCGCGCGTTAATTAAGCTTCATGATTTTGGTGGGAGCATGGGGCGAGCAGGTACATGCTTAGGTAGACAAATGGAAAAAGGAATTCGCAGGCAATGCGTATGCCTTGTTACTTTTGCCAAAAAATAGTAGGGGATGATGCTCTACTTTAATTTATCCTAGAAGGCACGTCCAAATAGATGCAGGAGCTAAAACATTTCGCTTGCAAGATACTGTACAGCTATAAACCGCTTGAAACCTGCCCGAGAAGCTCAAACATGCAGCTTAACTAGAACTACTACTGAAAAAATAGTGTGCTATAACGCCACTAACAGCATGCTATAACGAATTGTCTCGCTAAATAAATCAATGTACAATGTCTGGCCAATGGTACACAAATAGGCTATTTTATTATAGCTCGTTTTCTTCCTTAGAACTAACATAGTTGGCGTTGAGTCCTCTGTTTCATCATGCCCGTCTTAGTTTCATTCTTTGCAAGTTGAAGTTTCTTCTTAGCACTTCATTTATCGAGTCTCGTGTTGTATATGTCGAGATAGAGTGTATTAAGTGAGCATATGTCCTTGCGGCTTTGGGTGCAAGGAAAGTTCACAACGGACACATGGACAACGAACTACCCTGATGCTATAACCTGTGTGGTGAAGGGTGATTTAGCCGTGTCTTAACTGAGTGTTCCATGTAAGAAAGAGAAGAGGGATTCATAAATAAACGTATGTGAGAACGGGGTTGTGGCCTAGTGGTTAGGAGTGCGGTTCCGAGTTCGAGAGCAGAATTTCAGAAATTCTCACTGACATGGATTTCAACTATCAATGGCGCCAAGGGCTTGTCCTGACAGGGTTTCATTTAAAAATAAAATAAACATGTCTCTTAGCTTCTCCGTTTCATCTTCTGCTTGTTGTAGTTCTACGCTTCCAGTGCAGTTTTGGCCATCTTGTTTCTATGTTGACATTTACCAATGCCCTCAACTTAAAAATGGGTAACACTGTCCACTCTATTACTTCTTCTTTATAGTTTATTAAAGATATCGTCCGATTTTCCTTCTATTGATTCTTTCCGATCGAGATGTACGGATCCATGTGCCTACATACCTAGCTAGATTCTGTTCATGGATTAACGAAAATGTGCAAGAGCTCTATTTGCCTCTGCCATTCTATGAGTCACTTCCTTTTTGCGTATGACACCCCCACTCCCTTTGGCAGCATCTACTAATTCGGAACTTAATTTGAAAACCATATTTTGATCCGGACGCTTTTGGGATGCTTCTAATAACCAACGAATGGCAAGTGCTCTTCCTTGTTTAGATCCTATTTCAATCAGAACTTTCCACGACGGCAAACCTCGTCCCATTCCTGGAGAAGTGGTGTTCTTAGCTCAACGCCTTGTAACTGGATATGGCGAACACCTTGCAAATCCCATCACCAGCCAAGCAACTATAGTACCCTGGAAGCAAAACTCCTATCGATTACCTAACGGTGAACTTATATGGATCCGTCAACAATTTCACCAAGAGAGGAGGATGGGGCTTCTGTGTCAGGGATTTCCAGGGCAATGTGTGAAGACCTGGCTGGGATGTGTCATCTTCTGAACCTGGCACATGCACTTCGTGGTGAATAGCTTGCACAAAGGCTACAAGTTCGCTATCGAAACTGATGCAGCTACTAGTTGCCAAGCTCTTCCATCTTGTGAGGACGACTTGGCTCAGCATGGCTCAAGGAAGCAAAACATCAACTACTTGGGCACAAGCACTGTATTTGGCAGCTGATTCTATTTGCCACTTGGAGAGTTGTTCAGTCACACCGGTGGGGTTGGTACTTAGAGCTAATCATGCCATGAATACTCATGTTTTTTAAGTACATAGCACACTTCTTAGGCACTAACATGAAGATAATGACATTAGTGTCTGGATGATGGACCTGCCATGTCCAATCAGGCTGCTATGTTGTGAAGCCAAATAAAGTAGACTACCTCAGAAAACAAACTTACAAGGTAGACGGCCAATGGAACACAGAAAGTAGCTTACTAACTTCAGCACTAAATTAATGCACGCAAGTTCAAGCTTCGATCACACATCAGTAGAACTCAAAAGAAAGCCCAAGCAAGCCTTCCCAAGAGCTTACTTTGCTAGAACAAAATCCTAGAGGACTCAAACAAAATATAATAAAACCTAGGCGAAATGATATACACATCACTAATGTCCAAAAGAAAATTTGTTTACTAGCGAGCTTCCCAACTGGTAAGATCATTCTAAACCTGATGTGCCATTTGTACAGTATAGCTGCCGAGTTCCTAACCTTTGTTAGGCTAGTGAAAGTGTCCTTCGTTCACATCGGCATCAAACCCCAGTTCACGAGTCAGTGAGAATGAAGCATCTCATTAACGTTGTATGCAACCTTAGCATATTAAATCAGGCTAAAAGCTAGCGTGGTTAGAAGCAATCCATATTCAAATCTACGCAAACATCAATTGCAGAAGCCCTCGGATTCGACAGCTGATAACTTCTGACACTTAGAGAGATGTTCAGTCTCAGACCGGTGGAGTTGGTCCTTCGTCACCTGTATATTGGGACACGCAAATGATTTAATATTGAGAAGGGAAAAACAGCCGTTTTTATCATACAGCAACAAAGGAACCAACTGTAGCTTCTACGCTGTTGCTAGATAACCAAATTCAGAGTTTCAGACGCAGCAGGTATTTTCAAAACAGAAACATCGTGAGTAACCTACCTTGCTTTTTCCTTTTTGGCCAACACTTGAGGATCAAATTCTTCAATGGAGTCTGGGGAACTGGAATGAACTTCCCAACAAAAGCCAACGGCCAGCTGCACGAACATGCCAATGGTTAACAAGCAAGCAGGCTAAAGTCCAAACACTGCAGGGTATCCACCCAAAACTAACCACCTGCTGTGTTGATTCAAACTGCTAGCAAACTTACAATTGGAACTAAAGTTTGACAACTAAATTATTTTCAAAAGCAGTACTTATCTCTACAACACAAGTAGGTTCATAATGGGGACAAAGATCTCACCTGACAAAAGCAATACCTACAGAAACAAGCCAAAGCTCCCAACTGAGTCTCACTGTTGATGTAAATTTCCCCAGGAACTCAATAATTATCACCTGAGAGTAAATTATGGATGGAAGTCAAATCCTATGTACTCAAAAGCTGTCCATAATAACTCACAAATTTGAGTTTTTCTATCATTTCATACCTGCAGCACAACAGTTACGCTCACAACTGCCAAGAAGAGATGGTTTCTTGAAACTCCTTCAAATATGTTCAGCTCTTCTGGTTTACGAGAATTGAACTCATTAAACACCTATTAAAAAAAGGTTAAGCCTTGTCAAGCAACAAGATGGTGAAGGTATATGCTGAAGCCTGAAGGGAAGGGATTAGGTGCTTCAACAAGATAGGAGGTCACCTGACACAGGACAAAGGTGTTGAATATAAATGAATTTTTCACTTTACTAGAATGTTCAAGGGTATCTTGAGTCAAATGCAAAAGATTGCGGCCACCAAAGTTAAGCGTCAGAAGAACAGCAACTTGATAGACAGCCTGTGGTTACATAAAACCTGAGTAACTGACCCAGCACAGTAAAACATTTAGTTGACAGACAACATTTGAAGAGACTTTACCTGAATGAACAAGTTTCTCCACATAATATTAGTTACAAGAGGCTCTCTGCATTATATGCACAAGAATGTTAGAATGGTTATAAGCGTACACAAATAGTGCTAATCAAAATTTCCTAAATAGTTTCAAATATGTTTATGATTATACTAAAAAAACTCTATAAATACTTTCAAATATGTTTTTGATGGTACCATTTTCGCATCACTAATCATGGATCTTGTTGGAGTAAATATTGGTTATGCTTTCTAGTTCTTCAAATGTGTGGCCCCCTCATAAAAAAGGACGTGTATTCAACAACCTTTATACAGGGAAGAGAATAACGTGGTTCATGGTTATTTTTAGGATAGGTTGATGATTTAAATATTTCAAAGACTAAATGTTAACACAGCAAGAAATACATATATAGAAGCGTAATGCACATATATATTTTTTGTTGTAGATAACAGTTTCAAGAGGAGAAGGACTAACCCCCGTCCAACAGGTGTGCGCTTCATAAGTTGGTCTGTTGGTGGTTCAGTAGCCAATGCAAGTGCACCAAGTGTGTCCATGATGAGATTAACCCAGAGAAGCTGTGTCAACAGCAGAAACAAGTAAAAATCTGGCCATATCAAATCAATAGAAGATTAACGCTTTAAGTTCATTTATGTTCATTCACAATTTCCTAGTAGCCCATTGGCAACGTTATTGTCATAGTTGTCATCTTCAACATTTTATTAAAGATATATATTACCAAAATGATGGTTATCACTTGTTACTCTCACTTTCCTATGAAGTCAGTGCGTTTTTCAAAGATATTACACCCCACTGGTGCATACTCTCTCATTTTCCTATGGACGAATCTCCATGATTTGCAGCCTGAAGTTGGTGCATTTTTTAAAGATCGGTGGACGCCTACCCCGTCCAGAGTCAAGAAGAAATAGCTTCGTCATGTTGGTCAGGTACGAGATTTGGAAAGAGAGAAACAGGAGAATTTTCAATCATAAGTAAAAATGCCTCCAGTTGTTGCCTTAGTTCATGTAGTTAAAAGTATTGCAGAGAACAAGCAAGATTTGGTCCACAATAGTAGCAAAAACAGGAATAAATAGACTAACACTCTTATAATGCGATCGGTAAATAATTTAATGTGGCGATGCTTCTAACAAACGTAAATAATAATATTCTGACAAACCTGAACGGCATTTAGAGGAACATTGCCAGAAGAAATAGCAGCCACCACATTGATAATAAGAGCAGCAACATTTACAGTAAGCTGGAATTGAATGAACTTTTGGATGTTGGCATAAACAGAACGACCCCAGCGGACCACCTAGAACATTAAACATGAATAGAATTTAAGACACTATCATTTGTGGATCAGAAGATCATTAAGTTCTACAGGCAGGCCTAACCTTCACAACTGAAGCAAAATTATCATCCAGAATAATTATGTCTGAGCTCTCTTTAGCTACTTCTGTTCCTTGGATGCCCATAGAAAGACCAATATCTGCCTGAAAATAAGAGTGTTGACTGGTAAGAGACTGAAATTAGGGAACATCAACGTCAACTCGTAAATGTTTGTTGCAGTAAGATGTACATGATCACATGTATAATCAGTCCTTGTATCCATTCAAAATATGTCCTTTTATACCTTCAAAGTACAGACCCGTATCATTACCTCGTGCAATGCAGGAGCATCGTTTGTCCCGTCACCAGTAACAGCAACAACATGGCCATTCTTCTTGAGTGCTTTTACAAGGAGAAGCTTATCATTCGGTGAGGATCTTCCCATCACCTGCAATGCATTTTAAAACATCAGGCTAACCAGTAGAATGATGATGCTAATAGCAAGGGCAACTATTAGAGAAGATAAGATATGGACTCAAAAAGATGGAGGAAAGGAATATCTGCCCTATCACATCAACTAGAGCCCCAGAAATGCCGTGGCAAATTAGCTGCCAAGCTAAAAGCTTAATCACAATATTTTTGTATCTATAGGTTAGTGAAAGGTAATATCTGCTGTTCTGTACTTCCGTATATGTACAACGGTAAAAGTTAAGCATGAGAGTATGAGACTTTCACGGTTATATACTACAAAAAAGTGGCATCGGAGATCATTTGGTGTCCCTCCTTGACAGAAAGAGGGAAATTATATGTCAAACCAGACAAGTGAACATGAGCAGTAGCAAGATACCCAAAAAGATAAATGAAAAGTACAACACTACACTCCATATCTTGCATGGAATTTTTTATGTTAATATACTCCTAGTAACACAAAGAGTTATTTGAATAAAATTTGCAAGTGAGTAATTTTAGTCAAAGGTTTTTTTTTCCTGGGAATTGTAGTTAACATTCAAATACTTGCAATTCAAGAATCAGATGAAAAGTTAGACACATTGTGGAGTTGTGAATGATATAAGAGAATTTGATCCTCCGTAAATGCTGCATGATTTCAGATAGACCATCCCTACGGTTAATAATCCATTTTCCCAAACATAATATGTATAGAAGACAAGATGCACAACAATAACCTTTCAAAGCAAAAAATGAACCAGAAGTACTCCCATTAGCTTAGCTTATAAACATGGGACACCTTTTAATATTTAACGAGAAACTATGGTCTTACGGATATCATGTCAGCAACTGCCTCCCTTTCGGCGTCACTGTACGCACGGAAAACTCTTCCCTCTATGATAACTGGTGAAGAAGCCTGGGGGTCAGTGAGTATTCCACACTCGAGTGCTATTGCTCTAGCTGTCTGCAGATTATCTCCGGTTACCATCCGTACCTACTCATTCAAAAACTGCAGAAGTTAGTTTATAGTGATGACAAGAACTCCAATCATGCACGTGGTACTGTACTAACATTTAATAGTGCCAATAGTTGACAAATTTAAAATGACAAGTTACACACGACATACAGATACAATCATCACCTGAAGCAAATATGACTTGCAATGTTTCCATTCTAAGCACGTGAAATGAAACACAAACCTTAACACCAGAACTGGTACATAGCTCAACAGCATCTCTCACTCCAGGGCGACAAGGATCCTACAAACGAACATGAATGACTTAGCTACAAACAGAAAGTCTATCAAAATCATGAGAGAATAGAGGTAAGCACTAGGATTAGCAAAACATTATATGCAATTTTATAATTGAGGATTTGCACGTTTCGTCCATGTACCTTCATCCCCACAATTCCAATAAGAGTCAGGTCATTATCTGGGAACTGCCAATTAATTCTTTGTTCCTCACTTGGAATGTCCTTCGGATCAAGATTTCTGTAAGCAAAAGCAACACAGCGAAGACTTTGCTCGGCCATATCTTCTATGTATTTCTTGAATTGATTCGCCTGAAAGATCAAATTCAGACATAGAACTACGGAATTACATCTGAAAAGGTGGTGTACATGGTTTACCTTATCTGGTGTCATTTCATTAGTTGAGCCGTCTACATCGAGCCAATTTGTACATAATGCAAGAACTATTTCAGCAGCTCCTTTCCAGTGCACATGAACATCTGAATCTCTCTGAAAAAGCACATGATAAAGTTCGGTATAAGGTCGAAGTGTGTATTGCACAACAATAAACAACACTTGCCAATCATGCAAAGGATGCCACACTAGCTAAACCAAATGAATAACAGAATCATGTCACACTTAGCACAAGGAAATACATGTGTCAGACTTAAAACTAAGTGAAGTATACTAAGCCTGAGATGCAGTATTTCTGTACTTGTATGTCAGAGACGTTGCAGCCAACTTGCAAGGGATAGCAGAATATTAGCACATGAAAGAACCTCTGAACTATTCTTAGATATATTTAGAATTCAAACATAGGTGTTGAACAAAGAATTCTACTGTCCTAAAATCACAGCAACAGGTTATAGACCCAGAGAGAATAGGCAAGGAGGATGGTTAAAGAAAACAAAAACAATCTGAAGGTATAAATGGTATCAGGAATCCTAGATTCACATGGTTAACTGACTCGCTATACCAGAATATGGGTAGAAAAAAAAAGGATATTTTAACTTCTAGCACACCCATTTAAACGTTTAAGCACATAATCATCTTTGAGTCCCATGGAGCGATATCAGAGTCAAGCCCCAGGACCAGTTCATCTCTATCAAAGTTCAAAGTACATCTTCGCAACTCAGGAGGTGGACAAGTCTAGTGAAAACCCATCCTTACGAAAATATGATTATTCGAGAAATAGTGTGGCAAAACAAACTAATAATAAATAAAATATTAAAGATACAGCGGAGAGTGAAATAAGAAATTACCCCAATCACTGCAACACCACCACGTTTCTTTTCTGAATTAAAAGGAGAGACATGGATGATAGCAGATTTCGATCTCTCCACCGCAAATTTCATATGAAGCTAAAGGAGGGCATCAGCTGGATAAGCAAGAATACAGCCACAAAAGGTGGAAATAAGTTTTAACACTCGAGAAATCTTACCTCAACACCCCAAGAGAGGATTGCCTTCTCAGTTGGTGAGCCTGTTACCTCGACAGTGCTACCATCCTGATAAGTAAAGAATCAGTATCGTGTTGAAGGGCAGGGACCCTATTTTCAGAAGAAAAAAAAAAGGCAGGGGGGCTAAAGAAATCACATTGCACTGATGACAGTTTTGACTGTTAACTGCTAATACTCATTGTCAAAAGCAGAAGACCAGAAGATACCCCCTATTTTTTGAAATAGATCTTGTTTTATGGTCGGCATAGCCTCCACTGTAATATGTATGGAAGTGCATTTATTGTGCAATTCCAGGTGTTCGCTTTTGAGAATAGCAGAGGGACCTCTCAAAAAATAATCGCAACCCGGATAATCTAACACTACTTGAAAAGCCACATACAGAGCAGCAAAAAATAATTCAAATAAAATCTACAAAGATGATAGCGACCAGATTTCATGTTATCATGTATGTGATCTAAAAGCAGTAGTAAAAGGCATTGAGCAGTCGATACATGTGGCATTACCTCTGGCTCAAACACACTGCCTGAAGTATTCTGTGCAATTCCTTCAAGTACAAAAGAGGTAACTGTAGGTGACAATTTCTCGATAGTAGCCTGAGGTTGCAGCTCTATCCCCGCAACTATTGATCGCACCACAGTCATCTACAAAGTCACACATAGTTAAATGATCATAGAGGATAAAGTACAAAAGTGAAGATCCATTATGATGCGAACAACTAACCTGGTTGAGTGTTAATGTACCAGTCTTGTCACTACAAATTGTTGTAGCAGAACCCATTGTTTCACAAGCTGAAAGCCTTCTCACCTGAAATTAACATGTAAATTCATCATTCATGTGATAATGAAAAGAATAAGAAATAAAAGAATTACAAAAATGATATGTACCAAAGCTTTGTCTGCCATCATTTTGCGCATTGAATACGCCAGGCTGCAAATAATAATAAAATAGGTCAAAAAACTAAAACAAAGTTACAAGGATGAAGGAAACATTTGACTTATATCGACTCACGTTAGGGTTACAGCCAGCGGTAGTCCCTCAGGTACAGCAACGACAACAATAGTCACCTAAATGTTGCAATGTAAGAATGAGATAAGAAAAGGGATGCTTAAGATACACCAAATATTAAATCATCACATACCGCAACAGTTAGTATCTTTATTGATCCAAATATTATAGATTTCACACTTGTGTGCCCCTTAACAAACTGAACAGTACCATCTGGGTTTGTAGTATGTCCTGTAAAATATCTGGGAGTAAAGAAAAAAGTTTATTAGTATATCCTGTAAGATACTCCCTCCGTCCCTATTTAGGTGGCATCATAGTTTTGCATGCATCAATTTTGAGCATAAATTTCACAAACAAAATATGTGTTATTTGCTAAGAAAACTGTACCATCGGATTCGTTCAAACAAAACAATTAACCGTACAATTTTTGTGACAAATATTATATTTTTTATTGATAAAACATATGGTCAAAGTTGGTGCACGCAAAACAAGGACGCCACCTAAACAGGGACGGAGGTAGTATATGGGAACGAGAGAGAAAGTTTCTAATCCTGAAAGCTGAAGAAAGATGAAATTATCTGGGAGCAAAGGAAAAGACCTAAGCGTGTGCATATTTAGTGAATACAAGAGCAACATAGATCTCTGCACTTAAGTATAAAGGATAATCATAACGATAACAACAACGGTTCATTTGTGACTTTATTTCAGTTGTATGGAACATACTCTATCCGTTCCACAATATAAGATGTTGTAGGTGTTGTACATGTTGTCTAGATTCATTCTAAAACAAGTGTACACATACACCAAAATGTGTCTAGATACAAGTTTGTACATGTGCATGTGGAAAAAGGCTAAAACATCTTATATTGTGGAACGGAGGGAGTACATCACATAGAAGGTACAGTGTTCAAATAATGGGCAAAGACATGAATACATCTTACCTTGCAAAAAGAACTACAAGAACCAGTGCAGCAACGACAAGCCCCACAATGCCTATGAATGTTGCTACTCCATTCAACCGTACCTTCAGCAGAAAAGAGAAGGCCATGAATTCAAAATCAGATTGCACATAGGTTGTTCAAAATAATTCACAATCAGATCATCATAAAGAGGATGAACCTGTAATGGAGTCTCTTCGTTGTTGTCTTCTGAAATGCTAGCCATTAGTAAGCCCCATTCAGTGTTCAAACCAACTGCAGTTACCTACATTTGAGTAGCACAATTGCAAATGGAATTATATCACCGAGTAAGGTTAAGAGATCAATTCCACTCCACTCATACAACAATTAATCTAGCTGGCAGGTAAGCACTGTTCAAATCAAAGGGCACAAATAAGTGAATGAGCCTCAAATGCCTGTTTTTGTTTGTAGACATTTGATTTTCAAAACAGAAAGAAGAAAGAATGAGACAAGAAGACAAGATATGATTGCTCACCAACATGGTACCATAACCATCAGCTACCTTGCATCCTCCCATCAGAAAAGGTGACTTCTGATCCTTTAAAACCTAATAAAGATCGAACGTTTTACTACTCATTCGCAAATCAATATTGCATATTAGTCCAAAATCAAGAGAAACTTACAATTTTGCTTTCCCCAGTCATACTGGATTCATCAATGGCGAGAGAATGACCACCAATTAAAACACCGTCAGATGGAACCTAAAAGGTGGTTTTTATTTCATTATAATATCAGGATCGCAAACAACGCAAATATTAGTCAAATCAGACCATAATTGTTTACTGCATCATACCTGATCACCAATTTTTAAAGCAACGACGTCACCAACCACAATATCAAAGATTGACACCTGAACCCTTCTACCGCCCCTAATAACCTGATCATCATACCAGTTGCAATGCTATCAGAGGACTAAAAATGGCAAATAGTCAACATTTTGTTACGTTAAGCTCACAAACCTCGACTTGGATATTTTGTTTCTCCTCATTGAGGTGTTGGAACTGCAGGGACTGTTTGTAATCACTAATAGCTAACACAATAAGACAAAAGGAATCTTTAGTCCGGTACAACTGGACTGTTCAAACTTCAAACTGGACATGATTTCACTAGGCGTAGTGAGCAAAAGGAGAGAAAATGTGAACTTTAAAGAAATGGCGTGTATTAAAAATATAGATATACTTTCCTCGGAAAAAATATAGATATACTGGTTTGGCATATTTGATATTAACTGCGGCACATAATTAAGAAGTAATCTACCTTCCAAATACAATGTTTGAAGATGGACCCAAGAATACCACTGAAGAACAAAACTCGGAAAAAAAAAGGTCTAGTGTTTATCTTTCAAAATTACAGTAGAATCCGAAATTAAGAGAAGTTTGATTTAAGACCCATATTTCCACCTTGCCGAAGTACAATAATGATAATACTGCATCCATATTTAATGTCACAAAATATTGATAGTAATTAACAATTGAACATGTGAGAGAGAAAACAGCATACCAGTAACAAGTATCACAAGAAAGACAGCAAATGCTATACTGGCACCGTCATACCATCCTTCCTTGATGCCCTAATGAAATTCATAAAGTTAAAACTATGGAAAACATAATATTAAAGGGTTAATCCATACAAATTTGCGCAGTTAACCGTTGTTTGGAAGTTTATGGAACCAGATTTAAAACTCACGAGGGGTAAACATATATACTCATTAAGGCATCAGCTAACAGTTAAGACAAAATACAGAAGTTAGGAAATAGAGATAGGTCAGGCGGACCAGGAGTTCACCTCTGTTGCGATGCCCAATGCTAGAGAAATGGCTGCAGCCACGATAAGGATAACCAATGTCAAGTCCTGGCAGGCCTCCCAGAGAAAAACCTGTTTTCACATGAGAGAACTCAGTAAGGACTAATAACTGGTACCGCAACACATTCATTGGTACAATCACAAATTAAAATTATAAAGAAACTTGCCCAAAAGCTTCTTCCTTTCTTGCGAGGATATCTGTTAGCCCCAAAAGCATTCGACCTGCATGACAAATCTGCTTCATCTCCATGGATTCCCTTCTCTGAGTTTGTTTTCAGTAAATTTATGAGCCCTTTAACCTGAAGTTCAAAGAAGGATACCACTTTAATTAAATGATGCGGACGCTGAAGATTCTAGTAAATTTGCAGGTAGGATTAGTAAATACCCCTCCATATTCTTGCAGAGCGGAATAGTTATGATCTCTTGTTATTAATGTAAGATGATCCTCTCCAATTCCAAACCCCCGTGGGAGAATTTCTGTGTAAAAGAAACGTCAAAGTAATAACATAATCATATTTGGGAAACAAGTGACAAGGTGAGGGATGATTCTCAATGGAGTATTCTTCACACACGATACTCCTCACAGGGCTAAATAACAGAAAATAACTAAGACGCTTGCAGTATCCTATGTGTACAAAGTAACTGTTCAAATCAGTTACCTGGTAATTCCCTGTCACCATTCTGTTTTTCTCCAGCTTCCTTGAAAAGTAGTGCAGCCTGATTGAATTCAACACTAAAATATAAAAGATGAAAGATGTATGATGACAAAACATATATCCTGTAGAAACAGAAGCTTGGGTATATACCCGTATGACTTGAGCATGAGCTCTTATCTTCCTCCGTATATGTTCTTTTTCCTCCTCCTTTTTCAGGTCAAGCGTATATCTGAATCGCCGAGAAGCATTGAGCACAAGTGCAGCTTGCTGCCAATGAACAAAACCAAAACAGCAACATGTAAAATTAATGAATCGACTACACTATCAGTTATGATTGAATGTGCAGCAGACTAGAAGTAGTGGTGCAAATTTGGCATAAGTACACAAGTTCAATATGCCCTAAGAAACGTTATAAACGATGCATGAACATATAAAGCATTTTACTTTCAAGGCAAATAATGTGCACACAAGCGTGCATGATTATATAGTTAGATAATCAAAATCACATAACAAAGTTTTTTTTTACACAATGCAACGGCAAGATAATTTTGAAGGACTAGAATTCAGAGCAATCCATCTTTTAAGACTATGTGAATCATATGCTCCATCCCCACCAAAACCTCTACTTCACAAGAATAAATAACGCCAACATGTCAGGCCCTGATATAGGGTGGAACTGAATCTAAATCATTAAACATAACTGAAGTCCACAGAAGAAACAAATGCTGTGTTTGGACTGTTTCAATGCAACTTTTAGTAGGCAGTTCAGTTATAACATATTCTTAGCAATGCAGTAAAACCTCATGACAACAGCACGGCATGCATGGATTTCAGTTTAAAAGAAGACAGACATAATGTGTTTTAGATGCAAAATTGGGACCGCGCATGTCAGAGTAGAGGAGCCCGCACTCCTGCATAGCACAAGATTACAATGTTCTGCAAGGCAGGAAGTAGCTTTAGCTTGAGAAGTTTGAGTCCAGTCCAAATTAGGAGGCTCGGATAAAAATGAAATCTAGGTCAAGCGTTAGCTTGAGTTTGCATAAGGATGCATATTGGCAGTGCAATCACCCTGTTGTGAATTACACTCACAACAACTTGACGAAATATACCCTAGACAAAACAGCTCGCCTTAGACAACCAAAATAGATAGATGTTTGCTGCGGGCAGCGCGGCTGAGATGATCAAGAGCCAACTCCTTTACCTTCTCTATCCCAGACTGTATCCAATCTAAACACACATCCTTGATGGCTTGATGCTAACACACAAGTGGGAAGTATCCACCCAAAGAATTTGTTAGATCCATCTGACAGAGTAATCCAATCAACTAACTAGGAGGTTCTCCCGCAACAGTGATCCCATACTCAAGCAAGTCCACCATCACTCTCTGCTACATATCATCATCCCTTCACTCTGTATAACTGTCCATACTTTTATAAATAAATGGTAATGCTATCTCACATCGTGTGTGTTCCTTGTCACACTTATTACATGGCGAAGTAACCTAAAATCCTGAGCTCTAACTGACCCCCAATGAGTTCCTGCAAACTCACCAACCAAGAGACGACAGCATGATAACATACCTACATATCGATGGCTAGGTTCATCGCAATTCATTTTCTGACACAGAAACGTAGTTGCATATTAAGCCAGGTGGTTATAGATGAGCCCGTATAAAACTCAAATAACACGAGTCACTTAGACTTCAACTAGTACTTCATCTCAACACTCACTTCATCAGTTTTGGGGATATGAGCAATCCTCTAGTAGTGAGGTCCACAATCATTCTGGAGCTTTGAGACCACAATTTTGGTAAATCGCTTGTTGTTGCAATGAATAATAAGTTGAGCAAGCAATGCTCCAGCATATCAGGCACCGCACAATTCGGGTGGTAACAAGGAAAAATACGTGAGAAACTACACCCGTCTAAAAACAAACAGGTCAATGTACACGAACTCAAACCGCATTGCGCCTCCAAGGATATCCCCAAACCACGAGTCGAACGAACCCTTCCTCAGTAGTCAGTAGTCAGTGCTCTGCTAGCCAAAAAAAAAAAAAGTTGAGGTAGGGAATGCGGCGGGTGCTCACCCTCCAGCGCCGCAGCCGCTCGACGGGGGCGCGCTTGGCGGGGATGTCGAAGGGGTCGTCCCCGGGGCCCCGCACTTGGAGCACGTCGTCGTCGGGCGGGACCTCGTCGTGGCGGCGCACGTAGCGGCCCGGCGACGCCTCGGGCGCCTGCACGCCCACGCCGCCCCCAGGCATCGGGTCGGTCTTCAGGAGAGATGACACCGCGGCCGCCGCGCCCCCGATCTGCGCCGGCATTCCACAGCAACAGCAAACAGAAGGGCGTCAGCAAAAAAACGAAATCCCAACAGAACAAAGGCACAAATCCGAACCGAACCCCCAAAACAAAACAACACAAAACAAGCAGATATGAAAGGGCGAGCGCGGCCACCTCGAGGCAGGCGCCGCCGGGCTAGCCGGCGGCGGAGGAGGAGAGTGGGGCGGGGCTGGTTGGGTGGCGGCAGCGAGCGGCGGAGGAAACGAAGCGAGCGCGGCGGGGTCTCTCGCTCGCTGGGGGCTTGGCTGTTTCCGCGCAGCTTCCCTGTGTGCCCTCCTTTTTCCCGCTTCACGCACTCGGGTTTGTTCCGTTCTTCTTTTCGGCTTTCTGTTGCGTGGGTTCGGGGCAACGGATCCAATCCGTCCAAGATTTCAAAAGAAAACGCGTCGATCGTGTCTAAAGTTGGGCGTACAGAACTGTCTCTTCTGGTACGAAAGACGCACCCGTTGCCTCTTCCGGTATGGGTATGCCGTATGCGTATGCCAGCACAACACAAAATGCATGGGAACCAGTTTATATACGTACATGTGTACGTTGTACGTGCATGATTTTCGGAACAAAGAAAAGTTGTATTAAGATGTAAACGCAGTTTTTTTTTAAGAGTCTGCTTTATCTGAAGATGATGCCAAAAGCAGATAGCATAAACAGGTCGCTCGTTTTAAAACACTACCCTCATTTTATCATGTTGCAATTAAGAGAGTAGACGATAGTACAGTACTCGTAGTAGCGGGTCGGGTCGGGTCGGGTGGAAGGAGTCTAGAATGACTGTTGGGTGGAACATGGTGTATGACATAGCATGCATGAGTGCATGACATGAGAGATTTGGATATCTCACGAAAGAAAGCACGAGAGACTTGTGGCCGGTCAAGTCGCGGTCGCTGTTGACCGACCACTTGTGTACAGTACAGTGTCCTTGGTTCGTGCCATGCGAATCTATCTAAGTCGGATGTCACGCCAGTCGGTCGCATGCACGGGTTCATCATCCCAAACGGAACACCACCCATCAGCAAGTTCGATCGATATCGGTACTGTACTTACTGAAAGAAAGTCGGTATTAATTTCTTCTTTTTTCAGATCGATCGAGCAGGCTTTAATCGTCTCGTGGCACATCCCCGACAGCCGAAAGTTGTTTGGACGGGCGTCACGTACCAACGTAGTGTAATTTATTAGTAAGCCGGTGGTGTTTTGGCAACACTAAACACGGCCTGACGGCCTGAGCTAACTGATCACGACGCTTGTTGGCGTCAGATCGGAAAAGAAAAGGAAATGAACCCGCGCGCGCGCACTGCCGCCGATCCGTCGAGAACCCACGCGCGCGAAAGAAGAATCAAACTGCAAGCCTGTTCCGCGCGGGAGTACGTACGTACCTCGGGTCAGCACCGGCCGGAGAGAGGAAGACGGCGCCGAGCGGCGGCGGCCGGCCGGAGTCCGGAGGGAAGGCGTGCGCGGCGTTTACCTTCTTCTCAAAGGATCGATAGCTACTACTGTACTGTACTAGGTGGTGCCGGCTGCTATATACCCTAGATTTTGCTTTGCCTTTGCGTCCGCCGGTGAGCAAGGAAGCTCCAGCTTTTATGATGAGCTTTACAAATCGGCTGTCTAGGTTCCCTTCTTTTATAGACGGCCGCGGCCCGGCGGTGAGTCACTACGGGAAACGCTGACAACGCCGACGGCATTTGCCGTCGGCCTCATCAAGAGTACCCTCGGCGTATAGGTACGCCGACGACAACCGTCGGCCTAACTTCGTCGGCGTACAATCCATCGGCGTAGCGCCGTTGCCGTCGGGCTCCGTCGGCATAGCTCTACCAAATTTTTCAAAAACAAATTTTTCAAAAAAATATTTTTTTTTCGAAATTTTTTCCAACTTTTTTAATTATTATTTCAATTCCAATTTAGTCATATATTTAATCTCATATATCACACACTTAAGCTAAGGTCAAACTATCCATCATTAGTCTAATGAGATTTCAATTGAGATGTCATACCTTGTTGCTATTAGTATGATATCAATCGTATTAAACCTCATTCATGGCATTACACTTTTTAATATTTAAAATTTCAAAAATAAGATTTGAATAAACAAAATAACTATGTTTAATAATACTTGAATAATAATAATAATAATCAATTATTTTACTTTAGTTTTGTCTTTTCCATTTAATAAGAAATAATTCATATCTTCATATTTGTATATCGGAATTTACTAAATAAAATGTCTATATTGATCATAAAAATGAGAGGAATCCAAATATGACATCCACAGTTGTAAGAATTTCAGAGCAAATCACACAGTTGTAGTTCAAATTTGAATTACTTTCGGAAAATTGACATAAAGTCAATTAAAGAGGGGAATTTAGATAGAAAGCAAGAAAATTCCTCATATTTAGTGATTATCCGTCAAATATGTACTACTCTTTGTGAAAAATAAATGGGTGTCATTTTGGACCATATTTTATGTACTTGCTTCACAAAAAAAGTCATTTTTAGCACTTAAAAAATGGAAAATGATATTTCTAAAATGAATTTTTAAAATCGCTTCGGCGACGTTGTTTCCCATACCGTGGCACACATATGTGTTGAATATGGACACTTTATCACAAACTATGACACGATAATGGCCATATATTGGTCATTTGGCTTGAAACTTATGCATGTTTGTAGATGATTGCCATTTTTATGAAACATTGTTTTGAAAAGTTTGTCAAAACTCAAGTTTATAATTTTTCCTAGAAACTAGTACATATAAAAGGACTCCATGCCAAAGGGTTTCTTTTTTTGAGTATTTTTTCACTTTTTTTCATTTCTTTCAAAAAACGGTCAAATTGGAGAGCATGGCTATTCATCAAAAGTGGTCGAATTTTCCAAAAGTATCGACGGTTCTATGTTGTAACCACTACTTGTGTACCTTAAAATTATTTTTGTAAGAATTTCAGAGCAAACTATCACACAGTTGTAGTTCAAATTTGAATTACTTTCGAAAAATTAACATAAAGTCAATTAAAGAGGGGAATTTAGATAGAAAGCAAGAAAATTCCTCATATTTAGTGATTATCCGTCAAATATGTACTACTCTTTGTGAAAATTAAATGGGTGTCATTTTGGACCATATTTTATGTACTTGCTTAAAAATATATATATTTTTAACACTTAAAAAATGGAAAATGATATTTTTAAAAAGAATTTTGAAAATCGCTTCGGCGACGTTGTTTCCCATACCATGGCACACATATGTACTAAATATGGGCATTTTATCACAAACTATGATATGATAATGACTATAGATTGGTCATTTGGAAGAAAATAAAAAATAAAAGTTATGCCTACGCCGACGGCATAGCTTCCTAAAAACTATGCCGACGGTTTTATTTTGGCCGTAGACATACATGCGCTACGCCGACGGCCCCGACATATAGCCGTCAGCGTAGCAAATGCCGTCGGCGTTGTCAACGTTTCCCGTAGTGAGTGTGCGTTTCTAACCACGGGCGCTGTAGAAAAAGTATGCTCAGCAGCTGCGAATCAACCGCCGGGCGCTACCAACTGGAGTACGTGTACGTACATACTGCTGCTGTGATCCAGAGCACGGATCGAGGACTCTTCACACATGGGTTCAGCGGGAATTAATCTCGACGCTAGTTATGGGCAAAGGACAAAGATCTCGTCTCCACATATAAGCGAGGGGGCTGCTGTTCAGAATTATCGTGGGGATCATCTCTGCTGCTTGTCCGCGAGTCCTTGGGAAGTGGGGGACGAGAAATGCGATTCTACCATGCCTTGATGTCACCTGCGCGTGCATGCCCACTGCATGCAACCAATCACACAACGCCAGCTCCTCTAGTGTTGTGCTTGTACTGATCACTAGAAATGTTAGGAACAATGGGAAAACACAAGAGTATATATCATGTCATGCTCACTCCAATTCTACGGTATTTTTTTTAGTATGTATCAAAGTTTGTTTAATTTCGTCATAGGAAAAACAAATGATTCTAAAAAAGTGGTTTGACTGAGTGTTGGATTTTGGAAATTCCTTACGAATAATTCATGTGGGATTCGGCCTTGCAAATCAAACAGCCACCACATAAAAATCTAAAGAATTTAAACCATTTCAGATTCCTATGTAGATATTTTTAAGTAACCGGCGTGAGTGGCGAAGTGCTCCCAAAGGTTTGCCACTCTTTAGAGGTCGCAAAAGGTGCCTTGAAAAAGTCTACGCCGTCAACCAAGATACAATTGCCATCCATATTCTCGATGAGTATCTACACGAAAAAGCATATGCTCTGTCGATTCCGATACAGCTTTGCATAGCTGACAAACGGGGTCATGCAGCCATCCTCTAGTGGCAGTGGCGGAGCTAGGGGGACCAGCAGGGGCCCTGGCCCCCCTATGACATGCTGCAGCTTAATAAAAATCCATGGTTTGGTCATCTTTCAGTGATTTTATGCTTAACTAGCACGACCGACCCCATTTATGTAAATATTATATTCATCTGCCCCCTTTAGCTTAGATCCGGCCTCCGCCCCTGTCTAGTGGCAAGCCGGCCAGGCCTCTAGAGCATATTTTGCATAGCAAGCCAAGCGAAGGTTTTGCACTTGGGCGGTGCCCACAATTGGCCCATACGACGTAGTGAGAGCCTGAGGCAGCCGTCCCGAAAAAATGCACCTTGTATGCTGAGGCGGTCGTATACAGACCAATGGAATTGAGGTTTGAAAGGATATTCTCTGGTATCTAAGGGTTGAGGACGATGGGTTGCAGTTTGGTCCATAGTATGAAAAGCTCGTCCAGGTGATTGAGTGAGAGTGTCTCAGGCCGAAGATCTAGCATCCAGAAATCAGGTTCTAGGGCTTGGTAAACAGTCTTGTTCTTCTGGCCTAAAGACTCATAGAGCAGAGGTGCCGCAATTTGAAAAGGGACTCCATCCAGCCATGGCGACTTCCACAATGAGGTCGCAATTCATTGCCTAGTGATCTATGTGCAAGCATTGAATATCAACTAATCAGTGTTGTACATGGTGCTGGGAGTCCCACCCAGGACTTATTTGGCGACTTCTAGCGGTATAGCAATCAAAGGCGAAGGGCCCTCGCAAACATTTATGTATCCAAAATTCCTAATCCCCCCAGCTTCTTTAGACGACACACTTGTGCCCAGTTGACCTTACATTGACGCCTTGACACCTCGTTTTTTCCAGCCCAGAGGAAATTTCTGCATTTTATCAAAGCCTTTTCCGATCCTAAGGGCTATGAGCAGGTGAGTTGGGTACGATAACAAAGTAGATTTGATACGACCTTCCTGCTATAGCGATGGAGCGCCCCTGCCAGCCAGCCACCTTGTTGGAAAATCCTTGATGTAGACTATGGTGTATCCTACCAAACATGTAAATTCTCAAATATAAATGTATTGTATATTGGGATGTGCAATTGTATACGGATGACAAAATCTTATATTAGAGAACAGTGCAAATTTCAACTCTCCAAAATCTATCAGATTTGTCTTTTGCCTCGCCTAGAAAAACTATCAGATTGACTTGTCTGATCAGAAAGGTTGTGAACTACGTATACTCACTCATGACGCTTCGCCTCTCCGGCGATACCGGAGGCGACGGCAAGATCCAGAGAGAGAGAGAGATCACCGGCGACTTGGAGAGAGAGATAGAGGAGAGATTCGAGTCCAGACCTACACCACCCAAACAGCCACCCATCTATAAGGTTTCAAGCGGTGCGGGACTTCCTGCTATGCTGCTACGCCGCCCCGCAAAGGAGGCCTGCAACGTGCCACTGGGCCGGCCGCATAACACATAGCGGGCTGAAGCGGCACGACGCATATACCTGCAAAAAGTCCAGCAGGACTGCGTATCCCGCAAAAAAACTAATCTCTGGCCTGAGAAGCGACGATGGCGATGGGGATTCCGACGGCAGCGCTTCCCACCTGACGCTCTCAAGAGCTCTTGATACTGGATTCAACTACGGCGGCGACGCCGTTTCCATCTCCACATCCGACTGCGGCCGCACGGCATGATCCCCGAGAGCCAATATATGTGCTTCCCCCCCCCCCCCCCCCCCCCTTCTCGTCCGATCCGTGGTGGTGGCCCAAGAGCGCGGCGAGCGCGGAGAGCTTGCTGCCGCAACGGCGCCGCTTGACCTCCGTCGTAGCCTCGACGATTTTGCTCTGGGTCTCCGTCCTGCTCCTGCCCTAAGGATGGGGGCGACCGGTTCCTGCACTAATTCTAGCGGAGCGTGACGGTCAGCCCGCAAGCGCCCGCAAACATCGATCAGCCCGCCGGCGTAGCGTGACGAGCAGCCGCAACCCGCCCCGCTTGACACCTGACCCATCTATCAAGCCTGCTACCCAGAGAATGGAGAGAGAGAGCGAAGAATATCATCCGGCGAGCTCAAGATCCCCGTTCGTGCCTACAGAGGTGCAAATCCTACAGAGGTGCCCCCATATCTCTATCCGCGCGCAAGATGTTCATCAGCCGCGCGTGCGATCAAACTGTCGGCAGTGATAGATTTTCTCTGTTTTCCCCTGTTGATCGATCTGTGGCATCGTCGGCAGGATCATAATATGCGGCGTCATGCCCCTTCACACAGTGAACGGATATATATTATCCTTGGGAAGAATCAGCTCGATCGACGTTTCAAGTACGCCCGGGGCGGTGTGGCCGGCCAGATTTGCATGTTAACCCCAAACACTCAACCTTAGATTCTATGCGTTTGCTTATCTCATATAGGAGTAGTTGACGCCTCTAGCTCAACTCAGCTGGGGCTCAGCTTCGGTCAGCTAATTAACCAGTGTCTCCAACTGAAAGGTCCCAACGAGTACGTACCTACGATCGACATATCTAGTGTCCTTTCACTGTCGCTCACTTACGTCGCTGGGCGCGCGAAGTTTCCGAGTTCCTTCGCGATTGACGCATCACGACGACAAACCACTCGTCAGTTGTGATCATGACGGTGGCGCGCACAAGATGGTACGTACGTGCTGAGGAATTGCCATGCAACTACATAGTGGAAACCGACGGAGGAACAAAGTGGATCGACCCGGTGCAATGACAATCGATAGTGAACTGAGCTTCTGTCAAGACTCAAGACAACAGCGAGTTAATTAAGAGTGTTCAGATCGAGATAATTAATCGATTAACCTTGTTGGTTTGTCGAGTGTTTTTGTTTGAACCGTACGTTATGTGTAGTGGTTTGAACTTTTATGCTAGCTAAGCTGATGGCCCCAACTTGTGTAAGAATATCATCTTGGTTCCAACTTGTGTAAGTCTTCATTGGTCACACATGACACAAACTCACCTAGTGCTAACCTTAATGGTTGGTCTCAACAACTTTGACGAAAAATCCTTATCCTTGCCACTTCAGCGAGATATGGCCGCAGCGGCGTGAGGGCACACATTTTTCTTCTTAATCGGGTTACCGCAGAAATCAACCTAGTCGTTCTTGTTAAATTCATATATTTTGTAATATTTCGCCGTAGTTGTCTATGTTATGTACTATGCTTTTTTATGACTCGCGTGTCTCTTGCCTAGCTTGCCTCAACTTTAATAATTGTGTGCATGACTTGGCAAAAGTACAAACTCTAGTACCGTACGCTGGATAAACGTCTAATCTTTGAATAAAGTGAATCACTTAGTCGTAGGTGTTAAATTTATGTAGTGTAATAGTTTTTCCGTAGCTGTCTATATTATGTATGCTTGTTGATGACTCATGTCTTGTTGTCTTACATATAACAATAGATGGTCGTGTGCGTCACTTTAATACAGAACCCGGTCATTTCTCTTCTTTGTGAAAAGATGCATGCACGTCGTCCATGGGTATTTCAAGAGCAATGTTTTGTTCGTTCCGGTCTTTGCACCTAGCGAGTACACATAGCTCACACAAACTCGATACTTAAAATCCCGGTCGGCTCACATGAGGCTCTAGCCTACCGTACATAGTTGACACAACAGTTCTTGGTGAAAGAAACAGCACATGTAACCGTTTCTTTTGAATTTCACGAAATTAGGTGGATTCCATTAATTTTGTTGGGATTCGGATCGGTTACATATGAAGATCACGAACAAATGAACACGAAAACTTATGTCCAAAGGCTCATATGGTGCCCTTCATTTGTAATCAAACTCAAAGCTTACTGTTCTAGAATCTAGGAATACTGTAGCTATTTTGAAGTATTGTGCTGATAGTTAATGCTCACTGATACAAACGCATTAGTTACTTCCTTCGTTATACATATAACACGTGTAAAACGACTGTTTATTAGATTCATCTTGCATTCAAAATATATAATAATTGACTACATTAGCACGTTTTCATCATATAAATTGATACTTCCTCCTCGAAACAGGCTTACGCCCCGCTATATAAATATAGCAACCAACAAGTTTGAGGCCACGGCTGGGGCAAACAGCACAGTCATGCCCAAAAGAAAAGAGAGAGAAAAAAGAAAAGAAAAGAAAGTTGACAAAGGCGGATCAACGAAAACGAAAATGACTCGCCACCGCTGCGTCCTCTCCGACGTATTCCCATCACGAACCTAGCACTCTGAATCGCCACGTATCAAACATCACCTCCAAGAAGGAAAGCGACGATAACGACGCTGCTGCCCGGACTGATCCTAGGGTTTCCCCGATACGTTTCGAGAAGTGGGGAAGAGGGACCCCCGACGCCCCTCAAGAGGGAAGGTGGCACTCGCAAGCGTCACCACGTCGGTGCCAAGCGGCAGAGATTTCTCCCGACCCCGAAACCCCATCCTGAACAAACAGTAGCGCTCCACCAATCCTGCCGCCCACCAACATACGCCACTACGGTCTTGTAGTCACCACCGCCGTCTCATCAAGACAAACGTTGTAGGGCCGGCAGACACGAGACGAAATAGCCCAAGACAAGGACAGGCAATAGCACAACCACGCGGGAGGGTACACCTCCACCGCCAGAGACGGTAGCCGGCCGGACACGACGACGAGAGCACACCATGCCATGGGAGCCGGAGGGCAGCAGCAGCATAGTCAGCTGGAGGACCTCCTCCACCGTCAACGACGGGAGCCGACCGGACACGGTAGCAGGGACACACCAGGCCGAGCCTCGAAGGGCTCGTAAAGTCCCCGCCGCCGGTTGCATGTTAATGGTCAGTAATCCAACCGAACTCAAATCGAAACCCGGTTGCATAAAAATATGGATGGCAAAAACTATAGTTCGATCGAGCAAAAGAGGGCAAAGACTTGCACGCATATGCATGCAGCTATAGCATCAAGCCGTCAACCATGCAATTACTAGTAGAGCAACGACTTGCACACATCTGCATGCAACTAGCGTCTCAAGCCGTCATTTCCGTCAACCATGCATGCAAAGAGGGTAAAGACTGCGGAAACTTCCGTCCGATTTCGTTGCAACTGGGGCGCAACTACATATGCGTCACTCAACTACGTATCGGACTGAACAATCTTAAAGTTCTCTAGGTACGCATCCTGCAGAAATATGATAGCTTCTCGCAAAATTAAAAAGAAAACCTAAGATATATAGCATAGTTTTGATCTGTAGAATTATGGAAGCTGTTGTCATGGGTATGCGGTCACACACGCTTAACAAAAGCAAAGAGCTAGTAAAATAAAAGACGAAGAATCATTTCTAGCCTTTTTTTTTCTAGCCATATTAATTCCAGTTTCAAGTGAGCAGTGGGTTAAGTAAGCACATCCAGTTGCTATATTTATATAGCGGGGCGTAAGCACATCCACAGTGGAAGAAAAAGACCTAGGTAGGTAGACGCTAGCATTTGTTGTTAAGTTACGCAGTGTTAAGGCACTTTCGTGCAGGGCATGGAGACGATTTACAGTTGAACTTGCAAGAACGGTAAACTTGAGTACTTGACGATCCCTGTTGCAGCGTTGCCGCCAACTTGTTAACCAGATCGATCGACGTCCAGTTAGAACAGCTACATCTTGTGGCTATGGCGATTGGCGACCGAGAAGAAGGTTTGCCACTGCACGCTGCGGTTAATTTCATGTGTGGTGATGACTGGTGAAGCAAAAGCGTCAAGGTGCTCTGCTTCGTTGCGTTGCCTGGAAAGAGGAGAAAGATGAGATCGGAGGAGAGCTGGCCAGAAGGAGGGAGGTCCTACTCTGTGTACCGCGTAACGGACCTATGGGATGAAAGCATCAAAGCAAGACCGACCTGGCCTAGTCTTTTGGAATATCGGGATATGCCGTAGAATAGGAGTATGTGTGACGCACTGACGCTTGTAAAGCACGCGGAAATACAGCAGAAATAGATACTGTATATAGTGGAAGAGTGAAGAAAATGGAGGACGGATGGTTAGCTAGCTGCAGTTTGTCCTGCCTAATAATCCTAAACAAATGACGGGATGCACGGAGGGCCGATCGGGCCTGCGCGCGCGCGCTGGATCGAGCCCAAGAACTGATGCCGTTTGCCGTCGTGATGATACACCGGCAGGCCGAATTGACGAGTGCTGGAGGGTAACATTAAAAACCAGGCCAGACTTATGGGCCTTCACCTACAAGAACCTCCATCGGCTTGTAGTGAAGGGCAGCAGCGTATCCTCCGACTGGCTGGACGCGAGCAACGTCATCCATACCGGCAGCAAAGCAGGTGCGGCTATACAGCTCGGCGACTATCCCCAGATGCTGTTGCTCGCCATACACCTCTTTCTTTTTCCTTATCTGCATTTCTGATTACAGTACTACCTCCATCTACCCTGATGATGCAATAAAATAGCCACGGTTCTCCATAGAAGCAAACGAGAAGCATTTCGGCCGGACGTCCCAGCCACAAGCGCATTTGCTTGATCCGCTGCACATGCGGCCGATCGCACGCCCAATCAGAGCCACCAACGACCCTGTAAGCGGATCCCGTCGAATCGGGATCCCGTGGAGTGGGAGCCTACTGTCGTCGTCCTCGCTTCGCTCGTGCTAACAACCGATCGAGCGCCACCCGCCCTATATAACACACGCACGCTCCGGCCGGCCGTGGGAGCGAGCGACATTATTGAACGAGCTGTCAGCTGTTCGTCGCCCGCCGGCAGGAGCTAGCGTCGCGAGTGGCTGGTCATGGCGTGGTGGCGCGAGAGGGTGGTGGCGCCCGTGCGGCGGGCGTGGCTCGCCGTGGCGCGGCAGGCGCGCAGCAGCGGTACGTGATCAGCAAACCCAATCTTCTCCGCTCTGTTCATGCAACGACCTTGTTTCCAATCACGTTTTCCGGCCGGTCAACTGTTAAGCACTGGCTGAATAAACTTCCTGTAAATAGGACATGGAGATTACAGTTTCTGAATTCAGATGCTTTGTGTAGCTTTTGCGCCTTGCTTAATTCATGTTGTTAGGGTAGTATAAGAAAAATGCCGTTACTAATACAAGTTTATCGAAATTAAAAAAAAATGCAGTACTGGTAGTGTGTAGCAAGAGAACAGGTCCATGTATGTGCATGCGCAGAAGAACGAAAGCAAGGGCGAACATTACAACGCTACCACCAACCTATGCTGCCTTTGCTTCCAACGGCCGGCTATTTGGACATCTGGTATACATAATATGCATCATCAGCACCTTTAATATAGGCCTGCTACCCGGTTTGTCGATGGCTATGGTTGGAGCTTACAAAACCTGCGTTTGTTATGTAGCCTTACAATTTAGAAACCTAGGAACATCAGCATTTCTCTCTGACAGCAAAACCTGTATGTTGTTTTTAGTATCAATAAGCACTGATTGCCGATTTTCATTCACGAATGCGGCGCAGGGAGCACGGGGGTAGTGGACCTACACAGGGACGTCCAGACCTGCAGCTACGACGATGTCCAGGTGATGTGGAACATGCTCAGCTCGGAGAAGCATACCTACGCCGGCTTCAGGCCGGCGCCGGAGAAGCCGCGGCGACACCGGGCTTTCTGCTGGAGGCCGTCGTTCTGGCACCGTGCAGCGCAGCGGTGAGCTGTGATCCACGGGACGGCTGCGATTTGGACTCGGCCATGCATGTGTCACACTGTGCCATCATCTCATAATCTCCAATAAGAACCTGCTGCTACTGCGGTGGGATGTACAGGGACAGAGGATGTGACTTGTAAGTAGTTAGATGGGGATACAAGGAAAAGGTCGTCCTGCTGCTTTCTTGTGGTATGGAAGACAGCAATCTGTGACTTATTCAGTGTAGACACCACATATTTCAAAATATTCAAGTCACTTTGAAGCTCCCAGCTTCCTTTGGCCATATGTTCTTGTCGCACAGAATGCAGCATAGCATAACCAGCGTATAACTATTAGGCCTGAGCTCACCTAAGAAAGGAAATAATTATGTCCGAGTTTGATGTGAAGCAAAGGTTCTACAGGTAAAATTGGAGAGAGGCTCTACTGAAAAACCATCACACTATGTACAGGTAAAATGCGGCAGGATGACACGAGACAAGATCAAATTTGACAAAGTACTATTCGTGCAGTGTCAAATCGGCCTCCTTTTAGAAGGCAACACAAAACATATGATTATGAATAATACATAAAGTCCCACAAAAATAGATATAAATTCTCCATCTTTTAATAACACGATGAAGATTTTAACTCCAATGCTGCTCCAGAAAAACTACAGGCAACTTGGACTTGAACACGTGAAGGAAAGCTGGAAGTCGGTGAACGAACATTCAGATTATCTTCTTGACACCGGAGATATTTACTGCAGAAAAGGAGAAGTTAACATTACGCAAGTTCAGAAACTGCAGCAAGTTAATAGCAGAGTACAGGATTGTTACCAACAAAAACTGTCTTATGCAAGGGAGACAGCTAATACTGGTTCAAGCCATGATACAGTTTTTTTCTTGCACTTATAACTACTGCATCTTATATGTATCAAGATTCCTGATAGTTTATAAACCAAACTCGAAACCTAAGTTCTTGTGAACACCATGATAAAAGGTGTGCTGTTCATCAAAACTGGAGATATGGTACAAAAGTGCAAACAATTCTTCAGCCATAGGTCCCCTCTATAACAACAAACTATGATTTGAGAGCACACTGGCAAATTATATTACTAATTGGACAAGTAGTTCTTAATTTATAATACTCCCTCCGTTTCATATTAATTGTCACAGATTTAGTACAACTTTGTAGTAAATCTGCGACAATTAATATGGATCAGAGGGAGTATGAAAGATCTAGGAAAATCAAATGTACATGCAAGGGTTAGTGCTTGAATTCAGGGTTTAGGTAGTTGTCCATTTTGAAAAATTCTTATAATATCAACTCTGAAAGATCTATTAGGGTAGTCACTACTCTCACCAATCTTCACTCATTATACACATAATACATCTTTCTCCCAGTGCCCCACGTTATATTTTACAAGCAAATCCCTAGCTCCATTGTTGAAACCATTTGAATTACCGATATAACAAACTCATATTTAAATCACTGTTAAGTGTTAACTACCAATCATGAACTCTTGCGTAGCAATCGGCCCATTATTCCTAAAATGGATTTTACAGATTTTAAAGTATGCAGGTGAAGTAGTAGTACATGCATTAATGATTAATCTAGCCTAAAGTTTATAGCAGAACATACTAGCAATAACGAAAAACTCAGAAAGGTCCAGAATGCTTACATAGCGTTCAGTCACCAACAAATTTACATATTTTGCATTTGTCTAATAGTTTCAGGATCCAACAGTCCACTGCTGTAACTGGACGGAACAGAGGATACCTCTTGCCTTCCTTGCCACTCTTCCCCGGGCCTTAAAGTAATTGGTTTTTCAATACATGCAGCCCCTACACATAGCATGCATTTGTACTCCTCAGTCCCTAAATCTGGCATTGCTTTTGCTTTCTTGTCCCATGGGTTCCAAACAACTGTGTACAAAATCATAGTGATGATATACGATGTAAGTAAAATAAAGCCATCGCCAAAGTAACTGGGATATGTAGTTAGAAAAAAAGTAACTCACCAACATCAGGAAGCTCCTTTTTTCTTAAAACAAATGTTCTTTTTTTCTCATGGTCAATGGTCACAATCTTTGGCGGAGCGCTCAAATATACCCTGTCCACCTTCATAATCCAACATTTCGACAGAATCATTAACTTGCCAAAGTGGCTACCGAACTGTGAAGCATATAGAAAGCTTACTTCAGATTCAAATACAATTGCATCGCCTTGTTCAGTACGACGATTCTTCGATTGCAGGTTGTCAAGATAGTCCAAGGTATCCAAACCCTCAACCCTTACTTCACTGGAATATGAAAACATACTTGAGAGAAAGAAGAAAAACGATGCACTAGCCAAATTGTCTATTCACACGTCTATCTATTTTGTAACTGAAATGGTACTGGATTATCGAATGTGAAAATGGTTCATTCAACATGACTTAGTGTAAAAGAACGCGCCATATAAGTTATAGTCCTCTCCAAACAAAAAATGTACAAAACACTCAATCTAAATTCAGATAAAAGAATAACATAAGACAAGATAGTAACATTCTAGAAAGTACCTGATATCAGAGACTGAAAAATATGTGTGGTATGCAAACGAAAACTGGAATGGCTTGCCATCAGCATTGGTATTTTTTATTCGAGATGTGAGGATCAGATCTCCTCTTGGACTAAGAGCAACTTGCAAACAAAGTTCATAACTGCAATATATGGGCAATCAGCATCATCAATTTCACATGGGGACCAAAGAGTTTAATATTTACTACCTGTGTGGCCAGATCTTAAAATCGTCTCCAGACTGTTTGAGTATCAAGTCGACATGACAGTCAAAAGTGGTATCTCGCAAAGGAGAAGTATTTTCATCAACACTCCATAGCCGGTTCCTCGCGAATCCATGCTGTTCAAGAACTCCATGGTTCCCTAACTGCGTGAGGAAATTTTTCACTTCGGTATTAAAATCCAGACCAATTCCGTGGAAAACACATCTAAACTATTAACAACTTAAGGAACATACTTGAGGAAAGCAAACTTGTATGCCTCCCCGAATAGCTTTTGGTGGTTTGAAAGAAGCCTGCAATGAAAAATTAAAAGTCTAAGCAAATTATGAATGCAAAATGTACCAAAGATAAATCAATTCACATAGCATTCATTTATTTATGCAGTTATGTTACTGAAACCAAAATATCCGAGTACCTTCTTACTGACAAAAAGCTGTTGTTCTCCAAAGTTATTGGTCCAAGAGGTTACTTGGCCTCCATACAAGTATACCTGCTTATAGGAAAAATAAGGAAACTTAGAGGATGTTGAATGCATTTATATAGATAAGTTAAAAATCATACACAAAAAAATTGGGACTAGCAATTAGAAATACTGTCATATATTTCCCACTAGAGTGACATTTCGGGTTCTAGTTTGTGCAGAAGAATGTGAGCTCTTTGTCCAACTACCCAAGAGAGGACAAGAGATAATACTGCGGTTTTCTTAACAGCTCCATCACCATCAGTTGTACGTGATTTAAGTATGGCTGAATTTTCGAAATAGAAAAGGAAATATATTGATGGTTTTGGCAGCACAGATGTCCACACCAACGGGATATACCACCTGTGTCACATCGATATTTCATAAGACATCATCCTGCTAAATAATTATTCAGCCAAGCCGTCTCCAGAACTTTTGTAAGATACTCCAGAGGAATTTAGACCAAGACATGCTGATTCTTTTCACAGTATGTTTTTATTTTACGAAACTTTCAAAACATGTCACTGCTGGCATCACTGCATGTTCACAAATTAACTGTTTCTATACTGTACTAAAACAATCCAGCACTTCAAAGAATATAAAATAAGAGGATAACCAGGTAACAGGCCATCATATATGACCAAGTAATTTCGACGATAACCAAAAATACACAATGATAGTGTACACTGAACGTGCCAACACCAAAAGGATATTGACGAGGCCAAGCTACGCCACAGCTAAGCAAAACCATCAGAGAGCCCACACCCAACCGACCATTTATCCACGTAGCTGAACAATCAAATCAATCACTATTTTACCTAATAAACAATCATTAATGTAAAATCAAGGACCGCAGAGAAACAATCATCCGCCCCACAACAACAGAATGGGCATTTGACCGGACTATCTTTATTCCCTACATGGTCACAACTCAGCACACACTTATTCTCATCTAGCGTTCCCCAATTAACAGTAAACAAAAGCTTAACGGCCGGTTCATTGTTATTGTCACTGCGCAAATAGGAATAGGCTCGATCAACCCAGCGAGACTAACTAGAGAACGAACAGATCGATCGACAAAAGCTCCGACCTAAATAATGGGCAGCGCACGCATCGGGAATTATGGTTTGGATGGGGGGAGGAGAAGGAAGGGTGACCTCGGCGGTGCTGCCGCGGGCCTCGTGGAGGACGAACTTGTCGAGGCCGGTGGCACGGTCCTTGACGCGCTCCACGGAGGAGGCTTTCGCGGCCATCCAGGGTGGATACGTACGGCACGGGGAGGAAAACGCCTCCGGCGGAGGAGGGCGGGGCGCCGGGGCCGAGGTCGGCGATGAGGAATTGGCGCCGGTTGCGGCCACCGAGGACGCGGCGGGAATTTTGGAGGGAACACTGCGGGAGTGGAAGAGGAGAAGGGGGATTTTCTGAAACAATTATTTATAGGACACTAGGAGAGTGCACGTTCTAACTTGAGAGGCGTAGTGCACAGCCACTGGGCAAGCCAAGGAACTCTTTGATTACAAGGATGCACGAATGCACTATGTTGTGGCCATATGGCATGGTCAAATAAGAATGGCAGCTGCTGGTTGCATTTGGAAACCCGGAGCGCCCGTTGAAGTGCAAGATCTTCGTTTGGCTTGCACTATAATATAAGAGTATACTTTAGATTTTTTTTTTGAGAATAAAGAGGAAAATCTATGTTTAGAACGGTTGCCATCGCGGCAGTCGCGTGGTTGCCGTCCGATCGGGGGGCGAAGCCAACGGCTGAGATTGAAGCGGGCCAATCGCGTCGTTTCGCTCCCACCCCACACGCTGGATAGGCACCCGACCTAGTCCCCTTCCTCCCTCTCCCCGCACTGACCATAGCCGCCGGTGGCTCCCTATCGCCCTCTCCCTCGAGCTCCTCTATCTGGCCCCCACCTTCTCGACCCCGCCGCGCATGTCGCGCACGTCGTCATCCACTTCTCGTGTGCTGACCCCGTCGCCTCTTTCTTGTCTGGCGCCGCAGGGCCGGAGGTCGGCCGCTTTCCCGTTGTTCCTACCAGGCGGAGCAACGAGCATGGTGTTCCCGACCTGCCTTTGTGGCTCCTAACCCTCTCTGGGTCGAGCTTCCCTTGAACCTGTTATGCCCCGGTTGGGATTGGAATTGGGGATCACAACATAACAAGTAATCTCATGGGAAGAATAGAGTATTTAGGGTTCCAGATACCCCGATTGTATTCATAGCTATATGAGTATTGTGATAGGCAATTCAGAATAATGGCGATCGATGGATCGGCTACAACCCAGCCTCCTTATAGGCATACGACAGCACAGCTGTAGTTACTAGAGTGAAAGTAAACAGTAGTAAATACTAAAGGTGATAACCATCTTAACTGTAGAGCGAGAGGTAGATCCCTGGAGCGATGACGGTCGTTGGATTTGCCACGTAGACAGGATTGATCCTGACAATGCCTCCCTCTGAGAGACGACTTGTCCTCAAGGCGTGGAAGTAGGGTGCATCCAGGCTTGCACCGTGGTCTTGAAGAAAACAGGAAACGATTCTTTGATGAAATCAGCGTCTTCCCAGGTGGACTCTTCCGGGGACAAGTTTTCCCATTGAATCAGCCACTGCACCACAGGAACGTTGTTTCGAGGAATTTGACGTACCTCAAGTACCAATGCTGGTCCCGTTTTGATTGTGCCATCAGGAAGGACAAGAGGAAGGTCGGGGCTAGGCACAACTTTGTTGCCAATGTGTTTCTTCAGTTGGCTCACATGAAAGACTGGGTGGATTTTCACTCCTGCTGGAAGTTGCAGACGGTATGCTCTGTTTCCCACCTTGTGAAGGACTTGGAAGGGTCCGTAGTACTTGCTGTGAAGCTTGATTGTACCGCGGAATCCGAATGCTGCCAGACGATAAGGTTCCATTTTCAGATAAACCAGGTCACCCACGTCAAACTGACGCTCAGTACGTTGCATATCGGCAAACTTCTTCATTCTGGATTGTGCCTGTACCAAATTTGCTTTCAACTGAACCAACATTTGTTGCTTGGTTTGCAAGAACTCGGTAGCCTCTAGGTCAGATGGACCGGGAACGGTTAACTCACTGATCAAGGGTGGGGGAAAACCATAAAGTGCTTGAAACGGTGTTACCTTGAGGGCTGTATGGAAACTGCTGTTATACCAGAACTCAGCGAGAGAAAGCCAAGATAACCACTTCTTGGGTTCATTGAAAGTCATGCAACGCAAGTAGTTCTCGAGACATTGATTGACTCGTTCCGTTTGTCCATCCGACTGAGGGTGATAAGCTGAGCTGTACCTCAATTCCACCTTGAGTGCCTTAAAGATGTTTCTCCATATGTTGCTTGTAAAGATGCGGTCACGATCTGAGATGATCACCAAAGGAGGTCCATGTAGTTTCACCACATTATCCACAAAAGCGTGTGCAACCGATTCCACAGTGTAAGGGTGAGAGAGTGGCACGAGATGTGCATATTTCGTGAGTTTGTCCACGACCACCATGATCACATCCTTACCCCCTGATTTGGGTAAGCCTTCCACGAAGTCCATTGAGACATGTGTCCATGCCATGTCTGGAATTGGCAGTGGGTCCAGCAACCCCGGATAATGACACTATTCATGTTTGGAGCGTTGGCAAACTGGGCAGTTAGAGACCCATGTTTCGACATCCTTTTTTAGCCCTGGCCAATAGAAAATCTTCTTCACTTTCTGGTAAGTAGCACGCATACCTGAGTGGCCTCCAACGGCTGATGAATGCAAGGATTCCAGCAGCTTGTGTCGCAATGGTGAACTGTTGCCTACCACCAGTCGTCCTTGATAGCGAAGTACACCAGATTTCAGTGAGTAATTGGATTCGGTAGTCGGTGGTGCTAGCAAGAATTGTTCCAGCAATGTCAGCACTTTTGGGTCAGAGGCATAGCTGGCAGTAATCTCCGTGATCCATGTTGGAGTGACAGCTGACATACCACACAAGGTCATCAGTTTACAAAACTGGCGAGATAAAGCATCGGCAACCAAATTTTCCTTGCCCTTCTTATACTCGACCGAGAAGTCGAATTCCAGGAGCTTGATCATCAATTTATGTTGGATGCCCTCGGCGATCCGTTGCTCAGTTATGTATTTTAAACTCTATTGATCCGACTTAATGATCAGGGTGTTCCCCATAAAGTAATGACGCCACCTTTTGATTGCTTCAATGATTGCGAGAGCCTCTTTTTCATAAGCTGACATGGCAGCATTGCGAGGGCACAAAGCAGCACTGAAATATGCAATTGCTCGACCTTTTTGCATCATCACGGCTCCAATACCCGAGCCTGATGCATCAGTTTCCAGGGTAAATGGCTCATTGAAGTTGGGTAGAGCGAGAACTGGCGCTGTAATGAGAGCCTGTTTAAGTTTTTCAAAAGCTTCATCATGGACAGTGGACCATTGAAATGCTCCTTTCTTCAACAGATCATGAAGAGGACGACAAATTATACCAAAGTTTGCAATAAAACGCCTGTAATACCCTGCCATGCCAAGGAAACTGCGTAGGTGTGTCACTGTTGTTGGTGTTTTCCACTCAGCAATCGCTGTGATTTTTGATGGGTCTGTGGAAACTCCTTCCGCTGAAATCACATGTCCCAAATATTCCACATGTGTCACTCTAAAAACACACTTGCTCATTTTAGCTGCTAACTGGTGAGATCTGAGAATAGAGGGGGCAATGCTCAAATGCTGAAGATGATCCTCCATGTTAGCACTATAGATTAAAATATCATCGAAGAAAACTAAGATGAACTTCCGCAAGTGCTCGGCAAATATGTCATTCATGAGGGCCTGAAATGTAGCTGGGGCATTCGAGAGGCCAAACGGCATAACCAAATACTCAAAGTGACCAAAATAAGTTTTGAAGGCTGTCTTGTGGATGTCATCTTCATGCATACGTATCTGGTGATATCCAGATCTCAAATCCAGCTTAGAGAATATTTTGGCACCATGTAATTCATCTAATAAATCTTCAATCACCGGCACTGGAAACTTGTTCTTAATAGTGAGTGAATTAAGCTTCCTAAAGTCAATGCACAGCCGCCAAGTGATGTCTTTCTTCTTGACCAATAAAACTGGTGAAGCATATGGACTGTGACTTGGTCTGATCAACCCGGCTTCAAGCAATTGCTTAATTTGTTTCTCAAATTCATCCTTTTGCTTATGTGGTACACGGTAGGGCCTTGTTTGTGGTGGTGTTGCATTATCCACCAATGGTATCCTGTGATCACACTCCCTATTAGGAGGTAGCCCCATTGGTTCAGCAAACGCATCGCCAAACTGTTGTAACATCAATTCAATGTCGTCATTCAGCTGATGGTTTTCAGGCTCAGGTAATTGTAAAGAACACAACTGAATTACATAGCATGTAGCTCCTTTTTCCACTAACTTGCACAATTGGTCAGATTCAATAGGCATTGTATTGTCTGGTGGTGGGCAAGTAGGAAGGATAATAACTGTGCCATCTGAAGCTGTCATATGGAACTCTTGTTTCTGAAAATGAAAAGCTACAGGACTGTACTGTGCCATCCAATCACATCCAAGGACCACATCATGTCCTGATAATGCCAATGCACGAAAAGAATGCTGAAATTTGTGTGTGCCAATAGAGAACTCGTAGGTTGGTACATGGGAATCAGACAATATTACCCCTCCTCCAGCCACATGGACATCTCTGGCTAATGTTGGTGCTAATTGATAGTTTGCCTTAATTGCAAATGCTTGGTCAATGAAGGTTGAGGTGCTACCTGAATCAAGCAAAGCAATAGTTCGTTTTCCCCCTACAGTGATAAAGACACAAGGTGTATTGGTGGGAAAATTGCCTTCTAATGCTTGACAAGTAATAGACATCGCAAGTTCTTGCTGTTTGAAATGTTCTTCAGCTAATGCTTGATGTTCAGCTGTGACCTCTTCCTCCTCCTGTGACAGATCAGCAGGAATTTCTTGCATAACATGGATAGTTGGTATTTTAGCACATTTATGGCCCTGAAACCATTTATCTCCACACCTCCAACAATCACCAAGTTTGCGTACTCTGGGTTGCTGCTGTGGTTGAGGGTATTCCAACTTTGGAACCACTGGCAGTGCAGGTAATGCTCTCTGGACTGGTGGTGCAGGAAGATTATTGTTGAAACGTTGATAAGGAGGAACAAAAGGAGTGTAGGGTTTCCTTGGAGGATGATTTTGTTCCATGTCCTTGGCTAACCAGAATGCTTCTGTAAGGCTGTTTGGGCGAAGAGGACGCAGTTGGTACTTAATACCATCCCCCAGTCCATTAACGAAACAACGCACAAACCAGTCTTCAGATAAGTCAGGATTTTCTTTAGCTACTGTAGCCATTAACTCCTCAAATGTATCAGCATACTCTGTAACAGTTTGGTTGTTCTGCTTAAGGTTGTTGAAACTTTCCACCAACTGATATGAGCTGTGTGAAGAGAAACGTTGTATCAGCATCTCGCAGAACTTTGGCCACGGTGGGTTATTCTTCAGTATGCGAGAACGGCGCAACCAGATATCAGCTTTGCCCACAATATACAGCTGAGCTAAAGAGAACTTGAATTCTTCAGGTGTGGCTGACATTTGGAAACATTTCTCACACTGTCTAATCCATTCCACTGGGTTCGTCCCATCAAATTTTGGAAAATCCATGCGAGGTCCTTTAGTCATGTTCTTCAGGAATTGGTTGCGCATTTCTTGCTCATAGTCCTTTGCATACTTTGTCCAAGAGTTGCGCGGACCATTCTGGTGATTCTCTTGCCCAAACATTCCCTCATGATCTGTATTGTCCAGTCCTTGTTGTGTGTGAGACGAACTGGGCTGGCCAAAACCAGGAGGAGCTGAACGTCGTATAGCAGGAAGTGGCTGTTGATAGCGTTTAGATAATTCCTGTTCAAAAGCCAATTGACGACGCAAGGCTTCAACTTCTAATTTCTTCTGAAGCACAGCCGCCTGATTAATAGGAACAGTAGTGCTAGTTGGCAAACGATCCTCAATCACAGGGCGTTCAACGTTTACTTGTTCCAGTTGCCTCCCAGCAGGATTTGGGCGCAACGAATTCAACACCTCTGTCATAGCAGTCATCTGAAGGCTCATATCATGAACTGCATCCTGCATACCATCTAAAGCCGTGTTGAACTGATCTTGCTTAGCACTTACAGAGTTTAATTCAGCACGGAGGGCGGAGAGATCAGATTGGTTCTCCTGCACGTCCTGCTTGAGCTGCTGCAATTCCAACAGATGATCTTCTCCATCCGCCGAGGCCGCTTTAGATCGCACCATGGCCAGATCGGGAGGTTCTGAGGGGGAATTTTACCACCGAACTAGTCGGCAACCAGACCCAGAAACTCCGTCGTCTACCGCCGCCAACACCGACACCAGCGCCGCCCGCCGCCAAAGTACACGGATCGAGATGGATTCCGGAATTTTACCACAGAGAAGTTGTTTCCCTGCAACCGAATCCGTCGTCACGATCTGTACCCGAACTAGCCGCCGCCGCCAAGCCGCCACCAGATGTAAACACCGCCACCAATTCGCCACCAGAAACGTAGGACACCCACCGCCGCCGCGCGAAGGGAGGGTTGGGAGGAATTTCCGCTGCTGATTCAACCTCCACTCACGGTTCGCCGCCGAGAGATCGAGGTCTATGATACCATTTGTTATGCCCCGGTTGGGATTGGAATTGGGGATCACAACATAACAAGTAATCTCATGGGAAGAATAGAGTATTTAGGGTTCCAGATACCCCGATTGTATTCATAGCTATATGAGTATTGTGATAGGCAATTCAGAATAATGGCGATCGATGGATCGGCTACAACCCAGCCTCCTTATAGGCATACGACAGCACAGCCGTAGTTACTAGAGTGAAAGTAAACAGTAGTAAATACTAAAGGTGATAACCATCTTAACTGTAGAGCGAGAGGTAGATCCCTGGAGCGATGACGGTCGTTGGATTTGCCACGTAGACAGGATTGATCCTGACAGAACCTCCCCTCCTCCTCCCATCCCGGTAGTCAGATCTGAGTATTGGATGGCTTCTTGTCCTCCTGATTTCGTCTATGGAGGCCGTACTGGAGGATGGGAACTCTCCTGGTGTGCGACCTGGAGTTCTTGTGGCATCAGGTAGCCATCCACTTCCTCCCGCATTTTTTTCTTCTCTCGGTGCTACCATGGTGGTAGCATCGATCTTGGATGTGCCGCCATGGAGGTGGACAAGTGTGGATGGAAGATGGATGGCAACTACAGATCAAAGCCTCCGAGGACAGAATCGAATTTCAACTTCTTGCTCATCCTTTCATTGGTCAAACCGTCATCGGCCTACTCGCCTTTGTCGAGCGAGTTGTTTTGTTGGCCGCTGCAGGCGCGTGGCTACTTCAACCAATCTGCTCCCGTTTTCCTTGTACTACTCGTAGTTAATTTCGGATGTAGTGGTACTGGTACATTTGTTTAGGATCTGATATCATGTCGTGTGGTCAGCTCGCCGTATGTGATCTGATACGTGTGAATGAGGTTGATTGGATTTGCTCATCGTGTATAACATGCGAATAATTGTTAGTATGTAAATATTTGTTAGACTGTTACATATTGCTAGTCTATTATTCACACAAGTTCGTGAAGAATAAATTGTGTGATCTATGATTGGTAGATGGTCTATCGAGAACTGAGTTGCAACCGCACCTCGCAACACTGCTTAGTACTTCGACGCCGGGTCGTTCGAACCGATTTAATTATTGTTATCGGTGTTATACTTAACTTATTCTCGGTTACTCACGTGTTCCATGATGTAGTTAATCACCACAAAATCGATATAGTTACCATATATTCCGGTAATAATTATCCATTCAATACTGATGAAATGACCCACCGAGTACTAATAAAGTTATCACGTGCTAATGATATAGTTATCCACCATAAACTTGTTGTAGTTAGTAGTTAGCCATATTTATCCACCTAATACTGACAGAGTTATCCATAATAAAGTTACTCATGTGTTCATGATAGTTATCCACCATAAATCGATTTAGTTACCATATACCATACTCTCTCGACAATAGTTATCGTCCAATACTTATAGAGTTACCCACCCAGTACTGATAAGTTTACCCATGTGTTTTCATAATGTAGTTATCAACCAGGTAATCAATATAGTTGTTGTAATCTCTCGGTAATATTCACCCACCCAATACTGATGGAGTTACCATGCATTCATGATGTATTTATCCCCACAAAGTCTATTTAGTTACCCTACTTTCAAGGTAACAGTTACCCACCTAATATTGATGGAGTGATCTAGTTATGTACCACAAAATTGATTCAGCTACCCTACTCTCTCGGTAATATTTACCCACCAAATACATAAGGAGTTACCCACCCAAAAATAATGAAGTTACCATGTATTCACGGTATAGTTATCCATCATATCCATCTAGTACTGAAGGAGTTAAGCACGATGCAGTCACGGGTTACCCATGTTTCATTGTATGTTATCCAAATGATTTAGTGACCATACTTTCTCGTTAATAGTTACCCATCAAGTACTTATGAAGTTACCCACCCAAAATATGTGGAGGTATCCATGAACTTCATGACGCAATTATCTACCACGAAATCGATGGAGTTAGCATACTCTCTCGGTAATAGTTACCCATATGGTATGAATGAAGTTAACCATGCGTTCATGTAAAGTTATCCACCAATAAATTGAATTAGTTTTCTTGTCCTCCAAATATTACTTAGCAATCGAGTATTTATGGACTTACCCATTTATTTTAGGGAGTAGTTGTCATCATGAATTTGACATAGTTATCACCATTTGCCATCACCTTAATTCTTATAAAGTTGCACGGGATAGTTAGCCTCTTATGCACGATACATTTACCATATCAAAGTGATGACCCACTTATAAAATTAGGTTGTAACTTCTAAACTTTAAAAACATCGAAAAAGAACAATAAACATGTTGGATATAGTTTCAAGCTGAAAACTAATCGTTAATATGGTGGGTAACTTATATTTTTTCATCTGGATAATTTATGTGTTAATGGTGGGTAACTCATGTATTAACAGTGGGTAACTTTGGGCCCAAAAAATAGTCGTCGAAACATATTAATATGAGATCTAATTTCGAAGATCTTGTTACGACTAGTACAACGGTGAAAACGGATCCTAAATTCGATAAATGGTTTGAGCTACAAAACTTTTTAAATTTTCGAATTTCATATTTAATGTGGATGACATTATCAATTTTGTCTTTTCTGCTTGCATGGAGGAGAGCACACCGCACACTCCGTCCGTCATGATTTTTGACTGTTTCAAAGCATGCATGTGAGAGAGAAAACCACGTGTGTGTGGGTGGAAGTTTTTGCTCTACTCGTTTTATGGTTAAGGTTAACCGTAGAACGTTCTACGTGTAGTCGCGTCCTAATTTAGATGGTCCGATAACCGTGTTCCATGTACGTTCCGGCCTGTTAGACCAAACTGGCTGCGCCAGGACGCTGGTAATAGAGTTTTTCTACAATTTAAACTTAAAAACAATACAGAACATGTCAGTTTTCATTCGATTAGTTAAAAAAAGGACGTAACCGGTCAGTTTTCATTCAAATTAAAATAAAACCAATATGAAACCAATCAGTTTTCATTCGAATTAAGGATAAATTAAATGTTAAACTTAGCATAAAGTTCACCGACGCATACTCAAACATTACATACATATTGTTTATATTAAACTAATAATAATAACTAGGCGGAGGCAGGGCGGTGCCCTAGTCTTTATTGAAGTCGATGACTTTCATCGATGAAGCCGTCATGTTGGGAGCTTGGTTCCCAGGACCCCACTTGTGAACCCGGCCCCTTTCTCTGCTCTCTCTCTCCAAAATCTTCATCCAGAGGCATCAAAATGACGTTCTCCAAAATCACCCCCCTCTCAAACAAATCATCGTTGGACGACAATGAGTCCTCAAAAAAGAACTCCAAAGTTAACCAACTCATCAATGAACTCATATAAAAAGTTCCATATCACAACAAACACCATTGCCATTGGGCTAGACTAGCCAAAGCAATTAAAACATACCTTGGGAGGTTTTGATGTTTACAACGGTTAAAAACATACCTTGAAAGGTTTTCGTCAAACACCCTCTGAGTTTAGAGGTCCTGATGACTGAATCGGTCACCAACCGCCAAAATCAAACAAATCAAAGAGGGAGTGCACCAAACAACAAGAAGATCGTCTGTGGCCAGGTGGAGCTTGGGCCGATGCGGTGAGGTCTTCAGCATGCCAAAATCCACCGATAAAAGGTGAGCATGCTACGAGATCGCGGGAGGCCCTCACAATGCTATGCGGGACGGGAGGATAGGGTCAGCCCGCCGTGACGCACAAGAACGTGTGGCGCCATTTGGAGGCCCATCGAGGCCCTACGTCAAGCTCCAACCGTCGTCCATGGTGGAAGCTCGAGAGGGTTGGAAGCTCGAGAGGGCAGCCAGGAGCTTGGCAGAGCCACCTCAAGCTCCATGAGGGTTGGTAATGGCACGAGGCACTCCCAATAGTGCGACAACAGCTGGAGTCGCAATCAAGATGCGGCAGCACGGACGTGCCCTGGCTTCCCTGGCCAAAATAATTTTGGCTATTGCATATCCGCAAAAACTTTTCATTTTTAGTATCCTGAAGCATACAGGCCACTTTTGAGTAGAAATACAATTTCCAAAACATAAAAGAAAAGAATAACAAGCATGACTTAAAAGCCCTGGACAAGCCATTCGCTGCTAAAGGATACTTCAAGAAAATACAAGTGCCATTTCAAGGGACACACATTCTAACTTTTAATTGCATATTTTGCATGAGATGATACCAATTTGCGGTATACAGTGACAGGTAGAAGGGTTCAGTCAGTGGATAACATGGCAATGCATTGCAAAGCAACTATGCCAGTTTATCACCAAACTCTCATTTATTTATTTTTGAACTCTAATCACCAAACTCTCATTATCACAGGCCAAGTACAAACTCAGAATAATTGACAAAATGAAAAAACAGAAAGCACCCTAAACTCTCAGCACCTTTTATGGAGACTTCCTCCTTCCTTAATCAAACTCAGCGAAGCTTCTCCTTCACTGAATACTTCTTGGCAGCGTCCCGCACCTTTTCAATGTATCCTTCAATTGGTGGCGTGAGTGTTGCCATGTACCGATTTGCAGGGAATGGTGTCATGTCAGGGACCATAGCAGCAGCTTGCAGTTTCTCAGGGAGTGCAGCCATGGCCTCCTTCTTGAGCATCAGAAGCATTGTTTCAGCAGTTTGTCGTGCACGGTGCCGCCTCATTAGCACACGGCTGTATTCTTTGGCAAGTCGTTGACCATCTTCAACTGTCAGCTCATAATCAGGGATTGCTTCCATATCAACCAGCCCGAGAGTGATATAGTCAAGGCCTGGTGGACCCATCAGCACACGGCCGCCATCAGCTCCACCAGTACCTTTGGACTTAACTTTAGCTTTGGCCGCATCAAGTTCACGTTGGCGCTCCTTCGAGATGAGTCCAAGCTCCTCACGCTTTGCCTCACGAAGACGCTCCTTCACAGACAGCTGGCGTAAGGGGGTTGGTGATTTGAGGCAAGAATCGGCAATCTGAGTAATACGCTCAATGGCCTCACGGCGGCCACGGCCACCACCACCAGTGGAAGGTGTGACACCCTTCTTTGCAATGGTGGAACGCTTCAAAGGCATACCAGCTTTGAGCTTAGCCTTGCCTTTGGCTGTGCCGCTCACTGGTGCACGCTGCTGAAGCTGGCTGGCCATACCAGAGGCCGTTGCCGGGCTTACAGCGAGTGTCTTGAAAAGACGCCGAGACATGATGCTGGGTGCACTTGAAGCCATTGGATCACTTGGCTGCATACAATAACAAAATATCACCATGTTGTCTTTTGCATCCCTTAGTGAACAAAGTGAACTTATTATACAGGCAATTAACCCCCAGGACGATGTTACCTATAAAGATCATCCTAGCAAAGCAATGGAAACAAAATGACCAGTGATGTATCTGAGTTCATTTTTAGTTGCTTAATTGTTTGTGAAAAAACCTCATAATATGCATGGACATCGTGGGACATGTAGGTTCAGGAGCTGAATCTAAAATATGTTTTGGAAAATAAACTATACACCTGCACCTAGCTGTGGCAGAGCCAGGATGTCAAAGAAATAATCGGCAAGGAAAAATCTAACATATTTCAAAGAAACGCATTTCTCCTTCATTTGCAGAATTATCACCTTGAGCGTAACAGAGGAATACATGAATTCTAGGCTTCTGGCTTTCTTATAAGAACAGAAACGTCGGTGGAGAATTTCGTCGAACACCTTACGCGCAGCAGGTACGTGCCTTGGATCTTAAGAGGCATGGAGAAAGAACGTACGTTGCGTGACTTTTGAGTTGAAGTCGTGCCGCTAGCTCCTACTGCGCCGCCGTGTAGAGGTCGCCGGGTCGCGGGTTCCTCCTCCTGCTCGCCGTCGTGTGGAGCGAGGTCGAGGAGGAAATGTGGGAGGCCAGGAGGAACGGGAGGAGCGGGGCGTGTGGCAATGAGCGGCCTCGCGGCTCGCCGGCGACGGCGAGGCACTGCTCGGAGGCGGCTAGGTTTCGGCCGTGCGCGTCGGGGGAGTCTGACTGTTCGCCTGTGCGGGGCCGCCGGCAGAGCAAGGTTGGTGGCTGGGCTGCTGGGCCTTTAGGGCGGTGCGTTCAGCTAGTAGGCTGGGCTTACCCCAACTGATTAAGCTAGACAGTTCCATTTTTTTGTGTGAATTGTATAACCGGTTTATCAAAATAAATCTTTTTAGCAACAAATTTTATTTTCTCATTGCTGTCATTTTTTAATTTATTATATTTTAAAATCAATCTTTTAGGATTTTTTATTTTCCCATTCTATACACCTACATATTTTTTTTAGTAATGGTGATAAGCGTTTTTAACATCTATACTCACATTTCTTTTCATGGACGACACTAGCAAATTTATCTCAGTTTAAGCTTTTTTTTTAGAATCAATACCATATATTATAGAAGCGAATAGTACATGATAGAGAAACATGAACGGACTACATCGATTACAAAATAAAGTCTAAAAGAAACAAGCAAATCTTCGAGATCTTCAAACTCTTTTTTCTTTCATGACACAATCTTGTATTTTTCTGAAGGCAGCCGTAGAACAACAAAGATACCAAATCATAGACCTGTGAATACCAATGAGGGTTCTCCCATAATTTTAATTTTGAGCCGCAATGCCATGGCTACGTGCACGCACACAGCCATTAAATTAATCAACCAACATCGGCGAGAGTACCAACACCGGTATTTCAGGGAATAATAACCGAACAACCTTGTCGACGTCGCTGAGAGCCGAGAGTACGAATCACCATTGTCGTCGACGTAGCAGCCGTGACAAATATTGTGAGGCCAATCCTCGCGGCAACCATAAGAAAAAATCCGAAATCGATCTGGGGAAGCAAGATCTAAAGGACTACACATAGACAAACTTAATATTACAACACCACCATTGACGCCAGGAAGAAGATCTCGTCGTCGAAGTCCTGAAGATTGCTTACTGTAGATGATGCCAACTCCATTGACACAAAACCCTAATCCAATCAATGGAAAACTATACTATTATCAAAAACTCCAACCATAGATCGGGTTCCCCACCCCTCCCGACACCGGCGAGGCCGGTCGGAGGAGGGGGAACCGATCTATGGTGGAGACAGAGGTTCCGCTGCTCCTAGAGCTCTCCTCAAAACGCCTGGAACGGCGGCTACGATCTCACCAGGCTTTCATTATCGTGTTCTCTCAGTTTAAGCATTTGCTTTGCCTGCAGGGGACACAAATGATATGCTCTTGGTTATATCATGTCCCACAAAGCTACCAATTCACCATTAAAAGAGATGGACAAAGATATAAGTATGAATCAACTGATAAAAAATAATCGTGAAAATCAAACTTTGTAAAATTTGATCGAATATAGAGAAAAAGTTGTTAACATCTATGATACAAAATACATATAATATGAAAATATATTTATTCTAATAAATTTCTTTGACATTGTATATGTTGATATTTTTTCTATATACTTGGTCAAGATTTACTGACATTGACTAAACCCAAAATGCATCACAATAATGAACAGAGGTTGTATTTCACCGCAAGGAAATTCTCTTGCGGCCAGTGCTTATTGGGGTGAGTGGAGTTAGAGGAACTTCTTGAAACTGTTGCCACCACCACAAACAAAAAACATCAAGGCTATCGTAATCTCGAGAGACAGGAACATAAGTTACAAGAGAGAAATAATTGAGATTATAGCTTTTTGTACCTTCGGATGGGAATGTTCACTAATTAAAGGAGTAGATTTCTAAACAGGCTAGGAAAGGAAATTTATATGTGATTAGGGTTTCCATGAGCTTGTTGGCGATGCCACCAATCTATGCCGCCATCAGTGTCCCTTCGGCCTTTGGAGGTGCATCTAGGCCCCTCGTCGGTGAGAGGATTTTCGGCTTTTCTAGGTACTTTCGGTATCTTTTCAGGACGGTAAGGTGGTGGCGACATATCTGGAAGTTGGTATCCTATTCACCCTATCCCCGCTCCATCGGTGCGTCTAGCGTTGACGCAAGACATGTGGACTTGATTTGCTCGCGGCTCTCTTGGGATCTAGTCGGTGCTCATGCTTGTTGGTAAGACGTACCACATAGGGCATGAGGAATTTTCTTTCTAAAAGTTATCCTCAGATTGTATCAGTATACATTCTCGTCGGTGTGGTTTCAGTACGATCTTTCTGGTCTACGTTTTTATCGTCAACGACGGTTGCTGCTCCGGTGTGTTGGTATTTTGCGGCCTTAGCACGACAACTTCTCGGTTATCTTCAACAACAAGGTTTGCTCGACTCTGGTGAGGTCGGGGCGATGACAGAGACATGTCTTCAACGCTCGCTCCATTGTGGTCCAGGGTCTTCACTATAAGTTTGTTTGTACTTCTGTTTATTATGATGATGGTACTTTCCCCTTTTTAATTACCCTGGGTTTTGAGTTAGTCAGAGTCAAACTTCGTAAAGTTTGACCAAGTGTTTAGACAAAAATAAACACTTGTCAGCTGGCTAAACCTAGAACTCAAGGTAATTAAAAATGGAGGAAATACGAGTCTTGCTAGCTTTTGCGTCATGCTATGTTGAGTGCTTTGCTTCTTGGAGTTATCATCGCCTATTTCTTTTGGTGATTTTGTTCCAACGGGTTTGTTCTCAGTGTGTGCTTCCATTGAAACGTTCTCAGTTTTTGCACATCTTAGGTGCAGGAGGCTCGATGTTAATTCTTTTGTAGCTGTATGGGCTTGATAATTCTACGACTAGAAAAAGTTTGATTTTATAAACAACAGACACATATGTGCCATGCATATTCAATCGCAAGACAGTTAACCTTCGGCAATGAAGTATATATAGGCAGCAATTGCTTCCTCTCTAGAAAAAAGAACACACGATATGGCTAGTTCACAACGAGTTACCTAATCAATTCACAGCTGGTGTACAACTCAGCTGTTGCATAACCAGATTGCTCCTCATGGTCATGGCCAAGAAGTACTTAACGTAATCGAGAGAGAAATTCGATGGATGCGTGGTTAGTTAGACGTAGTAGTACTAAGCTTGGACCAGCCTCTATTGTACTCTGCCACTAGCTAGGTTGGGGCTTAGGCAGTCAGGCAGTATAATTGTCGTCCCTAAAGCTTGGGGGACCGAGATCTGTGCAGAATATATCAAGCCGCGCACCAGAGATCGAGGACTCCCTCCCGGCCCATGCATGCATTGTGGCCACACTTACGTGAAGCTAGTGTACTGTAGCATTGCGCAAGAAAGACATTGGCACATACTCCTTCCCTTCCGGAACCAAGAGGTAACTAAATTTTGGATAAGTATGCATGACCATGCTCTCCTTTATGCATTGGTTTATTCCAAACTTAGAAACAAACCGATAAGATTGAATTCACGTTCGCCTATTACAAACCGATGCGCGATGGGCGTTTCAAACTTAAAAGTTAAGAATTTTTAGTTTGCCTATTCCAAATGCAATATTTGCCTATCCAAATGCAAGGGGCCTTTCAAACTGAAAATTAAGAATTGTTGAGATTAGCCTAACATACCGAAAGGGGTGGAGTATATTTTAACATTCCCTGCATGTTTAGGCTCTTTGTGTGATTGTTGTGGGGATGACATAGCCAACCTCAAATATATAGTTTCTACATATAATATATTTTAGCCTTTTCTTTCCCGTACTTATCTAGACGTGTTTTAGTGTGTAGATTCATGTGCATCTTATAATAAAACATGTCTAGATACGTGTGGTACGGAAAAGGCTAAAACATCCTATATTTAGGAACAAAGAGAGTAATAACTACTAGATAGGTCAGCTCTAAACTCGAAACCTCTTGGATATGATACCATATTGAAAGCCATGCACCGACCACCAAATTGTCCAAGCTATAAGAGAACAATGATATACTCTAACAATACTTATAACCAATAGTGATGTGGATGGGTATGGGGCCTACTAGACACGAAATAAATCAATTTATAAATATCTATAAAAATTACCACATTTGTTATTATTTCCTTGACTTAGTTTTTTTTTTTGGGGATGATACCGACCACAATTTCTGTAGTAAGGGTGTAGATTTGAGATGAACTTTACACAATTGGGCCTACAGGGATGGATAATGTGTGTAATATTAATGTTAGGATAGGGATGTATCGTGCGACAAGTGATTGTTGTAGGAGGGGGAGGGGGGTTGAATAGTGTTCGTGGGTTGATAATTTACAAGGAGTTTGCAACACATGCTAATTAATGGTTGTGGATCTCACAAAGGTAGGAGGAGGGAAGAACACACGGCTATGAGTTCATATGTTAGTTAGAAAGCAACATCGATAGGTCCCTGGTGGGACATGAAGATATAATGAGAAGTGATTGTCATAATAGTTGCAACAAAGCCTTTAAAGAGACTGCAATGCGCGCACGCGCACACACACACACATGTACATTTGGAAAATAAACTCAAATCTTTTATAACTATCATGGCGATAAGTTAGTAGACTTCCTGTTAGCACCGCTTTTGTACATACATGTCACTCTCAATTTTTTGGCTTTCTACCTCCATGGCGCAGGACAAACAACCTATTGTATGTTGTGTCTGTCAGTTATATATGTTTCATGATCCTAGGGTATTCTGTCAAGAAACGTTTATGTCACCCAATTCACTATGAATCTTACGCCGCATGGGTTTCTCAGTTAATACATATAAGCTAAGTACTTGTACCGGGTGTTATGACGGGTAACTATATTTCCAACCTAGAATGTCGGCTATTGTTCATCCCCATCGGCATATCATACAAAACCCGTAAGCTATTTTAGGGAACCGCCGGGCACATATGCTCATAGTCATGTATTCGACTTGAATTGTAGGGTATTTTCCCAATCATGGACTATTTCTAGTATCCCTCGTCGGCCCATCGGCTATATTCATTCATTGTCGGTAATATTAGTTTTCGCTAGATTTTCAGACACACTGCAACATGTCGCTCGTGTGAACGCAACAAACACCACAAACTCCTACAGCGTGTTCAAACATCCATACGCGACACAGAGGTTCTCGGTTATCACTAACCTCTAACCATTAACAATGACGACACCACACTTCAATGATTCGACTTGCTTTTTATGAAGCTGGCTTGTGGGAGCGCCATAATAGCCGGGCGACCTTGGACCCGGTCCCCTAGACCCACCATCTTCCCAAATAATGAAGAACATTCGTCTCACGTTACGATTCATTACAACTTAGAGGTAGCTTACAAAACCCTCAATTAACCACATCCAAAGGTTGGACAAATTACAGGAAACTCCGCAAATTAAACCTCATCCCGTGATCAACTATGAACCGCTCAAGCAACTGGCTATTGCTACCTCTCGAATCTTGATCCTAGCCAGGCTGGGGCGTCCATATAAGTGACCCCCATAACTTAAGTGGCTGCAAGGCAAAAGCCACTTAATTCCCTGACACGTCGGAAAGTCGATCGGGCAGAGATAGAGCTCCGATCAATCCGCATCGATCCAGAAGCATATGCTACAACAGCAACTGATCAGCTAAGCTAAGCTAGGCTGAAGGTCCTAGCAGCTAGCTGGATCTCCAATCATGGTGCAGGAAAGCAAACGCCACCAGGACATACCCACCACGATCACGATCAAGATCAGAGTCACAGCAGCAGCACCGCAGCCGGGCCGGGGCCCTGCAACTCTGTGCCAATGCACCAGCTGAATGAATGAAAGCCGATCGATCTCTGTTCTCCGCGCAGAACTTTGATGCGCTAACTCCAACCCTAGCCTCCAAAGGCTAGCTAATCTACTCCGGCCCCTCAATGCTCTAGCTACACGCAGCGCCAGTACTTAGTACGAGTACGTAGAATAATTACCGTGCGCATTATATACGTACGCATGTGCCTGCTAGCTGCGTACACCTGAGGCCTGACGACGTACGTACGTAGCTCCACATCTCTGTTACTGTCCGCATGCACACGTACGTACTTTCATGTCTCCTGGACTGGATCTACTCCTAACTATCTGCTGCTATCTTTGTGGAGCGATTCGCCCGTAAATAGATCCCGCCCGCCTTTTCGCCGATCACAAAATTTAGCCTTTATTTTACGTTGCCTGCGATGAAGCACTTTTTCTGTGAAACTAGGTAAAAGATTTGCCATTTACCTTTATTAAGAGAGATGTTTTAGAGGTGTTTTACAAGCCATGCATTGACCCCATAACCACAAACTATAAGCCTACTCTCGTGGTATTACATTACTCAACGCTTCGACACCGGCGTGACACCACATAGTCGTCTCCTCTTTTATCTTTTCGACGAGTATCGTAGCGGTGATAGATTTGTTTTGGAAGACACGAGCATTCCGCTCCAACCAAACCTCCCAAAAAAACAAGGATAGCAAGAGAGGCCAAGACCTTCCGGGGCCCCCCTTTCTTGTGGATGACGGCGGTCCACCCATCCTTCACACTATGCAAAGTATGCCACTCTGATGGGTCAAACTCATGCAACCTGAGCCATATTTTCAAAATGAACCAAATTCTCTTGGTGAAGCCACATTGAAAGAGAAGGTGAGCGGTCGTTTGTTAAACTTGGCTACATAGTTTGCAAAGACCACAATTTTACCATCCCCTACGATCAAGTCTATCCACTGTTTACACGGGATTTTAAAGGATCAACCAACCGGAGATCAATGGATGGACTCAGCGTTCTTTCTTGTGTTATCATATTGATCGCCCGCTCTAGATGAGTTAATTAACTTCTCCCAAAAGAAAATGAGGAGTTAAAGAACTTTGCTATAGATTCGAGAAAAAAAAAACTCTCCTATACTGCGTGCATGCATGCTATCTGCTATACTGCGTGCATGCATGCTATGAGTTATGCCGTTATGGAAGCACGCAGGAATGTCATCAGCAGTGGTAGTAGCAGAGGAAGTGAAGAGTAGTAGCAGAGGAAGTGAAGAGAAGCTAGCAGCTAATAGCTTTTAATGGAGTAAACACGTCAAGCCAAGGTTAGCTGTAAACAAGAGCAGCGAGCAACAAATGGACGTCTGTCATAACTGAGACGCATATCATTCGCATCGGCTCTTGAAGATGACGGGATGATCAGCTGCTTTAAACTATGGGGATCTCTGCCGATCGACTGATCCATTTATCTGCTCTGAGGATCCGATACGAACGTACGCTTTCATCTGTCTTCTACTTCTAGTACAATGATGTATTGGGCAACATGGCAGCCTACATGGCTTTCAACCGAGCAGAAAAATGGCTCATGCATGATGTGTCACTGGCACTTAGCCTTTGACCCGCAAGCCATCCTCCAACATAGTTACATATGGCGTTGTATGGATTTAGACTCCTTCGAGTGACTCTCTCCCCATGTACACGTCGCTCTTATTTTATTTGACATTAAACAACAGTTTAACAAATAATATATGTGAAACATGCAACAAAAATGTATATCATGCAAACCTTTTTGGATATGGATTATTCAATGGTATAATTTCTTTAAGCAAACAATCAACGTTTGCTGGTTAAACTTGGTCAAATTTAACTCTGCGGATCTCTGCCAATTGTTGATCCATTTCTTTGGACTCGACGGGTCAGATAGACCATAATCAGGTTGAGTCCTGTCAAGCCATCCCTCTTCAAGACTTGTATCTTGGCCTTCATATTCTTGAAGGACTTGTGTCATCGTAGAAGATGGAGTTTGTCTAGTTTGTGACAGACGAGGGCGGCACATCATATTTGCACTAGCGAGTATGGACCCATGAGGTGGAGTTGAAGCCCATACATATTGAAGAGAATGAGGAGAAATAGCACACTGAGAACAATAACCCCCGGTGGATGAATTCAATGAAGACGACTCTCTCCTTCTTCCCGCCATGGGCTCCACCTCCCCGCCGGGCACATGCCAATTGTGGCTGGTATCGGCGGGTATCCACCCTTTACGAAGTTATCTAGGAAGTGTTGCGATACATTTGATTCGCCCTACATGCTAGTAGAGCTCGGCATAGACGACACGAAACAGTGGGGGGATGAAGGTTTCCTTTGCTAATAATGGCAATGTTGTAGTGAAAGGAAGACAAGAAGGCAACATGGGAAGGGGGAAACTTTCCACCGTGTCGCTCCTCCTGGCCTTATATAGGTTGGGTAGTTCCCGAGTATCTGCTTCAGTCTCTATATAAGATCCCACAAGACTGAGACATAATCATCACATGACATGACTACATGTCCCGAGGCCTAAGCACATGGTCATCTCCAACTCACCACGCCATGAGATGGATGACCGCTCGGCAGATAATGTTGAACAATGTGAATGGCATCATCGATGGAACTCTTGATGCTCCCGAATACTACTACTCGAAATATATATTCTCCTACGAGGGCAATTACCGCGATTCCACAATATTCCGACAAGTTTTGCAAGCCATATAACACCATCAATCTTGACCTTAAAATGAACAAGATTGTTGGCTTCGTCAAGAAGTACTACTTGAAGACTAATAAGATTGTTATCTTCACCAAGTTTCTTAATCAACTAGGTATTCAGTTAAGGATCCCATCAAGGTTTCGTTATTCGAGAACCCAACATTAACAAAACTAATATAAGGAGTCAGACTGATCATTAACAAAGTCTTGGTGGACTGGGGGATAATAACGATGGGAAAAATACCAGGTAGGGCCATCAAGCCTATTCGAGGAGCAAGTCATGAAAGCTCATCAAGCCCATGATCTAAGCGGAGAAGATGCGCTGGACTGATTGGAGTCAGTGGCTTGGCTGGAAGATGTTGAATCCTCTAGGAGTCAAGCAGTCAACCTTAGCATCGGAAGACAGAACATCACTCCTCCTCCTCACATGCAATGTAAGCTGGCGTTACCAACCAATCAAGCATGGCGTTACTAGCCATCACCACTAGGGGTATGGCTTACATTTCATCCTGCAACGAGAAATGCTCTGATCCCAAAGGGAAATCGGGTTCGGCAGATGGTTTGGCGTGAATGACTCCCAGAGGGAGCACCACTTCCTTACGAAATCATGGGGCAAGAGAACAATCAAGAGCGTTGTTTTGTGATAATGAATATTTAATAAGCACTATCACATTGATCATATGTAACCCGTCATGCCACTATATAAGACTTGACCCGTAATTCACCGAGAAATGAAGACAATGCATTTGTTTCTTTAGACAAGTTGCACAAGACATAATACACAATGCATGAGTAGATTCTTACCTCTACACAGAGAGGTTAAACCTGGGTAAATCTCTTGTGATGATGCCATACCACGACATATATCTACGGGTGCCTTTACCCACACACTGTGTTTCTCTCTACAACATCGACTGCGAGTTTTATGGCGAATACACGTCGACGCTGTTAAGACCTGTGACTAGAGCTACAGCAAGGAGGATACGGATTTAACGAGACAGTTCGGTGAAGGTTGACTCGTCTTGTATACTGAATTGTAGCACTGACTAGTCCACCCAAATATCCAAACCAGCGAAGAAGGCAAGAAAATGCATATATTCTACTACAACATATCTCTGATGATCGACTCTGTCAGTCATAAACATGTGAACCAAAATTGGGATGCAATGTTTCTTTAAGTTACGGCAGGTAGGTTTTGAATAGAAGACATCTTTCCTTAAAATACTAGACTGATGCAGCTATTTCCGCTTCTTGCTCTAAGCAGAAAGACTTGTCGGAAATCTTTATCACGAAAGTCCAAAATGATGGAGGCGAGCGGTAATAAATTTCAACACTTTCACTCACCTCTAGGATCCTCCAAGATTTAGATGTGGGGTCGATATACAGGCCACAGATAATTTTAAAACATTGTGTTGGTTAATTTTGAACTTGACATCCCTTGCCTCTGATGTCACGTTGAAGTGCATCCACCAATGAATTCGATAAAAAATTATGAAGCAGTGGAGAAGAAGAGAAAATACATTCGTAATTCAACTATTCATATTTTTCCATGCAAAGACCGGAGACGATAAGACTCTATCTTAATGCAAAGTTAGAAAATGATAAGACTCTATCCTAAAAAAGGACACCACAATCATTTTGGTCTGTTCTAGGTATCATTTTTAAATCTTCGGTGTACGTTTAGGCTGCTTGCTTATTTTTCTTATACTAGAAGAGGTTGCCTTGCACTTCGCAACATGAATCTCTTTAAGAACTCTGTTGTATAAACGAAAGGGTATACATATAAAACGTGTGTATCCGTTGGAATATATAAGATTCAATGGTCACAATAGCCGTGAGGCTAAATTTAATCAACATGAATTGGTTATGTCTTTGACGAATTAAAGTTCATTAAGATTCAAGAATGCACTTGATTGATATGGATAAGATGAAATCAGCATGCTGAAAAAAGCGTGAGGATGGCTTTCATTAAGAGATGTTGTGCATGCCACTATGTATTTAAAAAAATGTTCTTAGCGGTTTACATATGGATGATCACATCATCTCAATTTGTAGCACTCAAATGATGTTTCATGATTGGAAATAATTAGCATGTTTTTTCTTGGTTGGACAAAACTAGTTATAGGTGTTCTAGTTGTGCGTTATTTCATTATGTTATTATATAGTACTCCAATGGTGTGCTCTAATCAGTCAAGCGGTTAAAAATGATAGACCATCATTAATAAATACTTCTTCGTCCGATAGATATTAACAGTCGCCGAATTAATGAAATGTTAAACCAAATCAACGGAATTTAATATGGATCGAAGTAGTAGTAGCATTTTGTGTTAGGCATATGCCAATGCATCATATTTTAGCACTATATCGTATGAGTAATAAATATTTAAGATACAACTAGTCCAATGCATTGTTTACTAGCTTAGATGGACACTCTTTCTTGCAAAAATTGTACTCCAATGGAGGCGATTCACGCCAAAACAGCTTACAAGCAAAGAGTAATGTCGGGGATGTAATCCCCGGTACTCTAAAGTTATGGTATTGTTATATTGTCACGAGAAGTAAAAGAGGATATAAATAGACAATAGCTAAAGAAGAAGGAGAAAAGGAGTTCCTGGACCGAGTTTGGAGCTACCCGGGCCAGCATTCGTCTAAACCGATATGAACGATCTCGGTTCGGGCCAAGTTGAGCTCAACCTCTGTGGGCCGGCATCCCCTTGGCCTCGGTACCCAATTTATCGATCAACTCCTGTACCGAGTCAACCCTCGGCGTCGACCTCATCCACGCCCGCAGCTCGTCTTCAACCTCCTCCACGAGCGCGTCGCCCACGACCTCGCCGCCTCCGCGCTGCCTCGCCCCCGGCTGCGGCCATCCCGGCGCCCCCAACCGCGCCACCGACCCCGGCATCCACCGCGCCGCTCCCGACCGCCTCCTACATCGAGCCTCGTCTCCTCGGATTCATCTTCGCCACCGACGCCGGCTTCCCCGCCTCGACCACGCCGGCTTCCCCGAGTTGCTCACCTCGACGTCGACCCCGCGTTCCGGCCGCCCTCGCCCAGCCTCGGATGCGCCTCGCCTCGGCCGGTGCCGCCTCGGTCGGCAGCATCTCGACCCAGCTGGGCCGCACGCGCCTTGGACGTGCCCGAGCTCACCCCCGCGCATCGGGCTCGCCGGCCTCGGCTCCGCCCAACCTCGGCCGCCCACGCCTCCCGCGCCTCGATCCCGGCCGCCCCTGCGCCTCGAGCCCGGCCGCCTGCGTCCCAGCCGCGGCCCCGACATCATCTCGGCTCCGACATCGCCTCGCTCCCCCCCCCCCCACCCCGCATCCCGGCAACCTCACCTCGGCAGCGCCCCGAGCCAGCACCAAGTTCATCTCGGGGCCCCGGGCCACTGCTGGGTTTTCGTTATCTCGGACGGCCAAGGCTACCAGCGCAGCACCGAGTTGCCATATCGCGGTTTGAACAAGTCTGTGCCACAGTTCATCTGGCCGGGTTCACTTACCTCGGCAGGACCAAGAAGATGCTCCTGCCAGGTGATCCCGAAGACAAGGGCTAAAAGATAAGACAAGACGCGCGCCGCACGGGTCAAGACAGGACCAGCATGGCTACAGTGACGCTACAGTGCCTCCGATGTGACAACAGTACACTGCGCATGACATAGTGAATAGTGTCGATTAGACCCCAGTGATCATTTCATGAACAGTGCACGTGAACAGTACGCGTGGCCCATTCCTTGTCCCCTGTGCTCTCCCTATGTAAAGAGCACCAGGGGGAGTGCATAAAGCAGCCAAGCCAGGCCACGGCCACGGCTTGCCCATTTCCCCATTGTTCTCTCCTCTCCAAGTCCTTTTAGAGGCATCCCTTGCCCAGCACATGGAGCGCTTTGTACCACGCATATACAGAGGCAAAATACACAAAGTAGGCTAGATGCTGCAGTAGGGGTGTTATCTCCTCACGAGAGCCCCGAAGCAGGGTAAATCCCCGTGTTGATCTGTTCTTCGTGTGCGATCCCTTCGCGCTATCCCTCCCCGAATCCTCTAGCGTACATCGGCCCCACAAATTAGCCTACCCGTAGGCATCTGTCTGTTCGCCACGACAACAGTTGGCGCCCACCGTGGGGCAGACAGTGGCGCTTGCTGGACTAAATTCGGACGGGACCTTCTTCATTAACGCGGGGACTCGGCATCACCATTGTCCTCGCACTCCGACTTACCGCTGCAAGCGGATGCAGGCGCTCGTCATCGACGGATCCCGGGTAACTCCCCGACAGTTGCCCGGGTCGTGTCGGTTCGTTCGGTCCGCACAACTCCAACTAGGCTCCGTGAGTATTATTTTCAGTACTGCACGCAATTACATAGACTCAAATATAGTTCGGGGACAGCCCCTTCGTGCCTAGTTTAATCGTTTACCCGGGAATGAAATGTCGTAACCCGGGGAATGCCATGTTTATATGCATGTTATGTTATCTGTATGTTTTCCTCGGGGGCGAGATGTCTTGACCCGGGGACTGGCTTACCGGTCAGTTGTGCTTTTCATACTAAGTCAGTAGAGTAACTCGAGTTTAATTCATTTGTGTGCATGCGATGTATCTCGTTTTGGGCTATGTCGTTTGTATGCCGGCACCCCGACATGGAACTCGGGGACTGCCATGTTTATATGTCTGTCTAGTTATCTGTGTAGTGTGTATGCCGAATAAACTTATAACCATGTCTCAAAGTTAAAGTAGTGTATGCTATCGGATATAATCTTGTGACTCGACTGACAAACGCCTACATGGTAGTCAAGAGCAGAGATTTTGGAGTATAGTGAACATGAAAACAAACTCGGCGGCTTGGTCTAAAAAGTAATTCGGCATACGTTGTCTGTGTGTTTCCCCCGGGAGCGAGATATCTCGACCCGGGGACTGGCCGGCTAGTCGGTTCTGTGTTCACCTCTAGATCTGCAAAGTAACTCGGGGACTCGGTGAAGCCGAGTCCGCATCCCAGTGCCTAGCTCGGCAGCTCGTCGTAATTTCTGTCTCGTGTTAAATCTAATTTGACTTGTTAAATAGAGCTGTCGCTCATGTTGAATATTTATTGTGCATGCGTTCCTAGACTAACATTGGAAAGTGAAGTCGGTCTTACCGGGAGGATATTCATGTCAAAGGTTTTAATTATATCGGTTATTATGTCGGTCGTCTCGGATCCATCTTATATTTGTTTTGGTCTGAAAGTATATCCCGGACTATCTTTGATGTCGGTTTGCCGAGTTATAAATGGCCTGATACACCGTGTTGTCGCTTATGTCGGTAAGATTTAATTTGGTCGGATAATTAGAATTGTTGCTCCCGCTGGATATTCGTTGCATATGTATGCCTGAACTAACATTGAAAGGTGATGTCGGTCTTACCGAAAGAGTGCTCATGTCAAAGATCACCGTTTATGTCGGTTCGCCAATATATCACGGCATCTTTCCATATCCCAAGATCGCCGTTTATGTCGGTTCGCCAATGTATCATGGCATCATGCAATATCTCCAGATCGCCGTTTATGTCGGTTCGCCAATGTATCATGGCATCATGCAATATCTCCAGATCGCCGTTTATGTCGGTTCGCCAATGTATCGCGGCATCGTGCAATATCTTCAGATCGCCGTTTGTTTCGGTTTGCCAAAGTTAGCCAAAGGCAACACCCGAGATACCCTTATGTCAAACCAGCAGTGGCCGGAGACATCCATGTCGGTAAGTGCCCAGAGTGGATACCAGACATTCGAGACACCCGAGATACCCTTATGTCAAACCAGCAGTGGCAGAAGACGTCTATGTCGGTAAAACGCCCAGAGTGGCTAAGGAACCGACATACGATGGTATTTTTTGCAGGTACAAGGCGGAGTGCGTGAAGACCGGGTTACTAGTGGTTATCCCTGGCACCCTAAAGTTATGGTATTGTTATATTGTCACGAGAAGTAAAAGAGGATATAAATAGACAATAGCTAAAGAAGAAGGAGAAAAGGAGTTCCTGGACCGAGTTTGGAGCTACCCGGGCCGGCATTCGCCTAAACCGATATGAACGATCTCGGTTCGGGCCAAGTTGAGCTCAACCTCTGTGGGCCGGCATCCCCTTGGCCTCGGTACCCAATTTATCGATCAACTCCTGGACCGAGTCAACCCTCGGCGTCGACCTCATCCACGCCCGCAGCTCGTCTTCAACCTCCTCCACGAGCGCGTCGCCCACGACCTCGCCGCCTCCGCGCTGCCTCGCCCCCGGTTGCGGCCATCCCGGCGCCCCCAACCGCGCCACCGACCCCGGCATCCACCGCGCCGCCCCCGACCGCCTCCGACATCGAGCCTCGTCTCCTCAGATTCATCTTCGCCACCGACGCCGGCTTCCCCGCCTCGACCACGCCAGCTTCCCCGAGTTGCTCACCTCGACGTCGTTCCGGCCGCCCTCGCCCGGCCTCGGATGCGCCTCGCCTCGGCCGGTGCCGCCTCGGTCGGCAGCATCTCGACCCAGCCGGGCCGCACGCGCCTTGGACGTGCCCGAGCTCACCCCCGCGCATCGGACTCGCCGGCTTCGGCTCCGCCCAACCTCGGCCGCCCACGCCTCCCGCGCCTCGATCCCGGCCACCCCTGCGCCTCGAGCCGGGCTGCCCCTGCCTCGAGCCCGGCCGCCTGCGTCCCAGCCGGGGCCCCGACATCATCTCGGCTCCGACATCGCCTCGGCCCCCCCGCATCCCGGCGACCTCACCTCGGCAGCGCCCCGAGCCAGCACCGAGTTCATCTCGGGGCCCCGGGCCACTGCTGGGTTTTCGTTATCTCGCACGGCCGAGGCTACCATCACAGCACCGAGTTTCCATATCGCGGTTTGACCAAGTCTGTGCCACAGTTCATCTGGCCGGGTTCACTTACCTCGGCAGGACCGAGAAGATGCTCCTGCCAGGTGATCCCGAAGACAAGGGCTAAAAGATAAGACAAGACGCGCGCCGCACGGGTCAGGACAGGACCAGCATGGCTACAGTGACGCTACAGTGCCTCCGATGTGACAACAGTACACTACGCATGACATAGTGAATAGTGCCGATTAGACCCCAGTGGTCATTTTGTGAACAGTGCACGTGAACAGTGCGCGTGGGCCGTTCCTTTTCCCCTGGGCTCTCCCTATATATACAGAGCAACAGGGGGGTGCATAAAGCAGCCAAGCCAGGCCACGGCCACGGCTTGCCCATTTCCCCGTTGTTCTCTCCTCTCCAAGTCCTCTTAGAGGCATCCCTTGCCCAGCTCATGTAGCGCTTTGTATCACGCATATACAGAGGCAAAATACACAAAGTAGGCTAGATGCTGCAGTAGGGGTGTTATCTCCTCACGAGAGTCCCGAAGCAGGGTAAATCCCCGTGTTGATCTGTTCTTCGTGTGCGATCCCTTCGCGCCATCCCTACCCGAATCCTCTAATGTCCATCAGCCCTACAAATTAGCCTACCCGTAGGCATCTGTCTGTTCGCCACGACGACAAGTAACAAGCAAACGAAAAAACACACAAGACACACAACTTGAAGTGCTCCAAAACGCTGAAGGCTAAACATATTGCTCACAATGGAGGCGTCTCGAGGAGACAACATATCCATATCTTATTCTCATTCTTGTAGGAGTTCACTCTTTTAAATGACGGGGAGCATCGATTGATTGAAATCTGAGTATAAGGCCAGTAAGTATGGTATCGGACTTGTTTTACTAATTAACTGGGAGAGACACTCAATTTCGGCCGTACTCCGTCTTAATGAGTATAATTATGTACCTATGCTGTCTTAATGACCCAATTTCGGCCTGTAAATGCAGTGTACTTACGCTATCGGGCACATGCACGGAGCCCATGCATGTAGAAGGAGCTATTTATATGCACGTAGCTCAATTACTCCAAACAATTGTTTAACATCGACAGCACCATAATTAGCATGTCCAAACAATTGTTATGCTACATTAATAGCAGAAACATGATCCCCGGCTGAAGCAAGATCCATGTACATTTAGTTGCATGTTTATCCGTTTTGAAAAATACATTTAGTAGTGGTGTGCTTGTCCGGCTTCGTAGTCGTGGTTCGCTGTGGCTTATGTAGCTCGGTTTCTTAGGATCTTCTTTATAAGAGGGCTACCTCACTATTTTGTATCGTTCGGTCGGTTTTTAGGTGTTATGCTGTCTGGCTCAGCAGCGGTCTCAAACGGTGTGGCTTTATTTATAAAGCGGGGAGAAAGCCTGTTTCGTGGAGTCTCTACTTCTCTAGCGATGCTCTCCATGTTCATATTCATCACACACCCCAATTTACTGGTTTTTAGTCAGTTTTCAGTTAATTAACCGGCCCATTGAATCAAAATGGCAAGTTTTTTTTGGCTCGTTGAAAAAACATATTTATGTGCTGCTCCAGCTCATTTCTATCCCCCGTCCCCCAACTTCTGTTACTTGGTGTAAGAACTTGTTATTTCCGTTATCTTTAATGGAAAGGGGTGGAAACCTGGTTGGTATGTTCGCGGGTACCTTTCTCCGGAGCGAAAAGTGTAGATTTGGAATAAATTAAAAACCGACTCCATTGAGCTCGACCTCCAAAACGTCACACTCCTCTCGGAGTCCGTTTGCTATTTAGATTTCCTACTCTCATTGCATATGATGGGATACGTCTACTTTCCCTCATGTGCTAATTTTTTTTTTACTGATTAGACAAGAAGTACCTGCAGTCTCTAATACCCTCCACTCCGACGTCAAAACGCTCATTCCTTGGTCTGGTTGCAATGTTGGTACTCTCAGACAGCTAGCCAGCCAATTCTCCACTCTTCCCAGAGAAAATATTAATTTAGACATGGCCACGTTGTTCTAAAAATTTGGACCGATAGTCCAAATCCTTTTCGATGATCAATGCTAAAATAACACGCGTAAATTGCTTGCCGTGCAACAACTACAAAACGTTAAGTCAAAAATTAGTTACCCACAAAATTGTCGGTGTAACACTATGAACATACTAAAGTTTTATGAAATTAATATCACCTAAGTTAACATTTCCTGCGTCGTCACGGTGTCATTTTCGAATTTTTCTCATTTTTTTAGAAATGAGTTCCGATACGCTCAGGATCCAAGAATTTTGTTTGTATGAATTGTGAACTTTAAGATTTTTTTACGTGAATCGGAATTGTGAACAGATACGGTGAGATTTTGAAGCAAGTGTGGCTAGGTTTTAAAATCCAGTCTACGTCCTTACCTCCCTTAGATTTTTCAAAAAGAAAAACTCCCCCACTCCTCCTACTATAGGTACACTTTCTGCGAAATGTTGCTTTGCAGCTCGTCCTACATGTAGGGCATGTTTTCTCTTCCCCAAATCAACAATTTGAAGTTTCAAAAAATTACGAGATGATAGAGTTTGAAAATGACGACGTACTCTAATGTGTTGAAAATTTCTAACTCTAAATGTCTTGTATTCCAGCCTACACAAAATGAAAAGTTCTAGGGAAAGAGAGTGTATAAAATACCAAATGGAAATATAAAAATTTGCCAATGGAGCATCCAAAATAATTAATCACTAAAAAGATAAATAGGGACAGTGTATTTCCTCTCTACACTGTTTACGAGGAGCATCTAGCTATATTTATTGAAGGCATCAAGGGATGTAATTGGGTATGTGCGTGTGGTACGGGCTTTACCAATATGATCATTCCCTGCATGGATGCAGCATCGACCCTGCCTGCGCAGTCCCGGGTCCGTCATGCATCGATACTTATAATTTAGACATATGCAGTAACGGGATCAGATCGATGCATACTAAAGTTTTGTTGCATTATCATATGATTGATATCTACCATATATACCTCTCACAGTATTATCATGCATGCTCCCTTACATTTTTACATTTCCATTGGGGTTAATTAGGCCCAGTTTTCAGGTTAGACATGTATTTAGGTGGAGACAACTCGTGAGAGGAGGATCGATGGTTGGAACTCAGAGAGTTCATGAATCTTATGCTTAGAGGTGTGACTGGATCGACTTGAAAAACTTCTATGTGTGTACTCGTCAATTTGCTAAATTTGATTATATAAATGTAGCAATTATGTCAGGAGAGGTACATGTTAGCCATGGCTACACATTTAAATGCGTACTAGCTATGGACATAAATATCCAATCTCAGTGCTTTTATTAATGAGAAAATTAAACACGGTGTGTCGAGCTGTCGATCCCCTACACACAGTTCGTGGTGTTTGTACGTCCTGAAAAAGTGAGATCGATGTCACCTCATTTTATCTCCTAGTTTAACGTTTGACATGCCACTCTAACCGTATCCATAAGTAGTAAAATGAACTCTGTTTCACGAACCATATGCATGATACAGTAGTACCATGAAACTAATGCCGAGCCACGAGCTAGTGCTTTTCTTTTTTGTACGAGGAAGCTAATCCAGTTCGTGCATTTGCATAATACGTCTGTAAGTCTGTGATGGTAACACAAAAACTCGTTGGAGATTCCGAGTCTATGGCTTAATTCATATGTGCACCATTTGGTTGTGCTTGGCAGGTGAACGAAAAGTATAGTAGCATGTTACAATTCTTACTTGCACGACATTTTGAGCAATTCTCTTTTACATATAGACTATAAATTTAATAAGATTTTGAACTACTATAATTTTATGACAAACTCCCTATTTCCGAAATATGCTGATCACACATATTCATAGTATGAAAAAAGCACAGGAATTTAGAATTCTCTTTGGTTAAGTGGATCTCCAAAAGGCATGAATAGAAAGTAGCAGTTGGATGGCATAGTTCGTGAAATCCTAAAGGAAATTAAAAAACAAGAATGTGTAATATATATTATCTGGTTTCCCCGCAAGGAAAACCACATGAGTTTTTGAAAGTATTGGTTCATGGACAGGACTACACGGCGGCGCCGCCTTATTCCTCTTCCGTGCGGCCGTTCCTGCCCATGCATGGGCCCCATGCATGCATGCAGTGACGTTATAGATGCCATCATTTAGATTCCGTTTATTGTTTAGATTAAAAATGTTTTATCTTTCAAATGATTAATCCGATTGAAAATCCGTTTTCACCGTTGGATTAGTCGTGATAAAATCTACGAAACTAGATCTCATGTTGCCATGTTTTGAAGACTTTTTTTCTTTCTTTCAGTAGTTACCAGATTATTATAACTAGTTTATCATATTATGATAACTTAGCTATCAGGTTTCTGTACGTTCATTCTACGCCAATATAAGGTCGATAGATACTACTTTATGTGAAACAATATTATTTCTTTGGTCTGAAAAACACAGAAACTCTTACTCACTAGCTGTACATATCATTATGTTTTAGACCGAACAGAAGTTTAAGTAAACCTCCTCGGGAAAAACGAAGGAAGGGAGCGCGAGGCGATCTTGGGCGATCGTGGCGGCGGCCTAGGGTTTCAGCCCTAGCCGCCGCCGCCGGTGATATCTGCAGCTTCATCGTCGCCGCCGGCAAAGATTCGACGGGTCCTCGCCTCCTCTAGGTGCCGTTCTGGCACTAGAAGGGGTGGGGACCTCGGACCTGCGCACGGCGCTTTTCGAAGGTCCTTAATGGTAGAGTTTGATTTTGGTTATCATCTTCTTCGTTAATGGAGATGGTATCGTCTGGAATAAGTGATCTTCCACGATTCGTTCGACGGCGAGATATCCTTCCCGACGTCAATGGTGGCTTTGGAAGATTAAGTCTGTCTAGGTATGGTTCTTCAGATCTTGCTTCGCCAGATCAATCTTGGATTTTTTCTCATGGTTGCCGCGAGGAGGTTTGTCCTCGCAATATCTATCCCGGCTACTACGTCTTCGGCAATGGTGATTCGTTCTCTCGGCTCCCAACGACGTTGACAAAGTGGTTCGGCTATTTGTCCCTGGAATATCAGTGGTGGTGCTCTTGCCGATATTGCTTCATTAATTTAATGGCTGCGTGCGTGCACAAAGCCTTGGCATTGCGGCTCAAAATTAAAAAGGGAGAACCTTCGGTGGTATTCACAGGTCTGTGGTTTGGCGGTGTTGGCGTTGTTCTACGGCCAGGGAAAGTACAAGATTATGTCATGGATGAAGAAAGGGCTTGAAGATCTCGTAGATTTGCCAGTCTCTTTTGGTTTTGTTTTTGTAATCGATGTAATCATGTACTCTTTGCTGGTTTAATATATATGGAAAATTCAAAAAAATACTGTACCTATCATTATAATGTGTAAAACCTCTACAAAATTATAGGATAACCATGCATAATTATCATGATAACTATTTGATATAAATCTGATAAATATAATTTTTAATCTGTTAACTGATGTGACGGGAAAATTTCGTCACAACTGATTGTAGATGTGTCACAAGTGTTTCGAATCCATCTAGTAATGATATATACATATCTTGATAATTATTTGTGTTAATGTGATAGTCATAGTACCACCATCTGGTAACTGGTGTAATTATTTATTTTCATCTAAATATATTAACAATGGATTTAGTTCTGAAGCCCTCGTCGAGACGAATCTATCAATATAAACATATGGCTAATCTGAATAACGGTTTAGAAGATAAATCATTTTAAAATTTTGAATTTGATAATTCATCACATACAATAATGTATGTATGCATGTGCTCTCTCTATAAGGGAAAAGCCATCCAAATGAGCCGCCGCATGCGAAACACCTCAATGCTGCGCTTCCTACTATCTTTTCCTTGGTTCATTGGTTGTATACCAGACTTAGTTTTCATTTAATCAAATGAAATCTTCCATGAAATTGGACTCAACGAAAATTTCCATGAAAATTGCATGTGAAGAAGGAAATTTCAATGGTTTCCTATGCTAGAAATGAAACAAGCCCCAATTTTTTTTAAAGAAACTGAATCCGGTCAAATGAGCCTTTGGAATATATAATTTCCATAGATTTTTTATAGGATTCTAATCGAAAGGATGTTTTCTTACTTACAAATATGTTTGGAAAAAGGATGCTATCGAAGTTCTTATAGCAACTCCAGAAGATGTCCTAAATCAGCACCGTCCTCCTAAGTCAGCACCGTCCTGCAAAATTTCTCAGAGTATAGAGGTCGAAGGGCAACAATCAGGTCTAGTAGATTCCCTATCTAGGCCTCTAAAAAATTATGAGCCCCCCCCCCCCCCACCACCTTAAAATGGCCGGTTTGAACCACTAAAATCTAGGCACTCACATACTTTCCACTTCCCTTGATCACTCTCTTGCTCCTCGCACCGTCCCCGACATCCCGGACCACCGGTGCGCCTCTTCAAATCGCCGCATCCCCAAGACATGGCACCGTCCTTTTGCCAGGAATACCTGCCCCACACATTATTGTACCTTTTCCTCCGATCCAGACATTGTGTGCCTAGACACGCAAGAAAACGAGCACTGTGGCCGGTCAATTCACCGGTTACCCTGCTACCAGTGTTGCAGTTCCTCTCAAGCCGGCATGACCGCGCGATCTTGTCCCAAATTCATGCCAGTGGGAGTGGCTATCAGGGGACGACAGAGAAGACCACGAGGCTAGGAGTTTACGCTTTTCCCCCATTGAGGTGTGGGCCAAGTGCTTACCCACTGCCTCTTGTGGTTACGTGGGACCCATGATGTCGCATCGCCGAGGAGGTCGGCCTCACCCCCTCTAAGGACACCGGAGATGCTCTCGCGCACCTCTTCACCACCGCCGAGGACATAACCCAGCATCACAATGGGTTAGGCATGGTTGTTGCCGTTGAGAAATCCACGCAAGTGAAGTGGGAGGGTTTCTTTGCACTCCCTAACGCATTAGCGTTCTCTAGCGTATCGCCTCCTTGGTGGGACTTAGGGGTTAATCCTCTCAAGGAAGCGTTGTGGTTGGCATGGGAGTTCGAGCATAGTTTTCCCTCCTCGCCGTGCATGAATCCATGCATATCGAATATGACTTGATCCTATCTTGTGAGCACGATCGCAAAATCGAGTAGCTTCCACCGCCCCAACGCCACTGGATCAATATGTGCCGGTATTTGGACACAAGAAGAGGAACAAGGAGGCACATTGCCGTCACAATCTCGCACATCGGTATGTAGGGAGAGGTGGGCGCAAGTCAAGCTCTCCAAGTGAACTAAAACTAGGTTATCGATTAGACCTAGTGCTTTTTTCGAAATGGGGGTGCGGCTCCCCGACCTCTGCATCGAAATGATGCACACCGCCTCCACATTTTATTGCATATCTAGAACTAATGCTAGATATTAGTTGAAGATTAGTTTTTTTATGATCCACCCACCCACACGTTTAATTAGAGCCTTTTTTATGAGCATCTCGTCCATGTAAAATTGCTCTCCAAGTATGAGAGGAACTTATTTCCGCTACGCCCCAATAAAGTCAGAATTTGTGTAGTATTTACCTTTCAGAACCATAGCACATAAAGAATTTGGTTTCGTCATGAGCCTCCATCCCTGCTTCACAAGCATAGCTTGATTGAATAGTTCGAAGTCGCGAAACCCCATACCTCCCATAGCTTTCGGAATAGCAATGTCACACCAATTCCTCCAATGAATTTTCCTTTTCAGCTCATTACCACCACCACCACACCGGCGGAGCGTCCTTGGGGCCAAAGTGGGCTGCCACCCCCCCTACAGAAATTCCGAAAAAATTACTATGTAATCTGGCCCAGCCCATTAGCCTATCTCCATCACCAGTTCACCACGAACAGAGAGAAAGAAGGTCACGCACGTACGCCGCCATGCCCAACCTCCAGCTCCATGGCGACAACCAGTGATCTCTAGGTTCGATTCCACCTCCAGTTCGATTCCGCCCCACCCCAGGTCGCGATCCTCTCTCCAATCTCGATCCCGTTCTTCTCCCCTCGGCCCTCCCCCCAATACCTCTGTTCCGGTGACGATCCACGCCCGCAAGCGGCACGACGTGGCCGTGCACCCGTTGCTCTGCTCCGAAAGGCCTCCGGCGTCCGGCGAGGTGGCGACCTCCTTCCTTCGCGGCTGAGGACTGAGATTGAGGGCTACAAATTGGTCATCTGGCTGCAATCGATCATCCGTTCTGGACTTCTGGTGGTTAAGGCAAAATGCCATGTTTCTAAATTTGGGTAATTTCAATTTCACTTCCAATCAGTAGTGCTACGAAATGAGATATTTAGAATTAGATGTACTGGTAATTTGTATGTAAATTTCACTACACTTGTTTGTTTGCTTGATCAAAAATTGATTCACTGAAAAAAAATCTATTGATTGCTTGGATTATGTGTGCTTTAACTTGACTCGTTTTTATGCATATTTTCGGTTTTTTGGGGAATTTGTCCCCTCTTACATTTTGTTCACGCTCCGCCACTGCACCACCAATATCTTGCTACCCACACATGTTATGTTCTTGTATATTTTCTTCGAAAGCCTGAAACAACTCATCGAGAATAAATTTGGCAATGGCAACATTGTGCATGTCCAACAGAATCTGTCACCGATGTCCGATGCCATCTATGCCTACGTGACAAATTTGGGCTTGGCAGCACTGTGAATACCCTAAAGCCTAAGAAGACATATAGATGTCTCGGTTATCAAATCCAGCTCTTAATGTCGAATCCATGACTGTTGATGCTTGCATACCATCGTGCGCCATTGCAAAAAAATTACCGTGGCATGCCGCCAAGGAGAGAGAGGGAGTGAAGGAGGCAGTCGTTACAATAAAATGGCAAGTCCGTATGATCTTGCAGCTACCATTCTGCCAATCACAAACACAAACACAAACACACTTCACTTAATTACCACCTACGGCCTATGCTTAGTTACTTACTGCAGCCTCATCTCTTTCCAGATCTTCGTCGCTCCTCCACCGCCTTTTTAGGCAGCCAGCCAGCAACTCTTTCACACACATACCTTCGGCCCCTTCCTCGCACCCATCATCATCCAGGACTTCAGGTGGTCACCCACCTCTGCGCGCGCGCGATCGACGGCCATGATGAGCAGCAGCGGCGGCAGGTTAAACAGTCCCGGCACGATCGCGCCGGTGGCGAGCGACGCCGTCGACTTCGGCTACGCCCCCATGCACTCCTCCTACGCCAACTTCGAGCCCGCGCCCCTGCTCCAGCACCACCACCTCTACGACAGCTTCGACTTCACCGCCGCCAATGCCTTCCAGTTCCAAGACCCTTTCACTCTCTTCTCCTCCGGCTCCCCTCTCACCAACCAGCTCCACCAGCCCTTCGTGCCGCAGATCACCATGCCGCCGATTGCGCCGTCGTCGCTGCTCCAGGCGCCCACGACGATGACGGCGTTGCCGTCGGTGGCGGACACGTACCAGCACCCCTTCATGGGCGGCGCCGGGTTCCTGAAGCGGGAGGATGGAGGCATTTTCTTCTCCGACACCGGCGGTGGCGACGCAGGTGGGAGGATCGGGCTGAACCTGGGCCGGCGGACCTACTTCTCCCCGGCAGACGTGCTAGCCGTGGACCGCCTGCTGATGCGCTCCCGCCTAGGCGGCATGGGCATGCTGGGGCTTGGTCTCGGCGCCGCCCATCACCCGCCACCGCGGTGCCAGGCCGAGGGCTGCAAGGCGGACCTCTCCGCCGCCAAGCACTACCACCGCCGCCATAAGGTCTGCGAGTACCACGCTAAGGCCGCCACCGTCGCCGCCTCCGGCAAGCAGCAGCGCTTCTGCCAGCAATGCAGCCGGTACGTGTTACGTTCTCGTCTCCTGCACAATTCCCCACTTCGTGCATACATACATGGACTGTGAAAAAGTCTGGGAGCTTTCGATCTACTAGGACTGACCTAGACTTGCATGCACTCATCATCATCATATCATGTCAGCGTGTCATATACTGTATCATTCAGAGGCGACGCACATCAGATCAGAGCAGGGTTTCTGCTCTGAGCGTATCCGCATCTGAATCCAGTGCTCCTCCTCTAAATCTTTCTAGCTAGCTGACAAGCTATAAACGTCGACCAATGTACAGTCATCATTGCATTGCAAAAGATCAAGATCGATCGTACTGCCTAGCTCTTATATATACTGTGTAGATAATACAATAGATAGCTGTACATTTATACTCTATGATGTTGGGTACAAACGTAGCATATATACGTGTAGTTTTTCGGGTCGTCTGAACAAAAAAAAAATCTCCTCCGATTTTTCTGGCTAGGTTTCATGTGCTTGCTGAGTTTGACGAGGCCAAGAGGAGCTGCCGAAAGCGGCTCACGGAGCACAACCGCCGTCGCAGGAAGCCCGCCGGCGAGCAGGGCAAGGACACGCCGCCGCCGCCTTCCAAGAAAGCAGACACCAGCTCATACAACGGCGATCACAGGGGTAAGCCCATTAGCTCCTCACATACATGTGCCTAGCTTATTCCCTTAAACCTTAGCATCAGCACCAACATAATACCTTGATTTTCTACCCTTGATCTTTTTCAATGTCTATGTCCATACGATAAATTCATACATTTGAAAATCTGTTTTGAAAATTGCGTGAAATCAAACACATAAGAATATAATTTCCAAGCAACGATACACTATAGTGAGATAGTTTAGGTAAAACGGTCAAATGAAATTGGGATAACATGACTAGCTAGATGCTACTTCGACACTTTTGTACATGGATTTGACGTACGTACTATCCGGCAGCTCAATTAACATGATGCATACGCATGGCCCCAAAACACGTCCCATTCGTAGATGTACCACGTACTGTACACTAGACGGTAGGTGCAAGTCCTGCTGCATACATGTGAGCGTCCCGTCTACCGTCTTTTCTGACGTCGCGACATGCATATTGATCATCTCAGCCACCAAGTCTTCCACCGCGGCGGCGGCCGTCTCGCCGACGGCCAGCGGCTTCAGCTGCCTGCAGCAGCACGAGCTCGACAACGGCGGCCAGTCGAGCAACACCGCGACGGCGCCTACGACCCTGTCCCTTGCCGCCCCACCTTCGCCGCTCCACGGCAGGGGCAGCTACGGCGACGGCCTGGATACCATGCTGCTGCACCAGCAAGGTCGCGACGAGCGGGAACAGGGGTTCATGGTGACCTCGCTCGGGCAGTCCCAACACCACCACCAGCAGCAGCGGCGGGACAGCGGCAACATCTTGTCATGCTCGACGACGTCGGCGTCGGATCGGCGTCACCAGAACGACGGCGACAGCTGCTGCAACGGCAACAGCATGCAGCATTTCTTTGAGGTGGACTTCATGTAGCGTGATGCATGCATGCAGATGCAGGCATTGCATGCTTGAATGAATGAATCAACCTGGCCTAGCCTAGCCTAGCGTAGCTAGAGGTAGTTTGACTGTATTATCGTAGTATATGGAGTATGTGTAGCTAGGGTAGCTAGGCAGTGCAGCCTTTTCTTTCGGATTTAATCTCTTTAACTTTTTTCTTCTGTTTACTGTGTTTACTTGTACTTTTCTGGATGTGGCCCTTTACTAAGGGAATAGTGTATGTACCCGTGTTTGTGTTATCCCTTTTGGTAAAAGGAAAATTCTACTTTTCTCTTCAAAGCAATTGTCTTGGCTCACATTTTGTCTGAAATTATTCTATGGGTTACTCAAATCCTCCTCCACCCTCGCCGATCCTTCCCTAACTATTTTATTTGGTGCATTTTAATCCCCATTCGGTTCTACTAATGAGATAATTGCACCTAATTATGGAAAAATTGAAAATGCCATATATCATTGCACCCTCTCCTCAATCCTTCCCCAACCTAATGAACAACAATGAGTACATTATTTATTTATTTTTACCTAGAACGAGTACATATATCATTTCAACATATATATTTGAAAAACACGACACAATCGAACACAAAGATAACTAAATTTCAGACTCCCCAATCACCATATAATTGGACTTAATTAGATGATATTTTATCATAACAAGAGCTATTATATTAAGAGGTGTTTTGTGGTACCCTCAAATCAATAACAACCATTTATTTTTGTCCATCCAAGGGTCCAAACGAATTCATACTAGTGCTATAAACCGGAGTACTACGATTCATACTACTGCCTAATTCTTGACGTCACGCAGTTTGGGCCCCGGCCCAAAACGCTAGATGGGCGTGAGTCTGAGACAAAATTCGCATTGGTCCAGAGCCGAGCGTGTCGGCGTCGTTTGTGCCATCGTGGCTGATGACACAATCGATGCGGAGTCCGTTGTTGTCGACAAGCAGGACAAGCTCCATGTGCGCCCTTCCCAGGCTCCCACCTTGGTTTCCCGTGCGTGGCCACGACACCACTTCGATGTCCTCCGCCAGGCCGCCTCTCTGGCCGGTTTTCACGCCCTCTCCTCCGGGCTGGAGCATCGTGCATTGCGGCCATGGTGGACATGGCCAGTCTACCTTGCGTCTAATGGGAAGGAGGGAAAGCAGTGCCTCGGTTATCACAGGATATCTACATGCTCCAGAGAGAGATAAGAGAGGTCGAGAGGATCCGAAGCTGGCAGGAATGGGCATGCAAAGGCTTGCCCTCAGGTGTTCGACTGTGGATTGCGGAGGAAGAAGAAACAGTTAGGACTGTATGTGAACTTGACTAGGATTATAGGTCTCACATGTTTGTCCCAGACATGGTGTGGAGGAGATAATCGGAGTATCCTGACCGGAACGTGAGCGACATGTCCGACGCGCACGGGAATAGTATGGTCACGCTCTAGTTCGGACAAAAACGACACTGGTCCGAGTTCTTCTATCGTTACTCGTTAGAGGGGCGCGGACGTTCATGCGGAGACTCTGAGCGGAAGCCTCGCTCCTTCACATGCCTATCATAGTATCATGGGAGGGCTTCACATGGCGCTGGATGAATTGCTACTGCTGGTGTGCACGGCCGCACGGGAAAGCTGCTCCTGGCGCTGGAGACATTTAGTTGACATGCTTTCGGCTGCAACAAGTGGAGGAGCTGGTAGGTGGCGTTGGTGTTCAACCGGCGGTCGGCCTGGAAAACGAGACCGGACAGGGTGGTCAACGTAGATTGTGAGATAAGAAAAAAGAAAATAGGAGAAACGATCGTTTGCTTGCTCTGTTGTTTCATTTTTTACTGCTTGGCTACTTACAAAAAAGCATAACACCGGGTTACTGGGCCGTTGGGCCTAATTTCCGTCTCTTCATCTAAACCGTTGATATGAAACCATACTAGTCACCCGAGGGCACTAGTAAAAGGTACCGTAAAACCTTTGAACAGAAAAGAGAGTAAATAAATACCATTTACGAGAAGGCTTGATAAGTGAACTAATATTCCGCTGCAATTTTATATTTTCATAGTTTGTGTAGCACAGTAATTCAATTTCTTAAAAGTTGTCACGTACTCCTATCTGTTGGTTTTGTTTTATGTGCCTTAAGATGTAGTGTAGCAGCACCATCATTCTTCAACAAAATGCCTCAGATTGTGTGCAATGAATCAGAGTAAAATAGTAAGACATAAAAGTACTCCTAGCTATACCCTGCTGAATTAACAGCAGTAAATCAGAACTTATGATGAAAGATCAATATGCCGGATTTGCTCAGTTATTAGGGTATCTTAGTATTAACACCGAGAGGGGCCGCCACGCGCTTACTAGCAGTGTTCTGCAGTAGGGGTGTTTATGCATGGATTCCACTGGGAGTTAAAGATGGAAGTACGCAAAGCAAAGGGACCATCCGCCGGCCGCGATTAATTCGACCATATCGCATCTGCAAGCAATGATGAATTTAACGTAAGATGGGGTTACACTCTTAAAGATGTTTTTTCTCAACCAAATCGTTCTCCATGCGCATACTCTTTTATATACAAAAGAAAATCATATTTTCACCAGAGAGAAGAGATCCAACAGATAGATAAACCCAATGCTAATAATGTGTATCCGTAAGTTCTGAAAATTCCGGACGGAAGTAAAAATGTTAGGATATACTTCATAACACTCCCATTCTCGAATATAGATATGTTGTCATTTGATTGTGGATATGTTGAATGTCCCGTTAGTTTTTTATTCCATATAGTTTGACAGATATGGATCATATGGTTGTGTATAGATGTCATAACTTTTGTTCTTCCAGGTATATATAATATACATGCATGTACCATGTGTCTGTGTGCCAATGGCATTCAGGGAACAATTCACGTAGGTTTAACGAACCTAGTGCCTTTGGCCAAAGTGAAAGCTGCCGAGCATATGTACGTAGGCCATGCATGTATGCGTGAGTGGACTAACCTGGCCGACCGTATGCAGAGGCTAGGCCACTGCCAAAGTCTCTTTGTCGGCTTCGAGCAAAGGAAACACACGGCTACAGCGATCAGGAGGCCCACGTATGCATGCAGCAAGTTTTCTCACGTTCCGATTTCATAAACAAAACTGTCGTCGGGAGATTGGGGGTGCAAATCTGATCGGTCATCAATCCCCATACTAAGGGTATACGATTTTAGCAGAAGTATGATTGCAATTTCAGGCAAGAAAGACGTAAGTGAAAACACGACACTCGAACCCATTCACAAGTATTAAGCATAACAAGTTGCAACAACAATAATTAACACGCATAGTGAATACTATGCATCATGCCTTAAAAGCGGGGCTAGAGCCTGTTTCGGGGAGGTATCATGTCCTAACGATCTGACTTTTATTACATAAACAATCTTATCCAATCCATACCATCCCCTCTTACCTACGGCAGAAATTACTCACACATGGATGGAGAAAGCATGGATGGTTGATGCAGAGCCGTTGGTGATGACAATGGCGACGATCTCCCTCCAATTCTTGTCCCGGCAGAGTGCCTTAACATGAATTATGTCCCCCGAATTCGGGTTTGTGGTGGCAGCGGAGCTCGAAAGTATTTCTGGAAAAATCATTTCGCTCCCGTGGGTTTTAGTTCATAGGGAATATATATAGTCCAAAAGACATTGGGAGGCGGTGACCGAGGAGAGGAGGCGGCCTCTAGGCGCGTAAAAACGCCAACTTTAACCTCCAAGTTTCTGTCACAAGTGGGGAGTGATAGAGGCGGGGTGGTGACGAGCAAGGCGGGTGGGGGCGGTGAGGAAAGACGGCGATGGAGAGCAAAATAGACAACAATAGGGCTGATATGTGGACCATCCTCCTTGGCTACATTCTCACTACAGACATGTTGGCTATTAGGGGATGGCCGCATGATCCAGCTTACTCGGTTATGCCTCTAGGCGCTAAAACTACCACTCTCCTTTGTAAGGATTTTCCCTTACTCGGTAGGTTTGTAGAATCAAGGTAAAATTTGGACGGGCGAGTATACTTCTACTCCACCCCTCTTCGTTATTACGGCAATGTATCAAATCCGTGAGAGAATGTTATTTCTCCGGAACAAATCAGGCCAAAAGCGGAATCGACGGTCGCCTCCTCTACACTAAGGAACATTGGGAAGGAAACGACAATGCCCGCCTGAACAAATCAGGTCAAAAGCCGAATCGACGGTCACCTCCTCTACACTATGGAACGTTTAGAGAGAAACGGCAATGTGGGCTTCACCTTGAGGTGGCGTGTATCGCGTTCGAGCACATCAAACATCATGTGTTAGAAAAAATTGTTGGTCCGTACTTGCTCGAAGCAAGCAAATAATGGCCCGTGGGTCGGCGCCCGTACCGGTGTTAATTTACTATATATCCTTCCATTTTGCTCCTGATAGCGTGGTTAATTGTCCGTACTACTACTAATCCAAATTTAGCAGCAAGTGCTGAACTAACTAAGTAATGCAGCATGTGTACGCCCCATCAAGATTGAAGACAGCATTAAATGCTTCACGTGACGTGCATCAAGCCAAGGAACAGCAGTACCACTGTACTAGGTATCCAACGCCAAATATACATTCAGATTAAAACTTAATTTGAACCGTAGAAATAGAATTATCGTGCTACAGTAGATTGGTAGGCATTTGCGATCGGGAGAGCGTTTCGTGGACTTGGGAATGGAGGAGGGAACTGATGGGAAATGCTGGCGGCGATTGGATTGATTGACCATGCGAGGGAGATGGAAGCGATTCGATGGCCAGTGATCCGTTAAATCCCGGCCCAGAAAGCCTGGTCTGCACTTTGCCATTCGCACATGGGTAGCTGCAGCTGGTGATCTCCTTTCTTCTTTTGTTCTTCGTTATCCCTACACTAAACAGTCGTCACACAGACACAGTGTCCCAGACTTGCAGTGCATGCTTGCTGCCAAAGTCCCTTCTATATCGTCCTTGTGCAATAGACCAATAGTGCCTAGTTCTTCAAAAATAAACATAAGTTTTTTTTTCCCTAAAGTCAAGCAATATAAAACCTAATCAAGTTTTAACAAAAAAAACTAGCAAATATACTTTATAGATGTAATATAATTTCCTTTTTGGATAAAAGCGTGATATTTAGTATCAGGATGATATCACACACAATTCGATGTTGTAACAACTAAATACCACGAGTAACTTGAAATGTCGAGGATGCATTATTTTTGAAAAATCGTAAAAGAAAAAACAAGATCTAAAGCATGCAGTTACCTTAAACCCTAACCAACAACGACATCAACCACTGCAACGCAACACACGGTATGCGAGAAGATTATCCAAAAACAACAGCTCCAAAAAGGTAACAAAACACAAGGGCCACCACCAATGAATCCAGTCAAAAATTAGGGTTTGTTTGATTCGTAGGTAGGAAAGACATAGGAATGAGAAAAGTATAAGATTGCTACGTCATGCCCAGTCCAATCTTGTAGGAATTTGTTTGTACCAAAATTTGTTTGATTCCAGCAAAGGGATTCTAAAACGAGGGTTGAGTGGATGTTAGAATTCCTGTAAGAAATAGTACAAATGATTTCATAGGAAAAATTCCTATGATCCCATCATCTTCCTATAAGATTGAATCATTTAATAATCATGTGCAATCCCTTTGCGTAAAACAAGTCCTAGATCATAATTATTCACCCTTTGAGCCATACTAAGCAAACTAAATATATGGCATGATCTATCTAAATAATATTGATGTGGCACCGTATAATGTTGATAGTATTTTTCTAAAAACATACTCAAAATTTAAACAATTTGACTTTTCACAAAATTCATACTTCTCTTTTTTAGAAACGGCTGAAGTAAAAGTCGCAAGAATCTTCCACCGAAGAGCCTGTACATGACAAACCTAGCTGCCGCCTGAGAGAAAAGAGATACTAGAGCCTCCGGAGGCAGAATGCATCGACGCGGCGGCGGCCGGTGCGACGTTCGCTTTCCGCACGTCGGAGCTACAAACACGACCAGCACGTTGTCAAGTTTTTTACTGAGCTGAAATGCAACATTCACGACGATGTGGGCCAGAAGGATCGACAATGTGCCGCCCGAAACTAGCTCAGCCCATACTATCACCCCTCAAACTTCAAGCCCATACCTAGACTCAGGCTGGGCCGGCTAGTTTAACCCAAGCCGCTAGAGCGTCGGAGAAACCTGCGGATCCAGTCCAGCGCTCCGTGTCGATCGCATCCATGGCCGGAATGGAACAAGTCAGAAGTCAGTGCTCCAACTGTCCGAACACCTCCGACCGCTCCCTTCCCGCCACTTCCTCCCGCTTCCACTCTTCCGCACCACGCACGCACCGTATAAGAACCCGAGCTCTCCATCACTGAATCCTTAACCCTCTCGGCGATCCTACGAGCTCCACACTCCACTCCATCCACCATGGCTCCTCCTCGCAAGGCAACCTCGCTGACCGCGCTCACCGTCGCCGTCGTCGCCCTCCTCCTCGTGCCGGCGCCGGCCGCCGTCCCCGCGCCGCCCATCGACATCCTCAAGATCCTCTCCGGCTTCCCGGAGTTCGGCGCCTTCACCTCCATGGTCAACGACACCGGCCTCGCCCTCTCCATCAACGCCCAGAAGAAGGTCACCGTGCTCGCCGCCAACGACACCGGCCTCCCCGTCGCCGCGCTCCGCCGCCTCCCCAACCAGCTCCTCGGCGACCTCCTCGCGCTCCACGTCGTTCTCGACTACCTCGACCAGCCCAAGCTCGACGCGCTGCGCCTCGGCCGCGCGGGCAAGGGCTCCGTCGTCAGGACCCTCCTCCCGGGGAAGCAGGCCAAGCTCCTCCGCGTCGCCGGCGGCAAGAACGGCAGCGTCACCTTCTCCTACGCCGGCCCCGTCGGCAGCGGCCGCCCGCCGCTCAACGCGACCCTCGTCAGGGTCGTCACCGCGCAGAACTTCACCGTCATGGTGCTCCAGGTGGACGGCCTCGTCCTCCCGGCGATGATGCCGGCCACCGTCGCCGCCCCCTTCGACGTCACCGCCATCCTCGCGGGCTTCCCCGAGTTCGGCGCCTTCTCCGCCCTGCTCCGCCAGACCGGCCTCGCCCGCGCCATCAACGCCCACCCGGTCGTCACCATCCTCGCCGTCAACAACACCAACTTCGCCGGCGCGCTCCGCGGGATCCCGCCACGGGCCACCGCCGACGTCCTCGCGCTCCACGCCGTACTCGACTACCTCGACATGGAGCGGCTCGACGCGCTCCGCCAGGGCCGCACGGGCGACGGATCCATCGTCACCACCATGCTCCAGGGGACGGGAGCCGGCGCGCGGGGCCGAGGCGCCGGCTTCGTCCGCGTCTCCGGCGGCAACGACGGCCGGATCACCTTCTCCTCCGCGGCGCCGGGCGGCGGCGGTCCGCGCAACGCCACGCTCGTGAAGGTCGTCACCAGGCAGGCGTTCAGCGTCATCGTGCTCCAGGTGAGCGGCCTCATCATCCCGCCAGGCCTCCTCGTCGCGCCCGCACCCGGACCACAGAAGCCGAGGTCCACGCACATGTCGCTGCCCCCGACCCCCGGGCCAGCGCCGGCGTACTCCCCGGTCATGCCGGAGCCTGAACCGATTGTAGCGGGCAACACGCCGCCACCATCTGCTGTCATCCCGATACCGAGCGTTCACGGCGGAGTGGCGGCCAAGATACCAGAGGCCGCTGCAGGCCGCCTGGCGGCGGCGGGGAGCTGGTGGTGTGCGGCATTCGGGATCATAGCCTGCCTGCTTGGGAGTTTGTAATAACTAGGACGGGTTTTGCTAGGGTGATGTTTTTGAAAAAAAAATCTGAGATAAGCTAGCAGCTAGGTGATATTTGGTTTAGCATTTTGATTTTGTCATTTCTCTTTCTTTTTAGTTTGTATAACGAGGCAGCAAGTTTGTGATTTTCCACTTGGTTAGAGAATATATTTGGCACATCATGGAATGTGTTATGCGATGAGTCGATAATCCATGTTTTGTTCTTTTTAGTAATGAAGGATGAATTGTGATGGACTTCACATTTCTCAACCCAAATAAGAGAGTTAGCATGTAATCGTTTGTTTATGATCTATTCCTTGGAGAAAAAGAACAAAACAAATCGACCATGAGTTCATGAAGGTGTTGGCTTTAAATGATAACTCATGGGCAGGTCTTCAACCTACATGAGCAAGAGGCATTGAGGATTGGCGCTGATGCACTGCAGAGGATTGGCTCTGCTTAGAATGAGTTGGTTTTTTAAGGCTTGCCATCTCTTCGGCCCTCACCTGCAGCAGTGGGAGTGCTGATCTAAATTCTAATAGAGGGCCCTTGTCTGTTTTGGTTTTTGTTTTGTTTGATTTTTTTTCTGAGATAAGCTAGGGAGATATTTTGTTTAGCTTTGTTTCATTTTGTCATTTCTCTTTCTTTTTAGTTTGTAAGGGGCAGCAAGTTTGTGATTTTCCATTTGGTTAGGGAATACATTTGGCACATCATGGAACGTGTTATGCGATGAGTCGATAATCCATGTTTTGTTCTTTTTAGTAATGAAGGATGAATTGTGATGAACTTCACATTTCTCAACCCAAACAAGAGAGATACTCCTTGTATGTAATGGTGTGTTCATGATCTACTCCTTGGAGAAAAAGAGCAAAACAAATTGACCATGAGTTTATGGAGGTGTTGGCTTTAAATAATACTACTTCCGTTCCAATGAATAGGGCTTATATTATTTTGAAAAAGTCAACACATGTAAAGTTTGACCAAGTTTTTATGAAAAAATATTAACATGCAAAATATAAAACTAATCTCATTAGAAACATCATGAACTATATTTTCATATGATATCTATATAATATCATATTCGTTGATAGATTTTTCTAAAAGTTTGGTCAAACTTTACTTGGCTTGACTTTTGCAAAAAAAATATAGGCCTTATTTATCGGAACGGAGGGAGTAACCTACATGAGCAGGAGGCATTGAGGATTGGCGCTGATGCACTGCAGAGGATTGGCTCTGCTTGCTGCTCCTAAGATCGTGCTGGTGATAATATAGAGGATGATTCGCGCTGAACTTTGCTGCTGTTTCGAATCTGGTTAGAACGAGTTTAGTCTTTTAGGATTTGCCATCTCTTCGGCCCTCATCTGCAGCCCTGGGAGTGCTGATCTAAATTCTAATAGAGGGTTCCTTATTTAGGCCATGTACTATGTGGTGCCGATTCAATGGAAAAAGCTGTCAGGCTTGAATCGATCAGCAATTGCTTGCTATGTACCGAACCGAACCGAACCAACACTGCAGCAATGGGTCCAGATTAAATAAAAAACGAGTATTCAACTCTCTTTCCTATCCCTCCATTAGATGGACCTCTCCCTTTCCACCACCGGCTTCTTGTGTCAGAATCCATGATGCGGTTCTCTACTATGTATGGAATCGATTCATTTGGCTCTTTGAATCGCTTTGCTACAACATAGTGCATGGTCTTAGTTACTCCTGAGCCTTATCTGGTTTTTGTTTTGCTTGTATCTGAAAATGACACTGTATGTATCTCTGTGTATGTATCTCTGTTGAACGTGTGCTAAATGTTTTCTTCACCTCATTACAGATCAGAAGAACCATCATGATAAGTGGGGATATATCAGACACGATATCCTCAAACCAAAACGAGTGAGATAGGACTGGGTCCATTCGTCATACAGTTTCTGAAACCAAACACACCAGAGAGGAATTTCTGAAGAAATCTCATACTTATAAGTTCTAGCATTCAGAGGGATGTTAGCACAATCCAGATGAACAAAAACTGAAAACTTTAGTCACCAGCACAACCAAACATCTAGATAGGCGATGGGGCAGGTAAATTGTGCATCCTGCGTCAAGAAGGACAACATCTGAAACGGGCTAGATTTATCACGTTCATGTCACAAGCGTTACTGCATAAATCTTCATCAGCAGCCCACGTCTTCTCACTCCGCATCCTCTATCTCAGTATCCTCTGGAACACCGCGCATATACATAACGTTGTTGCACCTGATGGTCGAGGAAACAACACACCATTAGGCACAGCTTATTCAGACCGCGCGTATACATGAACGTAATAATTTGAGCAAGGGATACATAATAAGTGTATAGACCCACAAGATGGACTTCTGCAGTAAATACGTGGTACACGTGTTGATTCTATTTCATCCAACTACTGTAAAGCTTATAACACAGTTGTAGCATGCATCCTTCAGCAGGGATAACTCATCAAGAACAAAAGTATGCAGCAGCGATTCATACTAGGAAGGTTAACAAGATCATATATTGTTACCTTATCAGTATCTCTCCAAGGTTTCCAGAGAATTGCCCATCAATGTACTCCTCTGTATTAGCAAGCTGCAAGCAGTAGACAAGGCAGTAGGAAAATTAAACATGTTGATCCATCACTAGAAAACAGCTTTAACTATGCAGCTGAACACAAAAAAGTAATACCTGCAGATTCATGTAGGAGTCCACAGAAACAAGGTACCCTGGGGGATGAAAACGTTGTCAGTTGGCAACTTGCCATTATTGAGGGCAAGGGGATTCTGAATAACAACATGCATCACAACTAAATAGAAAAGAGCATATGTTACCTTTGTACTCCATACCCCACTTCAGTTTGACAATAACAGGCTTCCCTGTCAGGTTGTTTAGGAAAGGCTTCGGGTTGACTGGTACAGTGGCCTACACCAAGTAAAAATCCATTAGGAAGTGAACCACGAGGCCATGTTTCACTGTCAATGGAAAGATGTGACAACACATGAACATTCCATTATTTTGACTTCTTTTGTTATCAGTAAATTCAGTTTATCAACTGTGTGATCATATGCCAACATGAAATGGTAGGTGGCATACAATTCTATAAGAGGCATGTGAGACTTCGTTCAACTTAAATTAAATATCATAAGTACACATCATGATCTATTTGCAGTAAAAGTAAGATATTCTAAACATAGTGTCCATATATAACCATGTTTCTTTTGCAACTATAGCAGGTTAACAACAATTATGAATTCTCAAACAACCTCATTAGCATCCTTAAACATCTGAAGATTGAGATCCCCATAAATTTCGTGATTTATGTGCAAAACTGTGGCAAAAAGTGCTGTGATCAATTTGAAGTCAAGTCTGGTTATGTCTTTGGATTGCGCAAACCAAGCTACACAAATGACACTTAGTATTGGGAAATTACAAGCCAATGATATCACTTGGGTCTTTGATACCGTAATGATGACCAAAGTCGCAATAACAGGAAATAGCAAATCAGCATACATAACAAGGAAATGACATGCAGTGCGATTGCTAATGCCAAAATCATTGCCAGAAAATGCAACAATATCATCAACAGAAAAGTGCCAAGTTGCCAGGAGAGGTGAAGATCATTTGTTACAACTTTACCACATATATCTATGTAAACTCTTATTCAACTTGAAAGAGAATAGAAGGGTACTTTTCCCCCTGTTCACCCCTCTAAAGATCCATTTGAAAGCAGAGATAGATCATTCCACTCCCATGTGTATGAACCTAAGATTTATATTCTACTCGTACTTCTCAATGAAAAGACAGAGCATCTGCAAGTTCCTAGCAAAAGGTTTATATCGATATTAAGAAGCTCCAATATGCTTCAGTGACAAGCAGTTGTGGTGGGGAGATTACAGATGTTGCACCGACATGAACACCCAATACGAGGATTCACCACTTCAGAATACGCAATCTATTGTTCTAAGAACATATCTTGTGCTACCACACATTGGAGCGCTACCTTCTCCTATTGTTCCGTATGTTAATTGCTTAATGCTAAACTGAAACAATATAAGCTTCAAACATAGGAAGTGACTCCGAAATATGACCGTCGGCAGTACTCTATTGAATGAAAGGCTAGGGTTTCGAAGAAGATTCGGCGTAAGATATAAACCAACTTGTCCAATCTGAAACCCACAAACTCCTCCAATATACATCAGAACAACAACCTAGCGCTCAACTGGGAACTTTACTTCAGTTTGGCCCAATCTGTACTCACTAGCTTCGCAGATTTCGGAGACGATGGTGCGTAAGGACGGAGAGGACAGGTAACTCACCATGGCTAGGGTAGGGCCCGCGTAGATCTCCTGAAGCTCGAGGGGAAGGTCGAAGAGGATGCGGTGTCCGTTTATGCGGTAGCGGCGGCGGTTGGTCTGGCAGCCGGTCGTGGGAGAAGCTAGGTCGCCGTCGCTGGGAGCGAGAGGGCGGATGCACGGAGCAGGGGCTGCGTCTGGCAGAGAATTGGACCTGCTCCGCCTAAAGCATTTTCTAATGGGCCGCATTAGGTGGAGGCCCATTATAAGTTTTTCTTGCCCTGCTATATTACTCCCTCGTGTCCAATGTATGTGTCATGGAAAAAAATATGATCATGTACAAACTCATAGCATAGCTCCAGGCAGTTATCCGGAATCAGAGTTAGTATCTATTATAAACCAAGAAGTTTATATTCACTTTTATAAATGACACATTCTTGTATTGATCGTGCATGAATACGGCTTGGTGATAAATCACTAGAGATGTCATTGCCCGCTGATAGAGATGCACCCCCCTAATCATGGCTTCACCGTAGAAGGAACTTTAGATTTATCTTGAGTTTCACTCAAAATCGACCGTTTCTTACAAAATTGTCAGTCGACGATAAAGTTTTGCTCTCCACTATTGGAAATTCACAATGACTCTCGAGCTCATATGATTCTGACAGAACAAGAAATAAAAAATCAAATAATTCTGAAAAAGAATTTGGAGATGAACACATACAAATGTACTACATATGTGCAAAGTTTCATGATGAAAAGATATGTGTGGTGCTATGTGCCAAAAAACAATATCAGTGACCAAAATGGGATTTAAATTTATCTTTTTGGAGCACTTTTTTTGTTTTTTCGCATAGAGAACAACACTTTGCATGTACATAGTAAATTTATATATGTTTATCTCGAAAAAAACTGAGAATTTTTTAAATGTTTTACTTTTTCATGCCATTTATTTTATTCTAACATGAGCATATGATCTCAGGAGCCAAAACACCACTCTCTCTCATTCCTCTCTACCAAGTTAGTTTATTGCCTTCCTGAGCTCCCTCGGTATAGCATTGTAGGTAGAAGTACCTCTAATACACGCACAGCGGCGGGCCCAGGATTTCAAGAGCGGGTATTCAAAATTTCAAAGGCACAATTTTTTTACAGTTTAAAGTCAAGCTTTTCACACCTACTTGCTTCCTTTCAAATTAGTTAGCTTGGATATGAAAAAATCTTGTATTTATACCTTTTAATGTCTAAATATATCCGTTTCTAAACAAATGTGTGTCAAGTAATTTAGAACAGAGGGAGATAAGTGAAAATATAATCAGATATTACCAGGTGTGTAATACATAGAATATATGCTAGAATTGGAGTGAGTTTCTACATCACCTCAACTCCTCAAGTCCTCTCTGATTGGAGCGGTTGCGAGAAGCCAAAACAGGGGAGGGAGGAACTGATAAGGAGCGGCGATCTGCGGCGAAGACGCAATCTACGCAACCAAACGCCCTAGTTGTTGAGTCATGGACTCGGGGACGAACGGACGAGCACGAACTCGCAAGAATGTCGCCTGCAGTCTGCGGGCATCGACGCCGCGACTGCGGCTGCTGCCCCATCGCCATCTAATTCAATCTAGGTCTTGGCAGACGTCTGGTTCAGAATTTAATTTAGGAAACTAGGGACACAGTCAGGAAACCAGGATGGATCGCTAGGCGAACAACCTAGCGATGGACTGATACTAGTTGGGCCTCGTAGAGAATGGCTGACGGCCCAATCAATTTTTTTTTTTGATAAACACAGTACAACGCAAACGCTCATATACACGCGCACACACTCAACCCTATGAACACACGCACACACACCCTACCCCTATGAGCACCTCCGAGAGACTGGGCCGGCGGATTAGGTCTTGAGATTGAAGAAGTCACCACAGGCGCCTTGCTGTCGACGGGAATGTCGCCTCCCACTGAAGAATATTCCGTCTAAATGAGAAACAACAGCGTCAAATCTGGGATTTGAACACTGTTGGGCTAGGGGTACTGATACGTCTCCAACGTATCAATAATTTCTTATGTTCCATGCTTATATTATACTAATTGCTACATATTTTATATACATTTTATATGGTTTTATGCATTTTCTGGGACTAACCTATTAACAAGATGCCACAGTGCCAGTTCCCTGTTTTCTGCTGTTTTTCGTTTCAGAAAACCATTTAAGGAAATATTCTCGGAATTGGACGATTTCTTTACCGAAACTCCTATTTTTCCCGACACGTTCCAGAAGTCCAAATGAGAAACGAAGACCGAGACCGAGGCGGCCTCACCTGGTCCAGGCGCGGCAGGCCTTCTGGCCGCGCGAGCACCAGGTTAGGCCCCCTCGGCCCTCCACCGCCTTCGCCCTTTCGCCTACTTATACCCCCCGAGGAGAAAACCCTAGGAGAAGAGGCCATCTTCCACGAAAAGTTCCGTAGCGCCGCCGCCATCGAAGACAAGTTTCGGGGGTCAGAAGTTCCTGTTTCGGCACCCTGCCGGGACGGGGATTGACCCCCGGAGCCATCTCCATCGACTCCACCGCCTCCACTTCGACTCCGTGATGGTTTGTGAGTAGTTCCCCCATGTACTACGGGTTCTTGGCTGTAGCTAGTTGGTACTCTCTCTCCCATGTACTTCAATACAATGATCTCATGAGCTGCCTTACATGATTGAGATCCATATGATGTAATTCGTGTTGTGTTTGTTGGGATCCGATGAATTGTTACATTATGATCAGTCTATCTATCAAAGTTTGTGAAGTTATTGTTGCTGCAATCTTGTTGTGTTTAATACTTGTCACTAGTGCACGAGTGGCATGATCTTAGATTTGAGCTCTATATTTATTGCTTAGATTGTATTTACAAGTTGTATGCACATGTCATTGTCCGGAACCCGAGGTCCCAAAGTGACAATAATTGGGGCAGCCGAGGGGAATGGTTGTGATGTGAGGATCACATGTTTTCACCAAGTGTTAATGCTTTGCGCCGGTGCTCTATTAAAAGGAGTACCTTAATTACTAATAGTTTCCCTCGAGGCCCCGCTGCAAACGTGCTGGTAGGACAAAAGATGTTATACAAGTTTCTCATTGCGAGCACGCACGACTACATATGGAAAACATGCCTATATAATTAATAATCTGGATATTCTAACTTAATGTTATTTCAATACTGTCAATTGCCCAACTGTAATTTGTTCACCCAACACTTGTTATTGAGAGTTACCACTAGTGTAGATAGCTGGGAACCCCGGTCCTTCTGTCATCATCATTGCTTTCCCGTCAACTCCACACAAGCAACTATTTTCTTGTGCCATCGTCTCTGTGTTACTATTGCTCTCATATTACTGCTGCTTTCACATCACCCCTGTTAATAGTGCTTTTCCAGGTGCAGCTGAATTGACAACTCCGCTGTTAAGACTTATAAGTATTCTTTGTCTCCCATTGTGTCGAATCAATAAATTTGGGTTTTACTTCACTCGAAGACTGTTGCGATCCCCTATACTTGTGGGTTATCAAGAATATTTTCTGGCGCCGTTGCCGGGGAGGCATAGCTCTACTCATAAGTTCACCTGGGGAGTACTCTCTTCCTCTCTCTGTTTTTATTTTATTTTGTCTTGTCTAGTTTATTTGTGCTTATTTTTTTCTGTTTAGTTGTATTTTGTTTAGTTTACTTTTGTCTAGTTTATTGTTGTCTAGTTTATTTTTGTTTTGTTTTATTTTTATATACCCGAAAAACCATAAATTTTTTGAAAAACCGAAAATTAAAAAAAAACTGTTGTTATGGAAAAACATGCTAGAACCTCTATGGAACTTAATGAATTATTTATAAAGTATAGAGAATCATATAAAGGGAAAGTCATGAGAGGCGTGTTAGTTAAGTTGAACACAATTGCTAAAATTTTGCTTAAGCGCCATGATATAAATTGTTGCTCTAAATAGGATACTAAACATCTTAAATTCCAATGTGCTTTCAGTAAAGAAGTTTTAATTTTGAACTATCATTGGAATAACTATATTGACCTTGGATTTGAAGAAGTAGAACAATTTGTTTTATTTATGGGAGCTTCTGAAATAGAATCCTTCGTGTCAAAAAATAATGAAACCTGTGTTGCTTGTAAAACCTTTAAAGATTATGTCTCTTCTATCCTTGATTATTGCATAGAAAATTTCAGCAATAATTGTTATATCATTGATTATAAAGAGAGACTCATTAATGCACAAGAATGTATCCACAATTTGCAGAAACCTGAGGAGAGTGAAGAACAAAAGGAGGAAGAAAGGAGTAGCTATCCATGCCTACCTTCTAATGAGAGTAACTCTTCATCTCTTACACTATTTGATTGTCCCCCATGCTTACCAAAGGAGGATGAATGTTATGTTCCTGTGGATTCTCTTGAAATATTCCCTATGAGTAAAACTTGTGAGAATAATTATGCTACTGTTATCTATGATAATCCATGCTATTTTGATAAATCTTATGATATTCCTTTATTTGTGCCTAATTTCGAAATGCATGGTACTAAAGAAGTTTGCTTATAAAATATTTATGACAAAGCTCTAGATGATGGTCATATGTTACTTGATAATATTAATTGTACTACTATTGAAAATGGGATTGGAGAGGTCTTGACTTTATCTAGGAGTCCCATATACCTTGAGAATGATCAATCATCTTGTTATAAAATTGTTAAAAGTGGGTTTGAAAGTTTTTATCCCACTATTTTGGAGCTTGTCGGGGGGCTACCCCCGGGTAGGGTAAAGATATGGTAAAAGCTACGTCCAAGACGGAACCGACATACTTGTTGACCGACATATGTCCGGGCCGAGAGAGGCCGGGACATGATATTGGTGCAGCCCGACATACTCTAACCGACTTAATCATATTTTACCCGACATATCTATGTCGGTATGCATTGTGTTATTCTTATGTGCAGGAAGAACGGTTTATGAAGGGTAATCCGGCATAATCATGCCAGGTCTCGGGAGAAGAAGATTATCCGGCATACCCACGCCAGGTTGAAAGGTGGAATCCGGCATATCCATGCCGGGTTGCCCAGGAGAGGAGCCGCCAAGTTATCCGGCATATCCATGCCGGGTTATGCGGAGAAGATGCCATGCCAGGCGCTACAAGACAAAGGACAGACAAGACATGCCAAGCCCATCCCCTGATGTGACGAGAGTACAGCTGCATGACGCAGTGAATAGTGTTGACAAGACCCCAGTAGTCATGTCATGAATAGTGCATGAATAGTGTGATGTGGGCCACCTCTTGTCCCCTGGGCTCCCTCTATATAAGGAGCACCAGGGGGAAGGCTCCGCGACGGCCACGGCTTGCCCACTTCCCCGTTGTTCTCTCCTCTCCAAGTCCTCCTAGAGGCATCCCTTGCCCTGCTCATGGAGCGCTTTGTACCACGCATATACAGAGGCAAAATGCACAAAGTAGGCTAGATGCTGCAGTAGGGGTGTTATCTCCCCACGAGAGCCCCGAAGCAGGGTAAATCCCGTGTTCATGTGTTCGTCTGTGTGTGCTTCTCAGCGCGCTATCCCTCCCCAAATCCTCTAGCGTCCATCGACCCCACACATTAGCCTACCCGTAGGCATCTGTCTGTTCACCACGATGACAGTTGGCGCCCACCGTGGGGCAAGAGTGGCGCTTGCTGGATCAATTCGGACGGGACCTCCTTCGTCAACGCGGGGACTCAACATCGCCGTTGCCCTCGCGCATCCCGGAGGCGCGTCGCCGTCGCCAGCAACGTCTTCGTCACCGCGCACCCGGCCGCTGCCCGACAGCGCCTCGCTCCGTCGCCTTGAGCTTGCCGTGGCCGCACCTCTGCTTCAACTTCCGGTACCCTCTCTGCGCCGAGCCATGGGTAAGCCTCCCCGGGCTCCCCAGCGACCTCCATCTCCACCGCGCTCAAGCCCCTTTGCGAGGTCACGCCCGCGTCCTCGATCTCCAACCTGCGCACGGAGGCAACCGGCTCCTCGCATCCGCGTCCGGCCGCCCGTGCGGGTTCCCGCAACCGCGCGCGCGCCAGATCCCCGTCTCAACCACGCCCGGCCAGCCGCACAAGCTGGCCCGCGCGCTAACTCGCTGCGTCGCCTCAGCGCTCGCGACCTGCTCCTGGCTTCACAGAGCCCCTCCGCCCCGCGACCGTCTCAACCCGTGCCGCGGCCCGGTGTCGAAGTCTCGCGTCCAGCTGCGCCCCCGGGCAGGTCGCAGCCTGACGGGCGCCTGATGCGCTACCCGAGCTGCCGGCCGGCAGGCCCAGATGCCTTGCTGGTTTACCTTCTGCCCTGTCCCGCCACAAAGAAAGAGAGCAGCATGCCGGCCGAGTGAAAGAAATAAATAGAAAAGAAGTGAGTTGCCGGCTGGGTAAAGAGGCAGGAGAAAAATATACGCTCTATAGCATGCTTGTGTCGGTAGTCAAGAAAAATAATTGTGACTGGCCGATTAGCTTGTGTCGGCAGCCGAATAAAAAATAGAGAGAGGGTCGGAGGTAGCCAGGCTGGGTGATGCTTGTGTCGGGTAGAAAAGAAGAGGAGAGAGAAAGAGCCAGCATGTGGCCTGTGTCTGCTGACCGCATCCGGGTAAAGACAAGAAAGAGAGTAGGATGAGCTGTAGAGTTATCTGGACCGGGTAGTATGTCGAGTGGTACTCCGGGATGTTTATATCGGCGAACCGGCCTTCCGACTAGAAGGTTTATGACGGCAGGCCGGCATACCGACGAATCAAGGTGGGCCAGGGTCCCGGCCGCTGCGCCGACATCGCAAGCACGTCAACAAACGGCACCTCGCACCAAAATTGCAATGTGAGTACTTATTGGTTATATGAGTTGCACGCTAACTAGTTAATCTCAAAGTTTACCCGGTGACTGCCCCTTTTTATCTTGTCTGTATATTTTCCCCGGGGCAAGATGTCTTGACCCGGGAACTACCTCACTGATTGATTATGCTGTTTCTGCTAGATTACTAGAATAACTCGGGGACTGCCCTGCGCGTAAGTTATTTATCCCCGGAACGAAATGTCGTAACCCGGGGACTACGCTTCTGTGTTGTCTATATGTTCTCCCCGGGGGCAAGATGTCTTGACCCGGGGACCGGCCGGTCGGTCGGTTCTGTGTTTACCTCTAGATCTGTAAAGTAACTCGGGGACTCGGTTGGAGCCAAGTCGGTATTCTGGCGTGTAGGTTTGGCTGCTCGAATTACTTTTGGTCATTTGCTGGAGTTATATGCTAGATCTAGTTTGATCCGCTAAATAGAGTTGTCGCTCCTGTTGAATATTCATTATACATGCATGCCTGAACTGACATTGAAAGGTAATATCGGCTTCACCGAGACTGTGATGCCGTGGTGATGTCGGTTATCTCGGATCCGTCTGATACTCACTGTTGCTTCAAAGTATATCACAGATAGTCTTTGGTATCGGCTTGCCGAGTTATAATGGCATATCATACCAAGTTGTTGCTTATGTCGGTTCGCCACTGTATCACGGCATCATTCCATTTCCCGGATCGCCGTTTATTTCGGTTTGCCACAGTATCACGGCATCTTTCCATATCTCTGATCGCCGTTTATTTCGGTTCGCCATAGTATCGTGGCATCATCCTGTATCCCCGGTCATCGTTCATGATTGGTTTGTGAAATGAGATGTGTGATATGCACAGAGTGGCCGAGGTACCGAGACATGTGTGATATGCCCAGAGTGGCCGAGATACCGAGACATGTGTGATATGCCTAGAGTGGCCGAGATACCGAGACACCCGAGATACACTTATGTCAAATCGACAGAGGTTGGAGGCGTCTGTGTCGGTATATGCCCAGAGTGGCTAAAAGCCGGCACATGAGACTCTGTGTCGGTATACGCCCAGAGTGGCTAAAGGCCGGCACATCAGACGTCCGTGTCGGTATACGCCCAGAGTGGCTAAAAGCCGGCATGTGAGGTATGTTTATGTCAAGCCGGCAGTGGCCGAATACATCTATGTCGGTAAAACGCCCAGAGCGGCTAAGGCACCGGCATATAATTGTATTTTTGCAGGTACACGGTGGAGTAGGTAAAGATGGTGGTGTTGTTATTTCTTCTAAGTCTGCGCGCGACTCTGCGAGTCCCCCGCAGCCTCGGGGACTAGTGTCGGGGGGCTACCCCCGGGTAGGGCAAAGATATGGTAAAAGCTACGTCCAAGACGGAACTGACATACTTGTTGACCGACATATGTCCGGGCCGAGAGAGGCCGGGACATGATATTGGTGCAGCCCGACATACTCTAACCGACTTAATCATATTTTACCCGACATATCTATGTCGGTATGCATTTTGTTATTCTTATGTGCAGGAAGAACGGTTTATGAAGGGTAATCCGGCATAATCATGCCAGGTCTCGGGAGAAGAAGATTATCCGGCATACCCACGCCAGGTTGAAAGGTGGAATCCGGCATATCCATGCCGGGTTGCCTAGGAGAGGAGCCGCCAAGTTATCCGGCATATCCATGCCGGGTTATGCGGAGAAGATGCCATGCCAGGCGCTACAAGACAAAGGACAGACAAGACATGCCAAGCCCATCCCCTGATGTGACGAGAGTACAGCTGCATGACGCAGTGAATAGTGTTGACAAGACCCCAGTAGTCATGTCATGAATAGTGCATGAATAGTGTGATTTGGGCCACCTCTTGTCCCCTGGGCTCCCTCTATATAAGGAGCACCAGGGGGAAGGCTCCGCGACGGCCACGGCTTGCCCACTTCCCCGTTGTTCTCTCCTCTCCAAGTCCTCCTAGAGGCATCCCTTGCCCTGCTCATGGAGCGCTTTGTACCACGCATATACAGAGGCAAAATGCACAAAGTAGGCTAGATGCTGCAGTAGGGGTGTTATCTCCCCACGAGAGCCCCGAAGCAGGGTAAATCCCGTGTTCATGTGTTCGTCTGTGTGTGCTTCTCAGCGCGCTATCCCTCCCCGAATCCTCTAGCGTCCATCGACCCCACACATTAGCCTACCCGTAGGCATCTGTCTGTTCACCACGACGACAGAGCTTGATAAAAATTATGTGTTTGTAGATCATGAAAAGCATGCTTTATGTGATAGTTATATTGTTGAGTTTATTCATGATGCTACTGAAAATTATTATGAGAGAGGAAAATATGGTTGTAAAAATTTTCATGGTACTAAAACACCTCTCTATATGCTAAAAGTTTTGAAGTTACTCTTGTTTTATCCTCCCATGCTTGTCACTTTCTTTTTTGTGAATTTATTTGTGTACCAGATTCCTATGCATAGGAAGTGGGTTAGACTTAAATGTGTTTTGTATTTGCTTCTTGATGCTCCTTTTGCTTCATTTTCTATTCATATGATAGCATCATTAAAACTATCAAGTCTAGCTAAAAGGCATTAAAGAAAAGCGCTTATGAGAGACAACCCATGTTTTATTTCTGTAATTTTTCTTTTATTTGAGTCAAGGAGCATGCTTACCTCTGTAACAAGTCATTTGTATCTTTATTTTATTGCATAGTTGTGCCAAGTAAAGTCTCTAGTAGAAAGTTGATACTAGATTTGGATTTCTGCACAGGAACAGTTTTTCCGCTGATCACCGTTAAATTCATAACTCTTTACAGAAAAATTGAAATTACCTGGGATTTTATGTGCGTGATCCTCATATATGTACGCAACTTTCATTAGTTTTGAGTTTTCTGATCTGAGCAAGTTAAGTGCCTCGAAAAAAATTCATCTTTACTGGTTGTTCTGTTTTGACAGATTTTGTCTCTGTTTTTTGCATTGTCTCTTGTGGACTTTAAGCAAGGTTCTCTATCATGGAGGGCTGTAGCTAATGTTTTATTGAGTTCTTGCAATGTGTCACCACAGAACCAAAGTGGATTAATGTTTTTGAGTAATAACCCCTCTAATGAAGTTTATGAGAAGTTTGGTGTGAAGGAAGTTTTCAAGGATCAAGAGAGAGGATGATATTATGTGATCAGAAGATGAACAAGCCTAAGCTTGGGGATGCCCCCGTGGGTCACCCAAGCATATTTCAAGAAGACTCAAGCGTCAAAGCTTGGGGATGCCCAAGGCATCCCCTTCTTTATCAACAACTTATCAGGTCATCTCTAGTGAAACTATATTTTAATTCTGTCACATCTTATGTGCTTTACTTGGAGCGTCTGTTTGTTTTTATTTTCTGTTTTTTTATTTTCTTTCTCTGAATAAAATGGATCCTAGCATTCTTGTGTGGGAGAAAGACACGCTCCGCTTTTTCTTATGAATACTCCTATTCTTCACTTATATTTGTTGAGTATTCCTCTATATCTACTGCAATACTTTCAGCTCTCGTTTTTCATGCACCTCTTGTTCAGAGCTGTTAGTTCTCATATATTATACTCTCTTGCTTCATTGTTAAATACTTGGAGAGTTTATATTTTAAATAAGTTGATTGGTGTTTGGTTGGAAACAGAAAATGCTAAATGTGGTAGATGGTATAAAGAAACGATATACATGTTCTTGTAGATCATTGTCTCGATTTTTTTTTTGTGATACTTGGCAATTGTTTTGAGCTCTTAAGTAGATCATGTTTAAGCTCTTGCATCATGTAGTTAAAACCTATTAGTGAAAAACTACCGTAGAGCTTGTTGAAACTTGGTTTGCATGTTTGGTATCTCTAAGGTCTAGATATTTTCTAGTTAAAGTGTTTGAACAACAAGGAAGACAATGTAGAGTTTTATAATGCTTGCCATATGTTTTTATATACGTCTTGTTGTCGTAGTTTATACTTGTGTTTGCTTCAAATAACCTTGCTAGCCAAAGCCTTGTACTGAGAGGGAATGCTTCTCGTGCATCCAAAATCCTTGAGCCAAAACCCATGCCATTTGTGTCCACCATACCTACCTACTACATGGTATTTCCTGCCATTCCAAATAAATACTTCATGTGCTACCTTTAATTCAAAACTTATTATCCCTTATTTGTGTCAATGTTTATTAGCTCATGAGGAAGTATGTGGTGTTACGGATATCAACCTTGTCATTTGCTTTTAGACAGACTTTCACCAACAGGACTAGTGGCATATACATCCGCTTATCCATTAACTTTGCAAAAAGAGCTGGCAAATGGGGTGCCCACTCCCAATTAATTACAACTTTAACCGCTGCATTCTCTTCACATTTTTGCCATGATCTAATCAGCCAAGTAATGATACTAGTTCTAAACTACATGTGTAAACAAAAGAGAAAGAGGGATGATCTGCCCTTGGGTAGAAATAACGTCCTTCATGGGAGCCGCTCTTAAGAAAGTCTGGTTGACAAGGGCGGTAGAGTGCTCATTACCATTCATTGACAACGACAAACACCACTCAAAAACTTACTTTTATGCTCTCTATATAATTTCAAAAACCTATAAAACTAAAAAGCTCTAGCACATGCTTGTATCCCTGCTTCCCTCTGCGAAGGGCCTGTCTTTTTACTTCATGTTGAGTCAGTTTACCCACTTCTTTCTGTCCCCGAAGCAAACACTTGTGTCAACTGTGTGCAACAATTCTTATATGCTTACTTATTGCACTTGTTATATTTCTTTATGTTGACAACTATCTATATGATATACATGTTCAAAAGTTGAAAGCCAATGCTGAAACTTATATCTTCCTTTGTGTTGCTTCAATGCTCTTTTACTTAGAGACTATTGCTTTATGAGTTAACTCTTATGCAAATCTTTTTGATTCTTGTTTGAAAGTACTATTCATGAAAAGTTTTTACTTATATGATGTAGTTGTTTACTCCTTGTCTATTTGTTAGCAAACTATAGATCATTGCCTTGAGTCATTTCATTCATGACATGAGCCTTACAATATTATATGATCAAGATTATGTGAAAGCATGTCACTTCAGAAATTATTCTTTTATCGTTTTTGCCTACTCGGGACGAGTAGAACTAAGCTTGGGGATGTTGATACGTCTCCAACGTATCAATAATTTCTTATGTTCCATTCTTATATTATACCAATTGCTACATGTTTTATATACATTTTATATGGTTTTATGCATTTTCTGGGACTAACCTATTAACAAGATGCCACAGTGCCAGTTCCCTGTTTTCTGCTGTTTTTCGTTTCAGAAAACCACTTAAAGAAATATTCTCGAAATTGGACGATTTCTTTACCGAAGCTCCTATTTTCCCGACACGTTCCAGAAGTCCAAAGGAGAAACGAAGACGGAGACCGAGGCGGCCTCACCTGGTCCAGACGCGGCAGGCCTTCTGGCCGCGCGAGCACCAGGTGAGGGCCCCTCGGCCCTCCACCGCTTTCGCCCTTTCGCCTACTTATACCCCTCGAGGAGAAAACCCTAGGAGAAGAGGCCATCTTCCACGAAAAGTTCCGCAGCGCCGCCGCCATCGAAGACAAGTTTTGGGGGTCAGAAGTTCCTGTTCCGGCACCCTGTCGGGACGGGGATTGACCCCCGGAGCCATCTCCATCGACTCCACCGCCTCCACTTCGACTCCGTGATGGTTTGTGAGTAGTTCCCCCATGGACTACGGGTTCTTGGCTGTAGCTAGTTGGTACTCTCTCTTCCATGTACTTCAATACAATGATCTCATGAGCTGCCTTACATGATTGGGATCCATATGATGTAATTCGTGTTGTGTTTGTTGGGATCCGATGAATTGTTACATTATGATCAGTCTATCTATCAAAGTTTGTGAAGTTATTGTTGCTGCAATCTTGTTGTGTTTAATGCTTGTCACTAGTGCACGAGTGGCATGATCTTAGATTTGAGCTCTATATTTATTGCTTAGATTGTATCTACAAGTTGTATGCACATGTCATTGTCCGGAACCCGAGGTCCCAAAGTGACAATAATTGGGGCAGCCGAGGGTAATGGCTGTGATGTGAGGATCACATGTTTTCACCAAGTGTTAATGCTTTGCTCTGGTGCTCTATTAAAAGGAGTACCTTAATTACCAGTAGTTTCCCTTGAGGCCCCGCTGCAAACGGGCTGGTAGGACAAAAGATGTTATGCAAGTTTCTCATTGCGAGCACGCACGACTATATATGGAAAACATGCCTATATAATTAATAATCTGGATATTCTAACTTAATGTTATTTCAATACTGTCAATTGCCCAACTATAATTTGTTCACCCAACACTTGTTCTTGAGAGTTACCACTAGTGTAGATAGCTGGGAACCCCGGTCCTTCTGTCATCATCATTGCTTTCCCGTCAACTCCACACAAGCAACTATTTTCTGGTGACATCGTCTCTGTGTTACTATTGCTCTCATATTACTGCTGATTTCACATCACCCCTGTTACTAGTGCTTTTTCAGGTGCAGCTGAATTGACAACTCCGCTGTTAAGACTTATAAGTATTCTTTGTCTCCCCTTGTGTCGAATCAATAAATTTGGGTTTTACTTCACTCGAAAACTGTTGCGATCCCCTATACTTGTGGGTTATCAGGTACAACCAGCCACCTAACCATCTTGTCACAGTCAAAAGATCACTTATTTCCGCGTTTTTCATATATGTACGTATTCTGTACTATATATACCTAGTATTTGTCCAAAAAACTTGGGTATTCAACTGAATACCCTTGAATTGAACTGGGCCCGCCCCTGTACATGCATCATACTTAAGTGCATTGACGATTATATAAGAAATTATAGAGAATAGTAAGTTAACATTCAGTTTCTCGTGGGTTCGAGACTCGTTACTTATCACAACTTGCTATAACTATCCGTTACACTTGAATGTTATGAATATCATTTGCTTGAAATTTGTCGGCCATTAAATAATTGATTTGTGAAGATGTGTCAGTAATTTTTTGAGTCTTCACCATGGAAGCGTGATCAAGAGAAGTATTCCAACTTGAGACAAGTATGAACATTAACATTAAACTCAAGTGGAATGTGCTAGGCTAAGGATTACATTTTCTAGATCTTCCTAGTTTTCCGGGTCTCGAGAGAGGCCAGGTAATTGTTTTGATTGTACTATCAATAGGAACTATCATAGTTGAACATCTCGTTTTTAGTGTGATCAAGCATTTGCATATTTAGCATGGACATTCGTTTGTTCAATCCAACTGTTCAAAAAATTAGAGCATCTAGGTTTTCTCAATATGAAGAAACGGGGATAACATGAAAGTAAGAGAGTATTAAAGAATGTTTTCAGCTGTTATTAGCCGCCAAGATGAACACTATGGTTCGTGTCCCTCCTTCCATCGTGACGCCATTGAAACCTCCATCTCCGTGAGAATGTATACAAACATAAGAAATGGACGCGAACCTCTTCTTCCAATGCCACTTCATCTTGCGGATTTGGTCGTGTTTGAAGACATGGCTTGGGATGGTCAACCTCACACCAAGCGGTTGGAATGGATTCATTTCCATGAAGGAATGGTGGATGGTGGGGATTCACAAGAAAGGAGACTCGATAAAAGCCTTGGCTTGCCTTACGATGCTTGTCTTTTGGGAGGTGTGCTTCGAAAGGAACGCTCGCGTCTTCCGCACAATTTTTCTACCACCCACATCCTAACCGAAAATATTAAAGAGGGAGCGCTTATGTGGTCTCGCTAGGGACCTAGGGTGCGAAAGCTTTGTGTAACATAATGCTGCGAGAGTAGGCCTCACTTTTTATTTGGCTTTGACCACTTGAGGTCCAGGCAGGCTTATAATACTCTATGAAAACCTCTCTCTTAATTAGTGAAAATTGCAAACCTTTCACGTTATTTCAAAAAAAATATAAACGGGTGAATATCAGTTTATTGATTAAGAAAACCAAAGGTTAGATAAGTTCCAGCTGTGTGCCAACAAGATGAGTTCGGACATGTGTAGTCGGGCTGATTTCCTAGCATTTGCATTTGGTTTTGGCTTTTAATTTTTGACTGTGGACAATGTAACATTATGGTATATGCCAAAAGTCAAAATCGAAAGCACAATATTTTTATGATATACTCCGTATAAGCTAAAAGCCAAAAACCACAAACAAGCCTGACCAAACATGACCGAATAGAACCATTATCCAGGACTAGAAAATGAAGCCAACCCAAACCTGACTGACTTCTTAACGACAGAAACATTTCCGTTTCAAAAGGGAAATATTACAGCAATTTTGAAAGCAAGTGCAACATGTATATCCACACAGAACGTAATAACAAAACATCCGACTGCATATCTATGGCGCATATTCAACACTTGAGACACTATCAGAGACAGTTTGGACGAGCGAGCAAGCAAGCAAAGATAACTACTAACACTCATAGTACCATCCGTACGTAGAAGAGAAACATTCAGTGCAGGTTCGTACATATGGAGGGACGAACAGATCAGAAATTAAGACGCGCACACGGTCCACGTACGCCTCCATTAATTAGTAAAAGTCATTTGAAAATGTCAGAAGGCTATTCCGTTTAGCTAATTAGACTAGTCACAATGGGGAGTATCATATGGTATGTTAGTATCATGCATATGATACTAGTATATGATACTATTTTTATAATGCATAGTTGAAAGTACATTCTTTGCACTCCCTGTTTTTGTGACTAGTGACAACACAAAAAGTGGGTTTAATGTTTGTGATGATCTATGCAGTTTTATAACAGGTGTAATAATGTGTTCAAACACATTCAGCATATTTCAGTACTGGACTCTTATTTATTTCAGTCGGAAATCCTTCAGAAAATTTCAGGTACCCGAAAATTTCCGGGCTTCACCCGGAAATTTCCGAGTCACTGAATATTCTCCACCAAGTCCAGTGTATGGAGCAGTACTGGCCTTCAGAGATTTTCAGTCGGAAATGCATCAGGCCGGAAATTTCCGGCCATCGTCCGGAGATTTCCGAGTCACCGAAGATTTTTCACTAAGTCCAGATTGTCAAGCGGTACTGCCTCTCAGAGCTTCGCAGTCGGAATTTCAGGCGGAAATTTCAGGTGTCCGGAAATTTCCGATGGGAGTCCGGAAATTTCCGAGCTGCAAGGTCAAGATCATCGCCATGTCAGAAGCTGAACTCGTACCGCCTCCAGTCGAAGATCCGTCGGAACTCCTCGCGGAGATTTCCGTAGCCCGGAAATTTCCGGTGGCCAGTCCGGAAATTTCCGGTCTTCAGTCCGGAAATTTCCGAACTTAACCCGGAAATTTCCGAGCTGGCGGCTGCACAACGGTCAGATCTCGGGAGGGGTATAAATACCCCTCCACCTACCTACAGCAGACTAGCTCTCTCAGATCCAAAACGCCCCATTGTTGCTGGAGCTCATTTTCCATGGATCTCCCTATCTAGCCAACCAAATCCAATGATAGTTGGAGATCCGAAGGAGAAGACCCCGATCTACATCGCCACCGAAGAAATTTCACTTTCCCCCTCACTATCTTGAGGGGCCACGAATCTAGGGTTTCCTTTGTGGATAGCTAGATTCATCCTTGTTGTTACTTACTCCTTTGTGGATCCTTTGTGGAATTGACCTCTTGTGGTCTCAGTGAGAGCCCCCAATTCAGTTGTGGGCGTGTGCCTCACGGATTTGTACGGTACCTTCTTCGCCCTTAAAGGAGTCCTTAGTGGAAGGGTGGATTCGGACCTTGGTGGTCGAATTCATCGGAGAATAGGGTAAGGCCTTTGTGGCGTTGAGCTGACCTTTGTGGTTGCTCACACCCCTCCAACGAGACGTACACCCATGTGGTGGAACTCGGGATAAAATCGGCGTCTCATTGTTCCCTTGGTTGTCTCGTTCCACTCTCCTCTATTGTGTTACTTGTTTTTCCTTATTGCATTGTTTTTATTTGTATTGCACCTTGTTTCACCTAATAGCACATATAGTCAATTTAATTTTGCAAGCCTAAAACTGAAAAAGTCATAAAAATTGGTCACCACCTATTCACCCCCCCTCTAGGTGGATAACTTCCGTTCAATAGTAACATATGAGTGGTATCATATGACACTACATTTATTAGGTGCTATACTCATATTGCATTGGAATCCGTTATATTACGGTATCTAACTATGATACCATTATCATCTCTTTCTTCATTAATTGCTGTGACACGTCATCATTTTGGCAACATGGCATGCATGATACCACCTATGATACCCCCATTGTGACTAGTCTTAAGCAGCCCCGTGATTAGGCGCTATTTGAAAATGTCAGAAGGCAATGTGTTTAACTGGTCTTTTTTTTCCGTGTGTGTGTGTTAATTAGGTAATGGGATATGGGCTTATAATGTCTCTTGTTTCAGGCTTGCTACCTGCCCAACTTCCTTTGTTTTAGCGTCTCTAGACAAGACAAGCCACCACGATCGAAAGGCAAAGGCTTGACAAGCTGTCTTGCTAATTCTTCAGGTGACAAACTGTAGTTTGACGATGCACTCTAGGAGCTACTACGTCTACGTGCCGATGCCCAACCAATCACACTGGGTCGCTCAGGTTACCTCTACGGACGACGACAGTGCGCGGCGCCATCTCCAGTCGTCGGACCGTTGAGACCACGTCGGTGCCCTCCCGTCGGATACTCACTCCTAATATTATTTGACTCTCCAATCTCCAAGTCTCCAACTACGCCGTATTATGTTGGATTTCCCTAGCTAGTTGCTCGTTAGGTACGACCATATACAATGCCACCTATACTAGTGCTTCCGACAATACACTAGTACTCCGACTAGTCCCGACGCGTTCACGCACTCGCTGCTCAGGATTGACTTTCGGATGCTAATTTTGATCCTCCACTTGTGCTTGCATTGCAATCAATAATCACACTGTTTAATATTGCCTTCGACTACTAGAGTATGTTCTGCTTTCGAGGATGGAATTCCATTTCAGAACAAAATACGAGCCAAGTTGTAAGGGTCTAGAATTTAGAAAAAGAAAATGGGTTCCATGACTGAAGCTTAGCTAAATGTCGTCCAAGAATGAGATTAATTTGTCATGGATGAATAGCTACTACTCCCTCCGTTTAGCTATATAGGGCATCTACCGAAACGCTACGCGACCAAGGCAGATCATGAATGGGATATTAGCAATTAAATTGTTCCACCCTTTCCTCCAATCAACGACCAAATAGGAACGGTACATCAATTAGCCTATTAACTAGGCAAGTGAAATGAGACAAAACTAGGCGTTGCGTACCCCTTCGCGCGGCTCCCAGGAAAGGCGATCGCACGGGTTCCGCCTCCTGCCGGCGGCGCCGCCGGTCCACCCGTCTCTGTGGCCTTAGTGCCATGGTGGCGCGGTGGATCCCGGTCTTTACCGGCGGGAGGGTTTCGTTCTCACATGTTTTTTTGTGTTTTGTTAGGGTTTGTGTCCTTTTTAAAAAGATGAGCCGGCTACTGCTCTCTGAAGATGGAATAAGGTTCTCACCGCCTAGACTCCGTTCTGGTGGTGTTTCTAACGTCGTCAGAGGGCGTGTGGAGGAGTGTCTCTGGCGGATCTTGCGGGATCCGGTCAGCGGTTTTCTTCGGTGGATCCGTTTGGATCTGATCTTCGTTTGTCTTCGCTCGTGTGTCTATATATTAGATCCTTCTGATTTATACTTCTCTTCATCGGCGACGGTTGGTGTTCTGGTGCGCTGGTCCAATGGAGCCTTAGCACGACGACTTTCCGAATGTCTACCACAACAAGGTTTGCCCGGCTTTGATGATGGAGGGGTGATGGCAGCGGCGCGCCTTCGGCTCGCTCTAGTGCTTCTAGTCGTCACTAGGTGGTCTTCGGATCTAGATGTAATTCTTGTTGTTTCTGGTATTCTTTATACCGCCTTGACAGTTGATGAATAGATTGGAAACTTCTCGCAAAAAAAAACTAGGCAAGTCAAACGTACACCATGCATTGGTTAAACTGTCTCACACTACCGGAAAACAAGAGAAACATCAGCGGTAGTCTTACGATGTTTCTCGTATGACGTCCATCCGACGATGTCAGCACTCCGTTGTTTTGCATCACCTCACGAATGGAAACTGTTGGATTAGAGGGTCGTACATGAATCGGAAAGAAAGCATCGGACGCAAAGCAATTCCAAAAGAGAAAAGAGGACAGCTCTCCCGTTTAGAGCAATTATAGGAGGGGAGAGAGGACCTCTAACTTTCAACTAATTAGACTAATTAATATTTCAGGCCTTATTTCTGATTAGTTTTGGAACAAATATTTTTTCATATGAGGCCCTGTACACCTAAATGGAGGGAGTAGTACACCCGTGTATTTCTAACGTGTCGGGGGGCTACCCCCGGGTAGGGTTAAGGCGAGGGGTCCCAGCCAGACCAAGTTGTATGTTTGGCCGACTTAGTCTTATGTCGGAGGTAGCCGACATGTTCTAACCGACATAACCATGTCCGAGATCTCTATCTATATGTGTTGTGCAGGAAGGAGGATCCGACATACATGTTCGGGCCGGGTGAGGTATGTCGGAGGTCCGGGCCCGGCATAACCAGGCCGGCGCACGGAGAGAAGCCCGATATACTTATGCCGGGATAGGAGGATGTGTCCGACATATCGCATGTCGGGCAACAAGTCAAGGGCAAGTACAAGTGCAGGGCAAGTACAGGAGCAGGACACTGACCTGTCTGACACGGAGGAAAGGTCACCTCCCGTCTGACACGGGCGCGGGACAAAGGGCACAAGACAAGGGCGACGTGACTATACCTCTGCACTGGCAACGGACTGACAGGAGACAAGGCATGGAGAGGGCACGTCCTGTCTCTGGCAGGGGAAGCGTCATCATCTAGGACGGCGGCGGCTGCAGCAAGAGGCATCATGGCCTACCCCGGCCTATGTCGGATAGCCCGGCGGCTAGGTCGCGGTAGAGGTGTCGACATTACCGTTGGACGGGTGCTGTTGTCTGGGGGGCCCGGAGGAATTAGGGTTCCCGGACAACCCGGCAGGAACTCTATATATAGCGCCATAACTCCCCCTGTGGGACAGGAGAAAAGGGAGAGGGCCAGAACTATAGTCTCATTCACTGCTAGAGCATTTACTCCTCCTTCCTGAGTAATTCACCATTGTTCTTGAGTTCATCCTAGAGAGAGAGGCAAAACAGCTCAAGGAGCACTTTTGTAGATCTTGAGTGACACTTATAGAGAGAAGCAAGGCAGGAGTAGGGGTGTTACCTCCTCACGAGGGCCCCGAACCTGGGTACATCGTGTGTGTTCGTGGTTGCTTGTGGTTTAGAGTGTGTTCTTCGTGTGTTCCTGCGGTTTCATTCTTCCTCTAGTCGGTTTGTGTGTTTCCGTGTCGTCCTCCGTGTGAGCTCCTTAGCTCGCTAGCCCTCCCCGGATCCACCAGCGTCCATCGGCCCCACACTTTTAGCCATCCTATGGCATCTGCCGTGATACCACCACGACAGTTGGCGCCCACCGTGGGGCAGGTAGAGGCGCTGGCTGGTGTACTCATCCGGACGGGCCCCGTGCGAGTCCTCTCCGGACTCGTCGTCAAGTTCTGCGACATGGAGTTCGTCAGCGACAACGCCGGCTGCTTTCGCGGCAGGCCATTTCCGGCCAACGGCTGCGTCCTCGAGTTCGGCAACTTCGCCACCTATGTCGCCACCGAGCTCGTCTGCGAGTACCCGGCGAAGGTGCTCGTGGCCGAGGATCCCCCAGCTGTCTGTGCGGCTCGCGGCCGGCGTACCACTCGCCCCGAGAGCTGCGCGGTCATGATGGCCGGGGTGACGGCTCCTCCGACAGAGGACCCTGTCTTGGAGCCCGAGGCCAGGTCGACCCGGAGGGCCAAGCAGGCACTGGAGAGGCAGGGCCATGGTGGCGCCGAGACATCTCGTGTCCCGGTAAGAACTGAACCTCTTAGAGAGGCAGTAGAGAGGTTGACTATGCCGGGGGCAGTAGAGTTAGAGGCAGAACGGCTGAGCTTGCTGGAGGAGGCAGAGAAGTTAGCAGAAGTCCGAAGGGACTTCGACCGAGTTCAGCGTGAGTATGACGCGGCTCATGGTTTCTCGCCGGTAGGAGGTCGGCCGAACCGTGAGGCCGAGGTGCGCAGAAGAGGCAAGGGCCTCAATGCCGAGATAGATAGGGATGGCAGAGCTACATCCAATGTGACTCCGAGCGTAATGTCGGTGGCTAGGCCGAATTACAGCTCTCCGGCCAAGACCCTCAGGGCTGCCGAGGCAGCAAGGGCCGAGTTATCCGGTCTAACCGGAGAGGCTCGCCGTAAGCAACAGGACCGAGTCAATGAGCTGGTAGAAGTGGCAACCCGGCAGAATGAGGCTGTCAAGAAGGCCGGGGGTGGATCTCAGGTTGTCCATTCAACCCGGGCTCCCAGTGGCATGTCCAGAGGACAGGCTTCTTCCCCGCATGTCGGTGGAAACCAGAGTCGGAGTAGGAATCCCGGAGGAGGTCAGCAGCTCCAGATGCTGACATATGACCCGGCATATGCCGGGAAGCAGATCGCAGGCCAGGGCAACGTTGGGCAAGCCCAGAGCAGAAGCCGACAAGCTCCGAGTAATCGGCACGCCAAAAATGCCAACTCGGTCGGTCGGGGGTACCCACCCCGATATCCGGCGCCTAACCAGGCCCCGAGGCAGCAAGTTGTTGGAGCACTGCAGACCCGGCAAGCGGGCGGGCAAGACCTGAACTGGTACGATGACGGCAACTCGGCATTGGCCAAGGCCGGGTATCATGTGTATGAGAGTGCTCTGGGGTCTCGACTGGGGACTCGCCAGTTGGATCCAAATGATGCTCGGTACAAGCTGGATCGGTTGTACAGATCCGAGCAAATGGAAGAGCAAGGTCCACCAGGTCCTGCTTGCTTCGGGCCCCGAATCATGTCGGAGCAGCCTGTCCCCCACTTTCAGTTGAACAGGGGAGCCAAGACCTATGACGGCAGCTCCAAGCCAGAGGACTGGCTGACTGACTATGTGACAGCAGTGCACATTGCCGGAGGAAATCGCCGATGGGCGGTACGGTATATCCCGCAGATGCTTGAGGGACCGGCCCGAATCTGGCTGAACAATTTGAGGGAGGGAAGTGTTAACAGCTGGCTGGACTTCGAGGAAGCCTTTGTCAGCAACTTCTCAAGTACCTACAAGAGACCAAACCGACCTCAGCAGCTTGCAGTGTGCAGGCAGAGGGACAATGAGACTGACCGAGAGTACTTGACTCGGTGGAGCACCATTCGCAATTCCTGCGAAGGAGTTGTGGAGGCCCAAGCCATCTCATGGTTTGCGCAGGGATGCCGACATGGATCCATGCTTTGGCAGAAGCTTCAGAGGGAAATGCCGGCCACCTTGGCCGAGACGATGAGAATTGCCGACAGCTATGCCCTCGGTGATCCAATGCAACCACAGCTGGACTCGGGAGAACCGAGTAGGAGGAACTCGGGAAACCACAGGTCCGGGCAGGGCAGAAACAGTGACCGGCATGATTTTGGCCAAAAAAGGAGGGAGCCCGACTTTCGCTATGCCTCGCAGCAGGTAGCGGCGGTAACCGGGGAACGAGGCAATACCGGTAACAACCAGCGGCAGAAAACTGATGGTCAGGGTTGGGCAGAAGTCAAGAAAACTTGGGCCGAGCAGAGGAAGCCCTTGACGTATGAGGACATGCTGGACAAGCCCTGCTGCTATCACACTTTCGAGCCCAACAGACCAGCCAACCACACGACTCGGCAGTGCAGCTGGTACCAGCGCATGCGACAAGAAGGTGCTCCAGGGGGATCTCTGGTTACTGCCCCCGAAAGACCTGCAGCGCCAAGACCTCCGGCACCTGTAAGTGGGGCCAATGCTGTCCGGGTTAACCCGCCAGTCCAGAGGAGACCGCCGGCAAGGCCAGTAAACGTGGTGAACGTCCGGGGTAACAACCGTGTCGATCCCAGCAACCAGGGCAGGTACCCCCAGGGTGACTATCAGGAGGCTCATCAGAGTTACGTGGTCTTCGTAACCGAGCCCACTGACAAGAAAAGCCAGCGCCAGCGCGCTCTGGAGGTGAATGCCGTCATGCCAGCGGTAACCAAGTTCATGCACTGGTCCGAGATGGAAATCACCTGGGGTCGGAAGGATCACCCCCGGGTTATGCCTAAGCCGGGAGGCTACGCCTTGGTGGTGGACCCGACATTCATCGGGCCGAGTATCAACGTCCGGTTCAGCAGAGTTCTGGTTGACAATGGCAGTGCCATTAACATCATGTATAAGGACACGATGCTGAAGTTGGGAGTGTCCCTGAACACGCTGTTGCCGACCCACACGACTTTCCATGGCATTGTGCCAGGGGTTTCTTGTTCGCCTATGGGCAAGATCTGGATAGATGTGTTGTTCGGGACCCGGGAGAACTGCCGGACCGAGAGTCTTGAGTTCGAGGTGGTGGACTTGGAGAGTCCATATCACGCCCTGATTGGCCGACCTGCTCTGGCCAAGTTCATGATCTCCACTCACATGGGCTATCTGAAAATGAAAATGCCAGGTCCGAATGGCATAATCACCATCGCGGGGGACTACAAGCGCTCGATCGAGTGTGCTACTGCCGGCTCGTGCTTGGCCGAGTCGTTGGTCATAGCCGAGGAGAAGAAGAGAATCCAGCAAGTGGTAACGCTGGCCCAAGCCTCACAACTCGGTGTGCCCGGGATAACAAACCCGGAGCAGCATGCTTCCTTCCAGCCACCGAAGGAGACCAAGAAGGTCGTAGTGGACCCGGCTAACTCAGAGCACCGGGTGATTATCGGCACCAGCCTGGACAGTAAATAGGAAGGCGAGCTCACTGACTTCCTCCGTGAGAATCGGGATGTCTTTGCTTGGTCAAATGACGACCTTCAAGGAGTTCCGAGGGAGTTGGCTGAGCACTCATTATTCGTGAGGCCGGATGCAAAGCCGGTGAAGCAACCGACGAGACGTCTCTCGGACGAGAGAAGAGCTGCAATCATGGAACATCTAGCCGTACTACTTGCGGCTGGATTTGTGATGGAGGTACTGCACCCGGACTGGTTATCTAACCCGGTCCTGGTAGAGAAGAAGAAGGATGACCCTCTCCTGGTCAAGGTGTGGCGCATGTGCATCGACTTCACCAACCTCAACAAAGCATGCCCGAAAGATCCTTTCCCGCTCCCCCGGATAGATCAAGTGATCGACTCCACTGCCGGGTGTGAGCTTTTGTCTTTTGTAGATGCGTATTCTGGTTTTCACCAGATACCTTTGAACCCGGCTGATCAATTAAAACCTGCTTTTATCACCCCGTACGGGGCTTATTGCTATCGTGTTATGACCTTCGGGTTGAGAAATGCCGGGGCCACCTATCAAAGGTGCATGCAGAAGTGCTTGCATGACCAAATAGGTCGGAATGCAGAGGTGTATGTCGACGACATAGTCATAAAAACAAAAGAGAAATCCACTCTGATCGAGGATCTGAGAGAAACATTCGCTAACTTGAGGAAATTCCGGATGAAACTTAACCCGGATAAGTGCACCTTCGGTGTGCCGGCCGGAAAATTACTCGGTTTCTTGGTATCTAGCCGGGGTATAGAGGTTAACCCGGGCAAGATCCGAGCTATTGAAAGCATGAAATTACCAACTCGCCTTAAGGATGTACAAAAATTCACCGGATGTCTGGCATCCCTGAGTAGGTTCGTAAGTCGGTTAGGAGAGAAAGCCTTGCCTTTATATCAACTCATGAAAAAGAGTAAAACCTTTATATGGACGCCACAGGCAGATGCAACTTTTAATGACTTAAAAAAGACACTCTCAAGTACACCAGTGTTGGCATCCCCGTTACCCAAGGAGCCGATGTTGCTCTATATCGCGGCTACCAACCGGGTTGTAAGTGTGGTAATGGTGGTGGAAAGAGAAGAAGGTGAAAAGGTGGTACAGAGGCCCGTGTATTACCTGAGTGAGGTACTCTCCCTCTCCAAGCAGAATTACCCGCACTACCAGAAGATGGCCTATGGTGTATACCTGGCGGTCACCAAGTTGAAGCACTACTTTCAAGAGCATCCGGTTACAGTGGTGAGCGAGGCTCCCTTGTCCGAGATTATAGGGTGCAAAGATGCCAGCGGCCGAGTTGCCAAGTGGGCCATCCAGCTGTCCCCCTACGCCCCGACTTACGAAAGAAGGGACGCCATTAAGTCGCAGGCGCTGCCGGACTTCTTGGTGGATTGGGCCGAGATGCAATATGAGCCTCCCCCGCCCGACTTCAATTTCTGGAAGATGCATTTTGACGGGTCCAAGGCAAAGATCGGGTTGGGTGCCGGAGTGGTACTCACCTCCCCGAAGCAGGATGTACTGAAATACGTACTCCAAATTCATTTCTCGGCATCCAACAATGTGGCCGAGTATGAAGCACTCGTGCACGGCCTCAATGTTGCTAAGGAAATTGGCATACGGCGGGTAGAATGTTATGGTGACTCGGATTTGGTGGTCCAGCAGGTGTCGGGAAATTGGGACGCCTTGGATGCCAACATGGCGTCATACCGGTTCCATGTGCAGAAAATCTCCGGGTTTTTTGAAGGGTGCGAGTTCAAGCATATACCCCGGGGAGAGAATGAGGCTGCGGATGTATTGTCCAAGCTGGGGTCTTCGCGGGACGTGATCCCACCCGGCATAGCATTGGAACACTTGAAGAAACCGTCTATCAAGCCATCACCCGAGTCGGAGTCCATATTTATCCCGAAGAGCTCGGAGACAGAAGCCGTGCCCATGGAGATTGATGTCGGGAGCATTTGGATAAACTCGGGGACTGTACCAGGTATGTCGGCAGAGGTGATGTCGGCCGATCCTATGGAAATAGATGCCCCAGTCTTCCCGGTGAGGCAGGTACCGGAATGGGCGCAGCCCATCATGGCATATATGGTGTATGGAACCCTGCCGGAGAATGAAGTGGAAGCTCGGCAGGTGATAAGGAGGGCCAAGGCTTACACGGTAATCAATCAAGAGCTGTATAAGAGAAGTGTCACTGAAGTGCTGCAGCGTTGCGTTGACCCGGAGGAGGGGCAAGAAATGCTGCTCGAGATACATCAAGGTGAATGCGGTCACCATGCTTCCTCAAGGGCACTGGTGGCAAAGGTCTTCCGGCATGGGTTCTATTGGCCTTCGGCTCTGCAACAGGCAGAAGATATTGTCCGAAAATGTGGAGGTTGCCAGAGATTTGCACACAGAATACATATGCCGGCGGCAGCACTGAAAACTATCCCCATCACATGGCCGTTTGCGGTATGGTGCTTGGATATGGTGGGTCCATTCAAGCCGGCGCGGGGCAACATGACTCATATACTAGTCATGGTGGACAAGTTCACCAAGTGGATCGAGGTAAAGCCAATTAGGAAATGTGATGGAGCCACAGCCGTCTCATTTTTGAAGGATATCATACTGAGATACGGTTACCCGCACAGCATTATCACGGACAATGGCACCAATTTTGCAGTAGGGGAGTTTGCTCGGTTCTGTGCAGATAAGAGAATCCGACTTGATGTAGCCTCGGTGGCGCACCCGGAGGCAAATGGACAGGTTGAGAGGGCCAACGCGTTGGTGCTGGCCGGCATAAAGGCCCGGTTGATAGAACCTCTTCTGCAGACTCCGGGGTGTTGGATAGAGGAAATACCGGCGGTGCTGTGGGGTCTCCGGACCACGCCCAACAGATCCACCGGGTACACCCCATTCTTTATGGTGTATGGTGCTGAGGCAGTGTTGCCAACCGACATACAGTATGACTCGCCCAGGGTGGCAATGTTTACAGAGACCGAGGCAAGAGAAGCTCGAGAGAATGATGTCGACTTGCTTGAGGAAGCAAGAGAGTTGGCCCTATCTCGGTCAGCGATATACCAGCAGAGCCTCCGACGCTATCATAGCCGGAAGGTGCACCCCCGGGTGTTTAGAGAAGGAGAGTTGGTACTGAGACTGATACAGCGAACGGCCGGCATGCACAAGTTATCCCCTCCGTGGGAAGGACCTTTTGTGGTGAGCAAAGCCCTGCACAATGACTCATATTATCTTGTAGATGCGCAGGAAGCTAGGAAAGGTGTGATGGATAGAGCCGGCGAGGAAACCAAACGACCATGGAATGTAGCCTTACTTCGTCCCTTTTTTGCATAAAAGGCACAGTGTATGTATCTCCGTTCCTTATGAATGAAATGCCGGCACCCCAGAATGAATCTCGGGGACTGCCTTATCCGTATGATGGTTCTTTTCTTATGTTTTTTGCATGTCGGCACTCCGGGGTAAACTCGGGGACTGCCAGACCTTTTATCTATGTTTGTATCTCGGTTAGTCCCTCGTTACCTGCATGCCGGCGACTCGAGGTTAAACTCGGGGACTGCCGTGCTTATTTCGTACCTGTTGTCCACGTGCCGAATGAACTTTCAACCTCGTTTCAAAGTTAAGTAATGTATGCTATGTGAAATGATCTTGTGACTCGACTGACGAATGCCCAAAGTGGTAGTCAAGAGCAAAGATAGTGGAAGGTGGTAAACACGAAAACGAACTCGGGGACTCGGTGTAAAAGCAATTCGGCACGTGTTGTGTGTTAACCCCGTCTTTCAATTATTCTTCCGTTATGTCGAATACTTTTGAACCTTAACTCGGGTATTCTCTAGTACCGTATGCTATAGTCGTGATTTTGTGACTCGACTGTCGAACGCCTGTATGGTAGACAAGAGCAAAAATCACTAAGTATAGTAAACGAGAAAGTAAACTCGGGGACTCGGTGTAAAATGATCCGACATAACTATGTACATGCTCGATTCAATAAGGCAAACAGCAAAGTATTCTACTTAAAATTGTATATGTTACATATGAACCCGGCATTCCGGGGATTTGATAGATTTGTTCTCTAGAGTTTTACACAGGAGACTGGGCAGCAGGAATATCGTTAGTCGCGGTGGTGTCGGCAGCTCCCAGCTCGACGGTGGCCTCAACGGCGATTCTCGGCTGGTCAGTCGAGGCCGACTTGGTGATGTCGGCGGCGGCGTCCTGGCTGGCTACATCGGCGGTCCCCGAAGTGGAAGCCTTCCCGGATGACTGGGCTTTGCCGGAGGTTTTGGAGGTGTCGGGGAGGTTGCCTTGGGCTTCTTCTTCATCGTCCTTCTCCTCGTCCTCAACGTCGTCGGCGTAATCTTCGTCATCCGAGTAGACTTCGCCCTCGATGTATAGATGGGGCTGTGAGTAGCCGGCGAAGTAGTGCGCCGCGTCTCGCCGAAGCTGGATCTTGGCCGAATCGGTTGTCCACGCCGAGTTCTCGCGCTGCGCCCGCACCCTCTGAAGGTCGATCCCCTCATACCAGGATAGTATGAAGGAGAGGGTTTGGTCCGCACCGGCACGGGCGGCGGAAGACCGCCATTCTCGGAGGCGCCTTTCCGTCTTCATCAGCTCCTGGGCCAGGTCGGACACATTGTCCGGAGGCGTGGCGCCAGGCCAGAGCTTCCGGTAGACGTGAATGCCGGCGTCGAGAAGCTCCGTCCCGATACTCTTAAGCGGCGCGAGGCGCGCATTAAGTGCTACGAGATGGTCTTCTACGTCCCACTCTCCAGAGATGGGGCCGGCTTCAGCCCTCTTCGCACGCGCCCGGTTGATGGCCTTCACAGCGACGGCGTGCGTGTGGGAGAAGTGCTCTGCGGAGAAGAAAGCTGTTGATGAGTTAGAAGGCGGGCCAGTATAATGTGAATGTCGGCAAGAGAGTCAGGCAAGAAGAAGTAAGAGTTTGGAGGAACTCACTGTCCATCTGGGCATTAATCTTCTTAAGTTCGGCCAGCCAGAGGTCACACTGGGATTTGAGGGCGTTGAGCTTTTTCTCGGCCAAGGTGGCGCGAGACTCAGTTTGCTCGAGCACTTCACCCTGAGTCCGTACGGCGTCCGCCAGGGTCTTCTCCAACTCGGCCTTCTCAATCTTGGCCTGCTCCAGTTCTTGTTGAAGCCGAGTTGAGTTGGCCCGCTCCTTCTCCAACTCGAGCTGGTGCTCGGCGGCAACTCGGGCGGCGGTGTCGGCTGAAAAAGGCGACAAGTCGGTGGTAAATGTAAAGGCAAACTAGAGAAAGGAAAGATGTTTCAGAAACAAGGAAGTGTACCATGGTCCTGGTGCGCAGCCTGGAGCTCTTTGAACCGCCTCCGGAGGGACCCATGCTCGACCAACAGCCTTTGGAACACCCGGGTGCGTTCTTTGCTGCATGACTGCAATAAAAAGTGAGGTGTTAGAGCAAGTTGGTTGTTGAAGTTTTTCGCCGAATGGTCTTAACTCGGTCGAGTCTTAACCATTCGACCAAAACCTCGGGGACTGGAGATAGTGGATGTGGAAGAGCTTACCTCTGCGGCTGTTGTCAGGTGAAGGACTGCAGACTGAAGTGCATGCAGAGACTGAGCGACTTTCCCGGGCCCAGCCGGGTGGTCGATACTCGGGTCGGAAGAGGTAGCCTCGCTGATGTCGGCGGCATTCCAATCCATATTATACTGCTCCATCGAACCTGAAGAGTCAGCACTAGGTGTGAGGAACCCTGAGCTCTCCAAGTCGGCAGCGCTAGCAACCCGGTCGACAGTGGCCTCCAGCATGCGCAGGGCCGCCGTCTTAACGGCAATGCGGGGAGGATGCACCACTTTGAGTTTACCCGGAGGAAGCTGACCTTTCTTGGCCGCCAATTGATCCGGGGTCGGGGCAGTTTTCTTCTTGGCGGCCTTAGTTGGTGCCCGACACTGTTGTTGTGCATATGGCTGCTTACTTGCAGCGAAGGATTGTGGCTCCGGCGGCGTTGGTTGCTGCGGGGGTGCGTCCGGCACCGCCGTGGTCTCGGTTTGTGCAGCGGCAGAGCGCGATTGGTTGCCACCAGCCCCGACATCTCGGTTCGGGCTGGCTCGGCTCGCTTCCGCTGCCGTCTTAAGTGTCAACGGGGAGGTGTCGGACCCAGCTAAGTCGGCAGCCGCAGGTGTCGCCCGGGAGGGGCTGCCAACTCCGACGTTTGTCGGGGCCGCCGGCTCGTTCTGGTCGAGCTCAAGCGGGGCTCTGAACATGAAGTAAAAGGTTAGAAGGAATAAAGCAAAGAGGTCGGAAGGCGAAAGAAAGGAGGCTTACCCGGCAGCGGTCGGAATCTTCTTGCGGGAGAGTTTCTTGGTGGTTTTGGCCTTCTTGGCCCCCGGGGGATCCGCGGCAGAGGTGCCGGCTCCCGCGCGCTTACGCGTGGCTGCTTGGGTGCTCGGCCCGGCTGATGGTGAAGGCAGAGGGTCAGCACAGGCCAAGGGAGTGGCGTGTGTGATCTCTAGCATCACACAGTCGTCGTCGTCAGAATCGTCTTGGGGACGGGACCGAGTTCGAGGCTTACCCGGGCCGGAAGTGCGGGGTACCGGGATCGACAAGTGGTCCTCGTTGTCCGGGTCTTCAGTGAGCGGAGTTGCGGGCACGGCAGTGTCCGCGCGCCAACTTCCATTCGCCCACCTTTGGTCCTCCCGGGCTTGACGGTCAAACCGCTGCAAAAGAAGAATAGCAAGAAATGTCTAAGGAAACAAGAAAGGCAAGAATGTAGTTTAACCGCTATGTCGGGTGCTCGAAGATATGTCGGAGATGAGTGGCTAGAGCTTACCTGGGGCGGAGGATTGGCGCGGCTGTACGGTTCAAGCCCCCATTCCCAGTCATCTCCCATGGAGGTTTGGGCGATGGCTCGGACACGTCGGCGGACTGCCGGCTTGTCCAACTCGAACGGGCTGATCCGAGTTGGGTCTCGGGGCCCGCTCATGTGGCAGATCTTGTGCACCCGGTTCTGCAGGGGGCTTATCCGGCGGGCGACGAAGGTCCTCAGGAGGTCGTCCGCCGTCAGCTCGTCCTTGATGGAGAGCAGGTGTTCATGGATGGCCTGGGACTCTGCGTCGCAGCCCGACGGATCCCAGCCCCAATTCGCCTGAGAGTTAGGCGGGTCAAGTCGGAACTCCGGGAGGTTGAGGAAGTCGTACCCCTTGGCGTTGTCGGAGGGGTCCGGATTCTTCACGTAGAAGAAGCTACGCTGCCATTTACGGCAGGACTCCAACCCGGAGACCTTGGGGAAGTCGGAAAGCTTGCGGGCGGTGATAGTGGCGGCCCCGCACGCCGTCATCTCCTTGGTCTTCACACCCTTGTTCGGGATGCTCTGCTTCCGGAGCACGAAGTACCTCGCCCAGAGGCCGACCAGAGGCCACAGGCCGAGGTATCCCTCGGAGAAGGCGACGAAGGCCGAGAGGGAGGTAATGGAGTTTGCCGGCAAGTGGTGCGGCTGTAGCTCGAACTTGTCAAGGAAGGCTCGGAAGAACCTGCTTGTCGGAAGGGCGAAGCCGCGCTCGAAGTGCGCGACAAACACCACGCGCTCGAAGTGCGCGACAAACACCACGCGGGTTCCACTTCCTCGCCAGGAATCCGGCATATGATGGGCGCCGGGACGCGATGCGTGCGACGTAGCCAGTCAAGGTCGTCTTGCACGACGTCCGAGCCTTCCCATCCCCCACGGATTCCTTCGGCGGATATGTCGGATTGCTCGGAGGTATGGCTTGAAGACATGTCGGCGGATCTGCAAAACAGATACCGGGCAATAGCCCGAGGTAGGGGGTAAGTCGGATAACAGTCGGCGAATCCCGGCAATAAACTGAAATCCACGCCCGAGTAGCATGAAAGAAGATCTACCGAGACCATTTAAAAGGAAGTTAAATGGTTCTAGCAAGGAAGAACCGCTAGCAGTACAATGGTGAATCGCTATTGAAGGGGTATGGCGAGATCTGGTGAAGAGAAACCTATAGCGATGTTGTGATGACGGAAACAATGATCTGCGGAGAGATTAACACTGGTTCTAACCTGTTCTACCGAAGAAGGGGGATGAACTAGGTTCGGCCGAGCCGCGGTTCAATCTGTTCAAGCCTCGGGAGGAACCTTACCGTGGAGATTGGTGCCGGAGAGCGAGAGGATCTCGTCCCGACGGCAGCGAGGCGAACTTCGGTCGCCGGCGTCGAGCTCCCCGGCGTGCGGTGCGTAGGCGGCGTGCGTCGCGGCGGCGATTCGCTCGGGAGCAGAAGGGGAGCAAAGGAGAAGAGAATGCGGAAGAAGAAGGAGAGGAACCCCGCCGCCGTATTTAAGAGGGAAGGAGAAGAGGCAGTTGCTAGGTTTTCCCGCCCGTTGGTTTCGAGCCGATCGTGGGATCGTGCGTGCGGCGGTTGGCGCGAGTGGAGCGGTTGTGGCCACACGATCGGCCGCACCGTGGGTTACAGAATGGCAACCGTCCACTGCGGATCGGGTGTGGTCGCCAGCCCAGGAATCAAGGAGGCGCCTCGGGTGCTCAAACTACTCGAGTGCCTGTTAGATATGACGGCTGGTGGGACCAGCACGGTGTTTTCGGGACAGCGTGTCAGACCGCGTGGCGCGTTTCTCGGAATGGGGCAGCGTATGTGTGGCACGTCTCGGCGAAGATCTGAGACAAAGATTCAGTGATATCGAGGGTACCGGAACAATAACCCGGGATGGCTAAGAACTCGGTGACAAACCGAGATGACCATGTCAGATGATTTTTTACAGTAAGTCGGGACAGGCATGCCGGAGTTTTCTCATCAGGCCGACATCGTGGTGTCGCAGGGCCTTGACTGACCGACTTGGGCAAGTCGGAGCAATCAAGTTGCTAGGCATAGTTATGCCGGCTTTTGGTTCAAGGCAGTTGTCAGGTTAAAGCTGATGCAGCCCTTCATCCAAGGCTGTAGGACTACACCAGCTTCGGGGACTAGTGTCGGGGGGCTACCCCCGGGTAGGGTTAAGGCGAGGGGTCCCAGCCAGACCAAGTTGTATGTTTGGCCGACTTAGTCTTATGTCGGAGGTAGCCGACATGTTCTAACCGACATAACCATGTCCGAGATCTCTATCTATATGTGTTGTGCAGGAAGGAGGATCCGACATACATGTTCGGGCCGGGTGAGGTATGTCGGAGGTCCGGGCCCGGCATAACCAGGCCGGCGCACGGAGAGAAGCCCGATATACTTATGCCGGGATAGGAGGATGTGTCCGACATATCGCATGTCGGGCAACAAGTCAAGGGCAAGTACAAGTGCAGGGCAAGTACAGGAGCAGGACACTGACCTGTCTGACACGGAGGAAAGGTCACCTCCCGTCTGACACGGGCGCGGGACAAAGGGCACAAGACAAGGGCGACGTGACTATACCTCTGCACTGGCAACGGACTGACAGGAGACAAGGCATGGAGAGGGCACGTCCTGTCTCTGGCAGGGGAAGCGTCATCATCTAGGACGGCGGCGGCTGCAGCAAGAGGCATCATGGCCTACCCCGGCCTATGTCGGATAGCCCGGCGGCTAGGTCGCGGTAGAGGTGTCGACATTACCGTTGGACGGGTGCTGTTGTCTGGGGGGCCCGGAGGAATTAGGGTTCCCGGACAACCCGGCAGGAACTCTATATATAGCGCCATAACTCCCCCTGTGGGACAGGAGAAAAGGGAGAGGGCCAGAACTATAGTCTCATTCACTGCTAGAGCATTTACTCCTCCTTCCTGAGTAATTCACCATTGTTCTTGAGTTCATCCTAGAGAGAGAGGCAAAACAGCTCAAGGAGCACTTTTGTAGATCTTGAGTGACACTTATAGAGAGAAGCAAGGCAGGAGTAGGGGTGTTACCTCCTCACGAGGGCCCCGAACCTGGGTACATCGTGTGTGTTCGTGGTTGCTTGTGGTTTAGAGTGTGTTCTTCGTGTGTTCCTGCGGTTTCATTCTTCCTCTAGTCGGTTTGTGTGTTTCCGTGTCGTCCTCCGTGTGAGCTCCTTAGCTCGCTAGCCCTCCCCGGATCCACCAGCGTCCATCGGCCCCACACTTTTAGCCATCCTATGGCATCTGCCGTGATACCACCACGACATAACGTAAATGTGATTCAACGACAATTAGTATGGATATAAAGAGATTGGGAAAAGCTCGGGAGTAGTGTTTTCGTACCCGGGAGCATATGCTACCGGTTTTTAAATGCATTTCAAAATGCCAAAATGTTCTGACAAGAATATCTCGTGCACACCTCTAAATTATATGTGCTCACAAAGATGACTTGAAATAACCGATATTTCTTTGACAAAGTTCAGTGGTAAAACAGAATAATTTTCTTGTGAATTTCTTCTTTTGACACATGCCATAAAAAATCTCAATTTCGCATATACTTCAGTGTGCCAAACTGAATTTCTCAGAGAGTTCTCGTTGAACCCCATGTAAATGGATTGTATCAGATCTGATTTTTTCTTTACCATATAGTTTACCATTGTTTTTTGTCGGATTTGCAATGGAGGGGATAATGTCCCGTTATGAATTTGAATGGGATATATCGACGGCAGATTAGGAACGGAAATGGAGCGGACTCGGGACGGAAACAATATAAATTAGATAGAGGCACATGCATAAATAGATCGACACCATCCAACAACAAATCATTCATAAGACAAAATCAACAATATAACATGATCACATGAACAATATAGGTCGATATAGATACAATAGCATAAACACAAGGGCTAAGTTACCCTCCCCCACATGCTTCAATAGCCTAATAGTCTAACAAAAATTTAAATCGTAGTTGGTGCAAAAAAATATAACAAATTCAAAATAACTTCATTGATAAATATATGTAATGTCAGAAAAACATGAAGTAGTTTTTACATTCTATCTCAAATGTTTCATTGAGCGCAAAGTTTCAAATTCATAGTCTATATGGTTTGAATCATATAAAAATAAGAAGTTGTTTGAGAGGAAAAAAGTTAGCAGTCACACATCTTGATGCACGTATGAACAACCCAGGGGCTTGTAACCGACTCGGTGTTCTGAAAAAGAAAAGCTTACTATGCATTACTCCCTCCAATTCATAATTATTATCGCTGAATCGGCTGTATCTTGTGCTAAAAAGTCTAAATACATCCAACCACGACAGTTAATATATACCGGAGGGAGTATTATCCTGCATGCCGATTAGAATTGTATGAATTGGGACATGCTAGTACACACAATTTTTTATCAGCATTTCAGCTCTGTCAATGTCAAGAAACAGGGATAGCATGATAGCAGAGGGTATGAAAGACTATTTTCATCCTCCTTCCATCCTGAAGCCGCTGAAACCTCCTTCTCCGTGATAATGTACTAGCGTCCCGGCCTGCCGGTGTCGCTGGAATACTCCTTGCTTTTCTTTCCACTAGTGGAAAACGGCTCTTTAGTACCGGTCGGGGAGGAGCATCAGTACCGGTTTCGCAACCGGTACTGCGCAATCGGGACTGATGCCCCCCCAGCATCAGTACCGGTTGCTTATCGTCCGGTACTAAAGGGCCCCCTCGTGGGCGCGGGGCACGGGCTCGTGCGGAGAACTTTTAGTACCGGTCGGTAACACCGGCCGGTACTAAAGGGTTTAGGTTTTAAGGGTTTTGCAATTTATTTTTCGTTTCCTTTTTTTTTTCTGTTATCTGTTTTCTTTTCTTCACTGCAATTTTATTTTATGTTTTCTTTTTCATCTACTGTTTTACATTCATACGGTATTATATATATACACGGTACACGTTGATGCATACGTAATATACTTTCGTATATGTATTCTACGCTACTACATACGGTAAACGTTGATATATAATATAATTTAGATATAGGACATATTCATACTACGTTATTACATACATATATACATATATACAATCCGGTGTATAGAGATCGCAATAATGTCATACATCCTCCTCTTTCATATGGCATAGCTATATTTAGGATTATGATATTCTCCCTTTGGATGCATGACCTCCTCAAGGATAAATCCCGCTATCTCCTCTTGAATTGCTTCTACGCGCTGATGTGGTAGGATGGCGTTCCGCTTGTCGTTAAGCTTTAAACGAGATCAATATGAATATATTAGTTGTGTGTGTATATATATATATCAAATCATAATAAGATTGAAATATAATACAAGACAGTCACACTCACATCCATTCTTTTTTCACGCGACGCCTGCTCAACGCTCAAGGTCCTCATGAACTCGCAGACGTAGAATCCACATAATTCATTTCCCGGAGGCTGCTTCAAGGTCTTTATGAGAATATAACTTAATTAAATAATAATTCAAAATGATGATTAATTAAAGAAACTATGTTTAATAGTAGCACACTTACATCAATATGTTTAATAGTCAGCTCTGGTTTCCATTCACCCCTCTCTCTCTCTTGATGAATATTTTCCAAACCCTACTCACAAAAGCAAATGAATAAACGAGTTATGATTACTTGATATCATGAAATGGGGTTAATGGTTGAAATTACCTCTGAAGCATGTCAATCAAGTCCTGGTAGTATGATTGTGGTTTGCGTAATGAGTCAAATACTTCAACTAATCCCTTGTCAATGATAATGTCCAGTAGAATCCAATGGTAGCTGCACACGTTTATATAGTGAGCCATGAATATAACTCATCAATTAAACTTAACATCTAGTAATTAGCAATATAGAAATGTGTTCAAGACAGTCACACTCACTTGAAGTTGTAAGGAAGAAGTATATCTGCCGCATGTGTTTGGCTCAATAGCGACCTCAACAATGCCTCCTCGCAGTCCCCGGGCTTCCGCTCTAAGTTTTTGCAGTTAACGATAGATGGGTCAATGAACCCAACTTCTCAGAGTCTTTTCCTTTTGCACTCGATAAGCATCCACCTGCATATATAATAGCATACGAAAGAATATAGTGAAGATAATTACAGGCTCAATTAGTGAGGATAATTACATGCTCAGCTAGACATTTAGAAAAAACACTTACAGAACATAGCAACTCATGATAGTTGCGTCGAGAGCACGCCGGTTGTATAACTGCCATAATTCATCAAATTCGATACATATCTCGTGGTTGACGAAGAATTGGTCTTCTCGGTATGTCACGTAAAACACGAGTTACTTGTCCTTTGCAACCTTCATGTACCAGTCATGCAATCTACGCATTTGAAAAGCTAGACGCACCATCTCATCAGTAGGGAGAAGATCTTTCCCGTAGACAAACGTCCGTGCTATCTCAGTCGACTTGGGGAAAATTGCGTCAAATGCATCATCGTCCATGTAGTCAGTAGCAGGAACATTTGTCCCAACGTTGGGACTCTTGTCTGTCTGAACCTTCAGCGGGGCGACCGACTGTACTTTCTGTTCTCCGAGCTGGGGAACCTGTTTCGCCTTCTTCTTCTTCTGTGCAGCGACCCTTTTCTTTTTATTCTCCTCTTGCGTGTCAAAACTCTTCGAGATAGAGCGTTCATAGTTATCAGGCAAAGTTCTACGGTCAGGATCACAGACGATGTCTAAAAAGTGTTTAACACCCTTAGGGTTTAGTACCTGTTTTGCCTCGGGCACTTTCTTCGCAAAGTGTGCGGCATTGTGAGCTTTGACCAAGCGAGCATTCTCCTCAACGGTCCGGTGGTAAGTTAACACCGGAAGATCCTTCAACGACGGCCCGTACTTGTAGGTGTCCTTTGGAGCACCACTCGACGCACCGGCAAGCATCTTCTGCCTCATTGAGAAGGTCCTATTGCCGGTGGGCGGACTCTTTGCAAGCTCCGGGGTGGACTCCCGCTGGAGTGGACTCTTTGCAAGCTCCGGGGTGGACTCCCGCTGGAGTGGACTCTTTGCACGCTCCGGGGTGGACTCCCGCTGGGTTGGACTCGCGCACCGGGGAGATGGAGTCGCGCTGGGTTCCCTCTCGGTGTCCATATTTTCAATGCGGGGTGGACTTGGAGGTTGATTGCTACTCGGAGGGGTTGGTGGCCTACGCGTCGATTCTCCTGGAAACACGATGTGTTCCTTTCTCCATAGAATGACTCCGCGCAACACTTCTCCCAGTGTCGTCTCCCCTTCAGCTCCAGGAAAGTCAAGCTCTAGGTCCTCGAATCCGTTCATAATTTCGTCCACCCCGACTCACGCGTAGCCAGCTGGAATCTGACCGCCATGAAGGGTTGCTCCGGGTATATTCTCTAAAGCAAAGCCGACCACCACCTTTATGGATAGGTTCCTCATCTTGATGTGCAGCTCACAGTTTGTTCGCCCCTGAATCTGATCCACGGGGTATGTTGCGTCATCAGGCTGGACATTTTGTGTGGAAGCCACGCTGCTTTTCCGCTGAGATGCCATATCAAGTTGGTCCTCCTGTGGCTTAGATGCCTTTTTCTGCCTCATTTCATGTCGCAGGTCTATTATCATGTCGATATACGGAGCTGCCAGTGAGGAATTTTGTAGAACTGTGTAGTGCGCTTGACTGAAAGAAGGTCCGTCCCTACATACAAATACTTTTTTCCCTAGAGTGCCTTTTCCACTCAGTCTCCCCTCATGTCGCGACTGTGGAACACCAATCGGATTAATGTCAGGAATAAAGTCAACACAGAACTCAATGACCTCCTCCGTTCATAGGCCTCCTACGTTGATCTGCCTCACCTTTGAAATGCTTTCCTTCCTTCCGGACGTTATGCATGACCGGAAGAAATCGACGATGCCCCAGGTACACACACTTCTTACAATTATCCAAATATATACATTCAGTATCATCCAAACAGTGTGTGCATGCATGGTATCCCTTAGTTGTCTGTCCTGAGATGTTACTAAGAGCAGGCCAATCATTGATCGTTACGAAAAGCAACCCTCGAAGGTCAAAATACTCCTGTTTGTGCTCATCCCACACACGTACACCTTCTTCCCGCCACAACTCTAAAAGTTAGTCAACTAATGGCCTGAGGTACACATCAAGCTCGCTCCCTGGTTGCTTCGGTCCTTGGATGAGCACTGGCATCATAATGAACTTTCGCTTCATGCACAACCAAGGAGGAAGGTTGTAAATACATAGAGTAACAGGCCAGGTGCTATGACTGCTGCTTTGCTCTCCAAAAGGATTGAAGTCGTCCGTACTTAGACCAAATTTTAAGTTTCTTGCGTCATCTGCAAAGTCCGGGAACTCTCTCTCGATTTTTCTCCACTGGGATCCATCAGCGGGGTGTCTGAACATCGCGTCTTTCTTCCGGTCCTCTTTGTGCCATCGCAACATCTTGGCATGCTCTCTGTTGCTGAACAAACGTTTCAACCGTGGTATTATAGGAGCATACCACATCATCTTGGCAGGAACCCTCTTTCTGGGGCGCTCGCCCTCAACTTCACCAGGGTCATCTCGCCTGATCTTATACCGCAATGCACCACATACCGGGCATGCATTCAGATTCTCGTACTCCTCACCGCGGTAGAGTATGCAGTCATTAATACATGCATGTATCTTTTACACCTCTAATCCTAGAGGACAGACGATCTTCTTTGCCTCGTACGTACTGTCGGGCAATTCGTTATCCTTTGGAAGCATCTTCTTTATCTTTTTCAACAACTTTTCAAACCCCTTGTCCGATACACCATTCTCAGCCTTCCATTGCAGCAAATCCAGCGTCGTACCCAGCTTTTTCTGGTCATCTTCGACACCTGGGTATAATTTTTTTTTGTGATCCTCTAACATGCGCTCCAACTTGAGCCACTCCCTCTGATTTACGCTGTTTCTCTATGCATCAGCAATGGCCCGAGAAAGATCATCAGCGGGCTCATCCGACGCCTCTTCGTCAGGCGCGTCTTCTCCAGTTTCCCCCATTGTAGTACCGTCGTATTCAGGAAACTCAGGATAGTTGTCATCGTCCTCTTCTTCTTCATTGTCTTCCATTATGACCCCTGTTTCCCCGTGTTTGATCCAACAATTATAGCCGGACATGAAACCGGACTGAAACAGGTGGATGTGAATGGTTTTTGAGTTGGAGTAACTCCTGATATTCTTACAAGCACAACATGGACAATACATAAAACCATCCCGCTTATTTGCCTCAGCAACACGGATAAAATACAGCACGCCGGTCATGAACTCCGGAGTGCGTCGGTCAACGTACATCCATTGTCGATTCATCTGCATTATGTAAATATATACAAAACCATTACACAATAGTTATATATGTATATCTACCATGAATAGATAGATACATCTTGATCTTGTGATCCAAGCGCATTGCATTCATCTTGATCTTGTGATCCAAGCGCATTGCCTCCATCTTGATCTCGTTATCATCGACGACGTCGGCAATCTTCAACTCCCATTTCATCTTCTCTTCGAGACGAAGATCTTCACTTCTTTTCAATTTAGCTTTCAAATCATTGTTTTCTTCTACTAAAAACTCGACAATAGGGTCGGGCTAATTTTCCGGTTCAACTACCTCCTAGATAAAAATATATCTACGTTAAGTTGGTCGGTATAATTTTTATAAACACGAAATTAAACAAACATATACTTATAACAAACAATCGTACCACATCCGAATAATAGAGCGGGCGAGAGCCAGTGTGGACAGATGTCAAAACCATGACACTATATATAACAAAAAGTTACACAAATAAGAAAATTATACAAGTAATAATTCTATAAACAATTAATTACGTAATTATAGCATAAAATGAGCTAAACTAGGACTAAATGAGCTAAACTAGGACAAAATTAGCTAAACTAGCACAAAGTAAATGATGAAACTAGCACTAAATAAGCTACATTTGTAGATTTTTCTAAATTTTTCTATCTAGGTCAAACTAACAATACATTTCTAGATTTTCCTACATTTTTCTATCTAGGTCAAACTAACACTAAATGAGCTCAAACTAGCACTAAATGAACTGAAGTTTCCAATTGAATGTAAGAGAAACAAGTTTCTAACCTTTTTGACCAAAAATGGTGCCACCAAATTGGACAAATCGCCGGATCGCCACCGAGCTCGAGCAAGAACAGAGAGAAATAAATGAGGAGGCAGAGAGTAAAGTGAGCTCGGGCTGGAGGAAGCAGATGGAATTTATAGCGAAATGTTTTAGTACCGGTTTGTAACACAAACCGGTACTAAATGTCCATCTTTAGTACCGGTTTGTAACACAGACCGGTTCTAAAGGTTCTCGCCGTGGGGCCCCCGCTGCAGCGCCAGCCCCAAACCCTTTACTTCCGGTTGGTTACACCAACCGGTACTGAAGGTTGCTTCCCGACCGGTACTGCTGCCCCTCGCCTGTCCGGCCGCTGGGACCGGTACTAATGTAATATTAGTACCGACCGCAAACTGGTGCGGGACTAATAGTCTGGACCAAAGGTCCGTTTTCTACTAGTGTTCCGATTCCGAGTCATGCATCATGGATTGTCGTCTGTACATATACGTGTCGTAATCGACAGCTAACCTTACCTGCTAATTCGATTCCATTACGGACTCCATTGAGATCGACTGCTATATATGTACCGTACTTCTACCTCATCGATCGCCCGCCGCCTTCATCGTGAACAGCTACCATGGACGCGATCCACGACGTCGACATCGTCGGCACCAGCGTGCCCCGCAAGCTGTTCCTCGAAATCCTACGCCGCCTCCCACCCAGCGTGCTCTCTGTCGCCCGGCGCGTCTCCCGCAAGTGGTGTGCAGCCGTCGACGACAACAACCTCCTCCCAGCCGGCTACCACCGCAGCTACTCTCTGCCGTACGGTGTCGTCGGCGGCGGCAACAACGGCGGTCGCTGGGAGCCTATTTCCTTCGTCGGGACGAGGCTAGAGTCTGAGCTGATATGGAACTGCGATGGTGGTGAGATGAGCAGGTGGTGATACGTGAAGTACAAGCAACCATAGGAGTATATTAAGTATAGCTGAGAATATTTCTTTAGATCATAATGTTTTTCTTGGCATCGTACGCCCGTAGGCATATAGTAGGAAAAACGCCCGTGCGGATGAAGAGTTGAAGACACACAAAATAAGTTGTTGTTGGTATGTGTAGAAATAGCATCGTGAATGGAGTCATGGTAGATATAGAGAGCATGTCCCTTCCTTGACATGGACATGCTTCTTAACTTAAGAATTAATGAAGAGCTAATGATCTGGTATGAAACTATGAATTCCATGTGCTAAACTTGATGATCCGCTTTGACGTTGTTGCTTCTCATGATGTGAGTAATCCCGCTGCAGTGGAAGGAGCCTTGGTACAGGACTTTATGTTGCCTCCTGCCTTTCCTCATCTACATCCAGAGTGTATAATTGTAACTTGTAAGGTTTGTCATTATCATCCAAATTCGTAAAATACTGGACTACAAGAGCAAAACATCTTGCTTCACAGATACTCCTATATACAATAGTACTACATAGTAAAAAGTGGCTGCCTAGAACCATTCAGATGTCTCCTTTGTTTCTGCAAGGAGGCTTCAATCGCATACATACAAGTACAGATCATCCTACAGAGCATAAATCCTCTTATTTCCAGTGGTCGGTTCTAGCACTGAGTCAATCAGTGGAGGACCATGATTGACTCATGGAGGACCTCCTTCTCTTCACCATCCCGTGGGTGAGAATCACAGTCCTAATTTATCAACACAACCTCAACCCAAAAATCAATTCCGCTCAGATCTCACAATCATGGAGAACACAAAATATGGATTAAACCCGTTGACGGCGATTCCAAGAAAGAATGGAGAGGGAACCTGAAATACTTAGTGAGAGGAGGATTACGTCTCATCAAGGACGGAAGGGTGTTGCTGCTGGCCGTGGTGGGCACGCCGGAGGGGGTCTATCATCTCGTGTGCGCTGTCGTGGCCCGAGCTAGAAGAGGCAGAGGTACGCCAGAATGCGTCTCTGCTGAGAAGGTGCGGGAGGGGATGGTTGGATTCTTATGCTTTACGTCGGGCCTAGGGATGTCGACGACGACCGTCGACCAGGAGGCGCAGCGGCCGGGATGGGCCGGCAGATGGGGGCGGCATCGGGAGGAGAGAGAAGGTGCGGGGGGAGGGGATGGTTGGATTCTTATGCTTTACACAGAATATAATAAGAAATGAACCGAAACGTTATGACTTGGCGGTGGCAATTCTGTAATATCTTATTCGGTGGAGGGTAAAAGGGTAAAATCCGGATGGAGCAACCAAGGAAGCGTCCTTCCTTTATTAGTAGGTATAGATATAGATAAACGGACGAGCGATCGAAGAAAGCATAGTCGTCGGTTTATAAATTAAGGGAACCAAAGGTTACAACAGTGCCTTTTTCCAGCCATGCGCCAACAAGATGAGTTCAACCATTATCCAAAACAAACAAGAAAATGAAACCAAGCCAAACCTGGTTGACTTCTCAATGAAAGCAACTTTTCCGTTTGAAAAGGAAAAGATTACAGCAACTACAGCCTGTACACACACACAAAACATACTCCTAATAACAAAACATTGTCTCATGCGTCTGTTCCACGTAGACCTGGTCACGCATCGGCCTGCGTCAATGGCGCATATTGAACACTTGAGACGCTATCCGGGACAGTTTGCGCAAACGAGCAAGCAAGCAGAGATAATGCTGAGACCAGCCGGACAGAGAAGAGAAACATTCCGAACCGGCCTGTCAGTGCTGGTTCGTACTATGTGTGTAGAGAGGAACAGGTCAGAAATGCACAGTCGTTCCACGCCTCCACTAATAAAAGTTAGTATTTGAAGATGCTAGAAGGCTATATATATATTATCCTTGTGGCTAATTAAGCAGCCCCATGATCAGGCACTGCTTGCTGCAACGTGTTTAATTGGTATTTTTTTCTTGTTAAGAAGAAGAAGAAGAAAGAAACGTGTTGGGTAGTGGGAAGGACATACTATGACTGGCATCATCAACGTTGTGTAGCGTAGCAGGACGTAGAGGACGTGGTAGCAGTAAGCCAAATCGCAGCCGGCTCGCCCGTTCCGTCATCTGAAGTCTACGATCGAGTTAGTACGTGCGGATGCCGCTGCCCAACAACCCCGGACGGACCAAGAGTAGTGGGTTACTCGACAGTGCGCACCGCCGCCACTCTACGACTACGAGGCCATCCATCCACCCGCTGTCACCTGCCGAAGCATTTCCCTCCCTGCATCGCCGGCCCACCCATCCCCATCCATCGGAGCATGCATGGTCGGGAGCGGATCGTCGGACGGCCCTGTGCCGTCAGCGCGACGTCCATCAGCTAGCTCGGCCGGAGTCGTCTGTGTTGGACCGGTCGGTGTTAGGTGGAGGTGTGGAACTGACCGGCCGACCGCCCTATCCTGTTGGTCGTCGGACCGTTGAGACTTGAGATCATGGTGGTGCCCTCCCCGTCGGATACTCACTCCAACATTGTTTGACTTGGTATTTTTCCTTCTAGGACTTCTAATTCTATTATTATATCGGTTTTGATAATTTATATTCGGCTGAGAATTAGCTTAGCACTCGGTCGATTCATCCTCCACCGTTAAAACAACGAGCCATGTGCAAAATCAAGCCTTCTTCTTTCTCATGGCGACGGAGCTGAGAAGTCGACGCGGCGGATGTGAGAAACAAACTTAACTTAGGGGATGTGGAAATAGGGGTTCGCTGACGCCGAAAAAAAAGGGTTTAGATAGATGGTCGGGTCGACGGTAAACCGGCGTCGCATCAGCTCGCCGACATCGGGCGATGTGGACGACAGTTAGGCTGGTGTGGTTGTTGCGTGTGAGGTGGTGGCCGGAGATGAGGAACAAGACATAACACGTCGCGTTAAGTTAGTTCTTAGTAAGAGCGAGTATATTTTGTTGCCAACCGAGATGGAGCGTGTATATTTTGTTTGATTTCCTAGTTGCTGGCTAGGTCCGACTATATACAACGACACACATCATATGACCGGAGTAGTGCTTCTGACATAACAGTAGCACCACTAGTATAGTCGCCAATAATACACGGCCCGTCAGGCTCACGCACACGCTGCTCGGGATTGACTTTGGTATGTTATTTTAGATCGTGCATGCATTGCAAATCACGCTGTTTGATATTCCCTTCTACTAGTGGTGGTTTTAAAGTATGTTCTGTTTTCGAGAACGGAATTCCATTTCAGAACAAAATTGTAAGAGCCAATTTGTAAGAGCATAAGAATGTGGAAAAAGATATATATTGGAGGAGTTGGACTTAGCTAAAAGATGGTAAGTTTGGGGAAATATCAAGTGATACATACAATGATACCATTCTATGAAAAATTTCTATGGTGTACCGTTTGGAATAAAGGAATAGGAAACTTGTATTCCTTTGCAATTCCTATGGGATAGGCTATTCCATAAGAATTTTGGAGAAAAACAAACATGAGGTCTCACCTCATGTTTTAATCTTCTTCTACCTACAATTTCTGTGTGTTTTCCTGCATGATATCCAAACGACACTTTAGAAAATTTACTGTGGTTTTGATTCCTATAAGAATTCAGGAAACATGACATCTCAATTCCTACGTTTTTCCTATTCCTATGTTTTTAATTCCTATGTTCTAAACGGGGCCTTAGGTGCTATGCTTATATTTCAAATTTCGTTCTGCAAATTATAGGAGTCGAAAACACACAACTTGTGAACACCCACAAATTGTGTCGGAACTTTTTAGAACTTTAAATTTTAATTTTTAGATATGGTATCATATCTTATGCAGGATAACTGGTTACAAACTCATAACATTTGCAGGGATGAACATCTTACTACTTTGTTTTAGACTCGACCGGTGAGCTAGATGTGTAGTAACTTCAGTACATACGAGCATAGTGTCGTCATATTTTTGCAGCGGTACACTTGTGTTTCGAGAGGTCATGCTCATATATTCATATGGTAGCATATGCTCTTGCTTTTAAAAGATACATTTTAAAACCAATTCGAAATATCAAAAAATCTAATAAAAATATCTCAAATGTTTGAGTGAGCTGCAAAATTTTAAATTTGTAGTTATATGGTGTAAGAGAAAAGAATGAGAATTTTTTTGGAAGGAAAATAATAGCACATATCTTAATACATGTATGAATAACCCAGATTGGTGTTCAGAAAAAAAATGTGTACTATATATTTTTTGTCCTCGATGCGGATCACAATTATATGAATGAGCACATGTTAGCAAAACTAGTTTTATCACGAGCATAGTACCCCTTTTGTTTCTAAATATAAGCATTTATATATACATACAATACAGAATGAAATGAGTGACACACTAAAATTTGTTTAGATATGACGAATTAAGAAAAAACAAAAAATGCCTCATCATTTGAAACAGATGGAGCACAAACTAGTATTCCAAAAAAACGAGACCAGCCAAGGCTAGCTTGGTGGCTTACTTTTATACTAGAAGAATCACACCCAGTGAGATGCCAAATATTCGATCTAGACAGGTTTCGAACTCTGATTAGCAGGTTGCACCACCGTGCCTCCTACCACTAGCTCTCTGCCTAGTTCTCTACAAACTAGTACTCCATATACCACCGTGGATGATACAAAATGTTTTTTTTTTGCTGCGATAAAAAAAAGAATGTCCCTCCTTTATAAAAGGCGATTTTTTCTTGTGAAACTCATTCGTCAAAGACCAAGTAGAAATGAGCGAACGGAAACCATGAGTTGGGACATGCATGCATGTCAAATGGAACAATCACCGTAGACCGTACCAAATCAACGGGATTGACATCCAAAACACCAGGAAGCTGAACATATAGAAACTTCTACCAACCTCTTGTATCCCCGCCTCCTACACAAGGCACGGTATGATATTTTTTACAGGGATAAAAAGGTTTTTTTTAAGGTTTAAGGCGGTCCTATCTGCCATCCGATTAGATAAAATAGAGATTTATGTACAGAATTTTAACTTAGGAAAAAAATCACTTTACAGGCAAAAACCAAAAAGGCTAGTCTCTGAAATCCTGCGAAGCCCGCAGCACCAACGATCGCCACACTACGGAAAGTCCTTCGATTCCTCTCCTTCCACAACTTCCACATCAAGTGGATGATGGCCTCGGTAGTTGTTCTCCTGGCCTCCGGTAGAAATCCGGCCAGTTCTCGCCATGACAACAACCTGCCTCAATCAGCAACAGACAAACAACTCTTCGTAGTGGCTGCGTGGCGCACCAGCTCAGTCACGTAAAACTGAATCCCACCTACACAAAAGACACCTTCTTGCAACATCGGCAAGGAGGAGTGCCCATGCATCATCAACTTCAACATCTAGGCCACTCCCGGCGGCATCTGCCGCTCCATCCCGGTCTCTGACGCCTTCTTCTTCTTCTTGGTCTTCTTCACAGAGAGGACGAGATCGTCAATGGCCGCCACCGCCTGGTACGAGAGGGGTCCATCGAACATGGCCAAGTAGTCCTGCCGCCGGTGCTCCGAAGAGTTGGCCTCCTCAGGCCGCGAGCCGAGACGGCGTGCCACGACCTCCTTGGCTAGCTGCTTGATGTAGGCGCCTTCTGGGTGGAGCTTGGCGATCCTGTCGCTCCTTCGTGCAGATGGCGCCTCCACCTCCCTCTCGTGGACTACCGCCATGGCGGGCGTGCCCAAAACGGTGGCTGCGAGTGGCACCGTGATCTGGGCAAAGAAGCTCGACAAGGGGCACAAAGGTGCACCCACCTCCATGTCCAGCAGTCCAGGGGCGGCCTTCACTAACGAGACGGAGTCCTTTTCGAATTGTTGTTCGACCTCCTTCTCCGTAACATGCTCACCCTGATCTGACAACAGGGCGAAACTTGCTGCGGGTTCGGCAATGCCCTCCTCTTCATGCTCCACCTCTGCCATGGCGATGTAAAGGGATACCGATGGCGAGGAAAAAATTAAAGAATATTTCTCCTTAAAAAAATGCCCCTTTTTCGTGTAGACACTGAAACTCCTTAATCGAAGACGAAGTAGAAAATGAGCGAACGGAAACCATGACTTGAGCCATGCCTGTCAGTCAAATGGAACAAATCACCATAGAGACCGTACCGAATCAACGAGATTGACCCCCAAAACACACCAGGAAGTTGGACTTGAAATTTCTACCAACCACTTGAATCTCGGCCTCCTACACACGAGATGGTGCAATGCAAAATCCAGCATTGCACATGTTTTTCTTCTCGATTAAAATTGTGACACATGTGCCTGAGCAGGTTTGGGCAATGAGACTTTCTTCAGCTTGAGATTCAAACCAACCATGAATGATGAATCCATGATCACCAACCCCCGCGCACGAATGACCGAGCCAACCAAAGCTGCCGCTGATAATGGAGTAGAGTAGGTAAACGACGTCGACGTGCCCCCCCTCTACCTAGTCAACGAATCCCTCTCCGTCTCACCTACCCTGAATGTCTCACTGCCAACAGGGCCCCACACGTCATCCTCCGCTGGCCCCACTCACCAACTCCCCAACTCCCTCCCCGGTATATACACCCGCCATCTTCCCTTCCTCACCTCTTCAGGAGACCAAGCAAGCAAGCATACATCTCCTTCAACCACTAACTTAACCAGCTTCTTAGAAGGTTTCACTTTCCGTTTCTTGATCACCGATCCATCCATCGCCGGCCGGCGAGTTCGCTAGCTAGAAGGAGTCCTCACCACCATTCATTAACATGGGGTCCGTGCCGGAGGAGTCAGCCGCGCCCCTGGCGACGGCGACAACAACGGAGGTGCTGTTCCGGTCGAGGCTCCCCGACATCGAGATCCCCAATGAGCAGACGCTGCAGAGCTACTGCTTCGCCAAGATGTCCTCCGTGGGGTCCCGCCCCTGCCTCATCGACGGCAACACGGGCGCCTCCTACACCTACGCGGAGGTGGAGTCCCTCACCCGGCGCGCCGCCGCGGGGCTCCGCCGGATGGGCGTCGGGAGGGGCGACGTGGTCATGAACCTGCTCCGCAACTGCCCCGAGTTCGCCTTCTCCTTCCTGGGCGCCGCCCGGCTCGGTGCCGCCACCACCACCGCCAACCCGTTCTACACCCCGCACGAGATCCACCGCCAGGCCGAGGCGGCGGGGGCCAAGGTGATCGTCACCGAGGCCTGCGCCGTGGAGAAGGTCCTGGAGTTCGCGGCGGAGAGGAGCGTCCCCGTGGTCACCGTCGACGGGAAGCGCGACGGGTGCGTGGAGTTCAGCGAGCTGATCGCCGGCGATGAGCTGCCCGAGGCCGACGAGGCCGTGGTCCGCCCCGACGACGTCGTCGCGCTGCCCTACTCCTCCGGCACCACGGGGCTCCCCAAGGGCGTCATGCTCACCCACCGCAGCCTCATCACCAGCGTCGCGCAGCAGGTACTTGCACGCCATTGATTCTTCTCAGATCCTCCTCTGCTCTCAGCTCCTCTGCTTCCGTTTCCGCTTCTGGGTCAACGGAGCTTCGGCTCAGCTTACGACAATTCTTTACAACTAGTGTACCTGTCCTGTCGGCGCCGTGCCAGCCGAGCTTGAGCTGCTCGCACTGGACGACAGGTGGGTCCACGTTCTACGCGCCCACCCGTTGAACCCATCTGTCAGTGCCACTTCTTAGTAGAGTAGACTTGTCTTCTTCTTCCTCCTCGCGTTCCATGTTCTTTTTGTTTAGAAGAAACACCTTCCTTCCATCTCATGGAAGTTTTAGTCAGAGCTCTCTCTGGGTGCCAAGCAAGTAGGCCGGCTCATAAATTTCTGTGTAGATTATTTTGGCTATAGATAGATTCTTGGCATCTCGTGCTCCACGCGCCTAGGTTCGTATAAAACCGCCCACATGCGTTCGATCACTGCGTGTGGGTCCACAGAATCAGGTGCCTTGCGTGAGTCCGATCCAGACGCCAAGATTCGTGCTCGCACACGATGCGTTTCGCGCCAACGCTCACAATTTTCAAAAATTAACCCGAACCCGAACCTGTTGGTTCATTTCAGGTGGACGGCGAGAACCCGAACCTGTACTTCAGCAGCGAGGACGTGGTGCTGTGCCTGCTCCCGCTGTTCCACATCTACTCCCTCAACTCGGTGCTCCTCGCGGGGCTCCGCGCCGGCTGCGCCATCGTGATCATGCGCAAGTTCGAGATCGGCGCCCTGGTGGACCTGGTGCGCGCGCACCGGATCACGATCGGGCCCTTCGTGCCGCCCATCGTGGTGGAGATCGCCAAGAGCCCGCGGGTCACCGCCGACGACCTCGCCACCATCCGCATGGTCATGTCCGGCGCCGCGCCCATGGGCAAGGAGCTCCAGGACGCCTTCATGGCCAAGATCCCCAACGCCGTGCTCGGACAGGTCGGTGCCGATCGCGCAATGCTAGCTGCTGTCTAGCCGTGTGAATCTTCTGAACTTGGACTGACAATCTAGCTTGGCTTGACGTACGTGCAGGGCTACGGGATGACTGAGGCAGGGCCGGTGCTGGCGATGTGCCTGGCGTTCGCCAAGGAGCCGTTCAAGGTCAAGTCCGGGTCGTGCGGCACGGTGGTGCGCAACGCCGAGCTCAAGATCGTTGACCCCGACACCGGCGCCTCCCTCGGCCGGAACCTGCCCGGAGAGATCTGCATCCGCGGGGAGCAGATCATGATCGGTACGTTCGGCTCCACCATCAAACCAACCCGTACATCCTCTTGGCGCTTTGCGTTGGCATGTCGCATTTCGGCTTGCGTAGTTGTCGTACGTACGTTGCTTCGTCCTGGGGAGGAAGGAAGGAAGGAAGAGTCCCGCGCGCGTATAGCGAGCGATCGATGAGCGATGCCGATGTGGACATGCTTCCTAGTGTTTTGAGCAGTGGTTGATTTGGCGGGTACACGCCGAACGACCAATGAACTTGTCTTCCAACTCGTCGCCTACCGATAGGGACTCCAAAACTCCATCTGAACTAGTAGTACTAGTACAGTTCTGAAGGGAAAAAAACCCCAATTGTCCCATTCTACGTGGAATTTCCTAGCAACTTCACAAACTCCCTTTCGTCACAAAGCAAAATTAACAAAAATAAAAGCAAATGAAGTCGATGCGCGGTTAGGCCGCTTTTAGGTGGTTGGAGACTTGGTGGAAAGAAAGAGGCTGGCTAGCTGCTTAGTGAGTGGTTTGGTCCATTTTTCCATGATTGTTGAGAATTCCCGTCGACTGCACTCCACGTTTTCGGGTTAGCAGCCGCGGGCTCGTGGTTGTTGGCACGACACACCGACGACTACAACCTGTTGATTAGCGAATAAATAAACAGCGACGCACGTTGCTAACGACCTGCAAATCATGAATCCAAGTTGCACATGACTGTAGCTATAACCAGTAGGTAGGTAAGCCAAAAATCTGGTGGAGGAACACAAGGAAGTGTGCATTATTATTTAGCAAATGAATCCATGGCAGTAGTGGAGGAGCCGAGCCACCAACCGCTGAGAGACTGTGTTGGAGGAACCGGTCACTAACATTAGTTTATACAGTTGACAGAAGCAGTTTACATACTGCTGTCTCCATTAGTGCTCAACTCAGAATACAATACCCTGCACAAAAAATGAAACGACCTCTTGATTAATCTGCTACCAGCCTGCCAGGAGTTTGTTAGGTAGTATACTGAAGCTTGGAACGAATCGTCGTCGGTTGGTGTGTACCTGGCGTGCAAAGTGGAGATCACGTCAGGCAGCTGAAGAGAGGTCTTGCCGTCGTGGTCAAGGAGCTACTCACGCCATGATCCCTGCGCATCTGTCAATCTTTCTCACAACCACTAATGAACCAAACAAAACCAAACCAACGACCAAAAAGACTATTGCTATGCTCACAATGATTAGCATGGACACCCACAGCATGGTGCCGGAGTTGGCAATGTACAGTAGTAGCACTGTTGCGTCTCATTGGGAATAAATTAATAAGCTAATATACTGTAGTTGCATATTAGTAGATGCCACTGGTAATATATAAGCTGGTTTGGTGACCCAACCCATCATGCGACCAGAAAATAGTTTGGTGGCCAACTCCAGCATGTGGAAGAATCAAGTCGGTGTCACGGGTCAATTAACACTGGTCGTGAAAGAACCCTCTCTTAACAAACTCTGCCGGTGTGATCCTCCCAAGAATCTTGGGTTTATTGATCCCATGTGAGGTTTCTCTTTCAGAGGTGCCATCATGTGCTTACACTGTGGTTCAGTAAGTTTCTCTGCCTTACCCGCACTTGAATGATGGTCGGCACCGCCCACCTGAGATGTGTGCCATGAATGGGGGGACACCTCTGGAAATGCAGTTTGGGTCAAGCATCCAGTGTTCACTGAATGCTTTCATGTGCAAACTGCAGTTGAGTTTATGGTGGTTGCTTGATTCCTTTTCTGTTCACAAGTTACTAGAATTTGAGACGATGAATGACAATGATGGTTTCTCTGAACTAACAAGAAATTCACGTTGAATGTATCCCGCAGGTTACCTGAACGACCCAGAGTCGACGAAGAACACCATCGACAAGGACGGCTGGCTGCACACCGGAGACATCGGCTTCGTGGACGACGACGACGAGATCTTCATCGTCGACAGGCTCAAGGAGATCATCAAGTACAAGGGCTTCCAGGTGGCGCCCGCGGAGCTCGAGGCCCTCCTCATCACGCACCCGGAGATCAAGGACGCCGCCGTCGTAGGGTAATACATTTCTCTTCCCTTTAAATTGCGCCGCCCTGCTCGTGTTGCCAGCCACGTGAAAGAATGCTCACTTTGCTCCTTTGTTATTTTCCTTCCAGAGTGAAGGATGAAGCTGCCGGTGAAGTCCCGGTCGCCTTCATTAAGCGGATCGAAGAATCGGAGATCACCGAGAACGAGATCAAACAATTCGTCTCAAAGGAGGTAATTGATCTCTTCCTAAGTTTCCATGTTGTAGCAACAACTACTTTTGTAGTTCAGAAAGTTCAGAACAACTGTTTTACTCTGTGCTCAATAGTCAGTTACTGATCATCGTGTTCAGGTAGTCAATTATATTGATCTAAAAAAAAGTCAATTATCAGAATATTTTCATGAACAACCTTCACTTACTTAGGAAACAGAAAATAATGTGGATAAAATAGCAGAGCTCATGACTAAATAAGTTACTGCACGATGAATCTGCAGGTTGTTTTCTACAAGAGGATCAACAAGGTCTACTTCACCGACTCCATTCCCAAGAACCCTTCAGGCAAGATCCTAAGGAAGGACTTGAGAGCAAGGCTCGCCGCCGGCATCCCCAGCTAAGGGCCGCACGCCGCTCGGCATACAGTCACCCACGGTGCTGTTATAGACCACACGTAATATTGGTTGATCTCCACTAAATGGGGATATAAAGGGGGTAGAGGTTCTTCCACGAGATATCAGTTTGTTGGTTCGTCCTGCTTGTGTAATGTTGATAAAATGAAATGATATATATAGATGTGATGTTTTTTGACCATGTAAGAACAAGGCTGATTTCCAAAAGGTGCAATGGATACACTACTTATTTTTCTGAAACAAGGCAAGGCACTTTCCAGTACATTAATCAAGAAAAATATTAACTGAAAATCGGACAAAAACTGTAACAAGTTGCCACACAAACACAAGATACTGGTCAACCTGGCTACAAATGTCGACTAACACCTTTGATCGAGCGACTCAGAGTTTAGCGCAGACGACAATCAATGAAGTAACCTCACAAATAATTTCACTAAACCCAGCCCATACCAAATAGCCTACCGCAAATATCAATGACATCTCCACTTTCACTGTGAGCTTAGATAAATATGCAAGAGGCTTGCGTAGGTCGAGACATCACAAACGACTGCCCTTCAAATGGCATCATCCCCACCGAGTCTCCTTTGTGGCAACTCCAGGAACGACAAGCCGCGGAAAGCCCATCGGATACGCCGGCAAAGGCGACTACCAAAACCTACTTTGCATCCCAACTCTCCCTTGATGTATTCATTGTTGCCAACCTATTCTCCCCACAAAGCAGTAGGTGAAACCACCACCCCGATATTCATAACAGTGATGCCTCGGACTGGTTCCAGCTCCACAAGCGATGCCCCTAGGAGGGACACAACACCGAGCACCATCATTGACTAACATATGACTATATGAGGACCTTGATCCGGGTTTTTACCCACAGGCATCGACAAAGAGGAGCGCACACAACACCCCACGCATCTCCGAGAGGATATCGATGTCCACGGGTTCCCTCTCATGGCCTCGGTCACAACCGAACACAAGGCTTTCGCTTGGCATCACCGCACATCATAATCGGCGCACGTGCAGCGACACCTTTTTGTAAGTTTTGAATAGAAGTTGTGTCTCTACTCTTTGTTTATGTAGGGTTTGTTTCCTTATCACCTTCTAAACTTTGCAATAAACTAAGGCTGTTGCAACGCCTCAATGCCGAGCCCGGGGCATGCTCCCCTTTTATAAAAGTCCCTTCAGTAAATCAACGTCATTTTCCTCTTACCTCGCTAGCGAGATGTCGTGAGTGAAGCTTGATGCTGCCCTCTAGACCTCCAAACCACCCTAGATCCGTTAAATCATCGTGGACAAGCTGGGAAGTCGGGGCAAGTAAGATGTTGACGATAGTGATTAATGAAATCAATCGATAGAAGAAAGCAATGTAGAGGGTTGGACGACAATTCAATCTGAGCGGACTGATCTAGGGAGACATGTCCTCACTTTCTCCACAACAAAGTCGAAGCAACCATCAGTCTGAGACACGAAGACAATTTGCAAAACACAATTAAGAAACTAGATCCAGCACTTCGTAAGAGTAACGACAAGACGATTCCCTACCCTCCTCAAATCCATCGACAAGATCATTGTCGATGAGGTGGGTGAGTCCATTGACCATAGTGTTGTCGTTGGTTGACTAACCATAAGACACATTCTTACAACATTATGACTAAGGTCCCCAGCATGTCCTTCTGTCGGTGCGACAAGCTCAAAAGGAGGTGATCCATTGCTTTATTGTTTGGGCTAGACCCGTGGAGAGAGGGGCGTATTATGAGCGTGGAGAGTAATATAAAAGAAAACATGAACTTGAAAAAGCTTGAGATATCTTGTTGGAATAGGGCACCATCTCTATTTCTTTCCATTTTGCTTCGTCTGGTATGCATGAAATTAGAATGAACTATACATGAATTGAACCGTTTTCCTTGAATCTCGATGGAGATTTGCGTGGGGACATGTAATGTGCGGATTAAAAACGTATATGAGCGTAAAAACAGAACACTGCTCAAAAGACAATAAAAAGGAAAGAAAAAACTGGAAGAAGCTTTGCCACGGTCCACTCCATTCCTTCACCAGCCCATAGATACCTTGCTGCATGTGCAGCGTGCACTACATCCAAGCCCAATCACTAAACACTTCACGGCCCATTTTGCAACATACAAGAGGGATATATAACACTGTGCCTCATTTGGTATAGTGTTCATATTCTGCTCACAAATTGTACTTCCGTCCGTGACAATGATGAAACTTACGTATAGTTCCACAGACGAGTAAACCTGAATACCTGATACACTTAATCTTGTTCCCAACAGAATCCTGAAATACCTTCGCCTAATATAAGCAAGCATGTTCCAGCCTCAGATCGAACCTTTGCTAGCTGCTGCAAAAGCAAAGACTAGCTGAGATAGAGCAAGGAGGAGCCTACTTAATCATGCATCCCTAGGACGAGTCTTGGCTCCACCGGCGGCCGAGCGGCGAGTAGAGGCGGAAGAGGTCGCGCGCGGAGAAGGCGGAGAGGACGGCCATGCCGCCGGCGGCGGCGAGGCCGCAGACCATGCCGAAGGCGCCCTGCACGCAGAAGCGGGTGTAGATGTTGCAGAGCCTGCTCCACTGCAGGGGCTCCACGCCGGTGAGCGCCACGAAGCAGGCCTGCAGCGCCGCCGCGCTGCTCGCGAACACCACGTACGCGCAGCCCTGCGAAAGATTCAGACGGGCACGGCTAACTGTTAATCAGACAGACGCTAAGACGACGACGACGATCTGGCATAAGAATTCATTGAGATAAACGTGTTCATCAGCGCAAGATAATAATACTACTCTATAGCTACTGAACGTGTTGCTGTTGGGACTGTTGCGGTCGGCCATCAATCAATCAAGATTCTTGCTGCGCGTACCGTTGCAACTGCATGAGTTATTATAACGTACGCACGCTTCCTTTCATTCTCGTCGATCAAACGAGAGGGACTACACTTACCACATACGTCGGACAAATGTAATTTGCTCTAGAGTCTAGACATCCACAAAGTACGTACGATTGATAATTCTAAAGTAGTGAAACTTAATTAGATCGCCACCTTTTTTTCTCCTCCTAAATTCATGTTTTTTGTGCTGGTAGGGGCATGCAGTCGGATGTCCGGGTGCGGCCATGGCTGCTCATGAAGACGGAAGAGAATGAAGCACGTCAACGATGGTGGCGACGGCGAGGATGACTCGAGCCGGCGAGTTTTTTCAGTTGCACGCAATGCACCCAGCAGTAGGACGACGTCCAGTCACCGCTACTCCATTAGTATAGCTGTGGCTTAAAGCGACGTGTCACGTGTCTCCGTGGCAACTGGCAAGAGCTCACGATGATTCCATTGGGTGCGTATTAATGGAAACGGTTGGGGCGCCAAGCAAGCACGCACACGCGCGCGCCCGCCCTGTCTCCTCCTTCCTTCCATCCATCCACGCTTTCCTTCAGCTCATTCCTTGCTGTTTCTCATGGCTCATCGTTTCTCCTCTACTGGCTACTGCTCCCGTGTTTTGAACACACTAATTGAACACAATTAAGCGAGTACTGTGATCGATGATTAGCTCACCTTGTCCAGGAGGAACGAGACCCACGCGACGGCCTTGGTGGAGCTCCGGCCTCCTCCGGCGTCGTCGTCGCTGCGGGCGCCGCTCCAGTAGAGGCGCATGACGAGGCGCGCGGCGTGGTACCCCGCGGCGACGGCGGCGGCGACGATGAGCACCCAGAGTGCCTCCACGTCCCTGGGCACGGCCTTCTTCCGCACGAACAGCACCGTCTTGGTCTGCGCGCTCAGGCCCAGCAGCAGCGCCGCCGCCGCCGACGTCGCCGCGCACGCGCCACGCAGCAGGGTCTCCGCCCTCTCCGAAGTCGCCGCCGCCCGCAGCTTCGCCATCGTCGCCATCGCTCGCTCTGCACGGCCTCTCTCTCTCTCTCTACCCGTAGGCTTATAAATTGATCTTTGTAGAGCCGGCCGGGCACGAGGCTCTCTCGCCGTTGCTCCCGCGCGCGCGGAAAGCGTTGGGCTTGCGCGCGCTTATATCGTGGGACGTACGCGGTGGATGGACGGACCCCGTACGTACGTTCCCATCAGCGCGCGCCGCTGCAAAGACTTCAAATTCAAAGTACTATGCGTGGTCAAATATGGAATTTAAACTCTCTTGTTTCCCGCAATCAGTTCTGCTGAATTCCATGTGATTATATATATCATGGGGCGGCTTATAAAATATATATTCGGAGTGGTTGACCCAGCTAGCGGCTCGATCTGTATTTTCGTTATCTTGATAATGAAAATTGGCCTGTGGGGGTTGCGTGTAAAAAAAAAAGCTAGCAGCTCGATCTCCTGGTGTGATCACGTGAATGCAGTAGTAGAGATGACACGATCAGACAACCGAGCATCAAAGGTTGTAGCCAGGTTTTGGAATTGGTTGCGAATAAAAAACATTTTGCTTTAAATATCACACGTGTTTTGTTGTCTTATGGAGCAGTGGAGCACTTAGAAACTTAAGAATTCAATGATACTGTATTTGGTAGTAGTAATCAAAGTTAATTGTGTGTCGAGTGTCGAATGGATACGATGGTTCATATGGGCTATGGTGATGCCTTGAGATTGTGATCACTGATCATGGTGTGCAAGGAAGTGTGCAGTTATCTGCACCTTAATTTGTGGCGCCAACGAGAAACCATAAAAGTGGGGGGACACCTCGAATACGACATATAGCCACTTCAGCTTCATTCACGATATGCGACAGTTCAATTTTCCTTACATTTTACCACAACATCTACAGGTCTCCTCAATTTGATGATATTGTCACAAGTAATGAAGTAAATGACATGCCTGATTGCAATAAATACTTCCGAAGATAGAACCAAACCAAACAAGGCAACGTGCGACCACTTGACAAAGGACGTATACCACTCCAACAAAACAACCGAAGCTTACAAAAAGATGTCCTTCCAATTGTTCTGGACCACAAACGATTAATAGTTGTATCAGCATATAAAGCTGTTCACATTAATTCACATCGTTTTCTACAGTAATATTCTGCACAAACTTGACCAAAAACCAGTAACAAGTTGAACGAGGATTCATGTCAAAATTATACAAGGAAAGCAAAGTCTACGTTCTTTTTACAGGATAACAGAGCTACCCGCTGTAGATTTACAGAAGCTAGTTTCAGTTGTAGTCACGACCAATATGTGAACCAAAGAAGTACTAGCTTACAGCAGCAGCTGGTGGTGGTATTTCAAATTCCCACAGTAACATCTAATGGTGAACACATGCCAAGATGTTAATCCTCCAGCTCAACGAGCTGCGCCCTTCTCTCAGCAGCTTTCTTCCTGACGAAGATTCCCCATCTCATAGCTGCCTTTATCTTGAGCCACCCAACAACAGCTTTGCCGGATGGACGGCTGGGCTCACCGTCAAAACCTAGGTTTGGCAATGGAGATGGCATGTAAGACTGGAAGGCAAACGTTTCGTCTGGCAAACCAGTCGAAGCTCCTCCCATATTGAAGACCCTGAGAAGCTGCTGCATGTCTTCACCTTCGAGCATCTGGTGGCTTTTCATGCGGATGTCTTCCGTGAAGTCATCCGCATACTGACCATCACGGTTTCGATGCCAATCATCGTAGCCAATGTTTGCTGGCTGGATTGACTGGCCATGAGAAATTACGTGTTGCAACTGGCCCAGTTCCAGACCCATGGCATCACTTGCAGCTCCTTGATTGACAGACCCCATCAACATGCTAGGCGGCAAAAATGAAAAGGCATCATCATATGGCACAGGAACATTGGCGGGTGTACTTTGAAGCTGAGCAAATTGTGCTGCTGACTGGTTGCTATCAAATCCCATAGAATCAGTTGTCCCTGAAATGAATGAAATAAAACATACGGTTCTCAAAAACTGATATTCCATAATGACATAGTTCATACATTCCATCCAACCTCAGGTTAATCTGTTTATAATTATATCCACAAGCATACCAGTTGTGAACTAAAAATCAAAACTTTATCTAAGCATTTAAGTGCTGCTCACCTGCCAGGGATGGGCCAGGAATACCCGTTGAAGAAATGCGCTGCACATATGCAGCAGGAGGAGCCCCAGCCTCAGCTTGACTAGTTAATGCAGCCTTTTTCTTCGATTTAGGGTTCTGAAGAGCTTTACCATCATATTCAATGACATACATCCAATTATCATATGCTTTCTTCACCAGCGCATCAGCAAAGAGCTGTAGCAAACAAAACCATTCTAATCATTTGAGGCATTATGTAAAAATACTTCCCCTGATTAGAGTGGAGAAAATACTCATGTCGCGAGTTATTTAAAGAGCGCCTAAGCATGCTAGGGTGTAGATGCCATACACGGCAGGAACTAGTGCAGTCAATATAAAGCTAGAAAAAGGCCTTATACATTGAGTAAACTGGCTATACTTAATGGTTCTAGCATGCCTAATGAACAGTCGGTGTATTAAAAAAACTATAACAATACCAGAAATGTAATAATTAGTACAGATTATGCACGAAAATCATTCTTGAACATAAAGAAGGGTATGTGGAGTTGTGGACAGATCTAGACCAATGTGGTTTAACATGAAACCAGATATCTACATTACCATTTTCAAAACTCTGCAACAGGACAAGTTTAGTTGCATTATCTTAAATGGCATGGTAAACTGAATGCAAACAATATTCAACTTCAAACATAACAATATATATCAAATGCTCCCAACATATGCCCATAACACAAACCTTTTGGTTATCATCGAGACTCTCAGATGAATAGAATTGCTCGCCAGAAATCAACCCACAGAATGCATATAGGTCGTTGAAAATTGCACCAGCAGTTCTGTTCTCATCAGAGTAGTATATGTAATATTTTCCACTTAGGACACAAGTTTTTGCATGTTCAACAAGGGAATCCCACATCTTGTTGGACATACCACTTCCGAGGATCTAGCACAGCAAAGCAGCATACAAATTAGAACTGCAACAAAAACAAAAAATAAAGGCGTGAAAAAGAAAGAACTTACAGTACGCAACTTCTGTGGGTCCCGAACCACAAGCCTAAGGAATTCTTCAACTGTTACAATTCCAGATTTATTCAGCCTCTTATGGAACGAGCCATCCTTCCCTATTTTCTCCAACCTCCAGACCTCATCCTTCAACGCCGGTGGATAGTGCTTCTTGTACACTAAAGTGAAATTCAAATTGTTCAGAGATATTAAAAGAGGAAGCACATGATGATCATTACAGAGGGCTTACACTCTCCTCTATGGTCCTTAACCATGAAAGCTTCAGTTTTAGCCTCACGGATGCGAACACCATCACAAAATCCTGAGGCAATTTTCAGACCAAGTCTGAATTTCCTACTCCTTATCCAGCTAGAATTATCTGTGAATGTGAACTCCCCAATTGTGCCAACACCTTCTTTCAGTGTGACTTGTATATCACCAGTTATAATAGGCCGTTTTCCCTCACGCTCCTTCACTACATGGCTGTCGAATTCTTCCCCTGTCCAACCTTCCTCGTCTTCGTTGTTGAAATCACCTTCTAGAACAACAATATCAAGCTTGGCAGACGACTCTGGTCCAGAAGATACGACACAGCGAGTGCCAGTATCAACCAAAACAACATGAATCGCTGCTCCCTGCTCCCCTTCAACTTTTCCTCCAGTAAAAAGGGGAAGAGACAGTCTTGTCCTGAACTCGAGTTGCAGATTTCTTCCACTGGGACATTCAATCCGCTTTGGAGAAGACCTGGATTATTCCAATCAATAGCAAATAATTAGTATCAACATGGTTCCGAAAGAAGGTTGTTTGCCTTTTAGGCCTCATAGTGTGTGTATTTGATTTAATGCCTAGATGAGAAACGGAGATGGAAATCAAAATGATTGAGTGCAATATTGGCATTTCATCCACACTTCTGAACAGAAGGTGTATATAACTAGAAGATAGAAGGGAAAACTAGGATACTGCAATACAGATTTTTATTTCACTAACTGATAAAGCTGCATATACATTTGAAAACTTACGAAGCATTCAATATTGTAGTTCCCTTAGGTTACAACTGGCACTAGCAACATAGAATCTCGACGTAAAACCAAAGACACATAAAGCATCTCTGATTTCTATGCATTTTAGATCAGCGATACACACAAGATCCACTGCCGTTATTGGAGCCCTGAAACCAGTAGTAACAGGGATCTATAGATTGAAACAGAGAAGAAAGTTTGAAACGGACAAATTGTACCCCATCTACGCCAAGAGACGAACCTTCTTCTCGACTAAATCATACCAACTAATTTGAGAAACAAACTGCCGTTATCCACCAATTTCCTGTTTTAATTCGCACTGAAGGGGAGATGGAGATTGCTGGAGAAGCAGAGTTGGAGTTGTCGTCTGGGGGTGGGGGTATTTAAGTGTCAATTGGACAGGGAAGCTATGGCTTAGCTACTCGCATACTCCTATGTGAATTGAAGGTAGGGTTAGGGGTCAAATATATAGGTTGTTTGATGAGCTAGGTACGTAAGTGTAAATTGGAGAGGGAAGCTATTGCTTCGCTACTCGCATACTCCTATATGAGTGAAGGTAGGTTTAGGGCTCACATATATAGGTTGTTTGATGAGCTTTCTCTTCTGGCAGGGGACTGTATGTCATGTACCAGTGTGCATCAATATTTCAACAAAATAATCTGATACACCTGATACATGTCAGTATATCACATGAGAGGCATATCCACGTCTCACGATACAAACAAGACATTTTAGTGCATCTTCAGCAGAAAGTAACATGTTCACTTCTTAGCCAAGCAATTAATATATTTGCTTCACTTTTGGTTTGATGTCGTACCTTCCAGTGATTGCACCAGAACCAAGTTTGCCCAAGGCACGCTCCACTTCTTCACTAACCTACAAGAAAAATGTATGAAATTACGACCGACAAAAGAAACACAAATTTTCAATAAACATTTAGCAACTCCATAAAGATATGTGAAATTCCGCTTAATATATGCAGCTTTGTTCTTACCACTCTACGGAGAATTGGTTCCAACGATGAGCAAAGCCTCTGCAGACTATCCACCTTTAGTGCTTCAACGATAACACTGTACAAGTAGAATGAATAAGTACTATTATTCTTATTATTAAATGATGTTCTGGATGAAAGGTACACAGTAACTAAAAGATGTTCATTTAAACCGTTTAACATAAAATTTAGCTTATAGTATTCAACAGTCCACGACAGAATATCCAACAGGCCACAATACAATATCAAAATGTTAGTGCATTTCAGTCTTCTAGCATTTCAAAACAGAATCACTATTAACGATATATGCAGGCAAATGAGAAACGCTGTTCACTGCAGATGCTACAATAATACTTGCTCATTTTCCTCCAATGACCCATGTAGTCTGTAGCACATCCAAGTATCCAACAATACATGTTAACACAGACCACAACCAAGAATGTGACAAGAGCTAAATGCACCAAAACTGTCTACATGTGTTCATATGATCACACTAAACAATGCTCTGTTGCAGCTATTAAATAAACAGGAGAAGATTATAAAGGTTATGCCTATAAACATAACCCTAAAAAAATACACCTCCGTCCTTCTCTTTGAATGACGTTTTAGAGATGGGTTCTTACCATTACTTGGGTTGATTCTTGTCAACGGGCCACTTGGGGTGTTTAATATGGACACTGAGGTAATCTTATATATTTGCTTAATTATGTGCATGACGCTCAACCATCATTCGAAAAGGAATGGTAGGAAAACCTAGCCTGGAGGACAACAAGGTCGGAAAAAAAGGTGTAATTTATTTTGTCTGGATGTTTGGACGATGTATAACACTTCCCTTACAAAGCTGGACTACGGTGCCGGTGCGATCCCTAAACACGCGACACACCAAACTCTTTCCATGTCAACCCATTCTTCATCAGGATCACGAGCGCGAGGCCCCGCGGGCCAATCAGACACAACAGATAATAATCACGCAGCAATACCATACGAATGAATGTGTGTTGTCTTTCAGTCTGTAAATTTTTTTCAATTATGAACACACGAGTCCCTGTGTGTACATACTTGTTGCTTATACAAGGTCATGATTGTGCTTCCGAATCAACTTATTACGGATTTTGTCCTTTCTCTCAATAGTTAACTACCAATTTACCAAGAATTCACCCCATGCCCCGCAGGTGACACCGAAACCAACTTAAATTCTTTCTAGAACGACAAAGTATAATCCCGAAGGCAACTTCAACTCGCCCATGGCTATTAACAGCATTAACTGATATTCCAAATTTATGGTTTAGCACAGCAACAAAAATACTAAACATCACCCCATAATGACAACATACCACATCTTGTCCAATAAAAAACAAAGAATTATATTTACTGATACTCCAGTTACACAGCACCATTTCGCAAGCAGTAGATTCCGAACATGAATTCCCGAATCCTAATCGTACGGTACCGAAAAGCGCTGCTAGATCACGAGAGCTTTCGTATGATCCAACACACGAAAACCTAAGCAACTCCACTGGAGCTAGCACTCGTGCAACTAGCTAGATTCACACAGCTATACAAAACAACAGACCAAGTACTGAAAAGGGGAACCTAAACTCCCACGAGTTTCAAACCTAGCAAGAGCCGGTGGCCGCGACCGCTTAGCCTCAGGGCCTCCGTCGCCGGCGGCGGCTTCGAGCCCGCGCTTCTCCTTCATCGTTGGCGCCGAACCCTAGCCCGCCAAATCTGCACCGAATTGAGCGAGACTCGCGTCAGATTTCGCTCTACGCTCACCGCCCTTTACCAATTCGGCACGCCGGGAAGGGATCAATCGGCCGCCTCACCTGGGCTGGGCGCTGGATTCGGAGGGATCGCGATGAGGACGGGAGGGGAGAGAAAGCAACGAGGCGTCGTCGTCGGCGGGGTGATGGCAGATTCTCCGTAAGATAGAGATACCAGCCACTGGAGAGCGGAAGGAGCTGCTCTTTCACAGAGAAGCCCTCCAAATTACTTAGTTTTTCTTCTCGGGGTCTAACAAGAGCAGTTCTGTACTTCTGAGGGGCATTTCCAACGGCATGGATTTCGAATGGTTTGGTTCTTGCCGCCGTTGGAAACAAAAAAAAAATTGATATCACGTCTCAGAAAATAATTCATATCGTCAACTATGCTTGTGTTGTAGATGTGTGGTAATTGGTACTCGTAGGTTATTAGTTTGCAATTGATTTGCCTCCGCGTTACCATGTTTGATTCTCGTCTAACACTGCAATTTGTTGGTGGGTGTTTATGGGTTGATACTGTGGAAGGACCGTAGAACTGCTTGTACAAACGCCAGACAATAAATATCTAACACAAACCGGTGTTGTTATTTGTTTGGCTTAGAAGAAACACTTGGCAACTTTTTCCAAAGAAAAATAGGTTCACACTAGTATAAGATTCAAAACTGGTAACAATGATATATTGTACTTCATTAAAAGAAAATCCTGGGAGACAAGTATAACTAGTTCATTACCTGTGCAAAGAAGCCATGCAAGTAAAAGAAGCCACACGTTCAGGATAAAATATCAGACTCATAGCAGTGTTATTGTTAGTTACAAGAAACAATCGACAAGTTTGTCCAAAGAAAAATATGTTCACACGAGTATAAGATTCCAAACCGGTAATAATGATATATCCTTCATCAAAAGAAAACACTTGGAGATGAATACAACTAGTTCATTAACCAGTGCAAAGAAGGCATGCAAATAAGAGGAACCATGCTTGCAAAAAAACTTAAATTGACCCTTATCCACATATGTGACCTAAACTCCAAAACGCTCATTCCATGAGCCCTAAATTGCAAATAAGCAAAAGCCACCGGCCCACCGCATCAACCAGCATATATTTTGCAAAAAACACATGCGGACACGAGGGTAGCGTATGATTTGTCCATGCACGCACTAGTCCAAAAGTGGGAGCTGCACATCGCGGGCCCCACCAGGACAGTGACGTCTCCATCCGATAGGGTGACGTGGCTCCGGGCCCACGGATGAGGTATACACTGTCTAGCCAAAAGTCCACACGATACGGCGTGGCACGGTGTGGGTCGGCGTGATCTTTTCGCACCACCAGAATATGATCATGATTAACCTATATGGAACAGTACACTTAAAAGTAGGCTTATCTCCTCGTTAACCCATGAGAGTTGGATTGAACATAAATAAATATGAGTAATTTCTCTTGTTCTTTTTATGCTAATCATAAACCTGGTAATGGTTTGAGAACTGCACCATACTCCAACTGTACCCGCACGAGTATTTCCGTCAGCCCAACCAAAACTAAACCCATCCGAAACAATATCAACCCAACCAAAACCAAACCCAGTCAATACTTCCACCCAAACTGAACTAAACTGAGTGCGTCTGTGGGTTAAGCCCATTTATTAAAATCAGTTGGAATCCGTTTCGCTCTAATGGGTCGAGGCGATCCACCTTGCACTTCCTCAGCCGCGGCGGCGATGGGGTCGGCGACGACCCGTGCGCCATCTCGGCGCGACTCTACAGGCAGGAGAAGGACGACGGCGGCGGCGACGCGCGGCCACCCGCGCTAGGCCTCCTGCCCCGGCCGCCAGCGCCGCCGCCGTCCTTGTCGTACTCTCGGAAGTATATCGTGTCGAGGCCGTCCTCGTGAGGTCCTTCTTCTTGCCGCTGTGGATGTGCTGTGTGTTCCGGCGGCGGCGGTGGTCTGCCGCCCACAGCAACAGCCCGGCCTCGACGTCTTCGTCAGTCCTCTCTACGGCCAACTCCGTGCTCTCCATCCTCGCCGCCGACTACCACTTCATGCTACTCACCTACGGGGCCCTCGCCGAGGCGTCCAAGTTCACCCAGAGGCCTCGAGTCGCGGGGGCTGGCGGCGTGGGCGGGGCCGGCAAGCCGAGGCGGTGGCGGCTGCAGGAACGGGGAAAGGAGGGAGCAGTTCGTGCAGACCTACCAAGTACAAACCAGCCTCAGGAACCGGTTTGGAATCCGGGTTGTGCCTGCTTGGAGACGGAATGGTTGGAGCCCATAACTGGCTGGACCCACCTATTTTTTACACGAAACCGAACTATACCTAAACTTTTCGCGGATTGAACCCAAAGCACAAAAACCAAAGAAGCCCACGGGCAGAAACTGAACCAATACACCCGGGTAAGCAAGAACCATCCGCAGGCTTAGCTAATCATGGACATATTTCCTCTTGTACGAAAAAAGAAAATATTGAATTTGTAGCTAATGTTTACAATATAATATCTTGATGGGTTTGTCATTACAAAACAGAGTACAGAGTACAACAAATCACAAGAAAACTGAAGTTTGAATGGAACATAGCAAGAAAGCATAGGAACAATATCATACGTGAGCTGAGACTTGAAAAATCAGTATAGTTTTGTGTCTGACACTTTTTCGCTTCATGCATAGCTAGTTTATACCGTTGATCACAGATGTCGGATGAAAATTGTACATAAAAGATCGTACGTGAATCAATTCCGTTTAGACATAGTGTCAAAAGATATCCACAAGAAAATAAATCCTAAGAATGGAAATCATACAAAATATCATACCGAAGTCTTATATAAGCGGCAGGCCTCTAGGATCTGAAAAGGCGAGTCCTTGGCCTTGCGGTCCTCGAGCGAACTCGCAAGCGGCAGGCCTCTAGGATCAACTTCTTGCGCGAGGGCGACGCCAACACAAAGTTTTTTCACCTACGCGTCAACTCACGCCGACGGAAAAACGTGATCCAAAGACTCAAGCACAACGACGGCTGGATGGTGAATCACGCGGAGAAGGCACAACTTATCCAAGAGCACTTCACGAATACCCTAGGCACCCCTCCTGCACGGACTCTGGACTTCAACTGGACTGCGATGGACCCAGCCGTTGAGGACCTCGACGATTTGGGGCTGCCCTTCTCCGAGGAGGAAATCAAGAGCGCCATCCATGATCTGCCTGTGGACAAGGCTCCTGGGCCGGATGGTTTCACGGCAAATTTCTTCCGCTCTTGCTGGCTCATCATCAAGGAGGACCTCATGCAGGTGATTAATGCCTTTTCTGAGCTCACGGTCAACAACTTCCAGGTCATCAACACGGCAAACATTGCGCTGCTACCAAAGAAAGATGGGGCCGATAGTGTCAAAGATTTCCGTCCTATGAGCTTGATCCACGTCATCCCGAAGATCATTGCTAAAGCTATGGCCACCAGGCTAAGACCGAAGATGAATGACATAGTCTCCAGTTGCCAGAGTGCCTTCATCAAGAAGCGCAGCATACACGACAACTTCATGTACGTCAGAAATGTCGCCCGACGCCTACACCGAAATCACACCCCGGCTTTGCTCATCAAGCTGGACATTGCTAAAGCCTTTGACTCCGTCCGCTGGGACTACCTGTTGGATCTCATGCAACGCCGCGGTTTCCCGCCACGTTGGAGGGCCTGGACTTCATTAATCTTCTCAACGGCCACGTCTAAAGTCTTGCTCAATGGCATTCCTGGAAACGACATCATGCATGGTAGGGGCTTGAGGCAGGGGGACCCCCTGTCTCCGCTGCTCTTTGATTTAGCCATTGACACCCTGCCGAGGAGCCTAGAGCTTGCTACCCAGTCCGGCCTGCTTCAGCAGCTACCTGGAGGTTTCATCAAGTCTCGCATTTCCCTATACGCCGACGACGCTGTGATCTTCCTCAAACCCGACCCAAATGACATCGTCAATCTCAACGCTTTGCTTCAGAACTTCGGTCAAGTTACTGGGCTTGTCACCAACATTGAGAAAAGCTCTGTCGCCCCTATCCGCTGCGCGAACATTGACATCGGGAACATCCTCCTCAACTTCCCGGCCGCCACCGCTCAATTCCCGGTCAAGTACTTGGGCCTCCCCCTCTCACTAGGGAGGCTTAGACGAATTGACCTGCAACCCTACATTGACAAGGCGGCCTCGAGGCTCAACCCCTGGAAATCCAAATTCCTAAACAGGGCTGGATGCGACGCTCTCGTCAAGTCTGTCCTCACCGCCCTGCCGATCTTTCTCCTTACCGCCCTGAAGGCGGACAAGGCTACTATCAGGGCTTTCAACAAACTGCGCCGGGGTATGCTGTGGGCCGCCAAAGACACTGTCAGTGGGGGGAAGTGTAAGGTCTGCTGGACTAAGGTCTGCCGCCCCAAGCGCTTTGGAGGCCTGGGAATCCTAGACCTCGAGAAGTTTGCACGCGCCTTGCGCCTGCGGTGGCTTTGGCACGAGTGGGTGTCCCCCGACAAACCCTGGGTTGGAATGGAAACGCCAAACGACAGTGCAGACAGGGAGCTCTTCAATGCCGCGACTCGGGTCACCATTGGGGATGGGGAAACTGCAAAATTCTGGTCCTCCACTTGGCTTCACGGAACACCTCCCAAGTCCATTGCCCCCAAGATTTTTGAGGCCTCCAAGAAAAAGAACAGAACCGTCAGCAACGCACTCCACAACATGAGCTGGACTACTAGCATATCGATCGTCAACTTCACCTTTGAGCACATCACCCAGTTCGTCAACCTCTGGGACGCCTTGCATGAGGTCGTGCTAACGCCGGACACCCCGGACTCCATCGTCTGGACCCTAACCCCTTCAGGCACCTATACTACTGGTTCGGCATACCAAGCACAATTCCTCGGTTCCACCGAGTGCTCTTTCCAGAACTTAGTCTGGAAAACCTGGGCTCCCCCGAAGTGTCGTTTCTTCGCCTGGTTGGTGGTGCAGAACAGGCTTTGGACCTCGGACCGCCTGGCTATTAGGGGCTGGCCTCACAACCCCCTATGCCAGCTTTGCAACTGCCACATGGAAACCGCAAGACACATTCTCTTCGAATGCCGGTTTGCTCGTCGAATATGGCGTGACGCTGCCTCTTGGCTCTCTTGCCCTTTCCTCCCCCAGACACTGGGAAGTGGCCGGGCCACGGTTCTGGATTATTGGCACGCCATCGCTAGAACCCCTACTGCTCACCCTAAAGGCCTCAGGTCGGCGGTTACCCTCATCACTTGGGAGGTTTGGAAGGAACGGAACGCTAGGGTGTTCTGAAAGAGCATTTTCCCTCATGTGTGGTTTTGGTAATTGATGACAACCTCTATGGACTAATGTTTGCATTGAGATATCTTTACAGATCTTGTCCATGCAAATAGTGGAGTTCATGTGTTGGACTCTTGAAGCTTATTTGATGACCAAGGTTCCATCTAAAGGTGTATATGATGGATGGTCATGTGTTGAGTTGAGCACAATGCAAGTATGTCTTGAAGGAGTCAAGACATCATATTAGCAAAGAAAGTTTGGAAGATAAAAGGTTGATCAAGTTGTTGATCAACACACAAAGCTACAAGATGTCCCAAGTGGGATCATGTATCTCTTGGGATGGTAATCACTTGTCCATATAGCTTTGTGAACTAACCCATGATATGTGTGTGTGGTATCTTTATGTGGGGTTAGGTATCTTCCCATGGGCTTGCATCAAATGAAGATTTCATATAGCTCGTGGAGGATGACGTCATGTGGTGATCGTCATCAAGGATAAGATGTGCAAGACCAAGAGAAGCTTTTGGAAGAGATCCTATGCTTGGAGCTTGCTATGGAGACATGAAGACGGAGCCTAGCGAGACTCTCCCATTATGGGTATGGGGGAGTATTTGGAGAAGTCTTCATCAAGCATGTGCTTGGACGCGCAATCAAGAAAGATGATCCACTTGAAGAGATCAAGATAGTCATCATCTAATTCAAGTGGAATGCTCAAGGCAAAGGTATGATCTTGATAGGGCTATAGGATAGATAGGCGTACTATCAAGAGGGGCTCTCGAGTGAGTAACTTGATCGCATCTTTGTGGAGAGCTCAAACCTTTGCATACTTGGCATATCATATTTCTTGGTTCTTATTTGGCTTTTATCCATGTGAGGAATTAGAGCTTGGTTCATCTTCATGCCAAGCGCTAGCTCATCCAAATCGGGATTTCATTCGTTCATCTTGTTGTGTTTTGGATGATGGGTTTTGGTGCTTGTCGTGTTCCTCATGACAAGCCCAAGTGCTTCGAAAACGGTTTTACTTTGGCAAACTTCTTGCGTTTTCGGTGGCGGAAATATTGCCGGTTCGACCATGAGGAAAGTCCCACACCTTGCCATGTGTGGTGACTTTGCTCTATTCATGGGATGCAATATTTCCACTTTTTGTAGCCCTGTGCTCGTCGCTATCTTTCCAACAAAGTTGGTTTCACCTCATTCGGAGTTCATTTGCAAAAGTTATAGCGGTTTTAGTTTGGCTGTTCTGAACCGGATTATTGGGGCCGGATATTTCGTTCCACCGGAATTTCCGGTTCCCCAACTCGTCCAAGAAATCGGCTAAGGAAAGAAGGAAAAGAGGTGCTGGACTCAACCGGAAATTGTGGTCGGATATTTTGATGACCCGGAATTTCCGAGTTGCCCTCAAAGAGCCTCGCGAAAACGGCTAAGGAATGTTTGGTTTTGGTTCTGACTCCAGCCGGAATTTCAGCTCGGAAATTTCATGGACTCGGAATTTCCGGTTGACCGGAATTTCCGAGTCTCACTTATACCGGAATTTCCGAGTTTCGAAACAGCCAACGGCTATATTTCCTGGAGAGGTATAAATACCCCTCCCCTTCTTCTTCCTCAGGACATCCAAGGCAGCACGTTTTCCAAAGTTGAGAGGAGATCTAGATCTACAATCCTACCAATCCATCTCTCCTCTAAGTGAAGGGAACCTAGTGGATCTAGATCTTGGAGTTCCTTTGTGGTTCTTCTCTTTGTTCTTCCTCTCTTCTCCCCCCACAAGCATTAGTTGCTTTTGGTGGGATTTGGGAGTGAAGGATTTGACTCCTTTGTGGTTTCTTGTGTTCTTCCTCTCTTATTCCCCCATAAGCATTTGTTGCTTTGTTGGAATTTGAGAGTGAAGGACTTGAGCACTTCGTGTGCTCTTGCCATTGCATTTGCATCGGTTTGAGCCCTCCACGAGGATTCGTGGTGGTGTTACTTGTGAGCTTGTTACTCTTGGGTCATTGGACCCTAGACGCCTTTTGTGACCGGCCTTTGGTGGCCAAGACCTTTTGTGGTCAAGACCTTTTGTGGTCACTTGAGAGCCCCCAATTAAGTTGTGGGTGTGTGCCTCAAGACTTGGGAGCCCCCAATTAAGTTGTGGGTGTGTGCCTCAAGATTGTTGTAAGGGATTCGATCTCCGCCCAAAAGGGGATCAATAGTGGAAGGTGAACTCGCAACCTTTTGTGGTTGAGTTCATCAGGAGAAGAAGGTGAGCCTTGGTGGCGTTGCGGCTAACCTGTTGTGGTTGCGCACACCTCTCCAACGAGACGTACACCCTTTGGGTGGAACTCGGGAATACATCCTCGGCTCCGCGTGCCTCGGTTACTTCTATACCCGAGCTCTTTACTTATGCACTTTACATTGTGATAGCCTTCGTGCTTGAAGTCATATATATATATCTTGCTATCACCTTATTACTTGTATTGCTTAGCATAAGTTGTTGGTGCACATAGGTGAACCTAGTATATTTAGGTTGTATGCTTGCTAAAGTAAAACACTAGTTTAATTCCGCCTTTATCAAGCATACCGGAATTTCCGGTCCATCTTGACTCGGAATTTCCGGTTGACCGGAATTTCCGAGTCTCACTTATACCGGAAATTCCGGCTCCCCGGAAAAAGTTTTTAATCGCCTATTCACCCCCCCCCCCCTCTAGGCGACATCTGTCCGTTCATGTTCAACAACAGCTTCTCCACGCCCACGGTTTTGATGCAGAAGATTAAAGACGAAGGGAAGAACTGGATTCTCGCAGGGGCTAAACACCTTGCTGCCATTGTAGCTTAATTACCATGTCGTGATTTACTTTTTTATTTTCGGCTTCGGCCTCCTGTTTGCTTCTCCTATATCAATATAAAAGGCAAACCTTTTGCCCGCTTCAAAAAAATAAAAAAGTCTTATATAAGATAACGAGGGCTAATTCTACTAACATAGTCGCTCACACTAACATAACTTCCATGTTAGTACGTCTTTTTCTATATGGAACACTCGACTTCTATTAATACATGAAAAATCTGATCTCCATGAGCCCAACACACACACCAAGCCGCTAGCTCATGAGCTGGCTTAGTACAATCTATGGGAACATAGACAACTCCAACCATTATTTTTTGAGGTATATCTCCAACCATTATGAAATCTATTTGAAAATTTTATTTCGTACGAACAGATTGATGCCTCTTATATCGGTGTTGTCTGAAGATAGGTCATGCTTTAATATAAGAAAAAAATAACCTACGAAGTACAAACTTGTACCAAGCTTAAGCTTAAGCACGTCACACGCACCATCAGATTTAGCAAAACGGTCCAAGCTATCTCACACGATGGACTCATCCGTTGGATTTACTACCATGACTAACAGAAAAGTGGTTTCGACACCGAGTTCTAGCTCTCCTGCTACTTTTAAAAAAAATAAAAATATATATTTAATTGTTTTACAAAATCTGGAAAAAAAATCTTGCATGGTCTGAGATGCAAAATCTTTAAAAAAAATATATATTACAGTACAAAAAAATGATAAAATGGGGAGATTTGAAACGATGCCATGTTAAATATAATAAAATAAAATCTATAAATTTGTCATTTTTATGCAGAGCGAAATACGAAGTATTTCACACTATGATTTTGCATGTCTATATGGTATTATCGAGAATATGCATGATTTTATCCCAAAAAGTTTAACTTTTTTTTTAGAGTAACAAGGGCACTGGAACTCATGTGCAAGAAATCTCTACTGAGTACGGACTAAAGATTTCCTTTGACACATAGCCGGTGTTCTGCCCGGTGGGCCCAGGCAAGCGGATCAGATCAAACTGACCCCAAAGGCACAAACACGCGACGCAGGCCACGCCGCACGTTGACGCTCTCCGGCCGCTCTCCTCCGTCGCCTCCGGCGTCATGTCCAACGGCGGCGTCTTCCTCGGCGTTGATGTAGGCACCGGCAGCGCTCGCGCAGGTCCGTCATCCCCTTAGACTTCCTGGGCCGTTTCCTGATTTGATTCGGGAGCTGTAATTCAGTGAGGGGAGGTTATCAGTCCTGATTTTGTAACGACGGAAAACCGTTGTTATCCGGAGAATTTACCACTTTCAGGAGTATTTTTTTAATCAAGAGAATTACTGGCTGTTCACTCCATTGATGAACTGGATATTGGGAGCGAGTCAGAGTTTTTCTGTACTAGAGATATTTCTTGAGATCGGACACTACAAACTTGAGCAGACAGTTCATTTTCGGCAGGCATAGTACCTAACTGAATAGGTGTTGTAAATTGATGATCCTTGTGCTGTGTGTTGAACTGTTGATGCAGGCCTCTTTGATGAGAAGGGTAAGCTACTGGGTTCGGCGAGCAGCACTATACAGATGTGGAAAGAGAAAGATTGCATCGAGGTTTGCATTTTGTAATCTGTTTCCACTGTGTTGCATGATTGATTTAAGTACCACACCTTTGCTAATTCTGGGTGGTTCACTTCACCACCAGCAATCGTCCACGGATATCTGGCTTGCGGTGTGTGCTGCTGTAAAATCTGCGTGCTCTATGGCAAACGTTGCCCCTGAGGATGTCGCCGGCCTTGGCTTTGCCGCTACTTGCTCCCTTGGTTTGCCCCGATCTCCATATTCGTTGCTTCCCTCTTGTGGAATTTTGTTTCTCAGATGACTGGGATTTTACAGATTTGACAATAACATAGTCTGCTGCTTACAGTTGCTGTTGACGCTGATGGTTCCCCTGTTTCGGTTTCATGGAGTGGTGATACAAGAAGGAACATCATTGTGTGGATGGACCATCGAGCTGTCGATCAAGCTGATCGAATTAATGCTCGCAATTCCCCGGTGTTGCAATACTGTGGTGGGGGTGTTTCCCCTGAAATGCAGGCTCCGAAGGTAACCCCTTCTCTTCCATGCAATGAGATTCGCATCATGTATTGTACTAACTCCTGACTCCCTGGTGCACCATTTACAGAAACTAATAATCATGCTGTTGGAAATGTCGACTATTGCATCTATTCTCTGATAATGATAATAACTGTGCGACTGGAGAGGGGTTTAAGATTGTGATAAATGTGGGCATTGTTTAGGATGTGTCTAAATTTGACTATAGCAAGCCTAAACATAGATCTGACCTTCCTGATTTTTTTGTTAATGATAAAAGCGGTTAAGAAATTGATACCATTGTGATTGTATTATCATCTCCACTAATTATATTTGTACTTGAAACATTTACAGCTTTTGTGGGTGAAGGAAAATCTAGAAGAGTCTTGGTCTATGGTTTGTAGGTGGATGGACCTTAGTGACTGGTTAGCATACAGGTGAGTTTCCAGGAATTCAGGTCTGATTCTTATTTAAGCTATGAATTGAATTTTGTAACATGTTCTACTTTTGTGGTTCATTTTGTAGAGCGACCGGTGATGACACCCGCAGCTTATGCACAACAGTTTGCAAATGGACATATCTTGGACATGCACACATGGGGCAGTGGAAGGAATCGGATTCACGTGATATGGAAGCATGTGGATGGGATGAAGCGTTTTGGGAAGAAATAGGCTTGGGAGAACTTGTTGAAGGCAATCGTGCAAAAATAGGTTGAATGCTTGTTCGATTTTCCCTTTTTCGTAATGAAATTGATGCACCATTTGTCATTGATTTTCTAATACACCACTGCTCTTGTGCAACCAAAATAGGACGCAGTGTTGCGTTTCCGGGCCATCCTCTAGGTTCTGGTTTGACACCTGCTGCTGCAAAGGCAAGCAAATTAAAATTGCTTTTCATTTTGCATGTTATTGTATAAGCTTGATACATAGCAACTCTGTCATGTAATCAGTATGCAATCCGTTCTAGGTTCTTTCCCTGAAGCTTTTATGCTATCAAGAAATACATGTGCTATCAACTTTAAGTAATTGCCTATTAATGTTGGTTTCACCCAATTCTTAGGAGTTAGGCTTGCTTCCTGGGACACCCGTTGGAACTTCGCTCATTGATGCTCATGCCGGTGGTGTTGGAGTTATGGAAAGTGTGCCAGATGCAGAATCTAAAGCTGACTGTTAGTGTTGATGCATCTGTATTTTTCTGCATAAACTACTTCTAAGTCCTTATATTTACTGGGAACTTCAATTGCAGTATCTGATGAAGAAGCAATATGCCGCCGCATGGTCTTGGTTTGTGGGACATCTACATGCCACATGGCTGTTTCGAAGAATAAATTATTTATCCCTGGTGTCTGGGGGCCATTTTGGTCTGGTACAGTAACCCTCTTATATTTTACTCCCGTATGTTTCTTGCCAGCATCTATGTTACCTGGTTATCTTTTGTGGACATTTGGTTGATGTGTATATCGTGCTTTCATATTCAGCGATGGTTCCTGAATATTGGCTCACAGAAGGTGGGCAAAGTGCAACTGGTGCTCTGCTTGATTACATTGTTCAAAACCATGTTGCTGCTCCCCTTCTAGCTAATCATGCTGCTTCTCAAAGTAAGTTTCCTGTTTGCTGAAGCATATTATCTTTGAAGCTCTACCCTGAAAAGGTGTGTGATTTGCTTCTCAAATTATTCAGGTGTCTCCATATTTGAGTTGATGAACAAGTTATTACTTTCAATGTCACAAGAACAAAAGGTGCCCTTTCTTTCTGCCTTGAGTCAAGATACCCATGTCCTTCCAGTTTTTCATGGAAATCGGTAAGAAAGTCAATACAACTTCTGGGGTGTACTCAACTAGCAATATGACAATAGAACACAATTAGAGGCAGCTAGCAATCTCAGTTGCTGCCAAGAAATTATACTCACACTATATGATACACATCCAAAGCTGCACACAAGTTCGTACCTCCCCCTAGTGTTTTGCTTTATGTTCCTGATACATTTCCACCGCACTTGAATGCAAAACCATTATAATGGTCAGGTCCCCTGTTGCTGATCCAAAATCCAAAGGAGTGATTTGTGGCTTGACACTTGATACAAGTGAGAAGCAGTTAGCGCTTCTGTACCTAGCAACGATTCAAGCTATCGCGTATGGTACTCGTCATATTGTGGAGCATTGCAATGCTCATGGACACAAGGTACTTATTTGCTACCAAGTATTCTGAATCATGTATATAATTGGATGCCTAGAGTCTAATTTTTGTCCATGTTTTAGATCGACACCCTTCTTGCATGTGGTGGACTTGCAAAGAACTCCTTGTATATCCAGGAACATGCAGATATCATAGGTAGGTCTCCTCTTCCTGCAGCCACCTCTCTTCATCTTCTCTCCTCCCTACTCTGTGAATTTAACTTGTTCTCTGCAGGATGTCCAATAATACTTCCTAGAGAGAACGAGTCTGTGCTTCTAGGCGCTTCTATTCTAGGTGCTGTTGCTGCAAAGAAGTTTTCTGGCGTTCGCGATGCAATGAAGTCACTGAATGCAGCAGGAAAGGCATGTCTCATGTCTCAGACCCTCCTATTTTAAAAGAAAGCAATTAATTAACCAGCTCCTTTTTTTTGTATTTGTATAGTCTCAAACCCTAGCATATTCTTCATAAAATGCATACATCCTCAATTAACATCTTCCATTTTTATCTGGTAGTTATAAACCAAAAAGGATACGTTTTTGTAGGTTGTGCATCCGTCTTCGGATCCCAGGGTGAAGAAATACCACGACGCCAAATATCAGATATTCAGGTCCCTGTATGAGCAACAGCTCTCTCATCGCTCAACCATGGCGCAAGCATTGCAGTAGGGACATGTTGCCACTGAGCTGGGTACTTCACTCTTGGTTATAAATGCCTGGATTTGTCGACATGTTTCCTTGTGGTATTTCTATGTAAATAGAATCCATGTAGTGATGGACTGTGGACGCGGTTATACCAAATGAGCCTTTGTCGTGGAATAACAATATATACCCCTCAATTTCTGCGAAATTAGATGCTCTGGTTCAAATTTCAATCATCAAAATTATCTCGTGCTTCGTTCACGATGCTATAGAGATTTATTGATTAATCATATTAGCGTTACAATCATTTAGCACTAAGTGCTTGGTGCAAGGGGACAACATAATTATTCATCATTTAATCAGACTGCTTCCAAATCAGATGAGCTGCCACCCTGCTGCTCCCCCTCATTGAGCAGTCTCCACAAGCTTGTGCAGAACTGCATGTGCTCACAATTTGTTACAATGATCATCAGTAAACTCTGCATCATATTCTCTCGAGGTAAACAACATCGACAATATCTTACCTCTTTGTATGCTCTCAGATCACCGGTGGACTTGGACACTTCGACGACACAGTGCGCCGGTGTCACTTGGATCACCTGCATTCCACATCTTATCAGTAGGTAAAATTAGATAGATGACACAGCAAAAACTGTCAGTTTTGAAAAATACGTCACGTGTCATGAAGCTAACATTTGGGTTCATCCAGTGACATTTTTCAAACTGCGAAGTTTGCGGTGTCACTATATCTAGTTATAAGAGGATACATATCACGGGTAATTCACCTCGGCAGATAGTGTAAGATCCAGCATGCTTCTTGATAGCAACCTGACGTCCTGAAGTTTCACCTGTGCCAGAATGAGAACCAGGCTAAGAAAACTTGACCTGTGATATCTCCAGATTTCAAGATGCTGATTTCAATAGTTTCTGATCCCTAGTTAATTACCATGGAGCTGCTCATTCTCCTTACTGACAAGCTCACATCGCCGGCTGCAACCGTGATCATCTCCAGTGTCTCGTGCACCGGATGCGGCGAGCCGAGCTTTGTTTTCTGGTGATCATGCATCGTCAGCCAAGTCAGTCACTGAAATACAGGTCACAAAACAGAACCATGTTTTGGTGTAGGTCAAATACATTAACCAAGTTCATCAGAAGATCTGGTCAGTGCACCTGCTCCTGGAAGAGTCCTGACAAGTCGAGATCGCTGCACGTTGCTATCAACTCAAAAGCGTTGATGAACCGTCTAGGCTCCAGAATTCCTTCTTTATCTTCTCTTGCCTGGACACAAGGTAAATCCTAGTAACCACATGTAGGAAATGGCAGGTGCACAGTGAAGGAAATAACCAATATGTATGCGTCCCAGAGCAGTGTTTACTAAGTGAAGGAAATAACCAATATGTATGCGTCCCAGAGCAGTGTTTAACTGTTTACAACTCAATTACCTCTATGCTGTGGCTGCTGTCATTGTCTGTGCTGGACTCTTCAAGATCAACGCAATCATCGCTATAAACACTCTCTGCTGTCCCTATAGTTGGATTATAGCCCTCTTGGAACCACTTGTCATCGAAAATATCGCTTATCTTTGCTCTCTACACCATGAACGGAAGATGATCTTGTTAGTGAACTAAAGAGTACGTATCTGTCTGATGCTTCTAATAGGACTACATAACATTTCTGCGTAGGATTACCGTTAGAGGAGATGGATCCAGTATGCTCAATATAATTTTCTTCTGAGGCAGCGTGATCCATTGCGGGAAAGCGAAGTGCCCACGAGATATCTTACATGACAACAATTGTTGGTAAGCAAATCTGTCAGCAAGGTGTAATAGATCGAAAGGCGGTACTGGATGCAGATGTTTATTCTTACCCTTCGGTACAAGTTTGTTAAGCTGTGGTCTTGAAATGGCAGATAACCAGTAAGAAGTTCGAACAGGATCACGCCGCAGGACCAGATGTCCGCAGCTGCCCCATCGTAAGTTTTGTGCTGAATCACCTATCAGATCATCTGGATTTATAAGTTGGCAAAACAAATGACTACACTTCACGGTATGTGTGATGCAACATAGCTAGGTATCTTATTTTCCCTGTAGTGCTATAATCTTATAAAAATACCTCAGGAGCGACATAACATGGCGAGCCACAAGAGGTGGATAGCAACTGCCCTGGCTGAAACAAACAAACCAGATTAAAGCTTTTGGAGTCGATCATTTCGAATCACTGAAAACTCAAATGAAATGACCTCATAACCTTTGCAAGTAGTTCTTACCATCCTTAGCACACTCAGTCCAAAATCAGAAACCTTGAGATTGCCTTGATTATCTATCAAAAGGTTTTCGGGCTGTTTACACCATCAGGAAGTTTAATTACTCAGCCAATAATTAGGCAATAATACCAATCGATTCCTTCAATGAACATGTAGTTTAGGGGTAAATATATAACATCATACTGACCTTGAGATCCCTGTGAAACACGCCTCTCCGGTGGCAATAGTCCACAGCATCAATCAACTGGTAGAAGTACTTCTTTGCTTCCCTCTCATCCAACCTCCCTTGGTAACTCTTTAAAAGAAAATTCAGAAATGATTAAATCGTTAAATCACCTGGTTTAAGCAAGTCTTGAGACTATAATCAAGAACAGTCAAGAGCGGTCTCTGTTTAGCTATCTTACTAGCTTGTCAGAGAGCTGCCCCCCTGCAACATACTCCATCACCAGGCATATCTTGGTCTTTGTCGCGATCACCTGCGTATATATGGACAACCAAATAAATGTAATGGCAAACCAAATTACTATTGCTAATTCTGAGTTGCCTGTATTTTTTTAGTATCGGTGACATCAGCTATTATAAAATTACAGTATTGAAAATTTGAAAGTGTGCAATTTTAGCAAAACGTAACTGTAGGTCAGAGTGTCCGATACTTGTATTTACCTCGTGTATCTTGACAATGTTAGGGTGATTGAGAAGCTTCATCGCGCTGATCTCTCTCTTCACCTTTAAAAACCAAGCAATGCAAACCATAAAAAATAAAGATCGTATGACAAAGCAGCCTGCAGCTAGCCCACGTACGGACGCACCTGATACATGAGGTTGTTCCTGAGCACGGTGCTCGTGTCGATGACCTTCACGGCGACGGTGCCGCCGGTCTCGGCGTCGACGGCGAGCCTGACCTTGGCGAAGGCGCCCTCGCCGATGGTCCGGCCGACCCTGTACTTGCCGACGCTCTCGAGCAGCACCATCTTCCTCGCTCTCTCACTGCCCACCTCGTCAATGTCGTTGTGGCACATGAAGAAGAGATGTGGTAGCAAGTTGAAGGGAAATGTGCAGTGGGATTCGTTCGCGGGAAGGTGGTGGTAATTTGGACGCTGCGCTTGTCCTTGGTACGATGGACGCACTGTGAAAGTTGTGGGAGCAGAGATCAGGTGAGAGGCGGAAAGGTAGTTGGGGGTTCGGGGACGGGGAGAAAGTAGCCGTGGGGCAACGTGATCTCCGGGCGCAACTGCCAGTCGCCGTCCGCACGGGCGCCCTCCCGACGACGGCGCGCACCACGGCCCCGCAAAATGAGAGGCCTGTGTGAGTGTGTGTATCTTCCTCCCCTCGATCGCCGGCGTGTACTGTACGCACGTACGCCCGGCCTTGGTCGATAGGCCATGGAAACCGAAGCTGCAACTTGCTCTGCTGAATCTTCCGGTGGTCGACTGGTCGATATGCCGCGTCCCTCGTGCAAGCGTTAGGCCATCTACAACGAAAGTTGATTAGAGAAGTTCAAATGACTATTACCCACCTCGGAAATGGAACCTGGAAAAACCACTATATCTTTGTAGACACAAACAAAATCTCACCAGGCTCCCACTCAAATCTCCAATATGTTCAACAACGTGCGGTACAATCATAAGATATGCGATATCATTGTCGATAACTACTCTTATATTTGATAAACCAGGGAAGTTCTTATCGACAACAAATGGTACCAAACACATTGGTGACTAACATATTAAATAAACAAATTATAATCCTCCAAATTGTTTTATACATCGGTGACTATTATAAGCGGTGCTATTTGAGTAGCAAGTAAATAATATAGACATTTACTCATATACAATTGCAAATGGTTCAGTTTATAATGGAAGTTCCTAAAAAATATGCTTACATAATCATACACTAGAAACCACTATTAAAATATATGTTAGAATTTAAGCTTTAGAGGTGTGTACCACGATGTTTAAGGATGCTAAAACATACAAGAACAAATGATACACAATGTATTATACAATATATAACTTAGCATTTATCAAAAATCAATTCAGCGAGAAATTTTGCTACCACAAACAGTTCATATTTAGCACAACACAAATATTTCAGTGTTATGCATTGTAGTGTAAAACAAAGAAAACTATAGTCAATATTTAGCAATATTTTTATGTGGTTAATAACTATGTGAAGTAAGTAATATAAATTTATATACTTTAGAATTGAGTATGATAAATGTAAGTTATAAAGTTTAGTATAAATGATATCCATTTAAGTAATCCCATATTTGCTTACATGGACTCATACAAAAGCGATTAGTTTGTAGGACAAAGATGGCCATAAGAAAATGACATCCGCTTCCACAATGGACGGGCATCACGTATTTTCAAATTCAGATTCAACATAATCAGTTCTATGTCTAGCTGAATGGTGGCGGCTAATGACAGAGGTGCTGACCCAAGATGAATTGTTGGTCGCAAAAAGTATTAACCTCGATCTACAATGCAAAATGTCTTGTATTTCTTCGTTTCAATTTAAGGAAACATATTGTTGTCATCAATTTTTTTCCGCTATAGACCGAGGAGAATGAAAATATCTACATGACTACATTCATCCAGTCTCTAGTGTATACGGTGTACGTCTTTGTAGCACTTGATATTTCTAGAAAAAATCAAGGCAAGCGGAAAGAAGAAAAAGAAAGACAAAGCGAGTGCTGCCTCCCATGCATAATTGTTCTATGCAGGTTGAAAGTATATCCATGCAACTTGTATATTTTGTCCACCCGTTGAAGTGTTTCGGATAATTTGTTCTTCAAATATGTTGTACCGTTTATGACATACATATATGTATATATCAAATAACTTGCACGGTGTTTTTTAAATATATTCGTATAATAACTACAAAATGCTCACATAATAACTCGTTAAAAGTAGTTGAACAATTAGTACAGTACCATCTACCATGCATGCGACGAGTTGGAGCGAGCAGTGTAAATTTAAGCAGGCAAGATGGGCCGCGGGCAGCCATACGGGCCGTGTCAGACTCGCTGGGCTCGTGCATGGGACGTTTTCCCATGTCCTCTCGCGAGTCGTGTAGCCCAACGCACAATGGATTGGCCTTGTCGACCGATCGAACAGGACCTTGCAGACGAGCAGCGAAGCGGAACCCCATGCGTGTTGTCTCGAAGTGTCGATACGCGCCGCTGGGAACTGGGCAGATTTGACAAATTTGACTTTTTTTAAATTTATTTCATAAAATGGACCAAAATTTTAAAATTTTGCGGATCTAACACTTTTGCACGGCGCGGCGGGCGCCGTGCTCTACTGTACGCCTGGTTAAAGGCGTCGTGGAACCTGCCAGCGTGGCGAGGGCAGTCCCGCCGGGAGGAAGTTCGGCGCCCCGGATCAGGGCACCGTGCTACTAACCTCAACGCCTCGGGCCAAGGCGCCATGCTGTTTTCTCTTTTTTTACTCGTTGCGGAAAGTTAATAAAGCAAGCTAGTCCACACACAACACATATGATGCATTAGGCCAATGGTTTGACGTGTGTTGTTTGTGCCTTTAAGGTTTTGAGTTCAAATCCTTGTTATGCATAAAAAACATCCTGATTTTTTTATTTTTCACTCAACCAACATATGTAGTATATTACAGAAAGTTATACAAAACATAAAAATATATTTTTTATTTTCCTTCCACCTCCTCAAACTCTGACGAGCTCCCAGCTACCACGGCAATGCGCGGCTCGATCCTACTCCTACACAGCAAGCAAACACGATTGGGCAAATCAAGGATGAGGAAACGGACATATTTCGTACAGATTGAGGTGACGGCTTGTTTCACAACTGCGCCGGTGGAATTGTTAAATTTATTCTGAAATGGTTCACAACTGCACCAGTGGGATTGTTAGTTCTATTCTGATATTAGCAATTTAACGTGAGACTTCAGAAAACCAACGTCTCAATTAACCCCAGAACAAACGCAGACCTCAAGGTGGAGCAAATCAGTCACTCCGATCAACACACTACTTCCCAGGCGACTGGAGAGTAAATTAATCTACAATGTAAGATGCAAATACTGAGCTTGGTGCAAGTATATACGAGAATATTTCATCACTCCCAACTTTCTAAGCCTTCCCATATTCAGATAGGTTAGTGTTTGTTATCGAATGGTTATCAGAAGTGAGTTACTATCATAATTTTATTATTAGCAAATGAGATACTGTTCAACGGTTAGGACTCTTGCTAATAAATATAAATCATAATTTCATGGGCATGAAGCAGCAAATTAGTTTGACAAGACAAAGATAGGTGATGAATCCTGGCACGGCACAGAAGCAAAGCAAGCACGAGAGTTTCTATCAAGCAACAACTTTGGTCATAATAATTCCCTATATCTAGGGAAGCAAATGTCGGCAGCTGCAGCACTAATCCTTCGTCAGCTCGATGTACTCGCGCCTCGTCCCGGCTTTATTGATTACTACAATCTCCACCTTGTCACCCTGCATTATTTGTAAGTGGGTAGCAGATGAGTACATCAGTAAATACGATAAAAGAGAAATAAACGATCAACTCCAGGAAACATACAGTGTAAACGATCAAAAAACTAGTATAATACATATTTCAACTTTGTATGAGATTTTTCATCTTATTTACGCTTTTCTAATTTAATTTTTTATCGCTGCATATGCTGATTGAGTGAAAAACAAAAAAACAACAAAAAAAATCGGGGCAAAAATTAGTGTAAAGCTAGGAATTGAACTCAAAGGCACATAGAGCACACCACATGCCACTAGGGTAGAGCATGGTACATGTAGTACTTGGACTAGCTTTTTTTATCAAGTTACTCAGCGAGGCAAAAGAAGATTGGAGCACAACGCCTTGATCCGGGGCGTTGAGGTCAGTAGTATGGCGCCCCCAGACTAGGGCGCCGTACTTGCTCCCAGCGGGCCCGCCCTCGCCACGCTGGCAGAGTCCACGGCGCTTTTGACTAGGGTGTCGTACTGTAGAACTCGGCGTCCCGGGGGGCGGGCGTCGTGAGATCCGATTTTTTTTGAGATTTTGGTCATTTTGTGAAATAAATTTAAAAAAGGGTTAAATTTGTTGAATTTGCCACTGCACAACGGCCGACCGAATCTTCCCGATGTCTCGGCGCACGCTGCGCCGTGACGGTGACGGCGCACGGTCGTGTGATGCATGACGATGAGACGGGAGGAGGAAAGCGGGCTGGCTTTTGTGAAGGGCGGCTGCGGCTGGGTGGGAAGTTCGGCGTGCAGCCAATCATGGTGCATGGTCTCCCTCCTCGCATCTACTCGACTACTGTTGGGGGCCCGGCCGCCACCGCCGAGCCGCCGAGTAAGCCCCATGCAGCCACGCTTGCAAGGATATGGTGATGCCATGGACCCCGGCACCCCGCCCGATCCCGATCCAATCCACAGCGCATCGCATGCACGCACACGCACGTACGCCCATGTCTAGCTAGCTCACACACGGACCGACGATGGCATATCCTCTCGTATCCCAGCAGCGCCTCGTTGCATCTTCTTTTTTGCGGGCCTCTCATCAAACAGTGTTATCGTTCCATGAAAAGAAGCAGGAATAAAGGTACTACTATAATAAGATCTGATTAATTAGGTGAGAGATCATCTAATTACGTGCGCGGGAGCGCCGAGTGCCGACTGCCTGCACGCACGGTGCCGTGCCGGCGGATCGCAAGGCGCACTACTTGATCGCCGCGCCCGCTACTTGATCGCCGCGCCCATCCCAATCCGCCGCGATAAGTACTGTAGGAGCATATGACGGCAGCCGGTTCGTCATTCGCTCCACGGACCCAAATGACGGGCCTGCCCTTCCCTCCGCCACAGGCCACGTCAACGTCCGACAGAGAGGCCAGCAGCCATCTCTCTCGCCTACGTCAACGCTGCCGGTCGATGCGGCGGCGCCGGCCCGATCGACCTCACACACCTCGTCGACACGCGACCGCGACGTCTCGGCTCCGCGTACCAAGTTGACCGCTCCACGTCCCGCGAGTTCCAGAAACTTCGTCAGGGTAAACCCCAACAACCTTATGCTGTTATGCAGCTGACAGAAAAATCTGACGGAGGATCCTGCGATTATCTCGAGGCCAGCTACATGCATGTGGAGCTCTGCTCATGACGAATAAAAATCACGTCAAGGGCATTTCCGACCTCCTAAACCCGCTCCATCGGATGTTTGACGGCTAATCAAACCGGAAAGCTAGGCGCCCTGTACACGGCTGTGGAGCGTCGACGGGCAGGGGCAGCGCTCAAAGGTTAATGACGAAGACGAAAGCTAATTACTACTCGATCGGCGCCATGGAGGATTGGGACAACGTCAAGCCGCCCCCACCCACACATAAAGCTCATCTTTGTCGCTTCCACCTTCGGGACACTGCAGCTGGCATGAAATTTGTAGCGACACCCTGGAAATACTCATCGATCGTTTGCAACTTGCACGAGTACGAGTACTGTATGCACTATGCAGCTTGAAGCTGAGAGCATTTCCAGCAGATCTTCGATAAGCCCAACCTGGAAAACTAGTTTTGGAATCCTTCATATCAGTTTCCGGTTTGGAAAATTCATCACGCCCAACAGAGAATGTAAATCGATAACGAAAAAATGGTAAAACTAAATCTGGGACGCGATTACGTTTACCAAACAGACTACGCATACATGATCAAGTTCGGTAGAAATAGGAAATTCATACAGCACTAGTTGCTCTAGTTCAATAAAAAAACTCGAAACAAGCAAGACTGTCGCCGCACTAATCGTTGGAGCGACACCGGAGGTCATGCATGAACAGGTGCTCGAGACACTCCTCCCTTTCTCACTTCCCGTGAAATTTGACATGGCCGTTGCTCATATGGAGGCCGCACGGTGGAGCACATCGGCTTTTGTCGGTTTCGCTCCATGAGTTCGACATCGCCGACGCTAGCTCGTCCGCATTGTCATTGGTGGTCAGCGCGCTCATTCTGTCGGTGAGGTCGCCTCGCTATCGGAGTACTCCTTTTCGTCAGAGGAGGAGACGAGCTATAAGGCCGGTAGCTCAGTTCATGTCAAAGGAAAAGGTGGCACACAGTCGTGTTCGGGCTCCATTTGGTGACGGAGATTTTGAATAATTGCTCCTTGGAGATTAGTGACCCTAACCGCTACGATGAAGAAATCGTTGCGCAAGTATCGAGTACGAACACTACCATGCCCCCCTCCCCCAACTTATCTAGATATCTGGATAAGGTTAGCCGGGCCAGACCGATATATGATGCTTGTTAAAGTGATAAAAATTACACAACCCATATCTCGACCGAAATTTGTCAGCTGCGCTTATATACTGGATCTACTATAAATGCTCTAAGAGCATGTACAGTGCAAAATGCTTAGACAGGTGCTTACAAAAATAAACCGGTTTTTGTTTAACCAGTGGTGCTTACATGCACTAGACAGATACCTAACTAGGCATCTTTCCTATACGAATAAGCACATGTGCTTAAGAAAAAGATTAGTTTATTTTTATAAGCACCCACCATTGTACATTGCACCCACTATGTACCAACACTTATGCAAAAGGGGGGTTGATAGATCTTTCAGGCATCTATGCATGCAAAGCTAAAATACCTTTGAAAATCAAGGTGTGGCTTTGGTTAATTTGGCATAATGCCATTGCTTCTAAGGATAATATGCTTAAGAGAAAGTGGGTTGGTAACCCTAAATGTCAGTTTTGTGATGAAAATGAAACCATTCTTCATATGTTTTTTACTTATCCATCAGCCAAATATGTGTGGACAATGGTGGCCAAGGCTATTGGGGCCTCTAACAGGCTAGGATACTTTTTGCAGGTGTTTTGGTGGATTCCTAGGCATATTAATGTTAGTAGGAATGTACAAATTACGGGAGTGGCGGCAATTTGCTGGGCAATTTGGAAATTAAGAAACAAAGCTTGTTTTGATGGAAAACTGATTAAGTCTTCTATCGAGTTGATCAGTTTTGCTTTTGTCTTTATGAAATACTGGGCAGGGCTTATGGGCGATGAAGATCAGGAGGTGTTGAGGACTGGAGCTGATACTTTGCTAGCCATGGCAATGGAGGCGTCCAGAAGGGAGGCCGCTAGCAACCTTGGAGGTGGAGGCCAGCTGAGGATAACAGGTGGGAGGGAAGACTGGAAGGTGAAGAACTTGAGTTGTAGCTTTGTTTGATGGTAAAATTGGTGGCTGGTTGTGTTCCTGCTTTGGTTAGTTGCTGTTTTGGTGCTGGCGTTTACGGGAGGTGCGTATAACCCGTTTGTATAAAACTTTGGAGTTGTGGGAAGTGCACGTTAAGAACGTCAGGTTAGTCAGGTTAGAGGGCGGTTTGTTTTTGCCTGGTGATTGCTCGTTGCGTCGAGTTCGTGGGTTGCCCAGTGAGGCGTGTAAATTTGGGCTGAGCGAACTAACGCCGGTGGTGGTTCCGTTTTGATGAATGGAAATCGATCCTTTTCGTTCGTAAAAAAATTATACATGGGCTACGATCGCTCTCTCCTCATAAGCGGCGGTGCTTATGCAGATCGGGCGATAAGCACTTTCGGTTAGTCCTAAACAACTGTATAGAGTGCGTGTCATGACGCTCTGATCGCCCATCACCTACAACGCTGATTAATGATTATCCTGGGTCCAAAGTCTAACACCCCTGGTGACATGAAAATCATCAGCATCGGGGCGGTTGTCGCGTCCTTGCCGCCACTCTCGTGCGCGGGCCCCGCACTTCACATGGGCCAGAATCGACATGCCTCCGCCCAAATCAACGAGATCGGCATTTTCCCCCATTTTTTCTCTTGGCCCAGAGCCGGCCACGTACGGCCCCTCCCGCCACGTCACCCTCGCCGCCCCTGCCCCACCTCCCTCACTCACTCCAGCGCGACGCCGCCAGATTTGCTCTGCACCGATCGTATCGACCTCCGCTGCTGCTATAAAGCGGCGGACACGCTCGGCTTATACTAACTTTTGCTTCGCCGTGGGAGTGAATCTGAAGCTTGATTGCTGCTTCCTTCAAGGTGTGATACCTGCAGTAGAGTGGTGGAGGTGGTGATCGATGGAGCTGCAGGGGCTGGGGAGGTACTGGGGCGTCGGCGGGAGGAGGTGCGGGACCTGCGCGGGGTCGCCGGCCGCGGTGCACTGCCGGACGTGCGCCGCAGGCGGTGACGGTGACGGCGGGGCGTACCTGTGCGCGGGGTGCGACGCGGGCCACGCGCGGGCGGGGCACGAGAGGGTGTGGGTCTGCGAGGTGTGCGAGCTCGCGCCCGCCGCGGTCACCTGCAAGGCCGACGCCGCCGCGCTCTGCGCCGCCTGCGACGCCGACATACACACCGCCAACCCGCTCGCGCGCCGCCACGAGCGCGTCCCCGTGCTGCCCATCGGGACGGCGGCCCCTGCCTGTGTCGATCATGATCAGGACCCGCCGCGCCTCGTCATGTCGGTTGGTCGCGGGGAGAAGCTGGACGACGACGTGGTGGTGAGCCTTCACGGCGACGCGTTGGAGGGTGTCGTCGGTGCTGGCAAGGACGGCGGGAAGCTGGACTTTTTGTTCGCGGACGTGATGGACCCGTTCTTCAGCGGCTCCGACCTCCCGCGCTTCCCACACGCCGACAGCGTCGTCCCCAACGGCGGCGGCGGCGGCGCGCTGGAGCTGCTGGACTTCGGCGGCGCGCTGGAGCTGCTGGACTCCAAGCCGTCGTCCTACAGCTCCTACACGGCGGCGTCGCTCGGTGGAAGTGTAAGCCCTTGCGATGCCTTGCTCCTCCAAGAACGTTAACCTCGCGTCATTTGTGCATCTTGCTCATCTTTAGTGTTTGCGTTCTATCAAGCAGGGTTCGTCCTCCGAGGTCGGGCTGGTGCCGGATGCGATGTGCGGCCGCGGCGGCGGCATCATCGAGCTCGACTTCACGCAGTCCAAGGCGGCATACCTGCCGTACACACCCACTCCTAGCCACAGTGTCTCGTCGGTGGATGTGGGGGTGTTTCCTGAGCGGACCGACAGTGCCGTGGTGGCCGCCAGTATGGCGATGGCAACGGCGACGCCGGTGACCAGGGAGGGGAGGGAGGCGCGTCTGATGCGGTACCGCGAGAAGCGCAAGAACCGGCGGTTCGAGAAGACGATTCGGTACGCGTCCCGGAAGGCATACGCCGAGTCGCGGCCGCGCGTCAAGGGCCGCTTCGCCAAGCGCAACGACGACGCCGACGCCGATGCCGACGCGGTGACCGCGCCCACGGAGCCGCGGCCCTACGTGCTCGACTTCGGCAACTACGGCGTGGTGCCCACCTTCTAAACCCTGACCGGGCGCCTAAATTAATCCAGCGCGTACGCGGTAGTACGGCCACGGCACGGCGCCGGCGGCGGCGTACATGCCGCGGGTTTCCTTCCGTATAATGTTTTTCGAGCTGGCTGATCACTGGCTGGATTATGTATGCAACATGCATATGCACGCACGCATGTTTTGCTAGAACTAGAATAATACAGCTAGTTCTAGTTGACTAGTCTACTATGCTACCCTTTTTTTTCAGGCTTAGCTTGATGAAAATTAGGCTATGACAATGTAAACGTGTTTGCTGGAACAACTAGTTCTAGTTTTGGGTCGAAAATTATATGCATCTCGAGCCTTTTAGACACCAACGGGCTAGTGATATGCATTGTCGTAAAGGACATGCTAGGAGTCAGAGTGAGTTTGCACGTTTGACTCGGCTTGCAAAAATTCGGCTCCTACTGAAAGTAGGCTCGGGTAGTAAAAACTCACAAGTTTTCTCATAAAACACATGATAAAACTGTTAACATGCATATTATAATTGATTATATGTATAATTGTTTCTAGCTAATTTATTTGGTATGTATGCAATTGTCACAAAAATCCATGACAATAAGACATATATTATACGTAAATCTAATCTTTAAACTATACTATAATAATCAAGGAATATGTTCACAAACACAAGAATACAGATAACGAGATTTTTTTACCGAGCTAAACGAGTAGGTCGGAACTCGTCTCGTTTGACTGAACTCCTATACAGTTCAAAGTGAAAAGCGACTTGCTGGTTTACGAACGAGTCCGGTCCAAACTGAGTATAGTTTCGAACTACTTGTTTAACTCGTGAGTTTCGAGTTTTAATTCCAGTTCTATGTGTGACCGAAATTTAACGTGGTTCACGTCATCGTCGCTTATTCCCTCTAGTCTCTCTAGATGGTGCCGACCGAGCACTAAACTATTTTTTGATCAGTCGAAACTAGCAAATTGTATTTTAAAGATATTATTAAGAGACTTATCTTCTCAATGTTTTCGTTGTCACAAAAAAGTACTTACGAACAAGTGTGTATTTAGTGGAGTAACATAAAACAAGTTATAGTTGGGGGCTGGACTAACGAGATTCTTGGATCGTTAAGGCTCGGCTCGTTAGAGCTCGAGCTCGAGATCGTTAAGACTCAAATTGTTAAACTCGTTAACGATAACGAGCTAAATCTAAAGATTGGCTCGGTTCGTTATAGGTCCGGGAGCGCTCGCGAGCGGCTCGTTTAGACTCGTTAAGAAGATATATCAGGTATTCAGTTAATTAATTAAGCATGAGAAGCAACATATTTTGGACATTGATATACTTAACATCTTGGGTTCTGTAGTTTCCATTCATATAGAGAAGATTTGTTGGTCGCTTGATGGGCTATTTACATATTAGTTGTCAATCATGTAGATTTGCAGCCTGCTACCACGATGCTAACGAGCTTAACGAGTAACTAAAGAAACTCGTTAGTTTGACTGTTTAGCTCGTTAATATTAACAAGCTAAAATTACTGCTCAACCTAGACCGTTAAGAAAACAAGTCGAGTTCAAACGAGTTGAGCTACCGAGTGCTCATTAAACTTGCTGAGTTCTAAACTTGGGACACAATGCAGCCGATCGAGGTGATATAATTAGATGCGGTCATGTTTTACTCCGAACTTGCTGCTATTTTTCAAGGCTTCAATCAGTATGCAAAATATATCATTATTGACCTGTATTATATACTATACAATAATCCAAAGTTCTCAAATAACCTAGAAACTAAATAATTATCCGTCCCATCCTATATCTATACCTCTTATAAAGCAAAACTACACTAAGTTCATTTATGATTTTAATGTTAACATGTAAACTATACACATCATCCACTACTATAGCCAACCAATTGTCCATGTCATCCTACTAATGATAATATTTTTTTACGTCAAACTTGTCAAACTACCCAGGTCATCTACTTTTTATCCATACAATTTTCCACGTCACCCGCTTTTAATCACCAAATAAAAAAATTATATCAATTAATTTTAGCCTTTCAACAATTGTGGCATGTTTCATATTTTATGTAAACAAATTCATATTTTATATGTTTATATCACTTTATTTTCATAACATATTTTTAAAAGAGATTGAGTGATTGGCCGCTTCGCCAAGCGCAACGCCGATGCCGACGCGGTGACCGCGTCCATGCAGCCGCGGCCCTTCGTGCTCGACTTCGGCAACTACGCGTCGTGCCCACCTTCTGAACGCCGGGCGGACGCCTAAATTAATCCAGCGCGTACGCCGTAGTACGGCACGGTACGAGCGCGCCGGCGGCGTGCATGCCGCGGGTTTCCTTCTGTATAATGGATTGCATGTAATGTTTTTCGAGCTGGCTGATCACTGGCTGGATTATGTATGCAACATGCATATGCACGCACGCATGTCTTGCTAGAACTAGAATAATACAGCTAGTTCTAGTTGACTAGTCTACTATGCTACCTTTTTTTTCAGTCTTAGCTTGATGAAAATTAGGCTAGGAGCTAGGACAATGTAAACGTGTTTGCTGAAACAACTAGTTCTAGTTTTGGGTCGAAAATATGTCCATCTCGAGCCTTTTAGATACTAACGGGCTTTTCCCTTAAATTTTATACTCCAGCTAATGAATTGGCTTATTTGTGTGCCAAACAGTGTAATTCCACTAGGAGAAGATGTCTCTGGCTAAACTATATCCCAACCTTTTTTGATGCTTGTATTAAGAAGAATTGTAACCTGATTGAAACATCAAGTTTCTGCCGTGCTCTTTTCCTTACCAGGTTAACTAAGCGGACTGAAAGGTTTTAATGAGACGGATTACTTGCTTATTATATTGCTGATTCTCAAAAAAAAAAAAAAGATACCAACGGGCTAGTGATATGCATTATCTCGAGTGAGTTTGCTCGTCTAGTAAAAACTTAAAAGTTTTCTCATATAACGTGATAAAATTGTTAACATGCATATTATGATTGATTATATATATAATTGTTTCTAATTATTTTATTTGGGTTGTATGCAATTGTCACTATAATCCATCACAATAAGACACTATAACTAAATATAATATTTAAACATATACTAATTGAGGAAATTGTTTACACACATAAGAATACAGATAACGATTTTTTTTACCGAGCTAAACGAGTAGTTCGAAACTCGTCTCATTTGATTGAATTCATTTACCGTTCAAAATGAAAATGGTCTCGCTCGTGTAGCAACGAGTCAGATCCAAACCGAGTTTAGTTCTACTCATTTAACTCGTGAATTTCGAGTTTTAATTCCAGCTCTATGTGTGACCGAAATTTAACGTAATGCTTGGTCCATGACGTCGCTTATTCCCTCTAGATGTTGCCGACCGAGCATTAAACTATTTCTTAGTCAGTCGAAACTAGCAAAATCGTATTTTGAAGATGTTATCAAAAGATTTGTCTTCTCAATATTTTATGAATTTGTCCCAAAAACGTACTTACGAACAAGTGTGCATTGAGTGGAGTAACATAAAACAAGTTATAGTTGAGACACAATGCAACCGAGGTGATATAATTTAGATGTGGTCATGTTTTACTCCGAACTTGCTGCTATTTTTCAAGGCTTCGATCAGTACTCCAAATATATCCTCCTATTCTCATTATTGACCTCTATTATATACTATACAATAATCCAAAGATCTGAAATAACCTAGAAACTAAATAATTGTCCGTCCCATCCCTCTAACTCAAATTTATATTTCTTATAAAGTAAAACCCTGCTAATTTGTGATAAGCTATCTCTCTACTTTTTTAGATGCCCAATTTTCTATATCATTCCCTTTAACTAACACGGGAAGAGTCCGGAGGTAAAGTTCTATATATGGCAAGTTGATTTCATGTATCCAAAAAAGTTTGTGGGTGTCGCGTCCCTGCTGCACCTCCTCCTCCCTGTCGTGCACTGCTTGGTGAAGCCCTGCCCGAGGGAAACTTTCCACCATATCCACCACCACGTCGTCGTGCTGCTGGAATCGATCATATCTACTTCTCCCTCTTGCTTGCTGGATCAAGATGAGGGAGACGACATCGAGTTGTACGTGTTCAAGCCTCCGGAGGTGCTACTCGTTTGCGGTGCTGATCGGATCGAACCTCATTAACAACTTCACCGAGTTGTGTTGAAATAAACGTTCCATGCAAGTGTTTTTCGAGGGTTTGATGAACCTCATTAACAACTTCGCCAAGTTGTGGTTAAATAAACATTCAACACACGTCTTTTTCCAGGGTATGATGAACCACTCTATCCGTTATTAGCATCTTCTACATTGGATCTTGAGTGTTGCTTCCGCACCTGAGAGATTTTTTTTCTGTTTTCCATCGCGCAAACTCCTATACTTTAGATCCCTAACCAGAAAGCCTATAACAATGATATGATTAACATGCTTTTTACTCCTTCGGCGGCCGCCAATATTAACCGAACCCCCATTATTAATGCCGACGGCCCAGACTTCCTTTGCTGGAAACTAACACAAGATGGAATTGCAATGCAAAATCTACCCACCATGCTTATCTACAAATCATGTATAAAACGGAACATGAACAACGACAAGAGGTTCCCTCCCAACATATCTTGCATATTTTAAAACAGGTGTGGAGTAGCAAAGACATTATCCCAAGAATACAAACTTTCGCCTGGAGAGTCCTCCGGAAAGCACTCCCAACAGGAGCAAGAGCAGGAAGATTTTCAAAGTACATTCAAAAAACTTGTTGCAAGTGCGGAATGCAAGAAGACGAGGTACACCTATTTTTCACTAGCCCCTTTGTCAAAGCTCCTTGGTTCATCTCACCCTGGTGCATGAGAACAAAACATATTGGGCACCACTACAATTCTCCACCAGAAATAATTACTACACTTCTAAATATGAATAAACCTTATACTTCCACTCACAATGTTTTCACTTTCCTGCGGTGCGTATGGAAATCCACAAATGATCTACTCTCAAGTCTCAAGGGAAAAATCCACAACCTTATCAAATTTTCATTAATGCTCAAGATCTTATGAATAACTTAGAAGTGGACAATATCGCCTCTTCGCATACACAAACAACAAATCACTCTATGCTGCGAGGTTCAAAATCAGAGAGCTCCATCCGTTTTACAGGCCCGTAAAAGGCCGCAACATATCAAGGTTCCACAATGATACCTGACACTCTCCCTCGAGATTTTGTGATTTTTGCAGATGCGGCTTGGAAATGTAGGGAAGTCCTAGGCAGGGAAGGGCCGGAGGCAACAGGGATAGGAGTCTATATATACGACAAATCGCACCAGGGAGGTGCAACATAAGGATACAAGCTGTTGCTCCAACTGAACTGACCTTTTTCAGGCAGAAGCGAAGGCCCTACTCCAAGCGGCAAAATTAGCATAGGTCTTCCAAGTCCTACAACCGACCTTCATTACAGATAATCAAAGTCTTGCCAAAGTTGCAGGAACAAGGAGTCTAGACCATCCTCTTCAACATTGGAATGCAGATCAATCCTAACAAATTTCTTCAACACTACTTCCAATTCCAATGCTCAGCTCTCCTATATCAAGGAACTACAATACATTATCTCACAAATGTGCATCGCACGTGCTTAGGCCAAAGCCTAGATCGACCTATATTCAGATGTTTCAGCTCAGCTCACAGCCGTTCGAATGCCTTGTACTTTCACTTTTGGATTATATGTACTTCCAGGACATTGTAATCATCGTTGCCTGGTGCAACCGAGCAAACTAAAAGGTTGGCGCCCTTGTTTGTTAAAAAAGGTACTAGCATGGAGTTTTTTTAGATGGTACCACATGATGATCAACTAGGACGTAAGGTTTTCCAAAAAAACGAACCCAATCGGGACTCGCCCTTGGTGGTATATTATATAAGGTAGAAGCCCACCCTTGTCAGAAATTCCAGAAAGTCTGCGACATAAGGTTTTCAGTCAGGCCTTAATGAATTTGCACATAATTCTTTTGTGCGGTGTGTATTTAATATATCTAACTTGTCTACTTACAATTTTAATAATTAATACATATTAAAACTAGATGCATGCCCCGTGCATTGCGGCGGGAATCTTATATTTTTTTACTATACAAATAAAGGATATAAGAATACGGATATGAATTTGCTTACAGAAATATACAACATATCACAATTATCGAAAGGTTAAATTATTTGATGTGATTTTTTTTGTATTTGATGATAAAAAATAGGTAACATGGAAAATTGGATGATGAAAAGTTTGTATTTCTGCGGATCATCCTCCACTCGTCCAGTTACATATCACCCCTAGTTTCTGCGGATCATCCACAAAATAGGTAACATATCACCCCTAGTTTCTGCGGATCATCCTCCACTCGTCCAGTTACAAACTTAACTTATTACACATATCCTTCGGTTCCTTCCCTGCAAGGCACATTCATCACCTCCTGACGTAAAAGCACTACTTTAAGAATTTCTTGTCACACACAGTCAGCATAGCCACGAGCTGTTATTCAGAACTTAATCTCTATAATAACCAAGACTAAAGAGATTATTAGTTTATACTGTAGCTCTCTGTGTTGGTGGGTAGATTCCTTCATATATTATCGTCTTCATCACTGTCCATATACCCCATAACACTAATCACCTCATCAAGTCCACCCACGTAGCCACCGCCAGAGGGATGCTTAATCTCCTTTGCTCGAGCACCACACCCAAAACAATGTCCTTGTCGATGGGAGGGGAAAAAAATATATATTAGCACATGATGAGAGACCTAACAAAAAGTTGAAGAAAATTTCACGTAGAAAGTTACCATAGCTACTTTCTTCCAAAGGAGTGCAGAGAACAACAGCCTCCTCCCGTATACCATAATAATACATCTCAGAAAAAAATAAAGTAGTTTTTCCATCTAAACCTTTCACCAGAAAGTTGGAGTGCATTAATACTCCCCGGGGTCCATCGACATAGTTCATCCCTTTCTCCTCAACAATTTCTAACTCATTGATCTGAAATAGAAATGAAATATGTGAGTATATTAGGTGCAGGTGGCAGTAAATTGCATGATTTGCACCTATAATATGCAAAACACTTGATTAATAAAAGGCATGATCTTAAGATATTGATTATGATTTACTTTGACATGCCTGCATGTTGTTTCGCTTGGCATAGGTGTTGAGCGCTACGATCAAGCTCTTGCGATAGAGCGCTTGTTTTTGCACCATCCGCTCCTCCCGGGAGGGTGACTTGGGTCTGAGACTGGCGCTTGGCACCAGCTACCCACATATCATCAAACTCGTTGCACATATCATCAAACTCCTTACCTTCCGGGACGAAACTGCATGGAAGGACAGGAGTTTAATAATAAGATATATAATCTCATCTGACGTCGGCCTGTGGTCCAAAGATAACATCAAACAGCGCAGCATAGGTAATTATCAGTGTTTTATGTGATTCTTCTAGCGACATATATATGCAGGCTGAGCAAACCAGCGGGCATGATAAATATATAAGCTCTTACCGTGTTGTACCAAATGGCTGTTATATATACAGTGCGATTAGTAAATTGTGTAGTGTAAATTTATTTTTTTATATACAGAATCTTTAAGATTATATGCAGGGAGAAAAGTATGCAGTTATTAGGGTTTGGGTACACACATGTAATCACCGTCCTTGAGAACACAATAGCCACGAGCGCGCGGCAATGGTGCGATGAGCGTCTCCATGGCCACCGATCGCTTGCTCCTGATTCCTGAACAAGATCTGTCAGGACCCCACATATGCATAGAGATCGATAGATTGCAAATGGGGAGGGCCTAGCAGTGGGTCAATCAGTTGCCGCAACAAAGGTAAGATCGGCGTTACCTGGAAGGTGACGGAGACAGGGAGAGGGCTTGTGGTCAACGACGGAGATCGCCGGCGATGGGATCAAACCGCCGAGCAAGCTAGAACTTTCCGGTTTGCCTTTTCTTCTGCTATCATATTTTAGCGAAAATAGCACTTGTAATAGGACCCAAGCCGGCCGGGTAGCATCGGCCCAATTCGGCTCGGATTCCGTCGTAAGCCTCGATTCCGAACAAAGCCGTCTGCGTTTGGTTGGAGGGAGTTGGCGTTAGGGAATGGGAGTTAGAGGGATGTGGGGCTTATAATCCGTTGATTGTTGTGTGGGAGTGGGAGTTGAGGAGGGAAGGGGAAGTGGAATTAAGAAGGCAAACTCCCTCAGATCTCTTCCCGGGGGAGACCAGGTAATTCGGCTAGGGATAGGGAATTGAAAGAGAAAAAGTCGCAGGATAATCAAGACGCGAAAAACACTGCGACTCTTCGAGCACCTTGCCATCGCTGCAGAGTAGAGACCACGCAAGAACCACAGGTGCTCGCTCTCGGCGCTGTCCTATTCACGGGTGAAGCACTGCTGAGGAGACGGCCCAGAAACTAGCAAGTATTAGCTCATAGAGGAATCGAGATGGCATGATACATCTCGTCCGAAAGTAATCGTCGGCACCTGCCGTACGTCGCGGTGATGGAGACGAAGCAACACCTAAACCAACAAATCTCAAATTTCCATTGTTAATTCCCAGGATACAGCAAACGTGGGATTGGGACTAATAGTCAAATTCCCTAGTCTCATCCTGCAACCAACTCCCTGCCGTAAACTCCCACTTCCCTTCCCCAAAGTTGCCAAACACGCTGCTTCAGAGGATCAAGTATTCATGTTCCTGCGCAGGCACTATATATCGCTTATTGCGAGACATAGCACCGGGCCCGTACAATCTCTACCGTGGGCCAGCCCAACAATGCAGAAGTGTGCAGGATCGATGTGTCGTTTGTGTGCAGGTTCGATCCCACACGCGCGGGGAAGTATTCTTTCCTTACAAACACAATATAACTTCATATACATTTGCAGACACTCACCTTTGTATACATTTGCATACACTCACCTTTATAAACATACGTATGCACACCTTACTTCTACGAGCACATCTGAAAGGTTGAGCCGGCGGATCATTATCTTGAGATTGACGAAATCATCATAGACGTCTCGCTGTCGACTAGAACATTGCTTTGATCGTTTCATGAATCTTTTATGAACATTTTTATACACGTAGTTGGTTTGCTTTTTTCTGTATTCCAGTAGCCATTTATGTTCTTTCTTTTCTATTTTTCTTCCTGTTTTCTTCGGATAATGTATGCAGACTTTTGTGAAACACAAGAATATTATTTTTGGATCCTTGTATGCAATTATTTTTATTTTGTAAATATTTTTTAAACCCATTAATCTATGTTTTTGGTTCACTATTATGTTTATTTCACCTAAATTGTATTTCCTTTCCATTTTACTAGTATTATTTACGGTTCATATTTATTTTTGGTTAACCAAATTTTCTGGTTCAACATTTTCAGTTCACTAAAATTTTAGTTTATTTTTTGTTCCTTATTATTTTTGGTTCAGTTGCATATTTTATCAACCGAATTTAAGTTCCTTCTTACCTTATTAATTAAATTTTTGGTTATTTTTTACTACACCTCAGCCTATTACTCTATTTTTGGTTTTGTGGCATTTTTCGGTCACCTTAATATTTAATATTTTATTATTAGTTAATTATTATTAAGGCTCACCGGATTAGTTAGGCAAAATTTTGTTTTTTTGTTCGTCTGTTTTTTGTTTCACCATAATTTTTTGGTCCATTTATTATTACGATTCGCCATATTATGGTTCGTTATTTTTTTACCTATAATTTTGGTTCACTATTATTTCCGTATCATCGATATTGTTTTTTTTTTCAGTTTTTCAAAAAGGTTCAACATATATATTTCAAATGTGAATATTTAAAAAAAATGAGTATTTTCTCAACATTTTAAAATTTGAACCACTTTATTTTCGGTGCATCAGTATTTTTGGTTCGCTATAATTTTTCTAAAGGTTGAGAGTCATAATTAATTTATTCGCCAAAGGCCTGCCAAAAAACATAAATCAAACAACTAGAATCCACCACCACGCCACACCTATAGATCGAGCAATGGAGAAATCTGCCACCTCGAACTTTTTTGCTATACTTCCAAACAACGCCTCATGCACACGTTAGCTTTTCATGTTGTCGACCCATTTCAGGGTAAAGATTTGCACAATCCTCATTCCTCACCATACATGTCATTCGGCACCACCACGACACCACGACACATACCCCGAGCATGTATGCATCCTTAGTTACTTATAAAAAATATATGTTTTTCGTGCCACGTGATTTGTATTATTTTTATTCATTGCATAAAGGTGAAATCATGTTGATTTATTTGCATAATCCTCACCAGACTTGTCATCAACACCACCACGACACCACTTACATACCCCGCATGTATGCATCCTCAATTACTTATAGAAAATATATGAGTTTTTCGTGTCACGTGATATGTATTATTTGTATTCACTGCATAATGGTGAAATTATGTTGATTTGTCCGTCAAGATCTTGCTGTTAAACGATCAAAATATGAATAATCTTGAATGATTGCCTAGATAATATTTTACAGTTCTTGAATTCAACAACACAAAAGACCCGCAAAAGTAAAAAACTAACCAAGAAAAAGCATAGAGAGAACCTTTTATGTAAAGCGCAACCCGCTAGCTAATTACAGAGCTAGCACTGCTACTAGCCCGCTCACTTCTGCTGCTCCCCGCGTCGTCTTCGAAGCCGGCCGGCCGCGTGGCGGCGATCATCCGCTCCTCCGACCTGCACGCGGCACAGCACGCCGTCGCGTCAGCTGCGGGCTCGGGACCGTCGCTCGCCGTGGATGCCGGCGTTGCCAGGTAAGTCGGCCGCTCGTCACCGGCCATGATGACCACCACGTGGCCCTGCCACTCCCCTGCCATCCCGGCGGCGGCCGAGCGCTTCTCGCCGTCGACTTGGTCGTCATCTCCCGGTTCGGCGAGGGCGCCGCCGGAGAGGTTCCAGTAGGAGCAGGCCAGGGCGATGAGCGAGAGCGCGATGAGGGCCAGCATCGCCGCGAGCCCGCCGAAGAGGTACGGCACCGGTGACTGCCACGGCGAGCGCGGCGCCGCCGAAGAGGCTGCCGGAACGTGGGCCATGGGGTACTCGGCTCCTGGCCTCATGGCAGATGGCGCCGGCTGTATGTTCCAGAGTGACAGCAGAGAGTGTCTCTCTGTTGTTTGCGCCTTCTGTTGCCCGAGACGCCGAGAGAGAGAGAGATTCAAGTGACCAAGTGTTCTTTGGGGAAGTGTGATGGTACTAGGTGGCAACGGGTGTACTTGTACATAGGGCCCTATTTATAGAGGTCCATGACCATGAGCGAAGCTCCTCAAACATGACATCAAATCGGTGAGAAAATAATGAATTTTAATTTTATGTTTAGTGTGTGGTTGTTGACCTGTGTTGTGATATTGTCCTTATTCGACAATCTATTGATAAAATGAACCGTAAAATAGGCAAAATTGAGCTACCAAACACAAAATACGTCATACCGGGCAGGGAAAACTAGTTTATGATAATACGTCGCAAATGTCAAGTGCAGCCTGGGTTGTTGAGTAACAGTGAATGATGTAATTGCACACATAAAATGCGGAGATCATAACTAGGGGACTCTTTGCCGTGCCACCTAATGAAACCATCGATGTGAAAACATGATGAAGATAGAACATAAACCGACTAAGATTCAGGCTCCACGAGAATATAATATAGTTGAAAGAAAACTAATATGTAAAATCATATATTGGTTGATGCCTTTCTAGTGGCGCATTTCCCTAATGTAAAATTGGCGGTTTATAAGACAAGTGTTGTATGGCGTATATTTTTTTCAACCAAATGACACGAATGAACGGATGAGTCAACTAAATCAACTTTTGTACACCCTAAGAGCATGTACAATTGGGAAAATTGCCACACTATATTTCTGTTTAATTTGAAGAGAGAGAATCAATAAAGAGTAATGTTGTCTTCCATTAGCTGAGTGATGTTTTCTTAGAAATGAAGAGAACATTTTTTTTGCTTTATAACATATACCTTCTCTTAGTACAAATTCTCAGCAATACTTAATTAATAGTCGCTGATTGTGAGATAAAAATAATAAGAGATAATGAAGTTACTGTTGGGTTACGGGTGGAAATACAAAAAAAATCCTAACAAGCGTAACACCTTTACCCAAGAATCTATCTAAGCAGTAATGCGGTAACGATCGTGGTATCGGTCACATACCTCTTGTAGACCGATCGCGGGGATTACACCCCCGCACAGGTGTTGACGATGAAGACGTGCGTAGCCGACCTCAAGGTCGTGGAAGATCCTGGTGCAACGACCCGGCACCTCAAGTGTGGCGCCTCCGAGTTTCGTACACGTACGGTGGACGATGAAACCTCCTGGAACTCCGATCCAGCAGAACCGCGGAAGTAGATCTGTTAGATCGTATCTGGAGCAGCACGACGGCGTGCGTATGGTGGAGAATATCTCTCCCTAGCGCAGCTCTTCGAGGAACCACGTGGGAGGGAAAGACACGAGAGAGAGAGAGAGCAAATTCCAAAGGGAATTATGGGACAAGGAAAAGGGGAGGGGTGCCCCTCCTTTTATAGGAGGAGATAAGGAAGGGGAGGAGGGGAGCCGCCGGCCCTAGGTGGGGCCAGGGGGTTCGGCCGAACCCCCAAAACCCTAACCTAGGTCGGTTTGGCCTCCACTTGCCTTGGGGGGCAAGTTGGCCCCCTTTTGGGCCTCCTTTCCTTTCCTTTTGTCCCATATAGTGGGCCTTTATATTAAATACGAATTTAATCATATTAAATCCATTTAAACAATATTAATTCACCAATTAACATTTATTTAACTTTTTAACACATTTATATCATATATAAAATATCACCTCTCTTCCGGAACTCTTCCGAAACCCTCCGAACTACCTTCGGGTATCCGATACGACTTCGGAATCTCTCCGGAACATATTCCGATGATTTCTATAAATTATTCTCCACTAACTCCGGACATCTAATCCATCTTATAATTCATCGAACCCTTAAGTGTATTACCCTACGGTTCGAGAACACTCCAGACATCACCGAGACTATCTCCGGTGAATGATCAGCAGAGGAACCTGGATGTCCGTACTGACCCCTGTGCGTTCACGAAGATCTTTTGTCGTTGAACCGTAAACGTTGATAATGAATACCCTATTCCTTTGTTCCTTCGATACTAACTTCGTCAGAGATTTGATCGTCGATATCACAATACCGGGGTTCAATCTCCTTACCGACAGAAGTGTCTTTACTCGTTCCCGTGATTTCACACCTCCTGTGACCTAGTCACTTGCTGCGCAGCGTTGGATGTAAACTCACCGAGTGGGCCCAGAGTATCATTCCTTTCACGCGGATGAACAAATCCCGCTCTTGATGCATACGCCTCAACATACCCCATCGAATGCCCAACAGTGACCGTTCTCAATGCCGCATAACTAAGCATCTTCTGGTGCCATCAAAGTCATTCTCCGAGGGTAGCGATTAAGTATCATCTCACGGTCTAAGGATATAGGTCTCAACGTTTCTTATCAATGCAACTTGAACATCGAGTCGCGATCTCGTTGCAAAGCTAATAATTTGGGTAAGTCCATCACAGCATTCTCCCAATGGTGTGACCACATTACCAACTGACATAAATGTCCATGATATGAATCAAGATCATCTGTTGCGTAATGAACTAGTATTAATAAAAGGCTTACTAGGGACACTGGTTTGGTTAAATACCACACCTGTATTAATGATTCCTATTAACACAGTTATAGCATGATATAACCCTGTTATAAACTTAATGAAATATGTCAATAATCAATATATTATTTGCCTCTAGGGCATATTTCCAATAGTCTCCCAATTGCACTAGGGTCCAAATAATCCAGCTGTATTTTCCTAACCATAACATCATATCTTCCATATGATCTTCTTATGATCATGCTTGCCCGTGAGAGAGGTTGTCACATCAATCTGTACAACTCGGATCTTTTAATGTCTATAGCCATCTGCTAATGTCACCTAGTTTGACACAGCTTCATTATCCAATAATGAGTTTCAAGTATTCTTAGTAGAAGAGTGAGACTTCCGTATTGCAGTGTTACAGCATTGACCTCATTGTCATACAACTTGACTTGAATGCACACTTTTAAATACGCACTCAGCTGGAAGTCGAACTCTCAGCTTCACTACCTTGTACCTGCTAACAGCTTTTCTATATTCGTGTAATTATCAGTGCATTTTAATGCAACTGATATATCCATTATATCAATCAAATTTCTATGTTTCAAATTCTGCTGGAATTTTCTAACTTCTTTTAGTCATCTTGCTCCTCATGTCAAGTTCACTAAACTTTTAGAAACTAGTCCTTAGTTTTTCTTTTTCCAAAACCAGTAGGACATACTTAAAATTTTGTTCAGCGATTCTCCAATCGTCTGAATTCATGTTCTCCTTATAAGAACTCGAGTTTCAACACGTCGTTTCATGCACACAAAACAATCCTTAGATGACGTCTGAACGTAGCACATCTATCAATTACAATTGTATGTTGGAGATTCCAATCTCGCACACGCCTAATAATTTAAGAAAGCTCTTTCCTTAAATTATTCGATTCTATACAAGTCAGAATTGGCTTTTATAACGACTTAAAATATTGCTTAAATATACAGCTCTATCTCTATAGCTTTGGATATATTTAATACTATTACCACTTCAGTTTATTCATCAATAACTATTAATACCAACTACGCCATTCAAGATATGTCATATACATACAAGAATGTCAATTTGCTCCCACTCAAAAATGTCTATCACATATGAGTCTTTTGAGCGTAAACAGCTCCCACTCAAAATGTCTATCACATATGAGTTTTTAGAGCTTGAACAGCTCCCACTCAGAATGTGTCGTCTACACATAATGTTTAGAAACTATTTTGTTTAACTCACACTCAATTTATTATAAATAACGGGTCTTCTCTATATATATTGGACATTTCCAATAATAATTTAATCTTCTATTAAATATGAGAATTCCACTTACGAGATACTAGTATACACAAAATTTCTTGTTGTACCAACTACAACTATTTTTAAACGATTAAGAAGTCACAATTTTGTCGATCCATAGAATTGTACTACTAGTACATTACCTGACGGATTTAGAGCATTACTACTAGTCGTAGTCAACTTGCTTGAATTTGTATAAACGATTTATGTCAAAAATGCTTCCATATCCTTTACTTAAAGTTTCATGGTTTCCCTTTTAATCTCATATTAATCAGGAGAATTAAGTAACGATTTTACTTTAATCAAGATCAAGTCAATTACTTCGAAATCTTAATTACAACTTTAATTTAGGTTTCACTGACGCTCAGTTTAATTCTCGTTCTTTTAGGTGTACCATCATTTCCTCGTAGTTCCTGGGCATGCCATGTTCAAATAACATGTCAATCGAATCATGACACAAAGTCTATGACTATGTAGAATGTGTCTTTGATTCCCATTTTATCAAGCTAGAATGGAGAAATCAATATGATCAAGTATCATTATTTCTATTTTTCTTCTTAATGTAGAATTACGTACCGAAACAAATTCCGTTGCGCCACTCTATCATTATCCATCATTATAAAGTTCAAATAATGTCGGGGATGTAATCCCCGGTAATATTAGAGGGAAAAGAGAAGTTAAATGAGTAAGTGGTGAAAGATAAAATGATACGCAAATAGATGCGACTCGGGCCGACATAAGCGCTCTCCCGGCCGGCCTAAGCTGGGGATGGGCCGACTTTATGGGTAGCTCGGGTGGACCGAGGTAGCCAGCAGAGGGGCACGGTGCCTTTGGACTTCGGGCCGTCCGAGTTATCTCCAACCTCGACTTCCGCCTTGCCGACTCCACCAAGCCGTATTCGACCTCGGCCTCCCCGACTTGGCGGCGCTCCCGGCTTCCCCGACTTGGCGGCACTATCGGCTTCCCCGACTCGGCGTCACTCCCGGCTTCCCTGACTCGGCGTCACTCCCGGCTTCCCCAACATGGCGGTACTCCCGGCTTCCCCGACATGGCGTCACTCCCGGCTTCCCCGACATGGCGCCACGCCCGGCTTCCCCGACTGTCACCCCCAACTTCTCCGACCGGTGCGGATGATCCTGAAGACAGGCGCAAGCAGACAAGACAAGGACGCGGGCCGCACGGGTTATGCCTGCCCTGAGTGTGACCAGGCATGGCTACAGTGTTATCGATATGACTATAGTACACTGCATATCGCAGTGAACAGTACTGACAAGACCCCAGTAGTCATGTCAGCTACAGTGCCAGAATAGTGACATGTGAGCCACCTCTTGTCCCCTGGGCTCCTATATAAGGAGCACCAGGGGGAAGGCCAAAGACGGCGATAGCCGGCCAAACCACACACGGGCTGCTCTCTTCTCCCCCTTAGCCATTTCCTCCCCAAGACCTCTTAGAGGCAAGTCTAGCTCTGCTCGTGGAGTATTTGTACTGCGCGTATACAGAGGAAGAAATATAACAAATAGGCTAGATGCTGTAGTAGGGGTTTTATCTCCTCACCAGAGCCCCGAAGCAGGGTAAATTCTTGTGTCAATGTGTTATCTGTGTGTGCGTCTTAGCGCGCTATCCCTCTCCCCGAATCCTCTAGCGTCCAACGGCCCCACAAATTAGCCTACCCGTAGGCATCTGTCTGTTCGCCACGACGACAAATAACTTTTAAATGAGCTTGTATTATTTTTCATGATTTTCTTATCGGGATACGATTCCTCGGTGCCATACCAAAACTCCAGCAATACAAATTTGCAATTTTCGGATTCAATCATGAAAGAGATTTATTTCATAATACACTTTATGAATATACTACTAAGATTTTTTCGTCTAATTTCGAATTTTACAATTAATCCGAAATTCCAGAAATTATAACTCTTTATAATATTATTTCCACGGAATATCAAATGGTCTCCTACTTTAATAAAATTGAGTATAATATTATTTTAATGTCATATTCTACACAATAGATATTTGATGCCGTAAGAATTAATTCTTTTGTATCGCATTATATCCAACTATGTATGATTTATAATACACATCAACTCGCTTGAGTTATTCCTGGTATTTTATTTAATAGAACTAATTCTATAAATACTTGTACCAAAATCATATATTATAATTTTATCGTTCTTGATCAATTATCAAGTTGACTCAATTATTATTCTTCCTTAGAAATAGTTTTGAACACATCGGATGAATCCAAAGACCTTGTAGATAAAAATATCTACATTGAATTTCTAACTCAAGAATTTCGAAATAATGATATCCACTACTCGTTTGTGTATCATACATCTCTATGCATAATATTAATGATTTATGCACAGGTCTTTTAATCATGTATAAAACATCTGAATGTTCAATTAAAAGAATCTACTTTCCGATAATTCGGAGCTTAAGTCATTTCGTCACAACGAAAAACATGATTCATATTGTGAGAAGATCAATTATCTAATAACAATATATTCCATCAAGTATGAAACTTTATTCATGCACTTATTCAAAAGTTTGACTTTTAATTGTAGTGTCATTAATATGAAGTCATTTATTCGAAATGGATATTTTAATGGTTTACATTGTTTATAAATGTTTATAAATAATCATTGAGAATCAAGCGAGAATAACACAATTCATAATCATACTTTGACCAAAAAGATTTACTCATTATATTAAAAACAACTTGCTTGTCTTTCTTACATAGGAGTAACTTGTCTCACAAAATGTGAAACATACAAAAAGGTCCTCTAATGATTACAAAATTTTATCCTGCTATCAAATCCCTATGATAAATGTCGAAGAAGAACGTCCACGGCCATCAACTGTTGCTTGCCGCACTCACGCTTCATCTTCTTATCAATCACTTGCTCCAGCGGTCCTGTTTTCAAATAAAACGGGAATTAGTATCAAATACTTAATATCGCAGCAAGTGCAAAACATTTATAACTTGTATATCAAATATACCTGATCAATCAATGAGCTCGCCCTCAATGGGTTCCACCTTGACATTTCTTAATCGCATCATGAATTGCATGAAAGTGACTGATTCACCTTTCATCACGATCCCTTCAACAACCTTGTTGTAACTTTGGGTCAGCGAACGTAGTACCACATGAATGGCAAAATCGTCCGTCATCTCGTAATCCATGCCTTGAGTAAGACGTCTGTGAATAGCAGCCATCCTTACTAAGTGCAACTCTAAACAGGGGAATTCTTCCATCTTGCATGAAAGAAATTCATCTAAACACCTGTACTTCATCAAGTTGAATTGAGCCGCAAAACGGACTTTTAGCTCTCTAATGATCTCATCAGAACTGGTATTCAGATACCAATCCTTTAGGAAGCGTGACATGCAGTTGGTCATAACAACTTGGACCATGATGAAGTGATCCCGTCTGCTACGGTAGACATCTTCCTCGGTCTCATCCGCGTCATCTTACGATTCTCCTATAGGCTCATCTATTGTATATAATATTACATAGAGTTGTAGGATGTTCCTCAAGCGTTGGTACCAATCGATGAAGTTTGACCCGTCGGTTTCAAGCTCTCCTCCATCGTAGAAAGTTGAAAAATTGATGTATGGAATCATCTCTACACGAATAATTTTGGAAAGACATAAATGCTAAGTTTATAATAACTGGAGTTCAAAATATACTTTTATTTTGAATAGCACTCCCACTTAAAACAATATCCCAGAAAATGTGTTAGTGATTACACGGTCCTTATCCACCACACAGTCTCCGATCGTCACAGCCGAAAATGTGGATTCAAAGGTAGAGAAAACTATGTCAATTGCATCATTCATGCAACCCATGCTCGATCTTTCGATCTCATGTTCTGAGGCCATATCTGCATATGCTAGGCTCACAAAATAACCTTTTAGAGTATCTGCGTGTGAAACTGCTTTCACCCACTGTTTAGACCTCTGATATGTGTAGCCCCCGATCGTCACGGCCGGCTTCATATATGAAAGATCCTTTATTGGTGGTTGCCCACTTAAAGGTGGAACATATATTTTGCTTTGATTTGGGATTCAACTTATTTTGCTACCTACGTATATAATCTATATATATATAGCACTCAAATAAGTTTCACACACAATAACATCAAATGTAAATGAATTGCGTGATATGATATGGTTTCTTCATCATCGTGCTCCTGATCTCCATCGGGTGCTCCGCAATGACGCCAAGTCCACGATGCCATCATGACGAAGATAATTCGTAATTAATAATGACTTACCGTCATGACCATATCACATCACAAGCCCCGCTGCAAAACAAAGTTAGACATTTCTACTTTTATCCTTTTGCAAGTTTTACGTGAGTTTTAGGGCTTTCGGGAAGAACCAATTTCTTACCTACGAACATGAAATCACAACAGCGTTTACGCAAACTGTTTCTTCAATCCCCTCGAGGAGGCCTCACGATAGCAAAAATTCTCACCGCTAAAGTAATGAGAGACAGACACCCGCCAGCCACAAGATATGGTACAAGCCATATGTCAGGTGTGGAACCAGTCTCGCATAGGAGTACGCGTAAGGTCGGTCCGGGCCGCTTCATCAAAACAATGCCGCAGTTATGAATAAGTGCATGCGAGGGAAACTATTACGTAGACGTTGCCCACACGATCAAAAACGTGTGTTCTATCGTACCAGCAAATTACTATGCATAGACTTGGGCTCTGATACCACTGTTGGGTTACGGGTGGAAATACAAAAAAATTTCCTAACAAGCGTAACACCTTTACCCAAAAATCTATCTAAGCAGTAATGCGGTAACGATCGTGGTATCGGTCACATACCTCTTGTAGACCGATCGTGGGGATTACACCCCCACACAGGTGTTGACGATGAAGACGTGCGTAGCCGACCTCAAGGTCGTGGAAGATCCTGGTGCAACGACCCGGCACCTCAAGTGTGGCGCCTCCGAGTTTCGTACACGTACGGTGGACGATGAAACCTTCCGGAACTCCGATCCAGCAGAACCGCGGAAGTAGATCTGTTAGATCGTATCTGGAGCAGCACGACGGCGTGCGTATGGTGGAGAATATCTCTCCCTAGCGCAGGTCTTCGAGGAACCACGTGGGAGGGAAAGACACGAGAGAGAGAGAGAGCAAATTCCAAAGGGAATTATGGGACAAGGAAAAGGGGAGGGGTGCCCCTCCTTTTATAGGAGGAGATAAGGAAGGGGAGGAGGGGAGCCGCCGGCCCTAGGTGGGGCCAGGGGGTTCGGCCGAACCCCCAAAACCCTAACCTGGGTCGGTTTGGCCTCCACTTGCCTTGGGGGGCAAGTTGGCCCCCTTTTGGGCCTCCTTTCCTTTCCTTTTGGCCCATATAGTGGGCCTTTATATTAAATATGAATTTAATCATATTAAATCCATTTAAACAATATTAATTCACCAATTAACATTTATTTAACTTTTTTAACACATTTATATCATATATAAAATATCACCTCTCTTCCGGAACTCTTCCGAAACCCTCCGAACTACCTTCGGGTATCCGATACGACTTCGGAATCTCTCCGGAACATATTCCGATGATTTCTATAAATTATTCTCCACTAACTCCGGACATCTAATCCATCTTATAATTCATCGAACCCTTAAGTGTATTACCCTACGGTTCGAGAACACTCCAGACATCACCGAGACTATCTCCGGTGAATGATCAGCAGAGGAACCTGGATGTCCGTACTGACCCCTGTGCGTTCACGAAGATCTTTTGTCGTTGAACCGTAAACGTTGATAATGAATACCCTATTCCTTTGTTCCTTCGATACTAACTTCGTCAGAGATTTGATCGTCGATATCACAATACCGGGGTTCAATCTCCTTACCGACAGAAGTGTCTTTACTCGTTCCCGTGATTTCACACCTCCTGTGACCTAGTCACTTGCTGCGCAGCGTTGGATGTAAACTCACCGAGTGGGCCCAGAGTATCATTCCTTTCACGCGGATGAACAAATCCCGCTCTTGATGCATACGCCTCAACATACCCCATCGAATGCCCAACAGTGACCGTTCTCAATGCCGCATAACTAAGCATCTTCTGGTGCCATCAAAGTCATTCTCCGAGGGTAGCGATTAAGTATCATCTCACGGTCTAAGGATATAGGTCTCAACGTTTCTTATCAATGCAACTTGAACATCGAGTCGCGATCTCGTTGCAAAGCTAATAATTTGGGTAAGTCCATCACAGCATTCTCCCAATGGTGTGACCACATTACCAACTGACATAAATGTCCATGATATGAATCAAGATCATCTGTTGCGTAATGAACTAGTATTAATAAAAGGCTTACTAGGGACACTGGTTTGGTTAAATACCACACCTGTATTAATGATTCCTATTAACACAGTTATAGCATGATATAACCCTGTTATAAACTTAATGAAATATGTCAATAATCAATATATTATTTGCCTCTAGGGCATATTTCCAACAGTTACAACATTTATTGCATTATCCAAATGGATGACTAAGGGAAGACCACCTTTTTATGCCCAATGCGCATGCCGTAAGCACAAGAAGTGCGGTGGAAATTTGATTATATGTATTGTAGAGATGGGATCCTATATAATTGGTACACATTCCTAGTGTGATGATGATGGCAAAACCTTGTATATAGTACTCTATATTAGTTTGCAAACAACCACATCCATGCTATCTGACTTTGTGGCAAGGATATTTTAGAAACTACATGTTTGCTCCCAAGGGTTGGAGCGAATCTGCGAAATACTCAATATAATATCACTCCACCATGAGTTATCTACAAAATCTGATGGCACAAGCTAAACATGAATGCAAACAACGAACCTACGATTATCAATAAAAAGGAAGACTGTCACATAAATCACGTACGCACAAAACCTACTAGAGATAGAAAAAATTCAAGATTGACGAAGTCACCACAATCGCTCACTAGCTATCAAGGGAAGACAACTCTTGCCGAGAGAATAATCTGCATTATTGAGGCACACAAGACGTCAATCATGAGATATGATCGCTAGTGAAATTGAGTACACTGATCTTCGGTTGTGCATACTATTTTTTATCAATGATATCATTTTATAAATTTGCAATATTCAAATAGAAACCGTAAAATATGTTTCCTCGAATACTTCTTATCTAATCTCACCGAAAAAAGGAAATATGGTACAACATTTGTGAATGATCATGATTAAGATTAATAATGAAGTCGTGTTCTTACTCCCCTCGCATATGCATGTACGATTGATTAATCTATTAGTGGACCGAGCATCACATACACAGTTAGAGACCTCGGCAATTTTTTAGTGCAATTTGCATAATTGCTCAAGTTTTATTATGACACATGTGCTCTGTTTTAAATTACGGGATTTTTTTTGCTAACTAGAAACCGGTTAAAATAGCGACAATATTTACAAGAGAACTCAACACAAGAGGTGCATGCATAAAAAGGACACTCACTCCCACTATCAAAATATGGGGCCACACCACATGAGACAAACTATCACATCAGTTGATGTAAAAAGTAGTTTGTGGAAAATTTAGTGGTGTGCTTGGTTTATTTTTAGAAATACAAAAAGTAGCTATTAAATGTACAAAAAAGGGCACGCCACATAAATTATGCGGTTGATCAATAGAATGATAAAATAGAAAGGCTTGTCAATCAAAAGAGGACCATCATTATCCACTACAATATATAAACATAGCCTAAAGAAACCTACAAAACTTATCTTTACACGCAAAATATTTCTAATTGTGATGTCTATTATTATGAGTGGACGAGCGCATGAACTTTTTAAACTGAATACTGATAGCTTATATGAAATAGTTTGAACATGAAACATATGCATAAAGGTGAACAATATAAGAAACTCAAAATTCTCGAAAACCTACATTTTGAGAAATCGAATGTGAAACATCTGTTGTGTTTACTGGAAACAGCATGTCTCACATCAATTATTGAGCACTTTCATGGTATTCATTTCTGCATCGAGAGAGTTTTAGTTTTACACGGAAATGCTTGTAGAAAGCCGAAAGATGAAAATTACATTCAAAAGTTTTTTTTTATCAATTATGTGCTTCTATAAGTCGTACATAAAGCATTGCTTATAAAATATTTAAAATCATCGTGTATTTCCTCATTCATATATGCTGAAGTTATTTTTTTTTTCCTTTTTAAAAAGGCAAAAAAAGCATCATATCATAGAGAAAGACACAGGAGCTATCTCTCTTTATGTTTAGTGTTTTAGAGCTTTTTGGAAGAAGAAATGTGTTTGGGGATTGTTAGACAATGACAACTTGAATAGTGCACCACAAAAGAACATGTACATACGGCATGCAGGAAGATATCGCTCTCACTTTTCTCTACTTTATGCACGTAGCGTTTGCTAGAATGCATGAGTAGATCACCACCCCTTCTGATTGATTAATCAATACACACGGTGATTGGTACGTGCTGAAGTTAAGAATCACGGTCTGTGAGTACTGAGTAGTGTCCTTCTCGCTCCAGTCTACCAAGAAGATTTCTAGAAAATCACTACAATTAGGTTTCTAGTAGAGAATACAAGATGTTTAGACGGACTGAATTTCCATTTTTCCGTATGTTGATTCATGTAGACATGTTGAATTTATCCTGTAACAAAGAAATTCTAAATAAAACTTTGCAACAAAAATGCTGCGTGCATCGCTCTAACTCAGAGACCGGGACATGTCCCCAATTTGAAGAAAAGGATTTCTGGTGAGGTACAGAAATCATCATCTGGGTCGAAGATGCAACTCTAGAGTTTTAACTATTAAATTTTCATTACGAGGAGCTAAAAATGACCTTAGTCCTTGTTTACTTCTCTCGTATCCGGAGTGTATTTTGTGGGTTCGAAGGGGATTATCCCGATCCCAAAATTCCCCAATAGACCATTCCCTTGCCCGGTTTTGTAAGGGATAATCCCTACCAACCACCTCATATGTACCTGAATTAAAAGTGTATTGTGGGGAATAATATTTGTGGGGATTGGATGAAAGCAAGAGTTTCACCAAATCCCCTCACAACCCCAATGCCCTAGAGATGAAAATACACTACTAGTAAACAAGTCCTTAGACCGTAGGTACCACCAATTGCCACGCCACGAGTCCATCGTCTTTAGCTACTTGTGCAAGTCCATGAACATGAGCTAGTGACTCTATTATACTCTCTCCAAGTGTGAGATACATTCACCTCAGGTAGTAAAGTCCTGTCTTTAGTACTGTTGCTATCATTGTCGCGTAATCACTAATCAGGCTCGACGATAGTTGGCACCCGGCCACTGAAGGCCCTCCGTTCTCATCGCTCATACACATGCTGATAAAACGCACCTCCTGAAATCAGCAAAATCACACCTTCACAGTTGCATGCGTATGTATCGAGCTTGGCTTATCTTTCTAACCGCGTCTTCACGACACAGAGCTAGCAATACACTATGATGTATCTTTTGTCGGAAAGAAAAAGACGAAAGCATGCATGTTTTACCGAAATCCTAAACTTTCAGTTAGAAAGATGAAGACTAGCAGGTGATCACGGTATGTAGTGCATTGTATTTAGAAGAAAATGATATCTTACCAAAAGGCGGATGATCTATGTGCCCATGTCGTCTTTACCACCTTTGTTAAGTTGATCACGGTTGAATTCGAGTCCCCTGTACTTCGAGGCCCACTCCTGGATGATTCAATTGGTTGGGATATCACAGTCAAGCGCGGGGGTCTTTGCTTATGTCGTTTCTTCAACGGCTTGGTTACTAGATTTTCCAAGGCAAATCAATCGCTAATTGGCAACTGTCTCTCTGCTAGATTGAGTGCGGCGCTGTGGAATTCACAGGCACGCTGGGACTCCTTGGAGCGTTAGCTGCGTGGACTCGTCGAAGTCGTCAGGTGAATCGATCGGTCATCCAACTAACCCAATATCAGGAAGGAAATTTACATTCTACGATACTGTCATAATAAAAAAAAAAGCGAATACTGTCATAATCAAGCTTGACTGACTTCAAAACTGATAATAATGTACAAGCTATAATACTTGGTCATGTTTCACATTAGTAGTGTACTCCCTATAGTCTCGAAAGCATTTGGGTCGTCATGTTTCTTCAAAAAATCTTTAATATAAAACTGAAAAATTAGTAGGACGTCGAGCATGATGTCTCAGTTAATTAGCCGGTGTGACTGCGGGTGACCCATCGCCATGAGCCTGCCGGCCACCGGACTGTTGCCTGATCTGGCCGGATAAGCTCGAGGCCAGAAAGGCGTATGCTGAGATTCCAAAAGAAGAGAAGAGACGACGGGGAAAAGACTAAAGAGAGTGCTTGATTTGGTGCTGGCCGACGAGACACGCCCTGTAGCGATGGAATAAAACGCCAAAGGGTCGAGGCATCATGTACTGATTGTTGGCATGAACACTGATTAGCAGCACTCCACAGTTCACACAACTAATATATAACTTTCCCTCGCGTTCAGTTAAACAAAATAAAAAAGGAGTATTCCGACCCGAACTCTGATGCCCACATTCGTTCACGAATGTTAAAACTTGAACTTGAATTTGAATACTAAAATCTGAGCTACGAGAGGAAAACATTCGGTCTCGGGAGACGATGGTCTATTTAATCTTGTACTGATTTGAACTCCTAGGCAGGGACTAAAATTTCATTGTTGTTTCGGTGCGATACGTGGCAGGGTTTACTCAAAATTTGAGAGCTACATTCAGATCGAATTCAAATAACATTCCTTCAAATTTACTAATTTTCATTAGCTATACTGAACTTTGGACGAGATAATTCCCACAGAAACTTTCTGATATTTTGGTGGGCCTCGAAAATTTTCTCATACCGAAATTCAAAACCCTGCACTTTCTACAGAGGAAAAGATAGTATTGCAGGCATATATGGTCAGGTCGCCTAGCCTTTCTTAGCTCCTTGCATCACTTCAACCTCACGCTACCACCAGCACTTGCAGAACTAGGACTGATCAGTAATAAGCTATTGCTAATGCTAAAGCTTGAACTGACCTATGTGAGCTACTTCGGTGACATCTATTCTCGTCTGATCTGCCAGGTGAGGAATATCGCAGTTAGGCGCAAAGATGCATCATATAGCGATGACTTCCTGCACCATGCTAAGGGGGCTAGCTAGCTAAGCTGGTGCTGCTGTCTTACCAGAAAGATGAAGAAGGAACATTTGTTAGGCCTAATGCAGTGCAGTTAGTGCCCTTAGAAGTCAGCCAAGCGAATTATTCATGTCTAGGGAATAACCCAGTCCAAGTGTATCTCATTCGGGCCAAAACGATTCTGAATGAATTAAAAGAAACATATCTCATTAAAAAACTTTTCATGCCATATTACCAAATATACAATACTACAATGAGTCAATTTTACTAAATACATTTGTATGACCGTTTCACTATCAGACTTCATTTGTATCACCGTTTCTAGAAAATTCCTGTCACAATTTTGGAGAATTGGCATCTAGTCCCTCCACATCACAAATAAATGTTGTTTTGGACATTAACACGTTACGCTCTTCAAGATTTACCTTTGAAAGTACTTTTTTTTTACTAAATACAAGTAAAAACACTAGAAAATTATGTCATAATTAATATATTCAACACAAATCTAAAAATTTATTTATAAGTTTTCGTATAAATATTTGTATCACAAACTATTCAAATCAACTGGAAAAATGTGTATCAGGGAACTAGAGATCCTTATGCCAAACTATCAAGTAAACAATATACTGACTACAAGTTTACAATCATTAGCGGACCCAGGAAAATATTGAAGCCCGGAAAAATACTTAAACCCAAGACATATTATACTAATATTTTTATTAAATTGTCATCAAAACATAGGTCCGCCACTGTCTACAGTGAATAAAGTAGTACCACAACACTAGAGTTTCTGAGCATTATTATTTGAGAACAGCAAAATTTAGAATGCTGACATTTGTATTAAATAACGATTTTCGATGCGAACTGACATATTAGGATATAGTTTGATTTGTCGTGTCGTAGAAGGGTGATGGCAATTTTATAGTGTAAGTTTCCATAACGATAAGATGATACTACCTCCATTTTTTCCATGTGCGTGTATAGTTTTTTGAGATTTTTTTTAAAATATAGGATGTATTGTAATTTATGGACAATTTTCCCATCGACAAATGAGTCCCTATATGGAACGGAGAGATATGGCATATTGTTTTCAATTTCGGGTATTCAGAACTCCTATCTCTCCCTTTTTTTCTAGTGAAAAATGAGTTCAACGTGTACCAAATACAAAAAAAACTGGTTTGTGATACTCTCCTAGTTCTTTCATGTGCAATATCTTTCTTTTTTGGGGAATATCAGAATATACAATCTCTCTGGTTTTATTTTCAGATGTACATTTGTTTTAAATGTGGGCTCGTATAAAAAAAAAGGGCTCAATAAAGCCCTAAAAGCCGAGGTGCACACATTTCCAAAGTTGACCCATATCCTGAAGCTCCAGAGCCCAAAAGCCCATTAAAAGGAGATGCGTTTCATAAGGAGTCACGCATCGTCTGTCCACCACGTCAAACACGCACAAACCCACACCTCCTCGTCAGCTTCTGCTCCGGCGAGATCTCTCCTCTCCTCCCCGCGCCGCGCAGCCAGCCATGGACGCCGTAGACTCCGTCGTCGACCCGCTCCGGGAGTTCGCCAAGGACAGCGTCCGCCTCGTGAAGCGCTGCCACAAGCCCGACCGAAAGGGTAGGTCGCGGGCCGATCTCCTGTCATATGGATCCGACCGCGGTGGCGGCCTCTGTTTTGTCCCAGATCTGACCGCCTGGTTCTTCTTTGCTGCTATGTGCAGAGTTCACAAAGGTGGCGGTGCGGACTGCGATCGGCTTCGTCGTTATGGGATTCGTCGGCTTCTTCGTTAAGCTCATCTTCATCCCCATCAACAACATCATCGTCGGGTCCGGCTGATTTGATCTCCTGAGGTGTGTTATCGCGCCCGCGTCTCTCTCCGATCTGGGATCTCGTTTCGTAGCGTGAAAATTCTGCGTGCCCGCTGGGTCCTTAGTGTTGCTGAAACGTGTGCGTGCAATTCGACGTCGTGGAAGCCTACCTTTTGGTGCAGAGTCGTAGATCGTTGGTATCGAATTGGTCACTTTGAAGAAATTGTTTTCAATTGTGTATGCTCTGATCATGTCTGTTTTGTGGTGTGATTGATTCAGCGACACTTTGTTTGGATATAAGAACTAGTATCTTGGTTCGTTGTCATTAGGCAGAGTGGCCATAGTTTTTGAGATAATGATAGTAGGCTAGTTGATTAGTGCGCTTATGTGTGATTTTTATTTGCACTAGTAGCTTTTTTATTAGAGGGCAACTTTCAGTTCTGACTGTGTGTTCTGATGCTCCCTCGTTGAAGCCTAGATATTCTGCAGATTTAATGCAAATGCGAATGATCTCATTGAAATATCCCTTTATTGAAAAAAAGTAATTTCTTTCTGTAACTTTATTGTTCTGAGATGAATTCCTTTCAACAACCACAAGTACTGTACAGCTTTAACACCACCTCATACCTCCCTCTCCCCGTTCCCTTCCCTGCTACAGTAGTTGAGAGCGAAACAGAGGCGTCCGAGGGTTTCGCCGGCGAATCCGCCGCTTCCCTCCGTCTCCGGCGCCGTTCCGGCGTTGCGAGGCGGGGGGAAGCTCCGGATCTCGACCGTGCGTGTAGATAGGTGTAGTTTTGTAGGGTTTCTCGTCTTCGTCGCCGGCATCGGGCTGGAGGGGGTGTCGGCGGCTCTGAAAAATAAGGTCTCCCCCTCCTTTCTCCAGTCCGGTGGCGAGGCTGCCGGGGAGGTCGTGGAGTTTTGGGTCTCCTTCTCGCAGGCGGTCGTCAGGGCGCTGGTGGCTGCTGTGCGTGTCGGAGTGTTGGTTCTTTTCTTCGCCCCCTTCGGCTGGATTCCGGCGATTTGCAGCGGCGCCGGAGCCAGGCCTTCTCTCTTCTGCAGATCCGGTCCATGGTGGACTTCCTGTAGAAATGGAGCTGGCCAAAGCCGTTTCAAGATCTTTGTCTGCCCGATTTTCTGCTCTGCAGATCGTGAGGTGAGCTGGTGCCTTCTTCCTCTGGCCGGCCGTGGCGGCGAGGAGTGGAAGAGGACTTGCTGCTCTTCTTCGATTCTGATGGAGTGGCTTTCACGGCTTCCCCTCTGCTGGTGCGATTGCGAGCTGCGTGACTGGCGTGCCGCGCCATCTCCAGCTCGACCGTCTGCTCTGGTCGGGGCGTGTCCCCCGCCGATGATCCATCTTCGTTGCCAAGATCTTGCCTTCGTTGGTGAGTGGCTATTGCGGCGACCTCAACGGGAATCGATTCCCAATAGGCCTATGCAGGCGATTCAGCCGTCTTCCTGCTACCTCTCGTCCTCCCCTGCGGTGCCGTGGCGGAGAGGTCCTGGACGGCGGCGGACAAGGAAAGGCAGAGCTCCCCTGGGATGTGTGCGTTATTTTCTGTTTCTGTGGGGTGTTTTCTGTAAAAGAGGGACAACTGTGGCGTGTCTGGATATTTCCAGTGTAGTCCGGTGCTTTCGTTGCTAATATATCCAGAGACGTTTTATCAAAAAAAAAAAAAGTACTGTACAGCTTTTCTTCCACGGCCGTAGCTCACGTAAACACCTGGCGGATCCACTGCGTGTGAAGTCGAAACCGCAACCTTCTCTCGTAACCCGTGAGAGCACCTACAAAGAGGACACAGTTGTACATGCTCCGCCACAACTAGGTCCCAGTGCTTCAGCCCCCCCCCCCCCCCCCCCCCCCCCCCCTACTTTTCTTTTGTAAATCATGCTGTCCTCTGTTAGCAAGGATTCACCAGTGAGAAAGTAGGTAATTTTTCTGCCAGGAACAATGTTTTTCTCTTGATTTGTCTGATGTTAATGATTTCTACCAGTGGCGTGTTTAGGCATGACGAAGAAAATCGTTCGGATTCCCATTGATTTGTAACAAAGATGAGATCTTAAACCAGCTACTTCTGACCGAAGAACAAACCATTGGCCATCTGTCAGTTTTGATTGTGGATACCAGTGTTTTTTGTTGCTTCTTTCTTGATATCTTAGACTCCAACGGTTTTGTGAATAGCATGATGAGGATGAGGAAGAAATTATTCGGATTCCCTTTGATTGACAATATGAGATCTCTAACCAGCTACTTCTGACTCAGTTAGATGCCTTATTGCCATCTGTTAGTTTCTGCCATGAATTTTGTTGTCTTTTGCTCTATCATATTTTATCCTTCTGGCCAGTGATGTTATCAATGTATTTGCTACTCTTGATGGGGCAGTAGTCCCTCTGATGACCACAACCACCAAGATCTCTGAGGCCCTGTGTAATAAATTATTGTTTTGTTTTGTTGCTATATTGTTTCTATGAGATCCAGCAATGGAAGCTCCAGTAGTATTCCAATATGTAGAAACGTGTTTGCCTAGAATTCAATATGTGCAAATGAACGCTCGACCTGCCACAAACCCTCCACGTAATTGGTTTCACTATGGCAAAACACATTTTCTGCCAAGCCTCTGTAGTTAGTTAACTAAAAAGGAACTGGCCAGTTCAAAAGTGAGCTGCAAGTTCTACTGAATTATAGTGAGGTGCAAGTTTTTCTACTGAATATTAGTGAGAGAGCCATCATAACTCATTTTTGGATCAGCTCCTGTTATACTCATCAGCTCCCGTGCAAGTCTGATGTTGTATACTTGTACTTAATCTTTGCATACACAAGTAGTTATTTTATTTATTCTATATACTCCCCAATCTCGACCATTTGCAGTTGTTTTCTTGTTCGGCTAAGAGTTTAAAAGTGCACATACATCCAAGCTTGATTTTAAGAACTGATTTTCAGTTGTTCTGATGTCTATTCGGTAGTGTATGATACAACAGTGTTTTGTTTGGATAGACTTGCCCCTTTGGTTCGTTGTCACAAGGGTAACTGACCATAGTTCATGAGCATTGAGACGATACTCACCTAATTGACTCTACTGCGCTTCTCCGTGATTCTTCATATTTGTGTAGTAGACTTGAGTTGGAAACAACCTTTCAGCTCAGACGGAGTATTCTGATGCTCCTAGCCTCTTACAGCGCTACCTTATCCCTCACTGAAGCCTATAGGTGCCAGTTCTTCTGAACTTTAGTTAGAGAACCACCATTAGTAGTATATGCATCAGTTCCTATCATGGCATAATCTACTGTAACAGCCAGTTATATTCAACCTTCCCATACACAAGTGATTTCCATTACCTTTATAGATACACATTCTTGCCGAATTGAAGTACCTCTGTTGGCTTTGTTTGTTTGTTTGTTTGTTTGGGCAAAACCTTAAATGTGCACACACTTCCAAGTTCCAACTGCACACATGTCCAAGCTGATATCCACCAACAGCTGGTTTGATCTGCATTAGGGGCTTATTTTAATTTTCATTGTTTACACCGTTTCAATCATCTTGAGGCTTGATTCAGTGACTTGTTCTACCCTGTATAACCTTCCAAGTGGAAGCATACTTTTATGGATCAGGTCTCTTTTAAATAACCCTATGCTTATATTTACAAGGATTTCCTGTGGTTAGTACCACGACATATATCTGATATACCTTAAAAGGTGTACTCCTTGTGTTTTTATTTTACTTAGTGATAGTATGTAATTTAGGATTCGGAAAACATATAATCACAGAATTGTTGAACTACAGTTGTTTGAACAACCTAAACTTTACAACTTCAGATATTATGACTGAGATATACAAAATGCTTTTTTTAGGACAAAAAATGCTTTTGTTTTGACAGCATGCCAATTATTCCAGTCGATTTTGTAGGAAATAGATCTAAAACCTTGAATCTTGGCTTAGAACCCAGCACCATTCAGTTATGACCCCAAAAGCTGTTTGTCGACCGTTGAAGTTAATCAGGCTTGCTTGCTACTCTTAAAGGGACCATGGCCCTGTTAGATTCTTTGAATTCTCTGTGTAGGATTAGAAAACATGGTTGTTTTGATCATTCACAAGTACAATAAGCATTGACCTCTGACGTTAACCATAACAGTCAGATTTCTGCGTTTGATCATTTGGTATTTATGCTTCAATGCCATGCCGAGTTGACATCCATATGGATTAATAAAATCGTGATCCAGGTTCATGTAATCACAATCCTGGCACCACTGTTTCATAATCCAAGTTATGTCATTGGTCTGATTTTTCTGTAACGTCACATCATTATATTTTTTGCTAATGCATTGACAGCATGATCGGTTCTAAGATGTTCTGTTACTCATTCCTCAGGTGTGGGGCTGCAGGACTGAAAAGATGGTGTCAAATCATGGAGGCAGCACTGCCCTTCTTTTGCTGATACCAAATCTATTCATTTAGGAGTTCATTGTGGACGACTGTTCCCTTTGTGTTTTTCATTTGAAGAGTTGTATTGGTAGGACCTGGAGCAGGTTTTGTACCTGATACCGGCTAGACCATTGAAGGAAATAGCGAGTAACAAGAGAGCATATCATTTTCTCTCGGGTGCTTACCAACTCAGTTGCATTGTGCTGCCCTGGCGCCTGCCCTTCTGTAGGGCGCTAGCCAGGATCACGTTAAGCCATGGAACGAAAATTAAAACACTAAAATATATACTCAAGTCGGTTACAATTTACAACTAGGCAAATGAGCAGTCTCTACAAAGCATCGTCCTCTCACCTCATCAGTAGATTATACTTGCGGCATGTAAAAAAAAAAGATTATACTCACGGCAGGTGCAGGCGCAAGGGCAGGCAAGCTGAGCCGAAGCGGAATCAGGTGTCTTCTCTCCAGTCGCACCCTGTAGGATAATCCCAGCCGTACCTTCTCCTTTAACATCAGTAACTCAGTAACTGGGACGGATGGAGGTGCCATGGGGACTGGAAGCTGCCTTTCGAGTAAGGATGCCAAAACGGAACACGCTTATCCCACCTTTTCCCTATTTTGTGTATGTGTAGTATAATTTTTATGTTCAAAATTTTATACTATAAATACATAAAATAAATAAAAGGTGGGACAAACGAGTCCCATTTTCGCATCCCCGCCATGTCTACTTCGACATTAACCTGGACGTATGGGTTGGGTTTCAACCAGATGGCTACATTGGCACCTGCTTAAAAGATATCCAAAATTGTTAGTTTAAGGGCGCCCTTTTGATCATCTCCACATATGACAACGGGTGCGCAGCAGAGAGTCTCGCCTCCAAGGATGATTGATTTTGATCGGCCGGAATCCCTGTCACGTTGTGGGGGAGTGCGATCCTGGGTATGGTCGGTTTTTATCCGGTGCGGCAGATTGGTCGTCTTGAATGCTGTCAGATCGCGATCTTACGCCCGAAATACGAAATCAACCCGTAGTATAGAGATTATCCACGTAAAATGAAGAAGTAATCGCTTTAGGGTCTGTTTGTTTAAGCTGCAGCTTTTTAAAAGCAGCTGTAGCTGGTGGGCTGTGAAAAAGAAGCAGCTGCAGGAAGCAATGATTTGATATTTGGTAGAAGTGCTGATGATAGCTGCTGCTGTTGGTTTGAAGAATAAAATGTCTGAAATACCCTGAGTGCTGATTTGAAGCGAATTCGAGTCATTTTATTTGTAATTACTACATTTAAGAGTCGAATTAACTAACTTTATATTATTTTGCAAATAATTGTAAATACGTATTTATCAGCATAATTTTCATTAAAATTTTATATGTAAAGAATAATTTTAATTAACTAACTTTATCTAGATGTGCTCCTCTCGCCCTTGATACTTGATAGACGGAAACAAGATCAATCCTTTATGCACGCGATCAATTCAGGGATGGCCCGATTTGGTGGAGTTCGAGAATAGAGGAGTGGAGCTGTGGAGGATATAGTTGTACTAAGTTGTAAACGCATACATACATACCTACGAGATATATTTATATCTACCTTGCGAAACAAAAAAATTACAATACGAAAGTTGCGGGAAACAGCGAGATCAATTTACTCGTAAAATTATTTTTCAAACGGCTCACCGACTTGACGAATTTGACAAAGTTTGTCTAAAAATAGTGTAAATTTCAGTCCAAAATTAAGAATCTACAGTACACGAAACTCGAAACTGATCACGGGAATGGAACCTACTTATCGACAAGCACATGTTTCATATACAAATTATTTCAAATAAAAATATATTTGTGTGACATGGAGTCCTTTTTACGTTTTTCTTTTGACGCACTTACTTATACATTGCAGTAAGTTACTTCCAGCCTGTTTGTTCCAGCTCGTGGCAGTCCATGGCATTGGATTGTAATTTGGAGCGATGGCATGGGTCAATAGAAATAACGGTTCGCTACTTTTAGTGGAAGCTGCGGGAAGCAGGTCTCCCTCCGCTTCCGCGCTTGCGCGCTGGCGTAGTACATTTGCCCACCGCGCTTCGTTGTAGCGCTCTTCAGCAGAAGCAGAAGCAGAAGCGCAAACAAACAGGACCGTCCTGCCAATTGTGATATTTATAGCGGGCCATCGTGGTTATTTACTCTCTTGTATTGCATAAAAATTTCTTACCCCACCTATCAAAAATAGTACTATTGAAACAAATCATCCTCACACTTTAAAACAGTAACACTTCAAAAAAGTGTTTAAGCAACACATTTTTTGCAAGTACATCACCAGCAATTTCAAAAAAGATTAAAAACATGTGTCTAAAGCAGCAACTTTTTTGTTGCGGTTATTTACAATAAAAACACCTATTTCAACAAAAACATGTGTTGACAGTCCCTAAAAAACATGCATAGCAGGATTTAAAAAAAATATAAATCTTCTAAAAAAATCTCAGTAAACATATAAAATTGTAGCATAACACAGAAAAAGAATGGAAGACAATGTGTGCGCTACTGCATTAGCGTTGTAGGTCTTTTAAAAAAGGAAAGATTCGTCTCGTCCCAATCCGTACCTGAAACTGCAAAGGTGTGCATGTTTTTTCAATTCTTGACCAAAATGAATTAAAACTGAAGGCAACATCAAGCTAGGATACCCTAGCTTAGGGCATCTCCAGTCGTCTCGCCCCACAGGGGCCAAAACGCCGATGTTTTGGGGGCGCCGCGGCGCCAAACGGCGCTAATCTGAAACCTGGGGGGGCGAGGTTTCCAGTCGTGCCCCAGCCCAAGTTTCGGCCCATGCGGTTCAAAAAATGGCGGGTAGAGAAAAGGCGATTTTTCATTCGCATTTTGGCAAACAATGGCGATTTCATTCATATTTGACAAACACGCCGATTACAGTGTAGGAAAATAAACAGAAACATAAAAACGTCTAGTCGAGCAGGCCGAGGCTGGCGGCAATCGCCTGGCTGTAGTCGGGGTCGCCGCCGTCGTCGTCCGAGCCGTCGTCGTCGCGCCGGTTGCTCGGGCCTGCGCCGGCGTCGCCGCCCCACCCGCTCGGGCCTGCGCCGGCGTCGTCGCGGAACCACCTGCTCTGCTCCAGGGTGCGCTGGAGCGGCTCGTCCTCCTTCTCCTCGCTATCGGGGTCGAGTATGTAATACTCGACCGGCTGCGCCACTGGGGTAGGAGGGACGCGGCGGCGGGCGGTGGCGCGAGCGCGGTTCCGCTCCACCTCGGCGAGGAGTTGGCGCTGGCGCTCCAGCTCCTGCTCCGTGTACTCGCCCCTGCTCCATTCCTCGGCGAACGCTGGGTCCGCCGGCTGCACGGTGTTGAAGGAGGCCTCTTCGGCCTCCTTCAGCCCGGGCCACTCCTCCTCCTGCTCCTCCTCGGGCTCGGGCTTGGGCTCGCGCTTCGGTTTGACTAGGCGGCGGAACAGGGAGCGCGGGGGAGATGCCGCGCGACGCTGGGTGGAGGCGCGCGGCTCGCCGACGCGGAGGGCGCCGCCGCTGCGCACAGGGCGCCCGGAGTTGAGAAGGGCGGGGGGGGGGGGGGCGTGAGGGACGCCGAGTGCGTACCTGACGGAGACGCCGACCGCGCCGCGCCGGAGGACGAGGAGGTGGCCGAAGAGGAGCTGCCCGCTCCCATCCGGCGCGACGTCCAAGAACGCGGCGGCATCGTCAGCCAGAGCTCGTTGCTGGCGTAGATGTAGTCAAGCACCCACTGGAGAGTGCGGTGCTCGCCGCCCCACCACCGCTTGCGCCCGGTGGAGTTGCAGCGGCCCTCCACGGGGCCGTTGTTGCCGCGGTCGGCGACGTCTTGGTCGTGGCGGCGCTGGAAATACGCCGTCCAGAAGGCGTCGTTGCCTTCTGCCCTCCAGCGGCGCTCCGCGGCCTGCTGCGGCGTCAGGCTGCCGCGGACTTCGTCGATCGCCCACCTGAACTGCTCGCCGCCAGGGACAGGGGGCATGGGGACGCCTCCCGCGCTGAGCTGCCACGCCCCTTGGCCGCCGGAGGCGTCGGGGACGCGCATGTCCGGCGGGCACGGATACCCCGCCTGGTGCAGGGCCCATGCCTCGTCCTTGTGGAGGTGGCGGCGGACCCAACCGTTCGCGGCGGCGGCGTCGGCGGGGTTGTAGGCCATATCGTTGTCGGCGGGAGAGAAGAGAGTGGAAGGCAGAGTCGGCGAGGAAGATGAACGGCGAGTGTGGGGAGTCACGGCGAGGATCCGGGGGATTATATAGCGGAGGCAGGCGAAGGGCCGGTTACTGTGCGCCGCGTGGCCGTCGGATGGACGTCGAGGGGACGCGCGCCGGCCGCGCCATTACTCCGGCAGCCTTTGACTGGCCTCTCTCGCTGGCCGCTCGCCACGACATTTATTCCGGCAGCCTTTGACCGACGCGGCAGCCGAGAAGATGAGGGCGCGCCGCTCACGGGGATTTCTCCCGCGTCTCCTTTCTCCCGCGCCATTTTCTCCCGCGTCGCTGACAGCGCTGGCCCGCGTCGCCTTTCCCGCCATTTCGCCCCCCCAGGCCGAACCCAGTGGGCTGGGTTTCGCCTGGGGGCGCCGGCGCTAACTGGGCCTCTGGGGGGCGAGTGGTAGAAAAACGGCGCTATTTGCTTCCGCTGGCGCCAAAAAGGCCTCCTGGGGGGCGCTGGGGGGGGGGGGGGGGGGGGGGCGACTGGAGATGCCCTTAGCCCTGGACCACACCTATTGGCACTCAATTCATTTATGGGAGCAAATTTATGCGAGTGATGGCCTACGCAAATCTGAATTCTTTCGCAGTTCAAATGTCAAACATGGCACACTAATTTTTATGGACACTAGCAATGTGCTACTCCCTCCGTTCAGAAATAGATGTCTTAGATCTGTCCACATTCAAATATATGTATAAACTAAAACATGTCTACATACATATAAATCTAGACAAACCTAGGACATCTATTTCCGAACGGATGGAGTATACATGACTGTGATATGCTCTTTTCAGGAATCAGAGTTTGACTAGACTTTGGGAATCGGTAAGGACGAGCCTCCACCTGGCTTATGGAATCCCATAGATAAAAGCTTCATGTTTGTTCACTGTTCCTTTTCAGGCTACACTATATTCTATATTCAGTCCTATGCCTGAGTGTGTGATCAGCTAAATTCTTTCTTGGAGCATGTACCTTACTTGCACTGCCTATTTATTACTCACTCCGTCCAATAAAGGATGTCTCAACTTGCTTAAAAATTGGATGTATCTAGACATGACTTAGTATATAGATACATCCAAATTTGATAAAAAGTGTGACATCTTTTGTTGGACAGAGGGAGTAGAACAATCCGTCTATAAATGTATGCTTTCTTTTTTTATCATGTGTATCCTTTGACGCATAGGGTCTTGTAGATTCCACTATTTGTCTGTATGTATGCTTACATTTGGCAGTCCAGCTGGTTTGCTGCACTAGCACCAGAGCATGTGCATTCATGAAATTCCAAGAAGAGGCAAACTAGGAGAAATACCTATCTTGCAGGTTGTGTGTGAGTGTAGCATTCCGTGTATTCCCCAAGAGTTTATCTCCATTGTTGCCGTTTAGAATAAGTGGAATGTTTCTTAGATTTTTTAGAAGAATTGGCTGTAACTTGGATGGCACAAGTCATTTGATGCATGTGTTATGTGAACCTGGATTTGTATCATGTATGTAGTTATGAAAACCTGTAAATGATGATCTAATTTGTACTTCTATCATGGTGATGGAATGTCAGATAAAGACACAAGCAAAGATTGAGGCCTAGTTTGGCATCAAAGTAGTTTTTAAAGTATTCAACCGATACCACAATTTCTAAAAATACTGCGGTATGAAATACTTTGACATGTTTGGATGCATCGAATACTGTGATTTTAAAAACTGGAGTATTGCCTAAAACTTCATTTTTTTTTTGCTTATTAGAAACTTTTCCTAAACAAAAGTATTATCCAAAAATGAAGTATTGCCTAAAACTTCATTTTTTTTTGCTTATTAGAAACTTTTCCTAAACAAAAGTATTATCCAAAAATGAAGTATTGCTTTGCTTGGCGACTAAATACTTCAGTTTTCCAATACTCTAGTTGTATAAAAGGGTCTCTCTAGAGCTCAGTGACTGAGAATTAGCTTAATTCTCAACAATTGTAGTTGCAAGTCAAGATGTAACTCATGTTTAGCACGAATCACAAAGCAAATCAAATAGTCAGGCGGAGTTGCAAGTCCATTGTAACTCAGTTGACTGAGAATTAGCTTAAGTCTCATTCATATGCATGAGGAAAATCAAATGTTCTAATAAAGTTGCAAATCCACTTACAAGTGATGACGTCATGCAATTGATAATTAAGCTAATTCGCAGCCTAAAAACTGCGCTGCCAAAGTAGGCATGAATATTTGTGATGATTGTACAACACTACCAGTTTTTTCATTGTAGCAACGCCTGCTTGCCAAACATCATTTTTAGGGAGGGTTTGTAGGGAAATAAGATGGTGCAGGGCTATCATAGGATTGGATGAAGGAAGAAGTGTTTTCACACAAAACACTAGAAATAATATTCGGAAATACATTCTGCCAAATGAGGCGTGAGTAGAAATATAATACTAGTAACAAGACAAATGTATAGATGCTGCACGTGAACCGGCTGCACCCTGATCACTCGCTATCCACCTTGCTGAAGAAAAGAGACATACCTGTATTAAATTATTTTCCTAGGGAATAAGAATCTTACTGCCACCCCTTCCTCTCTCTCCACTGGAATTTTTTGTCGTTGAAGCATGACAGCTGCAGGCATACGGATGGGCTTTGCTTCAAAGCCCCCCACACAACCAGAAGAATATTACACAAGCAAATGCGAACAGAGAAGCAGTTGTATACGCACATCCTAAATGTGTAATGCCCCAATCCATAAATTATACAGTGATGCTATGTGTCGGTGGTCATGCTACATAATCGAAGGTTACTGGGGTTACCACTCCCAGGCCGAGTAAACATCGGCAGGCGTGCTCGGCATGGATCATCGGCCACACAACCCTTCGATCATGCCATATCCAAAGCATAGCCCTCAAAGTATAATAAAGAGACTAAGACACCGGAACACCTGGCACAATAACAGACCCTACGACTCAAGATAATATATAGTTCAACTCTTAGTAGAGAAAGATAGCAAATATTACACGCAGAGGTCACAGACCCAACATTACATCAAGCGGAAGCAAATTAAGTTGTTCTAACAACAAGATCCAAATATGGCCTAAGAGGCCTACAGATAAACAATCCCGTGCCAGCTGGTTCCTAGTTGCCCCAGGCTGCCACCCGGGAACCCCAGACTACTCGTCGATGTCAACATAGAACCCACCTTCGGGGTAGGTAAAGTCCTCCTCTGAAACAAAAAATAAACAAGGGTGAGTTCGACGAACTCAACAAGATTTTGAGCTATTGCTCTATGATTGGCTCTCAAGGTTTTATGGCTGTTTTGCGTAAAGCTGATTTTATTCTTAAAATCTGACTCCAAGGCATCGACTATCAGAATATTTTAAAAGAGAGGTAAGAAGTAACTCTTTTCTTTTGATTCACTTACTCATCATCCACCACTGTACCTGTTCATCAAAGGCACCTCCCCGAATCACCCTCGAGGAAGTCAACCTTACAATCGTGAGTGGTACCTGTAGTACCCAGTTTTTAATCATTCCGTTAAAGTTATTCTATGACCACTGAATTCGTCACCAAGTCGTCCTTAACCGTGGACACGGCTTTTCGAAAAGATTTATCCCTGCAGGGGGTGTACAATGTGAAAGTCGCCAGGTTCCCGAGGGATCTCCCAGCTCCTTATCCATGCGTACCGTCCGGCCCATTGCCTGTACAACTAGCTCTCTTCCGGGGAAAGCCGGCTGGGCGGGAGCGGCTACGACCTTTACCTCGCCTTGGACTAACCAAGGATCATCAGTGACCGTAGGACAAGTTCAGTGCCTCCAACACCCTGCCCCGCGGCCACTCATTTTCCTACCACCATCATCCTCATCTCAGTCTTGGCCACCATCTCGACACACGCGCAAATGGAAAACCAAACTAGAGGACCCTCGGCTAGTCCGCCACAAGTTAGTCGGTCGACGAGGTTCCATATGCCCACGCATGGTAGCACGCTCAACTTGGTTCGAAGGCGAGAACTCGCACTTAGGCGGCGAGAACGAGACAACCCACCACATCCATGTGGCCTCTCATCCCCACCTTTTAGCATTTTTATTAATTATTACCACCATTTCTCCACCATCATCCGCGGAATTTCCACATCTGATCCCAACATGAATATCCATCGGACCACTAAGCAGTTAACTAAGCATGGCTAAGCAACAACCTAGCAAAGTAATTAATTCAGGCCATCAACACAATCCTATGGATAATAGGAGGGGAAACAGGTAATGGCTTCGGTAACTGAATGCAACTTTAGGATACTCTAATCCAATCAAATTGACATTTGGAACCGCATGCAATATTATAGTGGAGAAAATAATTTGCATAAAATAGGATAAGATATGCAAGAGGGTGGGGATCACGCTTGCCTTGCTCAGCAGGCGGGTAATACTGATCGTCGGGGTAATGTGGCGAAACCCCGTCTCCGTGATCTATCGATGCATGAAAACACCGGAGAGCACACCATCAATATAAGCAATTCATATGCAATGCGCAAGCACATGATGGTATGACATTTTAATGCAATGAATTACTACAATAATTATATGACATTTTGATGGGATGCTAGGAATCATTATTCAACGAGATAGGAATTATATTTTCCTATTTGTTTTTATGTGCACCTACAATTTTAACTTAGGTAACATGCTTGAAATGAGTGTTAAAGTGTAGCACATGGGCTGGTGAGCATTTTTAATTAGAGGGCACCATTTTTAACAATTGGAGAATTTGATTATGAATTTAAATTACTCTTTTTATTTATACCCTTTTCTTCATTTTAGCAAAACAGAAAATTACAGTAGCAGTAATGGAAGTGTGAATCAGTCCATTAGATAGCATTTATTTTTCTGAGCATTTTGGTATATTATTTGCTAAATTTGGATAAATATTGCGAAAGATATGATTTTTTTAAGTTTTAAGCACTTTCTGGCTTTTTATTAATTCGCAGGAAATTAGCCCGGACGTTTTTCACCGAGGCAGAGGCTAACCCGAGCCACTGATGCGCGGGCCAGGGGCCAGGGTGGCGTCCACGTCAGCTGCGGGCGGGATCTGGGTCACTGGCGCGTGGGACCCGGCGGTCAGCGCACGCCGGCGCGCACGGCCGTGGTGGTCGCCGGCGGCGAGGCGCACGGATACGGCGTTCTACGACGCTAGGGATCACGCGGACGGGTGCGTTCGACGCGCACGGGAGCGGGGAACTCCGTGGCGGAGCTACGGACCAAGAGGTCGCCGGGAAATGCTCCGGCGACCCGCGGTGGCGGAGGAGAGCTACGGCTACGGCGGAGCTGCACGGGCACGGCGAGCTAGAGCTAGAGGGAGGGAGAGAGGATGTCCAGGACGCGCGCCAGCTCACCCTCGATGCGTGCGGCTACTCGGAGGAGAGGGAGGAGGTCTGTGGCGGCGGCGAGCGTGTTCGAGGCGCGGCGGCCGGAGTCGGGGAAGAAGAGGACGGCGCGGTCGATTTGCGGCGTCCCTCTCCGATTCCTACGGCGCAGAGGAAGAAGGCGACGTCGCGGAGCTCGTGGTGCTCCTCGATCTGCTCGGGGATGCTTCAATCGGCGGCGGGGCGGCAGCGGAGCTCGGCCATGGCGCTAGGGTTTCGGCTCGGGAGGAACGGAGAGAAAAGGGAGAGGGCAGCGCGAAATATCTGGGGAGAGAGAAGCAGAGCAGCGTCGGTGGCGGCCTTATCCTCCTCGTGCGGGCCAACGACGTGCAGGGGAGGCTCGGCGTCGAGCGGGCGCGACGGGAGCAGCTCGCGCGCGGTCGCTACAGGAAGGAGACGACACTTTCGCAAAAACCCCCCTGGCACTTTTATCCTTCCATCACAAACAGGTCCTTTTCTATTTCTTTTTAAATCCAGTGCACTTCTTTGATTTAATTGAGGCAGTTAAACATTTTAGAAAAATTTTATAAAATTTTGGTAGCTTGCCCATACCATGTAGAAGCACCACAAAAATTGGCTCCTCAAAATAAAATGTTTTGGTGCACTTTTGTTCATAGGTGTTAAAAAGGGCATTTTGTTGATATTTCCATAAGTTGCCACTTTAATGATTTGGAGACAATGCAAATATAATATTTGGAACCCTTGGAACTTCCTTGACAAATATCCAAGATTCAAATTGTTTGATTGCAATTGACACAATAGTAGCAAAATGATATGGATGCCATGATGCAATTACACAAAAGTGGAAAATTTTATTCATATTTTCAGGTTCACACAATTCGGGCTGTTACAATTCTACCCCCCTTACAGGAATCTCGTCCCGAGATTCTTAGAGTAGGAAAGAGGGAAAAGTTACAACGGTACTACACGATCTTCTCGCTTCAGGTGGCTTCTTTCTTTAAGAGGTTGATCAAAGGCACCATGAAGATATTCCTCGACTTCACTTCGAGGTCATCACCCAAGTACACCATTGGACAGAAAGAAAACCTCACCGGAAGGATGGATCTTGCGAGGATACAACGACCGAGTACCTCCTGGTAGCACTTAGGATGCGACCTCAAGCATCCCTTGGATTGATAGTTAGGAGACACATGCGGGTGACGGAAGAGTGCTAAGAGGTTTCCAGATGGTAGATAACGTTTTCTCAAGAGATTGAGAATATGAACTTTGCACAAGGCCTTAAGTTTCTGAAGAAGAGCATTGAAATAAAGTTCGAACAGGTGAAGAGGAAACTTCTACCCAAACCGCTTGAGTAGAACTTTCCTCACGGAGGAACATTTCAGATCACGGAAGAAGGATCGGAACGAGGGACCAAGAGAACTTTGGAACTCCGGGAACGTTAGATAGGGAGAACTTCTTGATGTTCTCGACATCGAGGACAAGCTTCTTGAGGATCACCAACCGTCGTTTCTGACGGCAATTCAGATCTGGTTAGTTGTAGAGATACTCCAGACTCAGCACCGGTAGGAATAGGAAGCGTTGCAATGCATACCACGGATTACAATTGCTAGGACCCCAAGAGTCGGACTACAAGGTCAAACTCCAAAGGAGGAACGAGATTGCGGAACCCGCGGATTAGCAACTTGTCAGGAGACAGCTGCCCTAATTGAATATCTTGCGGCGAGACACGATTGAGTTCTTGATGGGGAACACCAACGAAGACGAAAGGAGTTCTCAGACTTCCTCTCTTTCTGGAACAATTCCGTCAGGGACTTGGATGCATAGATGAAATTCTCAAGGAAAAGAGGTAACAACATGCCATTCCGAGAATATTCTACACGTGCATGATCGAGTTGAAATGATTCCGAGGAAACCAGACAATTCACCCAGATCCACGGCGACATCTTTCAGCAGATGCACGTGAACCGGAGGGAATCACTTCTAATTTCCAGAACACATACCTTGTGACGACACAAAGTTAGTTCTAACAAATTTGCAATGCAAACGCCCAATATCCAATATGAATCTACCCAAACATGGAGAAAATAAGAAGGTAGTTGATGGGCTCAACCACAACTTATCCGGGTACTCCAAGTCGGTAGACTCATATTTCACCAGAACGAGGCATAAGTATTGGTCAGACTAACACATTCCGGTCGGTCGGTCTGAGTTTGATTTGACGATTGCCCCATTTCAAATCAAAGATTTGTAGGATAGCATACCCACAAAGGAGATACCACCTAGCTTCAACACGGGCAGACTAGACATCCCCTTGAAGCGGAACTATGTCAGGATAGAGCTCTTGTCTTTAAACTCTCCAATTTGTTTAAGCTCAACCGAATAATTCTGGACATCCAGCACGATTTTCCTGGAGAAAGGAGTTGTTTAGAGAACCAGCTTACTCATAAGCTCAACATAACGGTCAGGTGACGACCTGGCGATACTTCGGGGAAGACCTCCAGAATATCACGATCCACATATAGGATATCACGACATACCGGTGGATCTTGAGTTCAAGAGAGGATCATGCCTTTCGAGGCACAACGAGGTGGTCTTGGGAGCTTCGGCACGAACCAAGCTCTTTGACCGAGGGAGTGCATCAGAGCCAACTGACTTGGTAGCACTGTCAAACTCAGCTTATTGATTTGCTAACCAATCATGCTAAGGAGGGCAATGGATATTGGATTTCCGCACAGTAAGAGCTGCTAAGAATATCCGATAGTTACATCAATACTCACGTCTCATCCTTCTCGAGTAACGAGTCACTCAGAAAACGGAGAGTAATGAATTGTAAGAGCATCACTTCATCAAGAAGAGCATAAGGTTCAGCACGACCCCTTGATCTAGAAGAGGGTGACACTCTAAGGTGGAGCAGAACAAAAGCTAAACGAGGCCCTCATTATGAAGATTACAATACTTTAACCTGGTCCAAGAAGTGGACAAGGTACTGGAGTTTGTTTCTCCTAACAAGACGAAGTGGAAAGTATTGACGGATCAAGAGAGTGGCTTGCATCGGAACATACCAACGCACGATGGAACTTTACTGTCAATAGACAGACTAAGGTTGGAAAGCAGATCAGAGTAAGAAACAGGCTCATGAGAATCCTAAGATGTTGAAGATGCACCGATTATTACTCAATTGTGATAACCATGCCCAAAAAGGAGAGATGTAGCGGAGTCATGAACATAGATGGGGCATTCGCTAAGAGAACTCTGTTCATAGCCCCGATGGTTCCAAGACAGAATCTCCAGCTATGGCAGAGTTAAAGTTACATAGTCAGCAGAGGAGTGGGGAACTAGGGTTCAACCATTTACCACACAGACCACATAAAGGACTTGGGTTAAAGGTCAGCTTCATGTACCGAGAATCATAAGTAGCATAACAATCACTTGGGTAACAAGCCTCACAATTTATCATGCCCGAATCACAGCACAATCCGGGACCTTCGGTTCAAGACCTTGGGTTAAAAACCAACAGAGGAGCAAAGGATTAGACTTGGTAGAAACATCTGAGCTGATATCTGATAGTAACGCAGCGGAAGCAACCGGGCACATAACGCTAAAGGTAGAACCCCAACCCCGTTTCTAATCATTTTGAAGTAATAGACGAGGAGTAAAGCCTTTAAGTCAAATCGAGGTAAGATTGCTCCGAGATTAGAGGGTAACCAGATAAGGAGTAAAAAGAATCCTAAGATGGTTTTCACAACTCATTTTTAGGTTAAAAAATATTTTCACAAACACTAGACTCAACGTCGACCAGTAGAAGGGTTTCCTACAGGCGGTACTGCTCTGATACCAAGTTGTAATGCCCCAATCCATAAATTATACAGTGATGCTATGTGTCGGTGGTCATGCTACATAATCGAAGGTTACTGGGGTTACCACTCCCAGGCCGAGTAAACATCGGCAGGCGTGCTCGGCATGGATCATCGGCCACACAACCCTTCGATCATGCCATATCCAAAGCATAGCCCTCAAAGTATAATAAAGAGACTAAGACACCGGAACACCTGGCACAATAACAGACCCTACGACTCAAGATAATATATAGTTCAACTCTTAGTAGAGAAAGATAGCAAATATTACACGCAGAGGTCACAGACCCAACATTACATCAAGCGGAAGCAAATTAAGTTGTTCTAACAACAAGATCCAAATATGGCCTAAGAGGCCTACAGATAAACAATCCCGTGCCAGCTGGTTCCTAGTTGCCCCAGGCTGCCACCCGGGAACCCCAGACTACTCGTCGATGTCAACATAGAACCCACCTTCGGGGTAGGTAAAGTCCTCCTCTGAAACAAAAAATAAACAAGGGTGAGTTCGACGAACTCAACAAGATTTTGAGCTATTGCTCTATGATTGGCTCTCAAGGTTTTATGGCTGTTTTGCGTAAAGCTGATTTTATTCTTAAAATCTGACTCCAAGGCATCGACTATCAGAATATTTTAAAAGAGAGGTAAGAAGTAACTCTTTTCTTTTGATTCACTTACTCATCATCCACCACTGTACCTGTTCATCAAAGGCACCTCCCCGAATCACCCTCGAGGAAGTCAACCTTACAATCGTGAGTGGTACCTGTAGTACCCAGTTTTTAATCATTCCGTTAAAGTTATTCTATGACCACTGAATTCGTCACCAAGTCGTCCTTAACCGTGGACACGGCTTTTCGAAAAGATTTATCCCTGCAGGGGGTGTACAATGTGAAAGTCGCCAGGTTCCCGAGGGATCTCCCAGCTCCTTATCCATGCGTACCGTCCGGCCCATTGCCTGTACAACTAGCTCTCTTCCGGGGAAAGCCGGCTGGGCGGGAGCGGCTACGACCTTTACCTCGCCTTGGACTAACCAAGGATCATCAGTGACCGTAGGACAAGTTCAGTGCCTCCAACACCCTGCCCCGCGGCCACTCATTTTCCTACCACCATCATCCTCATCTCAGTCTTGGCCACCATCTCGACACACGCGCAAATGGAAAACCAAACTAGAGGACCCTCGGCTAGTCCGCCACAAGTTAGTCGGTCGACGAGGTTCCATATGCCCACGCATGGTAGCACGCTCAACTTGGTTCGAAGGCGAGAACTCGCACTTAGGCGGCGAGAACGAGACAACCCACCACATCCATGTGGCCTCTCATCCCCACCTTTTAGCATTTTTATTAATTATTACCACCATTTCTCCACCATCATCCGCGGAATTTCCACATCTGATCCCAACATGAATATCCATCGGACCACTAAGCAGTTAACTAAGCATGGCTAAGCAACAACCTAGCAAAGTAATTAATTCAGGCCATCAACACAATCCTATGGATAATAGGAGGGGAAACAGGTAATGGCTTCGGTAACTGAATGCAACTTTAGGATACTCTAATCCAATCAAATTGACATTTGGAACCGCATGCAATATTATAGTGGAGAAAATAATTTGCATAAAATAGGATAAGATATGCAAGAGGGTGGGGATCACGCTTGCCTTGCTCAGCAGGCGGGTAATACTGATCGTCGGGGTAATGTGGCGAAACCCCGTCTCCGTGATCTATCGATGCATAAAAACACCGGAGAGCACACCATCAATATAAGCAATTCATATGCAATGCGCAAGCACATGATGGTATGACATTTTAATGCAATGAATTACTACAATAATTATATGACATTTTGATGGGATGCTAGGAATCATTATTCAACGAGATAGGAATTATATTTTCCTATTTGTTTTTATGTGCACCTACAATTTTAACTTAGGTAACATGCTTGAAATGAGTGTTAAAGTGTAGCACATGGGCTGGTGAGCATTTTTAATTAGAGGGCACCATTTTTAACAATTGGAGAATTTGATTATGAATTTAAATTACTCTTTTTATTTATACCCTTTTCTTCATTTTAGCAAAACAGAAAATTACAGTAGCAGTAATGGAAGTGTGAATCAGTCCATTAGATAGCATTTATTTTTCTGAGCATTTTGGTATATTATTTGCTAAATTTGGATAAATATTGCGAAAGATATGATTTTTTTAAGTTTTAAGCACTTTCTGGCTTTTTATTAATTCGCAGGAAATTAGCCCGGACGTTTTTCACCGAGGCAGAGGCTAACCCGAGCCACTGATGCGCGGGCCAGGGGCCAGGGTGGCGTCCACGTCAGCTGCGGGCGGGATCTGGGTCACTGGCGCGTGGGACCCGGCGGTCAGCGCACGCCGGCGCGCACGGCCGTGGTGGTCGCCGGCGGCGAGGCGCACGGATACGGCGTTCTACGACGCTAGGGATCACGCGGACGGGTGCGTTCGACGCGCACGGGAGCGGGGAACTCCGTGGCGGAGCTACGGACCAAGAGGTCGCCGGGAAATGCTCCGGCGACCCGCGGTGGCGGAGGAGAGCTACGGCTACGGCGGAGCTGCACGGGCACGGCGAGCTAGAGCTAGAGGGAGGGAGAGAGGATGTCCAGGACGCGCGCCAGCTCACCCTCGATGCGTGCGGCTACTCGGAGGAGAGGGAGGAGGTCTGTGGCGGCGGCGAGCGTGTTCGAGGCGCGGCGGCCGGAGTCGGGGAAGAAGAGGACGGCGCGGTCGATTTGCGGCGTCCCTCTCCGATTCCTACGGCGCAGAGGAAGAAGGCGACGTCGCGGAGCTCGTGGTGCTCCTCGATCTGCTCGGGGATGCTTCAATCGGCGGCGGGGCGGCAGCGGAGCTCGGCCATGGCGCTAGGGTTTCGGCTCGGGAGGAACGGAGAGAAAAGGGAGAGGGCAGCGCGAAATATCTGGGGAGAGAGAAGCAGAGCAGCGTCGGTGGCGGCCTTATCCTCCTCGTGCGGGCCAACGACGTGCAGGGGAGGCTCGGCGTCGAGCGGGCGCGACGGGAGCAGCTCGCGCGCGGTCGCTACAGGAAGGAGACGACACTTTCGCAAAAACCCCCCTGGCACTTTTATCCTTCCATCACAAACAGGTCCTTTTCTATTTCTTTTTAAATCCAGTGCACTTCTTTGATTTAATTGAGGCAGTTAAACATTTTAGAAAAAATTTATAAAATTTTGGTAGCTTGCCCATACCATGTAGAAGCACCACAAAAATTGGCTCCTCAAAATAAAATGTTTTGGTGCACTTTTGTTCATAGGTGTTAAAAAGGGCATTTTGTTGATATTTCCATAAGTTGCCACTTTAATGATTTGGAGACAATGCAAAAATAATATTTGGAACCCTTGGAACTTCCTTGACAAATATCCAAGATTCAAATTGTTTGATTGCAATTGACACAATAGTAGCAAAATGATATGGATGCCATGATGCAATTACACAAAAGTGGAAAATTTTATTCATATTTTCAGGTTCACACAATTCGGGCTGTTACAAAATGGTACTCCCTCCATTCTAAATTAATTGACTTCTATTTGCCCATATATGTGTGGACAAATAGAAGTCAATTAATTTGGAACGGAGGGAGTAGTAACAAAAAAACTGTATGTTCCATGGACAATAGGCCACTTTTCCAGCCTGATGGAGGCGGCTGTCCCAGCGGCATACCCAAAACTGTTTCAAAAGGACTACAGACTCCAACGAAACTAAAAATGTTCAAATTTCTTGATTTTAAAATGGGTTTAAACAAAACTAAAACTAAAACACGCAACCCAAACTACCAAATTACAACCTAATTAATCTTCATCGTTGTAGAGGTAGTAGATGTCGACCTCCGACGTCAACAACAGCAACAACTATGTGAAGGCCTCCGACGTCGACAACCGCAACATCTATGTGAAGCCCGCGTGTTATCCAGGTTGTGAGGATGGCGGTATTGTAGTGGCGTGCCGTCTGACATTTGCAAGGCGGTGCTAAAGGCTTGGCGTGTCCCACAAGTTCTATGGATTGGGCAAACAAGGTGAGTGGGTGCACTAACAATGCTGATTGGCCCTTCTAGGCCGATAACAAGCTGAAGTAGAGCCACCCGTTGCAGGCATGTCCGACATCCTGAAGCGGCCACAAAAGTTGGCGCGGGACAACTACAATTTGGCAAATAGTATTTTGGACCGTCCAGATCAACAATTTGGCTCGTAGTGACGCTACTGAATTGGCCCCCGCATCGCCTAACCCTAGGCGGCTCGGGCGGCGATTCATCCCCGGCGCGCGCGAGGCCCCCCGCCCTCCCCAGCTCCCTCTCCCCGCCGCCGCGAGGCTCTCTGCGGGCTAGGCTCCGTGGACGGCGGCGGCGGGGCCTTCTCCTTCACGTGAGGCTGTGACCTCCATGGCGGCGGCGGCTTCTAGGATTCGGCGCGGACGACAGCAAGGTGTTGCGGTTCCCGGCGGCGAGCATCTCGGCGTTGTCGTTCGCAGTGGTGCGCGGCTCTTGCACGGTGGAAACGCCCCTACTACTGCGGACGAGGGGCTCCGGGTTTCGCAGCCCATCTGGGTCCAGCGGGTCTGAGCTTCAAGGCTGGGGCGGTAGGCGGCGCCGGGATGCCTGGTGAAGCCAGTTGCTTGGCACTGTGGCGGTGTTGGCGACCGGTCAGGCGGCGGCGGACTGGATATACGCCGGTCAGTCTCGTCGGCTCAAATTGAATAAAGGTGGCAGTCCTGGATCTGTCTGATACCAAGACGGAGATTTTACCTGATGCAGCTCTTCATTGATATGGCCGGATTGTCGAGTTCCGGAAGGCTCCGCCGGCGAACTCCATTAGGCAAATCTAGCCTGGAGATTGACGGATCAGGTGGGATTCGACCACGCGCAGCCATGTTTTTTCTGACCGTTTGGTTTCAGAGGTAGCGTTGCAAAGATCTACAGTCTGTTGCCATCATGGATTTGTCTTTTGTTCCATGATGAAGTTAGAGTGCGGAGAATGACATGTAAGCCGAGATTTAAGGACTTGCGATGGTGGTTCCAGTCCTGGTGGGATGAGGGATTGACTTGGTGATGCGTAACTTGGAACAGCAACAATGGCAAGAGGGGGCGACAGCACATGAGATAATTGGTTGTGCCTGACAATTGCCTTAGTGAAGGTATTGTTGTGACAGAGTGTGGACTTTCTTCGAGATGAAAACCTATGATCAGGGCGACCACGGCGCTTGAGCACTATTCTCTTTTTAGAGGCGTCGCTTTTTGACGAGCAAAACACATTTTGGACCGTCAAGATCATTGAGGGATCCCATTGGGCCGATGGGAGGGCGATAGGGACGCCGGTGGAAATGCTCTTGGTTGATCCCACAAATTGTACGTATAATGAAAATGGTGAAAGGAGAACGAAAATAAATTGTAGACCTCTTTCCCTCAAGTTCTCCCGTACACTGGTACATAATGCAGTAATCAATGGCAAAGTTTTAGGAACTTTCCCGCTGAAAACATTTTTTCCGGTTGAACAGTGAACACCTAGACAGATCGGCAGTCGATGACAGAGCTTGCACAGTTGTGAAATGGGCAGAGCTTGCACAGTAGTGTATCACGGGGACCAGACGGTGGCGGCAGGCTGGCAGCTCATGCGTTGCTGCTGCTGCCGAGGTGAAGGAGACCGGAGCTGCCGCACTTGGGGCACAGGCCGGCGCTCTTGGGCACCATGAAGTACATGAAGCACCCCCTGCACCCGGCTGCGACGAGCACGTGGCCGGCGGGGTTTCCGTTCTCGCAGCCGCTGGAAGCAGACTCGTCGGTGGGGGATAAGGTGGAGACGGCGGAGCTCCGGCTGCTGCTGCTGCTGCTACTGCTCTCCTCCTCGTCGCCGTCATTGCAGCTGTCGTTTTCGTCGTAGCCGTAGCCGCCGGGGGCGCTGGAGAACCAGTCCGCCGCTGTGACTGTGCCCACTGACGACGCGGAGGCGTAGCTGGAGCCGGACGAGGAGGTGAAGGCGGCGCGCGGCGAAGTGGAGATGGACCGCGGCGTCGACAAGGTGGAGAAGTGCGGCGACGCGCGAGGGTCGACAGTCGTCCGTGTGCCGTCCTCCCAGTTGACGTAATACACTTGCCCCGTCTGCATCATCAAGGAGGAGAGGTTAATGAACACATTAACATGCATGTTCCATGTTCCAAGATCCATCGTTGGCATCGTGATGTTGACAAAAGCTATCAAAGCATGCATAACGGAATTTGGATACACGAAAACAGGGCCCGGGCAGGACGAAAATGACGGATCAGATAAAATGTGGTCTTTGCAACAACTGACATTGGAGGGTATGTAAAAGTAAGTAGGAACCAGGGCAGCATGTTATAAAAAAATAACAAACTGCTGGAGAAGATGCAAAGATTCTCCATTTCAATGCCACCTTATTTTAACCTTTTGGGCACCACATTTGTTTCTTCAAAGCATCCTAGCCCCGTCCGGGAGATAATCAATAGGACCAGCACAACACGGGTCCAGAAGAAATCTATGGCAAAATCTAGCTTGCAGAGAGAGAGAGAGAGAGAGAGAGAGAGAGAGAGGGGGAGAGAGAGAGAGAGAGAGAGAGAAATGGATGATGTGCCCGCATTTAGAAGACGAACTCAGATCTGGTAGATGAATACGTAGGGAGTATAGGACATTTGAAGACAGCATGCCAGTTTTGAGAAGGGCATCCCCGAAAATCCGAAGAGATATCAACTACGGAGCAGTAGTAGATTAGCTAAGCAAGATTCCAAGAACAAGAGAACAAAAGAGGGGCCAAGACCAAAAGGAGGCAGGGGCCAAAAGGGTAGGCGCTTAAATGAAGCTCAACTCTGTCTCCACTTTGCAGCCGCTTGGGCCATTAATGACGGAATGATTGATCCGAGCCTCAACCTCACCGGCATCCACCTACCTCGTATGCCATTTGAGTACTATTTATGTACGAATGATTGGGTTGGGAGCCCATGCTCAACTCGATCCCCATCCATCCATGATTCCATCCATGGCGTCTCTCTCTCTCGAAGGAAGGAAGGAAGAAAGGAAGGAAGGAATGATGAAGCTGTAGTACGCTACGTACCCGGATGTCGAGGCACTGCTGCCAGCGGTAGGGCAGGGCGACCTCGGAGTTGAGCTCGACGGTGAAGCCCTCGCTGTCGTCGCCGCCCTCGTCACAGTCCTGGTGGTGCCTGAGACGGCGACGGAAGCCGCCGTCGAGGGAGCAGCGGCGGAGCGAGGAGGCGATCATCTCGATGCTGGGAGCGGAAGTCATCAATGGCGCCGGGCTGCTGCCGGACGGACAGTGGAAGAGGGGCAGTGAAGTGGGGTGGGGGGAGAGGAATTTCTTTCTGCCGTAGTGGTGTTGTGAGCGAGGTGGTGTGGGGCAGGGCGTGCCGTGCGCGAGACGAGGGGAGAGGGGGTGGGGAAAAGGGAAAGCCTGCCTTCCTTGGACGGTTCGGCTCACGTGAACTCCTCACAGCCAGAGGTGGTGGAGAGCATCAGCTCCTCCACGCTGCCACCATCGCCCGTCGAGGGTGGAGATCACGAGTGTCGATCCCCTGCAGAACATCGTGGGAGGGAAGGGTCGCCGGCATGCCGCCGCCGCCCGCCCGAATGTGGAGAAAATCATGTGAAACTAACACAACTACGGCATTGGTTATGAATCAGTATCATCTATCTATTATATACTAAAAGCAATATACAGATGTGCTAAAAAAAAAAGCAATATACAGATGTCTAATAAAACCACCACGTTAAGCCACGTCATCTTAATTAATTTTAGCAGTTAGATTTATAATTGATGGACATGATTATAAGATGAAAAGTTACGTAAAAACTGTCACGTTCAAAGATGTCCATTGCTGTCACGTACAACAAATTCACAAAAAGAATAGAGACTAGATAAAATAAAAAAAGGATTAAGATAGATCGGAAAAGAAAAAGGAGACAAGATAGAAGATAGATCGGAAAAACAATAGACAAGATAGAATAACGAAAACAGGGGAAGAGTTTGCATGCAGTACGTACACATTGTGGCTTGGAATTGAATGGAAAGCAATCACGTCACCATAGGTAGGCAAAAGAAATTTTTCGGCCATGGCGTTGACTTTTTTCGTACGGATTAACAGCAGAAATTACAGCTTTTATACGCATCTAGCAACGAAATTAGATCGCATCGTATGCTGAGTTTTCTACGGATCAAACAACAGAATCTAAATTAGATTGCATGCTGAATTTTCTACGAAACCGACATCAGAAATTAGATCGCAGCATGCTGAGTAATCAGATTAGTTTGTTGCAACAACGAACTACTAATGTGTTATAGTGCTTATATTTTTGCCAAAATACTAAGTAATGTGAATGTAATGACATACATGCATATGTACACTTCTAACGTCAATACATATTTCTAAAACTCCTTTAATTGTCATGGAGCTATAAAAATCTTGGAGCCACTACTCATCTCTCGATGTCCACAAGCACGTAGTATGTCCTAACTATCAGCAAATATGCACCTTCATAAGGATAAATAAATTATTTATATTATTAATCGAGAAACGTCTATGATCACAGTGTAATCATTTTTTTAAGGAAATTCATTAATATGGATATAATTTTCTATATTAGTTAAACAAATCCAAAAGAGTTCTATAATTATTTAATTGTTATATTAAAAACAAAAGGAAATCAATTGTTCAATTTTTTTAAGGAAATTCATAAGTCATGGATATAATTTTCTATATTAGTTAAACAAATCAAGAAGAGTTCTACAATTATTTAATTATTATATTTAAAAAAAGGAAATCAATTGTAGTTTAGTTCGGTAAGAATCAAAGATAGATTATATATTAGTTGAATAGCCTCGGAAGAGTATACTTTAGAAAATTCATTGTACATAAAACTCAATTAAGTTGATAAAGAATTTGACAACTATGTTACTTATGTATTACACATTAAAAACAGAATACACGGGTCTTAGATAAAGTTATAGAGACAACACGTTAAGACACATCATCCAGATTAATTGAACAGTTGAATTTAAAATTAGAGTTTAGAATTTAACAAATATTATTTATTGCGTAACCGTGTAAATCACATTTGACACAGTTATATATGTCCATAGTTTTATATTTAGATGACACATGCCTTCTTCCTTTTGTATTCCTTCTAAATAAGGGTGTTGCCCCATGATGTTTTTGTTGTAGGTTGTCAATGCCATCGTCGACGGCGCCGTTGAGACGGACTACGCCAATAAATTCTCAGTGTACAACCTAGATAGTGTTCATTCTGCCTACTTCTGATGGTCTACGACACGAATGAATTAATTGGTTTGTTATCTGACCAATCCTGGATCTAATTACCTCTTATTAAACATATGGCAGGTCAATATTACAATATATAATCCCAAACTGATAACTCCAGCAGCACAAACTTATGCCTCCCACAAGGAATGAACGACCGTAACTGGCTCTCAATTACGTGTCCATGTACGTATTCCTATATGCAGCTTTTTTTTTAATCACGGTGAAACATAATTTTCATATATAAAAATTAACTGAAAACACTATGGTCGAGGATCAACATATGAATATTTTCCTACAGATCCCACTACAATTTTGCCACAGACATGCCATATTATCCATCATGGTCTTTTGTTGTCTTTCGAGTGTTCTCCCTGTCTCTTAATTTGCTGGCACATTTATATACCTCACAAAAGATACACCCTCTGTTCGGGTATCTCAGTTCAAAAGAGATAAATGACATGGTAATTTCAGAAATGTCATAATAACCAAACCTACATAAATTTAAATAATTCATAATATTTAGCGCTCATGTCATATTTTATCTAGCTTAATTATGATTTTTAAAATTCCATGTTTCCACTATCTATGCCACCTTAACTTTATTACAGGAAGAAATTTAAACATGTTAAATACAATGCCCTCGCATTTGCGAGGGCCATCTTGCTAGTTCCTGTAAAAAAATCTATCAAGATTGGGTAAATGATAACTGATCGCATGTTTAAGCACTTCTGACAACGATGACTCATTGTCAGAGCCGACGTGGCGTAAACGGATGTTACTGACACGCGTTAGGGTTGGCAGTGTCAGTACTGCCACTGGTGGTGGCGCGAACACCGGATCTGATAGCGTCGTGGATGATCTCGACAAGCTGTGGCCAGTGCAGCAGCCATCCGCGATGGCGGCTAGGCTTGCCCAGATCTGGCACGCGAATCCGGAGACGAGCTACCGGTGGACGTACGGGCTTGGCGGGGTGGAGTAAGTCATCTGCCTCACTCTTGTGCCTCTTAATTTCTATAGCAAATTGGGGATTCTGGGTTAAGGTTTACGGAAATTGGAGATTTAGGATTAGGGTTTCACTGAAATTGGTGAATTTACTAAAATGTGTTATTGTCTACCGCTTTATATTTTGAATCCTGAGGTTTGGGATGTCAGAATTCATTTCGATGGACTAGATAATGTTGAAAGAAAACTTGCCCGAGATAGTGTTACATACAGGAATATTATAGCATTGATAGAGGGACATGGTTATGGAATTAGGGACTTAGTGTACTGCAGAAAGGGGGAGGAAATGGAGTTGGTTCAGAACAATGTATGATATATGAACTGCTAGTTTATTTCCAGTCAATTTTAAAGTGCTTAATTTGACTATGAAGAGGGCCAATGTTGTTGTTTCGGTTACTAAGAAAAAGAAGAAACTTGTAGTTGCATCTAAAGCAATTGTTAACTATGTAGAACCTCTTGTGTTAGATTTGGATCCATCTCATGTATTTGTTGTGGATAATGAAGGTTCATTCTTAGCTAGTCAGTGCAGTGTTGCAGCCACTAAGCCTAACCCATATGTTTGCACTCAAGAGAGTATTAATGTGGATGCTAAGAAGGGCAAGGCGGTGCAGTTAGAAGATGTTAGCTCAAGTGATGAAGAAGTTGTTGAGTTTTATGATATGGGAGAGGCAGACTTTGATGCAATACAGCAGTTCAAGTCCAAGGAACAAGCAGAACTTGAAGAGAAGCTTGAGGAGAGTAGGAGGGTCAAAGAGGATCCAATGTTGCACTGTGAAGGTGATACTGATAATGAGGATCTTTTTGTAGCAGAAGATGTTGCAGTACCAGCACCAGAACCTGAGAAAAAAATAAGAAGGAGAAATTGCCTGTTAGAAAAGGGCCCACACTAAGGTCCCATTCTAGTATGGCAGCTGATGATGTTGATTTTATTCCTTCATCAGATGAAGATCAGCATGCTGGTTTCCTCAGTGATGATGGATTTCAACCAATCTCAATAGTGCCACCAGTGAGGGGAAGAAAGAGTATAGTAAAAAAAACAGGAACCTAGGAAATGGTATGATGAGAACATGATGCAGCCTCATGAACAACTGTGCTTGAAGATGTGTTAAAAAAATGTGCAACAATTTAGAGAAAGTTTTGATAAACCTGCACATTGCACAAAGCAGGGACTTTATGTATCACAGGAACTCAAATTTGAGGGTCATTTCTTACTGCATCTAGGAGACATGTCCTTTTGTGATGGTTGCAACTGAGATAAAAGGATAGGAGACATGAATTAAAAAGATGAGACCGAGGCATTACTTTAATACAACCACTAACACAAGTAGGGTTAGTTCCAAATGGTTGGCTGAAAAAAAACAAGGCATGTTCAGATGACATCTTCATGCCACCATTCAGTCACTCATGGACCTAGCAAAGCAACAATTTGGTACTGAAGTGCCCAAGATGATGGCATACATGGCAAAGAATTTGGCACTTGATGTTGTGCTAGGTGATCACAAGAAGCAATACTTTAGGCTTAGAGATTTTGCACGGGCTGTGATTGGTACTAATCCTGGTAGTAGGGTTGTTGTGACTACTGTGACACAGCACCAACTGTATAGAATACACAACCTGGACATACTTTCCATGGTTTCTTTTTCTGTATCAATGGACCAAGAGAGAGGTTTCTTAGAGGCTGCAGGCCGTTCATAGGTGAGTGTTGCTTAATCAATATCTTAATTATGCAGACAATTATTATCTATCTTAATTATGCAGTACTAACTTGGAAATAATTTTGCAAGCTTGGATGGATGCTTTATCAAGCTTACCACTGGTGCTCTAATCCTAGCTGCAACAACCAGAGATGGAAATAACAACATGTACCCCATTGCCTTTGCAATTGTCCCCAAAGAAGACACGTCAAATTGGGCCTGGTTTCTGACTCAGCTGAAATATGCTTTGGGTGGAAGAGAAGGGTAATTTGGCAAATACACAATCATGTCTGACAGACAGAAGGTAAATACAATTTCATGTCTTTGATTTTCTTTACTGCGAGAATGTTTAGTTATTGGTACATGATGCATGTAAAATGCATATATGAACTTTACATTTTATTACTTGATATTTATACATATTTGAAACTTATATATTTTATAATGATTTCGAGTATTTTCTAAACAATCCCCCTCTTTTGGTTCTAACTCAGTTTTTCAGAAAACGTCTTTTTTAGTGTTTTGGACTTACCGAGAGCTTTGGGACTCCAAAAAGGACAAGATAAAAGAGCACGGTTCAGAATTTTCGAGACGAACCCAATGGGCCAAAGGTGGACACTAGCAGCTTAGCCGGCTGCAAATGGGAAGGGCTGGTGAGGCCTCCTTCGTAGGCCGCGTGAGTTGTGCCCGTTTGGTCGTCGGATATCCGTTTTGCCTCATCTTTTCACCAACCGACTTGTTTTGACCTAAAACCGAACATATATACCCCTTTTCGGCGATCCTCGAAACACACAGAGGCGGAGATCGAAAACACAGAAACAGAGAGTCAGAAGATTGCCGCCGAAAAAGATAGGAGGGGGAAACGCCACCGGAGGGCTCCACCCCCCTCTAGCGTGTTCATCATCAACATCTACAGCAAGATTCTCTCCATCTCTCCACTGTAATCTTTTGGCAAACATGATGTATGATGCATTATACTTTTTTCCCATGATCTATTGTGTCTCCCCGTCTATGTTTGAGTAGTGATTTATTCATGCCAAAAGTGAAATATTTTGTTGATTGGTTGCATACAAGTGTTGTTATCTTTTATGATTGTCTTGATATATAATGTATGACTGTATGTATATATTGGGGAATGCATGTAAGGTGCTCACTTTAGTGTAATGAATTGAGAAGGACGGGACGGAGTCGATAGAAGCCGGTGTATGAAACTTGGAGTTACATTAGGGGATATATATATGGGACTGATGACTCTCAAGTGTAGAAGATCAATTGGAGTAGCTTTCAATTATAAAAGGTTGTCAAACTCACAGTTAGCAAGATTCACATGACATAGCAGATTAACTTAACTTCATAATGGACTGGGCCATAAAGTATTACCAGGGGCACAAGATTGGGAAGCAACTCTTTCTAGCCTGCAATCGTTTTTGGTGAACGAAATTGCTACGTCCGATCAAATCTGTCCGCCGTGCGTCCGACGGTTTCTCTGGGTCGTGAGATGGGCAAGCAGTGGACACACAGACGGATTGATTTTGATGCCGTATGAGTATCGGACAAAGAAGTGTCGTACGTGTAGCAATGTTCTTTGGTGAAACTGTTTAGTCTCCGACTGAAGAACCAAATTATGGGGTTCAGACATTCACCTGAAATAGTTTCAGTGTCAAAATATCCAGAGAATGGTATGTGGAGTCAAGACTAAACCAGTGGTCATAGCACAAGCAATATTCTATTGAGTTTCTGAATCACCATACATTGTAATTTTTAATGTATGTAATGTTTCCTCACTTGATGCAAATCATAATCACCATGCATTGTAATTTTGTTGTTGGAGATAATACATTGTAACTGGCGAACAAACATAATTATTCCACACTTTGTGCCGACACAGTAACTAGACCAGCAGCAATCTGCGATCCCGTCGGGATCACGCAGGGAACAGTTCAACTTCAACAAGGGTATAGCGTCTGCACTGCCAACGGCCTGAGGCTTCAAACGAAGACACATGTACAGATGAATACAACACGTTCATAGAGTTAAAAAGGTCAATCCTTTACTCAAAAAAATCAGTTCAAAGTCATCTAGTACAACTCATCATTGTCTTCAAATAGCTCTCTATTAGCAATCCATAAAATTACTGATCCTGTAACAATCCTTGACTACATATGTCATCACCAGTTCACCAGTCCAAATCCGCAAGTCAAGAGTTACATGACAACACGGCGCCCAAACACTGAAGAAATACAGAGAGGTGGCAGGCAGCACGGAGCTACCTCTGGCTAGATATACTGAAGGAGGTGACCTTCATGGGCGTCGCAACGACCAGTGGCGCCTCCGGGCAATCGCTCGTGTCGTACTTCTCATGCATGAAGCGGCTGGCCACGATGGACTCGTCCTTGGGGATCACCTTGTAGCAGTAGCAGCTCTTGAGGCCCTCCTGGTTCTGGTAGCACTCATGGTGGCTGTTCTTCACCTGAAGGAAGTTCCACACCACGCTGTATTTCCCCACAGTAGTGACGAGATGCCTCTCTTGCTTCCCGTTCTCCGTGACCTGTGTGATTACTAGATGAGCACGAGATACTTGATAGTGAACAAACACACATTCTTCAGTGTGGCAACAAATTTTCTTAATTCAAAAGAGGAACATTTAGGCTATTGATAACTAGAAGAAAAGCTTCGTTGTCATTCGATTTTAGCCCAAGACTAAAAGGTGATTCAAAAGAAGCAGATGCAATCATGATCTATCAACAAAGGTAACCAAGGTCACTAATGAGTAATTGCTAATAATTTCCAAAGCAGCTCAAACAAAGTATCATAAAACTGCAGAGTTAACCATGATCTATCAACAAAGGTATTCAAGTTCACTAATAAGCAATTACTAATAATTTCCAAAGCAGCTCAAACAAAGTATCATAAAACTGCAGAGGCAATCATGATCTATCAACGAAGCTAATCAAGTTCACTTTCCAAAGCAGCTCAACCATCATGCCGCACAGCCCCAGGATAAACATACACTACAAATATGAACCGTGTGCATCCTCAAATAATGAAAAATAAATACTGTAGTTCATAGGAAGCATTATCATATCAATTAGAAAATAAAGGCAAAATGGTATTCGCAGTAGTTACACTATTCTGCTAGGTATGCAATCAAGTCAAACCAGCTTTGTGGTCCTTAACCATGTGTAGTGTACTAGTGTCAACAATGGAGGTCTGATACAGCTCAAGGGCAAGGCAGCATATGTCATGCCATGTAACTTAAAAAATATGGCAACAGTCATTAGCATATAAATGCCTTGCACAGTATGAATCATAGTATACATGACCCAATAGTCAAAAGAAAGTAAACATAAATGAATAAATCCTAAATGTCGGTTGCAGAAGCCACAATGCAGAATCTAGCGCCGTGTGTGGCTAAAAAACTTTTTAACAGGTAGTATGCCAGCAAGGTTAACATACACTTTCTCATAAGTTGCTAGCTACGAATATGCAAGCTGATAAAAAGTATCATTTCCAGTTATGTGATTAGCCCCAACTGAAATCAAGCATAACATTTATAGACTAGATCTATAATCTATTCGAATCTTCATCTAAAGAAACAGTAAGTAAATTTGAACAGGAATTCACAATAGAAGAACAGCGTTAAAATGTACTAACCCATGAAAACCTGCCCTCACGGAACTTGCTGTTGACCCCTGCAAGATGAGAGTGCAGTGGGCTGAGCTTGAGCAATCTTGGGGCAGCAATCCTATTCCCCATCCTTCCACCAAATCCAGTCTTCTCAGTCCCATTCTTATCAATGAAAATGGTGCATATAAGAATAAGGTAAGAATCAGTCGTCCCCAGTATCCACTTGCCATCGTAAGTCACATCCACGTGAGTAATCGGTGAACCCAGCCCTGGAAAGGCAGTCTTGGCCATCCTCATAGAGCTCTTCGAGTACAGACGAATTTTCCCATCCAATGAGCCAACTACAATCGACCCATCACCAGTGGATGCAAAGCACTGGAAGTTTGTCCCCCTGGTGAACTGATGGCCCTGGGTCCATTCCAATACTGGGGACTCCATCGAATTAGCCAAGTCCTGAACGATTCCATGGCGGTCCCTCATATCCCACCGGCACAATCGGTTGTCATCCAGTCCCAAGAAGGTGGACTCGGACGCATCCATCTGTGCGCCCTTGCTATCGTTTGTGATATCCCTCATGTTGATGTCTGCTCCATCCTTGCCAAACTTCCACTGTGAGACCACCTTCCCTGTCTCAATGTCAAGCTGATGCACCCCCTTGGCATGCGGCTTCCCATCAGTTGCTGGGCTCATCAAGAGCATGTTTGTCTCGGCACGCATCAGAAGTGCCTTCTTTGGTGTGGTGAAGTTTGTTCCCCCACCAGAGATCCTCACTGAGACACCCTTCCCATGTATACCATGCTCGAAGTTCTTCACCACCTGTATACCAGAATCTCCAACCAGGAAGCTGTTGTCGAGTGCACCCAGTGCAAGGCTCTGTATGCCACCACCACCCTCCTCCACAGGCTCCTCAAATTCCCTGAAATCCTCCATCAGAGGTCTCATCATTGGGCTCCGTGCAGGCATCGGGCTGCCCTTGGGGCCTGGCGAGAAGGCATCAGTGGCGTCCTCCCATATGGACTCATCCCCGCACTCTGGGCGCGCCCACGCAGCGAAGTCCTTCCCGAACACCTTGGCGCGGCCCTCGTCCGTGGCGGCGACGCCATAGCTGTTCTCGAAGAGGCAGCTGTTGTACTTGGCGTTGAAATCCCCGTAGCCGTCGGCGTGCAGGAACTTGAGCGCCCAGACGCCGTCGGCGACGAAGTCGACGCGTCGCTGCGCGGGGAAGGTCTTGAGCTGCAGCTCGGGCCCGACCTTGGCCCGGATCTTGGAGCCCACGACGAGGCACCACGGCCCGGTGGGCTCGTCCTCGTCCTCGTCGGGGTCGGAGGCCCGCTCGCCCGAGCGGACGAAAGACGCGGCAACGAGGCGGTCGGAGATTACCCAGCGCGCGGCGGGGGTGGAGCCGCCGATGTGGAGGTAAAGCTTGACCGCATTTAGGGCCGAGGCGGTGGCGCCGGGGTTGGGGTTGGGGTTGGGGCTAGGGTTCGGGGAGATGGGCTCGGAGTACTTGACGTGGAGGTTGCGGAGGTGACTGTCGATGGCGTCGATGGAGGCGGGGGTCGCCAGCCTAGCCCCCTTGGAGGCGGAGGCGGGGGGTGGGGTGGAGAAGTCCGAGGAGGCGTCGGAGGCGCGGGAGGAGGTGTCGTCGTCGTCGGAGTCAGCGAATTCGAGGTCGTCCCGGCTGTGTGAGCCCCCCATGGCGGCGGCGGTTAGGGTTTCGGCGAGGAGGCGGGTGGAACGGGAGGGGAGCGTGAGCAAATTTGAAATTTGGGAGGGGAGCGGAGGAGGAGCGTGTGCGGCGGAGATCTGGGGCAGACGAGGCAATAAACGTTGGGGGAGACAGAGAAGTGAAGGAGATCAAACGGCACGCCCCAATTCAAATTTGCCTTTTTTATTTTCAAATTGAAAATTGATCAGTGCAGTACTACGTCAGATCCCGGTTTGTCCGAATTTTATAGTGAAAAGGCGACTCAATTAATTGTTCACACCTCAATTGAAATGCGCTAGTGGAGTATTTAGTATTCACCCCGAGCGTTAACAAACTCTTTTAAGTTCAAGTGTCGAACGAGCGATCTTCGACACATTTGAGCTCCATTACCATGTTCTGCAACTCTAGGATGTGTGGACAAAGCCATAGTTGATGCTAGAGCGACATAAAGACTATATTTATGATGAGTGCTAAATTTACAATTTTAAGCTCTAATGTGTCAAACGGTAAATGTCTTCTTAATATGCCCTACTAGATGAAAGTAATTATAAAATAGTCTTTCCTACTCACCCTGCCAATGAATGCTTACTCTAACTTAATATCCCCACTCCTCACCCTACTTGCTTCGACTCTCAAAATATTTGTCGTTGGCACCAGCCAAATTATAGTGCACAACATTGTTAAAATCCAAAACCGCGTGTTGGATTACTCTTAGGCGACAATGACATTGTTCTCCCTCAATCAGACCCCTATACACACCCTTCATTGCTAAAGATCAACACCGTCCAAAAAATCCTACCGCTTTCTACTCTAGCAGAGTCTTATTTTGTTTTTGAGGTCCTAAAACACCACCCTTTCCCCCCTCCAAACAAGGAGTCCCATCCACAATATTGAAACACAATTTAGACAAGCGGGAGAGTCAAACCGCCATAATAGAATTTTCTGACTATCCATCTTTTTCCTACCTGACCGCAGACCTGCCCTAGGCCTCCCATACATCATTGCTAATTTGTTGTCATTACTTGGCCAAGATACATACTTATGATTAAACTCTCCATGCTTACAAGCAGACAACTTAATAAACAATGGGATTTATTGAAATAATTCAACATAATGTTGAAAATGGGAGGTTAACAAAAGTAGCCAGGTATAAATTTTGAATATAATTACATTAAGTTTGTTGAAACTGATGGTTTTAGTGAGTTTAGTGTTCAGTTTGGACTTGATTCTCAAATAGTTGGTTATTTGTGTAAATATTTTGCTTCTCGTATTAATGTCTCTAACGAAATGTGGATTAAGTACCATGAACCGTCTTTGAAAACATCATTGCTAATAATGAATCGCAAGTTGATAATGTTAATCATGTGTGCCTTCAAGCATGAAGTGAGAAACCACCTTTCCTTTTGGATTACGAAGCGCTCTATAATAACAATTGTAGTAAGAGTAACCTTAAAACTACTACACCTAATGGTCAAATCAAAATGCAAACTCTGATAGCTATGGTAAAAGATTGTGTAACTGAAAACCTTGAAGGAAATTTTATTCGCTTTTGTGAAGCAGCGTCCAATATTGTCATACCTACTAAATTTGCTAAATGAAAATATGTTGTTGCCACCGGGGTGCTATACCACCCCACTCCCCATCATCCGATGTTGCATCAAGACACGTCACTCATGAGGGTCCTTGATAATCCTCTGGCACTTCTGCAAATCAACTTCAGTGTATTAAAGAAAAGACAGGACGTTGTCAGCACGACCAGGGAGCTTGTTTTGACTGGCGTACTAGTCATTCGGAATTAATTGTAGGGACCACTGGCAGAAAAGGCATCATCAACAGAATCAATTTTGCCTGTGCGAGTTGATTTGCTATTAAGACATCGGATAGATCTAAGTATTTCACCTAAGCGAATTGTTAAAGATATTTATCAATTGTTAAAAAGATTATCTGAACATTCCCATTTTTGTTTTTGTTATCTTGATGGTTATTCTATTTTTTCGCAAGTGTTCATCCTGATGGTTAAGAGAAAACTATTTTTATTTGCCCTATGAAACTCGTGACTATAAACATATGTCTTTTGATGAGATGCATGAATGTTATCATTGCTAATTCTTGTGAGAAAATTGTTGAAATCTTAATGTATGATTTATTCGTCTATGGAAATTATTTTGATGACTGTCTTCATAATCTTAGCAAACCTTTTGAGGAAGCTAACAATGTCTTGTATTATAAAATTATGTCCCTTGTCAAATACTCTAGTTGATAAGAAACTTAATGTTGTTCATTATGCTAGTAAAATTTTGGACAGTGCCCAAAATATTTATGCTATTATTCAAAAAGAAGTCTTTGTTGTTGTTGTTTTTTTGCTTTATAAATTTAGACTACATATTGTGTTGATTCCCAATCTTGTTGGCATCCTTCTTTCCCCATACATTATTCAACTTGTTATATGGCAGATAGATAACTCGAATCTAAATCTGCAGCTTATAGAATCGTAACTCCGAAGCTGATAATTGTAAAAAAATTGTATGTAATTTTTCTCTTGTTCTTTGTTGTCTTTAAGCTGATCATTCATGATTATGTAATTTTGATCTGTAGCTTTATAAGTCAAAGTTCTCTAGAACAACATCAAATTTTGATACCAGCCAAGATGATCTCTCCTGAATTTGGTGTCGACCCCCTTCAGATTCGAATTCAGCAGTAGCATATCGTTTCCTCCATCTTTTTGGCTCCGAGACTAGGAACTTCCCCGCCATCATCCATAATGGATTCCCTTATTTCTCATCATCGTCATTCTCTAATATGTCTGCCTTATCGACAATCAGCTTTAGATCCTTTATCATATATTCCATTGACTTTGCCTCCTTCAGTCTACGTCCATCCGACGAGGTCACCCCCACCAGCACCTCCGTAAACGCCATCGAGAGCATAACATACTGACGTCCGAATATCAGCTCACCCGAGCCAATCTCTCTCTTACGCATCGACGGAACATTGCCAAGCATCGTCAAGTCACTTGAAAACCCTAAATCGCCTCAGAGAGACGAAACGTTTTTCTCGGACTTCTTCAATCCACACCGCCGTACACCAAAACTGTCAAGGATACAAAAGTGGGATTTTGTACTATCTCGCTTATCCCATTTGTCGCGCTTTTGCATCTCTCAAGTACGCTTTTGCATCTCTCCATGTGTATATAGTGACCATATTAACCGTATTTTTAACTCCAGCCATATCAAAATATATATAAAATGTTTTAGTACAACATACTTCCACTTGTATGTTAGTGCAAGGTCCATGTTAGTGTAAGGTTCACATGAACCTCCCACTAAGATATATTTACATGTATGTGGACATATCTTATACTAAAACATCTTATATTTTGATACGGAAGGAGCAGTATATTGACCAAAGTGAAGTTTTTGACGTAAATTCAGTAGAACAATCGGGACTTATTCAATCCGCTCCCCCGCACAGGAAAGCTGCGTCTGCTCCTCCCGGTACGGAAGATGCACACCGCACACCAAACCTGTCCGGAAGCCATTTTTTTTTGGTAAACACAGTACAACGCAAGCGCTCATATACACGCGCACACACTCACCCCTATGAATGCACGCACGCACACCTACCCCTATGAGCAACTACGAGAGATTGAGCCGACGGATCAGGTCTTGAGATTGACGAAGTCACCACAGGCGCCTCGCTGTCGACAGGAACATCGCCTCACACTGAAGAATATTCCGCCTAAATGAGAAACACCAACCACCCTCGTAATAATCTTGTCATAGGTAAGTTCTCGTCCGGAATCCCATTTACAACATGTACGGCTGTACGCTGCGGTTCTTGGTTGAGATGTGAACCAGAACCACGATCCAATCGTGCGAGCCCCCGTCGACCTCACACCTCGCGATCCACCCCTACCGACATAGTTTTGTCCCAAAAAGTCCAAGCAATCGCATCATCACGCCGTACACTAATTAAGTAAGAGGTGTACGTCCGAAACAGACATGATCCCTTATATAAACTAAATGATGATAAGATCGCTCCCAGTTCTTGCCCGAGAAAGAGACGACTTCCATCCTGGATTGGATGCGTGCGTCGCACCAAATCCATCCATAGGATATATCCTATACGAGCACATATAATGTAAGTAATGCATATACTATATATTTTACACTTGTGCAAGGAGAAGGGGCGGTTGACCTGGACGTAGTGCCTGCAACTTACATCTTGGATTGGCCTGCAAACAAACCTCCTATGGAGCAAAGTCAAATGTTAGCAGAGTAAGCGCATCCCGCAACCACAAGACGAGAAATGGAGGAGGGGAGGAGCATCGGAAGGGACCACGGCCCACAGCACAAGATGGGCAGCGGAAGGGTCGCGGCCGTCGTCTCAGCCGGAGACGGCGACGACGACGACATAGAGGTGGCGGCGCCGGCGACGGCCACCGTCGCTTCTTCTTCTGGGCAACGAGACGACGCGAACGGCGGCGTCCAGCAGGTAAACGTTCTCCCTACTCTCGGTCTCGCGCGATCCCCTCTCTTCCATTCTGCGTGCAGAAACAAAGTATACTAGCTAGCTGGGTATCCAAGATATTAGCTAGCTGTTCTAAGATGGGAGAGGAGAGACTGGATGAATAGTAAAGATCCTTTCTTTTCGGCTGGTGGAGTCGCGCTAATAGTGACCAATTGGTTTTCTGATGGTTGATTTATGTTTGCTCAAATTAGTAAATTTGCAGGTTACTTTAGTAACTTTTATCTTGCTGCATGAAGCGGCCAAATGAATTTAGTAGTTCCATGATCGACGCACATGAATACTGGCGTCGAAATGAATTTATAGTTGCACACTGTCACTAGTTGGTGATCGGATTTTTGGTAAAACACAGACTTGGTGACTAATATGCACATGCGGCCAGGGGCAAGTTCATATACCAAGCGTTTTCCTATTCTTGTTTTTTTTTACTTTAACGGTATGATGTGATTTTAATTATCTGTTAGTAATTGATAGATAGATTAAGAGAAATAGCTTATGCTGAGGAAATAAGGCAAGACCAGCTGTGTTACACTTACAGAACTCATGCTCTAGGTTTTTAACTGATTAGCTGTTTTTTTGTGGAAACTCTGAATGTTTTTTATGTGCGAATAAAACTAGACGTCAGCGATGATGTGATCAGCTTCACTAAACTTGTACTCTTCAGCAGGGACCTACGTGGAAGAGATTTCTAGCACACATTGGACCAGGATTTCTCATCTCCATGGCTTATCTCGATCCTAGCAGCTGTAAGCCCAATCAGCCAAGTCTCCTTTCTTCCCCCCCTTGGACTTAAAATGGGGTTTCCTATGTAATATATATGTCCATTTATGTTCTAAATCCAACGGTAATCAAAGGCTAAGCCTCTTGCTAAAACAAATGGCGCACAAAGGCGATTAATTGCCACTAGGCTTTGATTCAACAACTTTTGATCTAGAACACACTTCAGCGGGTGTCTTATACTTATACATTAAATAAGAATCTTCCAGAGCAGCTATAACAGCGTAAGATCAAATATCAGATACAATCTATTACCCAGAAGGGTATAACTTAACCACCCGACAGCACCTTATGGCAGATTGCCATGAACAGTACCACGTATATGCTAGAGCTGAGGCTCTCGCTTGAGATAGCTCTCTCTTGGTTTGCGTCAAGTACACGAGTAGTTTGGTGACTTCCTTTGCGCCAACCATACAGATCGGTGTCACCGTCAGGATTGCAACATAGTTGGTCTGGCGTTGTTGAAAAATGTGGATGGACATAACCATAAGAATACGGATTTGTTTTCTAGTTTTGGTACGTTTCTCCAGTTTTTTTGGAGGTTGTATGGATTCTAACAGTTTAAACTTTGCCAAACAAACAGTGCAGACGGATTTACAGGCTGGCTACAGTCACAGATACGAGGTGTAGATCTTTATAACATTCTTCTCGCGGTATCTTTGTTATTGGTTTCACTTATCCGGAATCTTAAAATTATTTCATCCATCATTCGAGAATAGCTAAAAAGTTATATTTTCAGTTATTGTGGGTTCTCTTGTTTGGGTTCATCTTCGTGCTGATTATACAGTCGTTGGCAGCGAAGCTTGGTGTCGCTACAGGTGAGATTATCATCAGCATGCTCTTGATGCGAAGATATATTTCGTACGAAGCTTAACATATATGCATAATGCACTTTAGGAAGGCACCTTGCGGAGCTGTGTATGAATGAATACCCCAAGTATGTTAGATGTGGCTTATTGTTTTTCGCCGAGCTAGGCGTGATTGCTGCCACTATACCAGGAGGTAATGAATCATGTGTTGCTTGTTTTTGTTTGTTTGCACTTGTTTGAATGCCGGTTAATTGATATTTACATATAGTTTACTTTTTGTAGCTGTTGCTTCAGAATGTTATCCTCATTTGCATTTAATCTCCAGTACTCACGTGAGAGGAAAAGCGCAAGTAAAATATTTCAACCGCGTTTATAAAAAAATCCAGTGCAACTTTAGATCTCTGGATTACTGTTTAAAGAGTAGAGTGGAGGTCTATTGAAAGTGCATGGCTTCCTTCTGTAGGTAGAGTAGAGAATCATCTTAGCCCAACACCTACAAGAGATCTACATGCTATGAAAGTTGTCCCGCAGAGTATTAGCACCGGGTATAGTCTAACTTCTAAAGTATGTTACAACACTAAACAATAATGGTTCTTGAAACCATGTACTCACGTTAGACCAACCGAGGAGTGTTAAATGAAATGTTTTCTTGTATACATTAGGGTCTGAATGATGTCCTTCCTACTCTGCATGTTAACATTATTGTTTATGATCTTTGCAGTTTTAGGAACGGCTTTAGCGTACAACCTTTTGCTTGACATTCCTTTTTGGGCCGGTGTACTCATATGTGGGGCTACCGTCATCCTGCTTCTGGGATTACGCAGCTATGGGGTAAGACATTACTTCCCTCTCACCGATAATTCAGGAATTTGCAATGACTAAAATGTAATAACTTTTCTATGTAAATAATACCATAACAAGCACAATGTGGATTTGTAAGCAACTTATCTCATATATATATATTTACAATCGGTGTCTTGGAGCTCCTATTTTCTAAATCCAAAGTAACAAATATATATTTACAAAAAATACAATTTCCAGAACTAGTCAATATTGAATGATGCCTCTTCATGGATTCATAGCTGTGGCTAATGTTGCAAAATAAGACAGTCGGGAGAGACTTCCTAATAACATTTTCTTTAAGATAACATGAATACATCAATTATATCATATGTTAATAAATGTACTAATATATAAGTTGTGTCTTTTTTTCTAAAGGTACGGAAAATGGAGTTCATGATTCTAGTTTTTATGCTCGTCATGGCCTCTTGTTTCTTTATAGAGTTACGCAAGGTCAATTCTCGAATGACTGATTTGATTGAGGGGTTGTTTGTCCCAAGACTTAAAAGTCATTATGCTATCTCGGATGCAGTTGCCCTGATCAGCGCTCTTGTTGTGCCGTAAGTATGGGACAATTTATTTTTCCTCGTTGGTTATTAGCATCAACCTTGTGTTGTCATGTGAATCTCAGTTAAAAACATGTACAATGTTCCACATAAGTGTGTTTTTTACTCATAACATTCCCTGTTTATGAATTGCATGCCAACATAGGGATTTATGAGAAACTAGTTGAACCATTATTTATCTTGAAACTTCAACACATTCACTCTTCAGCTGTACCTTGAATTTCTTACTAAAAACAATCATTGTTGACCATTGGTTGAACCTACCAACAAAATTATCCTCTAAGGGTCTTTAACACACTTAATTGATCGATCCAAAAGCTAAGTGACTATTCTACATATGTAGTATTATCACACATAAGTTCATGGCTTGAACATATATGTTTCACTGATTTCAATTAATTGACATAATAGGCACAATCTCTTCCTACATTCTTCTTTGGTTATATCAAGAAACACACCATCGTCACGTGAAGCAGTTAAGGTAAACCTTTCGAATTGTATTTGTGGTAAACCTTACAAAGTTGGTTAACAGGGGTTGTACTAATTCCATAGTATGAGTTTGAAGAATAAAATTACTGCAAAATAAAAATTAACAATGCAATTAATGGTAATTTCCGTAACCATTAAAGCTGTCATATGAATATATGATATTAATACTGAGGTTATAGTTGTTGCAACTATTGTGGCTCTATATTATCCATATTCTTTTTTACTTAACAGTTTGATTTCACTAACATTTTTTTCAGGATGCATATGTGTTCTTCTTGATAGAGAATGCAATCGCCTTGTTTCTTGCGTTGCTCGTAAATATTGCCATTGTGTCACTCTCCGCAACTATATGTGTTGATAATCTTTCACCCGGCACCAACACATGTAGTAGTCTCACTCTGAAGTCAGCATTCGAATTATTCAAGGTTAATACTCACAGAAACATAGTTATATATATACATTTGAGAAGTATGATGCAACATTCTGTGTAGTTATACCAAATGCATAGTACACAATCTATATGAATCTTCTCATATACACCTATTCCTCCTTAAGAGAAACAATATGTACATGGTGATGAATTACTTAAAAAGTAACACATTATATAGATTGTACATATGAAAAATATACTCACAGAGATAAATTCCCTTTTTTTGTTTGGCAGAATGTTTTAGGAAGATCAAGATCAGTTGTGTATGGCTTGGCATTATTAGCGTCTGGACAAAGTTGCGCAGTGATTACCACATATGCTGGACAACACATTTTGCAGGTAAAGTTTTAACAGAATTAGGCAAGGGTAGACAAAGTTAATATGTACTAGTTTCCAACCATTGACTATTGTGTTGAGATCTTTGCAAATAATGTTAGTGCAAAAAAAACCAAGCTTGAAAACTATGCAGTAAAAAAGTAACATATGAATGTCTGTGCAAAAAAAACCAAGCTTGAAAACACATAGTAAATTTCTATTAAATTAGATGTAATATACTTAAAGTTTCAAACCTGAGAAATACATTCAAGCTCTTGTTTTGAGAATTACATAGAATTTTATGTTTTTTTTACATTATTTTTCCTTAATGTTGCATCGGTGTAAAGTATCTACCATGAATATGTGCAGGGATTCTCAGGGATGAGAAAGTGCATCATATATCTTGTTGCTCCCTGTCTCACCATGGTGCCTACTCTTATAATTTGTGGCGCCGTTGGAGCTTTACGACTTCACCAGCTTATCAATATAGCTGCGGTGCCTTCTCTAGTTACTCATTGCAGAGTAAATGAGCATACAATCTATGAACATGTTTTATAATGTTTTTTCGTGTGTTGCAGATCATATTATCCTTTGTGCTGCCATTTGCTCTCGTTCCTCTCCTCAAATTCAGTAGTTGTGCCTCAATGGAAGGACCGTACAAGAACTCAACATCTGTAAGTTATACTTTGCTTATAATCATTTTTTCATGCAATATTCTCATACCAAGATAAACTTGTGTAGTGTGGATACAACAAAACAATTCGATTAAGCTGGTTTCAGTGAATCATGTTCGAAACAAAAATGCTCTTGTTAATGAGATGGGTTCTTGTCATGGATGGTAGTGAGATTTACATATACAGGATTACATGCACACTAGATTCGATTTTGTTTAACCAAGAAGAACCAAAAATTGACGATAATATCCACCTGAGCTTGGTAAAATAAAATAAACTTCTTAACATTGAATTCCAACAAAAAACAATTAAGAAATATTAGCAAGTAACTTTTAACAATAAAATTTAGAACATTTCACAACATTCTTGTAGAATAATATTTCTGAACTACTTGGACTCACTTTCACTGCAAGACCTAGCCAATCATTACCAATCATCCCCTGAAATGAACAATATAGTGGATCCGAACTTCAGAGGGTGAAGAAAACAATATAGTGGATCTGACCTTGAGAACCTCGTGAGAAACACCCGATGCTTGATCTTGAACTATTCCTTCAATTTATTCTCCTTCCCTCTTTGCTTGGTTTTGTCTCATTTTTATCCAGTGGAGGCTAACCTTATGTGAATAGTCCAAAATGCGTATGGATCATAACCCTAAATATTTGTGAGCTCGTGCACCTGTTTAGCCTGCCTAAATGACTTTATTAATTCATCTGCTCATAGCCCACACGAGGAGGATATCCCAACATTTTTTAACTCCTCGATGATACATTAAATCAGTGTTGGAGCTAGCATACAATGATTGGTGTCAAATGACAGCAATCGATTCCCACTTATCTTTTTAAATATGAATATAAGACTCTCCTAAATATGAAATGATCCCGGTAATTTCAGTAGAGTGACACCGATGATAAAAAAATCTGCATTAAACTGTTCGTTTGTTAGGCCTTCACCCTTATGCACTGTGTTCTCATCATATTTAATGGTTGTTTATTTTTTCTACATGGTTCTTACATTGATTTTCACTCTCTGTAGATCACACGAATCTCTTGGATCCTGTCGATGGTGATCATCGGCATCAATACATATTTCTTTTGTAATAGCTTCATCAGCTGGCTTGTATATAGTGACCTACCAAGGTTTGCTAAAGCAATAATTAGCACCCTTGTCTTCCCTTTCATGGCCGCCTATGTTGCTGCGGTCATCTACTTGGCTTGGAGAAAAGTTAGTATCAATGCCACGCTCCCGTCTGGATCAGTTACTTGTGGGATTGAAGTGGAAGAGGTGCGAATACAAGCCGATCGATAAGGATGAAGTTTGGCTCTGCATTTCTAGACTGAAATCCTGTTTGCGACACGACAACATTTTGGTTTCTTCAAAGAAGAAGCTGTTCTTAACCGTGCAATGATTTTGATTAGGTATAGGCCCTTGTAACTCTTTGATAAAAAAAACGAAGCATCAAATAGCTAATGTACAGCATCAGTCAATGGAAGGTGTATATATATATAGAAGAAAATGATTTACTGGTCTTTTAGTTAGTTAGTCGTTTGTCATGTACGTTTGGTTCAACTAGGCGAAGTGGATGGATTTCTTGTGGTTGTGTCTGACCATGGATGATTTATATTTAAATATGCTATTCACTTTGTACTTTCTTGAAGTATTTGTAGTATGGAAAATGCTTGCCTCCAGCCGGCCGAAAGAACTGAGCAGTTAGGGCGACGGATGGGAACGGAATGGTCTCAAATCCAGACGTATCCAGCCCGACTGCACAAACATGTGTTTACCATCCAAACTAAAACTTACTTTGCTGGAACCCAAATGAAACTAGAAAATGTGAATTTTACATCCAAACCAAACAAACTATTTCCTAGTTATGGGTTGAACTCCGAAATCAACAAGTTAGCTAGTTCTCCAGGCTAACTATTAAATTGACAAAAAGGCACATGTAACTGAAGCAAACTGAAGTCAGCCTGTGTTTTGAAAGTTACTTACCAAGCTCAGTAGACTAAAATTTTGTTGCTAATGACCGGACAGCTTTCATAATTCATGTCCATCAGAACAGTGCTCATGCTCACAGTGATAAGATAATTTACACTGTGACCGAAATCAATACATATGGCAGCTTCACAGTGATCACCTTCGGACAGACTTTCGGTGCGCCACAGACAAAAACGTTGACTAAGGGGGGAGAGTCCCTCCCTTAGCTGTCCGTTGTTAGAAAGAAATGTGACCTCTCCACAAATTAATGTGGATAAAACCCCAGCGGAGTCCGCTGCCTCTGCGGGCGCAGGATTCGAACGCGGGTGGGCTGGGCTGCGCACTCGCTGCCTTGCCACTGAGCCACAGACAACGACAATCTTCTGCTCCTAAGCATCAAGAGGAAGTTCCGAAATTTGTAGTTTCATCTAGTTAACGAAACATGGATGCCTACAGAGCCCCACTTCTATTATAAGAACAGAATGTAAACTTAACTGAATGGCATGCAACTGCCTATTATAACAGTAGGTCCATAAGCTCATCATAAATAATCCACCATGTATTATCAATTCCAATGTCCCCACACCTACATACTAGTTTTCTTGGTAAAATGTCATAATGTATAAAATTGGCTACTCGTTTAAGAAGGACCCATAGTGAAGATTCCAGAACTTAAACTTTAAACCCACGGAACATTTCTATAAATTAATATATATAGGCACTGACTGTGGAGTGTCAAAATATTCTATTCTGGCTAAACTTTTTTTCTCCAACAGACTACTCCGTTACACCACCGGATTTGAACATGTACATGAAAATACATGTTAATCTATATACTATTAAATCATGAGCCCTTTTATGGTACCCTCAAATGAACCACAACCATTTATTTCTACCCATCTAAAGGCTAAAAGCGTTTCATACTTAGTACTAAAATGATTAGTAGTATAACTTATACTAGTGCTCAACCGGAGACCCCACAGATGTGTCCTGGCCCAATAAGGTAGAACAGTGTCGGCCCAACAAAAAACTCAGTCCAGACCTTCACTAAAAACCATTACGGCCAAAAATTGCCCAATTCTTTCCACGACCCCTAATCCTCAATCGACGAGCGCAGCATGCTCCTCGGCGAGGAGACCACGCGACGGCTGGTGCGGAGCTGAATGGTCGACCAGTACGTCTCGGCGCCGTGCAGCGCGCCGCCGCGCCATTAGCCGGTGAGGAGGCCGCGCTCGACGTAGTCCTGGTTGTGATCGGCATTGTCGACGCCAGCAGACGAGGATGCTGTTTCGGAGTCGTCGGTGGCCATCGCTACATCATCTCGGAGTACAGGGGCATCCTCCAGCAGCTCTACGGCCTCAGAGTCCGCCGCGTCCTCATGACCGGGTTCGGCCCCATCGGTGCGCGCCGGCCGAGCTCGCAGCCTCGCACCGGCGCCCTCCGTCAGCCATGAAGACGTTGAGCACGTCCAGGAGGAGGCGCGTCGGGTCCGCCGCCCCGGCGTTGGTGCCCGCGATGTAGAAGGGGAACGAGATGACAGGGAACCTCTGCTCATCCTGTTGTCAGTGTTGCCTTATTGTATTTTGTTGAAGAATATAACTACTGCATCAGTTCTAGTCTATCAGTTTCACTTTTCAGGTGTTAGTTCTAGACTAGGGTCCGTTAGCTGTTTGTTTTCAGTTAGTAATTCTTTTGCTCAGCATGCGATGTGCGTGTCCCGAACGAGTTAGTAGGATCGTCGTGGACCATGCTTCAGGTGGGTTGCTTTGGTTTTGGTTCTGAATAAATAGAACAACAGAAAAACAGCAAGCTATACACTGCACCAAAAAGCATCGTGTTCATCTCGATCTTGAATATGTCAACCAAATGATCCATCTCGGGTTTGACTCATCATGCATCGCCTTTGTTAGATGATTGTGATCTGCCGGAGCTACAATGTGATTGCCATGAACCGGTAGTGAGAGACATATATTACACAGAAACGAGCGTTTATGCTTTCTTCGATCCTCCCGTGTGAAGGTGGCAGTAGCGCGATCGCTCGTCGTCCACTTCCGCTGTATATATATGGGGACGGGCCGTCGACGGATGCGACCCAGGCACAGTCAACGGAGGCGACGCGCACGCAGAACTGGAGAGGGGATAGGGGGTGGATGCTGCACGAATTGGGAGGTGGCGGCGGTGCGACTTTGGGGTGTGGAGGCAGTCGACCGACGGCTCGACGGCGGCGCCCTCACGTGGAAAGCGGACTGGAGGGTGGCGGCGGCGCAAGTGCAGGATCGAGCTGGGTGGAAGCGGTCGACCGATGGGGTTTCGTTGACAGGCGCGTCTCATTGTTTTATTTCACAAAATTACAGCTAGTTGGGCCTGCTGGGCCTAATTAATCTCAGCTGTCAGATGAAACCCTACTAGTCATATTTTAGGAGTAGTAAAAGGTACTACAAAAGTTGCCTAAATCATAGTACTAGCTTCATCGTTTGGAACTTTCGTAAGCCAATCCTTCCCGCAAACTAAAGCTTCAAGCGATTTGGGTTTTAGCGAGGTTAGCGTGCCTCCTAGAATCCTGTGTCTGCAACTAAATGCTGCTATAGATGACACGATACTGACGGGCATTTGTTTCCCACCAAAGCAAACTATCAAAGTTTTCGTTGGAGCTGTGAAATCGTACATCCAAATTATCTATCTATAGACTCCTCAGAGCACTCCCGCGCGTGCTTTTTGGGCCATAGGATCTTGGCAGTGGACGACCCGGATCGTCCGTACGGGTACACAGAGTCGAGTTACCGCTACCTCAGTAATATCTTTGCCATCGCTGACAGCTGGGCCCTCCTTAACTTTGGACGGTGACATCGTTGCTGGGTACGGTGCATCCGGTAAAAAAATACGACGGGAAAACCTGTTCACCTCTTTCTTCCTCCTCGCCATAGCCCCGTCCCCAGCCCTCCTCTCTCTCCTCTCTTCCTCTCCCTCTCCATTGCTAGAGTTTCTGGGTGCCGTCCTCGATCCCCTCAGTCTCCGGCAGATCCCAGCCGGTTCCGGCGAGCCAAAGCTCCGATGACATCCCAGCACCCGGCCTGGTCCTCACCGGATCCCATGGGGAGCCCCACTCAAAACCTAGCCCACCCAAACCCTAGCCCACGCTGCTCCGCATCTCGGGCGTCTGCAGGCTGCCCCTGAACCCGTCATGGAGGTGGTCGGCGGAGCTGCATCACCCCTGTCCGGCCACCAGCAGCCACGGAGGTGATCCAGGCAAGAGGAAACGACTCTTCGGCGCCACCGCCAGCCCTGCAGCTGCGCCTGGGCTCTGTCCCGACCGGACTGTTCGTGGCCGGCCTACTCCACACGCAAACCCCAGTGAGGGTCGGCTTTCTCCGAGCTGCCATGTCGATTTAGCTCATAACCAGTCAGTTTGTTGTTTTTGCTAATTCTAAATCGTTGTTCTTGTCAGATCGATTTCACGCCGTCGTCGCCTTGGTTTGTGGCGCCACCACCTGCGGCCCTCGCTCCTATGGCATTCAGACCCGCCGCCACCGACAGACCTGGATCGTGGGGGCATCCGGCACCACTGCCACACGCATCCAGCCCTGCTGCCGCGGCCATCAGCACCTGCCCTTTCGCCTCCTAATGAAAGGGGACTAAGGGACGGAGCGGCATCTCTTTCTGGCTTGGACCGCAGAAGAGCTGATGTGGTTTGGAAGTCTCTGCATGTTGTGGGGGGCAGGAAGTTAGAGGTAGGGAGGTATGCAAGGACATGGTGGAGGGTTGGAGGAAGCGTTGTCGATGTTGGTAGCTGACCTAGAAGGTGTAGCGCCGGCCTCAGCCACCCTCACCTCAACACTGTCAAATGTCCCTGCAATTGCGGCCACATGCCAGGATTTTTAGGGCGAGGCATCTTTTGCCTATGACCTGTTTGCATCTTAACAAAAGCAAGAAGCAGTATTCAGGTAATATGTGTCATTATTTTTAGAAGAGATCCATATGATATCTAGATATGCCCTATTGGAAGGAAGCAGTGTTCATAGGTATATGCACTCAAACGTTTTGGCCAAGTCCTGTCATGATTTGTCCATTTAGCAACAGACTATTTAAAGTGGTATGTTTGTACTGTTTCCATCAAAACAGTGATATGATGCGCCATCACTGTTGGCGTCTACAAGGTTATTTAGAATGTATAAGGACGAACTTCCATTTGTTGAACATCAAGCATTTTATTTCGCAAATATCTACATACATGGATATACCACTGCAATGTTTTTGTAGTCCTGATCTGGACCAGCAAGCATATAGGCATATAGCGGGTTTGTTGTGTTTAATATTTCCTTCACAGTCATGTGCACTGCTTTGCCTTCTAGCTCCTTAGAATAATAATACTTCCAATACTTCCACCGTGGAGGATATGATGCCTGCATATTAGTCCCTTGTCTAAAAAAGGGGTACAGATGAGAAATATTAAGATTCAGCGATGCTCCTGTTATTTTACCCAGATTTAATTTTTCTACCAAGAGGCGTCCAATACCACAACATGCTTTTGTGTGAAGTAGATAGAATGCTGTTCTAAAACCGGTGGTTCACATTTGATTGTACAATCAGCACTCAAATGTGTGGTATTGTTCCTATTTTTATCTTCATTGCCTAATATTATTTGAAAAGGCCAAATTGAATGTCATCCTTTTGTATCTTGTGGAAACACTTCAGTTGGATCAGTGAGTTAATAACCTAAAATGGTAGCCTATCTATGTCAAACTCTATTTATTGATTTTAGTACGTGATGAGGCAATAATTAGTCGTTGTGAAGCTTCTTTTTAGTTCCTCTGTCCGAAGCTTTATTATAGATACTTGAGTTAAGCTCAAGAAAAGTAGAAAAAGTGCCTATGATTTAGAACATAGCTTAAGTTTTCAACAGTTCTGTTCATATGTTTATGTTGAGATTGACTTGTGTAGTCATAATTCTGCAGTTCTTACCTATGTGTTTTTTTTATCTTAGGCAGTTCATATGCTATGCAACATACTTATGCAGCTTGATTATAGAAAGATACCAGATACAAGAGAAGGTTTCCGAGGAGAGTGTAATGGTACTACCACGTGACAAGTTATCACTTCTGGTCCTCAAATCGTACATCACACTATGGGTAACATAGCCATAACCACCGGGCTTTCTTGTTTGATGTTACAGCACCTAGGGGATTGAGTAGCCAAACATTAAAAAACAATACACTATTATTGACCCAGTAGCTGAAGATTAAAATTAAGCTACAGAAATAGATCATTTATCATACAGAGGTTCAGATATTTCCGTCGCCTGCTATTTACATCTGCAAGGTTTTCTTAAGCACTGAAACATGTTTTGTTCAGGCATAGTAAGTAAGGCTTTTCCTGGCAGGTCTATTAATCTAGACAGGATATGTATCCTTCCTTTCAATAGCAGTTTTCAACCGAGAATGACTTATATTTGTCTGTTAGTGTAATATTTTCTCTCGGGGTGATTGCAGAAATCGAAGTATGTTAAGACTAGATACAACGTAATTCTGCATAAGACTGATAATTATTTTCTTATGTAGTCGCTTGAAGATCAGATATAATGTTTTGACGTGATTGCTTCTATCTCAATTCTCAACAGATAGCTCCGGGATAATTGGCAAGTTTGTCTCATTTTTAGATTGGCTCATAGATGACTGTGGTAATATTGCTTCATTATTCTGTTTGTGGAATGAATTCCCAAGAAGCATAGCATGCTTGATTTCCGAACAAAGGTCGCACAAATAATCTCTCTTTTTTCCAAGTTTGAATCCCAGTTTTCAAGTGGTTGTCATTGTTGAGTCTCAAGTTTTTTCACCAAAAAGTGAGTAACAACAGTTCGCCTTTGGCTTATGATGATGTGTTGACAGGCTATTGACAGAGGAGGCAAGGATGTTGTCTCCGTTGATTCAAATTCTGCACCTATTAGATGAGGTATGAATGTTGGATTAACCATACATCCATATCTGCAAAAGTTAGCTAGATACTTCCAGTGGGTTAAAGAGATGTTGTGCTTCTGTAGGTACTTGACCCAATTTATGGTACCAATAAGGGTTTCTTGCAAGGAGATGATACATTGTATGTGGTATGTCTCTTTGTATTCGTTGTATGCACATTTGTTAATACACAAACAATGTTACTAATATTGAACACGCATGTCTAAATAGTAAATACCAAGTCTTGGCTTTGGCTCTTGTGGTGGACGGTAAGCTAGCATTAGGAGTGACGGGATGTCCAAATTGGACCAATGCTACTACCATAGGCAGCAGGGAAGATGAAAATGAGGAGGCTTGTCCTGGCCATGGCATCATTATGGTGTTCCATGTAGACTGTGGTACTTTGTCTAGGCAATCTGAACCGTGAGATGTGATGCGGACAACATGCAGCTCATTTTCTGGCATTCCAGTTCCTCTCCAAAGTGCAAGTTTCCATACTTCCTTGGTATAATCCTAAACCCGTATTAGTAGTTATCTTTCTGTAGAGTGTTTTTACTTGGTCCAAGGTTTCTTCACTTCTCTACTTTGATAATTGGAAATGACAAAGGGTGTTTATGGTAGAGAGATTAAGCAGGAACAAATGGTTGAATAGCTTAGCCTTCAGCATTGAGTAAAAGACTTCCTATGAAAGGTAGGTATATTTAATACAGAGTTGCAGTTATGGTACGATATAAAAAAAGTTAGATGTATGATTTGAGTACATTGGATTAAACAGAAAATGGGCCGGTGTGATTGATTTCATAGTACAAATTATGCTGCAGTTTTGTGTTCTTGCAAAATGCTGGTAATGACTGTATTCTTTTAAGTTCCTTATCTTAACCAACAAGTTTTTCAGAATCTGGAAATTACACAAAATTTGTTCCCTGATAGGTGCCAGTGTGACACTATGAAAATATTTAGCTCGGACATGGAATGTCCCAGTGATATGAGCACTCTACATTTTGCGTGGACCATTTGTTTTAATTTCACTGTGTCATGGATGTATGTTGATTTGTGTTTTCACCATGGTCTTCTAATTTATCATAGGCAATCATAGTCATGCAACTAATCAATTGATCTCTCTCATATATGACTTCCTTGATACACATTTAACCTAAATAGTGGAATCCATTCATTTGTTTAACCATACTTTATAGGTCCAATGTTAAAAGATACTTCTGGTAGTTCTTTTGCATACCGGTCATGTGATTACTGTATTGTAGCCCAAAAGCTGAGATTTATTTGTATGGGCAGTCGATTTTCTTTTCTCACTTGTCAGCTGGAAGTAAGCTACTTTCTACAAACTATTATGATCTCTATCTATGGATGTGGATGTGCCTCTTGAAGTAGAAAAGTGATAACACAAGGGTTGGAGTGATGATACTTCCCATTCACATGCAGGTGTCAATATTTTTTTCTGAACTCATGGAGGGTCTGAAAAGAAAATGCTTCGGTATTTTGCTAGACAAAATCATACAAGCTGGATTGAAGAATTATGCCAACAGAGTTATTAAGAGGCTTATTGGAAGGACTTATTTTGTGTATGTTACAACTTTGCAACAGGAAAAACTTCAGAAAGTTGATGTCGTAAAGACTTCCCAAATTGTATAATTGATTTTAGTGTTTGCCACTATTTTTTCAAGAATGTTATGTGTAAGTACATCGGAGATGTCAGCTCTCACCGACACGTCGAAACACTTCGCATGGAGCATGCCAGTCCACTCTCTTCGAACCTATCAGACAAGATAGAAAAAAAAAACTACACTAAATGCATTACACATGTCAGTTAGAACCAAAAACGCTGGTGAGTACACCAACTGACCACGCAATGAAATAGCTGACCACACAGTGAAATAACGCTTGGCAGGCGGCGAGGCGAAGCTCGCTGTTCGTCTAGTACATGTTCACTTTGGTTGCATATAAGTTCTCCTCCTTGATTTGCACCGAGGCCCCGAGGGAATTCCTCTTCGAGATTTCTTTTACAAGAACTAGTGAACCCTGATAAAACCCAGCTTGGCGAGATATATATGAGCTTCTTTTTGCACTTTCTTCATATTTCTCTAAGTGCATCTTCATTATATCCTTAATATATTCAACATTTTCTCCATGTAATTCACATTGGCGCAACTTCTCATAAAAGAAGTCAGGATAATCCAACTTCTTGATTGGGCCTAATACTATGACAGCGACAACCACATCATTCAGTTTTGTCCTCTTCCCAGTATTTGTCGAACTCTCTTCTCATTGTATCGGCCAATATCTTCATAGTCAAATTGACTTTCCACTGAGGGTCTCGTATAGCACTGCTGTTACATAAGATCACGTGCAAGAAGTGATGTGGTGTGGCTTTTCTATCGGCTGAGACCACCTTTCTAGCTTCTCCAAAAGCTTTAAGAAATGTGAAAATTACTTTGACATTTGTCCACTCTGTCTCAATTGATACATAAGTTTCACGGAAAAAGGCATTTATCGTGGGCTGTGATTTTTTTTTTAAATGTCTCGTACAAAGTTATTTTGAAGCACCAAGATTTGTCTTTTTACACAACCCATAAAAAAAATCTTATTTTTGCGTGAAATTTTTTTTACGGACATAAAATTTTCGGATGAATATCCGAGCTTTTTGTTTGGAATTTTTTAAAATACGGTTTTTGGGTGGTGGGATTATATGCTCGTACTAGCCAAAATTGATTTCTGAATTATTTACGGCAACCTTTACTTCAGAGTTTCTGTGATTAACAGTGAGTAGATTTCCCATGAATTGACATATCTAGAAGTAGATGGTTGGACATGTCACATGTGTTTCTATCTTGAACCAAGAAGGAAAAAGTAGAATCCACCTGATGATTTGGAGACAATTCACCCTGAACTCCAAAATCGGCTAATTTGTACCTGAAGTTTTCCATACCGATGAAATCAAACCCTGGAGTGGTTTTGATCAATTTAGGTGGTTTTTAGGGATGACGTGCTCATGACGTGGCATCGAGCAGTTAGTCTAGGGATAACGGCCGTTATGACTAAAACATGGGCCCACCTGTCAGTGGGTGTTTTGACCGTTTTCTTACACATTTCCCCCTGAATTAAATGTGTCATAGCATGGGTCCCACCTTTCAGTGGCCCTGAGGCCGTTTTCTTGCACATTTCCCCCTGGATTAATTCCTCTTGACGAGTTGTGTCTTTTCTTCTCACCTGCCCCCGTTGAGAGTCCCCCGTCCAGATCCACCGCCACCCTTGTCCTTGCTTCTTACTGGCGGCGCTCGGTCAGAGGATGGATTAGGAGGTAGGCTATCTATGTACATAGTAAGCTGTAGGTGTTGCCCAAGTGGCGTTTGGCCTTTTGCCGGTTTGGAGCGTGTCGTGGACGCGGGCGAGCAGCGTCCGACGACTTGCGGTGGTGCTCTGGTTGGCCATGGCGGCGAGGTGCCGCAGGTGGCTCGGCGGAGCGGTGCCGGCGTCTCCTTCAATAAGCTCGTCCTTATGCAGTCCTCCTGCTCCCGATTTTTTCGCCCCTACCAGCTGTCATGGAGGTAGAGGGTTGGCGTCGATTTTCGGAGCTGAAGCACTGGGGAATAATCCTGAAGCTCAAGCGCGAAGTTCATCCATGGAGGCCTTTGGGATGCTCAGTTCTTGCGGAGGTTTGCCGGCGACGACTTCGTAGACGACGGCTTCTCCTTCGGCACGTAGGGCCTTCGAGGCCCCTTTCTTGAAGGACTTCCGGCTGCTTGCCTTAGCAAAGCTCCTCCGGAGCGATGATGGCGGCGGTGTGCCTTCAGTGCGCGTTGACGGGAGCGGCGGCTGTCTTTCCCCAAGATTTCGTTGCAATTTCTTGTTTTTCAGGGGTGTCTGTACCGGTGTAATTTCTTAATAGATCTAGGCTTTTGTGTCAATAAACAGCGCGGTCTGAGACTGACTGGTGGGGCCCAACAGATAGTGGCTGAAATTACACTTACAAGTAGGACCCACATGTCAGTAACGCCGTTAAGTCCCTTGCCACGTCAGCCCCACGTCAACGGATCCATACTCGTCCAAAACCGCCCAAAATTCCCTCAAAACTGCTCAAATCGGTGCAAAACCACTAGCAGGGTTTGATTTCACCGGTATTGCAAAGTTCAGGGTACAAATTACCCGGTTTTGAAGTTCAGAGTGATTTTTTTTCTAAATCACTACATTTCAGGGTGAAAAGCATACTTTTTCCAACCAAGAAAGAAGTTGAGAATCTGAGCGCAAACCTAATAGGAGGTGGGCCTTGTGAAGAACCCACCAAAGCCCAAGCAGTCCCGCATATTCTGCCCGACAAGCCTTCTTCTATTTCTCAAAAACAAAACAAAAAAGACAAACCTTCTTCTTCCCCTTCTCTGAGTACCACGACACCATGCCAGGGTTTTGGGCCGCGGAGCGCCGCCGCTAGCCGCCTCTCCGTCCGCACGTCCCCGGTGCCTCCTCCTCGCCGCCATTCGCTGTCGGACTGCATATCCGCTCTTCCCCCGCCTCAAGACCCGCGCATCCCAACCTCCCTTCGCCAGCCAGCGCCGTAAGCCTCCTCAACCCTAGCCTTTGCGTCCACACTTCCAATCTCCACTCTCCCCACTAAGGTTCCCCACCGATCCGGCTCACATCCACCTTCACAGTTCGCCGCGCTTTTGCAGGGATCACCGGCGGCATCGATAGGAGGGATTTACCGTCATCTACGATCCCATCATCGGCGCCACCCCCCATATCGCAGAGAAGAAAAGGAGCAATTGAAGTCACAGCTTTGTACCCTCAGCAGGAGAAGGAGGATAGATTCACGGTGAGATAGCTCTCCCCTATCGTGGCATGTTCTTGTAATCTCTTTGCGTTTTCTATTTTCAATTTTGTTGAGCTTGGGTGGTGATAATGCAGAGAAGAAATAGAGCAATAGAAAGTGCAGAAGAAGAATTGTCGCCTCCCAAGTCGCAGCAGGTCATCATGTCATCCTCGGGGGAACCGGCAACGGCCAGCTCTGGTATAGTGCCGAGTCCCGACAATTTACTCTCTTTTGAGCTACATATTGTCTTGCTGAGAATTTACTCTTTACTCTATAAATTCTGGTATAGAAAGTGCAGAAGAAGAATTGTCGCCTCTGAAGTCGCAGCAGGTCATCATGAGATCCTTGGGGAAACCGGCAACGACCAGCTCTGGTATAGTCCTGAGTCCCGACAATTTACTCTCTTTTGAGCTACATTATAGTCTTGCTGAGAATTTACTCTTTACTCTATAAATTCTCTGGTTTTACTTGAACCAGAACCGTTCTATATAATCTAGACAGGGAGCAGCTAGCTGCTGATCGATATAAGAAGAAAGACATAACGCTAGTTGCTTCCCTCGATGGAGCGTTTATGCCAGGAAAAAAATCCAAAACTGGGCTGCATCCCGAGCTAGCTGAACTTGTATGACTCATCCCATATGATTTGGTAGACCTTAGGATTGGTTAAAGGCAATACTATAATTTCTTATAGTTTTTCTTACGGGTAGAATTGTTCATCTACAGAACGATGGAGTATAAATATGTTGTCAATCCAACAATTTGGATAGTTATTGTTTATTTTTTATAGACATGAAGGAATAACAAGGTAAACCAAGGTAGTCCAAAACGTCAGATGTATTAGTAAACCAAGATTTTGAAGATATACCACCTGTTGGAACTGCTGGCGTTTTTTATAAATTGTTCTATACAAAACATAAAAACTGGATGAAAGCATATGCTGTTAATTTAAATTAGGGGCTGCATGTTATTGTTTTCTTATCTGGATGGATACATTGTAGCAACCTCTGAAGAGTGCAGATCTAAGGGTGCGCTAGCGTCTGGTCTTGTCAGATGATTTGACTTCGCCTCTATGTTGCTGGTTCTGTTTCAGTACAAAGTGTCGGCTACTTAACTGAGAACTCACTAAGTCACTTCATGTCTTAAGTGTAGAGAACTGAGTAAATCTTGTCAAGTTTTATGAATTATGATTGCTCAAGACTTAATTTTGCATGCTAGGCTTAGTATGTATTTTCAGCAGTAGATTTCAGTTATCGCTACGCTTCTACAAGATAAACGGATCTTTCTTGTACTACCTGTTGGAGTTGTTGACGTTTTTGTGCATGTCTCTATAGCTATTTTTGTCTAAAAATTTCTGTGTGCTCACTCAGATAGAATGGAGCTCTTTGTGAAGAGCCCCACTGGCAGGACAATCGGCCTCACGGTCCAGAAATCGGATACCCTCCAGACTGTCAAGGCAAAGATTCAAGAACATTACTGCCTTTTCTTTAAGGGACATAAGCTAGAGGAGAACTATACGTTGGCGGAGTATGGCATCCCGAATCAATCAACACTTGACCTTCAAGAAAGCATGCAGATTTATATAAAGGAGGCGCTACATGGCTTGCAGATCACTCTCGAGGTTGACAGCTTAGATACCATTGACAAGATAAAGTCCAAGATTAAAGATGATCAGGGCTTCCCCAAGGATGTGCAGTGCCTCATCTTTGACAACAAACAGCTGGACGACAACAGCACCTTGGCAAACCTCAACATTTGGAAGGATTCCACCCTTCTTCTTGTCCTCCGTACCGCCAATCCAGGAGGTGGGATGGAGATCTTTGTGGTGACGCACACTGGACGCAAAAAGTCTGTTCGTGTTAAGAAATCATATACCCTCGAGTATGTCAAGGTGAAGATCTATGAGGTGTCAGCCACTCCTCCAAAACATCAACGTCTCGTCTTTAATGGGAGGCTGCTGCAGGACGGCAGCACCCTGGCGGACCAGAAAGTTCTGAGGGGAAGTATCCTCCATATGGTGCTCCGCCTTTGTGGTTGTTGAGATGGATGCCATGGTCATTCTATATGTATTGCTGCAGCCTTTTTTCCAGCAAAATTTATCAGTAAACCACGTTGCAGTAGTCTTCTTTTTTCGAAGTAGTAATGTGTTATCAGTTAAACTATCATGTCTAGTATGTATGTTAATGTCTTGGTACTTCTTATAATAAGAAAAATATCTTGAGATTTCTTATATTGTAAGAGTGTCCCTTGCTCTGTCTTGCATCAGTTAAAAAAATTCAATCGACGTGTTGTCTGCTATGAGATACTATTGGATACATTAGCAATTTCTCATATAATTTAATCAAATAATAATAATAATAAAACATGATAATCACAATAGCCATGATGATTGGAACGAATAATATGTTCTGGTAAACAAGATATAAACGACAGGTCCAAATCGATCTATAGCACTCACATGTTTGTGTTGGTGTTGTCAGCAAGCGGCATGTCGACGAAAAGTCGCCAACAACGAGAAAGTTAGTCGCGGGAAAGTAGTTACCCATTGTGGAAGTGGTCGCACGACAGTGCTCCCTCAAATATCTGATTGTCTATTTCCCGTACAAGATTTACAAGAGGCAGGTTTTTAGAGGCCCATCGTCCAATCTCTCGTGCACGCCGGAAGGCGAGATGAGAAAGTTGAGGACGATTACGTAATAACCTAGGACGATGACGATGTAGTCTATCTATTGAGTGAGGAGCGCGCTCTTTCTCAATCTAACTGATTTTTTCTTTTGTTTATAGTTTTTTTTTTTTTGCGTCCAGAAAGGCCTCAAGCTATTGAAGTGCTCTTCGCGCATCCAAACACCTGGAATGGATCGTCGCCCAATTACGTGAACACAGTATGTTCAATCAGAGAACCTAAAGTTTATACTCGTAGTTGCCGGCAAGCCGCAGGTTTCATGTCTGTTGGCACTTCATGTCATGCCTCGCTGTTATTGGATTGGGATGTCACCATTTATATCCCTGATTCGTTTTGTTGATTCTTTAAGCACTCGTCTTCGGCCCTCCAAATTAAGGATGCATTATTGTGGGATAAAGCTGATAATGGTATTATCACTGAACAGACACGAATAAGCTGATAACGGCAGTATCACCGAACAGACAGAGATAAGATGATAGCGGCACTATCACTGAACAGACACAGCGAGACTGATGTAAATCATTCTTGATGTTTAAGTGGTCATCACTGATAAGGGTTAGATTACTACTTGTGCCTGCAACAACCTTTGGCCTCATGGACAATTAATCAGGAGTCATTGGGTTCAGCCAAATCAGTAGATAAGAGAAATTACTCACCAGGTACAGTAGAGAAGTAGAGTTCATCATGAAACCAAGCTGATAACTGATGATTGACTCATCAGGTACATGATCACAATAATGAAATCCCACTATGAAATTGACCAATGCACAGTGGAATCACATGAATGGTTGCAAATAGAATAAGATGCATAGATGAGTGTAAATGATGCCCATGTCTTTCAAGTTCCTGGTATCTGCCTTTAAATAAAAGAAAACATTCGATTCATTGGCCCTAAAATCTAAAGCAGTTACCACAAGTTCTTCTCTGTTGAGAATTTAGAAATAAAGTTTATCACATTCAAGACATGATACCTTCCAATGCACAAAAAAGTGAGTGTGCTCCTCATGTGAGTATGGAACGGCCACAACATATAATTATCCTTCCTTTGAAAAGCTACCCATGGATAGGCTAATTTCACAACACATTGTCCCCGTAAGCAAAATCAACCACATAACAGGTACCAGTTGAGCACCTAAACAAAATTGATAAGAAGAAACAGAACAACTAGGGCCTTGCAACAAATTGTTTTGATCAAGCATACTTCATAGGTTCCGAGTTAGTCTTATGTTTTTGACATCAGTATCGCATAATTTCCCCACAAGAGTATCACCTCAAAGCCTATTCCCCTCTTGGCAGTACATGTGAATTGTGATGCATATGAACATCGCTGTGATTATTACTCATTAACTGTTACTCTCCGTACTTCCATAGGCATTAGAATTCACAAGCAGCCGGCACCCCAAGGAACATGGATCAACTAGACGATGGTGGGAATAAATAAAGAAGTTGACATTGCAAAGTCGTATCAAAGGAGAAACTTTCTTCTCCACGCTCTCGCTAAGAAGTTGACATTGCAAAGTTGACATTCACAGGAAGATCCACACAAAGCCTACAGCTACGACCTACAGGGAACCTAACCTAACAGCCCTTGGATTCGACGCGGAGCAAAGCCAGCGTCCTGATGCCGTCTCAAGACGCCGGGGATGATTCACAGACAGCTCTTCTCTCGGGGCAGCTACCGTGGCGCGGCAGACGGGGCACGCGGGTGACAAGAGGAAGCACGGGTCAACACAGGCGGCATGGGGCAGCGCGCGCCACCGCTTGCTGGCACGCGACACCTGGAGGCAGACGACGAAGAAGTTTCAGTAACTCATGTATCTTGAGTTCTTGACAGCACTATCGATGCTCCGCTGTTGGCAATACATGTGAATTGTGATGCATACGAGCAGCATCGATGTGATTATTATTCATCAACTATTACTCTCCATACTTGCATAGGCATTAGAAATCACTACAGACCCGGAATAAATACCAACAAAGTTGACATTGCAAAGTTGTATCTAACAAGGAGAGACTTTCTTTCTTCTCCATGCCTCTCACTTTACACGCAGGACAACAACAACAGGAGGATCCATCCACACAAAGCCTACAGCTACGACTACAGAGCAAAGGGGAAGAAAGAAGGCATTCCGTCGAACACCTGTAGGGAAACCAAACCTTATTACAGCCCATGGATTGGGTGCATAGCAAATGCAGCGTCGTCCTGACGGGACGATTCGCAGGCCGGGGCGGCCACCGTGGTGCGGCAGACGGGGCACGCGGGCGAGAGGAGGAGCCACGGGTCGACGCAGGCGGCGTGGAACGCGTGGGCGCAGGGGGGCAGCGCGCGCCACCGCTCGCCGGCGCGCGACGCCTCGAGGCAGACGGCGCAGGTCTGGGTCGGCGGCGCGGGTCCGCCGTCGCACGGGGAGGAGGAGGAGGAGGAGGATGACTCGAAGCAGGGCAGGCGACTGATTTGGTGGGCCGCGAGGCCGACGGGGCGGTGCGTCGGCGGCGGCGACGGCTCGAGGTCCGGGAAGGCGTAGTAGCGCCTGCTGCGCTGCCCGCGGAAGGCGCGCGCGGTGAAGACGAGCGCCATCATGAGGAGGCAGGCGGCGAAGGCGAAGAGGAGGAAGAGCGCCAGCGCGGCGGTCATCACGGCGCCCTGCACGCCCATGGAGAGGACGCGCGCCCAGGCGCCCGCGCCGCGCGCGGGGCGGCCGCAGCGGCGCTTGGCGGCCTCCTCCTGGTGCAGGGGCTCCGGCGCGGCGGAGGCCGAGGGCCCAGCGGCGGCGGGTGGGGCCATTCGCGGCGGCGATCTGTGGCTCGGATTAGCTTAGCTCTCTGGACGGCGGGGCCGCGACCGGGGGGGAGGGATGGAGGAAAGTATCCGGCGAGGAGGATATTCTTGGGAAGAGGATTTCGGACGCATGGCCCGGCACGGGCCCCGTCTTTTTAGCAGCACTCTCTGGTTGTTGTTTTCACATGCTCAAACGGCAGAACTGGGCGAAAACGTGAACCGGAGAATACACCTCCCCTGATCATTTGACTTCCCGCTCAAGAGCCGAGTCGCCATCTCTACCCACCACATCCACATCCACATCCACATCCACATCCACATCTATCTTCCGGCGTCTGTCGCTAGTGGAGTATTACAATGGCCTAGTAGCGACTGTGATCCTCTGTCACGAAGACCAGCTACTTGACGCAACAATTGAAAACTTAAACTTGTGAGAGCTCTTGACTTTCCTTTATACCTTTTCAAACAACGGAGTCAAAGAAACTATCTCTTCTCTCTAACTAAGAAGAAGAGGCCAGACTGGCTAGTTTCAAAAAAAAAAAAAACTAAGAAGAAGAGGCCAATCTGGCTACCAACGCAAACTGAACACATACCACTGATGTCATCGAGGTTAGCCACTGATGTCACCGTTATCAATTCTCCACGAGCCAGCGACTCCAACAACAAAGAACGGCCGCCTACGGATAATCTTCGCCACAACGGCCTTGTAACGTTGCAACGTCATCTCGAAACAACGGCAAAGAATCTGACACACTCTTCCGAGGAATGAACAACTTAACGCTTTGTTGATATGAGCATGCCTACGTCGTTCATTTCTCGTCCAACGGTTGAAGAAACAATGTTTCGTTTCACACCAAGCCAACAACCCTCTTGTGTAGATCTTAAACCAAACGGGTAGGTGTGCCGAGTCACTGTATGAAATCTAAGATCATTTTTCTCATCCTCGACATGGGAATGGGACATTCACAGGAAGAGAGGTCGGTCTACATGCAGACTACATGCATCTGCACATCTCTCTATGCGGGTGATGCAGCTTTTTTGTCGCACATTTCACACGGGACATTAACAAATAGTTTGGATAGTTTTCAATAAATTTTTAAGAATATGTCCAACCAGACATATCGGTTTTTTTTTTTAAAAAGAGGCAAGCTTCCGTTTACAACGCGTTTAGGCACTTGCCTAAAAAACGCCATTCACCGAAAGAAAGGAGGGGGTCACTCGCCAAACCCTCCACCTATCAACGGGTCCTAGGCTACCTCTAAACATCGTTGCTGCCAACCACAGGTCCACCTTGGCCTCTACCATCCTGATGTCTCCATGATGACTGAGTCGGAGATCTTCTTCTCAGCAGTTGGGAAACCCTAAGAGGAAGGTGTGAAGCAGTGTAGCAACAAATTTCTCTCAGTTACGAAACCAAGGTTATCAATCCAGTAGGAGATGAAGATTCTTCTGAAAGTTGCTGCGCGGTTGACCTTGGCAGGGCGCACTACCGGTGTCAACCACGAACGTGGAATCTGCACACAACACAATCAAACTATTTTGCCCCAACTTGACAGTGAGGTTGTCAATCTCACTAGCTTGCTGTAATAAAGGATTAAACGTATGGTGTGGAAAATGATGTTTGTTTGCAGAGAGTGAAAGAACAGGATTGCAGCAGATTGTATTATCAATTTAAAGAAAAAGGACCGGGGTCCACAGTTCACTAGTGGTGTCTCTACATAAATAATGATAGCATACATGAGGGTAAACAAATTACAGCTGGGCAATTGACAAAATAAAGAACTGCATAATAATGCATATACTAGTCATGGTGTTTAGTTGTTGTGGTTTCACAGCAGATAACAAAAATTTATGCAGCTAGCGCTTCCCTTTTGCCCAGATCTATCTATCTAGTAATGCGGTAATGGAAAGCAATACGGAAATACCCTCGTACACCGGACGCGGGATAACGTTCCCGCACAAACGTGGATGATGTAGACGTACATAGCCGACCTCAAGGTCGCGACGATCTTAACAAAGCTCGAAGGGACGCCTCCCTCCGATACAGTGCGTAGCCGACCCGAGGGTCTTGATAAGCCACGCGTGAATCCGAAGATCTTGTGAAGCCACACACGAGTCCGGACATGAGTCCGAGGGCCGAAAGTACAGCCTCTCCGAGGGAGTCGCACACATACGGTGTACAACGACAACTCCCGATTCCTCCGATCCAGCAGAGTTGCTGAAGTAGATATTCCGGATCGGATCTAGCAGCGCAACGGCGTGCGTATGGTGGAGAACTCTCCAAACCAATCTCTTAGGTTAAGCCCCATTTGCGGAACACTATGGGAGAGAGGAGAGGAGAGGAGAGAAAGAGAGAGGAGCTCCCTCCAAACTTTTGGGAGAGAACTCTCAAGGGAATTGTGTGAGAGAAGGGGTGGAGCGGGTCCTCTATTTATAGGAGGGAGGGGGTGGCGGCTAGGGTTGGTGGGAGTGGCCGGCTTGGGCCCCTAGGGCCCATGCGCACCCCAAAACCCTAGGCCAATTCGGCCAAAGGCAAGGGCCAGCCTTGGGGGGCAAGTTCCCCCCCCCCCCCCCCCCCATATGGGCCTTTCTCCCTTAGCAGAAGGCCCATTTAGTGGGCTCCTTTGTTAAATACGAATTTAATCATTATAAATTCATTAAAGAAATATTAATTCATCAATTAACATTAATTTAACATATCTAACATATGTATATCACATATAAAATATTTGCTCTCTTCCGAAACTTTTCCGAAACCCTCCGAACCACCTTCGGTTCTCCGATACGACTTCGGATTCTCTCTCGGAACTTTTCCGGTGCTTTCTCTTTTCTACTCCAATGATCCCGATGATTCCAAAACATCTCCTAGTGTCATTGCACCCTTAAGTATGTTACCCTAGGGTCGGGGAATACTCCAGACATGATCGAGAAACACTTCTCCGACCAATGATCACCAGGGGACTCTGGATAGCCATAATGATCCCTGTGCATTCCACGAATATCTTTTCTCCAAAAGAACTCGTTGATTCCTAAACTGTAAGACATATTCTCTCGTTCTATGATACCTACAATATCCGAGATTTAACCGTCGGTATCTCTATACCTAGTTCCATCTCGGTATTGATATTGCTCTTTACTCGTTCCCGTGATATTCCATCCCTTTGTGACCTAGTCACGGGCTAGCATGGATGTAACATCACCGAGTGGCGCCAGAAGTATCTACCCCGTCAAACGGGTTAACAAATCCCGGCCTTGATGCGTATGCCTCAACCTACCGTTTCGAATGCCCAACAGTGACCGTTCTCAATGCCGCATAACTAAGCATCTTCTAGTGCCATCAAAGCATTCTCTGGGAGTAGTGATTAAATACCATCTCACGGTCTAAGGAATAAGTCACTACGTTTTCCTAAGTTATTGCAACAGTGAAAAACGTGACTCGATCGCGTTGCAAATACTTACTTTGGGTAATGTCCATCACATCATTCTCTAATGATATGACTCCATTGGCGACTGTCATACGATGACACTTGATCGGAAACCTCGATCAACAATCGACATCTGGACTAGTATATATAGAGGCTACTAGGGACTTTGTTTGTTAATATATCACACGTGTATTAACGTTCCTATTAATACAGTTATAGCATGATATAAAACTAATTATGAACTTTAGGAAATATGTGAATACTACTACTTACTATTTGCCTCTAGGGCATTTTTCCAACACTAGTGTGAGATTCATTTGGGCATTACAACATGATACATAGACCGTTATCCAACTGCATCTATGACTAATAATCCACCTTCCGGATAGCATCCGCACACCTTTCAGTATTAAGTTGCAAGCAACAGATTATTGCATTAAGCAAAGTGTGTAATGTAAGTAGCACAATTATCCTTAGACAAAGAACTACTGTTTTATCCCTAGTAGCAACAGTACATTCACAATCTTAGAGGTTGCTGTCACTCCACCAGATTAAATGAAAACATGAACCCACTATCGAGCATAAATACACCCTCTTGGAGTCACAAGCATCTACTAGTAACGGAGAGCATGCAAGATCATAAATAATCACTCACATAATATATAATGAAGCAAATGACATAGTACTCAATATTCATCGGATCCCAGCAAACACAACATGTAGCATTACATAAAGATGATCTTGATCATGATAGGCAGCTCACAAGATCTAAACATGGTAGCACAATTGGAGAAGACAACCATCTAGCTACTGCTATGGACCCGTAGTCCAAGGATGAACTACTCACACATCAGTCCGGAGGCGGGCATGGTGACGTAGAGCCCTCCGGTGATGATTCCCCTCTCCAGGAGGGTGCCCAGAAGAGCTTCTGACCCCTCCCGAACTAGGGTTGACGACGACGGCGGCTCTGGAACTTTTCATGGATTTCTGATCGGGTACCGAGGGTTTTCTCGTCGGGGGGAATAAATAGGCGAAAGGGCAACGTCGGTGGAGGACCGTGGGCCCCACACCACGTGGTGGCGCGGCAGAAGGGGGAGTCGCGCCTCCACCAGGTGTGGGCGCCCTGTGGCCCCTCTTCGCTAGCTCTTCGGTCTTCTGGATCCTTCTGAGAAAAATAGGAGTTTTGGCTTTTGTTTCGTCCGATTCCGAGAATATTTCCAGAACAACTTTTCTGAAACCAAAAACTGCAGAAAACAGGGAACTGGCACTGTGGCATCTTGTTAATAGGTTAGTCCTAAAAAATGCATAAAAACCATATAAAGTGTATATAAAACATGTAATAACTTGGTATAATATAGCATGGAACATAAGAAATTATAGATACGTTGGAGACGTATCAACATCCCCAAGCTTAGTTCTACTCGTCCCGAGTAGGTAAAACGATAATAAGAATAATTTCTGAAGTGACATGCTTTCACACAATCTTGATCATATAATAATGTAAAGCTCATATTATGAATGAAGTGACTCAAGGCAATGATTTATAGTTTGCTAACAAATAGACAAGGAGTAAACAACTACATCATATAAGTAAAAACTTTTCATGGATAGTACTTTCAAACAAGCATAAAAAAGATTTGCATAAGAGTTAACTCATAAAGCAATAATTTCTAAGTAAAAGAGCATTGAAGCAACACAAAGAAAGATATAAGTTTCAGCATTGGCTTTCAACTTTTGAACATGTATATCATATAGATAGTTGTCAACACAAAGAAATATAACAAGTGCAATAAGCATATAAGAATTGTTGCACACAGTTTACACAAGTGTTTGCTTCGGGGATAGAAAGAAGTAGGTAAACTGACTCAACATAAAGTAAAAGATAGGCCCTTCGCAGAGGGAAGCAGGGATACAAGCATGTGCTAGAGCTTTTTAGTTTTTTTTATAGGTTTTTGAAATCATATAGAGAGCATAAAAGTAAGTTTTTGAGGGGTGTTTGTCGTTTTCAACGAATGGTAATGGGCACTCTACCCCCCTTGGCAACCAGACTTTCAAGAGCGGCTCCCATTGAAGGACGTTATTTCTACCAGCACGGTAGATCATCCCTGTTATCTCTTTTGTTTATACATGTATTTAAAAACTAGTATCATTGCTTGATGATTAGATCAGGGCAAAAATGTGAAGAGAATGCAGTGGTTAAAATTGTAATTAGTTGGGACTGGGCACCCCATATGCCAGCTCTTTTTGCAAAGTTAATGGATAAGCAGATGTATATGCCACTAGTCCGGTTGTGAAAGTCTGTCTAAAAGCAAATGACAAGGTTGATATCGAAAACACCACATGCTTCCTCATGAGCTAATAAACATTGACACAAATAAGAGATAATAAATTTTGAATAAAGGTAACACATGAGGTATTTGCTTGGAATGGCAGGAAATACCATGTAGTAGGTAGGTATGGTGGACACAAATGGCATGGGTTTTGGCTCAAGGTTTTGGATGCACGAAAAGCATTCCCTCTCAGTACAAGGTTTTGGCTAGCAAGGTTATTTGAAGCAAACACAAGTATAAACTATGACAACAAGACATATATAAAACATATTGCAAGCATTATAAAACTCTACATTGTCTTCCTTGTTGTTCAAACACCTTTACTAGAAAATATCTAGACCTAAGAGATAACAAACATGCAAACCAAATTTCAACAAGTTTTACGGTAATTCTTCACTAATGGGTTTTAACTACATGATGTAAAATCTTAAACATGATCTACTTGAGAGCTCAAAACAATTGCCGAGCACCACAACATACAAGATAACAATCCATAAGAGCATGTATATCTTTTCATTATACCATCTACCACAATTAGTATTTTCTGTTTCCAACCAAACACCAATCAACTTATTTAAACATAAATTCTCCAAGTATTTAACAATGAAACAAGAGAGTATAACCTAACTGCTGCGGCTTTCAGCTTTCGCCATAAACATAAAAGATAACTGCTGAGGCTTTCAGCTTTCGCCATAAACATAAAAGAATGCTAGGATCCATTTTATTCAGAAAATTAAAATAACAAAGCAAAAAATAAAAGCAAACTAACGCTTCAAGTAAAACACATAAGATGTGAAGGAATTAAAATATAGTTCCACTAGAGATGACCTGATAGTTTGTTGATGAAGAAGGGGATGCCTTGGGCATCCCCAAGCATAGACGCTCGAGTCTTCTTTGAAATATGCTTGGGTGACCCACGGGGGCATCCCCAAGCTTAGGCTCTTTCATCTTCTTGATCACATCATATCATCCTCTCTCTTGATCCTTGAAAACTTTCTCCACACCAAACTCAAAGTAAACTTTATTAGAGGGTTAGTGCATAATAAAAAATTCTCATATTCTGCATGGACACAATCATTACCAATGATACTGGATATTAGCTACAGCCACTGATACTTTATGGAACAAAAAGATCCATTCAAAAACAACAAAAGAGGCATTGCAAAATAAATTACAGAATCTGTCAAAAACAGAACAGTCCGTAAAGACGAATTTTTTCAAGGCACTTAACTTGCTCAGATAAGAAAACTTAAAACTAATGAAAGTTGCGTACATATCTGAGGATCACGCACAAAAAATCTCAGGTCATTTTGATTTTTCTGTGAATTCTTACGAAGTAAACGGTGGACAGCATAAAACTGTTCCTGCGCAGAAATCCAAATCTAGGATCAACTTCCTACTAGAGGTTTTACTTGACACAACTATGCAATAAAATAAAGATACAAAAGAGTTGTTACAGAGGTAAGCATTCTCCTTGACTGAAAACTGAAAACAAAAGATAATGGGTTGTCTCCCAAAAGCGCTTTCTTTAATGCCTTTTAGTTAGGCTAGAAGATTTTAATGATGCTCTTATAAAAATAAGAGTTGAAAACCAAACAGAGCATCAAGAGGCAAATATCAAACATATTTAAGTCTAACCCACTTCCTATGAAAAGGAATATTGTAATAAAATAAATTGTTGAAGCATAAAGCAACGAGCATAGAAAGACGAAACAAATGCAATTTCAAAACTTTCAACATAAAGAGAGGTGTTTTAGTAGCTTGAAAACTTTTAGAACCATATTTTCCTTTCTCATAATAACTTTCAGTAGCATCATGAACAAACTCAACAATATAACTATCACATAAAGCATGCTTTTCATGATCTACAAACACATAATTTCTATTAGGCTGAAAAACAGCGGGGTTATTAAACCCAGTTTTGACAATAGTAGCATAATTAATATCATTAAACAACATAGGACCATTATCAAGAGCATTATCATATATACCATTAGGGAGCACATTTTTACTTTCTGTAGTTTCCTCTTTTACTTGAGTCAAGGAGCATGCTACTTCAAATTTATCAAAAAGAGATATTTCAATAGAATCATGACATTCAACAATATAGCATTCTTCCTCCTTAGGTTGGCATGGAGGGTAATCATATAATGTAAGAGTTAAAGAGTTACTATCATTAGAAGGTAGATCCTCCTTTTGTTCTTCACACTCCTCCTCTTTTTCATCTAATGAGTTTTCAGGTTCATCAATTTCTTTTTCTACAGGTTCATGCAAGACAACAATTTCTTCTATTTGAGGATGTCTTCTCTCAAGAAATTCAGCAATATAAGGATTATCATTATAATACTCAAGGCAATATCCAAGCATAGCAAAAGTATCAGATCTATAAGGACCTTCATCTCGATTTTTAAGCAAAGCTGTAATTTCATAAGCTCTCATAAATACAAAAAATTCTTCAATTTGCTCAAGTTTATCAAAGTCATAATATCCTCTAGCATAAGAAGCCAAAGTTTCATTATCATTATAATCACATTGGAAAGGGAGGTGTTTATGCCTCCTACAGCAAAAACATTCATTAAAGCACCATGATTCATCATAAGTTGAGCACAAGTTTTTAGCAAAATAATTCAATCTACTTATTTGTTCCCATAAATGTGCCCCTTTTTTAGACAAGCGGTATTCCTTATAATAATTTTGTTTTTCCTCCGTGAACCCACCGTGCCAATAATATTTTGTATCAAATAGAGAATCCATTGATAGCAAGTAAAGAACTAGACATAATAACAAGGGACAATTGCTTCTGTGCCCTGGTTGTCTCTAGTTTATCCGTTTGTGCCATACCTACGTGTTTTATTGTGTTTGTGCCCTACTTGGCTCGCGGATGGCTGCTGATGGCTGTTTCCGTATGGTCAATGGTTGATCGCTAACTTATGGGTGGGACCCATATGTCATAGATTTAATAATTTCAGGAAAATGTTTGGATTTTCGAATTTTCGAATCTAAGATTCGAACGGTGCAAATTTGAATTTCAAGCTTGAAAATTTCGAAAATGTGAAAAAAAATCCAGGTCTTGCTAATGATTATTTATACATGTGTTCAAAATCTGAGTGTGAAATATTGGATAGTTGATCTATATAAAAAAGACAAATTTCTAGATCTGAGATCTAGATCTAGAACAGTGCAAAATTCGAAAAAAGTCAACTTTCGAATTTAAATGTGAAAAAAATCTCAGATGTTGCCAATGATATGGGAAGCAACTTTGCCAAAGCGATTTTCCAAATTCTTGTGTCGTTTGGCCTGTGTAAAAATGAAAAATTGTAAAATATTGTGCTATACGGAGTTGATGGGGGCTGGCTAGCTCGTATACGTGAACGCCGCAGTGCTCGATTCACCTGCGTCCGACCTCACTTTCCACTCTATCGTGCTCAGGATGAACCGAGCGTCCTAATGGTCAAGGTGTTACGCGAGAGAGAGGGTTTCACCACGATCACAAGCGGGCGACGCCGTTGGACTATTGTCGAACACCTTGAGTGCGCGATCTGAGCATGCCAATGTTGGCATCAGCATGTTCCCACCGATTCCCAACTAATTGGGAAGCAATCTTTATATGTTTGTGTGCAGAACTGGATTTTCTACAACTTTCCAGTTATACGGGTTTGCTAGTTTTGAACTTTCTTTATTGTGTTTTCGTGAAAAGCAGATCTAGTCCGACCTCCCAGTCCACTTTATCGTGCTCAGTGTGAGCCGAGCGTTTTAATGGGTAAGTTTTGACGCACGAGAGAGGGCTTATTCGACTACCACGAGTGAGCGGCGCCGTCAAACTACTATCAAACACCTTGAGGGCGCGATCTCGACATGGTCATGTCGGAATCAGTATGGCCATTCTCGTGTCATAGTTTGTGATAAAGTTCCCATATTCTGCACATATGTGTGCCATGGTATGGGAAACAACGTCGCTGAAGCGATTTTCAAAATTCTTTTTAGAAATATCATTTTCCATTTTTTAAGTGGTAAAAATGACTTTTTTTGTGAAGCAAGTACATAAAATATGGTCCAAAATGATACCCATTTAATTTTCACAAAGAGTAGTACATATTTGATGGATAATCCAAAAATATGAGAATTTTCCTTGCTTTCTATCTAAATTCCGCTCTTTAATTGACTTTATGTCAATTTTCCGAAAGTAATTCAAATTTGAACTACAACTGTGTGATAGTTTGCTCTGAAATTGTTACAAAAATAATTTTAATGTACACAAGTAGTGGTTACAACATAGAACCGTCGATAGTTTTTGAAAATTCGACCACTTTTGATGAATAGCCATGCTCTCCATGTTGACCATTTTTTGAAAGAAATGAGAAAAAGTGAAAACATACTCAAAAAAAGAAACCATTTGGTATGGAGTCCTTTTATGTGTACTAGTTTGTAGGAAAAATGATAAATTTGAGTTTTGACAAACTTTTCAAAACAATACTTTACAAAAATGTCAATCATCTACAAACATGTATAAGTTTCAAGCCAAATGACCAATGTATTGCCATTATCGTGTCATAGTTTGTGATAAAGTTCCCATATTCAGCACATATGTGTGCCATGGTATGGGAAACAACATCGCCGAAGCGATTTTCAAAATTCTTTTTAGAAATATCATTTTTCATTTTTTTAAGTGCTAAAAATGACTTTTTTTGTGAAGCAAGTACATAAAATATGATTCAAAATGACACCCATTTAATTTTCACAAAGAGTAGTACATATTTGATGGATAATCCCTAAATATGAGAATTTTCCTTGCTTTCTATCTAAATTCCCCTCTTTAATTGACTTTATGTCAATTTTCCGAAAGTAATTCAAATTTGAACTACAACTGTGTAATAGTTTGCTCTGAAATTGTTACAAAAATAATTTTAAGGTACACAAGTAGTGGTTACAACATAGAACCGTCGATAGTTTTTGAAAATTCGACCACTTTTGATGAATAGCCATACTCTCCATTTTCACCATTTTTTGAAAGAAATGAGAAAAAGTGAAAACATACTCAAAAAAAGAAAACCTTTGGCATGGAGTCCTTTTATGTGTACTAGTTTGTAGGAAAAATGATAAACTTGAGTTTTGACAAACTTTTCAAAACAATACTTTACAAAAATGTCAATCATCTACGAACATGTATAAGTTTCAAGCCAAATGACCAATGTATGGCCATTATCGTGTCATAGTTTGTGATAAAGTTCCCATATTCAGCACATATGTGTGACATGATATGGGAAACAACATCGCCGAAGCGATTTTCAAAATTCTTTTTAGAAATATCATTTTCATTTTTTAAGTGCTAAAAATGACTTTTTTTGTGAAGCAAGTACATAAAATATGATCCAAAATGACCCCCATTTAGTTTTCACAAAGAGTAGTACATATTTGATGGATAATCCCTAAATATGAGAATTTTCCTTGCTTTCTATCTAAATTCCCCTCTTTAATTGACTTTATGTCAATTTTCCGAAAGTAATTCAAATTTGAACTAGAACAGTGTGATAGTTTGCTCTGAAATTGTTACAAAAATAATTTTAAGGTACACAAGTAGTGGTTACAACATAGAACCGTCGATAGTTTTTGAAAATTCGACCACTTTTGATAAATAGCCATGCTCTCCATTTTGACATAAAGTTAATTAAAGAGGGGAATTTAGATAGAAAGCAAGGAAAATTCTCATATTTAGGGATTATCCATCAAATATGTACTACTTTTTGTGAAAATTAAATGGGTGTCATTTTGAACCATATTTTATGTACTTGCTTCACAAAAAATGTCATTTTTAGCACTTAAAAAGTGGAAATGATATTTGTAAAAATAATTTGGAAAATTGCTTCGGCGGCGTTGTTTACCATACCATGGCACACATATGTGCTGAATATGGGAACTTTATCACCAACTATGACACGATAATGGCCATACTGATGTCGACATGACCATGTCAAGATCGCGCCCTCAAGGGGTGTTTGACAGTAGTTTGACGGCTCCGCTCGCTCGTGGTAGTCGAAGAAGCCCTCTCTCGTGCGTCAAAACATACCCATCAGGACGCTCGGCTCACACTGAGCACGATAAAGTGGACAAGGAGGTCGGACTAGATCTGTTTTTCATGAAAACACAATAGAGGAAGTTCAAAACTAGCAAACCCGTATAACTGGAAAGTTGTAGGAAATCCAGTTCTGCACACAAACATATAAAGATTGCTTCCCAATTAGTTGGGAATCGGTGGGAACATGCTGATGCCAACATTGGCATGCTCACTTAAGGTGTTCGACAATGGCGCCGCCCGCTTGTGATCGTGGAGAAACCCTCTCTCTCGCGTAACACCTTGACCATTAGGACGCTCGGTTCATCCTGAGCACGATAGAGTGGAAAGTGAGGTCAGACGCATGTGAATCGAGCACTGCGGCGTTCACGTATACGAGCTAGCCAGCCACCCATCAACTCACGTATAGCACAATATTTTACAATATTTTCATTTTTACACAGGCCAAACGACACAAGAATTTGGAAAATCGCTTTGGCAAAGTTGCTTCCCATATCATTGGCAACATCCGAGATTTTTTTCACATTTAAATTCGAAAGTTGACTTTTTTCGAATTTTACACGGTTCTAGATCTAGATCTCAGATCTAGAAATTTGTCTCTTTTATACAGATCAAACTATATAATATTTCACACTCAGATTTTGAACACGTGTATAAATAATCATTAGCAACACCTGGAAATGTTTTCACATTTTCGAATTTTTCAAACTTGAAATTCGAATTTGCACCGTTCGAATCTTAAATTTGAAAATTCGAAAATCCAAACATTTTCCTGAAATTATTAAATCTATGACATATGGGTCCCACCCATAAGTTAAAGGTCAACCATTGACCAGACGGAAACAGCCATCAGCAGCCATCCGCGAGCCAAGTAGGGCACAGACACAATAAAACATGCAGGTATGGCACAAACGGATAAACTAGAGACAATCAGGGCACAGAAGCAATTGTCCCTAATAACAAACCGAAATAAACTAGATGTAAGAAGCAAAAAAAAATGTGTTTTTTTAATAATAATAAGCAAACAAGACAGTAATAAAAATAAACTAAGCAAGACAAAAACAAATTAAAGAGATTGTAAGTGAGAGACTCCCCTTGTAGCAGTGCTCCAACTCCCCAGCAACGGCGCCAGAAATTAGCTTGATGACTGAGTCGATGATCTTCTTATCAGCAGTTGGGAAACCCCAAGAGGAAGGTGTGAAGCAGTGTAGGAGCAAATTTCTCTCAGTTATGAAACCAAGGTTATCAATCCAGTAGGAGATGAAGATTCTTCTGAAGGTTGCTGCGGTTAACTTTGGCAGGGCGCACTACCGGTGTCAACCACGAACGTGGAACCTGCACAAAACACAATCAAACTATTTTGCCCCAACTTGACAATGAGGTTGTCAATCTCACTAGCTTGCTGTAACAAAGGATTAAACGTATGGTGTGGAAAATGATTCTTGTTTGCAGAGAGTGAAAGAACAGGATTGCAGCAGATTGTATTATCAATTTAAAGAAAAAGGATCGGGGTCCACAGTTCACTAGTGGTGTCTCTCCATAAATAATAATAGCATACATGAGGGTAAACAAATTACAGTTGGGCAATTGACACAATAAAGAACTGCATAATAATGCATATACTAGTCATGGTGTCTAGTGTGAGATTCATTTGGGCATTACAACATGATACATAGACCGTTATCCAACTGCATCTATGACTAATAATCCACGTTCCGGATAGCATCCGCACACCTTTCAGTATTAAGTTGCAAGCAACATATTATTGCATTAAGCAAAGTGTGTAATGTAAGTAGCACAATTATCCTTAGACAAAGAACTACTGTTTTATCCCTAATAGCAACAGTACATTCACAATCTTAGAGGTTGCTGTCACTCCCCCAGATTAAATGAAGACATGAACCCACTATCGAGCATAAATACTCCCTTTTGGAGTCATAAGCATCTACTTGCTCAGAGCATCTACTAGTAACGGAGAGCATGCAAGATCATAAATAACGCACTCACATAATATATAATGAAGAAAATGACATAGTACTCAATATTTATCGGATCCCAGCAAACACAACATGTAGCATTACATAAAGATGATCTTGATCATGATAGGCAGCTCACAACATCTAAACATGGTAGCACAATTGGAGAAGACAACCATCTAGCTACTGCTATGGACCCGTAGTCCAAGGATGAACTACTCACGCATCAGTCCGGAGGCGGGCATGGTGATGTAGAGCCCTCCGGTGATGATTCCCCTCTCCGGCAGGGTGTCGGGAAGAGCTTCTGACCCCTCCCGAACTAGGGTTGACGACGGCGGCGGCTCTGGAACTTTTCATGGATTTCTGATCGGGTACCGAGGGTTTTCTCGTCGGGGGGAATAAATAGGCGAAAGGGCAAAGTCGGTGGAGGGCCGTGGGCCCCACACCACGTGGTGGCGCGGCAGAAGGGGGAGCCGCGCCTCCACCAGGTGTGGGCGCCCTGTGGCCCCTCTTCGTTAGCTCTTCGGTCTTCTGGATCCTTCCAAGAAAAATAGGAGTTTTGGCTTTTGTTTCGTCCGATTCCGAGAATATTTCCAGAACAACTTTTCTGAAACCAAAAACAGCAGAAAACAGGGAACTGGCACTGTGGCATCTTGTTAATAGGTTAGTCCCAGAAAATGCATAAAAACCATATAAAGTGTATGTAAAACATGTAGCAATGGGTATAATATAAACATGGAACGTAAGAAATTATAGATATGTTTGAGACGTATCACTCCACCGATGGCATGTGCCACTCGAAGACTACACTGTGTACACAAGTCTCTTGCATCATTACCTCCAGGTGTCTTCGCGGCCAATCCACGAGGTGGTTATCGTGATCAGGGACCAGTGCGCTCTACCCCAACTATATAGGAAATAAGATCACACCTCTCTAGAGAGGACACACCCGAGAAGCAAGTGGTCATTGTCTTCCTCTTCCTGACCGCATAACAGACAGGAGGCTGGTCGGGGCAAGTCTCTTTGTCCTAGGTAGTCAGAAATCCAACATCTATTCTTCAAAGCCAACTAGAAGAAGAACTTGCATTTGTTCGGGGCTCGCGAGCGCCAAATCTGAAAGGCCTCGTCTAGCTCAGTCTTACCCTCAAAGAACGCTCAGTAGGTTGAGGGAGTCGAGTACTTATGGTGGGTCTCCCAATTCCACGTAAACTCGTCAGCGACCCCCTCGATCAGTGCGAAGGCCGCCACGCTGTCAGTCAAGGTCTGGTCGGACGTCCTCTTGCCACCCACCAGCAAGCCCATCTCTGACTAGGCGAGAGCAACGGGCGCGCTTGGGCACCTTAAGTAGGAGGTTCAGTGCCAAGTCCTTCACATGCCCCTTTGGTAGCCACCTGTCGATCCAAAAGAATGTGGAAGCCCTACCTCCCACAACCGAGGTAGTCGCCGCCTCAAATAGATGTTGGATCACTCGGGGAACCTGGATGTTGAACTCACCCTAGGGCTTGGAGCTATCCGTCCTGCTAAGCCAAAGCCACCAGCATGTAGCCCATGGTTCAACAGTCTCAAGTTCGGGACCCCGATACCCCCTAGGCGCTTGGGCATGCATACTCTCTCCCACGCCACCAGGCAGTGTCCTCCATGGGCGTCCTTATGCCCAGGCCAAAAAAGAACCGCGGATGATCTTTTCAATCGCCCCAAGAGTTTTCGCCGACAAATCAAGCGACATCATGGAAAAAATAGACACCGCTTAGAGAGTGTTCTTGACAAGCTTAAGACATCCACCATGGTTGAGCAACCCTGCATGCCACTTTGGGAGATGGTTGGCCACGGTTTCCACCTGGTACAGCAGCGACCAGTGCAGCTCCCGTGCCACCAACTCGGCCTTAGGCTCCCCACATCAATAAGGTGTGTTGATCCCTTCACCAGGTTTACCCTCGGACCAGAAGTCAAACCAAAGTCCTTGAGAAGTTGCGCAAAAACCATGACGTCCCCCACCAAGGGTCGGAGGAAACTCACCACATCGTCAGCATAGATCGACCGTGTAGTGTCTAAGCCTCGTCTATGCCAGACATGTCAAAAATACACAGGTCGTAGCCCTCTCAATCAACACATGTAGGATCTCCATGACTAGAATAAAAAACTCTGACGAGAGAGGGTCTCCCTGCCTCAGTCCACGGCTGTTGAAAATCTTTCCACCGGGGTGTCCATTAAGTAACACCCTCGTGGAAACCGACGATAGTGGGCACATATGAACACGAGCAAGAGATCCTGAACCCAATCTTCCCCAACACCTCGAGGAGGAAGGCCCAACAAACTACACCGAAGGCCTTGGTAATATCTAGCTGCAAGAGAATGGTGAGGGCGTTCGAGCCGTGAAGCCTGTCCTTGCTGCTCTGTACCACCATGAAATTATCATGCAAGCACCGTCCATGCACAAACGCACACATATGTGCACCCACAAGTTGTGTAAGGGAGGGAGCCACCCTGCAAGCAACCACCTTTGCTACCAATTTGGCGAACCCGTGAATCAAGCTGATAGGGCGGAAATCCCACACCTCCTCAGAACCTATGCTTTTGGGCACCAGGGTGATGAGTGACCGGTTCACGGAGCTACATCCGCGGGTATTCCGACGAGACAGCGAGTTGAAAGCCTCCATGACATCCTCTTTGATGATTTCTCACAAGCCACATAAAATATGTTAGAAAAAAACATCCGAACTCGGGCACTTATCCAACTGTTGGCCTCTGATGGCATTCCACACCTCCTCCGAAAAGGCCACCTCCAAGTGGGAGAGGTCCGCCGTATGCAACTGCAGGAAGTCTAAGTCGAAGGAGAAAGTCTAGCCGACCTCTGTACCAAGGAGATCGTCAAAGAACGTATCCACAGCCTTGTCCTTGTCCCCATATTCGGTCTTCCTAACCCCATCGACCAAGAGGTGGAAAAACCTCATGCAAGCGTCGCCCTCCCGCAGCCACTACACCCTTGCCTGCCGCCTCACCAGCGAGTGCTCGAGGGAAGCCAACCCAAGTAGCTTCAGCTAGGACAATAGTCACGTAATGTTGTGTCTAAGGATGTGTCCTTTTAAAAAAATTGGACGAGCCTCCAATTGGTCGGTTTGTATCCTTAGGAGTCCATGTCGATTAAGATTCGTGTTTGTTTCAGTTTGGGTATGTCCAACCGACTAGGTGTTGCCCTCTTATATACAAGAGCATGCGCCTAGGGTTTTAGGGGAGTTGAAATTATGTAGAACTAAAATTTCAAGTTTTCCAACATCCCTATGGGATCTTCGTGTTAGGCGGCGTCTCGGACGTTCGTCAAGATATCCTATAAATAGAAGCACACGGGGTCTTGAGTCTGTCAACAACTATAGTGCGTTTAAGAGAAGCCTCTTGAATCTGTCGAAGGGTTGTCGAGCTTGGCGTGAGGCGCATTGTTTATCTTCATGTTGCTCTCTTAAATCTTTCCAAATTCTGCAGGGTTGGGAGAATAGTTATATCAGTGGTTCTTGCGGTGAAAGATTGGGCAAACATCTACATCACCTTGAGTGCCTTCCTAAGAGCATCTCTAATAGATGCCCTATTTTAGCCTTCGTTCCCTAAAAACCGTTTTTTAGCGCACGAGAGGGCAAAAAACAGCCTCCAACAGGTGCCCTATGTGGTGCCCTATTTTGGGGCTGCCCCAAATTTTGCTCCTCTCTGCCCCATACCTCTCCCGCACGTGCCCTATCCTTTCCAAAACGACGCGCGCGCGACCAACCGCCATATGAACTCCGCTTTTCTCCGCCGAACCCGCGCCACCAAATCCGCCTCCGCCGCTCGTCTCCGGCCACCTCCGACCCCGCCGCCACCCCTAATCGCACCGCTGCCGTCCACTACACCCGCCGCCGCCCCCAATCGAAGCCCAAATCGCGCCGCCGCTGCAAACCCTAGCCCGCGCCGCCGCCTGAATAGTGTCGCATCCGCCCTTCGCTGTCGTCCGTTGCCGTCCAATCGCGCTGCCTCCACTCCGTCCCCGAGATCTGCCGTCGCCGTCCAATCGTCGCGCCGCCTCCGTCCGTCATCGTCGCTTGCGCACCCGAGCCGAGACGCCGCCATGCCGCCGAAGAAGACGAAGGTCGCCTCGGGCTTCAAGGGCGTGCGGGCGAGGCCGAACGGCCGCTGGAGCGCCGAGTTGCAGCACGAGGGCATGAGGTACTACCTCGGCACCTTCGACATCGCAGATTTGGCGACTCGAGCGTACGACGTCGCCGGGTGGCGTCTCGGCATTCCTCGGGAGCAGCTCAACGACTCGAGCATCACGTGCCTGCAGGACGCCATCTTCATCGGGCCTCCGATGCAGACGAAGGTGAAGACCCGCTTGGTGAAGAAGAAGGAGGAGCCGGCGAGGGTGCTCGAGACCGACGACGAGGCGATGGCTCGGTTTGCACGGGAGCATCCCAAGTACATGCAGCACGGGCGCGAGTTCTTCTAGAAGCGCGAGCAGGAGCAGAAGCAGAAGAGGAAGCACGACGAGGAGGCTGGACCGTCGACGGTGAACGTGATCGAGTTGAGCTCCTCCTCCATCGACTGGTCAGATATGAGCTCCTCCTCCTTCGACTGGGACGGTTAGAGTAGTATCGGACTGTAGGATTTGGATTATGGTTCAAAATGTTGTTCTTAGTTTAAATTTGTGTTCAAATTATGGTTCGTAGTTTAAATTGTGTTCAAATTATGGTTCGTAGTTTAAATTGTGTTCAAATGATGGTTCGTAGTTTAAATTGTTTTCGAATGTTCATGGAATTTGTCTAAAACAGGGCATGTGATAGGGCATGTGTTGGAGAAGAGCTGCCCTAAAATAGGGCATCTGGAAAAGCAGAAAATTGCTTCGTGCCCTAAAACGCTAAAACAGGTGCCCTATATGTGCAAAATCTGAGTTTAGGATAGGGCATCTGCTCTAAGAGCATCTCTAACAGCTGCCCTATTTTAGCCTCCGTGCCCTAAAAACCGTTTTTTAGGGCACGAGGTGGCAAAAATCGCTCTCCAACAGCTGCCCTATCACGTGCCCTATTTTGGGCAGCCCCAAATTTTGCTCCTCTCTGCCCCATATTTGGGGCAGAGAGGACCACGGCGGGAGCTGCCCTATCCTTTCCGAAACGACGCGCGCGCGCCCAACTGCCATCCTGAAACACATCCGCCCCCGACCCGCCGCCACCGCCGCAACTCCCACCCTTGCTCCAGCGGGCTGCTCCGCCTCTCCGCCGCCGATTCCCGCCGGAAAATGGCTGCCACCGAGCTCGATTCGGCCCTGCCGTGTTGAATCCGCCCCGCCGTCGCCGGGCTCCGCCGAGCTCGATTCGGCCGTCTCCCGCGGCCGCGAAGCTCCGGGCGGGTGGATCCCGAGCGCCGCCGTCCGTCTGCCGCCCCTCCTTGCTCTTCTGCGACCAGCCGCCGCCGATTTGACGCCGCCCCGCCGCGGCCGAGGTGAGCTTTTTTTCTTCACAAAGTAGATGATTTTTTTTTTTTGCTTTTTTCATCTAGATGATTAGATAGATAATTTTAGTGCTTGTTTGTAGATGATGTTGTTCGATTACACCACGTCCGATGAGGAGTTCGACATGGACGAGGACGAGGATGTTGCCATGCTCCTCATGATGCACCACAAGGCGAACAAGAGGCCGAAGCACGGCGGTTCGGTGATGGGGCGAGAGCACATCCGGAGGCAGCGGCAAGAAGCACATGCCAAGCTCATGGCCAACTACTTCGTGGAGAGACCGGTGTTTCCGGAGAGGTACTTTCGACGCCGGTTTCGGATGAGTCGTGATTTGTTCCGGCATATTGCCGAGTGTGTGAAGTTGCACGACAGGTTCTTTGAGCAGCGGAGGAATTGTGCCGGAGAGCTTGGACATAGCCTCTACCAGAAGGTCACCTCTGCATTGCGCCAGATGGCTTATGGTGTTCCTGCAGATCTTGTGGATGATCACTTGGCCATGAGTGAGAGCCAGAGCATCAAGTGCCTTCGGCGCTTTGCGGTTGCCATTGTTGAGGTTTTCGGGGCCGAGTATTTGAGAGCACCCAATGCTCAAGACACGGCTCGGCTGCTACAGATCAACAAAGATCGAGGCTTTCCAGGTATGCTTGGATCTATTGATTGCATGCACTGGAGGTGGAAGAATTGTCCTGCGGCGTGGCATGGACAATTCAGAGGACACAAGCAAGGTTCCACCATTATTCTTGAGGTCGTGGCTGACCAGGAGACTTGGATATGGCATGCATTCTTTGGCATGCCTGGTTGTTGCAATGATATTAATGTTCTCCATCGTTCACCTCTATTCACAAAATTGGCTAGCGGAGAGATGCCCGAGGTGGAGTTTCAGGTCAATGGCAAGACATACAACATGGGCTACTATCTTGCAGATGGGATTTATCCCAAGTGGTCGACATTTGTGAAACCATTGATTCTCCCCCACGGCAGGAAGGAGCTTGATTTCCACAATACTCAAGCGGCGGCAAGGAAAGATGTGGAGAGAGCTTTTGGAATTTTGCAAGCCCAATTTGTTGTTGTCAGAGGACCGGCGAGGTTTTGGGGTCAGGAGACTCTTTGGTACATCATGACGGCATGCGTGATCATGCATAACATGATCGTGGGGAATGAGCGTGGGCAGAATGCCATCTACGGCACCTACGAGTTGATGGGCGTCCGATCCGGCCGAGGCGAGGTGGAGACCGAGTCCAGCGCTTCCTTGACGTCTACCACAAGATACGGGACTCCGATGTGCACAACGATCTTCAGAAGGATCTCATGGAGTGGTGGACATGGAATGGAAGGCAAAGAGCAAGGCCGTGCACTTGATTCTATTCCATTTGATGTTGTTGTATGTGATAAACAATTTGATGTTGTGTGCCCATTTGTGTTTTATTTGATAAACCATTTGATGAACTAGACATATTGTGTTGTAATAAAGCCAGTACTATTTAATTTTCATTTGTTAGAAATTTATTTAGATCATATAGCATATCATTTGTTCGTCATATGTATGAAATATGTGCAAAAAAGAGCCATTTGGTATAGCATAGGGCAGCTGAAATAGGGCAGCTGTTGGAGAGGTAGTGCCCTAAAATAGGGCAGCTGAAAAAGTGGAAAACTACTCCGTGCCCTATATGTGCTAAAACAGGTGCCCTATATGTGCTAAAACACCATATAGGATAGGGCAGCTGTTAGAGATGCTCTAAGACCCTCTCAGTCAGCGAGAGGGGTCGAATCTCCATGGCCACATCAAGTCGCTGGATTAGTTCATTGGTCATCAAGATCTACAACTTAATGTTTCCAATGAGACGATTAGTGAAACCGGTTGAGGGGTGGCTCTCGGGCCGGCTGTAATATAAGGTTTTGTACTAGTGAAACAGTCAACGGTGTGCTACATATTTTTATGACAAACAGTCAACAGTCACCTTGAAATATGAAAACCATCTCTTGGGTGGTGTTTGACCACTTGGTGGCTTTATCATCTCATGCCTGAGCTCTCAATGGCAAAAAAAAAACTTGCTTAAAATGGCGGGGATGGGTCCCACATGACATCCCGCATGTGATGTAGATCACTCTAAATCTCTGATTATGACCCACAATATGGAGAAACATGCACACTTACTCTTCCAGAGGTGTAGATGCTATCCTGAAAAATGCCCCCCTCTCTGAACCTTTTGACAAGTTCATAGAAGAGGGCTCTACCCATCTGAAGCATTTTCATAGCCTTCACATTGTTTGTGTTGTAGATGCAGTTCATATTAGCTATCATCTCCTGAGTGAACATAGGACCATCGGTGACCAGAGGATACACATTGCGCCTAACTACGATCTTGCGAATCAGTATGATCCTTGCCTGAACGACAACTATGAGTGTTGTTTTCTGCCTGACCAGAGTCAACCCTTCGTAATACGGATCTAGCATTGGTAACGACTATCATTCAACTAAATCGACTATATCAATTATCCACTACCGTTAGGAGAGACACGATCGCTTACCTGCACCATGGGAAATGAGGGAGGGTATGCGGAATCGAGCTACTCCGGCTGACCGTGCAAAGGACGTCGCGGATCCGGTGGCGGAGAGGAAGGAGACGAGCTGGTGCCGGAGAGGAAGGAGACGATCTGCTACGGTGAAGATCCGGTCGGAGGGGGATTTTTTTTCTTCTTTCTAGCTCACTGCTTGGAATGATGCACTACTACCCAATTGTGCAGTTATCATTCCTAAGAGAATAACACTAAAGTATATATGATGAGGCGGTGTCCATTTCAACCCAAACAGTCACAAGAATATTGAAATCTTGACCGCGACAGCAAGCCGAAAATTTCTTCTGATTGAGATATTGGTATTTACCTTTGGATGGAGTACGCGGCTTGAGACATTTGACTAAGACAGCTTGAGAGACAGGTAGATTTATCAAGGTCTCAACATCAAGACCTCATCCGAGGAATACGTTTATGAGAGAACACATCCACTTTCTACTCCGGATAACTTTGCACTAGCTAGCTCAAAAAACCAGTCTTTCATTTTAAGGAATCACCAACACGTCGCATGCATACTGGAAAACATCAAGAAATTAGGGTAGAGTTTTGACACCTCGATCAAGACAACATCCTCCGTTTCACAATTATGTTTCAAGTACACATGTATTTAATGTATTTAGACACATTTTAATGCATGTGTATATTTAATTTATTATGAATCTAGACAACATATATAACACCAATAACATCTTATATTGTGGAACGGAGAGAGTAGATTACTCTCCCAGACTCAATGGCCTTCCCAATCCTATATCGACTTGAGGGCCCTAATCGACCAGGCTGACGAGGCGGAGGTTCGGGCGAGAGCCAAGGCATCGCTGCTGGACTTCCCGGAGGCCAAGGCGATGACCCAGCTGGAGTTGAAGGAGGCCGTCGACCACGGGCATGGTTCGGTTGGCTGATAGCCAAATCAGGATCGCCTTCATCTTGCACCAGGAGGTGCCCAGCATCTACCAGCTAACCGCCGGTGGGGTATTCCCGCCGGGATGGATCAAGGCCAGCTAAGTGTCAAAGTTCTTGTGCAATTGAAGGAATACAAGCAATCAAGCATGCTAGGGTCGTAATGACGTACTGTTCAAAATGGAGTAACGCTAAAATGTGAAAAGGCGATATCGGTTTTAATATACCTTGTGAGGAATATGTTTTTCAGAGAACACTACGGCCCGTGTTCCCATCGTTAGAAGCTCCCCGATTATAAAGCACGTACACCTACTATGAATAACTACTGCACTAGCTAGTCGCAGAAAACTATACTTGTTAAGGAATCCCAACACGTTAGGTGTGTTGAATAACGTTATAGTTTGTTGTAACCTCTCCCTGTAAACTAGGCTTAGATCGATTCTCATGGCACGCACGCCCCTGCGTGGGCCTCTGCGTCGCCCCTCCACTCTCCTCTTCTGTATCCTATTTAGACTGGCAGGAACACTGAATACAATCATCGATCACCATCTCTATCTGTCTTCTTGGTATCAGAGCCTCTCATGGCCGACAACCCTCCTTCTTCTCAAACTCCGGCCACGGCCGGAACAATCCCACCACCACCACCACCACCTCCAACTCCTCACACTCCTATACTACAGCGCCACACCATGCCCCGTGCGCCACCAACGCCGTCTCTCGGCGATGCCTTTCAGTTCGGCGAGTTTGCCGACAACCTACCCAACCTACCACTGCCAATTGCGCTGCAAACATCGTCAGCACAAACAACAATCCCCTACCGAACCCCTGACCACCCAATACTTGGGATACACATCACCACCTACGTCAAATTTCAGGTCAACACCACCGGCGCCAACTTCTCCAAATGGCGCCAGATCTGGACCTTCCTCATCACCATGTACAAGGTCGAGGACCACCTGACGACCGGCGCCGCTCCTGCCGAACCCGACGACACCTGGCTCGCCGTCGACATCCACCTGTCGCTTTGGATCATGGCCACCCTCAGCGACAACCTCTACCGGCTTGTTCAAGGCTCGGACGGGCGCGTGCTCTCCACATGGACGCGCCTTCATCGTTTCTTCTACGACAACCAGGCCTCCCGCTACCTCTACCTCAGTAAGGCCTTTCGCAACTGTCCTCGCGGTGATCTCTCCATCGCCGCCTATGCCAGCAAATTGCAGGCCATTGCGGATGATCTGGCAGCCATCGGGCGGCCCGTTGACGAGAGCGACCTCGTCCTTCAGTTCATCGACGGCCTCGGCAAGCAGTACAAGCTCCAGGCCGAGATCATCAAGGGTGGCGGCCCTCTCCCTGGCTTCTCCGACGTCTGCTCACGCCTCCAACTCTGCGAGGTGGATGCGATCTCCGATCAACGCCTCGCTGGCGCTCAGGCCAGTGCCCAAGCCTTCGCCGTTCACGGCGGCGGCGGCGGCGCCCGTCCCACGCGCCCAGTCGGCGTCAGCCCCAACTACCGCGGGAAGAACCCCATCCCTGGGTTCGTGCATCCAAACCAGGCTGCACGCGGTGGCGTTCCCAGCTCGAGCGGCTCCGGCGGCCGCGGCTCCGGTGATCGCGGCGTCAGCGATCGTGGCCACGACGTCGCGTCGTCTTCCACCAACGGGCGCGGCGGCGGTCCGCAACCGTGGCTCGGGTACTTCGCACCGATGGGGCTCCCCTTCCCCCCTCGCTCGCCGTGGGTGCCGCCCAACTCCGCCAGCGTCCATGGCCCTCGACCCGGCGCCCCCCAGCACGCCTACCAGATGACGGTCGCCGCGCCACAGTACCCAGTGCAGCACATGCAGCTTCCACCTCCGCAGTACCAGCCTCCATCCGCTTCCGCAACACCAATGTACCAGCCCCCCTCGTGGGATCATTCATCTCTGATGGCTGCTGCTCCAAGCTACGGCTCTGCCTTTGCGGCTCCTGGAACTGACTGGATCATGGACTCCGGCGCGTCATCACATGTCACGGGCAACCAAGGTACACTCACCACAACTCAATCCCCTTTAGAGCATAATTCTCAACATATTGTCGTTGGCAATGGTTCTCGTCTTCCTGTAGTTGCTACTGGCACCGCACACCTCACCCCTCACCCTTTCACACTTAACAATGTTCTTGTGTCTCCAACTATTACACAAAATCTTATTAGCACTCGTCAATTCGCTCGTGATAACTCTTGCAGTGTCGAATTTGATCCCTTTGGTTTTTCTGTGAAGGACCTTCTCACCAAGGATCTAATCATGAGGTCCAGTAGCACCGGCGATCTGTACCCCTTTCACGGCGACAATGGCGTCCCTCCCGCTGCGGCGTTCTCCATCACTGATGACCTTTGGCATCGACGTTTGGGCCACCCTAGCGCATCGACTCTTTCTCACATTCCGTTAGATGTTCTTTCTTCTTGTAATAAAAACACCACCACAGCTTCCCTGTGCGATGCGTGTCAATTAGGCATACACACTAGATTACCTTTTTCCCTTTCTCATTCCCGTGCCACTCAGCCCTTTGATTTAATTCACTGTGATCTTTGGACATCACCAATAATAAGTTGTTCTGGTTATAAATACTATCTCATTGTGTTGGATGATTTTTCTCATTTCTCTTGGGCCTTTCCATTACGAAATAAATCGGACACTTGTGACACCTTGTTACGCTTCTTCGCCTACATTCTCACACAATACAACCACACAATATGGTGTCTGCAATGCGACAACGGCGGAGAATTTCTTACCACCACTCTTCGTGACTACCTATCCTCGCACGGCATATCTCTCCGCCTTTCCTGTCCCTACACCTCACCACAGAACGGACGTGCCGAGCGCATGATTCGTACTACTAACGACATAGTCCGCACCCTCCTCCTTCAAGCGAAGTTACCACCACCATTTTGGGTAGAAGCTCTTCACACAGCCAACCATCTCCTCAACCTTCGTCCCTCACGTGTCATCCACCACCTCACACCTCACTTCCTTCTCCACGGCGTCCACCCATCCTATTCCCACTTGCGCACGTTTGGGTGCTTGTGTTACCCGAACCTTGCCTCCACCATTGCCCACAAACTAGCCCCACGAACCTCTCGCTGCGTTTTCCTTGGATACCCACGAGAACAGAAAGGTTATCGTTGCTTTGACCTAGCTAGCCGTCGTGTGATCATCTCTCGGCACGTTGTCTTTGACGAAAACGTTTTCCCGTATGAACCCCCCACAAACGAAACCACACAGCACCCCGCCACACCGGATCCCGCACCGGATCAGGCGCCAGCTCCACCTGCCGCCCGCATCAGCCTCGGATCGGGTGCGAAATCATTGCCGTGAATCCCACCTACCTCGGGCACACGATCATCCAATTCCGCCACGCCACGTCCACGCCCCGGACCCGCACGCCTGCCTGCCCCCCACGCGCCGTGCCTGACGGCCAGATCCACCCCGTCCGTCGCGCCGCACCCACCCAGTCCACCTCATACACCGCCTGCTCCCGAATCTTCCTCGGATCACACGCCCGCACGCGCACGCTCGCCCACTCCCGTGCTGCCACCTAAGCCAGCTGCCCCACCTCGCTCTAAAATAGTAACTCCACCCCAAAATGCACACCGCATGTCCACACGAGCTAAATCCGGTTTCACCATGCCTAAGCAATATTTTAACCTCACTATTTCCACCTCTCCTTCGCCCATTCCCTCCAACTATCGCACTGCACTCAAAGACCCCCATTGGCACGACGCTATGGTTGATGAATACAATGCTCTAATTCGGAATGACACGTGGAGTTTAGTGCCTTGTCCTGCAGGTGTCAACGTGGTGACCGGGACATGGATCTACCGTCACAAGTTCAACTCAGATGGCACACTGGCTCGCTATAAGGCACGATGGGTTGTGCGTGGATTCACTCAAAAGGAAGGTGTGGATTATGGAGAAACCTTTAGCCCCGTTGTCAAACCAGCCACCATCCGAGTGGTACTAAGCTTGGCAACCTCTCAGTCGTGGCCTATTCATCAATTGGATGTGAAAAACGCCTTCCTCCATGGTGAGCTGTCTGAAACCGTTTACTGCTCCCAACCATCTGGTTTCATTGACTCCTCTCTACCAAACCATGTGTGTCGGCTCAAGAAATCCCTTTATGGCCTCAAGCAAGCTCCACGAACATGGTTTCTTCGGTTTACCTCCTTCCTCCACACATTGGGTTTCACCACTTCCAAAGGAGATTCCTCTCTTTTCATCCTTCATACACCACAAGCCACGGCATACCTTCTCTTGTATGTGGATGACATCATACTCACTGCCAGCGACACAACCACCCTACAACACGTCATTGACTCGCTTCATCAAGAGTTCTCTATGACTGATCTTGGCTACATTCACCACTTCCTTGGCGTCAATGTGCAGCGTACATCACATGGTCTCAGCAATATGCCCTGGAACTTTTGGAGCGCGCTGAAATGATCAACTGCAACCCCATTTCCACACCCATTGACACCAAGTGCAAGCTCTCATGCAACGACGGCTGGCCAGTTGCCAACCCATCCAAATACCGAAGCCTCGCCGGAGCTCTTCAATATCTGACGCTCACGCGCCCTGATCTGTCGCATGCCGTTCAGCAGATTTGCATGTTCATGCATGATCCTCGCGACTCTCATCTACAGCTCGTCAAAAGAATTCTGCGTTATGTCCAGGCCACCTCGCACCTCGGGCTTCAACTCCATGCCAACTCGCCAACTGATCTGGTTGCTTACTCCGACGCCGACTGGGCAGGCTGCCCCGACACCAGAAAATCCACCTCGGGTTTCTGCGTGTTCATTGGCACTAACTTGGTGTCCTGGTCGTCCAAGAGGCAGCCCACTGTATCTCGGTCGAGCGCCGAAGCGGAGTACAGGGCAGTTGCAAACTGTGTTGCCGAGACTGTGTGGCTTCGTCAACTTCTTACCGAGCTCCATCAGCCGCCTCGAACAGCAAATGTGGTCTATTGTGACAATGTCAGTGCTACATACATGTCTACGAACCCCGTGCAGCATCAGCGGACGAAGCATATCGAGATCGATCTTCATTTCGTTCGGGACCGCGTGGCTCTTGGCGAAGCTCGTGTTCTACACGTTCCCACCAGTCTTCAGTACGCCGACATCTTCACAAAAGGTTTACCCACAGCTGTATTTGAAGATTTTAGGTCCAGTCTCAACGTTTTACCAAGCCCAGTTTCGACTGCGGGGGGTGTTGAATAACGTTATAGTTTGTTGTAACCTCTCCCTGTAAACTAGGCTTAGACCGATTCTCATGGCACGCACGCCCCTGCGTGGGCCTCTGCGTCGCCCCTCCACTCTCCTCTCTGTATCCTATTTAGACTGGCAGGAACACTGAATACAATCATCGATCACCATCTCTATCTGTCTTCTAGGTGCACAATGAAAAGCACCATATATATTGTACAAACTATCTACGGAAAAGGATAGAGTAATGATACCTTCTATCACGTCTCCCTCCTTAGTATATGTCACGAGAACTACAAGCCTACCCTCATATATCTCTTCTATGCAGAAAATGTGGCGAGGCCAAGATTGATCTAAAACACTAACAACACACCCAGCCTTGGATCCTCGTAACAATCACCTCACACCAATGCTGTTGTCGTTCACGTTGTTGATGCTGCAGGCATCTGCCAGGAAAATGGAAATCGGTTCACCTCAGACCCTCTCGTGGTCCTTATATAAGCTGAACCGTAAAATTTTCACTTATCCTTCTGTCAACTTCAAGCGTGGAACAACATTCATCGACTGCAGTTCCTGAAACACCAAACAATACAAGAGAACCGATTTAGCCGTATTGTCCAGGGGCAAACCAACACTACAGAGGCATCCTCAAACTTCAAAATCAGTATCTCAGCAAAGGAATTAAGACACCCGATTAAAGAACACCATTTTTTTCTGCAGTACCTGAAACAGAAGCTTGCAAGCATAAGGCATCCTCATCTTGGCCATGTTTTCTCCATTTTTACACATTGAACAGAAGGAAGTCTTCAGCTTATAATTGTAGTAGCCCAACAGACCACATTTTCTGCAAACCTGGAGAACGTGAACCATACATAAGGTCAGGCTGCCACGGGCTACCTGGAAATAAAATAACTAACGGCATATAGATGTTTCTTGTCGATTATGCTTCGGTCAACTGGACAAATTAGAGTCGTCGCGCTGCACCTAGATATAATAGCTAGTTGTGTGGGATGTTTAACAATTGAACGATGAGCATGAAAGCGACAAGGGCTCACAGGTTTCATCGCACTACTTATGCTACAGCTGCACCTAGATATAATAGCTAGTTGTGTGGGATGTTTAACAATTGAACGATGAGCATGAAAGCGACAAGGGCTCACAGGTTTCATCGCACTACTTATGCTACAACGACATGCATAGTTATGTTCCTTTGCATGATTCCAGCAACTGAAAGAATCACAAAACTACTTGAAGAATTACCTGGACTTGATATGGATCACTGGATAGTAGGAGACGTTCAAAGATTAGCATGCTAGCACCGTATGCAATTAAACAATCACGCTCCATCTCACCAAGACGCAGGCCTATGAGAGATGTAAAAAAGAGAGTCATCAAGAAAAGGTGCTAGGCTCCAGTCATTAAATCGCAGCATATATCTAAGAGATGTAAACCTCCATCATGACTTCGGCCTTCGGTAGGTTGCCTGGTCATTAGTACTCGTGGTCCACTAGCTCGAGCATGCATCTTATCGAGAACCTGGAGAATCCATACATAAGAAAATATTACCAAAAAAGCTACAAAGATATGTCAAGCAAGCCAAGTAGACAGCATAGGAGCCCAATCAGTTTGGAGAACAAAAGAAGGCGAGAAGCAAAAAGTATGTACTTCCCAATTTGAACAAGCATTGGTCAGGCCTGTTAACACTCATCATATACTGACCAAATTGTGCATGAATGTCCTTATTCAACACTCACTATGAACTACTCCCTCCTCCATAACTTGTAGAAAAAATGACAATATCTAAACTACAAAATCAATATTACGAGATCCATCATGAAATATAATTTTGATTTGGCTTTCTATATAGCGATATATTTTTTATAAACTTGGTAAACATTACTCCCTCCGTTCCTATATGTAGGGCGTATAGTTTTTTGAGAAAAATTCCAAAATATAGGGTTTATTGTGATTTATGGACAATTTTACCCATCCAAAAAGGATTTCCAATCTCGAACGGAATGATTTTACGGATTGTTTTCATTTCGTGGCTATTAGGGACTCCTTTCTTTCGATTTTTTTCAGAAACAAATGAATCCACCGTATGCCAAATACCATTGTCTTAATATTCGTGCATAAAACTATACGCCTTACATTCAGGAACGGAGGGAGTAAAAAGTAACTTCCCAGATCAGGTACAGGGTTAAACCAGGCATGGGCAGAAAAATGAATCAAAATCATTTTCCAGTGGCAATGAGCATCCAAAACCAAATGGTTTTTCCAGGGAACAAACAAACAAATAATAAGATTTTGGAATAATCTGAATTGACCTATCAAAAAATAATTCAAATTATTTAATATGAATAATTTGGATTAATTAATTAATGTACTTTTATGTGTCGAATTACTCAACACAGTGGCAAATCTCTATTAGCCCATCTTGGTACTGAGTTTACTCATTTTTTGGGTACAAGCCTGCAGGTTACCAATCCAACTAGCTTAACAGGATAGCCTGGCCCCAACTAGCTTATCATGATGGGATTTGGTTAACCATTTACCTTCTGGTTCAGAACCTAAATAACCATTTTATCTAAATGGATAAATAGGTTAACCATTTGGTTAATTAAGTTAGAAAAGGTTAGCCGATGGTTAGTAAGGTTCGAACCTATATGTAATGATTGTAAATACTAAGCCCAACAAATTTTGGCATGACGTTTGGTAGAAGTTTGGTAAAATACTGAAAATGCACAAATACATTTAAATTTCTATAAATATTTTTTTTAAAAATCACGTGCTTGATGAGTCATGATGAGACACAGCACGGCCATGGCTACCTTGAAAGACAGGAGCACGTCGCGTACGGGGAGCGTGATGAACTTCTTTTTCCTCCTCAGTCGGCACATGGAACCTGTATGCTGAAGCGGGCGGCGGTCCAGGACAAGATATGGTAGGCGCCGCGCGTAGAACCTCAACGCCTTGCTCGCACGGCTGCATTGCCAGGTTTGACCGCAACGCCGCGCCGTCCATTGCATACGTCAGCTTCGGCACAGTGGCCTCGCCGCGGCTGGACGAGCTGCGAGAGCTGCGCCGGACTGGAGGCGAGCAAGGCGACGTTCCTGTGGTCGTTGCGGGGAGGCGGCCGGCCGGGCGGCAAGGAATCCAGGCGGAGGGAGGCGGACAGGCGGCAGAGCGGCTAGCTCGTGTCCGGGACGAGGTTAACCTTCGGTTCGATTGGATCGAACCTAAAAATCCTACTCGTTTTTTAGGTTTTCCATTTGGCCCATTGGGCTCTTTTTTAGGTTAGGTTAACCTAACCAATGGTTTGATGGGAACCAAGTCCCATCTATACTAGCTTAACAGGATAGCCCAAATCCAACTAGCTTAACAGGATAGCCCAAATCAAATCAGGCCTGATTCCAGTGAGATCCCGATATGATCAGCTCTAGCTCACAGTAACTTATCAAATTTTGAGGACTTTGTCTTGCTTGAAAAGACTGCCAGATCTGCCCAACACAACTGCATATATATTTGGCAAGCATGATATTTGCAAGAAATTCAGAAGGGACATGGCCAAAGGTAATACAAGTGTCTTATGTCTTGGGGACGGAATATGATATTCAGCCAGTTTGCATGGCCTGGTGAAAAGAAAAAACAGCTCACTGAGATATAAGGGGTATTTTACATCACCAATCCTTCGATGCTTACTAGGGTTTTAAATCTCAGTTTTGATATTGAAAGCTATGGCGGAAGCTATCAGCCATAGTGTTGAATATCGGAATTTTAGAATTATAAATATGCATACATACAAGACAAATCTTACAAGGCAATTATTGAAATTACTAATTTTGGAATTGATAACCAATCACGAAAAAATTATCACATCAATCAATTAATCACCAAGTAATATGCATACAGAAGTACCGAAAAGATGAAAAATGAAGTCTCATGATATGTTCTCTCATAAATTAATCTTATAATTGATGTATTTAATTCCTTCTAGTAAAGTTGCATTTCAAAATTACCATACGGATATGTGAAAAAACACCCATATGGAGAAGCATAGCTATTGCTAGCTACTACCTCTGTTTTTTAATATAAGCTGTTTTAGCCTTTTTCCACATTTACATGTCCAAACTTGTATCTAGACATGTTTTAGTGTCCATATTCACTCATTTTTGTGTGTATCTAGACAACATGTGCAATAGCTAAAACATCTTATATTAAAAAATGGAGGGAGTACAAGCTATGGCAAATAGCAGAGCTATTTAAACCTATTGTGCTAGTCGCTACTTGCTAGTATAGAGGGACATTGGCACGTCGCTTAAAGATTGGGGTCTAAAAAAGCATGCTGGAAATAGCAGCTACAGTAAACAAAGCATCAATAAGACCAAGCAAAATAGACAAACAAAGCTATGCCTACCATGTGCTTCAGTTTCTGGTAATAGATTGGTCCCATGAAGACATATGCCTGAAGAGGATGGCCTAAAATGCCTGAAATGGGGGAAAATATCAGCTCTCAAAACCAATCATAGCCAGGTGTGTGTGAACCCACAGCATGAAGAAAGAATACATCACAAATAAGCAATACAATATTTTTATGATCAGAATCTACACGGGCATATTTAGTGCCCATATAAATTCGAATTACCAGAAGATAAGAACAGAATTTAAGAAATTGGAAGATTGCACAACACATCTAAATTTCTTTAAGTTTATATGCGATTGAGTGAAAACGGTGCACAGTTGGTGTTTCTGTGCAATTTACACACATTATTACCACCATATATTACTCACCAAAACAAGCAAAGAGTGAGTGAAATGGAAAAATGTGAAAGAAAAAGGTGATAAACTTCATTTGTGGTTAGGAAGGTCCAGGTGTTTTTGGCACAGAAAATATATTATTTAGACCGATTTGTCGTAATAAAAAAACAGCTGGGTTTCAACTAGTTATACATTGTAAAATGGCAAATTTCATTTGAAACTTCGGGTACATCATCGCTAACAAGTAAAAGTATTGAGTTTCACACATCCCAGGCACCTAACATATATACTTTTCAAGAAACAGATGGTTATTGGAGTTAATTGTATTGTACTACCGACTCCTACAGATTTACTTTGTATTCAGAATTTTAGACCCTTACTCTACAAGGCATGAGGAGGAAGAGGTTAGACTTGAGGGACAGGTGGTACCTCAGAAAGACACCTTCTGATATTTTGGGGTCTATGCTCCAGAAGAATGGTGATATCGATGAGCATGTGAGTGATCGAACAAAGCTGGTTGGAGGAAGTGGCGCCAAGCTTCTGGCATCCTCTGTGACAGGAGAGTGCCACAAAAGCTAAAAGGCAAGTTCTATAGGACGGCGATTCAACCTGTGATGTTGTATGGTGCAGAATGTTGGCCAACCAAGAGGTGACATATCCAACAGTTAGGTGTAGCGGAGATGCGCATGTTGAGATGGATATGTGGCCACACAAGGAAGGACCGGGTCCGGAATGATGATATACGTGAGAGAGTTGGGGTAGCACCGATGGAAGAGAAGCTTGTCCAACATCGTCTAAGATGGTTTGGTCATATAGAACAAAGGCCTCCAGAAGCGCCAGTGCATAGCGGACGGATAAAGCATGATGAGAATGTTAAGAGGGGTCGTGGTAGGCCAAACTTGACATGGGAGGAATCTGTTAAGAGAGATCTGAAGGATTCACCAAAGAACTAGCCATGGACAGGGCTGCGTGAAAGTTAGCTATCCATGTGCCGGAACCATGACTTGGTTTCGAGATCTTATGGGTTTCAACTCAAGCCTTTGTTGTTGTTGTTGTTGTCCTCTATCTCCATACATGTACTTGTAATCATATATATTTCTAAGGCCCTTGGAATAGATCATGTCGTGAGTTTATAACAACGATGACCAGTTTGACCAAAAACAGGCAAAAACTGCTCCGGGGTAGATTAAAGTTTTTTGTAGCAGAGGTTGAAGTTACATGGTACGTACTTATACCGATGTACATTAAAAATACTCGTGGAAAAGTTCACATCAACTGAGCAACAATTGGACGGACTTTATTAGATGTGGCACTACTATTTTCAGATTCCCTGAATTCAGTTGATACTGATTTGGATAACATAAAAATATGGTGTTTATCGCCAAAGTACTTGATATTGAAAACACACCTGAGTAGAGGAAATCTTTTCCATTATAGCTGAAACCGTGCTTCACAAGCGTATGGCTGGTATGCAAAGAAAAACATTGAAGAGTCGTAAATTTGTTTTTATAATGAATTTCTGAAAACAAAGTATGGTATTACATGATATAAACAATACCTTATGTCTTCAACTTTGTCAGCATTACCACTTGGTTCACCAAATATACTGCCATAATGGAACCGGCCACAAGAAACACCAGCCTTTCCACCAAGAAGTTCAATCATTTTACCTATTGTCATACGACTGGTGAGGAGAACAAAAGTCAGCCCGACTGGAGAAACACTAGCAAACAAAATAATAACAGTTGGTTTATTCAGCGTCGCAGATGTTGGGTATGCTGATGGTCAAACTTTGGAATGCTTGACCAGCGGATTCTAATACAACATATATAGCGAATTTGTGACATGGAAGAAGTACAAACTTCAAGTCATCAGAACATAATAACCCTATAATTGCTATCTAGCATGCACATTGACCAGTATATCTAACACTCAAGGAACACCCAAGCCCATGCACAAAGGACTGCAAACCGCAACCCTGCTCATCCCCTGGATGCTCTGGAAGCACCGCAACGACTGCGTCTTCGATCGAGCCCAGCCTTCGGTGCCCAACCTGACAGCGAAAATCAGAGAGGAAGCCACCCTTTGGGCCAGAGCCGGCGCGTTAGGGCTTAGAGCAATCATCCCGCAGACCTGGGACGTCCACTGATTCCCTGTAATAACCTGTAACTTGCCTCCTAGGAGGTGGCCGTTTCACTCTACCTTTTCAATATAATAAAACGCAAATGTCATTTGCGTTTTCTCAAAAAAAAAAATGAGTTGGTGTAGATGAACTGGACAACTGCATCGCAGGAATAGTATATATCATACCTTAAGTATCACAGTAAGTCAGTCAATCAGTCGGTCAGTAATAACTCCCAAAATGGCGTAATTATACGATCTATTTCTTTAGGGTATCAGTGTATCACAACAAGTCACAAGTCAAGATAGTAATCCAGTCCACTTATTTCATTTCTATAAATTTTATGTAACCACAATACAAAAGGCAAAACATGTCCAAAACAACGCGTTTTAGTGAACTTCTAGAAATGGGTTAACGTGTTCTGTGTGTGTTTACCTTTTGGTTCAAAAAGCCCACGTGATAGGTTTTCTTGCGTCAGTAAAACATGGATTCGCTCGAGTTATTACTTGCTTTTGTGCTTAACGAAAAGATGTTCAAAGCTCATGCGTCACAAAAACATGGACACTCGAACTATTACTCGACAAAATTTCACATTAAACTAGAGCAGAGCCAAATAGAGTATAAGGCGTGGAAAATATTCCAAGAGAAGTAATCCACTAATCCCAATTCCAGTTCCAGAAACATTCACTCTTATCCAAAGACATGCCATAGAGGCTAATGAACATGGACAGATTATATGACATCCTATGTTAAGGAAATCAGCAAATAGAGGAAAAGGTAAATAATATAACCAAAGCCAATAAAAAACCTTGGAAATCCATGAGGATTCATAATTAAATCAGGGCATATTCCTCTCTCTGAGAAGGGGAAGTCTTCCTGCTGAACTATGGTGCCACAAACACCTTTTTGGCCATGTCTGCTACTAAACTTGTCACCAACCTGAGTCACAAACATGAATAGCAAATTTAAGGTCCTATTTCTGCAGATGGAAATCAAGGGAATTCACGGAGTAAGCCATATACCTCTGGCCTCCTAGTGTGACGGATAATACACTTAATGGTCAATTTGTCATTTGTATCCGAACAAAGCATTACACGATCCACAACAGTAGTCTCACCATCAACACCCTTGTAAACAGCAGGTGAGTCCTTATAGTCCCTGGATAAGTAGTATTAAACAATACCGCACATATACCATTCTTTCAAAGCATATATGTGAGAGAAAAGACTAGAAGATGGAACGCAAAAAAATGAATCACACACATAAGAATATTCACCTGTTCGTTAACACAGTACCGGGAGTTCTTGTGGTAACCTTTGGTGTTTGCTTGTTCACATAAATATCATGATTGCGGATTATTTGACCAGGCGCAACAAATCCATCTTCATCCAATGCCTGTCAAAAATGTTTCTCGTTTCAGGAGCTCTTAGAAAATGTTCATCAATACACAGATTAGAAGATACAAATACATCTAGACGGTTTAGGTCCTTTGGAACTGGTGAACCCCTGTCATTTCAACGGTAGTTCATGAATTAAAAATTTAAACTTATATATTTAGACGGATGGGACTGAGATACAACAAATTGAATTCAACATCCTTTTTATATATCTCGAAATGTACATAGATGAGCCCATGTGAACTTTTGCTTTACTACTTTTCAAATCTAAATAGCTCAATAGGAATGAACTCGACCTGCAGTGCCTACAAAAATTTCATCATTTTCTCCTAGTATTGCTCGCTTTGGATTTGGTTACCAAGTTATCCTTCCAAAGGAAAATAAGAGGTTTAATCGTTCAGTAAATAACAATGGTCAGTAATTTTTATACCCGCATATTTTGCTTTATCAAGACACCCTCTTCATTTCTTTGTGGTTTAGCAATCCTGTCTGATATACCATCTCCATATTTCTCAGTTGTTACAGTGTACCTGTAGGACAAGAGCCAAAAATAGAACCACAAAAATGAAATAACAGCATGCAGGATATGCTCTCCAAGCCCTTCATTCAGAGTAAATGAAACATCTGAATTAGAAGTATAACATTACTTTTTCATTGCTATGCAACGACCAAATCCTCGATCAAGAGATGATTTGTTCATCACAATTGCATCTTCAATATCATATCCACTGTAACTCATGACAGCTACAGTTGCATTCTGCCCAGCCCCAAGCTTATCATATCCCACCTGAAAAGAGTTGCACTGTGTCACGTGACTTACAAGAGGGTGTAGGTGTTTGCGTGGGGATACGGAGTGGGTGGAGGAACAAACCAACTCAATTGTTTTTGTTGTAAGCAGGGGGCGTTGCGCGTACACTAGTAAATAAAGTAGAGAATCTGCTCGAAACAACTACAGAAATTTCCAAAGAAGCATTAGTTCACACCAAGAAAGAACATGAATGGACCAGCTGCAACCAGACAGCTTTATTCCAAGTTCATGTAAAACAAGAAAATGTAGGATTTAACTAAGAAACGAACTACAGATGCTTACCTGATTATACGCAATGTTCCCCATAGCTTGCTTACCCATAGCACACTGCAGACAAGAAAACGTCACACAAAAAGATTAAAAAAATATAGAGATGCATAACAATAATCTGCATCCTTGCCTGATAAGTGTTACGTGGAGATTGATTATGGTGTGGATAAGGGATAAGTCCAGCTACAACTCCTAATATGGTCATTGGCTCAATTTCAATGTGAGTGATGCTACTTCTTTGAACATCATCTTGATCCACGTGCTCATACAATGCAATCTGTTTGAATCATCATAACTACATTATCAAGATATAAATTAACCATGCACAAAAATACAATAACCAACATGATATACCAGTGCATTATTTTCTTCATTGACATCAAGATATTCAATCAACCCATCACGCAGAAAATCATCGAATGAACGAATACCATCCTAGAGTGAAATCAGCTGTGAGACAGATCAAACAAATGACAGTACATAAGGAAGTAAAGATTGCTAACCCTCAGTTCTTTCATGTGATGCTCTTTAACCCTTGACCTGCCCTTATCAGCAATTATAAGTGGGCGACAAACACGGCCACCATCAGAGGCAATGTGAATGCAATGCTACAATGACAAACAAGGTTAGTATCTCCAACGCGTTCTTAAAGAAAGAGAAAAAAATATCAACGTGTATTTGTTATACAGTGGGCAACTTCATAAGGTGCATCCATGGAAATAGAACAATACATCGCGCGCACTTCATAGGCTTTACTCAAAACTTTAAGGGGTTTTACTATTGTTTAGCGTCGCATGTGTCACATCCATATCGCATTGAAACTAAGCTTGCCATAGAAATTGATACTTCGTAATAAATATATGCATTAACAGCAACTGATTATATTACGTGATGACTTCAAAATTGCAGAACTGCACAAGAGAACCCTACTTCTAGCTGGTATCTCGCCATCTGGTCCTAGCCCAGATTTCTGGACATTGGCTGCACTTGAGAGAAATTTTTACACAATTTACAATGCAAAATTCAAGCACGCCAGATTTGCAAACTAGGAGAGGGTGAAAGAGTGACCCTGACAACACCAAAAAAAGGAGGAAAGCTCTTTTTGGGATATGGTAACCCGCTAGCTAAGAGGAATCGGAACAACGACGGTTTTCATACAGTTGGATACAGGACACAACTTGGGGGTAAAACCCTGCACAATCTGCCTGTCAGATTTAGTTAGTTCGAATGCTAGAGCTCTCTACAAGGAAGAGTTTAATCAATGGTGGATGTGGGTCAGCTGACGATGCCATGACTACAATCAATTCCACCAGTGAAATTTTGACTAACATATGAATACCATCCTAAGTAGAGTCTTAGATTCTCCAAACAAATTTTTATTGATTATCAGCAGTTAGGACCATAATATATACTAGAATGACGATAAGATACATTTTAAGCTAATATGAACCAAGAAAAAAAATACCTGTTTCTCATTCACAAAAATGCTTACGAAGTCTCCAATTTTGCCTGATTGACGAAATCTTCTCATAGAATTAGCAAATCTCTGGAGAGCATCATAGATAACTTAGTGAGAATAAAAAACAAATAAATCAAGAATGGATTTACGGTTTATAAAGAATTGGACCTGAGGCTGCCTGTGTTTCCCCAGTATTAACCCATTGAACATGACCAGAAATGAACCCGGTGCATGGATTTCTTCTCCAGATAGAAGTGACAAATCTTCAACGCCTAGGCTGTAACACTACAATAAAGAATGAACAAAACATAGAAACTGTAACATTGCTCATAAATTGTGGATATAGTTACATATCAATGGGTGTAAGAATAGCGAGAGAAAAATAAATAAACAAAATATTGTGGACCATGTGAAATATATGTATGGACTCGGATTCTTTCAAACAGTCCCCAGCCATGAGGCATGAAAACAAATAAAGGCAACTTTTGATCACCTCAAAGCCCCTGGAATAACACAGCAGCGGGAGGACTAACAGACCTTGACACCCCTTTTAGTGAGGAGTAGGTGTGGAATGACATGAGGCATATGCCACGAGGCAAAGCGCCCGAACCAGACAGGTTCATGGCCAAGATCCCCCAAGCTTGTTGGGGTACCGTTAAGGGCGACGTGGTAGCCACTTTTTCAGACATGCACTCTCTTAGAGGGTGTGGTTTCCAGGTCCTGAATCGGGCACTGTTAATCCTGCTGCCGAAGCGGACGGACGCCTTCGCTCCAAGAGACTGCTGCTCCATTAGTCGCACCCGCATCTTCAGCAAGCCGGTGGCAAAGGCCTTGACTACAAGTCTATCGCTGAGACTGAGAACTGTTGCGCATGAGAACCAATGCCCATTCATTAAGAAGCGCAGCATACATGACCATTTAATGTTGGTGCAACAGACAGCAAAATACCTACAGACATGGTTTTTGAGTCGCTGATTAGTCGCTGATTAGTCGCCGACTGATCGCCAAGTCGTTTTCCCAAAAACAGGGTGACTCGCGACTAATCAGGTGACTTGGGGCGACTATGCAGCGAGTCGCAGGGACTCAAAAACCTTGCCTACAGAGGCCAGGCTCAAGCTTGATATCGAGCACGCGTTCGACCCTGTCTCATAGACAATTCTTTTCGAGGTGTGGGGAAGGGTGGGGTTTGGAAATTGTTCTCGCGAGTGGATTGCTATCCTCCTCTCCACAGTCAGCGTACGGGAGTGATGCTACCTGAACCACCGGTGTGGCACCGCAAGGGACTTTGCAAGGGTGATCCACTGTCCCCAATGCTATCTGAGTTGATCATTGATACCCTACATAGGGAATAATTTACTATTTGACACACTTATCTGAAATCCTTTATTATTGCCACATTGAGCACCACATGTCAGTGACAAATGGTGTGGTAAAAAATTAAGTGTGGCAAATTGTAAAATCCCCCCTAAATAGTCAAAGATATTGACTTGTTTCCGTGCCTCGCCAATTGATCAGCAAGAATTTAGTTGCATGCGGACAATGCTTGTCATCTCTTGCCGATAGGATAGGATCAGGTGCTCTGGTTAATAGCTTACTCACATTCTTTGGCCGCGCTTCGGGGTTGCGCACCAACTTTGGTGTCTTCCATAGGTTGCACTGAGGAGGAAGCCGAGGAGGTCGCAAGAGTGATGCAGTGGCAGCTGGCACCCTTCGCGGTCAAATACCTTATGACCCCGCACTAAGATTTAAAAATTCTCTAGAGAGGCCTTCAAAGTCCCCAATGGACCGGACAGCGGCTACCTATGTGGGAAGCACCTAGGAGGAGGAAGGGCGAGAGAGTTTACCCTTATTAAGGCACTGCTTGTGGCAATCCCGCTCCTTAGGCTTATGGTGTTGGATTTGTAAGAGAAGGTCCAAAAGCAAGCGGATAAGATCCTTCGAGGATTCCTTAGGATAGGAAGAGCGGGCCGCATATGGTGGCCCATCAGCTGAAACAAGGTGTGACACACGGTGAAGTACGGTTGCCCATCAGCTGAAACAAGGTATCTATGACCTGCCAAGGACTGTGAGGCAGTGTACAAACCCGTGTGCAATCCAACAAGACTGGAGTGACAGAGTGCAGCTCAACTACACTGCTGCACAACATGGGCCCATCCGCATGTGAAGTTCTTCATTTGATTGGCAAGACTATTGCTCGATTGCTGAGAGGCTTGCTAGGCACGGGTTGCAGCATGAACCAGCTAATCTTATGTGACCAATTGGAAGAGACAATGACCCAGCTCTTCACAGGTTCTCCTTGGCACGCCTTGTGACACGAGGTGCTCTTATGGATCAGATAGATTTCGCAGCCTCCAGTTTTCAGAGAAAACTTAGTGGACTGGTGGCAACACGCCACCAATCTGAAAGAAGTCCAAATAACCCCCCTATGTATTGGGTTTTGGACGGAGAGCCCCCCTATGTTTAAACTGGGGCACTTAACCCACCTGTGTTTGCAAAACCGGACAATTAGCCCCCCTACGTGGTTTTGGGTGTATCTAAGGTGGTTTTGGAGAGATGGATGTGCAGCGGTTATTCCAGCGTGGCATCAGCATCGAACCGAGCAAATAGCCTCGCGACGCTCCCGACGAGCACCTCGGCCGCGCAGCGCTGGTACGTGAGCCGCTTATGCGGCTCCTTGGCCCTCGCCGCGGATGATCTCCGGGTGCCAGGTACTCGTGCGTGCTCACGAACGACATGGACCTTGCCCATGCATGCTTCTTTCTGCCTTCTTCTTTGCTCTTGTCTTAAACGATGACAGCATGCGGAAGCTTGCAACCGTGGACGAGGTCGCCCGCGGTGCTGACGGGAGCGGACCAGCGCCGGGCTGTCGGCGCAGCGGGGGGAGAGATCGAAGTCTGAATGACCAGCACGTTCTCAGGCTTCAGGTCCCGGTACACCACGCCTAACATGTGCAGGTACTCCAGGGCAAGCAGCACTTCAGATGCGCACAGCCTGCATGCATGATAGAATACGGATTGAGCATCTCACTAACAATCTTATTGATTGCAGTTTGTAAGCCCGTCTGTCCGTGGCTCCGTGCAGCACACTAGATCGCCTGGCAGCGTGCTCGGTGAAGTTTTTGTTGGGCTGCTTCTTCCTGTGCTGAGTGCATAGTTTCATTCGGATTGAGACGAATCGCCCGGGCCGCCCAACCTCTTCAGCTACCTGCAGCTCCTTGTGTCTACCAGTGGCTCCACCCGGGATGAGACACCTCCGGCACCGCCGGTGGAGCGTGGTCCATCCCTCCATTGAAACTCTCACTGCTGCAACCATTCGACGACGGCCCACCGCTCCTCCGGTGACTGGTGCGGCATGGGCATCTTCATGGCGGCGGAGGTCACTCTTGCAACAACCGGCGGACCAAGGGCAAAGAGAGAAAGCAGAGCAAGGAGGTGGACGGGAGAGGCTGGTCTCCGTCTCCAGCGGCGGCGGAATACGAGGAAGCGGAGCAGGGAGGTGGACGGGGGAGGCTAGCCTCGGTCGTCGACGGGGGCGCAAAACGAGGAAGCGGTCCATGGTCAACAAATTGCTAAGACCAGGGGGGTTATTTGCTCGTTCATCTCTCCAAAACCGCCTGCAGGACAGCCAAAACCACGTAGGGGGGCTAATTATCCGGTTTTGCAAACATAGGGGGGTTAAATGTCCCAGTTTAAACATAGGGGGGCTCTCCGTCCAAAACCCAATACATAGGGGGGTTATTTGGACTTCTTTCCCACCAATCTCAACCCATCAGCTGGCCATCCCAATTTTTGCTATGTCATGCTTTGACCTTACCAAAACCTTCTGCGATGATCTCAGCTCGATGGTGTGCCGATACTGGTGGAATAGCCAGGAGGAAGATAGACATCACTGGCTCGGATGGGAGCTGCTGACGAAACCGAAGTCCGAGGGTGGTTTGGGCTTCCGTGATCTCCATATTTTCAACCTGGCGATGCTTGCTAGACAGGGGTGGCGGCTTCTACTGGACCCTTCTTCCTTGTGCGGCCGCCTGTTGAAAGCCAAGTATTTCCCTAACTGCAGCATTCTTGACGCCGCCCCACAACCTAATATTTCCTATACTTGGCGCAGCATTCTGAAGGGGGTTGAACTGTTGAAAGATGGCCTGATCTGGCGCGTGGGCGATGGCAGCAACATTAAAGTCTGGGAAGATCCATGGTTGCCAGGGGGTGACACTAGAAAGCCAAGGACTGTTCGTGGACATGCACCGGTGAGTCTTGTATCTGAATTGATAAACCCTCTGATTGGTGGCTGGGATGTGCCACTCATCAACTCGATTTTTGTCTCTGAAGATATCAAAAACATCCTCTCTATCAGTGTTTGTGAGGATGCGGAGGACAGACCGGCCTGGCACTTTGATCAGAGGGGCGCTTTCTCGGTCAAAGCGGCCTACAAGGTGGGTGTTATTTGGCGGGATAGGAAGAGGGGGAGGGATGCTGCTTGTTCCAAGACAGCTGCTGAGAACACTGTTATTAAGTTCGACTGGAACAAGATTTGGGACCTAAATGCACCAAATAAGGTGAAGATGTTCGTTTGGAGGCTTGCTCATAATAGCCTCGCAAATAGAGTGAAGATTCAACGGATCGGTGTTGATCTGGACACCCGCTGCCCAGTTTGTCACAGACTGGACGAGGATGGAGGGCACGTCTTTCTTACGTGCAAACATGTTAGAGAGTGCTGGCTTACACTTGGTCTAGGTGAGCTCCGGGAGAGCTTGGTAGACTGCAGCTCGGCCCAAACACTCTTGGAAAAACTCTGGACTTGCAAGGAAGAAACCAAGATGAAGGCACTGGTTCTCATGTGGGAGTGGTGGGGAGTTCGAAATAAAGCAAATGCTGGGGAGGCCACCAGGACTGCCTCTGATGTCTGCCACAAGGTGGAGAGACATTTGGTGGACTTTCGGTCTATCAAGCAGCCGGCAAAACCACCAAAACCCCCTGACCAACAACGATGGTCGAAGCCACATGAGAATTCTCTGAAGGTGAATTTTGATGGGGCTTTCGACGAGGCTACCGGGTGTGGTGGCTGGGGATACATCATCCGTGATCATCAGGGGGAGTTTGTAGCAGCCGGGGCGGGGAAGTCTTGCAACCTCCGCGACGCCTTGCACGCTGAAACTGTCGCCTGTCTCGCGGCTGTTGAGGGGGCAAACACAGTGAGTGCTCGGTGTGTCGTGTTTGAATCTGACGCTTCCAATCTTGTCAGTGCCCTCAATGGAGATACTTACGACCGCTCCACGATCGGAGTACTGGTGGAGGAGGCGAGAAGGAACTGTAGGCTGAATTTCGATTCTTTCCTATTTTCTTTCTGCCGCCGAAAATGCAATTCTGCAGCTCACGAGCTTGCACAATTTGGTGTGAAGTCAGATATGTCTGACTACTTTTGGGAGGATTCTGCCCCCATCTGTGTAACAAACTTTGTTGCCAGCGATTTAGTTGTGCCGGTTGAGTAATAGATATCTATATTTAACGTCAAAAAAAAAAAAAACATCAGCTGGCATGGTGGATTTGGAAGCAGCTGATCACGAGTTATGACGACATTACTGGAAGTTATTACGGGATCAATTCTTAAATCACATGAGAGAAAGGAGAGGCCAAGAAAAAGAATGAAAAGAAAATTGAATTCAGTAATGAGTCAATAGCGTTGTTTTTATGTTGCACAGTGGACATCCACACACCAACACACATAGGCATGTCGAGGACCAGAATAAATCTGTGTCCTCACAAGACAGCTTCGCACTTTCCCACAAAGCACGTGATGTGTGTAAAGGTAACCAAACACGTTATGTGGAGTCTTACTCCAACAATTCCACCAACCAACCAAAAGTTTGACACTGGGATTGTCAATAGCACAATACACACATGAACATGCTCACAACACAAAGGGACAAAGACATGAAGCATTAAAGCCAAGGAAATGAAAATAGTTGAATGAGAGAAAACAAACCAGATTCATTAGTGGGCCCTCCTCTTGATCTGTTGTAACATGAGTCATCAAAGCTAAATTTTTTGTCAATCCACAAGCCTCCCCTTCTGGTGTATCACAAGGGCAAAGCATACCCCACTGTTATGGAAAAATATATTAGGTATATTCATGTATCTTTATAAGTACAAACATACTACACTTTGTAGTCACCTGACTAGGCTGCAAAGCACGCGGCCCACTTGTTTTCCTGGTTTTCTCAAATTGCGGTGTTATACGTGTCATGTAGCCTAAAGATGCCATGTATGATAACCTAGACAGAACCTGCATAGAAGTAGAAGAAAAACTAAGATGCCTCAAAATAAGTACTCCCATAGTCCCATAATACAAGATGGCATTACAACCAATATAGGAGTATATCGGTTTATGGGGCGGAGCGAGTAGAACATAGATGTGGGATTGGAATTGAGAGGTTGAACGAGTAGATACCTGTGATACACCTTTTCTATGCATCTTAAACCGCTTAATATCCCAATTCCCCGTGGAGATAGCTCTCTCCAAACCAGAGGTTATGACCTCCTGCTGCATTATCAACTGTGCAAAGGAAGGAAGTTACGTGTCTAAGATACGGTATCAGAGAATCCCAAAATGAGTTAAGTAAATTTCCCTAAACTACAGTTTTTGCTTCAAAACTATCAACGAATTACACATTTAGAACTAGTTCCACAGAGCTACAACTTTTCTTGCAAATCATTTCATATACCGTTGCCTGATTAGCTATTTTATTAGATTTGTGCTTCGTAGTTAAACACTCCAAAATAGTAGAGTTTATTATGGGTAGACATCTCTGATTCGCGAACCCGGTGTTGCAGGTACAAAAATTTATCTATGTAACATGAGCAATTTGAAATAGAGTTCAAATTTGAGCTGTAGGGCTATCCAGCCCAACCAAACCTTGAAACTCCCGTCCACTCCCAAGCCCCATCCCTAGCAACTCACAATCACTCAAAATTTAAAAAGTGCTCCGGAGTCTAAGTGCACCATGTGCATTCTACTCCCTCTCATCAGCGCACGCTCCTAACTTTTCAACGTCACCTCCACTCCATCCAACCCTTGAACACCAGATAGTGTAACAGCCACCCTTTTCTGGCCAAGAGGCAATGGTGTCCATGATGTGACGAGAACTGCAAAAATGGGTCGACCGCAAGGGGTGTGTGCAATAATTACCACATCGACGGCTTGGAGGGCCAAGCAGCGCACGGTGGCTACCACAGCAGCAAGTGGAAGCTAGGAATGCCAAGCAACAAGGGTTAGCTGTCGCCTCTGTGCGGCTAGGAACAGTTTCAAACCCAATTTGGGTGATCAGAGTTGGGGTTAGGAACCAATTATAGTGGAGTGGTAGCTATGGTTTCAGAAACCACACATTTTTAGTACTCTCGTTAGTCTGCCAAAGTCCAACCTGGGCCGCTCATAACCACATCCTCGCACATTGTTGAATGGGGTCATGAATCGAGCTCTCGCCGGAGGCCATCGTAGTCAGTTCTGTCACAAGTCTAAAGAGTGATTTGTGAAAAGGTTTGTACATGTTATGGTTCTGAGGAACTAGTTCTTGCAAGTGTAGCTTTGCACATGTTTTTCCAGATTTGAGAGAAATCATTCCAATATAATGTGCAGAGCATACTACATTATCATTTATCAACTCCATTATGGGGTCTGGCAACAGAAAAGGTGTATATTTAGCACCCAAAGTTCCAAACATAATTTATGATGTATACAAGAAAGAAAAATAACATGCAAAAAGAGATGGTAACTTTACGCTGCACATTATCATGAAATGAGCAAAAAGCACTGCTGCATGTTAAGTATGAATTTGGAGCCTTGAAAAGAGTGACCAGTTCTGGAGTTAAATTAGTCTTTTCTTGCGATTCACTGTAGTTCAGATCATAAACTAGTGTATGCACATGCAACAGAACTTGTAATGTTAGCACTTGCAAGACGACTGAAATCTACCAGGGCTCACACCTCCCAATTCCCATCGCAGAGCAGAAAAAAAAAAGAATTGTTCATTTTTTCATTTAAAATAAGAAAAGAATTTTGCAGATCTGCTTAACAGGCTGATGAGGGACAGTAGAGAGAAAAAAAATAGAAGTCAAATCCATTATGGCTTCTACACACTTCTATATTCTACCACCTTTGTGCCAAAGGCCCAAAATATAAGATGTTTTAGAATTTTTCTGATACGGATGTACCTAGACGTGTATTACTGTGTAGGTTCACTCATTTTAGCCCGTATGTAGTTCGCATTAAAATCTCTAAAACATCTTATATTTTGGTACGAAGGGAGTACATAATTTGGCACTTTGGTGTGTTGTAGTGGTTTCCAGGGTGTTCTAGCTATGAGTTGTAACTATGTTGTTTCAATTTGTTTCCTAGCTTTAAGTAGTGTCCTCTTGAACCTTCTAGCTATGAGTAGAGCTAACTTGGTGAGGCTCATGGAGCCTATAAATAAAGGTCCTTCCACTCTAGTGTTGTAAGCAGACTATGTTCCCAATACCTATCAATAAAAAAGGAACTTTGTGTTCTTGTTTTAGATCTTGGATTAGATCTTGCGTTTTAAAGAGCTTTCAACTAACTCTTGGCTGCCCTCGCACCTAGAGCGATATCTAGCGCAGCATGTTGAAGTGGTTCCTTCAACATTTGTGTTGTCCATAGTGTAGCAGCAAGGTGTTCTTCCTCCACAACCTTGTGCTGTTCACAGGCTTGTAGTTTCGAAGGCATTTGCATGTGGAGGGTTAAGGAGCTTAGCAAAATTACCAAGCAAAAGAAAAATATTCACTTGGTAAACTTAGCAAGGGAACATAAGATAGCAGCAACTATACAAAATCGGATTACCAAGAGACAGCAACTCAAAGGAATTAGTGCAACAAGAACCAAGTGCACTGTCGAAGTGTGACGCTACTGTAACATTGTGGTAAAACACAAAAGAGAGGAGCAGATAAGCACCCATAATGCACCTGCTTTTCATACCTGGCTAAAATCCAAAGGACTGGAACGGGCCATGTCACTGTTTTTGTTCATGCGCAGTACAGCAAGAGAATTCATCGTTTTGAACAAATCCTTCAAAAAGAAGCACCGTAAGAAAGACAGTCCCGTAATTCATAATGTGTATGAAATGATAAGAGAAAGTAAACACCTCAAAAAGCAGGGATACTAATTGACCTGACAGCTCAAGCCTCTTGTTTCCAACATAATCCTGAAATAAATCCAACAAGAAATGTGAAAAGGGTGAAAAACATGTAAATTTGAGGTATCAGATAATTCATACACATGCCTAAATGTATCTCGAAAGACAGGTACTTTTGCTGACCACCTCATGTAACTACTATGTTTTTACTAGATTCAGTAACCTAACGGTTGGTTCATGCCCAAACTGAAGAATTTTGCCACTAGCTTCTGTCTAGTGTTGACCAAATAAACTAACAGGCTACATCCAGATCATGATGTAGATCCTGGTGTTTATCCAATAACCAAGATTTTACAGGGTCCATGTAGGCCAAAAGAGATTAGAAGATAGCTGAGGGGGCAAGTTTAAAACATTTTGTGATTTAATGATCAAAAGTAGTAAATATGTAAGTAGTAGTATGCAAATTTTAATTAAGTTGGGGGGCCATGACCCATGTTGGCCTCCACTAAGCTACGCCAGTGCCCATGTTAAACCTGTAGCAGTTCATGCGGTTAGTGAAACTAACTTGTCCTCTTTATCGCTTGGCAAATAGAACCGAAGCACCACGTTGGATTTGAAATTGGACAATTAGTGGGAAGAGTTCTATCTAATGCAGACTACTAGTTAGGTGCAATCATGCAAACCTCTATGACACAGAGCAGCAAATTAACATGAATACCGGTAATGTTCGGTTGCCATCTACGCCTTGTGAACAGAACTATAGATAAGGGCATGCTGGAAGCACCAGGACCATATGAAAATGTGGCACGCCACAGTTGCGGCCATGAAATAAAGACTAGGTTAATTTGGTCCGACTTCCCTAAGATAAGTGTGCTGCTATGGGCAAGTGAAAAAAACCACTTGCTTTCCTTCAGATTGCATGTGTGCTTAGGTTTTTACAGTCATGCATAAATACAGACTGAAAGTCAACCAAGAAATAAATAGGATAAGTTACTCAGTTTTCTAAGATTAAGCCAGTATAATTAACTACACTGACTGATCAGTACACAAGTCTATCATGGAGCTGACATCACAAAAACATATGGCACCATAAGCAGAGCGCAAACTTGTGAATCAAACTAGTCTAATTGAATACACTCACTGATCAGTACACAAGTCTATCGTGGAGCTGACATTATAAAAATATAAGGCACCATAAACACTGCGTAAATTTGCCATTCATTGATTCTCATAAAAGTCCTGGGATGAGTCAAAACAAAAGTTCGAGTTAACTATTCTGAAAAAAATCACTTTACATGGATTTGCCTTAAGAAGTAATAGTGAAGCGAATAAAATTGCTCCTGCTAGATCTTAGGAGTAGTCACTAGGGGGCATGGTTTTTAAGGCGACGCCTTAGCGCCTTAAGAGGAGGGGGCGCCTAGGCGGGCGCTTTGGACGCCTAGGCGCCTAAAGCACCCCCTTTTGCAAAGCGGAGGGGGAGCGCCTCGACGCCTAGGCGTCGCCTAAGCATCGCCTTAAGGACGCCTTTAAAACAATGCTAGGGGGGGCAGCTCTGGGTTTGCCTTGTCATCAAAGTTCAAAGGTATCAGAATTCAAGATCGCATCCAACATGCTACAATGTACATGGATTTTTATCTTCATTCCTTAAGAAGTGATCGGGAAGCAAATAAAATTGCTTTTGCTAGATCATAGGAGTAGTCACTAGGGGGCAGCTCTGGACTTGCCTTGTCATCAAAGGTGTCAGAATTCAAGATCGCATCCAACATGCGCCTTAACATTACGGCAGTGTAAATGCACTTTGGTTGAAAGTTCCCGTTGTCAACCTACAGAAAGATTGGCATGAATTGTAAGAAAGAAGAATAGATTCTGGCTGCAGAACCTAGATGAAACATTTGTCTTACCGGTACATGCGCAAGAAAAACATCACGGAGGAGTACTTTTGCCCGACCGTCCTGAGAGTGAGAGAGAAAACAGTCATCAGATGATACACTGAAGAATCACTATGAATGCCATTTTGAATGGCATACTTTCACATGTGGAGAAAATGAAGTAACTTAGGCTTTATTGCTAGTCCCTAACAATCAGTCTAGAAACAGAAACAGGGAACTGTAACTGCATTATATTTTTTTCTATTACCAGCAATGTTTTAAAGAAAGCAACATGTGATCAGCAGTTAATAGTTACCTTCATATTTCCTCCTTGACCAGGATATGTCGTTGTCTGCAAATATAGCAGAGTGTAGGTTCAGAACATAACTCACACTGAATACACATATGCAACTACATAGGCAATTTGGTGTTTTATTAGATAGGCCATCAGCTTCAAGTTGTATCAAAACGAAAAATTCATCAAAAACACTCCTTCAGTTATTTTATGAAAAGGATCTAGAAGTGTCACAGACTACTCATCATGGGGGTAAATACATCTCCAGTGAAATGCTTAACACTTTTTCAGTGGACACTGGAGAAAAAGCATGAGTAGCAAAGGGATCTACTCTTGCAAAGTTTAGACTAACCATCACTATTTAGTACTGGAATGTGAAGTTAAAATTCAACAATGATAGTAATTATGCTCATCAGTTTGAAGTTTCACCTTGTCATCCATGTACCGCAAAGCTTGCTGTTGTGTATATATTCTTTCGGTGGCACATTCCTAATAGAGCAAAAAGAAACATTTAAATTGCCTGAAAGATTTAGCAATTAACACAAGTTTAAAAGATCAAACAATAGTATTCTGGGAGGATCACCATTATAATATAACCAAAAAAGTACATCAAGAAAACAGGAAAATCAAGTAACCTGAAGAGACAAATATAGGAGGTCGCCGTATCTTGGATCCCTTCCAACCATTTGTACAACCTCTTGGTCAGTTTCAATTCCCATAGCTTTCATAACCACTATTATAGGAATCTGAGGAAGTCTCAATGTTCAGAAATGTAGTCATGATCAACTCAATAATAACAATAATAAAGGAATAAAGTGCCTTGCTTGTTCTCAATTGTTAAGGATACATCAGGTGTGAAGTCAAGGAAGAGAAAGCTACTCAGATCATGATATCCTTATTAAAAAGATGATTCTTAATCACTTAGAAATGCATATCTAGCTGCCTCCTAGAAAACCTGTTGCGACCCCGCACATATATCTCTTCTTTCACTATGGCTATAATTGAAGAACAAAATGGCATATCCATCAGTGAACCATGCTACCAAGTACCAACAACCTCTAAACAAAACAACCTAGTCATGACAATGAAGTAGTCATGACAATGAAGTATTTGAAAAGAGCTAACGTAGAAGTTGAAGAACTCGTTAAATGTGTGGATCATATATTGTTAAACAGAGTCAAGAAGTGTTGGAATAATCCTGTGCGTCACTCTCTACACAGCACTAGAAACTTCTACCATAGTCACAAGTACTGCTGTAGCTTAGTAGCTAGTAGTAGTCTCTAGAATACACAAGTACTGCTGTAGCTTAGTAGCTAGTAGTAGTCTCTAGAATACACAAGTACTGCTGTAGCTTAGTAGCTAGTAGTAGTCTCTAGAATACACAAGAGCTGTAACCTGGTGGAAGTAACCTGGTAGAAGACACTAGAAGCTTGTAAGGTCAGTTGTGAAGTCCTATAAATAGGACATGTACCCCATGGTTGTAGAGTGAGACAAAGTAGAACACAAGCAATAAAGCTTCAGTGTACTAGTACGTGACCAGTCTTCAACACTGCCACTAAGTGTGTGTTCGATCCATCTGGTTCGTGTGTGAGAGACATCCTAGCTAGCTAGCTGAGAGCACCAGCCCGGGACAACAAAGTGGTATCAGAGCCATGTCCAAGTCTCAGGAGGTCGGCGAGAAGGGTGAACGCAGCGGGTCCAAGACGCCGCCGCGGGTCGCAGGGCGACGCCCTTCCACATCTCCTATGCCTCGTCGGGGTCGCAGCCCGACACGCCGCGGTGGCGGCGAGCTGGTGGTGCGCGAGCGTGTCGTGAGGGAGAGCACTAGCTCAGCCCAATATCCGACGCTTACCCGCTCAAACTATGCTGAGTGGGCGATGGTGATGCGCGTCCAGCTCCAGGCTCAGCACTTGTGGGATGCCATCGAGTTTGGCGCCGACGACGAACACGACGATCGAGCAGCGCTGGCAGCATTGCTCCGGGCCGTTCCACCGGAGCTGGTGCGTACGTTGGCGGCAAAGGACAACGCGAAGGCAGCGTGGAACACGCTCAAGACCATGCGTCTCGGCTCTGAGCGCATACGGGAGGCAAAGGCACAGACAAGACGTCGCGAGTTTGAGGAACTTCGCTTCCGCCCTGGTGAGTCAATCGAAGATTTCTCGATCCGACTAACAAGCATCGTCAGTGATCTTGAGCTCCTCGGCGATCCCATAAGCGAGTACAAGGCAGTGCTCAAGTTCTTGCGCGTGGTGCCGCGCAAGTACCGACCGGTGGTGATGGCCATCGAACAAGTTGTCAACCTCCGGGAGTTGACAATCGAGGAGTTGTGTGGTCGACTTCTCACCGCAGAGGAGGGGTACGACCTAGATGATGCTACTGACGGTGTCAACAAGCTTCTCCTCACAGAGGAGGAATGGGCAAGCCGTCAACGACAACGCAGCAAGCTTCTCCTCACAGAGGAGGAATGGGCAAGCCGTCAACGACAACACGGAAAAGGCGTGTCCAGCGGCGACAACAGTGGCAGGCCGGCATCCAGGCAGAAGCAGCAAGGTGCGCAAGGCGGCAACACTGGCTCAGGTGAGCGTCGCAAAGGGAGTTGTCGGTATTGTGGCAAGCCTGGGCACTGGGCAAAAGAGTGCCGCAAGGCAAAGCGTGACCGCGAACGGCGTGGCGAGGCAGCTAACTTTGTGCAGGCTGAAGACGAGGACAAAACGCTGCTGATGGCAACCCATACCGAGGTTGCAGAGGCAGTGGCTGTGCCCGCGGTGGATACAGCGAACCCCTCTACACCAACTCTGGGGGAGCAGGTCTTCCTCAACGAAGAACGTGCACACGTCGAGCTGCGCAAGTCCACGACTGATACCGACACGGCATGGTACCTGGACACGGGCGCCTCAAACCACATGACTGGGGATGCAACTGTCTTCGCTGAGCTCAACGAGAAGGTCTCCGGCACGGTACGTTTCGGTGATGGCTCCCTCGTCGACATCTGCGGACGTGGCACAGTGATGTTCGCCATGGATGGAGGACGGCACAGGGCGTTGTCAAACGTCTATTGGATCCCGCGGATCAAGACGAACATCATCAGCATCGGGCAGCTTGACGAGATTGGGTGCCCAACGCACGTCAAAAATGGCATGATGATCATCCGTGACCGGCAGAAGAAGCTCATCGCCAAGGCTCCTCGCATGCGGAATCGGCTGTACATGGTGCATCTCCAGATCGAGAAGCCGGTATGTCTAGCTGCTCACATGGGCGAGGACGCGTGGATATGGCACGCGCGCTTCGGCCACCAGAGTTTTGAAAGTCTCGAGAAGCTTGCTCGGAAGGACATGGTGCGCGGACTTCCAATGATCAACCACGTGGAGCAGCTCTGCGAGGCGTGCCTCGCCGGCAAGCACCGCCGCACCCCGTTTCCTCAGGTGGCAAAGTACCGCGCTACCGAACCGTTGGAGCTCGTGCATGGTGACTTGTGCGGCCCTATCTCGCCGCCTACGCCAGGAGGTAAGCGTTACTTCCTTCTCCTCGTCGACGACTACAGCCGGTACATGTGGATCGTCCTCCTGCGTACAAAGGACGAGGCACCGGAGGCCATCCGTCGCTTCCAAGCTAGCGCAGAGGTGGAGTCACGACACACTCTGCGCGCCTTCCGCACCGACAGAGGAGGGGAGTTCACCGCAACAGAGTTCGCAGATTGGTGCGCTGATCAAGGCATCCAGCGGCACCTCACTGCTCCGTACTCGCCCCAACAGAACGGGGTGGTGGAACGGCGCAACCAGACAGTCGTCGGCACTGCACGTTGCATGTTGAAAGGCAGCGGCATGCCAGCACAGTTTTGGGGGGAGGCGGTCACCACGGCCGTTTTCGTCCTCAACCGTTCATTCACGAGGAGCGTGGACGGGCGTACTCCTTATGAGGCGTGGCACGGTAAGAAGCCAAATGTACACTTCCTTCGTGTCTTTGGTTGCAGGGCTCACGCCAAGATCACCACGCCAAACTTGAAGAAGTTGGATGACCGAAGCAAGCCCATGGTGATGCTCGGGTACGAACCCGGCGGTAAGGCGTACCGCCTCTACGACCCGGCGACAAAGCGCGTCCACGTCTCCCGCGACGTCATCTTCGACGAGAGTGCTGGTTGGGACTGGAGCACTAACAACATGGCGGAAGATTATGGCGGAGGAGAGTTCACCATCGAATACTCCTACGCGCCTGCACCAACGACATCCCCCACTTCGCCAAACCAGTCCACTACAGCCACTCCTGCCCCGACGGAGATTCAACCCGAAAACAATTCGGAAGCGAAGTCTACAGCGAGGACGCCCACAACACAAACCCCAGAACAAGTGAGGTTTGCCACACCTCCGTCCACACCAGACCCGGAGTTCTTCGACGAAAGCAATGATCCGGATCATCCACACCGCTACCGTCGTGTCCTCGACATGGTGGAGCCCGACGCACAGGTGCCAGGGCAGGCTGAGCGCCTTCTACTTACTCCCTCTGGTGAACCATCCACGTATGCAGAGGCGGAGCACGACGAGCACTGGCGCACCGCGATGCGTGAAGAGTTGAGGTCCATTGAGGAGAACAAGACATGGACCCTCACTGACTTACCTGCAGGTCACAGGCCGATCGGTCTCAAATGGGTCTTCAAGCTCAAGCGAGACGCCAACGGTAACGTGCTGAAGCACAAGGCACGCTTGGTGGCGAAGGGCTACGTGCAACGGCCGGGGATCGACTTCGACGAAGTTTTTGCCCCGGTGGCGCGTTTGGACTCTATTCGTCTACTTCTCGCCGTTGCCGCACAGAAAAGGTGGGAGGTGCACCACATGGACGTCAAGACCGCGTTCTTGAACGGGGAACTCGGCGAAGAAGTATATGTGACGCAACCGCCGGGCTTCACGACCTCCGCCACGTCAAGCAAAGTACTGCGCCTTCACAAGGCGTTGTATGGTCTTCGTCAAGCCCCTAGAGCATGGAATACCAAGCTTGACAGCGTGCTGGTGTCACTCGGGTTCACTCGCAGCCCATCTGAGCATGCTGTGTACACTAGAGGCGAGGATGACGAGCGTCTTCTCCTGGGCGTCTATGTTGACGACTTGATCCTGACAGGAGCAAGCACCAAGACTATCTCCAAGTTCAAAGAGGAGATGAGCAGAAAATTCTGCATGAGTGACCTGGGATTGTTGACGCTCTATCTTGGCATAGAGGTCAAGCAGTCACCGGGCGAGATCACCCTGAAGCAGGCTGCGTTCGCAAGCAAGCTGTTGGAGAAGGCGGGCATGGCGGATTGCAACGCTGTACATGTTCCCATGGAGCCACGTCTGAAGCTATCCAAGGTGAGCACTAATCCACCCGTGGATGTCACTTTGTACAGGAGCATCGTCGGCAGCCTCCGCTACCTCCTGCACACACGGCCAGACATTTCCTTCGCCGTCGGTTACGTCAGTCGCTTCATGGAAAAGCCAACAACCGAGCACATGAGCGCCGTCAAGCATATTCTGAGGTATATTGCAGGGACATTGCACTATGGCTGCAGGTACCGTTGCAGCGACAACGGAGACGGACGCCTAATTGGCTTTAGTGACGCTGACCACGCCGGAGACGTCGACGACAGGAAGAGCACGTCGGGGACTCTCTTTTTCCTCGATCGGTGCCCGATCACTTGGCAGTCTCAGAAGCAAAAGGTGGTCTCCATATCATCCTGCCAAGCAGAGTATATTGCCGCTAGCACCGCGGCATGCCAGGCCGTCTGGCTCGGACGGCTCATCGGCGATTTTTTCGCCACAGACCCCATGGTCCCTACACTTCTCGTGGACAACAAGTCGGCGATCCAACTAAGCAAAAATCCAGTCTTTCACGACCGGAGCAAGCACATTGAGACCCGCTATCATTTCATACGGGAGAACGTCGAGAGCGGCAAGATTGTCGTCGACTATGTCAACACTGACGATCAGCTGGCGGACATCCTGACCAAACCACTTGGTCGGACCAAGTTTCAGTCTCTACGCGAGAAGATTGGGATCGTCGAGATCAAGTGAGCGCATCAGGATTAGGGGGGTGAATGTTGGAATAATCCTGTGCGTCACTCTCTACACAGCACTAGAAACTTCTACCATAGTCACAAGTACTGCTGTAGCTTAGTAGCTAGTAGTAGTCTCTAGAATACACAAGTACTGTTGTAGCTTAGTAGCTAGTAGTAGTCTCTAGAATACACAAGTACTGCTGTAGCTTAGTAGCTAGTAGTAGTCTCTAGAATACACAAGAGCTGTAACCTGGTGGAAGTAACCTGGTAGAAGACACTAGAAGCTTGTAAGGTCGGTTGTGAAGTCCTATAAATAGGACATGTACCCCATGGTTGTAGAGTGAGACAAAGTAGAACACAAGCAATAAAGCTTCAGTGTACTAGTACGTGACCAGTCTTCAACACTGCCACTAAGTGTGTGTTCGATCCATCTGGTTCGTGTGTGAGAGACATCCTAGCTAGCTAGCTGAGAGCACCAGCCCGGGACAACAAGAAGATCAGTCTCATACTATGAAATTAAGTCCTTAATTTAATAGGACAACAGTGTATCAGTTGCATACCAGCTTAGTGAACTGATTCAGCTGTAGATAAATCTTCTCTTTATCCATGACAATCACTGTCTTGCTTTTTACTTCATGTGTGCTGCTGGTAACAGATGCAATAACCCTAAAGGACAGAAAAGGAAGGTCACTAATAAGATTCTAAGCAGCATATACTGTATAGCCATGCACTTTACAATTCACACAAGGAAAGGAACGTGCAGAACCACATGAACAAAAAACCAAGAAAGAAGTCAAGATCGAAATCGAAGCGCCCCAATAGGATATTTCGGACATATTTTTCCGAGGAATGGCATGCGCACAAAAAGAAACAACTTTAATAATGAGTGAATATGGAACTGAAAGGCTAATGGTTTAAACCCAGATGATTGGAACTCGAGATGAACTGCTTCCCTGATACTAGTAACAAAAGAGAATATCTGGGAAAAGGCAATTCCTTGGTCAGGCCTTGTTTCCATCAATCAGAAATTTAAAAATGCCTTAGTCGTGTATATAATTTAACAAATGGTTTCCAGCAATGAGAAACCTAATCAGTGCTATCTAACCTACACCAACATGGATCAAAATATACAATCATCCGAAGTTACCAGCACATCAAGCCACATAAAGCGGAAAGCCTCGAAAAACATCATAATGTCTGATGTCTAATAAATGATAATGCAATTGAACATTATGCAAAAACTTTATAATCAATATATGTGTTGTTTTTCTTCTTGAAGCAAAATAGAACTTAAGTATTTCTTAGACACGTAATTCTGCTTCAATGTTCAACAAGACATTGAACCTATTCCAAACATGATGACTTTGAACAAACAAGGTATATCACACTAAGGCAGTTACACTAGGTGAGACAGGCCTGGAATGAATCTGAGAAGGTAAAAGTATATGTAAGTGCAACACCATAAGACAATGGCATACTGAGTTACAGTTACACCATCTCTATCTCTAGCCGTCAAAGAACTAAACCTTTCACTAGCACATCATCCCAGAACATGTACACGAAAAAGTTGCTGCTCATTTCCTTCTTTGTTTATACCATAGGCTCGCCATTTATGGTCTTTACAGCAAAGCTCATATGTGCATAACAGCCTATCTACTTATAGCAGCTGTTTTTACATCAAAATGTACAACTTCAAGTAAATTACAAAAGTAGTGCAAATAATAAGGTAAAGAGAATAGCAACAAAGTCTACTGATTGACAAAACCAATGCCATTCCAACAGTTGTCAAACTCTCACAGTACATAGTACCTTTTTTTATTATCGGTGTCGATAATAATACGATTCTTTGATAGTTGTTCTTGTATTAGGATGACCTGAAAATCAAAGCATCTTGCAAGATCATTGATGAACAAAAACATCTGGTCGGAGCTTGTGTACCAAAAATGAGCACTCAGCATTAGCACTATTTAATGTTAGCATGCAATAGGTAGTGGGACTGGCAGCAGGGCTTGTCAACATCAAAATAGCAGGATAAATGGAGAAAATTGCATCAATGTTTCTAGTTACCTTTTCTGTTCCTTTCACAATGAAGTAACCACCAGGATCAAGAGGGCACTCACCTGCAGGCATAATAGCGGAACCATCAATATAACCAGAAAGTTAGAGTGGCAATTCTATGACTCTATCTAAGACAGATAAAACAATAAACAGTGAAAATCATAAAAGACTAACCATATCTTGATAGTTCAGCTTCATCCTTTCCATTCAACACACAGGCATAACTTCGAAGCATAATAGGCATGTACCCAATGATAAAATTTGGCTGAAAAAAAAAGACGAAAAAATGTCAGGTTTCTTTAACAGGTGCTTCGGAGTTCAGGCTAGAGGATGTTTCAACGAGACGTTAGATGCGTTACCTTCCTGCACAAGGTATGTGTCTTTCCTACGGTGTACTCAATATCAACTATCACAGGAGCAGAATAGCTGAAGGAAGAAAGGAAGAAAGCATGATAAATGATATTGGTAAAGAAAAAAATTGTAATAGGCAAAAAGAAATGTACGATAAATCAGTACTACTGTGGTACAATCATCTTTGTCAATTAATGTTTGATGAATCAGCTAGTTGAAAGCACATTGTGCACCTTGTCTGTCGTATGGACTATGGAGTATTGGGCATAATTCTTGATTTTCTTACATAGGCACCATTTGGATTGAAGGATTACAAAGGAACTTGTAGGATTTTAATCCTTACGAAAGTCTCATATTGAAGACTTACGGATCATAAGAATGAGGTTGCAGGAACCCTATGTAATTGTTACCGAATGGCTCAACCCATCCAACTTTTTTGAGGAATCCAGTGACCATTGACCGTAACTTACGTATTCCTATGTACGGTGATGACGGCGAGTAAAAATTCTGTCTTCGAGATATTGTAAAATTCCTGAGGAGTATCCAGAGAGCCAATTTTGCATATTCATGTTTTCCGGTCTCTTATACGATTTAACATTACAATGACATCTCAATCCTACATTTTTTCAATTCATGTGTTTTAGACTCGTGCATTCCAATTTCAAGTGAGGCCCTTATAAAGTTCTAGCCCATGAGAAACAACCACCTCACTCAAAAATCTAGGTCATCCCAAATCATACATTCATAACCTGAATTATGTAGGCAGATAAGAAACACTCATAGTGATGTTCATAGTACGTTATACAATTGCAACCTTTGTAGTGGCTAGCCTGAATTACGTATGGAAACGTTCTCTCTTCCTAAAGCCTCCCCCCAAAGAAATCCCTCTGCTTCTTGTCCTTGATTATTCTGAGTATCACCAATTTCTACATCCTTTTTGCGGCATAGGATGGTGAAATATAAAGATAAAAGCTGGGATGTCTGTTTACCAAACCATCCACTGTTTGAGCTTTATCCTGCTGTTTTTGTAAGCTAAAGAAAACAAGAGACATGTATTCCTCATTTATCTCCAACTCACTGATACACTCAGTTAATTATCAGCACAGGGTTGCTTCAGATATATACAAATAGGGCAATGTGAAGCTTACGTGCGATCAGTTAGGCGGCAAAAGTGTGGCGTGATTGTCTCAACTCTGAAATCCACTTGTACGGAGGGCACACCAACACGTATATCTCTGTACCTATATCAAGGAAAACAAACAAACACATTTAGAATAAAAGACACAAAGAAAACAGTGACAGCATAGTTGAATAGCACCATGCCTAAGATAAATGGATGGATCACTGCCCGCTTCAATCCGGTTGTTTGCCTGGACAATATTCTTGATGCCCTTGGTGATGAAGTAGTTAAAAGAGTCAATGTGCTCCTTCACAAGGCCTCTAACCTAGTAGTTCCATAAAACAAAAACAAGGGGCAAATCAGACGAATAGACAAAAAGATGCCCAAATCAAATGAGTAGTTGGCAACTCCCTTGAGGAAAGGAAGACACAACGAAGAGAAACTAAGCCTCTGTGGTGGGAATGGATCAAACCGCGAGTCAGGCACAGATTAATCATCATTGGTGGCGATTATTGCTTCTCCTGAATCGACACTAAGGTGTGGCGTTGATGAGGCATAGGAAGGTCAGCTGTTAAGGAGTTGGCCAGATTTGGTGGATGGTTCCCATCACAACTCATTCATTTTTATATTAGTACAATGCAGATTCTCAGGTAAACTGACTGAGGATTCCGACAACTGGTTAACATGAAGATTGAAGAGTGTGGTCTCGGCATTAGCTATTAAACCCATTGAGGGCTGAACTTGTGTGATGTGCGGTGGAGAGCAAGAATAAGACGTGACTTTCTATTAGGAAAGAATGAGCATGTTGTGAAATTATCAAAGCGTTAAAGGAAGCAGCAAAACGTCCTGTGTCGCTAAATGACATCATCCCACCCATGAATCAATTATTCTAAGCGAAATTCCATGGCAGGCCCGCGGAGGTCTTGATAACCGGTCTGAGAGAGATGGTACCTTGAGGAAGGCAGGGAGGAGCGCGAACTTGTCGACTGGGTTGCAGACCGGCGCTGCCAGTGACCGGTAAGTCGGCACCGGCGGCGGCGCCTCCGGGTCCCCGTCGGCCGCCGCGGCATCAGGGGCGGACGAAGCAGGGGGCATGGGGATTCAGCCGTATCCCCCAATAAATAACTTGTGAAATAAACTGCTACAGAAGTGTTGCCTGGCGGCGGCGGCGGAGGCGCAGCAGGTGGAGGGCTGTGTTAGGAAGAGGGGGCCACGATGGGGGAGGGCCTGGCGGCGGCGAGAGGCGGGTATGGGGGCTGCGCGGCGGCGCTGTTCTGGTCCAGAAGAGAAGGAGAGAGGCGGAGAGGGGGAGTGGTCGGGTCCAGTAGAATCACAACGGGGAATCGGGGGAGGACGGTCGCCGGAACGATGCGAGGCGGTGGATTTGGGGGGGAAGGAGCAGGGTTTTAGTTAGGGTTTATTCGATGTTACCGACAGATACAGATCTGAGCCACGTTACAGGCGAATGTGAACCGACGGCTCAGATTTGTACTTGGATGACCTGGTTTTGTCCAGGACGTCTTAGTGTCTTACTGAAATAATTGATGATGCTTTATTTGGCGTTTGCCCTCGATAATCTCTTTTTTTAGGGACTATCTATACATCAGCTAGCTGATTTTACAATTCGTCATCAAACATATTTTAAGATGTATCTTTCTAATTGTTCCTTCCGCCTAGTATCTACTCCGGTTTTGGTTTTGTCAGCACAGGTTTTTCTGCTATTTTTTCACTAAATATTGACTTGGTCATCCAGGATATCAGAATGCTCTCTTTCTTTCGCTTGATCGTTTGATTATATTATTCAGAGTTTGATCAGAGTCAGTCAGTTTCAGCAGGAAATATTACAGATGAAAACCCAGAGAGAAAAAAGATAGGAGATAAACAGAGCGTAAATAGACTGCCATGCTAATGATGGTGTACTGATAGTTGGTGTAAACGGGTACTGGTGGTAATCTGTGGCACCGTTCTCCCGTCGACTAGCGGCGGCGTGGAGGCGCGCCATGTGGGAGTCGTCGTCGACCCTGCTGATCCATGTTGTCGCGTGCTTCGATGCCTCGTCGTCGGCCTTATCTTGCGCGTAAGCGGCATAACCGCCATGACCACCGTGTTGTCAAAATGGTGTTTTCGTGCACCACCACCATCGTGGGTGTTGCGCTGTGTTTGATGGGTGACGAGCTGGATGTGGTAGGCATGTGGCTCAAACTTGTGGTCGACGCCGTTGTAGCCATGGTCGGCCCTGCGGCTACCACCGCGGTAGGTCGTCTTGGAGGTTGATCGTTCTTAGTCCTGCCTGCTGCCGCTGCCACTAAAAATGAAGATATACGTAAATGAAGATGATAAACGAGCAAAAGAAAACCAAAGAGTGAGGAATGAGAATGAGGAGCAAAAGATAAAGAAAAAATATGAGACTATGTAAGACTCAATAATGAGACGAAGTGATGACTGAGGAATACTAGAACTGAACACATAAAGACTAAACAGAGGAAACATAATAATACTTGAACTGACCAAATAAGATTAGACTCAATAAACTGAGATGAACGAGAAAATGACTGATAATAAGACTAAAACTAAGAGTTAAAAACAGAGAGACTAAAGACAATGAGCCGAATGAGAGTGATGATTGAACTGATCAGATAAGAATGACACTGAGAAGAACTGAAGAATAAGAGGTGAGGAAATGAAAAAGATTGAGATATAGATGACTAAGATAAGAACTGAGAAACTTAGCAAAGAGTAAGAGAAGCAAGGAAATAAGATAAGAACTGAAACACTGAGCATAGACTGAGAGAAGCAAAGAACTGACAAATGAGCAAAGACTGAGAGAACTAAAGAAACAAGAAAAAATTGAGCTAATGAGCAAATTAAACTGAGAAGATAATGAAATATGAAAGACTTATACAATAAGTGAGAATAAGATAATCAAACAAAGACTGAATGAAATGAGCAAATAAATAACTCATCAAAAAGAAAATGAAGGGCTGAGAAAGACTCTAATAAGATGATGGGAAAAGAGGACCGAGTAAGAAGAGTAAATAACTAAGGAGAATGAACAAAGAAATTAGATAACGAGATCCTATTTCACGATAGACACCATCATTCATTGCAGGGCATTATGTCCCCAACCTCCCCACAAAGATCGTGGAACAGATAAAATATTAACACACGAGGTGTTGAACACTTACAATAACTAAAAAATCAACTTGCTAAACAACATCCCTAACCTTATATGCAAATTATTCTGAGCTGCTATGTACTATCAAACTACATGAGCAATGACTGACAGAATGTGCTGCTAAACTATTAACAAATAAATCAAAAGGATTGTGCTGAACACTGCCAAAATTGCAAAAGATCTTGATACTACTCCACAAATAAACTATTACGCTGCCAAAAATTCAGTAGCGAGTGCACGATATCTACTGCAAACGCTAACAATTTGGGGAAATGAAGAGATAAAAGATCTTGGAGCAAAATAGGGGCCTAGTGTGACTAACTGCGCGAATCTTGGATGATCCTAATAATTTCCAAGACCAAACAATTAACAATGATAGATGTCCTGGAAGTACACAATAAAAGGTGTGCAAAAAACATGGACTTACACTCATGTATTGCCTTGCAATGAATTATAGAATTACAAGATAATGTACAAGCTAAACTTGCATCTCTTCCCACTTTGCTCTGCAAACCGGGCATACATAACTTCAATATAAGTTCCTTTCTATTCATATAATTCAGACCTAAGGACACTTTCAGCGGAGTACATCACAAAAGTTTCAGCCCTAAATACTTTCTTTCAATTTTCCATGGATACATCCTACAAGTTAAATCGCTATGACTGGCAATAAATTGATACTTGATGGCCGGATGAATGAGTTCATCAACTCACAGTCACTGACAGGTGAAGATGCAATATAACGCCAGGAGATCAAGGTGGGTATCCATTAGAACTGTCAAGATAAGTCACCGACTACTCCACATACAATTTATATTATTAAACAACTCTGCTAGAAGTAGCTAGATTAAAAAACGTACTACTAAAAACAAAATAACTGATCCGTTACCAAAATTTGGGCTGACCCTAGATGAATGACAATAACAACAACAAGGAACCATAACAAAATTGGGAGAGAACAGAGGGCAGCCACGTAAGCATGTACTTGGCAGCACAAAATCAACTAATCGGAGAAACAAACAACCATGTACCATCCTACTCAACCGGCCATAACCCTAAATGAATCAAGCATAATAGAGATTTCCCCACGGGAAATGAGCTCGACGACCAAATAGGTCCACAGATGAAGAAAACAGAGGATACAACTACAAAATTAAAGGGGTAGCGTGAAGGATCGAGAGGCGAACACGCACCCGCTACGCCGCCGACGACATCTCCCATGGCCAGCTCTGCCACGTGTAACCCTCAAGCCCCGACCTCCTTCCGAAGTCATCAGAATCTCTCCGCCCCTCTCCTGGTAAGAGGCAAAAGAGAGGATGCATTAGAGGTGCTTCGTGCTAGGAGCTGATTAGCGGTGGACTCGAGGTACAGGTTTCGCCGACGAAGAGCACCGCCACCACAATCGTCCGCTCGCCTCGCTCTCGATGAAGATGAAATGGCCACGAACGAGCACGCAACACTGACTGTTGGGGGGGGGGGGGGGGGGGCTAAAACACGAAAAAAAAGGTTCAACAGAACCAACTGAGAGAAAAATGCGGACAAAAAATCAAGGGAAACTTATAGAGCACACCAAGATTTCCGTGCAAGGACTGAGATGTACGGCTAAAGATGTGACCGATGGCGAATTCCGTTTTCAGCTAGCTGAAAGTTAGAATGAGTGTTTTTTAAAAGCATCATGTATTAAACTAGCAAGCCGGCTCATTAAAAACCTTCCAGATCCCTTAGTTGTCCGGGTAACAAAAAGACCCTCGATAATCTCTGCTATATAATACGGGTAATGGGTAAAGGTGTTCATCGTTGCGACACTTTTGCCAAACTCCATTACAAAATACAAAAGTCAACCCGCAGTCCAACATTTTTTTAGGTAGGAGGACCTCGCCCCAATTTTCATTAAAATTAAAACTGATAATACAACTTCCATAATTCATATCCGCTGGCACGCTCGAAGGCAAAACTCCCCACTAAAACCACTACCCAGCCCAACACTAACTCCAACCTACTCAACTCTAACCTTAAGACTAACTTACAAGAAAACCAAAATCAACATAATCGATACTTTTACATGTTATTCCCTCCACCATATCCAGTCGCCTCCACCCGTTAGGTGCAGTGATTAGATAGGGATAAACCCTATCCTTTCGACGAGCCAAAAAATAAAATACGTATAAAGGTGTCTGTCCGTTTAGGTCAGCCCGTTGAAAACGGCATGCGACACGACGACACGTATGCCGACCTGGCAGTCTAGCACAATTCATTCATCGCGATCCATCGAAGACGGCGCCGTAACGAATGACCATCTACGTACATCGTATGTACTTCTCACGACTTGTCGGCATCTCATATATGCGCTCGTTGCGGCATGTCCGCATCTCCTAACGGCAAGTACAGGAGCCACGCCGTCACATTAATCCAACACTGTTTTTAGTAACACAATTAATGTAACACTGTTGTGTTTTGAATACGACCGGTACGTGTCCACCCCAAACAAAAGCAACACGCATACGGAAAACCCGATCTGCGGTCGCAATCCTGGTGCAACTAACCAGCGAGACATACCGATCCTATGGACAGGCACCGACAGGCCAGCTGTCTCGATCGATGGAGCTTCGTACGTATAAGGGTGACACGACTACATGATCCCACATGCATGCCGGGCAGTCAATTGCGTGGCGGAAAGGCACGTACATAGCAGAACTAATGGCTATGTAGTGTGTGCGTGCCAAGTTTGGTTGTACCTAATTAGTTTTGACGCCATATGTAAAGATATCCAACCATGCAAAAGCACACCCATAGAACCAAAAAAAAAAAGAGAACTTGTACGTGGCAAGATGGTTATGAGGGTGGTTGTATCCCTATCCCACCAGAGTTCAAATCCTAGATTTGACGCTTGTGTTTCTCATTTAGGCGGAATATTCTTTAGTGGGAGGCGACGTTCCCGTCGACAGCGAGGCGCTTGTGGTGACTTCGTCAATCTCAATATCTGATCCGTCGGCTCAGTCTTTCGGAGTGCTCATAGGGGTAGGGTGTGCGTGCGTGCGTTCATAGGGGTGAGTGTGTGCACGTGTATATGAGCGCTTGCGTTGTACTGTGTTTCTCAAAAAAAAAAACCAAACAAAAAAACACACACGCTTGGGTAAATTGACGTAGTCTTACTCTAGGTAAGACATACCTGATATTTTTTGATAAAGAAACTTTTTATTACTTCAAAAGTTTTAAACATTATACTTGGTCTCTGCATAGTTATGATACACACCACCGTCACAAGTCTGGTTGTATGAAAATAAATAAAAAGACGAATTATATATTATGGTGAGAAATTGTAAAGACGCCTATGATGGTGGATGTCTGATCCGTAAAAAATATGTTGTCATCCATGTTGGGATAAAAAGTTACACGTCGTATCCTCCAATCTTATACATATCTCCGTAAAGAGGCCGCGATGCTTCACACGTTATAACGGTGACTAAGAACGAGACATAATATTAGAAACTTGCGTAAGAGACGAACTTTTATCATTAAAAACATTATCAATTCTACACAGTCAAAACTTAATGCCGCCCTAGATTTTTAAAACAATATTGGGGTCCTGATAGCGTTGATGGTAAATTGGCGGCTAGTGGCCGAAGCGAGAAGATGTTAATGAGAACGATCCAAAAAATTAGATCCCCGTCCTAGAAATTAGAAATGTGACAGAGAGCAACAAAGAACCACCCTTGACCCGGTACCGATATAATAGATCAGAGAGGCCTTACCTCACTAGCTTAGAAGAATTGGTGGTTGCAAACTTTGCAGTGCTTCGCTTCGACTAGACCTGATACCTGGGGTAATATGGAAATTAGGGAGTAAAAAAAATGGGACTGGGGGGGGGGGGGGGGGGGGGTTAAAATTAGGGAGTATAATAACATGTTTTTGCCCTCCCTGTATAGTGGCACACATCAACGTCAGTTATCCATGTTTAATTATGTGCACGCGGATGCAACAATTGGCATGAAGATGTGCTAGTGTACGAACATTGACAATCAATACTCGTGAATGCAACCCATTGGAGTAGCACTCGGTCTTGTCATCCTTTTTTCGTCGATGGATCTCCAGATCGTTCCATCTACCGGCCACCCATGGCGGCACATAGATCAGGCCCGTGTAACTTCGATCACTTCGGTACCGATACATGTGGCAGTCCTTCCTCCATTTCTAAGCCCGTAGACCCAGGCCCAGAGCCCACTTCAATTATTCGGAAATGGCGTACCACCACTTCGCTTAATTTGGTTTCCCGGCCTCCCCTGTTTTATAAGCACGGGAATCCCAAGCCCCAGCTCATCTCGCGCAGAGGAGGCCAGATATCCGCACAGAGTCTCAGGCAAAAGATCATACTGAGAGGGACCTCTCCCTCCCGGCAGCTTTCTTCTCCACCGAGCTCCAGCTCCCGAGCAGGAGGACACGAGCGGTCCATGGCGCCCCCTCTCTCCTCCTGGCCATGGGCGAGCCTCGGCATATACAAGGCACGCACCGAGCATCAACTCTTTATCAGTATTCATCTTCTTTTCCACCATCGTCTCGTGTTTTCTTTTGGCTGACGTCGTCTGTGATTGATTGATCGCCGGATGGACGGGCGCAGTACTTCTTGCTCGGCCCGCTGGTGTGGAAGGTGGCGCAGGAGTGGATGGAGCAGGGCGGCGCGCCGCTGGGGTCGCCGTGGCTGCACCTGCTGGTCCTCTTCTCCGCCCGCGGGCTCACGTACCAGTTCTGGTTCTCCTACAGCAACATGCTCTTCCTCACCCGCCGCCGCCGCGTCGTCCCCGACGGCGTCGACTTCCGGCAGGTCGACCACGAGTGGGACTGGTGAGTACTTCTAGCTAGGCTCTAGCTTGCTCTTAAGTGAGAAGCTAAAGCATACTCCCATTTAAGAGGAAACCTAGTTTATTATGGCTACTATCTCGATCCGAAAGCCGAATGTTTATTATTGCGTCGTCTAGACTTCTCGGCCGTCCGGTCAGGAGATAGGAGCTTTGGTCATTCCCGTGGCATCGTTCAAACGGCCATGACGTTTTCACATCTTGCCTTTTCAGCTATCGTTATGTCACCCTGCCGGCTGCCGCAATGTTATACCCCGCGTGAGCAACATACTAGCAGTTTCTTTTTTGTCTTGAATTTGAAAGTCGTCTAGTAACAAACACAAGAGTAGACAATACATGTCAAAATGAAAATCAAGGGTAGATACATAGAGAGAAATTGGTAAAATGGAGTGTAGTAGTTTATCTCGCATATTTTTTTCAGAGAAAGGAATGACGTTTTGTTGGTGCAGGGATAACTTCCTGATCTTGCAAACGCTGATTGGTGCGTCGGTAGTCAACGGCCCGCTGCTCCCGGGCCTGAGGCACCTCTGCATGTGGGACCCGCGCGGGCTGGCCATCGCCCTGCTCCTTCATGTGGGCTTCTCAGAGCCCGTGTTCTACTGGGCCCACAGGGCCCTGCACCGGGCCCCGCTCTTCGGCCAGTACCACGCCGGCCACCACTCGACGCCGGTCACGCAACCATTGACAGGTACGGAGATTGCAGTATCATCGCACTCGCAACAAGTCGCAACCAAGCAGCTGCTAGTGCTAGCTAGGTAGCGGAAAAAGAAGAGACAAAGCATGTGTGTGTCCGTGATGCGTGAATCGTGATAGCCCCCCATCTTCTTTTCTCTGATTCGTGAACCGTGACTTGTACCAGACACCAGCAAGTACCAAACCAAAACTGTGCCTCTTTTAAATGCCACATTATTCTCTTACTGACACTAAATATACTCCATAGTATTTACCACGCATTGCTAGAATAAAAAAATTACTATATATACACTGCAGAAGCCAAGTTAGTTACTACCAGAACAGCAACAGTAGTATTTCCTGTTTTACTGAAGCTTGCTCCTTCGTTTCTGGTCGCATGCATGCAGCTGGGTTTGGCACGCCGGTGGAGGCCCTGCTGCTGACGCTGACGATGGGGGTCCCGCTGGCGGGGGCGTTCCTGATGGGAGCCGGGTCCGTAGGCCTGGTCTACGTGCACCTCCTCACCTTCGACTACCTCCGGTGCATGGGGTACAGCAACGTGGAGGTGGTCTCTCACAGGGTCTTCCAGGCTCTCCCGCCTCTCAGATACCTCCTCTACACCCCGACGTGAGTCCACAAAATCCTATTCTTTCACCGAGCTGTTAATTTTACCGCCACAAATTCACCTCATACGTACGATCGAGTCAGCACACAATTATTTGGCGGTAAATACTTCACGTGTGAGAATTTGATTCTTGTTTTCTTCTCCTGCCACCATGCCGTATGGCATGTGAGTGTGACACTGTCAATCACTGGCACAACAGTACAGCCGCTGCACTCATGTGTTTTGTTATCTCTTCCTCGTCAGCTTGCAGTAGTGTTAATTCGTTGGTAGCTAATTAGGGTCAATATTAGCAGTACGATTTCAATAATTCATGGATTAGATTATGTATTTTTTTTACTACCCATGCATGCATGCATGCATGATGCAGGTATCTGAGCCTGCACCACCGGGAGAAGGACTCCAACTTCTGCCTGTTCATGCCTCTCTTTGACCTCCTGGGTGGCACCTTAAACTCCAAGTCATGGGAGCTGCAGAAGGAGATCTATCAAGGTACTGTACGTAACCATGCTAGCTATGTATTAATCGCCTGAGGAGAGGACCCCTACCCATCAATTTCATTCTCAGACACACAGCTAGCTAGCACTACTTACACACAGTACGTACTCGTAGGAGTACGTACGAAAGAACTGAAGTACATACATTAATAAAGAGGCATCCAAGCATGTGTTGCCGTCTTGTTGGTCCTGTTTAGTCGTTCATTAACTAGTATGATCTTGACACTTAACGGCAACTAATCGATCTCGCAACAATGGCGTTGGTGCAGGTAAGAACGAGCGCGTGCCGGAGTTCGTGTTCCTGGCGCACGTGGTGGACATGATGTCTTCGATGCACGTGCCGTTCGTGCTCCGGTCCATCTCGTCGGTGCCGTTCGAGAACCACCTGATCCTGATCCCGTTCCTGCCGGTGGCCTTCGTCTACATGCTGCTCATGTGGTGCTGCTCCAAGACCTTCCTGGTGAGCTTCTACACCCTCCGGGGCCGCCTCCACCAGATGTGGACGGTGCCCCGCCACGGCTTCCAGTACTTCATCCCGGCGGCGAAGAAGGGCATCAACCACCAGATCGAGCTCGCCATCCTCCGCGCCGACAGGATGGGCGTCAAGGTCCTCAGCCTCGCCGCCCTCAACAAGGTACTTACCTAGTACTACCTACCTACGTGCTCCTGATTAATTCATGAGTAGATGCTTTTGTTCACCTGCAACTGCAAGCTAGCCAACAACTACCCCATGCCTATTGCCCTCTTTCTTGCTCGTGTGTAGTAGTGTAGTTGGCCAGTATTCGGTATCAGTAGCAGTGTAGCTACTACAGTAGCTAGCACAGTGCTCCACCACCCTGCATGCTACGTAGGTACGTAGTCGATACCATGATCCATCCATCACGGCAGGCATGTGAGCGCATTCAATCGGAATGGCGATGAAGGCGCATGGGAAAGGTACACGATCAAGATCCAGAGGAGGTCGGCATGGAGAAGAGAACTTGGGCGAGGAAGGATTCATACCATGAGCTAGTGGTACGTAGTGTAGTGGTGGCATGCGCTGCATTGCAGCCGCAAAAATGGTCAAGTTGTCCTTGCCCTTTTCATGTGACGCTACTGTGGCTGCATGTGGGCCGCGCGTGCCTGACCGATCTATGCGGCGTGCATTGCCGTGGAGCTCTTTGGCACGGCTTCATCGTCTGCCCTGCCGTGCCCAATCGCGGCGCGGCAGCTGCTGCATGCACGCCAACGCCATGGATGGACCGGAGAGAAGCACTGTACTGTAGGCTGAGAGGTGCAGAGCAGATGATGAGGGCCGCTCATTCGGCCTGCGCTCTTACACAGTGGTCGCGCATGTGTCCCTGCCAAATCTCTGCGTAGATTCGGCCTGCTCACGCGCAAGGTTTGGGCCCTGCTGAATGAGCAGGGGTGGCAGCGGTATACAGTATACATGAACAATTTCTCTATGACTGTATCTGCACAATTTCAAATAGTTCAGAGTGGCAGTAGCCAGTATACATGAACAGTAGCTATTATTTATTTACAAAAAATTATACCACCGGTTTGTGGGTATTGACTGACTGACACTCCTACCAAAATTTATCACAAGTGTTTTGATCTTAACACCTTTTTTTTTTTTTTTTTTTTGATCTTCTGCTCACTTGTTTCGACCAGAACGAGGCACTCAATGGAGGCGGCACCCTGTTCGTGGAGAGGCACCCTGACCTGAGGGTGAGGGTGGTGCACGGCAACACCCTCACGGCCGCCGTCATCCTCAACGAGATCCCCAGCAACACCAAGGACGTGTTCCTCACCGGCGCCACCTCCAAGCTCGGCAGAGCCATCGCACTCTACCTCTGTCGGAAAAAGATCAAAGTCATGGTACTACATTTATTCATGTTACGGATCGATTCATTCACGCAGATGTTTAACTGAGAGTGTATATATATAGCACTCCAAAAACTAGAGGCTAGCTAAATGGACTTGTAAACAAAATGTTTCAGATGTTGACAATGTCGTCGGAGAGGTTCCTGAAGATCCAGAGGGAGGCGCCGGCGGAGTTCCAGCCGTACCTCGTGCAGGTCACCAAGTACCAGGCTGCGCAGAACTGCAAGGTGACCAGCAATTAATCCCCATGCGTCCTGAATTTGACTAGATCTGCTCGTGTATCATTTCATTCCTGATGGTAGATACAATGCTGGGTGATCACACGTACGTGTGCCTGATGTTGCAGACATGGCTGGTGGGCAAGTGGCTGTCGCCGAGGGAGCAGCGGTGGGCGGCGCCGGGGACGCACTTCCACCAGTTCGTCGTGCCGCCCATCATCGGCTTCCGCCGCGACTGCACCTACGGCAAGCTCGCCGCCATGAGGCTCCCCAAGGACGTGCAGGGCGTCGGCTCATGCGAGGTAACAACAGCATCTCTACTGTGTCTGTCTGATCCATACATGCATTGTATGTCGCTGCATACTGAAGGCGCTCGACGACTGCTGTGTTCATCTCGTTTCAGTACACGATGGAGAGAGGGGTGGTGCACGCGTGCCACGCAGGCGGCGTGGTGCACTTTCTGGAGGGATGGGAACACCACGAGGTGGGCGCCATTGACGTCGACCGGATCGACGTCGTGTGGAAGGCCGCGCTCAAGCACGGGTTTACGCCGTCATGATCGAGCGAGGCGGCGACGTATGCAGGCGAAGCGCAGGTGCAGAATGCAAACAAGACGAACGAACTGAGATCCCTCCCTCCCTCCAGGCCGATATATTACTACAAGTGTTCTTGTACTTCATCCTTGTCAAGTGCAATAATACTCATTTGACAGGAGATTAACTAGATTAATTCAACTCTCTCAGACAGTCCATTTGTTCCTCGTATCTCTCTAGTAACATCCAAAAAAGCTAACTAGTAATCTTTCTCTTTTCTTTTGAGCAAAGGGAGAAGTCCTGATTTTTATCAGAAACCAAAGGCCAAGGATGACTGCAAAGCAAGTTAGCAGAGTGGGGAGCCCATTTCATGGCTAGATAATGTGAGTTTTGCTGAATCTAAGACGCCGGAGACTTTCTTACATCTACGTCAACGCTCTCCACCGCCCTCACCACCAACACCGCCTACACAAAACCCCTCTCCTATTCCCATTGTTGTACCACAAATCGACAAACCCACTTATCGTAGCTCCATCACCAGTCCTACCACCTCCAATTGATCGCCTAACCCTCTCCTCCATAATCACTTCTCCCATCCCACACAATTATCTTACCGCGTTACACGACCCCACTTGGCGCCATGCCATGAAGGAAGAATATGATGTCCTAACTCTCAACCGTCCTTGGACTTGTTTCTCCTCCGTCGTGTAAGTGGAAAATGGAAAATGAATTTTTCGCCATAAGTTTAATTATGATGGCTCTCTTGCTCGTCACAAATCACGTTGGGATGTTAGTGCTTTCTCTCAGCAATCTAACATCGACTATGATGAGACCCTTAGCCATGTCGTTATACCCATTGTCCTATCTTTGGATGTTTCTAATAATTGGTCAATTCATCAACTCAACGTTAATTTTTTCTTCATGGCTATCTTGACGAGGTTGTCTATAGTCAACAACCATCCGGCTTCATCTCGATCCTCAACACCCAACTCACGTTTATCGCCTTTTCAAATCATTGTATGGACTCAAACAGGCTCCTCCTGCATGATCCTAACGGGTTTCATCCTTTGCTCGCTCCATTGGCTTTCTTGAATCAAAATCTGATGCCTCTCTATTTATTTATTTATTTATTGTCAAGGTTTTGACATCGCCTATCTACCTATCTACTCATGTATGTGGATGCCCTTATACCCACGTCCTCTACACCTACAATAATCTCTAAATTGATCACCACCTTTGGCCATGAATTTGCCACAAAACACCTCGATCCTCTTCATCATTTTCTTGGGATTTCTGTCACCCGTACACCTTCCGGCCTACATCTTCTCAACAATTATATTCTTGACATTCTTGCTCGCGCTGCGCGACTACCACCTCTATCCACACCTTTTTATACCAAAGACAAACTTCCCTCCAACACCGGACTTCCAGTATCTGATCCCTCTATGTTGTTCAACAATTCTACTTACACATGCATGATCCACGAACACACCTTTCTCTCATCAAACACATTCTTTGGTACCTTAAGGACACTCTTGATCATGGTCTTACTCTAAATAAATCTTCCTCCCACTCTCTTGGTGCCTACTCGGATACCGACTGGACAGGTTGCCCTGACACCAGACGCTCTACATCAGATTATGCATGTATCTTGGTGAAAATTTGGTCAGTTGGTCCTCTTACCGACAGTCAACCGTGTCCCACTCCAGTGTTGATGCGAATATCGGGTTGTTGCTACGGCTGTGACTAAATCTTGTTGGGGATCGTCAAGTTCTGAAGGAGTTACATCGTCCCATTGATACTGCCACGATAGTATATTGCGGCAATGTCAGCGTTGTGTACTTCTCAGCAATCCAGTTCATCATTGGCCGATGAAACACATCGAGCTTGATATTCACTTTGTTAGAGAGAAGGTTGTTGTTGGTACAGTTTGTGTTCTACATGTGCCATCCTCATCACAGTTTCCTGACATTTTCATCAAAGGACTACCTATGATTATGTTTTGTTTAAGTCTTCACGTCGATCTTTTCCATAGTTTACGTTGTGGGGGCGTGTTAGATATGGATAATACCAATCGACTTGGAGTACACACTAAGGATCCTAACTTACCTAGTTTAACATGATACTATTTGTAACCGATTTGTACATGTACTCGTATATATATATATATGGAGCAAGGGGCGCGGCATGCCATCAAGCAACCTCAGATTCATAACGACTTTCAAATATGAACCTAAATTCGCGCCCGTTAGGATTGAACTTGGATATTAGGTTGGTACATCCAATCGCCCAACCTATTTAATTAGGCTCACTCTGCTAAAACCAAGTACTCGTGTGTACAACAATATAGGATGACAAAGCATCAATGACACACACATTCATTAGACCGATACAAAGCTAATAAGAATAAAAACAAGTAAAAAAAATATGAACAAAGATAACAACACAAGAATAACCACACTCCCGAAGGCAAACCAACATGTGGCTGGATGGCTAGCAGGGTGGTTGTACCCTCAGCCCAACAGAGTTCAAACCCCAGGTTTGACGTATGTGTGTTGCATTTAGGCGGAATATTCTTTCAGTGGGAGGCGACGTTCCCGTCGACAGCGAGGCGCCCGTGGTGACTTCGTCAATCTCAAGACTCGATCCGCCGGCTCAGTATTTCGGAAGTGCTCATAGGGGTAGGGTGTGCGTGTGTGCGTTCATAGGGGTGAGTGTGTGCACGTGTATGTGAGCGTCTGCGTTTGTACTGTGTTTAAAAAAAACCACACTCCCGAAGGTCACAACCACTTACCACGTCCTAGTTTCGAGCTTAGGGAAACTCCAACGAGTCGAGCCAAAACAAAAATGGAAACAAAACATGTCTGCTTGCTTCAGTCTATTTGGGTGACCAGGCGGACATGCGTCAGATCCTTGTCCGTCCTTTCCTGGCCATGACACCCAACGGGGCGACCCATTTGGTGTCAATTATGATCATTTTAGCATTTTTTACATTCTATAAGATCTTGACTGTTACAAATGAAATATTTCACATATAAACAAAAAATGTTTAACACAATAAATTTTAATAATATAATCTGCAACCAAATAAATGTAAACATTGTTCACCGTAGAAAATAAATTGGAAGAAAATGGGGAGATGGAAGTGTTGGTTTTCTAAGTATGTTCTCACACATCCTCACCAAATCACTTTGAAATTGAACGAGGGTTGCTCGATCACGCTTGAAATTGGATGAACTATTTGAATGTTGCTGGTCCACCTTCGGGCTCAATCAAGTCACCCCGGTAGTCCCACCCTTGGTCAAGATATTGTCATCATGCTCATATTCCACAATCATGTTGTTAATGTTCATGCAAGTAGTTATCAACTTGCACATAGTCTCATCGCTCCATGTTCAAGTCGGGCGCTGAACAATAGACCAACGAGATTGAAACACACCAAAAGCCCACTCCATATCCTTCCTAGCAGTCTCTCTTATTCTTTAGAAAACCTAGACCTCTTCTCTCCTTAGAGATGGGAGATTCTCTTCACCTTCGTCTCTGCTCATTCTTCCACATATCTATCGAGAGTCGAAGTGTTGAATTTTGTTTAGCACCAAACAAGAGCAGGTTGCGGCCAGCAACATCATAATCTTTTAGAATTTGCATCTCCTGAACGCTTAGGTCTCACCGTCAAGTATCCGATCTATGGACTTGATGCAGCAAGTTTGTAAAAGTTGGAGATCACCTCATAGTCTCATAGATTTGCCATCAGTGATCGGTCGAAGCGGGTGAGTTTTTGCTAACAAAGAATGCTGAGTAGTAGCAAATGGGGGTGATGCTTGCGTAGTAAGGTGTGCATACATATCCCCTCCAAACAGATACGTAGAGATGGTATCAACATGTTGAAACAAACCACGTGTACTCGTCAATTATCTCTTGGAATACACGTTTATATTGCAGTTTGATGTACTTGCTTAACTCTGTTTTCTGCACTTTTTTCCGTCGTCATGTTGATTACTAAAATCATATTGTCTAGACTCCCATTCACCCCGTCTTTCTTGTCGTTATATCTCAATCTTACACTTGTGTATCGCGCTTTGAATTGGTCTCTGGTGGCGTGCGTTGTGGTGTATCACCCCGGCAATGTGGGTACACATTGGCGTGTACGTGTGCAAACAAACTCATCGTTGGTTGCACAATAAAACTAGTACGGCTTGGTTACAAATGAGAAAATGAAGAAAACAAGTTTACAAGCAGGTGGTACTGTTGACAGCTACTATGTTTTTTTTCCTTTCCTGGATGGGCTAATCACAGTGTTTTGACTCTTTCAAGCTCTTTGTATGACTACTGTTTTTCTTTTATATTATTATAAAATATACACCGTAGGGGTTTTACCTACAGTAGCAAGGTCAAAAATGAAAAAAGATAGCTACTATGTTGGCCTCTTGTATCCTCTTCACGTGTGACAAGTGGGCAAAAATATGCCGTTGCCGCCTGTTGGGCCCCTCCATATACGACAAATGGCCGAAATACTTTGCTACAGGGCAAGCGATCTATGTTTCGCTCACGTAGGTCGACTTAACCTAAGTGTTTTCCTTTTTGTTTTTCATGTATTTTATCTTTAAACGTTTTTCTACTCCATTTTCTTAAACAATAAGTTAGTCATTTATAGTTGTTTTATGAAAAGACGGTGTATTGCCGAAAATGTGTGTTATTGGTGTGCAAGACTGTAGGTGGTTTAAGCAAAGCATACCCGGACATCTTGGCTACTTTGTGTTTTAGAAATCTGAATTTTGCTTGGTTTTAGCAGCAATTGACTGAAAATGTACAATTACAAACACATAAACACTGAAAATGTATCCCGGAGGAGAAAATAACATGAAACAACCAAATCAGACTGGGCACGCCACATGTCAAAGACCAAGTGCCCACCAGCATGAAGGAATATAATCGAATTTCAACTCCATTTCAGAAAGCATGATCCCGGACATCCCAGCATCTCGATCTCCACAAATTAGTGCAACTCGATGCACACAAAAACCAGAGCCTCTCTGAATTGAACACTACGATTTGATGTCGCCCCCCCGGCCGGATCCTCGGCCTCACGCCTCTCCGAAGTCTGAACAATACGAGATCGTGCTAATTCAGCAAACGCTCATCAGGAACATATCTCCAAAGATCTCCGCAGAGCATTTTCATCGGGCTGCTATGATCTTGCATTCTTGTTGTTACTCTTCGTTTCCATCCGAGACTTGAGCCTTCTCGCCCTTCGGTAGCACACGTGGCGCAACAGCCCCTGCGCGAGTCATGATGGTAAATCAGATAAGAAATTGTTGCCTTCATCAGACAAACATACTACGGTGAAAAGTTAACGGACCTGCCATCGCCATGTGTTGCATGGCGTTGGAGACGCGTCGGAGCACGGCGACCTGCGCGCGCAGGTGGACGACGTAATCCATGGCCTCGCGGAGCAGCGAGACGCCGTCGAGGAGCTCGCCGCCGGGCACCATGCCCCGCAGCACCTTGGTCCTCTTCCTCACCAGCCTCCTCGCGATCATCTCACTGCTACCCGACGATGTCGGTCTCCTCTCGTGACAGCGCCTCCTCCTCGCCACGTTCTTGCGCCGCGTGATCTTCACCTTGGCTGCAGCAGCAGGCAACAGCGTAGACCACGGTGACGAAGTCGACGGCGATGATGATGCTAGGAGGGCTCGTGGCCACCGCGCTCCACCGGCGTAAGCGGTGGCCATGGCGGCGTCGGCGGACGACCTGACGGCGCGCTTCCTCTCTTGCAGGCCCATGGCGCCATTATTCCTGCAAGATTTCAGGCTCAGGAGGAAGTTCCTGAGGAAGCCTTGCTTGAAGGCCTTGGTGGTGCTAGGCCCTCTCATTGCTATTGCTAGCTCCTCTGTTGGAGCAATGCGATGGACTCTCCTCGAAATCTACACTGCTAGACTCCCTGTTCTTCATGTGTGCTGCATATATATCGGCGAGGCCCGTAGGAGTGAAGAAGGCAAGATGGATGGCATGCGCATGTGGTGTGAGCTGCCTAGCATGCATTGCAACCGTCTTGGCTAGCAGTGGTCCTGTAACCAATAGCAGGCCGGCGTCTTTGCCTTTGCCTTGCCCCTTTTCTTCTCGCCATGCCAGCCAGCCTATCCTGCTTATTTGCCCTGTAAAAGATAGTGGGAGTATCAGGGATTTGCATAACACACGTGAACAGCTCACGAGTTTTTTAAACCGAACATGCATGCATGTGTTTGTTGCTTGAATCGGAGAGTACAAGGTATTCCCCGTATCTGATTTCGTTGCATTTTCCTAATACGTATCTGCATGATCCTCTACTCTCTAGAGAGAAATAAATGTGCAACATGGCCAGAGTACGGTTTATGTACAACGCAGGTTGATCTCCAAATCGATATAAACGGTTTCAGTTGATCTGCATGCTAGCCAAGAGAAGGGCCCCGGGCCGGGAGAGAGGCAGGCAAAGACGACGCAGAGCACATGGCGGCACATGCAGCGTCGATCGCCTCCCGGTCGAGTTGGCAACCTCAGTGATGGAGTTATGAAGGAGGCGTCGTAGGTGCGTTGGCAATGGCATGCGCATGTCGCCGGCTGGCCTGTCATGGCTTAGCAACTGGTTCAGCGCATGCATGGCCATGTTCTGGGAACATGTAGGCACCAAAAAGCTCAGCCGGGCCAAGCCACCCACAAGACTCACTCACATCACACCGACGCCAGAGCAAATCGGGTGATGCTCACAAGTGAAAATTGGGTAACTCTCCGATCTTAGGATCATAGGAAGCATCCATGGTAACGGTGGTTAATTTGCTTGGTTAGCTAGCATAGGAAGCATCCCTTGTTCTGGTTTCTTTTTCTTCCCCCGATTAGCTAGCTAGGGAGAGTGTGCTTTGAGAGAAAGCAAGGAAGGGACGGCGTCGCCAGGCTCACATTCACATGGCGGCCACATGGGGTTCCTCCCCAAACTCGGCCGCGGGCACATGACCGACGCTCTCTCTAGCAATAGCATAGTGGTACTACACCACCATCCTTAGACCTCCACCGTTTCAGGTGTCTCCTCCTTTCTCTCTTCGGATGCATGCATGATCATGGATTCATGGAGCACGCGCGGACGTCGTACGTAGCGCCGTCCCATGTGGGCTTTAAATTTTCCCCTCTGGTTCCCGTAGGATGGAGGTACGGGGTGAGAGCTGCGTGTCTCGGTGTCGCAGACGTGATACATACAGGAGGGGAGGCAGATCCTAACAAGAAAGATCTTGGTGAGATTTTTGCAGAAAATTTCGGCGGGCGATGCACATGCGAGAGAGTTGAGCGACTAGGAGAGGACCCGCACCCGTGTGCTCTCCATCTCGATCAGGCAGTCTGTACTCGGTTTATAAGGTTTTGCGAATTCTAGTCTAGCTGACAACAATTTTTTTTTGCGATCAGCTGACAACTAATAAGTTAGGCCAGTTTTTATCGGCTTAGACTTGTGCAGAAACGGCTAAATCTTAGCTGCCCCAGAGAAACGTTATCTGAGCTTAATTCGTGAGTTGTACTATATATAATTTATATTGTTTGTTATCAGATATGTGTAACGGATATGAGAATGGTAAATTGCTTTGTGAACATTGTAAAATAAGAAATATTAGAAAATGTGAGGTTCCGTACTTGAATAACATGTCAAATAAAAGCAAGGTCATCAAATTATTACAAGTTTCTTCCGAACAAAAGAGGTAACAATAATACCATCATACGCTGTAACAAATCATAATCAAGGCACGAGACCTTGAGCAATAGCATCACGTAGTGCGTTGATACGTCTCAAACGTATCTATAATTTCTTATGTTCCATGCTTATATTATACCAATTGCTACATGTTTTATATACACTTTATATCATTTTTATGTATTTTTTGGGACTAACCTATTAACAAGATGCCACAGTGCCAGTTCCCTGTTTTCTGCTGTTTTTTGTTTCAGAAAAGTTGTTAAGGAAATATTCTCGTAATTGCACGAAACAAAAGTCAAAGTCCCTATTTTCCCCGGAAGCATCCAGAACACCGAAGAGGAGTAGGGGGGGCACAGGCCAGCCACACCATGTGGCGGCGTGGCTCCACCTCTGCCGCGCCATGACATGGTGTGGGACCCACGGGCGATCACCGACGTCGCCCTTTCGCCTATTTATAGCCCCCCCTCCCCCCCCCCCCCCCCGACAAATAAACCCTAGGCACCCGACCACTTTTGCACGAAAAATCCCGTAGCCGCCGCCGTCGTCAACCCTAGTTCGGGAGGGTTCTGCAGCTCTTCCCGGCACCCTGCCGGAGAGGGGAATCATCACCGGAGGGCTCTACATCACCATGCCCGCCTCCGGACTGATGCGTGAGTAGTTCATCCTTGGACTATGGGTCCATAGCAGTAGCTAGATGGTTGTCTTCTCCACTTGTGCTATCATGTTTCGATCTTGTGAGCTGCCTATCATGATCAAGATCATCTTATTGTAATGCTACATGTTGTGTTTGCTGGGATCCGATGAATATTGAGTACTATGTCATTTGCTTCATAATATATTATGTGAGTGCGTTATTTATGATTTTGCATGCTCTCCGTTGCTAGTAGATGCTCTGGCCAAGTAGATGCTTGTGACTTCAAGAGGGGGTATTTATGCTCCATAGTGGGTTCATGTCTTCATTTAATCTGGGGGAGTGACAACAACCTCTAAGATTGTGAATGTACTGTTGCTACTAGGGATAAAACAGTAGTGCTTTGTCTAAGGATAATTGTGCTACTTACATTACACACTTTGCCTAATGCAATAATCTGTTGCTTGCAACTTAATACTGAAAGGGGTGCGGACGCTAACCGGAAGGTGGATTATTAGTCATAGATGCGGTTGGAACGGTCTATGTATATTGTTGTAATGCCCAAATGAATCTCACACTAGACACAATTTCTTGTACATGCATCATTATGCAGTTTTTTATTTTGTCAATTAGCCAGCTGCAATTTGTTTACTCGCATGTATGCTATTATTTATTTACGGAGAGACACCACTAGTGAACTGTGGACCCCGGTCCTTTCTTTTACATTGATAATACAACATACTGCAAACACTGTTCTATTTCATTCTCTGCAAACAAACATCATTTTCCACACTATACGTCTTATCCTTTGTTACAGCAAGCAAGTGAGATTGACAACCTCACTGTTAAGTTGGGGCAAAGTATCTTGATTGTGTTGTGTGCAGGTTCCACGCCAACTTAGCGCTCACCAAGACTTTCTGGCGCAGTTGACACCTTCAAAAGAGTCTTCATCTCCTACTGGATTGATAACCTTAATTTCATAACTGAGGGAAAACTTGCTGCTACACTCTCCACACCTTCCTCTTGGGGTTTCTCAACACTGCGAGAGCATCATGCGTCCATTGTATCATCATCTACGGGTGCAACACTGAGATGAGAAGCACTCTCCACATGAACATATCCGTCTGTATCAAGCTTGTTAAAATGTTCATCGCGTAGATTGCTGCCACGAATGAAGTTATGGAGGCACATGCATGCACTGATGATCATCGCTTGCACCTCTGGCTTGTACTCCCTCCGTTTTTTAATATAAGATGTTTTAGCTATTGCACATATTGTCTAGATATACACAAAAATGAGTAAATATGGACACTCAAATATGTCTAGATACAAATTTAGACATGTGAATGTGGAAAAAACTAAAACATATTATACTCGATTTATTGCATAGTTGAAAATCCGTGTCCATATCTTATTTTGTTAGCTTTTAGGCTGCTATCTGGGCCTGCAGTCCGGCCCAGTAAAAGAAACAAGGCTTTTTGAACGGGGATGGATGTAGTGAATGCAGGTTAACGCTGGGTTTCGAGGATTTCCAAGAGCAGATTTCAATCTGTGTTATGGTTTCAGGGTTTGTCAACCAAGTGCAGGAAGATGGAAATATAAATGATATCGGTGAAGATGCAGCAACTAGCACGAGCCCCGTCATTCCCGAACTAGGGTTCAATGAATGGAGAAATTCATATTTTCTTTTTTCTCCATGAAAAAAGGGAAGGGGGCAAGATCAATGCGAGTTAATTGTGTTTAGTTTGATTTGTTTTTCATGGTTATTTGTTTGTCTATTATTAGTTCATTTTATGCATAACATAATAAAGAAGTTGTTCCTTTTTCTCTTTTTTGGCTTGTTTTACTTGGTTTACATATGAGCTTTTTCAGTAGCGGGTGGGGTTACCATTCATACTTTTCAATTGCGGTTTGGGTTGTAATTGAGATTTTTTTTTCAATTACAAATGTGGTTGCAACTGAGAATTTTCAGTTGTGTACAAGGTTACAATTGAGATTTTTCAGTTGCACTTGACATTGTAATTCTTCTACAATTATAAGCGGGGTTGCAATTGAGATTTCCAGCAGAGTGAAAACATGGATAATATTTTGTTTACTAAAATAGAGTTATTCAGTTTTGTATAAAAAATCTTTTCCTCACATAATACATTCTATTTTTCATGATTTTTTTTTATGTTTTATAGTCTGTTCAGTTTTCAACTTTTCCATGCTACTATCTTGCAATGCTTCTGTTTCTATATCGTTCCTTTCTTTCACATGATTCTCTTTGACTTTTGATATAGTAATTTCAGTTGTTTCTCTTTCAGACCAGTATGTGTTTCTTTTCTAGAACAGTATGGTACAATGATTCTTTGTTATTTTCTCTAAGCAACCTGTCCTTCTCTCTACATCTCCATCTTTATGGATGGCTCCTATTGGTAATGCTCGCTACCTCGACTTCCACTGGTACAACATTTATAATTAATAAAGCTCTAAGGCCACACAAAGAGTACATGAGCTGCTAGGAATGCTAGCTTAAAAGTACTTCATGCTGATATAAGGAGAAAGTACCAACAATGAGCTAACAAAGCAAAACACATCTTGGCGCAGCCTAACGTAGGAGTGGATGGGGGCCTGCCACATTGGATGTCGGTGATGGAGGAGTGGGACTCTAGGATTAAAGGCTTTGGATCATCTTCACCAACTCCTCCGGGGAAGGGAGGATCTTGGCTTTGCAAGTCTACAGGTACATCAGTGAGCTAACGAGATAGGCTCACTGTCGTGACACACACAACTATTTCATATGGTTTCCCCGCTACGTCGTCAAGCTAATGTGATGCTGATTAATCACACATTTATAAGGCTTACATTTTGAACAACAATGGATGCTGCCTTTGGCGCAGGTATGTGTATGTCAGGGGAGCACTGCCCCTAGACTTAGAAGAAACTTTGAAGGATTTTTTGTAGGGAGTTGGATGCAAAAAGTAGAGTCTTTCCCCTCCACCCACCCCAGACCCAAAACATTAATGTATCAGGACAATGATGATATACCTCCCATGGAACTATCAAAGTCAATCGTATGAATTTACTGTGTACTACTCCCACCATTCCACAATATAAGGGTGTGTTTGGTTCATTGGCTATGAAAAAGTGGTTGTGGGTACCCACAACCACCTGGTTGGTGGTAGCCATTTTTCATGTTTGGTTGTGTGTGTTGGTTAGCCAAATTTTATGTTTGGTTGAAGGGATAAAAAGTTGTTGGGGGCAGCCATATTTATGTTTGTTTGGAGTGATTAGAAATGCTTAGAGTGATAAGATGATGAGAAAACCCCATAATACATTTAGAAAAGGGAAAAAGTTGTTTAAATATCTATATTATAATTTGGAGAGGAAAATTTATTAATAGTTTGAGGTAAAATATCAGCATGTGACATAACTTTGTTCAAATATTTAAAAGGAAATTTTTTATTAAATATTTTAAAAGTTAATTTTTCTTTAAATCATTAAAAAGGGAAGTTTCTTCAAATATTCTTAATATATAATAGGAAAATGTTTTGAAATATTTATAAGCGTAAAATTACTTATTATATTTCAGGGGAAACGTCTATTCCAATATTTTTAATATATATAAAATAAAAGTTTGTTCAAATATTTAAAAATGAATATTTTGTTCGAATAATTAAAATAGAAAAGTTTCTTCAAATATTCTTAATAATATATAAAATGAAAATGTTTTCAACTATTTAGAAAGGTAGTTTTTTATTATATTTAAAGGAAAAGGTTTATTCAAATATTTTTAATATATAAGAAAGGAAAATGGCCTCAGCTGTGATGGGGAAAATGGGATGATTGAGATGTAGGGTTCCGGTTTGGTTTATATATGTAGAGTCTGGTTCGCAATTTCTGCAGAACGGGGAGGGCTTTTCGGCAAAAATGCTGCGCGGACCGTCAGATCCATGATCCACGGCGCGGAGAGGGGCAACCGGCTGACCGACGACTGGGAGACGTGGCGACGGATCATTGGACGATAAATACGTCGTGAACAGTAAATCGACCGATCGATCGCCGATCGGAACCGAATCCAGCGACGTGGATAGCGTAATCGATCGCGAATCTGGTTAGACATTATATATAGGTAGATAGCCATTATATATAGGTAGATAAGGGAAAGTTTTTTCAAATACGTAAAAGGATAAAATGTTTTAATATATTTTAAAGAGAAAAGTTTTTTCAAATATTCGAAAGAGGAAAATTTTATATTTTCTGACTATAATGAACCGCAAAATGTTTCGCAAGTGGCGGTAGGGGCTAGCCCAAAGTGGTTGAGCTCAACCACCACTTAAAATTTGGCTACCCCCACACACCCAACACCACGAACCAACACAGGGGGTAATCATCTAAAAAATGGCTACACATAACCACTTGGTGGCTAGCCACCCAACCAAACACACCCTAAGATGATGTAGGTGTTGTACACGTTGTCTAGATTCATAACAAAATAAATGTACAAATACATTAACATGTGACTAGATACAAGTTTGGACATGTGCATATGGAAAAAAGCTTAAACATTTTATATTGTGAAACGGAGGGAGTAGTTGCTAGTAGCTACCTGCCTCACAGCTGCAAGATATAAGGAATGATCAGAAAGAGACACGGAGTACACGAGTGCATGGAATCGAGGACCATAGCCGCACATTTCTCAAAATCAAAGAGAACATGAGTGATTCCAGGAGGAGGCAACTGTAGAAAAATGATTTTAATTTTTTTATATACCAGCAAACACAACAGATAATAGCAATTACATCATATGTATCTGACTCAATCATGTTAACCAGCTCACGAGGCATTTGTATGGAAGAACATGGAGGAGAGATAACCATCTAGCTAATGTTATGAAGTATCTATGTGACAATTGGGAGTATCGATGTATATGCCCATGATTGGTATATGTTGGAAGAACATGGAGTATCTATGTTAATAACATTGTGTCGCGCTACCGTCCGACAAACCACAAGTATTACCCCTGGTGTGTATTTATTACAAATGCCACTAGTAGGTGGTTTATTACAGCAGTTTTCCTACTAACGAGTGAAGATGGTATGGGGAACTCCGAAGCTACAGATGAGTGTGAGGATGAACTCCGTAGCTTTTTCTGATGCGGTGGACGCCTCCAATCTAGACTTGATCCATTATGTGAATTTGTGGACGGCGAGAAAGAGGGGGGTGTAGTCGGAAGGTGCCCGCTTGAAATGGCCCACCATGTCCAAAGCCCCGGACCGCGAATGGCCAGATGAGGGGGGGTGATTTGGAGTTCTCGAGATGGCACGTGTATTTGTCGAGTGTAGATGCACGGCATATACCGATGGAGGAGCCTCGAGTTAATACGGTTACGAGTTACTCCTTATGCTCGCATCTTAATTTCTATTGCCAATGGAAGACGTTAATCATGATCAAATGTGTCGATTCGTTGCTTTGCCACCCTCAAATATAGAAGAAACCGGTCACCGTGCAAATACAGTTTGCACCTCTTGCTGAAAATAAAATGTCAATATATCTTATCTAGTGTGGTGTCTGGTATGGCACCGAAATTATGTCTAGACGATCCTAGCGACCAGCACTGTTGAATCACCTTCTTAACTAAAAAGAAGAGTCTGGTTGCTCCCAATGACAACGGCACATGCATGCATGCATCGCATCGATGATAGTCATGCAAACCTTAGATACAACTTTGTGAGGAACATGCAGGGGTGTTCTTCTTCGTGCTCACGGTTTTACTCTGAATCTTTTTTCACGGAAACAGAAAAGGAATCAAAGCAAAATGCCCGTGCATGAGATCCGGATCCGGTATAAATACCCACTCGCATCGCGTCGCCGGCCTCCGCCCGTGTTCATCGCCCCCACCGGCCAACCATCGGCTCGCTCTTCCCTTTCTCCCTCACGGGAAAGCACAACAACAGACATTTCTTTCTTGATCTCGCTTAACCATGGCTCCTCGGCTGACCCCGTCAGATCCACGAGACCGAGATCGCTCAGTCATCAGCCGTTTAAATTAGGGTTCATTGTCGATCCATCTTTGTGGAGGGAGATCGAGCTAGCGCGGCCATGTCGTCACGGGAGAAGGGGAAGCAGCGCGCTGGGGGAGGAGGGTCGGCCTCGCCGAGGGCCAGGAAAGGGGAGTTCCCCATCCGGGCGGAGGACTACGAGCTGCTCGAGCCCGTCGGCGACGGTGCCACGGCCGTCGTGCGCCGCGCCCGCTGCATCCCGCTCGGCGGCGAGGTCGTCGCGGTCAAGATCATGAACTTGGCATGCCGTTCTGAGGCTGACATGGTACGTACGTGACGCTCTCCAATCAAATCGAACGATTCCCCTTCTACAAGATGACATTCATCCACACTGCCTGTCAAACTAATCCATTAGTTACATCCTTCTGCTTCTGTGCAGAACAATGCCATGGAGGAGGTTAAGACCATGATCCTGACGGATCATCCCAACCTCCTCGGCGCATACTGCTCCTTCTCGGATGGCGGCGACAACCTCTGGATCGTCATGCCCTACATGGCCGGGGGTTCCTGCTTCCACCTCATGAAATCCTCCTTCCCGAAAGGGTTCCATGAGGAGAGGTTCATAGCCTTCGTGCTCCGTGAGACGTTGAGAGGCTTGGAGTACCTGCACGCAAAAGGACACATACACCGGGATGTCAAGGTAATGCATATATATTGCATACTGAATTTCAGTATTCCGGTGTTTCTGTCAGCATTGTGTTTGCTTAAAATTTATGAACGCTTTCATGTTTGGCACATAAAAACAGGCTGGAAACATCCTGCTTGATCAGTACAAAGGAGTGAAGCTTGCAGATTTTGGAATTAGTGCTAGTGTTTACGACTCCATGATCAACAGGAACGGCAAAAGACATACGCTTGTCGGAACTCCTTGCTGGTAATCCCTAGAGAAGTGTACTACTATAGTTGGATTGATATATCGCCAATGATGGATTGATATATCGCTAATGATGGCTTATTGTTCCGTTGTCATATGGACATTTGACTAATTTAATGCCATGTTTGTTCTTTAAGGATGGCACCCGAAGTGATGGAGCAAAAGGAATACGATTTCAAGTACATTTACTTGTCTGCCTTTTATCATCTTTTAAGTTGACCACGTTTGATATCCGTTATTTAACAAACATACGAACGAAATACAGGGCAGACATTTGGTCTTTCGGGATTACTGCACTAGAACTTGCAAATGGCCATGCTCCTTTTTCTAGTCAACCTCCAGCAAAGGTATATTAGTTACCTTTGTATATTTTACACTATCATAATGCTTGTGAGAAGTAACTCAAGGTTTCTCAAATTCGCATGTAGGTCTTTCTCATGACGTTGCAGCATGCTCCTCCGTCACTTCATAACACGAAGGACAAGAAGTTTTCGAACGTACTATTACTGATATGGTCTTTTTAGGTACACATCCACACATATATACGTGGTTATGCTAACTTATGTTTCCTTTCTGTGTAGTCTTTTAAGCGAATGATTGGTGCATGTTTAATTAAAGATCCATCCAAGAGGCCAACTGCGCAAATGTTACTGGAACTTCCATTTTTCAAAAAAGTGAAATCTGACGACAATTATGTAAAATGCATGCTAAATAAAGTGCCATCTTTGGTCGCTCGGATGCAAACTATAACGGTATGAAAATTTCATTTGCCTCCTCTATTTACCACTTCTTATATGCATACATATATTGCATTATCTGCTGTCAATTATTTTGAGCAGGAGAATGAAGCAAAGTTGCAAGCAGACAGGAAGCCACATGATAAAATCAAAGAGAAGACATCAAATGTTAGTATTTGTAAAATTACTTATATATCTAAAATAATCACATTTGTAGTAGTCTTTATTAGGAATAGGTATCTAACAAATCATATGTCTGATGTTTAGATGATTAGCTTAAAGAATTTATATACATTATATCTATAGTTTTAATTAATCACACATACTTAATCTCTTTTTCCACCTTTAAACTATGGTAGTCTTCTAGATGCCATCGTATATAATCATAGGACTTATTTCGGTTCTGAAATTTGTGAACAGGACGAATATTGGAGAGGTGTTAGTCACTGGGACTTTGATATTGAAGACTTAAAAGCACAAGCTAAATTGGTATGAATTTAGTTATGCAATAATTTTAACAAGATATTTTACACATTTAGTTTAGCAAAGCTTTGTTTTCTTTTCTAGTACTCAGAAGAAAATGACAGTGATGAAGAGGAGTACCTGCGTTTTCTGTTTGAACTTGATACCGTGGATGAAACTCTTCCGCTCGAAGATGTCCATCCACAGAATCATACAAATGGTGATAAGGTAATTACAGCCTTGTACATTAGCACATGGTAGTGTTATAATACAACTTAATTAACATGTAATGTTGTCCTTTCAGATTGTAGGTAATGAAATGGCAGAAAAGTCAACCACAACAACTCCAATCCCAATACCTCAAAGGTTGATATGTATAACTTAATTTCTCAATATAATCACATTCTCCTAGTTGAGAGATATTTGGTGTGTTTGACTATCTGATTCCAGCTTTGATCCAAAATTCTTGTATAACTATTAATAAATACAAAATCACAAGGATAAAAAATTACTTTTCAGTATTTACTATTTAGTGAAATCCAAATTTCATGAATGGACTGTTGACAACATATGCCATATATTTATGAATGGAGAGGAATATCTTTCTACCAGTGTTAAATATAACTTTTTATCATTATTAGTTTTAGAAAAAAGTGAGTATCTTTCTACCAGTGCTATTTTACACGTGGATATGCACTAGATTCTGAACACTACAAAACTTAAATGCGCACATATATTTGGTTTACGATCTTAAGTTTTTCTAGCAGTGCCAAACGGCTTGAGAATGGAGCCCCTAACTGCCTTGTGCGCCATGAGTCGTTTGAAAAGAATTCAAAAGTTCCTGCCAAGCAACTTCAAAGAGCAGGCATGTTCATGAACTTATTTACCCAGCATATGGTTATAAATAGGATGTGCAAAGACCATTTTAGCTCACAATTTTCTAAATGAATATTTTTACTTGTGTTATACACCTTTTCATTGTTGTACATTGTTTATCTTCTTTTTTTCAAGCTGACAAATACCAAGGTAACTACGAACTGTTTATTTTGTGCAGTTTCCAATGCTACGGGTGTTGATGCATATCTAGAAAAAAATGCCATTCAAAAGGGTCGTTTTAAAGTAACAACGGAAGAAACGGTATGTTTTTTTATATACATGTTGTAGATAATTAAAATGGTTGTAAGTTATATAAACTATATTTTCACAAAATAGAATACATGCAGTATCTTGTACTACTTACTATGTCGTCTTAGTTATCCTATCACACAATATGATACTACAAGGATTTGCATGTTTGTTTTTTATCTTCATTAAGTAACTTGGAATAAATCAGTTGCTTGCTCGTTGTGGAACCTACTCTGAAATAAATATCGATTTCATATCTTATTTTTCACAATTAAGTACTCTATCGAGAATCTTGCTCCAGCAACTGTATAGAACCACAAGCCTTTTGCCTCGCCTAGATGATAATCTGGGCCTATATTTTGGAACTGAGCACAACTGTGCATTTTAATGACATTACTGCACTGATGGGTATTCAGTTAGGCTACATATGCAATACTTTTGCTATCTGTTTCGTTAATTTCTCATACACCTTTTTATTATTTTTACGAGGCAACAGGAAGCATCCACACCAACGGTGAAAGAATTACTCGATCGTGTTGCTAGTTTAGAGAGACAGTAAGTTCAACATATATATTCTCAGAAGTAAACATTACTGTTCTGTGGTCTTTCCTAATTCTTGTTATATACGTTTTGTAGGCTCAGTGTTAGCCAGGATGAGATTGCCAGGCTTAAAGAAAAGGACAATTAGGTTGCTCTGACAAAGTGCCTACATTTCAATTCTAGTAAGTAGTAATAGTTGCATCTTCATGTTGTGGCCAGAACCAAAAGGAGCAGTGGCATGCGTCAAAAGAAATTCCAAGATAGCATATTAGACGCGTAATAGTTACTTTAGGTGGTGCTTGTTAGGATAGCTACAGAAGAGTTGTAGCATGTGTAGATCTTATTGTTACAAGAAAATCGTAAGGAGTTCACTTTAGCATATTCTTGAAGTACTTGTCAGATCATCAGAGTCTCCTAATGCATCTTGTCTCTTCTCCGGATGTAGCTTCATTTGTTTTCAGAAATATAGATAGCGTTTCTACGAGGGAGGGACTCACCGCTATAGTTGATAGTGTATGATGCATTTACAGTCGAGAAACTAATTAGTCCAATGGAGCAAATTTTTAGATCTTTGAATAGATGTTTTATCAGTTCATGGCTTCGTAGAGCATCCAAGAGAACTCGGACCTAGCTAGCTACACTATTAGAATCGACGATGAAAACTATACAGAATCACACATGTTTTGGGACAGGTACGCAATTGAAAATTCAGCAGAACCTCTGTTGCTCATGATCTCATACTTATTCTATGCAACGAGTAAGTGTTTGAACTTTAGAAGAAAAGTATACTTCCTCAATGACAATTAAAATGGATCGGAGTGAGTACTAGTGGTTGTATCAAATGTTTATGCGTATGGTGGTATCTTTTACGAAGCAATGTCGTTAAATTTTGTTTCGAGAAAAAACCTTGTCAATAGTACGGGGAGCTCAAGCACAACGTTAAGAAGACAGGTCTAGAAGGAACTAGACCCTATATATACAAGATGTGTTCAATTGGGGAAAACCGCACAAAACCTTAACCACGAGGAACTCCATTTTACAACTCGGTTGAAGACTACCCAATAGTTAAATGCAGGCTACTCCCCTGCAAAGCATGAGCACACCAAGAATTGGGTGTGAGCATAAATCTTTGACATACCCCTCGTAGGAGAAAAATGTGCAAGCGCTATCGTAGTTGTAACCGTCTCTTCCGGGACAAATCTTTCGCCAAGATGTCTACACAATACACACAACCCAACCGAAAATAGGGAAGAGGCACGACTGTGACGCCACTCCAATATTCAGCACACCCTAAACCGGTCGGCTGACCACAATCATCCTAGACTAGATTCCATTAGTTGTGGTCCACCGGAGAGGAACTTCCACTCACGGCAACCAACCGACCCTAGTCGTGACAAAGTTTTTGTCCAAGAGAAAATTCAGCTCTCCGCACATCAAGGCTTGTGAGAGGGACCAAGTACCAAATGTTCACCACCACTGCCGAAAACAATGATCGGTACAAGTCGGCCAGAACTAGTGCGAGCCGCCACAACTATTTCCACCCTATTGAGTCGGATTTAGTGTCCGAGAACTCAGCTTTCTATGGCCCTGGCTTTTCTTGGTCGGGTGGAAGATGTTGGTGGAGGGTCATGTCGACGTCCGACTTGTGAATGACATGATTGCCGGTGAAATCTCATTCTTGTGTGGTAAGAGTCGACGATGGTAGGGCGTGCGAGCTTCGTGTACCTTGTTGAAAGCATAATTGATGTAATTATCGTCTTCACTACTAGTTTCGCTTGATTAGGAGATGGTCACGCCCTTTGTCGTGTTTTCGCTTGGGGCATCAGCTTGGAACAAGATCCCGCTGAAGGGACGTGTGGCTAGTGTCTGTATCATGGTCTATTTGGTTGTTGTGGAGTCAGAGTTGCGCAGTGGCGAGGAGATGACAACGCAAACATTGTATATCTCTCCTTCATTGACTTTCTTGTTCTTGGCACGGTGGCTGGTTATTTAGTGGATCTTAGCGTGGATTCATTTGACGGCTACGGTGAGATCTTCGTCAGTGCTCGAGTGTGGTCAAATTGGAGTTTTTTCCACGATAAGAAGTGACGACACATGTTTTTTTGTAGAGTAAAAGGGCTCTAGCCCTGGTTTCATTGAAGGACAAAGAAATCGTAGCTTCAGGTCTTACAGATTTTCAGAAAGTAAAACTACAGATAGGAATTTATGTGGGGCTTTTGTCAAAGTACCCAGCTTATTACAGAAACGACTGTCAAAAATAGCGAAAACATGTGAAGATTACATAACTCATCATCAGGCTTTTGGTTCCAGCTTGGCCACAAACTCCACATCCACAGGCATGTGCTTGAGTTTCTTCAGTGGCTTTGGCTTAGGAGACCAGCAGCTCGGATCCAGCGGTGAAGCAGGGCTGAGGATGAAGGATTTTTTGCTCGCCGCTGGTCTTGTGCTGGGCGGGGTTCCAGGGTTGGCGCCAACTCCAGAGATGTGGAGGCCACAGATAAGATCCATGGAGTCCTCTTGCTTGGTTAGTCACACTCCAGGAGGATGGGATCCATGAGCTTGATGGAGAGAACTTGACTGAAAGCTTCAATCTGGGGGAGAGCATGATCCTTGAAGATGATCTTCCAACTCTGGAGCGAGTGGAAAATCCTCCATAAAACCTGCTTTAAGTTCAGTCAACAAACACCATTAAATGTTACTCCCTCCGTCCCAAAATAAGTGTCTCAACTTTGATAGAAAGTGGATGTAAATAAGTGGTCCCAAAATAAGTGTCTCAACTTTGATAGAAAGTGGATGTAAATACCATTTACATCCACTTTCTATCAAAGTTGAGACACTTATTTTGGGACGGAGGGAGTAGGTCGTTTCTGAATTTCCATAAGTTCCACATAATAGCAGCACAAATGGAGTTCAAAGCAGAATGTTTATTGTTAGAAACCCAAAATCTTGCTACTGATTCAAACGAGTTTCCAATATCAACCGCAAAGAATTCAGCAACAACCGCCCATGTTTTTTTAGCTACTATACAATCAAAAAACAAATGGTGAACAGATTTTTCTGAGTAGAAAGAACACTCCTCAGGTTTTATGATCTGTCTTTTCCTAAGGTTATCCCTGGTCAAGATTTTGTTATGAGACAAAAGTCAGAGGAAAACGTGAACTCTAGGTGGCACTAGGATTTTCCAAATAGCAGGAATATACACTGAAGTGACACCTCTAAAATTGATCACGTGGTAAAGGGAGCTTGTGGAGTAGACTCCTTTATTATCCAGTTGCCAAATAGGAGAATCTACATCAGAAGTAAAAGTAACGCTTTTGGTGATCTCTAGTAGGTCATACCACTGTCTCATTAGTGGGGCACTAAAGTTTCTTCTGAAAGTCAATTTAAGAGCGGAACCATCCCAAGCATCAGCCACTGTAATGCACGCAAAGATATTCGGAGAATGGGTTCTGTACTTATGGTCTACAATGGTTTTTCAAATATTACCATCGTCTGAAATGTACTACCTCTTAAGCCAAGAACCTAGGAGGCAGAGGTTCAACATGCAAGGCCTGATTCAGCAACATTGGTGGTTTTTTCTTCTCAGTTGTATGCACGGTGGTCGGGTGAGTCCTGCTGATTGTCATGTTTCACGAGGGTCAGTCCGAGCATTATATCAATCTTGTACCTTTTCTTTACCAATTAACCAATCGATTTTTTTTTAAAATTTGACGAGGCAAAATTGCGTGACACGTGGTCTATCACTGAACATAAAAGCGTGTAAAAGTGCAAAACATCACTGAAAATGCCGCACGGTTGGGCCATCTCGGCGAAAACGACCGCCCCGCAGCCCAAAACTCTTGTGGAGGACCCGACGGGAGGGATCGCCGTGCAATCTGGGCCACCCGGCGGGAAGGAGCACGCGACGCCTGCTTTCACGGCCCTTCTCCCGGCACCACCACCGGAGCGCCCCCACCGCCCCGGCGTTTCCGGACGGCCACCGCTCCTCACGGCCCTCTCCATACTTAACCCCAGCCATGGGTGGGAGCCGAGCCCTTTCCCTCTCCTCCCTCTGCGCCGCCTCCCTCGCCGCCAGGTCGCCCCTCCTCTCGGCCCACCACCGCGCGCGACACCTCCGGCCCCGCGTCGCCGCCGCCATGTCGTCGTCCTCCTCCTCACCCTCGCCCGCCCCTGCTCCCGGCGCCGACCCCGCGGCGCCCTCGGCCTCCTCCGCCATCGACTTCCTCACGCTCTGCTACCGCCTCAAGGTCAGTGCTGCCTGCTCCGCCTACGTTTCTACCCTCTGCTCTGCGTCGTCGACTGATCTCGTGTGATGTGGGTGGGCTGTAGACGACGAAGAGGGCGGGCTGGGTGAGGCGCGGGCTGCAGGGGCCCGAGTCGGTGGCCGACCACATGTACCGGATGGGGGTCATGGCGCTCGTCGCCGCGGACCTTCCGGCCGGCGTCAATCGCGACAGGTGTGTTTGCAACCCGCCCCTTCCCCCCTGCTCTTCTGCGGTGGCATTTCGTTCTTTGGCTTTTGCCTAACGAGTTCAAGCTTTTATTCGTGTTCTGCAGGTGCGTGAAGATGGCTATTGTGCATGACATTGCCGAAGGTAAGCGCTCCTGGTCCTGGATGGGTGTTCCTTTGTTTGTTTTTGTAGCTTGCAACCTTGGGATTTTCTGAATTAGGGAGTTGGTGATTGCTACAGAACTCGAAATGCGTTGTAGTCTCAATTGCGCAATCTACCTGTCGTAAGAAGTTACCATTGACATGCCGCCTGCTTTGGTTAACTCAATATATCCATTTTAATGCCCAGCTATTGTTGGTGACATCACCCCTGCTGATGGGGTGCCCAAGGAAGAGAAGAACCGTAGGGAGAAGGAAGCTTTGGACCATATGTGTGCACTGCTTGGTGGAGGTTCAAGAGGTTAATTCCGAAATTTGTAAAAGCAAAACTTCTAATGCCTTAGAAATCTTAGGCTAGCTTCTGTTCCATTATCAATTGATATAACATAAATTTAATCACATGACAATTATTAAGAATGCATTGCATTGTGATCCATCTATAAACTGCTGAAATTTCATAGGAGTATACTTTTGAGCAGAAGAGAATGAAATATGGTCATCCTTTTGTTTTCATACCCAATTACTGTAAACGTCTGTGATATTGATTCATCAGTTTCTAATGTTCTTACTATAGCTTCCATATTATCATGTTCTTGCCGTTTCTTAAATAGGGTAGCTTACCATTGAAAATTGACGTGCATTACTGCAATCGGACATGAAATCAGTATATTGGACAACATAAGATAGTGCCCCCTAGTTAGGCGTCAGTAGCAAGTAGCAACATTTTCAAACTAAAAATTACTCAGCCATTTGTATTCATCCTAATACAAGGTACAGAGCACTGTCCTTAGAGAACAGACTGATTGGTGTTCGCATTGTTCTATCTTTCTTCCTTGTTCTCGTACTTGTACTTTTGAAGATTCCATTATCTCACGCTGTTATTTTTCAGCCGATGAAATTCGTGAACTTTGGATGGAATATGAGGACAACGCCACTTTGGAAGCAAAGGTTGTCAAAGATTTTGACAAGGTATAAATTCTAGTTACTTGTAACCTTCAAATTTGAAATCATTACATATTTAAGACCCGGAAGTGATAATGCACTGGTATTATCAATAGTTAACCTGCTAGTACATTGACTAGAGGCATTGACCAGCTCTTAAAGGGAGTTGCTACTGTTATGATAACATGTACTGGAACTGGGATTGTTGGAACGTCATGTCTCCTTAACTTAGTTTGGTCACATTTCAGAATGTAGGCAATCAAATAGGACTTACGAGATGGTCAGATTTATCTTTTGATATAATGTTCTTTCTTTACTAACATTTTGTTTTCTTTTATGTCCTGTTTTCAGGTTGAGATGATACTTCAAGCGCTGGAGTACGAAAAGGGTAAGCTCATACTGATACAGTGCCCAGTGGTACATGCATGTTTTGATGTACTTAGCAAGTCAGTATTAATTAATTTTTTTCATGTTCGATACCCATAAACTACACTATTAAATACATTTAGCTAGTTCTCTTCTTGGTTTCATATAATCATAGAGGAAATGTGGCTCGAGTAGCAAGTTTCTGATGTTCTCATTCATTTATCTTTGATTTTGAGCACTAGGTGACTTACACTGGGTGTGTGTGAAGTAATGTACATAACACATGCCAACTCACTAGAAACTTCTGCTCCTGGGGTTGATAGTAGCGTGCTAACGCATATGTTTTGTTCTGAATTTTTTCAGAGCAAGGGCGGGACCTAGAAGAGTTCTTCCAATCGACGGCAGGTTTGTCTTCCTATTTTCCACTTCCATCAAGTTCATGCTGCTGAGCTGTATATTTGTCTAAACTGTGTAGGTTGTCTATTTTTTTTCTTATACACGACAATCTCTGAGATTTTCTAAAATCTGAAATAGGGATCAGAAATTTAACATTTGACGAATTCATGCTGTTGTGAGTTGATATGTCTACTTTGACATAGATTTCCAATATATTTCCCTCTCATGATGATTCAGATACTAGCCAATGAAAAATTCTACTTATTTCCCCGATTAATCTCTTGATTTCTATGCAGGAAAATTTCAAACGGACGTTGGAAAAGCGTGGGCAGCAGAGATCGCATCAAGAAGAAAGTGAAATTAACCGATCAAATGACAACTCACAAGTCCTTTTGGTGTTTCTTTTTTTCAGACACAACTGTCAGCACCGAATCTGTATCGAATTTCCCCTTCCGAGCCTTTCTTGGCCCTGAGACTCACTGACAATTCCCAACGTTTAAAGCTCTAGGCCTGCCAGCTGTAATGCTTATGGGGTTCTTTTTTCGCTTGTAGCTCTCCTGCCTTGTCTATGGCCTTTGCCGAATCCACCGCCAAGTTGTAGGATCAGCCTCTTTGTGATGTAAAATCGATGAACTCAATGTTACCAATACAGCAGCATAACTCGTGATTTTCGATGTTTCGGTCATTTGCTAATTGTATGTCCGCTATCAGAGAGACTCGTGCTGTGCTTTTTGTATCAACTCCGGCCCTTTGTAACTGTGGTTCATTGTTTAGGCATGGTAGATTTCATCATATGGTATCGTCATCTGATTAGAGCCTGAGACCAGCCGTCCCGATAAGCTTTGTCTTGTTGGTGTCTGCCATGTGGGCGTCGATAACAACGATCAGAATGTAATGCATGGCTTTTCAAACTGCGACCACAATTAGCCAATGAGACATCCGAACCATTTCAGAAAAATGTAACGCGAATCACGTTGTAACGACTCATTTAGGTGGGTATAGCGTGTGTTTGGTTGCTGGCTGCAAAGGAATGGACCGGGACCATTCACGTTTTGAGCATCGGAACCTTGAACGGTTCAGTTTTCAGCATTTGTTTGGTTCGAAGGGATAGGACGTGGTTTGGACGAGATGCAATCAGCTTAGATGATTAACAACCACACTAATAACTATCTGGAGGGAACATGCTATCGTCGGAGATGCAGACAGGCCCCAGACTACCATGGCCGGAGCCGCCACCAGCGGGGTACCGCTCAGGTGACGCGGACGGTGGAGCCGTGGAGGCAAAGACGAGCGTATGGAGCGGCAACCTTCGTCGCCGGTCTGGGTTGCGGCCGATCTTGGACGAGATGGCTTCGCATGGCAGCTCCCGGCGAGCGGCCGCCCAACGGCAGGGCGGGCGGTAAGCTCAAGGGAAGGCGGGCGGGCGGGCTGGGAAGATGCGGTGGCGGAGTGGCGGCGCATCATGGCCGAGCTGATTTTGCTAGGAAGATTGGCGTCGAGGACCAGCGTGCTGTGTGCGGGGACGGCGAATTGCGATGCGATTAGCGATGGGCAGAGAGATTAAAAAACGTGGACCATCTGGTCCGGCCGATTTGGTCGAGCCATCTGATACAGCATCTGGGAAGCATATTCGGCATGGTGGGCCGAACCGTCCCTGAGCAGAGACAACCAAACGCATAGAGAAACGGGGCCATCCCATGCCATTCACCTTTTGGTCCGGAACCAAACACACGCTAAGTAGCAGCGAATTGAACGGTTTCATCAAATTCCACATACAATTACTCGGAAGTTGGGAGTTTTGTAGTCGCTACTTGCGATAATATCTACTTGGAAATTTGGACTTCGGAGTTGCTAGCACTTGCTACTATAAGTAGAAGATCAGATGGCGACTCTGACAGCTTTCGTCAATCGATGGATCCAAAGTTGCAAGTTCCTATCACGACAATGGTAGCCACAAACAGGGGTAAGTGTACTTCTCTTTTTGAAAAAGTAATAATTTTGCCCCTTCTTGCAGTACAACATTGACGCAGCAACTCACTTGGGATATTTGTTCTTTTAACACCCGTAGAGACCATCCATTGTGAACCTTCCATTTCCTCTTGTCTCTCTCAGCTCCAACCGAGGCGACAATGGTGGGTAAGGGTACTGTACTTGTGAAAACCCAAGGATGTTGATGCTTCTGTATTTTCTCCCCCAATTATATACATGGTAACATAGTTGGCAGCAAATAATGCCGGCCCCCTTTGTCTCAACTAACCGATGACCCCTTTACACATCACCTCGTGCACCACTACACCCACTTACAAAAGATAAGCGTGCGAGTTGCGAAATTAGAAACTGTTGCTAGAGAACTGTTTACCTAGCATAAATTGTGCTTCTTTCGATAAAAAATAAGTGTCATAGTTTTGAATTGGGGTTAGTTCAATACTATGTCACTTATTATGAATCGGAGGTAGTAGTTGGTAGTATAATCCTAGATCGCTCCACCTGTGCTCCCCTTGGTTGCTTCTCCTGGCTGATCTTGCCATGACTAGTTTTCTTTTTTCTTCTGTAATTTTTCTTTTGTTCGGTTTTGTGACCGGCTTGGTTTGGTAAGTTTTGATCTTGGCAATGTACGATGTTGTTGATGAATCGAAGATGGTGTCTTCCTCAGGACCGATCACATACTACCACTCACTTGCGGACTCCTTTAGTCACATAAGGATGGAGGGCACGTCGACTCGGAGAGTTTTGGTGGAGTTGTCATTCTTCGGAGGTGACTGGTGTTGGTCGACATGCGGTCTTGATGCTCAATGTTGTGCAAGCATGGCATTTCCATTCCGTTTGTAGCATGTGTCAAGGCCAATTTTGGATTGACGTTCTATGTTCAAGAACGTCATTCTATCTGATTGGTTAATTTTTCTTTGAAAATGATACACTTTACTTTGTGTTTGTAGCATGTGTGATGGCTAGTTTTTGGATTGGCGTTTTATGTCCACGAACTTCATCCTAGCCGCTTGGTTACGGTTTATTTGAAAATGATACACTTTTCATGGCTTTCATGGACTTATGGTGTATTCTTGGAAAAAATTAGAACTAATGGAATTTCTACTCCTCCGATCCGAAAAAAGAGTGTCGAGACTCAAACTAGGCATTTGTACTGGGTACGTTGTTTCCTAGCGACAGATAATACGGACCGGAGGGAGAATTATCAAATCCTGAGATGATAACCCATCAAGGGTTCCGTCCCCCTCGCCGGTGACGCCGACAGTCCGCTCCGCCTCCGGTGGCCTTGGGGACTTGGAGGTGTCACGGACCACCGCCCCTCGCCGGCGAGAGGGTTCCCATTTTCTGTTTAGCCTGTTTTTTAGTGTCTTCTTCAGAATAGTGAGGTGGAAGCTATATACATAAGTCTGAATAAAGTCCTTCCCATCCTATTCTCGCCTCGCTGGTGCGTCTAGCAGCGGTACATGGAGGCGGGTGGAGTTGTGTGTCCGACTGATATCTAGCATCCAGGATTCAGTTGGTTTTCGTGTTCATCGGTGTGGTTTGAGGTCTAACTCTTCTGGGTATACGAGATTCATCTTTGACGACGATTGCTAATTTGGTGCGCTAGTTCTTTGTGGCCTTAGCATGACGATTCGTCATGTTTGTCTATTATAACAAGCTCCACAACGACATGTTTTGCCCGGTTCCGGTGATGGTGGGGCGAGCACGACGGCATGCATTCGATTCATACAGGTGTTTATATTCGTCGATAGGTGGTGCAAGAACATATTTGCATTTTTGTTAGTTTTTGGATTCTTATACCTACAATGGATGATTATGAATAGATAATGGACGATTATGAATATATGGGGTGGAACATTTTGCAAAAACAAAATTCATGCCACACACACGTCTAAAAGCATCTCCACCGGGGGCCTCTAAAGGACCCCTAAAGGCCCTTTGGGTGGCCGGACACGAAAAACTTGCACCAGCGGCACCCACCAAAGCCTCGCCCCGAGCGATTTTATGTCCGACACCCCCTATAGGCCCTCTATACTTGGAGGCCCTCCTGGGGGTGCCGGACATCGACTCGGCCATGGCGCTGACAGTGCTGGCCCGCCCGTCATACACACGACGCGTCGCGCCATTTTTTTCGAATGCAGTGTGATTCGCAACATTTTTTTAGATAATGGTGTGTTTCGCACCATGACTACAAGAATCAGAAAACCTAAAACCTAACCTAATCTAGCCTAGCCGAAGCGGCGGTAGAACTCGTCCCAGTCGTCGGTCGGCTCCTCCTTGACCTCACCGGCGTCTGGTCCGGTCGCCAGCGGCTCGGCTTCACGCGCGGAGAAGGCCTCCGCGTACTCCATGGTCGCCGGCCGGACGGTATTGAAGGAGAGGCGCGTCGCCTCGGCCATCTGCGCCTGGAACAGCGCCTCGGCCTCCTCCTCCGTCATCTGGCGCGCAGTAGCGGCCGACGAGCCCTCGTCGTTCTCCGTCTTCACCTTCTTCGTGCTGGTGCCGGCGTGGGCCATAACGGCGGGCCTAGTCCGGCGTGGTGGCGGCGCCGACCAGTTCGGCTCCTTCTTGACGACGAGGGGGGGCGTCTGGTGCGATGCAGACGACGTCGTCATCGCCGAACGCGAGGAGGACCCGCGCGACGAAGCCGGTTTCGGCGTCCTCGACGCCGGCACCAACCACGGGGCCCGCTGCGCGAGGGGGACGAAGCCGCGCTCGGCGAGGACGGCCTGGAAGTTGCGGCCGCCCCACCAGTGCCGGCGCCACTCCCTGTTCCACGCCGGCGGCTTGTATAGGCCTGGCTGGTCATCGATGGACGCCTGGCGCTCCGCGGCGAGAAGCGGGTGCCACCTCGGGCTGGTCACCGCGTACGCCGGGTCTTCGCGCTGCTCCGGCGTCAGATCCAGACGATGGGCGAGGATGAGCGCATCGAGCCCGACCCCTTCGTCCGGCAGGGGAGGGACGGCATAGCCCATGGCGCTAGTCACCCACCGCCGTGGCAGGCGCATGCCCGGCGGAACGGGGATGCGCTCAGCCGCCATGAACTCGGCCTCCTCCAGCCGGATGTTGGTCTTCAACGGCGCCGCGCCGCCGCTGCCTACGGCCTCGCTGCTGTGCGCCATCGCCGCCGGTGGAGGAAGAGGAGAGGAAGAGGAGGCGTCGGTGGGAGGGAGAGGAAGAGGGGGCGTCGGTGGGAGGGAGACGGAGACGCGGCTGATATAGCCCGGGGAGACACACCGCCGGCGGTTCCCGAGGCTATTTACTCCGGCTGACGGGCTGGTGGGGAATTCGAACGGCGGCACCCGCTAGGTGTTCGGCAATTTGGCGCCGTTTGGGGTGGGCCTTTGGGAGTGCCGCTGTGGGCGGACTCTAAATATTGATCGGACACATGTCTGACACCCCAAAGCAGGCCTAATTAAGGGTGCCGGACACACGTTTAGAGGCCAGGTGGAAATGAAGATGCTGTGGGCTCGCCAATCCTAATCCTTGGGATGTACAGAGTTCAGGTCATCTCGAGCGCTATCAACAATTCAAGTGGGCGCCACATGTGCTCGAGTCGCCCATGCTTTTGAACAAATACACGTGGGCGGGTCACCTCAACGCCTTCGCTCTCGAGTAGGATCGTTGTCGAACGATTGGTACGTGATGCCAGCATATATAATCGACACGGTGACATGCATGATCTTTTGTAGGCCATTTCGGCCACATCAGTTATTAATTCACGGATTTTGCTTCGTCCATTTCTGAACAACGTCCAGGTGGTCCAAGAAGAAAAGAAATCAAGATCGATCAGGACCGGGCCACTTTCCATACATCAATGTTGTTTTCACTGGTAAAAGATTAGGAATCACATTAACTTTCTTTCCTTTTCAGGCACGTAGCTGGAGAGTCATGTCGCCTAACTTAATTTCAACTCGAACAAAAATAGGCATTTCACTTAGAATCAGGCTAACACACAGCACGGAGCGATTTCGACAAAGTGAATATTCATATAGAAAGATACCAATTATATTTAATTTCTGAACCAACATAATATTAATATTAAGTACTCCCTTCATTCCTTAATATAAGGTGTCTAAGGTTTTGGCACGTATATTAAGACGTCAGTATTTTGCATGCGGTGGACTCACTTGCTTGTGATAAAATTTGATAGAGAGGAATCCTTGACAGTCATAAATTGAAAACAATAGCTCAAATACCATTGTTCCACATTGTGATTCGTTTTTTGATGATTAAAATTGTCTATAAATCGCAATACACCTTATATTTTGATTTTTTTCTCAAAACCTTAAACACCTTATATCAAGCAATGAAGGGAGTATTAGGGAAGACACAGATGTCCACAACCAAAGACCCAAAAAATGAAGAAAAAAACACCCCACCACAGATATCGATCACTCGGAGCAGCCAGTTCCAAACTAGCAACACAACATTCAGAATTACGAAGAGGTTCACCAAACATGACGTCTCTAAGAAGGCAACGACGCACACGCGTCGTCGTCGCCCAATCACTACGGGAAACGCTGACAACGCCGACGGCATTTGCCGTCGGCCTCATCAAAGGTACCCTCGGCGTATAGGTACGCCGACGGCAACCGTCGGCCTAGCTTCGTCGGCGTACAATCCATCGGCGTAGCGCCGTTGCCGTCGGCGTAGTTTTTGCCGTCGGGCTCATAGCTACGCCGACGGCATTGCCGTCGGCATAGCTCCGTCGGCATAGCTCTACCAAATATTTTTGAAAAACAAATTTTTCAAAAAAATATTTCTTTTTCAATTTTTTCCAACTTTTTTAATTATTATTTCAATTCCAATTTAGTCATATATTTAATCTCATATATCACACACTTAAGCTAAGGTCAAACTATCCATCATTAGTCAAACTTCCCAGACGGTCACCCATCCTCAGATCGCTCCAAGCCAAGCACGCTTAACTATTGAGTTCTATTATAACGAGATTCCAAGTGAGAGGTCATACCTTGTTGCTATTAATATGATACCAATCATATTAACCCTCATTCATGTTATTACACTTTTTAATATTTAAAATTTCAAAAATAAGATTTGAATAAACAAAATAACTATGTTTAATAATACTTGAATAATAATAATAATAATCAATTATTTTACATTAGTTTTGTCTTTTCCATTTAATAAGAAATAATTCATATCTTCATATTTGTATATCGGAATTTACTAAATAAAATGTCTATATCGATCATAAAAATGAGAGGAATCAAAATATGACATCCTTGTCATCATTTGCATGATGAATAATGTCTTTTAAAACAAACAAGAACCGACATAAATCAGCATAAATTCAATTAAAGAGGGAAATTTAGATAGAAAGCAAAAAATTCCTCATATTTAGGGATTATCCTTCAAATATGAACTACTCTTTGTGAAAATTAAATGGGTGTCATTTTGGACCATATTTTATGTACTTGCTTCACAAAAAAATTCATTTTTAGCACTTAAAAAATGGAAAATGATATTTCTAAAATGAATTTTGAAAATCGCTTCGGCGACGTTGTTTCCCATACCATGGCACACATATGTGTTGAATATGGGCACTTTATCACAAACTATGACACGATAATGGCCATACATTGGTCATTTGGCTTGAAACTTATGCATGTTTGTAGATGATTGCCATTTTTGTGAAACATTGTTTTGAAAAGTTTGTCAAAACTCAAGTTTATCATTTTTCCTATAAACTAGTACATATAAAAGGACTCCATGCCAAAGGGTTTCTTTTTTTGAGTATTTTTTCATTTTTTTTCATTTCTTTCAAAAAACGGTCAAATTGGAGAGCATGGCTATTCATCAAAAGTGGTCGAATTTTCCAAAAGTATCGACGGTTCTATGTTGTAACCACTACTTGTGTACCTTAAAATTATTTTTGTAAGAATTTCAGAGCAAACTATCACACAGTTGTAGTTCAAATTTGAATTACTTTCGGAAAATTGACATAAAGTCAATTAAAGAGGGGAATTTAGATAGAAAGCAAGAAAATTCCTCATATTTAGGGATTATCCGTCAAATATGTACTACTCTTTGTTAAAATTAAATGGGTGTCATTTTGGACCATATTTTATGTACTTGCTTCACAAAAAAAGTCATTTTTAGCACTTAAAAAATGGAAAATGATATTTCTAAAATGAATTTTGAAAATCGCTTCGGCGACGTTGTTTCCCATACCATGGCACACATATGTGTTGAATATGGGCACTTTATCACAAACTATGACACGATAATGGCCATACATTGGTCATTTGGCTTGAAACTTATGCATGTTTGTAGATGATTGCCATTTTTGTGAAACATTGTTTTGAAAAGTTTGTCAAAACTCAAGTTTATCATTTTTCCTATAAACTAGTACATATAAAAGGACTCCATGCCAAAGGGTTTCTTTTTTTGAGTATTTTTTCACTTTTTTTCATTTCTTTCAAAAAACAGTCAAATTGGAGAGCATGACTATTTATCAAAAGTGGTCGAATTTTCCAAAAGTATCAACGGTTCTATGTTGTAACCACTACTTGTGTACCTTAAAATTATTTTTGTAAGAATTTCAGAGCAAACTATCACACAGTTGTAGTTCAAATTTGAATTACTTTCGGAAAATTGACATAAAGTCAATTAAAGAGGGGAATTTAGATAGAAAGCAAGAAAATTCCTCATATTTAGGGATTATCCGTCAAATATGTACTACTCTTTGTGAAAATTAAATGGGTGTCATTTTGGACCATATTTTATGTACTTGCTTCACAAAAAAAATCATTTTTAGCACTTAAAAAATGGAAAATGATATTTTAAAATCGCTTCGGCGACGTTGTTTCCCATACCATGGCACACCTATGTACCAAATATGGGCATTTTATCACAAACTATGATATGATAATGACTATAGATTGGTCATTTGGAAGAAAATGAAAAATAAAAGTTATGCCTACGCCGACGGCATTGCCGTCGGCCTAACTCTGACAAAACTACGTCGGCGTAGCTCCCTGAAAACTATGCCGACGGTTTTATTTTGGACGTAGACATACATGCGCTACGCCGACGGTCCCGACATATAGCCGTCGGCGTAGCAAATGCCGTCGGCGTTGTCAACGTTTCCCGTAGTGAATTATATATTGTAAGATCTGAACTTTTCCGAAAATGCCTTTAACAAGGAAATTATCACGGGGAGGTATTAGCTTTTCACCCTCATATCGAGTCCAGCACTAATCAGAGCCTTATTCTTATGTCAGCTTGGCGTATGGCCCAAAAACCCAATGATCATTTAAGCCTGGTGTTGCAGTCGAAGTACTTCCCAGGATCCTCAATTTGGCGATCCAAGACCAACACCCCTAAATCTGCATTCTGGGCCTCTATCCTTAAAGTTTTGCCCATTCTAAAAGCCCATACCTCATATCAACTTACCCAAGGCAACATATCCATCTGGAACACACCCTGGTACACCTCTTGGGTATCGATATACGATGATTTGGTAATCAAGCCGGCAGGTTTCACTTATCCGTCCCTTGTCAAAGACCTGTGGCTCCCTAACGAAAAGAGGTGGAATGAAAATCTTATCAACACTCTGTTCACCCCCTCGGCAGCTTCCTCCATAAGTCTTACCCCAATTATTAATACTGATGAACAAGACCTTTTATGCTGGGAACTAACACAAAATGGTAATTGCACTGCAAAATCTGCATATCATGCGTGTTTGCAGGTACTGTATCAGCAGAGACAAGAAGATAAACCGAGGAAACCATCACCCCAAACACTTGAGTTGCTCAAGCAGGTATGGAAGTGTAAGAAGATCATCCCGAGAGTACAAACATTTGCTTGGCGCTTTCTTAGGAAAGCTCTACCAACAGGAGCCAGAGCTGGGCGCTTCTCCAAGCATATAAAGAAGGTTTGCTGTAGGTGTGGTATGCAAGAAGATGAAATGCACCTATTCTTTACTTGCCCCTTTGTTAAAAAAGCTTGGTTCATTGCTCCCTCGTATATAAAAACTGAATTGTTGGCAACAAACTGCAGCAGTCTAACAGATATGATTACCTCTCTACTCTCAATGAACCACCCGTATGCTTCACTTGCAAATATATTTACTTTTATGTGGTGCATTTGGAAGTCCAGGAACGATATGCTTTTTCAAAGGAAAAATGGAGAACCTTATCAGATTTTCATCAATGCGCAGGCGATTTCAAATAATCTTGAACTTTATAATGCTAATCCTTCTAATGAGCAGGGTAATAACCAGAGGCAACAACAGATCTCCTCTATCAGGACTGCAGCTCGAAACCAAGGAGCAACTTTTGAACCTGACAGGTTGCTCAAAGGCGTTGTGATTTACACGGATGCAGCTTGGAAAAATAACAACTCTTCTCATGCTACGCAAGACCAGATAACAGGTCTAGGCATCTTTATCCGAGACCACTCATCTCAGGGAAATTGGAGAATCAAGATACAGGCCTCAACAAGTCAACAAAACTCTGTCTTCCAAGCTGAAGCAAAAGCTCTCTCGCTGGCGGCAAAAATTGCAAATGTTTTGCAGGTACAAACACCAATATTTCTAACGGACAATCAGGTTTTGGCAAAAACGGCAGCAGGAAGAAGAATAGATCATCCACTGCTACATTGGAATGCCAGGAATTATCTAGCGGACTTCTTCAGGGACACAACCAGTTTGGCACCGCAGGTCTTCCACATTTCGAGAGAGCTAAACAAGGAAGCTCATAACTGTGCAACACAGGTTGTTAGGTTCAGGCCAAACCAACCTATCTTTAGTTGTACCAATTCAGCTCATCCTCTAGGTGCTTGTCCTATGCTTTCCAGAATACATAATGTTAATTGTCAGGACATTGTACTTCTTGCTGCTACTTGCAGCTGAGCTGAAATGGAATTGGCGCCTTCGGCGCCCTTGCTTGTTCAAAAAAAAAGAGATCCGGATGCTGCCTTTCAACGGGTGGATGCATGTATCCGGCCGACCTATCCCGTGTGCACATATGTATATACCTCCAGGTCTACGGATATATCTTGTAGATAACTGCAATTTCTCGAACCACATATCCATCATCCATCCAATCATACAGCACATGCTGTACGTACAACACAATGCAGCCGCTTTGTCTTGTCGCTGACACGGCTTAGTATAACCGTACATGCACGCTTATGCATGTAATGTAAGCGTACATGCATGAGACGAAGACGAACTTTCTAGTAGCACGCATGCAACAGCCGTACTCAACGTGACCGTGCAAAGTGGAGTACTACAAGCCAATGGGAGCGGGAGCGGGAGCGGCGGGGAAGAGGGCGACATGGTGGCTGCAGCTTAGCTCCGGCGCCGGCGCCGGTTCTTGCACCGGCGCCGGTTCTTGCACCGGCGCGCTGACGGTGGCGCCGCCGCCCCTCAGGAAGCCCTTGCAGAGCGCCGTCCAGAACTCGCGGTCGGGCTTGCAGACCTCCGCCGTCTGACGCGCGTGCTCGCCCACGCACCCGTCGATGGTGTTGTTGCCGACGAGGCGGTTGATGAGGTTGAGCAGGATGTCGTTGGTGTACTCGGGATGGCCCTGGATGCCGAGGACGTTGTCGCCGACGGCGAACATCTCCACCCTCGTCTCGTCGGAGTAGGCCAGCACCTTGCCACCAGGCGGTACCTCCCACACCTATTGATTAATCAACAAACCAAATTAGTATACAAGAGCTAGCCCAAAGTAAACCACAACCTCACAGATAAAATATGAATAAACGCCCATAATTACGAATAGAACAATAGAAGTAGCTAATGATTGACGTCGTAGACACTTTGCAAGTGGCATGTCTAATTATGTGAAGTACAGAACTAATGCGTCAAATGTCAAACCCCACTAATTAAGTTGGCCAAGTCCCGGCCATGACGAGTGAAAAAAGGGTCAAATCTCCTTGCTTATGTGTTTATTAGGCCCCGGCCGGTTACCATCGGCTGTTAAAAAATGGCTCATATGTGCACATGCCAAGTTGCCAACTTGTTCCTCTCAGCAAAAAAATAAAATTGCCAACTTGTTTGTGTGTCCCTTCCCTGCAAAAATTGCCAACTAGCCACTTCAAATTTGACATATCGAAGAAATGCTGATGCCACTACAGCCAGCTAGCGCCGTTGAGAATGTCATGACCAAATGGACCAGCATACACGGAACGAACAAAGTTAATTAACATGTAAGTCCCACATGTCATCTTCACATCAATTAATATATTTTTTCTTTCATTTAAAATGTCAACTTTGCATTGGCCGTTGACATGAGGCAAACAATTTTTAAATGGAGCAACATACCTCATCTTGGTGAACTTCGATGATGGGAGCACTCTTCCTCCGGCGGGAAACAATCCCCTCCTCCAAGAAGTCGAACCCTTCCAGGTCCTCCACGAACGTCACCTCCTTCACCCCGACGACCCACCCGCCGGGCGCCCTCCCGACCTTCCCGCCGAGGGCGCGGCAGAGGGCCTGGTGGCCGAAGCAGACGCCGAGGACGCGCTTCCCCATGGCGTGGACGGTCCGGAGGAGGAGGCAGAGGCGGCGCACCCAGCACGGGGCGCCGTCGCCGTGGGCGTCGTGCGGGCTGCCGCTCACCACGAAGCCGTCGTAGCTGTCCAGGTCCTCGGCGGCCGGGAACTCGCCGTCGATGACGCGGAAGCAGTCCCACGTCTCGGCGTCGGCGTCGCCGGAGCGGAGGGCGCCGACGAAGACCTTGCCGTACCCGCCGTGCGCCTTCCTGGCGTAGTCCGAGTCGTTCAGCGCCAGCAGCAGCGCGTACCGCCTCCCTCCGCCCGCCGGCGCCGGCGCTACGACCGTCATCGCTCGGAGGTAGCTAGCGTCCGGGCTAGCGAGCTCGAGTGCTCGACCAACCGGAAGAAAGAGATGGAGCTACGGTTAGCTGGCTTGACAACTACTTACAAAGACAAGTGTACTTGCCACAAAGTGAGCTGTGTGTTGCTCTGATGCAATGCGAGGAGCTAGAGCTAAATCTCTGCGCTATTTAACGGGGTGCAAGACACGGTGCTTCACGTGGAGATTTTTGGGGTTTCGTCGATCGCGATCGCTTCTGGAAAACGTGGTGGCGATGGCTCGTTATAAAATAGAATAGCAGGCAAATACTCACCGTCGATCGAAATGGTGAGCGATGGAGCGAATCGATCGAGTCGAGAGTCACTCGAGACCGCGTAGCGGAGCATTAGTTTATCATATAATCTCCATAAAATAGATTATGGCTAGATTATTATATAATCACGTCGTCGTCTTCGCGGGGCCGCGTAAGATGAACTCGGAAGAAATTGATGGAACACGCGCCAGATCTGTAGCTTTGGCAGCTGGCAGCTCGAATGCCGGAGGAGAAATTGAGACACCGGGCGCCCAATCAATCGACTTTGGAGTAACAATAATGCATGGTCGTGTAGGGGCGAAGGCAGGAATACAGCTCAAGAGTGGGGTCAAACATGTTAATCATCCATTAATTAGGGGGTCCAACCATGGTGGTTTTCTCTAACAATCGTTTTAAAACCTTGATTATTCTATAGAAATTACTCTCTCCATATTAAAATTTAAGATATTTTACATTTTTTGGTGCACATGTATGTGGAGATGTTTTAGTGAATCTTGCACTAAGACATATCTACATACATGTAGGCCAAAAAATTGTAAAACATGTTACATTTTTAGACGGAGGGAGTGCCTTGCTGTAGCATGGCATAGGGGGTCAGACACCTGTTGGTCCCCCTAGTTCCGCCACTATGGTCGTGCAAATACGATACGTGCAACTGTGAGCCACGAGAGCTCTCCCTAAATCTAGTGTTAGATTTTTGATAGCCTTCTTCTTCTTCTTTATCAATGGAGATGATACCGTCTACAATAAGTAATCTTTCGACTTTCGTCACACGATGAGATCTCCTTCTTGGCGTTAATGGTAGTTCTCGAAGATTAAACTTGTTTAGGCAGTGCTGGAGCTTAAAAAAAATCCATGAGCAGGCCAAACTATAAGACTTTTTTTGGTCTAAACGATACCACTTAACTAATTTCTGATCTGCAGGGGATACATACAAAGTTACAAACATACATAACAATTCAATGAACAATACATGCTATAAATCTCTAACTAAGAATTTTAGAAAAATAGAAATTATTACATGGGCTGGGTAATTGGAGATGAGAAGGAGATCCAAGTCAATCACAATGTTGGCTGCTGGCTGCTGACTGCTGGAAATCTCGTTGGCACCGTACCCATGTATTGCGGGCGTGACGGCAGGCTGCACCGACCCCTTGACCAACCTTTGGTTGCGGCGGTGTTGTGACCCCTCTGCTCCACCGCTTCCTCTAGTCACGGGGACTCGTTTTCTTTTGAAATTGTTAAATCTAGAGAGGTTCCCAAGTGGTCATGGCTTCTATCGAGAGGTAGGAAATGCTGGAGGAAATCATTAACAAAAGCTTCCTTTGTAAAGAGAACTTTACTCTCACTCTCGTTGTGATAAGTGTCGCCTTCTGCTTGTTTTGGTCCCCCATAGTTGCCCATAGTTGTTTGCATGTACGCCAAGTGTCGCTAACATAATAAAAGTGGGGATGAGGATGAGAGAGTCAGAGATACGGGAGAGGTGGGGACAATAGTTTTGTCTTTTTCTTTTCTAAACCGGATTTTCAAACGAAATATATCGAGAACCGTTTGTCCAAATTACGAACCGTTTTCACTTTTGACGTTCTCACGAGATATTCAAAACTAGATACCATGTTTATAGGTTTTGGCGATTTTTTTTTCTGTTCTCCCGGTTATGTTCAGTTTATACATCCTGTTACGTGTAGTTTGTACTCTCATTTTTGTGTACTTTTATATTTCCTGTTCGGTATACATTTGTACTTCTTTTTCTATGTAGTTGTACTACCTGAGTCTGTGTACTTTTATATTTCCTGATTTGTGTAGTTTGTACTACTTGCTCTGTGTAGTCTGTACAAAGTATTATATACTCCCAATTCCTCGTAGCATGTACTTTCAGTTCTTGATAATATGTACATTATTTTCTATTCAGTTGCACTACGAGTATCTGTATACTTTTGTACTTCATATTATGTACTATATAGTTTGTACACTGTGCTATATGTATTATGTACTCTCAATTTTGATAATGTGTACATTATTCTTTGTGTATGTATATATATATTTTGATTTTCTTGGAATTCTATGTGCATATGTACCTTAGGGGCTTCGTACAAAGGAGAGGGCACGTACGTATAACATCGCGGGGGGCTTCTGTGGGCGCGTCCGGGGGCTTCCTGCATCCGCTACGGCCGCCGCTAACGCGTACGAGCAAGCCAGACGTGGGGGCTTCATAGGCGGACCCAGCCGCCAACGCGTAGGAGCGAGCCACATGGGGGATTTGTTTTGCGTCGCGGGGCGGTGGGGTGTGATGGGGGAGGGCTTCGCACGACTTCCCATGTGGCTGACAATGCGCGTCGTAGACCTTCAGGAAGGGAGTCCTTAAAGTGATACCCAATACTAGAAGGCGACATGCATGGAAGGGGCAGTGCATGATGGTGGGCCTCTGGCTGCGCATGAGGTATTTACATTTTTGTAAATATTTTGGGCCAGCCATGGCCTAGTTTGGCCCCAATAGAGGTCTACCCTTGTGTTTAGGTATGATCATTCAGATCTTGTTTCGTCAGATTGGTTTTATTTTTTATCTCATGGTTGTCGTGAGTAAGATTGTCCACGCAATATCTGTCCCGACTTCCATGTACTCGATGATGGTGATTCGTACTCTCGGTTCCCAGCAACATCGATCAGATTGTTCGGTTGGTTTTCCCTGAAATATCGATGTTGGTACTCTTGTCAATGTTGGTTGATTAATTTAATGGTTGCGTGTGTGCACATAGCTTTGGCATGATGGTTCAAAATTAAAATTATAGGAGAATTCTCGTTGGTATTTACATGCGTATGGTTTAATATCGTAGTCAGTTTCGGTAGCTACATTCAGAAAAATACAAGATTTTCTGATATAACAAGGAAGAATTTGAATTTTTTGAAAATTTGCTCGTTTATTTTAGACTTTAATCTTTATAATCATTTTAGTCAGCTCATGTATCTCTACCATGTTGACTCTAAATATCTGGTATTGATTGGTAAAAAAATTATAAGGCATGGTCAAGGGTCAGAATATGCAAAGTCAAAATGAAAAAAGAATATGCAAAGTCTGCAACAACAATACTTCTTGAATTCTGCAAGGGTTCAAGGACGACACGACATGCTTGGTCTCTGGCCGGATGTTTGTTGCTGGTTACTTGGATCACTCGTAGTTGCTGTTCCATAGATCTATTTGTAAGGAAAGATCTATTTGTAACTCTCGCAAAAAAAAATCTATTTGTAAGCAAAGGTAAAGGGTCCCTTGGGGTCTCAATCAGTTGCTGAATCACGTGGCGTCGTCTGACGTGTTAAGCGATTATTAACAGTGTGGAAGTTAAACTTGACTAGCATTTTCATTTATCCTTTCACAAGTGGACATCGTGGCGACACGAGATTTATGTGCGTTGTTAAGTGCATGGAGCCTTTTGAGCCACTAAACTTCTTAATTAGACGTAAAACAGCGTCGTATCCCTAAGCTGACCTATTGCTGGAAAAGCCAAGCTCAAGGACAACGGAATTGACTTGCTGGCGCCATGCATTTTCTTTCATATTCCATCTTCTTTCGTAGCAACTAGAAGGAATTGGCGTGTCTTGCCGCGCCCGTTTATACACAGGTAAAAAACAATATACATGCCTCAAAGTTCTTTACCACAAAAAGATAATAACTTTTACGGACTAATTGTCAAAATGAGACTTAAAAAAATTAATAAATTAAACAATCCAAAAAATGAAATCGTCCCAAGTGTGATAATTTACTACAGTGTCGCATTTTTAAGATAATCAAGTCAATTAACCACGACGTCACATTTGACAACCTATTGTTTGGTGTTTGTATACTCAATCGTAACTTCCCTTCCACGAATCTCCTAGTATGTAGATTGCATTTTCCCAACATACAGAACTCCAAGTTATCGATTTATTCATTCATTCTACTCTCTTAGCCATAAGACCACCATGCTCCTCAGGTGGTATTCTTTACTTATGTGCAGGATGGCCCACCCAGGTTCAGCTCTCTGTAACCAAAAAAAAAAGCTCAGGGGTTCTTACTCTATTGGTCAGGTTAATGGGTATGTCATGGATCTAATATGTACAACAGAAAGGTAACAAAATTGAATAAAAAGACAAAAGTATATGTTTATCAATTATCATTGAGTAGGCAATATTTGTATTGTAACAAAGAAGAGTGACACTTTGTGTACCACAAAATCTTAACATAGAATGCATGGCAGTAGCCCAAAAATAAATATGGCTTAGAAACTACTCACTCAGCCTTGATTCACAATACCTCATCATAAAATGAAAAAGCATACAAATTGGAAACTAAATAACCATAAAAAAAAAGTTGGAAACAACTTTGTAATATGAAAAGAGTTTCCTTTGAGCTTTTGTGAAAAAGAGACTACCTCACGGAGTTTTGGAGGTATTTTTTATTTCAGATGTTTGGATCCCCAAGCTGGGACTATTAAGACATATTTCCAAACTCCAAGCTTGAGTTTTAGAGGTATTTTTATTTCAGATGTGAAAAAAAGACTACCTCTATGACCATATTATAAAGTTTTGGCGGTTGTGAGAGACGTAGGAAGACTTTCACCTCACTGGCGTTGGATGGCCACAAAAGTATGCATCGAAGGAGAGCACACATAACTTGCAAGTTAATAATAGACTTGAGAGGCGACATTGGAGATGGATGTGCCCCGTAATCCAAGAGGCTTAATGGAGCCGGAGCCGTGTGTGGAGAGATGGACAAAATTTGCAGCGGAACAGAGGTTTTTGGTGGTATACAGATATTGGGAAGCAGAGGGAGAGAAATGATGTTGTGTGGCTTAATCGGCGCGACGCTATGGTGGATGCGGCAAAGAAAGGATAAGGGAGAGAGTTGATGTAAAGTGCATTTAGTTTTGAGCTCACCACATTTTTTTTTCTTTTATACAAAATTGAAACGACATGTTTACGTTTCAATATTTGGCCAATAAAGTATACAACTACGTGTATGTATTGTACGTTCTCTTGAAGTTTTGTAAGCATTTTGTATTTTGGGCTACACAAAAAGGAAAGTTTTAAGGGGAAATATAGCTATTTTTCTTTTTCAGAGCCACAATTTTCTTTTTTTGGTTAGCTAGCAATGCCCGTTTTTCACGAAAATTTAACAAATATATAAAAAATGTATGCATCCAACATATTTTTTGTTGTGAACTATAGATGGGGTACACGGTGCACCATGGCATAGTCTAAAGCTTATTATTTAACTAAATGATATCTAAATGGGGTTCATCTTAATGTGAATATGTGAAGTAAGGAGAAGGCAAGAATCTTAGACAGGTTTGTATTTAGAAAAGGGAAATTTTAAAAGGAAATATAGCTATTTTTGTTTTCCATAGTCACAATTTTCTTTTTTTTTATGTAGCTGAGAAATAACAACTTTTCACCGAAAAATTAGCAAATATATACAAAACATGTGTACGTATACAACATATTTTGTGTGTAGTTGTGAACTATAGATGGGGTCCATGGTCCACCATGGTGTAGTGTATAGCTTAGTATTTAGCTAAATGATATTTAAGTGGGGCCCAGCTTGATGTAAGAATTCTAGCTCGATTAGTATTCTTAGGGGATGCGTCGGCCCCTATTCTAGAAAAATCTCAGAAGCAAACAGTAATACAGTATAAACATTTCATGGACATATAATCTAGCTACCTTTGATTTTCTGCATTTGTTCCTTCTCCTTTAGCATGTAGATCGACCATGTGTTTATTTTTTGTGAGAAAGACCATGTTTATTCTTCCATCAAGATAATCATGGTGTGTTGTATGGCAAAAGCGAAGGGAAGAAAAATTATGTTGTCATTTGTATACTTTGGAAGTAACCCCCATGGCCCCATGCCGTATAAGAGCAACTCTAGCAGACTCACCAGCCTCTGAATCAGCTTTAAATGGCCCTTTGATTTTGTTTTGAAAGGTTCTCCAAGTTGGTGTGCAAATTTAGACTCCATATAAATAATACAACATCTAAATTCCTTCTTACGAGGGGAGCCACTCATTAGTGGGTTGCCATTTTTTATATTCTTTTTTTTTCTTTTTTCTACCCAAACTACAAATACGAGAGAGAAGAAGTTGTTGTCGGACATCTTCCTCCTCTAGGTTGCCCAAGTGTTCCTCCGACACGCGGTCCTTGTAGGCGCGACTTTGAGGAGCTACATAATTGGTGATTGACATCATTGAGTCTGATCTTCTCTTTGCGGTTCTCGTGGGCCAGCGTTGTGCAAAGATGAGGTGGCGGAGATGGCGAGCGCGTGAATGGCGCTGGTGGCGGAGATGGGAGCTTGGCGGTGGGAGAGGGATCATGAGGCGGCAGGGGTGAGGCGGTCGATGAGATGTTTGTCAAAGTCGGGAAAGGGTGACCCCGCACCCATTTGGTGGCACCCCTATGTATCAGAGGGAAAAGGTTATGAGCGTCGACAACATGGTGGGTTTCCATCCCAGAGCAACGAACAAGAGAATTGAAGGGGCGAATTGGGAGGGGGAGTCGTGGCAGGAAAGAAAAGTGAGTTGTGACAGAATCCACATTTTCTTCACCCCCAAGAAGGCCAGCATTTTAGGCTGCACCTGCGCACGTATCAATCACACAGTGGTGCACTCCACATCATTGTCGGTTGTCCGGCCCCTTTGTAATTACGTCAAGAATTAACTAATCGTCCCATTGTTCGTCTACCGAGCGCGACGCAGGTTTTAGACCATGGAGTGCTGGCGCGGCGATCGCAGCCGTGCTTGCTTGTTAATTATGCACTAGAGATGGTAAACTGCGTGCCCTGACGATTGGCACGTCAAAGAGCCGAAGGCAGATACACTTCAGGGCCAAATTGAAAGGAAATCGTTCGCCGTGGTACGGATCTTTGCTCCACTGAACAAAGAGCGTATACGAAGAGGTTGACTTAACAACGTACTTGATATAAAATGCTACTCCCTCCATTTTTAAATAAAAGACTTTCAAACATTTATGTCTTTATCTCTTTTTTTAGATAAAAGACCTAGGCTCCGGATTTGAATTTTTTTTGCGCGGGGGGGGGGGGGGGGGGGGGGGGAGGGTGCAGGCTCCGGATTTGAATTAACAAAGCAGGAAAAGTTTGTTATAAGATTGTGGCATACATCTTCTCCAAAAGAAAACAACTAGGTTAAAGGAGGACAAAGGGCGAAATTAAATTCTTGCCGGAACACACAAGGCTGAATCTCCTTAAACTTTCCTATTAGCTAACTTGCCCTGGCCGGATCATGAGTTTTGAGAAGTGAAAGCCTCGCCTGAATAAATAACATGGATTTGAAAATAATTTCAGTCGGGTGCTTAATCGTTTTTTCTTCGATAGCAAGTTTATTTCTAACCGACCACAACGCCCAAGGCTGGGCAGAAAACAAAAATCAGACCACTCTATGGGTTCTGGTCGCTAAAGGCGCAAGGATGGCCGAGAATTGAGCAAAGTTGGCAGGGCACCATGCTCTCCCTAGAGCTTGACACAACGCTGCCCACGCAAAGAGCGCCACCGAGCACGTGAAGAACATATGGAAGGCGTCCTCCTCCTCTCCCCCACAACGCGCACTTCCCATCCGACGACCCTTTCCTAGTCGCCAGTTGGGAACCCGACGTCAACCGATCGAGCACCAGCTGCCAAGTGGAAATTCTAATCTTGAGTGGCAGCTTAGCATTCCACAACTCCTTAAACTGGAGCATCGTCGCCCTTGAGACAAATGCTTGTACATAGACTTGGCAGAGAACTTTCCAATAGGTCAAGAGCCCACGAGATCGCATCATGGTGGTGGGAGAGCGAGGTGGAGTGAATAATGAGTGATAGTTCTCTCCATTGTTCCGCCCCTGTGGGACCCAAAGTTCTCCAAAACCTGCAACCTTTCGAGATCGCTTGTTCAACCGAAATGTTCACACTGTCACATATACTAAACAACAGAGGGAAACGATCCTTGAGAGGGCCCTCACTGTTCCACCAGTCTTGCCAGAAAACTCGTTCGTTGCCAATTTCCCACGTGGTGTTTGGCACCCACTTTGAAGTAGTATTTGATTTTGTGGAGGCTTTTCCAAAACTGCGAACCCCCTTGGTTTGAGCTTGAGAAGGTGTCCCCATTGTGAGTGTATTTTGCATGAATCAGCACCGCCCAAATGGAACTCTCCATCCGGTAAATCTTCCATATCCACTTCAGCATCAAGGCCACATTCATGTGGCGGGAGTTGAGGATGCCTAGCCCCCCCCCCCCCCCCACCCACCCACCCCTTGGGGCGACAGGCTATAGGCAAATAAGCATATAGTACTTACGTTTCGGGCCTGATCCTTTCCAAAAAAAATGGGTATGATCCTTTCCAAAAGAAACTAGCTACTGCTATGGACCCATAGTCCAAGGATGAACTACTCACACATCACTCCGGAGAAAGACATGGCGATGGAGAAACCTACGGTGATGATCTCCCCTCCGGGAGGGTGCCGGGAAGAGGTTTAGAATCCTCCAGAACTAGGTTTCGATATGACGGCGGTCTCAGGGAAGTTTCATGTAATATTTTCTCCGTCTCTAGGATTTTTTCTCGAGGAGAATAAACAGTCAAAATATGGGCATCAGGGGGTGGGCCCACCCCTAGAACATCCAAGTGGCGCTGGCTTCGCCGCCTCCTTGGTTTCCCTCTCTGGTTGCCCTGCCGCCTCCCTGGTTGCCCTCTCTGGTTTCCCTTTCGCGTGGTGCTTCGTTCTGAAGAAGACTGATCCCATAATTTTTGCGTATTTTTCTGAGAATATTTCTTAAAGGTTTTTTCTGAAATAAAAAGACAACAAAAAATAGGAACTGACACTGGACATCTAGTTAATAGGTTAGTTTATAAAAACATCTCAAAATGATATAATAGTATAATATAAACATGTGACAATGGTATAAAATAAGCATGAAACATAATTTTTTTTATATACGTTTACGACGTATCACACATGTCGCCACTAGGAGGTCCACTATGTCTTTGTCCTGATTCGTTAACTTTGCTACTTCCTAGACGTCCCTCATATTTCTCTTAGTTCACTTTGTCAAATCCGAGTAGGAGCTCTATCCATTGACAGAGAAAAATGAGCAAGGAGTCATTTAAGTTGTCTATCTTAACATGCAAGATGTCCATATCACCTACTATTTTAGCCAACTAATTATCCACATCATCCCCCACACGGCCACACCCATTTATTAATGATTGTATATACATGCAACACATCCACGTTATCAATTGTTTTAGGCCCTACAATTATCAATGTCATCATTTTATAAACACATCATACCTCTTTATTTATTCATAATCAAAAGTTCAAAACTACATGATCAACCAAAAGAGGTACTATGATTGGGGTGAATTGTTGTCAAGTACACAACCATTTCACGTCATTTAAATTTAACCTCTCAACTACAACTGAATCCCTCATACTTTTGTCGACAACTTCTTTTTTTGAACGGGATTTTGTCGTCAACTTCATATTTGATGTGTCTTACAATTTTATTTAAACATTAAAGTTTCTAAAGAAATTTCCTGCCGCAACGCGCGGGGTATTGTACTAGTTATCTCAATGATTAATGATGGACGAAACTCATCTGGAGTAAATCTAAACTAGTCTCGACGAAAATACTTCTCGAGACAAGTGCATCTTGTATGCCACCCGTGTGTTGAAAAAATGAAATGGAAAGTAAAAGAAACCAAAGCGGATAAAAAAGGGAATTATAACAATGAAAAATAGAGAAAATTGAAGGAGATATGCCCTAGAGGCACTTAATAAAGATAGTTTATTCGTCATATCTCAATTGTTCATTATATGTTTTATACCATACTATAACTGTATTAAGCGGAAACATTAATACACATGTGGTAGATAAACAACCAGGTCCCTAGTAGCCTCTATCTAACTAGTTCATTGGGCAATTGATGATCGAGGTTTCCCGATCATGTGACATTTATGTCAGTTAACAATGGTGTCATGTCATTGGGAGAATGACGTGATGGACATACCCAATATTTGTAGGACGTAGTCATTACGCCTTCGACCGTGAGATCTACTCTTATTGCTATTCCTGGAAGACACTTTGATTGCATCAAACGTCATATCTTACATAGTGTGACAATAAAGGTGTCCCTCTCGGGTGTCGGAAAGGAGTATGTTGAGACGGGGGGTCAAGAGCGGGATTTGCCAGTCCGCATAGCAGGATAGATACTCTAGGGCCCACTCGGTGAGATTATGTCAAACAAGCTTGCAAGCGTGTGACTAGGTCACCAGGACATAATATCATGGACGAGTAGAAGTTAGTAGTGTTGGTAACGAGATCAAGCTAGGTATGGAGATATCTATGAACGAGTTTCGGACACACTAAGTATCGCATGGCAAAAGGTTTAAGACTCAGACGTCTAGGTTCGAACGGTAAAGTATTCGTTATCTCGCAGGGATTAATTCTGGGTATCCTCGGTCCACGAATTAGTCATTGATCAGAGAGGAGTCTCGATCCTGTCTGGTGAGATAATCGAACCGCTAGGGTAACACACTTAAGGGGAGTCGACATTTAGACCGGAAGAGAAAATTGGAAAAGAGAGCTCCGGGAACGTCCCGGGAAAGTTCCGATGGAGATCGGGCAGCGACGAAATAGTTTTCGGAGCCGGAATAAATTATGTAATATGTATTTAATATTAATTAGTGTAATTAATAGTTAAATATATTTTTATTTAATTTTTCCTGAATTTTTAAATGCAAAAATCCCTAAATGGGGCTTTTTAGGCAAAAGGGCCCATTAGAGGGGGGTAGGAGTCCCCCCCAAGGGAGGGAGGCCAATTCGGCCAGCCCTGGCCGAATTGGGGTGTGGGATTAGTCCCACACCGCCAGCCTGGCAAGTTGGACAGCCCCTGGCCTCCTATATATAGAGGGGTACCCCTGGCCTTTGAAGTACACAACCAACTCTCTCTCTCTCTCTCCTTGGATCCCGTGACTCCCTTGTTTGGAGTTGCGCCGAGGATAAATTTTCTCCACCATACGCACGCCGCCGTGCTGCTGGTCTTCCGGTCCCAGTCTTCCGCTGCTCGTCCCTGGATCGGGCCCGGAGTTCGTCGGCTTCACCGTACGTGTGTAACGCCCTGCGAGGTGCCACGCTAGTGGTGCTGGAGGTCTGCTTCCTCTACGCGGCCTCGAGGACGTCGTCGGTTTCATCGACATCGCCGCGTCATCGTCTTCTTCGTCGCGCCAAGTTCTCCGCGACCTTGAGGTCGGCTACGGCGTCTATGTCAGCAACGCTTGTGCGGGAGCGTAATCCCCGCTTTTCGGTCTACAAGGGTATGTATACCGATCTCCTCCGTATTACTATATCTGCATAGTATAGATCCTGGCTAGTTTAAGGTTATCGCTGTTAGGAAATTTTTTGTTTTCTGCCTGCGATCCCCTTCAGTGGTATCAGAGCCGATCTATGCGTAGATATAGCTGTACGCTAGCTTCACCCGTGTTTATCACGGGGACATCGTTCTTATTATTTGCTACCCTCTCGCGTGCACTTGCACTGCCGGCAGCATCGAGTTGATGAAGCGGCCCGGACCGACCTTACGCGTACGCTTACGCGAGACTGGTTCCACAACTGACATACGGCTGGTTCCGTATATGTGGCTGGCGGGTGTCTGTCTCTCTCTTTTTAGTTGGCTTTGCATTTTCAATGGAGGACCCGAAAGGGATGAATAAATATGCAATTATTTGATCGTTGTTGTGGTCATAGGTTCGTAGGTATGAATCGGTTCTATTTACGACAGCCCCAAGCCACGTAAAATATGTAAAAGATAAAGTAGAGGCGTCTAACTTTATTTTGCAGGGGCTATGTGATATGGTCAAGGTAGCTTTATTAAATTGTTTATGAACTGCTGGCGCGAAGGAGACCATCGGCGCAAGGGCCATATCACGTCGCATTACATTTGATGTTTTGAGTGCATTTTATATTGTGTGTGTGTATATATATATATATATATATATATATATATATATATATATATATATATATATATATATATATAGTATATATTAGTTACACGGCGGTAGTAATATAAGATGATCCCTCCAAAATACCATTTGTGTTCTCCCTTCGACGTGCACCACCAAGAAAGTTCTACGTTATGAGGCAGGCCGTGACGATCGGGTGTCAGACATATCGTCGTTCGCATACAGTGGGTGTAAGCCATGTTGCACGCGCATTTACGTTGAAGGTTATTATGGCGAGCCTAGCATGTACAGACATGGCCTCGGAACAAGGTGACCGAAAGGTTAAGCATGAGTCACAAAGTTGTTGTGATTGACATGTCGATGTCTACCTTTGAAATTGTGTTGCCGGCTCTGATGATGAGGGGTTGCACAATGGATTAGGGTCTTTATTAAAACTTGAACCCTATTTTATATTGAACAAAGTCTTTATGCTTCGCAAAACCTTTGTAGATATTAACCAATGTAATAGCCTTCTTTAAAAATTAGGCGCAATCCTGCGATTGAGAAACTTAAAAGGTTGGGTCCAAACTTCTTAGTTTTATACTTTAACTTGAGGATACTCCTTGTTTAAACCATTAGCTCTTTGTGATACAATACCCGCTAGGAGATAAAACCGGAGATTCCGCTAACAAAAGGATAATTTGGATTATCGAGTTTTTGTGCGGATAATATCATCATAGTCCAGTGTATGCTGTGATCTCTGCCATAGAGCATTGACGGTGGGTACGAGTTGTTAGATCGCGAACATATGAGATGATCGCTAAACTCGGGATACACCTAAAGTTGGGTTGATGAAGTTTAACAGTATGTTGACTGTTTTTCTTCTCAACCAAGATGGAAGAGAATACACACATTGAAGGAGCACGTGGCAGTCATAGACTATGTCATGCAAGGGGAATCGTTCACCTTCATGGTTCTTGATTGCGTTGGAAGAATCAAGAAGATGAAACATATCGCCGGGAAGTCATCAATGATGATGGTGTATATATGATATACACGTTATGAATGTCTTATCTAAGCAAGTAGTCGCAGTATTTGAAGGAGATATGCCCTAGAGGCACTTAATAAAGATAGTTTATTTGTCATATCTCAATTGTTCATTATATGTTTTATACCATGCTATAACTGTATTAATTGGAAACATTAATACACGTGTGGTAGATAAACAACCAGGTCCCTAGTAGCCTCTATCTAACTAGTTCATTGGGCAATTGATGATCGAGATTTCCCGATCATGTGACATTTATGTCAGTTGACAATGGAGTCATGTCATTGGGAGAATGACGTGATGGACATACCCAATATTTGTAGGACGTAGTCATTACGCCTTCGACCGTGAGATCTACTCTTATTGCTATTCCTGGAAGACACTTTGATTGCATCAAACGTCATATCTTACATAGTGTGACAATAAAGGTGTCCCTCTCGGGTGTCGGAAAGGAGTATGTTGAGACGGGGGGTCAAGAGCGGGATTTGCCAGTCCGCATAGCAGGATAGATACTCTAGGGCCCACTCGGTGAGATTATGTCAAACGAGCTTGCAAGCGTGTGACTAGGTCACCAGGACATAATATCATGGACGAGTAGAAGTTAGTAGTGTCGGTAACAAGATCAAGCTAGGTATGGATATATCTATGAACGAGTTTCGGACACACTAAGTATCGCATGGCAAAAGGTTTAAGACTCAGACGTCTAGGTTCGAACGGTAAAGTATTCGTTATCTCGCAGGGATTAATTCTGGGTATCCTCGGTCCACGAATTAGTCATTGATCGGAGAGGAGTCTCGATCATGTCTGGTGAGATAATCGAACCGCTAGGGTAACACACTTAAGGGGAGTCGACATTTTACCGGAAGAGAAAAATAGGAAAACAGAGCACCGGGAACGTCCCGGGAAAGTTCCGATGGAGATCGGGCAGCGACGAAATAGTTTTCGGAGCCGGAATAAATTATGTAACATGTATTTAATATTAATTAGTGTAATTAATAGTTAAATATATTTTTATTTAATTAATTTCGAATTTTTAAAGGCAGCCCACCTGCTGCCCTAGGTGGGCCAAAAGGGGCCCACCTAGGGCCGGCGGCTCCTCTTGGGGCGGGGCTGGTGTGGGATTAGTCCCACACCGCCCAGCCAGCAAGGCTGGCAGCCCCTCTCCCCCTTTATATAGAGGGGCACCCCTGGCCTTTGAAACACAACCAATTCTCTCTCTCTCTCCTTGGATCCCGTGACTCCTTGTTTGGAGTTGCGCCGAGGATAAGTTTTCTCCACCATACGCACGCCGCCGTGCTGCTGGTCTTCCGATCCCAGTCTTCCGCTGCTCGTCCCTGGATCGGGCCCGGAGGAAGTCGGCTTCACCGTATGTGTGTAACGCCCTGCGAGGTGCCACGCTAGTGGTGCTGGAGGTCTGCTTCCTCTACACGGCCTCGAGGTCGTCGTCGGTTTCATCGACATCGCCGCGTCATCGTCTTCTTCATCGCGCCAAGTTCTCCGCGACCTTGAGGTCGGCTACGGCGTCTACGTCAGCAACGCTTGTGCGGGAGCGTAATCCCCGCTTTTCGGTCTACAAGGGTATGTGCACCGTTCCCCTTTCGTACTACTATATCTGCATAGTATAGATTCTGGCTAGTTTAAGGTTATCGCTGTTAGGAAATTTTTTGTTTTCTGCCTGCGATCCCCTTCAGTGGTATCAGAGCCGATCTATGCGTAGATATAGCTGTACGCTAGCTTCACCCGTGTTTATCACGGGGACATCGTTCTTATTATTTGCTACCCTCTCGCGTGCACTTGCACTGCCGGCGGCATTGAGTTGATGAAGAGGCCCGGACCGACCTTACGCGTACGCTTACGCGAGACTGGTTCCACTACTGACATACGGCTGGTACCGTATATGTGGCTGGCGGGTGTCTGTCTCTCTCTCTTTAGTTGGCTTTGCATTTTCAATGGAGGGCCCGAAAGGGATGAATAAATATGCAATTATTTGATCGTTGTTGTGGTCATAGGTTCGTAGGTATGAAGCGGTTCTATTTACGACAGCCCCAAGCCACGTAAAATATGCAAAAGATAAAATAGAGGCGTCTAACTTTATTTTGCAGGGGCAATGTGATATGGTCAAGGTAGGTTTATTAAATTGTTTATGAACTGTTGGCGCGAAGGAGACCATCGGCGCAAGGACCATGTCACGTCGCATTACATTTTAATGTTTTGTGTGCATCTTATATTGTGTGTATATATATATATTATATATATTAGTTACACGGCGGTAGTTATATAAGATGATCCCTCCAAAATACCATTTGTGTTCTCCCTTCGACGAGCACCACTAAGAAAGTTCTACGTTATGAGGCAGGCCGTGACGATCGGGTGTCAGACATATCGTCGTTCGCATACAGTGGGTGTAAGCCATGTTGCACACGCGTTTACGTTGAAGGTTATTATGGCGAGCCTAGCATGTACAGACATGGGCTCGGAACAAGGTGACCGAAAGGTTAAGCATGAGTCACAAAGTTGTTGTGATTGACATGTCGATGTCTACCTTTGAAGTTGTGTTGCCGGCTCTGACGATGAGGGGTTGCATAATGGATGAGGGTCGTGTAATCACTAAAACGATTAGAGGGATATTCGTTTTGAGTGGGAGTTCTGGTAGTTTTATTTTATTAAAACTTGAACCCTATTTTATAATGAACAAAGTCTTTATGTTTTGCAAAACCTTTTGTAGATATTAACCAATGTAATAGCCTTCTTTAAAAAATTAGGCGCAATCCTGCGATTGAGAAACTTAAAAGGTTGGGTCCAAACTTCATAGTTTTATACTTTAGCTTGAGAATACTCCTTGGTTAAACCATTAGCTCTTTGTGATACAATACCCGCTAGGAGATAAACCCGGAGATTCCGCTAACAAAAGGATAATTTGGATTATCAAGTTTTTTGTGCGGATAATATCATCATAGTCAAGTGTATGCTATGTTCTCTACCATAGAGAATTTACGGTGGGTACGAGTTGTTAGATCGCGAACATATGAGATGATCGCTGAACTCAGGATACACCTAAAGTTGGGTTGATGAAGTTTATCAGTACGTTGACTGTTTTACTTCTCAACCAAGATGGAAGAGAATACACGCATTGAAGGAGCACGTGGCAGTCATACTTGATGACACTGGTCATACTCGATGACATTGGTCATACTTGATGACATTGAGACGCCTCGCTCAGCTCGATCACTGGATGACAGCCAACGTTGCCAGATGCAAATGCTTTGTCATAGACTATGTCATGCAAGGGGAATCGTTCACCTTCATGGTTCTTGATTGCGTTGGAAGAATCAAGAAGATGAAACAGATCGCCGGGACCTAAGCAAGTACTCGCAGTAGTGACTAAGTTTTTGATACTAGTCATGTTTTATGAAAACCAGATTTACTGCTTGAGTAGCTTGAAAGGATGAGGCGACAATGTGTGTTGATGATGACATACATAATGTTGTGATGGCCATAGACACTCTCCCTCTAGATCTACCATTTGAATAAATTCTTTTATGATCGCCTGTTAGTATGATCGTTATAAGTGTGTTTTCTCTAGCAAGACAGTTGTTCATATATGTTAGTGACAAAATCGTTGTCCTATATTTATGAAGTAATGATCATAAGCCGATTTGAATTTAGATGGTAGAAACTTCCACATTCATAATATTAATGCCAAAGGATACAAGTTTAATAAAGAAAGCACATTCGTGTGGCACTACCGTTTAAGTCATGTCAATGTTATAGTCAATGAACAAGCTCCATACGGATGGATCTACAAGTCTTTAGATTTGATCTTTTGACACTTGCAAGATAACTAAGACACCGTTTTCGGAAAGCGGTCATATGACTTATTGATAATCATGCATATAGATGTATGTGGATCAATGAAGTAATTGACGTGTAGTGGAGACCTTTATTTCTTAAACTTCACTGAACGTTTTGAGTATAACTTGTTGAGAATCATGCATATGGGTGTATGTGAATCAATAAAGTACTTTAACGTATAGTGGAAGTCTTTATTTCATAAACTTCATGAATATTCCGAGTAGATATATGGATATCCACTTAGGGAATGTTAATCTGGAAATTTTGATTCGATCAAACAAGTTCAGAATGAAGTAGGAAATAAATTTAACAAGAAAATCAAATTTCTACGATACAGATCGAGGAATAAAGATTTGAGTTATAATGTTGGCATATCATTGGAAGACTTGTGAGAAGAGTTCCACAAAGTACGTCGCATGGAACACCATAGTGTTATGGTGTGATAGGACGTCGTAATCACACCTTATCGGATAGTGTGTGGCAAATAAATCTCTTATCGAATTATTGTGATCATTGGAGTCATATGGTAGAAACATAACATTCACGTTAGATAATAGGGAAACCATTTAAATCCATGGAGACAATACCATATGAGTGATGGCATGGCTTTTAGCCTAGATTGTCGTTTCAGCAATTTAGTGTTTCGATGTGATCAAACCTAAAATGGATAAATCTTTGTAGTGTACCGTACCTAAAGAATTAGTTGGGTACATGTCTCACGACATAGGCAAAAACGAATATACCTTACAAAAGAAATAGTTTCTTGTCCAAGGGTATAAGTGGGAAAGAAAGTAGAGCAAGACGAAGTTAATGAACTTCCTCTCCAGACATCAGAATGGCGCAACGGAAAGTGTTTCCGATGTCATGCTCCTCAACTGGAAAGAAGCTCATGATAAAGATCATGATGCTCTGAGCTCATACTAAGAACGTAGGCGTACGAGGTTTTGTTCCACACTGTGTGGTACGACAATCTTGGTATGAAGGTCATGTTAATGGAATATGACAGACCTACGAACTACGAAGAAGAGATGGTCGACCTAGATCCGATAAATGGCTATGAGTCATATATGATCCGAGATAAAATCCATGTACGATTACCAGGTAATGACTTGGGAGATCTTCTTGATGGCATCAAGGCTGTTAATAGAATATGGAATTTTATGAGAGAGTAGACACTGATAAGGATCGATTTGTCGTGAAACAGTTCCGACAGATTCAAAAGTTGACCACAACGAGATTTTGTCTCAAGTGGCGAAGCCTAAATCTATTCGGGGTCGTTTAGCAATTACTATAATTTCAAATTGAGAAATTGATAGATGGATAAGGAAACCATGTTTCTTAATGGTATCATTAAGAAAGAGTTGTAATTAGTACAATGAAATGGTTTGGTGATCCTGAGGATGCTAAACATGTATGCAAACTTCAGCTGTCCATTCATGGGCTGAAGCAAGCATATCGGAGCTGGAATCTTCACTTTGATAATGTGATCAAAGGATTTTGGAGTTGTCCAAAATAGTTGAAGAAACTTGCATTTGCAAAGAAGTGAGTGGGAGCTAAGTAGCTTTTCTTGATCTTATATGTGAATGGCATATTTGAGTGGGAGCTAAAAGAAATTCCTTGGTCTTATATACGGATGGCGTATTTAAGTGGGAGCTAAGTGTCATTCCTGATTTTATGTAAGGACATATTGAGAATGATACAGATCCTCTAGCAAAGTATAAAGGATTATTTAAGTGATTAAATTTCCTATGAATGAAGTTAGGAGTATTAGGCATCCGATCTATAATTGTATAGATCAAAAGGGGCTTAATAACATTAGGTCGGAATATTTTCCTAGGTTAAGATTCTGAAGTGTTTCAGAATAGAACATTATATGTTTTATACCATGCTATAACTGTATTAAGCGGAAACATTAATACACGTGTGGTAGATAAACAACCAGGTCCCTAGTAGCCTCTATCTAACTAGTTCATTGGGCAATTGATGATCGAGGTTTCCCGATCATGTGACATTTATGTCAGTTGACAATGGAGTCATGTCATTGGGAGAATGACGTGATGGACATACCCAATATTTGTAGGACGTAGTCATTACGCCTTCGACCGTGAGATCTACTCTTATTGCTATTCCTGGAAGACACTTTGATTGCATCAAACGTCATATCTTACATAGTGTGACAATAAAGGTGTCCCTCTCGGGTGTCGGAAAGGAGTATGTTGAGATGGGGGGGTCAAGAGCGGGATTTGCCAGTCCGCATAGCAGGATAGATACTCTAGGGCCCACTCGGTGAGATTATGTCAAACGAGCTTGCAAGCGTGTGACTAGGTCACCAGGACATAATATCATGGACGAGTAGAAGTTAGTAGTGTCGGTAACGAGATCAAGCTAGGTATGGAGATATCTATGAACGAGTCTCGGACACACTAAGTATCGCATGGCAAAAGGTTTAAGACTCAGACGTCTAGGTTCGAACGGTAAAGTATTCGTTATCTCGCAGGGATTAATTCTGGGTATCCTCGGTCCACGAATTAGTCATTGATCGGAGAGGAGTCTCGATCATGTCTGGTGAGATAATCGAACCGCTAGGGTAACACACTTAAGGGGAGTCGACATTTTACCGAAAGAGAAAAATAGGAAAAGAGAGCACCGGGAACGTCCCGGGAAAGTTCCGATCGAGTTCGGGCAGCGACGAAATAGTTTTCGGAGCCGGAATAAATTATGTAACATGTATTTAATATTAATTAGTGTAATTAATAGTTAAATATATTTTTATTTAATTAATTTCGAATTTTTAAAGGCAGCCCACCATAAATGGGCCTTCCGTGGGAAGGAAGGCCCATAAGGGGGGGGGGGACTTCCCCCCTTGGTGCGGTTTTGGAGGGGCTGCCCTAGGTGGGCCAAAAGGGGCCCACCTAGGGCCGGCGGCTCCTCTTGGGGCGGGGCTGGTGTGGGATTAGTCCCACACCGCCCAGCCAGCAAGGCTGGCAGCCCCTCTCCCCCTTTATATAGAGGGGCACCCCTGGCCTTTGAAACACAACCAATTCTCTCTCTCTCTCTCCTTGGATCTCGTGACTCCCTTGTTTGGAGTTGCGCCGAGGATAAGTTTTCTCCACCATACGCACGCCGCCGTGCTGCTGGTCTTCCGGTCCCAGTCTTCCGTTGCTCGTCCCTGGATCGGGCCCGGAGGAAGTCGGCTTCACCGTATGTGTGTAACGCCCTGCGAGGTGCCACGCTAGTGGTGCTGGAGGTCTGCTTCCTCTACACGGCCTCGAGGTCGTCGTCGGTTTCATCGACATCGCCGCGTCATAGTCTTCTTCGTCGCGCCAAGTTCTCCGCGACCTTGAGGTCGGCTACGACGTCTACGTCAGCAACGCTTGTGCGGGAGCGTAATCCCCGCTTTTCGGTCTACAAGGGTATGTGCACCGTTCCCCTTTCGTACTACTATATCCGCATAGTATAGATTCTGGCAAGTTTAAGGTTATCGCTGTTAGGAATTTTTTTGTTTTCTGCCTGCGATCCTCTTCAGTATTGACTAAGTTTTTGATACTAGTCATGTTTTATGGAAACTAGATTTACTGCTTGAGTAGCTTGGAAGGATGAGGCGACAATGTGTGTTGATGATGGCAGACAAAATGTTGTGATGGCCATAGACACTCTCCCTCTAGATCTACCATGTGAATAAATTCTTTTATGATCGCCTGTTAGTATGATCGTTATAAGTGTGTTTTCTCTAGCAAGACACTTGTTCATATATGTTAGTGACAAAATCGTTGTTCTATATTTATGAAGTAATGATCATAAGCCGATTTGAATTTAGATGGTAGAAGCTCCCACATTCATAATATTAATGCCAAAAGATACAAACTTAATAGAGACACCACATTCGTGTGGCACTACCGTTTAAGTCATGTCAATGTTATAGTCAATGAACAAGCTCCATACGGATGGATCTACAAGTCATTAGATTTGATCTTTTGACACTTGCAAGATAACTAAGACACCGTTTTTGGAAAGCGGTCATATAACTTGTTGATAATCATGCATATAGATGTATGTGGATCAATGAAGTAATTAACGTGTAGTGGAGACCTTTATTTCGTAAACTTCACTGAACGTTTTGAGTATAACTTGTTGAGAATCATGCATATGGGTGTATGTGAATCAATGAAGTACTTTAACATATAGTGGAAGTTTTTATTTCATAAACTTCATGAATATTCCGAGTAGATATATGGATATCCACTTAGAAAATGTTAATCTGGAAATTTTTGATTCGATCAAACAAGTTCAGACTGAAGTAGGAAATAAATTTAACAAGAAAATAATATTCCTGCGATACAGATCGAGGAAATAAAGATTTGAGTTATAATGTTGGCATATCATTGGAAGACTTGTGAGAAGAGTTCCACAAATTACGTCGCATGGAACACCATAGTGTTATGGTATGTTAGGACGTCGTAATCGCACCCTATCGGATAGTGTGTGGTTAATAAATCTCTTACAGATTATTGTGATCATTGGAGTCGTATGGTAGAAACATAACATTCACGTTAGATAATAGGGAAACCATTTAAATCCATGGAGACAATACCATATGAGTGATGGCATGGCTTTTAGCCTAGATTGTCGTTTCAGCAATTTAGTGTTTCGATGTGATCAAACCTAAAATGGATAAATCTTTGTAGTGTACCGTACCTAAAGAATTAGTTGGGTACATGTCTCACGACATAGCAAAAACGTTGCCGGAATATACCTTGCAAAAGAAATAGTTTCTTGTCCAAGGGTGTAAGTGGGAAAGAAAGTAGAGCAAGACGAAGTTAATGAACTTTCTCTCCAGACATCAGAGTAGCGCAACGGAAAGTGTTTCCGGTGTCATGCTCCTCAACTTGAAAGAAGCTGATGATAAAGATCATGATGCTCTGAGCTCATACTGAGAACGTAGGCGTACGAGGTTGTATCCCACACTGTGTGGTACGACAATCTTGTTATGAAGGTCATGTTAATGGAATATGACAGACCTACGAACTACGAAGAAGAGATGGTAGACCTAAGTCCGAGAAATGGCTATGAGTCATATATGATCCGAGATAAAATCCATATACGATTACCAGGTAATGACTTGGGAGATCTTCTTGATGGCATCTAGACTGTTAATAGAATATGGAATTTTATGAGAGAATAGACGCTGATAAGGATCGATTTGTCGTGAAACAGTTCCGACAGATTCAAAAGTTGACCACAACGAGATTTTGTCTCAAGTGGCGAAGCCTAAATCTATTCGGGGTCGTTTAGCAATTACTACAATTTCAAATTGAGAAATTGATAGATGGATAAGGAAACCATGTTTCTTAATGGTATCATTAAGAAAGAGTTGTAATTAGTACAATGAAATGGTTTGGTGATCCTGAGGATGCTAAACATGTATGCAAACTTCAGTTGTCCATTCATGGGCTGAAGCAAGCATATCGGAGCTGGAATCTTCACTTTGATGATGTGATCAAAGGATTTTGGAGTTGTCCCAAATAGTTGAAGAAACTTGCATTTGCAAAGAAGTGAGTGGGAGCTAAGTAGCTTTTCTTGTTCTTATATGTGAATGGCATATTTGAGTGGGAGCTAAAAGAAATTTCTTAGTCTTATATACGGACGGCGTATTTAAGTGGGAGCTAAGTGTCATTCCTGATGTAACGACATATTGAGAATGATACAGATCCTCTAGCAAAGTATAAAAGATTATTTAAGTGATTAAATTTTCTATGAATGAAGTTAGGAGTATTAGGCATCCGATCTATAATTGTATAGATCAAAATGGGCTTAATAACATTAGGTCGGAATATTTTCCTAAGTTAAGATTCTGAAGTGTTTCAGAATAGAACAAGCAAAGAAAAATGTTCTTGCTTGCATGACTAGGTAAAATATTAAGTTTATCTTGGCATTTTCAGTGATAGAAAATGATGTTCGACATTCTCTATGTCTCAGACATAGATTCTATCAGACTGAAAGCTCGACTAGGCGTGACCCAAGTTCTTGGTTGAAGAACGGGTTCAGAGTGATCCTTGTGTGGATCAATGAACAAACGTTAAGTATATTCTTTAGTGTCTATGAGGACTAAAGATATCTTTTCTGGTAAAGGGTAAGAGTGGAAAGACAACTTGCCGTAAAACGGTTACGATGATGCAAGTTATGACACTGACCCATACGACTAGAAATCTCATATAGGAGATGGTCTTTGTTTTGAAGAAAGACATGGTTAGCTTGCGAAGTCGCATATGAATGCACTGTCGCATAATCTACATAATAGGTATAGAAATATATGGCAACTTCAGAAGTAGCAAGTGTGATTGGACTGAGTCTCACTCCATCGACTAAGATATATTTTGCCGTCATCGTAAGATGCGGGATGATGTCAAACTGGTTGACATAGAAGTGTTGCAAAGCACATACAGATCTCAATGTGTGAGATCTGTTGACTGTATTCCTCTTCCACGAAGCAAGCATGCACCAAGTTGCTATGGGTGTTGAGCTTTTACCAAGTTGTAAACTAGATTAAATGTTACTCTAGTGCAAGTGGGAGACTGAAGGAGATATGCCCTAGAGGCACTTAATAAAGATAGTTTATTCGTCATATCTCAATTGTTCATTATATGTTTTATACCATGCTATAACTATATTAAGCGGAAACATTAATACACGTGTGGTAGATAAACAACCAGGTCCCTAGTAGCCTCTATCTAACTAGTTCATTGGGCAATTGATGATCGAGGTTTCCCGATCATGTGACATTTATGTCAGTTGACAATGGAGTCATGTCATTGGGAGAATGACGTGATGGACATACCCAATATTTGTAGGACGTAGTCATTACGCCTTCGACCGTGAGATCTACTCTTATTGCTATTCCTGGAAGACACTTTGATTGCATCAAACGTCATATCTTACATAGTGTGACAATAAAGGTGTCCCTCTCGGGTGTCGGAAAGGAGTATGTTGAGACGGGGGGTCAAGAGCGGGATTTGCCAGTCCGCATAGCAGGATAGATACTCTAGGGCCCACTCGGTGAGATTATGTCAAACGAGCTTGCAAGCGTGTGACTAGGTCACCAGGACATAATATCATGGACGAGTAGAAGTTAGTAGTGTCGGTAACGAGATCAAGCTAGGTATGGAGATATCTATGAACGAGTCTCGGACACACTAAGTATCGCATGGCAAAAGGTTTAAGACTCAGACGTCTAGGTTCGAACGGTAAAGTATTCGTTATCTCGTAGGGATTAATTCTGGGTATCCTCGGTCCACGAATTAGTCATTGATCGGAGAGGAGTCTCAATCATGTCTGGTGAGATAATCGAACCGCTAGGGTAACACACTTAAGGGGAGTCGACATTTAGACCGGAAGAGAAAATAGGAAAAGAGAGCTCCGGGAACGTCCCGGGAAAGTTCCGATGGAGATCGGGCAGCGACGAAATAGTTTTCGGAGCCGGAATAAATTATATAATATGTATTTAATATTAATTAGTGTAATTAATAGTTAAATATATTTTTATTTAATTTTTCCTGAATTTTTAAAGGCAAAAATCCCTAAATGGGACTTTTTAGGCAAAAGGGCCCATGAGGGGGGAGGAGTCCCCCCCAAGGGAGGGAGGCCAATTCGGCCAGCCCTAGGTGGGCCACTTGGGGCCCACCTAGGCCGGCGCACCAGCCCTGGCCGAATTGGGGTGTGGGATTAGTCCCACACCGCCAGCCTGGCAAGTTTGGCAGCCCCTGGCCTCCTATATATAGAGGGGTACCCCTGGCCTTTGAAGTACACAACCAATTCTCTCTCTCTCTCCTTGGATCCCGTGACTCCCTTGTTTGGAGTTGCACCGAGGATAAGTTTTCTCCACCATACGCACGCCGCCGTGCTGCTGGTCTTCCGGTCCCAGTCTTCCGCTGCTCGTCCCTGGATCGGGTCCGGAGTTCGTCGGCTTCACCGTACGTGTGTAACGCCATGCGAGGTGCCACGCTAGTGGTGCTGGAGGTCTGCTTCCTCTACACGGCCTCGAGGACGTCGTCGGTTTCATCGACATCGCCGCGTCATCGTCTTCTTCGTCGCGCCAAGTTCTCCGCGACCTTGAGGTCGGCTACGGCGTCTACGTCAGCAACGCTTGTGCGGGAGCGTAATCCCCGCTTTTCGGTCTACAAGGGTATGTATACCGATCTCCTCCGTATTACTATATCTGCATAGTATAGATCCTGGCTAGTTTAAGGTTATCGCTGTTAGGAATTTTTTTGTTTTCTGCCTGCGATCCCCTTCAAAAATGTGAACTTGAAAAAATAGCAAGAAAATATAGTAAAAATAAGATGGCAACATATCCTATGCATCCTGGCCTTTTGTGTATCCGTGCATCCTTTCATCTTCAACCCCTTGATCTTAATCCCACGCACATCATCGTAACCTTGACTAATTTGGGTCATATTTAAAAAAAATCAGAATCATTTTATTTTATGCTGAACATTCAAGTTTGGGTCAGTTTTCTTGATTTTATCCCTTGTTACACGGAAGCAAAAAAAAAGGAAATTTGCAATATACTACTGCCTCCATAACAAAATATAAAATGCTTGGCGCATCAAAACGTTTTTTATTTTGAATGGAGGTATTTGTTTTTTAGGTAACTAGGTAAGGAGCAGAGGTAATATGCCCAAGTTCACTGGCTGTAGAGGGATTTGATTCTTTAGATGGGCTCGTCTCTCTTTTTACCAAGGCCCATAAGAAAGAAGTCGATCTTCACTGACTGTGAACGAGCTGCCGCAGGAACGCGACCTGGCCCAGCCACTCAGCTAGCAGCGAAGGCGAAGCAGGCGGCGGCGCATCGACCGACTTCGGCGGAGCGGAGCCGGCGACGTAGGGGATGAGGGGAAGCGCAGTCGACCTGCGAACTTGACGAGCCCTTGATTCTCGAAGCTGTGAGTCGACAAGCAGAAGGCCGACCTGCTAAAACCCTAGCGCGAGCAGCGAGCGGGTGGGGAGGGAAGGAAGAATCTCCGATCCCCTCGGACGAGGCCTCCGCCATGAAGCTCACGGTGAAGAAACTCAAGGGCACCCAGTTCGAGATCCGGGTGCAGCACAATGACACGGTGAGATTCCCCTTCCGCTCCTCCATTTCGCGTCCAAAATTCCTCGCGATTTTTTTTCTTTCCTTTGCCTTTTTTTTTTAAACGCGCCTCGTGTTCTTCCCCACATGTGCAGCGCTTCCTAGTAGTGATTTTGTTCGGGAGTTTTCTAGCATTTCGATCAATGCAGGTTGCGGCGATGGTGAACTAGCTGCTCGGGACATGTGGCTATGAGTTGATGGAAGGGATTAGCTCGTTAGGTCCTACTTATGTGGTGTTGTGAGGTGGGATTTGGGTGCGCCACCACTTCAACTGGAGCCGATTACTCCTGAATTCTAATGCCGTCTGCACTGCATCCTCGCATTGCTTGTGAGTGCTCGGGGTTTACCCAAGATATGCACGTTTGGGGGAAGAAGAGTGCTCAATGTGGGTACGGGTGAGTTTTAAAAGGATGGCCACCGTCTTTTATATTAGGCAGATTTTTTTTTTTTTTGAAATAAAACCACCTCCACTAAACCTGGTGCATAGCAATATCGCTAGCAACCAAACCAGAAATACAAGCTGGAACCTCATCCAGCCACAAATAGTTTGCGGCGACCTCATTCTTGCCGAACTGTGCAAGACTATGAGCAACCCTGTTACAAGAACGGCGACAAAAACAAAATTCAAAAGCATCAAAAGCTGCTATACTAAGGCTTCTAGCATCCCGAAAGAGCACACCAAGCTCAGCACAATCATATTCTCCATTGTTGAAGGCATTAACCAGATTAAGGGAATCTGATGCGAAGATCACTCGAAACACACCAAGCTTGGCAGTGTCCAGTTGGAGATGATTGGTAGAAGCATCACGCTCTTTGTCTGTTTAGGGCTTTTCTGATGCGGGTGTTGTGTTAATAGCTTGGATGTGGTCCTGAGAGGACGGAGAGCTTGAGATGCCAAGGATTTAGGTCCAATGGCAAGTGATCTTCATGGTCCTGGGGTTCATTTTTTTTGTTGTCGCAGTGTGGAGTTTCAGGGGTGCTCTTCTTCCCCATCTTTAGCAACCATGTCCTTGACCGCACTTGCTTCCAAAGTTTTTTGTCATCATGGCCAACTATTTTTTGTAAAGCTATACTATGAACGTTCGTTTTAACTTGATGCCCTAGGATCAGTGGCCACAAAGTTTTAAATGCCGATAGATTTAAAACTAGCCAGGTTGTTTGTATACAAAAATATATTGGGAGATTTGTTTTCCATAATATTATAATTGTAATACTATTATACTAGCACATCTTAATGTAAAGTTGTAAAAGTATTCGCCAAAGTACGCATTTCAAAGACTTTTGAACTTTGAAGAGTAAAAAATGTTAGTCGGAGTAATTATTTCAAGATCTTTCTGATTGTTTGCTTTGGATCAGATTATGGCTGTCAAGAAGAACATTGAAGAGATTCAAGGAAAGGATAGCTATCCATGGAGTCAACAAATGCTGATTTACAATGGCAAGGTTTTGAAAGATGAAAGTACAGTGGATGAGAATCAAGTTAGCGAAGATGGATATCTGGTTGTCATGCTCAGTAAGGTAGGCTGTACTCATATGCCCTTATGATAGGAATTGTTTCAGTTCTGTAATATGCTTTGTATTATTTTGACCGAATGAATGCTTGCTGTAATAATGGTAATAACGTGAATTAGTAAGGAGTGCGGAACATATGCGCTTACATGTGAAATAAATCAAGATATGACACACAACAGCTATTCGCTAATGAATAAAATGCCTATAACAATTTCTGACCTCGTTTGATGCGTCGCAATATGCTGACCTCCTAGAATAGGCTAACTATATTGTTTCTCCTATGTAGCAGCTAGACTTTACAATGTCAATTTAATGCCAGTATTTAGAAGTACTTGACACGTACACCATTATTTTCACATTATTAACATTTCCACTTTGTGCTTCGGCCATATAACTATTTACTTATTTTCTGCAGAGTAAAGCCTCTGCTTCCAGTGGAACTTCATCTGCCCAGGTAAACTTCTTCTTTTGGGTAGGAAAACACAATAGCAAGCATATGTACTAACGTAGAAACCATTACTAGCCTTCGAGCACTCCTGTAACCAGGCAAGAGCCTCCAGTTGCTCAACCACACGCTCCTCAACCCCTGTGAGTCCCTTGCTAGCTTTCCTCATTGCATTCTACTGCATGGGTCATACATTGGGTCACATAGGGTCGTATTCAAGCTAAATGCATGTGTCATCTTTCTGCAGGGTTCCAGCAACTGTAACTTCTCAACCTGAAAGACTATCTGCAGAGTATGTTCCTCATTTGCCAGTTCATATTTGTATTAGGGTTCTTTTTTCCACTTAAATTTCATGTTTCTACATGTACCCACCCAAGGGAACACTTGTGGCGGTAACTTTCAGAGTCTCTTCTGATGTTTGTTGCATCTTCATTCAACCTGGCACCCATCATCTCCTAGCTGCATTATTCCATTTCGATGAGAAAAAACAACAAATACATAAGTATAGTTTTCAACTTCTCCATAAACATGTCGCATGAGTCAGTAGGAATCAGTGACTTGAACAGAATTTTCAATGTACAGAAAAGTAAGTTCCGAAGTTAGAAGCATTGAACATAACTAGGTAAATCTTTTGATTTTATGAAAACAAAAAGGCGTTGAAACAGCAAATTGCATAGCTGCGCAATGGGAAGTTAGGCCCCAATTTTTTTTGGATTGTTGTTACTGTATGTAATAGATATCTGAAATGGGAAGTTCGGGCCCAAGCTACTGAATTTTTGGATTGTCGTAATTTTATATAATATATAGATCTGAAATGGGTAGTTAGGCCCCAAACTACTGAATTTTCGATTGTCGTAACTGTATGTAATATAGATCTGGAATGGTTATACTTATGGTTGCCAGATATCAGGCTCACGAATGTATGTACAAATAATTTCTCATTAGATCATGTATCACGCTTATTTTGCAAACAATATCTTACTTGGAAATGCATCACATTGGAGTGGTGACCTTACCCATTATATGAGCTGGGCCGTGATCTGGAATATAACCCCAACCGTGATCTATCTATTCAAGCTCCATCACAATAGTATACAATTGCATGATCCTACAATCTTTATTGTGATCTTGGTCTTTTGAATATGAACTTGGCCATCTCCCTTCAAATAAATCTACTAATTCAGCTGTGTAATTCTTGTTCCTTTTTGTCAGGACCCCTTCGAGCATAGTTGATCATGCAGCATCAGATTTACTGCCGGGAAGCAATGTGGAGATAATGATTAACCAGATAATGGAGATGGGGAGTGGCAGTTGGGACAGAGATAAAGTCCAAAGAGCTCTCCGGGCCGCTTATAACAATCCAGAACGTGCAATTGATTATCTGTATTCTGTGTGTATCCTCCCCACTCCCCTCAGTTTGAGTTAGGATCAAATTTCTGATGCTGATAGATGGTATTTGTTTTTTCCAAACCTTAGGGTATCCCAGTGACAGCCGAAGTTGCTGTGCCAGTGGTTGGTCAAGGGGCAAACACAACTAATGCAGCTCCTTCTGGATTCACCGGCCTCTCTGGACTCCCAAATACAACACCATTAGATCTTTTCCCACAGGTTTATTGGCTAACTGTGTTTTTGCAGTACTGTTGCGGTGTTGCCTATTTAACCATCTTTTATTAATTGAATGATGTAGCAGGGGGCTTCAAATGCTGGAGGTGCTGGCGGTGGTGGATCACTTGATTTTCTCAGGAATAACCAACAGGTTCCTATCTTTATGTTTTGCCAGTTACCTTTGTCATTTTGTTTTCTATGATCTCCCTGTGGAAAAAAGTGAGGTACAGAACGATGATGCCCATAGGATCATGTCAACCATTCTGTTAACCAACCATCAATGTTTGTCAAACTATCTGATGTAGTAGTAGTAACAGGGGTGATAGTGTGTGGTGAACTTATAATTTGATGTAGCACATAAGTGTTTACGCTACTTGGTATACTTTTGTCCAAAACAATTATATAGGAATGTCAGATCCTGCGGATATATCATTGCACTTGCAATTCGAACACATGTTCATTTTCAAAATTTCAATGCATAATTACCGAAAGTGGGCAATGGTCCATCAATCCATTTGGTAGAGTATAAGAAATTGTAGTGATGGATGGAGGTTGATAGAATGAAGTTCCTTCTGTACCTTACCATCTGTTATTCAGATTCTAAAGTAATAGTGTAATGCTATTATCATTTACAGTTTCAAGCACTTCGGGAAATGGTCCATACAAATCCCCAAATATTGCAGGTTTTGTATCAATGTTTTCATTTTATGCTACGCTTCATACATCTTCAGTCTAAACCTTTTACTGGTGTCTTGCTACAGCCTATGCTCCAGGAATTGAGCAAGCAGAATCCCCAACTTCGGAGGTTGATTCAGGAGAATAATGAAGAGTTCCTTCAGTTACTTGAAGGCGGCGATGGGTAAGCTTTCTTTATCCACTGAAATTTGAATAAGCTATATGATTCTGTAGTGCTAACTTTGTACTGGAACTTTGTCAATCTGTTCTGTCTGCTCCACTGCCAATTGCCAGCTGTTGTAGATTTGTAGTAGGGGTTTTTTGTTGGACTCCATCCTATCTTATTGACTTACTATCACTGTCAATTTAGTTTTGATTCTGTCCTATTTCATCCCTTGCCCGAAAAAAAGTATGGTATACCCCTTGCTACTATCGTTTCTCAACATAATATGATAACCTATTAGCAAAAAGTAGCTTAAGGAACATGCGTGCTACTGTTAGGCGCTGCATTCTTTCTCCTGTACCTGCATACTCTTTTCTTTTACAGTCAATCATGGTGCTTCATTCTTGCAATTCGTATCAATTTCAGTAGAGTTTGCATGATATATTTGCTAAACCATTCTTGTCTGACATTTTCAGGGACTACCTGGACCAGCCTGACCAGGATGAGATGCCTCATTCTATCAGTGTGACACCAGAAGAGCAGGAGGCAATTGGGCGGGTATGCATGACATAACTACCTTAATGGCCTTTCACTGCATAAATACACCATACATTTCCACGCATTCTCACCTTGGTCGGGTTTGTTATCGTGCTTCAGCTGGAAGCCATGGGGTTTGACAGGGCACGTGTCATCGAAGCATTCTTCGCCTGCGACAGGAATGAGCAACTGGCTGTGAACTATCTTCTTGAGCATGCTGGTGACGAAGACTAGAGATAATTAGTTTACATTGGGCCAGGACAGCTTGTTCTGAACATCTGACCCAGATTAATTGTGACCATTCGAAGTGATTACACAAGTTGAGTTGGGAGCTAACACGCTGCTAAACATATTTATCTCTTTGCACAACACCTAGGTTACTTCTTGCCTCGTGCATTTAAGAACTTGTAGGATGAACACTTCATCGGGGCCTATCCAAATGGCAGTGGTACTTCGATGTTTTCTCTGTCGTCCCCAGGTCATTATTAATGGTGTTAAACATCAGTTCGGATAATATATTACTTGTAGTGCTAAACATCAGTTCTGTTGATATATTACTTCTAGTGCTAAACATCAGTTCTGTTGATATATTAGTGCTAAACATCACTTCTGTTGGTATATCGATCAATGCTAGCTTGCATTATATGCCATGACACCGACTCCTTCATGACACGTTCTGTACCCTTCTCCCTCCAATCGTCCTGGCAAATTTGACAAATTTGACCTTTTTTTGAATTCATTTCATAAAATGGATCAAAATTTCAAAAAATTGCGAATCTAACCCTTTTGCACGGCGCCCCGGGGGCCGTGCTCATCTGAACAACGCCCCGGTACAAGGCGCCGTCGACTGTGCCATGTCAGAGGAGGCGGGACTCAACTTAATAGCATGGTGCCCCGGGCCAGGGCGTTGTGCCTTCAACCACAATGCCTTTAGCCAAGGCGTCGTGCTCTTTTTTTTCTTGTTGGGTAACAGTTCAAACAGAACAAAAGAGGCCCAGATATATACAGATTACACATGTTTGGCTCTACCATGATGGTTTGTTTGTGTGCTACTGGTTCTTGAGGTTGTGAGTTCGAATTCTATATTTGGACCAATTTTATTCACTATTTATTTTGTTGTTTTTTGTTTTTCACTCAACCAACAAATACAATATGTTATATCAAACATAAATTTAATTTTTTTCGTTGTTTTTTGTCTTTTCACGTATGAAAGCATACAAAAAAACTGTTTAAATGTAGTATTGAAAAGATGTATTTATATTATAATAAATTATAAGACGTGTGTTGCACGTACACGTGTACTAGTTTCATATAATGGCAAAACAAAAATTAATCGGTTATGGTGCCACAGTTTCTTGGTTCGTGAAATTGATCAGAAAAGTTCTAAGTGCATGAGATGGATGCAACTGCACCTGTACTTAATGGTAGTACTTGCCTACATGGTCCGTTCCGTTTCTACATTATTGAAGTAAGGTACTGTCACCTTTTACTAAGCTCCAATCATTCGGTGAAGATTTATTTTCTGATGCGAATGATTTACTCTCTTTTTCTGAGTCAGTTGCTACTTTTATCATGATATCATCCATCACAAGAGTTTAGGAACTGGGTCCCAAAAACTGCTGCTTGTCTGTTTCTCTTTGGCCGAGCTCTAGCTCTAGAGTTTCGGAAAAAAAGCTGGAGAAATTTTTACATTACTGGAAAATTACAATGGCTTCGGCTTCAGAAATTGTGCAGCGTGGGCTTCCAGACCTGGTGAAGCTACAATTGGTTAGCTCTGTCATTCGTTAGTCTCTTTAATAGTAGTAGTTGTTTGCAAGTTACTGGACATAATGTACAGGTACTGGCGACTTTCGTTACGAAAACACAAGAATTTACAATGTTGCATGCCTACTTACATGAAAACACAAAAAACAATGAAAATAAATAAATTTATGTTTGATATAACATATTGTATTCGTTGGTTGAGTGGAAAACAAAAAACAACAAAATAAATTGCGAAAAAAATTGGTGCAGACATAGGATTCGAACTAACAAAATGTTGCATGCCTACTTACGTGAAAACACAAAAAACAACGAAAAAAAAAAATTATGTTTGATATAACATATTGTACTCGTTTGTTGAGTGAAAAACAAAAAACAACCTTACATGAAAACACAAAAAACAATGAAAATAAATAAATTTATGTTTGATATAACATATTGTATTCGTTGGTTGAGTGGAAAACAAAAAACAACAAAATAAATTGCGAAAAAAATTGGTGCAGACATAGGATTCGAACTAACAAAATGTTGCATGCCTACTTACGTGAAAACACAAAAAACAACGAAAAAAAAAAATTATGTTTGATATAACATATTGTACTCGTTTGTTGAGTGAAAAACAAAAAACAACAAAATAAATTGGTGCAGATATAGGATTCGAACTAACAACCTTAAGAACCAGTAGCACACAGACAAACCATCTTGGTAGAGCCCAACATTTGTAATATGTATATATCTGGGCCTCTTTTGTTGTGTTTGGACTGTTACCAAATGAGAAAAAAAAGAGCACGACACCTTGGCTAAAGGCGTTGTGGTTGAAGGCACAACGCCCTGGCCCGGGGCGCCATGCTATTAAGTTGGGTCCCGCCTCCTTTGACGTGGCACGGTCGACGGCGCCTTGAATCGGGGCGTTGTTCAGATGAACACGGCGCCCGCCAGATTCGCATTTTTTTTTAAATTTTGGTCCATTTTGTAAAATGAATTCAAAAAAGGGTCAATTGTTTTAAATTTGCCAATCGTCCCCACGGCAAATTCTTCTTCCTCTGATACCCTATATAAGTGAATTGTGAATACATCTGTTTCCCTAACATAATGAAATGATTGCCATTATTCATATCAAACAATTAATCCCACTGCTGGAAAAGTACAGATGAGCGGCGGTATATGCCAGCAGCATAAGGACGATAATTCAGTTTTACACAGTCCATCCACCCAAGAAAATCACTTAGTTGCGTCTGGCACCGTGAATTCATTTTCCAGATGAGCAAACGTTGCCCCCGACAAGGATAAACAGTGAATAATCTTGCCTCATTATTATTATAAGCCCCTTCTCAAGGTGAGAAGACTGCATATACAGAATTGACTGCAAAAACAACACTCAAGCGAAACAAAACTCCGACGCTCTGTGCATATCACAGCGTGCAGCACAGCTTCGAATCCATCGACGCCAAGCAGATGCAGAATGCTTGGTAGCCAGTTAATGGGTATCTACAAGAGCAAAAAAAAGAGAAATCCTTCCATCAGAATATTGTGCTACTAGATACATACAGCGGGCGGAAAACAACGAGGATGATTGGTGGCCTACCTGAAGTCCATGATGTACTTGGACTTCCCGACCCTCCCGAGCTGCAATATCGTCTGCCTTCCGTTTTCCTGCCGATCACAAGTTTTTTGTTTCATGATCTGAACTGACACCAACAAAATCTTCCATATATGATCTTGTAATGATGATAACAAGCGGAGGTTTACCTCCAAAGTCATCTGGAAGTTCTTCACTGATGTCTGCACCTTGTATCCCATCCTCCCTACCCTCTCTCTGAAGTCCAGTTCGTAGCGCTTTGTCATCTGTTGTGAATGAATACAGAAAAAGAAAACATAAGCTTCGCCCTGACTGTAGACAACATGGATGAGAAACTACACGAGTTTATATTGCTTACATTGTTGTAGAAAGGGGATCTTGAGCAGAGTTTGTCAGCTCTGCTCGCCTTCTCCTGCCAATCCTTTGGAAGCCCACCAATGTGCTGAATCTACAAGAATATTTTACACATTCAGGAACCATATGCTCCACTGAATCTTACAATGATCCAAGTGACTATAGCCAATTTACCTGAGCAGAATTGCTGGTCCTCAGTTGCATTGACTGGTTCTTGGGAATCCATGCCCTCATGCTTCTGAAACTACCAGTGAGCGTGGTGATGGTAGGGGCAAACCTGCAGAAACCGAAAATTGTTCAGGAAAAGCCATATAATTCCTGAAACAGCTCATACCGGAATTGAATCTTACGAGATAACGCCGAGAAGCCGCTTGGACTGGCTCTTGAGGTCATCGATCCGGTTTCCCTACACCCATAACAATGAATACTCGTCAGCGGTTCAAGTCCACCATGACAATCAATCTTTCAGTCATAGATAGAGAGCGAGGTCAAGAATCGTCAAGGGGAAATTCATGTACCTGCCCCCAAATCTGGTACTTGGATCCAACGAGGTTGGCACCCAGAGTCCCGAGGAAGTTCTTGTCGGAGCTGCAGAAGACGCCGTCCTGGTTCTGTGCCAGGATGAACTCCGACCTCCCCCTCCTCCTCCGGTGCCGTGCCACCGCCAGCTTCCGGTCCTGCCGCCCCTGTCCCTCCTGAGATTCCACAACACACAGACGGACAAGAATCCTTATGACACAGATCACATCAAGCACACATCTCACACTCCGCTGGATTTGAAATTCAAAAGCACAGATTAACTGAAGCGAAAGAGGGAGGACGGAATCAGCTCACGTTGGTGTAGAGCGAGTAGAGCGCCACGCCTCTGGCTCCGGTGGCCTTCTCCCTGACGACGACGCAGGTGCACCTCCCGACGTCCAGCGGCAGCGGGCGGCACAGCAGCGCCCTGTTGGGCAGGGTGGCCCAGGACGCGGCAGGCGCCGCCTCGTTGTCGGAGAGGTCCCACGCCTCGTAGGACGACGATGCCGCCGGCGTCGGCGGCGGAGGTGGCAGCAGCTCCCTCCCCCTCGGCCCCATGAACACGGGAACCGCCGCCTCCGCCGACGGCGCGTCGTCGCCCTCCATGCGGGCCTGCAGCGACGACGGCTTCAGCACCTTCGCGGCAGTCGTCGGCTTCTTCTCTTCCTTCCCGGGGCCGATATTGCGGGCGCCCTGGTTCTCCTTCTCGGCGGAGACCGCCGGCGCGCGGGTCCGCGCGGCGGCGGCGGGTGTGGCTGCGCCGGCGTTGCAGCTAATGGGGCGCAGGGGCTCCCTCTTGGGCGGCGTGGCTGCCATAGCTGAGTGCTATGTTTGCGAGATGGTGGACAGGGATTTGTAATTTGCGAGCGGGGCGTGCGTGTTTGTCTAATGGCTTGGTGGGTGGTGATTTGGAGGGAGGATTTAAATTTGAAACGGCTGAGTGCTAACGCTAACGGTCGCCGCATTGGGAGATGGACTTTTCTGGTGGTGATGGTACCATTTGCTTTGGGACTTTCTTGGATTTTGCTTTTGGACTTCACCAGTTGCGTTTGAATGGTGCCACTAATTGGCTTGATGTCTTTTTCTCAATAGTGGTGTGCTGTCTTGAATGGGCATTTCAAGCTTTTTTTTTGTTAATTAGAGTACCCCTTCCATTTCAGAAAACAAGATATATATATTTTGTTAAAAGTCAAACTGAAATTGATCAAACATTTAGAAAAAAAGATCAACCTCTAGAATTTCAAATAGTCTTATTAGATACATCATTCCATATATTTTCTTTCTCGATCCAAAGAAGATTCTAACTGTTGATAAAAAAATATAAACTTGATTAAATCTTACATTGTTTGACTTTCGCAAAATGTATATGCCTTATTTTTAGAAGCAAAGATAGTACCAGTCTAACACTTTCCATCATCCTGTGACATTTTAAAACTCTACTTGAATGACCTGCTGCTCTGCTTTCTGTTTGAATATATCACATTTAGTTGGTCTACTACGTACTCAAAGCGATCACTCGATCAGTGTAACAAATGAAGCATTGGTATAACTTTGTCCATATATCACTCCTGATATTTGCACCCAAATTTGGAGTAACTCTTCAACCAAAAAAATAGGTGGCGTTTTGGTTCATAGGACTAGATACTCCCATAATGCCAAAACATTTTAAATGAAAAAATAAAAAATATTAGGGCATACATTAGGATATTTAATGTCGACACATAAATTCCCGTGAAGAAAAGACATTTTCTATGACTTGTGTAAGAAAGTCAAATTTGTGTGCGACAAAATGAGTTTCACACGACATTGTTTTTGTCTTTTTAACATAACCCATCAGAAATATCTTTTTACTGAAATTTTGTGTGCGAGCATAGAATGTTGAGAGGTACATCCGAAATTTTTCTGACTTTTTTGATACTTTAAAATACGTTTTTTGAACAGTGGAAGCATATACTTGTACGACCCAAAATGTATTTCCCGAGTAATGGTTGTTACTAACACTTTCCATCATCGCTTACATACGTATTTGAATGACCTGCTGCTATGCTTGCTGTTTGCCTGCATCATACGTATGTAGTTACTGTACAATGAACTGAAAGTGATCAGTGAAATGAATGAAGTGTGGGGATAACGTAGGACAAATCAACGGCGGGACCGTAACGTTGACGCCTCCGCGTTTAATAAAGCTCAGAGCTCACCACAGCTTTTACTCCCAAATGCCAGCTTGCATATGTGTCAGAATGCAGCATTCTTTAATGGGCAGGTACGAGAAGCCACATTTGAAAACACCATTGTACTCCTCCCTCTGTTTGAAAAAATCGGGCGTCCGGTGTCCAGCTTGTTTGAAATTTTTCACTTCATCCAAAGACCAATGTGTACCCCCTGGTTATCTGATTGGTATTATTCAATCAGAGAGAAGCTCTTACCTAATGAATAAAGGGCCGAAAGGCGATAGTTGTCGAAAAAGTTGTACTACCTCTTCCCAAAACGTATTATACTACTCCCTTCCCTCCGTCCTTAAAAGAGTGTACGTACATATACCTTTTATAGTAAATCAAATTTATTAACATTTGACTAAACTTATAGTAAAATGTGCCAACATTTATGACACTAAATTAGTATCACTAGATTCGTCTTGAAATGAAGTTTCAAAATATATCAATTTGATGTCATACATATTGTTATATTTCTCTATAAATTTGGTCAAAATATTAAAACATTGACATAGTACAAAAGTTAGATGTACACTCTTTCAAGTACGGAGGGAGTATGTAACATAGGGAGTAGCATTTTGCATAGTTTATTCTATTCGTCTTGGATAAACTACTCGTCACTCGCTCTGCCTAGTGTAAATGGAGGCAGGGCTCCATGAAACCATTTTTTTCAAAAAAAACTAAGTTGAATTCGCATTTCAAAATAATAGAAAATTATGGAATGATTATTACGGTTGTGAAAAATCTCAACCCAAATAATTCCTATTATGACTATCACGAAAATAATAAAATTTGATAGATTTGGCAGAGTTGAAATTTTGTTTCGTTCGCTACTAACAATTTTTTTTTAAAAGTTTATGCAGCCTAGAATACTACACATTTCTATATGAAATTCTACACGCTGGTAGAATATAGTATAGTTTGCATCCAAAATTTTCTATTTTGAAACTTTAAAATATGATTTCTATTTTTTTTAAATTAAAGGGATACCTGAATCTCGGGCTCCATTTGTCCGCACGCCAATTAGTATGGACCGGATCACGCGGACACCTGACATACATGACAAACTTGGGGCCAAGGAAAGACATGCATTGCAACTCAGGATGTAAGTGGACAAGTCGGTGGACATATCTGAACTTGCCGCACCATCCGCGAAGCTATATATGGGTTTACGCGACTGTTCACTTAATTATTATACGCACAACGCGGCGTTCGTGGCGCCGCTTAAGCTATCAAACCACGCGCATCCTGTGCCAGTCCACCAAAAAAATCGATTGCTCAGCTGTCGCACCGCTGAACCTAATTGATAGCTGAAATCCCCACCTGCTAGCGCCTAGCTGAGCCCAAGTGCTATCTGACAGTGAACGGTGGAAGGAACCATCGAAATACGATGCCTTAGAGGGGCACAACTTCCCAGTCGTGTTGTGTGTCGCCGGGGCCGGGGCAGAGCCGCCATAACCTTCAACTGTCGTGGTCGCCGGATCCGGTAGCAAAGTTTGTGAATGGAGATAACGTCTACAAGATCGGGACAAAAGGATGGAGCCGTCTAGAGGCTCGTGCGACTCGGCGCCCCACGCCGTCGCCGGCCTGCTCTTGCCACCCCTGCTCCCCTCCACCCCCGAGCCACCCACCACCTCCTCCGCCCCGTCCTCTACTTGCTCTGCTCCTCTGCGGATGCGGACCTCGGCGCCCCGTGTCCGGGTGCGAGCGCTTGCGTGCCAGGAGAGGCGCCAGCCACGGCGACCCGCTCTCCTCGACGATACCGGCGTGCCCGCGAGGCCGCGACTGAACCCGCTCGATCTCCCTGCGCGCTGTTCGCTGGCCCGGGCGACGATACTCTGCGCGTGCTCGGGCCTCAGCGCTGCGGCGGGTAAGAATGAAGGATGAGGCGCGCGAGAAGCGCCCAGGTAGGTGCGCCGGCGAGCGGCGTCGTGCGCGTGCAGGTTGCGCCGCTGGCGCCGGTGGTTTTTGTGGCTTGTCCATATACGCCGTATAATTTTTTCCATAAGTCCACGTACGCCACTTAAACGTTTTTTCGTGGGCGGCGTATGTGGGATCGATGGACGCCGCCGCCACTTACATCCCTAATTGCAACGCCATTTTGTCCCCTTTCCCCTCTCTTTCGCTCGGTATGGTTGTTGCACTGTACAGTATCCTAAGAAATACAGAGCCATGACATGAAATGAAACTACAAACCATGACAAATTGACATGAAACGCCAATTTTACATGAAGCTATGTAACGACGACACCTCAATCTAAAAAGGAAACCTAGCATGGATAACAAATCAACGCAAGCTAACATAACCACATGTCCTTGTCACAACCTAAGTTTATGTCATTGCATGGTATGAAGTTCTCTTTACACCGTAGGTCTGTAGGTTATCACTAATCGCTAGATCTACTGTCTAGTTTTTCCTTTCCCCGGAGCATCTAGTCTAGTAAAAAAAAATGCAGCGTCTTAATAGTACTGTGAAATAAAAAATATACAAGCTTGATTAAATATCCCCTACGATCTTCAGAGTCTGCAAATACATGAAAACTCTCCTCCATTATCCCAGCCCTCCGGCTGGACCAATTTCCCTCAGTTCGCCGAGCCGAAAGAGACGAGCTTACGTGTGTTGGTCCACGACCGCTCGTACACCCGCGCCTTGTACGTGACGTTCTTGCCGTTGCCGTTGATCGCCTGGATGAAGAACAAGTAGTTCATGCCGGCCACAGTCAGCTCCTCGCCGCCGACCACCTTGACGAACTTGAGCCCGCTGTTCATCCAACTCCGCTTCACGTGTTCAGACACCGCCCACTCGCCGAGCTCCTGGATACTCGGGTGGTCGATGTTACCGATGGGGTTCCATCCACCGTACAGCCTCGTCGTCCTCGGATCGTCGACCTTATTGCCCCAACTGACGGCCGTCGCCGTGGCAGGCATGGCGACTGCCTGAATCACTGCGACGACGCCAACGAGGAGGATGAGGAGGCTGATCTTCATGGTTGCTGCTTCGCGGTTTCTTGGCCTTCGATCGATCGATCAATGAGATTTAGTCGGGCCAGTCGAGGAGGCTGTTGTGGTGACGGTCCAGGAAACCAGAGACTACGATAGGAAACCCTGGGGTTCTGTTATTATTCGACCCTTCAAATAACACGTGATCCGTTTCGTTACAACTTCCGATTCAAATCTCGAGACCTAGTCCGACTCGACTTTGCTTTTTCTTCTTCTATAAATAACTACTCCCACGTAGTACAGTACGTGGATAAACTATGGCGGATCGGTTGCTCTCCGCCTGGTACAAATAAATCGTCGCCTCGTTCCATGGCTTCACGGAAACGCCGACGACGAGACGCACCCGTGGCGCCGGACACTTCGATAGCATCGACGCTTCCAAACGATCTCCTGCTCGAGATCGCCGCGCGCTCCGTGTATAACGTCCTCGTCCGTTTCGCCGCCGCCTGCAAGCCACTGCGCCGCGAAATCCTTAGCCCGTCCTTTATTCGCCGCATCAGCCACGGAGCGGCGGTCCCCGTGCATACTCGCCTTGTGCACCCGTCACGATGATTGCTTTGCTCTTGTCCACCCGACCACCCCAGCCGCCACGTCCATGTGCACTAACCACCTATTTCCATTCTTTTTGCGTCGCGCTGGTAAGCTCTTTAACAAATACAGCGTCATGACGTCCCGACGCGGCCTCCTTCTCCTCCGACGTTTTTTGCATCGCCCCGTCCTCAAAAGCCGAACCTACTCCGACGACCTATGCGTCTACGACCCTATGAGTGGCGCCCAGACATTCCTCAAACGCCCGCGTCTTGGTAGGAGCAACTCCATCCAATCCTACCATAACTACACCTTGCTCTCCGCCGCCGACGGCATTGATGCCCCCTTCTTACTGATCGTCACCGGTTTCGATAGATGGGGTATCGAAGTGCAGAGTGCCTCAACATGTGGCACATGGAAGCATGTCATGGATGTGGACAACCACGACGAGTTGTCGTGGTGGTCGCTCAATAGGCACTGCGACACCGCCATCCTCCACGGCGGCATCATCCATTGGATGGTGTGTCATGATAAACCAATCCTAAGCTACGACTTGGTTGAAGAGAAGTTGGGATCGGTGAAGCTTCCGCCCACCAACTGCGAAGTTAGCCAGCTCCAATTGGCGACATCATCGGATGGAAAACTGCTGAAATTACTTGTCATTGAAGGGTTCGTGATGTCTGTGTGGCTACATGTTCCAATCTCACCAGCGGGTGTTTTTGGTTGGTCGTTGGAGGCTAGGATTGACATGGAGGAGAAGCTGCGGTCCCTGTGCCCGGACATCCCTCCCAACGGTCCATGTAAACCTATTCTATTCGATGAATCCAAGAAGAGGAGCGGTGACGTGGTGCTGCTCCATGTTCCTACAGGGGATTATGACGACATTGTCGTCATCTTTAGCTTAGAGAGCAAGGACATGCACAGGAATGAGTGTAAGTATGGTGCCGCATTGTTGGAGATCGACCTACCATCTTGTCTACAGAATATGAAAATCTTTTCATAGCCAGGAAAAGGTGTAATCGAATTTGTTATCTACTGCCTCCGATGGGTTTGAATACATACTTTGTACTACAATGGTTCATTCTTCACAACAATTTTATTGAACCGGAGAGAGTAGCAAAAATCAAAACAAACTATAGTAGCCATGAACATGCGTATACCCCTAAATTAGTCACATGTTTGTGCAAAAAAAAAATTGTCGGCAGGCTTGATGTCCGCCACCATCTAACACGTTTATACAGATCTAATTTCCTTTGACCCTACTAGAATCCAATCGAAATTTTGATTAGTGCATCTAATTTCCTATGATCAGCCGTTACCCGTGCCGCCCGACATGCGCGTCCCGGAGCGCTGGGCGATCTTCGTGGACGGCATCCCGGTGCCGCAACCGCTGAAGCAGACGAACCGGGACTTCCATGCCCACGCCGTCGCCCACTACTATAACGTTCTCACACCAAAGCAGCGTCAGGACCCGTTGTGGGACCCTAACATGCTGGCGAGCCCCGACCGCTACGAGACGGCGTTCCAGTGTCTCTTCGAGAAGGAGATGATCCGCATGGACGGCCCTGGAGCGTCGCCACGGGACAAGAACAGTGTCGGGCGCGATGCGTTATGGGCCGTGCCCGGGCGCACGCTCGACGCCGTCATGGAGCACATCTGCAACAACGGATCGGTGCTCCAGACGCCCGCGGTTCCTCCTCTGCCGCCGGTATAGGCACCGCGCGCTCAGGTTCCTCCCGGTCTGCGTCGTCTTCCTCGCGCTCTAGAGCCTCCTCCTCCTCGTCCCGCTCCTGCACGACCTCTCTTCGCACGCCGAAGCTGGAACATATGAAGGTGAACACGGAGCCGATGCTGTCGCGGCTCCTCGCAGAGCTCATCGCGGCGCAGGCGGGCGCCAACGGCGGCGCCATCGCGTAGGCCGTCACCGCCACGTCCATCGATGATGTGTCATCACTCGACCTTACCTCTGCCTGCGCGTGGTCGGTGCTCAAGCACGCCAAGTCCAAGGGCGTGGCTTACGTCAACCTCACCAGCGACAGCCCCCGCGCAAGGCCTAGCCGCCACGTCAAGGAGGATGACGGCGGCACAGGGACCAACAGCAGCGGCGGCGCCGGCGCCGGTGTTAATAAGGAGGAGGAGGCCTATGCCGTCTTCAACTAGTGTCGTCATTAGATTTAGTTTTAGTTTGAATTTCGTTAAAATTTATTTAAATATGTAAAAATAACTTAAAATTTGAATGAAACCGTCAAATTTATGTTTTATAAAAAGATTGGGCGCCGCGAGCGGGGAACGACAACGCCCATATGCAAACGGTAGTCCGGACGGCTGCCAAATTAAATAGCCCGTCTGAATGGCCTTTGGACAGTCTTTTGGGCACCGCTGAGTGGAGAAGCTATTAGTGTGCTAGTTTTTACGTTCCAATTTCTGGGGGTTTCATCAAGAGGGACAAAGTTGTGGCTGTGAACGTTGCGGGGATTGTGATTAGCATGTAGAGATAAAAAAACATCTTTGTGTTTTCGAACTTCGTTATTGGGTGACAGAATTTGCGAGTCCTTCAAGTCAATCAGGTCCACTGCAGCTTGGGGCAACTTGTTTTTTTTTCAGGTGGTTCCTCTTAATGTGTTTCTTACGTCCATCTACACACGGCCACTAAATGCTTTCAATACCGGGAGTCACTGGTTTAATACTTGTTTTTATAGGTTTGCTGGTGCACATGTTGTGGCAGAGAGTGAGTGTAAGATTGACTTACTAACCTCTGTAAGACCGGTACGACCACCGGTAAATCTTTTGGATAGCTTAGCAACACTTTTTGATAAATGTTTCTACAAAACTATAAACGACTAAATGTTATGAATGTTGGCCACGAGTATTTAGTAGGTACTCCCTTTGATTTAGTTTAAGGACGCCTGGAACGATGCCCCCATCATGCGTCTCTTTTCGCGCCTTTCTGATTTGTCCATTTGAGGGGTGTCGACTATCTGTTTGCTTCTAGCTATGTCGGGCGAACATGTCCATTTGGCCTAGTTTTTTACATTTCAGCCTGATTTAGTTTAAGGATGAGGCGATGGTGCCCTCATTATGTGTGTTTTCCAAGGAAAAAATAGCGCGCTATTTCAAAATAGCGTGACCCTTCTCCAGACGCTATGCAAGTTATAGCATGGTAATAGCGCGCTATTTTTCAAAATAGCGCATTGGAGAGAATTTTTCTTTGAGATATACATCAACACCTTCTCCCTGTACTGTTGATTCAGTGCTTGGCTCACATGCGCCTACAATCAAACATCATAGCCAATAGCCAATCAACAGTTTATCTAAAACATCATAGCCAACAGGCAGAACTACCTATTAATTTCAGACTAGAGAGACGATTTTGCAAGGCTGAAAGAAACAAGGAAATAGTATAATAAGCATCTCTTGATACAGATGGTGGTTAAGTGAAAATACTTGCCAAAAGAAATAAATTGCATCTCTTGATCTATGCTACACACGGCGCGGATGTAATCGGGGCGGCGACCACAAAACTTCAGTAGCAGTCAACAGCGTGAATAGCTTACCTGGTTCATGGCTTGTCAACGGCGTAGATGGCATCGGGGCGGCGGCCAGGAGAGTCGGGGCGGCGGCCGGTCTTGAAGGAGACGAGGCGGTGGAGGCGGAAACGACCCGCGTCAGGTCAGGCTCCTCTAGTCGGGGACGGCAGAGCTCAGCCGGACGACCGGCCTGCCGGAGCTGAAGGAGATGGGCTGCAGCAGCACCGCCATCGTTGCGCCGCCACTGGAACTAGGGATTGGAGAAATGAGAAGTTTACGATCTGTGGATAGGTTTAGAGGAGTGTTAGACCGGTGCTGGTGCTGCCATCGTGGGGGCTAGAATGGACTTAATTGATTGCGGTCGATGCTATTTTCCGGTTTTATTTCAGCGGCGCTATAAGGTTACTAAAAATAGCGTGTTTAGTGCGCTAAAAACGTGTATAGCGCCGTAGTGTGCTAATCTCGCATAACGTAGTGTTCACCTGTTAGATATGCTATAGCGACGCTATAACGCCGTTTTAGCGCGCTATTTTTTTCGTTGGTGTTTTCACGCCTTTCATATTTATCCATGTAAGGGGTGTCCACTACTTGTTTGCTCCCAGCGGCATCGGGCGAACATGTCCATTTAACCTAGTTATTTTTTTACATTTCGGCCTATTTGGCATATGAATTTGGTTTCAGCTTAAACAAATTTAACATAAAAAATAAAAAAACACATAACAAATTTTCTAGCACAAGTTACTATCCAAATTCGGCCGATGGGCCTTTGGGTGAATCAGAAAATCTATATCTATACTAGTACTATTGAAAGAGCAAATATATTGAGTTGTGTTGATACATTAAATCCTAACCATTCAATTTGATCAATATCCTAGCCATACTTTCTACACCGAGAAGATGACAGGTAATTGTATAGTTACAAATGACTAGAGTAGTAGTAGCTACCGGCTATATTGTACCAAAATGTTCAGATTCGGAGAGAAACCAAGTTTAAACTTGATCTAGCAGTAACTTTCAAGTGCCTAAATGAGGAAACAATTTAAATAACATAGTGTATTGTTTTCTTGCTAAACTTGATACGGCAGTAGCTTCAGATTTCAAGTATTACTTGCTAAGAAAATATTTACGTTTTCTTGCTGTTTGTGATTGCAGTATCTTCCGGGGGATATAAAAGGTGCAATGGTTCAGATAACATAAGAATAGAAACATGATGTGCTTCTCTGAATGGAGAATCATTATTAGGGAGAAGAGTTGACAATGTACATGTCATTTTCATGTGTAAATATAATAGAAGTATCTATTTCAATGTTTCTTGAAAGATGAGATGATTTGATTTTCATGTGTACATGTGATTTTCGTGTGCAATACAGGAAGTTTCAGAACTGATATTTCTTGTCAAATGCGATATTGTGCACTCTATGAGATTACATGGTTGATATATTAAGAGAAAAATTATTTAATATATTGGCTTCTCCTTTGTACAGCGGCTGAGAAGTTAGCATGCCAACCTACTTTTAACATAGTGGAAGGTATCACTTGTATCTTCTTTTTATGGGGACGATTATTTTCTTACATATATGTTAGTGTCTCGTCAGCCCAGCAAACCTTCTCTCTTCCATTTAATTAATAAAGCTACTGTAATAGCCTAAAATGAAATAATGATCCAGAATTAATCATCTCAATGAAATTGCTTGGTTGTTTCATCGTAGAAATCACAACAGTATAAATAAAAGGCAACTTGTTTATTGACTTGTTTAAAACGGGATAATCATATAATGTGCGGAAACGTTGACTCATTGACAAAGAGAAGCTTGTGCAGGGATCCAAGGCCCACAACGCAGCCCTGTCCCATCATATAATAAAGAATCATCAGAGATAGCATCCACATGTTACGATCTTAGATATACATGAATTCTCACTAGTAGAAAACGGACCTTTCGTCCAGAGCATTAGTCTCGGCCGGGTTGGAGGCCGGTACTAATGGGGCATTAGTACCGGTCCCAACGGCTAGTTCGGCCGGGAGCATTAGTACCGGTCCGTGACGAACCTTTAGTACCGGTTCGTGACACGAACCGGTACTAAAGGTTTTGCGCCAGGCTGGGCCCGAGCCAAAACCTTTAGTACCGGTTTCGCCTATAAATTCCATATTTTGAATTATTTTTAAAAAATCCACATAAACTCATTTAAGTAGACGAAATTAGGTAGAAATCAAGAAAAAACCTAATACTTGGGGATTATCCATCATATGTGTACTAGTTTCCATGAAAATTAAATGGGTGTCATTTTGCATCATATTTTTTGTACTTTTTTCACAAAAAAATCATTTTTCGCACTTAAAAAATGGAAAATGATATTTATGAAAATAATTTGAAGAATCCCTTCAGTATGATTGTTTCTTATACCAATATGCACCTATTTGTGGAATATGATATCTTTATCACAAACTATGCCGTGGAAATGACCATAACTTGATCATTTGACTTGAAACTTATAGATGTTTATAGATGATAGACCTTTTTGTGAAGACTTTTTTTACAATTTTTGTCAAAAATCAAGTTTATCATTTTTCATAGCGATTAGTACACATATAGGACCCCATGCCAAAGGATTTCCTTTTTTGAGGTGTTTATCACTTTATTTCATATTTTCGTAAGAACGATCAAAACGGTCGCGATGACTATTCATCGAAAGAGGTAAGATTTTCTAGAATTATCAATATTTCTGTGATATAACCAATAGTTGTGCACCTTAAAATGATTTTTGCTAAAGATTCAGACCAAACCATCAAACAGTTGTAGTTCAAATTTGAATTATTTTCGAATAATCGGCATAAACTCATTTAACTAGGCGAAATTAGGTAGAAATCAAGTAAAAACCTAATACTTGGGGATTATCCATCATATGTGTACTAGTTTCCATGAAAATTAAATGGGTGCCGTTTTGCATCATATTTTTTGTACTTTGTTCGCAAAAAAAGTCATTTTCCGCTCTTAAAAAATGGAAAATGATATTCATGAAAATAATTTCAAGAATCCCGTTGGCATGATTGTTTCTTATACCAATATGAATCTATTTATGGAATATGAGATCTTTATCACAAACTATATCGTGGTAATGACCATAACTTGATCATTTGACTTGAAACTTCTAGATAGTTATAGATGGTAGACCTTTTTGTGAAGAATTTTTTTGCAATTTTTGTCAAAAATCAAGTTTATTATTTTTCATGGCAACTAGTACACATATAAGGACCCCATGCCAAAGGATTTCCTTTTTTGAGGTGTTTATCACTTTATTTCATATTTTCGTAAGAACGATCAAAACGGTCGCGATGACTATTCATCGAAAGAGGTAAGATTTTCTAAAATTATCAATGTTTCTGTGATATAACCAATAGTTGTGCACCTTAAAATGATTTTTCCTAAAGATTCAGACCAAACTATCAAACAGTTGTAGTTCAAATTTGAATTACTTTCGAATAATCGGCATAAACTCATTTAACTAGGCAAAATGAGGTAGAAATCAAGGAAAAACCTAATACTTGTGGATTATCCATCATATGTGTACTAGTTTCCATGAAAATTAAATGAGTGCCGTTTTGCATCATATTTTTTGTACTTTCTTCACAAAAAAAGTCATTTTCCGCACTTAAAAAATGAAAAATGATATTCATGAAAATAATTTCAAGAATCCCGTTGGCATGATTGTTTCTTATACCAATATGCACCTATTTGTGAAATATGAGATCTTTATCAGAAACTATGCCGTGGAAATAACCATAACTTGATCATTTGACTTGAAACTTATAGATGTTTATAGATGATAGACATTTTTGTGAAGACTTTTTTTACAATTTTTGTTAAAAATCAAATTTATCATTTTTCATGGCGATTAGTACACATATAACGACCCCATGCCAAAGGATTTCCTTTTTTGAGGTGTTTATCACTTTATTTCATTTTTTTCGTAAGAACGATCAAAACGGTCGCGATGGCTATCGATGTTTCTGGAATGCACAAGATGATTTGGATGTCATATTTGGATTCCTCTAATTTTTTTGATCAATTTAGACATTTTATTTGTTAAATTCCGATTTAAGGATTTAAAGGTACGGATTATTTCATACTTAATGAAAAAGGTAAAAATAAAGTAATATTTATTTTATCATTATTTATTTCAATATTATTATTATATAATCATTTTTGTTTATTTAATTAAAATTTTATAATACAAGCAATGAAAAAGTGTATTATCATGACCGAATGGTTAATATGATTGATATGATAGTAATATCAGTAAGTTCTCAGTTCTCTCTTAGTATCTAATTTGAAAGGAACCTAAATGTTAAGCGTGCTGGGGTTGGAGTAGTTTGAGGATGGGTGACCGAACGGGAAATTTGACTACATTAAATAGTTTGACTTGAGATTAAGTGTGTAGTTAGTGATAAATTGTGTGGGTTAGTGGTTAGTTAATTGTGTTGGTAAGTTAGAAATTTCGAAATTCTAAAAAAAAAAATCTTTTTTCTGGAAAATAAAAAAAATCAATTTTTTTGGAAACCTTTAGTACCGGACGGTAACACCGACCGGTACTAAAGGTTTTCCACACAAATCGATGTCCCGCGCCCACGTGGAGACCCTTTTAGTACCGGCCTATAAGCAACCGGTACTAATGCTACGGGGGCTTTAGTCCCGATTGCGCAGTACCGGTTGCAAAACCGGTACTAAAGGTTCTCATGGACCGGTACTAAATGTCAGATTTCTACTAGTGTCTCTCCAGGGGCACCTTAAATTTGAGGATATGTGAAGAAATTTCTAATATTACACGTGATGTGTTCCGTGTACATTTAAATATTTTCTTACTCTTTCTTAATGTTGCCTTGTATTCATAAAGTAACTATTGTTCGTGTTTGGTAGGGAAAGATCCATTTATAATTTAGTAGTTATATATCTATTCAGCAAATTTTTAAAATGTGTATTCGTAAATTATCAATGAAAATTTATACAGAATGAGAAGTGGATATAGGGTGAGCATTGTGTTACGCATTTTATATGTAAAAAAGTTCGAGAAAATTATTGTATACATTAGTTGACCGAAATAACATTTGTATTTTTGAAAAATAGCTTCGAAATAAACACATATGGATGGAGAGCTTATATTATAATTCATGAATTCATATTAGTCGATTGACATTGACTCAAATTAAACACACATGGATGCAGAGCCTATATATATATATTAGCATTCATAAATTCATATTAGTCGACTAGCCGCTGGTTACTAAGTTCTTAGACTGCTTTGTTTGAAGTAATCAAATTGTTTGCTTTCCCCTTCTATTTTAACTCCGAGACAAGTATACCATGCCTTTGCATGATTTCAAAAATCTTATGGTGCATTGTGGCACATACAGTAAGAGAAAAGATGGAGGAGGGATCATCCACTAATCGCTAGATCATACTAATGTGAAACAACAATCATATAAGCTTCTTTAAATATTCCCTACGATCTTTTTAGGCTGCAACAAATACAAGAAAACTCTCCTAGCTACACTAGGCCAGCCCAGCCGTCGGGATCAATTTCACGCAGTTGGACGGGCGGAAGGAGACGAGCTTAAGTGCGTTCGGCCGCCACGGGTCGTACATCCGCGCCTTGTACAACCAAACAGTAGTTCGTGCCTGACACTGGCTGCTCCTCGCCGCTTACCACCTTGAGGTTCCTGACGAACTTGAGCCCGCTGTTCGACACCGCCCACTCGCCGAGCCCCTGGATCTCCGGGTCGTCGATGTTATGGATCAGTCGCCATCCGCCGTACCTCACACTCGCCCTCGGATCGTCGGTATTGTTGGTCGGCTTCGATCCGCCGTACACCGCCGCCGCCGTGGCGGCTGCCGGAAGGACTGCGACGACGCTGACGAGGAGGAGGAGGAATAGGAGGCTGGGTTTCATGGTTGCTTGATTCGGCTTTCGATCGATCAATGAGGTTTGCAAGCTTGAGAATTAGTCAGACCAGACTCCAGAGACAGCTTGGGCTAGCCTACGATCGAAACCTCTCGTGCTTATATTACTGTATCGGTTTTGTATGCAACCGACAAGGTTTCAGGTCAAGCACCGAATCCTACTCGGCTACTCTACTTCCAACAGGAACTAATTGACAAAACTTTCTAAGCCAAACAACCCGATCAAGATTCTGTAACAGTTTTTTTCCCTCTCTCTGACTTTATATCGATCAAATCTACTATCAGCTCTCGACAACACCACACGGAAAAAATCGATGTTCGCACCGACTTCTTTGGCAGCTAGGTCGAGCGGCAACACGCCACGTGTGCGCGCTGAAGTTTATATTAGAAGGTGATTGCCATTTGACATATATACTTTTTAAGAGAGTGTCTATTAAATAGCTGTTTACGTACAAAAGTATACCATCATCTTTCCTTCCGACCCCTTTAGAGAGAGTCTATTTTGCACTCAAGTTTCTTAATTCATCATCAGTCGGGTTTTCTTTGAATTAGAAATGTACATGTGGGCATTAGATTATTTCCTAAATTTTACATGTAATTTACAATGGATATACAAGTAATTTACCTATTTATAGAGAACTTGCCTGTGCCAAGATGGTTAGGAGGGTGGTTGTGCCCCCAGCCCACCAGAATTCAAATCCCAGATTTGACGATGGTGTTTCTCATTTAGGCGGAATATTCTTCAGTGGGAGGCGACGTTCCCGTCGACAGCGAGGCGCCTGTGGTGACTTCGTCAATCTCAAGACCTGATCCGCCGGCTCAGTCTCTCGGAGGTGCTTATAGGGGTAGGGTGTGCGTGCGTGCGTTCATAGGGGTGAGTGTGTGCGCGTGTATATGAGCGCTTGCGTTGTACTGTGTTTCTCTAAAAAAAAAAATATCTATTTATAATCTACATACATCTAATTTACATTGTTAGTGAGCTAGTAATTCATAGTAGTGTAAATGGGACGTAATATGCCACATAAAGGAATAAGCACAAGAAAGCAAGTGGCTCAGTTGATCTACCATCAATTGAAAAAGAAAATTTGGGACGAAATGAAAAACACTTTGATGTCAAATAGAAAAATTATCTATTATCCTTTGTATGTATCAACGTCTCAGTGATGTTAACATAATTTTGACGTTTTGTTTGGAAACTTTGGTGTCTAGAATTAAATTTATAATAGTTTCGTAACTAAATCCTAGTAAATGTTGGCAATACATATAATGCACGGCAGCCACTGAGCTATTTCCCAACTTATGTGAAATTTGTATAGGTGGATTATTGTGCACATGCTAAAGAAGATTACTTTTACGTATATAGATAGTCAAATTTCTAGAATTAATATTAAGCATAGTCTCATTTACAAGAGAACCGAGAGAACATTTGACGACACCATAAAATGATGCAAATTTCAATCATAATCAAAATTAGTATATATTTACTAACCAAATGCTCACTCTAAGTCTTCACCTTAACTATAAAACACACCTACTTGTTTTATAGTAGCTAGCTCGTGAGTGACCACGGTATGAGAAATTAAGTTTAAATTCCACCCTTACGTATAAATTTTTAAATTAAAATGTATTTATTTATTTTACGCTGACAGGTGGGACCCACATGTCATATGACACCAAGCTCATATGTGCTAGATAGAAATACATAGGGATGTTTTCATAAAAATAACACCGACCCATGTCTACAGAGGGATGATTTAGATCTATTTTGCACGTAAATGACAAGTTGTAGCACGAAACTCCAATTTTGAACTTGTTGTACCAAATTGTACGCATAAGATAAGTTGTTGTACCACCGGTGCATATACCTGTTTCTTCTAACCAACCTGTAGAGTGTCAAACAAAAATATGTTATATTTTGTTTTTTTGTGCTGAAACAACAAAATCTCAATCTTTTTGAACGGGGACGGCAGGAGCTCTGCCTTATTTCATTGAAGAAGAGGGAACAAAGAACAGTTACACCCGAAGGCTTCCAACTCAACAGGGAAAGAAACAAACAACAAAATCTCAATCTGAAAGTAGAGAATAGTGAAGAGTTTGAACTCGTTACTTTCGTGTTAGTACGGGATATGAACTATTTTCAGTCGAGATTTTGCATGTTTGTACAATGCAATATTGTCTATGCCCGGGGTCTGCTTCAAAATATGAGGACGTGGTAGTGACATATAGACAACAATTTGCTCTTCGATTATCGTTAGCCTAATATAGTGAAGAAATAAAAAGAAGAAGAAAAGATTGACAGGCGTGTACGACATAGGAAATCCATGTGGGGGTGGCTCGCCAACACCACCAACATCACCACACCAAAGCGCGCTCCCCGCCAAGATTCGCCTCGTCTCCTCCCATCCCCACCTATCGGAGGAGCCTCCTACAAGTCTACGACACCACCACCTCCACCTCCACCTCTCCCCGCACGAACCGCGGCCCAGAGATCGACCCATCCCCACACGGACCAGCCGCGCGCGCGCACAGACAGAGCCCTGGGGCGCCATCGCATGGGAGCGAGGTCGACGTCGGGGGAGGCGGCGGCGAGGCGGGGCAAGAAGAGGAAGGGGGCCTCGGCCTCGGCCATGGCGCCGCCGTCGGTGGGCGGCGTCGAGTCGGCGGGCGGCCGGCGGAGGCGGCTGGTGGGGTACGAGGAGCTCCCGGAGTACCTCAAGGACAACGAGTACATCCGCGGCCACTACCGCGCCGAGTGGCCCGTCCGCGACGCCCTCCTCAGCGCCTTCTCCTGGCACAACGAGACGCTCAACGTCTGGACGTGCGTGCTCCATGGATCCATCCGTGCGTCGATCGGAGCTTTTCCATTGTTTTTCTAGTCGATTGATTGGGCTTAATTTTTCGCAGGCATTTGGGAGGGTTCCTGCTGTTCCTGGCGCTCGCCGTCGCCGGAGGGGGAAGGCAGGGCGTCCACCAGGCCGCGCCGGGGATCATGCGGTACGTGCACCATCGCCGCAGACCACGCAACTTTCCTTTCCTCTTTTCTTTCTATACTTTCCCTCCATTGTCTTCTCTTCTGCGTGAACAGCGGGCGCTACATGCATTAAGATTTGAAAACTGAAACGGTCTTTGGGGATTTGCTTAAGACACCCACTCCTCTAGATTAGTTGTGCTCCAAGCCTCCAATCATGCATCATCGGAACCTACTGTAGATGACATAGGATAGGAGGGAAACCTCTACACACGAACGACGAATCTGTCCACGAGCGGTTGGTATGTTGCGAGAGCACGCACGTCAGATACAATACACCACCCACTCACGCTGAACATGTGCACCTCTCGTTCTGCTACACTACTAGTAGGATTCCGAGGCGTACGTACGTAACTGAATGTTTTTCCATATACTTTTTTTAAATGAGGCAAAAGATTTGCCATATCATTCATCGATTATGAAGTTTCTTAGGAGGTTTGGCACCCCATCTTTTATCTTGGCTAGAAGCATGATGGTGGTAGAGAATTTGTTCGGATTATACGGGCATTTCTTTCCATCCAAATTCCGAAGCTACAAGCATATATAGCAAGTGAGGCTATGACTGTCCTTTGTCCACCCTTGTGAATCATCTCTAATTCTCCATCCACCAATCGGTAAAGCTGCATTCGAAGATAAGGTGGGTGACTGATTCTTGGAGTTGGTTGCAAAGCTTACAAAGCCCACAATTCTTCGACCTTCTTTCTTCTAGAGTACATTGTCAATTATTGATGCTAGCTCCAAAACGATGCGAGTCTATAGTGTAGTAGTACTATAATCGCCCGTGTACGATTTCGTTAGATGCTGCCCATGTGAGATGTGACAAGAACACACTGTCCTAAGCAAGCTAGAACCATTCGAAGACGAATGAGGTTCGAGAACAAGGACATAACCCATGCCTGCGTGCATTATCCGCCTCACACCTTTCTATCTCAATGTCGACACTTACGCAGACGACATACTACCAAATCGTTGTGGGTTCCGACGAGGACATGGGATGGGTTTGGAAAATGACCGTGCCATTTTTCTTCAACCTAGTACTGCTTCTTCTTTATGCAAATGCACTTCACTTCCGTGTCACTCCTTTTACTCGCAGGTTCGTGGTGGGATCGGCTAATTCTTCATGGAAGAGCCAAGATTCGGTAAGAAACGCGTCTTGTTTCCAGGAGTTGTTAGCGTAAAACCGTGACTTTGACGCTCAAATTGCGAAAAACCGTGACAATGACGGGGATCACACAGAACCGCAGGTTTGATGCTAATACGTAGCAATGTGCAAACATTTGGATCTAAGCACAAATTGACATTAGAACTGACCACTGGGTCCCACCTGTAAGGGGTGACGTGCCTCACGTGCGTTGACCTTCGCGTCCAGACCTCGTCTTCCCCAACTCCGGCGGAAGGTCGCCGTCGCTTGACCTGCCGGCGGGAGGATCTGCTGCAGCTGCGGCCGCCGCTGCTCACCGCAGGCAGGGCATGGACGGTGACGGCGCTCCGGGGTCGCCTTGCTCCTCGAGCTCTCGCTTGGCCGTCGCCTGCCTATCCAGCAGCTCCTTCTGGTTCTCTAGCGACCGGCTGGTGGCGCTCCCGATCTCGTCCGCGGTCTTCTGCAGTCCCTCCATCCTCACCGCCATGGCGTCGCCGACGAGCCTGACCTCCCTTTCGATCCCTGCCGCCTCCTCCTTCAGCCTCCCCATCTCCTCGCCCAGCCGCGCGCACTCCTCCTCTACCCTCGCCATGCCGGCGTCGATCCGGCCCCGCATCTCCGCCTGCCCTTCCCCGAGCGCCGCCTGCGCCGCCGCGATCTGCCTGGACTGCTCGGCGATATCCGTGGACTGCTCCAGCACGTCGCCGATGCGGAACTTGATGTTGTTGGACGCCGCGGTGCGGCGCTCGGTATGGGACACGATGGAGGACATGGAGTCATGGAGCTTGGCCAACTCTCCGATGATCTGGTCCGACCTCTCCTCGATCGCGGACGGGCATAGAGGCGGGCGGGCATGGAGGCAGGCGCAGGGCGCGGTGGCCCGCTTGCGTCGGCTTGCGCAGGGCGCGGTTGCCCGCCGGGCGCGCAGCAGGTGGTCGCCAGCGCGCGGGAGGTGGTCGCCGGAGCGAGCCATCGGTCGGTAGGTGGCCCGGTTCGCTCGCCTGTTGTTTGACTTTTTTATTTTTCTAATTGGCTCACATGGGGCTGACCTGTGGGACCCTGTCAAAATTTTGCACATTGGTCCTCACAATTCGAGTTTCACATGCCACGTCAGCTTTTGGGTGGGACCCACACGTCAGTTTTCCTGTCAATTCGCGTTTAACGCTCGATGTGTGTTTATTGCAACGTATTAGCATCAAACCTGCGGTTCTGTGTAATCCCCCATCATTGTCGCGGTTTTTCGCAATTTGAACGTGAAAGTCGCGGTTTTATGCTAACGACTCTGTTTCCAGATATTTCCAGCACTACATGTTCTTCTCTCCTCGTAGTAGTTCCCAAGATTATGGGACAGATGCTTCCTAGATAGCGTTGTTAACAACTGAGATGAGGTAGACCATAAAATTATTCAGAGAGTACGAGTAGTGTCTACTAGTGTCACCACTGATTAGGGCAGTGAGAATGTGATAATGTTATCCTGTAAAGCTCCACCACACACACAAACACACAGAAAGAGACATGCATGGACAGCTGGGTATATGAGCTGCCCACATGATCCCCGTCTCTCTTGATCCGTGACCCTCGCCCTCTGCGATGCGCTAGTACAATTTGTACAAGCAACTGTTTGTACTTCCCGTCAGACAACTCTGAATCGAACCGTAAACTGCGCTTGCGTGGTTCATTTTGGTGATGAGTACATGGATTAAGAGAAGTCATCATATTAATAATTCACTGGGGAGAACAGCTAGCTGTAACACCCTTCCGGCAATGCCTATTTTTCAAAGATGAGAGTGGCGGGTTAGTGATGAGTCTGCAAGATCATGCCCTGCATATCCCTCCACATGGACCGTGTAATAAACTAGAACCAAAGAATTCCTCCGCGTAGATTTAGAAAACATGCTGAGGAAGTCACCAAGGAAGATGACTAGCGTGCCTTTCCATTTTCACTGCCATGGAATAGTAATTTTCTTTTTTGAAACGAGGTAAAATATTTATTTTTCATTGATATAGTAGAAAAAACCCTGACCCCCGCATTGCCTCCTAGAGGCGGCTCGGGGGAACCTTAGCTCTCCGGCGCCACCAGACCCACCCCTTTGTCCCATCCGCTGTCGCTACTGGGCCCGATGGTCGGGGGATGGGCCTGCTCTGTGGTGCTTTGGCCCATCGGAGTGAGATCCTGGTGGAGGGAGGCTTGGCCCCTTCACTGCTGCGCGGACGATGTTGTTCCATGGCGGGCTTCGACGGTCCGTCTTTCGTCACGACCCTCGGCGTCGTACTCGCGGACTTCGGCGAGCGGTGGCTTTGCTCGTCCTCTTCTCGGCACGTTAGGGTGGGGTGCCCCCCCCCCCCCCCCCCCCCACCTGCTTCTGGAGGTGCGACGACGCAGCTGGCCAGCTGTGCAGCCTTACATCTGGAGGCGTCATACGTGCTTGGGCCGCCAGATTCGGTCCGGATTGACTCGATTTGGCCCGTTGGCTCTGCCGGCTTTGAGGATGGTGGGTTCTGTGTGGTGGTGATGCCAGGTGTTGAGTTCAATGGGTTTGTAGGTCGGCGGTGTTGCGGGTCTCTTCTCGCCTTGGTCCGGCTAAGTAGGGGTGAGAAGGTTGCTCGGGGGCATGTGGGTGTGTCTCTCCCTCTTGAGGGGTCGTCGTGGAGCTCCTCGGTCTTCGCAGCCTCGGTGTGTACGAACCCCTCTGTGAATGCCTGATGTCGCCTTGCTCCAAACCTAAGATGAGCCACCCCGTGGTATCTGCCGTGACTTCCCCACGACAATCGCATCACCTTCTGAGGGCCTCATCCTGAAGATGGTTATTCATGCGTGCGTTCTCGTGGGTTGTACTCACACGACATCGCGGTTGGTAGCGGCCAGTTGGCAATGTGAAGGTTCCGTGTGGCGTCAGGCTTGGCAACGATGATGGTGGTGATCAATGGTGTGGTCACGGCAAGATCCTGTTAATGCCCGACGTCGAGTGTCTTCGTGCTAATCTCTCAAGGCTGTGAAGTCGGAGGGGCTATGTTACTCAAGCCTCTACCTTTGATCGGTGTACGATGACCTGTAAGGGGTTGCCCGGTGGTGAAAATGTTCTTCGACTCAGATCTTGGCATCTCCTCTCCGAAACCTTTCAACAAAATCAGAGATATCTGGCTCTATGCGAAGAGTAATCTATTTCGGATAGGCTGTACTTGGCTTCTCGACGTGCCTTCGGCGATGATCTCCTTAGTGGTCTTCTGGTGAAGTCGGGGTCGCTAGAGAGTGATGAGGATGACATGATAAGGCAACCTTGACGACTCTCGCTTTGGTGGTGTGTACCTTGTGTGGATAGTCAGGGTGTCTGTTTTTTACCCTCGTGATAGTCATGTTCCATGACGGTCGGCGAGGGTGTTGCTCCGGTTTTCGGCCGGTTTCCGCTAGTAAACCGCCAACTCTTTTTTTTTTTTTGAAAATGACAAATCTTTTGGCTGGTTCAAAATTTTAGTTGAAAAGATCAAAAGAGTATGGAGCATTATAAAAAAATCGAGGGATGAAGGAATGGGGATGCTAAGGAGCATGGAGCATATAAGCATTAGCAAAAATGAAATGAAGAGGTAGTAAACATGCTAATTTTCGTAGAACCTAGGACACTTGTGAAAATCCTTTTTTCATCTTTACCGAATTGCCGTAAAACCTAGGACACTTGTGAAAGTCCTTTTTCCTAATCGCTGTCCTTCTCGATGGCGACCGGACTAACCGACCGAAAATGAAGAAGCCATGTGTAGTTTGTATCCACTTTCGGGGGTCACGTACCAATCGCGTACTTCCGCGTAGCTACTCGTCGTCGTCGTCGGAACAGACATGTTCATCTAGCTGACAGGAGATGGATATAGATCCTTTGCAGCGTTCTCACGTTTGCTCCAGAGTTTCTGATGCCTGATGGTGACTCGATTCCCTGAAGATTGGCACCTGCAAAGCGCTGTGATTTTTTCATCCACTTCTTGCTGAATTGGGTACTGTTGATCAGACAAGACCAAGTGGCAGATCTTCCCAGTCTTCTTATCGTTGATTTCTTTGTCCAGCGACAATGACGAATCTATCCGTCCAGGTCATATCCCATTCTTTGCTAAAATGTGATAAAACTTTAGTCAGATGCCAGACAAGCAGTAATTTTGATCGGCTGCACAGTAATTCGTTAAGTGACACTGTAACTGCGACTTACATGCAGGGCCTGACGAGCCACGACGCGGCGGCCACGGTCCTGGGCGGGCACGGCGGCGGCGCCGTGCCGCGGTGGCCCCGGATGGTCTTCCTCGTGGGCGCCATGGCGTGCCTGGCCATCAGCTCGACGGCGCACCTGCTGGCGTGTCACTCCCGCCGCGCCACCCTCGTCTTGTGGCAGCTGGACTACACCGGTATCTCCATCATGATCGTCGCCTCCTTCGTTCCGGGAGTGTACTACGCGTTCCTCTGCCACCCTCTGGCGCGCGTCGCGTACCTCTCCGCCATCACCGTCCTCGGCGTGCTCGTCGTGGCCGTGCTGCTCGCCCCGGCCTGCTCCTCGCCGCGGTTCCGCCGCCTCCGCGCCACGCTGTTCCTGGTAATGGGGCTCTCCGCCGTCGTCCCGGCAGTGCACGCGCTCTGGCTGAACTGGGGCCACGCCGCGTGCTATCTGGCGCTCGGGCTGGAGGTCGCCATGGGGCTCGCCTACGCCGTCGGCGCATGGTTCTACGTCAGCCGCGTGCCGGAGAAGTGGCGCCCCGGCGTGTTCGACGTCGTCGGCCACAGCCACCAGATATTCCACGTCTTCGTGCTCGTCGGCGCGATCACGCACTACATCGCCATCGCCGTGATGCTTGACTGGCGGGAGAAGGTGTCCGTCGCGTGCAGTGGCGCGCCGTAGACGGCTTTCTGAATCAAGAACAGGTGACTGGTTTTACTTGAGAATCTTGCATGGTTCGAAGGGAGTAGTGTAGTGAGCTAGCAGTAGCAATTTAGTGGCATATGTGTGGACTTATGATTTGAACATTTGCAATACAATTGATGAGCTTGCACCGCTATACATCAAGATTCATACGAATTTGAAAATAATAAAGTTCGTTGGGATCGCGGCTTTGACTGACAAGATGAACGACTCTGTTGCCACACCGCCTTCAGTCAAACACAGTGAGCTTGTCGTACTCCGGGCCGACGATGGCCTTCTCCATGATGGTCCTCGGGGTGACGATGCCGCCGCCATCCAGGAACAGCTTGAGCAAGTTCTTAGAGAACCCACTGACCAGCGCCACCCCTTTCTGACCGGACATCACCGGCACGGCCTTGGAGTATGCAAGATCCCAGAACACTATCTCCGGCACGGCTCCGCCGTAGCTGGCTTCCGAGAACTTCCTCACGATCGCCTCGTAGTCCGTCTCCCACGGATGCGCTGACGCCTGGTCGAACTCCATGTCGCTGAACACGAACACGCGCCGCACCATCTTCTCCGGTGGCAGGCGGGCGCCGACGGCCACCTCGAGTATCTTGTCGAACACTGCCTGGAAGTTTGTGTTCATGCCCCACTCCATGGCGCGAATGAAACGCACCTTCTCGGACAGGGTGTCGCCGGTGATCATGTGGATCTCCGGGTGCTCGCTGAAGGTGATCACGTGGCCGCGCCAAGGGTCGTCTGTGAGCTCGGATACGAGGAGGCCGAGCGCGACGCAGACGTCCATGGGTAGGCCGGTCATGCTGCCGGACACGTCGCACACGGCTACGCAGTTGGTGAGCTTGCCGAGGGTGCGCATGTCGTCGACCATGCGCTGCCACTGCAGGTCTGCCACGCCGGCGTCGGCACTGCCACCGTCGCCGTCCACGCTAAGGGACTCGATGATCTGGTGGGGGAGCAGTGCGCCTGCGGCGATGCGCTTTTTGCCGGACTTGACGTCGGCGAGGTAGGCGTTGAAGCGCTCAGCGTCGTGCTTGAGGAAGATGGTCTGGTAGTTCTTCATGGCCACGGATGCCACGCGCGTGTACACCACGGACTCCCACGCGCGCGCCGACATGAAGAGCTCGGGAAGCTGCAGCGCGCGGCGGAGCGGCACGAGCGCCGCCCTGCGTAGGCGCTCGCGCGCACGGTACGCGTAATGCCCATCCGAGAGGTCATCAGAGAGCTCCGGCGACGAGCCCCTGGGGAAGAGCCGCCGCGAAACGGCCTCGCAGAGGAGAGTGGAGCGGTCGTACGACGAGCCCAGCGACGGGCACCACTTCGCCGCGAGTGAGAGCTCCCGGACGTTGCCGTCGGCGAGCTTGCGCATGTCGTCCGCGAGGAGGCCGGCGAATAGTTCGGCCGTGCGATCGTGCAAGAACCGGTACGTGGGATCAACGCGGTATCTCCTAATTGCCGTCCCAGCGGTATCCGCCCTGTTGCTCCGGCGCGACACTGTCGCGGCAGCCGAGAGCTCTCGATCGTGCTGCAGCTTGCCCGCGAGGCGCTCCTCCGCCGTCCCGGCACGCTCGGCACGGTTGATCTTGGGGCGCGGCCTCCGCTTGCGGAAGTTGCGGATGCGTCCGAGGGAGTCGCGGTACCGGCCGAGGCCGAAGACGCCGCGGCGCCCTTTGGCATGGAGGGCCATCCTTCTCTCGGCTTTGTTGGACACGCCGCCGCGCACGATCCGGTGGAGTAGCTCCGGGAGGTCCTTAAGGTACCCGAAGGCGGCGACGTTGGCGGCGTTACGCGCGAGCGTGGACGGGTGGTGCGCGTGGAGCCAGAGCGCGGCGGCGTAGAAGCTTTCGCGGTCGGACTTGCCGGAGCCACGCACGCCGCGAAGGTTGGCGACGAGGCGGAGCGCGGTGTCCGGGTGGGCAGCCCATGCGGCTTCGAGGAGCCTGGCCACGGTGGCCGGCGGCGTGGCCGGTAAAACGCGGAAGAAGAAGTCCAAGCAGGGGTCGCCCGATGACGCGAACGTCGGCGAGCGTTTCTTGGTGCGCGTCTTCCCCGTTGGACCCATGGGGCTGCTCGCATTGTTGATGACGTTACCGTTTTTTGGGTTAGAGAACTCCTCGTCGGCCGGTGCGGACGCTGTGGTCGCGGCATGGCGGGCCTCCGGCGGGCCGAGCAGTGTGTAGTTCGCTGTGGCAGCCATGGAGGCCATTACAGAGTTTTCAACTAGAAATGGTGAAGGCTGGGGAATATATGAGTGAGGTTTCGTGGCAGGCAAGGGTGGAGGTCTCATCGTGGCTACCCCCGTCCATGCCCGCGGCCTATTTTGACCAGGACTCCTCGTGGATCGCAGTTCTATCCGATGGACGAACGGAAAAACAGTCCTTTAATCTGTTGTGGACCCCAAAAAAAACGTGTCATGTTATTATGTGGAGTGTGGAGAACTATACAATCTCCTTGACTCCTTGTGTTGCAACGGAAGTAAAGTTTGTTTTAAATCTTTTTACGGCAAGTTTGTTTAAAACTTAAAATCAGAGAGCTTTGTATGGAATAGACCTTGAACTGTTAAACTTGTTTTCTTTTGAGAAAAGACACACAATAGCATCTCATATTGTATATGGTCCGACCTAGGTCGGCCGACGACGGTGACACTCGTGGGCGTCATCACCTTCTTGAAGGCGTCGTTGAGGGCGGTTTTGTGTTCCACCTCGAGTGCTCCAGGGGAAACCTTGATCAGGTTCTGCCGGATCCGGCGATGGCGGCATTCTTGTGTCGTGCTCCCTCTTGAGGGCATCGTTGTGGAGCCGGACCTGACTGGGGGATGTGTGGCTTCGCTGGTGGTTTGTTCTCCTCTCGATGTTGTCTCTCCGTGGCCATGATGCATGTGCTTCTACGGAGGGGCTAGGGTCTCTCCTCTGATGCCGGTTAACGGCCGGGCTAGTGCCGGTGAAATTTCCCGGGTGTCGACTCGGCTGCGTGATGCCCTTCGATTACGTTGTTGGTTGTTGTGTGAAGTCTCGGCGACACATGGCCCTTCGTCCGGAGTGGACTCGGCAATGTGCTGCCCTTCGGCTGCTTCAAAACCATCGTGGCTGATCTCGGCGGATTGAAGCTTTTCGTCTACGGCGGTGAAGTTTCTGGTGCACTGGCGTCCAACGGTAACCGGAAGATGAAGAGAGTTGAAGGCCTTTCCCTGCGGGGTTGTTGCTTTAGTGTCATGTTGTTCTTCTTTCTTTGTGTAGCTCTTGCTTTTCTTTTTTGTTTCTGTGTGTAACTCCCTGTAATCCAAACCGGCATTTGTCCCGGATTCCTCTTAATATATTGAAACCGCGCTGGCGGGTTTCCGTAAAAAAAAAATTGTATATGGTGTTTATCAAGGCAAACAGGAGACAGTACAATCAATGGACAAGAAGACCACCGACCAGTGAAACATAAAATTACACCGAAAATCATACTAGTCGTTTTCTTCCCGCCCGCCGGATATAAAACTAGATATGCAGCAGGGTATAGCGATACCTTCAAATGCTCTAAGCATACAAGGTTTGAAAACTGCAATAGACACTTGCCACATACACCAAGATCAAGTAATCGACAAATCAACATCGGTTGAAATGCTTTTCCACCAATCCATATGGTTGTAGGAACCGGAGCTTGCCACAAAGCACAACGAAAGAATAGGTCAAAATCGCGGCGCCAATAACCAACCAATTGTTCCCATGGATGACACACCAACAACCAAGATTCAAAGTGAACCCACCGATCGCTGATAATTACCCTCACCGACCCTTTATTGATGTCGAATCGGATGTCCATGAGGTAGGGAGACGTTGTAGAGGCCTAATTCGAATGCATCATTGCCGCCCTCACCTCGCTGATGCCGCTAGGGAGATAAAAAAAAGGGAATCATGATCTACAAGATAACAACAATAAAGAGGAGGGGTATCCACTCCTCTAGCCACTGGCGTGGCCGCCAGATGGAAGAGAGGAGGGAGACCATAATGGCAGCATGGAAGAAAGGCAACCAAGGTGGCAACTAGGGTTGGGCGGAATTCGGGACCGCTATCTACATATATTTTTGTTACAGCCTTAATTAAGCTAAACTTACGGTTCGGTCTAAGTTTAATTAAGCTCGTTCACAAGCCGGTATTATTATGTTGCCACAACAATAGGTATGCCATATTGCTACCTTAGGGGCAAGGTTTCTTGGTCTGCCCATATATATGTGTTTACCCTTTGTTCTTCCTCAATCACTTTGCTTGATCACTTCGCTTCCTCCCTCTTCCAACAACGATGACGACTAGCGGTTGATCGCAGTTGCCTGAATTCTATGGTTTGATTTGAAAGAAATTGGGGTTTGGTGGGGATGGTATCCTTAAGATTGCCATAGACGATGTCGTTGTTACATGAGGTGAAGGGTATTCTGAAATAACATTTACATGACTGGAGTCCATGAAATTATATTTCTTGATGCTCACATAGAGCTTGTCAGTGGCCTCCTATTTATGCATTATGCTGCTAAGATCTTCACCCGAATCTCACGGGATATGTCATATAACCGTATACGATCGAATCTACATTATCTTTGTAGGGGTGTTGTGTTCATGTAAACCGACTCGGCGCATGTAACTCTGATTCAACCATGTACATTGGGGAAATGGGGTTGGTCGAAAGAATGGGTGGGAAGTGGGAACTGGCGGTAGATAATCTGAATTATCCGAGAAATTTGAACTTGATGTGGTAATATCTGAAATAGAAATTGATGTGGTAAATATCCGATTTCTTTTTACAAATACAAATATAAATCTGGTAATTAATTTTGAAAGGAATATGGATATGGATATGAAAAACCGAATAAAATTATGCTACCCAAAGTTAGTAATTCTAGCATGATATGCCAATCACATATTGTAAAGCCTAACTAAGTGGTCAAAGTATTTGCTATGATTGATCTTGAAACCAAGCGGCTACATGTCGAACGACGGGTATGAGAGAGGGCGCTGATGAGTGGCCGGATCGCGTCCCGATTGCCGAAGAGGACGCCGATGGAAGGAGTTCATACGACAGTGGGGTCAGTTCGCCCTAGACACCATGGTCGCGAGAGCCATGGAAGCGTGACTCCTCATCATATTTTGTGATAAAAATTAAAAGTAACAACTTTCTAAAATATCTGAAACAAATTTGTGGGTGGAAGGCTTCCGTATCCGCTTCGGTACATTTCTTAGTTAACTATGGAGCAACCTTCTTGACAGCTACGGGTGGTGATTCGGCAAAAACCCTTGCCTCACCTTCTTGGAGGGCGCCGGATGTGGGGCAAATCAAGGCGAATGTAGACGCTGGCTGGGACTCGACCTCACACCAAGGCGGCATCGGTGTGATCATCCGGGATCACAGAGGGAAGGTTCTGCTTACGGAGTGGAAGTTTATCAGCGCATGTGGGAGTGCCGAGGAAGCTGAGATTCTTGCCTGCCTTGAAAGACTCCGTCATTTAATCAATCTTAGGAGGTGGCCTGCAGTTCTGGAATTGGATTGTCTACGTGTTGTACAAGCCCTTTCGTCGGAGGCCGAGGATCAATCACCAAGCTGGGCTCTTATTCTCGAGGGTCGGGAGCTTCTGAAAATCTACACCGACATTAGCGTTTCTAAGATAGATCGAGTCTGCAATGGAGTAGCTCATGTGTTAGCCCAGTTAGGCAAATCTGGTTGCAGTAGTATTTTATGTGACGACGCTCCCGCCTGCGTGCGGGACCTCGTTGCAATTGATTGTAATAGCAAATAGCAGCAAGTTTTTTACGCACTCTTTTCCTTACCAGGTACCTAAGGGGACTGAAAGGTTTTTAATGAGGCGGCTTGCTTGCTAACATTTCCCCATCAAAAAAAAAATCGTGGGTGCTTCACAAGATGTGTGTTTACAAGTCCTAAACTTTTCGTACCCAATTTTGAAATATACAAAGAAAGAGAGACAAATTCAACATGAATGATGTTGCAAAAAGACAAAAACATACAAAGACACTTTTACTTAGCAATGCATCTTTTTTATTTCTATACATATGGTTCTACAAACTTCTAGGTTGTAAATGCACAATTTGTGAGCACTGACAACATTGTTTCAGATTTTTTGGAAACTTATAAATTCGAATTTTGATATCATGTGAGTTCGGTTTTCACCCTCTATTTGTGAGTCCTCTCGCAAACAAATCTCAAATTTGAGATTATTTTGGCTGGTTCGACATTTGAGAGGTGAGGTGAAATGTGTCCTTGGTGCTGCCGTTAGGGGCTGGATCATCCATAATCATCGCGGGTGTGCAATTCCCTTCTCAAATGCGTCTCGCTCTGTAAGAAAACGACGACGGTTTCAATCTGGCGTTCACTCGTTGGATCGACTCACATCTCGTTCTTCAGTATTGCCATTGCAAAATCCTCCGCCGACCGACGAACAACCAAAGAATTCGAGGCATCATCAGGAATTGTAGGAGAAGTATTCCCCTGTTCATCGAGCTTGCAAAAACTGACCTTTGCACGCTGAACCATAAGCTGCCTCGTCAGTAAGTGTGCGATTGTCTCATCCTCCTCATGCTCACATAAAGCACGCATTGGGACATTGAAGACTTCATAAAATTTGTTTTTACAAACCTATGCAAGCTTAAGCGATGGAGCAAAGCAGAAAATTGGAGAGCAAAAAACTCAAGTCGGAAACGTTGGATTCAGCAAATTCTCAGTCAGGCACCACACCATTGACAACTCATCACCAGTGACCCTGATTGCTTCAATCGAACACGGCGAGCTCGTCATATTCCGGCCCGGCGATGGACTTCTCCATGACCACCTTGGGGGAAACGATGCCGCCGCCGTCGAGGAACAGCTTGAGCATGTTCTTGGAGAATCCGCTGACAAGCGCCACCCCCTTCTGGCCGGACATCACCGGCATGGCCTTGGAGTCCCTCAGGTTCCAGAACACCACCTCCGGCACCACCGCGCCGTAGCCAGCCTCCGAAAACTTCCTCGTGATCGCCTCGTAGTCTGTCTCCCATGGCTGGTCCGACGCCTGGTCGAACTCCATATCGCTGAAAACAAACACACGCCGCACCATTTTCTCTGCCGGCAGGCCGGCGTCGACGGCCACCTCGAGGATCTTATCGAATACTGCCTGGAAGTTAGTGTTCATGCCCCAGTCCATGTCCTTTACGAAGCGAACCTTCTCGGAGAGAGTGTCGCCGGTGATTCTGTGGATCTCCGGGTGCTCGCTGAAGGTGATCACGCGCCCGCGCCACGGATCGTCGCTGAGCTCGGACACGAGGAGGCCGAGCGCGATACAGACGTCCATGGGCAGGCCGGACATGCTTCCCGACACGTCGCAGACGGCCACGCAGTTGGTGAGCTTGCCGAGCGCGCGCATGTCGTCGACCATGCGCTGCCACTGCAGACCGGCCACGCCGCCGTCGTTCTCATCGTCGCCCAGGGACTCGATGATCTGGTGCGGGAGCAGCGCGCCTGCAGCGATCCTCTTCTTGCCGGACTTGACATCGGCGAGGTAAGCGTTGAATCGGTCGGCGTCGTGCTTGAGGAAGAGCTCCTTGTAGTTCTTCATGGCCACGGACGCCACGCGCGTGTACACGACGGACTCCCAGGCTTGCGCCGAGATGAAGACCTCGGGGAGCTTGAGCGCGCGGCGGAGCGGCACGATGGCGGTCCTGCGGAGGCGGTCGCGCGCGCGGTACGCGTAGTGCGCGTCGGGGATGTCGTCGGCGAGCTCGGGCGACGAGCCCCTGGGGAAGAGGCGGCGCGCGACGGCCTCGCAGAGGAGGGTGGAGCGGTCGTAGGACGAGTCCAGCGACGGGCACCACTTGGCGGCGAGAGAGAACTCCCGGACCTTGCCGTCGGCGAGCATGCGCATGTCCTCCGCGAGCAGTTGGGCGAACAGATCAGCCGTTCGGTCGTGCAGGGCCCGGTACGTGGAGTCGCGGCTGTACAGCGCCAGCGCCCTCGCGGCGGCGTCGGCCCTCTTGGTCCGGCGCGATGTGGCGGCCGCGGCCGCGAGCTGCCTGTCACGCTCCAGGCTCGCCGCGGCGCGCTCCTCCGACGTGCCGACGCGCGGGGGGCGGTCCTCGCGGCGCGGCTTTGTCTTTCGGCCGCTGGAGCCGTAGAACCGGCGGCGGCCGCCGCCCTCGGCGCGGAGGCGTGCCTTCTTGCCCGGTGTCCTGGTGGACCTGCCGCCGTGCACGATCCGGTGGAGCAGCTCGGGGAGGTCCTTGAGGTAGCCGAAGGCGGCGACAGAGGCGGCGTTGCGCGCGAGCGTGGCCGGGTGGCGGGCGTGGAGCCAGAGCGCGGCGGCGTAGAAGCCCTCGCGGTCGGACTTGCCGGAGCCCCGCACGCCGCGGAGGTTGGCGACGAGGCGGAGAGCGGTGGCCGGGTCGGCGGCCCAGGCGGCGGCGAGGAGCGAGGCGACGGAGGCCGCCGGCGTGCCGGGCACGACGTGGAAGAAGAAGTCGAGGCAGGGGTCGCCGGAGGACACGAACGTCGGCGAGGAGTTCTCCGTGAGCGCCTTGCCCGCCCCGTCGCCAGTCTCCTTGTTAAACTCGGCGTCCAACAGGTCCACGAACGCGTCGTCGGCCGGAGTAGGGAGGACCGTCGCGGCCCTTTGAGCCTCCGGTGGGCCGACCAGGGTGTAGCCGGCCATACGGACAAAGAGCGGTGGGTCTGTTTTGTGCGGTATCAGGCTTGGATCTGGGCTGCGGGGCTTGGATCTGGGCTGCAGGGCTTGGATCGGGCTTGTCTGTGAGGGAAAGAGGAATGGAGACGGGGAGATATATGTGACGAGGTGCCGTGGCAGGCAAGGATGAGTTAAGGTCGGTGAGACCCATGAACCGACTAGAACTTGGCTATCGTGTTCCTCGCCGGCTATGTTGCTCTCTCACAGGCGCCGTGTGGCAGTGTGACTCAAAGCTTTCGACCATTGACTTGGTGGATGTCTGTTTAACTTTAAGTGTGTCCCAACAAGAGATCGTGTCGTCGCCTCAGCGAGACAAAGCAAGCAGCTCTTTCGTGACCTCCAGTCCCAGTATCAGATCGCTGTGAGTATTGTAAACCAAACAATATTTTTGTGTTGGTGTGGTCAAATGTAAAACCCATGATATATTATTATTATCGTTTCGAATTATAAAAATATTATCGATCTTTGTCATGTCCTGCACTTCTATCTAACCTTAATTCTAACCATGTTTGTGCCTGATGAGAGTTTTTTTTCCTCCCTTCCTCACTTTTTCTCCCGAGCCTGTTCTTTGAAAGTCCACCGTGCGCCCTCGGCGTCGTTTCTCTCCTCCTCTGCCGGCGCCGCCGGTCATAAAGGAGATGGAGATGGCGGTAGGGCTCCTTGTACATACCATCTTCTTGTATATAGCATGTTTAGTCTTTCTCGCCTTTACAGTTGATTAGGATTTGTTGTTTGGTCCCACGTGGTGTTTGGCGAGATGTCATCTTCTCTGTCTAGACGCTCGACCTGGTTGCTTGCAAGCGGCGACTAAGGTCCGGAGAAGCTTCATATCGATTTGCTTACATGGTGGTTGGCATGCTAGAGGAGCATGCTTTAATAAGCTCGAGCTCCTACTTTGGCGTGTAGATCTTTCTGATCTAGAGTTCGTTACTGAGTTGGAGGCGATTGTTGTGTCAACCTTTTTCTTCTTTGTGCCCAACATGGTGTTGGTGGCGAGGGGGAGGGGCTGGTGGGTTGCTGCTGTCAATTTAGATATCACTTTCATTTAGCAATACTTTGACCAACGTTTTATTACATAGATCAATTTGGACATCACTTTCATTTGATGCACCAATTTGGCACTAGGGCGGGTCAGTTAACGCTGCCAGGGTCTAGGGGTGCAAGCGGCATCCCGCTTCATCGCGTAGTTTTCATCATTTGGTTTAGAATTTACTTACTACTTGCTTAAAATTAGCACTATATCTGTACTGCGGTATTGTCCTCCAACCCATCCTGCTTGCATCCAGACCAGATACTTAGTTAATAACCCAGTTCGAAAGATTCTATGGAAGTCTTACTCAAATTAGGACCCAAAATAAGTTATTGTCATTGTAAGCATAAAAGTATAGTAAAGAGTGCCAATTGAGGTACCTCTTGCCCCATGGCATGGGAGGTTTCCCATACCAAAATGACAAGACAAACATACAATGAACATCTCATCAATTCTTTTGAGGATCCCAAGCAAAGCTAAAAAATATGCATGACATTTTCTTAATGCAACTGTCCAACCCAAGTGCATATTGGCAAACCAACGAGTGGGCAATGTCCCATTTGTAACCAAGGAGGCGAAAACATTCTTCACCTGTCGTCTCGATGTTCCACAACTCAAGCCATGCACACCCAATTGGCTTATATAAGATGATGAAATAGGCAATCCAAGTGGAAGGAGCGAGATCAAAAAAATTGGGGCACCTTATTCGACAACATGACATCAATCTCCATGGTCTTGATAAAACCATACTACATAATACCATTGTCATATCTTGATAATATCCCGGTGGATTAGCGGGATCTATATGCATAATGAGGATACCTCACCTATGTCTCATTTGCAGGATGTCGATCTTAGCTATTACATTAAATGTGTTGCAAAATCTTCGAGGAGGCATAGTAGTACCGCATGAGCTAAATGAATCTAGTAGGACCCCGCTAGGAAAATTGGATATCGATACCTCATTTCGTACCGATGCTAACGCAAATTCCATTGAAGACTCATGTGTGACTCTCAAGGACGTGTCCAAACTATTTTGTTACATGTGGTGTCAGTAGTGATGAGAAGCAATGAAAATGAAGGGAGGCTTGTACTTCACTAATCGTATCTGTTGTGATTGTGAAAAAAGGAATTTCACTGCATGGAAACAATTGAAGCATGTCGAGGTAGGGAGAATTGGTGGAATGAATCAACTTTTGTTTTTGCCGGTTGTCTCGACTTAATGTCATTAGTTCTATTTTGAACAGGGGAACCTAGAACCGGCTAGAGCTGCATTATTTTATTGGCGAGAGTACAAATTTTGCAAACAGAACCCTGAAAGAATAAAATAAAAACACAATCCTAATTTTAAACACAAAGACCCTATGATACAGCTAGAAAACACGATCGGGTCCTTAGGTTCCTTCTTCTCCACGACAAAAACCAGAACTCGGCACCGGCCATCCTTCATCTCACCAGGGATAGAACCACTTGGGAAAGGAAAGACGAAGCAAATAGTCATGAATCGTAAAAAAAGTCTTCATATTGGAGGTAGAGATGATGCCATCATCAGCATCAGAAGCGGATGCCATCCCAGCCAAACATCATGGTGGTAATCCAAGGCCTCCATGTTGTGATCCCCAGTTCACATCAAGAACACTTCGTGGAGCTCCAGGGCATGCCGCCTCGCTCCACCTTTCGTCATCGTGACAACGAGATGAAGGCCACCTCGAGCATGACAAAGAGATGGTTGAGAGCGCAACATTATTGTCGGAGATGCTTTTGCTCGGCTCCCTCACTTGCAACGGCTCCTGCCACCAGAGAAGCACAACAAGGAAGACGAGGCTCAAGTCGCAACAGATCCGAACTGCGGTATTTAGAATTCTACTCCCATACATCAGTTGGGATACCTAGCCCTACTATACGGCACCTCGCTTCAGTCATCTCCGTACATCAGCACCGCCGGAGAAGGCCTCGGTTTGGCACGGGGCCTGTGGAGACTAAGGATGGCAATGGGTACCCGTTACCCGCAAACCCAACGGGTACCCGTCTTAAATGGGGCGGGTAGTGTAAAAACTAATACCCGCGGGTCTACTTACCGGGTGAAATTGAAACCCAGCGGGTCTGGCGGGTATGGGTACGGGGGTGCCATACCCGTACCCTTTAACCCACCCACCCGCCAACCCCACCTGTCAGTGAAAATAAGAAACCCTAGAATCTCACCACCATCCGACTCCACAAGTCATACAACCCCACGCCCCCACGAGATCTCCAGCCCCACGACCCCAATCCCCACTCGTCCACTCCCCAGCTCCCTGCGCCTAGCATCTTCCCGCGCCGCCAGTGCCCTGCTGTGCCTCCGTCGCATGCGCCCCCAAGCCCCACACTTCCTGCGCCGGCGCCACGCCCTGGAGATCCCGTCGAGTCGCCGCGCCCTGGGCTGCCGCCCGCCGCCTCTGCTCCCTGGAGATCCAGCCGCCTCTGCTCCCTGGAGATCCCGCCGCCTCTGCCGAGCCGCCATGCCCTGCGCCGCTGCTCGCCGGAGATTCCGCGGTGGAGCTGGAGCTGAAGGTCGTGGTGTGCGGGGGGAATCGAGGCGCGGGTAGGTGAAGGCGACCATCTTCGCAAGCCGCTTCCCGTGCCTCGTCCGCAAGGCAGCAGAAGCCGACGAGGCCCACGTCCCTTGCCGCCACGGGGATTTCCATGTGCTGTGCGGCTGTGCCGTCCTCCTATGTTGTCGACTATCCTTACCCAATCCAGCGTCACACTTGGTGAAACTGGTGATGGCCTTCACGGGTACCCGTCGGGTACAAAATACCCGACGGGGGGCGGGTATGGTGGCGCTCAAGACCCGGCGGCGGGTGGCGGGGGCGGGGAGAAAGGGCGGGTACGGGTATGGGGGTGCCAAACCCGGCCCCGTACCCGGCGGGTGCCATCCGTAGTGGAGACTCTCAAATAGTCTTATTAGTTGGTAGTGTTCTGTGCGAGGGAAGCAAATTAGTTTTTTCATAATAAGATAGCTAAAGTTTCTTCATTGATAAACCTTGCGATGTGTTGATGCGCCGTGTCCAAACAATGTAACACTGTTCAAATTAAAAAATCATGCCATGATGGCTTAAAAGCAAGCCACGGTAGTATTTTTTTCCCAGCGGCACCGCTGCTACTCCTGCGACAGAAGCAAGCTCGCCTCCAATAATTCACGCCCACGTCAATTCCAGAATCGACAAGGATCCTTGCGCAAAAAACACCGCAATATTGACATATTGTACTCCCACACGGTAGCTTACCGTAGCTTGTTGCATCTACCCCCTCTATATTTTCCAATTTTGTTATTCCTTCCCTCCTCCTCCGCCTCGTCTTCCTTACGCGGACGCTACTGCTCAATCCTTCCGCCTCCCACCCGAAGTAGAAGAAGAAAATCCCATCCCATCCCGTTCCAACCTCTGCGACCGAATCAAACGCCGACGGGAACCGGAGGCGTACCCGCAAGAGGAGTCAGATTCGGAGGTCGCTTCAATCTCTCCATAAGGAAGGAAACCCCAAAAGCTATCTATCCTCGCCCAAATCCGTGCGGGGCTGGTGAACCGGCCGAATTGGGGGCAGGATACGTCGATCCCTCTCAGGAGTCCCCCGTCTCTTGCCGGAATTCCGATAAAGCCGCCGCCTTTCGTCCGCACGGATTGGAGATTGGTCGCGTGCCATCGGAGGCTCGAGCAGGAGGGCCGCGGCTTCGTGTGCTTGGCCGTGGACAGATTGAGGATTTGGTGGTGCTTTGGCTACAGCTGTGGGCGCCCGGTGGTTCCCTTGTTTGGTGGTGTGGTTGAACTGCAGATTTAATCTGAAGGGGCGTGAAGCAGAAAAGGAAAGAAGAAGAAGAAAAAGCAAAATTTGGTGTGGGGGAACTCGCCGGGAAGATGAGTTCCGGGTCTGGGGTCACCGGGGGCAGCAGCGCCGGCGCGGAGGACGCGTCGGCGGCACCGCTGGGGCAGAGGCTGATGGTGCACGTGGCGGAGAATGGCCACAGCATGGAGTTCGAGTGCGTAGGCGACACGCGAGTTGAAGCCATCCAGCGCTCGATCGAGCTTGTCTGTGGCGTCCCGCCGACCGACCAGCTCCTCCTCTGCGACAACATCCATCTCAACGGCGCCAACCACCTCGCCCACTACAATCTCCCCCGGGACGACCGCGAGGTTTTCCTCTACAACAAGGCCCGCCTTCACGACGAGTCGCCGGCCCCGGCGCCAGAGTCCATCGACATCCCTGAGCCATCTATTCCGCCGCCACCCCGACCACAGGACACCCAGTTGGAGGTGTCTGCTGACCCTGCATTGAAGGCATTGATATCTTACGAAATCAGGTTCAGGTATGACTTCCAGGTGGCCAATGCGTTTTATCAATCCAGTGTGGCCAAGTATGTGGTGTGCAGGAGACTGCTGAGGGAGTGGCAGGTGCAGGAGCGCGCTCTCGACATGGCCAGGAGCAACCTGGAGCAAGCATTCCGGAAACCCTCACAGCGGTATTCAAACTTTGTGCGGTCCTTCACGCAGCAGCACCGTGGCTATGTCGAGGTGCTGTCAAGTTTCGAGAGAGATTGTAAGAGGCTGCGTGCTGTTAGACTGCATCCGGATCTGCAATGTGAGGGCAGGCGGTGCTTACTGGATCTTATGGATGAGAATATACTAAGGAAGTTGGCAGATGAATACTTAAGCTCATATAAGGGTTTTGAGGTTTTTGTCTCGTCGCTCAAGGTTAAATTTGCGGAGTTGAAGAAGAGGGTGGATAGCTTGTTGAATGCTATGAGCTCGAGTGCATGGAAGGATCTGGAGGCGCTGATAAAAGAGCATCAGAGAGTCATCGGTGACCAGAAGAGCATCATGCAGTCTCTAAGGTTAGACTGAAGTAATGCACATATAGTTAGCTACTCATTGATTTTCCTTTTATGTGCGAACTCTCGGAGAACTGTTATGGACCTCGAGTTAGTGCCTACCATGTAGATTGGCTTGAATTTGAGTTCTGGTAACTCTGTTGTTGAACTACTTAGGGAACACTGGAAAATGCTTCAGCATGGTGGAATTAAACAATGAATTTGCCATTGGGTCGTGGACAATATCTGTTGTTTTACGGAAAAAAGAAACATCAGGAAATGATTTGAATAAAGAATGAAGCCATTATATGTTAAAATATGATGGTTTACCCAAAAAAAAATGGTACTCATTTCTCAGCTATGATTTGCTTTAGTGATATGTTATAAGTATAACAAACGAGATCGACACTTATGTCTTATTGTTGGGTTATAGAGATATGCTATCTGGTCTTATATGTTTTGGGCTGATGATACCACACAAGAGTTTCTTATCCTCGGACTTAATTTATCTGGTAACTGTTGATATGTTTATTGCAGTATATCCTTCTCTTGTGCCATAATTCTGAGAACTCTTTTGTTCTGCAGTAAAGATGTGGATACATCAAAGAAGCTTGTTGATGACTGCTCAAGGTGCCAACTGTCCGATTCTCTCCGGCCTCATGATGCAGTTTCAGCAGTTGGTCGTATCTATGAAGTACATGAAAAGGATAACTTGCCCAGTGTACGGAAGTTTGATCGCATGCTTACAAACTTGCTTCAGAAATGTAAGGCCAAGAAAAATGAAACAAATACTTTGGTACATGTTTGTGTGAAAGGGGTCAAATCTGCTCAACTTGATCTCAAGGACATGATAACAAATCAGTTCATCTTATACGAAGAGGCAATAGATAGTCGGGACAAAGAATATTCTTATCTGAAACTACTCGGTGGTTTGGGTCATGCATACAAGGCCTGTCTTGCCGAGGTAGTGCGAAGAAGACATTCTTATAAGCTGTATACTGGCTTGGCTGGACAGCTTGCTGAAAAACTAGCAGTACAGCGTGAAGCAGAGATAAGGAGACGAGAGGTTTTCCTTCGGACATGGTGTAAGTACATTGGAGGAGAAATCATGGGTTCCATGGGACTGTTTGGTACTCCTAGCCAGTGTGATGTAAACATTGCGCCGTTTGATTGCAATCTACTTCCAATTGATGTTGATGATTTGGAAAGGCTTGCCCCCCAGTCTTTAGTGGGTTCTCTTCTGAAACCTGAGAGATCACAACAACACAAGTCTCAATCAAGCGATTCTGGTACCACTGGAAATTTCAGTAACTCTGAACAAAATTGTCTGAATACTGATGGTAAGATGGACTTACAGGATTTCTTCGGTGGTTGTGATACTGTTGATATAACAGGGACTAGTATATTAGAAGTGGAAAACGCCAGATTAAAAGCAGAACTTGCTTCTGCAATTGCAGTTCTCTGCACTTTCGGTGCTACACATGAATCTATTGATGAAGGGCAGAATGATAATGTGTTGAGAGATGCAAGAGAAAGAACAGCTCAAGCACTTTCCGCGAAGGATGAGTATGCCAATCAGCTTCAGTCAATGTTGAAGGCAAAGCAGGAGCAGTGCCTGTCCTTTGAGAAGCGTATCCAAGAGCTTGAGGAACAATTAGCGAATCAGTACATAAAGGGGCATATGGTTTCAGGAAGCAAAGGTGCATCTGACTCCCTCCTTTCTACTTTTAAAGGTAATGATCTTGATGCATCTGGAGGCAGGCAAACCCATCTGCGGGACGAATTAAGTGTTGCCATGGATGAGACATCTTCAACATCCGAACAGCCCTCTAAACAAACAGAGGGCGGAGATGAGAATATGACTGACGTTTCAGGTGCACTGAACTTGCAATTACTCAACTCTGCCGGAGGTACTAATTTGGATGCTTCCATGGGAGAATTTCCACGTGATAAAGAACTTAAGAATATCAATATTTATAAGGAAGGGCGAATGTTGACTCAACTCACAACAGCAGATACTTCTGATGTTCCTGCAGAAGATCCTCTTAGCATCATAAACTCCAGAACCAATGACCATCATACATTGGACCTTAGAGATAACGAGCTCTTTATGTTAGAATTGCAAAATACAATAGATCAAAAATCAAAACAGTTGGATGAAGCGGAAAATAAACTTAGTTCTGTGATGGGTGAGGTTAACTGTCTGAAGAAAGAACTTGAAAACGCTCAGGGTCTTCTTGACGAGTCTCAGGTAAAATCCACATAATATAGGATAATCTTCATTAGCTTCTTGCAATTTGCAGTAGTCCTTTCATGATTGCATAAGGAAACATTAACTGTTCCGTATTTTACAAATCTTGATACAGATTAACTGTGCTCACCTGGAAAACTGCTTACATGAGGCAAGAGAAGAGGCTCGTACCAACAAATGTTCCGCTGATAGAAGGGCTGTTGAGTATGATGCTTTGCGGTCATCTGCTCTGAGGATACATGGTCTGTTTGAAAGACTAAATAACTGCGTCACTGCACCAGGCATGTCTGGCTTTGCAGACTCTCTGCGATCTTTAGCCCTTTCTCTAGCAAGGTATCATGTTGCTCTCACTCACATTAAGTTACATGTACACTGGTGCAATGTGTTTATCATTTCAAGCTCATTGTGCTAGGTATCTTATTTGTCAATGAGTCATGATTGGGCTTTCGATAAAACTAATGGCTAAACAACTGAATGGAAATAATTTATTGGAAGCTCATGCAGATTGTTGTATTTTGTCTTGGTGTTTTGGTGCGAGACTGAGACAGCTGGTGTTTTAGCCAAATTATTGGCGTAATCCTTTTTTTTTTGCGTGAAGGCGTTACAAAAGTTTATGTGCTCACAGCCAGAAGATGAGTTATTGGATTGATAATGTTAGATACCTCGTATTTTAGAATCTGATTTTAAAAATCATGTTATGCCATACGCCTTCAGCGAATTATCTGATTTTTCATTCGGCTATCGAAGAGGTCTGTACTTACTAGCTCTTTTGTAATGGTTTGTTTTGTTCTAGTTCTGTAAAGAAGGATGAAGCTGATTCCACCATTCAGTTCCAGCAATGCATCAAGGTCCTTGCAGACAAGGTTAGCTTTCTGTCACGGCAGAGTGATGAACTGGCAGAACGCTATTCAAGGGTGGAAGCAGCTCATGGAATTCTTGTAAGAGAGCTTGAGGAGAAGAAAACACTGATCAACAATCTATACAAGAAACTTCAACTTGAAAAACAGGTACGCATTTTAGCTTCTTAAATCATATTAGGATGCAAATATTTTTTTCTGGTAGATACTCGTATAAAAATCAGACAAACCTTGAATTTGACACTATCAAAAGTAACGGCCTAACGTGCTGTGGCGTTTGCTTGATACCATTTTGACAGGCCAGCAAGGAAAAAATATCAGTCGGCCATTTCGACGTCCACGAGCTCGCGGTCTTTGTCCGTAACCCCGCTGGGCACTACGAGGCAATCAACCGGAGCCGCTCGAACTACTTCCTCTCTGAAGAATCGGTGGCCCTGTTCATGGAGCCCCATCTTCCCCAGCAACCTGCATACATAATCGGTCAGATTGTGCACGTTGAGCGGCGAGCAGTGAAGCACGTCGACCAGAATGAAGCCTCGACACGCGCTGGTGGGTACCGGCGGTCCATGCCCAATAGCAACCCGTACGGCCTCCCAGCAGGCTGCGAGTACTTCGTGGTGACGGTGGCGATGCTGCCCGACACTGACCGCTGAAACTAGGATGCTTTCATGATCCTGCTGCCTAGCCATGGCTGCTGAAATGAAGGGAGAAACTCTCAATTGTATATATGCAATCACTATTTGAATATCTTTATTATGGATTTGTTCAGTTGCCGCTTCCTCTGCCTCGTGTACATAGCGCCCCGCTTCCTCGTGTAAATATGACTCGAGTGACTGATGTACCATGTCATCTTCGGTCGTTCAAGCAGACTGAATAATAATATTCGTTCACTTTGTTTGTCCCTGAGCAATCGGTTTGTGACATTATTCCTCTTCAAAAAATGTACCGTCTTTGTTTTGTACCTTCTTTTCACGAGGAAATGAGTGCTTTATTGATCATCAGTACAACTTGAAATACATTAGAGCCCTGGAATGATGAGGAGCAACTCCCAAGGTTTCGGCCCTGAGGAAGAGAATCTAGCAAAATAAGCTGAAACAAATTCGTAGAAACGCAGACAAAAGGAAATGTGCTGAGTAAAAGAACTGAAGTGGAGGTCACATAACACTTAGCGCACAAGTCAGGGGTTGCTTGTGACTGACGAAATGTGGCTCGACACTGTCAGAGTCTTCAGAGATCACAAGTTGACTCGGCACATCGAGCAACTCTCGTGGCCTTAAACTTCAGGAGACATGCACACAAGAGTTCACTAACCCGTGTCACTCGCTCTGAAACCACCAACAATTATATTCCATGGGAAGTCGTTTGGAAAGTACTACTCGTCAAGTTACTTTCAGAAGGATCAGTAAAGGCGAAGTCTAAGTCAGCGACATCCCTGGCTCAACTGTCACAAAATTCGTTAGCATTATCCAAGACCAAAGCACCAAGGTGGCTCTGTGTTCCCCCGTCAGCTGAATCTTACTGCATAGTTCACAACTGCCAGTGAGCACTTTCTGCCTTGTAAAAGCCGGCGCCATCAACCATCTGGTGCAAATACTAGAAGGTGAAGAGCGGGAAGCAGATGGAGCAGTGCTGGAAGCGCTGGCCACCCTCAGGATGAGACCTGGGAGAACGGGAGCAAGGCGGCAGAGAAGGCGTCAGGAGTCCACGCTCCTCTGCTGAAAGTCGCCAAAGCAGGCGAGCTGACCTCCCAAGAAAAGGCAATATGGATGCTCGAGAGGGTGTTCCGGACCGCGGCCCACAGGGAACGGTACGGCGGGATCGCGCAGGTTTTGCTCATCGGCCTCGCTCAGAAAGGAGACCCTGCCCTGAAACCGATGATCGGCAAGATACTCGCTCACCTCCAGCTGCTGCAAACGCATTCGAGCTACAGTACTTTTAAGCATAGGTGTTATGCTGTGTTGCTAGTTGAATGACATGCTCAGAAAGGAGACCCCTCGCTTTAAGGATGTACAGTACCAAATTGTTGGTATTTTTGTAGTTCGTGCCATATATAGTCCAGTATATCGTCCATATCTAGATCGTGAATCACCATGGCTTTCTCGTTCGTAAATGGGGGCAATATAACATGAACACGCTAGCTGAAATAAATTTCTTGGCAAGCCCGATATATCGCCGATGGTCCACATTATCTGTGAAACTAGAGACTAACCTATTGGAAGGGTACATGCATTTCCGACTAGGGTAGTAGAATATTTTAAACCTTACAGGAATAAATAAATGAACACAAAAAGTGACTCCAAAATTCATTCCAAATTCAAGTAGACAAGTCTTTATTTCACATCATAATTTGATTACAACTTGACTCGGTACATCAAGGAACCTTCAATTTAGCCTTCAAGCTTCACCCACACATGCACACAGGAATTCACTAACCCGTGTCACTCGTCGGAAACTGCAGCTTTAACTCAAGAAGACACCAATGCCTAAGAATCCAGGTCAGCCACGAATAATCTTACAGAACAGCCAGTAGTCTCCAAACCTTAAGCAGCTCACACCATTAAGCGTGCACCAACAACAAGTTCAATTCTGTTCCTTTTCTCTGCTACAAGCTTGGGTAGCAAACGAGCGTTTTGCTTTTGGCATCGAGTTCTTTTTTGTCTCGAGCAAGTAGATGAGATTTTGTGATCATCATCTTTTTTTACTTTTTCAAAATGCTCTTTATTTGCTTAAACCCTTGGCTTAGGTTCAGGTAAGGATAGTGGTAACTGTGTTGTGCACGTCATAAAAGGATTGGCTGCCTGGTTGGAGACTTTGCTAGCGCTCTGGTCAAACTACTCATAGCTGATAAGGACTCACAGAACACTAGCATCATCTATGAGTTTAGTAACTGCAGAACCTAGAGGGACAAAGGTTAAACTGAACCTGCATGCATAGTTTCGGATGCTTAAAGACTAGATTGAAGGGAATACTAACACTGGACTATTGGAGTGGACTCCGATGCGCCGGGTCTTGGTAGATCATTGCTTCCTAATTCTCTTCAGCCGCTGGTGCACAGCTCCGTGCAGGTGGTCTTGGACTCCGACGAATCAATCGATCTTCAGGCCGGTCGGATCCGTGGGTGCACGACACCCCGACGATCCTCCTCAATCTTGTCCCAAATCGCGAGCGGCAGCTGGCCGGTCCACACACCGGGGCAGCGGTAGGCCTGATGGCAGAGCGCATCCGCCACTTGGTTTCCTTCCCGGTAAACGTGCAACACTAGGACGTCTTCGAAGCAGCACAGCAGGTGGATGATGTCGTCGTACATCTGCCATGGAATCCGTGTGTGCGGCGACTCGCCTCGAAGCAGCCGGATAAGTGTGAGGTCGTCGCCCTCGACCACCAGCCGACGGATCCCGCTCCGCAGTGCAAGGTGCAGGCCGCGGATGAGCGCCCTTGCTTCGACCTCGCCCACCCCTGCGTGCTGTGTTCTCTCGCCAAACGCTACCATGGTGCGGCCTTCGCTGTCCCGGATCACTCCTCCAATGCTAGCACGTCCTGATCCGTCATGGTGCACGGAGCCGTCAAAGTTCAGCTTCTGCCACCCGGGATGAGGGCGGCTCCACTGCACGAGAGCCACGACGCGATGGGCTGGCTGCCGGATGCCGTGACCGGCCGGTGGCGGGGGAGAGACTAAGGGCCTGGTGCCATGGAGGCTGGGGCTGGGATGGAAGACCGGCGGCAGGGACACGGCAAGCGTCTCCATTTCCGGCGAAGAGTGGGAGGGGGAGAGTAGAGAGATTTCGGTCTAGGGTTTGGGTTTCTGATGAATGCAAAGTCCTTTAATAGTAGTGTGACCGGCTCGAAGTCGAACTCGGACACAGCTCGAAGTCGAACTCGGACTGTGTCCGATTTCTTTTCCACTTAGCTAGGTTTAGCTTATGAATGACGCATGGTTCTTCTGGTCACGCATACAAGGCCTGTCTTGCCGAGGTAGACCAAGGGGTGTGAAGCTTCGGACACCCTAGGTCTTCGGTGGCATAATAGGATACTCCGTCCCACTTTCTACCTTGCCTCTTGCGTCCGAGACGAGCCGACATGAATGGACCGAGCGGAGCTTTCTTTCAGGCGTTCCCGTCAAAGGTGTATTGAGAAGAAGATAGGCATGATGGGCCTTAAGTGTTAAGGCCCATCCGACTTGTTGAACACAGCTGCACTGGAATTATCTTTTACTGAGAACAGCCCGCACTGCATGCACAACTGCCGTGCACGATAAATACCGGTAGCTTTTTTTTTTTGTATACAATGATATTTAACGAGTGATCAAGCAATCAAGCAGGAGGAGTCTCAAGTTTTTTTAATATATTGCTCACATTCGTATTGGTTGTATTTCCTGAATTGTCAAGACGTAACCTTTGTGGATCATTTGTTTTCTGTTTTGTTTCTACGTTTATGTCTTAATGCCTTAATTATGGAGGTAGGGCCTCATTTTAGATTTCGCATCGTGCACGAGCCCATGTCGGCCTGGTCACCACGCTCGAACTCTGCGCTGGCACACCGGCCGTGTCCTCCAAGCGGAGTACCAGGTGTGGTTTCGTCCTGGTTGCCGTACTCAGTTGCGCAGGCTGGTCGCCGTTACGCGTGCTGTTACTATATCTGTACATGCGTAGAAGGGAACTGATTGTAAAGGAAAATGTTCCTGTTCAAATAAACATTGTGCATGTGCAAGTTGAACAAGAGTACATATGCAAATAATAAGAATTGAACTGAATGTCAACAGTTGCTCCAAACTGAATTAAACAGGAGTACATACGGGAATTTTAAACCGAACTGAATGCCATATGTTGCTCCGAACTGAATTGAACTAAGTGGCACCCACCAGTGGCGGAGTCAGGAATTGAACTGAACCGGGTCAAAGAAATAAGCTCTAATTTTTTTTGATAGAAAAGCAAGTATATTCAACCAAAAAGGTTCAAAACAATTTAATTGTCAAGTACAAGTACAAAAGTACTACTCCCTCCTATTCAATTTAAGTGTCACTAGGAATGAACCGTCTAAATACAACTTACGAGTACCGCCACCGACACTTTTTTAGGATCGGAGGTAGTATAAAGAACAAAAACATACAATATAGAGCTAGATTTTGATAACATAGTATCATTTCATTAAGTTGAATCTATATTGGCAAGTCGAAATTATCGAGAAAAAAAATGACCTCTACGGTTATTGTAGGAATAGAAATGTAGCATAATTTTCTTGTCATCAATTTTTACAAATATATCTTTCTCAACGTAGCATATAATCAAATCATTGAGCCAATCATCCCACATTATGTTCTGAAGATCTGACTTTATAATATGCTCATCTTCCCCATTCTATTCCGAAGATCTGACTTTATTGTATGACTAGTTAAATGATTACAACCTCTCTATAAATATGTCCATCTCATTTTATCATTTTATCTCTAATTTCAGGGGTATCATATTCATTAATTGGTCTTCGAACTCGAAGATCGGCAACGACGTATAGTAAATCAAAAATTTCAGGGACATTTGCTTGTTCATTTTCCTACAACGTTGGCACCACGGAGGAGGGAGAGGTGATTTCTGGTGAGCCGCGCGAGAGGGAGAGAGGATGAGGTGGGGGTGAGAAATCGGTAGAGGAGAGCCATGCGGGTGTCTCCACGTCCTTATCTTCGAGAGGAGAGCACATCAGTGGCCGGAACTGAGATGGCGGTGCGACGACGTGAACATGTGATTTTGCTGTTTGGAAAACGACCACATGAGGATGCATGGAGGAAGACGACCATGCCAGCCTCTTGGTTTGGGTCAGACGTGAATAGTGGGAGAAAGAAAAGAGTGGGCTTATTTGGATTTGGCACAGCTTGTTTTTTTTGGAGCTGCTGTTTATTTTTGTCCGAGTGTTGCATAACAAGACATGATAGTTGTTTAACTTTGCCATTTTCTATATAAAATCTTATGTTAGTTGCTTCATCATGTAAGTTAATAACATCATGGATTGTACTAGTTTGTTGAATAACAATGTACAATATGAAGTACTCGCAGTTGTAACACAATTAGGGGTCAATTTAACAATAATGGTAAGCAAATTTGGTGTGCGATGAGGCAACTTCAACTTCAAAACATCGGTAAGCAACTTCTAAGCATCGACTGTGCCGTCGTTGGGCTTGGGGCCATGTCACCTCTGTTGCTTATTGTTCTCCTCCCCCGTGGTCGCAGCCATCGCCCCGACCGTTGCCGCCTTCTTGAGGGTGGCGCCCATTTTCGCCCCCGTGGTGGCCTCCTAGAACGACACCGCGTCGTTGATGGGTCGAGGCACCGTGAACATCTGGCGGCGGAGGACGGGACCCTAGAGTTTTCTTCCCCAGCGGAAGCAGCGGCCGGGGCTAGGGAAGGGCTAGAAATAGTCTCTGGGGGAGGAAGTCGGGGAGGGCATTGTTGTCGCCATCCATGGCGCGGAGGTAGCCATCGACGGTCGAATCGAGGGTGGGGCGGGACAGCACCGGGGGGGATGTTTTCGTTTGGCAGTTGTGGTGTGCGCGCAACTGATTTGGGGGAAAGGGCAGTTGTTGCGTGCAGGCCTCTCTGCCCCATATAGGAGGCGGCGAGGAGCCAAATTTGGGGCAGCCTCAAAATAGGGCACCGTTTAGGGCAGTTGGAGGTCGTTTATTGACTTCTCGTACACTAAGAAACGATGCTTAGGACACTAATGCTAAAATAAGGCATGTGTTAGAGATGCCCTGACATGGGTCTCATGTTCCATATCTTCATATCTATTCGCGGGACCATTGAGGTTTTCTTGGAAGTTGAATCACCGAATTCCCATTGTTGTTGACAAATGGTTCCATCGGGCTCCCGTTCACATCAAGCACAGGCTGCGACGGGATTTCGTTGTCAACTACTAAGCTCCATTGTTGATTATTAGGTTCTACGAGTGGAGGGTCGTTCACAGTGGCGGAGACAGGGGGACCAGCAGGGGCCCTGGGCCCCTAACACTATCGATTTACTCTTAAAAATCTGGGAATAGTGTATATTTTGAAGTTTTTACACTAACCGGCCCCCCTTAACATTCAGATTTACGCAATCCTGCCTCCACCCCTGGTCGTCCATGAAGATCTCCCAAGGGATGACAACTTCCATAACTGATTAACTGTTGTCAGAGTCCGAGTGCCACTCTTCTATGAGGGGATAGAGGGAATCATCTTCAATGATTCTAGCTATGCGGTATTCGTCATTCACCGGGCCAAAGCCACAATATTGAAGAGATCTAAAGCATGACTTAGTGAGCAATGATGAAGGTACGGATGTGACTGCTGGTTGTGTTAGTAGCCAGCGGGCGGAGAGTTGTGATTGGATGCAAACTGAGCTGGGAATACATTCTGTTAATACTTCAGTGACGTGCGAGCCACTGATGACAGCTGAGCTTCCGTGTACTCCTAAAGGAATTCCGAGGGAGGTGGTCATAATGGAAACTTCTGCTATCAACAATAAAACTTGTGGTCTGTCAAGTGAAGTTTTGAGCGAAGAGGTACACACACCAACAAGAGAGGAGATCAGGGCTTTTGGTGGTATTCCTGAGTAGGAGGTGCGATCTGGTGCGAGGATCAACGCTCAGCTAAATGCGGACATGACGGTACTGGAGCGTGCGGTCCAGTTGGCGTACAAGAAGAACCTTGATGTTCCCAAAGGTACTTTTAATTTAACGCATTCGATTATGTCTTTTACCGATTCTGAAATTAAGCACAGGGCAGATCGTTTGGGCATATCGTTGGGTAAATCGAAGGGACAAATTGATTCTTCTATTTCGGTTATTAGGAATGTGGAGCAGGAGAGAAATATTATTTTTCTTAGGAATAATTTACCATCTAGAGAAAAGGAAGAGGAGTCTAATTTTGTTATGCGGAGAGCATCTAATTTGAGTGAAGATTTGGGAAATGACTTTGATGCCACGGAAGGTCATGCGGATCTTTTCGTTGGGGAGGCGACTACTGAGCGGGGTCGTAGGAAAAAGATTTGTAGTCTGCGGACTATTAGACGTAGTGCTAGAATTAAAAAGCTGCAACAAAATAAAAGGTGAAAGGAATGGTTTGGAATACTGACGGGTTTGGAGACACAGCCAAACATTGGACAATCAGTGAAGCAGTTAGGGAACAAAAATTGGATTTTGTGGCTCTTGTTGAAACGGGGAGATCTTCGTTTGCAACACCTTTTCTCAAATTTTTAGCAGCTAGGATGGATTTTATTTGGTTTTGCATACCTCCTCACAGGCGGTCAGGGGGATGGTGGTTGGTTTTAAACAAACATCGTTTTCGGTTCAGAAAGTAGACACGGGAGACTTTTGTGTTAAATTTCGGGTGCAGTCCACACTAGATGGTTTTATGTGGTCTCTTGTGATAGTTTACGGAGCTGCACAAGAGGCACGGAAGCCGGATTTTTAGCTGAGCTGGTCCGGATATGTGAGGGCGAGACTCTACCTATGTTAGTGGGCGGTGATTTTAATATCATTCGGAGAGAAGAAGAGAAGAATAACTCTAATTTTAATGCTAGATGGCCTTTTATTTTCAATGCTATTATTGAGAGTTTAAGCATAAAAGAGATCGAGATGTCGGGACGTCAATACACTTGGGCAAGCAGAAGGGAGACACCAACATATGAAAAGTTGGATTGTTTCCTAGCGAGTGTCAGGTGGGAGCAAAAAATATCCATTGGTGACGGTCCATGCGATGACACGAACGGGGTCAGACCATACACCATTGATACTGGACTCGGGTGAGCAAGCGCACTTGGGAAATAAATTCACTTCTCATTTGAGTTATCTTGGATGCGCCAGGATGGGTTCTATGAGATGATTAAACGTAAATGGAATGCGGTTCAAGAGGGGGATACGCCCGTAGAACGGTGGCAGAATAAAATTAGACACATGAGGCAATTTTTAAGAGGGTGGGCAAAAAAATTAAGTGCTGAATATAGAAAGTTAAAAGAAAAACTACTTGCTTTAATTGATCAGCTCGATATTAAATCTGAATCTTCTCCTTTAAGTGCGGCCGAGCGGGTAGCAAAAAAGGACGCGGAAATGGAGCTAGCGAAACTCCTACGCGATGAAGAATCCAAATGGGCGCAAAGAGCTAAAGTGACATATATTCAAGAAGGGGGGAATAATACTAGATACTTTCATATCATGGCAAATGGAAAACATAAAAAAAAATTACAATTAGAGCAAGATGAGGGGACAATCGTGGGACAAAGAAACCTGAAAGTTTTTATTACTGAATTTTACAAAAAATTATTTGGAGCTCCGGATCCGAGCTATATTTCTATGGAAGAGGAGGCTACAACGGATATGCCTCAAATCTCATCGGAAGAAAACACAATTCTGATTTCTGAATTTACAGAGAAGGAAGTTTTTGATGCAATCACAGAAATGGAACATAATAAATCTCCGGGGCCAGGCGGGTTTCCTGCGGAGTTTTATCAAAAGTTCTGGCCTATTCTGAAAGATGACTTAATGGCTATGTTTGCTCAATTGCGAATGGGTGACTTGCCTTTGTACAAACTCAGTTTTGGGATTATAACCTTGCTGCCTAAGAAGGAAGACGCAAGTAGAATAGAACAATATAGACCAATATGTTTACTTAATGTTAGTTTTAAGATTTTTACAAAAGTGGGAACAAATAGAGTTACTTCTATTGCGAGTAGAGTTGTGCATCCAACTCAAACTGCTTTTATACCAGGGAGAAACATTTTGGAGGGGGTTGTAGTGCTTCATGAGACAATACATGAGATACAGCGGAAAAAATTAGACAGAGTACTGTTTAAAATAGACTTTGAAAAAGCTTACGATAAGATAAAATGGTCATTCTTACAACAAGTTTTACGTATGAAGGGGTTTGCCCCGAAGTGGTGTGAATGGATTGCTAGATTTGTCCAAGGAGGAAGTGTTGGAATACGGGTTAATGACGACATCGGTCATTACTTCCAAACACTTAAAGGGTTACGACAGGGGGATCCGATGTCTCCACTGCTTTTTAATCTAGTTGCGGATATGTTGGCCATTTTGATTGCGCGAGCCAAGGAGGGATGGCCAGGTAGGAGGGTTAGTACCGCATCTTGTTGACGGTGGTATTTCCATATTACAATACGACGATGATACAATATTATTTCTAGAGCACGATATTGCGAAAGCCGTGAACATGAAATTAATATTGGCTTTTTTCGAACAGCTCTCTGGACTTAAAATAAATTTTAATAAGAGTGAAGTATATTGTTTTGACAAGGCTATGGATGATCAAGCTTCGTATCGAGAGATTTTTAGTTGTGAACTAGGGTCACTACCATTTAAATATCTTGGCATCCCTATTCATTATAGAAAATTGCTTAACAAAGAATAGAAGCCGGTAGAGGACCGCTTCGAGCGGAAGCTTGGTTCTTGGATAGCTAAGATGTTATCATACGGAGATCGTCTTGTGCTAATTAATTCGGTTTTGACAAGCCTGCCAATGTTCTTGTTATCTTTCTTTGAAATACCAAAGGGGGTACGTAAACGATTAGACTTTTATAGATCACGTTTTTTCTGGCAAAGTGATCATCAAAAGAAGAAATATAGGCTTACGAAGTGGAATATTGTGTGTAGACCTAAGGATCAAGGAGGACTGGGAATTGAAGTACTGGAAATAAAAAACAAATGTCTATTGAGCAAATGGTTATTTAAACTTCTTAACGAGGATGGGGTGTGGCAACAGTTGTTAAAAAACAAATATATGGGTGATAAACCGCTCTCACAGGTGGAGGTACAGCCCTACGATTCTCCATTTTGGAAGGGTTTGATGAAAGTTAAACATGACTTTTTAAGCATGTTTCGGTCTCTACTGGGGATGGGCAGCACACATGTTTTTGGGAGGATAATTGGATGGGTAACAGATCTTTAGCAGATGAGTACCCCTCCTTATATGATGTTGCATCTAATAAGCAAATGACAGCTACGGATGTCTTTGCAAATGTCCCTATCAACCTTTCTTTTCGATGAAATTTGGTAGGGAACAATAGAGAGCTTTGGTTTCAGTTAGTGGAAAGGCTAATGCGGGTTCATTTAACACATGAAACAGGTAGATTTATTTGGAACTTAACGCCGTCGGGTGAGTTCTCAGTTAGATCTTATTATGCGGAGATGCTAAATGGACATACACGGTACCTACGAAAATATTTATGGAAGATGAAAGTTCCTCTTAAGATCCGAATTTTCCTTTGGTTTTTACACCGCAAAGAACTTTTGACGAAAGATAATTTATTAAGGAGAAATTGGGTTGGGTGTAAGAAATGTGTTTTTTGTGATACAGATGAGTCTGTTGAACACCTGTTTTTAAAGTCTGAATTTGCTCGTATTATCGGGAGATTGATACATTTTACTTTCAATATTTGCCCACCTACTAGTATAGCCAATATGTTCGGTAGCTGGTTAAATGGGGTAGATAAATTGTCCAAAGAACTAATTAGAATTGGTGTTGCGGCCATTCTTTGGACAATTTGGAATTACCGAAATGACTTCATCTTTAACAAAGCATTTTCTATTCACTATTTGCAGGTTATCAACAAAGCCACCTACTAGATCCACACGTAGTCATTTATTCTCCCTACGGAACGACGTGGACGCATGGATTCAGGATGTACTCGAATGATGATGGTCGTACGGGCTATTTTCTGCCGGGGTGGGTGGCAACATCATAAGAGATTAGATGGATAGAGCTTCCTTCGAGTGGTTGATCTTTGTTGCAACGTTGTGCGATCCATAATTTGTAAATTTTGAAAGATTTTAATAATTGCGGTGGCTGTGTGTATCATTTTGATGCATAGGTCGGGGATCCGCACCCTATTTTCTAAAAAAAATCTAAAGCATGTGCCACTCCGATCGTGATGCATGTTGTTCAATCTCACCAAGTGTTATGTTGGTTTGATGATGGACCTAGTATCATCGCAGGAACCTATCTCACTCGGCTTGGCCTCGAGTTTGGTTAAGCAAGTGGTCCCGTAAGCTTTCACTTGGAGCGATCCGGAACGGATCCTGAAGGAAAAGCAAAGGGAGCATATCCGGTTCCAAAAGTTATTCATACGTGTCAGTCACATCTCTAGACTTTCATTTGGTAGAGAGTATATCTGTCCAGGTATCAACCTAGGAAGATGTGGGAATTCAGTGCCACTTTTGTCGAGCCATTGGATTTCTTTTTTCTGAGAAGGCGGCAAGAGCTTTGCGTAGCATTTCACTGATAGAAAGAATCATGTACAGTACAAGCGTAAGGCTAGAAATAACAACCGAAACGTATGGTTAGAGAAATGGCCGACGGACATTATGCAGACATAGGAAATGGCTCCTTCCATCAACATTGACATATATAGGTGACAAGAGCTTGTCAGCATATAGTTATGTCGAAGTTGGGGCTTGTTGAGACCTTATTTGATTACTCCTACCCCCTATATGTCGAATAGGAGTAACTCACATTTACCAACCCCTACCTAGCGCACCAATTTTCAAGAACACACAAAAGGCCTGTGTGTCTTTCTTATTAAGATAGAGAGGAAAGACAATTACAAGACCTGTCAAGGCAATCACATGCGATTCCCTCGACTCAACCCACAAAACACCGACGCTATTACTCGCTAACTTGTAGGTCCACTCCACATAGCTTTGCCTTCTGCCAAAGCTCTAGCTCATCTCTAATTCTCTTACAAACCACCCACGGCATCGACGCAATTTTGTCGAACACCCTACTGTTGCGTTCTAACCAAAGAAATCTAGCCACCAGAATTACTAGGGCATTCACCTCCTTCCTCCGCTGTTTCGTTATTGCGTTGGAGATCCCAGGCCACCAATTAGCAATGGTTGTTTGCGGGGTGGGCGTAAACCTGTGCAACCGAAGAGGCAACAGCATGGAATACCAAACCTCCCTTGCAAACGAGCATTGCACTGTCAGGTGTTCCGCCGTTTCCTGCTCTTGGCAGCAAAGTGGACAGGTCGCGGGGTGTTGCATATTCCGGCGAGCCAACCTATCAGCCGTCCACAAGCGACCTCGCAGCGTAAACCACATGTGTAGCTTGTATTTGAGGGGTGCTCTCGAGGTCCACAGCTCTTCCGCGCAAGGGAAACCCTCTCTGCCCATAAGGAGGGCATTGTATGCTGATTTGGAAGAGTATTTGCCGCTCGCTGTCAGTAGCCACGTAAACTTGTCTTCCTCCTCGCTCAATTGCCGATCCACCAGCAGCTCCCACAGACTCATGAATTCCACCACCGCTGGAATGGATGGTGCCCCTCTAATGTCCGCCACCCAAGCATGATTTGGCAAAGCTTCCGCTACTGTCTTTTTCCTCGCCGTTGGACTGACGAACTCCACTAGGTTAGGGGCCAATTGAGCAATACTCTGACCCCCCACCCATCTATCAGCCCAGAACAGCAGCCGCTGTCCATTTCCCAGCTCACAACGCGTGCAGGCCCTAGCAATCTCTTCCGCTTCCTCTGCTAAGGAGAACTCAAGGCCTTGCCAAGGTTTGTTCGCGTCTGTCATCTGTAACCATCTCCATCTCGCACGCAAAGCATGATTCATGAGCCTCAAATTCTTCACGCCGAGGCCCCCCATCTCCTTCGGCAGACAGACTGTGCGCCATGCCACCACACACTGGCCTTTCCTAGCTTCCGTGCTTGCTGACCAGAAAAACCCACGCAGTAGCTTCTCTGCATACACAAAGAACCATGGCGGCAAATCTAACGAGAGCATGTGGTAGATTGGAGTTGCCGAGAGGGTTGAGTCAATTAGAATCAGCCTTCCACTCTTCTCTAGCAAGGCCGCCTTCCAATTTGGTATGTGTCCAGCAAGCTTGTCGACCACCGGTTGCAGATCAGTTTTCGACAGCTTCCCAATCGTCAGCGGCAAACCCAGGTACTGGATGGGGAATTGCTTTATTGGGCAGCCCAGTATTGCCAGAATTGGCTGTAGGTCTATACCCTCACAGCGTATAGGCGACGCTGAACTCTTTGCCCAATTGCACCGCAGCCCCGAGGCACCCCCAAACAAGTTCAGAATTTGCATCACCGCCGACGCTTCCTCCACTGTAGGCTTGATAAACATTACTACGTCATCAGCGAACAAAGACAGCCTATGATGAATCCCGCAGTCTGCTAGAGATTCAAACAATCCTCTTTCCTCTGCCAGCCTCACCACCGCATTCAGTACGTCGATCACCAGAATGAAAAACATAGGAGAACTAGGATCCCCCTGTCTGAGTCCCCGACCATGCCAGAATTGGTCTCCTGCTGCACCATTTACTAACACTCTAGTTGAGGCCGTAGAGAGCATAGTGGCGAGTCTAGCGATCCATTTGCGCCCGAAACCTCTTTGTTGCAACACCTCGACCAGAAACGGCCAAGCCACAGAGTCGAAAGCCTTCGCCACATCCAATTTCAGCATGAGAGCTGGTTTCTGTCAGCTGTGGAGATTCCTAAGCGATTGCTTGACCATGAAGAAGTTATCCTGGATCGTGCGCCCCTTGACAAAGGCACTCTGGTTGCAATCCACTAGTTGGGCTAGCGGCTTGGCCAGCCTTGCCGCCATGGCTTTTGAAATGATCTTCGCGAAGCTGTGAATGAGACTTATTGGCCGGAAATCCCCAACTTCCACCGCGCCCTCCTTCTTCGGAAAGAGCATGATTAGTGCTTCGTTTACCTTAGAAAAGCCTCTAGCATCAGCCGAATCAAACCAGTTCACCGCCTTCATGATCGCGTCCTTGATCAGCGGCCACACCGATTGATAGAACCGCGCCGTGAATCCGTCGGGGCCAGGCGCCTTATCCGCAGGCAGGGAACGGATCACCTCCCAGATCTCTTTCTCTGAAAACGGCAGCTCAAGCGCGGTCAGATCTGCCGCAGGCAGATTAAGCGCAGTCAAATCGATCGCGTGATCTCTTTGCACCGGCGCGCCCAACAGCTCCTCAAAGTGGCCCGTAGCTAGCTCGCACATCCCCTTGATCTCCGCTGACTGATTGGCCCCTCTGCGCAGTCTGAAAATATGATTCCGCTTCCGCCTCGTGCTCGCGTGAATGTGGAAGAACGCTGTATTAGCGTCCCCTTCCTGTAACCACCCAATTCTCGATCTTTGTCTGGCAATGGTACGCTCGAGCGAGGCTAGACCCAGGACCTTCTTTTTCAGCTCTCTTCTCAGCCAGAATTCCCCCTGATTCAGTTGCCTATTGTCCGTGGCTTTGTCCAATTGCAGTATGACTTCGTTTGCCATGAGAATTTGTTCTTTTATGTTGCCTACTCTCCGCTGGCTCCACCTGCTCAGCACCCTCGCTGTAGGCGTCCCCTTCCTGTAACCACCCAATTCTCGATCTTTGTCTGGCAATGGTACGCTCGAGCGAGGCTAGACCCAGGACCTTCTTTTTCAGCTCTCTTCTCAGCCAGAATTCCCCCTGATTCAGTTGCCTTTTGACGGAAAAGGCAGTCGAGCCTGCTTTTCATTTCAATTAGAAGAGTGTACAGGAGTACAAGGTAGCCCCAAAAAAAAAAAAGAGAGAGCTATGAACTAAAGGGGAACAAGGGCTACAACAAAGTGCTGCAGACCAAAAAAGAAAAAGCCAGCTTCTTAGTCAGGTTCCCTGGGTCTTAAAATGAGGTCCGCAGCACCTGTTCTGCCTGCGTCTCTCCAGCATCTAGCCTCATCAATAATGGTGGAGTGAATTCTGGTAAGTGGTACAGCTTTGTTGTTGAAGATTCTGGCATTGCGTTCTTTCCAAATGGACCACCAAGTCAGATGAACTAAGGCTGCCCAGCTTTTCCTCTTCGGCGGTTGCAGCCGGCGGCTAGTTGTCATGAGCCATTCCTGTAATGAGGTCGTGTCGGCTTGTGGCCTTAGGCTGGGGTTGAGCGCTGCTGTCCGAATGATCATCTTCCATAGTCGAGTGATGACGGGGCAGGTGGCGAGAAGATGAAGTGATGTTTCCTGCGTGCTGAGGCAGAAGACACACGCTGCATTATGCGGCCACCCCTTCTTCTGAAGACAATCAGCAGTGTTGCATTTGCCACGGAGAGCAAGCCAGCAGAATACACGACACTTCAGTGGCGCGCCACTGCTCCAAATGGTGTCCCGGAAAGAGAAACGGATGGAGCCCTCAAACTGCATCTCATATGCAAACGTTGCTGAGTACTGTCCATTTGGTGTCCATAACCAGGTAACCGAGTCAGGTGTCTCGGGCCGCAGCTCAATATTGACCAGAAGGTCATGGACAAGGAGGAACTGATTCAGAGCAATGGAAGGTAGGTCGCGCTTGAAATGCATCATCCATTTGTTGCCGCTGATGGCCTGTGCAACTGTAAGGTTGCGCTTGGTGCAGCACTTGAAGAGGTCGGGTGCAAAGGAAGCAAGGCTTTGATGATCAGCTGTCCATGGGTCTTGCCAAAAATTGATTTTGTGTCCATTTCCTAAGTTGAAGGATACCGCTGAGTTGAACAGGCTGCGAGCACGGTCATCGATTCCCAGCGGTAGGTCGCCCCAAGCTTTGTCATCTTCGGTCCAGGTGTGCCACAACCATCTAACACGCAGGGCAGTGGCTTTGCGATGCAGGTCAGTAATAGCCAACCCACCGAAGTCTAGCGGACGACAGATGGCCTCCCAACGCACTAGGCAGCGACCACCAGTTGCAAGCTCATCATTGCACCAAAGAAAACCTCTGCGCAGCTTGTCAATCGCTTTGATCAACCAGATTGGTGGGTCAATGACAAGAAGGTGGTAGATGTTCATGGCAGACAGTACATATTTGACCAGCAGCAGTCTAGCATCAAGAGAAAAATTCCCCTTATTCCAGCCCTTGACCTTACTTGCCAGCTTGTCGAGGTAGGGTTGCAAATCACCTTTGCGCAGGCGCTGGTCCGATAAGGGGAGGCCTAAGTATGTACAAGGAAAGCTTTGGACATGGCAGGTAAAGATCGCTGCAAGGGCATTGGTATCCAACTGGGAGCAGTGGATTGGAATGATACAACTTTTTGCAAAGTTGGTTAGCAGTCCAGAAGCCTCCCCAAAACACTGCATCAGCGATTTGACAGAATGGAGCTCGGTTGGATCAGGTTCGGTGAAGATGACAACATCACTATTGTCCGTGGCTTTGTCCAATTGCAGTATGACTTCGTTTGCCATGAGAATTTGTTCTTTTATGTTGCCTACTCTCCGCTGGTTCCACCTGCTCAGCACCCTCGTTGTAGCGCACCAATTGTTGGAGTTATTTCCCACAATAACGAATAGGGGTAGTGTATGTATGTTGAATTGCCGATCCAATGTGTTAGCACACACAGACTGTTAATACAGGTTCAGGCCTACAGAAAACGTTGTGCGATAAAAACACTACTCATATTTGAGGCGAGTATGTTCAGTTTTTAGGTGTGGTGTTGAATCGTGTCGTGTGCCATGCCTTCCGCGGGTGTTCCCTGCCCCTCCTTACATTTTTTGCCGAAAACGCAAAAGCCTTGCGTTTGCATTCATTGATAGAAAAGAAGTTTTTGTACAAGTCCAAGAAAGGACAACACCCCACCATAAAACTCAACCTCTATCTACCTAGACTAGGGGAGGATTTGGTGAAGACCCCAGGCTCCCGCGTTTACTCAATCTCGCGCCTCGGCTTTGATTGTGTCAAGCAAGATAGCCACGGACGGACGCGCGTTGTCAAAGACCGCAGCGTTCCGATGCTTCCAGATCCACCATGACGTGAGCATGATCAACGACGAGGTGCCCTTGCGTATCACGGGAGGAGTGGCGCTTAGAGCACGTGCCCACCAATCTGTGAAGTCATCATCACCCAACGGAGGTGTAGCAGTGGATCGGACCCATGATAGTACCTCATGCCACAACGTCCTCGAGAAGGAGCAGCCAGTCAGAATGTGCGCCATAGTCTCCTCAGACTGGTCACACAGTGGGCAGCGCGTCGCGTGCGGGAGCCCGCGTCGTGCTAGCCGCTCACCCGTCCAACATCTGTCTAGGCATGCCAGTTAGATGAAGAACTTCACCCTTGGAGGGGCCCAGGTCCGCCAGTTTAGTCTCCAAGATCCTGATACAATCGATCCTTGGAAGAGGATGTTGTAGCAGGAATGTGCAGAGTATTCCGCATCTTTCGTCCATCTCCAAATCAGTCTGTCCGGCTCCGCCGTTAGCTGCACATCCCGTAGCCGGCTCCACAACTGGACATACTGCCACAGGGCTAGGGGTCCCAGGGCGCCTATGATGTCGGAGATCCAGCTACGGTCCACAAGCGCTTGTTGAACCGTGTGCCTCTTCCTGCGGCGTCTCAGGATCATCCTGTAGAGATCAGGCGCCAGCTCCCTGACAGGTTTGCCGTCCAGCCATTTGTCCTCCCAAAAGAGGGCAGTCACCCCGTCGCCGGTGACCATGTAGTTAGAGGTGTCAAAGACTGCACGCTCCACCTCTGAGAAATGCATATCGAGGCCCTGCCATGGACGCAAAGGGTCGGTACGCATCCTCCACATCCAGCGCATCCTGAGGCTAATCGACGTGCAAGCCAGATCCGGAATCCCAAGACCTCTGAACCACAAGGGGCGTCGGCAGACCTTGGCCCAGTTGACATGATAGTGCCCTCCATTGGCGTCTGCCCGTCCAGCCCAAAGGAATCCGCGCAAGATCTTGTTCACCTGCCGTAGCACCTTCTTGTTGAGGCTCAGCACTACCATCTGATATAATAGAATCACCGCTAGCACCGAACGGACCAGAGTCAGGCGCCCTGCTTTAGGCATCATGGCGGCCTTCCAGGTCGGTAGCCTTTCCGCTATGCGGTCAACAAGGGGCTGTAGTGCTTCCCCAGACAGTCGTCTAGTGGAGAGCGGTATACCTAGGTACTTGACGGGGTAGTGTGCCAGCTGGCACTCCCTGATCGCAGCCGCCTCGTGGGCTCCTCCTCTGAGCCCAATAGAAGATACGGAGCACTTGGCAAAGTTGGTGTGAAGTCTTGATGCGTGTCCAAAGACATCGAGGATACCGCGTACAGATCGCAGCTCCATCTCATCAGGGTGGCAAAAGATCACCACATCGTCCGTGTAGAGCGAAACTGACGTTGCCAGCTCCCGGCGTGCCAAGCGCTTTAGTATCCCGAACTCCAGAGCCTTAGCCAACATCCTGTTCAGCGTGTTCATGACTAACACGAACAACATCGGCGACAAGGGGTCACCTTGTCTCAGGCCCCTCCGATGCCAAATGGGGGGGCCCGGCTCGCCATTGAGCATCACCCTAGTGCTTGCGGTGGACAGGAGGACCGCGATAAGTTCGCGGAACCTGGGCCCAAATCCGAGCTTGCGGAGCACCTCAAAGAGAAGCCCCCACGAGATGGAATCGAAGGCGCGGGCTATGTCCAACTTCAGCATCACCCATGGCTCCTTCAAATTGTGTAGGAGCCGTGCTGTCTGTTGCACCAGCATGAAGTTGTCGTGGATGCATCGCTTCCGAATGAAGGCGCACTGGTTGCGATCCACTAACAACTCCATTTTTTACGCTAACCTCAGTGCCAACGTTTTCGCCACCAGCTTGGCGAAAATGTGGATCAGACTGATTGGGTGGTAGTCACCAAGTGCCGCCGCATCCGGTTTCTTCGGCAGCAGGATTAGCAAAGCCTGATTTAGGCCTTGAAATCCGCGCCCACACAGCGTGAAGAGCTTGTCGAAGGCCGCCATAAAGTCGGCCTTCACCGTTCCCTAGCAGCTCTGGAGAAACTCGTCTGTGAATCTGTCTGGTCCAGGCGCCTTACCGTGAGGTAGTCGCCGGATCACTTCCCACACCTCCTCTTTAGTGAAACCGGCCTCCGGCTCGGAGAGGTCTTCACGATGCAAACCCAGAAAGTCAAGGTCGATCGAGAAGTCACGATCCACCGAGGTACCTAGCAGCCCCTCGAAGTGTGTGAAGGCAGCTTCGGCCATAGTCGCATGATCGGAGATTATCGCGCCATCAACCTGTAGGCTATGGATCACATTCTTCTGTCAGCGGTAGGCCGCGTGGTGGTGGAAGAAGGCTGTGTTGGCACCCCCTTCCCTAAGCCAAGCAATCTTGGCTCTCTGTCGTGCCATCGTGCGCTCGAGAGATGCTAGCCCAAGGTAGGTCTGCTTCAGGCGTGCTCGCAATTGGCGCTCATCCGAAAATAGCTGCCTAGACTCCATAATGATGTCCAGCCTGAGTATCACCTCCCGCGCTATCATCAGCTGCAGATTTACACATCCCACCTTCTTATCACTCCAGCTCATCAACCGACGGGCCGTGCGCTTCATCTTAGCACTTAGCCGCCGGAAGGGGTCCGGGTCTCCGTCGATCTCACCCCATGCGGAGTCAACCACCTCGCTGAAGCCTTCAAGCTTCAGCCAAAAGCGCTCAAACTGGAAACGCTTCCTACCCAAACTGGAAACGCTTCCTCCTCGCCCCTCCTTACATAAATGGGTAGGCTAAGGTAACAAGATGCCCGAGTCGGATTCAAGTAGAGACTTAGTAGGATAGAGACTAACTTGTGTATCTTGGTACATTCAAGTTTATCTTGTACTCCAAAAAAAATTGTGCTATGTGATTGAATCAAACTTTGTACCGTGGGCCTGGCCCACTTCGTACATGTGGGTCGTCCTTTGTCTTCTGTGAGACAACCCATATTATATGTACTCGCACATGACGTCGATGTTCCTTGTTGTGGGCTTGTGGCTACATCATCGGGCACAAGGAGGCATGGGAGTATCTTGGGGTGCCAAGGTTGAGCGGACCTGGCCCACTCCGTACATGTGGGTCGGCCTTTGTCTTCTGTGAGATAACCCATATTATATGTACTCGTCAGACGTCGATGTTCCTTGTTGTGGGCTTGTGGCTACATCATCGGGCACAAGGAGGCCTGGGAGTATCTTGGGGTGCCAAGGTTGAGCGGAGCATGGGGTCAAAGCGACCTTATCACCATGGTGGTGGGATTCGCCTTCATCGGGGTGGGCTCAAAGGGACCTTATCTCCATGGTGGTGGGATTCGCCTTCAGCGGGCGCAAGGGTTGGCGAGGACAATGCCCGTGACTTCTCCCTCAACTTGACTGGCTTCAAGGTGGTCGTTGTTGGTGGTGTTTAAGGCGTAGCTCTTCTTCCTTTCTTGGGTATTGTATTTTGCTTCTTGCGGGCGAGGCTTCGACCTCACACGGAACTTTTTTTTTTTATGGTCACCGGGGGGCACAAAGTCCCCGCCTGAATTTTTTATATCAAAGTTGCCTATGAGGTTTTGCAACCTCTACAAGATGGGTTCAAATGAACCAGAGTACACGGGGATTACAAGGAGAAGAGATAAAAGGAAAACGCACACACACGATGAGGGGAGCGGCAAGAGCCACCAGGAGGCACAAGTAGAAGAGGGGTGTAGTCGGGGGATCACAATACCAAGATTCAACAAACAACCTAGGGCACCGCACCGGCGTGCAAAACGACTCCCCCGGCACAACTCAGGAGAGATCCACAATCAACGAGTGCCAAAGCCTAGCACCTAGCACGAACCTTGACTGGGAGCTCCGCCATGAGAGATCGAGACGATTAGCAAGTATGGGGAGGCATCATTGCGTCGTCATTGAGCAAAGATGAGCCGAGACGACACCACGAGCCCGAGGCTCACCACAACACAACGGCAACCATGGGAGGACTCCCCCGGCACAACTCAGGAGCATCCACAATCAACGAGTGACAAAGCCTAGCACCTAGCACGAACCTTGACTGGGAGCTCCGCCACGAGAGATCGAGACGATTAGCAAGTATGGGGAGGCATCATTGCGTCGTCATTGAGCAAAGATGAGCCGAGACGACACCACGAGCCCGAGGCTCACCACAACACAACGGCAACCATGGGAGGATCTTGAGCAAGGGCAGCAACACGACCGAGGTCACGGGGCAGGCCAGCCAAGGCGAAACAAAGCGGAAGAACAACACACCATAGGAGACAAAGCACCACATGGCAGCACTGCGAGGCCAAGCGCCTCGCCGCCGGATACACCCCAAGGAAGGTAAGGCAAAGAGAGACCAAGGTGCTGACGGGGGTTCATCGAAGATGAAGTCGCGGAGCACCATAGTGCAAGACCGCGCCACCACGGCAGACCTGCAGGTTCTCTTGCCAAAGCCGAGATGGAGAGCAGCAAGGGATTCCCACGCGACTCCTTCAAGAAGGAAGAAACGACGCCATCAGCGCCGTAGTCGCAGAGCATTTGCTCGGAACCACCATACTACGGCGCGTCAATGGCGTGGAGGTCCGGGTCGCGAGCCCATGGAACCGAGGCCAAGAGCGACGGCCAGAACTCTGCGCATCTCGGACGGCTGAGATTTGGGGGTGGTGTGGTGGTGTTGGATTTTAGGGAAGGAGACGAACAGAGGACCCCCGCCTACGCCGTCCACCGTGTGGGACGACCTCCTCCGGCGGCAGAAGGGGACAGAGGGCGCGCACGACGGTTTCTGGCGGTGGCGGCCGACCCCACCATCACCACGGCCAGGCCTGCAGCGACGCAAGACCATGGCCGCGGCCCGCGCGACCCGCCCGCGGCCCAGATCGAGCCCGGGTGCCTCCGCCGTCCCGCGCCTCCGCCAAGCTCGCGCCCGCGCAGCCGTCCTGCACCGACGGCCCCCACAGCGCCGCCCCGCGCCAAGACGCCAAAGACCGCGAGCCTCGAGCGGAGGAGGCCGCGGCGCACCCGCTAGCAGCAGCCTCCTCAAGCTGCAGGGGTGCCCGCGAGCGGCAGGTTTCCCGCCGCCCCCTTCACCGGCGTCGCGTGGGCCTTTCCCGGCGATAGCCTCAGGGGACGGCGAGGTAGAGAGGCGGTGGGGGGGGGTGGCGGCGGCGGGGGGCTAGGGTTCCCCTCCCGTCGCCCAGAGAGGGGGCGACGCGATCACGCGAGGGTTTAACTCTAGATATTTCACACGGAACTTGTTCCAACGGAGCCAGCTACACCAGGGACGCGATTTTTCCGAAACTAGGAGGGCGCCTTCCTATCTCAAATGTCGTCGATCTTGCATCAAGATGCGTGCAACACATTTTGCAGTCAACACCCTAAATTTGCAACATATATCTTCATGAATCCCTCAGATCAAATCATCGTTGTTTTGTATTTACAATCTTAGATATTTTTAATTAACATTTGTGGATATGTGTTTTTGGAAATGAGTTTTTTGTTTATTTTGGTATTAAAATTTGTGAATATGTATGTTTTTGGAAATGATCAATTTTTTTAGTATGAACAAACACAGGGAATGTTTTGGATATTTGTGAATATCATTTTCGGATTCATTTTCGGCATTAATATTTGTGACCATGAACATGAACAGGAGCTTGTGAATATCATTTTCAGATTCATTTTCGGATCTCATGAAGCATTAATATTTTGATGAATATTTTCGGATTCACTTGTCAACATGAACATGAACATGAACAGGAGCTTATGAGGCATTAATATTTTGTTTTCGGATCTTGCATGAACGGGATCTTTTCTTGATGAACAAACACATGAACAAAAAAATTCGGATTTTCGGATCTTTTCTTCATGAACAAAAACAGGAACTTGATGAACATACATGAACATTCATTACATTTGGATCTTTTCTTCATGAACAAACCCTAAAAAAAACTGCAAAATTCGAGCTCAGATCCGAGGCCATGGCAAGATCTGAATCAAACAAAATAGCAACCAAAAGGTCTGTTCTTTATGTCCACATCAAGGAAAAAATGGATCTGATAAAGAACATAAAAACGAATCAATATCTCCATGTCCAGATCTCGGATCTCCTCGATCAGATCTGATGAAATACGGGATCACCGGAGGTGGAGGGGAAGGTGGAGGCAGGAGGAAAGGCGGGATCTTGCAGGAGCTTGGAGCAGACCGTAGGCGTCGGCGACCTCGGCGCATCCCTGGATCCCCGCAGCAAGCTTCTTCCCCGTCGGCCGATGTGGATCCCGACCCTCCATGGCTGGAGCTCGGGGCTGGGGGTGGGTATGGTGGCCGGAGGTGGGGGGTGGAGAAAACTGGGAGGTCGGGAAATGATTTGGATTAGTGTATCCGGTGATGTTCTGGTTCCTTTTATAGCTGGATCGATAAATGAATTTTGACAAAGTGCAGGGACTGTTTTGCAAAATAGTAGTCAACAGAGCCACACGAATCTTGATGCAAGATCGACGGTTTTTGAACTAGGAGGGCACCCTCCTAGTTGTGGTTTCGACTTTTGCCTACATCAGCAGCGTTTAGCTTCAAATTCCAACTTCACACCATGGTTCAACCACCACACATGGAACCTTTTTTTTTGTTGCAATCAAATGGCAAGAGAAGAGGGGGTAGATCGAGCAACGTAGTCGAGAGTGTCTGATATTATAAAAGAAAAACTGCATGCAATATTTTCTGAAATTCTTAATGATTTAAATCGTAAGAATCAAACAGTATACGTGCGAAAAAATCATGAGGATCAAAATCCTCCAAATTTTCTACAAATTAATTTAATTCAAAGGAGAGCTTAGAGGATCGGGTCATGTTGAACAGAAAACTACAGGAATCTCCATCAAGGAGTACAGAAGTAACAGAAATTGTAACAAGAGTATGACTGAATGTAGATTTTCTTCCAAAACTGCAATCCTTCAGAAAAGATCACAAGGATTCGAAAAAACCTACGAATCAAACGGCACATAGAAAAAAAAATCCCAAGGAGGGCTCCTTCAAATCATGAGCAGGCCTCAAATCCTGCATTTTTTCTAATCCTGAGTTTCGTGAACATTTTGAATCGAAGAGGTCCTAAATAACCTTCGCATCGCAAATCCATAAACTGCAACTTGCGTCATCCAAGTTCATTAGCTACAGTCCATGGCCACAGGAAGGGGTAGCATTTCATCCACTGATGCCACTCCAGAGATGCAGTTAATATTTGACGTTTTACAATGCTACTTCAGTTCTTCAAAATAGAAAATAGTTCATCTATGAAGCATCGCCTCAGTCCTCAGACTTAACCCCCCACCCCCACACACAGCAAACAGGTTCTTAAAGACATGGAGCGCCACGCTTATAGGTTAGATGTTATCAACTGATGCAACCCAGTCCATATATTATCTTGCTCTAAGACCCTATTCAAGCAAAGGAGTGCACAGGGAGATACAAGCTTCAGTCACCTTCTGGTTCTCCTGTCCTTTTCCCGGTCTTTGCTCCTATCGCAGTGATCATCCTTCCCTCGGCCTGAACTTTTTTTGCGTGCCCCATCTCTCCCGACATCACTACCATGCAGTCTTCCTCTATTGCGATTGTACTCTCGATCTCTATCCAGTGATGACTTCCTTGAAGGACTATGGCTCCTAGTTGGGCTGCGAAGCCGCTTCCTGGAAGAATCACGTGCATCATTGGTCTTTTCTTTCCGCTCCAGTGATATTCTTTCTGGATAACAGAATAATGGTTCTTATAAGATACACCAGAAAACTACAGCATGGTTCATTGTTATTATTATCAGATGAGGTTATTAAGCAAAGCTACAAATTACTCCTATCAAAGATGAATGTGCCAAAGAAACAGCAGTACAACTATCGAATGAACAAGGTATTCCCTTCCTGCCTTTCTTACATACCAGAAGACCGCCTGTTGTTTTCACCATCTATTGAAGAAGACAACCCATATTCAGAATGAAGACGCCTACGGTGGCTGGTGACCTTCCCCTCAATCTCCTCCGTGTTCTGAAAACCCTTCTCCTCAAGAGAATCACGATACTGCATTACAGCAATCTCAACCTGCCTCAGCTTCTGCCTGCAGATCAAAAGGTATTACAATAAGAAACATGATTAAACTTTCTGTGTCTGGGTGTGGGTTGGGAGGGGGGGGGGGGTACCTATGCTCTTCATCAACAATTGTATCTGGACGATGAATTGTGTGATCCGTACTAATTTCTGATGTGTCAGCTTTCCCAAGATCGACGGCATTATCACTTCCAGATGAATAGCCTAATCCCAATCCTTGCCCGTCCTTTCTATCCTCAGAGCCATCACTATCTTCCTCGCGGTTCCATTTAGAAGCTGGCAAAATGGGATCAGCTCTCTGCTTCTTGCTAGAAATTTGTTTGGGTTCAGCAGATGCACACTCTCTAGAGCGTCTTTGACCTGTTTCCATACCACGACGAGAGAGCCCCAGCAGGTCTGATTCAGCCTCACCGGAACCTTCTCCAACTTTCAAAACACTACGGGTGTTCAAACCAATATCCTCTCTTCCAGTTCTGTGAGGTTCTTGTACACTTTTCATGCGGAAGTCTTTCTGATATATTTGCTCCTTCTCAGCCTCCTCCAAACTGAGCAGCCTGGCAACCATTATCTCTTTACCACCACATAGTGAGAGGCCATTATGTCTGCAGCGACGTTCTAGTTCAGCAAATGGAAGCCCTAACAGCTCCTTTGTGGCTGCTGCCTTTCCTGTCGCCAGGGCACCATCTTCATCAAGCCTAAATCCATTATTATCGTCCTCAGAGTTAGGTATCTTTTCGATTTCCGGTGCATCATCACATAGAGAGTGAAACAAGGTGACCCCAGAGTTGCCTGATCTAAGAAAGGTAGCTTTCAGCCCATTCAGATATGCATCAGAAAATAGGAACCAGTCTGCCCATACTTGTAAAACTTTCAAAACCCTCTCCTGCAGAACAGCAATATATGAATCTATTACTTGAGGACATCAAAGAATAATAATGAAACTCTACTACTCGACATATATATCAACAATTACTTTCAGAGCTTCAGCAGTAATCCTTCCTGTGATACTGCGGTACAAGTCATTGAAGCTCTCCATGACATCAGGTATAGCAGCCTCAAACTTGGTTCGAAATGCAGAGGCATTCTTCACGGGAGCACTACTATTATGAAGGATGTCAGACACTAGCATAAGCCGCGCAACCTTGGTTGGGATAGGTGTCTCCTTGAGCGTCAAAGATTCTGCAAGAACCTCAACAATCTATACACGACAAAGAATCAATGTGTTTTCATGCGATGTGAACTACATAATATAACTGTAAGTATACAACAAAATAAAATAGGCATCTGAAGTGTATAGTTCACGACAAATAAATGATAACCAAGCAGGCAATAAAACATGTACAGTTTTCATGAAAAGTGAACTACAAAATAACTGAAGTGTACAACAATATAAGTAGGCCTCTGAAGTGTATAGGTCACAACAAATAGATGATAACCAAGCAGGCAATAAAACATGTACAGTTATATAAACGACCAGATGGTCTCGTAGGCAACAGACCATGTAGCCAAAATGTACCACTCTATATGGTGCATTGTTCAATTTACGTTAGGTGCCATAAATGACATTTTTTTTAAATAGTTTATACAAAGTATAACCGTTGAATCCCTTCAGTCCACGACCTCAAGGTTTCTTTACTCCTTTAGAAGTGTGAGTTGGTGAGCCTGCCTCTTCCAAGCTTCTGTGGCCAAATAAAAGACTATGGTTCGAATAAACACAGCAAAAGCTGCACCTCACTACCATGTTGCCACGTGCCTGAACTTGACAATGTGGACATGACAAACCTAGAGACATAAGCCTCAGTAGGTTCCCATCATGTACTACCTTATCTTTTGCCCATTGGATTCCTTACCGTGCCCAGGGAGACTAAAGGGACTTAGACAAGGGCATGGGGAGCTTCAGCAGATGAGAGAGGGCTAGTAGAGAGGGAGCTGAACAGGGGAAAAGCTCCAGACTAGTTAAGGTCTATAATCTCTCAGCCTGCTTCATAAGTGACTAAGAAAAATCTAAAATAAAACATAGCTCTAAATTTAAAAAGAGACATAAGTTTTACTGTATTTGAAACATTGAAATATTGGTTTATTACCTGATAGAAGTCAAACAACTTCATTTATTTAATAATATTACATTGATATTGCAAAAAAAAAAATGCATGAAGCCGTCACGTCACTAATATTGCGCATTTGCAAAACATGTGTTGCCAATAAAATAATCAAATATTTATATTTGTTTTGGGAATAAAAGGCTTTGTTGTTGTTGTTGTTCCGTAGCATTCAGCTAGTAACTCATAATGATCAAGCTATTAGTTGACCTCAGAGTGGTCACATATCATTGAACATCCATGTGTATTACTTGAGAAAGACGAGCGAAATAACATGACACATGAAATCGAACCAATCGAAACCACAAAATCATAATCTTAAGTTAGAGACATAAAGGCAAAAAAGAAATGGAAAATTTAGCTGATTAGGTCAGCTGTACAAAGAAGGCATTACCTCTCCAGCAGCATCAGCATTATCCAATGCAAATCCCATAGCAGCCTTTATCTGACTTCGCTCCAATGTCAATGCACGTAGCATGTCCTCAAATTCATCACGCTGTGTATCAGTCAATGCACGCTCCACTTCAACACGCTGGAGAATGAAACACAAATTAATATAGCAAATTGTAATGGACAAAAGCAGTTGCGCCATCTAAAAAACACAAACTAAAAAAGCATCTGCCAAGGTCTAACAAAACCATACCCTGCTTCTACCAGCTGCAAAAGTAGATTCCTTTTCAGGATCAGGGCTTCTGCTGGATGGCAAAGTAGGAGGAACCCATCTAAAATAACACATATAATGCAAAACTGTCACCAGCGAGTCAATAAGCACAGGAACAACACATACTGGAATATCATTGTGCATCTTATTACCTTCCACTTCCTGTAATCATGATAAATGGTTCTGTTCGCCATCGTTGTAAAGTATCGCCCTGCATTCCAATATCATAAGCATAAATATTAGCATCATATCACTACAGGGATACCCATATAGCTCATACATGTGGTTTGCATATGTAATAACATTACTAGAATGCCGCATTTTAGAGAACAAGCTGGACAGAATACTCAGAACATTAAAGGGCATAAATTTCATCAAACTAAAAAATTACTCATTTTGGCAAACTACTAGGCTCTCTCTGTGAAGAACATATACACTGGTAAAATGTCATCATAAACAAAATAATATGTGTCTCTATTGCAACCAAAGATAGCACATAAGGCCAGCTTTACTATCGTCACATCGAAGAAATACAGATAATTGAATTGACAGAGCATAAATAATCTACTATGTTAGATCATGAAGAGATAACGTTGAGTAGCACAAAAAAACGCATACCTGAGCGAAGGAGTATAGCCGCCAAACATAGTATGTATGTTCTTTTGATTTAAGATCAAACAAGAAGCTAAATAATGATTTTCCTCGCCCTCTCTCCATGATAGCTTGTTCAAAAGCACATCCACCATCAAGTACATGCAGAGCCATCGTATCAATCACATGCCGAAGATGCGAATCCTCTGGTGAAGCAACCATTATATCAGGAACATTTGGAGTAAGGACCTGTCAAACCAAATGGATCCACGAAGTGAAGTTAGAATAGTGAAATTTGACTGCACCAACAAAAACTTACATGCCAACATCCTTACCAATGCAAAACTTCTTGGATTATGCCTAGGCTTATGAGATAGATAGAGATACTAAATAACATAGTTGGCAAACTTACATACAAGACAGTGCTGGTCAATAAGGTTTCGAAATCTATATCAATGAAAGGGACCAAATCAGCACCGATTCCCGGTCAGTTAGGGAGGAACCGGTTTCTCTATTGTGTACAAGATAGAACACAAAATTGGAGTTTGACCAGGGATTACTATTCAAGCATTCACAATTCCCATTTGTCGAACCGGATTCTTTTCCTGGTAGTCACTGGGATATTTATAATTATTATCCATGGTGGTGAACATATTAAAGATTAAAGAACTACAAATAGATGTGCCAACTGAGAACAGATGAAAAAATATTCCATAAATTAATCTCTATATGGAGCAAGGGGAACTTAGAATTTTCTCTTGTTCTATCCCTCATCTAAGCACTTAAATATTTTCTGAAGAGAGAACTCCAATTGTTCATGAATAATGAACCATTATGTTGTGGCACAACACGTTCATCCTTCAAAAAGCATCACAAAGAAAAACGTGGGGAAAATGCAATGATATTTCTTTTATTGTTATGATGACATGAATATCAAGACCACTACACAACACAAGAACAAATGCGTATATAAAAAGTCACCAACCAGCTCTGAGGTTTGTGGTGTAACAGATGCAACAGGAGGACCTCCAGAACCAGATATGATGACACTACCACCCTGCACAACATTAAAAAAATGGTCATCAACGACAACTCACAGGGAAACACCAAAACATGTCATCTACTTAAAAATGCCAGACAAATTATAAGAGATAGCTGCAGATAGAAACTTTGGAATGAAAGAAGTAAACCTCCTTGCTTCTGATTGCCATATGTCCTGGAGGAGGAGCAGGCAGCGCTTGTGATGGAAGAGCAACAGATTTGCCCCACCCAATCTTCAGCTCATAGTCATAAACAACAACACCTGAGATAAATAATTACAGTAAATTACAAGCAGGAGCACAAGTAGTATTTCAAAGTATGAATAGGTTTATTTCAAGCTCCCATGGCTATAACATGATTGCCACTATATGGAATGGAAATATACAGTAACCTTGCATCTCATCCTTGGCCGCCTGCCCTTCTGCTCTATTCATGAATGCAACAAACCCACAATGCCTTTGCCTTTTACGTTCTTCTTCTGTTCGAGGCCACATGATCTTGACGCTCGCAATAGGTCCAAACCGACCAAATGTCCTCAGAAGAAAATTCTCATCCACCTAAAAACATATGTATATATTGCACACTTAAGCAACTGTGATGCCTATAAACTTAAAATTATGTCTAGACAGAGCAAGTACGGCAGGGAAAATCAACCTTAGGAGACAGATTGCCAACATATAAGTTTGTGGTTTGCGGATCCCCATCATCGAATGAACCTGGTAATCTTCCAGTGGGATCAAATTCATCTGGTATTTCATCAAACCGGCTATAGTGCTGCAGTTAACAGTTTCAAGCATCAGTATACCTACATACAACGACAAAGTACAAAGATTCTGAAAAAGAAAGATGATATCCGATACAAATTTATCCAATCAGCTGGAAATCTGCTTAAAAACAGTTTCTTGAAATTGGCAGACAGGATAGATTTTTCACATTCTAGTCAACTAAGAGAATATTACAGCACACTGAATATAATCAAAATTACCACGCCTAGTGAAAAGACCTTAAGGGCCAACCCTTAACATACACCTACCACAGAGGTGTCACCGTGTCGTCCGCCGCGTTCTTGATTACGCTTTTCTCGAAGCTCTTTCTCCAATCTGAGTTCCTCCATGACGGTATCTATTGCCCGTGGCTTCCCTTTTTCCTTTTCCTTTGGCCGCTCATCTTCCTTCTGCGTGTCAAGGTAATGATCAACAAAACAAAAGAACTATACTGAAAAATGAGGGAATCAAATAGTGCAAGCATCCCAACCTTTTTCTCTGGCTCTCTCCCAAATGATGGTGGCAAAAAAGAAGGTACATACCTGGATAAACATATGTTACGTATAAGATATGTATTACGCTCGTAAGGTAGACTCTGCCGAAAATAATTTGTACACCTAGATGTCATGGGGTTACAAGGTAACAACAGCAGGAGGATGCGAGCAAAGTAACCAAAAAAAATAACCTAATTCACTCTCTACAAGGATATTTCGAATACTCTTATTAAACTAATGAAATTTTCATCTTCCTCCATTCAGTGTCTTTTTTCTATACAAAATCATTGCAATCCAATATACACAGTATATTTTTTGGAGAAAACGCAAAAAGCCTTTGTGTTTCTTTTCATTGAAAAGTAAGAGAGAGTTTAGTATAACAGCCTCCTAGGAGGATATTAATTTGCCACACGTTTGAAACCACACTACTTTACATGAGAATTCTAGTTAATCCTAAAGCTTACACAATCAGGTCACTGCCTTCAATGATCTACAGATTTAGTGGAAAGTGGAAGCCACGGGATATTTGTAAGTTATTCCAGCATGAGTACATAAGAAAGAAAAAATCAAAATGGGTAGAGCTCCAGTCTGCATTGTGGTTCAAAAGTGACTAAGTTTTTACTTTTGAGTGAACTAATAAATGTTTGAAAGTTTTTGGAATCGTAGCAAACTCATATCGAATTAGTAAACGACTAATCATTCACTGTAAATGAAAATTTTAACAAGAAACTGGCCTTAATTATAGACTGAACTTGTTAACTTAATTGGTTGGTTTTCGCAAAAGGGAAAATTGGTTTTTTACCCAGAAGTTGAGCAGCCTTGGATTATCTATCCAAAGTTGCTTGTCAATTGGTAAAATATCTTGCAGGGATCCCGATGCAAATAAAATGAACACTCTGCCCTGAATGTAAATACTAATCAATTGACCATTGGATTGTACGTGACCCTATAGGCCTGCCCTGATCGATTAGATCTTAAGTCTGGCCGTGTGCGTGCACCACCAGCCAGTCAATTTACACGATGCTGTGTACCGGCATACATATTACAGTGTGACATCTCCAACCCTTTAAGATCTGGTGTGTACCCCAACCCTTTAAGATCTGGTGCTAATCAGGTATTTTTGGGGTAGGAAGGGAAGAAGAAGGTCATGTGATATCTCTTGCTGAGTACTACCTAGAGGATAAGGGAAAATCAGATAAGCTAGCTCTGCGCTCCAGCAATCTCACGCAATAGCTACTCCATCAACAGCTTATCGATATTATTGAAGACTGTAAGGGCTTCTTTGGATCGCAGGAATAGAAAACACACGAATTGGAAAAACACAGGAATCTGACAGGATTGCAGATGCAAAGCAGAGGATTTCAAAACAGAGGAAAACTGAAGGAATGGTCATTTGGATGGAACACAGGAAAAACACATGAAAAGTGTCTCGATCCTACGCGAATGAGTGTAAAAAAGAGGTTAGAGTGGATGTTGAAATTCCTATGGAATTGGGGCATAGGAATTTTGGAGGTGTCAATCCTTTGATCCAAATGCAATCCTTAGGAAAAAATCCTATGGATTGGAATCCTCCAATATTTCTATGAAAATCCTTCAATCCAAAGAGGCCCTAATTGTTTTCAAAAGTAGACTGGGGAGAGAGACAGTCAGAATCATCAACAATCGAGCGGGCCGACGGCGCACGTTGCTGCCGGCGTGGTGCACGTACACGGCTCAGGAGAAAGGCGTCGCGTGAGTTGTTTGCGGCATCGCGTGAGTTGCTGGCGGCGTGAGTTGCTCCACAATCGAGTGTAAGGCAGGCAGGGTCACGTACTAGGTCACGTACTAGATTCATTGGGCATAATTGCTTTCAAGTCCTTATTAGATCTTTATTTTTTTTCAAATATGTATTGGGTATTTTACTAACGTACAATCAACTTTGGGTACATGATCCAAGGCTGCTCAACTTCTGGGTAAAAAAACAATTTTCCCTTCGCAAAATTATGAGACTTTCTTCGCAATGCTGCCTATTTGAATAACATTCATGAAAAAGAACATACCACCTCATAAAAACACAGTAAATCTTATATCACACTATATATGTTGATCATGACCTAAACATACAAAACATTCTAATATGCTGGTTATCACATAAACTATGCAAGCAAAGATTTATTGGAGTGAGAATAGTGTCAGAATCATTTGATTTCTAGCGAGGTTATAAAAGGTGTGCCTAAGCACGCGTTTAAGCTCGCTGAGACACTGAGCGAGGCAAAACGCCTAGCGCTCAACTACGCTTAGACATGCGCTTAGCGCTTTAATCCTTCAGAAAAGGGAAAAGCAGAGGCAAAACGCTCAATCAGCACCTAGCCCTTAATAGAATCTTGATTTCTAGTAGCTGATACAGGGTCATAGTTGCAGTAGACTCAAAACATAATATGATATTGAAAAACAAAACTATACACGTGCACTAGTTGATCCCACCCCTGCAGCATCAGATGTTAAAATTAAATTTAGAAGTTGGTAAACGATTCTAGAGAGTACAGCAAGCGCCATTGACATTCAAAACTACTTCCAAAATGGATTAATGCATGTGGTAGTTATGCAGATTTACAGCAATTACCACATTTGCTGTCAATGTACTATTATTCATACATGTTTTACTAATTTAAAACCATCCCACAATCAATTGCACTTTGCTAGAAGCAACATGGATACCTCTATGTGGTCCATGACTCTACAAAGTCAGGACCATGTTACTAGTGTACTACAAGAAGAGAAATGTAAGTTCCATAGCATTAATACATCATCATGACCATGAGCAGTAAGTCAGAAACAACGAGTTGCTCTACCAAGAAGGTGCAACTACAATCAGAACTACAGCATAAATGTCAGTGCACTATGAGAAATTAAACCAGATGGCATGTCTATTCATAAGGCCAGACAAGAGAGTGGAGATTTTTGACTCCCGAGCCCCCTCAAATTTAAAAATTCTAAAATTATATTTATGAGTTCCAAAAATTTCTGAAAAAAAATCCGTGCGTAGCCAATGTAATATCTTACAACTGTGCAAAATATCAACTTCAAATATTTTTTACCCAAGCTCCACAAAACTAACAAAAGTGTGGATCTAGGGTATGCATATTTTCAAATTTCTAGCTTTTCTCAGATTTTGTTATTTTTGTGTAGCCCATAATATAAAGTATTTGAAGCTGATATTTTGAACATTTGTGGGATAGAAAATTGGCTCCATCTGAAAAAAAAATCATATTTTTTGAAACTCATAAATGATGTTCGAAAAAGAAAAAAATAGAGGGAGCACCGGAGCTCCGGAGCCAAAACCACTTTCCGCAGACAAGATTCTTTTCTTCTTCAGGCCACTCGTACCTTAAAAGCATCAAACACTTGGCAACAAAACCCACAAGGCAAATGAACGAATATTTCATGAATCGTAATGGTAGGGTGCAGCAAATTATCAAGTGTTTCAAAACTCTCGTGATTGCTCTCTGAATTCTTAGTTCTGGTTATATTGGTACATGACTGTCTAAAGACGTAGCTGTGGTGCCACAGGATACCATCTTCCAGAAATCAGGTATTTTTCCGTTACCTACTGCCCTTCTTTGGAACAGACTCCCTATCTTTGGACTTTCCACCTGTCATTGCCGAATGAGTAAAAAGGACAGCCTCTTGATTAATTGGAGCAATAAGAAGATAGTGCATATATCCATCATGATTGATACTGAAACTACAAAGTGGAAGGCAAGCATGGCAAAGTAGAGGAAAATGAAACCCCTATCACTAACCTTCGGAATCAGCTCTCAGCTTGGCATTGGGATCAATCACACCCCCTCGGACAAACTTGGACCCAGATGTACTTTCACCCTCAAATGACTGGCAGAACTCCAAATAGACACGTGCCTGTTCATCTTCCTCCCTCTTCACACACAGAAGCAGTCCAAATCAGACATGAACGAAACGGAAGTGAGAAAACAAACAGAAGTGTCTCAGGAAAAAGGTTAAAAAAGGACCTTCTTCCTCGCCTCCTCGTTCTCCTTATGCCTATTGAACGGAACCTTCTTCGAACTCATCTGGACACCAGCCTGCCTGCAACCATCGCCAGAGCATCAGAACCCGAGTATTTCAAATGTGTCTACCTACCACTTTATATCACACAGGAACACTCGCACGGACACTCATAAACATGAGACCTAAAGTTCAATGCAATCACTCTCGAAGCCAAGAGCCCAGATCACTGATAAGGCGCTAAACCCAGGCAGACCCGCGCTCGTACACAATGCAACCTACCAACGCCAGGCACAAACCCTAATTCTCAGTTCAATCCCAAAAAAAATTAGGGGGGAAACAAGCTGCTACTGGAACAAACCCGGTCAAATCCACGGGCTAACTGAATGTATTCACGCATCTCAGGTACCATACCAACAAGGGCGGGCACCCACTTGGTTACTCGCAGCAACGAACAAAGCGCTACTAGCCCTAAGCAAGCGAAATAAGTTAGGGCTTCCGTACCAGCGAGAAAAGGAGTCCGCCTGGGCGGGTGGATCTCTCCTGTCAGCTCCACTCCCCGCTAGGACAGTGGAGGTGGCCCGACTTCGCTGGGAAGGAATATCTGAGGCTTCTACTACAGCACCGGCGAAGAGAAGGGTTCGGCGGTCGCCGGAATCGGGAGTCGGCCGCGACAGGGGAAGACGAGGGTGGGAGGCCGGATGCAGGGTCTACCCGTACATTAGTCAGGAGCGTTGCGCGGGCCTGCGCCGTCCGATCAATAACTGGTTTCAATATCAAGTCAGGCTGTCAGGGGCAGATAGACCAAATCTGACGCATCAATTTCGAAACACAGTACTCCCTGAGTGTCAAAATATAAAACATCTTCCTCCCTCCATTTAATAAAGGATGTCTCAACTTGATCAAAAATTAGATATATTTAAACAGGATTTAGTATATAAATACATCCAAATTTGATCAAAAGTGTGACATCTTTTTGTTGAACAGAACGAGTATATTTTATGTTTGGATACGAAGGGTATATATTTATACCTTTGTTTCACACTCACCGCTATTCACGTATTTATCCATCCCTTGCCCTAAAAAAATACTTTTATATAAAAAATGTAAGTGTATATACGGTCCTCGTCCTTGTGCTTGTCATCCAGGTTTGCCTTAGTCACTGGGTCGTGTTGAGCATCTCTTGGAGATAATTTCCCTAATTTTCCGGGTGGAGAGGGCGACACGAGTCCCTTGTAGGTCAACACAGAACAAAGGAACAAATAGTGTGCACCTCTCGTTCCAAAGAAACGCCAAACATAAAAGGGAAAAGCTAGCTAGAAGCGCCGCGTGAAGTGATTCGCTCGGCTAATTTGCATGTCTTAGGGAGACCACATGCATGCATGCACATTAATTATCAAATTCGAAATTTTAAAATGATTTATCTTCTAAACCGTTATTTCGATTAGGTATCCGTTTATACTGCTAGATTTATCTCAGCGAGAGTTTTAAAACTAAATCCATTGTTAATATGTTTAGATGAAAATAAAAATTCTACACCATTTACCAGATTTCGGTACTATGGCTATCACATTAACACAAACAATTATCAAGATAAGTATACATTGTTAGTAGATTAATTTTTAGATGTTTTGAAACACTTATAACACATCTACTATCGAGTGTGATGAACTTTTCCCGTCACATCAGTTACTAGATAAACACTATATTTATCAGATTTATATTGAATAGTTATCATGATAATTATACATGGTTATCATATAAGTTGTAGATGTTTTTACACATTGCAATGATATATACAGCTAGTGAGTAAGACTTTCGGTGTCTTCAAGATCCATGAAATGATACCGTTCCACATAAAGTAGTATCATTCGACCTTATATTGGTGTAGAATGGTAAAATATAGAAACCTGATAAGCTACTATAATGTGATAAGTTAGTTATATTAATCTGATAATTACTGAAGGGAAAAAAGTGCTCAAAACATGGCAACATGGGATCTAGTTTTGTAGATTTTATCACGATTAAGCCAACGGTGAAAACGGATTTTGAATCAGATTAATCATTTGAAAGATAAATCATTTTTAATCTAAACAATAAAGGGAATCTAGACGATGTCATGTATGACGTCACTTCATGTATACATAGAAAGGAGCCGCCGCACGCAAGAGCAAAAATGCGGCCCGCCGTGTAGTCTCGTCCAACATAAAAACTCAGTCCATGGCTGCGCGCGTAGATTATATTATCCGCATCGCTTCGCCGTATTCCCCAACCGTCACCGGATAAGGCGCCATTGCTGGAGAAGAGGCCGTCGGCCAGCTCCGGCAGGGCAACATCCACAGGATGTACGTGGCAAAACGACTTATGCGGCATGAACCTACCACCGGCATTGCTCCGCCGTATTCCCCAACCGTCTCCAGAGAAGACGTCGTTGTCTGAGAAGAGGTCGTCGCCCAGCTTCGGTAAGACGAACATGGCAAAACGACTTGTGCGGCATGAACCTGCCATCCGCGTCGCTCCGCGTTGCAGCACATATCCATCCCATGGTAGCATGGTCGTCCACCATGGGTAGGATCGCCGTCGCCTCCTTGCGGCACCACAAGCTCTGGCTCATAGCATCTTGTGTCACTGGTCCGAGCATTGCTATTTACCATGCTTAGCGAATTTATCCATCCTATGAAGCAAATCGAAAAAACGGTGGTAGCAAATTTATCATTCAATGATAAAAAAACAAAAACAAAAAAACAGTGGTAGCTAATGCAAAACAAAAAAATTGTAGTAAAAAATTGTCATTCCAATAATGGAAAACGAAACATAAAAAATGGTAGTAGCAAATTCCAATGATGCAAATTTATCATTCAGCAAAACAGAAGAACATCGATAGCAAAAATTTCTTATAATGCAGAACATAAGAACATTGGTAGCAATGTTGCTTGCTATAATGCAAAATAGAAGAACATCGGTAGATTTTTTTACTTATGATGCAAATCAGAAGAAAACACATCGGTAGCAAATTTTTACTTCCTATATTGCAAAACAAAAAAAATGGTAGCAAAATTCTTCTCCCATGATGCAAACCGAAATAGAAAGTCATTCGTAGCAACTCTCCCTTGCTATGATGCAAAACAGAAGAACATCGGTAGCAAAATTCTTCTCCTATGATGCAAAACAGAAAATCATTCGTAGCAATTTTTTCTTTCTTATGACGCAAAACAGAAAAACGAAAGTAGCAAAAATATACTTCCTATAATGCAAAATGACAAATTAGTAGTAGCAAAAATCGCCTCTTGTTATGCACCAGTGGACAAGGTTTGTAGTTGTGGTGCCCTTCTGGTCCAATTTACGGCCAGCGCGGGTAGCACCAATGATCTCCGCAACACCGCCTGTCCGCCTCCTCCCCCTTGCAGCGTCGGCTTGTCGCACCGCGATGGTAGCAAACAACTGCTTGCGACTCCGGCTTGCAGCATTGCAGAAGCACCGCGACGACACCAAACACTACTTGTAGCTCCGGCTTGCATCATCGGGGCGGCTCTCAACGACGGGCTGTGTCGCACTGCATAACCGTCCAAGCCACCGGGTTATGCCCCGGTCCATAAACCCATTGACGCTATAATGAGAGGTAATCATATTTGCGTCACGATCAAGAGTGCATAGCGATTAAATACAGGAATGATGTTTTACATATTGCTTACTCATTCCAGTTCCTACACAATCAGCATGTCTACTCATAGCGGGAGGCCAAATCGGAAATTTCAAACGGATTCTTATGCTATAACGAACCTAATTTTCTAGAAATTTTCACTTCAGAAAAATTCTAAAAGAAAATACACAACTATATAGACTATAAAAAAATTCTTAGTTGTGAGCTAAACAAAAGAATCAAATGTGAAAACAGAAAAAGATACCTATTAGAGCATCTCCAATAGGCGCGGCAAAAAATTCAGCTTCACCGGACGCGCTATTTTGCCGCGCGCTAAAACAGCGCCCGGTGGGGCGCTGTATTTTACAGCGCGCTATCGTGAAAAACTGCAAACGCACATGCATTGCCAGATTTGAAGATCAAACACGTGCCGGAAAATCAAAATTAAAGGACATAAAAATGCTAGATAGGATATTTCATAGATTGATACGATAGTTCGAACGATTACAATGCTACATTGCTATCCAGATGAGGATATTTCACAGATTGATAGGATAGTTCGAACGATATTTAGATATTTATTAGAATGCTACATTACTACCCAGATGAGGATATTTCATAGATCCAACACTCGTCGGAGTCGGTGCAGTTCCTCGTTGAGACGGCGCAATTTTTCGTCGATGACGCTCTGTTCCTCGTCGATGAGGCGCTCCTCCTCGTCGAGGCAGCGCCCTTCCTCGTTGATGATGCACTCTACCTCGTTGATGAATCGGCGGCGCTCTACTTCGTTGATGACAGTCGGCGGCGGCGCCAGGTGTAACATCCCAAAATTTTGGAATGTTTAAAAATCACTAAAATTTAAAACTCTTATTTCTTATTAAAATAAAATCAACATTCTCCAAGAAGATCAAACAAAAAGGATTATTATGACTTATTCAAAAGTATAATGATATTAATTGAATCAAGTGAACTTTATTTCAAACTTGAGTATTGAACTGTAAATAAATATTCTAAATATTTATTAAATGCTAAAAACCATATTAACAAAGTAGTTCAGGTTATTTGACTTATGCCTATTTCTAAAAGTGGATTTGTTAAATTATATAATCCAAATTTATTGTATTTAAATTCTTAAGAAACCCTAAGAAAATATTTATGAAGTCAAGAAACTATTTGGAACATCCTCTATTTTTTTTAATATAGTTTGATTCAAGTGTTTGATTTTGAAAATGGGTTTGGAAAGATTTATTTTAAACATATGTATTTGTGATATTTTTCTTAATTTTATTAAGACACAAATTTCTAAATTAAGGCTCTATTTAAAATTCTACAAAAATGTCAAATTATGTTATTTGAAATATTTATAATTTGAAATGTAGCACAAACATGAGTTTGAATGTTTTAAAAGAAAGGTCTGAATTTTACAAATTTATAGAAACTTGTTTGATGTCATTTAGTTAAATAAAACAAAAGATATACAAGAAATAAGAAGAAAAAAAAGAAAAGGAAAAGAACCATAACAAATAAAAAAGAAAGATAAATGGGCCGAGCCCAACACCAGCCCAGCCCCGCCCTCTCACTCACTGACACTGCGGCCCCACCTGTCAGGGAGGTCGTCTTCCTCAACCGTCCGGGCGCCCACGTCATTCCCCACGACCGCCCACGATGCCCACGACCCCGCCGCCCTCCCCACTCCCCCGATCCCCGAAACTTTCCCCCGCTTCCATTCCTTAAATCCCCGCGACCCCGGCTCCAATTCCCCTCTCTCCCCCTCCGAGTTCGTGCCCCAAGGCTGCCGGAATCGCTCGCCGGAATCCACCATAGCCGCTGCCGTGTTTTTCCATTTCCGGTCAACACGGCAAGTCCCCGCCTCCAATACCTCGTCACCTCTCTTCCCCTCTGTCTCACTCACCCTCCTAACCCCTCGCAGGAATTATTCCGCCGCCGTTACCTCGACTTCGTCCACGACCAAAGGTCGCCGGAGTTCCGCTTCTCCGTCCGAGAAGCTCCGCAGCTAGGAGAAGATCTTGACGTCATCGACCACCCCACCGTCTCCGCCGTGCCGCTCCGCATCTCCCCGTGTCCTCCCCGAGTCAGGAACGCCACTGGAGCGCCGTCTCCGTCGATTACAGAGCCGCCGGCCACCGTCTCCTCCATCTCCGGCGAGGTTCCGCCGCCCGCTTCTGGCCAACACAAGTGAGCCGTCTGATCTCCATCCAACGGCCGCGATTAGATCGACTTAATTTTTGAACCGGTAGTGCCACGTCAACGCCGCGTCAGCGCCACGTCACTTCCACGTCAGCCCAGCCTTTTCTGGATTAAATTCCGAATAAAAATTAAATGGCAGTTTAGCAGAAAAGCCCCTATCACTTAGAACTATTATATCTTTTTAATCACAGAGCCAAATTTGACAACCTTTATACCATTGGAAAGCCCTTGACCTGTAGAATCTTTTAGCATCGTTGAATTTTAAATTTGACTAGTTTAAATTCATTCAAATTTCAAATGTGTAATTTGAGTAAATTTGACCTAAGTTTAAATCCACAAGTTCACAAATTTCAAATAAAATATTTTTGGAAACCTTAGGATCTGCCTAATAATGTTGCACTGCTAACAATAATTTTTAGCATTTTCTTTTTCATTTAAAAATCAGAAACCCTATTTGTATGTTTTTGACATAGTTTAAAACTTATGAAATTGTTCTCTCTTGCAAGAATAACACAAATATTTGCATCTGACCAGAAAGAACAACACTAATTTTTGTTAAACCATTTAAAAACATAAACTTGTGTAGATGTGTTCAAAACCTATTAGATGTATTAGATTGCAAGCTTTAATATTTTTTTTAAATGTGTTAAACCCTTTTGACCAAATTAAAGTGTGATCATATGATCAAGACCAAACCTTAGAACCCTTGGAACAAACTCCAACATATTCAAGACACTTGTTCATATATGTTAGTGACAAAATCGTTGTCCTATATTTATGAAGTAATGATCATAAGCCGATTTGAATTTAGATGGTAGAAGCTCCCACTTTCATAATATTAATACCAAAAGATACAAACTTAATAGAGACACCACATTCGTGTGGCACTACCGTTTAAGTCATGTCAATGTTATAGTCAATGAACAAGCTCCATACGGATGGATCTACAAGTCCTTAGATTTGATCTTTTGACACTTGCAAGATAACTAAGACACCGTTTTCGGAAAGCGGGCATATAACTTATTGATAATCATGCATATAGATGTATGTGGATCAATGAAGTAATTAACGTGTAGTGGAGACCTTTATTTCGTAAACTTCACTGAACGTTTTGAGTATAACTTGTTGAGAATCATGCATATGGGTGTATGTGAATCCATGAAGTACTTTAACGTATAGTGGAAGTCTTTATTTCATAGACTTCATGAATATTCCAAGTAGATATATGGATATCCACTTAGGGAATGTTAATTTGGAAATTTTGATTCGATCAAACAAGTTCAGAATGAAGTAGGAAATAAATTTAACAAGAAAATCAAATTCCTGCGATACAGATCGAGGAATAAAGATTTGAGTTATAATGTTGGCATATCATTGGAAGACTTGTGAGAAGAGTTCCACAAATTATGTCGCATGAAACACCATAGTGTTATGGTATGTTAGGACGTCGTAATCGCACCCTATCGGATGGTGTGTGCTAAATAAATCTCTTATCAAATTATTGTGATCATTGGAGTCATATGGTAGAAACATAACATTCACGTTAGATAATAGGGAAACCATTTAAATCCATGGAGACAATACCATATGAGTGATGGCATGGCTTTTAGCCTGGATTGTCATTTCAGCAATTTAGTGTTTTGATGTGATCAAACCTAAAATGGATAAATCTTTGTAGTGTACCGTACCTAAAGAATTAGTTGGGTACATGTCTCACGACATAGGCAAAAACGTTGTCGGAATATACCTTGCAAAAGAAATAGTTTCTTGTCCAAGGGTATAAGTGGGAAAGAAAGTAGAGCAAGACAAAGTTAATGAACTTTCTCTCCAGACATCAGAGTGGCGCATCGGAAAGTGTTTCCGGTGTTGTGCTTCTCAACTGGAAAGAAGCTGATGATAAAGATCATGATGCTCTGAGCTCATACTAAGAACGTAGGCGTACGAGGTTGTGTTCCACACTGTGTGTTACGACAATCTTGTTATGAAGGTCATGTTAATGGAATATGACAGACCTACGAACTACGAAGAAGAGATGGTAGACCTAAATCCGAGAAATGGCTATGAGTCATATATGATCTGAGATAAAATCCATGTACGATTACCAGGTAATGACTTGGGAGATCTTCTTGATGGCATCTAAGCTGTTAATAGAATATGGAATTTTATGAGAGAGTAGACACTGATAAGGATCGATTTGTCGTGAAACAGTTCCGACAGATTCAAAAGTTGACCACAACGAGATTTTGTCTTAAGTGGTGAAGCCTAAGTCTATTCGGGATCGTTTAGCAATTACTATAATTTCAAATTGAGAAATTGATAGATGGATAAGGAAACCATGTTTCTTAATGGTATCATTAAGAAAGAGTTGTAATTAGTACAATGAAATGGTTTGGTGATCCTGAGGATGCTAAACATGTATGCAAACTTCAGCTGTCCATTCATGGGCTGAAGCAAGCATATCGGAGCTGGAATCTTCACTTTGATGATGTGATCAAAGGATTTTGGAGTTGTCCAAAATAGTTGAAGAAACTTGCATTTGCAAAGAAGTGAGTGGGAGCTAAGTAGCTTTTCTTGATCTTATATGTGAATGGCATATTTGAGTGGGAGCTAAAAGAAATTCCTGGTCTTATATACAGATGGCGTATTTAAGTGGGAGCTAAGTGTCATTCCTGATTTTATGTAACGACATATTGAGAATGATACAGATCCTCTAGCAAAGTATAAAGGATTATTTAAGTGATTAAATTTTCTATGAATGAAGTTAGGAGTATTAGGCATCCGATCTATAATTGTATAGATCAAAAGGGCTAAATAACATTAGGTCGGAATATTTTCCTAGGTTAAGATTCTGAAGTGTATCAGAATAGAACAAGCGAAGAAAAAAGTTCTTACTTGTATGACTAGGTAAAATATTAAGTTTATCTTGGCATTTTCAGTGATAGCTGATAAAAGAAAATGATGTTCGACATCCTCTATGCCTCAGACATAGATTCTATCAGACTGAAAGCTCGACTTGGTGTGACCCACGTTCTTGGTTGAAGAACGAGTTCTAGAGTGATCCTTGTGTGTATCAATGAACAAATGTTAAGTATATTCTTCAGTGTCTGTGAGAACTGAAGATATGTTTTCTGGTAAAGGGTAAGAGTGGAAATACAACTTGCCGTAAAATGATGCAAGTTATGACACTGACCCATACGACTAGAAATCTCATATAGGAGATGTTCTTTGTTTTGAAGAAAGACATGGTTAGCTTGCGAAGTCGCATATGAATGCACTGTCGCATAATCTACATAATAGGTATAGAAATATATGGCAACTTCAGAAGTAGCAAGTGTGATTGGACTGAGCGGTTTTCCGAGCATATGTGGTCCCCCTTAATAGATCTCTTAGACTTTTAAGGCCCATGCTACGCGAAGGTTCGAGTCTCACTCCATCGACTAAGATATATTTCGCCGTCATCGTAAGATGCGGGATGATGTCAAACTAGGTGACATAGAAGTGTTGCAAAGCACATACAGGTCTCAATGTGTGAGATCTGTTGACTGTATTCCACTTCCACGAGACAAGCATGCACCAAGTTGCTATGTGTGTTGAGCTTTTACCAAGTTGTAAACTAGATTAAGTGGTACTCTAGTGCAAGTGGGAGACTGAAGGAGATATGCCCTAGAGGCACTTAATAAAGATAGTTTATTCGTCATATCTCAATTGTTCATTATATGTTTTATACCATGCTATAACTGTATTAAGCGGAAACATTAATACACGTGTGGTAGATAAACAACCAGGTCCCTAGTAGCCTCTATCTAACTAGTTCATTGGGCAATTGATGATCGAGGTTTCCCGATCATGTGACATTTATGTCAGTTGACAATGGAGTCATGTCATTGGGAGAATGACGTGATGGACATACCCAATATTTGTAGGACGTAGTCGTTACGCCTTTGACCGTGAGATCTACTCTTATTGCTATTCCTGAAAGACACTTTGATTGCATCAAACGTCATATCTTACAAAGTGTGACAATAAAGGTGTCCCTCTCGGGTGTCGGAAAGGAGTATGTTGAGACGGGGGATCAAGAGCGGGATTTGCCAGTCCGCATAGCAAGATAGATACTCTAGGGCCCACTCGGTGAGATTATGTCAAACGAGCTTGCAAGCGTGTGACTAGGTCACCAGGACATAATATCATGGACGAGTAGAAGTTAGCAGTGTCGGTAACGAGATCAAGCTAGGTATGGAGATATCTATGAACGAGTCTTGGACACGCTAAGTATCGCATGGCAAAAGGTTTAAGACTCATACGTCTAGGTTCGATCGGTAAAGTATTCGTTATCTCGCAGGGATTAATTCTGGGTATCCAAGGTCCACGAATTAGTCATTGATCGGAGAGGAGTCTCGATCATGTCTGGTGAGATAATCGAACCGCTAGGGTAACACACTTAAGGGGAGTCGACATTTTACCGGAAGAGAAAAATAGGAAAAGAGAGCACCGGGAACGTCCCGGGAAAGTTCCGATGGAGATCGGGCAGCGACGAAATAGTTTTCGGAGCCGGAATAAATTATGTAATATGTATTTAATATTAATTATTGTAATTAATAGTTAAATATATTTTTATTTAATTTTTCCTGAATTTTTAAAGGCAAAAATCACTAAATGGGCCTTTTTGGGCAAAAGGGCCCATGAGGGGGGGAGGAGTCCCTCCAAGGGAGGGGGCTTGGTTCGGCCGGCCTAGGTGGGCCACATGGGGCCCACCCATGGCCGGCGCACCAGCCATGGCCGGCTGGGGTGTGGGATTAGTCCCACACCGCCAGCCTGGCAGGTTGGGCAGCCCCTGGCCTCCTATATATATGGGGGTACCCATGGCCTTTAAAAGACACCTAATTCTCTCTCTCTCCTTGGATCCCGTGACTCCCTTGTTTGGAGTTGCGCCGAGGATAAGTTTTCTCCACCATACGCACGCCGCCGTGCTGCTGGTCTTCCGGTCCCAGTCTTCTGCTGCTTCGTCCCTGGATCGGAGCCCGGAGTTCGTCGGCTTCACCGTACGTGTGTAACGCCCTGCGAGGTGCCACGCTAGTGGTGCTGGAGGTCTACTTCCTCTACACGGCCTCGAGGTCGTCGTCGGTTTCATCGACATCGCCGCGTCATCGTCTTCTTCGTCGCGCCAAGTTCTCCGCGACCTTGAGGTCGGCTACGGCGTCTACGTCAACAACGCTTGTGCGGGAGCGTAATCCCCGCTTTTCGGTCTACAAGGGTATGTATATCGATCTCCTCCGTATTACTATATCTGTATAGTATAGATCCTGGCTAGTTTAAGGTTATCGCTGTTAGGAATTTTTTTGTTTTCTGCATGCGATCCCCTTCACAAATGGCAAACCCTAAGTCCTACCACATTACATTCCTTTTGTAAATTGAATTATGTGATACGACTTGACACAAAACAAATAAACTAAAACAAATGTTGATGAAAACATTATTGTGATGTTTACTTTATGTGTTATGTGTTTGTGGAATTGTTTGTTTATTGTATTTCTCTTTCATCGTATAGATTGAACGGAGTGAAACGTTATTCGTTGAAACGAGCGTGAGAAACAACAACTTTCAAAAGGCAAGTGACGCTCATAAACCTCCTACTATTTTTATTATATTGCATAGTAGTATTTTCTGTAGTATGCATGCTAGGTTTGTGTGCAGTTACTATATTATGCTATGCTCCTATGTAGTGTGTAGCTATCCCCCACTCTGAGCTTAGTAGCAAGAAAACTTGGTAGAATGCTTATCCAAGCAATGAAAAATGTTTTGATTAGTTGGATAGTGAAAAATTAATGAAGTTAATTAATGAACTACCTGGGTGCTGGTTGGAGAACCATGGTGGGTGGCTACTCAGGGGGTCCATATCTATGGTAATCGCCCTTGGTGGAAGCGCACAATTGTGGAAAGTCACCCAGGCTTAATAAGATTGTAGACGCACCTTGTTTAGTAGCTTCCAGTGCAGCCACATGTCATATGGGCTCTGTCTTGACCATATAAGTTGCGAGACCCCGAGATCCGCGTGACCGACATATGTAGGGGTGATAGGTGGGGATGGGTCCGGAGACCCCGAGATCCGCGTGACCGACAGATGTAGGGGTGATAGGTGGGGATGGGTCCGCTTTATGGATTTTGGGGAATTGCTTCTGAAAGGTCTCGTCTCGGTCTTCTCTTTTCCATTTCATAATTGGGTGACATGGAGGAGGGAATGATTGAGTCTTGTGGTGAAAGTGCACACCCTGATACGTCTCCAACGTATCTATAATTTCGTATGTTCCATGCTTATATTATGTCACTTGCTACATGTTTTATATACACTTTTATATCATTTTATGCATTTTCTGGGACTAACCTATTAACAAGATGCCACAGTACCAGTTCCCTGTTTTCTTCTATTTTTGGTTCCAGAAAAGTTGTTAAGGAAATATTCTCGGAATTGGACAAACGAAACGTCAAAGTGCCTATTTTTCTCGGGAGGTTCCAGAACACCGAAGATGACACGGAGGAGAGCCCCGAGGGGCCCACACCTGGTCCCGACGCGGGTCCCCCCTAGCCGCGCGAGCACCAGGTGTGGGGCCCTCGAGCCTCCGCCGCCTTCGCCCTTTCGCCTACTTATACCCCCCAGAATTACAAGACCTAGGACGCGAACCTTTTTCCTCCACGAAGTACAGAGCCGCCGCTGTCGTCAACCCTAGTTCGGGAGGGTTCAGAAGCTCTTCCCGGCACCCTGCCGGATTGGGGAATCATCACCGAAGGGCTCTACATCACCATGCCCGCCTCCGGACTGATGCGTGAGTAGCTCATCCTTGGTCTACGGGTCCATAGCAGTAGCTAGATGGTTGTCTTCTCCTCTTGTGCTACCATGTTTAGATCTTGTGAGCTGCCTATCATGATCAAGATCATCTTTATGTAATACTACATGTTGTGTTTGCTGGGATCCGATGAATATTGAGTACCATGTTATTGCTTCATAATATATCTTGTGAGTTCGTTATTTATGATCTTGCATGCTCTCCGTTGCTAGTAGATGCTCTGGCCAAGTAGATGCTTGTGACTCCAAGAGGGGGTATTTATGCTCGATAGTGGGTTCATGTCTCTATTTAATCTGGGGGAGTGACAGCAACCTCTAAGATTGTAGATGTACTGTTGCTACTAGGGATATAACAGTAGTACTTTGTGTAATGATATTTGTATTACTTACATTACACACATTGCTTAATGCGATAATCTGTTGCTTGCAACTTAATACTGAAAGGGGTGCGGATGCTAACCGGAAGGTGGATTATTAGTCATAGATGCGGTTGGAATGGTCTATGTATATTGTTGTAATACCCAAATGAATCTCACACTAGATATCATAACTATAGTATATGCATCATTATACACTTCTTTATTCTGTCAATTGCCCAGCTGTAATTTGTTTACTCGCATGTATGTTATTATTATTTATGGAGAGACACCACTAGTGAACTGTGTACCCCGATCCTTTTCTTTAAACTGATAAAACAACCCACTGCAATCCTTTTACTTTCATTCTCTGCAAACAAAAATCATTTTTCACACATACGTTTAATCATTTGTTACAGCAAGCCAGTGAGATTGACAACCTCACTGTCAAGATGGGGCAAAATACTTTGATTGTGTTGTGTGCAGGTTCCATGTTGGTTATCGTAAACGGCGCCGCCAACAACATTCAGAAGAACATTCAACTCCTACTGGATTGATAACCTTGGTTTCACAACTGAGCTGCACTACTTCATACCTTACTCTTGGGGTTTCCCAACAACACCTCACCGGTGCATCACACCCTCTCGAGAGTTAAAAACTAAGTATACTTAGCCGTGTCCCCGGTTATGGACAATTGAGTGACTAGACAGGGCAGATGTTGAAGATCTCCTCATCCCAATTTCTTAATAAAATTTGATGAGTGAACAAGGGTTTGGGAGCTCACTGATGTCTATCGGTGGTGCTCGTTGTGAGTAGTTTTCAAAGTTGTTCACCGATGTCTATCGGTGGTACTCTTTGTTGTCAAAGGTGTTCACTGATGTCTATCAGTGTCAGTGGTACTCTTTGTCTAAGATGAAAATATGTTTTATAAATGATAGGACAAAATTGGCTTTTATGCAAATCAGCCTCAAACTCCACCTGGCCAAATATGCATGTAGATATAGTCTTGCTAAATAAATCAACATAGTGTCATCTTGTCACCACAATTCAATTGTGCTGACCCAATATAGTTTGGGCTGCAACTCACCATTGCAGGACCCTCTGACGAAGAGTGAGGATTGATAGGGTCGCGAGTCTCCAACCAACATGCCTTGCCTGTGGCACATGATGAAGATGGAGCTCACTTTATCCATTTGATTTCCGCTGTGTGTTTATTTCGGTTTGAGCTGGCGAGCTATGCACCATGTATCGAACCCTTTTATTTCTGAATCATCGTGTTACGAATATTGATGCAATGTTATGGTATTTCATCTTAAACTGTGTATACTAGCAAGTCGATTCAGGGACTAGCACTATACACAGGAGGTCGCTACCTTATAGTAAAGGGGGGGGGGGGGGACCTTTACACCAGGTCCTGCGCCTGTTGGAGTGCGGGCGTCGTCGAGGTTCATCGACCGGCACGGGCGGCCGAGGGGGCGCGGCGGCATCTTCGTGCCGGTGGCGAGGGGGCGAAGTTGCTGGCGGCGGGGCGCAAAGACGAAGTGGAGGAGGCGCGCGCGGAAGAATCCGACGGTTTCTTTTCGCGCGGAAGCGGTGAGTTTTGCCGCGTGCGCTAGCGCGTGCGGCATATATGACGCGGCGGGTAGCACAAAATGGCGCGCGTGCGAATTTTTTTACCGCGCGCTGGGTTTTCGCGCGTCTGTTGGAGCAACCAAACTGCACCCTCTCGCGCTAAATTGGTGGTTTATCCCGCGCCGCGCTATTTTAGAGCGCATGTTGGACATGCTCTTAGAACCATCTTTTTCAGTAAGATTTTACGCATTCATAGAAATCATCTTCACTGAAAGATATATTTTGTACTTTTAAGTAAAAATTTCGATTTTCTAAAATACCGGGCTCCCTGCGACTTGTGGGCCATACGTCCACGCTGGAGGAAGTAGGGGTGGGCATAAAAACCGAAGACCGAAAACCGAAACCGAAAAAACCGAGACCGAAACCGAAAAGACCGAGACCAAAAAGACCGTTAGAAATTTGGGTAGCAAATTAGAAAAGACCGAAATTATATCAGAAATTCGGTCATCACTTATACATAACCCGAATAGACCGAAAGACCGATTTTATTTTATTTTGAGAGAATTATGTACGAAAGCAGCCAAATATGTGTGCCAGCCTAGTTTATGTACATATATTCTATAGTCCCAACTACGGAACCAACCATACCATATAGTCTCTATGCCCAACAACTGAGTATCCTAGCCCGTGTAATGTAGATTCTCCCATGCGTGAGAGACCAGTCGATCGCTTCCCACTCTCCCATTACCAGGCGCCGATTCCTCTTCTTGCGCACTAGTTTTTGGTCTATTTGGTCATGACCGAAGACCGAACCGAATAGACCGAAGACCGAATAACAGAAAACCGAAAAGACCGAATTTATTACGGGTATCATTTTCTAGATGACCGAAATTGTTAAAGACCGAAAAGACCGAACCGAACTAACCGAAAAGACCGAACGCCCACCCTTAGGAGGAAGTGCGTTACAAGCACTCCCAAACGGTCTGAAATTAGTGCAATGATAGAGTAACTAACATTTATTCCATTCCCGTCAGAAAATCAGAAGTGACACCAACCCACCAAAAAAAGATCCCATTAACGCTGCATCTTATCGTCGTCCTGCGTGCCCGCCTGCCTCTCCGCGATCGCAAGGGCCGTGCTTCCCCCGCCCCGCGGCCGCTTAAATCCAAATCGGAATCTCCTCCCCAGCGACAACGCGGCACGCGCACACCCAGCCGGGATCCGCCACCTTCTAGCTGCGTGAGCCGTCAGGCAAGGTATAAATCCTGGCCTGAGTTTGGTTTCTTTCTTGAAGCTGGTTTCTTTGTTGGCATGTGTATTCGTGGTGCGTTTTTTCCAATTCATTGCTCATGTTGGATTTCTGGAGGTGGGCTGTTAACTGTTGTTATGGCACTCGATCTTGAGACGGGGTTCCAGTTCTATCTTGTGGCTGAATTGAGAGCTCTTAAGAAGTGGCATACTGGCATGGGCATAGAGAGGATGTATTCTAGCCGGGAGCAGTTTCTGTGTGAGCATGATTCTACGTTTGCATGTCCGGTCATCATGGGCCATTTCTTGTTTATTGATGATAGATTTGCACGAATCGTGTCTAGCTTAGAATGTGCTTATTCATTGGGGGATCATACGAATCAGTACAGGTGATTTGCTTATTTTATTCATTTATCTTGAGAATTCTCCTGCTGCCTACATTATCACAAAATATATGTTTCCAGGTTTAATTGGTACCCATTCTCATTTGAACTGAGCGCTACATTTGAAATGAATTATCATAGTATTCATTGAGATAATTATTGGTGGTAGTTGGCTAAAGTGGCCTAGTTTATATGGTAGCTGTGGGGGTTAGGCTACTTCTGTTGCTGTGCAGGGTATTACTGGTATTTTGCAGTTGTCTCTCGTGACTTCTGATGTCTATCTTACAATGATTGGATTTCTTATATGGAGGTGTAGAATATGCTAATGATAAGCTGGTATTGGGAGACTATATACACTTGTTGGTGCTACATGGCACTTCTCTGATTGTGTTAGGTTCTTGTTTCTGCTATTTTCATCCTGTTCAATCTCCATTGACACTTTCTGCATATGCTATATTGCTATGTGGTAATTTGGGTAGTTGCGCCCTTGATTGTTTGGATTATCGTGCTGATAATTGATACACTATTGTTTGTTATCTCGTTGCAATTTGGGCTTGTTGTACGTGGCTGCTTTTGCTATTCAGTTTAGTGATGATTCTTGTGATCTCTGATTTTCTTCAGGATTTTTTAGCTTCATACGGAACTGTCGAGATTAGATGCACTAGAGTGTTGTTGAAAAGGTTCAGAGCTACTTGATATAACGCTGTAGTCCATCATACATCAGAGGTATACCGTTCATTATTGACTGCTGCGGCTAATGGTGTAGGTGTCATTCAGTGTGACCTTATTTTACGGTGTTTAACTGTTCTAATAAATTTCCATTTGTTTATGATATAGAGATTGCTTTTCTTGCCAAGATGGGAGTTTACCTCAGTACCCCGAAAACCGATAAGCTATCCGAGGATGGGCAAAATGATAAACTCAAATTTGGTCTTTCATCTATGCAAGGATGGCGTGCAAGCATGGAAGATGCCGTGAGTTTTTCACTACAAAGCTATACTCATTGTTTCATGTCTCTTAACAATATTGGACACTGAGCACCTAATGTATGTCTTTGTGTATTAAAATCAAAACAAAACAAAGACAGAAAAATGAAAACCAAACAACATTCTGCTTATTTCGTCATAGAAACCTTATGTTATGATCCAGCTTTCTTATCATGATCGTACTTCCTAAAAATAATACCGATACCTTGATTCTGGTGGGCACACACATTCTAGTTTTTGAACTTTGAGTTTTGTTTCTATGCTGTCCCAAAGAAGTGTAAAACAGACACTGTACAACAAAGTAAACTAAATGCCTGATTTGCAACCACCCACTACTCCACCAGTGATATAATGTTGCTTCTGGATTTTGTCCAATTTAGTTCCTGAGAGAGCATGAAGCACTATTATCTCTCTTCTGCAGTCACTCCGTGAGTACCATGTAATTGGATGAAAGAATTGACTTTTTAAAATTTTCGCCACAAAATAGAGAACCATTTGTAATATCCGAAGTTGTTCATTTCGTGAACTGACAAATAATACTATAATAGGTTTCTATTGTTTGATTTTTTTTGTCATTGTTCCAAGCTTTCAGTTTAATAACCATCAGTGCTGGGTGCATACGCTCTCAGTCATATCTTTCCAAATTCTAATGAATCAGTGCTAAAGTAATATCAGCTAAAGTAATATCAGAGATTCTTTTGGTTTATGCTGGTAGTTTAGCAGAGTGATCTTAACTATTTCTCAATCTTACAATATAAACATTGTTGATGACTTCCAAATACTGCACTTTTGTTGATATCAACTAAACATAGTTCTGATATATTGTACAAGAAAGACGCATTTCTGAAATCTTTCTCTTACGTATTGTTTAATGTTTTGTACAATTCTGCAGCATTCAGCATTGCTAGATCTTGACAACGAGACAGCATTCTTTGGTGTTTTTGATGGCCACGGAGGTAACCACTACTTGCAAAGATCAGTGCTTTTCCTGTTTGTACTCACTTGCTTTGTCTCAGTATACAAGTACCTTATAATTAAATGTGTGACATATAATATATATAAAGAACAAGTACTTAAAATGTTGCAAATCCTCATATTTCTTGTGTTTCTCAGGAAGGGTGGTTGCCAAATTCTGCGCGAAATATCTACACTCTCAAGTTCTCAGAAGTGAAGCATATTCTTCTGGTGACCTAGGAACTGCTGTTCATAGAGCTTTCTTTAGGTATATGGGTGATTAGATCACCGCTAAATGATACAAAGCTTTAGCATTTGTTTTGAAGTTACTCACAGCATCAAGATGATAAAAACTAACTCTGTTGTTATCTTACTTCAGAATGGATGAAATGATGCGAGGACAGAGAGGTTGGCGAGAACTATCTGCACTAGGAGATAAGATAAACAAGTTCAGTGGCATGATAGAAGGGTTGATTTGGTCTCCGAGAGGCAGTGATTCAAAAAATGGAGAAGATGATTGGGCTCTTGAGGAGGTATATATGCAAATGGGAGTACATCGCCATTTTTTATTTCCACGATTATGAAACACACAACATAATCTTATTGAAGTATGGATCATATTTGTCTTCAATCCTTAACGAGTTTCCTAAGCTTTGTGAGGTGCAATAATTTCCAAACCTTTATGTTTAAAACAAGGAAACATGTGCAATTTACACCGTTGTGCAAACTCAAGGCTGTCTTGTCAAAATGCTTCTCACACATTTTTTTTTGAAACGAGGCAAAAGCTTTGCCTTATATTGATATAGGAGAAGCAAACATGATACGGCCGAGGCCAAAAGAAAGAGCCATACAAGTCAGGGCCTACTAAACGAAAGAAAAGTAGCCCCACACGAGCATCTAGATCATCCTACCCCGTCCAATCTCGCAGAGAGATAGATCGTCATTACTTCAAAATACGACTATGTGGCACGGTCTTACTCTCGCAGTGAGTTGTCGAGTCTTGTCAGAATTTATTGTTCTCACACTTCACTTCAGTAATATATATCCGATGGCACTCTCAATCATTTGAAGTGCACATTGCAATCCTATGCTTAATCATTGCGGTGTAGCATTCTATGGATATTGTGACTATCTCAGTGTACTATCGCTTGTTGCCTCCATTGTTTAAAGTATATCATTATCCACCACGCATAACCCCAAAAATTAAGAGATTTTCGACCTCCTCGAAAGAAAATGAGTTCAATCAGCAACACCGCTCTCGGCAGCACCAGGACGAAGTTCTTACTCATAACCTTTCTCTGCTGGAGTTCTCGGTGAATGTTTTTTACTACAAATTGCCTCAAGAAGTGACTTTACTGCTTTAGAGAAGATACTTTGTTAATGTTGCTATCCCAACTGAAAGGGTAGAGTATTCAGAATTTATTGGTCTGATTAATTGTATCTGGAGTTTCTTCTCTGCACACTTTGTTCTCATATTTTGTTTATAGCTGGTACTGCATAGTGCTATCCATGTTTTTGAGGACGTTTATCAGTCGCCAACATATTTGGTGCAAGATAATAGCCAAAGAAAATTGGCAGACTGCGTATGAATTCAACATATTTGCAGTGGCCTCATATGGATGGACTGGTTCACACATAATTTTATGTTTTATTAGTTCGTGTGGTGTTGTACAAGCAACCAAAATTGAGAGAAAAAAAGGAATGGCTCTGCTTCTGTAGTTTTCGTTGTCCTGAAGATGCAGTTACTGTGTCACTATGGTTTTATGTATGCCTAATTTAGCATTTGGGCTACTAAGCCATCTCTCATTGATAATCTTTTAGCAGGGACCCCACTCTGACTTTGATGGGCCCACATGTGGGAGTACAGCATGTGTAGCACTAGTAAGAAATAACCAACTTGTCGTGGCAAATGCTGGCGATTCTCGTTGTGTAATTTCTAGGGGTGGCCAGGTATGATATTCTTATGCCTCGTATTAGTCTTTATTAGTCACGAAGATATGTCTTGGAGTTAAGTGTCTGTTCTGTCTCACATCTTGACAGGCATATAATTTGTCCAGAGACCACAAGCCAGAGCTTGTGGCTGAGAGAGAAAGAATACTAAAAGCAGGCGGATTCATACGTATGGGGCGGATAAATGGAAGTTTGAACTTATCAAGAGCAATTGGTGCACATTTCTTCCTTGCTTACTAGTTTGTTCCACCTTAGTTGGTGCCTTACCTATATGAATACCTTCTTGTAGGTGATATGGAATTTAAGCAGAATAAATTCTTGCCTCCGGAGAAGCAAATAGTGACTTCAAACCCCGACATCAACGTTGTAAGCCCTCTAAATGCTGGCATTACCTTAAATTTCTGCACTTAATCATGCTCTGCAATAAATATGGTATGTGCTACCATTCTGAATTATAGAATCTGGTTTCTAGGTGGAACTCTGCGACAATGATGACTTTCTTGTTTTAGCATGTGATGGCATTTGGTAAGGCTCTCCACTTGCAGTTTTCATAGCCATACTTTTCGTCTTTGTTCTATATGCAGCTTAAGTTCATAACTTGGCAGTGAAGTGCTTCGCTACATGTTACCTAGTGCACTTAAGTCCTAATGGAAGCAACAAAATGATTTAATGCACAGGGACTGTATGTCAAGTCAACAGTTGGTGGATTTCATCCATGAGCATATACACACGGTAAGTGCTAAGTTATTTCCAGTTCAGCAAGGTACATTGAGGAGATTACGGTATCTGAAACAAAAAGAAATGCAGGAGAGCAGCCTTTCTGCAGTGTGCGAAAGAGTGCTCGATAGATGTCTGGCTCCATCAACAATGGGCGGAGACGGATGTGACAACATGACCATGATCTTGGTGCAGTTCAAAAATCGAGCGAGTGAAAAGAAAAAGGCCGACTTGGGGGAGCAATCTGCAAAAGGCGAGGAAGAGTCTGAGGTTCAGTGAGTATAGGATGTTAGTGGAGAGGCTCTATCGCCTATGACGATGCCAAGGGCAACGATTCTTGACGCTGACAAGGATGCAAATGTGTCAATCTGAAATTGTGTGCACACGATGTGGTTGGGGTATCAAAGTATCAGTCCAATGCTGTGGCTGTGCACATTCTTCCTGAGAATCCGGGATAAATGACATTGGTTGGTCGAACAGCAGAATCCTGCTGCGCAGCTCTGTTTGTCCTCATGCCCAAGTTGTTTTAGTTACGGCTTGGATCATTGCCACCTTCCAAACTCATCAATCCAGCGACTGGTCTGTTATGTTCTATGTATGTTGTAAACGTGGCTGCGTCTTTCGTTGTTATTTTTGTTGGTATTCTTGTGCTGTTCATACTATTCCATGACTTCAGTGGCTGTGTCTTTCGTTGTTATTTTTGTTGGTATTCTTGTGCTGTTCATACTATTCCATGACTTCAGCGGGAAGGCTGTTGTTATGAACTTATGATCATGCAATGTATTCAATATTTTCTGTTTGTATATTTTGTACTAGTTGTTTGCCAATATCCAGTGCCCTTTCCCCTGCAAAATTTTGATGTTCCTCATGACAGGTCAAAAGCACTTCAGAGTTCAGAAATACCATAAATCTGGAAGCTTCTTTTATTTATTTCTATATGTAGTTGATCTTAATCGTTAAATATTCAGCATATTTGGAGACAAGTTTGTGAACAGTCAATTAGGGAAGTAACCCCCAAAAAATGAGCATATAATTCTGTCAAGAGCCAGGATGCCCCCTGCATAAATATTTAAGAGTTAAGGCTTGCCTCAACACACTAGGACCGTAAAATGCATGCCATATCTAGGACTAGAGCTACAGGCACATTCGGCAAGAAAACAAAGCCAGCCAGCCAGCCATCAAAACACAAAGCCAGTCAGGGTCATCTCTACACGAAGTCAAAACAATCAGAGCGATAAATTTTTACAATGCAGATCTCACTTGGGGTTATGGCTGTGAGAACTCCGTTTTGCCTTCTCTATAAGGGGCTTCAGCTGCTGCTTCTCCTCTAGGATCTTAAGGAAATTGAACAAGAAAGGCATGTAGTTGTGCTTCCTCCTAATGTTCTCTGTCTTCCACTTCTTCGACTTCTCTTCCTCCATTATGATCTTCTCGGTCACAGCCTCAATCTGGGCAGCAACCTCTGCGAGTGACCGCTCAACAGATGGCCTTTGGCGATTGGCAGAAGGATCCCCTATTTGTGACAAGAGGTTCTCCCTCTTCCTCTGAAGTTCCTTGAGCTCTACGGTGTACATATCCTTTCGGTTCTTTGTGATAGCCATGACACTGAACCTTATCTCGTTCTGAGAAAACTTATCAATGTGTTCCTGAATGACAGGTTGCACCATCTTCAGCCACCCCATCTCACCAAAACCACCTGGGCATTTTCCCAGGCTACTCGGTCCTTCCTTTAGTCCATCAAGCTCATACAGGACACCGTCAACAGGCACATAGCTAATGAAATGGTAGACATCATCATCCTTGCTAGATGATTTCTGTTCCTCAGGGTCTTCTGACCTTGCAAATAAGTTACTGATCATACGAATGCTTTCACAATTTACTATAGCCAATCCTTTTAGCTCTGGCGGCAAGTCCTTTGCGAACTCCTTTAGCTTTCTGAGGTCATCACTAAGGGCAATGCCAGAAGAGTTCAACAGAACAGAAATGATAGCTTGGGTTGCACATGCACTGTTAATTATCTGAAAGAAAAAATGGCTTGGTTATAGAAAAGATGCAGAGTGAACATGGCATAAAAACACTCAACACAACTATGCTCTGACCTGATTGGCAAAGAATAGATCTGGAATCGAATCCTTGATAACAGGGTGCTCATCTTTCTCTGGAGGTCGCCATTTGTACAGAATTATAAGCCCATAAATTGGCCTGCAAGATACCAATTGTTTGACACAGTTGATTCAGGAAAAAACATCATTAATGGTAACAGGTGGCAAGGACAACATACTGAAGATCATTGAGGGCATCAAGATCAAGTGAGTAGAGTTCATCGACCTGTAAAGGAATAATAATATGGAATATCATAGCATGCAAGCTTTTAATAAGGAGGTCAAATATCCCAAGTCGTAGAAAGAAGCACATGCAGAAACTAGAAACTGATTATGAACCCCCAAAGCTTACATCAAATTGTGGTGCATTGCATGCATAGCCTGCCAACATTTTAAATAAATAAATAAGCGTCGCATCGTTGTATTTCAAAACATAGTTTTAGTACTTGTGAGCCTGGTAAATCTAGAAGCATGAATTTCAACCAGATACTGAAATAAAAAAAAGCATGCTTAAATTTTAATCCTTCCTTGGGAAAAAAAGCAAGTTTATTTTGCAATGCTTGAATGCAAAACCTGGAACATATGTTTAACTTTTGTATTAATGCACAAATTATTAGTACCCCCTAGTGCCTAGCTGATTTCTGAAAAAACAGTGAACTGGTGGTAGGTGAATACTTACTTGAAGACCCTTCAACTGCATTTGTTGCAACAGCTCGGTAAAAACACCTACAGAATGTGCAGACAGCAGAGGTTAATAGTTCTTCCCTCTTTCCTTGGAAAAGATTAAAGCCACGGTTTTGCAGGGAAGCCGGAAATTAACAATGATCTAGTTGGAACATGTAGCTAACATATAATAGCATGGTTCTGAAGACAAGTCTTGTTTTGTTTCACCATTCCAATGTCACTTGTTAAGAGAGGGAGAATGAACACACACTTGAGTAACGAAAGAAGTCCACATAACCCCCCTATGTTTCACGTTTCGGACGTTTAGCCCCCCTAGGTATTAACTGGAGCATTTAACCCCCCTGACTATGCAAAACCGGGCAAATAACCCCCCTGAAGCCGATTGGCTGTTTTGGAAGCGGTTTTAGACACGTCAGCCTGGATGACCTGGACACGCCGCACCAGGTTGGTCGAGCCGCACGCACCAAGCCAGTCGAACCGCACCTGGTGTTGACGCCGCCCGCCGCGCGTGAGGAGAAGTATCGCCCAGCGTCGAGTCGTTGGCCGCTCTCCTCTTCGCTCCCGGTGACGGCCACGAGGTAAGGGCTTATCGCAGCCTCTTCCCGCGTGTGAGGAGAAGCATCGCCCCGCGTCGCGCCGTCCGCCGCTCTCCTCTTCGCTCCCGACGACGGCCACCGCAGCCTCGTCCCCCCACCCTCTCCGCTCTTCGAGCGCAGCCGTGTCCTCAGCCTCTCTGCTCTCCAACACAGCCGCGGCGCCTCCACCTCCTGGACGGTGGCGACGGGCGAGGGGAGGTTCCGGAAGCGGAGGTGGGCGCCTCCACCTCCTTCTCGGTGGCGACGAGCGGGGGAGGTGCGGGATGCGGAGGTGGGAGCCTCCACCTCCTGGACGGTGGAGACAGGCGCGGGGAGGTGCGGGATGCGGAGGTGGGCGCCTCCATCTCCTGGACGGTGACGACGGGCGTGGGGAGGTGCGGGATGTGGAGGTGGCGCGTGGAGCCAGGGGTGGAGGGGAAGGAGAAGGGTGGGGAGGAAAAGGCCATTAGCGGCATGGGGTATAATAGGGAGGGGGATCAAACGCGCATGGAGGTGCCGGTGGAGTTGCATGTGTGGGTGCCAAGGGCCGGCCGGATTTGGGGAAGAAGGCGGCGGAGCAAAATGGAATCAGGGGAGGAAAGGGGGAGGACGACACGACGGATGGGGAAACATAATTAGGGGGGTTATTTGTCCCGTAAGTGTCCAAAACCGCTGTCCTACGTGGCTAAACCAGTGTCCACCTTGTCCTAATCAGCTTCAGGGGGGTAATTTGCCCGGTTTTGCATAGTCAGGGGGGTTAAATGCTCCAGTTAATACTTAGGGGGGCTAAACGTCCGAAACGTGAAACATAGGGGTTATGTGGATTAGTTTCCTTGAGTAACTTAGTACGAGAGGAACTTCCTCTTCACCAAAAAATGCAGACACATGAGTACCTTAAATTTTGAATTGCAAATGGCCATTTATTACTCATATCCACATTAAACTTCAACCGACAGCTCACGGCGCAAGTATCCGTAAAAAACCTGAGGAAACAGCTGGGCCCTCTCCTGAAGTGAAATCGGTGATGCCTGTACACATCTCACTCTACTATTACTACTGAACAGTAAAACAAACAGCTTGACTAGGCAACAACTCACAACACGAGGGTCCAAGAGCAAGCTTTGTAATCCGAGATGCCACTAACGCATTACATGACTGTTTCTGGCATACCATTCCAGATATCCTCCACATCTAGTCCAGATGCTCTAAATTTCCAGTCAAACTAGGGGCAATAATCAGTTAAGCACCATCGAGGGTCGTGGAGAAACCTTATACAGGGTGTGCAGAGAAAACTTAGCTCAACTTATTCGCAAACAAACTTAGCTCAACTAACCAGAGAGTCCATCAATCTGTTATGTTGCTGCGTAACAAATAATAAAGGTAAATTTTACCAGGATCATTCTCGATTGCCGCCCAAGACATTGCTGCGGAGCCCTCTGCAAATCCGCGAAGAATCCTAACGAGCAGGGGCGGATCTAAACACCAACAAAATTGTGGGGTTAGTTTGGGGTTTAAGTAAATCACTCGATGAGTAAAAGCACACATCTAAAAATCTGAGCGTGCGGCTGGGCCATGGGTGGGCATAGTAAGGACCTGAGAGGGAGGTGGCGGCGACACACGCGTGAGGGCGACGGCGAGGGCGCGGCGGCAGCTCTAGGACATAGCTGCGGCGGACTGGAGGTTAAGTAATTCAGGAGAGGAGAGAGATGATGCCTGACGCGAGGGAGGGAGGGGCGCCGGAGCTCACCTTGCCGTCGGCGAGGACCTGCTCGGCCCTCTGGTCGCCGTGGACGTCGCTGGAGGGGGGAATTTGATTATTTGCTCTCCATTACGTTGAATTCTTTTGCCAGGTAAATCACGATTTCTCATTTTAAATTAATAGTTTCTTTTCGTCTGAGGATTTATTAGGGATTTACGAGAAAACTGCAAGACAAAACTGGCCCTGGCTGTGGCTGCACGCCCGTCTCCAAGCAAATCGACTGCCTCCTGTGTTATCGCCTATCAGCAAAATATCATTTAAAAATGTTTTGAAAAAATGTACGAATTTTTTTATATGTTCACAAGTATGCTGGTACAACCTCCAACAATTTCAGCTCCAAAATCGGAATGAACATTGACAGAAGAAAAGACAAATCTGCCATTAAAGTGTCATTGGTGTAAAAAAAAGCAAAAAAAGACAATATTTCATGCCAGATTGTTCTCACTGTTCATTTCGATTTTGGAGCTGAATTTTTTTGGAGGTGTACAAACATACCTTATAAACATCCGAAAAATCGTAGAATTTTTTGAAATAATGAAATTTGACTTTTTGGTGGTAGCACATGGAGTGGAGAATTCTTTAAAACTATCTTTCCTGGACGATTGCTCGACCCTCAGATTTTCGAAAATAGGATTTTGAACGACATCATGGCCGATTACCTCTACGATATCATGCGGCTTCCACAATGGAGATAAATTTTAATCGTGTTGTGTTTGAGGTAGGTTGCGCTAAGTTAGTGTGCTCGTGGAAGGAAGGAGCGATCGATCTCTTATGTCCCCAATCCTAAATGATATTCGTAATCTAGGTCCATTGTTTGAGTTTTGTAGATTTAATTTGATACATCGAGCATCCAACCATTTCTCACATTTGCCCTAAATTTTGCATGGAATAATATTACGTCGCAAGTTTGGCTAAAGGCGAGTCTCAATTTTTTTAGTTCACGGTCTTGAGGTTGATTGTAGCTCTATGTTTTTGATTGAATGAAGCTCACAATTTCTCCGAAAAGAAAAAATATAATAGAGGAACAACCCTAATGTAACATGATGAAATAGTGGAACACGTCACGATAAAGATGTAGACAACACAAATAAATGGATAAATGACAATAATTTGACGACTATAAGTACGCGATGATGTAATAGATCCCATGTTTAGATACACTATCTTAAATATCATTTGCTGGGAGTTAATTTTATAAATTATATAGATATGTAATGACATATCCAATCACAACCCATAAATGGAGTCCGGTCTTTTGAAATCGATTTCTGATGTTTTAGAAAAAAATCCTAAGAGTAGACAATAATGCATGCTATGAACGTGTAAAGTCTCAGCTAAACTAACTCATATTATAGCGTAAAGGACAAATTCTGATAGATTTTGGAGGTTCAAAATTTTGAAATGTTATATTTTATCACATTTGCGTTGGTAGAATACAACATGGTCTACCTCCGAGTTTTTATGCGTTGGTAGAATATACGACATGGTCTACCTCCGAGTTTTTTTACTTCATATTTTTGTTTGAAACTTTGAAATGCTGATTTTGATTTTTTATTTTTAAAAAGCTCTCGGAAAGGTCGGGAGGCATTTGTCCGTTCTCCGTCTTCTATCCATTTCCTCTCACTCTTATTTTCCCCGTCGTCAACAATATCTTCTATCCCGAAAATCAAGCTCGTTTCCCCCTTCTTCCTCCACCGCCACTCCGTAGCGAGCCCTCGTCCGCGATGGCTTCGTCCGCGGCTCTCTCTCCGGTGGCCTTCAAGTCTTCTTTCTCGCCGCTCTCCTCCAACTCAGCTCGTAAGTCCCCCTCTCTACGGCGTGTTAGCCACTTAGCCATAGGGGCGCTGCCACCACCGGCGGCCGGCGGCCGGCGGCGCCATCACCACTGCGCCGTTTGCTACCTTCCCGCCAGCCATCTCCGACGAAACTCAAATCGATCGTAAACCTCGTCGCCGGGTCGCCCCCGGGCCCGCCAACCCACCATTTGGTGTTCGGGTTGTCGGGTGGCTCCAATTAGTGCGGCTGCGAGCTGCGTTGTGGCTCCGCACTTGCAATTAGGGTTTCGCGGGTGATGTAATTGTTCATTTATCTGTAAGCTCCATTTGAATGATAAACCTAGTAGTATGTTCATTTTTTTTTGTTACCGGTACCGCACACATCTGAAGCGTTTTTTTTTGGGGTGAGGGATGCAAAGTCCAATTTATTTGCTTCTAGTGCAATGTTGATTGTGTGACGTGAGATGCAGATTTTTCGTTGGTTGATATCATTGTTTGCTATCCATTAATTCAGGCCCTTCCACAATTAAACTTTTCAATGATCTGTCCAAAACAGAATGAGATGAGGTGATCTTGTTTACAGGATGCTTCATCGGTGGAGAGGCCTGTGAGAGTTTTGATTTTCTTTTATATCTGATGCTGTACAGATTGGTTTCACTTAGTTGTTGTGGACATATAGGTCTGATGCTAGGGATCCTTGGTTCAGCGTGCCAACTTTTATGATCTGTTCTCTGTTCAAGCAAATCGTATAAAATGGAGTCAACATTGTTCCAGGGATCTTCCTGTCTCTATTCTGCAGTGTGTACTTCTTTGTAATTTATATTGGTGTAATATATGAACATTTATACATGCTCCTGATTTGTTGTTCAGGTAGGGAAGGTGCATTCTGCTTGCCATGTTCCACTTGGAAAAGAGCTAGTAATAGATCCTTCCGTGTGTACAGTTTATTTGGAGGGAAGAAGGAGAAAGATGAGAATGGTGACGAGGCACCATCAAAAGTAAGAAACCTGCACACCTTTACTCTTTAGCTTCTTTCATTTTTGTTCTGCTATAGTCGAAATAGCCAAATAAGATCTTCAGGCATGCCTGTTTAAATGGAACCAACTGTAAATTCATTGCCTGATGTAGAGCGACCAGAATAAATCCTTCCTTTTCCTGTCTGACTAGTGATTTATGCTTAATGCAATATAACGCGATTGTTCACGTCAAAAAATATCACGTGATTGTTTTATGGAGATGGGAAATTTACTTAATTCCTATTACAGAGGTTTTGCTGCTCGCAAATTCTCCACAAACCCTATGTCGAGACAATGTTAGTCTAGTGTAGCTTTAAGGGCCTGTTTGGTTTATACCCCCAGTTCGCCCTACCAAAAATTTGGTCATGCCACATCTCTACCCACTTGTTTGGTATGTTGCCAATTTTTTGGCTGCCTATGTACCACTTGTTGCTGCCTTCACAGATTCTAGCCAAAATTTTGGCCAACCCACGGTGGCAGAGCTTTTTAGAACATTAGCTTGGCACTATTCAACAGATGAAAATGCATTTAAACATACTATTTAAATTTTGAATATCGGTAAACGATGCAGTATTAGTATATGGTTTCGTCATCAGTTTGCATCATTATAGCTTCAGCGAATAGCTGCCTTTTCCTTGAAGTGAAATATGGATCTCCCGAGGGACAAAGCTCTTATTTTCTTTGGATATTTGAATAATATTGCATCCCATTTCGTTGATCATGTCAAAATTTAAGCTGATTGTACACAATTCTCTCTGCAAACACCGTAATGTTTTTCAGTTTTTATCTCCGTGCCCCGAGCTACTTCTGTTTATTTCATTCGATGCACATGCCGAAAGTGTAGTGGGCATTTATGAAACCATCTTATAGCGCTCCCATGTTATTGTTATCACAGGGAGGAATCTTTGGAAATATTGGAAATATGCAAAACCTTTACGAAACTGTGAAGAAGGCTCAAATGGTTGTCCAAGTGGAGGCTGTGCGGGTGCAGAAGGAGCTTGCAGCGTATGCATTTGGATATTTGAGTAATATTTTATATTTTCTTGCAAAGTAGCACTGTGTGACTTCTCCCCCTTTCTGTCTGTTTTTAGAACTGAGATTGAGGGCTATTGTGAAGGCGAGCTAATCAAGGTATGCTTGGACCCTGGAAGGAGTCATGCTCTTCTTAACTGTGCTCTTGCAAGCTGTTTGCTTTGCTTATGTTTTGGACCGAGTAGATTACCTCTATCAAATGGTTGATATCAACATATTACTGAAAAAACATGTTGAAGCAGCCCCACTATCATACCTTATCATTCGAGTTATAACTTTGTACTGTTAAACATGCAGTTTAAGTTGATAGTCTCTTAGCTTTGCCTTAGGTAACATTCTGGTGAAAGACCATGCAATTTTGATGGCTAGTTAAAATATGTTGTGTTTTTTGTTATCTTGGCATGGCATGTGAGTGCTGTCAAAGCCGTGGGATGGAAGGCAACATACGTCAATAATTAATGTACTAAAATGTACTATGGTCTATGGTCATGGAAGGCAGTTTGAAAATGAATATTCTGTTACAACTTACTGTTCATATGACAAGGAGCATATTAATAATGTTTTAGCCTTGTCCAAAAATGTGATCGCAGGAACATTCTACATTTTAACCCCATATTTATGAGTTCTTGTGCTATGCCATTGCCCTATAGAACCATACTTTGCTAAAAAAATGCTAAATGCATTAATTTTGTGTTTCTCTACAAGTAGCATTGCACTTCCAATGCTTATTCAGACGATCTGACCTGGTCTGTTAAACAGGTTACACTTTCTGGGAACCAGCAACCTATAAATGTTGAAATCACGGAAGCTGCAATGCAGTTGGGTGCTGAGGTATGCATATGTATTTGTCTGTTTGGTTGTTTTCTTGGATGATTTCCTGCAATTTCATGCTCACGTAATAGTTTGCGTAAGCAGAGTTAATGCGACAACTACCAAGTTATAGACAACCATGTTTAAGGTCTACGGATGAATTCAATCTAAAATAAAACGTCTCCATATTAATTCGACCAAACATAGTTTAGCAGACCAAAATACAATTGGTTTGTTGCAACTTCTTGGGTATAACTTTTTTGCATTTCCAGAAAGTCTCTGAGCTGGTCAATGAAGCCTACAAGGATGCACATCAGAGGAGCGTCCAGGTGTGAATCCCGCTGCTGCTGCTTTTGATGTGTGCCGCAATGTTCAATGTGTCTTAAACTAACAGATCTCATGCTGATGACCTGCAGGCAATGAAGGAAAGAATGGCTGACTTAGCACAGAGCATAGGTATGCCTGCAGGACTCGGTGATGGGCTCAAGTGATGGCTTGCTACTTGATAGTTTTCCAATAATGAAAGTAGCATATCTCAATTTTGTATTTTAGCCATATTGAGTCATCAGTTAAACCTCTCTGCGACATCGGTTAGTTGTGAAAGAGCTGTAATTGTAAACACATGTTTCCTTTCTAATTGGCACAGCATAGTTACATCATTAGTGTTAATGCGTTATTTAAACGAAGGAATGTTACTTTGGTGCTAGGAGACTAGCACCTCGGAGAACATTTGTAAGCTAATAACTGGAGAAGTCTGTTTACAAATAGTGAAAATTTTGTCCCTAGGTCCTATTGGGCCGTAGTGTGGTGAACCTGAGTCCAACATATTGCTGGGCCGAATCTTGTTTACTACCTCCGGCCCGAAAAATGTGTTGCTAGAATTGACCTGTACAGTACAACTTTTACATACCACTCCTAATACATTTTTTGGACCGGAGGGAGTAGTATTTTTCTTTAGTAGATTGACCTTTTGAAGTGACCACACCTGGTGTAGGGAGTGTTACACAGCGCCTATGTGATACTGTGATGATCTCATTGGTTTTCTAACACTTATATTTATGTGATATTATGTCAGCATGTGAGATTTTGTTAGATTTTTGCCAGCTTAGTCACGACATTTAGGGGTTTCACCGCCTCAAAAGAGCCTATCACAGCTTGCCCGATTTGAGAAGTTTGTGCCAATCTACTTAAGTTCCGGTCGGGAAGTATCTTTACTAGTGAACCTGAACCATGACCTAGATTTACAAAAAAAAAAAAAATTCATCTAAGATTCCCAAAGGGCACAAGTGCCACATGCTACACAAAGCTCCCAACATTTAATCATGCCTAGACGATCCATTAGGTCATTAGACTCTGTCTATGTTGTTTTCTCCAGGACTAAATCAAAGTGCAGAGCTAAAACACAAAATCAATATAGACATCCATAAGACCACAACAACACCTGAAGTGACAGGCGCATGTTACAGGAATGCTTACTATAGTACTAGTTGACGTTAGCTGACTCATCAGGATCAAATCATGGCCATTATTCAATCAATGGAGCATCTCCTGGAATCTACTTGAATCATTAGCTTAATCGATTTGGGCTAAGGAAACTCCCTCAGGCTGCTCAGGGAAAGCTCAGACCCAGTTAATCAGCATAAGAGTAACATCAACTTTTCAGATGTCAGCATCGTTACGTTAAGGAGAGAAATTCCGGCACGAAATCATGTCTTAATCCTAGCTACTATCGTACTTGGGTAGTACTAATCAAGAGAATATCATATAAATACATGATCTTGTCATTGTTAAGGAGTTTAATGTGATCTTGGGTGTTCTATACTAGCCTTCTAGTACTATAATTGCAAGCTTAATAAATCTGGTATCATGGACCCTTATATTGCCTAAAAGGCAGGGGTTTTGTTTCTACATGAAGTTGCAATAATTTCGAAGTTTTTTTTTGCTGCATAGAGAAAAGATTTTGCAATTTGTACTTGTAACAAATGTTACACACAATGCAATCTTAATAAAGAAAAATAGCTTATGTGCGTGGATTATTTTTTGACTTTTAGAGCGATCAAATACTATACCAAACATATGGTTTATATAAATTTGAGAATATATGCTAAAAAGATACGCGGCTTCCTATCAAAATACCATCATTATGAAGTCATCCTATCTCCTAGCTATCTAGGAATGAGTATCATTAGCCCATAATGAAATAAATGGAGTTATTTGGGAACGAAGCATCTAATGTGCCAGTATATTTAGATTCCTCAAGTCTCAGTCGGTATATCTTTAATATATATGCTATTACTGATTTATTTTATTTATTTACTTATTTTTTTCATAGATCACAACATCTTTTGTAAGGTTTAACTCTATGTTCCGAGTGAAAGGTTTACTCCTTTGCTGCTTGTGCCTAAAAAAAGAACAACGTATATATGTATATAGATGTGCTAGGTGGAAATCTTGCTCAACTTATAGATGAGAGTGCTCGTGCTTCTCTAAAAAAAAACAAATAAATTCATTAACGGCAAAACAAGTTGGCTTAAAAACAATGACAAAAGAAAAGAAGAGTAGAGTTTATAACCCCTAAAAATAATATTGTGGAGGCCACGGGATCATAACTCCACTTTTTAAGAATTATTTTTTCCACACAAACTATCACCATCAAGTTCAATACTTGTAATAGTAAAGATGCCTCAGGCCTAGCCTATCAAGACTAGAAACGTGTCTAGTGCAAACACAAGGCTTTATACATGAGCCAACATTCAGCTTTGCATCAGCTATCTCAAAAGGGGCCATAAAGCAATCCTCCCATCCATTGGACGAAATTGGCATCTCTTGCTTGGGAACCTTGAGGGTTTTAAAGCCTATGGAGAGAGGAACTTGGATTTATAATTACTTACATACTTTAGAGTAGTGATTGTATAATTAAAGGAGCTTTAACAAGTGAGGTGTAGATGACCAAGAATGTCGGTTTAGCAAAGTAGATTCAATGGAAAGAGGTAAGCATGCTAGATAGATCTTATTTGCTTTTCTTTACCATTGAAAATCAAATATAATACTGACATATATGCAGATTTTTGTTGCTTTTCTCTTTCCATGATGCGTAAACGACATGTAAACTATTTGTTGTAAAATCATAATCAATATTGTTATTATTTGATATCATTATCAATAGTACGACTACTATGTGTAAAAGTAAAAGTAAAATTAAAAGCATGGTTTGTATTTTTTTGGGGTTTATAAGTTTCAGTGTAAATTATATCAAGCTTAAAGATGATTTTATTATTTAGTAAATGTTATATGATAATATAAACATGAGAAGTAGTGTATCATCACTTCGGCAAACTATGAAAACTAGTATATGACCTACTTGCAGCAGGGCTACATTTTCACCGCTAAATTGTACCTAAAAATGACAAGCCTGTCTCATGGCTAGTAGGAAAGCAGCATACTCGCCCTTGGCAACTGGCTTGCCTCCAAGGGGAGTTGAGAGTTGAGACATCAAAAGAAGGAAGCTATCAGACAAACTTGGCAATTATACCAACTATTTACCTACCTAGTCCCATGACTTCCTTCAATATATACATAAACCATATACAGAAAATCTAAATGGTTGCTACTAGTGCACTTTGTATGTACAACACTCCTTTCACGAAGCTTTGGTGTAGAAACATCTTCCCCACTTCATCGCAATGCCATTCGACCACAGTTCATGTGAAAAGTGTGCAGCCCCCCTGCTATTTTTCTTCTTTGTTTGGACAAAACGTGAACTACACATCTATCACTTTTGCATACTCTAATGTATTTGGTGAATTTATCCTCTTGGTTGACCTAGCAGCCTGCGCAAATAACAGCAGAATTTATAAACAAAAAACAGTGAATTAAGAAAAAAAAACTCCCTCCATAAAAAGAAATACATGAATATTCTTTACTTAACAATATCTTCAACAGACAAACTTTGACCATTGGCTTGCAACTAAAATATTAGAGTGAATACCCCCTTTTACCTCCTAATTTGTTAACTTAGATTAATTTGAAGAGATTGATTGCAGAGGCCGGGGATCCGCGCCCCCTTTTCTATTTTTTTTGAAGAGATTGATGTGTGCAAGAGTCAGTTGATTTGCATTTCATCATATTAGCTCCCGCCTCACTTTTTGTGTACAAATTTCACTTTGGTATATAAAGAAGTGGTTTTTACAAGCTCGTACGATCTACCAATTTGCTTTGGCAGGGACATTCAAAATGCACAATTGTCCCTTTTTTTGCATCTAAAGTGTTTATAATATTCGCCATTATAATTTCCAAATGGGGTAAGCGAAATAAAATCATGTTCAATTGGTACTTGGTGTCATAAATGACTAACTAGGGGCAAAAAGTGTAGTTCGTTATATAGTATAAAAATCATATTAACTACACATTATTCATGGCCAATCTAATTGTATTATCATTAACTAACCAATCCAAAAAGTTTCTCTATTTCTTATTTTTTAAATAAAATATTGGTTGCATTCTTTCTTGAAAAATAAACTATTTTTTGCGGGGAAACATAGCTAATTTTGGAACAGAGGTAGCATAATGTTTCATGTGATGCAAAAATGGTTCAAACCTTTGCGTTTGTATTTCTCCATGCTTTGTCCATCTCCTCGTACACGTCCTTTATTGTTGGACGCCCTACGCTGGAGTGTGCCACGCAGAGGACTGCGATCTTTAGTATCAATACAAAATCTTCGATGTTAACCTCATCTCGAACGCGTGAGTCTATGAATTCGTCCAATGGTTTTTTCCCACTTACAACATCTTTTGCCTTTAGACAAGAACATATAGGGGGAAAAATGTGCATCAAAACTTTATTCCATTGATTGTAAGAAGTCAAAAAGAGAACCACTGATGGTGAGAATAGCTTCTGACTTCTGAGACTGACTTAGGTGAGTTGCTTCTCAAAGAATTAGGAATATAATTCTGAGAAATATATATCTGAATGTACCTTTTTCGTAAGAGAATCGCGTGCAACAATGTCAAGTTCTATGACCTTCTTTCCTGAGAGAAGTTGCAACATGACCACACCAAAGCTGTAGATATCGCTGGCACAAGTAAGCTTGGAGTGTGTGATGTACTCAGGGTCCATGTAACCAATGGTTCCCCTCACATCTGTGAACACCTTGGTCTCCTCCATTTGCAGCATTTTTGCCAGCCCAAAATCAGACAGCTTAGGCTCCATGTCCTCCGTCAGCAAGATGTTGCTAAGCTGTATAAAAGCAAGAAGAATTCAGCACACAACAAGCCAAGATGGCTTCAAAATCAGTGTGACACGTACTCTGTTCTTATTCTTTTCTCTCGTAAATGCTCAGAACTTTTCGCATGCTAATGTTGTGAGGGATCGAAAATATGACGACATTCTCCTCACCTTAATGTCTCTGTGTACGATGCATCCATCGGAGTGTGTGTGAAGAAACCTTAAGACAGACGCACAGTCCCTAAGGATCTTCACTCTTGTTGGCCATGAGAGAACAGAGTCACCTCCTGGCCGGCAACCAAGAACAAAACTTATAATTAATTGATTCAACAAGTGTAGTTATTATAGGTTAAAGTAATAGTAACATGATTGTTCCTTCTTACGGAGTAGATTCTGGGCTAGGTTGCCATTGGCGCAGTACTCGTACACCAGGTACTGGTCGCTCCCGTCGTCGCAGTAGCCGAAGAGGCAGACGAGGTTGGGGTGCCTCACCTTGGACAGCCCGTCGGCCTCCCTGGTGAAGGACCCGGACATGGCTGTCTGGTGGATGTGCTTGATCGCGACGAGCTGGCCGCTGGGGAGCACCCCCTGGTACACCTGCCCCGCGCTGCCGGAGCCGAGGTAGATCCGGCAGTTGGCGTAGTCCATCGCCCGCTCAATCTCGGCCTTGGTAAACCTGTACAGACCCGACCACCGGTTGATCACCTCCCCGCCGTGCACCTTCATCGCGTCATAGGCCGAGCGGGTGGTATCGTCAGCTGATCTGCTCCTGGGCATCAGGTATCTGATGATCGCTATGGCGAGGGCCAGCACCATGACGGGGAAAAGTATCAAGATGGCCAGCAAGCTACCTGAAATGTATGCATGTTATTTGGTGGAGGTGTACGTTATGCCGTTGTAATGGCTTAAGCCTTTAGTTAGGGAGCGTGTGCAAGCTAGAAGGGTTTAAGTCTCACGTTTGATCTTGATGTATTCACCACCTGCAGTTCACAAAAGGAAGAGTCGTGTTAACTAACTAAGGTTCTGTTACGACGTCTGTCATTCGGTTGTTACTTCAGAGAGAAACCTCTCGAAATTGACAGGTATTTTTCCCCCGGAAAATCAAACCTGTGACAATATATGGGTCACCCTTGCAGCCAGGCGAGGCTGCCAAGATCAGGACTAGCCAAAGCACCGCTTTCTCCATCCTCGAGCTCCCTGCAATCAGACGAGGACGAACTTTGCGAGTGCTCCCATGGAAGCCAACTTATAGGAAGTATCCCTCCATTGTTTGTACCGTTGCTGACTGGCCGATATGCACGGAGAGCTGGATATTCTTATCGGAAGATCTGGCACCTGACTAGTTTAATGAGCTCACGCCTTCTCGTTGCATTGATCTTGGCGACAAATTAGTTTAATGAGCTGAGTATCTAGGTATATGCACTTGTTATTTGGTAGCCCTCTGTTCGGGGAGGGGAATCATGCGCGAATAGTATGCTATAGTGTAGGTGGTCATAGTTCGCACCGATCGTTGGTGACCACAGAGCCATGGGTCTGCTTGTTTTGTGTATTCTAAGGCTGCAGCACAAGCTGGCAAGACGGAAACGTGCAACGCAGGAGCTGGATTTCACAACCGAAACGAGGTAAGAAAAGCCATCCGGCACACTTTAACTACTTATTACAGCAGAAGCTTCATTAAATCAGAGTACAAGAATAACTGGACAGAGTTAGTTGGCGTTGTAGACCGTTGGATCATACTGCAGCGGTATCTTCCAATCCCGGCCATTGAACACTGTCGATGTCGTTCTGTAGCTCTTCAGGTTGTCTATTGGACAGGCGACAGTATCGATTGCCGCCCCCTTAAGATAAGAGTTGAAGAATGGGAATATTGCCTGTATAAACCTCGCATCCTCCCACATGGTGTCGTATGGAGTCATATTATCCTACTGAATAAGCCATTGGGTTACCGGAATGTTGTAAGTTCCAGCGCTGCGAGGGTTTTGGCGAAGTTGCAGAACTGACAGAGGAGCTATCTTGATCTTGCCATCTTTTGTGACTAAAGGCAATCTTGGATTTGGTACGAACTTTGAGCCCAAATGTTTCTTCAGTACATACACATGAAAAACGTAATGTATTTGTGCGCCATCAGGTAACTGAAGCTGTGCTACATGTCCCACTTTTTTGTTGAGTATTTTGAAAGGGCCATACCACTTACATGTCAACTTCAGAGAGTTTCTCGGTCCTAGGGCAGTCACCCGGCATAGTTGCATTTTGAGGTAGATCATTTCTCCTTATTTAAAAGTTCTTTCCGTGCATTTAAGATTTTCATATTTCTTCATGATTTGTTGTGCTTGTAGCAAGTTTCTATTACAGAGTCTTCAACATGTGTGCCTTTTCAGTCTGATTGGTTGTTTGTGCTTCAGCAGATGCAGTGAAAGGAACATGTACTGTGTGCAGTTGTTGTGTTTTGTATTCATAGAGAGCTTAAAAACAAGGCATCTTGAGAGAATTGTGCTTGAATGTGTTATCACAGTACCATGCAGACGGAAGCCAGTCAGCCCATTTCTTTAGCTCCTGAAATACCATGCACCTGAGTTATTGTTCCACACATTGATTAACCCTCTATGATTGACCATCAGATTCTGGATGATAAGCTGAAATAAAGTTGAGGCAAACCTTGAGAGCAGAGAAAGTTTCTTGCAAAAATTTTGCTTGTAAATATTTTGTCCCTATCAGTTATGATGCTTTATGAATGGCCATGAAGTTTAAATATGTTATTCATTACAACTTTAGGAATAGTCTGAACTGAATAAGGATGTGATAGATGGATGAAATGCCTAAATTTTCAAATTTGGTCAGACGATCCGCAACCACTAAAATGACATCGTTGCCCTTGGATTTGGGAAGATCCTCAATAAAATCCATGCTAGTAAGAGGACCATTTCATAGAAGGTACCTCCAGGGTTGCAGAATGCCAGGATATGAAACCTCTTTAGAATTTGAGATTTGGAAAATTGGGCATGTTAAAGCAGAATCCCCAGTGAACTTGTTAAAGCTAGGCCAGTAAAAAAAACGTGGCCAACGGGGGAATGATCCCTCCCTTAACTTTACGTTGTTAGGTAGAAGGTGAGATGCCCGGTTTCTGAGAATTCATCGCCGCAGCCTTTTTGGCGCAGCTAGGACTCGAACCCGGGCCGGCTAGGCGCGCACTCGCAGCCTCTGCCACTGAGCTAGCACTCAGTTCTAAAGCTAGGCCAGTAAAACACTTGATTCAGTCTGTGCAGAGTTACTCTAGCTCCAGAATGTCCACCAAAGGCTGACAAGTGAAAAGAGTGGGAAACCTTTTGTCTAAAGTTAGTATTGTTACCAATAGAAACCCTCCCTTTGTATCTCAATATGCCAGACTACAAGGTATAATTAGGATGTCTATTGTTCTCAATGGCCAGTTCGTGCAAGGGTTTGATGCAGTGATCATCATCTTCATACGAATCAGTGGCTTCAGTTAGCCATGTAGAAACCAACTATAGAGATAGCAGAGAATTTTTCAGTGTTGTCAGGCCGATACGTCTTGAAAGAGCATCAGCAACCAAAAGTGTAGAGCCTTCAAGCAAATGTTGGATCGAACTACCATTGTTCAATTTTATCTCCGTGCCTTGAACTACTGTTTCTTTAATTTGATGCACATGCCCAAAATGTAGTAGAAATTTATGAAGCCATCTTATAGCACTCCTATCTTATTGTTACTCATAGGTAGAGATCTTTGGAAATGTGCAAAACCTTTATGAAACTGTGAAGAAGGCTCAATGTTGTCCAAGTGGAGGCTGTGCAGGTGCGGAAGGAACTTGCAGCGTACACATTTGGATATTTGATTAATATTTCATAACCTCTTGCTAAGTAGCATTGTGTGACCTTCCCCCTTCTGTCTTTAGGACTCAGATTGAGGGCTATTGTGAAGGTGAACTAATCAAGGTATGCTTGTAGACTGGAAGGAATTTAGTTGTGTTCTCCTTAACTGCACTCTTGCTAGTTGTATGATTTTCCTGTGTTTCGAACTTAATAGTTTAACTCTGTCAAACAATTGAGGTCCTCAGATTACTGAAAAACATGTTAAAGCAGCCATAAGTAAGTATCATAGCTTATCATTTGAGCTATAACTTTCTACTGTTAACCTTGCAGTTTGTGGTATCTTTATGAACTCTCGATTTTTTACGGACGACAGCAAGCGCTGGTTCATTTTCCAGTAAGAGAAGCCGGGTCAAATGCCGGAAAGTAGCAGTTACAAAGCAAGTTAAGGTTGAAGGGTGAAAACGTATCTAGGCTAGGTCAAAAGAGAGGTTAGAGAGAAAATGTACTCAATAATGCCATAGTTAAAGGTCCTAGTCTCCTGGAAGAAGAGACGACGCTCCAAGGATGCCGGCTGATAGTCTTGTTAGCTTTCCTTAGATAACATTCTAGTAAAAGACCATGCAATTAAAGTAGCTAGTTTAATATGGTGTCTTTTTGTTAGTATGGCATGAGAGCACTGTCAAAGCCGTGACTAGGAAGGTAATTTTAGTCAATAATTATTTTACCATGGTCATGGAAGGCTGTTGCAAAATAAAATGTTCTGTTACAGCTTACTATCCATATGATGAGGGGCATATCAATAACGTTTTAGCTTCTGAAAAAACCTAATAATATAATCACAAGATCATTCTACATTTTAACCCCACATTTCTGTTAATCAGGTTACACTTTCTGGGAGCTAGAAACCTATAAATGTTGAAATCACGGAAGCTGCAATGTAGTTTGCGCGTTGAGGTGTGCATATCTATTTCTTAGTTTGATTATTTATTGTTAGTATCGTATAACTTCATGCTCACACAGTCATTTATATGATCAGTGTTTAAGGTCTACATGTAAAATCGACAAAGCACAGTTTAGAAGACCAAAACACAATCGATTAGTTGCAACTTCTTGGGTATAACTTTCCTTTACTTCAGAAAGTATCGGATCTGGTCAATGAAGCCTACAAGGATGCACATCACAGAGTAGCGTCCAGGTGCGAAATTCCGCTCCTGCTGCGTGGTGAATGTTGTTTTTATTATGATCCGAGTCCTACGACGTATTGTACTATAGATGGAGTCCTACCACATTAAGGCATGTCAACCGTGTTATACATAGCACATCTACAACTCTGATTCGTGTCCACCAAGAAAAAGAGTTGTTTACCCCATATATAATTTCCGCTAGTTATAGAATATATTAATAGAGTTCCACCATATTGATAGCACGTAAAGAGTTTGTCTTCTTGTGTATTGTAATAGTCCTTCCAATTATAGTGATATGCCGCCGTGCATTCCATGATTTTTTCCTCGTAAGGGTTTTCCACGTAAAAATATGTGTTGTTGTTGTTCTTTATTTGATATACTTTTGCTGCGCGATTATGTAACAACGAAATGTGAAACTAACACGATCTCGGGTTGATGCAGGGCTCGGTGATGGGCTCAACTGATGGCTTACTACTCTGACTGTTTTTCAGTAATGAAAGAAGCACCTCTCAGTCTTGCATTCTAGCCATATTGAGTCATCAGTTAAAAATTGTCTAGAGAATCAGTTAAAACCTGCCTAGAGCATCAGCCGGGGTTTCTTGCCCTTTTAGGGAAAAAAATCCCTACAAAATGATAACAATTTTGGTTGTGATTCTACAACAAACAGTCAAACACCTTACATGTATTGTTTGAGCCATATGTAAAGGAAAAAGTAACGAATATCTACATATATGTCTATACTCGATGGCGAATGGTTAATGAAAAGCAAATAAAATCTAGCTATCACCCTTTTTTTAAATCTACTTTGGTAAAACGAAATTCTTCGCCATATACACCTCCTCTGCTATAGCTCTTTTAGTTCTAGCATCACTGCTGTAAATTCCACAGGTTATTCTAAATCCAGGTTCTTCTCTTCATAGGCTTTAGAGCGCTCAAGATTCCAAGACAAAGGATGCCATTTTCGTCCAATGGAAGGAATGATTCCCTTTTGGCCCCTTTTGAGATAGCCTTACGTTACAGATATTCTGGTGTGCTTAATTAGGGTCTATGGCAGTGGCGGCTCCAGGAAAAATAGCCTGGGTATTCACCCCAATTTTTTTTCCTCTAAACGTAGTATATAAATTAAACATCACAAAACTAGCAATATATGAAAAAAAAAAAAAAAACTGAAAACGATACGACATAAGTGCTGCATAATGGTAATAGCAATATTTCAAAGTACCAGCCAATAATAATTGTACATAAACATGAATACATAATTACCTTTTGATTGATAAAGTGATGATATCCTACAATATAACTCTGTGACTGCCTTTTTGAAAAAGATTGATGACATCCTCGTCCTTTACTTGGTTAAAGAATTCTTTCTCAATAAATGTAACCAAACAATCATTCAAATATTCATCACGAGGGCAAAGAAACAATCGTCCACTCCGTTCAGTTCCTGAGAGCCCTCAACTCCCAAAGGTCTACCAGCCAGCAATTGGACGCGAAAGGAAAGGCTCCCATGTCCCCGACCCCTGTCGAACGTACTCGTCAGGTCCAGGAAAACAAGCGATGGCTTCCTCCTCCCGTGGGATGGATCAAATTGAACTCCGACGGCTCCTTCGTCAGCCCAACTCATTCGGGCGGCATGGGTGTGGTGGCCAGAGACTACCTGGGGAAGAAGGTGATGGCCTCCTGCGCCAGAATCGACTCCTGCATTTCGGCCGAGGAAGCTGAAGCTAGGGCCGCTCTCCTCGGGCTCCATCTGATGGCCAACTCCGGTGTCTCCAAACTCATCCTAGAGACGGACTGCACGGCCGTGTCTACTGCTCTATCCTCCAAAGAGCATGATCTCTCTCCTCTTTGGGACACCTACAAAGAAGCCAAGAGCCTGCTGGACATCTTTGAAGCTGTGGTCGTGCAACACTCCAGAAGAGAAGGCAATGGCGTCGCTGATGCCCTGGCCAAATTCGCTACCTCCAACCGGTTTTCCGCCCTGGCGAACCCCCTTCCCCCTGACCTGGAGCTCCTGATCAACCGTGACTCTCCTCTCACGGCCCAAAGGGGATTCTAGTGCTCTCTCTTCTATCTCAAAAAAAAAAAATCATCACCCATTTTGTTTTTTAGCTTATTCTTCACATAGCTCATTGAAGAGAGTACCACCACTCTTGCAAATATGCTACCACCACTCTTGCAAATATGCTATCACCACTCTTCTTCATCTACAGATCAAGAAACACAAGGACATAGCAAATTAATCTACTAATTCATCACCAATTCATCAATATAAAAAATGCAAACTAGGAGCAAGCAAAATGTCCATTATCAGTTAGTAATATACATGGAAGAGGAGTAAGAGTTAGAGGCGGCCGGTACCTGCTTCTGCGGCTGTGCTGCTCCTGCTTGAGAACGTGGTGGCAGGGCGCGGGCGGGCAGGGGGCGAGGCGCCGCCGCCGGCGTGGGCGTGGGGCGGGCAGGGGCCGCCGGGGCGGGACAGGGGGCGCCGTCGCCGTGTTGGGGGGGGGGGGGGGTGGCTGCATCGTCAGTTCGTCACGGCCGTGGGCGAGCAGGGGTCGAGCGGGCGTGGGGGCGAGCAGCGGAGCAGGGGTCGTCGGGGCGGGGCGCCATCGTCGTCGCGTCGCTCGCGATGCAGAGCAGCAGATGCGGATGCGGGCTGGGGAGATGTGAGCGATGCAGGCAGGGGAACGACCGAGCGATGCGATGCGGGCCTGGGCCAAAATACGTACATATTTTTTTCCTTGCCAAATACTTGGGTATTCCCAGGAATACAGGGGCATACCCCTGGCGCCGCCCCTGGTCTATGGCAGTGATGTGATAGGAGAATGGTGGCTAATGCATAAAGCCTTGTGTATGAACTGGACACGTTTCTAGTCTTGATAGGTCGAGGGATCTTACTATATTACGGATATTGGACTTGAGGGTGATGGCGTGGCAAAATATTTGTCAAAAAGTGGGATGGTATCCACGTGGCCTCCATCATATTGCTAGTACGGGTTATGAACTCTATTCTTAATGGGCTAATTATTTGATTTCTAGATAGCTAGGAAATAGGATAGCTTCATATTGTTGGTTAGTTAGATACAAAAAGCTGCATATTTTTAAGCTTACATCCTCGTATTATATGAACCATTTTGGTATAGTATTTGATTGTGCTAAAGGTCAGAAATAATCCACACATAGTACCTATCATATTTTTCTTTATTTGGGATTGCATTATGTGTAACGTCTGTTACAAGGACAAATTCGAAAATCTGTTCTCTATGCAGCAAACTAAACTTAACAATTGCAACTTCATATAGAAAGAAAACATTATAGTTTATACAAGTGTCCATGATACCGGATATTTAAGTTTGCAATTAGAGTAGTAGCATATGATGGTAAGTTTTCCTTTTTAAGAAATGGGAGCATAGCCCCCCGCCTCTGTATAATGACGATACACACAAGTACACAACCCTCTTTCTCTTCTGGGAGCTTTGGTAGCAAGAGCTCGGAGCGTGACTATGGTCGGTTCTCTGAGAGGGATACTCGGTACTCTGGGGGCATATATGTCCGTGACATCCCGCCGCGGAGGAATCTAAACAATGACTACACTTTCTCTGGCTCGTCTCGCACTGGCGAGAACGAGCGAAGCACTGAACAGAGAGATGTTACCAGCCCGGCCAAGGGTCACAGGACCCGGCTGCATGATCAGGTCACTAGTCGTGGTATTCCAGAGACCTCGTCAACTTCGCACAAGAAAGGCACCTTCACCAGGAAACCAAGACCCCCTACGGCGCTTGGTAAAACGGGTGCTGAGACTAGCTATGTGCCACAGGGCATGTAGAATAAGAAGCGAGGGACGAAGCAAGTCTGGATGCCGGTGTCTGTCCAGGTGATTGGAGAGGAAGAAGACTCGGGGTCAGCGGGGAAGCGGCAGCGTACAGCAACGGTTTTTGATAGGATCGAAGAACCTAGAGGCTCGGTGTTTGATTGCATTGAAGAACCAACGGCGGACCCTGAAGCTCAGGGCCGCCGATCGCATTGAATATCATGGGCCTGAACTGACGTGGACTGGGGTTGGACGCGGCGGTAGGCGAGCTAAGAGATCTGGTAAGATCTTACAACCCAGCGGTGGTTTTCTTGAGCGAAACTAAGATGAAATCTAGAGCAATTGACAGACTTAAGTGGAGTTTGGGCTTCCGTAATGGTGTGTTAGTGGACTGTGTGGGGAGAAGTGGTGGTTTAGCTTTATGGTGGAGGGATGGGGTGGATGTGACGGTGAGGCCGTGGTGTCAATACTACATCGACGCTAAAATCACTTTTGAAGGCCGTTCTTGGAGGTTTTCAGGGGTTTATGGTGAACCGCGTGCTGATCAGCGTCACAAGACGTGGGAAAAACTGCGTTATCTGAAATCCCAGGATGACTTACCTTGGCTATGTGCGGGTGATTTTAACGAGGTGCTCTCACAGGATGAGCAACTCGGGGGCAACCCGCACAATGAGGCAAATATGCTTGCTTTTCGGGAGTGTTTGTCCGACTGCGGACTCACAGATTTGGGATACAAAGGATATACGTTCACATGGAATAATAAAAGGCTGGGTGATGATAACATTCAGGTTCGTTTGGATAGGGGGACGGCGACGGCGCCGTTCCTAGCTATGTTCCCGTTAACTTATGTCGAACACCTGATGACGGAAGAATCTGATCACATGGCGATCCTCGTTCGTGTTCTTGCCGAGGCAGCGCCTGCTGCTATTCCAGGTCCGAGGCCGTTCGCGTTCGAGGAAATGTGGACGAAACATGATGGTTACGATGATATGATCAAGGAGAGGTGGGCGAGTTGTTCAGGTGATGATGGTGGTATTGGGGGCCTGTGGAGAAATTTGAAAGAAATGACGAAAAGCATGCAGCGATGGAGTTTTGAGGTATTTGGTTCTGTTAAAGCGGAAATCAAATCTCTGCGTGCAAAGCTTGAGGAGGCTAAGATGAACGCGCTGGTCACAGGATCGGACGTTGTGGTGCAGGAAATAGGAAAACAGCTCCATGTAATCTACGAGAAAGAGGACATCATGTTCTGCCAGAGATCGAGACAAGATTGGCTGAAGGCGGGCGACAGGAACACTAAATATTTCCAAAATAGAGCTTCTCACAGGAGAAGGAAGAACACCGTCCGAGCTCTCCGACGGGAAGATGGTACCATGTGTAATACAGATGATGGTATGAGGGAAATGGCACTGGCGTTTTACCAAAATCTGTACACGTCGGAGGGCTCCACCAACTCGGGAAGAATTTTGGACCTCATGCAGAATTTTGTCACTGATGAGATGAACTCACGCCTTACTGGAGGGTTTTCTGATGTCGAAATTGAGGCAGCTTTGTTCCAAATGGGGCCCACGAAAGCTCCCGGGCCTGATGGGCTGCCGGCGCTATTTTTCCAGCGACACTGGTCGCTTCTGAGAACGTCTGTTTGCCGGGCTGTGCGTGATTTTCTGGAAGGGAGGGACTGCCCCCTGGATTTTAATGACACAATTCTGGTTCTTATCCCTAAAGTAAATCATCCAGAGTTATTGGCTCAGTTTCGGCCAATTAGCCTTTGCAATGTGTTGTATAAAATTGCCTCCAAGGTTATGGCAAACCGCCTGAAGAAAATACTTCCCATCTTGATTTCCGAAGAACAGAGTGCGTTTGTGCCTGGGCGTCTAATCTCGGATAACGTCCTAGTAGCTTACGAGTGTGTGCATGAAATTAGGAGGAGGAAAAGAAAGAAGCCACCGTGTGCAGTCAAATTGGATATGATGAAGGCATACGACCGAGTTGAATGGATTTTCTTGGAACAAATGATGTTGAAGATGGGCTTCTCCTCACGGTGGGTGGAGATGATCATGCGATGCGTCAGGTCTGCGAGATTCAGGGTCAAGCTGAATGGAGGGGTTTCGGAGGGGTTTTTGCCGTCGCGAGGACTGAGACAGGGGGACCCAATCTCCCCATATTTGTTCCTGTTATGTGTCGAAGGGTTCTCGGCGTTGCTGCGCAAGGCGCAAGAGGAGAAGGAGCTAGCTGGTGTAAGCTTTGGGTCTCGGGGCCCAACAGTAACACATTTGTTATTCGCTGACGATAGCATTGTCTTTCTAGAAGCTAGTGTGGCCAGTTTGAATGCTTTAAAAAATGTGCTGCAGGCATATGAGGAGTGCTCAGGCCAGCGTGTGAACCTAGAAAAATCATCCATCTATTTTGGTAATGGTTGTATTGAGGCCAATAAGGAAGAGCTCAAGGAGGCGGTTGGTATTTCATGTGAAGCTCTTTCAGAGAAGTATCTGGGGCTACCCTCGGTTGTGGGAAGATCAAAGGAAGGTGTTTTCAGGCACCTACCGGAAAGGGCATGGGGCAAGGTGCAAGGCTGGAAAGGACAGGGGATGTCGATGGAAGGCAAGGGAACGTTGGTCAAATCGGTTCTACAAGATGTATCTACATACCCGATGGGATGCTTCCAACTTACAAAGAAGACATGCACCAAGTTAACGTCTATTTTCTCTGGTTTCTGGTGGGGTGCAGCCGATGGGAAGCGGAAGGTTCATTGGATCGCTTGGAATAAAATGTGCAAACCAAAGAGGAAGGGTGGTATGGGGTTTCGTGATCTCCAGGTGTTTAATCAAGCGCTTCTTGCTAAACAAGGGTGGCGATTGTTGACAAACCCTGGCTCACTTTGTGCACGGGTGTTAACAACAAGATATTTTAAGGATGGCAGTTTTCTCACCGCTGGGTGCCCGAAGGCTGCATCGTTCACTTGGCGGAGTATTCTTCATGGGCGAGACCTCCTTAAGGAGGGCCTAATTTGGAGGATTGGCAATGGGACCTCGGTGGATATCTGGAATGACAATTGGATACCGAGGGATGGGCTCAAACGACCACTGGGTCGGAAGGTTGTGACTGATATCTGTAAAGTTGAGGACCTCCTTCACACGGGTGGGGGAGCATGGGATGCCTCTAAACTGACCGTTGTGCTGTTTGATGGTGATGCTGAAGACGTGAAAAAGATCTCTGTGGGAAGGCCTGGAACAGAAGATTACCTAGCTTGGAACTACACCAAAAACGGAGTTTTCATCGTCCGTTCGGCATATCATCTTCAGATGCAGCGAAATGAGCGGGGTGCCTCGGTGACGTCGTCCTCGAACAACTGTGATGAGCACAGAGGATGGCTATCGCTATGGGATGCTGCTGTCCCTGGAAAAGTGAAGGTACATGTGTGGCGCATGGCAAAGAATGGGCTCGCCGTGGGGGATGAGCTGCAGAGAAGATGTATCGAGGAGGGTGTCCGTTGTATCGCATGTAATAGAGATGAGAGTATGGTTCATAGGTTCTGGAGATGCCCTCACTCTCAAGCTACATGGGACATTGTTCGGCAGAAGACTGATTTTCTACTGCCTGCTCCGAATGATAGGATTGGGAGGTTTGCTGACTTCCAATGTTGGCTCCTGGAGTGGATTGGAAAACTCAAGGAAAGGGAGCTGGCAGTAGGGGTTATGGTGCTGTACCAGCTGTGGTTAGCACGGAATGATGCGCGGGATACTCAGGTTATTGAAAATCCAGAAGGAGTAGCTCGACGCTCCATTCATTTGGTCGAGGATTGGGCAGATATCCACTCAAGTGTCGGTGTGCAAGCAACAAAGGAGGTGGAGCGCTGGCGTCCTCCTGACGAAGGCTGGCACAAAGCGAACGCGGATGGCGCCTTCATCCTGGATTCGGGCAACAGTGGATGTGGCGTGGTCCTTAGGGATCACCATGGTACCTTCCTCTCGGGAGGATGCCGTTTTTTATCCTCGGTAGCTGATCCGGAGCGAACGGAACTACTGGCGTGCAAGATGGCACTGGAAGTGGCGGCAAGGGCGCAGGTGGCAAAGGTGGTGCTGGAATCTGACTGTTTGGGGGCGGTAACGAAGCTGAGGAATTCGGAGCTGGATCGCTCGGCTCATGGCCCTCTGGTTGAAGAAGTGAAGCGGTTGCTGCGGGGTTTTGCTGATCATCAAGTTCGGCATACGAAGCGGACGGGGAACGGAGTGGCTCATCTATTAGCTCAAAAAGGTTTGCATAATCATTCGTGTAACACCTGGGACGCTTTTCCTCCAGGTTTTCTTGTAAGAGGGCTGGCGATTGACAGTGCTGGCTAAGTTCTAGCAGCTGTTTTAAATCTCAAAAAAAAAAGTACAGAACTCCCAGATCATACTAGCCTCTTGACAATGACAAGATCATGTATTTATATGACATGCCTTTATCGAGTACCGAAGTACGTAGTTACTAGGCTTAATACTAAACTTTGTGCCGAAATGTCCCACACTTGTTCCAGAACGATAGTGCCATATGAAAAGTTGATGTTTCTCTTATATATGCTGATTAAGTGGGCCTGAGCTTTCTCCGAGCAGCCTTAACTAGGAGTTTGTTAGCCCCATCGATTAAGCTAATGCTTCAAGATCGTAGATTCCAGGAGAGTTCTTCTACTCCCTTGATTGATTAATGTCCATGATTTGGATTTGCTGAGTCAGCTAATGTCAACACTACTACTAAAGTAGCATTCTTGTAACATGTGCACGTCACCTCAGGTGTTGCTGTGGATGTGTACGTTGATTTCGTGTTTTTGTTCTATGCTAGCTTTGATTTCGTCCTTGAGAAAATAAACTAGATGGCGTTTGATGACCTAATGGATTTTTCTATGCATGATTAAATTTTAGAGATTTTTGTAGTCGGTGGCACTTATGCCCTTTGGGAACCTGGTGCGCTAGTTAAAAACTTGAAGCGCGGTAATTAGGAGAATCTCCACGCACCAACATGTTAAACAATATTACAATACAAGTTTAATTTACTTCAATAAAATTAATAAAGGCTGCATGCATCACATTAATGCAGAGGGTGAGACTCTCCTTTTCAAAAAAGAAATTTCATTAGAAAATAATATGAAATATTTATATTTATAAATCTTGTTCAGTGTGTCATTAGTAAAATACTTCCCATAATGGAACTTACGTTGAAAATATTTTGATTGGCACAAACTTTTTAAATTTTGGAATATTGTCATAGGTTGAGTTTGGGTTGTGGAACCAATAAATTTCGTGACTATGTCCCTGAAAATCCCACAAACTGACAAGTTAAACCATTTTAGAATTGAAACTTTGGCAGTAAAACTAGATGCAACATGTTTTTTATATATTTATTTACCTGCACCGGAACTTACTCATAAAGTAATACTCCCTCTGGAGGAAGATTGTCGTAGGTTGGACGTACCGGTTGTACTAGTTTTCTTCCGTCATTTTTTTTTTCGGATCGGAGGTTGTATTAAGATTGTCTTGACTACTCAAAATTTCCAAAAAGTACAATTAATGTAGTTAATGTTAATTTGCAATTCTGGATCCCTCGACAATATTTATTTGGAAATTTGGAAATCAGATGGTTGACTGGAAGGAAACAAACTCCGATCTGAACATATATGCAGATCCAGAAAACATAATGAGAACCCAAATCCAGAAGAGGAAGTAATCAATGAAAAGCAAAAACAGCAAGAGCATTGCATATGAAAGGAACAACTCGTGGAGCCTCTGTATCAGCACATTGGTCAGAAAAACTCAAGCAGACACGAGACAAACAGCCAGACATACTAGTAGAAAACAAGGATTTGGTGAGGCCACATTTGGCACCGAATTGACTGGAACCGGTACTAAAGGGGTATTAGTACCGGTTCCAGAGGCGAGACAGCCGGCAGGCAACGGCACCGGTTGCGTTGGACCCTTTAGTACCGGTTAGTACCGGTTTGTATTACAAACCGGTACTAAAGGTTCGGCCTGCAGCGCGCGGCCCCCACGGCCAGACCCTTTAGTACCGGTTTGTAATACAAACCGGTACTAAAGGTCCGGCCTATATTGCCTTCTTCCACCTGAGGCACAGCTCCATTGCTTTCATTCAAGCTCCATTTTCTTCTCTCTTTGCTCTGCCAAGCTCTAGCACTAATTGATCTCTACAACATTTGTTAAGATTGGTAGCACTTACTTATATAAGGGTTAACAACTTCATCTTCTCTTCCGGCATTTCAATTATAGCTCATTTTGCTAGTTTAACTCATTTGATTTTTCTAGTGCAAGCAAGGTGTTTGATGAAATGCCTAAGTTAGGGATTTTATTTGTTTTATATGCATTTTGAGCTCAATTTAAAATAAAATTTGTGCTTTTTTATAGTGTCGTCCCCACTTCCTCACCGCCGCCGATCGCCCGCGGCGCCCCGTGACCGACACCACCTCGGTGAGCCTCTTGTTTTTGTCTTATATTTTTAAAAATATTAGTTATATGATTTAGATGCATAATTATTACTTGTATATTTTTCTTACTTGATAATTGTTTGTTATATATATAGTGTCATGGTTTTGACATTTGTCCACACCGGCTCTCGTCCGCTCTATTATTCGGATGTGGTACGATTGTTTGTTATAACTATATATTTGTTTAATTTCGTGTTTCTAACAATTAAGTCGACCAACTTGACGTAGATATATTTTTATCTAGGAGGTTGTTGAACCGGAAAATGAACCCGACCCTATTCTCGAGTTTTTTGTAAAAGAAAACGATGATTTGAAAGCAAAACTGAAAATAAGTGAAGATCTTCGTCTCGAAGAGAAGATGAAATGGGAGTTGAAGATATATTTATATAATGCATTTAGTCATATGTTATAGCTGTGGTGTAATGGTTTTAGATATATTTATATAATGCAGATGAATCGACAATGGATGTACGTTGACCGACGCTCTCCGGAGTTCATTAGCGGACTACAGGAATTTCTCCGTGCGGCTGAGTTAAACAAGAAGAATGGTTTTATGTTTTGTCCATGCGATGAGTGTCGGAATAAGACGAATTACCCTAGCGCAAGAACCCTAAACTTCCACCTGTTCCGGAAAGGCTTCATGCCCAATTATTTTTGTTGGACCAAGTACGGAGAGACAGGGGTTATAATGTAGGACAATGAAGAAGATGATGATGACAACTATCCTCTGTTCTCTGAACACGGTGATACTAAAATGGGGGAAGACGAAGCTGAGCATGAGGTCATTGTTGATGATCAGTCTGATGATGATATTCGTCAGGTTATTCTTGATGAACAGATAATCTGCGGAACTGAAAACGAGTGGTTGAAGTTAGAGCGCATGTTAGAGGACCACAAAAAATTGTTGTACCCAACTTGTGAAGATGGCCAGAAAAAGCTGGGTAGTACCCTGAAATTGCTGCAATGGAAGGCAACGAATGGAGTATCTGACAAGGGATTTGAACAGTTGCTACAAATATTTAAGAAGATGATTCCAAGGAAAAATGAATTGCCCTCCAGTACGTACGAATCAAAGAAGATTGTCTGCCCACTAGGATTAGAGGTGCAGAAGATACATCCATGCATCAACGACTGCATCCTCTACCGCGGTGAGAAGTACGAGAATTTGAATGCATGCCCGATATGCGGTGCATTGCGGTATAAGATCAGGCGAGAAGACCCAGGTGATGTTGAGTGCGAGGCCAGCCCCAGGAAGAGGGTTCCTGCCAAGGTGATGTGGTATGCTCCTATAATACCACGGTTGAAACGTTTGTTCCGAAACAAAGAGCATGCCAAGTTGTTGCGATGGCACAAAGAAGACCGTAAGGAAGACGAGATGCTGAGACACCCCGCTGATGGGTCGCAGTGGAGAAAGATTGACAGTGAGTTTCGAGATTTTATAGCTGACGCAAGGAACTTAATGTTTGGTCTAAGTACAGATGGCTTGAATCCATTTGGGGAGCAGAGCAGCAGTCATAGCACCTGGCCTGTGACTTTATGTATCTATAATCTTCCTCCTTGGTTGTGCATGAAGAAAAAGTATATCATGATGCCAGTGCTTATCCAAGTCCCGAAGCAACCCGGCAACGACATTGATGTGTATCTGAGGCCATTAGTTGACGAACTTTTACAGCTGTGGTCTGACGAAGGTGTACGTGTGTGGGATGAGTATAAACAGGAGGAATTTGACCTACGAGCGTTGCTGTTTGTAACCATCAATGATTGGCCTGCTCTTAGTAACATTTCTGGACAATCAAACAAGGGATACAATGCATGCACGCATTGTTTAGATAAGACTAACAGTATATATTTGTGTAACAAGATTGTGTACATGGGGCATCGTCGATTTCTTGGACCCAAGCATCCCTTAAGGAAGAAAGGCAAACATTACAAATGTGAGGCAGATCATCGGCTGAGGCCTACCCGCCCTTCTAGTTCTGTTATATATGATATGGTTAAGGATTTAAAAGTAATCTTTGAAAAGGGTCCTGGGGGACTACAAGTTCCGAATGACGCAAACAACCACGTACCCATGTGGAAAAAGACATCTATATTTTGGGAGCTGCCCTATTGGATACTGTTAGAAGTTCAATCTGCAATCGACGTGATGCACGTGACAAAGCATATTTGCTGCAACCTGCTTAACTTCTTGGGCGTGTATGGGAAGTCGAAAGAAGGGAAGTCAAAAAAAGGAAGTCAAAAAAGGGGAAGTCAAAAAAAGTGAAGTCAAAAGATACACCGAAAGGAAGGCATGCCCATCAACGTATGAGTGAAGAGATGCATCGAGACGACAATGGGACAGAGAATGAACCAGCTCCTGCCAGCTACGCTCTTACGAAAGAAGAGATGAAAATATTTTTTGAATGTCTTCACGGTATGAAGGTTCCATCTGGCTTCTCGTCGAATATAAAGGGAATAATAAACATGACAGAGCTAAAGTTTCAAAATCTGAAGTCTCATGACTGCCACGTGATTATGACACAATTACTTCCGGTTGCATTGAGGGGGCTATTACCGGAAAACGTTTGAGAACCCATTGTGAAGCTATGTGCATTTATCAATGCAATATCTCAGAAGGTAATCGATCCAGCAACTCTACCAAGTTTACAGAAGGATGTGGTGCAATGTCTTGTCAGCTTCGAGTTAGTGTTTCCACCATCCTTCTTCAACATTATGACGCACCTCATAGTTCACCTAGTCGAAGAGATTTCTGTTCTCGGTCCTGTATTTGTACACAACATGTTCCCCTTTGAGAGGTTCATGGGAGTCTTAAAGAAATACGTTCATAATCGTGCTAGGCCAGAAGGAAGCATGTCCAAGGGCTATGGAACAGAGGAGGTCATTGAGTTTTGTGTGGACTTTATTCCTGATCTTATGCCGATCGGTGTTCCTCAATCGCGCCATGAGGGGAGACTGCGTGGAAAAGGCACGCTAGGAAAGAAAGCAACAACAAGTATGGATGGACATTCTTTCACCCAAGCACACTACACAGTTTTAGCAAATTCCAGATTGGTGGCTCCGTATATCGTGGAACACATGGATATTTTACGCTCCGAATATCCGGAGCAGACTAACTTCTGGATTAAAGGAAAACACGTGGATACTTTTGGCAGTTGGTTGCGTACACATCTCATTAATAACAAAGATGTTGGAGTAGAGCTATACTTGTTGGCCAATTCACCATCTTCGACTATATTGACTTTCGAAGGGTACGAGATAAATGGAAATACATTTTACACAGAAACCCAAAACAAAAAGAGCACTAACCAAAATAGTGGTGTCCGCTTTGATGCAACAAACGACAATGGGACAAAGGACACATATTATGGTTGCATACAGCAGATATGGGAACTTGACTATGGACATTCTTTTAAGATCTCTTTGTTTAAGTGCAAATGGGTCAACCTGTCAGGCGGGGTAGAGATAGACCGACGGTACGGAATGACTACCGTGGATCTCAAAATCTTGGGTACTACACCGAGCCATTCGTCCTAGCCAATGATGTGGTTCAGGTTTTCTATGTCCAGGACATGTCTTCCAGACCGAAAAAAAGAAAAGATAAGCAAGTTGATACATCATACGATGAGCCAATGCGCCACATAGTTCTTTCAGGGAAAAGAAACATCGTGGGAGTGGAGGACAAGACAGACATGTCAGAAGATTATAATAAGTTTGATGAAATTCCGCCCTTCAAAGTGAGAACTGACCCAAGCATCGCGTTAAATGATGAAGATTGTCCATGGCTACGACGCAGTGAGAAGAAAGGGACACACACGAAGAAAAAATGAACACTAGATAGGGTGGTTGTTCGTGATGTGTAACAATGTATTAAACCTGCATATCAAATGCACTGTTGCGAATGCTTTATATTCGGTCGATAAACTGAAGTATTATGTAGATAGAACAAAACACACGGTTTCCCCTGCATACAGCCCAACAGTGTCTCGTGAGTGCCCGCATATCAAATGCACTGTTGGGCGTATGCAGGGAATCTGAATGCTTTGTATACGGTCGATGAACATCCTGCATCCATTGTCGATTCATATTTTTGGTACTCCGTTGATGAACCGGCGGCTCACTACCCCGTGGATGATATCACGGAGAAGACAGATTGTGATATCACGGAAAATTAAATGAGTGCCATTTTGCATCATATTTTTGGTACTTTGTTCACAAAAAAAGTCATTTTTTACACTAGAGAAAAAAGAAACTAGATTACATAGATATAAAAGAAAAAGAAATTAGAGAAAAAACAAATAGATAATTATTTCAAATTTTTACACAATTAAATTACATAGATATAAAAGAAATAGAAAGTAGAGAAAAAACAAATAGAAACCAAATAGATATAAAGCAAAACAAAAAACATAGGAAAACAAAAAACCAAAAAAAAATTCAAAAGACCATTAAAACCGGTTGGTTATGCCAACCGGTGCTAAAGGGGTGGGCTACGCGCGCGAAATTTTGGTGCTGCCCAAATCAACCTTTAGCACCGGTTTGTATCTGCAACCGGTGCTAGAGGCCTGCTTTCGCGGCAATATGTGTGCCCGCGGCCGAAATTTTGCATTCTCACTTCTCAAAATCGACGCCTCGCCCACGCCCTCCTCCGCTCCGAGGCCTCCGGCGAAGCCATGCTCCGCTCGCCGTCGCCTCCTGCTCCTCGCCCTCCTCCTCCGCGGCCCTGACGGCCGTCCGGCGACCTCGCCCCTAGCCGTTCCTCCCGAGGCCCTTCCTCGTCGCCGTTGCCGTCCCCGGGCAGCTGTGGTGTCATCATCGCCGTCCCCCGTCCCCGACCCGTCATCGTCGCCATCCCCCGTCCCCGGCGCGCGCGTTGCTGTGAGCCCTTCCTCTCTCTCTCCCCGAGCTTGATCCCCTCCGAAATCGGACCGAGAGGTGAGCTCCTCCTCCCTCCCAGTGCCCGTCCCCGAGCTCAATCCCCTTCCGGAATCGGACCGAGGTGAGCTCCGTCCGGCCAAGTGAAATAAAAGTTGCAAATTTAAATATTTATGTATATAAGGGGGGCGGCGATATGGCCTAAGGCCATTACATTTTCAGGTCTGATACGGGGGGCGGCGACGACACCGGAGGCCTAAGGCATTAAAGAAAAAAAGGCCTAAGGCCATTACATTATGCAGGGGGCGGCGACGCCGGAGGCCTAGTCTAGGATGTAGTACGGCGGCGGGGTGTACAGATAGCTCGGCGGCGGCTGCTCCTCTGCCGGAATGTGCTGCTCCTCCGGCTCCTGCGGCGGCTGCTCCTTCTGGGGCTGCTCTTGCGGCGGCTGCTCCTGCTGGGGCTGCTCTTGCGGCGGCTGCTCCTGCGGCGGACTTGGGACCTGGCCAGTCCAGGTCCAGGACTGGTCGAGGAGCCCGCTTGGCATTATTGGCTCCGTCCTCCCCATCTCCATCTCCTCCGATGCCTCTTGCTCCTGGGCCAGATGTTGCCACCACTGCATTGGCGGCGGTGGCGGCGGCATGGCGGCCGCGGCCACGACCCGCTCCCAGCGCTTGACCTCGTCGCTGACGAGGGTGCGGAGTGAGGCCTCGTAGACGGCCTTCATCTCCGGGTCGTCATCATCTTTGACGACATCCTCCTCGATCCACAGCTCGGGCTCCTGGCCCGGCGGCGGTGCGGGGTACTCCGGGAGCTGGCCGGTCGGCGGTGCTGGAGCCGGCGCGAAGTAGGTGCGGCGGCGGTCGTCGTGCTCGGCTGCGAACCAATGGTCCCAGTTGCGGGACGCCGGCGCGTATGCCGGGTCGTTGTAGAGGTCTGGCGGGAGGAGACGGCGGCGGCGTGCTATCTCCACCGCCCTGGACCGGCCACTGGCCGGAATGGGCGGCACCGGAATCTGCTGCGGATTCAGGTGCCAGTCGTCCGGCAGGTGGACGTCCGTCCAGCACTCCTCCACGCGGACGTAGCGGCGGCGCCGCTTCTTCTTGGTCTGCGGCGCCGTCCCCCCGACCATCTGCACGCCCTCCGGTGCGAGGCCGAACGCGGCCAGCGGAGGAGGTGGAGGATTGGCGGCGCGCGGTGACGGAGGAGGAGGAAGCGCGGCGCGCCGGCCGGAGCCGGAGCCGCCGGACTCGCGCTGGTTCTTGGCTGGCTTGAACCACTTCGACATGGCTAGGGCTGGAGGTGGGGGCGCCGGAAGGGGAAGTGTGGGAGACGGTGGCTCGCTATCGGCCGGGGTCAATTTTTAAAGGACCAGCCAGGGCCGCATTGACTACGGTTGGTGGGAGACGTTTGGTTGGAGACGGTGGCTCGCTGGCAGGTGGGGCCGGGGACGCATTGACTTCGGGGTGGAATACGAGGGGGGCGGGTGGGTCGCTGGCAGGTGGGCCAGCATAGGCCAGCTGGGCGGTCACACGGGGTCGTGGGGGACGTGGCGGTTGGCCGCGCGTAGTGGCCATGCGGGGACGTTGGACACGCGCACGTTGCCCGGCGGGTCGCTGGCAGGTGGGCCAGCATTGACCAGGCGCTCCTGGCTAGGGGCGGATGCTGGCCCAAATTGGGGCTGGCAGAAGGCGAGTCTGGAATTGTTAAGGACCTACTGCTGGCCCAAATTTGGGCTGGCAGGTAGGACCCAATGCTGGCCCAAATTTGGGCTGTATTTTTTAAACATTGCAGAATTGCATTTTCTTGTTACAATTTATAGATGCAAAATTATAGTTGCAAATTTTATTGATTGCAGGGTCATTGAGATATGAAAAACTTGCGAGACGAGGAGATAGAAGATGCCGGTGATTTTACACAAGTTCTAAACGACCATGGTGAAGGACTTCGACTTGAAGATTTGGTCGAAAGAAACTCCGGCGAGGTGTATATATATAGACTGAATTTTAATATGTGTAATATGAATACTTTATATGTGTAAATCTTCTAAAAGCCCTAGTCCTCTTCGAGGCAAGACAAAAATATTAATACGTGTAATATGAATACTTTATATGTGTAATGGGTACTTTATACGTGATCTCCTCCGAAACCCTAGAAAATAAGCAGAAATGAAAAAAACAGAAGCCCTAAACCCCAAAAAATAAGCATAAAAGAAAAAACAGAAACCCTGGAAAAAAGTGAAATGAAAAAAAAATCAGAAATTATTAAAACCGGTTGGTAACACCAACCGGGACAGAAGGTCCTCCGCCCCCGCGCGCGCCGCCGTGCCCACGTGGATCCCTTTAACACCGGGTTCATAGGGTACCGGTGCGAAAGGGGTACCCCTTTAGTCCCGACCTTTCAACACCGGTTGCACACCCGGTGTTAAAGGCCCTTTAAAGCCGGTTTTGTTGCCCCTTTCTCTACTAGTATCGTTGGTTGCTACAAACAGTATATTCAGCTATCTGTTTTTATAAAACCGTTTTAGAGGATATTCTAAAATGCATATTTGTACTAACATGTGGGTCTAAATCATCAATGGGCCACTTTTATTTTTATTCTAAATTTTTTCTTTGTTGCGCACCCGTGACCGATCTGGGCACATCTACCTTACACATGCGCGACTGCTCGTGCGGTTTCCGACCGCGCGCGAGCTGAGTTCTGACAGCTAAACGATAAGAACGGCGGGAGGAAAAAGATGGACTCCACCCCCGCCGGCACCACCGGCCGAACCGTCTGCCCCCACCACTTGCGGACGGCGGCGCTACGGCGGTAGACTTGCCCGTCAAAAATCCCCATCTCCGCCGGTCATCCCTCTATATCCCCTCACTACCAGATCTCGTTGATTCGTCGTCGACGACCCCCCTACCCCACTGTTAAGTCATCCTCGACGGCCGATTTCTCCGCCTCGGCGTCACCGACGCCGTCTTGGCCTGCTTTTGTCTCAGGGGAAGATAGAAATTGGGGACGGGAACGTGAGGAGGAATAAAGTTGGTGCCCTCCACCCCCCACCCCCGACGCGCGTCGCGCGTGCCAAGACCACGTGAGCGGTCACGCGCTAGACGAAAATAAGTTTCGACCCGATCTCCATTTCTATCCAGCGTCGGCTCCCTTCTCCGCAAGCAAAATTGATCCCCTCCCATCCTATGTGACTCCCGTCGGCTAGCCCCTCAGCTCCCCCTCCCAGCCCGCGTAGCTCTACACTGGCAAGTTAACACCCTTGCCATTCTCGGGCCGACGGTCGTTACTCTTAGCTGCCCTTGTGCGCAACCCGACAATTCGGGGATGGGTGACCTCCCTGGAATCTTCACAGGAGGTCACTTCTCCGAAAATCCCCCCTCCATCCCGGTGAAAGCATGCTTACGTCATAATTGTTTGGAGATGATATTTAAAAGATGCATCTTGTAAGTAACCTATTAATCTGATTAAGTCGCCAGTCATGATTTCACATGACCCCTTGACTCTGCATACATAGCCCGATATTCTTGTCATGCGTGTGAGTACCGCAGCCAGATTACCCGAACTTTGCGGCCAGATTCCGAGCCATGAGAGAGATGATAACGATAACATTTTGGAGGCTCGTACATTTTTATTTCCGACGCTTTCGCTAGCATGGATGTGAGCCTGTAAAATTTCAAGTTTGGCAATATTTAGAGGACCAAGGGCTGGTTTTAGAGCTTACACTAAAACACTTACAGGGCGGGGTGGCATGAGGAGGATTTGGTAGAGTTATTTTTTTTAAACCGGGCAGGAGGCTTGACGGCAGCCGAATACAACAACGCAACATACCATGTCGGCCCGGAGGCTACACATCACACAAGTCGACGGCCTAACCGCCCAAGCGGCCAAGGCCGACACCACACCCTCAACGCAATAGTGGAGGCGAAACCCGGAGCCGCCGCTCGCCCTCTATTGCGTGGTTTAGAAAATATGGTGTTTTATGAATCTATTAGAGTTGCTCTGAGCTTGACGGCAAGGGAAAGATATAAGGAATGGAGACCAAACATTAAATCTCGTTCAAAATTTGAGTATTGTTGATTAAATATGGTTTTATGTGTCACAAAAAAATCTGGTTCAATTCAGACTGTCATTGTGCGACAAACATATGAGTCGAAGTGAAATTCATTCCCATTATTATTGTTTTCATTTAGCTTCTATGTGTTCCTACTCTTCCATTCAGTATTTTAGGCTAGTCAGTGTGTGGACCCTGTCTTGATAAGGTAAATAATATTTTCTCTTAACTATTTACCCTGTCCACCGAGGATTTTCTATTACGAAACATCCGTGCTCCAGTGTGTTCTATGCTGACATTGGCTTATCCCATCGATTTATGCATTGATTTTCATAGCTTTGGGACAGGGGTGCTGTCAGCACCACTTGCATCATTAGCCACAGGTCATTTTGTTTTTTCATACTTGGAGTCATTTTCCCGTCTCCAAGCTAAGTTTCTGATGTTGACAGCTTAGCAAGAGTCTAGAGGAAACAACAAGTTTGGCTAGCAAGTGGTGAAATGAATCAAAGATTGAGTGTTTAAAACAATATGTTTAAGGAAGTCTTGACATGAGAACTTGCCTGTGACAAGATGGTTAGGTGGGTGGTTGTACCCCCAGACCACCAGAGTTCAAACCCCGTCGACGGCGAGGCGCCTGTGGTGACTTCGTCAATCTCAAGACCTGACCCGCCGGGTCAGTCTATCGGAGGTGCTCACAGGGGTAGGGTGTGAGTGCGTGCGTTCATAGGGGTGAGTGTGTGCGCGTGTATATGAGCGCTTGCGTTGTACTGTGTTTCTCAAAAAAAAAAAGTCTTGACATTCCAAGGAGTGATTTTTTCCCTCTTAAAAAATTCAAAGGTTGTGCATTATTGTCAATAAACGATTACTGATTCTGTTTTAAGAACACGCAACACAAAAGATTTGCGTGTTGTTTGCATTCGAAAAGGAGAGAACAATGGTACACAGAGTCTGGCATCATGACGATGCGGTTACAAACCGTGAAAGGTGGCCGGACAACCAGATAGAACACGGTAAGAAACAACACACCCAGCAAACATAAGAACCTATCTCCAAAGATTACCTGACCCAACAGCACCCGAGAGCTCCTAGAGGTCGACCTTATCTGCGATCCTTTGATAGATGGTGCGGATGGTCTCCGCCGAGTGCTGAAACTCGCTGGTGTTTCTTTTTTCCTTCCAAACCACTGATTCAAGTACTTGGAGGAACAAGTCACCGGTTGACATATTGCTTACCTCTTATTTAGTTTTATTTATACACATGAAATAAGTGTACTAATAGACATTACTTTCCAAGACGACAAGTGTGTATATAAGAACCAAAACGATTCCTATACAAAGTAAAGATACAACTTCGCCGTGGTACTTTTGTGCTTATTCAAGACGATGACACATTTGGATGAAACTGCCGGCAAATTCACACCGATGGTCTGAACTAAAAGGATTCCCATACAAAGTAAAGATACAGCTTCGCTGTGGTAATTTTGTACTTATTCAAGACGATGCATGGCACATTTTGATGAAAATGACACGCAAATTCACAGTTTCACACTGATGGTCCGTGTGTTTGTATTAATTAATGGATACCCAAATAGTTTCCTGAGAGTTGTAGACCCAATATAATATAATTAAAAGCATGACTAGATTTACTATCCATCATGGGTCCCGAACCTAGGTAAAACCATCGTGTCTTTGTTGCCTCTTACATGTTCCCCTGGGTCTGTAAGCCCATCTCCTGCACAATCCTCACATGCTAATATTTGTTTAACATGGGGTCGCTCTAGCCTCTGCATCGATTGATGCATGCGGATTTTATTAAAAGTAATGTCTTACAAAAGATTACATCGTGGGTGACACAGGGTCGATACATGTCACAATCCTCACATGCTAAGATGATCTAAGTTTATCTGAATGGCATGTATCTAGACGCATTTCAGTGTGTTATTCACTTATTTCAATCCGTACGTAATACACACTAGAACATTCATTTTTTTTATTGATGGAGTAGATCTTAATACTGCCCGTAGTTTAGTTGTCCACACTATAGATGCAACTTCTCTTCAGATCTAATCAAACCGAATTAGAAGTATATCTTCTAGTTATGATCAAATGCATGGGTTAGCATGTTTCATATTGGTCGACACAGCCTGTTCACGCTCTTATGGTTTGCCGTATACACCTCCGGTAGTTCATCGCTATAAGTGATAGTCACTGATGGAACCTAGCATGATGAGATTGAAGTGGCTTATTTGAGAGTTTCAGTCCCGGTTTATATAGCAAGCGGATAGCAAGTCACATGACATCTCACATTCTGGGCATTAACAATAATGTTGATCTATACAACTATATGGAGTTTTTTTTTAAATAATACAAATTTTTAATACAAATTCGGATTTTAGCGCGCCGAATCAGGAAATTTCAAAAATAGGGCGCGGTCGGCGTGGGTCGTGCTGATCGGCACGGCCCGTGCCGAAAAGTCGTGGTCGGCTGGACCCACGCCGACGGCTGCATGCCTGCAGCCGCGCGCAGGCCGGGCCCCACATTTCGGCGTTACTCGCGCCGATCGGCACGGCTCGTGCCGATCTGGGCCGAGATATCCCTCCGCGCCAGCTCCTTCCTTTCTTCTTCCTCCTTCTTCCTCCCGTTGCAGCCAAGAGCTTTGAGCTCTGTTCTTCCCCCCCACGAATACACTGCAAATTCTGGCCCAAAAAATAAGTGTGAGAAGGTTAGATTGCTAGGAAACAAGAGAGGAGGACTAGGGCATCAAGGATCTGTCCATGCAGTAATTTTTGGTGGATTCGTTTTAAAAAGAGGAGGTGGAGGATTTGAAGCAATGGAGGCCAACAATGGTGGATAGCAGTGGTGGGAGCTCGTATTGGAGGAGGAGGTGTGGTGGTGGAGCAGTGGTGGCGGTAGATTGAGGCCGGGAACGGAAGAAACGGGATTTCTACGCGTCAAGGGTATGAATCTTGTTTATCATTTTTAGTTGATTTATTTCTTATGTATGTGTTAGTTGTTAAATATTTGTGTCGGTGGATGTGATAGGTGTACCGTACACTATTTTTGTCGGTGGTTTTTGGTTATTCTGTTAATATTGTTGTATAAATAAATTTGGCCGAACAATGCGTTAGTTGTATTATATATATATATGTAAATTTAGTCGGTGGATATATACCGGATGGATGCGTTAATTTAGTTCTATAAATAATTTTTTCGGATGGATACGTTTAAAAGTTGTTATATAAATGACTATATCTGATGGATGCGTTAGTGGGTGGCGGGTGGTTTTTGTGGCGGTCGATATTAATGGGTGTATGTTGGTTCTTTGTTATTATTTGAGGACTATTAGTAATATTGGTAATATTTTCGGTGGTCGCAATATTTTGTAGCGTATTATTTGACGGAATTAATTTGTTTAGGTAATGGAAATCGTTGATTTTGTTGTGCACTTCGGCGCCGGTAATGTCCGTGTTACGGAGACTGGGGTTGATCTTAGTGAATATAATAATATGGTGATGCAGTTGCCAGACCCAGAGAGAGCTAGAATAGCTGCAGTGCAGGAGTATTTCACTGGTAATTTTGGGTATGATCCTAATATATTTACGGTTAAGATCCAGTCTGTATGGTCCAAATCCCGTACAAATATTTTTCGGGAGTTGTTACCGCTGGATCGAACAGGTCAGTGGATAACTTGGCTAGCATCATGCAAACGTCGATGTACCCAACCAGAAATCCTGCTGATATTTTATCCGAAGCAGAACAATGTAGAACAAGGTGGCGGAGGTTTTCAGCATGGAGAAAGCAGTCAGGGTGCTGATTCACAAAATGTGGATATTCCTGATAGGTATGAGCCAGCACTATGTGTTACTCGGAAGGACCTCCGCCAGTCGGAGAGGCTGATGCGGATGAGTACGAAGGTACTGTGCAAGAAGAGATGCTGGTTGAAGATGAGGATGGTCTTGAAGAAGATCTTGATTCGGATGATGAAGATGACCCAAATGAGGATGATATTGCTAATGATGAAGAAGATAGTGTTGCAGATGTGCCGATTCCTCACTCCTGGGATATGGACAAGTCGAACATGATAACTGTGGACGATGGATATTCTGCCGCATGGGAGTATCGAATGAATAATATTCGAATCGGAGCCCAGTATAACACAATGCTGGAGCTGAGGGAAGCCGTGATTGAGTGGGCATTGGCAACGCAAAGGGTTTTCCGTACTGATGTGTCAAATAGTCGATATTTGACTATGAGCTGCACTAACATCGACTGTCCTGCCAGGGTCCACGCTCACGTACCGAAGTACGACGTGCTGTGGGTGGTGTCTGATTTTCAGCCACACACTTGTGAGATATCTAGCACGTTGACGGACCATCCAAACCTGTCTTCAACTCTCATTGCACGCCTCTTGTTCAGCGAGATAGTGCAGAAGAAAGACATGACCGCGAGAAGCATTCAGTTGACAGTTAAGAGTAGATGGAAAACCAATATTAAGTATGGGAAGGCTTGGAGAGCTAAGCAGAAGGCTCTAGAAGAGAGGTTCGGCACTTTTTATGATGCTTATGACAGCGTTGTTGCCATGGTGGACACACTGCAAAAGAGAAATCCTGGTACAGAGGTTCAATTTCAATGTTCTCATTGGAACAACTATCCTACGTTGGTGGTGTTTGCCCGGTTGTTCTTCTCGTTCGGCATCTGCATTGAAGCTTTAAATACTGCCGACCAGTCTTGTGCATCGACGGCACATTTCTCACCGGCAAGTACAAGGGGGTGATATTGACTGCAATAGGAGTGGACGGCAACGGACAAATCGTCCCTATTGCGTTTGCCTTTGTTGAGGGTGAGAATTATGAAAGCTGGCTATTCTTTCTCAGGCAGTTGAAAAAGGGGGTTGTGAAGGATAGGCCGAACGTGTGTATTCTTCATGACAGGCATGCAGGTCTGTTGAAGGCAATCAAGACTCTGCAGCACCCTGCTGAAGACGAAGAAACTCTGTGGACTGATGTGCAGAGCCGATGGTGTATGAGACATCTGGCTGCTAACTTTTACTCTTGTTTTAAGAGTAAACGTCTTATGAATTTGTTCAAAACACTCTGCAATGTGAATCAGCAAAGAAATTATGAATTTTTGTGGGAAAGGCTAACTGAATTCACGCAGAAACAAGTGAAAGAAAGAAGAGCTGCACAGGCAACGGCAGTAGCTGCTCAGGTGGCGGCAGCACAAGCGGCACAAACTGATGAGTCTGAACCAGTAGGGTTGTGTGATTTGCCCGGAATTGATCCACCAGGAACAAAGAGAAAGAAAGGAGCACACATCCGGAATTTCGAAGAGTGGATAGAGAAAGAGCCGCCCGTGAAGTGGTCTTTGTTGCATGATGCACACGGAGCGAGATATGGCATCATGACTACGAACCTTGCAGAGATATATAACTTTGTCCTCAGAGGGAACCGGGGTCTTCCACTTACGAGTCGCGGATGCAGGCACGATACCCCGGCGGGATTTCTTCTTTGTGCACCAGAGACCGTGCATACTGGTTGACTACACGTCGGATTGTGTTCGACGTCTTGGTGGAGGAGATGTCGCAACACCGTGTTATGAGACAGTTTGGACTTCGCCAGTGGCCGGTGCCTCCTACTAGAGCTACACTTCCTCAGCACGTGCACAAGTAAGTACTCGAACTTATATTTAAAATGTGGGGCACTGGTGTTGTTCTAGTACGTACTTATGCTATGTGTGCATTTCGCAGGAAAGGACGGCAGGGAGAGAGATCGCTCGCATCTTATGTGCAGACGATCCTACCATACATACAAGAATGGGGGAGTGCGACGGATCCGGCAAATTTATGGCCCGCAGAAGCACCCTTTGTGCTTGCTGATTTTGAGGAGTACCTCCGGACGTACAGACTCGCCTGTCGCACTCGTTTGGTTACGAGTGCCGACCCTGACGACCTTCCTGCGGCTGATATCACGGCCATGTACCCAACACAGGGAATCGGGGCTCGGGGAAACACAGCGGTAAGTGGTCTAGTTTCAGTACTCTTCTACTACCCATGTAAGGGAAACGTACTACAGAAAAAACATATCTGACATTTTATTTATATTTTACAGGCCGACATCATAGCAGATATTCAGGCGGACGTCGCTGCGTACTACCCCGTCGTTGGTGCCCAGCACCAGTCGTGGTTCAAGCGTCTAGAGGGCAAGCTAAGACGTGCTTATGGTGTGCTGACCTGCACACGTGCTGCGGACGTTGTTCCACGCCGTGCACCCCCGCGTCCCCCACGCCACTCCTCGGCACGGCTGTTAGGTGCCGCACAGGTATCACCACCCCGTGACACCACTCCTCGGCAGGACCCTCGACCACGTTTTACACCTCAGCAGAGTCCTAGCACTCGGCACATCGACGACACAGTTGCGTCTACCTCTCGCCAGCCAGACGCTTTCGCCCCTGGTCCATCCCAGCCACCTCTTTCACAGATTCCAGTGTATGTGTCGGGTCCTTCACAGCCGACTATGTTTATGCCGGCAACTTCACAGTCGCCATTGTTTATGTCGGGTCCTGCACAGCCTCCACTCTTTATGCCGGGTAGTTCATCCTGGCAGGCACATGCACCACCGTTCACTGGGATGCCATATTCGTACGGTTATGGGGGCGGACCACAGTTCGTTGGAGCATCACACCAGCCGCAGATGGCCAATCTTATGGGCCAGTACTCTCAGCAACTAATGCACGGAGGTTAGAAATTTTTATTTCTCGTACATATAAAATTTATTCACCAACATCACACACTAACATATTATCTTGTGCAGGTGCAGATCAGGCGTACAACTCTCCCCAGTACGACTTGGACACCACTCAGGCATACGCGCCTTCGCCACCGATGCCCACTCAGCAGACACCACCTCCGGAGACAGCACAGCCAGACGACGAGCATGACGATGCGCCGTTGCAAGGTCGAGGAATGCGGCAACACCAGGCTCCCACGCGTTTGTCACCTTCCGGCCCTCGGCGTAGGAGGACGCGGTACCGTCGTCAGGTCGACGAGGACTGATACTTTTACCTATGTACTATTCGATATTATGTACTAGACATATTTCTATGTACGAGACAACTCTGTGTTCCGTTCGACCGTACTTGACATATTCGTATGTGCGAGACATTTCCGTAACGATTTGATTACGTAAACAACACAAGGCGAGTACATACTGATCACAACACACGAGAAAATAAATTACATAACTCAATTTAAGACACACGAGAAAAGAAATTACATAGCTCCCTTGCCCTTGCTCGATGCTTCAGCCTTCTTCTCCTTGCGCTTCCTCGATGCTTCAGCCTTCTTCTCCTTCCCCTTCCTCGATGCTTCAGCCTTCTTCTCCTTCCCCTTCCTCGATGCTTCATCCCTCCTTTCCTTTGACGTCGGCATGAAATCGTCGTCATCATCGCTGGAGACTACCCAAAGAAAGGACTCACCGTAAAAATAGCGGTCATCTTCGGTCCGCATATACGGACCATTGGTAACCTTCCTATCATACTTATCTACAAGCCTCAGCATTTCTGCATGGATTTGTTGCGGGGTCCTATACGGAAACCCGTCTCGAACTTGTCTCGCCCCAAGCAAAGCGAGATGTCTCTCACTACCAATAATTTCTGAGATGGGAACTACCCTACCATCTACCTTCAAATCTGTGGAAATCATAGCGAGATGCTTCGAGGCGGCATCGTGAAACCCGGACACACACTTCTCACAGGGAACAATACACACCATCCTTGCGCTCAAGTGACTCACATGGCTACCTTCGAATGGGTTTTATAGGATAACTGTGGCGGGAGAAATAGGCGGGAAACGGTGGCGGGAGAATTCTGGGGGGAAACGGTGGCGGGACAATTCTGGCGGGGGAATTATGGCGGGAAACGGTGCCGGGGGAATTATGGCGGGAAACGGTGGCGGGAGAAATAGGCGGGAAACGGTGGCGGACGAATTCTGGCGGGAAACGGTGGCGGGAGAATTCTCGTGGGAAACGGTGGCGGGGGAATTATGGCGGGAAACGGTGGCGGGAAGAAATTGTGCACGAAACGGTGCCCTTGCTCCTTGCACCGCCGCCGTCCACCTGCTTGCTCCGGTTGCAACCCACGGTCGGCTGCAGCACATTTCGGCATGGCCCGTGCCGATCGGCACGGCTAATGCCGAAATGTGTTGTCGGCGCCAGAGTGACGCGAAGGCATGCAGCCGTCGGCACGGCTAGTGCCGACCAGAACTTTTCGGCACGGGCCGTGCCGATCGGCACGACTGACGCCGACGCCGCCCTATTTTTGAAATTTTCTGATTCGACGCGCTAAAATCCGAATTTGTATTAAAAATTCGTATTATTTAAAAAAAAACTCCAACTATATGTAGATGCCGAGAGTAATATAGTTTCTCCATTGTCTATAGAAAAAGCAATCTTTCTTTGCACTACTAATAACTGAGAAATGTCACATGCCGGACGTTCGGCTAGCCAGTACTGCCACATTGTTGACACCTATTTGATCAAGCTATCATCTTAATTAGTACGGTACCTGGACCCTCGTTTAAAAGGAAATATCTAGTGGTGAAGGCTCACACTACTGGACTTTGATCAATGTCGCAGACATCGATCGTCAAATGGCCATGTACACGTGGAAAAGAATACTCACGCATTAATCATATGCTCAGCAAAAACGTCTCTGTGGATATTGTGCTTGTTAGATACTTGGCAAAATTGCCTTTGTTGAATGTATTGTTTTACACTCGTTAAAAGATCGATCCCCACAGCAAACCAAAATTACCCAACGGTAGGATGACGACGACATCCGGTTTCCTAAGTGTTTTCTGAGTGAGATACCCAGAAAAGAGACACCGCAGGCAAACACACATGATTTGGCGTAGCTTTGTGTGGAGTGCCCCTAGAAACACACATGATTTTTGTTGTATCAGCTTTGCTGAGTGTAGCTGCAAAAACACTCAACAAAAGTGTTGTCGAGTGGGCCGACATATGACACTCGACAAAGACGTTTGTCGAGTGCTTGTAATTGAAAACACTCGGTGAACTTTTTTTATTTCTTTGAAGTGTGCAGTTAAATTTCTTATATTTACTTTTCCCACTTATTCTAAACTTATAGATCCAAATTGTGAATCCGTACATTTTTTAATTTGTAACAAAGTTTAGGTATTATTAAAAAATGTCCTATTGGACACCTCTACAAAAGGGTAAGTAATTATGAATGTTAAAGGAAGTCCTAGGAAAATGTCAACTAAAACATAGGCCAAATTATTACAAAACTTAGTTTGGGGGTTTCAAAGTTGGAGTCTTACACTTGAAATAAAAAAAACTTGCTTTAGTTCAATTTATGAAGCCTGCAACATCTTAATTTTGATATTGTCGTGTTGTTTTATTCTAAGCTTATATACCGAAAGTATGACTCCATGCAAAAAATATATATACCTGCCAAGTTTGAGCTATTATTTCATTTTAAATCCTATTAACTAGCCTAGAAAGGGGTAAATTGTTATTTTTACATGAAAACTACAATTTTAGTTCACATTACTTATTGTAAAATTTAGTGATATGCTAGGCACAAGATCAACTAAAAATTTCAAATTATCCTTCATGCGAGCACCACTTCAAGTTAGTATATTGACTTGTCCTATTTATCCCAAGTTTATATACCAAAATACGACTTCATTCAAAAAAATAATTGAATGTTTGACAATTATTGAGTATTATTTCATGCTTTCCAATAATACAATTCTATTAAAGATGCATTATAATAATATCATAAACACTGGTTGCTTTAATTCACATTCATGATACTTAACGGTAAAGTAAGTATGGTAAAAGTTAAACTTAAAAAGATGCAAAATTATTTACAAATTTTGGATTGGGTGCTTCAAAGTAGGATGTTTACACTCCAAGTAAAAAAAATATCATGGGAGATAGTCCATTTGTAAAGGATGTACCATTTCAAATTGTTGTATTGCCTTGTACTATTTATCCCCAGTTTATATTTAAAAAAACAAGACCCCATGCCAAAAGGTTTTGTTTTCTGGTATTCTTTAGCTATTATTTTAATTTCTTGTTTAATAGCTCTAAGAAAGGGTAAATACATATTTCTACATCAAAGTGGTGATTTTATTTCACATTAATAATTTTCAATGAAGGTCTAGGCACAAGTTCAACTCAATAAGTGGTGGTTTACATCATAATTTGCACAAAGCATAAAATGAACATTCTAAGAATATTACTTTGCTGAAGGCCTGATGACCCACAAGTATAGGGGGTGTATCGTAATACTTTCGATAAATAAGAGTGTCGAACCCAACGAGGAGCAGAAGGTGCTGACAAGCAGTTTTGATGAGGATTTCACTGTAAACACTAGCAGACAAGTTTTTAGGAGTTTTTGATAATGCAGATAAATAAAGTGCGAGTAAATAGAGCGCGGCAATAATAATTGCAGCAAGTGGCCCAATCCTTTTTAGAGAAAAGGACAAGCCGGTTTGTTTACTTATGATGACCAAACGTTTCTGAGGACACACGGGATTTATGTCTAGTGCTTTCGCTTCATATAGATGATTAATCTTTAGTGTTTTGATAAGTGTCATGTGGGTGAACCTATGCTAATGCACCGCCCTTCCTAGGACTAATACATACTTGTGATTATACCCCTTGCAAGCATCCGCAAATACAAGAAAGTAATTAAGATAAATCTAATCACGACCTTAAACTCTGAGATCCTGTTATCCCTCATGCATCGAAATACCAACGGAGGTTTAGGTTTCTGTCACTCCGGCAACCCCACAATTGATAATCGAATACACAATGCATTCCCCTAGGCCCATAAAGGTGAAGTGTCATGTAGTCGACGTTCACATGACACCACTAGAAGAATAGCACCACAACTTAAATATCAAACCATTAAATATTACTCAACATAGTTCACTACTAACATATAGACTTCTCCCATGTCCTCAAGAACTAAACGAACTACTCACAACACATCATACGGGACATGATCAGAGATGACATAATGATGGGTAACAATCTGAACATAAACCTTAATTCAACGGTTCCACCCAATAGCATCAATAACAATAGTAATCAACACCGGGAGAGTTTCCCCTATCAAATACACAAGATTCAGCCCTAGATGTTACAGCGGGAACGGAGTGGAGCGGTGGAGATGACGGTGTCGGCGGCGGAGATGATGGTGATGATGATCCCGATGAAGTGCAGCTCGATGACGGTGACGATGGCGACGATTTCCCCCCTCCGGGAGGGGATTTCCCCGGCGGCTTCGCAACCTGCCAGAGAGCTTTTCTCTCTCGGTGGTTTCCGCCTCGTGGAGGCGGCGGCTCTGTTTCTCATCTAACCCCCGAGTGTTAGGTTTTCGGGGGGATGATGTACGCGAAGGGGCTCTGCCTGGAGTGGGCCAGGGCGGCCAGCTCATGTGGTGGCGCGGCAGGAGAGGGAGCTGCGCCACCCATTGAGGTGGGCCCCCTGTGGCCCATCTTGCTCCCCCCTTTCGTCCTCCTTCATGATCTGGAACTTTAAGACTTTTGGTATTCCCCATTTTGTTTTCTGAACTTTGCAAATATTGTATCTTGACGGTGCTTTTTCCATCAGATTCCAGACTCCGGTGATTCATCCCCCAACAATCATCAAACATGCAAAATAGATAAAATAACATAAGTTTCATCTTCAAATATGAAATATATCAATGAATAACAGTAAATTATGATATAAAATAGTGATGCAAAATGGACGTATCAACTCCCCCCAAGCTTAGACCTCGCTTGTCCCCAAGCGAAAACTGAGCTCAGTAAACTTGACCATAGATTTATGGAGTGAAGTGTCGAAAAACAATATACGGACAAGAAGCATCACATCTATTAATACACAAGTCATCTTAGATAATAACTCTATTCATATAACTCAACTTGTAACAAGTAAAGGCAAATCACAACAAGGTGCATAGGGAAAACCATAGTTGGTGTTGGCAAACTTCGTTCTTGGTCAGAAAACAATGAACATATTGAGCTTATTCTACAAACACAGCCCTCTTTATTAGTTGCTAACTCCCAAGGTCATATTTATTAGATAACTACAATGTGCTACACAAGGAAAAATAAAAGACATGATTAACAACATACATGTATAAACGGTTGAATCACAATCAACTCAAATGCTTGCTTAAGATAGAAGGAGATAGGTTTACTGACTCAACATAAAATAAAAGATAGGCCCTTCGCAGAGGGAAGCAGAGATACAAGCATGTGCTAGAGCTTTCAGTTTTAATAGGTTTTGAAATCATATAGAGAGCATAAGAATAAGTTTTTGAGTGGTGTTTGTCGTTGTCAACGAATGGTAATAGAGTTCTTGTCATCTTCCATACTAAGCAAGTTGAGAGCGGTTCCGATTATTTTAAAACAAGCCTTTATAATAAACAACTATTTTGATAACTTTGACACTCCTCCCAACCTTTGCTTACACAAGCCATGGCTAACCGTATCCTCGGGTGCCTACCAATCAATCTCAAACCATGGAGGAGTGTCTATTTTTAACCTTTTCAACCCTTTTGATATTATAGTGGTCTAACCAGCTCTTTGCAATATTAGTGACGAGCAGATGGAGCATGCAAGTCATGGGTTACTTAATTAGCATGGAAGATAACAAACTCAACTATTATTTCCTCATGAGCTAATAAACATTGACACAAATAAGGGATAGTAGTTTTGAATAAAGATAGCACATGAAGTATTTACTTGGAGTGGCGCAAAATACCACATAATAGGTAGGTATGGTGGACACAAATGACAAGGGTTTTGGCTGAAGGTTTGGATGTATGAGAAGCATTCCCTCTCAATACAGGTCTTTGGCTAGCAAGGTTGGGTAGCAAGCATAAGAGTTGAAGGATACAAACAAACATACATGTAGTAAAGAACAATCATGCAATTTTTACTTGATAGCACAAACAATTTTAAATTGTGAATACTAAACTTATCATCTACAAGTGAGAAAGATAAATGAATACTATTGCTACATGTAATTATTTTTCTCCCTTCAAATCTCAAAGTATTGTAGCTACTGACCAATGCTAAGTTTGCCAAAACCAAAAGATTTACCATATGTTCCCAAAGTGATATCAATACTAGTAACAAGATCAATCATATATGATAGAAGTTGCAAACTAAAATAAAATGTGCAGAAAGTAAATGATAACACTTCTCATTAATATTCCATAACGACAACTCACACAAAGGGATACATAGATAGATAACCAACTAAAAGAGAGATATTTCCACATTGCAAACCATCATATAAGATAACTTCCCTACTCATGATATGACACTACTAAAAGGTAAAAGGTAAAAGATAATGGTGTGATACCGCGGCACTCCCCCCCAAGCTTGGAACAAGCTAAGGGAGATGCCTATACTGATGACGAATTACTCCTTCGGTGGTGATGGAGGGACGACTCGGAGTGGAGTAAGGTAACGCTCCAACATCTTGCGAAGCCTGTTGTTCTCCTCTTGAAGTATATCCACCTCCCTCCTCAGGACTCGGTACTGATCACAAAACTGGTCGGTGACTCGCAGAGCGTCGGCCACATCCGGGAAAGAGCTAAGATCCGGAACGGGTGGTATGGCTCCCTGCATGTTATGAGAAAAAGCACGTTGAGGGTTAATTGATCCCACAAAGGTGGGCTTGCTAGTCCCCGTCCTTGAGCGATCTCTTTTGGCCGACTGCATCTACTTCACTTCCTCCATGTCCTTGCGCCTAGCCTTCACCCTATCATCATCCGCCCATCCAACAAAAGCCCCTTGATCAAGATCTTGAAAGAGTTCGCGTCGGCGACGAAGCGAGTAGTCTTCAGAACAAGATCCCTGAGACGACATCTGGGCAGAAACAGCTCGAAACAAAAACACGTCGAAAACACGATATACGGTCCTCAGGGGTCTCGGGAGATTATATAGCAAAAACGTATGCAACAAAAGGAAGGCAACAGGGCGAAAACGGGTAGGAGACGGACTCTGAGGCCCCTACCTCATGTGGTGGCGCGGCCAGCATGGGGCCCGCGCCACCACCTGATGGCGGCGCCTCGGGCACCGTCTCGTGCTCGTTTTGGTCTCGTATTTTTCCATATTTTCTAAATATTAATAATTTATATCCCAAAATTAAATTCGCGAACTTTTTCTTACCGAAACTGTACCTTTTCCAATTCAGCTTCTACAGACTCAGAAATATTTTCCTTAATAAAAGCTTCCGGAGAAATTGCTTGAATAATATCAACATCTTCATTATAGGAATCTCCAGAAATATAATGCTTGAGTCTTTGTCCATTTACCACTTGTGTAGAATCATCTTTAAGTGAAGCAATTTTTATGGCACCCGAACGAAACACTTCCACGATAACATATGGTCCTTCCCACTTGGAGAGTAATTTACCTGCAAAGAATCTAAGACGAGAGCTATACAATAGAACTTTCTCACCAACATGAAACTCTCTCTTAAGGATTCTCCTATCATGCCATTTCTTAACTTTTTCTTTAAAAAGTTTAGCATTTTCATAAGCTTCACTTCTCCATTCATCTAAAGAACTCAAAGCAAGTAATCTTTTCTCACCAGCAAGTTTAAAATCTCTATTTAGTTCTCTCACTGCCCAATAAGTTTTGTGTTCTAATTCTAAAGGCAAGTGACAAGCTTTTCCATAGACCATTTTATAAGGAGACATACCCATGGGATTTTTATAAGCAGTTCTATAAGCCCATAATGCATCATTTAAGTTACTAGCCCAATTCTTACTCGTTCTATTAACAGTCTTTTGCAAGATAGATTTAATTTCTCTATTTGATAATTCTACTTGCCCACTAGTTTGAGGATGATAGGCTGAAGCAATTCTATGATTAACACCATATTTAGCAAGAACTTTTCTAAAACCAGCATGAATAAAATGAGAACCTCCATCAGTCATGAGATATCTAGTAACACCAAACCTAGGAAAAATAACATCTTGAAGCATTTTTAATGATGTCTCACCATCAGCACTTTTAGTAGGTATAGCTTCTACCCATTTAGTAACATAATCAACAGCAACAAGTATATGAGTATTACCTTCTGAAGCAGGGAAAGGACCCATAAAGTCAAATCCCCAACAATCAAACGATTCAATAACAAGAGAATAATTCATAGGCATTTCATTACGTCTAGAGATATTACCAACTCTTTGACATTCATCACAAGACAAAATAAACTTTCTTGCATCTTTAAAGAGAGTAGGCCAATAAAAACCTGATTGTAAAACCTTTTGTGCGGTTCTATCTTCCGCGTGATGTCCTCCATAAGCACTACTATGGCATTTTCTCAATATCTCTTTTTGTTCATACTCCGGAACACATCTTCGCATAATACCATCCACTCCTTCTTTATATAAGTGTGGGTCATCCCAGAAATAATGTCTCAAGTCATAAAAGAATTTTCTTCTTTGTTGAGCTGAAAAGGTTGGAGGCAAATATTTCGAAACAATAAAGTTAGCATAATCAGCATACCAAGGACTATCCCTTGAACTCACCCGTATTGCAGCCAATTGTTCATTTGGAAAACTATCATTAACAGGAATAGGATCATATGCAATGTTTTCTAATCTAGACAAATTATCAGCAACAGGATTTTCAGCACCTTTCCTATCTACTATGTGCAAATCGAATTCTTGCAAAAGTAATACCCATCTAATAAGCCTAGGCTTTGCATCTTTCTTTTTCATAAGGTATCTAATTGCAGCATGATCAGTATGTATAATAACTTTAGAATCAACAATATATTGTCTAAATTTATCACAAGCAAATACAACAGCTAGAAATTCTTTTTCAGTAGTAGCATAATTCTTTTGAGCAGAATCAAGAGTTTTACTAGCATAATGAATCACATTTAACTTCTTATCAATTCTTTGTCCAAGAACAGCACCAACAGCAAAATCACTAGCATCACACATAATTTCAAATGGTAAATTCCAATCAGGTGGTTGAACAACAGGAGCAGTAATTAAAGCCTTCTTAAGAGTTTCAAAAGCTTCCTTACAATCATCATAAAAAACAAAGGGTACATCTTTTTGCAAGAGATTAGTAAGAGGCTTTGATACCTTAGCAAAATCTTTAATAAACCTTCTGTAGAAACCAGCATGACCAAGAATACTGCGAATACCTTTAACATCTCTGGGGCAAGGCATTTTCTCAATTGCCTCCACTTTAGCTCTATCAACTTCAATACCTCTTTCAGAAATTTTATGTCCAAGGACAATTCCTTCATTAACCATAAAGTGGCATTTCTCCCAATTAAGAACAAGATTAGTTTCTTCACATCTCTGCAAAACTTTATCAAGATTGTGCAAGCAATTATCAAAAGAAGTACCATAGACGGAGAAATCGTCCATGAACACCTCCACAATTTCCTCACAAAAACCATGAAAGATAGCAGACATGCATCTTTGAAAAGTAGCAGGAGCATTACATAAACCAAAAGGCATACGTCTATAAGCATAAGTACCATAAGGACAAGTAAATGTGGTTTTCTCTTGATCTTGAGTTCTAACAGCAATTTGAGAGAAACCAGAATAACCATCAAGAAAGCAAAAGTGAGTTTTATTGGCTAATCTTTCTAACATTTGATCAATAAAGGGTAATGGATAATGATCTTTCTTAGTAACTTTATTAACCTTTCTAAAATCAATGCACATTCTATAACCAACAACTACTCTTTGAGGAATAAGCTCATCATTTTCGTTAGGCACAACAGTAATTCCACCTTTCTTAGGGACACAGTGCACAGGACTAACCCATCTACTATCAGCAATAGGATAAATAATACCAGCATCAAGAAGTTTTAATACCTCATTTCTTAGCACTTCCTTCATCTTGGGTATTAAACGGCGTTGATGTTCAACAACTGGCTTTGCATCGGGCTCCATATTAATAGAATGTTGACATATAGTAGGAGAAATCCCTTTTAAATCATCCAAAGTATAACCCATGGCTCCTCGGTGTTTCTTCAATACTTCCAATAATCTTTCCTCTTCTATTCCTGAAAGGTTAGCACTAATAATAACAGGATATATTTTCTTATCATCAAGATGAGCATACTTAAGATTATCAGGCAAGGGTTTTAAATCAAAGACATGATCCTCTTTAGGTGGAAGTGTTTTACCCAAGTCTTCCACTTTTAAATTATGTTTAAGAATAGGTTGACGGAGGAATATTTCTTCTAGTTCATTCCTTTCTTCCATAAAAACTTCACTTTCATGATCTTCCATAAATTGTTGCATAAAATTATTAGGAGCAAGAGCAATAGAAGCAAGTTGTTCTACTCTAAAATCCTCATAAGGCAATTTGGTTTCATAAGGGGTTTTAGCAAATTTCTAAAAATTGAATTCATATGAATCACCAGCGAATTTAGTAAGGATTTTCTCTTTCTTACAATCTATAACAGCACCACAAGTATTTAGAAAAGGTCTACAAAAAATGATAGGACAAGACTTACTAGCAGCAGCACCAAGTACGAGAAAATCAGCAGGATATTTAATCTTACCACATAAAACTTCGACATCTCTAACAATACCAATCGGAGAGATAGTTTCTCTATTAGCAAGTTGAATAACCACATCAATTTCTTCAAGTTCACAAGAACCAATCTCATGCATAATTTCTCCATAGAGCTCATAAGGAATAGCACTTGAACTTGCACCAATATCACATAGACCATAATAGCAATGATCACAAATTTTAACAGATAACACAGGAACACTAGTTTTCTTTGATCTTTTAGGATGAGAAACAATATTAGAAGCATCTTCGCAAAATATAATATACTCATCTCCAACGTTTTTAGTAATAAGATCTTTAACTATAGCCACAGGTGTTTCAATTTTAATTTGTTCATCAGGTTCTATAGCTTTCTTTTCACTCTTGTTAACAACACTAGCCATAACAGAATGTTCTTTCACTTTAACAGGAAAAGGAATTCTCTCAATATAAGGCTCAGGAATAATATGATCAACATTATGAACTTCAATGCTTTTAGTTATAGGAGCAATAGATTTATCTTTATAAGGTTCATGATATTTTTCAAACCCCTCCTTGGGCAAACCGAAATAAGTAGCAAATGATTTATAATAATTTGCAACAACTTGAGAGTCAAGACCATAAGCATTATTAATATTTTGAAATGCATCAGCATTCATGAAAGTTTTAATACAGTCGAAGTCATATTTTATACCTTACTCCCTACCTTTGTCGTTCTCCCATGCTTCAGTATTTTCTTCAATACGATCAAGAAGATCCCATTTAAACTCCTCTTTATTACGAGTGAATGATCCAGCACAAGAGGTATCCAATAATGTTTTATCTTCAAAAGAGAGTCTTGCATAGAAGTTATCAACAATAATATTACCAGGAAGCTCATGAATGGGGCATTTGAGCATTAGTGACTTCAATCTCCCCCAAGCTTGGGCAATACTTTCTCCATCGTGAGGCCAGAAATTATATATAGAATTCCGATCTTGGTGAATCTCACTTGGAGGATAAAATTTGGAGTAAAAGAGAGGTACAATTTCCTCCCATCCAAGAGAACTCCTGTTCTTCAGCAATTTATACCAATGCGCAGCTCTCCCAGCAAGTGATATGGAGAATAATTTCTTCCTAACTTGGTCCATTGTAATACCTGCACACTTGAACAACTCGCATAATTCATGTAGAAACAATAAATGATCACCGGGGTGGACAGTTCCATCCCCTTCATAGCGGTTATCCATAACACGACCGATAATTTTCATAGATATTTTAAATGACACTATTTCATCAGGTGGCGCCTCATTTTCTACCTCAGCAGTGGTAGAAACTTTCCCAAACAGGGAAGCAATATTTCCTCTCTCCATAATTAAGCAAATTAGGAGACAGAAATAAAAACAGCACTTACAACTAAAGTTTTCCTTACCAATTCCACTTACCAATAGCGCTTCACTCCCCGGCAACGGCGCCAGAAAATATTCTTAATGACCCACAAGTATAGGGGGTGTATCGTAGTACTTTCGATAAATAAGAGTGTCGAACCCAACGAGGAGCAGAAGGTGCTGACAAGCAGTTTTGATGAGGATTTCACTGTAAACACTAGCAGACAAGTTTTTAGGAGTTTTTGATAATGCAGATAAATAAAGTGCGAGTAAATAGAGCGCGGCAATAATAATTGCAGCGAGTGGCCCAATCCTTTTTAGAGCAAAGTACAAGCCGGTTTGTTTACTTATGTTGACCAAACGTTCCTAAGGACACACGGGATTTATGTCTAGTGCTTTCGCTTCATATAGATGATTAATCTTTAGTGTTTTGATAAGTGTCATGTGGGTGAACCTATGCTAATGCACCGCCCTTCCTAGGACTAATACATACTTGTGATTATACCCCTTGCAATCATCCGCAAATACAAGAAAGTAATTAAGATAAATCTAATCACGGCCTTAAACTCTGAGATCCTGTTATCCCTCATGCATCGAAATACCAACGGGGGTTTAGGTTTCTGTCACTCCGGCAACCCCACAATTGATAATCGAATACACAATGCATTCCCCTATGCCCATAAAGGTGAAGTGTCATGTAGTCGACGTTCACATGACACCACTAGAAGAATAGCACCACAACTTAAATATCAAACCATTAAATATTACTCAACATAGTTCACTACTAACATCTAGACTTCTCCCATGTCCTCAAGAACTAAACGAACTACTCACAACACATAATACAGGACATGATCAGAGATGATATAATGATGGGTAACAATCTGAACATAAACCTTAATTCAACGGTTCCACCCAATAGCATCAATAACAATAGTAATCAAAACCGGGAGAGTTTCCCCTATCAAATACACAAGATTCAGCCCTAGATGTTACAGCGGGAATGGAGTGGAGCGGTGGAGATGACGGTGTCGGCGGCGGAGATGATGGTGATGATGATCCCGATGAAGTGCAGCTCGATGACGGTGACGATGGCGACGATTTCCCCCCTCCGGGAGGGGATTTCCCCGGCGGCTTCGCAGCCTGCCGGAGAGCTTTTCTCTCTCGGTGGTTTCCGCCTCGTGGAGGCGGCGGCTCTGTTTCTCGTCTAACCCCCGAGTGTTAGGTTTTCGGGGGGATGATGTACGCGAAGGGGTTCTGCCTGGAGTGGGCCAGGGCGGCCAGCTCATGTGGTGGCGCGGCAGGAGAGGGAGCCGCGCCACCCATTGAGGTGGGCCCCCCGTGGCCCATCTTGCTCCCCCCTTTCGGCCTCCTTCATGATCTGAAACTTTAAGACTTTCGGTATTCTCCATTTTGTTTTCTGAACTTTGCAAATATTGTATCTTGACGGTGCTTTTTCCATCAGATTCCAGACTCCGGTGATTCATCCCCCAACAATCATCAAACATGCAAAATAGATAAAATAACATAAGTTTCATCTTCAAATATGAAATATATCAATGAATAACAATAAATTATGATATAAAATAGTGATGTAAAATGGACGTATCAAGGCCTTGTCAATACATTCGGCAAGATTAACTTCTATGGAGTTTTTCAAGTGTATTTTCACAACAATCGGCAAATAATCTAGTGATGTGAACCCTTTGTCAATCGCCGGAAGCAGGAACACATAACATCGTAGTTTTCTCAGCGTATAATTTCTTTGCCAGAGTGTCACCCGTTGAACACTTAGCAAAGAGGTTTCTGGTAGGGTCACCTTCCGAAGTTTGATTTCTTATTAGAAAACATTGAAGTACAAATGGTGCTCACAATTAAGATCCTTTTTATGGTATTATGTGTATATGTTTGGGTAAAATACCATATCCAAAAATGTTCTTTTGTGAATCTCCTTTCGAGCTAATTGCCACCTTTGAAAACTTACTTCTTCCATGCATAAGAGTTTGGCAGAAAGGCGGTCCTTTCTTGAAACTTCTCTTCATCTTTGAATAAACAACAAACATTTTTTGGAGATGGATAAAAGCAGACTAGAAAGCAACGGAACTAGTGGATTAATAACAGCTAGGGGGAATCCAGACGAGGTACAGGTAGTTACATAGACATAGGTAGGGACTAGAATAACTAATATGAACAGATGGACAAAAAGCTATGCACAGGAGAGACTTGGGTTTCATGAATATTATATTATCATAGACCCCTACAGTACATATCAGCGTGCAAGCCTGCAAGGCGCTTCTCATGGACAGATTTATACGATACCGTTCAGAACTTAAATAGTTTGCCATCTCCCCTTTAATGCCAACGAACGATTTAAAAAAAACAATTATTGGATCATTTACTTGTATGCATGCCTGAAGAATGCACTCAAAATTTTCTAGCTATGCGAATAAGCTGCCCGTGAATCACACTAGTAAATTAGTACCCTACTTGTACTTTGCAGTTCTCGGCCTATATCAATCTAGGCCAAATCTCTCCACTTTTGCCAGGAAAACGATGCAGTTGAACTATTGCAAGAGAGACACCTCAGCTAGTTGCATGAAACTACTAGAAGAGTGGTTGATTCATGAAGTTACAAAAGCTTTCAGCTTTTGCTCAATCTGTATATCAAGATCGACTACAAAGTGTTCCCTTAATTAATTAAAAATGAATTTTGCCTTCTGTCATGTATTTGTCCCACTAATTATTTCATCTACTGCAAATTTGTCCAGATTACCAGTAGTAGGAAAGTGCTTACCAGCGGCGTGACAAATCTGCTACCAGTGGCATATCTGGCCACACCACTGCTGATACGCCAGTGGTATTCGTTACTAGTGCTATGTCCATGCCACTAGTAAATTAAGTACATTTGGCGTGTACACGCTACACCACTAGTAATATTACACGCCAGATATATATAGCAGTGGCATGCCAGATATGTTACACAGCACTGGTGTATTATTTACGATTTTTTTATAGTGAATCGCTATACCATAATTGTCATAAAAAATTCCGTTGAACAAAACCACATAAACAACAAAATAGGTGTGTGGTCGAGATCTCAGGGCACACCTTTATGTCGGACTGCATCCGTATAGAACATACATATAATATATAATATGTACCTTGTCAGTTCTATCACATGCTAGTGGTGGATCCAACACTTTCTGTGAATGTGTTTAACCTTATTGCAGTTGCAAATTCCGATCACTTTCACCACTCGTTCTCTTTTTAACAGCTCTTTTAAATATTGCTTTACTCTCAAAACAAACACTCACAAATAATTTCAACATACTCTTACTTGCTTTGGAATAGATAACTTGCATGTATATCTTGATAAAAAAAACAAACGAGAAACAAAGATCATTTCCCAAACTCCCTATGGTTCGAGACTCTTATTTCGTAAACATTTACAACCAACCTATGCATTTGTAGGCATCAAATAGTAAAGAATAATCAGATTTCCCCTTCTATTTGCTTGATACTCTTATTTCGTAAACAGTTACAACCAGCCTATGCATTTGTAGGCATCAAATAGTGAAGATTAATCAGATTTTCCCTTCTATTCCAGCTTCGGCTCCGATTCTCCTCCAAACCATGAAATATGCTTAACACTAGCTGTCTTAACATATTTGTGTCCAGACTATTTGTTGGAGTATGATGATACCTAGACCAAAATATAGTTACAAGTTTCAGAGTAGTTGGTATTTTTAACAACCGTTTATCCGCTCTAATCTAATGGTGATAAAATTAGAGCTACCTGAAACTACTACATTAAAACTACCTGAAACTACCAATTTCTTTTATTTTTTATCTAATGTAAAAGGGTATTAAGGTAAATCCCACTGTTAGTATTCTCCCGTAACTCTTCTCAGCGACTCAGCCTCTTCCCTAGATCGGGGCCTCCATCAAATCGACCCGCGGTAGAGGAGGTGGAGGTTGCCGAAGACGCGACGGCTGGGCTGAGGGTGGGCTCGACCAAGCTGGACTGCTGGAGGGCCTGTAGGTGGCGTGGGCGGTGCCGGCCGTCGCGGCGGTAAAGGTGAAGTGGCCTCCTCCTCATCGGCAGCAAACTCCCCTCGCCGAAAGCTGTGCGTGAGTTCGTGGTTGTTATCGGCGGTGACGCGGCTCTCTGGTGGTCACGGACTACAGCGACCTGAACGGAGCACAAGCATCGGAAGACATCTGGGCGTTGGTCGAGGGCAACGAATAAAATTTAATTATACCTCCAGGGATGATCTTGGTACCACGGTCCGGGGAAGAGCTGCTGGGAGTGCGTCAATCTTCAGAAACTACTCGTAGCATTCATTCACACACACAAAATCACCACAAAGTTTCTATTCTAACAAGATTCATTTCTCTTCAGGGCAAGTGTATCTACACTGTTCAGAGACGTGCTATTGTGCTTGTTCAGTTATCAAAAACATGTAGTAACAGATAGCGTGCTAGAGTGAAATGGTTTCTTCCATTAATGTTCTTTATAGCGAACTGTGCATCTCTACAGAATTTTGAATGCATATAATGCTTGGTCTAGAATGTGTCTGTTCAAACGGTGCTTAACTAACTTGGTAGTTCTAGTATACAGCTGATACGTCTCCAACGTATCTATAATTTCTTACGTTCCATGATATATTATACCAAGTTATTACATGTTCTATATGCATTTTATATAGTTTTATGCATTTTCTGGGACTAACCTATTAACAAGATGCCACAGTGCCAGTTCCCTGTTTTTCGCTGTTTTTGGTTTCAGAAAAGTACTTAAGGAAATATTTTCGGAATTGGACGATTTCTTTTCTGAAGTCAGTTTTTCATCGGGAACGTTCCAGAAAGCCGAACACGAGACGAAGTGGGCCACCAAGGCGGCGCCACCACGTGCTCGCGCGGCAGCACCCTTGGGCGCGCGAGGACCAGGTGTGGGCCCCTCGGGGCGCCACCGACTTCGCCCTTTCGCCTACAAATACCCCCCAGACTAAAAACCCTAACAGGGTGTTCATATTTTCCTCCACGGGTCCCGAGCTGCCGCCGTCGTCAACACCAATTCGGGAGAGATCAGAACTTCTCCCCGGCACCCTGCCGGAAGGGGGAATCGTCACCGGAGGCCTCTACGTCGCCATGACCGCCTCCGGACTGATGCGTGAGTAGTCTACCTGTAACATCCCAAATATTAATATAAATTATTAATGCAGAAATGTGGGCCAATAAAAACTTTTTCTTATAAATTGGTATATGTTTGTTTCATGATTTCTGTTTGTTATGCTTTGTTTGCAAGATTGTTGGATTCTAACTATAATTGCAAAATTGAAGAATAGAAAATAAACAAGACAACAATTTCAAAACTAGAAAATCATGTGACACCTGTCACCATATTTTTTTCCAAAAATAAGAAACTTACTTTATTTCTCAAACCAAGGTTAGTGAGGAATAATTCCAAGACCACACCATTGGATTTCCACAAACTATTCCCTTTCAAATTTCAAATTCAAAAAAACCTCAAATTCAAATTAGAAATTCATTATTGAAATATTTCCAAATATTTCAAAAAGACTTTGTATCACTTACCAATAATGTATTTAGCCTAGATCCTAAGTTTGGACCCAAAAGAATTAAGCAAAGTATGAAAATTAAATAGCCAAAATGCCTACTGTTTTGGTTCAGGAAAATCGTCGAACACCTTCTGTGCCCTCGTGTTCTTCCCAAAACCGAGCCAAATCATGGATCAATCCGAGCATTGAGTTGTGCATTCGTCGAATTGAGGCCTCCACTGCATTCCCCTCTTCGCCACAATCTCGCCGCACGCCGCAGGGAGCCAATTGGTCGCCGGAGTCGCCGTGGAGGGGCTGGCGACCGCGTCGGCCATGCGCACGTCGCCGTGTCGGCACAGTGGCCGCGGCGACGCCGCGCCGTGCCGGCCGCGCTGCTGCCTTTCTCTCCCTCCCTCACCTCCTGGTTCCCTCACCGCGTAGCAAGACAGCCCGCAGCCCCCCTGCACGCCGCGACAGCACGCCGCGACGCGCACGCCGTGCGCCGCCCGAGCACGCTCACGGCAGGGCCAAGAGCCCGAGCGTTCCCGAGCGCGCCACGCCACCCCGCCATGCCCGTTTGGTTCCCCAGACACCCCGCAGCTAGCCGCAACCCTCCACCGGCCTACGGCGGGCTCGCACGACCGCGGGTGCCCTCTGCACCGCGTCCACCGTGCGCCGCCCGGCCGCTATAAAATGGCCTCCCCGTGCCCTGCATTTGCCACACCGCCCCACTGCCCCTCCTCTCCACTCCCCTCTCCCTCGTACGCCGCTAGGAGACCAGGACCGAGGCCGCGAAGCCTCGGGTCGCCGTGACCTTCCTCGAGGTCGCCGAGCCCGAGGTAGGCGACGACCGTGGCCAGGCCACGGCGCCCTCTCCTACGCTCCCCTCTGCCCCCACTCGCCTCCCCTTGCTGCCCGCTCTCACCCACGCCCTTTTTCCCTCTGTCCCGTGCCCAGGATCGCCGGGGATTGCTCGCCGGAGTTGGAGCGGAGCCGCGAAGAAGAAGGAGGTCGCCGCCGTCGCTCGGAGCCTCGCCAGCAAGCGCCAGTCGCCCCAAGCACTTCCCCGCATCGCCGCCGTCCCGCCGCACCATCCCGTCACCGTCCCAGACCCCCGAGGTGAGCCCTCCGTCCACCTCGCCGTCGCCGGAGCCACGGCGCCGCCCAGTTTTGGTCGCCGCCGACGCGCTCGCTCCGGGCCGTTGGATTTAGATCCGGCGGTAACTTACCGCTTCGGTTAATTAGGCACTGACGTGCGGGCCCCACGCGTCAGGTTTAAATGAAACCCGCGCGCGCGCCCGCAGTCGCTGACCAGTGGGTCCCCTCTGTCAGGTTTTTAAACATTATCCATGCTGGATATTTATTCGAATTTAAAATCAATTCAAAAACCAGTACTGACTCCAAACTTAGAAAATTCATAACTTGAGTTTTACAACTCCAAATTGAACAAATCCAATTGTTCTGAATAGGTTATGAAATTCTCTATCCAACTAAACTAATTTCACTCCATTTGGGTATAGAATAAAAATACAATATTCAAAATACAGTAGCATGTTTAAATTCTAAACTTGTTTGTTTCTGATACTCTGTCAATCCAAATTAGCTGAAACTAATTTTATTGGATCACATTTAGCCAGGGTTAGCCAATCCTAAAAGGGTTTAATTTTTAGATGAACATAATTTAAATAATAGGCAAAACTTTATTAATTAGCTTCTGGATTCAAAACATTGTGTAGGGAGTTTGGTAACTCCAAATGACCCAAATCCAATTGTGTCATCTTCCACACATCAGTAGCTCTCTGTAGAATTTTAGTTTGTATTTTTGTGACCAACAGAACTCAAACTATGCAATTAAACATGTGTGACTAATTTCTGCCCAAATTAAGGTATATTTGAATAGTGACAAATTCAATTAAATTGAAACCACATAGTGTTGTTTGATGTGTGAAATGGTTAATTAGAACCTCTAAGAGTGTATTGCTGTGATGATTGATTGAATAGGCTAGTGATTGTTTGTATTTGCTTGATTGTGTATTAGACGAGAACGTTGTCGAGTACATCGAGGAGGAAGGATTTGTGGAACCTGAAGACCAAGACCAAGACCACTTTGTTGAACAAGGCAAGCTACTCTCTGAGCTTGCACATAACTTATGCATCTAGATTTACAAAGTCCTTTTTCAAAAGCAAAGGTTTATAAAAATCCTTTTTCAAAAGTATATAGAGATTATTTTGCCACCCTATGTAGGATTATATGCTAAAACTATAGGATGGGAAAAACCAGGTGTTGATTTATTCAAAACTCCTTTGAAAATTTGTGTGGATATAGAGCACCAAGAAGTGGTGTTGAAGTAAATGAAGAAAGGTGGTTTTGGAGAAAAGCACATTGTGTCTTAGTACTTACGTCAATCAGCCGATACTCTGTGCGACCACATTTACCCACATATGGGAAAGGGCTTAGTCATATAGTTTGCTCATATTAGTATGGGACACTGCATCAACGGAGATGACTCTGTTATGCATGAGGGATGGTTAGAGACCTACCCCTGACCTGGGTCCTCGCTCAAACTCTTTGAGTAGATAAGGAGGAGGATAGAAGGATGTCCCCTATACACCGCCAGATAAAACCTATGAGTCCTCACACTTAGATTCCGACGGGCTGGGTTAAGTGTCGATGGAATGGTTCATAGGGGCAGGATCCTATACTAGCATGAGCAAAGGACAGACTAGGGTCGGTGACTCAACTTCGCATACCCCTGGTATGGCGAGACGTGGCAGACACGATGAGTTATCGGATGGGTGTGGGAAAAGCGTGCTACCTCTGCAGAGGGATTAAAACTATTCGAATAGCCGAGTCCTCGGATATGGACAGTTGGGAGGCCCTACTTTGACCATGTGCAAGTTTTGGAAAAAGTTTTGAGTTCTAAAAAGAAAAGGAGAACGTTCCATACACCTATACCAACGGATCGGTATGAGGTAGTTGGAGGTTAAATACCATGATGGTTTATGGTCGGAAAAAGGAGGAGTTTTTGGAGAAAACTAATAAAATTGAGACATTAAGAGTAGTTATAATCTCCTTACCTTTTTCAACAAAGATACAGAGAAGTTTTAAATAAATAAAAGTGTGAAACTAAAAATGAGACTAGTGCACTCATGTTGGAGTAGTTTGCGAGTACATTCCAATGTACTCATACTAGCTTGCCTCTGGCTCTTGTCGTAGCCAGACTTGGAGGAGTATTACGCCCAGGAGGAGTATGGCGACATCTACGCCAACTAAGGATCTTCTCAAGTCGACTGCCTGTCGGGTCATCGTTAGCTTTTGGATGTCTACTACGTTTAAGTTCCGCTGCTTATGTTGATTTGGCCCTAGAAGGCACCTGTGTAAGACTTGGTCTATATGACCTGTTATGTAAGACTTATTCCGGTATTGAATGGATGTAAACTTTGGTATTCAGTTCGGATTATGTGCAACGACAGACTGATCATGGGATCGTTGTGTTAAACATAATCGGGTATTTCGGACAGCTAGTCCGGGGTCCCCACACTACCCTTGGACTACAGGTCCATAGCAGTAGCTAGATGGTTGTCTTCTCCTCTTGTGCTATCATGTTTAGATCTTGTGAGCTGCCTATCATGATCAAGATCACCGTTATGTAATACTTCATGTTGTGTTTGCTGGGATCCGATGAATATTGAGTACTAAAGTTATTGCTTCATAATATATCATGTGTGTGCTATTTAATGATCTTGCATACTCTCCGTTACTTGTGTATGCTCTGGCCAAGTAGATGCTTGTGACTCCAAGAGGGGGTATTTATGCTCGATTGTAGGTTCATGTCTCTATTAAATCTGGGTGGTGACAGCTAGCTCTAAGGTTGTAGATGTACTGTTGCTACTAGGGATAAAACAGTAGTACTTTTTCTAAGGATGATGTTACTTACTTACTTTACACACAGTGCTTAAGGCGATAATCTGTTGCATGCAACTTAATACTGAAAGGGGTGCGGACGCTAACCGGAAGGTGGATTATTAGTCATAGATGCGGTTGGAACGGTCTATGTATATTGTTGTAATGCCCGAATGAATCTCACACTAGACATCATAACATTGGTATATGCATTGGTTTGCTCATCATTATTCTATCAATTGCCCAGCTGTAATTTGTTTACCCGCATGAATGTTATTATTATTTATGGAGAGACACCACTAGTGAACTGTGGACCCCGGTCCTTCTCTTTAATCTGATAAACCACAAACTGCAAACCTGTTACTTTCTGCAAACAAACATCTTTCTTCCACACATACGTTTAATCCTTTGTTACAGCAAGCCGGTGAGATTGACAACCTCACTGTTAAGTTGGGGCAAAGTATCTTGATTGTGTTGTGTGCAGGTTCCACGTCACCTACATCGCAGACTTTTCTGGCGCCGTTGATACCTCGGGGGAATTCATTATTTCCTACTGGTTCGATAACCTTGGTTTCACAACTGAGGGAAACTTGCTGCTGCACTACTTCATACCTTCCTCTTGGGGTCTCCCAACAACACACCCACCGTGTGCATCAACAGCTACTACTTGGTGTCTTACGGACAGTTCTGCTATCACATAAACATTGGTCGCTTAACAAATTTTCAATGCCAAACAAGCTACTGTATTAAATTTGTGTTCTTGCTGAAGCAATATGTGTGTAGGCTTGAATAGTACATCTTCTGAAACAACAAAGCGGATTCAGATCATGTGCACATCAGTTTTGATGTGGGTGTTTATTTACAAAGTTCTTACGGTGGCACTAGTCAACAAGCCTATGGTAGCCTTGCTGGTCTTTCAATCTGATGGTGATTGCAAAGAGGGCTCGGAGATTTCAGAAGGTCGATTTGGAGCAAGATGATGTGCAGGGAGTTGATCTTCTCCTTGCGGTTGGGAAACCCTAAGAGGAAGGTATGATGAGCAAAGCAGGAAGTTTTCCCTCAGTTGTGAAACCAAGGTTATCAATCCAGTAGGAGATGAAGACGCTTCTGAAGGTTGTTGAGGCTGACTTTGGCAGGGCGCACTACCGGTGTCAACAACGAACGTGGAACCTGCACACAACACAACCAAGATACTTTGCCCCAACGAAACAGTGAGGTTGTCAATCTCACCGGCTTGCTGTAACAAAGTATTAGACGTATAGTGTGGAAAATGATATTCGTTTGCAGAGAATGAAAGAGAATAGTGTTTGCAGTTGGTTGTATTATCGATGTAAAAGAATGGACCGGGGTCCACAGTTCACTAGTGGTGTCTCTCCATAATAAATAATAACATACATGCGGTTAATCAATTACAGCTGGGCAATAGACAAAATAAAGAATTGCATAACAATGCATATACTAGTCACGGTGTCTACTATGAGATTTACTTGGGCATTACAAAATGATTCATAGACCGTTCCAACCGCATCTATTACTAGTAATCCACCTTCCGGTTAGCGTACACACCCCATTCAGTATTAAGTTGCAAGCAACAGATTATTGCATTAAGTAAAGTGCGTAATGTAAGCAACATAATTATCCTTAGACAAAGCATCGCTGTTTTACCCATACTAGCAACAGTACATCCACAACCTTAGAGGTTGCTGTCACTCCCCCAGATTAAATGAAGACTGGACCCACTATCTAGCATAAATACCCCCTCTTAGAGTCACAAGCATCTACTTGGCCAGAGCATCTACTAGCAACGGAGAGCATGCAAGATCATAAATAACATACACCTGATATATAATTAAGCAACTTGACATAGTATTCAATATTCATCGGATCCCAGCAAACACAACATGTAGCATTACAATAAGATGATCTTGATCATGATAGGCAGCTCACAAGATCTAAACATGATAGCACAAGTGGAGAAGACCACCATCTAGCTACTGCTATGGACCCATAGTCCAAGGATGAACTACTCACGCATCAGTCCGGAGGCGGGCATGGTGATGTAGAGCCCTCCGGTGATGATTCCCCTCTCCGGCAGGGTGTTGGGAAGAGCTTCTGAACCCTCCCGAACTAGGGTTGATGACGGCGACGACTACGGGATGTTTCGTGGAAAAGTGTTCGAGTGCTTAGGGTTTTCCCGTGGAAGGGTTTAAATAGGTGAAAGGGCAACGTCGGTGGGCGCCCGAGGGGCCCACACCACGTGGTGGCGCGGCCAGGGGGGCTTGCCGCCCCCAGGTGTGGCCGCCTCGTGGCCCCTCTCTGTCTATTCTTCGGTCTTCGCGAACCTTACTGAAAAAATAGGCACTTTGGATTTTTTTTCGTCCAATTCCAAAAATATTTCCAGAACAACTTTTCTGAAACCAAAAATAGCAGAAAACAGGAACTGGCACTGTGGCATCTTGTTAATAGGTTAGTCCCAGAAAATGCATAAAAATGATATAAAGTGTGTATAAAACATGTTGCAATTGGTATAATATATACATGGAACAAATGAAATTATGGATACGTTGTAGACGTATCACAAGACACAACCAAATTACCAGCTACATGTACAAGTGTGTTATTTGCGACCCTGCTCTTCAGAAACAAAGAGGAAACATGAGGCCGTACAACAATTGGCAAATGCTCGAGCTAATAGTTTTGCTATGCATATTGTAGGATTGTAGCTTTTTTATGGTAAACAATGTGAGATAGTGTACATTGTCTACTTTCTTCTGAAGCAACTAGGCGACATTTTGTATTCTATGAGTGTGATCATGAATAAGAATCATGTTGGATGAAACTTCATTATGTTGTCTTGTTTCAAAACAACGTATGTGCATGCATGCATATCCATTACAAATTGCAAATGCATCTAACATCTGTAAATTACAAAACTCATGTCTACTTTGAACAATAGCAAACTGTTTGCTTCCGCTTGTCGTCGTGGTCAATCTGACCGACAAACTGCTCGTCGAGCTACATATCACGTGGCTGGTCAATCGCCGACGGATGATCAGCAGCAATGTCGATTGATCACTTAGTGCGGTAGGCTGCAGAGCACGGTAAAATGGCCCATCGCCCCTTACAGAGCACGGAGGTGTCTGCGGAGCTGCCGCTCCTCGGAGACATTTTGTAGCAGCGCGTCCAGGGCAACAGGGAGATGCCGGCGGCTCTGTCCTCGAGAGCCTGGTGGTGGCGGCAGTGCTTGCGAAGCTCTTTGATGACACGCTCGAGCTCTACCTGGCGGAGGCAGTTGCCGGACTTTTCCGCCCAGCGCTCGATCTCCGGCACCAGGAGCGTGACGATGCGGGACTCAGAGGGGGAGGATAGGAGCGGAATCGCCAAACTGATCAAGGGTCAGTGATACGTCCAAAACGTATCTACTTTCCCGAACAGTTTTGCTATTGTTTTGCCTCTAATTTGTGTTTTTTGAATACAACTAACACGGACTAACGCTGTTTTCAGCAGAATTGCCCTGGTGTCTTGTTTTTGTGCAGAAATTCAACTTTAGGGAAAAATACCAGAAAAAACGCCAAAGTCCCTATTTCCCCCGAAGACTCACGGAGCCGGAAGACGAGACGGAGACGTGCCATGGGTAGCCCACACCACATGGTGGCGCGGCACCACATGGTGTGGCCGACTCGGGCGCCGCCTCGCGTCCCCCTCTCGGATATAAGGCCCCTCTGACCTAAAACCGAGGACACCCCGATCACTTTTCCCGAAAGACCTTCAGAGCGCCGCCGCCATCGCGAACCCTATTTCGGGGGTCAGAAACTCCGTTCTGTCACTCCGCCGGGACGGGGAATTGGAGAAGATCATCGCCATCGTTATCGCCACCACTTCTCCATCAACCATCCATGTTTCCCCCATCCATGTATGAGTAATCCACCGCTATAGACTTGAGTGGATGGTAGGAATTGGATGAGATCGTTCATTTAATAGTTGTAATATCATTAGGGCATGGTGCCTAGTATCCGTTATCGGTATTTTATGTCATTGTTATAACTTGTTATGCTTAATACTTGTCACTAGGACCCGAGTGCCATGATTTCAGATCTGAACATGTTATTGTATCATGAGAATAATTATTGTTTTAAGATAATACATATAAGTTGTATGCACATATTACTATCCGGAACCCGATGCCCCAATAATAATCAATTTTTAGAAAAAGGGCATCCGAGCCTCTGCATCAGGTTGATGCATACGGCTTTTATTGCTGATCCAAATGTTTGCATCATGATTGATGAATAGAGTAGCCATGGTGCAAACAAGAGCAATTAACAATTTTTAAATTCATCTCGTAGATCATTGGCAATGGAGATGATTGGGCGATCGAATACCATTGTTTGTGTATATGCACCTGATGGCAGACACGAGAGCGATCGGTACCTTCCAGGAGAGTCCTGCATGTAGTTAACGATACAAGAAAAAATATTAGTCTCCTTAGATACGCATCTTTGCAGCTGCTCAATCTATGTGATGCCGTGTCGAAATTTGCTCTACTTTTTGGTGACACGATCATGAGCAGGTATTGTGTTTTGTTGATTCCTGTACTCTACCTAGCGAGAGATATTATCTAAATAGTTTCTAGAGATCCTCATATATGTGGAAGTTGTATGTGCGGCTCCCACAATTGCACTTGAGCCGATTGTCATATAACAACATGCCATCCGATAACGCGTGGAACTTGTTTTCACCGTATCACTTTGAATCTGCTAACCTTTTTTTTCTCATTCTATATCCTTCATGTCAGCAAACAATACGTGGCGTGTCAAAAGGAGGAGTGATGTCACATACATACATACATACATACATACATACATACATACATACATACATACATACATACATACATACATACATACATACATACATACATACATACATACATACCACATTGCACTTTTGATCACTGTGCGAGTAACTTCTGTCAATCTTTTCATGAGCTAAGCATAATCTAAAACATATTTCATATTGCAGACACGTCTTCGGGTCATAGACTTAATAATAATCAAGTAAAATAATTCACCTGGACCGAGTTGGCAGGCACGTAAGCACCTTTCTTAATACCTATACAGAGTGCACTTGCACAACAGTTAACCCACTTAGTTTGAATGGATCGTTGGGTCATTTGGAAAAAGCAAAACAAAAAACACATTTTCTTTGGATGAATGTTCTAGAGTTGACTTGTGCATCAGACTGGAATATTCTCGCATCTCGATCACATCACGCAATAGAAAAAGAAAAGGATGAATATTAACAAGTTGATGTGTACCAAGTTTGGCCACTCTCATGAGAGTACTTATTTATCCATTGCATGCTGAGTGAACCTGATATACCTTCTAAACTAATGCACGTTTGGTAGTACTAGACAACGAATGAGCCAAATTTAGCTCCTATTGGGAAATAAAAAAATTAGATGCATGATTCATAGGCTAACTAGTCTAAGTAAACTTATACAAAATCCATCCAGTTAAAAGAAGTGTTTTTTCTAGTAAACTTAGACGATTATCTACCTGTTAATATTTGTTGTACAATTGTATTATTTTATGCGGTTTAACTAAGAGAATCAACATGGTACTGCAAGACCTTATGGTTGCACCATAGGTCACGCTTGAAGACCGTACAGGCCCAATATACCGAACCGCGGGGGGGGGGGGGGGGGGGGGGGGGTATAACAGTCTAGTACATTTAGTTTAAACACACCTCCACAATAAATCAGGGTAGTTCCTTGCGTCCATGCAATTATTTTGCACCAACGGAGAGAGTTAGATCATTGGTGGAAAAAAATAAGAATGTAAATTATGTGAAAAAAAAATAAGAATGTAAAAATATGGTTTATATCTCTCTCCCATGTGATATTTATGTGATCACAAGCTTTGTAATCTAGTTGAATATGTGATGTTACTCTTTAACTATTATGCACACTAGAGGTTACTTTAATATGAACTCTGGGGTTATTCACGGTTGTGAAGGTGACAGTGTGCGCACCGTGTGTGATTCCTTTATGACGTTGTGGTGTTATTTTACTCTGACTTTGAGGGTGCTCTTGTAGCCCTACACAGTGAATGGTGTTTATCATCCAACAAGAAAGTGTTTGAGAGTAGTATTTATTATTCAGTTTTGATGTCATTGTTGAGAATGTCCACTAGTGAAAGTATGATCCTTAGGCCTTGTTTCTAAGCATTGAAACACCATTTACAACAAGTTTTTCTACATGTTTGCTTGCTGCCATTTTTATTTCAGATTGCAATTACTACTTATAATCATTCATATTACTTGTATTTCACTATCTCTTCGCCGAAGTAGTGCACCTATACATCTGAGAAGTGTATTGGGTGTGTTGGGGAGACAAGAAACTTCTTGTATCTTAATTGCAGGGTTGTTTGAGAGGGATATCTTTTACCTCTACCTCCCTGAGTTCGATAAACCTTGGGTGATTCACTTAAGGGAAACTTCCTGCTGTACTACAAACCTCTGCTCTTGGAGGCCCAACACTGTCTTCAAGAATAGAAGTGTGCGTAGACATCAAGCTATTTTCTGGCGCCGCTACCGGGGAGGTGAGTGCTTGAAGGTATCTGCTTTATATTCTGCAGTTATTACTTTTTGTTTCTTGTTTTTATTACACTAGTTAGGCTAAATGAAAAAAAAAATAGAGATCTTTATGAAATTTATATTAAATTAGGACATGATACTTTTGAAGAGAAAATTAAAAAACCTATGAAAGTTTGTTTGCATAATAGTGGTAGTAATGTTATTAGTATAAATTCTTTGGACACCATTATTGCTAAGGCTGTGAAAAAGTCTAAGCTTGGGGAAGCCGTTGTTGATGAATATGTTATCCTTAGTCCCCTAAGTTTTGAGGAGAATTTTTTTTTTGATGATACTTTGCCTCCAATATATGATAATTATAATCATTGTGATATTTTCAGTCCACCTACTATTGAGGATATGGTTTATGTTGATTATGATATGCCTCCTATATATGATGTTTACAATGATGAATATGATATTTTCAGTCCATCTACTATTGAGGATAAAACTAATTATTATTATTCTATGCCTCCAATTTATGATGATTAAAACGATGGATGTGATAGTTTTACTCTCACTGTTACTAATAAAATTGATTATGCTTATGTGGAGGGTAATGATATTATTATGCTTATGGATCATGATAAGAATGCTTTAGGTGATAGCTATATTGTTGAGTCTATTCCTGATGCCGCTGAAAATTATTTTAAGAGAGAGGAAAGTATGGTTATAGAGATCTTAATGTTACTAAATTTCTTCTCTTTATGATGAATGTTTTGAGCTTCCTCTTGATTTGCTTTTATTTGTTGGGTACTTTAAGACCTACTAGTCCTTATGAGAGAAGGAGACATGACTTCATACATCACAATAATATTAAGTCTCCTCTCTTTATGTTGAATTTTTTGAAGTTGCACTTGTTTTGCGTTCCTATGCTAGTCACTTTGTGCTTTATTAACTTATTTTCTTACAAGATTCCTTTGCATAGGAAGTGTGTTAGATTTAAATATGTTTTATATATGCTTCTTGATGCTCTCTTTTATGTTTCAACACTCATCTTTATGTGAGCATCATAAAAATCTCGTTGCCTAGCTAAAAGGCTTTAAAGAAAAGCGCTTATGGGAGACAACCCACTATTTTATTTCTGTTATTTTTCTTTTATTTGAGTCAAGGAGTATGCTTACCTCTGTAGCAATTCCTTTGTATCTTTACTTTATTGCAAAGTTGTGTCAAGTTAAGCCTCTAGTAGAAAGTTGATACTAGATTTGGATTCCTGCGCAAGAACAGTTTTCTGTTGTCCACCGTTTAATTCGTTATAATTCACAGAAAAATCAAAATGACCTGGGATGTTTTGTGCATGATCCTCAGATATGTATGCAACTTTCATTAGTTTTGAGTTTTCTGATTTGAGCAAGTTAAGTGCCTCGAAAAAATTCGTCTTTACAGACTGTTCTGTTTTTAACAGATTCTGCCATCTATTTTGCATTGGTTCTTTTGCTGTTTTTGAATGGATCTTTTTGTTCCATAAAATTCCAGTGGCTGTAGCTAATGTACAGTACCATGATAATGATTGTCTCCATACAGAATATGAGAATTTTTTATTATGCACTAACCCTCTAATGAATTTTACTTTGAGTTTGGTGTGGAGTAAGTTTTCAAGGATCAAAAGAGAGGATGATATGATGTGATCAAGAAGATGAAAAAGACTAAGCTTGGGGATGCCCCCGTGGGTCACCCAAGCATATTTCAAGAAGACTCAAGCGTCAAAACTTGGGGATGCCCAAGGCATCCCCTTCTTCATCAACAACTTATCAGGTTATCTCTAGTGAAACTATATTTTAATTACGCCACATCTTATTTGCTTTACTTGGAGCGTCTGTTTGTTTTTATTTTTGCTTTTGTTATTCTTGTTCTCTGAATAAAATGGATCCTAGCATTCCTTTGTGGGAGAGAGACACGCTCCGCTTTTTCTTATGAATACTCGTATTCTTCACTTATATTTGTTGAGTATTCTTCTATGTTACTGCAATACTTCCAGCTCTTGTTTTTCATGCATCTCTTGTTAGAACTGTTAGTTTTCTTATGTTATACTCTCACATCTCATTGTTAAATACTTGGAGAGTTTATTTTTAGATAAGTTGATTGGTGTTTGGTTAAGAACATAAAATTTTAAATGTGGTAGATGGTATGATGAAATGATACATAATCTTGTAGATCCTTAAATTGTGTCAATTGAATCATTGATGTTGTTTTGAGATATTAATATGCTTAATGGTAAAACATGATGGTTTAGTAAAGTGGAATGATTAATGGTTGGTTTAGAAAATTTGAAGCTGTGCCACACTAAATATCCAGTTGATAGCATAATGATATATGACTTCTAATGTTAAAAACAACCGTAATGACTTTGTGTTATGCGCTACGGTCGGGGTCCCAACAGTGACTTGTTCATTTGCCACAGTCCCTCATGTAGTGATTTTCATTTGCCACAGTCCCTCATGTAGTGATTTTCATTATGCCTTATAAGATCATATTTCTAGTTGGAATCTTTTTGCTTGTGAGTTCTAAGCTGCGGTTTTCATGGCACTTCCACCACCATATTTGCTAGCCTCTTCGGTACTTTGCATTGCCCTTTCTCACATTGAGAGTTGGTGCATACTTCGCGGGTATATCCAAAACTCGTGGGAGATCTTCATCATGTTCTCCTACACATAAGCCAAATATCTTTCTCAAAACATCCACCATACCTACCTAATACAGCATTTCCATAGCTGTTCCGAGATATATTGCCATGCAACTTCCATCTTACATTACATGACTTGTTGTCATTTATCATTTATATATTGCCTTGCATGATTCTTTACAGCTAATGTGTGGTTTTACCCATGTTACGCTAGATCATTGCATATCCTGCTACACTGCCAGAGGCACCGTTTCATACACTATATTTTATTCCTTATGAGTTACTTGTATCAAAAGTGTGTTGTCATATTAGAATGTTTGCCCCTAAAAGTGAAAAGAGCCATGGAGGACATCGAAAAGAGAAACAGAAAAAGTAAAAAATAATAAATAAATAAATAAAAAGGGGGCAACATTACTATTCTTTATCCACACTTGTGCTCATGTTATAGCACCTGTAGTATTCATAGTCATCATTTGTGCTCATGTTTAGCACCTTTACTCCATATGAGAGAGTTTTCATGTTTTACTTGCATAACTATGTGGGGAACTTTACATTATAGAACTTGGCTTGTATATTCCAATGATGGTCCTCCTCAAAAGTGCTCTAGGTCTTCATGAGCAAGCAAGTTGGATGCGCCCCCACTAGTTCCATTGGAGAGCTTTCATACACTTATAGCTCTATGTGCATCCGTTGTGTGGTAATCACTACTCCTTGCATAGCTTCGATTATAAGACTTCCTCTTGTCTAATGATCACTTTCAGCTGTGTGAGACCTTCTTCCGTTGGCCTTCCAAACCCCCCTTATTATTCTTTTAGCCACAACATCCTGGTGTCAGGAACCAACGCTGAACGCTTGCTTGTTTTTAAGTGAACAAATAGAGAGATGATTTTCTACGTGCATATTGTTATTGCTTGACTTGATCCTTTCACAAAGTTGTCATGAGTGTTGGATGCATTAGATGATTATATTGTTATTCTTGAAGCTTAAAGCATCTTTAATATCTACTTTGCACGGTTGATTGTTCTCTAGTATTGATTCATTGAAAGTTTTACTTTGTTCTTCCTACTTGTTTACTCATTACTCATTTGATATCAATATAAACTACAGCTTTTATTCATTTGATCTCAATTTACATGGATTACATTATTATATGATCAAGATTGTGTGAAAGCATGTCACTTCAGAAATTATTCTTGATATCGTTTTACCTACTCGGAGACGAGTAGAAGTAAGCTTGGGGATGCTTGATACGTCTCAAACGTATCTATAATTTCTTATGTTCCATGCTTATATTATACCATTTGCTACATGTTTTCTATACACTTTGTGTGGTTTTATGCATTTTCTGGGACTAACCTATTAACAAGATGCCACAGTGCCATTTCCCTGTTTTTTGCTGTTTTTGGTTTCAGAAAACCACTTAAGGAAATATTCTCGGAATTGGACGAATTTAATACCAAAGTCCCTATTTTTCACGGGAGGTTCCAGAACACCGAAGACCTGACGGAGAGGGGCCACGAGGCCCCCAGATGAGGTCCCGGCGCGACTCCCCCCTCTGCCGCGCGGGCCCCTCATGAGGGCGCCTCGGGCCTCCACCGCCTTCGCCCTTTCGCCCATATATTGCCCCCGACGCAAAAACCCTAAAACAATAAGCCTTTTCCCGAGAAGAGTTCCGCTGCGCCGCCGCCATCGAAGACAAGATTCGGGGGACAGAAGTCTCTGTTCCGGCACCCTGCCGGGACGGAGAATTGCCCCCGGAGTCATCTCCATCAACTCCACCGCCATCTACATCGCCGTTGCTGACTCCTACGATGAGGAGTGAGTAGTTCTCCCCCGGGGCTGCGGGCTCTACCGGTAGCTATATGGTTTATATCTCTCTCCCATGTGATCTTTATGTGATCACAAGCTTTGTAATCTAGTTGAATATGTGATGTTACTCTTTAACTATTATGCACTCTAGAGGTTACTTTAATATGAACTCCGGGGTTATTCACGGTTGTGAATGTGACAGTGTGCGCACCGTGTGTGATTCCTTTATGACGTTGTGGTATTAGTTTACTCTGACTTTGAGGGTGCTCTTGTAGCCCTACACAGTGAATGGTGTTTATCATCCAACAAGAGAGTGTTTGAGAGTAGTATTTATTATTCAGCTTTGATGTCATTGTTGAGAATGTCCACTAGTGAAAGTATGATCCTTAGGCCTTGTTTCTAAGTATTGAAACACCGTTTACAACAAGTTTTGCTACATGTTTGCTTGCTGCCATTTTTATTTCAGATTGCAATTACTACCTATAATCATCCATATTACTTGTATTTCACTATCTCTTCGCCGAACTAGTGCACCTATACATCTGACAAGTGTATTGGGTGTGTTGGGGACACAAGAGACTTCTTGTATCTTAATTGCAGGGTTGCTTAAGAGTGATATCTTTGACCTCTACCTCACTGAGTTCGATAAACCTTGGGTGATTCACTTAAGGGAAACTTGCTGCTGTCCTACAAACCTCTGCTCTTGGAGGCCCAACACTGTATACAAGAATAGAAGTGTGCGTAGACATCAGATACTCCCCGTGATATCATACGATCACTTGATTTTCTTGCAAAATTGTAACATAAGTAGTGGTGAACGTGTCATAGCATTGTCATGGGAAGTAGCGATCATATGGTGGCTTAACAAGAGATATGGATCTATGCGACTTAGGAATTTCGGGGATGAGACTAGTAACTGGTACATACGATGTACGCAGGTTCCCCCCCGCTAGAGGTAAATACTTACTCTTTGTTGGTTGTATTGGTAGATTGACTACATAGTTGCTCATAAGCTACAGTGGATCGATGTTGCTTCTACCCCTCTAGGGTGTTCCTAGCTGGCCTCATATACATAGCTAGTCTAGGGTTATCAATCTGCCCCGAGTCCATTCAGGGTCGATGTCTTACTTAGGGTCTACTAGGTATTCCTCTTGCCTTCTAAGTTAGACGTCGTCTTCCATGCGTGGGATCCTTCTAGACTCTACCCTAGTCCCGAGTTGGCCTATCTTGCTCCTTGCAAGCTCGACAAACAAGAACTGCCGTAAGTAGGCCACGGACCACCTTTTTGTGGGTCGTATCTACTCTATGGCCTATCCAGTTTCATAGTCTCAATGTTTTACTCAGTTAGGCCTCTCATTACCCATCGACCTCTCTAATGGAGCCACCACCTTGACTTACATTTTTTCACCAATCTTATCATGCGGTGGGGATTTGCTCTGTGGTGGGCTAGAGGTGCTTCGAAAAAACAGTCATTGATATCTTCATGGGCGACAACCTCGCCCTTTGGCCCTCCTCAATAACCATCACTTATTTTGGGCTGGCCGCACAAGCGCACACCAGCATCTTCTTTGGCATCAGCGGCAACGGAGCCATGCACATTTTCGGCATGGATATAAGGGCAGTCAAAGTAGTAGAATCATCGTGGACATTGGGGGCACCCACAATGACAGATTGTGGGGCCTTCAATAGGGGGAACTGGATTTTCTCTAGCAGCAACTCTATCCTACCTATAACGCTTGATAAAATTTTGATTTGCAATGCTACTTATATTTAGGTGTTTATATTTAGACTTGGGTTAGGGTCTAATCATGCATGTGTGGATCTCATCATTGGATTGTTCTCACTTTGACATGCATGATGTGTATGAATGTGGGTCAATTTATTGCCAACATGATGTGTATCCAATCATGAATGTGTATGATGTGTATTAGTGTCAATGTGGAGCCTACAAAATGTCACTGCAAATTAGGTCTTCTGATGCTTACGGGAAGGAGAGTGAAAGAGGTGAAAAATATGAGGATAGAGTGCCCTACAAAGCTTGGACACATGTTCAAATAAGTGGTTCCTTGACGGTTCGACGTGCGACTTTACTAGATGAGTTGCATATTATGGTCATCCATTCAGCGTTCAAGGCCTTCGTCACAACCACTTTCTGAAGTCAGTGTCGTTGACAAAAACTTAATGGTCATGCTATATATATATATATATATATATATATATATATATATATATATATATATATATATATACAACGCGGATTTGCTACCCATGGTGGTAGCTACGCATGCACTCAGAACTGTTAGATGTTGTTTGGTGATTCGTGCAACCGTTTCCTTTCCGTTCACCTCCGTCGTCTTGAATGCCTTTTCGTTCCAGGCCTTTTCGTTCCAGGCGTGACTACGCCACCGTTTCCAACTCAATATTTTCAAAATTATCCACCGCAGTATCTCCAACAGGCCGCACTGTGCCCCTCTGAAAATGTTGTTTCGTCGACATAAAAAAACATGAATATAAGTCCACCGTGACCCTCTCGAAACTGTTTTCGACTCGAATTTTTTCGTCTAATCATATGGTTACCAAGAAGCAGGCTTGTGATTTGGTGCTTTCCAACAATCCAGATAATCAAAAACCAATCACGATACGACATCACATATTTTCTGTAAAATAAAGTGGATGAACATGGGGTTTTCATAGAAAAAATGTTACAACATACTGTAATTGCCAGAACTTTTCTCTCATACACTATTTTTTCTTTTTGAAAAACTCATACACTATATTTTTGGATCCGGAACACAGGAAAGACCATTAGATAAAAAAAGTCAACATCAACCATGGTGAAGAAAATACCAGATCGAAAAAGAAAGAAAGAAGCAGATCCACGACTGAGGATCTCGTGCTTGCCTGCACCACATCTTCTCCTTCCTGCAAAAGCGTGCTCCTGCTGGACGTCACCGGAGATCGATTTCCCGCACCGAAGCACATACACCTCCTGGTCAGAAAAAAAGCAACTCCAGATCGGAAGTGGACCATGGCAAGCGGCGCGTGTGCCGGAGCACGGGCACGAGGCGAACGGCTCACGGATGTGCTCTGCGCGTTCGATCCCGGCGGCGTGGAGGTTGGGGCCGGACGTCGGCGTCCCTTGTGTGCCGGCGAAGTCGAATCTCCAGCCCTCACGTGCCGGCCGCCGGTGTCCCTTGTGCGCGGTGGCCATCTCCAGCCCTCACGTCCCCCGCCGCCGCGCATATTCTTCTCAGATGCGGCCTGGGATCTCCGGCGCCTCCTGGATGTACGGAAAGGGCCGAGCTGCGGCAGCCCAAGCACGCGGCGGTGGGGATCCCGGCCCACGCGCCGACCGCCGGTGTCCCTTGCGCGCCTACCTTCCCGCCCCAGAGCATGTGACCTACCCGCGACCAGGTAGATGCGCGCCTTGGAGGTTGGGGCATGCGTCGGGGGGGCTTGGTCCGGTGCTTGGCCAGGCGTTGACAATGGCAGGCCGGCGCGTCGGCCCGGGCATGGGGAGGAGGCGGGTGACTCACGGTTGTGGAGGGCGCGCGGCAGTGGATCGAGAGGAGCACGCCGGGTTGCCTTGGTGAACCACGCGAGAGAAAACTAGTTGGGACCTCGGGGAAGGAAGAAAGTGGGGGTGGGACGGGTGTTTCTTTTTTTTCCTCTATCTAGGCCAGTTGTGGTTGGTTTTGTTCTGACTGACGGCGTTAAATCAATCCACGGTGGGCAATGATCTATAGGGTGGATCAACGGCTATAGGAGGGTGCGCAGCTACCACCATAGGCAGCCGGCTATTTTGCTATATATATATATGAAAGTGTATGACCGGAACATGTCCATGCCAGGAACATTTCCATCTTATGTAGTACAATCTTAGTATTGTCATCTTGTGCTTTGAGGATTAGGAAATCTTTGAACCATTTTAAATTTTATGTTATTCTTTTATATTATAATAAAAACTCAAAACAATTATCACTCATCATCATTCAGAACATTTACAGTTATTTTATTATCAACTATACACACAAATTTAGTCAGCTCCTCGTGCGTTCATTCAATCGCTTATTACTTATCAAAATTTATTATAATTGATGCCGTACACTTGTGGGATCAACTGCCGCCATACCCTAACCCTAGCTACCCGGACGAGAATATGAAGTAGAGTATTGCTTTATATACATGCTTCTCTTTGCTAGATCACAGGTACCATATGTTGGGGTTACGGGCAGAAAACAATATTTTTTCTAACTAGCGTAACAGGTGTTACCCGAAGATCTATCTATATAGTAATGCGGTAACATACTCTTGTAGACCGAACACGGGGATTATGCTCCCGCACAAGCGTTGATGATGAAGCCGGCGTAGCCGACTTCAAGGTCGTGAAGAACTTGGTGCAATGACCCGACGCCACAAGTGCAGCACCTCAGAGTACTCATACACGTACGGTGGTCGATGAAGACTCCGGGAACTCCAATCCAGCAGTGTTGCGGACGTAGATCAGTTTAGATCGCATCCAAAAGTATCCCGCAGCACGACGAGGTGCGGCGGTGCATAATATCTCTCCCTTGCGCAGTTCTTCGAGGAACCACGTGGGAGGGAGAGACACGAGAGAGAGAGAGAGAGAGAGAGAGAGAGAGAGAGGGAGGGAGGGAGGGAGGGAGGGAGGAGTTCCACGAAAGAATTATGGCACGAGAAACACATGTGGGTTCCTCTATTTGTAGTGAGAGGGGAGGAAATATGGAAACCATCTATATCCAATCTAGCCGCACCCCCTCATCCATGTGCATGGTCCCTAGGGCCCATCCGGGGGGTGCGATTTTCCTCTCTTGGGGGGTTCGGCCCAGACACGGGCCCTTGCCCTCTAGGAAGGCCCATTTAGTGAGTCTTCCCGTTGAATCAATATTTAATAAATATTAAATAATATTAATTAACATATATAATTAATTCCTACACCTCACAACTTTTCCGGAACCATCCGAACTATCTTTGGTTCTCCGAACAAACTTTGGGTTCTCTCCCGGAACTTTTCCGGCACTCTCTTAAGAATTCTCCGCTAACTCCGGATCTTCCAAAATCATCTTAATATTCACCGATACCTTAAGTGTATTACCCTACGGTTCGAGAGCACTCCAGACTTCACCGAGAACCCTCTCCGATGAATGATTTTCAGCGGGACCTGCATGGCCATGATGACCCATGTGCGTTCACGAAGATATTTTCCTATTCCTTTTTGTTTATGCGATACTTGCACGGTCTGAGATCTGATCGTCGGTATCACGATACCTAGTTCTATCTCATTTCCGACAGGTTGTACTTTACTCGTTCCCATGGTATTCCATCCCATGTGATCTAGTCACGTGATGCCCAGCGTTGGATGTAATCTCACCGAGCGGGCCCAGAGTATCTTCTGTCATGCGGATGAATAAATCCCGCTCTTGATTCATACGCCTCTACATACTCCATCAGAATACCTGAGAGAAACCTTTTCGGTCACCCAGTTACGGAGTGACCATTGGTGCGGTCAAGGCAATCTCCGGAAGTAGTGATTAGATACAATCTCACGGTCTAAGGATGTCTAAGGATAAGGTTTCAACGCTTCTTGTTATTGCAACACGAACATCGTGACATGATCTCGTTGCAATACTAATATTTGGGTATGTCCATCATATCATTCTGCTAATGGTATGACTTCATTGCCAACTGACATAAATGTCCATGATTGGGAATCTCGATCATCGGTTTACAATGAACTAGTAAATGCCGAGGCTTACTGTGGATTATGATTAGTTTAATACCACATGTATATCAATGATTCCTATCGATACAGTTATAGGATGATATAAACTTATTATAAACTAATGATATATGTCAATAATACACTATATTATTTTGCCCCTAGGGCATATCTCCAACACCATAGAGGAATGTATGTCCATGTGTCACACCTCGTAAGCAGGATAGGTGGGCCATCGCTCTCGATTAAGAAACACCATGTCAACATGTTTGTCAAATGCAATGTGTGAAGGTACAAATGAATAGGTTTACCAAAAGATAAATATTATATCTTGCTCCAAAGCATAAGGATATTAATTCCCCGTCCATAACCGAGACGACAATTCAATATCGGCGCTCCTTGGATATCTTTTTCTGCTTCCACGTCTACGAGGAAGATATTTGATGCCCCAAGCTAGATTATATCTCAGCTAACATATCCGCAAATGCTTTGTGCAGAATATATGTTTGGACACCACAGAATTAAAAGGCTTTGGCCTACGTCCCAAGCTACTATCCACTTGTTATCATTTGAGCCACTAGGGAGGCTTAGGTTATATATATAGAGGAAAATCTCACTAAAGGTATATACACTGATTATAATGGTCATTTTTAAGGAATAGTGTGTATATAATGGCATCGTTGTTGTCTAGGTTTCTTATGTATGTGGCCTTTAAGGCTACATCATCCATACTTCCATACTGTCATCTGCACAAGACTGCAGCTATGTAGCTAGTCAATTGGCCGTCACTTAAGTAAGAAATGAAAAAATGTGATGTATCTCAAACTATATGTAAGATATGAAAAAATTCAAGTGCTTCTCGAAAAACAACTCTAGACGATACAGATAGATTGATGACTTAAAACTTTAACTGCACATATTCCAAGACATCACGAGACAGACCAGATAAGCATGTAGATTTGTTGTGTAGTATTTTCGGGGCTAGCTTGCCCTCATACTCAACACAATAAGTTAATCCTCCTAATGATCAAATCAAGCTCACAAGCCAGATTATAAAAACTAAGCGCATAACTTATTTTAATATCCCCTGTCCCTTTGCATATCGCCCGTTATTTCCTCCTGCCCCCACCAAGCCCCCTTGCCTCTCGCTCTCCCTGTCAACCTGCGTGTATAAATTCCCAGTTCCTTCGCTCCAAACCGATCAGAAGCACTCACAAAGCGTTTGCTACAAGTTCATATATATAAGCACATATCAGTTTGGCTACATATCGCTTAATTGCTCATAGCTCGAGAAGCTTGAGTTAGATTATCATAGAGCAAAGAGATTGATCAGCTAGGGAGTGATGTGTGAGGAAAATAAGAAGAATACGATGGCGATACGTGTTAGGGAGTTCGACATGAAGAGGGACCTGCCGGCGGTCGAGGGTCTGGAGCACCGGTGCCAAGTCGGCTTCTGTGGCGACAAGGCAGGCTCTGATGAGGCATCCACCGTCGACGTCGATGACGGCGGCGCGAAGAAGTGGAGGAGGAAGAAGAAGGCGGCGAAGAAACAAGGCATGTCGCTCTACGTAGAGCAGATCGGTGACCCGTTCGCCAGGGTGCGCCACTCGCCGGACTACGTCATCCTGGTAACAACTATAACCTGCTCCTTCCTGTTGTCATTGACACTTGTCCGACACGTCGAGTACACGCCACTCCAATTTGACAGTGATGTTCGGCAGCAAGTTAAGCGCTACTCTTTTTGGTTGAGGAAGTACGGATCAAGTTAGTTAATTAACTGTGCTGATGCTGTGCAGGTTGCTGAGCATGGACAGGATGGAGGAGAGGTGGTGGGAGTGATCAAGGCGTGCGTCAGGATGGTGAGCCGAGGGAAGAAGAAGCAGTTCGCCAAGATGGCCTGCCTCCTCGGCCTCAGGGTCTCCCCTTCTCACAGGTAAGCAAGCAAGCAAGCACGTGTAATTAGCTGCATTTTTGCATGAGCTATGGTGTGTGTATGTGCGGTCGCTGACCGTACGGGTGGTTTGCACGTGCAGGCGGCTCGGTATCGCGACGGAGCTGGTGCGGCGCGCCGAGGCGTGGTGCGAGGCGAGGGGCGCGGCGCACGCGACCATGGCCACCACGGCGTCCAACTCCGCCTCGCTCGCGCTCTTCACCGGCCGCTTCGGGTACGCGCCGTTTCGGCGGCCGCTGTTCCTCGGCCACCCGGTGCACCGGCACCACGCGCGAATCCCCAGCGCGCACCGCGTGCTGCAGCTGCCGCCGCAGCTCGCGGCCGCGGCCTACGCAGCTCTGCTCACGCCGGCCGAGTTCGTCCCCGGCGACCTCCCGGCGCTGCTCGCCCACAAGCTCACCCTCGGCACGTACCTCGCCGTCGAGCGCGGCCCAGACCCGTCCCTCCCACCGTCGTTCGCGCTGCTCAGCGTCTGGGACGCCACGCGCTCCCTCCGCCTCCGCGTCGGCGGCGCCGCGCCGCTCCTCCGCGCGTCCCTCGCCGCGGCGCGCGCGCTTGACCGGCACGCGCCTTGGCTGCGCGTTCCCTCCCTTCCGGACGTGTTCCGCCCGTTCGGCACGTACCTCCTCTACGGCCTCCGCATGTCCGGTCCCGAGGGCCCCGCGCTGCTCCGCTCCCTGTGCCGGCACGCGCACAACGTCGCGCGGAACAACCCGGCCTGCGCCGTCGTGGCGGCCGACCTCGGGCCCGGCGACCCTGCCGCCGCCGCTGTCCCGCACTGGCCGAGCTTCTCGTGTGACGAGGACGTCTGGTGCGTCAAGAAACTCGGCAATGCCGCCGGCGACGACGACGAGGACTGGACAACGGCACCGCCGGCCGACGTGCTCTTCGTGGATCCCCGGGAGTTCTGATGTCTCCTTGATCGGCATTGATTTTGGTGACCACGAAGAATTGTAGATACGTTATACTTACTCCCGTAGATTAACATGTGCATGGTTCAGATCGATGCTTGTTTGGGGCCGGCTTACAGTAACAAGAATTAGTGTTTGGGTCAGCAGTCAGAACCCTGGAGAAACAGTATGGACTTTCTGTCAAGTTGGTTGTTCATCTGTCGCAACTATGCACAAATAGTAGTCCAAGCGGAAAGTTATGTTTTGGCAGATACAAACTGCCTAGATGACTTCTATATTACCACCCCTAATTTGTGTCCAGATTACATCCCCAAACTCTAATACAGTTCAAAACACCCCTCCAACTCCCAATACCGTTTAAGATTCCCTGTTTTGTAGCTGTTTTGACCCTGGTTTTCACAAGTCAGCACGTCCTTGTCGGTAGGGTTGTTGGCGGCGTCCCACATAAGTCCGCTTAATCAGTTGGTAGTACAAAAGTTTAACAATCCGCAGAAACTAGAAAAAATGTTACAACTAAACACGCATGATTTCGATGGGAGCGGGCCGGATTCGGGCGCCGCTCTGACACCCTACTTGTGGGCAGGGGCACTGCATTCTCTGTCCCAAAATTAGTGGGAACGGACTGGGTATTATTAAAACTAGATGGTACCCGCGCGTTGCTGCGGAAACATTTGTTACAAAGTATTGAATTAAAATCGATGTTCTAAATAATTTGTAGAGCGGTTCCACAAAAAATATTGGTTGTAGTTATAAAAAAAATGAATAAACACTTGAATAGACAATGTACGGTGTACTTACATAGGAAGAAAATGGGGACTGTAAATGAGATGGTGAGATTAAAATACTGGAATTCATATTCCGATTCCTTCATAATTAATTTACTATTTAATCTACCAGGTGCAATGGACTAAAATCATAGAGAACTGATTTTGTACAGCTCGTAAATTCCACGAGACCAGCCCCAAGAATGAACCACACAGAGCCATATATACTAACTCACTGAATACTCAACCGAGAGTTAATGAACAGATGATTAAAAGTATGAACCTAAAGCTTTACTTTCTGTCTAACCCCTCTGTTTGCAAAGTGCACTACGAAATATCAACAAACAAACAGGAAAGATAGGCGTGAAGCGGTGCGCCTTAGAACCGATCCCCCACCTCCCGTGCTGCTCCAAGGCGGCACCGGAGGCAAAACTCCGCCCCGCCGCCAGCCCCCTCCTCCTCTGCCCCCCCTCGCCGCTGCTGCCGCCGGCCTCCGTGCCGCGGTGGCGGCGGCCTCCCCACGGCCATACAACTGGCTCGTGGGGGTGGGTCCTCTCTCTGATGGCGCGGGCGGACGTCGGGCCCGCCTGGGATGGCGATGGCGGCACGCCGGAGCGGCGGCTCCGGAGCTGGTGGGGTGCGATCCGGCGACCTGGCCTCATGGGTGGCAGGTTGGCGGCGCGGACGGGCGGCGCGGGCGTCTTGGGCCTGTGCGGGCCGGATCTGGGTGCTGGAGGGCCGTCGGTGATGTGCTCGCCAGGGCGCGTGGCGGTGGCCGGTGCTGCGCGGCGGCACTGGTTGCAGGGTGCTGTCGCGCGGGCAAGGTTGGAGCAGGTGTGGAGGCCAGTGTGGATGTCCGGTGGGGTTCCTCCTTGGCCGTGAGGTGGTGGATGCTTGGTGCGGGCTGGAGCTGGTGGAGGTTTGGTGCGCGGTGGCTTGGTGCTGAGCCAGGAGGTGCGCTCGGTGGTCGTTGGTGATGATGGTGTTGGCTCTGGTGGCAGCGGCGCTGCGGGTGAGCTTGGTGGTCGCTGGGCACGGGCTCGGTGGACGGAGGGCTTGGTTGGCGGTGGGCTCGCTTCCGGGCACGGCTCGGCTTGTGGTGTTCGATTGCGGTGGTGACAGTGGTGTTGGTCCGCTCCGGGTGAATTGCACTGATCTTGGTCAGTGCCGGCGGTGCCGGCGTCTTTGGACGTCGTTCCCCTCCTTGGAGGCGCCGCCGTGGAGCGCCAATCACCCCTTTGTCACCCCAAATCCTCGAGTTTCTCCCGGTGAAAACCGTGCACTGTCGTTGACAATGCGGGCGATGGCGGCGTTTTCGTCGTTTTCCTCCTTGGGGACATCGTCTTGGAGTCTCGGCACCCATGCCTTCCGTTGCCATGTTAGCTTGTCTCATTGGCGGGTGCGTGGACGTCGAGGCGGCGGCTTCGAGGTTGTTCTTGCATGTCGGGGCGGCGGCCCCGGATAGCTGTGGAGTGGTGACCCAATGGGGTGGGGTTGCGACTCGATAGAGTGTGAGTGGCGGCTCCGTGCTACTTGGGTGGCGAGCTTGTCGGCTCGGTTGATGCGTCCAAGAGAGGGGCGATCTCCAGTATGTCGAGGCAGCGGCCTCGGATGTGGTGTGATGGCCGTGGTCTGCGGGTAGTTGCCCTGTGCAGTTTGGGCTGCGGACAGCTAGGTCGTGCGGCGTCGCAGCTCGAGTGTGAGCGGTGGCATGTCGGGGTGGCGGCCCCGGAAGGTGGTCCTGGTGGATTGCGCAGGGCGCGATGGGGTGGATGTCGGGGCGGCGGCTCCGAGGTTTTTCATCATTGAGAGTGTTTCGCCTTGTGTCGTGTGGACTACAAGGTTGCTCTTGGTGTTGGTCATTGTTGAGGCTCCCTGGTGGGTTGGTCGCCTTCATCTGTGTTGGAGTGTCCCGTACCTACTCCTCCCATAGCAGATGTGGCTTCTTCTCTCTAGCAGTGGTGGGGTTTGGTCGGCCGGTTGCGGTGTGGTGGGTTGAGATTCGCTCCCCGAGTTGTTCGTTGTATGGTTTTCGCCCGGTTTCTTCCTTTAATAAACCGAGCACATTCTTCTTAATAAATGGATAAGGCAAAGCTTTTGCCTTCGATTAAAAAAAAACAAACAAACAGGAAACAATCTACTACTGACCGCATGTTTTATATGTCTTACCACACCAGAAATTGGTAAACTACTGATTAATGATCACATAAGCTGTATTTTTCTCAGATTCCGAGGATTCTTTGCGATAGAGTGTCCTGCATATATAACTGCAGATACTAACCTTAAAAAACTCAAATCGTTATAGTACAATCTAAACGGAAGGATGTGGCAAACAACTCGTGTGTTGAACTTGATGGCAGCCGAGATGCAGACGGTGAACGACCTGGAGCCAGTGAACAGTGACTGCACATATAGACGTCCGCGATAAATCTCGTTAGGCCCCGCTTGGAAATCCTGTTAAATTCTCCCTCTGTGAAAAACCGCCGGAATCCTTCGAAAAGGTAGCGGGAGGTGCCCAGCTCCGTATATTTCACCGGCCGTTTTGGCTAGATTACGGCAATCGAAGCGAGGTCTTACCCTTCCATCAGCTGTGAACCAATTGGCAGCACCAAAATCAAGAACTCCTGTTAACAAATCGGTAGCAGCAAAATCAAGGAGATGTAGCAAAAAAAATCAAGAACAATTGCTCAAAGCCATTGAAACTTATCAAGGACGTGAATGGCATGAAGAGACGAATCCAATATGACCTATGCACGGCAAGTAAATCCATGCATCAAAAGTGATAACCCGGAAAACATCCATGGGAGCATGGCTCATGAGAAACCCAAGTAATGCATGGGAACTGGAGCGCTGGTGAGGTGAGGTGAGATCAGATTAACGGGATGCTAATGAGCCAGGGACATCAGAGAATATAAGAAGGCTGACGGCCGACAGGCAACTGCTTAGCTGAGACGATTCACTTCCAACCGTGGCAGGGAGAGGAAGGCTAAAAGTTTGTAACGTCAAGTTTGAAGTTTGTAACGTCAGGTTTGGTTCAATGCAGTGGGTGGCATGATAGGCGGGGAGTCAAGCCGAATATTGTGCAGAAAATGAAGGGGAAAATAAATTGTTATTTGATGAGGTGGCAGCTTGGTGAGGTGGCATGCTTGCATGTTGAGAGAATTCCTTTTAATGGGTATTTGCTATTTAGATATAGAAGATACGGGTAGCAAACATGTTTTGGTACATTAAATCTCAGCCTTAATATCCTATCAACAACCCAACTTTACTATTAAATGCGGTACGTCCAACTCCACACTAATCACTGTCGGTCTCGATCGGCAGACGATCGGAGGAATCCTGACCGCCCACTCACCCTTCGCTCGCTCGATCGCCCGCTCGCGCGATGACCACCGTAGTAGCCTTCCTCCAACGCATTTCATCGATGCCTGCACTGTCGCGTCCCGCAGCCGCCTATCACCACCTAATCATGCTACGCCCTGCATCCCACGATGCCTATGTTGCCGCCGGCGCTGGGATGCTATAGGGTCGGCTGCTCACGTCGCCGCTGTCACGTCCTCTTAATCCGGCAAGGAAAACGCCCGATGTGGGACCATATACCCTGTGAGCCGGGCCCGGCCGACCTCTTGCGGCCGTCGTGCGCGTCTCAGACTTCGCCTGGGAGGAGGGGGGCGATGCGAAGGGGATTTGACCGCGTCGTCGTCTCCGCTGCATAGTCGCTGTCGCCTCTCCTTCCGCTCTCGGCTAGGTATAGGGCGTGTTGCTCGCGCAGCCTATAGACCCGTGACCCTACTTACAGCCTGGACCGGCCGACCTCGTGTGGCCGCCGTGCGCGCCTCAGTCTTCCGTTGGGGAGGAGGGGGTCTGTTGGGGGGATCATAACCCGGTAGGCCCACCGACCTACAAGACAAGCCGGCCTGGTAAGAACCAGGGCCGGGTCAAGCATGAAGATATGGGCCGGGTCCCACGTAAGCCGGTGTGCGACGTGTGCCTTGGCCCACAAGTTGAGAGGGATCCAGATGGCTGGAGAGACCAAGTATAAGACGGAGTCCTAATAAGGAAGGCGAATACTTAGAGGGCTTAGAGTAGAGTCCGGGTACAATGGTAACCCGGATCCCGCCTTGTACCTCCAGCGAGACCCACCGCTATATAAGGGGGTCTCCTGGTTCCTAGAGGGTTAAGCTTTTACCAGATCGCAAATACCACCACTGTAATCTCGAGACCCGGAAGCTAAGGCGCCGAGTCCTCGAAACCCCATATCAATAAAGCAAAGCAGGAGTAGGTCTTTACCTCACGAAGAGGGGCCGAACCTGGGTAAACCCTTGTTTCCCCACGCCACGCTAGATAAGCTCCCGATGTCAGAAGTCGCTATGTCCCCATACTCAAGTTTCCACCCGGAAACATCTATCGTGACAATCCCACGACAGTTGGCGCCCACCGTGGGGCTTGCGGCCAAGAACATCATGATTTGTGGAGAAGCGCGGCGCGGTATGGAAAACCTAGCTATCGGCCAGATCTACACGCTTCCAGGAGGGGAGCGGATCGTGGACGACTTTGGTTGGAAGGAACAGGCAGATCAGCTAGAAACCGGATCTATGATCATCTTTGGTCAGATCAGCGTGTTCGTTGGCGTGATCCAAACCACGGGAGCCGGCTCAGAGCAGTACGAGCCGGAGTACGAGTTAGAGTCCGGGTCAGCCACCATGGCCCAGACGGATGGAGAAGAATCTGTTGGATCAGCAGAGTGTGAAGTTATGTCCATTGAGAAAGAGGCGGCAATTCAAGCACTACAGGATTCCGTCGAAGCACCAATAAACATGTCAGATCTGGACACAGATACCGAGTCAATTCTGCCACTGTTTGAAGATCGTTGGGGATATGGACTTGAAGAGGAAGATCACCCGGTGTCCCCAGGACCCGCACGACATATGACGGTTCACGTGGTAACAGCGGCTCAGCAGACCGATGGGATGGAAACTTCCGTTAGTAGCGAGACAAGTGCAGAGAGAACCGCCAGACAGAATAGAGAAATCTGGGAGCGGGGTCAGCTTGGCATGCCACCAGCGGCGTACCCACCACCCAACCCTAATACCGGGCCAGTTTTACCGATTTTCAGCGCAGCAATACCGGTACACACACCAGCGCCTGGGATGGCACTTACAAACCCGATCCTGACGGCGGCGAACGATCAGACGAGAGCCGGCGCGTTAGGAAACCAGAAACAGAACTTAGGGGAAGTAACAAACACCAACTCAGCCATGCAGAGGGAGCTTGAAGATTTAAAGCGAGTCATGGCTAGAGCGAACCAAGAACGCGCGGATGAAGCCCGGCGTGTAGCGGAAAAAGAACGGTCTTTGGCCCAGCAAGAGCAGAAGCTACAAGACGAAAGAGACGCCCTCCAAAGGAGGAGGGACGAGTTAACTGCGGTGCAGAGCAGAAGGCGCGGAAGCCGGTTACCTCTGCCGACTGGAGTCAACACCATAGTACCTCAAGCCCTCGAGTATCAGACGACGCCAGCCAACGCGCCCGTAGCGGCGGCCAACCCGGTGATGGGAGCCGGCGCGCCGCAGGCCGGGCTACAAGGAGCGCAAGCCGGAGGAGGAGCGGGAAGCCCGGCAGCAGGAGCCGGAGCCGGAGAAGCGGTTATAGAACAACTACCTCCGCCACCTCCCAGGTTTAGCACTCCCTCGGGTCATTACAACAATCCAGTTGATAATGTTTTTGCAGCCACACATGCCCTACAGCAGATCCCGTTCGACAACTCACCGGCCGGCATTGAAGCACGGAGGGCTGTTGACTTGTTACGCACCGCAGTGGTCCAACAGAACAATAATTCACGCGGGTCGCAAGCATTCAATTCAGAGCCACAAAGGAGTCGTACCAGAAGCCGGCACAGAGAGCCGGCGGCAGCAAGATCAGTACAGAACCGGCTTGGGCCGGTGAATCAGCAGGTTCGGCAACAGCAAGTGATCCAGCAAAAACAGTCGGCGGCCGCGCCTCAGAGTATGGCCGCACCGGCTATGTCCGCGGCACAGTCAATAGTCAATAGCTCAAGAGCAAGACACATGGCCGCAGCAGCACCAGCCGGAGCCGGAGCAGCCGGAGTCGGAGTAGTGATCCCCGCCAGACCCGCCGCATCTTCGCCTGCGCCGGGTCACGGAGGAGTCACTTCCTCAAACTTGACAGGACCAAAGTGTTTATCAGATGCTATTAGAGCGGAGCCGTTTCCAGAAAAATTTAAAGAGCCAACCAAAGTAAGCAATTATGAGCCACACATGGACCCGGAGACGTGGTTGAGTAGCTATGGCATGGCCATGGATATGAAAAATGCAACAGCGAATCTATGTGCACGTTACCTATATCTCATGATGGCGGAAGGAGCACCCAAGATATGGTTGGACCGGCTTCCACCACGCAGCATCAATTCTTGGGAAGAGCTAAAGGCGGCGTTCATCAAGAACTTCGATGGGACTTGCAAAAAGCAGTACACCGAGGCAGACTTAGATCGTTGTGTCATGAGGAAAACAGAGTCGGCGAGGCAATAGATGGCCAGAGTCACAGAGATCTTGCAGTCATCTCTCAACATTTCAGCACACACAGCTATAACATACATGGAGAAAAATTGCGCTTTTGATCCTTTAACACACAAGCTAGGACGTATGAAGGAAGATCCGGCCTGCAGAGAGATCTCAATAGGAGAAGTGGTGACAACAGCAAACAAGTATGCAGCCACGGATAAAAAGCCGGGTGAGACAGAGGAACAACAGAGGAATAACCGGGTCAGCGGAGGCCGTAACCCGAACCCGGGTCCGAACAATGGTAATCAGAACGGGAATAACAAGCGCCCCTATGAAGGCGGAAACTCAGAATTCGTAGGCACAACCCAGACGACGGGTTACAGAGGGCCGAGACCCGGTGGCAACTTTAGGGGAGGACCTCCGAGAAATCCGAACTTCAATGAGATGTACAGCATGCCGTGTCCAAAACACAGCAAGAACGGGAGACCATCAAATCACTCGCTAGCTCAGTGTGCCGACATAAGAGCCTGGATGAGACATGAGCAGGAGAGCCAGAGGAGTCAGGGGAACTTCGGAAGCAACGGCAACTTCAATGGAAACAACGGTAACTCGACGGGACCTGGACAGGGGGCTGGGTCGAACGGACCGCCAAACAATAACGCCGGGTCTAGTCAGCAACAGAATCAAGTCACAACCGGGTATCAGCAGAACCCGAAGGAGCTTCATAGCCAAGGCCAGTATCATGTCTTCACCACAAGCACGTCCAGGAGGGACAGAAAGTTAAAGGCAAGAGCCGTCAATGCAGTAGCATCAGCCGTTCCAAGATTCTTGAAGTGGTCAGAGCAAACTATAACTTGGAGCAGAGAAGATCACCCGCCAGTAGTGTAACATCCGGGTCTCCTGGCTCACGTTGTGGCACCATAGGTGGACGGGTTCTCCTTGAACAAGGTCTTGATGGACGGAGGCAGCAGCATCAATATCCTGTATCTCGACACATTCAAAAGGATGGGTTTAACCGAAGACCGCTTGACCCCAACATCGACAATCTTCCATGGCATAGTTACAGGGAAGTCGGCACACCCAATTGGCCAGATCAGTCTAGAGGTGGCATTTGGAGTAAGCAAGGAGCAATTCAGGTCGGAGTTCTTGACGTTCGAGGTTGTTGATCTAAAAAGTCCGTATCACGCTCTATTCGGGAGGCCGGCTTACGCCAAGTTCATGGCTCGGCCGTGTTATGTGTATCTCAAACTGAAGATGCCAGGACCCCAGGGAGTAATCACAGTGGAAGGAAGCAAGACTATGGCTATAGAGTGTGACAATGGGGACGCTATCATGGCAGAGCAGGCTTGCTCATAGGAAGAGCTCAAGTACTACAAGTCTCAAGTAGACCCGACAGATAAGCGTGTGCTGGAAAAGCCGGCTCATGAGGAAGAGAAGAAAAAATTCAAGTCGGCTCAAGATACAAAGATGGTTGATTTCGTAGAAGGGGACTCCTCCAAGCAGTTCTCGATAGGGGCCCACATGGACCCAAAATAGGAAAGCGAGCTCATCAAGTTCATCCATGAGAATCGGGACATCTTCGCATGGTCTCCTTCAGACATGCCGGGTGTACCGAGTGAACTTGCTAAGCACAGCTTACATGTTGATCCAAAGGCAAAGCCGGTAAAGCAAGGACTACGTCGTTTCAATGCAGAGAGGAAAAAGATCATCGGAGAAGAGATAGCCCGTCTGCTCGCAGCCGGGTTTATCATGGAGGTTTACCATTCCAAGTGGCTGGCTAACCCGGTCCTAGTTTTGAAGAAAAACGGAGAGTGGCGCATGTGCGTGGATTACACCAGTTTGAACAAAGTTTGCCCGAAAGACCCCTTTGCATTACCTCGTATAGATCAGATCATCGACGCCACAGCTGGCAGCGAGTTGTTGTGTTTCCTGGATGCATATTCCGGGTATCATCAGATCAAGCTCAATGTGGATGACCAGGAGAAGACTTCGTTCATCACCCCTTTTGGTGCTTTTTGTTACAAAACCATGTCATTTGGTCTCAAGAATGCAGGTGCCACTTACCAGAGGTGCATCCAGAATTGTTTCCAGAATCAAATCGGTCGCAACGTGCACGCTTATGTTGATGATGTTGTAATCAAGTCGCAGAAAGCCGGGTCACTCCTGTATGACCTGACAGAAACCTTCACCAACCTTCGCAAGTACCAGATGAAGCTAAACCTGACCAAGTGCGTGTTTGGAGTTCCGGCTGGCATGTTGCTGGGTTTCATAGTCTCAGAGAGGGGGATAGAAGCAAACCCGGCTAAAATTAAGGCCATCATGAACCTTAAGAAGCCGGAGTGTATCAATGACGTACAGAAGCTGACGGGTTGCGTCACAGCCCTGAGCCGGTTCATTGCAAGGATGGGAGAGAAAGCACTTCCACTCTACAAGTTGCTGAAGAAGTCAGACAAGTTTGTTTGGGGCCAGGAAGCAGATGACGCCTTTGAAGACTTGAAGAAGACATTGTCCACAGCTCCAGTGTTAGCGGCTCCCACGAGCAAAGAGCCGATGTTACTATACGTCTCTGCAAATTCAAGAGCCGTCAGTGCCGTGGTCGTGGTGGAGCGCAAAGAAGAAGGAAAGGAGTACCCAATTCAAAGGCCGGTTTACTATGTTAGCGAAGCTCTCACAGAGTCCAAACAGAGATACCCGCAATGGCAGAAGTTGGTCTACGGTGTGTTTATGGCAAGCCGGAAGATGCCTCACTATTTCTAGGAACACCCCATCACGGTGGTGAGTTCCGCTCCTTTGGCAGAAATCATCAGAAACAGAGAAGCTACAGGCAGAATCGCAAAGTGGGCCATCGAGATGGGACCTTATCACATCAACTACGAGCCAAGGATAGCAATCAAATCGCAAGCCCTGGTAGATTTTGTCAATGATTGGACAGAGTTTGACCCTTTGCCACCGGCACCAAGCACAAAACACTAGGTTATGCACTTCGACGGGTCAAAGAAGTTCGAAGGATCGGGAGCCGGCGTCGTCTTAACCTCGCCAAAAGGAGACATGTTAAGTTACGTCTTGCAGATACATTTCGAACCATGCACCAATAACGTTGCAGAGTATGAGGCCCTGTTACACGGTCTGAAAGTCGCCAGAGAGATGAACATCAAGAGAATCATGTGTTATGGAGACTCCGACCTTGTCGCTCAGCAAGTATCAGGAACCTGGGACAGAAAAGACGCTATCAAGTAGACCGAGTTGCCGGCTTCTTCTCCGGCTATCAAGTTGAGCACATCGACAGACGAAAGAACGAGGTAGCTGACGCCTTATCAAGACTCGGCTCTGGGAGAGAGCTGGTGCCTCCAAACGTATTCCTCGCCGAGTTACATCATCCCTCAGTCAAGCTTCCAACGGAAGAACAGTTAGCAAACCCTGATGACCCGGATTCACAGCTAGTCGCCGCCTTACACCAAACTCCGTCATGGACAGAGCCGTATCTGGCTTACTTACTGAGAGAAGAGCTGCCACAAGACGAAGTACTGACACGACAAATTGTACGCCGGGCTAAGGGATACGTCATCATCAACGACGAGTTACACAAGAGGAGCACATCTGGAGTATTCTTACGCTGTGTTTCACCAGAGGAAGGCCGAAAAATTCTCCAGGAAATTCACGCAGGGGACTACGGACATCATGCGTCCACAAGATCAATGGTGGCCAAAGCTTACAGGCACGGATTCTTTTGGTTGACGGCTTTGGCTGACGCAGAGAATATAGCCCGGGTTTGCGATGGATGCCAGCGATATGCAAGGCAGATATACGTTCCGGCTCAAGATTTGAAAACCATCCCAATAACATGGCCTTTTGCAGTTTGGGGTATGGATATGGTAGGACCTTTCCAAAGTTCACCCAATAAGAAGACTCACCTCTTAGTCGCAGTGGACAAGTTCACAAAGTGGGTAGAAGTTCAAGCCGTCAATAGTTGCACAGCAGCAACAGCAGTCAAGTTCCTGAAGAAGATCATATATCGCTTCGGATATCCTCACAGCATGATCATCGATAACGGGACAAATTTTTCACTTGGAGAGATGCAGATATTTTGCAAAGAGAACGGCATCCGGCTCGACCTTGCTTCAGTTTCACATCCTCAGTCAAACGGTCAATTGGAGAGGACAAACCAGGAGCTGTTAAGAGGCATCAAGCCAAGACTCCGGGTTCCATTAATCAGAGCCGACGGGTGCTGCGAAGAAGAGCTGCCATCAGTTGTCTGGAGCATAAACACAACCCCGAACAGATCAACAGACTTCACTCCCTTCTTCATGGTCTACGGGGCAGAAGCCGTGTTACCCAGCGACATTATCCATGATTCTCCAAGAGTTGCAAACTATGTCGAAACTTAGAACGAGCAAGCCCGGCAAAATTCAGTTGACATGCTTGAGGAGGCAAGAGAGCTAGCCCTGGAAAGATCAGCCATATACCAGCAAGACCTGAGGCATTATCATAGCCGCCGGGTTAGATCAAGAACTTTCCAGGAAGGAGACTTAGTCCTACGGCTAGCCCAGAACAAGACCGGCTACACAAGCTGACTCCCCCATGGGAAGGTCCCTTCGTGGTAAGCCGGAACTTGCACAACGGGTCCTATTACTTGGTGGATGCTAGAGAGCAAGCTACAACAACAGGAAACAATACAGACCATACAAGGTATCCGTTGACAGAAAACGATAGGCCCTAGAACATAGCAGAGCTTAGACCATACTACACCTAGGTTTTGTGAGCCCCCCGATGAGACGGGCTCCACCTTCTTTGTATCTTTTCAGTTTAAAAGTAGCAGGTTTCAGACGCGCTATTTTCCTTACCAGGGTACCTAAGGGGACTGGAAGGTTTTTAATGAGGCGGCTTGCTAGCTATGTAAATATTATATGATCAGTAAAATAAGGGAGGCACCTCTTAGAGAAAAAGAGAACTGTTTTCAATTCCTTGTTCTACATATGATCAGGGTCTTGGGGGCTTACTAACTAATAAAGTTGTAAGTTACAAACTCAATACCCGGCAGAAAACGCCACAACTATTCTTGGTTTCTTGCCTGCTAGCTTGACGTTATTCTCACTTTATATATGACCAGATGCTAAAATCCGGCTTTCAATCTGACTATGAAGCCCATGGGGACTTAGCAGACCCTGATCGCCCAGGAATTTTATGCACAGAAGTCACGAGAAAGCCGGCTTTGAAGAGAGATAAAGAAACTAAAAGGGTCATCGAAACCAAACAAGACTTATAGATTTCACAAAAAACGGATTTCATTAAAGAACAAGTTTTCGAACAGCGCACGAAGGCGCATTACAGAGTAAGATAGAAATGTTCGCATCTAACCTATTACAAGCCATGAAGGCCAATAAAATTGTTTCAGGAGCAGTTCGAGCCAAAAGATCCTAAACCTATACAAGAGTCGGCGTTTGGTACATCCGGGCGATCTATGGGAGTGGAGGAGCCGGTGCAGATCCTTGCCCAGGGTCCTTCGTACCCCTTGTACCTTCGCCTGGTGGCCTCTGCAAAACGACCGAGGCCAAGGCCTCAAAGCCGTCAAGATCAGAAGGGCGAGAAGGAGCGGGTACATCAGTAGTTGAGCTCGAAGGGTTCGCACTTGTCGTGAAGGGCGTGAAGAGTTGCGGCGCCTCCTCCACCGGCTTCCATAAGTTAACCGGCTATGGCGGGACTACCTTGACGGCACGGTTACCTTCGTCATACGAAGCCTGGAACTCGTCCAGCGCCAACCCATCAGCAATCTGTCAAGCCGGACGCCGAGCTGACTTCACGAGCTTCCCATATATCTTCGCGGTCTCCTGGCCGTCAGGTTGAAACTCGGGGAAGCCCTTGGTTAGCTTGACCGGGTCAAGGTTGGGATAATACGCCTTTGCCAGAGCCAGCACGCGGATCGCACCCTTGCGGCAGGAAGACGCCTTCCATCGTTCCATAAGCACAGGTACCACAGAGGTGGCGGCAAGAAAGTCTGGGAGACCCGGCGGACAAGTCCCAGCAGAAGAAGACATCTTGATCATTTCGGCACAGCCGAAGTAGAGCCGCCGGGTGACGCCATATATTGCTTGAATCTTGTCAAGCATCCCCTTGATAGTCACTCCTTGAGCCGGACCTGACAAGAGGCGGAAGAAAGTAAGAATACTTGAGAAAACAAAGTAATGGAGCAAAGTAAAGAGGAGGAGAAAACTCACCGAATACAGCAACGGACAAGTTGTGGATGAACTTCTTTATCTTCTCCAACTCGGAGACGACCTTCTGCAACTCAAGAGCTTTCACCTGGATGGCGAGCTCTTGATCATGAACCTTCTTCCGCAAGGCCTCGTTATCAGCTTGAAGCCGGGTTAACGTCTCCTCCTGCGCCTTCAGTCGCTCCTCGGCCTTTTCGCGGAGGCCGGTTTCCTGCGCAAGTTGATGGCGCACCTCGCTGTTGCTTTTGGCACTTGCCTTCGAAAACTCCTAGAGGGAGACAAACATTCATCAAGATAGAGGCAAAAAGTGGAAGCAGCAAAGACGGCTTATAAGGCTAATACAGTATCTCAAAGAAGACCCGGAACATTGCAAGCAATAGTTCCGACTCTTGGGGACTACTCAGAAACAAAAAGTTAAGAAGAGCCAACATGAATTTCAAGAAAGACCCAGAGCGCAGCAGGCTACTGCTCCGACTCTTGGGGACTACTTATCACAAAGTTTTATTCAAAAGAAGACCCGGAGCGCAGCAGGCCACGGCTCCGACTCTTGGGAACTACTCATTACAAAAATCTCACTCACAAAAAGACCCGGAGCGTCGCAGGCTACTGCTCCGACTCTTAGGGACCACTACAAAGAATCATCCATACCAGGAGACAAGTTCCCTGTGATGCAAGTACTAAGCATTTATCTGAGTAAAAACTAAGCACTTGGGGACTACTAGTAGGGAACATACCTGGTAGCGAAAATGCAAATAGTTCCGCAGCTGAGATTCTTCTCTTCGCACCCTGGAGAGTCGCGCATGAATTTTCTCAAAAAGCTCAGGAAACTCCAAGGTGTTTAAGGAAACCTCATCCTCAGAGTCCGAGTCTCCCGCTTCCTGAACTTGTCCTTTCCCCGCAGCACGAGCAGCAGGCCTCTCCTCTGCTTTAGTCTCCGGCTCCAGGACCTTCGCCATGGAAGAAGAAGGCGCACCAGGATCCTGGAAGCCGGTCCCACTAATAGCGACGTCTAGCTCTTCCGGAATGACGGGAAGATCAGCCTTCGGAGGAGAAGAGGAGACGGGGTCAGGACAAACCGGGTCTACCAGCATCTCTGCTTGGGTCTCCTCGACCTCGGTCTCCGCAGGAGGAGTCGTCACAGTCTCGGGGGTCTCCTCGTCGCTGAGAACGGCTTGTGCTCTGAAAGAAGATAACTTACATGAGTGATTGAGAATAAGCAGATCAAAACAAAGACATGGTGAGGAAATGTACCCCTTGTTGACGACAAAGTTGGAGGGGAGAGTCTCAGAGCCGGAACCTGAAGAGCAGGACATAGACTGGGATTTAGCAACCCGGATTTGGCCCGCCAGCGGATACCGAGCGTCGGGGGAAGTTTGATGAACGTTTCTTCTGCGAGGAGAAGGGTTGTTCGGGATACCTGAGGAGAGCTCTTCTAAAGAGGTAGATGAGCGGGTTTTCCGCCGCTTGGGCGCCGCCTCATCCTTGTCCTGCGTAGACGGACGAGTTTGAGAGCCGGAAGCTTCAAGATCGAGGAAACGAGAGCGTGGTATCAGGCGTACCGCGTTGCGGGCCCGCTTGGCTTGAGCCGGCGGGGAAGAAGGAGGCGCTGGGACCTTGATGGAGTCTTGGTCGTCTTGACCTAGAAGTTGGGGAGTATAAGTAGATGCATTGTCTTCGATATCGGCATCCAAGAGATCCCGCAAAAGACGGTCCATGGAATTAAGCTCACCTTCGCCCTCTGCGTCTCCTCCCCCCGAGTTCTGCGTCGACCCATCCTCTTGATCAGAGGAGGCGGGGGTTTCTTCGGCGGCCTTCCACCAGTCCTCGGTGGTCTAGGAGTAAATAAAAGACATTCATGGAAAAGCACAAGAGTATAGACAAGATACAAACAGAAAGGCAAAGAGACTGCAAGTTAAGTACCTTGGGAGTCGGGTTCTCAGAACAAAAGGGAAGGAGTCCATCGAGCGTTATCGCGGCGACGGACTCGGACAGCAGCTTCTTGGAAGCCCGGACAACTTCTTCATCCTCCGGCTCTTGAGAAGTGAACCGGAGAGGATCAGAGGGAACGTTGGTGTAGTCAGAAATGAGCTTGGGCTGGATGGACAGTGGCTTAATACACCACCCGACCCAGCATTTGACCAGATCGGTGCCTTTGAGGCCATGGGCCTTGAGAGCCCGGATTCTAGAGAGAATGGGAGCCAAGCCGGCGTGATCTCGGGCGTAAGAATTGACCGACTCTCCCAGCTCAAGGGGCTCAGCACGGAAACCCGGCATCTTGGGTTGGCCTTTGGGAGAGGTGTCTTTGCAGTAAAAGAAGGTGGATTGCCACGCCCGGGGGTGGCTGTTAAGCTTCAAAGCCGGAAAAAGGGAGTCCCGGCGCCGCTGGATAGCGACTCCACCACAGATGTTAAGAGGAAGAGTGGCGGAGGAGCGCTGTGGATTGCAATAGAAGAACTCGAGGAAAAGATCAACGGTGGGTTCCATTTGAAGATAATCTTCGCACAGAACAGTAAAGTTCGAGATAGAGAGAATTGAGTTTGGGGCCAAGTCTTGAGGCCGAAGACCATAATAAGAAAGAAGAGATCGGAAGAAGAGGGAACCCGGAGGTTTAAAGCCGCGGTTGAGGTGATCGGCGAACACGATTACCTCGTTCTCCCGGGGAGCCGGCACGACCTCGTCACGAGGAGCGCGCCATTGGATGACGTCTTGGGCTTGGAGCTCGCCTGAGTCGACCAAGTCCTGTAGTGTTGCACTAGAGATGGAGGAGCCCGTCCAGTTCCCAGATGGGGCCGCTGCGGCGGCGGTGCCGGAGGCGGAGGCACCGGCGGCGGCCTTGGCCTTCTTGAGGTTCGCCTTGACGGCGGCGGCTGCGGCGGCGGCGGCCGGGCCTTTGCCTGAGGTCTTCTTGCCCATGGTGACGAAGAGCTAGATCTAGATCTGAGGTGGAGAAGAAAGAGGAAATGGCGGCGAAGATGGATCCGGCGCGGTGGCGGAGGCGACCGGAGAAAGAACGGCGGCGAGCTCGGTGAGGTTGCAGAGCTCGCGCTGGAGGAGGAAGATGAAGTGGAGGCGCACGGGGGGAAATGGTAGCTTTCCTCCCGTCCGCACTTATTTATAGCCCCAGCGGGGGTTGACCTAGGGGCAAGACAGGGAAAAGCCAAGATAATGATGACTGGGGGAATAATATCTGAGATGTCAGATACTCCAACTGACAGGATCTTGGGTTCCCGAGGTAGCCGTTCGGCTCCTCGATTCTCGCGGAGGGATAAGTATTAAAGATGTCGTTGACTGAGGAAGTTGACCGTTATCCTCGGGAAAGATCAAAAGAGATTGAAAATCGCTAAGTCTGGAGGCGAAAGTCGGCAATCAGTGGCCGGGTTATGAACGGGCCGCCATCAAGAGCCGGCCAAACTGACACCCGTGTGCCTGCTTGTTTAATAAGTTGTTTATTAAGCTAGAGGGTTAAGCTTTTACCAGATCGCAAATACCACCACTGTAATCTCGAGACCCGGAAGCTAAGGCGCCGAGTCCTCGAAACCCCATATCAATAAAGCAAAGCAGGAATAGGTCTTTACCTCACGAAGAGGGGCCGAACCTGGGTAAACCCTTGTTTCCCACGCCACGCTAGACAAGCTCCCGATGTCAGAAGTCGCTATGTCCCCATACTCAAGTTTCTACCCGGAAACATCTGTCGTGACAATCACACGACAAAAGCCAACATGAATGAGAGACAAACCCATACCGAAACGGAAAACCTAATTAAAAACTCAGGCACAATACCAAAGGCTAGAGCACGTTGCTTGATGCCTTCAGAGGCTAGAGAGGCCACCTCCAAATGACAGAGACGGTAAGTTTGACAACTTTTTATGTGTATAATCCTCTGTGTTTGATGAGATGGAAAGTTTGACAACCTTTCTGTAACGTTTGGGACGAAGAGTCTTGTGTTCTGTGTGTGGGTAGCACTTCAATTTTACAAAGCATCTGTATTCCAACTGGTTCGATGAACCATGGCTCTCAATCCAGATAAATATGTCTGGTTGTCTACATCACACCTTATGCTTGGGGGTTTCCAACAAGGTCACTGAGACACATCAGATATTCAAAATCGTGTCACCGTCCTTTCTATCTTCGGTGCGGTCACCTGGTTGTGCCTGGATTTTGAAAAAAGCTATGTGGTTCCGATTCGTTTGGGGCATGCATATCACATTGATGATGTTATTGAGGGGATCCCGGGGGAACAATCATCTTTTCCAATTTGGGGTAGGGGGGCGTGGTGTGCTCTGTGTTGACAAATTTTTGAGAGCTCTCCAACTAAGGAATGATCCAACAGAGATTTGGGTGGACATGGGAAATCCTTGTACGAAAGAGGCCATGAACCTTTTCTACGCCGCCATTGGCATTTCGATAGGTAATGGAAGAAAGATGTATTTTTGGGATGCTTCAACGATTAATGGTATGAAAGAAAAAGACATCTCATCTACTCGGTTTCCTGAAAGAAAAACGAAGCATTTGTAAAGCTATGCGTGAAAAGGGATGGACAATTAAAATCATATTAATTCTTTTGCCCGCATGGAGAAATTCATTGACTTTGGGATCCAATTCCAAAATAAATTACTTCTCGATGAGACGATGACATGGAGGATGAGAGAAGTTGCAGCTCACGGCGAGCGCCAGTATTCGGCAGCCTCAGCATACAAAGAGGGGTCCCCCAAAGATCAAGATTTCTGGTGTGGCATGCAATTCAAAAAAATAATTTGGATGATGGACCATCTTGTGAAACGGGGGTAGCCGAATTGCGGTCTTTGCCGCTCTGAAAAAGATTCATGGAGTCAATGGACTATCCCTTCGTCCTCTAATCAAGGATTTCCTTAGGCTACTCTCTTTAAACTTAACCAACGGCCACTTGTCTCGCTCAAAAATTGGTGGCTTCAGATGATCGACTCCTAGTGTCCAACCGCAAAGTAATTCCCCCCTCAGATTGCTAGCTTCTTGCGAAATTTGGAATGAAAAGATTGCTGGTTTCTTGGGAAATTTGGAATGAAAGAAACACTCGCGTCTTTAGCAATAAACATGTGTCGTCTTTGTTAATTTCTGCCTTATTAAGAGTGAGGTGAAGTTTTGGGTCTCCTAGGGTGAAAAGCGTTTGAGTGAAACCATAGAGAGTTAGTAGATTGTTGTATCTCCTTTTCCTTTTATGTGAATTTTTTCTTAATTAATCGACTGGGCAAAACTTTTCCTGCGTTTAAAAAAATAGACAGCAGCGACCACCAACAACTATGGTGAAAACTCAACCCAAAAAGGAAATCAATGAAGTGTACAATGATGAACTACTAAAATCAGGTGATGATGAATTAGGGTTACAAATGGAGATCAGCAGCAACCTACTAACAATAATTTATGATCGAGAAAACAAGTACTAGCAATCAGCTAACCACAACTGTCATCGGGAAGCTATGTAGTAGTACATATCACGACTAAATGAACACTGCAAAAGCAAGGTCATAACTAATGGTTCCCCTGGTTGTATATTCCAGCCAAATCTTCTTTTGTTGTACAAGATCACATACATCAAATCCCCAAAACAGAAGACTCGTACATCAGGTTGATGGGTCCAGTTCAACTAGTAGTCCAAAGAAGAAAGTATCCATTTTGAGACCACATCGTACCTACTCAAGATAGCATAAAAAGTAAAACAAATATATAGTAGTGGAAATGTTAACTGGATTCGGCCAGGGCAAGTTCAAGACAAACGAAAACAGAAACGCACAAATGAGGAACAAATCAATACTACAAATTTGGACCAGTATCATTTTGTTCTCCAAAATCTGTTAAAGAAGCAAAAGGTGACGTTTACCGCCGTCCACAAGAAGTCAAGGTAAACTGGGTAGTAGTTTCGAACAAACGAATTAACCGTCACAAATAACATCTGCAGCTGACGCAAAATAACACTACGGCAATTTAGAATATGTTCTCACAATAAAGAATGGAATGCAATCGAGAGCAAATTGCATGACACTTTACTGGAGCAACCGCCAAGGCCACAACAGACAGAACATGTGGAAGTAAGAGTAGATGTGCACATGGTTCCCTTTCCCAAGTGCAAACAGAATACAATAGATAGTTATTGTTTTCTTACAAATAAAATGCAATTTTTATCTTACAAATAAAATGCAATTTTTATGTCATATATCTGTATGTTTTTAAACCTATTTAAAGAATATGCTATTCTGTTTTGTTGGTCCAAAGAACTTTCATGGATTGGAGGCTACCAATTAAAGGCAAAAGCATACTTATTGCCAATGAGAATAAATTTATGACTATGTCCTGACATCATACATGAGCCTAATAAAAACTGCAAGACAAACAAGAGTACAACATGATGCACCTAATTATGATGCAAACTGCAATTTGGTCAAGGATAAACAAAATATGAGTCCAATCAGATAGTGAGCCAATCATGCAAACAACAACAGACCTTACATAAAAAGGGATGGATAGGGATAGGGATACATAACAGCAATCCACTTTAGGTGGTCTTGCAGGTGCTTGAGGAATGTACCAAAATAAGAGCTGAAAAGTTCATATAAATGGGTTGTCTAAGTAGTATGTATGCTAGAAGGAATCAAGGAACAAGGTAAGACAAATATATATAGTTAGTGAACGGTAATGAGTAGTTCAACATATTATTTTGCACCAATAGGTGTATAAACTATTCTCTGAAAAGGTAAGGTCCTGGAAACGACTACTGACATATACAAGGATGTAGTACAGATAACGCTCTCAAACCTAACAGGTAACAAGATAGGCATCTGTATTTATTTGGAAAGTAATAGGTAGCAAATAATAAAGATTGTAAAGATATACCTTATAACCAAATATCCCAAAAGATCGATCTGATTGGAATTGAAGATATAATATACTTAACAGATCAATATAATCACTATGGAACCCACTGATGAATAGGATAAGTGATGATATGTATCCCATCAATTTGCTTACTTTACAACCACCCGTGAAATAGTTCCTTATCATAGGCTAACGTGGATGAATGTATGCCTTGTTTATTTTAAAACAATTGCAAGGCCTGTGCTTAAAGATATTCTACATTATGACGTCACAACGCTGACAACAGAGTATATCCCCATGAGATTCCTATAAGTATCGACAAACTACAACAAACAGTATTAGGATCAGAAGCGGGCACGGCTCTTATCACCTATATCTCATGTAAGGTTACACCAAGAAGATATCATTTCTAACATAGAAACAATCTGCAAATTGTCTCACCACTTCAAAAAAAATCACAACTGGGTAGAAAACCAATAAGCATAACAAAGATATACGTACTCACATACGGAATTAATAACTCATGACAAACAACACCATCAATCAAAGTGTGTCAACTATTTTTAGTCCAGAAGCTATACATGAAGCGATCACAAATCACACATAAACACCAAGTTCAGACTTTGAGCATAAGAAGGGTACCTTTGCTGAACAGGGGGGCATGCCCTCTTTTTCCTCAACGCACTCTTTGATCCCACCAATTGTGTCTGTTGGCTCGATGTCAGTCTCAACCTCCTTACGAGTAAGTGTCTTCACCTTAATCATAGTATTACCTCTGAGCCTCAGGATCAATCAAATGAAGTGTCAGACTCTTTCAAAATGTTGAAGTCAGCTAAGGTCCAGCTGCTTCACAGCAGAAAAAATGGCTTCTGCTTTGGCGGGATGCCTTCCTTATCCTGTATCATCAATAATTCTACCAAAATAAGCCATCGATTTTCTTCATATATGTCAGTAAACACAAATAAGCTAACACTGTTCCTTACTGCTGCTGTCAGGGAAAAAAACTGTGCAAACAATCAATCATAGGAGTTCATGACTGAAGTTCTTAGCCCTTGCAACTTCCAAGCTGATAACCAGCTGGGTCGTTAGGCATTGAACTAAAACAGTCCAAGACTACCTGTTGAATGGGGTCCCAGGATGATGCAATGAGCAGGAAATCTTCCAAACTGTCACTCCCACAGGATCACACTGCAACTAAATGGTAGTAATCAAATGAGGAAAGAAACTATACACGCACGGTTCAATATGTTTCCGAAATTGGTAGGTGCCTGAAATGGAGACTGCAAACCCCATTTCAGGATCACCGTCTCGCACAGGACGGCGGGTACTCTTGGAATAAATGTGACAGGGGACAGAAGGAGGACTCAGCCTGGATCTTGACCTTGAGATTGTCGATGATTTCGCTGGTCTCCACCTCCAGCATGATCGTCTTCCCAGTTCAGCATCTTCACAAAGATTTGCATCTCCTCCCCTCTCTTCCGTGAGATGTCTATGAGAAGTAGCCCGTGTAGAAATTAGTTTGGAAACCAGAGCTCTGTGGGCTGTGGCGCCCTGGGTATGGTTTTTGAGCTTCTTGTGAATCATGCTACTCTGGAGGCACTGCCTGCCACAAGGCTTTCGCGCTGGCAACTGACATTAACGCACATTGCTTCCAAGTTTCTTTCAGACTGCCTTTATATGTAGGGTTTTGCTGGAATTCAGCAACCCCTCAGCATCAACCACCATAGTAATGCACGGTGTTAAAAATATATAGTTATGCATGGTCCCTTCTCTGTTTAGTTGCATGGACTATCTACCCACGATCAAGGTGAACAGTTGGTTCAATGAAAAATCCTTACAGTTACCAAGTAATATGATTGAAAGATCGATATTTATTTTTCATTGCACCCAAGAGACTATTATATCACTCTTCATAGTTGTTACATATGCATTAATAGAAGCTTTACAGCACATTTAATAAAACCTCTAGTACATGTGCAAGTCTAAAGGCCTACACCATGCTTGTTGCATCTGAAATTATTTGGTGAATCATTCAAGACGCCGAAGAAGATATTCAACTTCAACATCCTTTGTTAAAGGCATTACCCACAGATCATATAACTTCGAAAGCACTTTTGGGTCAACCTTGCATTCACTGTCACAGGCATTGCCATCTTGCTTGTTAACACTGTCCTCCTCCAAAGTAACATTCTGCCCGAATATCCTGGCCTTCTTCTCTACTCTCTTCTTAACCTTTTCTTCAACTGCCTTGAATGTTAGTAAGTTCATCAGAGCATTGCTGTCCTGCATTGAGCGGGAAGAGAAAGAAAATCACAAGCTCACACCTTACATAGCATGCATTAGGCTAGTGGCTATTGTTCAAATGTGAATGATCAAGGTGCATCAATATAAAAAAGCCACCAAATTCTATTAAAAAATACTATGTATAAACTTACAGTAAATCAACCAATAATGTAACATGTTAACTAAATTAACCTTAGCGTGTATTGGTGGGCCATAATCTTGAGGAGAATTTTTGAACTTCACCTCAGCAACATATTTACCACAATGAATTCTTCTTGAGAGAGCCTACAAGCAAATGATCAATATATTTCACTGGTATACACTAGTGTCAAAGTGATTTTCAATAAATTACAATCATGTGCGCAGATATGTATTATTAATTAGATAGAACATCGAAATAAATGTCCATGTTCAACATATACCTGCAGACATGCAAAATCTAATGCGACTGTTTCTGCATAGTTGCCATCATCACCATCGGCAGTGAATAATGGGAGCAATTCATCGAAATACATCTTCCATATTGCATCATTGACACAGACCCCTGAAGAAAAAGGGTGCAAAACCTAAAAGCAAAACAACTAACTCAGAATCCCACCAATAGATAGTCATCAGTCGTATGTTCCTGATATTCTAATATTAAATTCCAGTATTCACCTTTGGGTAACCTTTGGTAGGAAAGTGAGGTGGTGGAAGATCTTGAGGGAAGAATGGAACGTCTTCTGGCTTTTTATAGTGTCCAGCCTATGATAATTCACAGATGTAAATATATCATGCATACAGATGCACAATGATAATGAGCTATCACACTAAAAGCAAAGCTATACTCCCTCTGTTCCACAATACAAGATGTTTTAGGCCTTTTCCATCACATGTATACACATGTATCTAGAAACGTTTTAGTGTATATGTTCGCTCACTTTTGTCCCAATCTAGATAATATGTGAAGTAACTAAAACATCTTATATTGTAGAACGGAGGGAGTATGTTGGATTGAAGGTTGAATATTTCAACAGGATGTCCTACATATCGAGGATACCAACATAAAATAAGTCCTAATATATTTTGCCCATTTTCCTATTTGCTAGAAATATTTTCCCTATCTAATAAAATATGAAGAAAGCAATTATGAGTCAAATTGGCCATCTGCTAGCGATTATGTGCATGTGCTAGTGTCAATTAGTCAGGTTTCAGGTTCCTTTCTGTCCTTCTTAGGTACTCCTGATGAGTTAGCCAAGCCAACATAAGCAAGGATTGACTCTCAGACTATGGCACAAGCAGACGATAACTGTTCATTTTCTTTCATTCGTCGAATGCTAAGAGCCAAGTGTTCAAGTGCCGCTAACACCAAAATGTACAGACCCAAAGAAATAAATCCAAGTTTCACAACGGCCTATGTACATCAAAATTATTATCCGTAATCAAAGGGCACGCAATTCCATCATATTATCCATGTGTGGCTGTGTACTGAAGTGCTAGCGTGCTACCTACAATGGAACATTTCACAAGAGTACCACCCCAGAAATGCCACCGCGCCATGAACTCCACACTCCTATGGAAGCTCATCATGGCTGCACTACGAATACGATACGGTCAGACCGGATGGAACTGGCGGATCAAAATCTGAACCAGCTACGGTAACAGGACGGCTAAAATCTGAATCGAGCCGCGCGGCTTACGTCCGCCCTCGCCCAAAAAAACTGAGGTTAATTTCCGGATCCTCGATGATAAGTCGAGAAGTGGCTTGCCTTCGCGTGCAGGGCCTCGGCTTCCCGGACGAAGAACTCGGCGAGGGAGCCGCCGGCGGCCGCCGAGTAGGCAGGCGCGTTGCGCGGGCGCTTGGCGCGCTCGATGAGGGCGAAGACGATGGAGTCCTCCTCACGGATCAGCTGGTCGCGGACCGCTGCCAGGCTCAGCTGCTCGACGGCGCCGGCGCCCGCGTCCATTGCTCTGCTCGGCTCGTCGGGTGTGGGGAAAGTGAAAGGCGTCGTTAAAAAAAGGAAGCTCGTCGTCGTGGAGGGTCAAATGGCTGGAGATTTTGTGCCACTTGTCCACGCGTCTTTGGTCGACGCATATAGCCCGATGACATGACAGTTCGATAAGCAATTCTTTGGACCTTTTAAAAAGAGTTAAATACACCTGGGTACCTGTACTTTTTTTGAAAGCACAGTACGGTACTCGTACTTTTGAATACGCACAATTTGGTACTCGAACTTGATGGGACGTGAATGTACGGTACTGTTTGCCGTACACGGATGTACACGGAGCCGTATTGTGGTTCCGAATAAAGTACAGGTACCAGTTGTGACTTGTTGAGTTACCGCTGGCTCGTTTCCATCATCTGCACCACCTCCTTGCTGCTGAGTAGGTTCAAGCTGAGTGGCTTCCACTTGAGGGTACACAAGCTGCATAGGAAGAGGTATGTCAACATCAGCTCGGTGTGTTTCTTCTTCTTCTACTCTGTTTTGCACATTATTTGAAGGCCTCAAAACTGGTGCCAGTTTGGATATTGGTTGTCTCAGTACAACATCTTCATCACTACTGTTCTCCAAGAAGCTGCCATCATCATCCAGGTAAATACTAAAGAAATGGTACCCAATTGATAAAAGTTCCATCATTCTGTCGACATCATCATCACATTGCAGTTCCCTCAAACCGTTCCTCTCGATTGACAACATAGGCAAGCAGTACAAAGCCTTGACCCTACCTGCCATCTCCCAGCCAATGTCCTCGACAATGTTCTCAAGCATTATCGTCGACCATGTCATTTTGTCCAATTGATTGAACCAAACAGCATGGCCCTCAACATAGCTACGGTTGCCTCCATGCCCAACAAAATTCCCTCCATGGTTAATCTGAACAGAGAACCCACTGCTGCGTTTACCTGACACAGAAAAAGTCATACAGTTCAGTTGGGAGTTAAACATACCAAGTACCAGATGCAGTTTCACATGCAGAGCAGCTTCGTACAGGTAAAATGCACAGGGAAAGTACTTTCGTGCGAGTATGTGACGAGCTAAACTGGATGAACAATGAAACAGCCCCCACTATGTACCATGTATATATATATATATGGGTAAGCAAAGGTAATGAATAAATTGCATCCGTATGAGTTGCATGTATGTTTGCAACAAGCATAGATGTCCAGGAATAAAGAGATGACAACCAACCTCATCCAAATGAAATTGGTGCTACTAGCTAGGGTGGTAATTGATGAGGCATGTCCATGTTGGCAACAATACAATACGTGGTAGGCTTCACATAATTCAGATGAACAATCGAGCTCTCGGGCTTCTTAGCATTATATGTGAATGAGTATCAGTCGCTAATCAATTATCGGGAATTACAATCAACCTTTGTCTTTGACTGTGAGAGGTGGCACATATCAATGTGGTTTTGATTCCATGAGGAACTGTAAAATTCAAATTTAAACAACCACATGAAACAACTGATTTGCATCAGTCCCAAGCATAAACAGTCCCAAGCACAATTGAGAATGTCCCAAGCATACCAACAACATCTCACAGAGAACACGATCGAGGTACATTGAGTTGGAGTATAGTTCAGTTCACAAATCCTATCTACCAACCAGCGTAAACATGAGCCAAAATCGAACGAGAAACACTACCAATCGATCTATACATGATGAAAATCCCTAAGAAAAACTCTACTAATCCAACGAGGCCATGGAGAATCAAGAGAAGGAACGTACCGTACGCTGGGGGAGGTTCTCCTTCGGGGCGACGAACTGGGGACATCGCCGCCACCTCCTAGCCGAGGAAGATGAGAAGCGGACGCGGCGCACGGCCAATTCCTGATTCCACGGCGACGGCGGGGACGGATCGCCGGAGTGGAGTGGAGACGAAGGAGGGAGACGGCGGGGACGGAGCGGAGGAGCGGCGGGAAGGTCGGGGACGGATCGACGCACGGAGGAGATGAGAAGCGGCGCCGCCTCCCCTGTTTCGGGAGTGGAGATGGTGCTCTGTTTCGGGTGTGGAGATGGTGGTTGACAACAGCAATTGTATGTTAACCAGGGGGTTTTCGATAAAATGCTCTCCGACAAACTTAACACACGTCGTCGCCAACTGCCGTGTGTACGTCCGTGTACGGCAAACAGTACCGTACATTCACGTGCCATCAAGTTCGAGTACCAAATTGTGCGTATTCAAAAGTATGAGTACCGTACTGTGCTTTCGAAAAAAGTACAGGTACCCAGGTGTATTTAACTCTTTTAAAAAATCTAAATCCCCACACATGTACTTATTTTCAAGAAACTGGCACGACCCTGATGTAGTACGCATGTACGTACTTATTTTCAAGAACACGCGTGAGCATTTCTTTTATACTTATTTAGATAGAGAACTTAGTTTATAAGATCTTTTACTAAGACACATCCATAAGTGGTAAATCTCAGCCACCTTTCGATACATTTACGTGATGTCTCGCATATCTTCACCTATCCTAGCTCACTTCCCCTGATCGAGTTCATGCCTAATGTAAATACAGACCGTTGCAGTCGATGAAGCGACATGTTCGAACACCCTACTATTCCTCTCCAGCCACATGGATCTTGTCATTATGATGATCAATCCATTAATTTGCCTTCTTTCTTTTCTTGGCACCACAGCTGCAATTAGTGGCAACCGTGTTCGCCATTAGCTTAAACCTGTGCAAGACGTGCGGCAACAAGATGGTGAACCAAACGTCTCATGTGAAGACTCACTGCACCAACAGATGCTCGCTATTATCTGGTTCCTCACTGCAGAAATACCCCGACGCCGTTCAGGAAGGACGGCGACACCCGTAGGCGTCACCGCGTCGGTGCCGAGAAAGACCGAGATATCGCCCGACCTCCAAAAACCACATCCCCGGATGCTCCGTCGTGATCCACCAACCTTGCCACCCACCAACACATGCCACCAGGGTCTTGCAATCACCATCGTCATCTCACCAAGGACCACGTTGCGAGGCCGGAAAGACCGAGAAGAAGAGGCACCGACAAGGGGCGGCAATACAGTAGCATGCGGGAGGGATCGACCTCCACCGCCGATGGCGGTAGCCGATCGGCACACCAGGCCCTCAGTGACCCCGCCGAGCCCGACCTGGGCCCTAAAGTCCCCGTCGCCGCACTGCAGCAGGCACGCCCTCGTCATCGCCGACCCCAACACCAGCCCCTGTTTCTCCATACACCAGGGGAGCCGGCACCACGTCTGAGGCGGCCCGCCCAGGCCCAGATGGGGCCCAAAGGCCCAAATCTTAGCCGAAAGGGCGCCGTCGACCGCACTCCGTCGACCAACCGGCCACACTCTGACTGTAACGCCTCCCAGCCGCCAAGGGGCTGCACCGCCGCCACGAAGCCCCTCCGGATTGCGCCGGACCGTCATCCGGCCAAGGAGCACCGCCGCCACGAACATGGAGCCCCTCCTCCAACGTCCATGGCGTAGGGAGGGACAGGCTGCCGCCGGTGCCAACCGGGCCGCGCCCGACGACCTCTGCCGCCGACGACGAGAGAAGGAGGCGCGGGAGGGAGGTGCCCGGGCGGGAGGAGGCGAGGTCGCGACCGGCCGCCACGGAGTGGCGCGGGCGCGGGGGAGAGGAGGGAGGGCGAGGGCTGGCCGGTGGCGGCGTCGGCTAAGATTAGGGAAGAGTCGCGTGGGTGCCTTTCGTGTTTTTTCCCTGACAATACATTTTTCTATTGTTTTGATCTACACCAATATCATCAAATTGGAAGATTTCTATTGAAAAAAGAAGGAGATGGGGAGAGTACCTTCCCGAACATGCCGAAATCCACGAAAAAACTTTATCAAAATGAAGGATTTGAGGGAGGCAGCTCGGCGCTATCCAGACGCACATGATTTCTGCTGCATCCAGCGGTGCTTAAAAAAAAGGCATCGCCACTCGCACTAACACTGGAATCACGTTCATCACCGGTCTCCCGTTTCTAGTGAGTACTGTATCTTTTAATTACTCTTCCGTTGTCGGGTCTGCAGTCTCCAGTTCTCCACTGCGCGACCTCGGAGATTCACCGTCAAGGTCCGTCTTTCCCGTTCCGCCCGGGGTGGTTCACAGTTCCCGGGAATTGCCCCTCGGTTTCTCCGCCGTTTCTTCACCGAGTGCGTGCCAAGTAACGGACCAGCTAGAATAGCCATCGATTTGCTCGGCCGGTCAACCCCCTTCAGTCCGTTGCCATGGCCGTCGTCGTCTGCGTCACCGGCGCCGGCGGCTTCATCGGCTCCTGGATCGTCAAGCTCCTCCTCGCCCGCGGCTACGCCGTCCGCGGGACCTCCCGCCGCGCCGGTACGCTTCCTCTCTACTCAGGGAATGGATGGATTGGGCTGACACTGACAGCTTTTTGTTCGGCAGATGACCCCAAGAACGCGCACCTGTGGGCGCTCGACGGCGCGGCCGAGCGGCTGACGATGGTGCGGGCGGACCTGCTCGACCGGGCCACCCTCCGCGCCGCCTTCGACGGCTGCGACGGCGTCATCCACACCGCCTCTCCGATGAACGACGCCCTGGTAAGCACCGCGGCGCTCGAGCAGAGCTCCGAATCTCCGCCGGAAGAAGAAAGCTCACACATTTTTGGTCCCTGCCTTCTTCACGTGATTGGCAGGAGAAGATCTTCGAGCCGATCATTACCGGGACGCGCAACGTCGTGGAGGTGGCCGCCGACGCCGGCGTCCGGCGCGTCGTGCTGTCCTCCACCATTGGCACCATGTACATGAACCCCCACCGTGATCCCGACGCGCCCCTCGACGACTCCTCCTGGAGCGACCTCGAATACTGCCTGAAAACCAAGGTTGGTGTCCGCGCCGCGTCCTCCAAGTTTTCTACCCGCCACCTATCTCGCCGGTGATATGTCAATCCCAACCGACGACACCCGTACGTGCATTGCGGCAGAACTGGTACTGCTACGCCAAGACCATCGCCGAGCAGCGCGCGTGGGAGGCGGCGCGGGCGCGGGGGCTGGACCTGGCGGTGGTCATCCCGGTAGCGACGCTCGGCGAGTTGCTGCAGCCAAGCATGAACAGAAGCACCACGCACATACTCAAGTACCTCACCGGCGGGGCCAAGACGTATGTCAACGAGTCACACGCCTACGTGAACGTCAGGGACGCCGCCGAGGCGCACGTCAGGGTGCTGGAGACTCCGGGAGCTGGTGGACGGCGCTACGTCTGCGCCGAGAGGACGCTGCACCGTGGCGAGCTTTGTCGGATCCTCGCTGAACTCTTCCCAGAGTACCCGATTCCCACAAGGTACAAAAGTAGTCCCCTTCATTCTTGAATCCAAATTTTGAAGTCCTTAACATGATCGATGCTCCATACGGAGTAGGATACTAGGATGCCAGGTACTGTATCATTTATCCAAAGTACAGCAGCAAATGTCAATGTTTCTACAGTATCCTAACACTAAATGAATTAAGGATAACTCTTGCAAAATGTAACTCCACAACTATGTTAGACAGAAAACTAGGGTTGGGGAACAGTGCTCGATACCCAATAGGGTACGGCTCTCATATATTTATATGAGTACAGAGGTACAGATCGTATACAATACGTACAATAGAAACTACTATATACATAGTCTAACACCCTCCCTCAATCTTAACTATATCCTGAAATACTAAGAAGGTTAAGATTGCGTCGACATCCTTCAAAAGAAGGTAAGGGCAAGGGCTTAGTGAAAATATCAGCAAGCTGATCCTTAGAAGAAACAAACTTGATCTGAAGTAGTTTCTGTGCAACACGTTCCCTCACAAAATGATAGTCAACTTCGATGTGCTTTGTTCGGGCATGGAACACTGGATTCGACGAAAGATATGTAGCACCGATGTTATCACATCAAAGGACAGGCGGATGAGCTTGAGAGATCTTCAACTCTCTAAGTAAGGACTGAACCCAAATGATCTCAGCTGTGGCATTGGCAACTGCTTTATATTCTGCTTCAGTACTACTCCGAGATACTGTAGCTTGCTTGCGCGCTTGCCAGGCGATCAAGTTAGGGCCAAAGAACACTGCATATCCCCCCGTGGATCGCCGATCATCAGGACTACCAGCCCAGTCTGCATCAGAAAAAGCTGAGAGCATACCAGAAGGTGCAGACTGTAGATGTAGACCATATGAAGCAGTGTGACGAACATAGCGCAAAATGCGCTTTACAGCTGACCAATGAGGATCACGTGGTGCGTGAAGATACTGGCACACTCGATTAACCGCAAATGAGATATCTGGTCGAGTAACGAGCAGGTATTGCAGACCACCAACAATGCTTCGATACTCAGTGGCATCAACAGAAGAGAGCAAGTTTCCATTCAGAGCTGACAATTTGTCAGTGGCAGACATGGGAGTATTAGCAGGCTTGCACTGCAACATACCCGCACGTCGTAACAGATCCTGTGAGTACTTCTGCTGAGTGAGAGTCAACCCACTGTCTAAATGAGTAACCTCAATGCCCAGAAAATAATGCAGCTTACCCAGATCCTTAACAGCAAAATCAGCTCCCAGAGAAATAACGAGCCGATCAGCAGCAGTGACTGAAGAACTGACAAGGATGATATCATCAACATAGACAAGAAGATACATCGTCACCTCAGGTCGCTGGAGAATAAACAGGGACGTGTCTGCTGTGGACGGCGCAAATCCATGAGCACGAAGAGCGGCACCAAGTCGTGCATGCCACGCACGAGGAGCCTGCTTGAGACCATAGAGTGCCTTGACAAGGCGACACAGATGATGTGGCTGAGCAGGATCAAGGATCAACGAAACCTGGTGGCTGACGCATATATACCTCTTCCTCCAGAACTCCATGGAGGAAAGCATTCTGAACATCCAGTTGACGAAGTGACCAGCCTCGAGTAACAGCTAATGAAAGTAGAAGGCGGATAGTGGTGGGCTTAACAACAGGACTGAACGTATCCTCGTAATCAAGACCATACCGTTGTTTGAAGTCTTTAGCAACTAATCGCGCCTTGTACCTTTCGATGGAGCCATCAGCATGTTTCTTCACCTTGAACACCCATTTGGAGTCAATGACGTTGACACCAGACATAGGCGAAACCAGGCGCCAAGTATTATTTTTCTGAAGAGCCTGAATCTCCTGCTCCATAGCAGCCCTCCAGTGGGGAATGCCAAGGGCCGCCTGAAAATGTCGCGGTTCAGCTGTAGGATCAGCCTCGGCATGAGCAACACAGGACGCAAGCCATGCGACTGTGCCATCTTTGCGGTCACGAGGGCGAAAGATGCCACTCTGACTGCGCGTATGAGGACGCATGACGACAGGTGCAGGTGGTGGAGAAGCTGTTGACGCAGAGGAGCCAATTTCCGGCGACACACACGGCAAGGGAGGCGCGGTCATAGGTGACGCCGAGCGAGTCACGCTCAGAGGCGACGCAGCTGGCGCAGCTGTGGGAGAAGCTGGACCCTCATGTGCTGTTGCGGGTGATGTTGGGCTCGAAGGAGCCGCTGGTGGTAGGCTGCATGAGGACGGCCCACCCGGAGAGGATGCACACGTAGGTGAGTATGGAGAGGCCTCCGACCCGGGCAAGGGAGATGCTGGGCGCGGGTGTGGAGAGGACGTGCATGCTGGGCAGACGCGACGAACTCATCCGATCGACGTGCATTAGGCATGCACGCTCCATCGACGACAGGTAAATCCGGCGCAGCTCTAGCGTGAGGCGTAGCATCAACGGCAGGTGTAGCTGGCAACACCACATCATCGAGAAGCTCGAGTCGAGCACCCCGTCCAGTTCCTGCACCATGATTAGGCAACAACACAGGAGAATATGCAGCATCTACAAATTGTTCAGGCAAAACTGGAAAAGAGTGCAACGAGGTAACGGTGGTGTCGGTAGGTGGTGGTAGTGTGGAAGATGGGAAAACAGTCTCATCAAACACGACATCACGAGATATGTAAACACGATTCGATGGAACGTGGAGACACTTGTAACCCTTGTGAAGAGGACTATACCCGAGAAACACACATTTTTTAGAGCGATACTCAAGTTTATGCTTATTATACGGACGGAGGTGTGGCCAACACGCGCAACCGAATACTTTGAGAAAGGAGTAATCTGGAGTTTCATGAAGCAAAACTTCTAGTGGGGATTTCATATGAAGTAGTCGTGTGGGAAGCCTGTTTATGAGAAAACAAGCGGTAACAAAAGCATCACTCCAAAAGCGAAAAGGTACAGAGGCATGTGCAAGTAGTGTTAAGCCAGTTTCAACTATGTGACGGTGCTTGCGTTCAGCTGCACCGTTCTGCCGATGTGTATGAGCACAAGCCACATGATGCGAGATACCAAGTTTCTGAAAGAAGGTATTGAGATTGCGATATTCACCACCCCAATCCGGTTGCACATTGATAATTTTGTGATTAAGTAAACGCTCAACATGTGCTTGAAATTGCATAAAAACATCAAACACATCAGATTTGCGCTTAATAAGATAAAGCCAAGTAAAGCGACTAAAAGCATCAATGAAACTGACATAGTAGTTGTGACCACTAACAGAAGTTTGGGCATAGCCCCATACATCCGAAAACACAAGTTCAAGAGGAGCTTTGACAACACGACTCGACACAGAAAAAGGTAATTGATGACTCTTTCCTTGCTGACAAGCATCACACACTAGAAACTCCTTAGTACTCGACTCAACGGGCAGCTCATGGCGATGGAGCACATGGCGCACTATGGGAGTGGCCGGATGACCCAAACGAGAGTGCCACTGTGACGATGACACACAGACACCACTGAAAACTTGGGAGATGGATGGCACATCAAGAGCATATAGACCATGGCGAGCTCGACCTCTAAGAAGAACGTCCCTCGTGTCCCGGTCCTTAACAAAAAAATGGAAAGGATGAAACTCAACAAACACATTGTTGTCAAGAGTAAATTTAGGAACGGAGAGCAAACTACGAGTAACTGACGGAACACGTAGTATATCAAGGAGATGCAATTTTTTAGAGGTGTGTGAAAGGAGAGATGGCTGACCAACATGCGAGATGTGCATACCTGACCCGTTGGCGGTGCGGACCTGATCATGTCCATTGTAGGGCTGGTGCGTGGCCAACTTGTCGAGTTGGCTTGTAAGATGGTCTGTGGCGCCAGTGTCCATGTACCAGGCAGGATCCACATGATAAGAGGGAGTGAACCCAGACTCCTGTGTCGCTAGAGCAGCCTGTTTCTCGTTTCCTTTTCCATTGTTCCCGATGCCGAGGAAATCACGCTTGAAGCGGCGATGGCAGCGAGACGCCAAGTGACCCTCGATGCCACAGAGCTGGCACTCAACCCCGCCGCCACACGCCTGGCAGGCGAGCCGCTTGCGCCCAGCTAGGGGAGGGGTGGGAGCGGACGGGCGGGGCTGGGAGGTCGGTGGTGGTGGAGCCGGTTTGGCACCACGAGGGCCAGCACGTTGAGCAGCATTGGCGGAGGAGCCGTCAGTGTAGGACCCCACAGAACGACGAGCAGAGAGGCGCTGCTCCGTATTCAGGAGGCGCGAGTAGAGATCCCGCGGTGGAATTGGTGTTTCACGCCCATTGATGTTTTCCACCGAGGAGTCATAGTCCTCGTCAAGGCCCTTGAGGACGTACGAGGTGAACTCCTCGTCACGAAGTGGCTGCCCAATGGAAGACAAGGTATCGGCCAAATTTTTAACCTTGTTGAAAAAGGCCGTGACAGAGAGGTCATGTTTCTTGATATCACCCAGCTGATTACGGATAGCAGAGGAGCGCGCCAATGACTGCGAGGAGAAGCTGGAGTCAAGTGTGGTCCAAGCGTCCCTCGACGTCGCGGCAAAGACCACCATGCCAGCCACGGAGGGGGTGAGTGAGGACTGAATAGCACCCAAAATTGCTTGATCTTGGGCGACCCACCTACGGTGAGCCGGGTTGGGCGCCATATCAGAACCACCATGGGCCAAGGGCATCGAAACCATGGCAGGAGGACACGGCAGCGTACCATCAACATACCCCTCGAGGTAGTGACTGCGCATGAGCGGCAATATCTGAGCACGCCACAAGAGATAGTTATCAGCGTTGGGCTTCACCGTCACCAGATGGGCAAAGTGAAACGGTCCTTGTTCGGCAGGGGACGCCGCCGGTGCTGAAAACTGCAAGCCATAGCGGGGCGCGGACGATGTGCCACACGGCGGAGGAGCACCATACGGGATCAGCTCAGTCCCAGAGGATGATGCACGGTATTGTGGAGGATGGCTGTAGGGCACTGTCTGTGACACCGAATATGGCGCCATCGGGGACGCAGCATGCAGCTCCATCGGGCGCGGCTCATAGGACATCGTCGGATGGAAAACATAGGTCGAAGCATACGGCTCGTACCCCGCCGTCGAGCGAGCAGCATTGGGCTCAGCATAAGCCGCGTCGTAGGACGCCGGCGGCGGCGTGATGTAGGACGCGGGCGACGGCGCGACGTAGGGCGCGGGATAGGGCCCGCCGTAGGGCACCTGCGCATGTGCGCCGTAGGGGCCCGACGCCGGTGGTACAGCTCGAGACGAGGCCGGGGCAGGGGCGACCGAGGGAGGCGGCGCAGCCACGGGCACGGCTGAGGGCGAAGGAGAGTGCTGGGCGGCCGCAGCCACAGCGGGGCGCGCCCAGGCGAGCGGAGTAGACGCCATGAACGGCGACGTGAGCGCGCGAGATGAAGAAGACGGCGCTGCGGCGGAGGCCGACGCGGCGGCGGCAGCAGAGGAGGCGGAAGCGTTGCGGCGTGGATCGAACGCGTCGTCTGATACCATGTTAGACAGAAAACTATGTTAGACAGAAAACTAGGGTTGGGGAACAGTGCTCGATACCCAATAGGGTACGGCTCTCATATATTTATATGAGTACAGAGGTACAGATTCAAGGGGATCGCAGGCAGAAAACAAAATTTTTCCTATCGGCGATAACCTTAAACTAACCAGAATCTACACTATGCAGATATAGAAGTACGGCGGAGATCGGAATACATACCCTTGTAGACCGAAAAGCGGGGATTACGCTCCCGCACAAGCGTTGACGACGAAGACGACGTAGCCGACCTCTAGGTCCCGAAGAACTCGGCGCGACGAAGACGATGAAGATGACCTCGAGGTCGGGTGGAGGAAGTAGGCCTCCGAGTACCGCTAGCGCAGCACCTCGCAGGGTGTTACACACATACGGTGGAGACGACGGCCTCCGAAACTCCAGTCCAGGACGAGCAGCGGAAGACTTGGACCGGAACACCAGCAGCGCGGCAGCGGGCTATGGTGGAGAGATCCCCTCATCCTCCTCGGCGCAACTCCGACAAAGGGAATCACGTTATCGAGAGAGAATTCGGGAATTAATTGGATGAATTAAAAGGCCAGGGGTGCCCCTCTATATAAAGGCTCCCGGGGGGAGCCAACCTTGCCAGCCAGGCAATGTGGGACTATCCCACATGCCTGGTTCGGCCAAGGCTGATGCGCCGGCCCTAGGTGGGCCCCATTGGCCCACCTAGGCCGGCCAAGCCCCCCCACCGAATTCCCTTGAGGGTTTTTCCCCCCATGGGCCTTCTTTCCACCAGAAGGCCCATTTAGAAAAATCAGCCTAAATAAATTCGAAAATAAATATATAAAATCATATTTAAATATTAATTACACTAATTAATATCAAACATATTATATATAATTTATTCTAGCTCCGAAAACTATTTCGTCGCTGCCCGATCTCCATCGGATCTCTCCCGGGACGTTCCCGGTGATCTCTTTCCTTTCCGGTTGTCTTGTCGAAACCCCTTAAGTGTGTTACCCTAGCGGTTCGATATAATAACAGACATGATCGAGACTCCTCTCCGATCAATGATTAACTCGTAGGCCTGGACCCCATGAATTAACCCCTGTGATATAACGAATGACTTTCATCTATCAAACCTGGACGTCTAGTCTTAAACCTTTTGTCATAGCGATACTTAGTGTGTCCGAGCATCGTTCATAGATATCTCCATACCTAGCATGATCTCGTTACCGACAACACTATCTTCTACTCGTCTATGATATTATGTCAGCTGGTGACTTAGTCACATGTTTGCAAACTCATTTGACATAATCTCACCGAGTGGGCCCTAGAGTATCTATCCGGCTATACGGACTGACAAATCCCGCTCTTGACCCCTCGTCTCAACTACCCCTTTCCGATACCCAAAAGTATCACCGTTATTGTCACACTATATAAGATATGACGTTTGGTGCGATCAAAGTATCTTCCAGGAATAACAATAAGAGTTGGTCTCACGGTCAAAGGCGTAATGACTACGTCCTACAAATTATGGGTAAGTCCATCACATCGTTCCACCTAACGATATGACTCCATTGCCGACAGACGCCATGTCTCATGATCGGGAAACCTCGATCATCAATCGCGCAATGAAACTAGTCTTAGCAGAGGCAACTAGGGACCTGGTTGTTTATCTACCACACGTGTATTAATGTTTCCGCTTAATACAGTTATAGCATGGTATAAAACATATAATGAACAATTGGAATATAACCAATAAACTATGTTTATTAAGTGCCTCTAGGGCATATTCCCTTCAGTCTCCCACTTGCACTAGAGTAACACTTAATCTAGTTTACAACTTGGTAAAAGCTCAACACCCATAGCATCTTGGTGCATGCTTGTCTTGTGGAAGAGGAATACAGTCAACAGATCTCACACATTGAGACCTATATGTGCTTTTCAACACTTCTATGTCACCTAGTTTGACATCATCCCGTATCTTACGATGACGGTGAAATATATCCTAGTGGATGGAGTGAGACTCGAACATTCGCGTAGCATGGGCCTTAAAAGTCTAAGAGATCTATTAAGGGGACCACATACGCTCGGAAAACTGCTCAGTCCAATCACACTTGCTACTTCTGAAGTTGCCATATATTTCTATACCTATGTAGATTATGCAACAGTGCATTCATATGCGACTTCGCAAACTAACCATGTCTTTCTTCAAAATAAAGGACATCTCCTATATGAGATTTCTAGTTGTATGGGCCAGTGTAATAACTTGCATCATCGTAACCGCTTTACGGCAAGTTGTCTTTCACTCTTTCCCTTTACCAGAAAACATATCTTCAGTTCTCAATATACTTAACGTTTGTTCATTGATCCACACAAGGATCACTCTAGAACCCGTTCTTCAACCAAGAACTTGGGTCACACTAAGTCGAGCTTTCAATCTGATAGCATCTATGTCTGATACATAGAGAATGTCGAACATCATTTGCTATCACTGAAAATGACAAGATAAACTTAATATTTCACCTAGTCATACAAATAAGAACCATTTTCTTCGCTTGTTCTATTCTGAAACACTTCAGAATCTTAACTTAGGAAATATTCCGACCTAATGTTATTAAGCCCCTTACGATCTATACAATTATAGATTGGATGCCTAATACTCCTAACTTCTTTCATAGAAAATTTAATCACTTAAATAATCCTTTACACTCTACTAGAGGATCTGTGTCATTCAATATGTCGTCACATACAAAATCATGAATGACACCTAGCTCCCACTCAAATATGCCTTCCGCATATAAGATCAAGGAAAGCTACTTAGCTCCCACTCAAATATGCCTTTCGCATATAAGATCAAGAAAAGCTACTTTGCACCCACTCACTTCTTTGCAAATGCAAGTTTCTTCAACTATTTTGGACAACTCCAAAATCCTTTGATCACATCATCAAAGTGAAGATTCCAGCTCCGATATGCTTGCTTCAGCCCATGAATGGACAGCTGAAGTTTGCATACATGTTTAGCATCCTCAGGATCACCAAACCATTATTGTACTAATTACAACTCTTTCTTAATGACACTATTAAGAAACATGGTTTCCTTATCCATCTATCAATTTCTCATTCGAAATTATAGTAATTGCTAAACGACCCAGAATAGATTTAGGCTTCGCCACTTGAGACAAAATCTCATTGTGGTCAACTTTTGAATTTGTCGGAACTGTTTCACGACAAATCGATCCTTATCAGTGTCTACTCTCTCATAAAATTCCATATTCTGTTAACATCCTAGATGCCATCAAGAAGATCTCCCAAGTCAATACCTGGTAATCGTACATGGATTTTATTTCGGATCATATATGACTCATAGCCATTTCTCGGACTTAGGTCTACCATCTCTTCTTCGTAGTTCGTAGGTCTGTCATATTCCATTAACATGACCTTCATAACAAGATTGTCGTAACACATAGTGTGGAACACAACCTCGTACGCCTACGTTCTTAATATGAGCTCAGAGCATCATGATCTTGTATCATCAGCTTCTTTCAAGCTGTGGAGCATGACACCGAAAACACTTTCAGTTGCGCCACTCTGATGTCTGGAGAGAAAGTTCATCAACTTTGTCTTGCTCTACTTTCTTTCTCACTTATACCCTTGGACAAGAAACTATTTCTTTCGCAAGGTATATCCCGGCAACGATTTTGCCTATGTCGTGAGACATGTACCCAACTAACTCTTTAGGTACGGTACACTACAAAGATTAATCCATTTTAGGTTTGATCACATCAAAACACTAAATTGCTGAAACGACAATCTAGGCTAAAAGCCATGCCATCACTAATATGGTATTGTCTCCATGGATTTAAATGGTTTCCCTATTATCTAACGTGAGTGTTACGTTTCTACCATACGACTCTAATGATCACAATAATTCGGTAAGAGATTTATTTACCACACACTATCCGATAGGGTGCGATTACGACGTCCTAACATACCATAACACTATGGTATTCCATGCGACGTAATTTGTGGAACTCTTCTCACAAGTCTTCCAATGACGTGCCAACATTATAACTCAAATCTTTATTTCCTCGATCTGTATCGCGGGAATTAGATTTTCTTGTTAAATTTATTTCCTACTTCATTTTGAACTTGTTTGATCGAATCAAAATTTCCAGACTAACATTCCCTGAGTGGATATCCATATATCTACTCGTAATATTCATGAAGTCTATGAAATAAACACTTCCACTTTACGTTAAAGTACTTCATTGATTCACATACACCCATATGCATGATTCTCAACAAGTTATACTCAAAACGTTCAGTGAAGTTTACGAAATAAAGATCTCCACTACACGTTAATTACTTCATTGATATACATACATCTATATGCATGACTATCAATAAGTTATATGCCCGTTTTCCGAAAACGGTGTCTTAGTTATCTTGCAAGTGTCAAAAGATCAAATCTAAGGACTTGTAGATCCATCCGATATGGAGCTAATTCATTGACTATAACATTGACATGAATTAAACGGCAGTGCCACACAAATGTGGTGTCTCTATTAAGTTTATTTCCTTTGGCATTAATATTATGAATGTGGGAGCTTCTACCATCTAAATTCAAATCGGCATATGATCATTACTTCATAAATATAGGACAACGAATTTGTCACTAACATATATGAACAATTGTCTCGCAAGAGGAGACACACTTATAACGATCATACTAACAGGCGATCATAAAAGAATTTATTCAAATGGTAGATCTAGAGGGAGAGTGTCTATGGCCATCACAACAATTTGTCTGCCATTATCAACACGCAATGTCGCCTCATCCTTTCAAGCCACTCAAGCAGTAAACCTGGTTTTCATAAAACATGACTAGTATCAAAAATTAGTCACTACTGCGAGTACATGCTTAGCTAAAACATTCATAACATGTATATCATATATACACCATCATCATTGATGACCTCCGGCGATCTGTTTCATCTTCTTGATACTTCCAACGTAATCAAGAACCATAAAGGTGAACGATTCCCCTTTGCATGACATAGTCTATGACAAAGCATTTGCACCTGGCAACGTCGTCTGTCATCCAGTGATCGAGCTGAGCAAGGCATCTCAATGTTCATCAAGTATGACCATATGTCATCAAGTATGACTGCCACGTGCTCCTTCAATGTGTGTATTCTCTTCCATCTTGGTTGAGAAGACAATCAGTCAACGTACTGATAAACTTCATCAACCCAACGTTAGGGGTACCTCGAGTTTAGCGACCATCTCATATGTTCGCGATCTAATAACTCGTACCCACCGTTGGTTCTGTATGGCAGAGATCATAGCATACACTGGACTATGATGATATCATCCGCACAAAACCTGAAAATCCAAATTATCTTTTGTTAGCGGAATCTCCGGGTTTACCTCCTAGCGGGTATTGTATCACAAAGAGCTAACGGTTTAAACAAGGAGTATCCTCAAGCTAAAGTATAAAACTATGAGGTTTGGACCCAACCTTTTAAGTTTCTCAATCGCAGGAATGCGCCTAATTTTAAAAGATGCTATTACAATGGTTAATATCTACAAAGGTTTGCAAAACAGACTTTGTTCATTATATTTTGAGTTCTAGTATTTTAGAAAATAACTATCCGAACTCCCACTCAAACGAACATCCCTCCTGGTCGTTCAAGCGATTACACGACCCCCATCCATTGCACAACCCCTCATCGTCAGAGCCGGCAGCACAACTTCAAGGGTAGACAATTGTCAATCACAACAACTCTGTGACTCACGCTCGACCTTTCGGCCTCCGTGTTCCGAGGCCATATCTGCATATGCTAGGCTCGCCACAATAACCTCCGCGTAACGCTTGTGCAACATGGCTTACACCCACTGTATGCGAACGACGATATGTCTGACACCCGATCGTCACGGCCTGCCTCATAACGTAGAACTTTCTTGGTGGTGCTCGTTGGAGGAAGAACACTAGTGGTATTATGAAGGGATCATCTTATATTTCTACCGCCGTGTAACTAATATATTCTAATATATATAATCACACAATATAAGATGCACACAAAACATCAAATGTAATGCGATGTGATATAGTCCATTGCGCCATGGTCTTCTTGGCGCCCGCAGTTCATAAACAATTTAATAAACCTACCTTGACCATATCACATTGCCCCTGCAAAATAAAGTTAGACGCTTCTACTTTATCTTTTGCATATTTTACGTGGCTTGGGGCTGTCGTAAAAAGAACCGCTTCTTACCTACGAACTTATGACCACAACAACGATCCAATAATTGCATGTTTAAGCATCCCTTTCGGGCCCTCCATTGAAAATGCAAGACCAACTAAAGAGAGAGAGACAGACACCCGCCAGCCACAGATACGGTACAAGCCGTATGTCAGTAGTGGAACCAGTCTCGCGTAAGCGTACGCGTAAAGTCGGTCCGGGCCGCTTCATCAACTCGATGCCGCTGGAATCACAAGTGCACGCTAGAGGGTAGCAAATAACAGGAACGGTGCCCCCGTGCAGAACACGGGTTCTAACAGCGTACAGCTATATCTACGATAGATCGGCTCTGATACCACTGAAGGGGATCGCAGGCAGAAAACAAAATTTTTCCTATCGGCGATAACCTTAAACTAGCCAGAATCTACACTATGCAGATATAGAAGTACGGCGGAGATCGGAATACATACCCTTGTAGACCGAAAAGCGGGGATTACGCTCCCGCACAAGCGTTGACGACGAAGACGACGTAGCCGACCTCTAGGTCCCGAAGAACTCGGCGCGACGAAGACGATGAAGATGACCTCGAGGTCGGGTGGAGGAAGTAGGCCTCCGAGTACCGCTAGCGCAGCACCTCGCAGGGTGTTACACACATACGGTGGAGACGACGGCCTCCGAAACTCCAGTCCAGGACGAGCAGCGGAAGACTTGGACCGGAACACCAGCAGCGCGGCAGCGGGCTATGGTGGAGAGATCCCCTCATCCTCCTCGGCGCAACTCCGACAAAGGGAATCACGTTATCGAGAGAGAATTCGGGAATTAATTGGATGAATTAAAAGGCCAGGGGTGCCCCTCTATATAAAGGCTCCCGGGGGGAGCCAACCTTGCCAGCCAGGCAATGTGGGACTATCCCACATGCCTGGTTCGGCCAAGGCTGATGCGCCGGCCCTAGGTGGGCCCCATTGGCCCACCTAGGCCGGCCAAGCCCCCCCACCGAATTCCCTTGAGGGTTTTTCCCCCCATGGGCCTTCTTTCCACCAGAAGGCCCATTTAGGAAAATCAGCCTAAATAAATTCGAAAATAAATATATAAAATCATATTTAAATATTAATTACACTAATTAATATCAAACATATTATATATAATTTATTCTAGCTCCGAAAACTATTTCGTCGCTGCCCGATCTCCATCGGATCTCTCCCGGGACGTTCCCGGTGATCTCTTTCCTTTCCGGTTGTCTTGTCGAAACCCCTTAAGTGTGTTACCCTAACGGTTCGATATAATAACAGACATGATCGAGACTCCTCTCCGATCAATGATTAACTCGTAGGCCTGGACCCCATGAATTAACCCCTGTGATATAACGAATGACTTTCATCTATCAAACCTGGACGTCTAGTCTTAAACCTTTTGTCATAGCGATACTTAGTGTGTCCGAGCATCGTTCATAGATATCTCCATACCTAGCATGATCTCGTTACCGACAACACTATCTTCTACTCGTCTATGATATTATGTCAGCTGGTGACCTAGTCACATGTTTGCAAACTCATTTGACATAATCTCACCGAGTGGGCCCTAGAGTATCTATCCGGCTATACGGACTGACAAATCCCGCTCTTGACCCCTCGTCTCAACTACCCCTTTCCGATACCCAAAAGTATCACCGTTATTGTCACACTATATAAGATATGACGTTTGGTGCGATCAAAGTATCTTCCAGGAATAACAATAAGAGTTGGTCTCACGGTCAAAGGCGTAATGACTACGTCCTACAAATTATGGGTAAGTCCATCACATCGTTCCACCTAACGATATGACTCCATTGCCGACAGACGCCATGTCTCATGATCGGGAAACCTCGATCATCAATCGCGCAATGAAACTAGTCTTAGCAGAGGCAACTAGGGACCTGGTTGTTTATCTACCACACGTGTATTAATGTTTCCGCTTAATACAGTTATAGCATGGTATAAAACATATAATGAACAATTGGAATATAACCAATAAACTATGTTTATTAAGTGCCTCTAGGGCATATTCCCTTCACAGATCGTATACAATACGTACAACAGAAACTACTATATACATAGTCTAACAAACTATAAGGATCTACGCCGCTTATCATGACCATCGATTTGCTTTACGATCCGTGCATAAATTATTAATAAATTTTCGAATTATCAACGCATTATCAATAATTTCTATATTCCTATATTTTTTAGACTCATGTACTACAACGAAATTTCTGTACATGCATTAACAAAAGCAGTTAAAACTGCGCATTCACAAGTTTTTTTTGTTCTACCAATACATCAATTAGTAGATATAATATATTTCGTTTGATGCAAAATCGACGGTCGTGATAAGTGTGGTAGATCCTCATACTTGCAGAAAAACTGCATTCATAATTCTTTCTACGAATATGTTTACAGTATCTATGCATGATTAATTGCTATTGCAAATGTTCAGTTGATAGAACATAAGTGGTTTCTGGTTGTCTGAACTTTCTTAGAAACAAAGCAATAGCTTCGCTTCGCCTTGAAGACAAAGCAAATTGTTCTCACATTTAATCATCAACCACTGACTTTCTTCCAACTTTTCAGGGCTTTCCCAACTCTTAAATTTCTCATGAAAAAAATTGTGCACATGTAATTGATGGCATCTTTGGATAGTGACCGATATAGTCCTTCACTAATTTGTGCAGATGTAAAGATGAGGTAAATCCACCAAAGAAGGGTTACAAGTTCTCAAACCAGCCCCTGAAGGACCTAGGCATGAAGTTCACCCCTGTGCATGAATACCTCTATGAAGCAGTTAAATCCCTGCAAGAGAAGGGATTCATACCGAAGGCTTCTGGCACCCAGGTACAAACCATACAACACCCTGCCACCATACATAAAGCATCTGAACAGAACAGACTGATCATATAGAGATGTCCTGCGCTTCAGAGTTTCTTCAGATAAGTTGGGGAAAACAGGCACAAAACATATCATTCGTTAATTGACATAAATTTGGTTTCTTTATGATGAGATCACACATATATTGCCAGGCCATTAGTGATACTGATAACATAACTTCTGACTAGATATAACACATGTAGTGGTCCTAATTCTACCACCAATTTGTTGTTGCAGGTGCTTGTTGGTAGGGAAGCAACGCCTCAAAACACAAGTGCGCCCATCTTTGTGTCAAAATTTTGACATTTTTCTGCAGTAACACTGCGGTTCGCAGTTACCGACTTCGCGGTTTTTTCTTTCTTTTTTGATTTAGCATGTTCTTGTGTAGCAGCACACTATTATACCTGCACTACTGCCTGCAACAGAACGGGCTATAGAGCAATTTCATTGTTAGGCGATGCCAAATAATTTATGTCCCTGATCAATCTCCCCATCCGACCGGCTCAGTATTTCGGACGGCTCAGTATTTCGGAGGTGCTCATAGGGATAGGGTGTGCGTGTGTGCGTTCATAGGGGTGAGTGTGCGCGCGTGTTGTGAGCGTCTGCGTTTGTACTATGTTTAACATGTAAGAATCAATAACCCATGTTTATGAAGTCTTCACTTGCATCCTGGAAGGCCAGATTTGATCAGGACTTTAGACTGCTTGTTCATAGAACTAAGATAGAGTTACATCCTTTCATTTTCTCCCTCTTAGCTAGCTTCTGATCTTTTTGCTTCCCCATGTAACTGCCTTGCTTTTGGGGCTGACTTGTAACCTTGTACATATCTACTAATTTCTAATATATAGGCAGTAGGAACTTAACCCTACTGTCATAAATGTCCAAAAAATAATTAAGTCCATGAGTAAGGGTGGTGACATGTGAGAATACATTGGAGGAGGCATGAAAGGAGAATACAGGGGTGGCGGCATGGGTGACACGAATGCCATGCGAGGAGGTTTGGACGTCAATAACTAGAAACATACCACCCGCGTTACGGCTGGAATTTTTTATTTTTTTTACTATACAAATAAAGGATATAAGACTATATTATATGATTTTTTAACAGAAATATACAACATATCATAATTATCGAAAGGTTAAATTATTTGACATGTTTTTTGTATTTGATGATAAAAAATAGCTGACATGAAAAATTGGATGATCAAAAGTAAATGACATGAATATATTGCATGTAAGAAAATATTGGATTTAAGGAATATTAGTGGGATGACATGGATATTTGGTTGGCTAAGCGAATGGATAATATGGATAGCTTGCATGTTAAGATAGAAAATAATTAATGCACTTAGTGGGATTTTGTTTTATAAAAGGTATAGATATCATTGAGATATCCAATTGATGGGAATATAGACAATTAAAATTTAAGAGGCTATGCATCAGTATATGATTTGATTTTATTTGTTTTTATGTTGCACTGTACTACGCTTTGAAATTTAATTTGATGTACAATTTAATATGATGTTGATATGCGTGTGGTGATCTTACAAAGTTTACTGTATCCACACCTCATCATATGTCTCAATATGTATACAATTGTGCAGAAGAAAAACAACCTAAGGGCATCTCCAACGGCCCGATGCAAACAGATCGTCGGCGTCGGATTCGGTCCTTTTTTTTACTGGGATCGAAAAAACCCAGCCCAATGGCCCAACCTAAATTTGGGCGTGGTTTGCGTCGCCGCGGACCTCCCTACATGTCATACACACAAATTTAGATTAGCCAATTCATTAAATAGGTAAGCATGATTCTAGCCCTTTACACCCAAAATTGCGTCGACGACCGTATGTACTCGTCGTCGCGCGCTCTACCACTACGGGGGCTACTCGCGGTCGCTCGCCCTACTGCCCGCCGGAGGCGCCGACGCCGCCACCAGCGCCAGATGGACCAGCGCCCTAGATCGCGCACTGGCGTCGGTCCACTAGGCGGCGCCGCTGCTGTGGCGTGAGCTCCACCATCTCGGCCTCTGCCCCCTGCAGCACCCTCTAGTTATGGTCCTCCTCCGCCGCGCGCTGCGCCTGGCTTTCCGCCAGAGCGTCCACTGCGCCGCCACCTCCTCTGCCGCCGCCAGCGCCTGCATGGTCCGCGCACGGGCAGCCTCCACCACGGCGTCCGCCAGGGCATCTGCCTCCGCCCTTACTGCGGCAGCTTCACGGTAAACTGCCAGGTAAACTGCCACCGCCGCCTCCTTCGGTCGGTGCTGCGCATGCACGAGCTCCCTGACTTCCATCCGGGTTGCCACATGCGAGCGCTGCCACATGGCCGTGACCTCCGATTGAGCTTGCCGTTGTGCGGCCATGAGCTGCTGTGCAGCTCGGTCGCGGCGAACAATCTCAAAGGAGGCCAGCAGCGCCCTTTGCTTCTCGTCGGGTCCGGAGCATCCTCGTCAAAGAAGTGGTCGTCGACCTCGTCCCGCAGCTCCGCATGCACCCAGCCTGGGGGCCCGTTCGCGTGGAGGACCTCCGCATGCGCCGCCCGTGCAACCGCCAAGGCGGACCGTCCTGCGGCGGTGGAAGCCGAAGCGGTGGCGGAGGCGGTCGCCTCGTCCCGCAGCTCGTCGAGCTGGACAGCTGCACGAGCAGCACTGAGGACGACATGCTCCTTGCTGTCGACGTGGTCAGCGGCGTTGTCGTGGTGGTATCACGGCAGATGCCATAGGATGGCTAATTGTGTGGGGCCGATGGACGATGCTGGATCTGGGGAGGGCTAGCGAGCTAAGGAGCTCACACGGAAAGAGGGCAAGGTATCACCAAAACCGACTCAAGTGAGGAAGAAACCGCAAGAACACACGAAGAACACACGCGAAACCACAAGCAACCACAAACACACACGATGTACCCAGGTTCGGGGCCCTCATGAGGAGGTAAGACCCCTACTCCTGCCTTGTCTCACTCTATATGTATGTCACAAGATCTACAAGGGTGCTCCTTGAGCTGTTTTGCCTCTCTCTCTAGGATGAACTCAAGAACAAGGATGAACTACAAGGAGAAGAGGAGTAAATTCGCCTATAGCTTTGGCTCTCTGGTTGGTGTCCCTCTCACAGGAGGAGTTATGGCGCTATTTATAGAGGCCGGGCCGGGTTGGCCGGAAACCCTAATTCCTCCGGGTCCCACCGGACAGTGATAGCAGGCCAACGGTAATGTCGACATCCCCTACAACGACCTAGCCGCCGGGCTATCCGAGATAGGCCGAGGTAGGCCATCATGCCCCTAGCTGTATCAGTCGCCGGCCTAGGTGATGATGCTTCCCCTGTCAGAGACAGGACGTGGCTTCCCCATGCCTTGTCTCCTGTCAGTCCGTTTACAGTACAGTGGAATAGTCACGTCGCCCTTGTCGTGTGCCTTTTGTCCCGCGCCCATGTCAGGCGGGAGGTGACTTAGCTTCCGTGTCAGACGGGTCAGTGTCCTTGCAGTGTACTTGCCCTTGACTTCCGGTCCGACATAGGATATGCCGGACGACCTTGCCCTACCCGGCATGGCTATGCCGGATTCTTCTCCGTACCCCGGAAAGGGTGTGCCGGGCATGCTTACCCGGAGCGCCTTCCCGAGTCCCGGCATGGCTATGCCGGAATCTCTTTCCTGCACACAATAGACAGAGAGACGATGCCGACATGGAGATGTCGGCTAGGTTATGTCGGCCTGAACCAAGTTAGTTTACCATGGTGTCCTGCCTCAGTCTCTCCCACGCCGGGAGTATGCCGGCTACCTCCGACATACACCCAAGTCGGCCTTGCTCATAGCCCAATCCAGCCAGAACCCTGCTCACTGCCACCTGTCTCTGATACCACACAAGAGAATGCCCCTAGGCCCAGCTACTCGAAGATGTCTTAGGCTTGCTCCCAAAGACATCTTCGAGAAGCTGGTTCTTAGGAGAACTCTCTGCTCCTGCCTGACTGAGAGCGAGGGGTGATACATCTCCAGCGTATCTATAATTTCTTATGTTCCATGCTATATTATACCAAGTTATCACATGTTTTGTATGCATTTTATATAGTTTTATGCATTTTCTGGGACTAACCTATTAACAAGATGCCACAGTGCCAGTTCCCTGTTTTCTGCTGTTTTTGGTTTCAGAAAAGTACTTAAGGAAATATTCTCGGAATTGGACGATTTCTTTTCAGAAGTCAGTTTTTATTTGGGAACGTTCCAGAAAACCGAAGACGAGACGAAGTGGGCGACCGAGGCGCCGTCACCAGGTCCTCGCGCGGCAGGCCCCCTGGCCGCGCGAGCACGTGGTGTGGGCCCCTCGGGGCGCCACCGACCTCGCCCTTTCGCCTACATATACCCCCAGACCAAAAACACTAGCACGGTGTTCATATTTTCCTCCACGGGTCCCGAGCCGCCGCCGTCGTCAACACCAATTCGGGAGAGATCAGAACTCCTCCCCGGCACCCTGCCGGGAGGGGGAATCGTCACCGGAGGCCTCTACGTCGCCATGACCGCCTCCGGACAGATGCGTGAGTAGTCTACCCTTGGACTACGGGTCCATAGCAGTAGCTAGATGGTTGTCTTCTCCTCTTGTGCTATCATGTTTAGATCTTGTGAGCTGCCTATCATGATCAAGATCACCGTTATGTAATACTTCATGTTGTGTTTGCTGGGATCCGATGAATATTGAGTACTAAAGTTATTGCTTCATAATATATCATGTGTGTGCTATTTAATGATCTTGCATGCTCTCCGTTACTTGTGTATGCTCTGGCCAAGTAGATGCTTGTGACTCCAAGAGGGGGTATTTATGCTCGATAGTAGGTTCATGTCTCTATTAAATCTGGGGTGGTGACAGCTAGCTCTAAGGTTGTAGATGTACTGTTGCTACTAGGGATAAAACAGTAGTACTTTGTCTAAGGATGATGTTACTTACTTACTTTACACACAGTGCTTAAGGCGATAATCTGTTGCATGCAACTTAATACTGAAAGGGGTGCGGACGCTAACCGGAAGGTGGATTATTAGTCATAGATGCGGTTGGAACGGTCTATGTATATTGTTGTAATGCCCGAATGAATCTCACACTAGACATCATAACGTTGGTATATGCATTGGTTTGCTCATCATTATTCTATCAATTGCCCAGCTGTAATTTGTTTACCCGCATGAATGTTATTATTATTTATGGAGAGACACCACTAGTGAACTGTGGACCCCGGTCCTTCTCTTTAATCTGATAAACCACAAACTGCAAACCTGTTACTTTCTGCAAACAAACATCTTTCTTCCACACATACGTTTAATCCTTTGTTACAGCAAGCCGGTGAGATTGACAACCTCACCGTTAAGTTGGGGCAAAGTATCGTGATTGTGTTGTGTGCAGGTTCCACGTCACCTACGTCGCAGACTTTTCTGGCGCCGTTGATACCTCGGGGGAATTCATTATTTCCTACTGGTTTGATAACCTTGGTTTCACAACTGAGGGAAACTTGCTGCTGCACTACTTCATACCTTCCTCTTGGGGTCTCCCAACAACACACCCACCGTGTGCATCAAGGGGCTGGGGGTCTATTTATAGTGTCACCAGGGGAGACAGCCTGGCCCCTGCTTTCTCCAAAGGGCACCTCTTGACCTCTCCCAAGAGCCACCTCCTGAGTATCCCCAAAGGGCGTCACTTCACCTCCCGAAGGGTCACATGACCTTTGGTGCTAGACAAAGGACATTTACCACTATAACTACGAGTGTCTTATCCAACGGCGAGTCCAGGAAGAAAATGGAGGGTGGGCTCAAAGTTAACACCGAGTAAAATAAGGACCCTTTTTGACGAAAAATAGCCATTATCTCCTTATCCTATAGGGCAAATATAAGTTCAAACATTTCTAGATTACGATTGGACATGTTGTTTAGTATTTACTGGATTTTTCCTTTATTAATATCAAATGAGAACAAAAAATTTAGAACTTTTCAGTAAAATAGACCTTATCTCCTAATTTAAACCGCAATATTTGGCAAAAAACTGTTTTGATAATCTTTATGGCCAAAAATATTACTCAAGTGATGCAGTTGTTGTAGGGAGAATTACTTGATACACATGTACTTGCTCTTCATTTTTACAAATCTAAAAACAAATTGCATTGGACGCCAATAAATCAACAACAGAGGAACAAACGAACTACTAATTACTGTCTCCGTCATATTAGATTTTTTTTTTGAAATTACGTCATATTAGATAACTAATAAACCAACGGCAGTGGACACGTCCGCGCGTGGGCCTAACAGCTGATTGCAGCTTGACGAGCTTGTGTGCGATATGTGCAAGTTGGACAGATATTAGATGGGCTCACGAGTTGAGATAATGGGCTGGACCAGATTAGTAGTACTAATTTTTTTTTCCATTTTTTAGAGGGCAGGCTCCATCCTGTTAAAGCCTGCCTAGTAGACTCGCCTTTGGTCTTATCCATGCCTTTACCCTACCCGGGGGTAGCCCCCCGACACTAGTCCCCGAAGCTGGTGTAGTCCTGCAGACTTGGATGAAGGGCTGCATCAGATTTAAACAGACAATTGTCTTGAACAAGATGCCGACGTTAACATGTCGCGTCAACCAACCGCTCCGACTTGATCAAATCGGTTCTTCCAAAAGTCATCCGACACCGCTATGTCGGCTCAACAAGAAACCTCCGACATGTTCATCCCGGCATGCCATGAAACCTCCCGACATTACTGTCTCGGTTTGACGCCGAGCTCTTAACACAACTTTCTCACCCCAACCATCCTTGACCTTTACTCCGGTATCTCCGACATCAATAAATCTCCTCTCAGATCTTCTTCCGAGACGTGTCACTTAAACGCTGCACCATCCCGTGATTTGTGCCATGCAGCCTGACAAACCGTCACGAAAACGCCGCACGGGCCCCACCGAGCGTCACATCCCGCGAGGTGCCGCGAGCTGGAGGCGGCGCTAGTCGGGTCGTTAGGGCATCTCCAGTGGCCCGACGCAAACAGACGTCCGCAGTCCGTTTCTGTCTGAAAATGACCGGGGCCGGGGAAAACCCAGTCCAACGGCACGACGCATTTTGGCCGGACCGTCCGCGACGACGCAAATGCGGCCCAAATTTGGGCTCGGTTTGCGTCGCCGTGGACGGTCCGCGGTGTCCGCGCGTGTCCTCCCCCTCTTTGACCTGGCCCCGCGCGTTAGCGACCGTTGCCTTTCCTTCGTCTCCCGAGGCGTCCACGACTCGGCAGAAAGTCTGCCGCGCCCGCCGTTTCAGCGTCTGCGCCGCCATCAATGGCGATGCCTCGCTGCCCACCGCCTCACCATCAATGGCATGGAAGACCGCGTCCTCGGCCCCCGAACAGTGGGCTCCTTGGCCGGAGGCGTCCTCCTCCTCCGCACCGCCGCCACCTCCTCCGCACCGCCGGCACCTCCTCCTCTGCCACCTCCAGCTCCGGTGCCCGCGGCGGCGTGGTCCTTCCCCTGGGACCCGCCGCAATTTTTCGACCTCATCGGCGACAGTGACGAGGAGTAGTCGCCGGCGGCGGCGAGGAAGCCCTAGATAGGGTTTTATATTTTTTCTTTTTAATTTATTCTTTAATTTCAGTCCTATATGTAATATATATCTATTAATATTAAGAAATTTGAAAAAATTGGGCCGAACTGCTGGGAGGGGTGGCGACCCAAACGGACATTGGGGCGGACATAGCCCATTTTTTCTGTCCGCGGCACGACGCAAACGGACCAAATCGGACACGATATAGTCCCAAAATGTGTCGGGCCGCTTGAGATGCCCTTAAGAAAGAGAGACATTGGCTAGAAAATAGCTTTAGAGCGTGTGCACCGTATAGCTATGCCTAAGGAAAAAAGCAAACTCGAGTCTAGCAAAGTCACATTCGTTCCGGCGTTTAGACACAAAGCTTAGATCAGTTGGTGGGCCCATTGAATAGGAAAGTTGCAGCTTTACCAAGTGGGGCCACTAGTTACTTTTTCCCTTAGCCACATGTGTCTTGTGCTAGACATAGGCTAGAAAACAGCTTTATGTCCGCGTCCCGAAAACGAAACAAATCGAACACGATTTAGGCCCCATTTGGAACACAGGAAGTAAAAACGTAGGAATAGGAAAAACATAAGAATTGAGGTGGCATGTTTCCTGAATTCATACAGGAATGAAAAACCATAGGAAATTTTCCAAAGTGTCGTTTGGATGTCACACAGGAAAAACACAGGAATTGTAGACATAGGAAGATTAAAACATGAGGTGAGAACTCATGTTTGTTTTACTCCAAAATTCCTATGGAATAGCCTATCCCATAGGAATTTCAAAGGAATCCAAATTTCCTATTCATTTGTTCCAAACAGCACCATAGGAAATTTTCCTATAAGATTTCTATCCTCCAAAATTCATATGAAATTCCTTTATTTCAAACGGGGCTTTAGATCAAAATGCGTGAGGTGGATAGAGATGCGCTGAGTGAAGTGACCTGGCGAGTCACACCTGGAAGCTAGCACACGGCATCTGGCGTGCAGTCCATGCGGCATCGGGCGTGCGTGTAAAGTGTGTAACGAAGGCGATTAGCTAGTGGTACACAGGTGGGAAAAGGCAAAACCATTGTCCTCTCCGTGGGTCTCTCAGCAACTCCGGGCAACAACAGTGCCAGTTCGAACAACATTCACGTGATTCCTGCAGCATCCAGCGGTGCTCTAAAAAAAAGACATCGCCACTGTCCTAAAGCGCACACTGTCACACTCGCACGCACTAACTAACAACAATGGAAACGGCCTAAACGTCCCGCAGAGACGCTGAATTAACAACGAAGAAGGGATCACCGGTCTCCCGTTTCTTCTTTCTTTAAAATAAAAACTCTTCCGCGGTCGGGTCTGCACTCTCCAGTTCTACACTGCACGACCTCGGAGATTCACGCGGTGGTCCGGTCACCGTCAAGGTCCCCGTCTTTCCCGTTCCGCGCGGGGCGGTTCACATGACCTGCCGACGGCTATAGTTCCCGGGAATTGCCGCTCGGTTTCTCCGCCGTTTCATCACCGAGTGTACCGGACCAGCTCTCCTCATAAAATCCTCTCATCCTCTCTGGCCCAAGATTTGCTCCTCGATTAATTAAGCCTCCTCCCCCACCTAGAATAACCATCGATTTGCTGGCCCCGGTCCGCCGCTCAACCCCCACCAGTCCGTTGCCATGGCCGTCGTCGTCTGCGTCACCGGCGCCGGCGGCTTCATCGGCTCCTGGATCGTCAAGCTCCTCCTCGCCCGCGGCTACGCCGTCCGCGGGACCTCCCGCCGCGCCGGTACGCTTCCTCTCTCGATGTGCCCCTTCTTGGTACTCTTACTCTACTCAGGGAATGGATGGATTGGGTCGGCCTGACAGCATTTTGTTCGGCAGATGACCCCAAGAACGCGCACCTGTGGGCGCTCGACGGCGCCGCCGAGCGGCTCACGATGGTGCGGGTGGACCTGCTCGACCGGGCCACCCTCCGCGCCGCCTTCGACGGCTGCGACGGCGTCATCCACACCGCCTCCCCGATGCACGACACCCCCGTAAGTACCGCGCCGCCCGACCCGAGCTCGGAATCGGAATCTCCACCGGAAGAAGAAAAGAAAGCTCACACTTTTTTGGCCCCTGCGGAATGTGGTTGGCAGGAGGAGATCATCGAGCCGATCATCAACGGAACGCGCAACGTCGTGGAGGTTGCCGCCGACGCTGGCGTCCGGCGCGTGGTGCTGTCCTCCACCGTCGGGACCATGTACATGAACCCTCACCGTGATCCCGACGCGCCCCTCGATGACTCCTGCTGGAGCGACCTCGAATACTGCAAGAGAACCAAGAACTGGTACTGCTACGCCAAGACGATCGCGGAGCAGGGCGCGTGGCAGGCGGCGCGGGCGCGGGGGCTCGACCTGGCGGTGGTCATCCCGGTGGTGACGCTCGGCGAGCTGCTGCAGCCAAGCATGAACACCAGCACCTTGCACATACTCAAGTACCTCACCGGCGGGGCCAAGTCGTACGTCAACGAGTCACACGCCTACGTGCACGTCAGGGACGCCGCCGAGGCGCACGTCAGGGTGCTGGAGGCGCCAGGAGCCGGTGGACGCCGCTACGTCTGCGCCGAGAGGACGCTGCACCGCGGCGAGCTTTGTCGGATCCTCGCTGGACTCTTCCCAGAGTACCCGATTCCCACAAGGTACAGTTAGTGTTCTCCTTCATATATACTTGAAACAATTTCTCCAAATTTTGAACTCCTTAGCATGATCGATGCTCCATACGGAGTAGGATACTAGGATGCCATTGATAATTCATCCAATATATAGCAGCAAATGTCAATGTTTCTACAGTATCCCAACACTAAAGAACGAATAATTCTTTCCACGAATAAGTTTACAGTATCTATGCCTGAGTAATTGCTATTGCAAATGTTCAGTTGATAGAACAGACGTGGTTTCTGGTTGTCTCAACTTTCTTAGAAAGCAATAGCTTCGCTTCGCCTTGAAGACAAATCAAATTGTTCTCACATTTAATCATCAACCACTGACTTTGCTTCCAACTTTTCAGGGCTTTCCTAACTCTTAAAATTGTCATGAAAAAAATTGTGCACATGTAATTGATGGCATGTTTCGATAGTGACCAATATAATCCTTCACTTATTTGTGCAGATGTAAAGATGAGGTAAATCCACCAAAGAAGGGTTACAAGTTTACAAACCAGCCCCTGAAGGACCTAGGCATGAAGTTCACCCCTGTGCATGAATACCTCTGCGAAGCAGTGAAATCCCTGCAAGAGAAGGGATTCATACCGAAGGCTTCTGGCACCCAGGTACAAACCACAGCACCCTGCCACCATACATAAACCATCTGAACAGAACAGACTGATCATATGAAAGATGTCCCGCCCTTCAAAGTTTCTTCAGATAAGTTGGGGCAAACATGCACAAAACATATCATTCATTAATTGGCATGACTTTGGTTTCTTTATGATTAGATATCACACATATATTGCCAGGCCATTAGTGATACTGATAACATATCTTTTGTTTCTTTCTGATGCGCACTTCTGACTAGATATCACACAAGTAATGGTCCTAATTCTACCACCAATTTGTTGTTGCAGGTGCTTGTTGGTAGGGGAGCGACGCCTCAAAACACAATTGTGCCCATGCTTATGTCAAAACTTTGAAAAAATTCTGCACAAAGTAATACTGCGGTTCGCAGTCACTGGATTAGCGGTTGATTTAGCCTGTTCTTTTGTAGCAGCACCCTGTTATACCTGCACTACTGCCTGCACCAGTACGGGCTATAGAGCAATTTCATTGTTATGTGATGCCAAATAGTTAATGTCCCTGATACTCCCCTCACCCCCAACATCTGTTTCCTCTTGTCTGTCCCAGTGGGTAGAAGAACTCAAATACTTAGCAGCAGTGATGGAAGACTCGTTTGTACAGCCATAATGTTTGGTCGGCTCCTGCTTTTTCGTCATGATCTTGTTCATACTCTGATCTTGTGTATAACCAGTCCTGCGGCTGCCTATATATGAGCCGATTCAGTGAACCAGATGCTTCCAGTTGGATGAAGAATCAATAAGCATTAATTATGCAACATACATAGATGGTATCGTTCATTAAGCTGTACTGTGTTTTGCATGTGGAAGATGATCATAGTTGATGGTAGATCATTCCATCATCTTGGTACATGCTGCATGCCGAGCAATTCTTCAAGAGCGCAAAGTAATGCAACCTGTAAAAAAACGCAAACAATCCAAAAGTTACAAAACAATGGTTTGCATGTTATACAAACGTACAACAAAGATACTGTTCGAGCAGGAGTTCTCTTGCTAATACATAAAATCAAGTTTGGCACGTTTAAACAAGTACTCCCCTCCGTTCCACAATAGAAGATGTTTATGTGTGTCACGTAGATACATGTGAATACATAAGAATGTGAAAAAAGATCTAAAACATCTTATATTGTGAAGCAAAGATCTAAAACATCTTATATTGTAAAGCAGAGGGAGTAATAGTTATATATCCCCATTAAATTCCAATGTTTCTTGCACCTTAAATCAGCTCGTAGCATGTGGTGTCACTAGCACGTGTATGTTCTTGTCCGACTCCTACCAACTGTATTCCCTCGATCTAACTAGTCTCCATCAAGAACATACATGAACGGCACAATAATACTATGCATGGTAGGATCGACAGCGCATGCCTAGAGGCAGGACAACCTACACAGGGCTATGACACTCCGCGCGACAGGTAAGGCGAAATGTACTATCATGTCCCATTCTTTCCGCCAACACCGGAACACGATAAGGTGATTAAGAAAAAACCAACCATGGGTTGACACTTGACACTTCACACAAGGTCCCCTTTCTAAGAAATGCCATGGATTGACACAATCAAAGGAAAAAAAATGGCTATCTATGGCCTGCCGCGATGTTGAAAACACGAAAGCGTAACGTAGGCTACCCTAATATGGTACTGTACCAGCTCCCAACCTGGAAAAGTGGTGCAAAAATTCAGAGAAAATGGTGCACTAATACACATGGATTTATTTACTTACATTACAATCGATTCCATCTGCAGTATGCACTAGCAAAAAATGTGCTTGAAAGAAAAATATAAAATGAAAGGAAAGAGGGTCCGGTTTTTATTGTTTCTATTTCGACCGATGCGCATTTCCGTTTTAGCTTTTCTTTCTTGCGGGATGCTTTGATTATGTGATACACTATGAAATCAGAAATTATAGTTTTGGATTTTTGCGTGATAGTTTACACAAGAAGCTTCCCAAGTATAGCAATGCATAAATTGGTGGTTCTCAAATCACAGATACATAATGAGCATAACATAATACAAATTGCCATTTACGATACCCAGCATATTAAAGAGAAGGTAAATAAAATCAAATAAAAATGGAGTAAGTATTCTGCCCCAAGACCAATATTGTATATCAAAAAATAGTGCCTGACTAGTATATGCATGGTTTTACTCGGCATGATGCATATGTTTATAGCTACTTTGCTCTATAAATTTGTACAGAACCTGTACGCACATAGCAATAACTATATCACTCTATATCTACTGACCAACTCATCTGAACATTCAGAAGCCATGAATGTAAGTGTTCCCAGTGTATTTGAATAAAATCACGGAAGAAGAGTAGACATAAATTAGTTAACTTCCAACAAAATTAGCTAAAAGCGGCCGGTCGCTGGAAACTAGTTAAGTTCTCTTGTGTGTGCCTGATTGCTTTAGAAGAGATAATGCATGTTATAAGCTGTAAATCCTAGGTCTATGTTGCCAATAGCTTGGATAGACTGCATTGGGTAATAGTAAATTCATATGTGAGGTTCGTTGAAATTCTATTTAGTGATGCAAATTAAGCTGAACAAGTGAAGCCTTTGTTTGTTAGCACTAGTAGAGAAAGGGGCAACAGCATCGGCTTTAAAGGGCCTTTAACACCGGGTGTGCAACCGGTGTTAAAAGGTCGGGACTAAAGGGGTACCCCTTTAGCACCGGTACCCTATGAAACCGGTGTTACAGGGATCCACGTGGGCACGGCTGCGCGTGCGGGGCGGAAAACCTTTTGTACCGGTTGGTCTAACCAACCGGTTTTAATAGTTTTTGTTAATTTTTTTGGTTTCAATTATTTTTCAGGGTTTCTGTTTTTTCTTTTGCGTTTATTTTTCAGGGTTTATGGTTTCTCCTTTTTTTTGTTTTCGCTTATTTTCCAGGGTTTCGGAGGAGATCACGTATAAATTAAGTACCCATTACACATATAAAGTACTCATTACACATATAAAGTATTAGTATTACATATTAATATTTTGTCTTGCTTCGAGGAGGACATGGGCGATGGGAGGGCTAAAAGAAAAATCAGTCGTTAATAAGTGTAATACAAATCAACTAATGCAACTAGTGATCCTCTATATATACATATACACCTCGACAGAGTTTTCTTTCGACCAAATCATTAAGCTGAAAGTCCTTCACCATGTTCGTTCAGAAATTGTGTGAAATCATCATTACCACCGGCATCTTGTCCACCGGCATCTTCTCCAACTCAGGCATCGTTAAAAATGATATGTTGAAGTAGGAGTTCTCTCTCCTCGTCTCGCAAGTTTTCCATATCTCAATGTACCTGCAATCAATAAAATTTGCAACTGTAAAATTGTATCTATAAATTGTAATAAGAAAATGTTATTCCACAATTTTTTTAAAAATACAACCCAAATGGGAGTCAGCATTGGGTCCAACCTGCCAGCCCAAATTTGGGCCAGCAGTAGGACCTTTTAAATTCCAGACCCGCGTCCTGCCAGCCCCAATTTGGGCCAGCATGCATTGGGTCGACGCGCCGCGCCCACCCCCTGGCCAGGAGAGCTAAGCCAATGCTGGCCCACCTGCCAGCGACCCGCCGGGCCACGTGCGTGTGGCCAACTGCATCGTCTTCCCCGCACGGCCACTACGCGTGGCAACCCCCCCCCCCCCCCCCCCCCCCCACGACCCCCACGTCTCCCCACACACCCCCGCGTGACCGTTCAGCTGGCCAATGCTGGCCCACCTGCCAGCGACCCACCTCCCAACCGTCCTCTTCCCCTCCCGTCTTAATACTGGCACTGGCCCACCTGCCAGCGACCCACCGGCCTCCTCGCCTCCCACCCGCGTAGTCAATGCTGGCCCCTGGCTGGTCCTTTAAAAATGGACCCCGGCCGTGGGATAGAGACACACCTCCGGCGCCTCCACCCCGCAACCCTAGCCCTAGCCCTAGCCGCAGCCATGTCGAAGTGGTTCAAGCCAGGCAAGAACCTGCGCGAGTCCGGCGGCTCCGGCGGCTTCGACCGACGCTCCGCGCTTCCTCCTCCTCTGTCACCACGCGCCGCGCTTCCTTCTCCTCCATCACCACGCGCCGCGCTTCCTCCTCCTCCTCCGCCGGCCGCGTTCGGCCTCGCACCGGAAGGCGTGCAGATGGTCGGGGGAGCGGCTTCGGCGCCGCGCCGTGTGGCGGATCCGTCGACGACGAAGAAGAAGCGGCGTCGGCGCTACGTCCGCGTGGAGGAGTGTTGGTGGCATTGGAACAATGCCACCCCGGTGTACTGGCCGGACGTCCATCTGCCGGAGGACTGGCACCTGAATCCGCAGCGGATTCCGGTGCCGCCCATTCCGGCCAGTGGCCGGGCCAGGATGGTGGAGATCGTGCGCCGCCGCCGGCTCCTCCCGCCGGACCTCTACGACGACCCCGCGTACGCGCCTACGTCCCCCAACTGGGGCCAATGGTTCGTGGAAGAGCACGACGACCGCCGCCACGCCTACTTCGCGCCGGCCCACCACGGCCGACCGGCCAGCTCCCGGAGTACCCCGCACCGCCGCCCGGCCAGGAGCCCGAGCTGTGGATCGAGGAGGACGTCATCGACGACGATGATGACCCGGAGATGAAGGTCGTCTATGAGGCCTCACTCCGCACCCTCGTCGACGACGAGGTCAAGCGCTGGGAGCGGGTCGTGGCCGAGGCCGCCATGCCGCCGCCACCGCCGCCAATGTCGCGGTGGCAGCATTTGACCCAGGAGCAAGAGGCGTCCGAGGACCTGGTGGAGATGGAGGCGGAGACACTGCCGACCGGGCTCCTCCGCCAGTCCTGGACCTGGACTGGCCAGGTCCCAAGTCCACCGCAGGAGCAGTCGCCGCCGCAGGAGCCGGAGGAGCAGCACCTTCCGGCGGAGGAGCTGCCACCGCCGTCCCATCAGTGGACCGCGCCGCCCTACTACCTCCTCTCCGACGATGACTAGGCCTCCAGCGTCGCCGCCCCCGCCCCTTATGCATTTAATGGCCTTAGGCCTTTTTTTTTCTTTTTTTTCCTTTATTACGTTAGGTCTCCGGCGTTGTCGCCGCCCTTATCAGGACCCTGAAATGTAATGGCCGCCTTAGGCCTTATATATATATATATATATATATATATATATATATATATATATATATAATATGTTTTTAATTATGAAATTTTGATACAATTTGGACCGGACGGAGCTCACCTCGGTCCGATTGGGGAAGGGGATCGAGCTCGAGGACGGGCACTGGGAGGGAGGAGAGGAGCTAACCTCGGTCCGATTTCGGAGGGGATCGAGCTCGGGGAGGGAGAGGAAGAGCTCACAGCAGCGCGGGGACGGGGACGGCGACGAGGACGGGTCGCAGAAGCGAGTTGGAGACTCCAAACCAGCGTGGGGACGGCGACGGCGACGAGGACGGGCCTCGGGAGGAGCGGCTAGGGGCAAGGCCACCGGCCGGCCGTCAAGGCCGCGGAGGAGGAGGGCGAGGCGCAGGAGGCGACGGCGAGCGGAGCATGGCTTCGCCGGAGGCCTCGGAGCAGAGAGCAGGGCGTGGATTTGAAAGTGAATGAAAAAAATTCGGCCGCGGGCACACATATTGCCGCGAAACAGACCTCTACCACCGGTTGCAGATAAAAACCGGTGCTAAAGATTGGTTTCGGCAGCAGCAAAATTTCGCGCGCGTAGTCCACCCCTTTAGTACCGGTTGGTTATACCAACCGGTTTTAATGGTTTTTTGAAAAAAAAATTGGTTTTCTGTTTTCTTATGTTTTCTGTTTTGCTTTATATCTATTTGTTTTCTTATGTTTTTCTGTCAACAAAGTACAAAAAATATGATGCAAAATGGCACCCATCTAATTTTCACTAAGAGTGGTCCACATATAATGGATAACCCCCAAGTATTAGGTTTTTCTTTGATTTCTACCTAATGTCTCCTAGTTAAATGAGTTTATGTCGATATTTCGAAAGTAATTCAAATTTGAACTACAACTCTTTGATAGTTTGGTCTGAAATTTTTGGAAAAATCATTTTAAGGTACACAACTAGTAGTTATATCACAGAAACATTGATAGTTCTAGAAAATATTACTTCTTTCGATGAATTGTCATCGCTACCTTTTTGATCGTTTTTACGAAAAAAATGAAATAATGTGATAAACACTTCAAAAAAGGAAATCCTTTGGCATGGGGACCTTATATGTGTACTAGTTGCTATGAAAAATGATAAACTTGATTTTTGACAAAATATCCAAAAAAGTCATCACAAAAATGTCTATCATCTATAGACATCTAGAAGTTTCAAGCCAAATGATCAAGTTATGGTGATTTGCACAACATAGTTTGTGATAAACATCTCATATTCCACAAATAGGTGCATATTGGTATAATAAACAATCATGCCAAAGGAATTTTTGAAATTATTTTCATAAATATCATTTTCCACAAATAGGTGCATTTGATAAAAGGTTTAATACATTGATACACATCACCACCAACCACCCTATCTACCTAGTGTTCATTTTTTCTTCGTGTGTGTCCATTTCTTCTGATTGCGCCGTAGCCATGGACAATCTTCATCATTTAACGCGATGCTTGGGTCAGTTCTCACTTTGAAGGGCGGAATTTCATCAAACTTATTGTAATCTTCTGACATGTCTGTCTTGTCCTCCACTCCCACGATGTTTCTTTTACCTGAAAGAACTATGTGGCGCTTTGGCTCATCATATGATGTATCGGCTTGCTTATATTTTCTTTTTTTCGGTCTGGAAGACATGTCCTTGACATAGAAAACCTGAGCCACTTCATTGGCTAGAACGAATGGCTCGGTGTTGTACCCAAGATTGTTGAGATCCACTGTAGTCATTCCGTACCGTCGGTCTATGTCTACCCCGCCTGAAAGGTTGACCCATTTGCACTTAAACAAATGGATTTTAAAAGAAGGTCCATAGTCAAGTTTCCATATTTGTTGTATGCAACCATAATATGTGTCCTTTGTCCCATTGTCGTTTGTTGCATCAAAGCGGACACCACTATTTTGGTTAGTGCTCTTTTTGTCTTGTATTTCCGTGTAAAATGTATTCCCATTTATCTCATACCCTTCGAAAGTCAATATAGTCGAAGATGGTGACATTGCCAACAAGTATAGCTCTTCTCCGACACTGATGTTATTAACGAGATGTGTACGCAACCAACTGCCAAAAGTATTCACGTGTTTTCCTTTAATCTAGAAGTCAGTCTGCTCCGGATATTCGGAGCGTAAAATATCCATGTGTTCCACGATATACGGAGCCACCAAGCTGGAATTTTGTAGAACTGTGTAGTGCGCTTGGGTGAAAGAATGCCCGTCCATACTTGATGTTGCTTTCTTTCCTAGCGTGACTTTTCCACGCAGTCTCCCCTCATGGCGCGATTGAGGAACACCGATCGGCATAAGATCAGGAATAAAGTCAACACAAAACTCAATGACCTCCTCTGTTCCATAGCCCTTGGACATGCTTCCGTCTGGCCTAGCACGGTTATGAACATATTTCTTTAAGACTCCCATGAACCTCTCAAAGGGGAACATGTTGTGTAGAAATACAGGACCGATAACGGAAATCTCTTCGACTAGGTGAACTATGAGGTGCGTCATAATATTGAAGAAGGATGGTGGAAACACTAACTCGAAGCTGACAAGACATTGCACCACATCCTTCTGTAAAACTTGGTAGAGTTGTTGGATCGATAGCCTTCTGAGAAATTGCATTGAGAATTGCACATAGCTTCACAATGGGTTCTCGAACGTTTTCCGGTAAAAGCCCCCTCAATGCAACCGGAAGTAATTGTATCATAATCACATGGCAGTCATGAGACTTTAGGTTTTGAAACTTTTGCTCTGTCATGTTTATTATTCCTTTTATATTCGACGAGAAGCTAGATGGAACCTTCATACTTCGAAGACATTCAAAAAATATTTTCTTATATTCTTTCGTAAGAGCGTAGCTGCCAGGAGCTGGTTCATTCTTCGAATGAGTGTCCTCTCGATGCATCTCTTCGCTCATACGTTGATGGGGCTGCCTTCCTTTCGGTGTTTTTTTTTACTTTCCTTTTTTGACTTCCTTTTTTTTGACTTCCCTTATTTTGACTTCCCATACACGCCAAGAAGTTTAGCAGGTTGCAGCAAATATTCTTTGTCACGTGCATCACGTCGATTGCAGACTAAACATCTAGCACTACCCAATAGGGCAGCTCCCCAAATATAGATGTCTTCTTCCACATGGGTACGTGGTTGTTTGCGTCATTCGGAACTTGTAGTCCCCCAGGACCCTTTACAAAGATTACTTTTAAATCCTTGAGCATATCATATATAACAGAAATAGAAGGGCGGGTAGGTCTCAGCCGATGATCTGCCTCACCTTTGTAATGTTTGCCTTTCTTCATTAAGGGATGCTTGGGTACAAGAAACCGACGATGCCCCATGTACACAATCTTGTTAGATAAATATATACCGTCGGTCTTATCTAAACAGTGTGTGCATGCATTGTATCCCTTGTTTGATTGTCCTGAAATGTTACTAAGAGCAGGCCAATCATTGATGGTTACAAACAGCAACGCTCGTAGGTCAAATTCCTCCTGTTTGTACTCATCCCACACACGTACACCTTCATCAGACCACAACTGTAAAAGTTCGTCAACTAATGGTCTCAGATACACATCAATGTCGTTGCCGGGTTGCTTCGGGCCTTGGATAAGCACTGGCATCATAATATACTTTTTCTTCATGCACAACCATGGAGGAAGATTATAGATACATAGAGTCACGGGCCAGGTGCTATGACTACTGCTCTGTTCCCCAAACGGATTCAAGCCCTATGTACTTAGACAAAACCTTAAGTTCCTTGCGTCAGTTGCAAAATCCCAAAACTCACTGTCAATATTTCTCCACTGCGACCCATCAGCGGGGTGTCTCAGCATCTCGTCTTCCTTACGGTCTTCTTTGTGCCATCGCAACAATTTGGCATGCTCTTTGTTTCGGAACAAACGTTTCAACCGTGGTATTATAGTAGCATACCACATCACCTTGGCAGGAACCCTCTTCCTGGGGCTCGGCTCGCCCTCAACATCACCTGGGTCATCTCGCCCGATCTTATACCGCAATGCACCGCATATCGGACATGCATTCAAATTCTCGTACTTCTCACCGCGGTAGAGGATGCAGTCGTTGATGCATGCATGTATTTTCTGCACCTCTAATCATAGTGGGCAGACAAACTTCTTTGCTTCGTACGTAGTGGAGGGCAATTCATTATTCCTTGGAAGCTTCTTCTTAAATATTTGTAGCAACTGTTCAAATGCCTTATCAGATACTCCATTCGTTGTCTTCCATTACAGCAACTCCAGGGTGGTACCCAGCTTTTTCTGGCCATCTTCACAAGTTGGATACAACAATTTTTTGTGATCCTCTAACATGCGCTCCAACTTCAACCACTCGTTTTCACTTCCGCAGATTATCTGTTCATCAAGAATAACCCGACGAAGATCATCATCGGACTGATCATCAACAATGACATCATGCTCAGCTTCGTCTTCCCCCATTGGAGTATCACCATGTTCAGAGAACACATGATAATTGTCATCATCATCTTCTTCATTGTCCTCCATTATAACCTCTGTTTCTCCGTGCTTGGTCCAACCAAAATAATTGGGCATGAAGCCTTTTCGGAACAGGTGGAAGTTAATGGTTCTTGCGGAAGGGTAATTCCTCTTATTCCGACAGTCATCGCATGGACAAACTATAAAACCTTTCTTCTTGTTTAACTCGGCCGCAAGGACAAATTCCTACAGGCCGCTAATGAACTCCGGAGAGCGCCGGTCAACGTACATCCATTGTCGATTCATCTGCATTATATAAATATATATAAAGCCATTACATTACGTGACCAAATTCATTAATATAAGTTCTCATAAACATTCATTAATTGAAACTAACATACAACTAGATAAAAACAAGAGAGGCTCACCGAGGTGGTGTCGGTGACGGGGCGACGCGGGCTATCGACGGCGGTGAGGAAGGGGACGGGACGACACTATAAAAACCACAAATCATATTTTAAATTGAGTTCGAAATGCATATAAAAACAAATAAAATCCCTAACTTAGTCATTTTATCAAACACCTTGTTTGCACTACACAAATCAAATGAGATAAACTAGCAAGAAAATGAGATAAACTTGAAATGCCGGAGGAATAGATGAAGGTGTTAACCCTTATATAAGTAGGTGCCTCCAATCTAGATAAATATTTGAAGAGGATTAATGGGATGAACTAGAGCTCTTGAGAGAAAGAGAGAGCAAGAGCTTGAGCTGAAAAATGGTGTGCCTCGGGCTCGGGCTCGGGGTGGAAAAAAGCCATATAGGAACACCTTTAGCACCAGCCGGTAGTACAAACCGGTACTAAAAGGTCTGGCCGTGGGGCCTCGCCAGTGCAGCCGTCTGGCCCAACCCTTTCTTACCGGTCTGTATTACAAACCGGTACTAAAAGGTCCGAACCAACCGGTGCTAGTTCCGGACGGCCGAATCGTCTCTGAAACGGGTAGTAATGCTCCCTTTGGTACCGGTTCCATTACATCCGGTACCAATATGGCCGCACCAAAGGTCTTGTTTCTACTAGTGTAGTTTTACTCTCCATTCTGGATGTGTGGCTCAGCTTTTATTCAGTTTATTCTACTTAGGGGGTCAATATTATTATGTCACAAATGGAACAGGGTTAGGTGCATCTTATCGATCTTGTTTGCATGACACGATTACAATAAGACATGAGGAACAGTAATCAAAAGCAGGTGCGCGAGAACCAATCTCTGGGCTGGTGGCTAGAGCTCACGGTGGAATCATGGGGTGTGCGTTTGAATTAAACAGGGTGCTATCCGTGATGAAAATTGTATGTTCTACATAATAACGTACAGTTAAGGGGAATGGATCCGTCCCCCTTTAGCCACATTTATTTTATTCAAAAGATGACGACAGAGCATAGGCTAGACTAACAGCCATATAGTGTAGTATACTGATGGAAATATAAGATTGCGGTTGTTGATAAATGTCATGTTTCTTTCGGAATCATGTCATGGTTCCAAATCCATATTTTAACACCAAAGATATCTAGTTTCTCGTAGGTGTTCTCGCTAATCTACCTATTTTAATATTCCTCAACTAATTAGGACATCACAGGTCTATGGATTGTACATTTGTACTCCTACTCTACATCAGGAACCCGTGCTTTACGGAGAAGATAACATGCACAGGTGAACACAACGAACAACAACACGCACACACAACATGCATTTTCCATGTTACATGATTTACCCAAGGTGAGTTACAATACTGGAACATGCATATGTTCCCTTTCTACTATGTCTACAATTATACTCCTCTCCAAATATACACCATTTTTATAAGGCATCTTTTGACCAAACTAATCCATAGGTCAACTAAGATAGAAAGAGTCAACACGACGTGATTGACGAAAATTTCTTCAGTTTTAATCGCCAAGATAATAGTATTTTATGGTTAGCCATTTGTACGTCCTCAGGAATTTCTTAAATGGTAATGAACTGCGGCTTATTTTCTATTTGGCTAACTGACTCTTTGTCTGTTTTAGTGGCTTTATTACCACAATATCTTATAAATAAGCACATCACAACATAAATCTGCAAATGCACGCTGATCCTAAATAAGCGCACACTATATATAGGAACGACACGAAGTATATTATATACATGAATGCACACACCTTACAATTCTGAAAAAAGGTTGCAAATGAAATGATCGTTCTTAAAGAAAAACTGTTTGTTGTAACCAAAGTTAGATTCTGATAGATCCTTGTGATTAAGGCATCAACTGGTATCGCCGTTTATTTTTTGAAAACTCATATTCATCTCTAGAATTAGCGAGCATTCACCGAACTAGCCATGTATTACTTCGGAGTAATCATTCACACAGGTTTAAACTACATACATGCAACAATGAAAATGACAGATAATCAATTTCCTTGAACATGTAGTGCAGATTAGTAATTTCTACTAAACCATCGACACTTAATTTGGAATGGAGGGAGTAAATATTACCGCTGTTCCAAAATGTAAGAACTTTTGATATGCTAATTTAGCCCACCACAACATTTTGTATGTGAAGTACTTGCTAAACTACTTTGAGATTATCTTATGTTATGTATATCAGATTCCAAGCTATAATCTACAAGTCAGTTCACTGGAAATAATGTGTACTCTAAAGAAGCTTTATCTAAATTTTAGAATATCAATAGTATAAAATGGATGTTATATAGAAATCCACCTTTGTAGTTTTTAATCATGCACATCTATCTACATGTAGATTTATCAACACAATTTCAAGGGGAAAGACTGAGTGACTAATTTTCACATCTCTTTCCTTCTAGAAGAACTACAAATATGGTAGAAATAAAAGAAAATCAGCCTGATACTGATTTTGAATTTGTTTCCAAGTAAAGTGAACACTAGGATATATACAGTACCGTGTAAAACTGAGAGTTAATGTCAATTCGAATGTAGTATGGTAATTAAGATATTCGAATTGCTAAAGAAAATTACTTGGGCTAACATAGCTGCTGCGCCTCCATCACAGTTTGTGCAAATTATATTAATTTGGACACTCACATGTGTTTTGTGAATATTTTGAGCTATCATGCGCCTTTCCATGTGGGACATCTGGGAAAAAAAGGATGATGAAAGAGAACATGCTGGTTGAAATCTGTCAATAACAAGGTTAACTTAAATTTAATGCAAGCTTATTAACTTAATATCTGAACACTTAAAGGAAGAAAAGATATCTAAAAATTGATAAAGGAATAAAACTTGCATGGTGCACATGAAGAAATGACAACCCATGGATCACATCAAACACAATGGATCCACAAAAATCTTAAATTGTATTGAACCACAACCACAAGGAAAACCAACACGTGTAGCTAGCTAGACGAAATAGCCACCACAAATAAAACTTAGCAAGAGGATGTTGACAATTCAATAAGCTAATAATAATTTACCAGACGACATTCGTAGGGGCTCTATGCATATATGTTGGCTAGTAACTTGTCTAAGGCCTCCATCACCATAAATCACATCAACTAGATCATTCAAGAAACTAGCTTTTACTACGTGTCACTCATTTCTCTAGATAAACAGATCTAGCTTTGCTTAGGTTGTTTACTAGTCGACTCAATCAGATCCTTTTCAACTGCCTCATCAACAATAGAAGATGGTCTTCTGGTTATTATTTTTGAAGATTTTGTCTACTCAAAATAGCAGTACAACTTCATTTACACACATATCAGTCACCTCGAAACTTATTTGCATGAACTTCAGACAAAATAAAACAAACCATGAATTGTCAAAGGAAGAGAAAACTAATGATATAGAATGCAACAGATAACACATCTGACACACAGAAAAAGTGACAACAATTCACACCTCAGAACGAAGCATCAGATAATCTAGTATAACCAAGAAAAGGGAACTAAAGAAATCATGGGCCTAATACCTTGTGCAATGGTGTAGCTATTGGCCATTAAATCATGGTGCTCTTATCCTGAAAATCAAACAATAGTGTCACCCGTGAGTAGCAGTGAAGCCCACAAGCAAGGTGCAAATCAACTTGTAACAATAACTTCCATCATCAGAAAGGAACAGAGACCTGCACACATGCAAATCAAACACACAAAAGCAAGCCCCCCATCAGTAAAACTGTAGCCGCAGGAGTTACAGTGCAGCCTTTTACAGTCTGTGTTTATGCGAGGAATAGGAGGGAGAAAGAGAGAGAACGTAAGAGAAAGACAAGGGGCCTAACCTAAAGATTCAAACTAGATCTGGCAAAAGCAAAGTAAGGCCACCTTCCTTGCCAAATATGGGCCATCTCTTAGCTTACTCCATGCTCCATTTTTACCCCAACAAGAACTTGATCAAACCCCACCACCATAGCCAAAACCTAGATAGTAGACCTCCATGAGAAACAAGGCAATATGAAAGAAGGGGGGTTATTAGGGCGAGGAAGAGAGAGAGTAGGCATATTATTAAACCACCACAGACACGCAGTGTACCGGCAGCATCTCCATGATTCAGCTCCCAAGGCGAGTACACTGCAAAAGGGGAAGAAAAAATATTTTGGGGATGAGAAACAAGTAACAAATGCAATCATTTATTCAAAGCCTACAGCTGCCACTTCTTACAATTATCACTAGCATCCTTGTCACTCCTCGGTAGTAGCTCCCAAAGGCAACTTGACTGGAAAGATCAAAACAACAGAGCAAAAAAAAAAGTGTGCACACACATCTAAGAGATATGGAATTTGTATTGTAAAGTGGGAAAAAAGCCAGAGTACTTTCCGCATGCGTGGTCTGTCTTTTATGGCTGAGTTTCTCTCTTATAAGCAGGGTTTAACCTTCTTTATTGCGAGGAAAAAATATGAACTATCGAAATTGAATCGAATTGGCTCTACAAACTCACCGGTGGATCTGAATGTAAGGTAAACTCCTGCGAGAAAGAGGCTGACAGAAAGAGGAGTGAGCACGCGGCGAAGACGGCATACATGTTATGCCGGGCATCAAGCCGTGTGCTCACTCTCTTCTGTCAATCTCTCGAGGGCCTCTCCACACACCAGGAGCTGACCTTACTTCACAGATTTGACAATCGAAGAACAACCACCAAAACACAGCACAAAAGTTGCAAAAATCCGAAAGAAAACCCAAATAAAACCGCATAGCACAGCAGGAAACGGGAGAGGTTTTTTCTTCTTGGGATCTGGTGAACAACCGCCGTACTGGAACTGAAAGGAGAGGTAGCGAGAGAAAGGGCTCTCTCTCCCTTCTCAGCTGGTGTTTGGTTTTTGGAGCAGAGGAGATGGATGGGATGGGTAGTCGTACCTCCCAGTGCTGAGACCTCGCAAGGTTTTAAGTACTACTCGGAGTAGTACCCCCTGCTGCTACTGCCAAGTAGTAGTAGTTCCAATCAGCAACAGTTGACACTACATAGCCTGCATCCCTACTTAATTGTTAGTTATATTCTATTCTATTGGGAGTGGTACATAGTACAAATATCCCACCCAAAAATGAGCTAAACCTAGCACTGCTCATAGGAGTACGACAACATTCCAGCTAGCTAGCATCTCTAAATAGGCTTTATTATTTTATGGCTTTGCTTCATTTCAGTTTTTGTATGAACATTGCATATCGTTTTTTTATCGTATGAGAGTTCTTGATAGATCAGCCAATTTACAGATACAATCGGGCCTCAGATACCATAGTCCTGTGGATGGCTACTGTTTATACTATAGAATATACAAGGGATGCTCACCTCAACTGTCCTGCATTCATGCAAGCAGCAATGGCCTCCCCGCTGTCTGTGGTTTTGCTGCAACTCTCTGTGGTCTTATATTTCAACGGAAAAAGTCTGTCAATATCAACCACTCCTATATCGATGCAAGAAACCAATGTTGTAAGAATATGTACATATCAAGCTAGCACACTAAACAGCTAACAGAAAATCATGGCAGTATTATATATTTACGTATTTACTATTTATTTACAAATGTTACATATTTTGTCACATTACAAACAATGATATTTCAGATTGGTTGGAAACACAAATGCTCAATCTAAAGTTCTAAACACATGCACAGCTGAAAGGTGATGGAACTGTTCACTTATACCCCGAGGGCCAAAGAAATTGACCATATATTCTGTTTGCTTGCATGTCTCTTGATCTTCCCGTGGTTGGATGTTCATTATTCCCACATACATTAGTTCCTGGGCTGACATCGACTTAATTTATACCATATGCATTCCATGAACTAAATTCACAAATACGAAGGTGACAATCCATCTCCTCTATATGATCATGATATGGCCGCACCATACTGCAAATAAGAAAACGTTTGTAGAAGTTAAGAATTTGGATGGAATCAGAGAATAATCAGCATAAATCCATTATGACCAAATGCACAAGCTTCACGGTGTACATTCAACAAACAGATTCAAAGATACAACAAATAAGCATCTTTTGCCTCCAGCTAGAAGAGTGCAAGTTGACAAATTCTCCCTCTATTACAAATCCTTGACAACTAGAGACATCAACTTCACCGGTTAGCGTCGATAAAAATAAACATGGAAACTTTAATTGTAGTCTCCCCCTTCCAAATTAGCATGCACATTTTCGTTTCTTTATTAATATTGGATTTTTGCATGAACAATCAACTGAATAATTATTGGGTTAAGCAATTTTTTTAGGCCGGTGGATACAAACTTAGCCAATCAAAACTGTATAACTTTGATACCGATAATTTCACTTGCAAGCTAGTGCTAGTGTGCTACCATCACCCTACCGCTGCCGGCCATTGCCTTTGCCATGTAAATTCTATCTAATATAATAAAAAGAAAACAAAGTGTCATTCGTTGGATGGAGGTGGCAAGTTGGTTTCGCCGGAGGCAGCGGTGGTTGTGCCTTTTGGGAAATAATAATAGAGGTGGAGAATCACATGAGGTTGAACAGAATGACATTAATCTTCAAAAGCAGACCCAAAGGTTGGATGATGCTTGGTGTCGGCTTTGGGCGCCTTGGTCGTCGGGCACGACCTCGGGGCCGACGTGTTCTGTTCTGAGATGTTTATGTTTTTGGCCAGTTTTCCTTGTAATTCCGCTCCATGGAATTAGTCCTAGTCGCAAGTGACCAGTCTGACTAGGATTTGTACTATCATATGGGTTAAACCAGGCTTAGACAAATGATCTTAAAGAAACTAGAAAAAAAGGTTAATGTTACATCTTGAAAAGGACATATATATATAATTGCTTTCAACATTTATTACACGAAAAAAAGTAACCTACGCACACAGCCAGATGAGAGAAAGAGAGAGAGAGGTTACCTTAATGTAATGGTTAATTCGTTGCTAGCAGCAGCACTAGTGGTGCTGTAGCAGTGATGAGCATGGCACCGAAGACCTGCCCCGATGTGGTCGCCCGCCGTGGAGCCCCAGACGTTATCTTGTGTTGCCTTTCTCCATCATCCAATAGGAGCAGCCATTTTCAGCCGTGAAAGGTGCACGCGTCCTCGGCTTCCCCTTTCGAGCAAAGAATCCGACAAGGAAAAGTAAAAAAAGAAAGGTAAGTGTGGGAGGGAGAAAAAACCTCCTTAAAATAATATGTGTAAAAACTATTTTTTTTCCTGCGTCTCCTTCTCGACGTGACCGTCGGTAATGACAATCTGCAATCGCAAACAGCGGGCGTTGTCGAGCATTGATTGGCAGTGCCCACGGTGGGCCCACACACTTGGGTGCCTTACGTGGCTACGTTCGAGTGGTCCGAGGTGGGTTGTACCTGCCGGCCAGCGTCCCTCAGGGCTTGGAGCCTCGACCACCATGGCGGGTAGAGCGCACGCAGTACAGCAATGTCTTCTATTTCGTACGAAATAATTACATCCATACCCCTGGAAATGGAATAATTCCCAAAAAACTCCCTGGCTAAACTGTAACCTATGTAGTATGTCAGAACTCTGAACGTATCAATTGCTAGCATGCTTTGGAATACCAGGTTTTCAATGAGTTCATTTGACAAAATCATGCAAACATCCATCCCCGTAGTTTAAACTGATGACATCTCGCTTCTCAAAACAGTTAGGTACAGTCAGGTAAGCAGTTGAAACAAAATGACCTATTGGGGTGCATAAACCTGACTGGCATGCATACTTCTTCAGACATTTGCACTTTGCTAGCTCTCGCTACAGAACGGGCGTAATTTTCTTAATACCTAAACTATAGCACCACTACCCCGCCAAAAATTATACTACAACAACTAAACCTCGAATAATTTGAGTGCAAGCTCGCACCACATCAGAATATACCCCCAAGGTTAGAGATTCCCTATAGTTACTAGTATTTGCATGGAGTCTTCTCTCTACATCGAAAAGACCAAGCCAGGCGTGTACATTCGATGTCAGAGTAAACTTTAAGAAGGTTACATCAAATCTAGCGGTCGGTCAGGGTGATCTAGATCAAGTTGATGTCATAGATTTTGCCCCCTCGATCTTGACTGCATGTGCAAGTACGTGTCAATATTTCTGTGGGCTAAACTGTGGATCTGCTACTATGTATTGATGTAACCATATAAATGACGCTGACAGCTCCTAGGTACTATGATCTTATCTTATCAATACTCAAGCGCAAATAAGTACAAGGATGACATTTCCATAGTGTAAGCTGAGTTTAAGGTTTCGTTGACAACAATGTATCCAGAACTTCCAAAAACTGCTATTGTAGGATTAATTTGTGATAATATACAGGAGACGATATGAAGTAAAAGTCAAATAAGCCAAAGTACATACCTAAGAGAAATAATACGTGGGAGTTGAACCTTGGTATCCACGTGTTGTAGACCAATCAACTGAGCCGGGTCAAGAGAGAAACAATAAATATTAGATGAATGGAAACCTCAAGTACTAGCAAACAGCTGATAGAAGACCAAGTAATAAATAATTTGGAGTTTTTCGTTTCAATATTTTTTTTTGGAGTTTGGAGTCTTGATTTAGCTTCATATCAAAGCCACATGTAAGAATAAACAAACTGGTTAGACAATTTGTCATGATTACACACCAGAAACAAATGAGACAAGTTACAAAAATGACTTGATCAGATTTCATTTGTTCTCATTTCAACGTACGAACAAAACTAAGATTTGTAACGGAAAAATAACTAGTAAGAACTAAAGATATCGCTCCAGAACACCCTGCATAATTTATGTTTTTAATTTACAGAAATTAAAATGCTCATAATTTTAAATTATGCAAGTATCTATGGACTGTGATACAATGCCAAATGGAGCCCTGTTCGTCTGAACTAGTCATGGAACAGTGTCATATGGCCGAACAGATGACACATCTGCAAGACTTGAACAATTCGGGAAGTAGAAAGGACGTGAAAAGTCAAGCTTAAATCAGTCTAGATGACATGTCTTCTTGTTCTTGCAGCTATCCTAGCAAAACAAAACACCGTCCCCATATAATTAGAATCTATGCAGCGAGTACTGTTGTTAAACAGTGATGCATGCATCTTGTGTTCATTCCCAGAAACATCTTTAATCAAATGTGAAGCAGTGGGGTAGCTAGTTGCCAAACATCTTTAGGTCAATGACAGAACGTTCAATATCACCATCTACAGACCACTAAGTTTTATCCCAAACAATTACTTTTTGTGTCTGAAATAACTTTATGAGATTCTGGGTAACTGCAGCACTCGAGAGTTATGTGTTTAAGTTCCAACTGCCGGAAATAGGTATATAGCTTCCTCGCATGGGTGGGGTTCGATCACCTGCGTGATGCTTAACCTGTGACTGTAAAGTTGTTGCAGATGTGACTGAGATAGCACCGTGGGACCAATCTGGCAGGCATTATAGCAATTTAGAGTCATCTTATGCCATCTAAAACAGATTTGGACAAGGTAATAGCCAGGAATGCTTCTAGTGCTACCCAAATAACCACACATGCTTTGACACGCAACCTATTTTGAGAAGGGAATAGATGCAATGTGACCATTATGAGTGTGGTGATAACTCTTTGCTCGATCATAGTCAATAAAGCAGACAGATAAGAAAACGAACCACTATGTTGCATCTAATAGCTTGGAAGATCAGTGTGACCGGCTGACCAGTCAGGTTCTTGAAATGAAAGCAGGATAAGTGTTGTAACTGACATTGAAATATGAAGCCCTATTAACCAAAGGAAACCAGCTTTGCAAAAACCCTGCCGACGCCACTCCTTTTTAGTCTGATCCCTCTTTTCCAGAGGGACACAATTTGTTGAAAACTTTTACTTTTACAGTTCTTCCCTCCTCCATTCAGAAGGGCAACCTTTTTGACAATGCACTGAACTGCGATCCACAATGAGCTAGGACCACCGGCAAGAGGAGCATGGGAAGGACACTCACCAGCGATCCATAATAAAAGGTCAGCCAAAATGTCACGTGAAGATTGCATCTCGCTGAGTGCCCCATGGAACCTACATGAGCCAATTGCTACTGCTGCACAGACAAGTGGTCAAAGTCAAGTTTAGTGTGCCACACAATAATTTCTCCCAGGACCTACGCGTAAGCCCGGTCCATCCCCTCTATAGTTCTATGATATTGGTTAATTGCTGCACTCTGGATTGGGCCATATATATATTAGCTGTCATTCACAACAGCAAATCTTACAGAACTTGGCTCGTTAACTGGTTTTACAAACACAGAAACTAGTTGGAGGGTGTTGAGTGTCGACTCGCATGGTTTCACATGGGACCAACTTTACTTGTATTATTGAGGAGAGCAACAGTTCTCCAGAAGTCTACCTCATAATGTGTTTACCAGCAGGACGATCTACAGTACTGCTGACTTACATACAACAAATTTATGTGTAGTGTTAACTTCTAAGCAAAATGGTATTGAGTTAATAGAGGCCATATTATGCTGATTAAAAAAGTGCTTGTGTGATTTTCATTACTAAAAATGATTCGAGCAAAATCAACTTCAGTTAATACGAGAAGAGGTACACAACTCATCTAGAATCTAGACATCTAGTACAACCAGAGGGCACACGTAGAGGATGGTGAGGTTGCCACCATTCATTTGTGGTCCACCGCTTACAGTATTCTAACAATATCGCTTTCTTTGAGTGGATAAGTACAAGAGATTTACTAAATATTTCAACATCAAATTCATAATTTACAAATTCTGGCATTTCCCTGGGATTTATATATTTCATAAAATACATCGTATGCAATTTTTTGGTCAATAATTCAACGATTGTCGACATTTTGACATAAACCTACTGTGGCAATATCTACGCAAGTTCCCAATTGACTTACATTTTCCGAACCAGTCCGTCTTCATTCTTCAGTGTTAATAGCATGGTACAGGTTTATTTCTCTAAGAGCTGCAACAAGAACAGCAGGGCAGGTAGCTTCTGAATTAATATTCATAACACAGTATATGGCTCATATTTTTTCATCTTGTGATTACCTTCCCATATTAGCAAGTAGCAACTACTAAATAGGAAAATTAAAAAGAACACAAACTCTCACTGAAAACACTTATACAATCACCAATAGCTATAAATAAAATCGCATAATAACCTATCTGCTTTCAAAACATAGCACATAGAAAAATAGTGCAGCATAGATCCTGCGTCAAACAAACAAGATCCGAAAAATTATACAGGGATCTCCAGAACTAGTAAAGATAAAAGAAAGCTAGAAAAGGTCATCAAATCTCGTACCTTGACCAGGTGTATCATCTTCCAGCACACATAGTGGCCGAAACTGCACCCCCACAGCTTTTGCTTCATAACATGTAGCTTAAACTGTAAACAAGGTTTGGCCCATCTGCACTGCAAACAGGGACAGACAGCCCCTGCCTCTCCTTCCCAGGCTCCAGTCAAGCTTCAATTCTTCTCTGTCATCATCATTCTCATATCCACCTTTGGCCCTTCTCTATTCTTATCTCATCCTGTTAATTTAGCTTAAGTAAAACATATGCAACTTGATTTCCTTTGTGGACTATCTGTTCTGACAAACATGTGAAGTAATGGTAGGATTTTAACAATAAAATAGAATGACAAATCATGTAAAAAAATGTATGTTTGATTTATTTCATCATAAAACTGGTTGTTTTCGAGAAGAAGAATATATGCTACACTGCATGAAATTTAAATGAAGGTCAGTTAATGCATTAGTTTATTAGCAGCACTCTCGACGTCATGGAAGGTACAAGAAGGGAAATATTTTTTATTCAGCATTCTGAAAATTAATACCAGATTGTTCACATTTCATAAACCATGGCATTTTGTATTGCAATTTATTCATCAATACAGAACTATTGATGGCTGCGGCCAACAAGCATGAAGCCATGAACTCTACAGTGTGACGTGATGGGCCATGTGGGTTCAAATGAATTCGTCAATCCAACCAAAAATGGAAGGTTGTTAATGTAATTCAGCAACACAACTAGCCACAGAAACTAAGTGACATAAGCGTAGTGCTACACGTTTACAACCATGAGTCAGGACTCCCTGGGAGGAAACTACAATAGAGATGAACATGTATACAACTTTCTCCCAAAATTTTGTCCACAGTTGTATGTAGGAAATTGCAATTGACTCAAGAACTGAAGGAGCACAGTATGCCTGATTTCATCAAGCACTCAGGCAGGAGGTTCCAAGCCATAACTAGTGCAAAAAAAAACACCATCCATTGTGAAACATCAGATTATTACCTTCACTCAGATATTCAAAAGTTTCACATTCTGGCAAGGCGCCACAGAAGCATAAAACCACGAAGCGACAATTTGCTTATTTAGTATTCTATTGTATCACTTCAGACACAATCTAAATCAAGTAGTACAGCTTACGAATTGATACTACAAAATAGTGGAAATCGTCACCCAGCATTTGATTGCCATAAATCAGGTAACAGAAAACAGGCAACTGTTCCCCTAAATCTAAATGCCTATCGATTCTACATGAAATTGACATCGTATCAAACGATCGTGACGAATCCCCAAATCGAGAGGTGAAAGCATCGAATGATCGCAACGAAGCCGCACGCAATTCTGCATCCCAAACCAAACAGCGGGACGCCTTAACTCGCCGACATTCGTGCACAAAGCCGCAGAATCCAGCCACGAACCCACCAAACTAGCACATTCCGCATCGAATTATCCGCCTCTTACCGGGCCGGCTAATCGCTAGACGGGCTGGGGACAGAGAGGAGCAGAGGGGGTGAGCGTGTCACGAACCTTGGAGGGATCGCGCGATGGCGGAGAAGGACGAGGCGGCCGCGCTCGCGTCATCTCCTCCGTGAGGCCGGGACTGCGATGGAGTTCGCGGTCCTCCCTCCTCCTCACACCTCGCCGCCATCCGTCGCCGCAGCGCCGGGATACTACGTACAAAACCGATTCAACAGGGTTTTCTGTGAGAAATGTTGGGTCGGTGGACGGCGGCGTGCGTTGAGGCCTCTCCTTCTCGAGGGCGGTTGCCGGTGGCTTTGGCGGCAGCGACCTTGCTCTCTGGAAAGCCAGTGCGGGGAGAGAAGGAAAGCGAGGGTCCTGTGCTCGATTTGTGATGGGCCTGAAAGTCTGGCCCTCCCAAAGGCCTGTAGGTTTTGGACTTCCCGTTGATCAGCCTAATCTGATCTGTAAAGCAAACGTGACCTTGGAGCCCATTGGGCTGGTTGTTAACATAGCGAAATCTGTACTGTACTCTTGTAGCTAGGGATATAAATTTCCTTCAAGAAATATCTAGGGACATAAACCCATCGTATCGGATCACCGAAAAAAGAAGCGAAATAACAAAGAGACATAACCTTACTTTCACCGTGACAACAATGTGAATAAGAATTATCAAAACTTAGACACAGTACAGCGGCAGACAGGGACGGAGCTACACACAACAATCGGTGTCGAATAACACTGACGATTTTATGGTAATTCTCTTTGGAATCTCTTTGGAATAAGATACTCTCTTTGTCCAATAAAAGATGTCACATTTTTTGATTAAATTTAGATGTATCTATACACTAAGTCGTGTCTAGATACATCTAATTTTTTATCAAGTTGAGACATCCTTTATTGGACGGAGTGAGTAACATTTATTGGAAATTAAAATCATATTGAATGATTTATGACAATGACACCAATGGTAAGATTTTTCTAGCTTTGCCCATGGGGGCTGGACGTTGAAAATTACGACTCACATCAACATGATAACAATAAGCTACTCCCTCAAGAAAAAGGTGTTTTGATTCATAGGTCTAGACGCATCCATTGTGAATAAACATAAAATTTAAATGTGGAAAATTCGAAACAGAAATTTCTTGTGTACATCTGGATATATGTACACGAAGTTTCGCTGAAAAAAGATACTTATTGTATATCGTGTAAAAAGACAAAGGAAAGTTCTCTTGAAAGTCACTTTAGCACACTGAAAATTTTCTTCTTTAACAAGCCAAAAAAAATCCTTTTTCACACGGAACTTTGTGTGCGAACATGAAATGTTTTAAATTTTTGAAATAAAATATTTCAATAATAAGTGCATATAGACCTACAAGTCAAAACAGATTTCTCAGTTTACAGATTCTTCGATATAATTCATAATTACTAAAAGATGACGTTAAATTTAATAACTTTATAGCAAGTAAAACAAATCTAACACAACAATGCAACCTAACAATGAGAAACATAGCATCAAAGTGAGGATTTTATTTGGCGCAATTCTTCGTTAAATATTCTAATCGAGTTAATGTTGCTACCGAGTAGCTGCCAATCTAAAAAAAAACTAGCCCCCCTCTGTATATGTGAGGAGGGGATCGACGGCAGGAGCAAGGAGACGATGGGGCGGCTGCGGCGTCGAAGTGGAGGTGTGGGGAAAATGTGTACGACTCTGTTTCTAGGGTTAGCATTGCCCTATATACCGGAGGACCGATTCATGATTTTTATAAAAACGTAGGGGCTTTTTTCAAAAACTGATGCGTGGGCTGCCGGATCTGGATCGGACGGCGCGGAGACGGGGGCACACTGTTGATAGGGCTTAGGAACAGTAGCCGGACCTTCGTGGCGACGCAGGAATATTGGATGGAGTGACGAATGAACAGTACCCAAGAGAAGGCCACCAAAGCTTACGGCTTTGATATAGTTAATACATCATTTTATGAATTTGCACTCTTTAACAAGATAAAGAATTTGATTAAGAAATATTTGTTAATATCTACATTAAAAAAATGTTTATAACACGTGCACTATTACTAGTGTCATAACTACACTGTACTCCGCATGAGCCAGCGTGCGTAGTCACTGTAAACACGTGAAGCGCGAAAAATTGTGAACCGATCAGGTCGAGTGCACGTCACGGTCCCGGCGACGCGCTCGAGGTCGTGGCCGAGCGTGAGCCAGGGCATGCACGCGACGCGACCGACCAGACTTGCCCACGGACAGTATACAGGAGTAGGAGCTTCCTGGCTTGCCAGCCGGACGTCACGTGTCTTATCCCATTTAAACTACTCCTAGATTCCGGTGGTAAAGTAGTACTCCTTCAAAGTTAGAGATGTATTGCCTCCGTTCAAATTAATTGATTTCTATTTACCCACGTATAATAGAAGTCAATTAATTTGGAACGGAGGGAGTATAAAATAGAGTATAAGGCATCTCCAATGGCCCGACGCATTTTGGGACTAAATCGTATCCGATTTGGTCCGTTTACGTCGGCCCGCGCATAGGGGTCGCGACCGTTTGGGTCGCACCCCACCCAGCGGCCCGACGCATTTTTTTTCATTACGAATTCTATTAAATTGGTTGCATTGTCTCCCCTGGCAAAATGTCTCGGGCATTACAAATAAATTGGCGCCAAATCGATCACTCGGCGCGAGCTAAAATGATGGCACACTGCTTCATCACCCAAGCCTTTTGGTTCTCGGCCATGTCGGTGGTGTCCACGAGCATGATCGCCCTCTACTCGGTCATGATCTTCGCCTTGGCGTGGCTCGCTTCAATTTCTACAGCCTTCTCTGTGAGTCATAGAATTGAGCGGCCATCTCTTTCTATCTCTTCCCTCTCGCGGCGCTTTTTCTACTCTCTCGCGGCAATGGCCTCCTCCTTGTTGGCCATGTAGCCCTTCAAGGTCTCGGTCAGTGATTGCACATTGGCATCCCTCTTCATGTCCATTGCCGAGGCTTTGTGTCCCCTCGACAGCGACCTTGTTGCCGCCATCATCTTCCGCCCCCACGGTAGGCGGGTCTCGGCCATTCTTCAAACCGTTCTTGTGGCTTCAATATGTTTGCTTCCATTTCTCGTGGTCCTAAAGCTCGTGCCAACAATGGATCAAGTGGTAGGACTTGCTCTCATGGGCGGACTTGAAGAACTCCAAGGCCTGCACAATCTACATAGGCCATGGAACCGTGGCCACTCACGACAACTAACAATGGAGGAGGACACCTCAAAACGACGAGGATGAAGGACATACCGTGTCGCCTGATATAGGGCGGTTCACGACGTGCTCATGGGCGCCGCAAAACTTGTTGGTCTCAGCCTGGATGTAGGATCATCGTTTTTGGATGGACACTTGGCCGCGGTCACTGTGGATGACGAAGTGCTTGAGGTGTCGGCGTTCATGAAAGTCCGCGGTCACCCTCTTCCAATAGGCATTGCCCTTTTGCTCGGCGCCGACAATGGTGTTCACGCTCGATGCGAGCCAAGACCGGCAAAGGCACTTGTCCTCGGCGTTCGTGTAGCCCGTGGTCCTCTTCGATATCTTCTTGGCCGCGGCTGTGCCGGAAGTAGGAATCACGGCGTCCGGATCGTCAACCTCCTCCTCCTCCTCCTCCTCCTGCTCTTCTTGGCCATCGTTGAACATGGCCGTGGGGACGGCCGAACCCGTTCCCTGTTCAAAAAGGGGGTGCTCGTCGATGTCGACTGCCTCGGCCTAGGTGCCTTCCGTCCCAAAGGCTCCATGGCCGCCGCCATTGATGAAGCCGACCATGATGTCCTCGCCATGCTCGGCGAAGAACGCCTGCGACCAATTCGGCGTTATGCCGACCACATGCATAATTAACGAACGTATGGCAAATCGAGAAGGATTGTACCGGATCGTCCGGGGTTAGGGCGGCCTTTTCGCCGAACAGGGCGCGAGCATTCATGGAGTTCGACGGAGGACCACCCCGACTTCATTTGCGCGCCGACGGGCCAGAGTCCACGGGCACAAGCGTGTGGTTGAGATCGATTTGCGACGGTGATGCTGAAAGAGCATTTTCCCTCATGTGTGGTTTTGGTAATTGATGACAACCTCTATGGACTAATGTTTGCATTGAGATATCTTTATAGATCTTATCCATGCAAATGGTGGAGTTCAAGTGTTGGGCTCTTGAAGCTTATTTGATGACCAAGGTTCCATCTAAAGGTGTATATGATGTATGGTCATGTGTTGAGTGGAGCATATTGCAAGTATGTCTTGAAGATTCAAGACATCATCTTAGTGAAGAAAAGATAAGATGTGCAAGACCAAGAGAAGCTTCTTGAAGAGATCCTATTCTTGGAGTTTGCTATGGATACATGAAGACGGAGCTTAGCGAGAACTCTCCCATTATGGGTATGGGGGAGTATTTGAATAAGTCTTCATCAAGCATGTGCTTGCACGTTGTTGGGGGGATCATAACCCGGTAGGCCTACCGACCTAGAAGATAAGCCGGCCTGGTAAGGAACTGGGCCGGGTCAAGTATGAAGATATGGGCCGGGTCTCACGTGAGTCGGTGCGCCGCGTGTGTCTTGACCCACAAGTCAAGGAGGATCTAGAAGAGTAGAGACCAAGTACAAGACGGAGTCCCGATTAGGAAGGCAAAGACTTAAAGGACTTAGAGCAGAGTCCGGGTACGATGGTAACCCGGATCCCACTTGTGTGCCCAGCGAGACCCGCCGCCTATATAAGGGGGGTCTCCTGATTCCTAGAGGGTTAAGCTTTACCAGATCGCAAGTACCACCATTGTAACCTCGAGACCCGGAAGCTAAGGCGCCGAGTTCTCGAAACCCATATCAATAAAGCAGCAGCAGGAAGTAGGTCTTTACCTCAAGACGAGGGGCCGAACCTGGGTAAACCCTTGTTTCCCCACGCCGTGCTAGACAAGCTCCCGATGTCAGAAGTCGCCATGTCCCCATACTCAAGTTTCCACCCGGAAACATCTGCCGTGACAATCCCACGACAGTTGCCAGATATCACTATCATTGGAACCGGCTTCCAGAATCCTAATGCGCCCTCATCTTCCGTGGCGAAGGTTCTGGAGCCGGAATCTAAGGCTGAGGAGGGGTCTGCTGGCCGTGCCGCGGGCAAGGGACAAGTTCAGGAAGCCGAAGACTCGGACTCTGAAGACGAAGCTCCCTACAACACCTTGGAGTTTCCAGAGCTTTTTGAGAAGATCCATGCGCGACTCTCCAGGGTGCGAAAAGAAGAGTCCCAGCTGCGGAATTATCTGCACTTTCGCTACCAGGTGCGTTCCCTACTAGTAGTCCCCAAGTGCTTAGACTTTACTTCAAGTAAATGCTTAGTACTTGCATCATAGGAAACTTGTCTCTTTATACGAATGATTCTTTGTAGTAGTCCCCAAGAGTCGGAGCAGTATCTTGCTACGCTTTGGGTCTTTTTGCTAGTAAACTTTTTGCAATGAGTAGTCCCCAAGAGTCGGGGCGATTGCTTGCGATGTTCCGGGTCTTCCTTGCAACTCTCTCCTTGAATTTTTGTTTCTGCGGAGTAGTCCCCAAGAGTCGGAACGATTGCTTGCAATGTTCCGGGTCTTCCTTGTGATACTGTCTTAGCTTTATAAGTAGTTTTTTGATCTTTCCGCCTTTTGCCTGTATCTTGATGAACGTTTATTTCCCTTTGCAGGAGTTTTCGAAAGCCAGCGCCGAGAGACAAAGCGAGACGCGCCATCAGCTTGCGCAAGAAGCCGGCCTCCGCGAAAAGGCTGAGGAGCGACTGAAGGTGCAAGAGGAGAGTCTAAGTCGGCTTCAGGCTGACAATGAGGCCTTGCGGAAGAAGGTCCATGAGCAGGAGCTTGCCATACAAGTGAAAGCTCTTGAGCTGCAGAGAGTCGTCTCCGAGCTGGAGAAGATAAAGAAGTTCATCCACAACTTGGCTGTTGCTGTCTTCAGTGAGTCTTCTCCTTCTCTTTACTTTGTTCCATTACTTTTTCTTCTTAAGTGTTCTTACCCTTCTTCCACCTCTTGTCAGGTCCGGCTCAAGGGGTGACCATCAAGGGTACGCTTGATAAAATTCAAGCAATATATGGCGTCACCCGGCGGCTCTATTTCGGCTATGCCGAAATGATCAAGATGTCTTCTTCCACTGGGGATTGTCCACCGGGTCTCCCGGATTTTCTTGCCGCCACCTCCGTGGTGCCTGTGCTTATGCAGCGGTGGAAGGCGTCTTCCTGTCGCAAGGGCGCGATCCGTGCGCTTGCGCTGGCCAAGGCGTACTATCCGAACCTTGACCCGGTCAAGCTCACCAAGGGCTTCCCCGAGTTTCAACCTGACGGCACCGAGACGGCGAAGATATATGGGAAGCTTGTGAAATCGGTTCGGCGTCCGGCTTGTGAAATTTCTGACGGGTTGGCGCTGGACGAATTCCAAGCTGCATATGATGAAGGAAATCACACCATCAAGGAAGTCCCGCCGAAGCCGGTCAGCCTCTGGAAGCCGGTGGAGGAAGCGCCGCAACTTTTCACGCCTTTTGAAACAAGTGCGAATCCTTCAAGCTATACTCCTGATGTTCCGGCTCCTTCTCGCCCTTCCGATCTTGACGGCTTTGAGGCCTTGGCCTCGGTCATTTTGCAGAGGTCACGAGGCGAAACTACAAGGGGTACGAAGGACCCTAGGCAAGGATCTGCATTGGCTCCTCCACCCCAATAGATCGTCCGAACGTTCCAAACGCCGACTCTTGTACCGGCTTGCAAACTTTTGGCTTGTCTTGAACTCCTGAAACATTATATTGGCCTTTGTGGCCTGTAATAGGTTAGATCTAAATACTTGCTATACCTTGTGATGCGTCTTCGTGCGCTGATGCTGTAATATAGTCTGTCTCTATAAAGGTCTTGCTTTTTCGGTTTCATTCACCCTTTTGGTTTCTTTAGCTCTCTGCAAAGCTGGTTCTCTCGTGACTTCTGTGTCTGAAAACCCGGAGCGATCAGGGTCTGCTAAGTCCCCATGGGCCTCATAGTCAGATTGAAAGCCGGTATTTTAGCATCTGGTCGTGTATGAGAGTAACATCAAGCTAGCAGGCAAGGAACCAAGAATAATTGTGGCTTCTCTGCCGGGTCATGAGTTTGCAACTTACAACTTTCTTAGTTGGTAAGCCTCCAAGGCCCTGATCATATGGAAAATAAGGAACTGAAAACACAATACTCTTTCTTTTTAGAGGTGCCTTCCTCATTTCATTGATCATATAATATGTACATAGCTAGCAAGCCGCCTCATTAAAAACCTTCCAGTCCCCTTAGGTACCCTGGTAAGGAAAAGAGCGCGTCTGAAACCTGCTGCTTTTAAACTAGAAAGATACAAAAAGGTGGAGCCCGTCTCATCCGGGGGCTCACAAAACCTAAGTGTAGTATGGTCTAAGCTCTGCTATATTCCAAGGCCTATCGTTCTCCGTCAACGGGTTCCTTGTATGGTCTGCATTATTTCCTGTTTTTGTAGCCTGCTCTCTAGCATCCACCAAGTAATATGACCCGTTGTGCAAGTTCCGGCTTACCACGAAGGGGCCTTCCCATGGGGGGGTTAACTTGTGGAAGCCGGTCTTGTTCTGGGCTAGCCTTAGGACTAAGTCTCCTTCCTGAAAAGTCCTCGATCTGACCCGGCGGCTGTGATAACGCCTCAGGTCTTGCTGGTATATGGCTGATCTTTCCAGAGCTAGCTCTCTTGCCTCCTCAAGCATGTCCACCGAATTTTGCCGAGCTGGCTCGTTTTCAGTTTCGACGTAGTTTGCGACTCTTGGAGAATCATGGATGATGTCGCTGGGTAACACGGCTTCCGCCCCGTATACCATGAAGAAAGGAGTGAAGTCTGTTGATCTATTTGGGGTTGTGTTTATGCTCCAGACAACTGATGGCAGCTCTTCTTCCCAACATCCAGCGGCTCTGATTAATGGAACCCGGAGTCTTGGCTTGATGCCTCTTAGCAGCTTCTGGTTTGTCCTCTCTATTTGGCCGTTCGACTGAGGGTGTGAAACTGAAGCGAGGTCGAGCCGGATGCCGTTCTCTTTGCAAAATATTTGCATCTCTCCCAGTGAAAAGTTTGTCCCGTTATCAGTGATGATGCTGTGAGGATACCCGAAACGATATATGATCTTCTTCAGGAACTTGACTGCTGTCGCTGCTGTGCAACTATTGACGGCTTGAACTTCCACCCACTTCGTGAATTTGTCCACTGCGACCAGTAGGTGAGTCTTCTTATTGGGTGAGGTCTGGAAAGGTCCTACCATGTCCATGCCCCAAACTGCAATGGGCCATGTTATTGGGATGGTTTTCAAGTCCTAAGCCGGAACGTGAATCTGTCTTGCATATCGCTGGCATCCATCGCAAACCCGGGCTATATTTTCTGTGTCAGCCAAAGCCGTTAACCAAAAGAATCCATGCCTGTATGCTTTGGCGACCATTGATCTTGTAGACGCATGATGCCCGCAGTCCCCTGCATGAATCTCCTGGAGAATTTTCCGGCCTTCCTCTGGTGAGACACAACGTAAGAATACTCCAGACGTGCTCCTCTTGTGTAACTCCCCGTTGATGATGACGTATCCCTTAGCCCGGCGCACAATCTGTCGTGCCAGTACTTCATCTTGTGGTAGCTCTTCCCTCTGTAGCCAGATACGGCTCTGTCCATGACGGAGTTTGATGCACGGCCGCGACTAACTGTGATTCTGGGTCATCAGGGCTTGCTAACTCTTCCTCTATTGGCAGCTTGACTGAGGGATGATGTAACTCGGCAAGGAACACGTTTGGAGGCACCGGCTCTCTACTAGAACTGAGTCTTGATAAGGCGTCCGCCGCCTCATTCTTTCGTCTGTCGATGTGGTCAACTTGGTAGCCGGAGAAGAAGCCGGCAACACGGTCTACTTCTCTCCTGTAAGCCGCCATGTTGGCATCTTTTCTGTCCCAGGTTCCTGAAACTTGCTGAGCGACGAGGTCGGAGTCTCCACAGCACATGATTCTTTTGATGTTCATCTCTCTGGCGACTTTCAGACCGTGTAACAGGGCCTCATACTCTGCGACGTTATTGGTGCATGGTTCGAAATGTATCTGCAGGACGTAACTCAACTTGTCTCCTTTTGGCGAAGTTAGTACGACGCCGGCTCCCGATCCTTCCAGCTGCTTTGACCCGTCGAAGTGCATAATCCAATGTTTGGCGCTTGGAGGCGGTGGTAGGGGGTCGAACTCTGTCCAATCATTGACGAAATCCACCAAGGCCTGTGACTTGATTGCTGTCCTTGGCTCGTAGTTGATATGATAAGGCCCCATCTCAATGGCCCACTTTGCAATCCTGCCTGTAGCTTCTCTGTTTCTGATGATTTCCGCTAAGGGAGCAGAACTCACCACGGTGATGGGGTGTTCCTGAAAATAGTGTGGCATCTTCCGGCTTGCCATAAACACGCCGTAGACCAATTTCTGCCACTGCGGGTACCTCTGTTTGGATTCTGTGAGAGCTTCGCTAACATAGTAGACCGGCCTTTGAATTGGGTACTCCTTTCCTTCTTCCTTGCGCTCCACCACGACCACGGCACTGACGGCTTTGGAGTTTGCAGAGACGTACAACAACATCGGCTCCTTGCTCGTGGGAGCCGCTAGCACTGGAGCTGTGGACAATGTCTTTTTTAGGTCCTCAAAGGCGTCATCTGCTTCCTGGCCCCAAACAAACTTGTCTGACTTCTTCAACAGCTTATACAGCGGAAGGGCTTTCTCTCCCATCCTTGCAATGAACCGGCTCAGGGCTGTAACACACCCTGTCAGCTTCTGGACGTCATTGACACACTCCGACTTCTTAAGGTTCATGACGGCCTTAATTTTAGCCGGGTTAGCTTCTATCCCTCTCTCTGAGACTATGAAACCCAGCAACATGCCAGCCGGAACTCCGAACACGCACTTGGTCGGGTTTAACTTCATCTGATACTTGCGCAGGTTAACGAAGGTCTCTTTTAGGTCATCCAGGAGTGACCCGGCTTTCTGTGATTTGATTACGACATCGTCGACATAGGCGTGCACGTTGCGACCGATTTGATTCTGGAAACAATTCTGGATGCACCTTTGATAAGTGGCACCTGCATTCTTGAGGCCAAAAGTCATAGTTTTGTAGCAAAAAGCACCAAAGGGGGTGATGAACGAAGTCTTCTCCTGGTCGTCGACATTGAGCTTGATCTGATGATACCCGGAATATGCATCCAGGAAACACAACAACTCGCTGCCGGCTGTGGCATCGATAATCTGATCTATACGAGGCAATGCAAAGGGGTCTTTGGGGCAGACTTTATTCAAGCTGGTATAGTCAATGCACATGCGCCACTCTCCGTTTTTCTTCAGAACTAGGACCGGGTTAGCAAGCCACTTGGGATGGTAGACTTCCATGATAAACCCGGCTGCAAGCAGACGAGCTATCTCTTATCCGACGATCTTTTTCCTTTCTGCGTTGAGACGACGTAGTCCTTGCTTTACTGGCTTTGCTTTTGGATCAACATGTAAGCTGTGCTCAGCAAGTTCACTCGGTACACCCGGCATGTCTGAAGGAGACCATGCGAAGATATCCCGATACTCACGGATGAACTTGATGAGCTCGCTTTCCTATTTCGGGTCCATCTGGGCCCCCACCGAGAACTGCTTGGAAGAGTCCCCCTCTTCGAAATCGACCATCTTTGTATCTTGAGCCGACTTGAATTTTTTCTTCTCTTCCTCATGAGCCGGCTTTTCCAGCACACGCTTATCTGTCGGGTCTACCTGAAACTTGTAGTACTTGAGCTCTTCTTCTGAGCAAGCCTGCTCTGCCATGATAGCATCCCCATTGTCACACTCTGCAGCCATAGTCCTGCTCTTCTTCCACTGTGATTATTCCCTGGGGTCCTGGCATCTTCAGTTTGAGGTACACATAACAAGGCCGCGCCATGAACTTGGCGTAAGCCGGCCTTCCGAACAGAGCATGATACGGACTTTTTAAATCAACAACCTCAAACGTCAGGAACTCCGACCTGAATTGCTCCTTGCTCACTCCGAATGCCACCTCTAGGCTGATCTGGCCAATGGGATGTGCCGACTTCCCTGGAACTATACCATGGAAGATTGTCGATGTTGGGGTAAGGCGGTCTTGGGTTAAACCCATCCTTCTGAATGTGTCGAGATATAGGATATTGATGCTGCTGCCTCCATCCATCAAGACTTTATTCAAGGAGAACCCGTCCACCTGTGGCGCAACTACAAGGGCCAAGAGACCCGGATGCTCCACTGCCGGCGGATGATCTTCTCTACTCCAAGTTATAGTTTGTTCTGACCACTTCAAGAATCTTGGAACGGCTGATGCAACTGCGTTGACGGCTCTTGCTTTTAACTTCCTGTCCCTCCTGGACGTGCTTGTAGTGAAGACATGGTACTGGCCTTGACTATGAAGCTCCTTCGGGTTCTGTTGATACCCGGTTGTGACTTGGTTCTGTTGCTGACTAGACCCGGCGTTATTGTTTGGCGGTCCGTTAGACCCAGCCCCCTGTCCGGGTCCCATCGAGTTGCCGTTTCCATTGAAGTTGCCGCTACCTCCGAAGTTCCCTTGACTCCTCTGGCCCTCCTGCTCATGTCTCATCCAGGCTCTGATGTCAGCACATTGAGCTAGCGAGTGATTTGATGGCCTCCCGTTCTTGCTGTGTTTTGGACACGGCATGCTGTACATTTCACTGAAGTTCGAATTTCTCGGAGGTCCTCCTCTAAAGTTACCACCGGGTCTTGGCCCCCTGTAGCCCGTCGTCTGGGTTGTGCCTACGAACTCTGAATTTCCACCCTCATAAGGACGCTTGTTATTCCCGTTCTGATTGCCATTGTTCTGACTTGGGTTCGGGTTACGGCCTCCACTGACCCGGTTATTCCTCTGTTGTTCCTCTGTCTCGCCCGGCTTTTTATCCGTGGCTGCATACTTGTTTGCCGTTGTTACCACCTCTCCTATTGAGATATCCCTGCAGGCCGGGTCTTCCCTCATACGTCCGAGCTTGTGCGTCAGCGGCTCAAAGCCACAGTTTTTCTCCATATACGATATAGCTGTGTGTGCCGAGATGTTGAGGGACGATTGTAAGATTTCTGTAACCCGGCCCATCCATTGTCTGGCTGACTCAGTTTTTCTCATGACACATGGATCCAGATCCGCCTCGGTGTACTGCTTCTTGCAAGTTCCAGCGAAGTTCTTGATAAACGCCGCTTTTAGCTCCTCCCACGAATTGATACTGCGCGGTGGAAGTCGGTCTAGCCAAATTTTGGGTGCTCCTTCTGCTAACATAAGATACATGTAACGTGCGCAGAGATTCGGTGACGCATTCTTCATGTCCATGGCCATGCCATAACTACTCAACCATGTCTCGGGATTCATGCTCGGCTCGTAATTGCATACTTTGGTTGGCTCTTTGAATTTTTCTGGAAACGGCTCCGCTCTGATAGCATCTGACAGACACTTTGGTCCCGTCAAGTTTGAAGACGAGCCCCCTGCGTGACCCGGCGCGGGCGAAGATGCAGCGGGTCTGGCGGGGGTCACTATTCCGACTCCTGGTGCTCCAGCTGCTCCGGCTGCCAGTGGTGCTACCGCCGCGGCTGCGCGTCTTGCTCTTGAGCTATTGACTATTGACTGTGCCGCGGATACGGCCGGCTGTGGCGGCTGGATTGCTTGTTGATTTTGTTGCGGGACTTGCTGGTTCACCGGCCCAAGCCGGTTCTGGATAGATCTTGCTACTACCGGCTCTCCTTGCCGGCTTCTGGTACGACTCCTTTGTGGCTCTGAATTGAATGCTTGCGATCCGCGCGGATTATTGTTCTGTTGGACCACTGCGGTGCGTAACAAGTCAACGGCCCTCCGGGCTTCGATGCCGGCTGGTGAGTTGTCGAACGGGATCTGCTGTAGGGCATGTGCAGCTGCAAAAACATTGTCAACCGGATTATTGTAATGACCCGGGGGAGTAGTAAACCTGGGGGGTGGCGGAGGTAGTTGTTCTGTGGCTGCTTCTCTGGCTCCTCTCGCCGGACTTCCCGCTCCTCGTAACTCGGCCTGCGCCGCGCCGGCTCCCATCACCGGGTTAGCCGCCGCTATAGGCGCATTGGCTGGCGTCGTCTGATACTCCAGGACTTGAGGTACTATGGTGTTGACTCCGGTCGGCAAAGGTAGCCGGCTTCCGCGCCTTCTACTCTGTACCGCGGTTAACTCGTCCCTTCTCCTCTGGAGGGCGTTTCTTTCGTCTTGTAGCCTCTGCTCCTGCTGGGCCAAAGATCGTTCCTTTTCCGCTACGCGCCGGGCTTCATCCGCGCGCTCTTGGTTCGCCCTGGCCATGGCTCGCCTTAGATCTTCCAACTCCCTTTGCATGGCTAAGTTGGTGTTTGTTACTTCCCCCAAGTTCTGCGCCGGGTTCCCTGACACGCCGACTCTCGTCTGATCGTTTGCCGCCGTCATAATCGGGTTTGTGAATGCCGTCCCGGGTGCTGGTGTGTGCACCGGCGCTACTGCGCCAAGAGTCGGTAAAACCGGCCCAGTACTGGGGTTGGGCGGAGGGTATGCTGCTGGCGGCATGCCAAGGTTGGTCCGCTCCCAAATTTCTCGGTCCTGTCGGGCGGTTCTTTCTGCACTTGTCTCGTCACTTACGGATGCTTCCATCCCGTCGGTCTGCTGAGCCGCTGTTACCACGTGAACCGTCATGTGACGCGCGGGCCCCGGGGACACCGGGTGATCTTCCTCCTCGACTCCAAATCCCCACCGATCTTCAAACAGTGGCAGAATTGACTCGGTATCTGTGTCCAGATCTGACACGTTTGTTGGTGTTTCGACGGAATCCTGCAGTGCTTGAATTGCCGCCTCTTCCTCGATAGACATGACTTCGCACTCTGGCGATCCAACAGATTCCTCTCCATCCGTCTGAGCCATGGTAGCTGATCCGGATTCTGACTCGTACTCCGGCTCATACTGATCTGAGCTGGCTCCTGTGGTCTGGATCACGCCGACGAAAACGTTGATCTGACCAAAGATGATCATAGACCCGGTTTCCAGCTGATCTGCTTCTTCCTTCCAACCAAAGTCGTCCACGATCCGCTCCCCTCCTGGAAGCGTGTAGATCTGGCCGATAGCTAGGTTTTCCATACCGCGCCGCGCTTCTCCACAAATCATAATGTTCTTGGCCGCGGTCCCCACGGTGGGCGCCAACTGTCGTGGGATTGTCACGGCAGATGTTTCCGGGTGGAAACTTGAGTATGGGGACATGACGACTTCTGACATCGGGAGCTTGTCTAGCACGGCGTGGGGAAACAAGGGTTTACCCAGGTTCGGCCCCTCGTCTTGAGGTAAAGACCTACTTCCTGCTGCTACTTTATTGATATGGGTTTCGAGAACTCGGCGCCTTAGCTTCCGGGTCTCGAGGTTACAATGGTGGTACTTGCCATCTGGTAAAGCTTAACCCTCTAGGAATCAGGAGACCCCCCTTATATAGGCGGCGGGTCTCGCTGGGCACACAAGTGGGATCCGGGTTACCATCGTACCCGGACTCTGCTCTAAGTCCTTTAAGTCTTTGCCTTCCTAATCGGGACTCCGTCTTGTACTTGGTCTCTAGTCTTCTAGATCCTCCTTGACTTGTGGGCCAAGACACACGCGGCGCACCGACTCACGTGAGACCCGGCCCATATCTTCATACTTGACCCAGCCCAGTTCCTTACCAGGCCGGCTTATCTTCTAGGTCGGTAGGCCTACCGGGTTATGATCCCCCCAACACACGTGCAATCAAGAAAGATGATCCACTTGAAGAGATCAAGATAGTCATCATCTAGCTCAAGTGGAATGCTCAAGGCAAAGGTATGATCTTGATAGGTTTTCTTTTCTACCGGTCTCGTGTTGTTTTCGGTAGACCGGGTTATAGGATAGATAGACGTACTATCAAGAGGGGCTCTCGAGTGAGTAACCTTATCGCATTGTTGTGGGGAGCTCAAACCTTTGCATACTTGGCATATCATATTTCTTGTTTCTTATTTGGCTTTTATGCTTGTGAGGAATTAGAGCTTGGTTCATCTCCATGTCAAACTCTAGTTCTTTGGAAACGGTCTTTATTTGGAAAACTTGTTGTGTTTTATCCATATGAGTATTTAGAGCTTGGTTCATTTCCATACTAAGCTCTAGTTTATCAAAAACGGATTTCATATGAATAACTTGTTGTGTTTTTTATATTGGAGGTTTTACCGGTTTACATGTTTTAGGAAAGTTTAACCTTTCCCCATTTGGTTTTATCCTCACATGATGGACTATGATGTTTCTATGCACATTCAAGTAGAGCTCGTTGTAACGATTGCAACGAGCCGAAAATCATCCAAAACGGAGTCCGGATGAAAAAACTACTGCAGTTTTCGTTTTGCTGTTTCTGTCAGTTTTCAGGCACTCGGAATATCCGATTCCAGACTGAACCGGAATATCCGATCCGCGCAGTTTTTTCTCGAAAAAACGGCTAAGGAAAAGGGGGAAAGTGGCACTGGACCCAACCGGAAATTTGACTCGGAAATTTCACTTTTGGGCGGAATTTCTGGTCAATCGGCGAGCAACCGAAATTTCCGGTTAATTCTGGGCCCAACGGTTATATTTTCTGGGGGTATAAAAACCCCCCCTCTTCTTCTTCCCTTGCCCATCCAAGGCAGCACGACTTTTCTCTCTCTCCTACTCCATTGTTGACCTTGGAAAGCTCACTTCCCTCTCAATCCCCCCATAGATTCTTGCATATTGTTTAGGTAAAGTTGAGAGGAGATCTAGATATACAATCCTACCAATCCTTCTCTCCTCTAAGTGAGGGGAACCTAGTGGATCTAGATCTTGGAGTTCCTTTGTGGTTCTTCTCTTTGTTCTTCCTCCCTTCTCCCCCATAAGCATTAGTTGCTTTTGGTGGGATTTGGGAGTGAAGGATTTGACTGAAGGAGATATGCCCTAGAGGCAAATAAATAAGTAGTATTTATTGCATTATCTCATAAGTTTATAATAGGTTTTTGTATTATGCTATAACTGTATTAATCGGAATTATTAATACACGTGTGATACATAAACAACCAGAGTCCCTAGTGAGCCTCTATATGAACTAGTCCATTGGGCAACAGTTGATCGAGATTCCCGATCAAGGACAATGACGTCGGTTGACAATGGGGTCATCTTATTAGTAGAATAAGGTGATGGACATACGCAAAGTATTGCAACAAGATCGTATTACGATGTTTGTCATTTGCAATAGATAAGTAATATGATAGCTTATTCCTTAGACCGTGAGATCGTGCTGATTACTACTTCGTAGGAGTACTTTGAGAGCATCAAACGTTGTGTCTTATATAGCATGACAATAACGGTGTCCATCTTGGGTATCCCGAAAGAGTATGTTGAGACGTAAGGATCAAGAGCGGGATTTGTCCATTCTTGTAATGGAAAGATACTCTGGGCCCACTCGGTGAGATTGCATCTATATAGCTGCGCAGCTTATGACTAGGTCATGGAGATGTAATATCACAGACGAGTTAATAACCTATGTCGGTAACGAGATGCAACAGGACATTGGATGTCTACGATCACATCTCGGACAAGGTAGTATCGCAGAGACAAAGGGAATGAATATCATGTTTACGGTTCAACGACGATATTCGTAGAATGCACAGGGACCATCATATGCATCCAGGTATCCCTGGCGGTCATTGGTGAGCGGAGTGTCTCGACCATGTCTGGAGTGTTCTCGAACCGTAGCGTAACAAACTTAAGGTCTTAACGATACCTGGAGAAGGTTCTGGAATATTATAGGATTTTATTGGAGAGAGAGAAATGATCCGGAAAGAGTTCCGGTGGTCCGGAAGGAGTTCCGGGAAGGTCTGGAATGGTTCCAGGAATGTCCGAAAGATGTTCGGGTGGTCCGGAAAATGTTTCGGAGTCACGGGAGATTAAATTATACGTAAATATATTAATTATGAATTAATAGTATTTTATATTAATTTAATATTAATTAAAAATAAAGGAAAAGGGGGCAGCCCACCTAATGGGCCAATTGGGGCCCATTAAGGGGGAGCCGCACCAAGGAAGGGGTGGGGCCCATGCATGGTGCGGCCAGCCCATGCATGGCCGAACCCCCTCCCCCCTCTCCTTTGTTTAGTCCCACATGGGGGAGCTAGGGAGTTTGCACACCCCCTCCCCCTTTATATAGCAAGGCATATTAATTGGATTAATTCATGGAAAATACAATTAAATTTGTAGCAGGCCGGCCGAGCTGTTTCTCCGCCCGTTTTGCCTCCTCTCTCCACCAAAGCTATACCGCCGGGCGCCGTTGCCCTGCGGGATTCCAGAAAAGTTCTACCCCTGCCATTTCAGCTGGATCTGAATGACCGGGGGTTGTTGTTAAGCTCCGTATGTTTGCGAGTGCTCGGAGGCGCCACATTTGAGGAGCCTGGGCGACGTCGTCTCGCCCACCCAGCAGCCCTGTCACTGCCCTGCCGCCGGCGCCACCCCCCCCCCCCCCCCCCGGCCGCCGGCGCATCGCCATCTTCCGCCCGACGCCCGTCGACGCAGGTCTTCGTCGACACCCCGGCGTCATCGTCTACATCATCGCGGCAAGTTCTCCGCGACCTTGAGGTCGGCTACGCACGACTTCATCAGCAACGCTTGTGCGGGAGCGTAATCCCCGCTATCGGTCTACATGGAGGTAATGTAACCCGTTCCGCCACCGTTATCACATGTACTAGATAGATAGATCCTGGCTAGTTAGGGTGTTCATACGCTAGAAAAATTATTGTTTTCTGCACCGGAACCTCTTCATTGACTCCTTTGTGGTTTCCTTTGTTCTTCCTCTCTTATTCCCCCATAAGCATTTGTTGCTTTGTTGGAATTTGAGAGTGAAGGACTTGAGCACTTCGTGTGCTCTTGCCATTGCATTTGCATCGGTTTGAGCCCTCCACGAGGATTCGTGGTGCTGATACTTGTGAGCTTGTTACTCTTGGGTCTTTGGACCCTAGACGCCTTTTGTGGCCGGCCTTTCGTGGTCAAGACCTTTTGTGGTCACTTGGGAGCCCCCAATTAAGTTGTGGGTGTGTGTCTCAAGATTGTTGTACGGGATTCGATCTCCGCCCCAAAGGGTATCAATATTGGAAGGTGAACTCGCAACCTTTTGTGGTTGAGTTCATCAGGAGAAGAAGGTGAGCCTTTGTTGCGTTGCGGCTAACCTATTGTGGTTGCGCACACCTCTCCAACGAGACGTACACCCTTTGGGTGGAACTCGGGAATACATCTTCGTCTCCGCGTGCCTCGGTTATTTCTATACCCGAGCTCTTTACTTATGCACTTTACATTGTGATAGCCTTCGTGCTTGAAGTCATCTATCTTGCTATCACCTTGTTACTTGTATTGCTTAGCATAAGTTGTTGGTGCACATAGGTGAACCTAATATATTTAGGTTGTGTTCTTGATAAGTTAAACACTAAGTTTTATTCCGCATTTATCAAGCCTAAATCGTAAAAAGTGTACCTCGCCTATTCAACCCCCCCCCCTCTAGGCGACGTCAGTCCGTTCAGATGCCCCACCCATCATGGTTAGCGGCAACTCCGGTGACGTAGATGGCGCGCCTCCGAATCGGGACATCGCAAGCGCGTGGGCCGGATGAACCGGCGCTATGGCCGTCGGCGTTGCGAGGGAGCGAGGCGTCACGGGAGGAAGGAGAGCGTGCGACGTCACGGAACTGCACGAGGTCGCGCCGGCTACGGCGTCTACCTTGCCCTCACCGACGAGCTCTTGGTGTAGAATTATGAGATATGCGGAATTGGTGGATGTATTATTGAGCTTCATGGGCGAGTATATATAGGCGTACAATGGACCGACTTGGAGTACAAGACAAGTTAGGGATTATATGGAAAGAGATCCTAACTATCCTAAACTACCATAACCGAACCGTACACGTATACTCTAACATCCCCCCGCAGTCGTAGCGGTAGCATCGTGAACAACTGGAACGTCGCGGACGGTCAGACTGGAGATAAGCCGAAGTAGAATCCAGTGGGCTGACATCCCCCCGCAGTAGGAGCGGGAACGTCTTGTACGGTGTCGCGGGGCGGAGCTTGGACTGTACAGGAAGCTGATGAGTGCTCAAGCGAGGTGGTAGCCCTTTGTGCCGATGTCGAGGGAGTCGAGAGCGTTGGGCGGTGCATCCTTGGTCGGGGTAGCCGTGCGAGGGGTCATCGTGGTCGGGGTTGCCAGTGTCGAGGTAGACGCAGAAGAAGCCGCATGCGCATAGTACGCGAGGAGAATGACAGGGACGCGTCGAGGCAGTCGTCAAGAATGCCGATGCCGGAGACGACGCAGTACGAGCCGTCTAGGACGAGATGCGGCCATTGTTTTGCCGGAACAAGGTGCACGTCGGAGACGAAGGCATACTCCGGCTTTGCCAGAGCCGAGTACGCGTAGAAGAAACCGGTGACGTGGTCGAGGCAGACGTAGAGAAGGAAGTCGATGCCGAAGACGTTGTCGAGGCCGATGTAGACGAGGCGCTGACCCGGGCTTGCCAGACCCGGGGACACGTCAGGGACGAAGGCACGCACCGGTGTTGCCAGTACCGTGCATGCAGGGGCAGAGACCACCGTGAACCAAACTCCAGCGTCGGAGGGACTAGCAGAGGAGGACTCGACGACGATTGCGGCGCCAATCAGCGGGGGGTAGAAGGTGCCGATGTCATCCGCGGTTGTCAGAGTAGACGTAGTCGGGGACGAGGATGATGACGCTGGCGACGTGGTCGTGGTGGACGAAGATGCAGAAGGCGACGAAGGCAGCGGCGGCCTGAGGTGGCCATGCTGGACGCCTGGAGAAGGGGTGGTCGGCGGGACCCGTGACGGCCTGAAGTGGCCATGCAGGTTACCTGTAGATAGCGGCGGCGTTACTCGAAGTAGGCGATGAAGAACCCGGCGGCTTGACGAAGACCATGCACGGACGGTGGCGTTCCCACGCCGAGGGAGTCGGCGCGGCGCATACCACGTAGAAGTCGACGCGCAGGTACGACGAAGAGGATCGCGTGCCGCGGCGCTACAGCCCGAAGGGGCGGCGCAACAGCAGGGCGCGGGTCGGGGCGACGGCGGGTGTCGCCAGCGGCGTACACGCCTGGGAAGGCGCGTTGGCTGTCGGCAACATGGACCAATGGCGGTGGCGCGGCGGCCCGAAGGGGCGACGCAGCGGCATCCTGTAGCTCGATCGGTGGTAGGCGCGTGCTCGGGGACGTGCTTGGCGGTGCAGGCGCGCGATCGGTTGATCGGACCGACGCAGCGCGGAACGTGCCATGGCGGCGACGACAACGCGCAGATCGGAGTCGATGGCGAAGTTGTCGATGAAGTCCCGGTCGATGACGGCGAAGACGAACCGGCGATGAAGACCCTGCAAGCGAGAGAAGCCGATAGCGACGCGTCCCTTGGACGGCGCGTCCGGCCTTGCTGCGCGGTTGGTGAAGACGAGCTGGTCAGTGCGGAGTCGGCGTCGGCGTGTCGTCCGCGATAGCTGGCTTGGAGGAGCCGAACGGTGCGAAATCGGCACCGGCGAGTCGGCCGCGATAGCCGGTTGTCGAGGAGGGGGCCGGTGCAGGTCGATGCCGTTGTCGAGGTAGCGGCGCGAGAAGACGACGGCGGTGGCGGGCGACGCAAACCGATCTTAGATCGGAAAACCAAAAATGAAAAAACGTCGGTCAAAAAACGACCGCGCGAGAGAGAAAAACCAGATCAAGCGACCGGAGAAAAGGACACTAGGGCAGCCGATCAACACGAACGGCGGACGAACCCTAGGTACGGGTCGCGAGGCCCCCGGGAGAGATCATGGAGATCGATCTCCCCGGGGGCGGCGCGGTGCGGAAGCGACGGCGGCGGCTAGGTCAAGGATCGTGCCGCTCTGATACCATGCAGAATTATGAGATATGCGGAATTGGTGGATGTATTATTGAGCCTCATGGGCGAGTATATATAGCCATACAATGGACCGACTTGGAGTACAAGACAAGTTAGGGATTATATTGAAAGAGATCCTAACTATACTAAACTACCATAAACGAACCGTACACGTATACTCTAACACTTGGACCCGGGCCGTCGCGATAGTCAGACGGAGTCGCCTTTCTTCCTCCATGCCCGCGTTCAACTTCTCGGCGTTCCTTGCCTTCTCGGCCAGCCGCCGCGTCTGCCCCTTCGCGTTCTCGGCCTTCCTCTCCTCCGTGGACAGCGGCTGCTTCTTCACCCTGGCCTTATTCTTCCCGGTGGCGGCGGTTGCCGTGCTGCCGGATGGCGCGGAGGCCGCGACAGCGCCGGTCACAACCACGTCGCAGTCGGTGGCGGCGTCACCGTTCTCCATCGACGCCGGGGGAGGGTTTTGGGTTTGGGGCGCGGGAAATTTGACAAAATGACGGGAGTGGAGAATGGTGTTCGAGCCACTGCCAGGCGGGCCAGGCATATATGGGGGCGGACAGCGCGCGGATAGCGTGGACCGTCCGCTCCGACGCAAACCGAGCTCAAATTTGGGCGCGGTTTGTGTCGGCGCGGACAGCCTGGACATTTTGCTTCAGGCCGTTGTGCTGGGTTTTTCCCAGCCGCGGACATTTCCGGACAGAAACGGACGTCCGCGGTCCGTTTGTGTCGGTCCGTTGGAGATGGCCTAAGTGAGACAACTGGATCTCATTTTCACATTCCTAATCACCAAGACGTTGTAGGGGCGACAGAGTTTCAGTTAAAGTCGACGGGATGTATATATCCATAGCTGCAAAAATAGTGTGAAACATGGACGTTTTTTTTTGAGAAACATAGTACAACGCAAGTGCTAATATACACCGCACACACTCACCCCTATGAACGCACGCATGCACACCCTACCCCTATGAGCACCTCCGAAAGACTGAGCCGGCGGATCAGGTCTTGAGATTGACGAAGTCACCACAGGCGCCTCGCTGTCGACGGGAACGTCGCCTCCCACTGAAGAATATTCCGCCTAAATGAGAAACACTAGTATCAAATCTGGGATTTGAACTCTGCTGGGCTGGAGGCACAAACACCCTTCTAACCATCTTGCCACAGTCAAGTTCTCGAAACATGGACGCTTTTAAACATACACAGTTACCAAAATACTTCCTCCGCTCACGATTTAAGCCATTTTAGCTATAGCTTTTCTACCGGCGCCCTCTAAACAACTATTTAAATAACTCTCTAAAGATTCAACATATTTAATGGCTCCGAATATTAAAAAGTCTCCAATGCCACCCTCAACAGTCTCTCGAGCAGTTTTATATCTGACACTCTAAAAAAGCATTTAAATTCGGAGGCATTCCCGTGGAAGTCGGTATCATGGGCGTGTCTAGCGGGCGGGACAGGGGCCGTGGCCTATCCAGAAATTTAAGAATTTTTTGACCCCCACATAAGAAGCATAGTTGTTGCTTTGTTGGGCCAGTGTTGGGCCATCCTGGGCAGCTGTGCTCCATGGCGTCACCGGAGACAAGCAGAAATGAACCATTGCTCGCTCGCGTCTCCTGCTCGCACGTGCACGCTCACTCACGTTGTCAGCCGTGACCCGTGACGACCTAGCTGAGTCCTATCGATCCGGCGATCCCCTGGCACTCATGGACCTAGCCTCACCGACCTGTCCCCTCGCTCTCGTGGACCGCCCCTCGCCGACCCGTCGCCTGTACGCCTCGCCGGCTCCTATCAGACCACCGCTGCCGCTCTTGCAAGGCTAATATCCGGCCACTGCCGCCGGCCGCCCGAGCAGGCGAACAGAGAACTTCTCCAGTCATTAGTGCTCCAGGCCGCAAGTATATCGATCTCTGCCCCGATTCAATGTTTTGCTATATATTTGCTTGTTCGAGTCATAATCGAATAGGAAAATCTGCCCAAATTCTATATATTTTGTATGGAACTTTTAATTTTTGTTTGAAACTGACAACCAATTAATTGATTATAAACATTGTTTTTCTTTCATAATTATAAAAATTGATTACGAAGAGTCTTTTCTGTAATGAATCTTGTGAAATGTGATGAATCTAGTGAAAAGTAAGTTGATAAATGGGTGAATATCTCTTGATTATTGGCTAGTGAAATATACTGAGTAAGAGGTGTTCTTGGAAGTAAGTGAATATGACATACCATGCTTTTTATGTAGGGGTAAGAGGTGTAGAATTGCAAAATGCAACTTTATATTTTTGCTACTCCCTCCGTCCCAAAATAAGTGTCTCAACTTTGATAAAAAGTGGATGTATGTAGACATAAAATATATGTCTACATACATCCACTTTCTATCAAAGTTGAGACACTTATTTTGGGACGGATGGAGTATATTTTATCATGTAAACAACAAAGCAACAAAGCATGGTAAATTTTTCCTAGTTGAAATGCCACGGTGTGAAACTAGCTCTCGCTTCTGGCCTTGAGTTGCACTACTATCTCTCGAAGAAATCGTCGAAACCCCTCGCGACCGCGCCGCCGCTGGCCGTCGCGCCGCCTCTCCCCTCCCTCCCCCTCCCTCCTCTCGCGCGCCCCCCGCCCCCCGTGGCGGCAGCGCGCGTCCCTGCGCCTCGTCCCTCGACCCCTCCCCGTCCCTTCTCCTCGTCACCGCCATCGGCAGCGGCCGCCGGGCGCGTCCCGGTTGGCGCCGGCGGCGGTGGCTTTTCCTTCCCCGCGCCATGTCTAGAGGAGGCGGGGATCCTCTGGCTTGGCTTCGGTGCATCTCGGGCGGCGGCGGTCCGGCTCCGGCCGGGAGGCAGCGTGGCGGCGGCGGTGCTTGTGGCTTTGCGGGGCGGCGCAGGGAGGCGAGCAGCAGCGCGCGGGAAGCTCGGCCTGGCGGTTCCTGAAGTCCAGATCGGAGACCTTCGGGCCCCATCTGGGTAGGAACGGGCCGGCTCGATCTGTGGCGCGTTCGGCAGCAGTTTGCGAGGTAGGGGGTTCAGAGGCAGCGACGACCATGGCCGGCTTATGCAGCGGGACGGCGGGCTTCACGGGTCTGACAGGCGGTCAGGCTCGGCCGGACCCTATAGGACTGGTGTGCCCCCGAGGGGGCTTTACGGGCCTGACAGGCCCGGCCGGACCTAACGGGGACTGGTATGCTGCGCGGTCGCGTCCGGTCGACTACCGCCTCTGGCAGTGGAGGTAGTTCTCTCCCGCACGGCTGCGGTACTGCTGACCTTGGTACAACCTATTCTCTGATTCTGTTTTGCCGACCTCATGACGGTTGCTTCGGTGAGACGATAATGGTGGCTTCGCATCCGTGGTGGCGCTTGCTGGTGGGTGGTGAGTCTGGTGGTGACAAGCTTCATCCTCGCGAGATCCTTTGCTACAGATCATCCGGGATTGTAGACAGGGTCTATCCGGGAGAAATCCTTGTCGGCATGGCTGACACCGACGAGGTGCCGCCTGTGGGTGGCATCATTCCTTCCTGAAGGGCGTCGGGGCTACCTCTTCGTCCGCTTCCCTTTGTGCCGGGGGAAACCCTAGGGCCAATGCTCTGGTCCGGGCAGTAGCAGGCCCGTTCCTTCTTTAAGGTGCTGCTTGGTACTCGATGATCTGGGCGAGGAGCGTGGTGGTACTTCTTAGGAGGGTGCAGCGGATGTGGGTTGTCGTTGTTTAGTCGATCCGCTTATGTCTCCATTTTATTTCTTCTTCTTTTACTTTCTTTGGGTTTGTGTTTGCTGCTGCCCCAGCATGTGTGGTGTGGCGTTTGTATCTGTTGGTTGTATGCTGGTGTTGCTTTATTTATAAAGCGGGGCGAAAGCCTGTTTCGAGGAGAAATGCCACAGTGTAGAATTGCAAAATGTAACTTTATATCTTTGTTATATTTTATCATGTAAGAATTAGTTCATGTGTTGGAACTATTATATATTGAGATCACGTAGATTTGAAACATATATGGATATATAAAGATATGTGAACTAAATACTATTACACACGGAGAGAGAAGAAGCACATACCTGTTGACCGGGAAGGTCCCCACTATGTTGTCGTTATTGCCGTCGGCCATGGCGATAAAGAAGACTGGAATCAGCACAGCTGAAGTCGGCAGAAGTGAGTAGTCGCACCTAGACGCTCCCCAAAAATCTTATCGGCCGTATTAACAGATGGATTTTAAGTCTGGAGGCAGCACAACAAAAGAACTATGCAATGAAAGCGCCACGCGGTGGAAGCAAAGCGCAATATCAGGTGTCCACATGCATGTTGACATGTACATCTCACATACGGTGCACACTAAAAAATAATCTTCCAACAAAAAACGCTCTAACTAGAACTGATTTACAAAATTCGACGCGTGTGCTGTTGTTGCGATCTCTCTCACTCTCGGTTAACTGACGAAACTGAAAGATGCTAAGACACAGGATATTTTGCAGTGTTCAACTCGCTTACTGCTTTTCTGTTAAAAGTTCCTACTTATATGACTACGATCGAGGCCATGACCATCGACTGGATCATGCCATCCCATGACCAGATCGTGCGCTACTGATCCTAAATCTACGGAGCTGGACGCACAGACCACGTCCTAGCCAGCTACAAATTTGCTAACAACTAACTGAACTTGCCTAACTGAATTACATTCAGCCGTTGCTGACAATAGCCTGAAATGCTACAGTAAACTTCGACAACAGGTTCAGTCTTATTCAATCTTCAGTAAACTTCAGACAGGCAGGGTTTGAACTACATTTATCCCCCTCAAACCTGCACAATCTTCACCACTCCAATCTTCTAACGTAGCTCCACGAACATGGTTCGACCCAAAGCTTTTGTCAGGGTATCCGCAAGCTGTTCTTCAGTCCGCACATGATCAACATCCATTTCTCCGGCTTCAATCCTTTCCCTTGTGTAATGAAACTTGACGTCGATATGCTTGCTGCGACCATGATGAACAGGATTCTTGCATAATGCGATGGCTGATTTGTTGTCCACCATCAGGGTGAACTTTTTCTGTTCTTTTCCAATGAGCTCGCCGATGAGTCTGTTCAGCCAGACTCCCTGACATGCTCCAGCTGCTGCTGCGACATACTCTGCTTCACAAGAAGATACTGCCACAACTCCTTGCTTCTGTGATGCCCAGGACACTGGGTTTTCCCCGATGAAGAACACAACACCTGTCGTGCTTCTTCTATCATTCACATCTCCAGCGTGGTCACTGTCGCTGAAACCACGCAGCTCTGACGAACTCTTGCCTTTGTACCTTATGCCGTAGTTCAGTGTACCACGAATGTACCTGAGAATTTGCTTTACTGCAGCCCAGTGTGCCTTGCCTGGAGCTTCCATGTGGCGGCTCACGACACCCACTGCGTGAGCTATATCTGGCCGAGTATTGACCAAATATCGCAGGCTCCCGACCACGCTCCTATATGCTGTGGACTCCACTGGATCTCCTTCTGTCAGTTTCTCCAGTTGCAAGCGATGTTCCATCGACGTGTGACATGGATTGCAGTCTGACAGCCAGCACGATCCACTATTTTTTCTGCATATGCAGTCGGGCACAGTGTGATCTCCCCCTTAAGTTGATGTACCTCAATGCCCAGATAGTAGCTGAGCAAGCCGAGATCGCTCATCTCGAACATCTGCTGCATCTTTGCTTTGAACTCACTGATCTCTGATGCACCTGTACCTGTGATCACCAGATCATCTACATACACTCCGACGAGCAAGAATGAGCTGGAGCTTCCTCTTCGATACACTCCATGCTCTTGCGGGCAGCGTGTGAACCCAAGTGACACCAGTGTGGCGTCCAACTTGGCGTTCCACGCGCGCGGTGCCTGAAGCAGACCATACAGTGCCTTCTTCAGTTTCAACACCTTGCCTGCATCTTTGTTCACAGCAAAACCTGGAGGTTGTTGCACATACACCTCCTCAGCCAGATCCCCATTGAGAAAGGCAGACTTGACATCCATGTGATGCACTTCCCACCGGTTGTGTGCAGCTAGGGCTAGCAACAGACGAATTGTCTCTAGACGAGCAACAGGCGCAAAAACTTCTTCAAAATCTATGCCCTGCCTTTGTGCATACCCCTTTGCTACTAACCTTGCTTTGTGCTTGATCACATTGCCACTGGGATCACGTTTCACCTTGTAGACCCACTTCACTCCTATTGCACGGTGGCCGCGCGGAAGAACACATGGTGACCAGGTGTCGTTGTCGCTGATAGACTTGAGTTCCAGCCGCATCGCCTCCCTCCATGCTGGTATCGACATTGCCTCCTGCACACTGGCTGGTTCTTCTGCTGTGATGTGTTGCAGAATCTCGTCGCCATCATCTTCAGATACGGCTAGGTGAGCATATCGAGGGTTAGGGCGAAAGATGCCCCGCTGTGCCCTTGTCACCATCGTGTGTGTAGGTTGGAGTAGTGGCTGCCGTGGAATTGCTTCTTGCCTGCTCTCCTGCTCATTTTCATCCGAGCTTGATGCATCTGGCATCCCAGGTGGCGAGCGAGTGTGTCGCTCTGTGTTGCGCTCCCTGGAGGTGATCTCGGCTCTGGGCGTGACTGATCATGTCCGTCTCCGCCGTCGAGGTGGTCCAAGGTGTCCTCATCCGTCGTGTATACGACAGTGAAGCTCGGTGGCGCGACCTCTTCTGCTTCTGAGCGCCGGAGCGTCCAGTCCCATGCGCGCCGCTCCTCGAACGCGACGTCGCGCGTCGTGTACAAATGCTGCCCGACAGGGTCGTAAACCCTGTAGGCTTTTGCTCCTTCCTCGTAGCCGACGAAGATGCCCGGCACGGAGCGATCTGCCAGCTTGTGGAGCCCTGGACCCAGCTTCTTGACATGAGCGACACATCCGAACGTGCGCAGGTGGTGCACGCTCGGCGTTCTGCCATGCCACGCTTCATACGGCGTCACTCCGTTCAGGCTACGCGACGGAGCCCTGTTGAGCAGGTAGACTGCAGTCTTCACGGCCTCCCCCCCCAAGTACGGACCAGGCACGGCCATTGCCTTCAGGAGGAAAGGCGCCATCTCCACCACCGTCTGATTGCGACGTTCGACGACGCCGTTCTGCTGCGGTGTGTAAGGGGCAGTGCTGTAGTGTCTGACGCCATTCAGCTCGCAGAACTCAGTGAAATCAGCTGAGTTGAACTCGCCTCCGCGGTAAGACCTGAACGCTAGCAGTTTGCTGTTCTGCTCATTCTCCGCAAGTGCCTTGACCTTCTTGAAGAAACGCAGGGCCTCAACCTTGGTCCTGATCAACTCAAGCCACATATATCTCGAGTAATCATCGACGATCAGTAGAAAGTATCTCTTACCACCGGCAGTAGAAGGCGTGACCGGACCGCGGAGGTCGGTGTGCACAAGCTCTAGTGCGCGTTCTACGCGGAACGCCGTCGCGCGCGGGAACGGCGTGCGGTGTTGCTTCCCGATCGCACACCCGTCGCAGAACTCGTTGACGTGGTTGATCGATGGGATCCCTCGTGCCATGGCCTTGCTGGAGAGGGTGCTGAGTGCACGGAAGTGTAGGTGGCCGTAGCGACCGTGCCACAGCCACGCGGCGTCGTCGCTTTTCTGGGTGAGCTGGCAGACAGGGCTGGCGATCTCCAGGCGCACGGTGTACAGCCTGTTCCTCGTTCTGCCCACTCGCGCCATGACCTTGCGCGATTTGTCGAGGATGCGCATGACGCCGTCCCCGATCGTGATCTTGCAGCCGTTCTCATTGAGCTGTCCGAGCGAGACGATGTTGCTCTTGAGGCTGGGGATGAAGTATATGTCGTTGAGGACGGGCTGATCGCCGGTGACGCACTTGAACACGACAGTGCCACGACCCTCGATCCTGACGATGGAGCCGTCGCCGAAGCGAATGTTGCCGCGCACGGTCTCGTCAATCACCGTGAACATGTCGCGGCTGCCAGTCATGTGGCTGCTTGCGCTTGAATCAAGATACAGAAGGGGATCGCAGGCAGAAAACAAAAAAATTCCTAACAGCGATAACCTTAAACTAGCCAGAATCTATACTATGCAGATATAGTAGTACGAAGGGGGGGTCGGTGCACATACTTCTTGTAGACCGAAAAGCGGGGATTACGCTCCCGCACAAGCGTTGTCGACGTAGACGCCGTAGCCGACCTCAAGGTCGCGGAGAACTTGGCGCGACGAAGAAGACGATGACGCGGCGATGTCGATGAAACCGACGACGACCTCGAGGCCGTGTAGAGGAAGCAGACCTCCAGCACCACTAGCGTGGCACCTCGCAGGGCGTTACACACGTACGGTGAAGCCGACGAACTCCGGGCTCCGATCCAGGGACGAAGCAGCGGAAGACTGGGACCGGAAGACCAACAGCACGGCGGCGTGCGTATGGTGGAGAAAACTTATCCTCAGCGCAACTCCAAACAAGGGAGTCACGGGATCCAAGGAGAGAGAGAGAGAGAATTAGGTGTGTATTTTAAAGGCCAGGGGTACCCCTCTATATAAAGGGGCCAGGGGGCTGCCCAGCTTGCCAGGCTGGCGGTGTGGGACTAATCCCACACCCCAGCCGGCCAAGGCTGCTGCGCCGGCCTAGGTGGGCCCCATGTGGCCCACCTAGGGCTGGCCGAACCAGCCCTCCCTTGGGAGGGACTCCTCCCCCCCCCCCCCCCCTCATGGGCCTCTTTGCCTAAAAAGGCCCATTTAGGGGAAAATGCCTTTAAAAATTCAGGAAAAATTAAATAAAAATATATTTAACTATTAATTACACTAATTAATATTAAATACATATTACATAATTTATTCCGGCTCCGAAAACTATTTCGTCGCTGCCCGATCTCCATCGGAACTTTCCCGGGACGTTCCCGATGCTCTCTTTTCCTATTTTTCTCTTCCGGTAAAATGTCGACTCCCCTTAAGTGTGTTACCCTAGCGGTTTGATTATCTCACCAGACATGATCGAGACTCCTCTCCGATCAATGACTAATTCGTGGACCGAGGATACCCAGAATTAATCCCTGCGAGATAACGAATACTTTATCGTTCGAACCTGGACGTCTGAGTCTTAAACCTTTTGCCATGCGATACTTAGCGTGTCCGAGACTCGTTCATAGATATCACCATACCTAGCTTGATCTCGTTACCGACACCGCTAACTTCTACTCGTCCATGATATTATGTCCTGGTGACCTAGTCACACGCTTGCAAGCTCGTTTGACATAATCTCACCGAGTGGGCCCTAGAGTATCTATCCTGCTATGCGGACTGGCAAATCCCGCTCTTGACCCCTCGTCTCAACATACTCCTTTCCGACACCCGAGAGGGACACCTTTATTGTCACACTATGTAAGATATGACGTTTGATGCAATCAAAGTGTCTTCCAGGAATAGCAATAAGAGTAGATCTCATGGTCAAAGGCGTAATGACTACGTCCTACAAATATTGGGTATGTCCATCACGTCATTCTCCCAATGACATGACTCCATTGTCAACTGACATAAATGTCACATGATCGGGACACCTCGATCATCAATTGCCCAATGAACTAGTTAGATAGAGGCTACTAGGGACCTGGTTGTTTATCTACCACACGTGTATTATTGTTTCCGCTTAATACAGTTATAGCATGGTATAAAACATATAATGAACAATTAAGATATGACGAATAAATTATATTTATTAAGTGCCTCTAGGGCATATCTCCTTCAGTCTCCCACTTGCACTAGAGTAACACTTAATCTAGTTTACAACTTGGTAAAAGCTCAACACCCATAGCAACTTGGTGCTTGCTTGTCTCGTGGAAGAGGAATACAGTCAACAGAACTCACATATTGAGACCTATATGTGCTTTGCAACACTTCTATGTCACCTAGTTTGACATCATCCTGTATCTTTCGATGACGGTGAAATATATCTTAGTCGATGGAGTGAGACTCGAACCTTCGCGTAGCATGGGCCTTAAAAGTCTAAGAGATCTATTAAGGGGAACCACATATGCTCGGAAAACTGCTCAGTCCAATCACACTTGCTACTTCTGAAGTTGCCATATATTTCTATACATATGTAGATTATGCGACAGTGCATCCATATGCGACTTCGCAAGCTAACCATGTCTTTCTTCAAAATAAAGGACATCTCCTATATGAGATTTCTAGTCTTATGGGTCAGTGTCATAACTTGCATCATCGTAACCGTTTTACGGCAAGTTGTCTTTCCACTCTTACCCTTTACCAGAAAACATATCTTTAGTTCTCACAGACACTAAAGAATATACTTAACGTTTGTTCATTGATCCACACAAGGATCACTCTAGAACCCGTTCTTCAACCAAGAACTTGGGTCACACCAAGTCGAGCTTTCAGTCTGATAGAATCTATGTCTGAGGCATAGAGAATGTCGAACATCATTTTCTATCACTGAAAATGCCAAGATAAACTTAATATTTTACCTAGTCATACAAGCAAGAACCTTTTTCTTCGCTTGTTCTATTCTGAAACACTTCAAAATCTTAACCTAGGAAAATATTCCGACCTAATGTTATTAAGCCCCTTTTGATCTATACAATTATAGATCGGATGCCTAATACTCCTAACTTCATTCATAGAAAATTTAATCACTTAAATAATCCTTTATACTTTGCTAGAGGATCTGTATCATTCTCAATATGTCGTTACATAAAATCAGGAATGACACTTAGCTCCCACTTAAATACGCCATCCGTATATAAGACCAGGAATTTCTTTTAGCTCCCACTCAAATATTCCATTCACATATAAGATCAAGAAAAGCTACTTAGCTCCCACTCACTTCTTTGCAAATGCAAGTTTCTTTGATCACATCATCAAAGTGAAGATTCCAGCTCCGATATGCTTGCTTCAGCCCATGAATGGACAGCTGAAGTTTGCATACATGTTTAGCATCCTCAGGATCACCAAACCATTTCATTGTACTAATTACAACTCTTTCTTAATGATACCATTAAGAAACATGATTTACTTATCCATCTATCAATTTCTCAATTTAAAATTATAGTAATTGCTAAACGACCCCGAATAGATTTAGGCTTCGCCACTTGAGACAAAATCTCGTTGTGGTCAACTTTTGAATCTGTTGGAACTGTTTCACGACAAATCGATCCTTATCAGTGTCTACTCTCACATAAAATTCCATATTCTATTAACAGCTTAGATGCCATCAAGAAGATCGCCCAAGTCATTACCTGGTAATCATACATGGATTTTATCTCGGATCATATATGACTCACAGCCATTTCTCGGACTTAGGTCTACCATCTCTTCTTCGTAGTTCGTAGGTCTGTCATATTCCATTAACATGACCTTCATAAAGAGATTGTTGTACCAGACAGTGTGGAACACAACCTCGTACGCCTACGTTCTTAGTATGAGCTCAGAGCATCATGATCTTTATCATCAGCTTCTTTCCAGTTGAGGAGCACAACACCGGAAACACTTTCCGATGCGCCACTCTGATGTCTGGAGAGAAAGTTCATTAACTTCGTCTTGCTCTACTTTCTTTCCCACTTATACCCTTGGACAAGAAACTATTTCTTTTGCAAGGTATATTCCGGCAACGTTTTTGCCTATGTGGTGAGACATGTACCCAACTAATTCTTTAGGTACAGTACAAAGATTTATCCATTTTAGGTTTGATCACATCAAAACACTAAATTGCTGAAACGACAATCCAGGCTAAAAGCCATGCCATCACTCATATGGTATTGTCTCCATGCATTTAAATGGTTTCCCTATTATCTAACGTAAATGTTATGTTTCTACCATACGACTCCAATGATCACAATAATTCGATAAGAGATTTATTTACCACACACTATCCGATAGGGTGTGATTACGACGTCCTAACATACCAAAACACTATGGTGTTCCATGCGACGTAATTTGTGGAACTCTTCTCACAAGTCTTCCAATGATATGCCAATATTATAACTCAAATCTTTATTTCCTCGATCTGTATCGCAGGAATTTGATTTTCTTGTTAAATTTATTTCCTACTTCATTCTGAACTTGTTTGATCGAATCAAAATTTCCAGATTAACATTCCCTAAGTAGATATCCATATATCTACTCGGAATATTCATGAAGTCTATGAAATAAAGACTTCCACTATACGTTGAAGTTCTTCATTGATTCACATACACCCATATGCATGATTCTCAACAAGTTATACTCAAAACGTTCAGTGAAGTTTACGAAATAAAGGTCTCCACTACACGTTAATTACTTCATTGATCCACATACATCTATCTGCATGATTATCAATAAGTTATATGCCCGCTTTCCGAAAACGGTGTCTTAGTTATCTTGCAAGTGTCAAAAGATCAAACCTAAGGACTTGTAGATCCATCCGTATGGAGCTTGTTCATTGACTATAACATTGACATGACTTAAACGGTAGTGCCACACGAATGTGGTGTCTTTATTAAGTTTGTATCCTTTGGCATTAATATTATGAATGTGGGAGCTTCTACCATCTAAATTCAAATCGGCTTATGATCATTACTTCATAAATATAGGACAACGATTTTGTCACTAACATATATGAACAATTGTCTTGCTAGAGAAGACATACTTATAACGATCATACTAACAGACGATCATAAAAGAATTTATTCAAATGGTAGATCTAGAGGGAGAGTGTCTATGGCCATCACAACATTTTGTCTGCCATCATCAACACACATTGTCGCCTCATCCTTCCAAGCTACTCAACTAGTAAATCTGGTTTTCATAAAACATGACTAGTTTCAAAAACTTAGTCACTACTACGAGTACTTGCTTACGTAAAACATTCATAACGTGTATATCATATATACACCATCATCATTGATGACTTCCTGGCGATCTGTTTCATCTTCTTGATTCTTCCAACGCAATCAAGAACCATAAGGCGAACGATTTCCCTTGCATGACATAGTCTATGACAAAGCATTTGCATCTGGCAACGTTGTCTGTCATCCAGTGATCGAGCTGAGCAAGGCGTCTCAATGTCATCAAGTATGACCAATGTCATCGAGTATGACCAGTGTCATCAAGTATGACTGCCATGTGCTCCTTCAATGCGTGTATTCTCTTCCATCTTGGTTGAGAAGTAAAACAGTCAACGTACTGATAAACTTCATCAACCCAACTTTAGGTGTATCCTGAGTTTAGCGATCATCTCATATGTTCGCGATCTAACAACTCGTACCCACCGTAAATTCTCTATGACAGAGATCATAGCATACACTGGATTATGATGATATTATCCGCACAAAAACTTGATAATCCAAATTATCCTTTTTGTTAGCGGAATCTCCGGGTTTATCTCCTAGCGGGTATTGTATCACAAAGAGCTAATGGTTTAAACAAGGAGTATCCTCAAGCTAAAGTATAAAATTATGAAGTTTGGACCCAACCTTTTAAGTTTCTCAATCGCTGGATTGCACCTAATTTTTAAAGAAGGTTATTACATTGGTTAATATCTACAAAGGTTTTGCAAAGCATAAAGACTTTGTTCATTATAAAATAGAGTTCAAGTTTTAATAAAATAAAATTACCAGAACTCCCACTCAAAACGAATATCCCTCTAATCGTTTTAGTGATTACACGATCCTCATCCATTATGCAACCCCTCATCGTCAGAGCCGGCAACACAACTTCAAAGGTAGACATCGATATGTCAATCACAACAACTTTGTGACTCATGTTCGACCTTTCGGTCTCCGTGTTCCGAGGCCATGTCTGTACATGCTAGGCTCGCCATAATAACCTTCAACGTATACGCTTGTGCAACATGGCTTACACCCACTGTATGCGAACGACGATATGTCTGACACTCGATCGTCACGGCCTGCCTCATAACGTAGAACTTTCTTGGTGGTGCACGTCGAAGGGAGAACAGTAATGGTATTTTGGAGGGATCATCTTATATTACTACCGCCGTGTGACTAATATATAACTATATATATACACACACAATATAAGATGCACAAAACATCAATATGTAATGCGATTTGACATGGTCCTTGCGCCGATGGTCTCCTTCGCGCCCACAGTTTATAAACAATTTAATAAACCTACCTTGACCATATCATATTGCCCCTGCAAAATAAAGTTAGACGCGTTCTACTTTATCTTTTGCATATTTTACGTGGCTTGGGGCTGTCGTAAATAGAACCGCTTCATATCTACGAACCTATGAGCACAACAACGATCAAATAATTGCATATTTATTCATCCCTTTCGGGCCCTCCATTGAAAATGCAAAGCCAACTAAATAGAGAGAGACAGACACCTGCCAGCCACATATACGGTACCAGCCGTATGTCAGTAGTGGAACCAGTCTCGCGTAAGCGTACGCGTAAAGTCGGTCCGGGCCGCTTCATCAACTCAATACCGCCGACATTGCAACTGCACGCGAGAGGGTAGCAAAAAAAAAGAACGATGTCCCCGTGATAAACACGGGTGCAACTAGCGTACAACTATATCTACGCATAGATCGGCTCTGATACCACTGAAGGGGATCGCAGGCAGAAAATAAAAATTTTCCTAACAGCGATAACCTTAAACTAGCCAGAATCTATACTATGCAGATATAGTAGTAGGAAGGGGGGTCGGTGCACATACTTCTTGTAGACCGAAAAGTGGGGATTATGCTCCCGCACAAGCGTTGTCGACGTAGACGCCGTAGCCGACCTCAAGGTCGCGGAGAACTTGGCGCGACGAAGAAGACGATGACGCGGCGATGTCGATGAAACCGACGACGACCTCGAGGCCGTGTAGAGGAAGCAGACCTCCAGCACCACTAGCGTGGCACCTCGCAGGGCGTTACACACGTACGGTGAAGCCGACGAACTCCGGGCTCCGATCCAGGGACGAAGCAGCGGAAGACTGGGACCGGAAGACCAGCAGCACGACGGCGTGCGTATGGTGGAGAAAACTTATCCTCAGCGCAACTCCAAACAAGGGAGTCACGGGATCCAAGGAGAGAGAGAGAGAGAGAGAGAGTTAGGTGTGTATTTTAAAGGCCAGGGGTACCCCTCTATATAAAGGGGCCAGGGGGCTGCCCAGCTTGCCAGGCTGGCGGTGTGGGACTAATCCCACACCCCAGCCGGCCAAGGCTGCTGCGCCGGCCTAGGTGGGCCCCATGTGGCCCACCTAGGGCTGGACGAACCAGCCCTCCCTTGGGAGGGACTCCTCCCCCCCCCCCCTCATGGGCCTCTTTGCCTAAGAAGGCCCATTTAGGGGAAAATGCCTTTAAAAATTCAGAGAAAATTAAATAAAAATATATTTAACTATTAATTACACTAATTAATATTAAATACATATTACATAATTTATTCCGGCTCCGAAATCTATTTCGTCGCTGCCCGATCTTCATCGGAACTTTCCCGGGACGTTCCCGATGCTCTCTTTTCCTATTTTTCTCTTCCGGTAAAATGTCGACTCCCCTTAAGTGTGTTACCCTAGCGGTTCGATTATCTCACCAGACATGATCGAGACTCCTCTCCGATCAATGACTAATTCGTGGACCGAGGATACCCAGAATTAATCCCTGCAAGATAACGAATACTTTATCGTTCGAACCTGGACGTCTGAGTCTTAAACCTTTTGCCATGCGATACTTAGCGTGTCCGAGACTCGTTCATAGATATCACCATACCTAGCTTGATCTCGTTACCGACACTGCTAACTTCTACTCGTCCATGATATTATGTCCTGGTGACCTAGTCACACGCTTGCAAGCTCGTTTGACATAATCTCACCGAGTGGGCCCTAGAGTATCTATCCTGCTATGCGGACTGGCAAATCCCGCTCTTGACCCCCCGTCTCAACATAATCCTTTCCGACACCCGAGAGGGACACCTTTATTGTCACACTATGTAAGATATGACGTTTGATGCAATCAAAGTGTCTTCCAGGAATAGCAATAAGAGTAGATCTCACGGTCAAAGGCGTAATGACTACGTCCTACAAATATTGGGTATGTCCATCACGTCATTCTCCCAATGACATGACTCCATTGTCAACTGACATAAATGTCACATGATCAGGAAACCTCGATCATCAATTGCCCAATGAACTAGTTAGATAGAGGCTACTAGGGACCTGGTTGTTTATCTACCACACGTGTATTAATGTTTCCGTTTAATACAGTTATAGCATGGTATAAAACATATAATGAACAATTGAGATATGACGAATAAACTATATTTATTAAGTGCCTCTAGGGTATACCTTATCCTCGTTCAGGTTCACCTCCTCCACGGCGTCGATCTGCTTCAGGGGACAGATCTACGCCATGTACAGTCCTGGGCGTTCCTCTTCCTCCTCCGCCTTCTCTTCTTCACGGGTGAGGTTTGAGACCTCACCGCGTTTCTCGCGATCGCGCTGAGCTTTGCGGCACTCCTTTGCCCAGTGGCCGGGCTTGCCGCAGTACCTGCAATTTCCGGGCTTGCGATTGCCCTTCGCCGTGTGCGCCGGACTGTCGCCAGATGGTGCCTTAGGCTTGCTGCTCTTGTCGCCGCTGCCGGACGATGTCGAGCCTTGTGGACGCTGGCGCTGCCGAGCTGCCCACTCCTCCTCTGTCAGCAGTAGCTTGCCCCCGATCTCCTTCTCCGCCTCGCCGCCGCCGCGACCATCCGATGCAGATAGGTGATACGTTTCAAACGTATCTATAATTTCTTATGTTCCATGCTTATATTATACCAATTGCTCCATGTTTTATATACACTTTGTGTTGTTTTATGCATTTTCTGGGACTAACCTATTAACAAGATGCCGCAGTGCCAGTTCCCTGTTTTCTGCTGTTTTTGGTTTCAGAAAACCACTTAAGGAAATATTCTCGGAATTGGACAATTTTTATACCGAAGTCCCTGTTTTCCCCGGAACAATCCAGAACATCGAAGACGAGACGGAGTCGGGCACCGAGGCGCCCAGATGAGGTGGGGGCGCGGCCCCACCCCCAGCCGCGCCAGCACCTCATCACGGGGCCTCGGGCCTCCACCGCCTTCGCCCTTTCGCCTACAAATACCCCTCGACAATACAAGACCTAATACCCGAACACTTTTCCACGAAACATTACGGAGCCGCCGCCGTTATCAACACTAGTTCGGGAGGGTTCAGAAGCTCTTCCCGGCACCCTGCCGGAGAGGGGAATCATCACCGGAGGGCTCTACATCACCATGCCCGCCTCCGGACTGATGCGTGATTAGTTCATCCTTGGACTACGGGTCCATAGCAGTAGCTAGATGGTTGTCTTCTCCTATTGTGCCATCATGTTTAGATCTTGTGAGCTGCCTATCATGATCAAGATCATCTTTATGTAATGCTACATGTTGTGTTTGCTGGGATCCGATGGATATTGAATACTAAGTCATTTGCTTCATAATATATCATGTTGTGTGTTGTTTATGATCTTGCATGCTCTCCGTTGCTACTAGATGCTCTGGCCAAGTAGATGCTTGTGACTCCAAGAGGGGGTATTTATGCTCGATAGTGGGTTCATGTCTCTATTTAATCTGGGGTAGTGACAGCAAGCTCTAAGATTGTAGATGTACTGTTGCTACTAGGGATAAAACATTAGTACTTTGTCTAAGGATAATTGTATTACTTACATTACACACTTTGCCTAATGCAATAATCTGTTGCTTGCAACTTAATACTGAAAGGGGTGCGGACGCTAACCGGAAGGTGGATTATTAGTCATAGATGCGGTTGGAACGGTCTATGTATATTGTTGTAATGCCCAAATGAATCTCACACTAGACATCATGACATTAGTATATGCATGATTATGCAGCTCTTTATTCTGTCAATTGCCCAGCTGTAATTTGTTTACCCACATGTATGCTATTATTATTATTTATGGAGAGACACCACTAGTGAACTGTGGACCCCGGTCCTTTTCTTTAAACTGATAATACAACTAACTACAAACTGCTTTCTTTCATTCTCTGCAAACAAACATCATCTTCCACACATACGTTTAATCCTTTGTTACAGCAAGCCAGTGAGATTGACAACCTCACTGTTTCGTTGGGGCAAAGTAGTTTGATTGTGTTGTGCAGGTTCCACCTCCCTTACGCGCCATCAAGCTGTTTTCTGGCGCCATTGCTAGGGAGACCTTCAGACGTGTTCTTCATCTCCTACTGGTTCGATAACCTTGGTTTCATAACTGAGGGAAGACTTGTTGCTGCACTCATCATACCTTACTCTTGGGGTTACCCAACAACACCACCGTGTGCATCAAGCCGTTTTCTGGCGCCGTTGCCGGGGAGCTGAAGCACATCTGCAAGGGGAGTCTCTCACTTCCCAATCTCTTTACTTTGTTTTTGTCTTGCTTAGTTAAATTTTATTTCCTGTTTTGTTTGCTATTAAATATCAAAAACACAAAAAAAAATAGTTACTTGCATTTTATTTACTTTGTTATTATCTTGTTTGCTTCTTATTATCAAAAACACAAAAAATTTAGTTACCTGCATTAATATTTATATTTCAGTTTGCTTTTAAATTTTGCTAAAATGACTACTGCTGAGAATACTAAGTTGTGTGACTTTACTAGCACGAACAATAATGATTTTATATGCACACCTATTGCTCCACCTGCTTCGAAAGCAGAATTCTTTGAAATTAAACCTGCTTTGTTAAATCTTGTCATGAAAGAGCAATTTTCTGGTGTTAGTTGTGATGATGCTGCTGCCCATCTAAATAATTTTGTTGAACTTTGTGAAATGCAAAAATATAAAGATATAGATGGTGACATTATAAAACTGAAATTATTTCCTTTCTCCTTGAGAGGAAGAGCTAAAGAATGGTTACTTTCATTGCCTAGGAATAGTATTGATTCTTGGATTAAATGCAAAGATGCTTTTATTGGAAAATACTATCCTCCTGCTAAGATCATTTCCCTAAGGAGTAGCATTATGAACTTTAAGCAATTTGATAATGAACATGTTGCTCAAGCTTGGGAAAGAATGAAATCTCTGGTTAAGAATTGCCCAACCCATGGACTGACTGCTTGGATGATTGATGACCCACAAGTATAGGGGATCGCAACAGTCTTCGAGGGAAGTAAAACCCAAATTTATTGATTCGACACAAGGGGAGCCAAAGAATATTTATAAGCTTTAACAGATGATTTGTCAGATCAGCTGCACCTGTGAATAGACTTGCTCGAGACAGATTATCAGTAGCAACAGTTTTATAGCAGAGACAGTAGTGAAATAATAGCAGCAGTAGAATTAAGACATCGATTGTGATTACAGTAGACAGCAGGATTAAAATACTGTAGGCATAGGGTCGGATGTACGGGCGTTGCATGGATAAGATAATTCATGTAATATCATAGCATAGGCATTTGTAGATAAATAATATAAAGCATCCAAGTATTAACTAATCATAAGCATGTATTCCAATTTAGTTGTGCGTGCTCGCAATGAGAAACTTGCACATCATCTTTTGTCCTGCCAGCCCGTTTGCAGCGGGGCCTCTAGGGAAACTACTGGCAATTAAGGTACTCCTTTTAATAAAGTACCGGAGCAAAGTATTAACATTCCGTGAACACATGTAATCCTCACATCACAGCCATTCCCTCCGGTTATCCCAATTGCTGTCACTTTGGGGCCATCGGTTCCGGACAATAATATGTGTATACAACTCATAGATATGATCTAAAACAATAATTATCCTCATGATACAATAACATGTTCAGATCTGAAATCATGGCACTCGGGCCCTAGTGTCAAGCATTAAGTATAACAAGTTGCAACAATGACGTAAAACACCGATAACGGATACTAGGCACCATGCCCTAACGATATTACAGCTATTACATGAATGATCTCATCCAATCCCTACCATCCCCTCAAGCCTACAGCGGTGGATTACTCACACATGGATGGGGGAAACATGGATGGTTGATGGAGAGGCGTTGGCGATGACGATGGCGATGATCCCCTTCGATTCCCCGTCCCGGCAAGGTGCCGGAACAGAGACTTCTGGTCCCCGAACTAGGGTTCGCGGTGGCGGCGGCGTACGGAGATGTTTCTGGCGAAAGTGGATACCCCCCGTGCGTTTTTAGGTCAGGAGGGTCTTATAGCCGAGAGGGGGTCGCGAGGAGGCGACCGAGGCGGTCCCACCTGGTCCTCGCGCGGCCAGGTCCTTGCCGCGCGGGCAGGGGGTGACGCGGCCTCGTCGCTCCCCTCCGTTTGATCTTCGTGGTTCCTGGACTCTTCGGGTGACACAACGACTCCCAGGTGTTTTTCGGGGTTTTTCCATAAAGTTGATATTTCTGCATAAAAACGAGACACCAGGGTAATTCTGCTGAAAACAGCGTTAGTCCGTGTTAGTTGCATTCAAAACACACAAATTAGAGGTAAAACAATAGCAAAAGTGTTCGGGAAAGTAGATACGTTTTGGACGTATCAACTCCCCCCAAGCTTAGCTTATTGCTTGTCCTCAAGCAATTCAGTTAACAACTGAGTGCGATAAAAGAACTTTCACGAACTCATTTGCTCATGTGATGTAAATATTCTCATTATGAGGACAAATGCTTAGATTATTCATAACAAGACATATATAAACGGTGTCACCCAATAGTTATGTAAACCATGAAAAGATGCCAATTATACCGATGATAAATAACATGAAACATATCAATTCACAGGATTGCAAGGCTCATAAGAAAGTATGATAAAGCGGTATCTCGCTTGCCCTAATGGAACAGCAAAACATAAATGCCCAGGCACCTCTGAGTTTCAAGGGAAGACTAGAGATAAAGATATCAAAGATAAAATCATCAAGATTACACCGCAGTTAACATATTAAGGGACAAGCACATTACACTAAGAATGACAATTATGCTCTCAAGAAGGTGCTAAAAAAAAGGATGGTGACTCAACAATAAAGTAAAAGATATGCCCTTCATTGAGGGAAGCAGGGATTTAACATGTGCTAGAGCTTCTTATCATTTTGAAAACAGAGGTAAAATTATTTTTGAGTGGTGGTTGTTTGGTCAACGAATGGCAATAGAGTTCTTGTTATCTTCCATACTAAGCAAGTTGAGAGCGGTTCCGAATTGTTTTTAAAACAAGGCACTTATAATATGCATCTTTATATTCATTCATTTTGATAGCTTGACACTCCTCCCAACCTTGCTAACATAACCATGGCTAACCGAATCCTCGGGTGCCCACCAAACAATCTCAAACCATGGAGGAGTGCCTATTTTTTTATTTTCTCAAATCCTTTTTGATATTACAATGGTCTAACCAGCCCTTTACAAAATTAGTGACGAGCAGATGTAGCATGCAAGTCAATTACTTAATTAGTATGGAAGATAACAAGCCCAACTACTACTTCCTCATGAGCTCAAAACAGTGGCACAAATTGAGAAGTGTTTGAAGGTTTTAAAGATAGCACATGCAAATTTACTTGAATGGTTCGAAATTGCCATGCATAGGTGTTTATGGTGGACTCTTTGGAATAACTTCGTTTTCAGGGGTTTGGAAGCACAAGCATTTTCAGCTTAGTACAAGTGGAGGCTAGCAAAAGATGGGAAAGCGACAATTCAAGAGAGCAATAACCGTCATAATCATGCTTGCGACGAAATAAAATTAACAGAGGCATAAAAATGATACTAGAACTCTGAGGCAAAATATGTCATCAAGGCTTAATTGACTTTTTGTTTTCAGTCATAACATGTGTAAACATGTGCCAAGTCAATTCAAATGAAATATTCAGAGGAGGATACCACAATGTCATATTCTATTATGAGCAAAACAATGCAAGCAAATATCCATAGAAACATGACATCCTTCATAAATAAATTGGAAACGATCATAAGAGAACACGAACTACTAAGCATCCACCAATCGACATATACCTTATGCGAAACATCTAAGCATGCTCACATGAATGAGTATATGTACAAAAATGAGAAACAAATAGAGTTCATTACCAGCATCTTACCCAACTCGAATTGTCATAGATCATCATAATTGCCTTATCACTTGTGTGCTTGAAAGATATGAAATAATAACCAAGCTCCATGGAGTAACCGAAGGTAATGACCTCTGAAACAAACTATACAAAACCAAAGAGAAACAGCAAATATTTTTAGGAACTAAAAACAGAACAGCCAGCAAAGACGAATTTTTTCGAGGGCCTTAACATGCCCAGATAAGGAAACTCAAAACTAATGAAAATTGCGTACACATCTGTGGAACATGCACACGAAATTTCAGGTCATTCCGATATTTCTGTGAAGAGTTATGATTTAAACGGTGGACAGCAGAAATCTGTCCCTGCGCGAAACAGCACACAACAAAGCAAAATATTTTTGTGTTTTTGCATATTGAACTGAAATAAATACTAGGCATATTAATACTAGATACTAAAACAAACCAGCAAGAGAGATAACAAAAATCTTTTTGGTGTTTTTGGGTTTTTGGAAAGCAAACAAAGCATGAACAAATGAGAGAAAGAAAGAAAACTACAACGAAACATGGATATACAAAGTACCGAATGGTAATGATATGTAGATGAGTGTGCTATCGGTATACCTCCCCCCAAGCTTAGGCTTCTGGCCTAAGTGGAGATCAGCCCCAATGTGAATAATGGCCCCAACTCGGTGGGCTAGGCCCCGTGTAGTCATACTCCGCATCGGCTGCGGTGGAGGAAGATCCCGAAGGTCCCGCATACCCCAGATCCGAGTACACGAAACCAGCTATTTCCGGGGGCTGAATGAAGCTACCCCCATGCTCCTCTTCATTGCCTCCACCATCCGGGCCGGGCGTCCTCTTGAGAGAAACTCCTCCCATAGCAAATCTCCTCATACAAATCCAGCAATGGCTTTGGTTTCCCCTTCAGCTTCTCTAGGGACCCCTCATATGGTACTCTCATCGCTGCACAGAAAACACCAAAAGGCAAATCCACAGATTTATTGTAAATTTTATAGTGCACGGTGGGGTTATGTGAGGTCAAATTGCAGCGGAAATCCTGCACCACCGACATAGCTAGCTTAGCATATTGGAAAGGTTGATCATCAACAAAATGCTCTAATCCTGCATTGGACAAGAAAGTGTGGAAATCATGTGCAATCCCTGCAACCTCCATGAACTGTGAGCACGGGTAGATAGCAGGGAATACTCCTTCTTCCCTTGCACCACTATCTCACTTGGATCTAGTGCATATGAATTCCACTCCATGTTCTGAAATTTTTGACAAACATCATAAAAATCGATTTTTAGTCAACTAAATGAAGGGAAACTACTATAGTGACTTGCTAGAGGCTTAAGCATGCATCAAAACTAGTTATTTCAACTTAGAACAAGCATTCAAACTCACTAAACAAGATATCTACAGCAGCAAAATACTTCATATATACACCACTGAACAAAATTCTACTTGGATATTCGGAGGAGTCACATACCGGAGAGTAGATGCACCAAATTTCAGCAACAGAAATTGGCTGAATGTGGAGATCGAAATCACAGGAAATGAGCAGCAAGAACACGAGTTTGAGCTATCCAAAAGTGATTTTTCGGGCAAGAGGAAGGCAGGGGAAGGAGAGAGAGCAAGTGGGGGGGCCTGTGGGCCCCACACCATGTGCTGGCGCGGCCTGGAGGCTGCCGCGCCACCATGTGGTGAGGTGGCCCTGTGGGCCTCCCTGGTTGCTCTCTGGCACTTCCAGGTCCTTCCTCGAAAAATATGATTTTTGATATAAAAAAATTTAATTTTCTGAGAAACTTTATTTTTTTCATTTTCTGGTATTTTGCATTATTAAATTTAATATTGAAAAATTACTTTCTAACAACAAATTCAACTAAACATTGCAAACTAAATAACATTACAGTAGGTAAAACAAGAATGAGAGAAAGAAAATTGTTTAGCTTCTTTATGCATTTAAAATGCACTTGTTAACAAGGTTGATCAAGTCTTGCCACCAAATGAATTTTATATGACATAAAAGATTTTAAACTATATGAGACACTCATGTTACCTTATATTGAATTGGTATGGATCCAATCATGAGAGTTTTGTATTCTTCTTTATATGGGCAATCAATACTTCCCACTCTAATAGATCTCAAATTGGTAATTGTATTAACTCCAGGCATTTTATCAACTTTCTTGGGAAAATAAACAGTATGCTCCTTGTCATGAACATTAAAAGTAACTTTTCCTTTATTGCAATCAATAACAGCCCCTGCAGTATTTAGAAAAGGTCTTCCAAGAATAATAGACATATTATCATCTTCAGGCATTTCAAGAACAACAAAGTCAGTCATAATTAAACAATTGGTAGTTATTTGAACAGGAACATCCTCACAAATTCCAACAGGAACAGCAGTAGATTTATCAGCCATTTGCAAAGATATATCGGTAGGTATCAATTTATCAAGCTAAAGTCTCTTGTAAAGAGAGAAAGGCATAACACTTACTCCAGCTCCCAAGTCACATAGAGCAGTTTTAACATAATTATTTTTGATAGAGCAAGGAATAGTTGGAATACCTGGATCACCCAGCTTCTTTGGAACTTTGCCATTAAAAGAGTAATTAGCGAGCATAGTAGATATTTCCTCAATAGGAATTTTCCTTTTGTTAGTCACAATATCTTTCATATATTTAGAATAAGGAGGCAACTTAATAGCATCAGTCAAAGGAATTTGCAAGAACAATGGTTTCATCCAATCACAAAATTTATTATAATGTTCTTCCTCTTTTGTTTTAAGTTTCTTAGCAGGAAAAGGCATTGGTTTTTGGACCCAAGGTTCTCTTTCATTACCATGTTTCTTAGCAATAAAATCTTCTTTAGTGTACTTTTTATTTTTAACATGCTTTTCAGGTTCCTCCTCTAATTCTTCTCTATCCGAATTAGCATTTTTATCATTATCATTGTTATTAGCATCATCATTGTTGTGTTCATTACCACTTTCAGTTTCAGCATCAGAAACAGATACACTATTAGGATCATTAACAGGTTCAGAGGATTCTACAACAGTTTTATGTTTCTTTTTCTTTTTCCTAGAAGGAGTACTAGGTTCATTAACTCGTTGAGAATCTTGTTCAATTATTTTATAATGTCCTTCAGGATACAAAGGGTCTTGAGTAGATTTACCACCTCTAGTTGTTACTTCACAAACAAGTTTTTCTTTAGCTATAGAGGCATTCGCTAGCAATTCTTTTTGCACTTTAGTGAGTTGATCTATTTGAGTTTGAACCATATGAAAGTGTTTAATGAGCACTTTAACATCATTAGAAGTTCTATCAACAATATCATGCAAATCACTAATAGCACGAGAATTTTCCATTAAATGATTCTCTATTCTCATATTAAAATTGCATTGCTTAGTAATAAAAGTGTCAAATTCATCTAAGCATTGAGCAGGAGGTTTAGAGTAAGGGATATCTCCATCATCAAACCTTTGGAGAGAGTGTACCTCAATTACGGTTGAAGGAGGAATTGGCTTACATAATTCTTCAATAGGAGGTAAATACTTCACATCTTCAGATTTAATACCACTCTCCTTAAGAGATCTTTTAGCTTCCTTCATCGTTTCTTCATTTAATTCAATCATACCTCCCTTCTTCGGTGTTGGTGGTGGTGTTGGAGTAGGTTCAGGAATATCCCAATCATCATTATTCTTGCATATCATGGCTAATAATTCATCGGCCTCTTCGGGAGTCCTTTTCCTGAAAACACAACTAGCAAAACTATCCAGGTATGTCCTAGATTCAGCAGTTAGTCCACTATAAAATATATCAAGTAGATCATTTTTCTCCAAATCATGGTTCGGCTGGCCTCTTAAAATGGAACAAAAGCGTGTCCAAGCTTTAGGCAATTTCTCATCTTCATCTTGATTAAAATTATAGATTCTTAACAAAGCATCATGTTGAGCACTAGCAGGAAAATATTTTTGAAAGAAAGCATCAAGAAAACCCTTAGGACTAGTGATGGAACGAGGAGACAAATTATTATACCAGGTTTTAGCTTCTCCTTTTAATGAAAAAGGAAATATTTTAGCAACAAAGTAAGTGCGTCTTTTAATGTCCTCAGCAAATATTCCACTTAAATCAGACAATACATTCATGTGTTCTACAGCACTTTCATTTTCAGTTCCACAAAAAGGTTCTCTTTCAACAATAGCTATATGAGCCAAATCAAGAGAAAAATCATAAGCTTTATCTTTAATGTTTATAGGAGATGTAGCAAACTTAGCATCAGGAGATAATTTATATCTAACAGCACGTTTTTCAACAAGATTTTTAATAGCACTAGCATCTTTAATAGCATTAATTTCTTCAACAAGAGCATCATCAAGATCCACATACATATCATCACGCTCATCATAAGTATCACGTGTAAATTCAGGTGAATTAACAGGTGTTTCAGCATTTTCATCAGGAATTTCAGCATTTTCAATTTGTTTAGATTTAGCAATAGTAGCATCTAAAAAGGGACCTAATGAACCAGTTTCATCAAGAGCAGTAGAAGCATCATCATAAGTAATTTCAGATTCAGCAGTAGTAACAGAACGTGCAGGTTGTGGTGGTGTAACAAACTTACTCATCACAGTTGGAGAGTCAAGAGCAGCAGCGGTACTCAGAGTCGTACCTTTTCTTGTAGTGGATGGCAGTATGGGAAACTTCTTATCAGCAGGTTTTCCCATGATGAATAAATTCCAGCGAACAATATCACACTCAGGTGGGCTTATAAATAAAGCTATCCTCCCCGGCAACGGCGCCAGAAAATAGTCTTGATGACCCACAAGTATAGGGGATCGCAACAGTCTTCGAGGGAAGTAAAACCCAAATTTATTGATTCGACACAAGGGGAGCCAAAGAATATTTATAAGCTTTAACAGATGATTTGTCAGATCAGCTGCACCTGTGAATAGACTTGCTCGAGACAGATTATCAGTAGCAACAGTTTTATAGCAGAGACAGTAGTGAAATAATAGCAGCAGTAGAATTAAGACAGCGATTGTGATTACAGTAGACATCAGGATTAAAATACTGTAGGCATAGGGACGGATGTACGGGCGTTGCATGGATAAGATAATTCATGTAATATCATAGCATAGGCATTTGCAGATAAATAATATAAAGCATCCAAGTATTAACTAATCATAAGCATGTATTCCAATTTAGTTGTGCGTGCTCGCAATGAGAAACTTGCACATCATCTTTTGTCCTGCCAGCCCGTTTGCAGCGGGGCCTCTAGGGAAACTACTGGCAATTAACGTACTCCTTTTAATAAAGTACCGGAGCAAAGCATTAACATTCCGTGAACACATGTAATCCTCACATCACAGCCATTCCCTCCGGTTATCCCAATTGCTGTCACTTTGGGGCCATCGGTTCCGGACAATAATATGTGTATACAACTCATAGATATGATCTAAAACAATAATTATCCTCATGATACAATAACATGTTCAGATCTGAAATCATGGCACTCGGGCCCTAGTGTCAAGCATTAAGCATAACAAGTTGCAGCAATGATGTAAAACACCGATAACGGATACTAGGCACCATGCCCTAACGATATTACAGCTATTACATGAATGATCTCATCCAATCCCTACCATCCCCTCAAGCCTACAGCGGTGGATTACTCACACATGGATGGGGGAAACATGGATGGTTGATGGAGAGGCGTTGGCGATGACGATGGCGATGATCCCCTTCGATTCCCCGTCCCGGCAGGGTGCCGGAACAGAGACTTCTGGTCCCCGAACTAGGGTTCGCGGTGGCGGCGGCGTACGGAGATGTTTCTGGCGAAAGTGGATACCCCCCGTGCGTTTTTAGGTCAGGAGGGTCTTATAGCCGAGAGGGGGTCGCGAGGAGGCGACCGAGGCGGTCCCACCTGGTCCTCGCGCGGCCAGGTCCTTGCCGCGCGGGCAGGGGGTGACGCGGCCTCGTCGCTCCCCTCCGTTTGATCTTCGTGGTTCCTGGACTCTTCGGGTGAGAAAACGACTCCCAGGTGTTTTTCGGGGTTTTTCCATAAAGTTGATATTTCTGCATAAAAACGAGACACCAGGGTAATTCTGTTAAAAACAGCGTTAGTCCGTGTTAGTTGCATTCAAAACACACAAATTAGAGGTAAAACAATAGCAAAAGTGTTCGGGAAAGTAGATACGTTTTGGACATATCAATGATCATCCAAACCTTCTATGCAGGACTAAATTTTTCTTCAAGAAATTTATTGGATTCGGCTGCTGGAGCTACTTTTATGTCCATCACTTTGGGGGCTGCAACAAAACTTCTGGAAATATATGATGGTTAATTATTCTGACTGGTATACTGAAAGGACTCCTCAATGTAAGAAGGTAAATTCTGTTGAAGAAACCTACTCTTTGAGTGAAAAGATTGATATGATCATGTCTATGCTTGTGAATGGTAAATCTCATATGGATCCTGATAATGTTCCCTTAGCTTCTTTAGTTGCAAAAGAAGAGCATGTTGATGTGAACTTCATTAAAAATAATAATTTCAACAACAATGCCTATAGGAACAATTATGGTAATAACAACTATAAGCCCTATCCTCCTAATAATGGTAATTCTTATCGCAATAATAGGAATACCTCCTCTGAACTTGAAACCATGTTAAAAGATTTTATCACTAAACAAACTTCCTTTAATAAAACTGTTGAGGAAAAGCTTGGGAAAATTGATATTCTTGCCTCTAAAGTTGATAGTCTTGTTATCGATATTGATCTTTTAAAATCTAAAGTCATGCCTAATGATACTAATGAGAGTAAGACCCTTGCTAAAATTAATGCCATCCAAGTTCGAATTGATTATAATGTTAGGATGATGGCTGAATTACGTGCTAGATGGGAAAGAGAGGAACTAGAGGAACTTGGCTTGTATATTCCAATGATGAGCCTCCTCAAAAGTTCTCTAGGTCTTCATGAGCAAGCAAGTTAGATGCACCCCCACTAGTTCCATTGGAGAGCTTTCATACACTTATAGCTCAATGTGCATCCGTTGTGTGGCAATCACTACTCCTTGCATAGCTTCGATTATAAGACTTCCTCTTGTCTAATGATCACTTTCAGCTATGTGAGACTTTCTTCCGTTGGCCTTCCAAACCCCCATTATTATTCTCTTAGCCACAACATCCTGGTGCCAGGAACCAACGCTGAACACTTGCTTGTTTTTGTGTGAACAAATAGAGAAATGATCTTCTACGTGCATATTGCTATCGCTTGACTTGATCCTTTCACAAAGTTGTCATGATTGTTTGATTCATTAGATGATTATATTGTTGTGCTTGAAGCTTAAATCATCTTTAATATCTACTTTGCACGGTTGATTGTTCTCTATTATTGATTCATTGAAAGTTTTGCTTTGTTATGCCTACTTGTTTATTCATTACTCATTTGATAGCAATATAAACTACAGCTTTTATTCATTTGATCTCAACTTACATGCATTACATTATTATTTGATCAAGATTGTGTGAAGCATGTCACTTTAGAAATTATTCTTGTTATCGTTTTACCTACTCGGGACGAGTAGAACTAAGCTTGGGGATGCTTGATACGTCTCAAACGTATCTATAATTTCTTATGTTCCATGCTTATATTATGCCAATTGCTACATGTTTTATATACACTTTGATATCATTCTATGCATTTTCTGGGACTAACCTATTAACAAGATGCCACAGTGCCAGTTGCCTGTTTTCTGCTGTTTTTGGTTTCAGAAAAGTTGTTAAGGAAATATTCTCGGAATTGGACAAACGAAACGTCAAAGTGCTTATTTTCCCCGGGAGGTTCCAGAACACCGAAGAGGAGACGGAGGAGGACCCCGAGGGGCCCACACCCCCAGGTGGCGCGGCAGGCCCTCTGGCCACGCGAGCACAGGGTGTGGGGCCCTCGAGGCCTCACCGCCTTCGCCCTTTCGCCTACTTATACCCCTCGGATATCTAAGACCTAGGACGCACACCTTTTTCCTCCACGAAGTCCAGAGCCGCCGCCGTCGTCAACCCTAGATCGGGAGGGATCAGAAGCTCCTCCCGGCACCCTGCCGGAGAGGGGAATCATCACCGGAGGGCTCTACATCACCATGCCCGCCTCCGGACTGATGCGTGAGTAGTTCATCCTTGGACTACGGGTCCATAGCAGTAGCTAGATGGTTGTCTTCTCCTCTTGTTGTCGTGGTGGTATCACGGCAGATGCCATAGGATGGCTAAAAGTGTGGGGCCGATGGACGCTGGTGGATCCGGGGAGGGCTAGCGAGCTAAGGAGCTCACACAAGAGATGGCGAAGCACCACCAAAACCAACTCGGGCAAGGATGAAACTGCAAGAACAAACGAAGAACACACACAAAACCTCAAGCAACCACAAACACCCACGATGTACCCAGGTTCGGGGCCCTCGTGAGGAGGCAACACCCCTACTCCTGCCTTGCTCCACTCTATATGTGTCCCACGAGATCTACAAAGGTGCTCCTTGAGCTGTTTTGCCTCTCTCTCTAGGATGAACTCAAGAACAAGGATGAACTACTAAGGAAGGAGGAGTAAATGCTCTAGCTGTGAACGAGACTATAGTTTTGGCTCTCTGGTTGGTGTCTCTCTCACAGGAGGAGTTAAGGCGCTATTTATAGAGGTCCCGCCGAGTTGTCCGGGAACCCTAATTCCTCCGGGGCCCCCGGACAACAGCCCCCGTCCAACGGTAATGTCGACACCTCTACCACGACCTAGCCGCCGGGCTATCCGACATAGGTCGAGGTAGGCCATGATGCCTCTTGCCGTAGCCGCCGCCGGCCTAGGTGATGATGCTTCCCCTGTCAGAGACAGGACGTGCCTTCTCCATGCCTTGTCTCCTGTCAGTCAGTCGCCAGTACAGTGGTATAGTCACGTCGCCCTTGTCTTGTGCCCTTTGTCCCGCGCCCGTGTCAGACGGGAGGTGACCTTACCTCCGTGTCAGACGGGTCAGTGTCCTGCACTCGTACTTGCCCTTGACTTGTTGCCCGACATAGGGTATGTCGGACACATCCTCCTATCCCGGCACAAGTATACCGGGCTTCTCTCCGTACGCCGGCAAGGCTATGCCGGGCCTGGACCTCCGACATACCTCACCTGGCCCGAACATGTATGTCGGATTCTCCTTCCTGCACATCACATATAAGTAAAGATTTCGGACACGGTGATGTCGGTTAGAATAGGCTCGCTACTCCTCGCCTTTACCCTACCCAGGGGTAGCCCCCCCCGACACTAGTCCCCGAAGCTGGTGTAGCCCTGCAGCCTCGGATGAAGGGCTGCATCAGTTTTAACCAAAACAACTGCCTGGTATCAGCCGCCGACGTTGCTATGTCGGGCTGACCAATCACACCGAGCTGCTTACGCCGGTTGCCATACAGCCGGTCCGACATCACCATGCCGGCCCGACAAGAAAATCCCGGCATGCCTACTCCGACATACTGTAAAATCATCCAACATGGCCATCTTGGTTTGACACTGGGCCTTCAGTCAACTTTGGTTCTTGTTCCGGTTCCTCCGACCTCAACAAATCTTTTTCTCAGATCATCTCCCGATACGTGCCATTGATCTGCTGCACCATCCCGCGCATTATGCCACGCGGCCTGACAAATCGTCACAAACGTGCCGCACGGGTCCCACCATCTGTCCCTTCCAACAGGCACTCGAGCGGTTTGACCCCGAGGCACCTCCTCGATTCCCGTGCACAACCGCACCAGATCCGCGCCCGACGGTTCCCCTTCTGTGGCCCACGATGTGGCCGATCGTGCGGCCATAACTGCTCCATCCGCGCCAACCGCCGCACGCACGATCCCACGATCTGCTCGAAACCAACGGGCGGGAAAAAACGGGCAACCGTGCTTCCCCTTCCCTCATAAATACGGAGGGGAGGGGTTTTCATTTTCCCTCCCGCATCATCTTCTTCCTCTCCTCTGCTCCCTGCGCGCCCGCGAACGAACTGCCGCCGCAAGCTCGCTGCGCACGCCGGAGACCTCGACGCCGACGAACGGAGATCATCCCGTCACCATTGGAACGAGAACCTCCCGCGCCGCGCCTCCACCTTCTCCGGTGAGTTCCTCCTCGACTCTGGCTAGATCATCCGCAGCTCGGCCGCTGTAGTTCTTCCTCTGTTCTTCCCCAGAATGCACTATGGGGCACTGCATCTCCCCGTAGATCTTCGTAGTTGCTCTTGTCAAGGCCCCTTCTGACTCTTCTCTTCCCATGTCTAACGGTAGATTCCAATTCACACTCCGGTACCATTGCTAGGGTTCTTCCGAATAGATTTCCTTTATCGTCCTTTTATTCAGCACTGGTAGATCTTCCTTCTTGCATCTCGGTCGTAGATTCTGTTTATTGCCGGGACGCCCCGTCTTATTGCATACCTCTTCTTGGTGCCCCGACTTAACATCCTTTTTATGCTGCAGGCCAGCTCCGACATGTCTTCTGAAAACACCGACATGGGTACCGAGGGAGTCCGGGGAGGATGGGAAGGCTCCGACGCGTGCCAGGACGATATCGACTGGCTACGCCGAACTCATCGCATCCCGGAGGCGGTCATCTGCCGACTTCCCGAGGGCGAGAACGAACCCCGAATCCAACCCGGGGAGCGGGTAGTCTTCGTCACGCATTTCGAGCGTGGCTTTGCCCTCCCAGCAAGCCCCTTCTTCCGCTCCTTCCTTGACTACTACGGTCTGCAACCCCACCATCTTCCGGCTAACGCCATCACTCTTCTCTCCGCCTTCGTGTCTTTCTCGGAGGGATACCTCGGCCTCTGGCCGGTGGTCAAGCTATGGGCCAAGTACTTCCAACTACGGAAGCAGAGCATCCCCAACAAAGGCGTCAAGGAGAAAGAGATGACTGCTTGCGGGGCCGCCATCGTGGTTCCTCGGAGGGAGTCCGACTTCCCCCGGATCTCGGGCCTAGAGTCCTGCCGTAAATGGCAACGGAGTTTCTTCTACGTGAGGAACCCCGACTCGGTTGAAGGTGACAAGGAGGAGGGGGCCGACTTCATCAACCTCCCCGAGTTCAATATCGCCCCCCCGACTGCCCAGCTTCACTGGAGTTCTGACCCGAAGACGCTGGACTCGGAGGTCAACGAGATTCACGAGTACCTCCTTTCGATCAAAGACAAGCTCACAGCCGAGGATCTCCTATGCACCTTTGTCAGCCGCCGGGTTTGCCCTCTCCAGGCCCGGGTTCACAAGATTTGCCACATGAGTGGCAGATATGACCCGACACGGGTTAGTATCTTCACGCTCACCCAGGAGCAAGTATACCGGCGGGTCCAGGCTATTGCCCAGGCCGAGATGGACCCAGCCACCTGGGCCTGGGGGATGAAGCCCCACACGCGCTCTCGTCCTCCTCCACAAGTAAGCTGGTTCACTTGACCGACTTATGCAATTCTCCGACAAACTCATGTTACAACCATCTCTGTACTCACATGTATCTTTTGTTCTCTCGCAGAGGATCGCCCGGCAGCTCCTTGAAGACCAGATCCATGCCGCGGGGGAGTGGCATCCGGACTTTCCCATCCCGGAGATTTTACCAAGCGAGGACCCGGATGACGAAGATCATTTATCCATTCCCCTGGCTCGCGCCCCTGCCCCGGGTAAGCCTCGTGCACCCGTTCCAATCAACGAGTGGTCGGATGACGACGAGGATGAGTGTCGAATCATAGACGTTATTGACGCTACTCCTCTCAACTTCGCGCCCCCAGCGCCTTCGACAACCGCTACTTCCAGCAAGCGAGCCGAGACCCGCAAGCGAGCTGGCACCGGTATGTCGGATACCGGTGGCGATGAGGCTGGCGCCAAGAGAGCCAAAACCGGTAAGAAGCCGGCAACCAAGCCGCCCAAGAAGAAGAAAGGTCCTCCGACCTCCACCGGGTAAGCCGATTTCTCGCGACCACCTGCCCTGCTATTTCGACCTCTCTGATAGTACCGTCCGAGTTAACATACCATTGCCTTGAAACAGTGCCCCACTGAAGTTGAATCCGACCGGGCCCCAACTCGGAAAGATACCGAGGAGGCCGGGTCGACTCGCGCGGAAGGCTCTCCGACCCGCAGGAGCCGGGCTGCCACACCGCCGCTGAGTGGCAGCGCCGCGGCCGGGAGAGACAGAGGGACCTCCGACAGGGACGTCGGATCCGGTGGGGACGCTACCTCCGACACAGCGAGGCGACCCCAGACCGCGTCACCCCCACCCCACTCGGGAGGGGTCCGTCAGCCGCCGACACACCGCCCTCTGCAGCAGCAACAAACGCAGCAACGGCCGCAGCAACAGCCGCAGTCACACCAGCAACAACAACCGCAAGGACAGCGTCAGCAACCTCCACCTGTCCGGACTCAGCAGCAGAGGCGTCCGCCGACCTCGGACACTACCACCTCCAAGGCGATCACCACACCATCCGGGTCGGCCGCCTCGGGCAAGCGTGACGGGACCACGAGTCAGAAAAGAGGTGAGGTTCCTCCGGGCAAAATCCTAGTGGTGCCCCCTCCTCGCGTGGCCGTCAAGACAGCTGCGCTGCAGATGCTAGAGGCCACTGCTGCCCAAGCTCCGCCTGCTGCCGAGTTGCTCATCCTGGGTGATGACTGTTCAGGTTCGCTGGAGCAGTTCAACATGGACTGGAATGCTGCCGACACCAGCGAGGTATCCTCCTCCGACCCGAACGCCCGACACCCTGCCGGACCCGGGAAAATTGCCCAATCTCTGCACACTCTTCAGTGCGCAGTTCTCCGGATGACCCGGGACGCTGAGGTAAGTCTCTTAATTATTCACCCCCACTAGTCCCCGAGATTCGTGTGGAGTAATCGAACATCGACCGAGTGAAGATTACTCGGCGGGAATCTTCTTAGAACTGAGTTAACGCGTAACCCCATTTCAGGCTTGCAACAAGGAGCGGAGCAGGTTGTTTCAAAAACTGCTCGTCAAGCACAGCGGCCTCCGGAAGAAGTACAAGACCCTTGAGGCGGCACAAGGTACTCTTTCCCTTCTACCGTCATACTTTCCCTCTTCTTATTTCTTCTCCTGACATCCGCGACATGCCGACCTCGTCAGCTGAAAAGGAGGCCCAGGTTGCGGCTACGCACCGGACTGCGCTCGAGAAAGAGCAGGCCGAGGTAGCCCGGCTTCGCCAAGAACTCGCGAAGTCGCAGCAAGAGCAGGCCGAGATGACCAAGGTGATGAACGAGGTGACGGAGGCGCAGGAGACTCTCGTGACGGATCTCCAATCTCGCGCCAGCCTGGCCGAGAACAAACTGTCCGTCCTCACGGCCAAATGCGACACCTGGCTGGCCGAGTTGCAGCGGATCAACGGCCAAATGGACAGTGAGTCTTCCCCCTTCTTGCTTATTGGGTTTTCAACATTACTCTGTTATTGCCGGCTTGCCTTCTAACTCGACAATAGCGCTTTTTGCTTCAGAATTCTTCTCGCACTCGCAACATGCCGCTGTCCAGGCTGTTAGCAAAGCCCGGGGTAAGAGAGCGCACCTCGGTCCCATCTCGACCGAGTGGGACGTTGAGGACCATCTGATTGCCCTCAATGCGCGTCTTGTCCCTCTGAAGAGCATCGGCGTGGGCCTGCTCGACGCCGGTATTTCGGTCTTCCGGCAGCTGTGGCCCGGCATCGAGCCTCCCAAGAACGTTCCCGAGCTGGCCGAGGAGCTGAGGAAAGCCGAGCTAAGACTCCGGGAATGGAGGTCCTCTGCTGCCCGCGCCGGGGCGGATCAGGCCCTGTCCTTCATACTATCTTGGTATGAAGAGATTGACCTGGACCACGTCAAGACGCAGCGCGAAAACTCGGTGTGGACCACAGATCCGGCCAAAGTCCAGCGCCGCCAAGAATCTGCCGACTACATGGCCCAATACTCGCGTCCGCACGAGTTTGTCCCTGGCCCTGTTTATCCGGATGATGACGAGTCTGATTCCGATGCCGGCGATGCCGAAGAGGAGCCGGAGGAGGAGGAGGCCAACCCGGACGAGCACACCGGAGCGGACGCTGAGGCGGGAGTCCCCGAGTCCGCCGAGCCTACCCCTAAGTCTGGGACTGCGGCCACCAGCCTCGAAGAGCCTACCGCCACCGTGGCTAAATCACCTGCCGCCGACACTGGTCCGGAAGCAACCGCTGTCCTCCAGTCGGCCACCCCCGACACCACGACTGCTGCTGCTGCCTCTACACCGACTTCTACTCCTGCTGCCGAAAACGCTTAGGCAAATTCATTAGATCCCCGGAATGCCGGGTGCATATGTAATATATACAATTTTAAGTAAAATATTCTGCTATCTGGCTTATTGAATTGAACAAGCATCTAGTCATGTCGGATCACTTTACACCGAGTCCCCGAGTTTACTTTCTCGTTTACTATACTTGGTGACTTTTGCTCTTGTCTACCATACAGGCGTTCGACAGTCGAGTCACAAAATCACGACTATAGCATACGGTACTAGAAAATGCCCGGATTTAGGTTCAAAGGTATCCGACATAACGGAAGAATAACTAAAATACATGGTTAGTACACAACACGTGCCGAATTGCTTTTACACCGAGTCCCCGAGTTCGTTTTCGTGTTTACTATCTTCCACTATCTTTGCTCTTGACTACCACTTTGGGCATCCGTCAGTCGAGTCACAAGATCATTTCACATAGCATACATTACTTAACTTTGAAACAAGGTTGAAAATTCATTCGGCACGTGGATAACAGGTACGAAACAAACACGGCAGTCCCCGAGTTTCATCTCGAGACGCCGGCATGCAGGTAACGAAGGAATAACCGAAATACAAACATAGATAAAGATCTGGCAGTCCCCGAGTTTACCCCGGAGTGCCGACATGCGAAAAACATAAGAAAAGAACCATCATGCGTACAAGGCAGTCCCCGAGATTCACTCTGGGGTGCCGACATTTCATTCAAAAGGGACCGAGATACATACACTGTGCCCTTTACGCAAAAAAGGGACGAAGTAGAGCTACATTCCACGGTCGTTTGGTTTCCTCGCCGGCTCTATCCATCACACCTTTTCTAGCTTCCTGTGCGTCTACAAGATAATATGAGTCGTTGTGCAGGGCTTTACTCACGACAAAAGGTCCTTCCCATGGAGGGGACAACTTGTGCATGCCGGCAGTGCGATGTATCAGTCTCAGCACTAGATCTCCATCTCTGAACACCCGGGGGTGTACCTTCCGGCTATGATAGCGTCGGAGGTTCTGCTGGTATATTGCTGACCGAGATAGGGCCAACTCTCTTGCTTCCTCAAGCAAGTCGACATCATTCTCTCGGGCTTCTCTTGCCTCGGTTTCTGTAAACATCGCCACCCTGGGCGAGTCATACTGTATGTCGGTTGGCAACACTGCCTCAGCACCATACACCATAAAGAATGGGGTGTACCCGGTGGATCTGTTGGGTGTGGTCCGGAGACCCCATAGCACCGCCGGTATTTCCTCTATCCAGCATCCCGGAGTCCGCAGGAGTGGCTCTATCAACCGGGCCTTTATGCCGGCCAATACCAATGCGTTGGCCCTCTCAACCTGCCCATTTGCTTCTGGGTGCGCCACCGAGGCCACATCAAGCCGGACCCTCTTCTCCGCACAGAACCGAGCAAACTCCCCCACTGCAAAGTTGGTGCCATTGTCCGTGATAATGCTGTGCGGGTAACCATATCTCAGTATGATATCCTTCAAAAATGAGACGGCTGTAGCTCCATCACACTTCCGAATCGGCTTCACCTCGATCCACTTGGTGAACTTATCCACCATGACTAGTATATGAGTCATGTTACCTCGTGCCGGTTTGAACGGACCCACCATATCCAAGCACCATACAGCAAACGGCCAAGTGATGGGGATCGTTTTTAGCGCTGCCGCCGGCATGTGTATTCTGTGTGCAAACCTCTGGCAACCTCCACACTTCCGGACAATATCCTCTGCCTGCTGCAGAGCCGAAGGCCAATAAAACCCGTGCCGGAAGACCTTTGCTACCAGTGCCCTTGAGGAAGCATGGTGACCGCATTCACCTTGATGTATCTCAAGAAGCATCTCTTGCCCTTCCTCCGGGTCAACGCAACGCTGCAGCACCTCAGTGACACTTCTCTTATACAGCTCTTGATTGATCACCGTGTAAGCCTTGGCCCTTCTTATCACCTGCCGAGCTTCCCCTTCATTCTCCGGCAGGGTCCCATACGCAACATATGCCATGATGGGCTGCGCCCATTCCGGTACCGGCCTCACAGGGAAGACTGGGGCATCTATTTCCATAGGCTCGGCTGACATCACCTCTGCCGATATACCTTGCACCGTCCCCGGGTTTAGCCAAATGCTCCCGACATCAACCTCCATGGGCACGACTTCCGCCTCCGAGCTCTTCGGGATAAATATGGACTCCGACTCGGGTGATGGCTTGATCGACGGCTTCTTTAAGTGTTCCAAAGCTATGCCGGGTGGGATCGCGTCCCGTGAAGACCCCAGCTTGGACAATATATCCGCAGCCTCATTCTCTCCCCGGGGTATGTGCTTGAACTCGCATCCTTCAAAAAACCCGGAGATTTTCTGCACATGGAACCGATATGACGCCATGTTAGCGTCCAAGGCGTCCCAATTTCCCGACACCTGCCGCACCACCAAATCTGAGTCACCGTAACATTCTATTCGCCGGATGCCAACCTCCTTGGCGACATTGAGGCCGTGCACAAGTGCCTCATATTCAGCCACGTTATTGGATGCCGAGAAATGAATCTGGAGCACATATTTCAGTACATCCTGCTTCGGGGAGGTGAGGACCACTCCGGCACCCAACCCAATTTTTGCCTTGGACCCATCAAAGTGCATCTTCCAGAAATTGAAGTCGGGCGGGGGAGGCTCATATTGCATCTCGGCCCAATCCACCAAGAAGTCCGGCAGCGCCTGCGACTTAATGGCGTCCCTCCTTTCGTAAGTCGGGGCGTACGGAGATAATTGGATGGCCCACTTGGCAACTCGGCCACTGGCATCTTTGCATCCGATTATCTCGGACAAGGGAGCCTCGCTCACCACTGTAACCGGATGCTCTTGAAAGTAGTGCTTTAACTTGGTAACCGCCAGGTATACGCCATAAGCCATCTTTTGGTAGTGTGGGTAATTCTGCTTGGAGAGCGAGAGCACCTCACTCAGATAGTATACGGGCCTCTGCACCACCTTCTCACCTTCTTCTCTTTCAACCACTATCACCACACTTACAACTCGGTTGGTAGCCGCAACATAGAGCAACATCGGCTCCTTGGGTAAGGGAGATGCCAACACCGGTGCATTTGAGAGCGTCTTTTTTAGGTCGTTAAAAGCTGCGTCTGCTTGCGGTGTCCACACAAAGGTTTTACTCTTTTTCATGAGTTGATACAAGGGCAAGGCTTTCTCTCCTAACCGACTCACAAACCTACTCAGGGATGCCAGACATCCGGTGAATTTTTGTACATCCTTAAGGCGAGTTGGCAATTTCATGCTCTCGATAGCTCGGATCTTGCCCGGGTTAACCTCTATACCCCGGCTAGACACCAGGAAACCGAGTAATTTTCCGGCCGGCACACCGAAGGTGCATTTATCCGGGTTAAGTTTCATTCGGAACTTTCTTAAGTTAACGAATGTTTCTCTCAGATCATCGATCAGAGTCAGTTTTTCTTTAGTTTTTATGACTATGTCGTCGACATACACCTCTGCATTTCGACCTATTTGCTCATGCAAGCATTTCTGCATGCACCTTTGATAAGTGGCACCGGCATTCCTCAACCCGAAGGTCATGACACGATAGCAATAAGCCCCGTACGGGGTAATAAAAGTAGTCTTTAATTGATCAGCTGGGTTCAAAGGTATCTGGTGAAAACCAGAATACGCATCTACAAAAGACAAAAGCTCACACCCGGCAGTGGAGTCGATCACTTGATCTATCCGGGGGAGCGGGAAAGGATCTTTCGGGCATGCCTTGTTGAGGTTGGTGAAGTCGATACACATGCGCCACACCTTGGCCAGGAGAGGCTCATCCTTCTTCTTCTCTACCAGGACCGGGTTAGACAACCAGTCCGGGTGCAGTACTTCCATCACAAATCCAGCCGCAAGCAGTACGGCTAGATGCTCCATGATTGCAGCTCTTCTCTCGTCCGAGAGACGTCTTGTCGGTTGCTTCACCGGCTTTGCATCCGGCCTCACAAATAACGAGTGCTCAGCCAACTCCCTCGGAACTCCTTGAAGGTCGTCATTCGACCAAGCAAAGACATCCTGATTCTCACGGAGGAAGTCGGTGAGCTCGCCTTCCTATTTGCTGCCCAGGCTGGTGCCGATGATCACCCGGTGCTCTGGGTTAGCCGGGTCCACCACGACCTTCTTGGTCACCTTGGGCGGCTGGAAGGAAGCATGCTGCTCCGGGTTCGCCATCCCGGACACACCGAGCTGGGAGGCTTGGGCCAGCGTCACCACTTGCTGGATCCTCTTTTTCTCCTCGGCTATGACCAATGACTCGGCCAAGCAAGAGCCGGCAGTAGCACACTCGATAGAGCGCTTGTAGTCCCCAGCGATAGTGATTATGCCGTTCGGACCTGGCATCTTCATTTTCAGATAGCCCATGTGAGTGGATATCATGAACTTGGCCAGAGCAGGTCGACCAATCAGGGCATGGTATGGGCTCTCCAGGTCCACCACCTCAAACTCAAGACTTTCGGTCCGGCAGTTCTCCCGGGTTTCGAACAGCACATCTACCCAGATCTTGCCCATAGGTGAACACGAAACGCCCGGCACAATGCCGTGGAAGGTTGTGTTGGTCGGCAGCAGCGTGTTCAGGGACACTCCCAACTTAAGCATTGTGTCCTTGTACATGATGTTAATGGCACTGCCATTGTCAACCAGGACTCTGCTGAATCGGACGTTGATACTCGGCCCGATGAAGGTCGGGTCCACCACCAAGGCGTACCCTCGCGGCTTAGGCATAACCCGGGGGTGATCCTTCCGACTCCAGCTGATCTCTATCTCGGACCAGTGCATAAACTTGGGTACCGCCGGCATGACGGCGTTCACCTCCAGAGCGCGCTGGCGCTGGCTTTTCTTGTCAGTGGGCTCGGTCACAAAGACCACATAGCTCTGATGAGCTTCCTGATAGTCACCCTGCGGGTAACCGCCCTGGTTGCTAGGACCGGCATTGTTGTTACCTCGGATGTTCACCACATTTACCGGCCTTGCCGGTGGTCGCCTCTGTACTGGTGGGTTTATCCGGACAGCATTGGCCCCACTTACTGGTGCCGGAGGTCTTGGAGCTGCCGGCTTTTCAGGGGCAGTTACTAGAGATCCCCCTGGAGCACCCTCTCGCCGCATGCGCTGGTACCAGCTACACTGCCGAGTTGTGTGGTTGGCCGGTCGGTTGGGCTCAAAAGTGTGATAGCAGCAGGGCTTGTCCAGCATGTCCTCATACGTCAAGGACTTCCTCTGCTCGGCCCAAGTTTTCTTCACCCCTGCCCAACCCTGACCATCCGTCTTCTGCCGCTGATTGCTAGCGGTATTGCCTTGTTCCCCGGTTACCGCCGCCACCTGCTGCGAGGCGTAATAAAAGTCGGGCTCCCTTCTCTTCTGCCCGAAATCCTGACGGTCATTGTTCCTGCCCGGCCCGGACCTGTTGTTCCCCGGGTTCCTCCTGCCCGGTTCTCCCGAGTCCAGTTGAGGTTGCATCGGGTCACCGAGAGCATAGCTGTCGGCGATTTTCATTGTTTCGGCCAAGGTGGCCGGCATTTCCCTCTGCAGTTTCTGCCAAAGCATGGAGCCATGTCGGCATCCCTGCGCAAACCATGAAATGGCTTGGGCCTCCACAACCCCTTCACAGGAATTGCGAATCGTGCTCCACCGAGTCAAATACTCTCGGTCAGTCTCACTGTTCCTCTGTCTGCACATTGCAAGCTGCTGAGGTCGGTTTGGTCTCTTGTAGGTGCTGGAGAAGTTACTGACAAAGGCTTCCTCGAAGTCCAGCCAGCAGTTGACACTTCCCTCTCTCAAGTTGTTCAACCAGATTCGGGCTGGTCCCTCTAGCATCTGTGGGATGTATCGTATTGCCCACCGACGATTTCCCCCGGCAATGTGCACTGCCGTCACATAGTCGGTCAACCAGTCCTCTGGCTTGGTGCTGCCGTCGTAAGTCTTGGCTCCCCTGTTCAACTGAAAGTGGGGGACAGGCTGCTCCGACATGATTCTGGGCCCAAAACAAGAAGGACCGGGCGGGCCTTGCTCCTCCATTTGCTCGGATCTATACAACCGATCCAGCTTGTACCGGGCATCATTTGGATCTAACTGGCGGGTTCCCAGTCGAGACCCCAGAGCACTCTCATAAACATGGTACCCGGCCTTGGCCATTGCCGAGTTGCCGTCGTCATACCGGTTCAGGTCTTGCCCGCCCATTTGCCGGGGCTGCATTGCTCCAACAACTTGATGCCTCCGGGCCTGATTAGGCGCCAGATATCGGGGTGGGTACCCCCGACCAACCGAGTTGGCATTTCCGTCATGCCGATTACTCGGAGCCTGTCGGCTTCTGCTCTGGGCTTGCCCAATGTTGCCCTGGCCTGCCATCTGCTTTCCGGCATACGCCGGGTCATATGTCAGCATCTGGAGCTGCTGATTTCCCCCGGGGTTCCTACTCCGGTTCTGGTTTCCACCGACATGTGGAGAGGAAGCCTGTCCTCTGGACACGCCGCTGGGAGCCCTGGTCGAGTGGACAATTTGAGATCCACCCCCGGCCCCATTGGCCCTCTTGACAGCCTCGTTCTGCCGGGTTGCTACTTCCACCAGCTCATTGACTCGGTCTTGTTGCCTACGGCGAGCCTCTCCGGTTAGACCGGATAACTCGGCCCTTGCTGCCTCGGCAGCCCTGAGGGTCTTGGCCGGAGAGCTGTAATTCGGCCTAGCCGCCGACATTACGCTAGGAGTCACGTTGGATGTAGCTCTGCCATCCCTATCTATCTCGGCATTGAGGCCCTTGCCTCTTCTGCGTACCTCGGCCTCACGGTTCGGCCGACCTCCTATCGGCGAGAAACCATGAGCCGCGTCATACTCACGCTGAACTCGGTCGAAGTCCCTCCGGACCTCCGCTAACTTCTCTGCCTCCTCCAGCAAGCTCAGTCGCTCTGCCTCTAACTCAGCTGCCCCCGGCACGGTCAACCTCTCTACTGTCTCTCTAAGAGGTTCAGTCCTTACCGGGACACGAGATGTCTCGGCGCCGCCATGGCCCTGCCTCTCCAGTGCCTGCTTGGCCCTCCGGGTCGACCTTGCCTCGGGCTCGAAGACAGGGTCTTCTGCCGGAGGAGCCGTCACCCCGGCCATCATGACCGCGCAGCTCTCGGGGCGAGTGGTGCGCCGGATGCGAGCCGCACAGACAGCTGGAGGATCCTCGGCCACGAGCACCTGCGCCGGGTACTCGCAGACGAGCTCGGTGGCGACATAGGTGGCGAAGGTGCCGAACTCGATGACGCAGCCGTTGGCCGGAAACGGCCTGCCGCGAAAGCAGCCGGCGTTGTCGCTGACGAAGTCCATGTCGCCGAACCTGACGACGAGGCCGGAGAGGACTCGCACGGGGCCCGTCCGGATGAGTACACCAGCCATCGCCTCTACCTGCCCCACGGTGGGCGCCAACTGTCGTGGTGGTATCACGGCAGATGCCATAGGATGGCTAAAAGTGTGGGGCCGATGGACGCTGGTGGATCCGGGGAGGGCTAGCGAGCTAAGGAGCTCACACAAGAGATGGCGAAGCACCACCAAAACCGACTCGGGCAAGGATGAAACTGCAAGAACAAACGAAGAACACACACAAAACCTCAAGCAACCACAAACACCCACGATGTACCCAGGTTCGGGGCCCTCGTGAGGAGGCAACACCCCTACTCCTGCCTTGCTCCACTCTATATGTGTCCCACGAGATCTACAAAGGTGCTCCTTGAGCTGTTTTGCCTCTCTCTCTAGGATGAACTCAAGAACAAGGATGAACTACTAAGGAAGGAGGAGTAAATGCTCTAGCTGTGAACGAGACTATAGTTTTGGCTCTCTGGTTGGTGTCTCTCTCACAGGAGGAGTTAAGGCACTATTTATAGAGGTCCCGCCGAGTTGTCCGGGAACCCTAATTCCTCCGGGGCCCCCGGACAACAGCCCCCGTCCAACGGTAATGTCGACACCTCTACCACGACCTAGCCGCCGGGCTATCCGACATAGGTCGAGGTAGGCCATGATGCCTCTTGCCGTAGCCGCCGCCGGCCTAGGTGATGATGCTTCCCCTGTCAGAGACAGGACGTGCCTTCTCCATGCCTTGTCTCCTGTCAGTCAGTCGCCAGTACAGTGGTATAGTCACGTCGCCCTTGTCTTGTGCCCTTTGTCCCGCGCCCGTGTCAGACGGGAGGTGACCTTACCTCCGTGTCAGACGGGTCAGTGTCCTGCACTCGTACTTGCCCTTGACTTGTTGCCCGACATAGGGTATGTCGGACACATCCTCCTATCCCGGCACAAGTATACCGGGCTTCTCTCCGTACGCTGGCAAGGCTATGCCGGGCCTGGACCTCCGACATACCTCACCTGGCCCGAACATGTATGTCGGATTCTCCTTCCTGCACATCACATATAAGTAAAGATTTCGGACACGGTGATGTCGGTTAGAATAGGCTCGCTACTCCTCGCCTTTACCCTACCCGGGGGTAGCCCCCCCCGACACTTGTGCTACCATGTTTAGATCTTGTGAGCTGCCTAACATGATCAAGATCATCTTTATGTAATGCTACATGTTGTGTTTGCTGGGATCCGATGAATATTGAGTGCTATGTTATTGCTTCATAATATATCTTGTGAGTGCGTTATTTATGATCTTGCATGCTCTCCGTTGCTAGTAGATGTTCTGGCCAAGTAGATGCTTGTGACTCCAAGAGGGGGTATTTATGCTCGATAGTAGGTTCATGTCTCTATTTAATCTGGGGTAGTGACAGCAAGCTCTAAGGCTGTAGATGTACTGTTGCTACTAGGGATAAAACAGTAGTACTTTATCCAAGGGTATTTGTATTACTTACATTACACACATTGCCTAATGCAATTATCTGTTGCTTGCAACTTAATACTGAAAGGGGTGCGGACGCTAACCGGAAGGTGGATTATTAGTCATAGATGCGGTTGGAACGGTCTATGTATATTGTTGTAATGCCCAAATGAATTTCACACTAGCCATCATAACTATAGTATATGCATCATTATGCACTTCTTTATTCTGTCAATTGTCCAGCTGTAATTTGTTTACCCGCATGTATGCTATTATTATTTATGGAGAGACACCACTAGTGAACTGTGGACCCCGGTCCTTTTTCCTCAAACTGATAAACAATCCTACTGCAATCCTGTTACTTTTATTCTCTGCAAGCAAAGATCATTCTCCACACATACGTTTAATCCTTTGTTACATCAAGCTAGTGAGATTGACAACCTCACGGTTAAGTTGGGGCAAAGTATCTTGGTTGTGTTGTGTGCAAGTTCCACGTTCGGTTCCACGTTCGTTGCTGACACCGGTAGTGCGCCCTGCCAAAGTCATCTTCAACAACCTCCGGAAGATCTCTAGTTTCCTACTTGTTCGATAAACCTTGGTTTCACAACTGAGGGAAAACTTGCTGCTGCACTATTTCATACCTTTCTCTTGGGATTTCCCAACAACACCTCACCGGTGCCATCAAGCAATTTTTCTGGCGCCGTTGTCGGGGAGACAAGAGTTCTTCTGTTCAGCAAAGTTTAGCTTCCGCTTCAACGCCAGCAATTTTTCTGGGGAAGCTAAGCACTTCTACGAGGGGAGTCTCTCACATCCAATCTTTTTATTTTGTTATTGTCTTGCTTAGTTTATTTTTATTATTGTCTTGTTTGCTTAATATCAAAAATACAAAAAAAAAATAGTTACTTGCAATTTATTTTATTGTCTTGTTTGCTTAATATCAAAAATACAAAAAAATTAGTTACTTGCATTACTATTTTTATTTCGGTTTGCATTTTTTATTATTTCAGTTTAGTCAATTTTTATTTCAGTTTTTGCTTATTTCGGTTTGCTATTATGCCCAGTATATTTCCTGTTGCTGTGTCACCTGAGGAGTTGATCTTTACTTTTAAACAAGGGAGTGAGGAAACTTTTGGAGAAGCTTGGTCTAGAATTTTTGAATCTTATGGTGAAACCGAACCAAAAATGACTCTAAGTGTGCTTCTTAGTAGCTTCTATTTTGGACTTGTTCTTTGCTATAGGTATGCTCTAGATGCTGTAGTTGGAGGAGATTTCCTTCAATGTGATGGAGATCAAGCTTTTAATGCAATAAAGAAATTAATTATGTCCTCTTCTTCAGCTAATAAATGTGATACAAGCATTGGTAATATTCATACTAGATTAAATACCCTTGAGACACGCATATCTTGCTTGAAGGATGGGTATAATAAAATTCTTGAGTATTTTGATTATGTTCCCATAAATTCTGAACCTTCTATGTGGCTCCCTACCATGAGAATTACTATTGGTAATGAAATCTTTGATGCACGTTGTGATATTATGTCTGAATTTTGTCTCATGCCTAAGTATATTCATGCATCTTTAAATCTTTGGGGACTTGTTGAAGGGGGAGAAGAAATAACCCTTACGGATAATACTGTTATACAACCCATTGGAGTAGCTGAAGTAGTGTTCACAACATTCTTAGGAAGAACCGTATCCACTGATTATCTTGTTATTGAATGTGTAGGGACAGGACAAATCACGCTTGGAAGATCTTTGCTAAAACTCTTGGGAGCAGTAATTGATGTGGGAAAAGGTACTATGAGCTTCACTTCCTCTACGGGACGCGGGCAAACATTCCCTATGAGCAAAGGTAAGAAAAATGGTAAGAGAAATAAACTTAGGGCAACTCGTACCCGTGATGTTGATGCTTCATCTCTTGGAAACACTTGAGTTTTGCTTTCTGTGTCTAGCTGAAAGGCGTTAAAGAAAAGCGCTTATGGGAGACAACCCACTTTTTATTTCTGTTATTTTATTTTATTGAGTCAAGGAAGATGTCTACCTCTGTAGCAATTCCTTTGTATCTTTACTTTATTGCATTGTTGTGTCAAGTTAAGCCTCTAGTAGAAAGTTGATGCTAAATTTGGATTGCTGTCCTGAAACTGTTTTCTGCTGTCCACCGTTAAATTCATAACTCTTTACAGAAAAATCCGATGGACCTGGGATTTTTTGTGCGTAATCCTCAGATATATATGCAACTTTCATTAGTTTTTTGAGTTTTCTAATTTGAGCAAGTTAAGTGCCTCGAAAAAATTCATCTTTAGAGACTGTTCTGTTTTTGACATATTCTGTCATTTATTTTGCAATGCCTCTTTTACTATCTCGAATGGATCCTTTTGTTCCATAAAGTATCAGTGGCTGTAGCTAATGTCCAGTAGCATTGGTAGCAATTGTGTTCATGTAGAATATAAGAATTTTTGTGCACTAACCCTCTAATGAAGTTTACTTTGATTTTGGTGTGTAGTAAGTTTTCAAGGATCAAGAGATAAGGATGATATGATGTGATCAAGAAGATAAAAGAGTCAAAGCTTGGGGATGCCCCCGTGGGTCACCCAAGCATATTTCAAGAAGACTCAAGCGTCAAAGCTTGGGGATGCCCAAGGCATCCCCTTCTTCATCAACAAACTATCAGGTCATTTCTAGTGAAACTATATTTTAATTCGGCCACATCTTATGTGCTTTAATTGAAGCGTCTGTTTGTTTTTGTTTTTGTTTTTATTATTTTCATTCTCTGAATAAAATGGATCCTAGAATTCTTTTGTGGGAGAGAGACACGCTCCGCTTTTTCATTTGAATACTCGTATTCTTCACTTATATTTGTTGAGTATTCTTCTATAACTACTGCAAAACTTTCAGCTCTTGTTTTTCATGCATCTCTTGTTCAGAGCTGTTAGTTCTCATATGTTATACTCTCTTGCTTCATTGTTATATACTTGGAGAGTTTATGTTTAAATAAGTTGATTGGTGTTTGGTTAGGAACAGAAAATGTTAAATGTGGTAGATGGTATAACTAAATGATACATAATCTTGTAGATCATTAAATTGTGTCACTTGAATCATTGATGTTGTTTTGAGATATTAATATGCTTAATGGTAAACATGATGGTTTAGTAAGGTGGAATGATTAATGGTTGGTCTAGAAAACTTGAAGTTGTGCCACACTTAAATTTCCAGTTGATAGCATAATGCAATATGACTCCTAATGTTAAAAGCAACCGTAATGACTTTGTATTATGCGCTACGGTCAGGGTCCCAACAGTGACTTGTGCATTTGTCACAGTCCCTCGTGGAGTGATTTTCATTATGCCTTGTAAGATCATGTTTCTATTTGGAATCCTTTTTCTTGTGAGTTCTAAATCTGCGGTTTTCATGGCACTTCCACCTCCATATTTGCTAGCCTCTTCGGTACTTTGCATTGCCCTTTCTCACATTGAGAGTTGGTGCATTCTTCGCGGGTACATCCAAAACTCGTGGGAGATTTTCATCATGTTCTCCTACACATAAGCCAAATATCTTCCTCAAAACATCCACCATACCTACCTAATACAGCATTTCCATAGCTGTTCCGAGATATATTGCCATGCAACTTTCATCTTACATTACATGACTTGTTGTCATTTATCATTTATATATTGCTTTCCATGATTCTATATAGCTGATGTGTGGTTTTACCCATGTTACGCTAGATCATTGCATATCCTGCTACACTGGCAGAGGCACCGTTTTCATACACCATGTTTTATTCATCATGAGATATTTGTACCAAAAGTGTGTTGTCATATTATCATATTAGGATGTTTGCCCCTAAAAGTGAAAAGAGTCATGGAGGTCATCGAAAAGAGAAACAGAAAAATACAAAAATAATAGAAAAAAGAGAAAAAGAGAAAAGAATAAAAAGAAAAAAAGAATAAAAAAGGGGGCAACATTACTACTCTTTATTCACACTTGTGCTCATGTTATAGCACCCATATTATTCATAGTTATCATTTGTGCTCATGTTTAGCACCTTTACTCCATATGTGAGAGTTTTCATGTTTTACTTGCACAACTATGTGGGGAACTTTACACTATAGAACTTGGCTTGTATATTCCAATGATGAGCCTACTCAAAAGTGCTCTAGGTCTTCATTAGCAAGCAAGTTAGATGCACCCCCACTAGTTCCATTGGAGAGCTTTCATACACTTATAGCTCTATGTGCATCCGTTGTGTGGCAATCACTACTCATTGCATAGCTTCGATTATAAGACTTCCTCTTGTCTAATGATCACTTTCAGCTGTGTGAGACTTTCTTCCGTTGGCCTTCCAAACCCCCATTATTATTCTCTTAGCCACAACATCCTGGTGCCAGGAACCAACGCTGAACACTTGCTTGTTTTTGTGTGAACAAATAGAGAAATGATCTTCTACGTGCATATTTCTATCGCTTGACTTGATCCTTTCACAAAGTTGTCATGATTGTTTGATTCATTAGATGATTATATTGTTCTGCTTGAAGCTTAAATCATCTTTAATATCTACTTTGCACGGTTGATTGTTCTCTATTACTGATTCATTGAAAGTTTTGCTTTGTTATGCCTACTTGTTTATTCATTACTCATTTGATATCAATATAAACTACAGCTTTTATTCATTTGATCTCAACTTACATGCATTACATTATTATTTGATCAAGATTGTGTGAAGCATGTCACTTCAGAAATTATTCTTGTTATCGTTTTACCTACTCGGGACGAGTAGAACTAAGCTTGGAGATGCTTGATACGTCTCAAACGTATCTATAATTTCTTATGTTCCATGCTTATATTATGCCAATTGCTACATGTTTTATATACACTTTTATATCATTTTATGCATTTTCTGGGACTAACCTATTAACAAGATGCCGCAGTGCCAGTTGCCTGTTTTCTGCTGTTTTTGGTTTCAGAAAAGTTGTTAAGTAAATATTCTTGAAATTGGACAAACGAAACGTCAAAGTGCTTATTTTCCCCGGGAGGTTCCAGACGGAGGAGGACCTCGAGGGGCCCACACCCCCAGGTGGCGCGGCAGGCCCTCTGGCCGCGCGAGCACAGGGTGTGGGGCCCTCGAGGCCCCGCCGCCTTCGCCCTTTCGCCTACTTATACCCCTCGGATATCTAAGACCTAGGACGCGCACCTTTTTCCTCCACGAAGTCCAGAGCCGCCGCCGTCGTCAATCCTAGATCGGGAGGGTTCAGAAGCTCCTCCCGTCACCCTGCCGGAGAGGGGAATCATCACCGGAGGGCTCTACATCACCATGCCCGCCTCCGGACTGATGCGTGAGTAGTTCATCCTTGGACTACGGGTCCATAGCAGTAGCTAGATGGTTGTCTTCTCCTCTTGTGCTACCATGTTTAGATCTTGTGAGCTGCCTAACATGATCAAGATCATCTTTATGTAATGCTACAGGTTGTGTTTGCTGGGCTCCGATGAATATTGAGTACTATGTTATTGCTTCATAATATATCTTGTGAGTGCGTTGTTTATGATCTTGCATGCTCTCCGTTGCTAGTAGATGCTCTGGCCAAGTAAATGCTTGTGACTCCAATAGGGGGTATTTATGCTCGATACTAGGTTCATGTCTCTATTTAATCTGGGGTAGTGACAGCATGCTCTAAGGTTGTAGATGTACTGTTGCTAGTAGGGATAAAACACTAGTACTTTATCCAAGGGTATTTGTATTACTTACATTATACACATTGCCTAATGTAATTATCTGTTGCTTGCAACTTAATACTGAAAGGGGTGCGGACGCTAACCGGAAGGTGGATTATTAGTCATAGATGCGGTTGGAATGGTCTACGTATATTGTTGTAATGCCCAAATGAATTTCACACTAGCAATCATAACTATAGTATATTCATCATTATGCACTTCTTTATTCTGTCAATTGCCCAGCTGTAATTTGTTTACCCGCATGTATGCTATTATTATTTATGGAGAGACACCACTAGTGAACTGTGGACCCCGGTCCTTTTTCCTCAAACTGATAAACAATCCTACTGCAATCCTGTTACTTTTATTCTCTGCAACCAAACATCATTCTCCACACATACGTTTAATCCTTTGTTACAGCGAGCTAGTGAGATTGACAACCTCACTGTTAAGTTGGGGCAAAGTATCTTGGTTGTGTTGTGTGCAGGTTCCACGTTCGTTGCTGACACCGGTAGTGCGCCCTGCCAAAGTCATCTTCAACAACCTCCGGAAGATCTCTAGTTTCCTACTGGTTCGATAAACCTTGGTTTCACAACTGAGGGAAAACTTGCTGCTGCACTATTTCATACCTTCCTCTTGGGGTTTCCCAACAACACCTCACCGGTGCCATCATTAGGCACAAGTCCTAATGCTAGTACTTTAAATATGGCTTTTACTACACATATTACAAATGCTCTCATTAAAGCTAGGAAAGAGAAATTAAAACTTGAAGCTTCTATCCCTAAAAAGTTAGGAGATGGTTGGGAGCCCATCATTAAGATAAAAGTGAATGAATTTGATTGCAATGCTTTGTGTGATCTTGGTGCAAGTATTTCTGTTATGCCTAAAAAGCTCTATGATATGTTTGACTTGCCACCTTTTGAACATTGCTATTTGTATGTTTTTTTTACTGATAATGCTTTGAATAAGCCTTTGGGGAGAGTTAATGATGCTCTTATTATGGTTAACAATAACCTTGTCCCCGTTGATTTTATTGTCTTGGATATTGAGTGCAACCCCTCTTTTCCTATTGTTTTGGGAAGACCTTTCCTTCGCACAGTTGGTGCTATTATTGATATGAAAAAAGGAAATATAAGGTACCAATTCCCACTTAAGAAAGGTATGGAACACTTCCCTTGGAAGAAGATGAAGCTACCTTTTGATTCTATTATTCGTACAAACTATAATGTTGATGCTTCTTCTCTTGGAAATACTTGCTTTCTGTGCCTAGTTCAAAGGCGTTAAAGAAAAGCGCTTATAGGAGACAACCCACTTTTTATTCCTGTTATTTTATTTTCTTGAGTCAAGGAACATGCCTACCTCTGTAGCAATTACTTTGTATATTTACTTTATTGCATAGTTGTGCCAAGTTGAGTCTCTAGTAGAAAGTTGATGCTAGATTTGGATTTCTGCGCAGGAACAGTTTTTCTTCTGTTCACCGTTAAATTCATAACTCTTTATAGGAACGTCGGAATGACCTGATATTTTCTGAGTGTGATCCACAGATATGTATGCAACTTTAATTAGTTTTGAGTTTTCTGATTTGAGCAAGTTAAGTTCCTCGAAAAAATTCGTCTTTACGGACTGTTCTGTTTTTGACAGATTCTGCCATTTATTTTGCATTGGTTCTTTTGCTGTTTTTGAATGGATCTTTTTGTTCCATAAAATTTCAGTGGCTGTAGCTAATGTCCAGTACCATGATAATGATTGTCTCCATACAGAATATGAGAATTTTTGATTATGCACTAACCCTCTAATGAAGTTTATTTTGAGTTTGGTGTGGAGTAAGTTTTCAAGGATTAAGAGAGAGTATGATATGATGTGATCAAGAAGATGAAAGAGCCTAAGCTTGGTGATGCCCCCGTGGGTCACCCAAGCATATTTCAAGAAGACTCAAGCGTCAAAACTTGGGGATGCCCAAGGCATCCCCTTCTTCATCAACAACTTATCAGGTTATCTCTAGTGAAACTATATTTTAATTCCGCCACATCTTATGTGCTTTACTTGGAGCGTCTGTTTGTTTTTATTTTTGCTTTTGTTATTCTTGTTCTCTGAATAAAATGGATCCTAGCATTCTTGTTTGGGAGAGAGACACGCTCCGTTTTTTCTTTTCAATACTCATATTCTTCACTTATACTTCTTGAGTATTCTTCTATAGCTACTGTAATACTTTCAGCTCTTGTTTTTCATGCACCTCTTGTTCAGAGTTGTTAGTTCTCATATGTTATACTCTCTTACTTCATTGTTAAATTCTTGGAGAGTTTATGTTTTAAATAAGTTGATTGGTGTTTGGTTAAGAACAGAAAATGTTAAATGTGGTAGATGGTATAACTAAATGATACAAAATCTTGTAAATCATTAAATTGTGTCACTTGAATCATTGATGTTGTTTTGAGATATTTATATGCTTAATGGTAAAACATGATGGTTTAGTAAAGTGGAAAGATTAATGGTTGGTCTAGAAAACTTGAAGCTGTGCCACATTTAAATATCCAGTTGATAGCATAATGATATATGGCTTCTAATGTTAAAAACAACCGTAATGACTTTGTGTTATGCGCTACGGTCGGGGTCCCAACAGTGACTTGTTCATTTGCCACAGTCCCTCCTGGAGTGATTTTCATTATGCCTTGTAAGATCATATTTCTAGTTGGAATATTTTTGCTTGTGAGTTCTAAAGCTGCAGTTTTCATGGCACTTCCACCACCATATTTGCTAGGCTCTTCGGACTTTGCATTGCCCCTTCTCACATTGAGAGTTGGTGCATACTTCGCGGGTACATCCAAAACTCGTGGGAGATCTTCATCATGTTCTACTACACATAAGCCAAATATCTTTCTCAAAACATCCACCATACCTACCTACTACAGCATTTCCATAGCTGTTCCGAGATATATTGCCATGCAACTTTCATCTTAAATTACATGACTTGTTGTCATTTATCATTTATATATTGCTTTGCATGATTCTATATAGCTGATGTGTGGTTTTACCCATGTTACGCTAGATCATTACATATCCTGCTACACTGGCAGAGGCACCGTTTCATACACCATGTTTTATCCCTTATGATATCCTTGTATCAAAAGTGTGTTTTCATATTAGAATGTTTGCCCCTAAAAGTGAAAAGAGCCATGGAGGACATCGAAAAGAGAAACAGAAAAATATAAAAAATGGAAAAATCGAAAGAAAAAAAAAAGAAAAAAAAGGGGGCAACATTACTACTCTTTATCCACACTTGTGCTCATGTTATAGCACCTGTAATATTCATAGTCATCATTTGTGCTCATGTTTAGCACCTTTACTCCATATGTGAGAGTTTTCATGTTTTACTTGCATAATTATGTGGGGAACTTTACAATATAGAACTTGGCTTGTATATTCCAATGATGAGCCTCCTCAAAAGTGCTCTAGGCCTTCATGAGCAAGCAAGTTAGATGCACCCCCACTAGTTCCATTGGAGAGTTTTCATACACTTATAGCTCTATGTGCATCCGTTGTGTGGCAATCACTACTTCTTGCATAGCTTCGATTGTAAGACTTACTCTTGTCTAATGATCACTTTCAGCTGTGTGAAACTTTCTTCCGTTGGCCTTCCAAACCCCCCATTATTATTCTTTTAGCCACAACATCCTGGTGCCAGTAACCAACGCTGAACACTTGCTAGTTTTTGAGTGAACAAATAGAGAGATGATCTTCTACGTGCATATTGTTATTGCTTGACTTGATCCTTACACAAAGTTGTCATGAGTGTTTAATTCATTGGATGATTATATTGTTGTTCTTGAAGCTTAAATCATCTTTAATATCTACTTTGCACGGTTGATTGTTCCCTAGTACTAATTAATTGAAAGTTTTGCTTTGTTCTTCCTACTTGTTTATTCATTACTCATTTGATATAAATATAAACTACAACTTTTATTCATTTGATCTCAGTTTACATGCATTACATTATTATATGATTAAGATTGTGTGAAAGCATGTCACTTCAGAAATTATTGTTGTTATCGTTTTACCTACTCGAGTACGAGTAGAACTAAGCTTGGGGATGCTTGATACGTCTCAAACGTATCTATAATTTGTTATGTTCCATGCTTATATTATACCAATTGCTACATGTTTTATATACACTTTGTGTTGTTTTATGCATTTTCTGGGACTAACCTATTAACAAGATGCCACAGTGTCAGTTCCCTGTTTTCTGTTGTTTTTGGTTTCAGGAAACCACTTAAGAAAATATTCTCGGAATTGGATGATTTTTATGCCGAATTCCCTATTTTTTCCGACACGTTTCAGAAGTCCGAAGAGAAAACGAAGCAGGGCACCGAGGCTCCGTCATCAGGTGGGGGCGTGATGCACACGGTGGTGTTGTTGGGAAACCCCAAGAGGAAGGTATGGTGAGTGCAACAGCAAGTCTTCCCTCAGTTATGAAACCAAGGTTATCGAACCAGTAGGAGATGAAGAACACGTCTGAAGGTCTCCCTAGCAATGGCGCCAGAAAACAGGCGTCGAAGGGCAGGTGGAACCTGCACAAGACAATCAAACTACTTTGCCCCAACGAAACAGTGAGGTTGTCAATCTCACCGGCTTCCTGTAACAAAGGATTAAACGTATGTGTGGAGGATGATGTTTGCAGAGAATGAAAGTATCAGTTTGCAGTTAATTGTATTATCAGTTTAAAGAAAAGGACCGGGGTCCACAGTTCACTAGTGGTGTCTCTCCATAATAATAATAATAATAGCATACATGTGGGTAAACAAATTACAGCTGGGCAATTGACATAATAAAGAGCTGCATAATGATGCATATACTAATGTCATGATGTGTAGTATGAGATTCATTTGGGCATTACAACAATATACATAGACCGTTCCAACCGCATCTATGACTAATAATCCACCTTCCGGTTAGCGTCCGCACCCCTTTCAGTATTAAGTTGCAAGCAACAGATTATTGCATTAGGCAAAGTATGTAATGTAAGTAATACAATTATCCTTAGACAAAGTACTACTGTTTTAACCCTAGTAGCAACAGTACATCTACAATCTTAGAGCTTGCTGTCACTACCCCAGATTAAATAGAGACATGAACCCACTATCGAGCATAAATACCCCATCTTGGAGTCACAAGCATCTACTTGGCCAGAGCATCTACTAGCAACGGAGAGCATGCAAGATCATAAACAACACACAACATGATATATTATGAAGCAAATGAGTTAGTATTCAATATCTATCGGATCACAGCAAACACAACATGTAGCATTACATAAAGATGATCTTGATCATGATAGGCAGCTCACAAGATCTAAACATGATGGCACAATAGGAGAAGACAACCGTCTAGCTACTTCTAAGTACCCATAGTCCAAGGATGAACTACTCACGCATCAGTCCGGAGGCGGGCATGGTGATGTAGAGCCCTCCGGTGATGATTCCCCTCTCCGGCAGGGTGCCGGGAAGAGCTTCTGAACCCTCCCGAACTAGGGTTGATGACGGCGGCGGCTCCGTAATGTTTCGTGGAAAAGTGTTCGGATATTACGTCTTGTATTGTCGGGGGGTATTTGTAGGCGAAAGGGCGAAGTGATGGGATCGTAGCATAGAAAAAAAAATTTCCTACGAAGGGAACAACCAACGTGCCAAGATCTAATCTAGGAGATGCTCGTAACGGGTGGAACATGTTCCAAGAGAACTCACCCTCGAAGACCGAAAGCGTTTCTAGAGGGATTCTCGTGGACGATGTAGTGGAACACTTGCCGATCTCAAGATCGTGAAGATGTACGCCGCAACCGGCGGCGCCTCCGTAGTCGGTCACACGTACGGCTTGATGACGACCTCCGTTCCCTCGATCCAGCGGGGCAGCGGAAGTAGTAGAACCACCAAGGAACTCCAACAGCACGACGGCGTGGTGTGGTGGAGAACTAAACGGCCATGGCTTCGCCAAGCGGATGGCCGAGAGGTGGAGCAGCGGGAGGAGGGAGAGAGGATCAAGTGTGTCCATAAGAGGGAGCTCTACCTCTCCTTATATAGGAGAGGGAGGCAGCCCAAGGGTGGTGCGGCTCAAGGAGCCCCCACCCCTTCCTCTTCATGTGAGTGGAGCATCCACTCATGCCCACTCACTCTCTTTAAAACTCCACTCAAAAATCCCAAGGGTTTTTCTTTATTAAATAAAACAATTTCATTTCTTTTTAATATTTGTTAATTCTATTAACAAACATTAACACTTATCCCCTTGGTTCATTTGTTAATTCTATTAACAACCATTGGCAACCATTGACAATTAACCCCTTGAACTATTTCAATATTACCCGAAACAATTTCGGTGCTGTCCAAACTTTTCTCCGAAATTCCGTGTCTACCCAAAAGCGTCGACAAACCTTAAGTGTGTCACCCTACGGTTCGTGAATAATGTAGACATGATCGAGACACCTCTCCGATCAATAGTCAACAGCGGGATCTGGAGATCCGTAATGACTCCTACATATTCGACGATGAATCTTGTGATCGCGTGAACCAAAAACGTCATAACCAATTCCTTTTGTCTCGCGATATTTTACTTGTCCGAGATCCGATCATTGGTATCATCTATACCTAGTTCGATCTCGTTCCCGACAAGTACTCTTTACTCGTTCTGTGATATGACATCCTTGTGACCTAGTCACGTGCTTGCAAGCGGTGTCGATGTGATATCACCGAGAGGGCCCAGAGTATATCTCTCCGTCATCTGGATGGACAAATCCCACTTCTTGATCCATGATCCTCAACTAATACTTTCGGAATACCCAACGCCACCTTTATAGTCACCCTGTTACGGTGTGATGTTTGATGTCATCAAAGCATTCTTCCGGTGTTAGTGATCGACATGATCTCATGGTCTAAGGATTAGGATTACTTCGTATGCTTAGTACAACAATGTAAACTTAATGACTTGATCGCATTGCTATACTTGATTTGGGTGCGTGCTCATCACATCATTCTCCTAATGATGTGATCCCGTTATTTACAACATCCAATGTTCATGATCAGGAAACCTTGATCATCTGTTAATCAACGAGCTAGTTAAAAGAGAGGCTTTACTAGGAACTCTTATTTGTTCATTAGTCACACATGTATCAATGTTTCCGATTAATACAATTCTAGCATGAGAAATAAACATTTATCATAAATATGGAATTATATAATAACCACTTTATTATTGCCTCTCGGGCATATTCCTTTCAGTCTCCCACTTGCACTAGGGGCAATAATCTAGATTACATTGTAATGACCCTAACACCCATGGAGTTCCGGTGTTGATCATGTTTTGCCCTTGGGAGTTGTTTAGTCAAAGGGTCTGCCACATTCAGATCCGTGTGTACTTTGCAAATCTTTATATCACCATCCTTGACATGCTCACGGATTGAGTGAAAGCGGCGTTTGAAATGCTTGGAATTCTTGTGAGACCTTGGTTCTTTAGCATTGGCTATGGCACCATTGTTGTCACAATAGATAACCATCGGATCCAACGCACTTGGAACCACACCTAGTTCGGATATGAACTCCTTCATCCAAACTCCTTCCTGCGCTGCCTCCGAGGCAGCAACATATTCCGCTTCTGTCGACGATCCCGCCACCACGGGTTGCTTGGAACTCCTCCAGCTTACTGCTCCTCCATTCATAACAAATACGTACCCAGATTGTGACTTAGAGTCATCTGGATCGGTGTCGAAGCTAGCATCGACGTAACATCTTGCGACGATCTCTTCTTCACCGCCATACACGAGAAACATATCCTTAGTCCTTCTTAAGTACTTTAGGATATTCTTTACCGCCATCCAGTGTTCCAAACCTGGATCAGATTGGTACCTGCTAGTCAAGCTAATAGCATGTGCCACATCCGGTCTTGTACATAGCATAGCATACATGATAGAGCCTATGGCTGAGGCATAGGGGATCTTGTTCATCAATTCTCTATCTTCCGATGTAGCTGGACTTTGAGTCTGACTCAATATCTTTCCTTGCAACATAGGTAAGAGCCCTTTCTTACTTTCGTCCATTCTGAACTTCTTCAGAATCTTGTCAAGGTATGTACTTTGGGAAAGCCCAATCAAGCGTCTTGATCTATCTCTATAGATTTTGATGCCTAATATATACGATGCTTCACCGAGGTCCTTCATCGAAAAACTATTGTTCAAATAACCTTTTATACTATTCAAAAATTCTATATCATTTCCAATCAACAATATGTCATCCACATATAGTACTAGAAATGCTACAGAGCTCCCACTCACTTTCTTGTAGATACAAGCTTCTCCATAAGTTTGGACAAATCCAAACCCTTTGATCACTTCATCAAAGCGGAGGTTCCAACTTCGGGATGCTTGCTTCAGTCCATAAATGGATCGCTGAAGTTTGCATACCTTGTCAGCATCCTTAGGATCGACAAAACCTTTGGGTTGCACCATGTACAACTCTTCCTCAATGTGACCATTAAGGAACGCCGTTTTGACATCCATCTGCCAGATTTCGTAATCGAAAAATGCAGCAATTGCTAACATAATCCTAACAGACTTTAGCATCGCTACAGGAGAGAAAGTCTCCTCGTAGTCAATTCCTTGAATTTGTCGAAAACCCTTTGCGACAAGTCGAGCTTTATAGACGGTCACATTACCATCAGCGTCAGTTTTCTTCTTGAAAATCCATTTGTTCTCAACGGCCTTGCGGTCATTGGGTAAGTCCACCAAAGTCCATACTTGGTTTTCGTACATGGATTCCATTTCGGATTTCATGGCTTCTAGCCATTTGTTGGAATCTGAGCTCATTATCGCTTCATCATACGTCGCAGGGTCATCATTATCAACTACCATGACGTTCATGACGGGGTTGCCGTACAGTTCAGGAGCTGTACGCGTCCTTGTTGACCTGCGAAGTACGGTAGTATCCTCTTTCGGAGTTTCATGATCTTGATTATCATTAGTTCCCTCTTCATCTGGTGAAGTCAACTCCGGAACAATTTCCGGTGCTGCGCTACTCGCCATTCCAAGAAGAGAAGGTTCAATAACCTCGTCGAGTTCTACCTTCCTACCACTCACACCTTTTGAGAGAAACTCCTTCTCCAAAAAGGATCCATTCTTGGCAACGAAAACTTTGCCTTCGGATCTGTGATAGAAGGTGTACCCAATTGTTTCTTTAGGGTATCCTATGAAGACGCATTTTTCCGCTTTGGGTTCGAGTTTATCAGGTTGAAGCTTCTTCACATAAACATCGCATCCCCAAACTTTTAGAAACGATAGCTAAGGTTTGTTTCCAAACCATAGTTCATACGGTGTCGTTTCAACGGATTTAGATGGAGCCCTATTTAAAGTGAATGTAGCTGTCTCTAGTGCATGACCCCAAAACGATAGTGGCAAATCTGTAAGAGACATCATAGATCGAACCATATCCAATAAAGTACGATTACGACGTTCGGACACACCATTACGTTGTGGTGTTCCGGCAGGGGTGAGTTGTGAAACTATTCCACATTCTTTCATATGTGTGCCAAACTCGTAACTCAAATACTCACCTCCACGATCGGATCGCAGAAATTTGATCTTTCTGTTACGATGGTTTTCCACTTCACTCTGAAATTCTTTGAACTTTTCGAACGTCTCAGACTTGTGTTTCATTAAGTAAATATACCCATATCTACTTAAATCATCCGTGAAGGTAACAAAATAACGATATCCACCGCGCGCCGACACACTCATTGGACCACACACATCGGTATGTATGATTTCCAATAAATCCGTCGCCCGTTCCATCGTGCCGGAAAACGGGGTTCTAGTCATCTTGCCCATAAGGCATGGTTCACATGTCTCAAATGATTCATAATCAAGTGATTCTAGGAGCCCATCAGAATGGAGCTTCTTCATGCGCTTAACACCAATATGACCTAAGCGGCAATGCCACATGTACGTAGCAATATCATCATTCAACTTGATTCTTTTGGCATTCACATTATGAATGTGTGTATCACTACTATCAAGATTCAAAAGAAATAAACCATTCTTCATAGGTGCATGACCATAAAAGATATCATTCACATAAATCGAACATCCATTGTTCTCAGACTTAAATGAATAACCGTTTTGCATCAAACAAGATCCAGATATAATGTTCATGCTCAACGCAGGCACCAAATAACAATTATTAAGGTTCATCACTAATCCTGATGGTAGACGAAGAGGTAGCGTCCCGACAGCAATCACATCAACCTTTGATCCATTGCCGACGCGCATCGTCACCTCATCCTTTGCTAGTTGTCGTCTATTCCGTAGTTCCTGTTTCGAGTTACATATGTTAGCAACCGAACCAGTATCAAATACCCAGGCGCTACTACGAGTACTAGTAAGGTACACATCAATAACGTGTATATCACATATACCTTTGTTCACTTTGCCGGCCTTCTTATCCGCCAGATATTTGGGGCAATTACGCTTCCAGTGCCCAGTACCCTTGCAGTAAAAGCACTCAGTGTCAGGCTTAGGGCCAGCCTTGGTCTTTTTCTCAGGCGCGGCAACAGTTTTGCCGCCCTTCTTGAAATTACCCTTCGGCTTGCCTTTCTTGCCTTTCTTGAAACTAGTGGTTTTATTGATCATCAACACTTGATGCTCCTTTTTGATCTCCACTTCAGCAGTTTTGAGCATTGACAGAAGCTCGGGGAGAGTCTTCTTCATGCCTTGCATATTGTAGTTCATCACAAAGTTCTTGTAACTTGGTGGGAGTGATTGGAGAACACGATGAATTCCTAGCTCATTGGGGATCGATATACCCAGGGCTATGAGCTTATCGGCGTACCCAGACATTTTGAGTACGTGCTCGCTAACGGAGCTGTTCTCTTCCATCATGCAGCTAAAGAACTTTTCTGAAGCATCATAACTTTCTACGGCAGCATGGGTATCGAAAATCATTTTCAATTCTCCCATTGTATCAAAAGCGGTGCTGTTCTCGAAACGTTTTCGCAGCTCCGGCTCTAAACCATACAGAATGCCGCAGTGAACTACACTGTGGTCCTCCTTCTGAGTCAGGAAAACATTTTTCACATCATCGGGAGCGTCATCAGCGGGCGGGGCACCTAGCGGTGCATCAAGCACATAGAGCTTTTGACAAGCTGTGAGGAGAATCCTCAGGTTAAGTGCCCAATTGGTGAAGTTGCTTCCATTGTTTGCTAGTTTCTCTTTCTCCATGAACATATTGAAATTGAAAGCAGGTGGTGCCATGATCTACAACATATTTGCAAAGACTATTTAGACTAATATTATGATAAATTAAGTTCAAGTTAATTCAAAATTATTACGTGAACTCCCACTCGAAAACAACATCCCTCTAGTCGTTTCAGTGATTACACGAACCAAATTCACTACACCAATAACCGATCATCACGAGAGATGGTGCAGCTGCAAAGGCGAACATCGACATGTTCATCATATCATCTATATGACTCATGCTTTACCTTTCGGTTACGTGTTCCGAGACCATGTCTGTACATGCTAGGCTCGCCAAGTAGAACCGTTGTATTTGCGTGTGTAAATCTGGCTTACACCCGTTGTATGCGAACGTTGAGTCTATCACACCCGATCATCACGTGGTGCTTCGAAACGACGAACTTTCTTAACGGTGCATACTAAGGAAGAACACATTATTATCTTGATATTAACTGTGAGAGGGATCATCTTATAATGCTACCGTCGTGATCTAAACAAAGATCTAAGCAAAATAAGATGCATAAAAGGATTAACATCACATGCATGGATAATGTGATATGATATGGTCCTTCTCGCACTTGATCTCCATCTTGTGCATCTTGGCATGATCTCCATCATTCCACCGGCGTGGCACCAAGGTCCATGGCGCCTCCTTCTTGATTGTCCTCCAAATTTACAACATATCATATAGATATGATATTTAGCACGCAGGCCATAAAGTTAAAAGACAACCATTTGGCTCCTGCCGGTTTGTCATAATTTACAAAAGGTATCATCTCATACATCAAATTTGTAACTTTGACCATATCACATCACATGCCCTGCAAAAACAAGTTAGACGTCCTCTAATTTATTTTTGCATATTTTACGTGGCTTAGGGCTTTCGAAGATAGAACCGTTCTTACCTACGAACATGAAACCACAACGGTGATGAAAAAATTATTAGCAACCCGTTCTATTTTATATCTTAACTATAGTGGGAGAGACAGACACCCGCAAAGCCACTTATGCAAAACAAGTTGCATGTCAGTCGTGGAACAAGTCTCATGTGCGTGGACATGTAAGGTTAGTCCGGGCCGCTTCATCCCACTATGCCACTAAGATACAAAATATACAAAGGAAGCAATAACATGATCATCAACGCCCACATACACATATGTGTTCTACCCGTACAAAACATCTACGCATAGAGTTGGCTCTGATACCACTGATGGGATCGTAGCATAGAAAACAAAAAATTTCCTACGAAGGGAACAACCAACGTGCCAAGATCTAATCTAGGAGATGCTCGTAACGGGTGGAACATGTTCCAAGAGAACTCACCCTCGAAGACCGAAAGCGTTTCGAGAGGGATTCTCGTGGACGATGTAGTGGAACACTTGCCGATCTCAAGATCGTGAAGATGTACGCCGCAACCGGCGGCGCCTCCGTACTCGGTCACACGTACGGCTTGATGACGACCTCCGTTCCCTCGATCCAGCGGGGCAGCGGAAGTAGTAGAACCACCAAGGAACTCCAACAGCACGACGGCGTGGTGTGGTGGAGAACTAAACGGCCATGGCTTCGCCAAGCGGATGGCCGAGAGGTGGAGCAGCGGGAGGAGGGAGAGAGGATCAAGTGTGTCCATAAGAGAGAGCTCTACCTCTCCTTATATAGGAGAGGGAGGCAGCCCAAGGGTGGTGCGGCTCAAGGAGCCCCCACCCCTTCCTCTTCATGTGAGTGGAGCATCCACTCATGCCCACTCACTCTCTTTAAAACTCCACTCAAAAATCCCAAGGGTTTTTCTTTATTAAATAAAACAATTTCATTTCTTTTTAATATTTGTTAATTCTATTAACAAACATTAACACTTATCCCCTTGGTTCATTTGTTAATTCTATTAACAACCATTGGCAACCATTGACAATTAACCCCTTGAACTATTTCAATATTACCCGAAACAATTTCGGTGCTGTCCAAACTTTTCTCCGAAATTCCGTGTCTACCCAAAAGCGTCGACAAACCTTAAGTGTGTCACCCTACGGTTCGTGAATAATGTAGACATGATCGAGACACCTCTCCGATCAATAGTCAACAGCGGGATCTGGAGATCCGTAATGACTCCTACATATTCGACGATGAATCTTGTGATCGCGTGAACCAAAAACGTCATAACCAATTCCTTTTGTCTCGCGATATTTTACTTGTCCGAGATCCGATCATTGGTATCATCTATACCTAGTTCGATCTCGTTCCCAACAAGTACTCTTTACTCGTTCTGTGATATGACATCCTTGTGACCTAGTCACGTGCTTGCAAGCGGTGTCGATGTGATATCACCGAGAGGGCCCAGAGTATATCTCTCCGTCATCTGGATGGACAAATCCCACTTCTTGATCCATGATCCTCAACTAATACTTTCGGAATACCCAACGCCACCTTTATAGTCACCCTGTTACGGTGTGATGTTTGATGTCATCAAAGCATTCTTCCGGTGTTAGTGATCGACATGATCTCATGGTCTAAGGATTAGGATTACTTCGTATGCTTAGTACAACAATGTAAACTTAATGACTTGATCGCATTGCTATACTTGATTTGGGTGCGTGCTCATCACATCATTCTCCTAATGATGTGATCCCGTTATTTACAACATCCAATGTTCATGATCAGGAAACCTTGATCATCTGTTAATCAACGAGCTAGTTAAAAGAGAGGCTTTACTAGGAACTCTTATTTGTTCATTAGTCACACATGTATCAATGTTTCCGATTAATACAATTCTAGCATGAGAAATAAACATTTATCATAAATATGGAATTATATAATAACCACTTTATTATTGCCTCTCGGGCATATTCCTTTCACGAAGGCGGTGGAGGCCCGAGGCCCCGTGATGAGGTGCTGGCGCGGCTGGGGTGGGGCCGCGCCCCCACCTCATCTGGGCGCCTCGGTGCCCGACTCCGTCTCGTCTTCGATTTTCTGGATTGTTCCGGGGAAAACAGGGACTTCGGTATAAAAATTGTCCAATTCCGAGAATATTTCCTTAAGTGGTTTTCTGAAACCAAAAACAGCAGAAAACAGGGAACTGGCACTGCGGCATCTTGTTAATAGGTTAGTCCCAGAAAATGCATAAAACAACACAAAGTGTATATAAAACATGTACAATTGGTATAATATAAGCATGAAACATAAGAAATTATAAATACGTTTGAGACGTATCAAGCATCTCCAAGCTTAGTTCTACTCGTCCTCGAGTAGGTAAAACGATAACAAGAATAATTTCTGAGGTGCCATGCTTTCACACAATCTTGATCATATGATAATGTAATGCATGTAAACTGAGATCAAATTAATAAAAGCTGTAGTTTATATTGATATCAAATGAGTAATGAACAAACAAGTAGTAAGAACAAAGCAAAACTTTCGATGAATTAGTACTATAGAACAATCAACCGTGCAAAGTACATATTAAAGATGATTTAAGCTTCAAGAACAACAATATAATAATCTAATGAAACAAACACTCATTACAACTTTGTGAAAGGATCAAGTCAATCAATAACAATATGCACGTAGAAGATCATCTCTCTATTTGTTCGCTCAAAAACAAGCAAGTGTTCAGCGTTGATTCCTGGCACCAGGATGTTGTGGCTAAAAGAATAATAATGGGGGTTTGGAAGGCCAACGGAAGAAAGTCTCACACAGCTGAAAGTGATCATTAGATAAGAGGAAGTCTTACAATCGAAGCTATGCAAGGAGTGGTGATTGCCACACAACGGATGCACATAGAGCTATAAGTGTATGAAAGCTCTCCAATGAAACTAGTGGGGGTGCATCTAACTTGCTTGCTCATGAAGACCTAGAGCACTTTTGAGGAGGCTCATCATTGGAATATACAAGCCAAGTTCTATAATGTAAAGTTCCCCACATAGTTATGCAAGTAAAACATGAAAACTCTCACATATGGAGTAAAGCTGCTAAACATGAGCACAAATGATGACTATGAATATTACAGGTGCTATAACATGAGCACAAGTGTGGATAAAGACTAGTAATGTTGCCCCCTTTTTATTCTTTCTTTTTTTTCTATTTTTCCATTTTTTGTATTTTTCTGTTTCTCTTTTCGATGGCCTCCATGGCTCTTTTCACTTTTAGGGGCAAACATTCTAATATGACAACACACTTTTGATACAAGGATATCATAAGGGATAAAACATGGTGTATGAAACGGTGCCTCTGCCAGTGTAGCAGGATATGTAATGATCTAGCGTAACATGGGTAAAACCACACATCAGCTATATAGAATCATGCAAAGCAATATATAAATGATAAATGACAACAAGTCATGTAATGTAAGATGAAAGTTGCATGGCAATATATCTCGGAACAGTTATGAAAATGTTGTAGTAGGTAGGTATGGTGGATGTTTTGAGAAAGATATTTGGCTTATGTGTAGTAGAACATGATGAAGATCTCCCACGAGTTTTGGATGTACCCGCGAAGTATGCACCAACTCTCAATGTGGGAAAGGGCAATGCAAAGTATCGAAGAGATTAGCAAATATGGTGGTGGAAGTGCCATGAAAACCGCAGCTTTAGAACTCACAAGCAAAAAGATTCCAACTAGAAATATGATCTTACAAGGCATAATGAAAATCACTTCATGAGAGACTGTGGCAAATGAACAAGTCACTGTTGGGACCCCGACCGTACCGCATAACACAAAGTCATTACGGTTGTTTTTAACATTAGAAGGCATATACCATTATGCTATCAACTGGATATTTAAGTGTGCCACAGCTTCAATTTTTCTAGACTAACCATTAATCATTCCACTTTACTAAACCATCATGTTTACCATTAAGCATATTAATATCTCAAAACAACATCAATGATTCAAGTGACACAATTTAATGATCTACAAGATTATGTATCATTTAGTTATACCATCTACCACATTTAACATTTTCTGTTCTTAACCAAACACCAATCAACTTATTTAAAACATAAACTCTCCAAGTATTTAACAATGAATCAAGAGAGTATAACATATGAGACTAACAGCTCTGAACAAGAGGTGCATGAAAAATAAGAGCTGAAAGTATTGCAGTAGCTATGGAAGAATACTCAACAAATATAAGTGAAAAATAGGAGTATTCAAAAGAAAAACGGAGCGTGTGTCTCTCCCACACAAGAATGCTAGGATCCATTTTATTCATAAAACAAAAATAACAAAAGCAAAAATAAAAACAAACAGACGCTCCAAATAAAGCACATAAGATGTGGCGGAATTAAAATATAGTTTCACTAGAGATAACCTGATAAGTTGTTGATGAAGAAGGGGATGCCCAAGGCATCCCCAAGCTTTGACGCTTGAGTCTTCTTGAAGTATGCTTGGGTGACCCACGGGGGCATCCCCAAGCTTAGGCTCTTTCATCTTCTTTATCACATCATATCATCCTCTCTCTTGATCCTTGAAAACTTTCTCCACACCAAACTCAAAGTAAACTTCATTATAGGGTTAGTGCATAATAAAAAAATCTCATATTCTGCATAGAGACAATCATTATCATGGTACTGGACATTAGCTACAGCCACTGGAATTTTATGGAACAAAAAGATCCATTCAAAAACAGTAAAAGAACCAATGCAAAATAAATGGCAGAATCTGTTAAAAACAGAACAGTCCGTAAAGATGAATTTTTTCGAGGCACTTAACTTGCTCAAATCAGAAAACTCGAAACTAATGAAAGTTGCGTACATATCTGAGGATGACGCACAAAAAACCCCAGGTCATTTTTATTTTTCTGTGAATTCTAATGAATTAAACGGTGGACAGCAGAAAACTGTTCCTGCGCAGAGATCCAATTATAGCATCAACTTTCTACTAGAGACTTAACTTGGCACAACTTATGCAATAAAGTAAAGATACAAAGGAATTGCTACAGAGGTAGGCATGTTCCTTGACTCAAGAAAATAAAATAACAGAAATAAAAAGTGGGTTGTCTCACACAAGCGCTTTTCTTTAACGCCTTTGAGTTAAGCACAGAAAGCAAAACTCAAGTGTTTCCAAGAGAAGAAGCATCCAAATCAATGCAAGAAATCCTCTCAACTATGCATTGTATTTTATCTATATGAGTTTCAGAGGTCCCTTTTTCATCACTCTTAGGTTTACTACATTCATCAAAGGGGTTTGCAGGGACAATCCAATCAAAATTTTCTTGCAAAGCTTCATGCATAGCTACAAGTTTAATAGGTATTGGTACTTTGATTACGTCTCCCTTTTTAGGTTTGGCTTGCCCCAATTTTTCTAGTGTATTGATGACCTCTACTCATGAGCCTAGCATATTAAAGCGATCAAAAACTTTTCTAGCTTCTTTAGCAACATCACCAAATTCTTTAAGCAGGGTTTGTAGAATAAAGTCTTTCTTTTCAGCATTTTCAACGTTATGAAGATTAATAAACATTTGTTGAATTATGGGATGGAGGTTAACAAACCTAGCCTCTAGCATGTGAACCAAGGAAGCTGCAGCAATTTCATAATTTGTAGCAAGTTCTGCTATGGATCTATCCTCAAAATCATTATGCATACTAACATGGTCAAAGAATTCTTCAATATTATCTTTTCCAATTATAGAACCACTTCCTACTGGCAGGTCTTCCAGGGTGTACTTAGGGAGCAACATTTTAACAGAAATAAAGCTAAAACCGTAATACAAAAATTAATGCAAGTAACTAATTTTTTTGTGTTTTTAATAATAAGAAGCAAACAAGATAATAACATAGTAGATAAAATGCAAGTAACTAATTTTTTTGTGTTTTTTGATATTTAATAGCAAACAAAACAGGAAATAAAATTTAACTAAGCAAGACAAAAACAAAATAAAGAGATTGGGAAGTGAGAGACTCCCCTTGCAGATGTGCTTCAGCTCCCCGGCAACGGCGACAGAAAACAGCTTGATGCACACGGTGGTGTTGTTGGGAAACCCCAAGAGGAAGGTATGATGAGTGCAGAGGCAAGTCTTACCTCAGTTATGAAACCAAGGTTATCGAACCAGTAGGAGATGAAGAACACATCTGAAGATCTCCCTAGCAATGGCGCCAGAAAACAGGCGTCGAAGGGGAGGTGGAACCTGCATAACACAATCAAACTACTTTGCCCCAACGAAACAGTGAGGTTGTCAATCTCACCGGCTTGCTGTAACAAAGGATTAAACGTATGTGTGGAGGATAATGTTTGCAGAGAATGAAAGTAACAGTTTGCAGTTGATTGTATTATCAGTTTAAAGAAAAGGACCGGGGTCCACAGTTCACTAGTGGTGTCTCTCCATAAATAATAATAATAGCATACATGTGGGTAAACAAATTACAGCTGTGCAATTGACAGAATAAAGAGCTGCATAATGATGCATATACTAATGTCATGATGTCTAGTGTGAGATTCATTTGGGCATTACAACAATATACATAGACCGTTCCAACCGCATCTATGACTAATAATTCACCTTCCGGTTAGCGTCCGCACCCCTTTCAGTATTAAGTTGCAAGAAACAGATTATTGCATTTGGCAAAGTGTGTAATGTAAGTAATACAATTATCTTTAGACAAAATACTACTGTTTTATCCCTAGTAGCAACAGTAAATCTACAATCTTAGAGCTTGCCGTCACTACCCCAGATTAAATAGAGACATGAACCCACTATCGAGCATAAATACCCCCTCTTGCAGTCACAAGCATCTACTTGGCCAGAGCATCTACTAGCAACGGAGAGCATGCAAGATCATAAACAACACACAACATGATATATTATGAAGCAGATGACTTAGTATTCAATATCCATCGGATCCCAGTAAACACAACATGTAGCATTACATAAAGATGATCTTGATGATGATAGGCAGCTCACAAGATATAAACATGATGGCACAATAGGAGAAGACAACCATCTAGCTACTGCTATGGACCCGTAGTCCAAGGATGAACTACTCACGCATCAGTCCGGAGGCGGGCATGGTGATGTAGAGCCCTCCGGTGATGATTCCCCTCTCCGGCAGGGTGCCGGGAAGAGCTTCTGAACCCTTCCGAACTAGGGTTGACGACGACGGCGGCTCCGTAATGTTTCGTGGAAAAGTGTTCGGGTATTAGGTCTTGTATTGTCGGGGGGTATTTGTAGGCGAAAGGGCGGAGGCGGTGGAGGCCCGAGGCCTCGTGATGAGGTGCTGGCGCGGCTGGGGGTGGGGCCGCGCCCCCACCTCATCTGGGCGCCTCGGTGCCCGACTCCGTCTCGTTTTCGATGTTCTGGATTGTTCCGGGGAAAATAGGGACTTCGGTATAAAAATTGTCCAATTCCGAGAATATTTCCTTAAGTGGTTTTCTGAAACCAAAAACAGCAGAAAACAGGGAACTGGCACTGCGGCATCTTATTAATAGGTTAGTCCCAGAAAATGCATAAAACAACACAAAGTGTATATAAAACATGTAGCAATTGGTATAATATAAGCATGGAACATAAGAAATTATACATACTTTTGAGACGTATCAGGGCGCGGCTCCCCCCCTGCCGCGCCACCACCTGAGGACGTGGCCTCGGGCCTCCACCGCCTTCGCCCTTTCGCCTACAAATACCCCACGACAATACAAGACCTAATACCCGAACACTTTTCCACAAAACCTAACGGAGCCGCCGCCGTCGTCAATCCTAGTTCGGAAGGGTTCAGAACCTCTTCCCGTCACCCTGTCGGAGTGGGGAATCATCACCGGAGGGCTCTACATCACCATGCCCGCCTCCGGACTGATGCGTGAGTAGTTCATTCTTGGACTACGGGTACATGGCAGTAGCTAGATGGTTGTCTTCTCCTATTGTGCCATCATGTTTAGATCTTGTGATCTGCCTATCTACATGTTGTGTTTGCTGGGATCCGATGGATATTGAATAGGATCCGATGGATATTGAATACTATGGCATTTGCTTCATAATATATCATGTTGTGTGTTGTTTATGATTTTGCATGCTCTCCGTTGCTAGTAGATGCTCTGGCCAAGTAGATGCTTGTGACTCCAAGAGGGGGTATTTATGCTCGATAGTAGGTTCATGTCTCTATTTAATCGGGGGTAGTGACAGCAAGCTCTAAGATTGTAGATGTACTGTTGCTAATAGGGATAAAACAGTAGTACTTTGTCTAAGGATAATTGTATTACTTACATTACACACTTTGCCTAATGCAATAATCTGTTGCTTGCAACTTAATACTGAAAGGGGTGCGAACGCTAACCGGAAGGTGGATTATTAGTCATAGATGCGGTTGGAACGGTCTATGTATATTGTTGTAATGCCCAAATGAATCTCACACTAGACATCATGACATTAGTATATGCATCATTATGCAGCTCTTTATTCTGTCAATTGCGCAGCTGTAATTTGTTGACCCACATGTATGCTATTATTATTATTATTTATGGAGAGACACCACTAGTAAACTGTGGACCCCGTTCATTTTCTTTAAACTGATAATACAAACAACTGCTAACTGCTTATTTTCATTCTCTACAAACAAACATCATCTTTCACACATACGTTTAATCCTTTGTTACAGCAAGCCCGTGAGATTGACAACCTCACTGCTTCGTTGCGGCAAAGTAGTTTGATTGTGTTATGCAGATTCCACCTCCCTTACGCGCCATCAAGCTGTTTTCTGGCGCCATTGCTAGGGAGACATTCAGACGTGTTCTTCATCTCCTACTGGTTCGATAACCTTGATTTCATAACTGAGTGAAGACTTGTTGTTGCACTCATCATACCTTCCTCTTGGGGTTTCCCAACAACACCACCGTGTGCATCAATAGGCGGCCGCTGAGTTCCTCGATTGACATGCCGTCGAGATCCAGCAGTGTCTCGATCGAACAGGCCATCTGCGAGTACCGTGGCGGTACGACGCGCAGGAATTTCTGAACCGCGGCGAGCTCTGTCACCGCGTCGCCGAGGGACTGCAGTCCAGTAACTATCCCAGCGAGGCGCAGGGAGAAATCCTCAATGGCCTCGTTGTTCTTGAACGCGAGGTTCTCGAAATCTCGGCGCAGCTTCTGCCGTCTGGCCTCGCGCACACGATCCACGCCTACGCTCATCACTCGGATGGCGTTCCATGCCTCCTGTGCGTCGTCCTTCGCGGCGAGGACGGGCACCATCTCGGGCGGGACAGAGCGGAGGATGGCGCCCAGCGCCAGCCGCTCCTGCCGATCATCATCGCTGCTGGGGTCGATGGCCTCCCAGAGGCATGCCCCTTGCAGCTGCACGCGCATCAGAATCGCCCACTCGGTGTAGTTCGTGCGAGTGAGCATCGGCAGATGCATGGATCCGCCACCGCCGCCACCGGTCTCCCTCACCACCTCTCGCACCACAATCTCGCGTGTGCCGGCGTCGCCCCTGCCTCGCCGTGACAGGCTGCGTCCGCGGCTGTGCTCACGTGGCATGCGCAGGAGGTGGAGTCTTCGCTTTGGGAGGAGGGGTGGTACGCTTTGGGGGTGGAGTTCCAACCATGGCGATGAACCTCTAGGCTCTGATACCAAATGTTGTTGCGATCTCTCTCACTCTCGGTTAACTGACGAAACTGAAAGATGCTAAGACACAGGATATTTTGCAGTGTTCAACTCGCTTACTGCTTTTCTGTTAAAAGTTCCTACTTATATGACTACGATCGAGGCCACGACCATCGACTGGATCATGCCATCCCATGACCAGATCGTGCGCTACTGCGATCCTAAAGCTACGGAGCTGGACGCACAGACCACGTCCTAGCCAGCTACAAATTCGCTAACAACTAACTGAACTTGCCTAACTGAATTACATTCAGCCGTTGCTGACAATAGCCTGAAATGCTACAGTAAACTTCGACGGCAGGTTCAGTCTTATTCAATCTTCAGTAAACTTCAGACCGGCAGGGTTTGAACTACATGTGCGTGGCGTGGCGTGACAAGGTGGGTGGCGGAGGAGGAGTGCGCGTGAACTACTTATGTGCTGACTCGCATGTAAATATCAGTGTCGCATGTAAGCCCAATAAAATTCAGTTAAATTCATGTAAAAAGCGTCGCTAAAAGGTCAATCAAGTCTTTACCGGAGATAGACTTAAACTAGAGCATACAGTACATCGCCTGCTAGTTTACTTCTTGCATGACTATTGAGCTAGATCGCTCACCCCTCCCAATGGCTAGTATCAGTTATTGTTTCTTGAATTCTTGTAGTATAACCGTGGAAGCGGTGAGATTGATCTCACTCAGCCTCAATCACCGCCTCAGCCAGCAAGCAAAGCCCGCGTCAACCTCGACGGGCTACATTACGTCATCCCTTACGAGAGTAGTACTAACGACCAACCAAGGCGCACGTGACTAGTAGGAGTGCCGCTAGGGATTCTCTGACTTGCTGAATCAAAGGCAGGGAGGAACAGTTTCTCTACCTTTGCCCAGATCTCAGCCGTCCGATTGACAACCGGTGGCCTGGATCAAAGCCGTAGGAGTACATACGTAAACTCGATCGAGCGTCTCCAACTCCTCCATAGATAGCAGTCATGGGCAGAGAGCTCCGAAGCAAGCGAACTAGTGAAGAACCGCACGTCCACGTCCAAAAGTCGCCACCGCCGCCGTGTGGTGTGTGAACGCCCGCGGCCGCACGACGAAACGGACACTGAATCTGAATATACTTCCTCCCTACTCTCTAGATCTAGTTGCACATACATCCTCCATTTATAGGTGGAGAGCCCCCAACGCGAACATAACTCTCCCACTACTAGTTGATTTCGGGTCTACCAAGTAAGAATATCAGTTTCTGGCAAGATGCACGTACGCTCGCCCGGCCTTGACCGATTTAAGACGAGATGGAGGTGCGTGCACCGGATAAGGAGAAGACCGGGGGCTAAATTAGCTGCCGCGGCGCGTTTGCGCTCGCGCACGACACCGACTCGAGCTCATCGGCACGTGCAAGTGGGAGGCGGCGGCATCTCTAACGGACCGACGCATTTTGGGACCAAATCTCGTCCGATTTGGTCCGTTTACGTCGGGTCGCGTACAGGAAATGGGCTCTGTCCACTCAGATGACCGTTTGGATCGCCCCCCAGCCCAGCGGCCCGACGCATTTTTTTCCAACTTTCATATATTAATAATATAATTATTACATTTAGGCCACGAAAATAAAGACATGAATTTTAAAAATAGGAATATAAAAAAAACGCCCTAGTATAGAGCTCGCCGCCGGCGCCTATTCCTCGTCGGAATCGCCGATGAGGTCGTAGAAGGCCGGAGGGGCCCATGGGAAGGACCATTCCACCGCCGGCACGGCCTGCGGCGGAGGAGGAGGTGGTGCCTGCGACGAGCTCGCCGCCTCGGGCCGGGGAATCCCACCGCGCCAGCTTCGGCGATGGCAGCACTTCCTGCTTCGGCGGCGGCAACGGCGGTACTCGGCTGCTGGACGCGGTGCTCGTCGAGAAGGCGGAGGCCCTCAGCATTGGGTTGAGGCCTTCCCAACGCCCGAGCTCGTCGAGCTCGGACTGCTCCATCGCAGCCGCGATGGCCTCCTCCTCCGTGAGATTCGATGGCTGGAACTCAGCCACCGGAATCTCCTCCTCGTCCTCGGGCCCCTGCTCCTGCTCCTCCTCGTCCGGCAGCGGCGGAACCCAGTCCCCGACGCCGCTGCCGTAGTTGTACTCGGCGTCTCCGAGGAGGGCGGAGCGCCTCCTCGGGTCGGGCTCCTGCCCGGGATGATCCCACCACGGGGAGGCCGGGTGGAATTGATCGTCCTCCCGCAGGGCGATCGGCAGGAGACGGCGGCGGCGGCAGATCTCTCGAAAGCGTTCCTCGCCGCCGGCAGGAACTGGCGGGACAGGCACCTGCCGGGCGTTGAGGTGCCACCCGCCCGGCAGGTGCACGTCCTCGATCGGCACAGGCTTGTTCTGGTTGAACAACGCTTGTGTCAAAGGGACCGCCATGTACGGACGGTCCCTCTTCGGCGGCGGCGAACGGCGACGTGCCGACGATGAGGAGCCGTCGGCGCAGTCCTTCTTGCTCCTCTTGAACGGCCAGGGCGCCATGGCTTTGGTGGAGAGGGGCGGGGAAGAGAATGCGGCGTGAGTACGGTGGCTGGCCGCGGCGTCGTCCTTTTAACGTTCGCGGCGGACGCGGTCTTTCCACGGCATCAATGTTGGCGCTGAACCTAAAGCAGAAGGCGGTGGCGTAAAGTCGCATCGCCATTGATGGCCGGAAGCTGAAGCGCTGAAGGCAGTGGCGCAGCCATGTCGCGGCCTCGGGAGACGAAGTAATGGCCCTTAGTCGCTGACGCGCGGGACCAGGTTAAAGGGGAGGAAGCGCGCGGACAACACGGACTGTCCGCGGGGACGCAAACCGAGCCCAAATTTGGGCCACGTTTGCGTCGCTGCGTACAGCTCGGACAGAATGTGTCGGACCGTTGGGCTGGGTTTTTGCAGGCCCCGATTAATTTCGGACAGAAATGAACCGCGGACGGGCCGTTGGAGATGCCCTAATTATCGCCGGTCCAGCTAGCGTCCATTTTGACACTACTGCGTGATCTTAAGAATTTAGGCTGCATGCCAAGACAAGACGGTGGTACCGAACTGACCGGGAAATGCCTTGTCCGGGAAGAGAATGCCTTGTTGGCTCCGAGCTACCGTTAACTAACTAAGTAGTGAGAAGAGGTTTGAGACGCACCACCGTACGTTAAGTTGACCAGGAAATCAACATCGTCGATCGACAAGTCAAAGTTAATGGAGCACCAGATCTTATCTTATCAGAAGCAGAAAAATACTACTACTAGTACTGCTCACTAGCTAACGGTCGCTCAGCAAGCAAAGAAAACGAAAAGAAGAGTGAAAAGGCTTCACTTTCACCTTAGTTAGTTGGGTACGTGCACGAGCGGCGGACCGAGCGCACCACGGCCGTCCGTCACGCGAGTCAGTAGCGTCCACTGCGGTCGTCGGACTCGCATGCTCGCGTCTATCGCCCATCCTGCGCTGAAATGCAGTGGGAGGAGTACTTGCCTTTTTCTGCTCACACGGCAGCCGCGGGTTGTCGGATCCGCCCCCTGAGTTTAATATATGCAAGGTAATTTTTATGTTACATCTGAATTTATTGATTATCGAATAAAGTACTCCCTCCGTTCGAATTAGTTACATCCATATTTGAACAGATCTATACTAACAGCAAAGATTTCTGATAAATCTACGAGTTCAATCAAATATATTCTAAGTCGTCGCCTCAATCTCTCTTTTGGAATCTTCACATTTCTCGAAGTAACAAATCGCAGGAAAAAACCTCCATTGATTACATAAATCTCAAAGAATTTAGATAGCCGCTTGAGTCAAACAAGAAGAAGTTCATTTATTCTAATAAAAATAAAACAATGAGAAGTTTAGCCATCTTTTTTCAAAAATACAAAATTTTAGATAAATATAACATATAAATAACATTTATGACATGTTTGGAATTCACAGAAAATTAACGGTCACATGTAATGGTGGTCACTCGGGCAGCTCATCACAACTCGGGTCGTGCCCGCCCCTACACGACACAACCTGGCGGCCGCTGACCCACGTGTCTAAGTCGGGAAAAATTCTCATATGTTGCGGCAACCCGTTTTTCGAAAAATTCAGGAAAATACAGAATAATCTAAAAGGTGAGGAAAGGAGGGAAAGTCTCATATTACGAGAGTAAATAATGAATACTATGTGGGATTTTACCCATGACCCAAGTAAAATTCTGAAATTCTCATGACCCATATGTATGGCTGGTTGCGCGACTAAAGTTTAGTCTCATATTACTATTTGGAGAGAATTGCACCACCTTATAAGGTTAGCTCTTCTATCATTGGTATGAGTATGAGAAGAGGGGAGCGTCCCACGCGCTCTTCCTCCGTCGCTCGCCTCACTTCGTCACGACGTGTCGTGTCGCATCGGGTTCGTGAATGAGCCGAGCACCACCTAATCGGCACCATATATAAAGGTTGTGTGAAACCTTAGCCGCCGCTACAAAACATATGGTTCAACCTTGTTCTGGAACATTCTCCCGTCGTCTTTCAAAACTTCTCCATCTAGTCTTCCGACATACACCGCTTAAAGGGACGGTAGGACCCCGAAAGCCGCCACTTGTGATCATGTATGAGAGAGAGATGATTAGGTTTTTGAGGAAAACACTCGCTTGACTACTACCAACAACTACTTCTCCAATGACAACTTCTTCCCTGGCCTTGGCAAACTCTTCATCACAAGATGGTTGTCGACAACAAGAGCGGTTCTGCTGCCATTGCTCGTACGTAATTTTGTTTGAGTTTTTCTTTCTAGTGTTTTTTGTTTTATTGATCCATTGATCTAATGTTTTAGTAAATTGTTTGATCAGTGTTGTATTAATTTTTTTTACATGTGTTGTTTTAATTTATCAAAAATTGCTAATATACGTAATCCTGCTAATAAATTTGAAATGTAAGCGTCAAAATCTTCCTCGTAAACTCCTCTCAAAGATAATCTTTCGTAAGAAAAAGAGTACAAAGTTTGCTCGAAAGAAGCACGGCCGCCCCGGTTTTAAATTATACTAGTAATGGTGCACGTGCAATGCACGTGTCGACTAATACACATAATTTATTTAAATATTTTCTTTTATAAAGTTTCATATTGTTTACAGATACTTTGAAATATGTTACACAACAGTAAACAATATTTCATTATTTCAAGAATTAAAATTAAATAAATATTGTAGAGGTCATATTAGAACCTTTCCTAACCCCTCATATTTAACATGTGTGCAACATGTAAAAGTTATGTTAATTCTGGCCAGCCAGTGCTATAATGATTTCATCTATAATAGCTCATTAAATCCTGAAAACATAGAAGAGATTTCGAGATTAATCTGGATAAATTACATTACCACCAAAAGAGAAATATGTTAGTAATAAATAATAAGAACACCACAATATCTTGCTTAGAGCATAGCTAGAGATATTTTTCTTCAATAAAGGTTGCACGGTAAGAACTAAATAGGACGGAATGCACAATATAAGTTGAAAACGATTAAAGATGTCCGGTATGGTTTCAACCTTCATGGATCCGCCAAAACAAAATAATTAAGATCCCACCAAATCTTGCAACATTTGATCTTCAGAACTATCTTGATCGGAGAAGGTTATTAAATATGATAATTTTAAAGTGAGATACGAAACAGAATGGGATGTACCAGATTGAAATGCAAATAGCAAATTACCTCTAGATTAGACAATTTAAACATCAAACATTCATATGGCTTATTTTCATAACATGAACCGACACATACAACTGGCAATCACCATGATAAGTTCATGCATTACTGTCTGTTTTGTTATTACTTCGGTTTCTAAAGTCGTCTCATCGAGGATTCAAACAGAAAATATAAACTAAAAATACCCAAAAGCCTTCATAAAATATTCAATACAAATAATTCATGATTGAAAAAGGGAGTTTCATATGTCTCAGTTTACTCTAGTTCACACGCGTGTCAAAAAAATTGGCGGTGTAAACTACTCGGCTGCACTCTGCAATGTTCTACTCAGCTGAAACAATTTCTTTCCAAAAATCACACCGGGACAACAAATTCATGACGTAAGAAACATGGAAAGGTCCACTGTTCATCAGTGGGGCCTCTTATTTCAAAATAATCCATATCATAAACCAACAACAACATGCAGCTAAAAATGATTCTTGAATTTGCAGAACGGAATGAAGGCAACATCAAAGTTATATAAGCCAATGCAAGGTGAAAAGGAAAGAGGAGTGACTTTTGTTATCGAACACTTTCGTAATCTTTGCTTATTCTAATGGTGTTCATAATTGCCAGTTTTTGGTTTATAAGCTGAGATAGTATCACATGTCTAGGTTACTTATGCATAAAGTGCTGAAATTGTATTAAATGGAGAAGGGAAACTTTTATAAAGCAAACAAATGGATCCGTTCAGTTTAGGTGACACCATTATATTTCTTGAATCTGCAAAGAAACGCCAAAGCATGGTAATTTTATAGCAATTAAAAAAGGTTAATATGCAGTAACCAATCAGGCATATGTAAGTACCTTAGTGTCGAATTACAGTTCAGAGCATAAAATGAGTGGATGCAGAATTAGTTCCTCGTGGAAATTCGTGTGCAGGGAGCCCGCTGGCTTGGAGGAGCAGTACGCTGTTGAGTTGGGCGATGGGGACGGGCGGATGCAGTGGATTTGGCGCCGGACGACAGGTGCAGGGCGGCGGCGTCCTCATGGCGGGCAGGTCGACGTACTGGAACACGGCGTCGCAGAAGACGGCGGCGTCGTCATGGCCGCTAGTCGCATACTACAGGGCATCCCCATGGAGGAAGGTCACGGTGTGGTCTGCGTGGATGCACGGCGTCAGGAGTTTTTCATCTACATGTCCTCGCATTGGTCGCGTTTTGAAGGATGGCGGCATGGGGACGGGCGGCGGCGTGGACGCACAACGTCGTGTAGTAGGGCAAGGCAGCAGCGTGGAGGACGAAGAGCGGCGGCGGCAGCTTGGGGCAGCAGCGTGGAGCGACGACCTAGAGGCAGGTTCCGCTCGTCGGGCTAGGGTTAGGGATGTAGGATTAGCGAGCAGTCGACGGGCGCGATAATTGCGAAGGGCGAGTCTCGAGGAGAGGAGAACGGGGGGGACTGGAGCGGAGCGGACCGCGTTTTACCGCTAAACACGGTGGTAATGAGAACCGATGGATCTGTTGGTTTGACGGGCGTGATGATTTGGATCTGCCACCTCTCTCTTTTTATATTAGCGGTGATTATATCCGGATGTAAAATCAGAGAAGTACTTTTGTTGATGATTGATTTGAGGTAGCTAAACATCCGACGGGCCAACTTGATTCGGACTCAGACCTCGAAAGCCCACATGAAGGTCGCACACAAATTGCATGAAGTGTGCCGTATGCACATCAGCGGTCTCGTAGGAATAGTTTAGCCCTAGGATTGGAATAAATGCGATTGCATAAGAAAGTTGAATTTCTCTCCAATGTTCTAATGTTTATTTTCCAATATTCGACCACAACATCATCATGTTGTTTGACAACTCCACGGTGACTAGCCCCGGCGAGTAGCCAGACCACATTAGTTTAATTTAAATCGTTTGTTGTTATAAATTTACGTGTTCATATTTTTAAAAAGAAATTACATACGTACTACTGTATTATGTGGTGCCGACGGTGTTGGCCGTGGAATATACTCCCCGTGACCGTGAGTCTGCCTGCGCACGTCCACCCGCGCACCAGCTGGATAAGGACGACGGCACGTGGGTATTGACGGACACCCGCGCGGTCAAGGTCCAGCGCCGACTGCGGCACCCACTTGCTTGCCGCATCGACAGACTTTTCCGTCCCGCGACGACGACGCGACGCCACCGTCAAATCCCGGGGCCCCCTCTGGCCTTTGCCCGCGACGTGACTTTGCTTTCTCTTTCCTTTTCACTCGCTGGCTTATTTTTATTGGGCCTCGTGCTTGATTAGCTCTTGTTTATCACCAACGTGCATGCGGGGCCGAGTTGGGCAGTCTGTCGACACGTCCCGCTCCGCTGCACCACGCGTGTCACGGGGTGCCCGCTGCTGGCCTGTCCAGACGTCGAATGCCAGTGTTTCAGTTTCAGGGACGAGCTGGTACGTGCATCTGCATCTGCATCTGCGCAGCATGCATGCATGCACCAGGGTTACCTCTGTTCACGCCACGACTTTGCCAAAGTCTTCCAACTTTTTTCCGGTCACAAGCTACAACCGGTACACTAGACCATATAAGTAATTCTTGTAACTACTGATAGTAATAGTCGTATTACTAGGCCATCATTTCCAATATTTAGTTATCAAAGAAGGAAAAGGTCAGTGTCAAGATCCCCTCAAGTCACTCTTCGGTTATTCGATCTAGATCATTCCGTCAATTGCAGGTAGCGGCAGTACTCCGAGAATCGATCGATGGCACTAAAAGTCAGTGACGCCACCTCAGTTTTCCAGCCGTCCCTTGACCACGATGCTCAAAGAAGAAGAGAAGAAGCCATTGACAGTGTCGCGCACGACTACCGGTCGACCCGACCCTTCCAAGCCAAGCAAAGCAACGAGATGAATGAATCCGTGAAGCGGCGCCGCATTGCGAGTGTCGGAGCTTCGTGTCCAAGCCGAAGTTTTCTTCCCCCGCATTAACTAAGCTCAAAGATTGGTGGACTCGAGTAGCCATGGTGCGTAGCGCCATTAAGTTTTGTCTAGTCCAGTCCGGTCGCCCGACACGAGCCGAAATGGATTGCGGCGCCACGCGGGTTCACATCTGCGCTAAAAGGGAACCCTGTCCATCCCCCCGACAGCGGCGCTGCATGATCTCTTCCCACTAGTTTATTTTTGCATCCAATAATGGTACTGCTCCGCCCGACATGTATCTCTGTCATATTTTACTGCTCAGAATAATGCCTAAGCTAGCCGTGCCGTTCGTGTCAAACGTGTTTGATCGTTCGTGTGCGCAACTACAAATTATTCAGAATATACTCCTCCTCCATATGTTTCACAATACAAGCTGTTTTAGGTTCGATATGGGTGTTTGGTTAAGTTTTCCATTTGGTTTTGGCTTATAAATAAAAAAACACCTAAATAGGTGTTTATCCTTGTAGGTGCTTTTGTGACTTATAAGAAGGATTATATTTATATATTTATAATATATGAACCTAAAACACGTAGAATCTTGGAACATGGTCTTCGCAGCAATGGTGCAATGGTCGTATATTCCTCTTCACCACTATGACCATCGACGGAGCAACTTCCTCCCTACTGCTGCCACTTTATCTTCGTGATCCTACGGCTCGGAGCACCTGTACTCGAAGCCGCTCACAAGGTATCCGGTCATTTATCCCGGCCACGTTAAGATACAATTCGGTTATAGATAGCCTCAATGAGTACTTTTACAAGAACAAACTCATGTACTTATCGTCGGTCATTGTTGCTACCCTTATCGTTAATGAGCACCTATGGAGGCAGCGGACACTGTTCAGAGAGTTGTTACATGCCTTAGGCCGTAACAAATCATCAGGCCACATCCAGCTCTACGGTGACTACTTTCCTTAAACCAACTTATCTTCTCAAGGTTTTTCGAATGAAGAGATCATTGTTCCACCGTGTACGATTGAGTCTAATGCACTTTATGATTATTTCGTATGTAAGAGAGATGCCGGTGGGGCATTCAGGTTCTCCTCTTACCAAAAAATACACCGCAACTATTCGTGATTTCATATGGAGTTGCAAATGATCTTGTGGATAAGTACACGCGGATGGGTGAGTCCACATATCGAGAAGCTGTATACAAGTTTGCAAAGTTGTGGTTCAGAATTTTGTCCAATGTATTTGAGGGAACCCTATTGAGGATACAACTGTCCCTCGTCTATCAATGAGTTCAGAAGCTTTTCTGAGATGATTGACATCATAAATTGTCTGCATTAGGACTGAAAGATCAGTCCATTTGTATGGCAGGGCAGAACAAGGGGCACATTGGAGACTGCAAGTTCATACTTAAAGCCATGCCATCACGTGATCCACGAATGTGGTACTCTTTTCTTTTAGCATGACAGGTTCTTACAATGGCAACAACATGCTTTCAACATGCTCTACCATGACAATGTCCCCAAGGTGACATATGAGACCAATGCCACACACATAACAAGACATACTATTTAGCTGATGGTATCTATCTTAGACGGACTACGTTTATAAAAACAATCACAATCCTTATCCATCTGATAAGAAGAAGAAAAGGTTTGCCAAAAAATAACACGTGAGTGCTAAGAAGGATCCAGATCATGCTTTCAGTGCGCTACAAGCACAATGGATTATTGTTCGCGCCCTGCTAGAACATGGAGTAAGGAAACTATGTAGGGGGTGATGACAATTTTTATGATCATGCAGAACATGGTCGTAGAGGCTGAGGGCAAGACAATATCTATATGTGACGAATGATGGCAGTTTTATTCACGGATCTGGGTATCCATGGATATCTGGCCCGGTGGATAAGGGTTTGGAGGGTTGTTTAATCATACGGATTACATGGGACAGATATCCGCTAACTCATGGATTACGCACGGGCAAAGGTTTTACTCCACGGATAACAAATTGATACCTGCCTGACATGTGGGACTCCACATTTCGCTAAGACATGATTTTTTCCTAGACCCAACTCTTCCTGTTCCTAAGTACAGACTCAACTTAGGCCCAACTCACTCAAAATTCACGTAATTATGTACTTTATGATATGATTGTGTGAGATTTTGCATATTCTAAGTACTTTGTGGATAATATTGTTAATTTTATAGTCAGATATATTACTCATGGATATCCATGGGTATTCGGTATCTAACGGGTTAAGATATATGGCGACATTTGTGCCCATGAATAATTTCATGGGTAGGTCACAGTGAAGCTGATGGATAAACCATGTACAAGTTAATTACAGTAAACAATGAGCACAATGGATTGCTTATATAAAGTATGGCATTTTCAGAGTGAACTGGTGAGCCTAAACTGAAGTGGCATCTCTTTCTCAATTACTCGACTTTCATTTTGTTATGTGTAAAAGAGATACCTCATGTTTAACTCCAATGATTTGGTAAAGATGGGTGACTTCACCACGTGTTTATTTTTTTATAAAAGTATTTGTGAAGTAATTTATTTATTCAGACTGTAATATATCATTTGTATATTCACTTGTCTTTATGTTGAATGGAAGGGTGGAGATAATAATAATAATAATAATAATAATAATAATAATAATAATAATAATGATGATGATGATGATGATGATGATGATGATGATGATAATAATAATAATAAATGATAAAAAGGCTGATTGGACGGATCAAAGGGATCAACCGGTTGGATATAGTGGCACGGTCATGTTTGGGTCGGCCCAGGGACGGAGCCAGCAGTTAGTATTGGAGGGGGCTAATCAAGTTGAAGGGTGTAAAAAGGCTTAGATCTGCTAATTATAAGCATGGTTATAAAGGATTTTAGGAAGCAAATCAAATTGTTGGGGGTGGCTAAGCCCCTGCTCGTCCCCCCTTCCTCCGTCCCTGGGTCGGCCGGAGTATATTATATTGAGTCTGCCACGTAGACCGCGTAGACTCTGTTACTACCCGTTCTCTCTTGCAAGTTTCTTCGTTTCTTGTCACTAGTAGCCTTACACGTGCACGCACGTCTCAACTAAAAATTTTGAACACGTGATTATTTCTATATTTTGAAATAGCATCAATACTGTAGTACGATGAATTATAGTCAAATTTAGACAAATTAGTCAGCAAGCAACATCCGACAAGATCATTCATACATGTTTAATACCTTAAAAGTTTTATGAAAAAAATCATGTTCACGGAAGTCTCGTTTTAACTGGTACATGAAGTTCAAATGCATTCTTTAATATAAAATTAGGCGTGTTTAATCAATTGAAAGTGGAACATCAACTTCATAATTTTCTCTGTTGTGGACGAATAAAAAAACTTACCAATAGCCTGAGACAAAAAGTGTCTGGAAAGCACCATTCAGTTGGTTCTTCTTGCATCATGTCCCGACTCACTACAACACCAACATTTGATACTCCCTCCGTCCCAAAATAAGTGTCACAACTTTGATAGAAAATGGATGTACGTAGACATAAACATGTCTACGTACATCCACTTTCTATCAAATTTAAGACACTTATTTTGGGACGGAGTGAGTATTAGAATTTATTTTAATATAAAGTTCCGAGACAATAGATATGAAGGCCTTGTGCAATGCTAGACACAAAAACCGGTAGTATTTTTACGAAAGAAGAGATAGGAGTAAGTCAAGTTAATATCAAATGCATGCTAGAGATTGGCTCTTTGTTGGTGACAAACAGAGAGAGATTAGTAGATCAAAATTGCAAGCTAGGACTAATATCTAATGTGAAATTTTAACATTTATCGCATAATCTCTGCCAATTTTTGTTCCTTTAATTTGCAACATATATACTTATCATTCCAAAGCATAAACAATTACATTAAATATCATGTTGAGCATTGCATCAAGATGATTTGCTAACCTGCAAATTCAGAAAAATATGTTAAAAGGCAGTAGAAAAAGTAAACATCTAGACAACATAAAACTAACACCCAGAGGAATGGCAGAAGCTTTTTATAGAAAGCACTGAACATACGAATCAAATAGTAAAGAACTGCATATATACTCACTTGCTAAAATTTTGGAGCGGTTTCCTCAAGCATCTCGTGAGCCAGTCACATCTATCCTTAGCGCCAGAAAGAGGAAATATCTTAAAATTAATAGCATAGCCGCACAGGCAAATCCAACCTCAATCTTCGTAGCAAGAACATACACAGAGAGGAATGGGTTTGGAGAGAGGAATTGATTTATTGCCTTACCGAGGAATTATGACCGATTGCCTCGATCCAGTGCACAGCTGGCGAACGCCTCGACCACTCGACGTAGCTCTAGCCGTCCCTTCTATCCGTCCCCCATCACACAAATAGTTGGAGAGAAGTAGAAGCAGAGGCACCATCCCAGGTACATGGTCAGCACTTGCAACACATCCTCCTGTACTCCCTCGCGGAGATCCTAACCTCGATTGGCCTGATGACCCGCACATCCTTGACTTGTACTACTTGCGCCGGACTGAATGCTACAGCGTTGATTCGTCGTTCTGTTCGTAGTCGCAAGAGAACCTGAGCCAAACTGCAGCTCCTTTGATCATGGAGATCAGGAGATGGATGACAGAACTATGGTGGAGACTGGTGATGATGAATCATAGCCGGCCCTATGTCCTTCTGCTGTGCTCCGATCCCCTTTCCTCATGTCGCAGCGGTCATATTCCCTATCGCTGGAGCAGCTCGCGTCATCGTGAGCCTGGCGACGGCAAGCTGGGCGCCGCCGTCACCGCGTTCCAGTTGGGAGATGACAGAAGGGAGCGGCGACGACGGGATTCGCCAGGAGAACTCGCGAGGTGGATTCAGCGGGATGGTTTCCTTTCTCGACGGGGATTGAAGAGATTAAACGTACTGTTCCGTGATCTTGGGACGTGCCGAATGGATCTAGCCATCTAGGTGCTGCGGACGCCGAGTGCCGGGGTGGGAAATTATTCGTCCGCTGGCAGAGCGTCTGCCGCGAGAATTGCTAAATGCACATTCGTTGAGGGTTATTTTATACGTTGACGGTCAGATCTAATCTTGTGGCCTGATCGTGTGGTGCTAACTGCCTTTTATTTCCTTGTGTACGCTTGTGGGGTGCGTTTAGAGAAGATTATGTTTGCTTGTTTTATAGTAGTATAGATGGAGCAGCTCGCGTCATCGTGAGCCTGGCGACGGCAAGCTGGGCGCCGCCGTCACCGCGTTCCAGTTGGGAGACGACAGAAGGGAGCGGCGACGACGGGATTCGCCCAGAGAACTCGCGAGGTGGATTCAGCGGGACAGTTTCCTTTCTCGACGGGGATTGAAGAGATTAAACGTACTGTTCCGTGATCTTGGGACGTGCCGAATGGATCTAGCCATCTAGGTGCTGCGGACGCCAGGTGCCGGGGTGGGAAATTATTCGTCCGCTGGCAGAGTTTCGTCTGCCGCGAGAATTGCTAAATGCACATTCGTTGAGAGTTATTTTATACGTTGACGGTCATATCTAATCTTGTGGCCTGATTGTGTGGTGCTAACTGCCTTTTATTTCCTTGTGTACGCTTGTGGGGTGCGTTTAGAGAAGATTATGTTTGCTTGTTTTATAGTAGTATAGAAAATGCCTAGAACGTCATCTCAGAGAACCCAAGACCCATGCTGCTGCATTCATCATTGAATACGTCATATAATTTCTATGTGTCACTTTATCGGAAATTCCTGAATAGTTACTATGTAGAAGAAGTGTAGCAAACGTCGGCGTCGGTCAAGGAAAGGGGCACAGCGATCGTAGATTAATGACGCCTAATCCGTCATAAAATAACGTCGTTTCATCTGGACGTGACATAGACTCGCGTGGTGAGGTCTCTTCTTCCCGCATGTTTGGTCAGATTTTTGGCAGGACGACAGCGAACGCGTACACAAAAGAAAATGGAAGAGCTCGCCACAAAAGAAGAGAATCTATAATACTATCCAGGAAGGTGAAGAAAGGAAAGGAGGAATATTTCTTTTGAACAGGATGGCAAAGGATTGATTCTGGTCTCCTGCTACTTCATAGTAGAACCAAAGAGGATAAACTAATGGTTAGCCTGACTGGAACCTAATCGAGCTGGTGGATTAAGCTTTCACTCACAAGGGTCCAAACAGAGTGGAGTCAAGCAATCTTTCGTGTCCCCCTGTTTCGGTATCCTCCTCTACTAAAAGTATCTTAGGATTCACCGGAAAATAGGCAAAATAAGGCCCGCTTGGGAGAGCGGTTTTTGCTCCGTAAATGGACAATGGGAAAATACGAACCTGGTTAGGTGCGTAAAATTACAGAGCCATCCGTCGTTTCCATACCTGGGTAATAATAAACCTGGTTCCCAAGCGGGGCCTAACAGGTAAAGTTAACGGAGCACTCCACCTCGTGCTAAAATCATGTGGAAGTCGAATGGGAATTTCCTCTCCGTAATCTAAAACTTTCAACCAATAAAGGTCTCACTCAAACTCCAAACCTAAAACATCCGGGTGGACAGCCCGGACACTTTCTAGAGACCTGGCCATGGGCAGCCCTGCCCGGACGCAGGCCAGGCTTGCACATCAAATTGGGTTTGGGTTTGACTTCTGGTCCCGACAGGCAGGTCGGACCGAACGTGACCTTAATGGAAACACAATTTTAGATAGGAATAGGTCTGGCCTAGCCGGGATTAGATTTTTCCATATCGGGCTTTTTAGGCCTGGCCCGGTTTGAGTTGGGTTCGGCCCGAGAAACGTCAAGGCATAATCTAGATGGAAAACACTCATCTAATTAAATCCCTATAGTAGCGCATACATCCGGAATGTCCGAAAATTCTCAAACTCATCTTATATGTGGGGTGGTTTAGTGCGGTTTGGACATGTCCAGATAGTACACGACGTTAGATTCTGCCCCATACGACTTCACATGTGCCCCGTTCGTTTCCCCCTCGGATCAAACCCTATCTCACTCTTCCCTGGTTACTTCACTCCAGTCTCCTGCCTGTCCTCTCCACTCCTCATAGGATCGACTTTATTCGACCATGGCAGTCTCTGCAACAGATTTGGGATGTCCGAGACCTAGGTGTACTCGGATGCGCTTGTGGTGGTGGATGAAGAGGTTTCTAGCCGGGTAACAGATGACGAGGTGCTCGCTCGCCATGGTCGTGCTACCGGCTAGCAACGATCAATTCAGTAGCGGGTTGAGCAACTCCGATGCTAGAGACGGTCGAGTGTTCGCTCATCTGATGGTCGGTCCCTCTGCATCTATTTTACCATTGTAGGATCCAAAAATTGATAGTACAGTTGAAAATTTATAGTACGGTAGATTAATTGTGATGTTTTTGGTCAATGATGGATCTAAAGCTCCCAAGAGGGGTTTGGTACTCAAGAAATAAGTTGATGTGCAATGCTTCCTTGGATCTTAGCAATTCCGGTTTAGAATCAACCCCTAATGAATTTTACGGGAGAATGCATCAAATGTTTAGTAAGAATCCGGATGTAAGGTACATAGACCTATCACGCCGCTATAGATGGGCATAAATCTAAGACTCTGGTAACAAGTTTATCGGATGATTTGCTAAAGTGGGCAATGCAAGTTTTGTGTGCTTCTTTTGGTTGCTCCATTTCCCTATTGCATATGTTGAGTGGATCTTCTATTTGCTAGACGGAGGGCGCCATCCTCATGTACTATCAACTTGCAAGAGAATGCCATGGCGATTGACGCACTATTATAACACACTGAAGTATATTTGAGTGATTGGCAACATGCCGAAATCCGAGAGAAGGACCGACAAGCTAAAGGTGCGCTAGCGGAAACCCATACCTAGATGGCACGGTCGGCACACATGCCACGATGAAGGCCGACCCGATCCTTCCGTTCTGGAAGCTCGGGTCCGGCCGCCATTGAATCCTCTATTTATAAGGATTTTTCCTTGCCCATCTCTTTTACTTGAACATTGTCCGCAAGTTTCTATGTTTGTCCGAAATTTGTCCGTCTGATAATTTGTACTTGTCGGACTATGTTTGGCTCTCTGTATGATTTACGTTATTTCGATGTACACATTCAGACCCTATCCATCTGTCCATGGAGAGATAGGGGCAATTTTAGCAAATCCTGTTGAAGATGGCCTAAACCCTAAAAATAGTTTTTTAATTAAAATATAATTAATTATTATTAAGTGTTAGGGATGTTAATAAAAGATAATGCACTGTAAAAGTTATAATTTTACCTTCTCTAGGACCTTGTTTATTTCTAGTGTATTTTCATCAACAAGTAGAATGGGGGTGCGAAAAGATTTGGTGAACACCCAATCTCCACAATTATTATTGCCCACAATACACAGTAACATGGGTTAAAGTTTTTGTTTTAGAAAAAATGGTGATTGTTGAGATATCTAGAGATTATATCCTTTTTAAAACCGAACTAGTAACCAAACTACTGAGTATTTTCCAATATCCAGAATAATCCCTTGTAATGTTAAAAATATACTAGAAGTAAAAAGGTCTAAATGATGTGGGAGGTTAAGAGTAAACACTCCATCTACACTACTCCCTCCGTTTCTTGATATAAGGTGTATAGTTTTTTTAAAAAAAAATCCAAAATATAAGGTGTATTTGCTATTTATGTACAATTTGACCCATCAGAAAATGAGATCTAGTCTCAAAAGAGCGATTTAACAGATTGTATTCATTTTATACCAATTAAGAACTCATTTCTCGTCATTTTTTCCAAAAAAAAAGAGTACACTACGTACAAAATAGCTTGTCTTAATATTCGTGCAAAAAACTTATACACCCTATATTCAGTAACGGAGGGAGTATTATACATGGCCCTAAATAATCGATGAAAGTGAACCATCTTTTTTGTGCCCGTGCATCTTGCAAGCATGTGTGGTGTACTTCCTTGACCCGATCAATCGTCCAGCACACTCCCCGACCTAGCGAAGACACAGCCGACATCCACCGCGCCCCGTCCCCCACCCACCCGTTGAAAAGATCCCTACACCACGCAGATCGCTAACCAAAACGAGAAAGAAACGTCGCCGTGAAGTCGTCACCACTGATACTGATCCCCATCTTTCTTCGCGTCGCGCGCGCGTGCAACGCACCCTCCGCCCTCCTTCCTTCCTACCGCATGCTCCAATTCCACAACCCATATTCGCCTTTGTTTATTCCTCCCAACCCTGCGTGACCAAAGAAGAGGACAAGCGTGTGAGTTGTGATGTGATGTGATGCGGCCTCGTCGTCCTCTTCCTTTTCATTTCATTTCGTTTCTCCCTACGACCAGACCTTCCTTCCTTCCCTCCTAGCTAGCGACTCCACTAGCTAAGCTACCGGTAGACTGGTAGTAGTACCACATGTTCACGTGCATCTCCTACTCCTATATAACATGACTCCTCCCCAGCCATTCCCCTCTCACTCGGAAACACTTCTCCATCCAACCCCGTGCTCCTAGCTCTTCCTCCCATTCTATAGTCTAGTCTTCAGATTGACTCCAGCTTGCTAGCGTAAACGATGGAACCATGGATTGGAAGCCAGCCGTCCCTGAGCCTCGACCTGCACGTCGGCATGTCCCCCATCGGCCACCACCACCACCACCGCTACCAGGCAGTAGCACCGCCGCAGCCGGCCATGTTGAAGCCCAAGATCCTCGTCGAGGAGAACTTCCTCCTGCCCCTGCCCCTCAAGAAGGACCCCGAGGTCGCGGCCCTCGAGTCCGAGCTGCACCGGGTCAGCGACGAGAACCGGCGCCTGGGCGACATGCTCCGGGAGGTGGCCGCCAAGTACGAGGCCCTGCAGGGCCAGTACGCCGACCTGATGGTCACCGCCCACAACAACGCCGGCCCGTCGTCCGCGTCCGAGGGCGGCTCGGTGTCCCCGTCCAGGAAGCGCAAGATGAGCGAGGACGACAGCCTCGGCACGCCCCCGCCCACGGCGCCGTCGTCGCACGGCCACCACCACCACCACCATGCAGCGCAGGCGGAGTGCACGTCCGGCGAGCCGTGCATCAAGCGCATCCCGCGGGAGGAGTGCAAGCCGGTGGTCTCCAAGCGCTACGTCCACGCCGACCCCGCCGACCTCAGCCTCGTCGTCAAGGACGGCTACCAGTGGCGCAAGTACGGCCAGAAGGTCACCAAGGACAACCCCTGCCCCAGGGCATACTTCCGGTGCTCATTCGCCCCCGGCTGCCCCGTCAAGAAGAAGGTGCAGAGGAGCGCGGACGACGTCACCGTCCTCGTGGCCACGTACGAGGGCGAGCACAACCACAGCCAGCCGCCGCCGCCGGCGCAGCAGCAGCACCACGACGGCAAGAATAACTCTGCAGCCGCTACGCCGCCCCAGGCGCCGGCGCCTCTGCACCCGCAGCAGCAGCAGCAGCAGCAGAAACAGGAGGTGGTCGTCAGCGGCGAGGCGGCCGCTGCCGCGTCCGAGCTCATCAGGAGGAACCTGGCGGAGCAGATGGCCATGACGCTCACCAAGGACCCCAGCTTCAAGGCGGCGCTCGTCTCCGCGCTCTCCGGTCGGATCCTCGACCTCTCGCCGCCGACCAGGGACATCAACTGATCCATCCCCACGCAGCTTGACATTTCGGAAGATCTGTTCGCCATTGCTGCCCGCCTGGCCCCTCCGTCGATTCTTGCAAAAAGGCAGGAATTGCAGCACGCTTCACGCCTACAGACTTGACAAAGATGCGATCGATTGCAGCAAGCTCAGAGGACCACTGCTTGCTTACACATCTTTCTAACACAAACAAGAGCGCGGGAAGGGGAGGATGATGATCATATTGGTGCTGTAACATGTGGTAGGATACATGCAGAAATACAAGAAACTGTACAATCTTTTTAATTAGGGGAATGCTTTTCGTTCTATGGAAGAATCAACTCGATTCGTTGAAAAGAAATCAAACTCATGCTGCGTTCAATTACTCCATCGAGAATGAGCTCATACTCTGAATTCTGTTCAATTTCTCCACCTCTAGAGGAAACTAGAGTAGCTAGGAACGAGAAAAGTCTTGAGCGTTGATCAGCAAGGAAGAAATGTACTACTGTAGTGTTCTTGCCAGCATGGGCCGCTCTTATAAAAAAAAACTTCGACGTAGACGTAGGCAGTAGCTGTAGATTCTACAGGACCCAGCCAAAAATACACTGAGAAGACGAGCCAAGGTCGGTCGTGTCCCACGTGCGGTCGCCGCGGGAGTGAGGGAAGCCCGGTGGAAACGGGAGCTAGCCGGGGCGGCGCCGGAGTAGTCAAACACACGTGCGGGCGGCGGGTCCCGGTCCACAGCGGTCGGCGGCCAGCTTCGACGACTCTGCCCTGCCGCCGTTGCAACCACGCACTTCAACTTCCACCTTCTCCTGTCTTCCTGCCCCGACTATAAATTTGTGTCCTCTGTTTCTACTTCGTCTCAGAAATAGAGGTCTTTTATGGTACAGTTAAATTAACCACATCCGTTTATTTCCGTACATCAGAGGATGAGAACGTTTCATACTAGTGCTAAAAGTGTCGCTAGTATGTTTTTTTTTTTTTTTTTGAGAATACGCTAGTATGTTTTGTACCAGTGCAAAATCTACAGCACCCGCAGATGGGCTCTGGCCCAAGAAGATAGAACGGTTTTGGTCCAAGACATAATTTGTTAATTGTCGGCCCACGGCAAAACCAAATTAATGAGACGCTATCCCGGATGCAGAGTATGCAGTTCATCCTAGCCGGAATTCCCCAATTTGGTAGAAACGGAAACCCTAGCTCGTCCATGCCTCCAGCGAAGAAGCAGATGTGCTCGTTGTCTTCGCCTCCGTGTCGCCGCCGGTTCCGGTAGTCGACCTGGAAGAGACTCTCCCGCTCGTCCCCTCGCCACCGGGTACTGGGAGCCGCCGACGCCGTGCAAGGCCGTCGGTGGCCGGGGGAAGGCGGCGGGCAACGTGCGGGAGGACTCATTTGCGGCGCACAGTGCCAAGTGTTGTCGGTGCCACAGGCTTCGTTTGAGGACTTGGGTGGTCGAGCGCCACGAATCATCGATCGATGGGTGCGTCGTGGAAAAGGATCCATGGCGGCGGAGCTCGTCTGCTGGGCAGAGCTAGATGGCCGCCGCGTCGTCTGCGGCATCTGAGGTGTCGGAGCCGTTGTCCTCGGCCGCACGTGCTGAGGTCCGTCATCGCGACCTTCTGCACAAGCAGCTTATAAATTGCAAGTCGCGCTTAGCTATTTTTCTGGATTCAATCTTTGATATCTGTAGAATAGTACCACCCACCATGTGGACATGATCCTCAACGACGAACAGATCGCCTCCACCGATATCGTAAGTACGAACGCCCTGTCTTTCCTGCTAGCTATTAGACCGAGTCTTCTCATAGATATGCCTGCTCAATCATGTAAATTTTTGCCAAAACTTAGAAGTTGCCTTTGATGTGTACACTTTGGTTTTGTAATTGTTGAGCTGCTGTTCAGAGGTTGTCTTCAGCGCGCCATACGTGTTCGTCGCTTCCTCCCCACCGTCAAGGACAAGCTGTTTGCTTCGCCGGCTTGACACAACGGCTTCAAACAGAGATGAATTTGCTTCGCCGGTCTATCTTCTCAATGAAAAGGAACAAGAAATTTTACAAAGGGAGATCAAAGTGGAAGCTTATGTTCGGAACTGTTTGCATACAGGGAGAAGCACTCTCATGACACATCAGTAGACAAGATACATATAGAAGAGAAATGCAAATGTGGGAACTACAGTTTTCTGGTTTACGTTTTGTTGTATGTAGCTCGAGGATTAATCCCAAATCAGTGGATATGCACTATGATAATGCATTCATATTATACATTTTGTACTGTGATAAAAAATAGTTGAACTCATTTTGAATAGCAAAAACATTTGATCTTTGAGGCCAGTTACAATTTACAAAAGCTTAATTGCAATGTCACGGTCATCACTTAGTAATACAATTATTTTTCACTGAATATGCAAACTAATTCGGACTCCAAATAACAAAAACTTCATCTCAAGTTCACTAGCATAAAAAAGAAGCACCGGGTTGAACCACAAACCAGAGGAGCTCGACTCAAAAGCGCCTGAAAATTTTAGAAGACAAATGATTCTGTGAACCATAGACTTGTCCGACAACAGTACATAGAAGATCTACAGGCTTCCCAATAGCTCTCTTTTCTTGTAAGCATTTTGACCATACGGAGGGCACACAATTCATTAGATATCCAGGCAGGAGTGAACAATATCTCAGGGTGCTCTTTTGGATCAGAGTACTATCTCTGATTTTACAATTATTGCATGAGATACATGTACATATTATAACATGGAAGAACACATATGCGCCACAATACTGAGAGGCGTTCTATTGCACACACTTGGTTAAACCTTTAACACTATGCTGAAGAATGCTGCAAGAGCTAGATGTTTTACAACATAATATCCCGACACACATTTGCAAACTTGAGTCGTGCAAAGAATTAGGTCATAAACTGCAGAAGTTCACTTCTTGCCACAATATTCATTGGAAGCTAACTTTGCCTTCTCAGTGTAAGTTTCCATGCAAGAAACTTTGATACTTGTATCCGCTGGTTCAACGGTATCATTTAAAGCTCGAAACTGCTCCTGAGCGACAAAAGATTTAACACAGTTAGCTGCCACTAGTAGAACTGATAGACAAACAAGAGCAACACGAGCAAACTAGTATCCCGTTAACTGAATTTGACTCTAAACTGACAGACAAACACGAGTAGAACTGACAGACAAACACGAGCAGATGCATACCGACGAAGTTCGATGATGATGCGGCTGTCGGAGGCCCGGCGAGCACCTGCGACCTGCAACTGGAGCAGCTGCGACCTCCTACTACCAGAAGGAAACGAGCGGCGGCGGCAGCGAGAGCTGAGAGAGGAGGACGCGCAGCGGCGGCGGCGAGAGCTGAGAGCGGAGGATGCGCAGCGGCGGCGGCAAGAGCTGAGAGAGAAGGACGTGCGGCGGGCAGCGGCGATAGCTGAGCGAGGACGAGGCACAGCGGCGACTGCGAAGATGGGTTGGAGCGGCGGCCGCGAGAGTTCAGCGAGGAGGAGGTGCAGCGGCGGCGGCGATAGCTCAGCGAGGAGGAGGCGTGGCGGCTGACAGCGTTTTTTTGCACTGGAATTTGGGCTGCTAGGCTACTATTTTTTCAACAAAAAAACACAGATGGGCCTGCTGGGCCAAATCTTTCTCAGCCGTAGGATGAAACCATACTACTCCTTTTTTAGGACTACTAGTAAAAGGTACAGTAAAAATTGCCTAGAAATAAGCTTCAGTTTTTGACTTCCATGTCACTGGGCTCTCATTTGCTTCACATACCTGATCCTTCCCATTTTTCTGTAGGTGTACTTCTGCACAATCGTGACGTAAGATAAATGAAACTGAAAGACACGAACTGATTCGGATTACGCATGGGCCAAATTGATTTGAGGAAAAAACAAAACCATTTGGGCAATCACAACTAACCCGTGCCAAATTAATGATGTCAAGCCTGCACTAATGTAATGATCATATATTAGGGTTCTTGGGACTGAGACGCGACTCTTGGTAACACAACTCGAACAAAGCGGACTCTTTTCGGTTTATTGTGCGATCCGGCCAAATCGATGTGCATGTTTGTAGTTGTCTTTTATAGTACGATCTTTCATGATAGATAGACACGTATCAAACTATGCACGCATTGTGATATCACTGTGACTAACTCTCAGTCGAATGAGAATTAGCTTATATGTGAGTTGTGCGAAGTGTGTTGCAACTCATGTCTAACACGAATCACTAAGAAAATCCAACTATCTATTTGTAACCGAAAAAAATCTCAACTACAACTCTATTTGCAGCACATGATTGCACAAATTATGATACAAATCCACTAATGTATAACTTGACTTAGCACTAACTTAATTTTCATCTAGCTGAGAATTAGTATAAGTTGGATGATATATGTAGTTGTAGTACACATAATGTGGATCAAAGTGAATCATCTGTATTGGTCATTAGCATTGGGCATTTGTAGGAGCCAAGAGAGCTGATCATGGTGAGAGAAAATAGATCAGATGGTGAATTAACTCTGACTTGTGCATATTACTCTCTTTTAAAAATTTAATTATATGAGGTAACATGTAAGGGCCCAACTTAACATATGAGCCATCAGATTAGATTATAGTTGGTTAAGAACATAATGTTCCCACAAGCTGTATTTTTCATAGAAGCAAAGATCTTTCGACTTAGTCGAGATCTCTCTATTTTGCTAATATGCTTGCTATACAGGAAGCCTATTTTCATCCCTGAATTTTATATGCTTGAGCGATGTAATTCACGACCATGTTGTCATGTAAACGCTCTAGGTTTTTCTTACCTCCAAAACATATAGCAAGAGTCGACATTATAATCCAGATAGTAGTACTATGGGATTGAATACCTAATACGGAGTAAAAAATTGGGCATGTCAAAAAAACAAATAGAAGAAAACTGAACCCAGTATCCTGTCATCATTATTTGTTAGTATGTTATCTTGTTTCATATCCATGAAATACGTGCTTTTAAAAAAAAAAAAAACAATGGTTATACATATGTCCTTTATTGTCTAGCATTATCAGCATTTTCTTAATAAAGAGTATTTTTTTCTACTCAGTGCGCTGGAAAATGGACCTAGAGATATTTCAGTGTTTTTAAGTGGAGGCTGATGCTCTACAGGCACGTTGGTAACCGCAAGAGGAAGGTGTGATGATGTAGTAGCAGCAAGCTTTCACTCAGTTGTGAAACCAAGATTATCGAAACAGTAGGAAGCTAGAATTCTTCCGAAGGTGTCAACGGCGCCAGAAATTCTTGATGGCGTGTAGCTGGCGTGGAACCTGCACACAACACAACCAAGATACTTTGCCCCAACTTAACAGTGAGGTTGTCAATCTCGTTGGCTTGCTGTAACAAAGGATTAAACGTATGTGTGGAAAATTATGTTTGTTTGCAGATAATGAAAGTAACATGATTGCAGTAGATTGTATTATCAGTTTAAAGAAAAGAACCGGGGTTCACAGTTCACTAGTGGTGTCTCTCCATAGATAATAATAGCATACATGAGGGTAAACAAATTACAGCTGGGCAATTGACAGAATAAAAAACTGCATAATGATGCATGTACAAGTCACGGTGTCTAGTGTGAGATTCATTTGGTCATTACAACATGATACATAGACCGTTATCCAACTGCATCTATGACTAATAATCCACATTCAGGATAGCATCCGCAACACCTTTCAGTATTAAGTTGCAAGCAACAACTTATTGCATTAAGTAAAGTGTGTAATGTAAATAGCACAATTATCCTTAGACAAAGAACTACTGTTTTATTCCTAATAGCAACAGTACATTCACAATATTAGTGTTTGCTGTCACTCCCCCAGATTAAATGAAGATATGAATCCACTATCGAGCATAAATACCCCCTCTTGGAGTCACAAGCATCTACTTGGCCAGAGCATATACTAGTAACGGAGAGAATGCAAGATCATAAATAACGCACTCACATAATATATAATGAAGCAAATGACATAGTACTTAATTATTTATCGGATCCCAGCAAACACAACATGTAGCATTACATTAAGATGATCTTGATCATGATAGGCAGCTCACAAGATCTAAACATGATGGCACAATAGGAGAAAACAACCATCTAGCTACTGCTATGGACCCGTAGTACAAGGATGAACTACTCACGCATCAGTCCGGAGGCGGGCATGGTGATGTAGAGCCCTCCGTTGATGATTCCCCTCTCCGGCAGGGTGCCGGGAAGAGTTTCTGAACCCTCCCGAACTAGGGTTGATGGCGGCGGCGGCGGCTCTGGAACGTATCGTGGAAAAGTGTTCGGGTGCCTAGGGTTATTTTGTCGGGGGGGGGGGGGTATTTGTAGGCGAAAGGGCGAAGGAGGTGGGGCCCCGAGGGGCCCACACCACGTGGTGGCGCGGCTAAGGAGGGAGCTGCACCACCAACAGGTGTGGCCGCCTCGTGGCTCTCCTCTGTATCCTCTTCGGTGTTCTGGATGCTTCCGGGAAAAATAGGGATATTGGACTTTGTTTCGTGCAATTCCGAGAATATTTCCTTAACAACTTTTCTGAAAATAAAAACAGCAGAAAACAGGGAACTGGCACTGTGGCATCTTGTTAATAGGCTAGTCCCAGAAAATGCATAAAAACCATATAAAGTGTTTATAAAACATGTAGCAATTGGTATAATATAAGCATGAAACATAATAAATTATAGATACGTTTGACACGTATCAAGTATCCCCAAGCTTAGTTCTACTCGTCCCGAGTAGGTAAAACGATAACAAGAATAATTTCTGAAGTGACATGCTTTCACACAATCTTGATCATATAATAATGTAAAGCTCATGTTATGAATGAAGTGACTCAAGGCAATGGTCTATAGTTTGCTAAAAAAATAGACAAGGATTAAACAACTACATCATATAAGTAAAAACTTTTCATGGATAGTACTTTCAAACAAGCATAAAAAAGATTTGCATAAGAGTTAACTCATAAAGCAATAGTTTCTAAATAAAAGAACATTGAAGTAACACAAAGGAAGATATAAGTTTCAGCATTGGCTTTCAACTTTGAACATGTATATCATATAGATAGTTGTCAACACAAAGAAGTATAACAAGTGCAATAAGTAAGCATATAAGAATTGTTGCACACAGTTGAAACAAGTGTTTGCTTCGGGGATAGAAAGAAATAGGTAAACTGACTCAACATAAAGTAAAAGATAGGCCCTTCGCAGAGTGAAGCGGGGATACAAACATGTGCTAGAGCTTTTTAGTTTTTATAGGTTTTTGAAATCATATAGAGAGCATAAAAGTAAGTTTTTGAGTGGTGTTTGTCGTTATCAACGAATGGTAATGGGCACTCTACCCCCTTGTCAACCAGACTTTCAAGAGCGGCTCCCATTGAAGGACATTATTTCTACCAGCAAGGCAGATCATCCCTCTTATCTCTTTTGTTTATACATGTAGTTAAAAACTAGTATCATTGCTTCCTGATTAGATCAGGGCAAAAATGTGAAGAGAATGCAACGGTTAAAGTTGTAATTAACAGCTCTTTTTGCAAAGTGAATGTATAAGCGGTGTATATGCCACTAGTCCGGTTGGTGAAAGTCTGTCTAAAAGCAAATGACAAGGTTGATATCCGTAACACCACATACTTCTTCAGGAGCTAATAAACATTGACACAAATAAGGGATAATAAGTTTTGAATAAAAGGTAGCACACGAATTATTTGTTTGGAAAGGCAGCAAATACCATGTATTAGGTAGGTATGGTGGACACATATGGCATGGGTTTTGGCTCAAGGTTTTGGATGCACGAGAAGCATTCCCTCTCAGTACAAGGCTTTGGCTAGCAAGGTTATTTGAAGCAAACACAAGTATAAACTATGACAACAAGACGTGTATAAAAATATATTGCAAGTATTATAAAACTCTACATTGTCTTCCTTGTTGTTCAAACACCTTTACTAGAAAATATCTAGACCTTAGAGATACCAAACATGCAAACCAAATTTCAACAAGCTTTACGGTAGTTCTTCACTAATGGGTTTTAACTACATGATGCAAAAGCTTAAACATGATCTACTTGAGAGCTCAAAACAATTGCCAAGCACCACAACATACAAGATAACAATCCATAAGAGCATGTATATCTTTTCATTATACCATCTACCACATTTAGCATTTTCTGTTTCCAACCAAACACCAATCAACTTATTTAAACATAAACTCTCCTAGTATTTATCAATGAAACAAGAGAGTATAACATAAGAGAAGTAACAACTCTAACAAGAGATGCATGAAAAACAAGAGCTGAAAATATTGAAGTAACATAGAAGAATACTCAACAAATATAAGTGAAGAATACGAGTATTCATAAGAAAAAACGGAGCGTGTCTCTCTCCCACAAAGGAATGCTATGAGGTGACCCAGCATACCACTGCATGGTGTAGTATGCTATAGTCGTTGACATAGCACCAATGGATCACCGCCCACCAGTGTTACATCATCAGAGTGGTACAACAGAAACATCGCAGGTCCAATGCATGACTATAGATTACAAACAGAAGATCCAGAACAACAGATCTTTAGAACCTCCTCGATACAATGAGGGAAGGCCCTAATAAAAGAAGATCAAATGGAAAATCTCGGAGGTCTAACCTGTACTAAGCCTACTGCTACCATTGCTAGGCTTGCGACTACTGCTAAAGCATCGCCTAAAGAGGTAGGTTCTATGACTAGGAATCTGTCCTCTTCTACACTACGCCTTCATTTGTCCTCCATCTTCTTTCAATTGCTTCCACTCGATGTAGTTGCCTTCTGTGGTATCTTGAGTTTATTCTCCAGTGTTGCCTTCTCGGGGTTCTTCATGTCTAAGAAGGGGTTCGAGAGGCAAGGGTGAGTAACAGCGTTACCCAGCAAGTTCATTATATAAGGTGGGAAGTTTGATGCATAAATACAGCCACAGACAATGGATTGTCGTACGCTAATGCAAGTTTCGAAAACATTTCTTCAAAAGGTTGTTTTTATTCTAAAGAACTATATCCGTCAGGAGTCACAGGGCTAGGGCTTTGAGGAGCCTCCTTTCCTGCTGCGTTCGTCGTTCCGTCCTAGAACGTGGAGTAACATGTCACATTTATATACTCTGCAGAGGTGCGCTGCTTTACCCATAAGAGATCAACGCCTTGTTGCACATCCGGGTGATCTTTCCCGTCCACACTTCCTTGGTGTGGGGCCCAGTCGGTGATCCAAGCCAATCACTGCGCCTTTCCAACAACCCCGCACACCCCCCATTACTTCAGTTGCAGGTGGCGGGAAAACCCAACTTCCAGCCTGCTGACCATTTGAAGCCCGTCTCAAACTGGTCCTGACGCCAACCTTCAATAGATGCTAGAAGCCACAACCCAAAGGTGAGATTATTATACGGCCATCTCAAGCCAGCGGATCACACCGCCCCGGCCTAAGTCTAGACATCCGTTGGTGTGCGAGAGGAAAAGGACACAGCTGACTTCACTGTCCCATTCCAAATCTTATGGTTGCGCGTTATATACAGCACAAGAATCACTGGCGACATTTTTTTGTTAAGTCCTAGGTGATACTTTCCCGTGCAAATGGGACCTCCACCACAACATTCTTACCTGAAGGGGATCGCAGGCAGAAAAACAAAAAATTTCCTAACAGCGATAACCCTAAACTAGCCAGAATCTATACTATGCAGATATAGTAGTACGAAGGGGGTCCGGTATACATACCCTTGTAGACCGAAAAGCGGGGATTACGCTCCCGCACAAGCGTTGCTGACGTAGACGCCGTAGCCGACCTCAAGGTCGCGGAGAACTTGGCGCGACGAAGAAGACGATGACGCGGCGATATCGGTGAAACCGATGACGACCTCGAGGCCGTGTGGAGGAAGCAGACCTCCAGCACCACTAGCGTGGCACCTCGCAGGGCGTTACACACATACGGTGAAGCCGACGAACTCCGGGCGCGATCCAGGGACGAGCAGCGGAAGACTGGGACCGGAAGACCAGCAGCACGGCGGCATGCATATGGTGGAGAAAAACTTATCCTTGGCGCAACTCCAAACTTGGGAGTCACGTGATCCAAGGAGAGAGAGAGAGAAAGGTTGTGTCTCTTCAAAGGCCAGGGGTACCCTTCTATATAAAGGGGCCAGGGGGCTGCCCAACTTGCCAGCCGGGCGGTGTGGGACTATTCCCACACCAGCCCTGGCCGACCTAGGTTGGTGCGCCGGCCCTAGTGGGCCCCATGTGGCCCACTAGGGGCTGGCCGAACCAAGCCCCCTTTCCTGGGGGGGGACTCTCCCCCCCTCATGGGCCTCTTTGCCCAAAGGGGCCCATTAAGGGTTTTTTGCCTTTAAAAATTCAGGAAAAATTAAAATAAAATATATTTAACTATTAATTACACTCATTAATATTAAATACATATTACATAATTTATTCCGGCTCCGAAAACTATTTCGTCGCTGCCCGATCTCCATCGGAACTTTCCCTGGACGTTCCCGGTGCTCTCTTTTCCTATTTTTCTCTTCCGGTAAAATGTCGACTACCCTTAAGTGTGTTACCCTAGCGGTTCGATTATCTCACCAGACATGATCGAGACTCCTCTCCGATCAATGACTAATTCGTGGACCGAGGATACCCAGAATTAATCCCTGCGAGATAACGAATACTTTACCGTTCAAACCTAGACGTCTGATTCTTAAACCTTTTGCCATGCGATACTTAGCGTGTCCGAGACTCGTTCATAGATATCTCCATACCTAGCTTGATCTCGTTACCGACACTGCTAACTTCTACTCGTCCATGATCTTATGTCCTGGTGACCTAGTCACACGCTTGCAAGCTCTTTTGACATAATCTCACCGAGTGGGCCCTAGAGTATCTATCCTGCTATGCGGACTGGCAAATCCCGCTCTTGACCCCCCGTCTCAACATACTCCTTTCCGACACCCGAGAGGGACACCTTTATTGTCACACTTTGTAAGATATGACGTTTGATGCAATCAAAGTGTCTTCCAGGAATAGCAATAAGAGTAGATCTCACGGTCGAAGGCGTAATGACTACGTCCTACAAATATTGGGTATGTCCATCACGTCATTCTCCCAATGACATGACTCCATTGTCAACTGACATAAATGTCACATGACCGGGAAACCTCGATCATCAATTGCCCAATGAACTAGTTAGATAGAGGCTACTAGGGACCTGGTTGTTTATCTACCACACGTGTATTAATGTTTCCGCTTAATACAGTTATAGCATGGTATAAAACATATAATGAACAATTGAGATATGACGAATAAACTATATTTATTAAGTGCCTCTAGGGCATATCTCCTTCAGTCTCCCACTTGGACTAGAGTAACACTTAATCTAGTTTACAACTTGGTAAAAGCTCAACACCCATAGCAACTTGGTGCATGCTTGCTTTGTGGAAGAGGAATACAGTCAACAGATCTCACACATTGAGATCTGTATGTGCTTTGCAACACTTCTATGTCAACCAGTTTGACATCATCCCGCATCTTACGATGACGGCGAAATATATCTTAGTCGATGGAGTGAGACTCAGTCCAATCACACTTGCTACTTCTGAAGTTGCCATATATTTCTATACCTATTATGTAGATTATGCGACAGTGCATTCATATGCGACTTCGCAAGCTAACCATGTCTTTCTTCAAAATAAAGGACATCTCCTATATGAGATTTCTAGTCTTATGGGTCAGTGTCATAACTTGCATCATCGTAACCGTTTTACGGTAAGTTGTCTTTCCACTCTTACCCTTTACCAGAAAACATATCTTCAGTTCTCACAGACACTGAAGAATATACTTAACGTTTGTTCATTGATCCACACAAGGATCACTCTAGAACCCGTTCTTCAACCAAGAACGTGGGTCACACCAAGTCGAGCTTTCAGTCTGATAGAATCTATGTCTGAGGCATAGAGGATGTCGAACATCATTTTTCTTTCATCAGCTATCACTGAAAATGCCAAGATAAACTTAATATTTTACCTAATCATACAAGCAAGAACCTCTTTCTTCGCTTGTTCTATTCTGAAACACTTCAGAATCTTAACCTAGGAAAATATTTCGACCTAATGTTATTAAGCCCCTTTTGATCTATACAATTATAGATCGAATGCCTAATACTCCTAACTTCATTCATAGAAAATTTAATCACTTAAATAATCCTTTATACTTTGCTAGAGGATCTGTATCATTCTCAATATGTCGTTACATAAAATCAGGAATGACACTTAGCTCCCACTTAAATACGCCATCCGTATATAAGACCAAGGAATTTCTTTTAGCTCCCACTCAAATATGCCATTCACATATAAGATCAAGAAAAGCTACTTAGCTCCCACTCACTTCTTTGCAAATGCAAGTTTCTTCAACTATTTTGGACAACTCCAAAATCCTTTGATCACATCATCAAAGTGAAGATTCCAGCTCCGATATGCTTGCTTCAGCCCATGAATGGACAGCTAAAGTTTGCATACATGTTTAGCATCCTCAGGATCACCAAACCATTTCATTGTACTAATTACAACTCTTTCTTAATGATACCATTAAGAAACATGGTTTCCTTATCCATCTATCAATTTCTCAATTTGAAATTGTAGTAATTGCTAAACGACCCCGAATAGATTTAGGCTTCACCACTTGAGACAAAATCTCGTTGTGGTCAACTCTTGAATCTGTCGGAACTGTTTCACGACAAATCGATCCTTATCAGTGTCTATTCTCTCATAAAATTCCATATTCTATAACATCCTAGATGCCATCAAGAAGATCTCCCAAGTCATTACCTGGTAATCGTACATGGATTTTATCTCGGATCATATATGACTCATAGCCATTTCTCGGACTTAGGTCTACCATCTCTTCTTCGTAGTTCGTAGGTCTGTCATGTTCCATTAACATGACCTTCAGAACAAGATTGTCGTACCACACAGTGTGGAACACAACCTCGTACGCCTACGTTCTCAGTATGAGCTCAGAGCATCATGATCTTTATCATCAGCTTCTTTCAAGTTGAGGAGCATGACACCGGAAACACTTTCCGTTGCGCCACTCTGATGTCTGGAGAGAAAGTTCATTAACTTTGTCTTGCTCTACTTTCTTTCCCACTTATACCCTTGGACAAGAAACTATTTCTTTTGCAAGGTATATTCCGGCAACGTTTTTGCCTATGTCGTGAGACATGTACCCAACTAATTCTTTAGGTACGGTACACTACAAAGATTTATCCATTTTAGGTTTGATCACATCGAAACACTAAATTGCTGAAACGACAATCTAGGCTAAAAGCCATGCCATCACTCATATGGTATTGTCTCCATGGATTTAAATGGTTTCCTTATTATCTAACGTGAATGTTATGTTTCTACCATATGACTCCAATGATCACAATAATTCGGTAAGAGATTTATTTACCACACACTATCCGATAGGGTGCGATCACGACGTCCTAACATACCATAACACAATGGTATTCCATGCGACGTAATTTGTGGAACTCTTCTCACAAGTCTTCCAATGATATGCCAACATTATAACTCAAATCTTTATGTCCTCGATCTGTATCGCAGGAACGTGATTTTCTTGTTAAATTTATTTTCCTACTTCATTCTGAACTTGTTTGATCGAATCAAAATTTTCAGACTAACATTTCCTAAGCGGATATCCATATATCTACTCGGAATATTCATGAAGTCTAGGAAACAAAAACTTCCACTATACGTTAAAGTACTTCATTGATTCACATACACCCACATGCATGATTCTCAACAAGTTATACTCAAACTTTCATTGAAGCTTACGAAATAAAGGTCTCCACTACACGTTAATTACTTCATTGATCCACATACATCTATATGCATGATTATCAATAAGTCATATGACCGCTTTCCGAAAACGGTGTCTTAGTTATCTTGCAAGTGTCAAAAGATCAAATCTAAAGACTTGTAGATCCATCCGTATGGAGCTTCTTCACTGACTATAACATTGACATGACTTAAAACGGTAGTGCCACACGAATGTGGTGTCTTTATTAAGTTTGTATCCTTTGGCATTAATATTATGAATGTGGGAGCTTCTACCATCTAAATTCAAATCGGCTGATGATCATTACTTCATAAATATAGGACAACGATTTTGTCACTAACATATATGAACAATTGTCTTGCTAGAGAAGACACACTTATAACGATCATACTAACAGGCGATCATAAAAGAATTTATTCAAATGGTAGATCTAGAGGGAGAGTGCCTATGGCCATCACAACATTTTGTCTGCCATCATCAACACACATTGTCGCCTCATCCTTCTAAGCTACTCAAGCAGTGAATCTGGTTTTCATAAAACATTACTAGTATCAAAAACTTAGTCACTGCTGCGAGTACTTGCTTAGGTAAAACATTCATAACGTGTATATCATATATGCACCATCATCATTGATGACTTCCCGGCGATCTGTTTCATCTTCTTGATTCTTCCAACGCAATCAAGAACCATCAAGGTGAACGATTCCCCTTGTATGACATAGTCTATGACAAAGCATTTGCACCTGGCAACGTCGTCTGTCATCCAGTGATCGAGCTGAGCGAGGCGTCTCAATGTCATCAAATATGACCAATGTCATCGAGTATGACCAGTGTCATCAATTATGACTGCCACGTGCTCCTTCAATGCGTGTATTCTCTTCCATCTTGGTTGAGAAGAAAAACAGTCAACATACTGTTAAATTTCATCAACCCAACTTTAGGTGTATCCCGAGTTTACACTGGACTATGATGATATTATCCGCACAAAAACTTTAGGTGTATCCGAGTTTAAACTTCATCTAACAACTCGTACCCACCGTAAATTCTCTATGGGAGAGATCATAGCATACACTGGACTATGATGATATTATCCGCACAAAAACTTGATAATCCAAATTATCCTTATGTTAGCGGAATCTCCGGGTTTATCTCCTAACGGGTATTGTATCACAAAGAGCTAATGGTTTAAACAAGGAGTATCCTCAAGCTAAAGCATAAAACTATGAAGTTTGGACCCAACCTTTTAAGTTTCTCAATCGCAGGATTGCGCCTAATTTTCAAAGAAGGCTATTACACTGGTTAATATCTACAAAGGTTTTGCAAAACATAAAGACTTTGTTCATTGTAAAATAGGGTTCAAGTTTTAATAAAATAAAACTACTAGAACTCCCACTCAAAACGAATATCACTCTCATCGTTTTAGTGATTACACGACCCTAATCCATTATGCAACCCCTCATCGTCAGAGCCGGCAACATAACTTCAAAGGTAGACATCGACATGTCAATCACAACAACTTTGTGACTCATGCTTAACCTTTCGGTCACCTTGTTCCGAGGCCATGTCTGTACATGCTAGGCTCGCCATAATAACCTTCAACGTAAATGCGTGTGCAACATGGGTTACACCCACTGTATGCGAACGACGATATGTCTGACACCCGATCGTCACGGCCTGCCTCATAACGTAGAACTTTCTTGGTGGTGCACGTCGAAGGGAGAACACAAATGGTATTTTGGAGGGATCATCTTATATTACTACCGCCGTGTAACTAATATATACTATATATATATATATACACACAATATAAGATGCACACAAAACATCAATATGTAATGCGACGTGATATGGTCCTTGCGCCGATGGTCTCCTTCGCGCCCACAGTTTATAAACAATTTAATAAACCTACCTTGACCATATCACATTGCCCCTGCAAAATAAAGTTAGACGCTTCTACTTTATCTTTTGCAAATTTTACGTGGCTTGGGGCTGTCGTAAATAGAACCGCTTCATACCTACGAACCTATGACCACAACAACGATCAAATAATTGCATATTTATTCATCCCTTTCGGGCCCTCCATTGAAAATGCAAAGCCAACTAAAGAGAGAGAGACAGACACCCGCCAGCCACATATACGGAACCAGCCGTATGTCAGTTGTGGAACCAGTCTCGCGTAAGCGTACGCGTAAGGTCGGTCCGGGCCGCTTCATCAACTCGATGCTGCCGGCAGTGCAAGTGCACGCGAGAGGGTAGCAAATAATAAGAACGTTGTCCCCGTGATAAACACGGGTGCAGCTAGCGCACAGCTATATCTACGCATAGATCGGCTCTGATACCACTGAAGGGGATCACAGGCAGAAAAACAAAAAATTTCCTAACAGCGATAACCTTAAACTAGCCAGAATCTATACTATGCAGATATAGTAGTACGAAGGGGGTCCGGTATACATACCCTTGTAGACCGAAAAGCGGGGATTACGCTCCCGCACAAGCGTTGCTGACGTAGACGCCGTAGCCGACCTCAAGGTCGCGGAGAACTTGGCGCGACGAAGAAGACGATGACGCGGCGATATCGGCGAAACCGATGACGACCTCGAGGCCGTGTGGAGGAAGCAGACCTCCAGCACCACTAGCGTGGCACCTCGCAGGGCGTTACACACATACGGTGAAGCCGACGAACTCCGGGCCCGATCCAGGGACGAGCAGCGGAAGACTGGGACCGGAAGACCAGCAGCACGGCGGCGTGCATATGGTGGAGAAAAACTTATCCTTGGCGCAACTCCAAACTTGGGAGTCACGTGATCCAAGGAGAGAGAGAGAGAAAGGTTGTGTCTCTTCAAAGGCCAGGGGTACCCTTCTATATAAAGGGGCCAGGGGGCTGCCCAACTTGCCAGCCGGGCGGTGTGGGACTATTCCCACACCAGCCCTGGCCGACCTAGGTTTGTGCGCCGGCCCTAGTGGGCCCCATGTGGCCCACTAGGGGCTGGCCGAACCAAGCCCCCTTTCCTGGGGGGGACTCTCCCCCCCTCATGGGCTTCTTTGCCCAAAGAGGCCCATTAAGGGTTTTTTGCCTTTAAAAACTCAGGAAAAAATAAAATAAAATATATTTAACTATTAATTACACTAATTAATATTAAATACATATTACATAATTTATTCCGGCTCCGAAAACTATTTCGTCGCTGCCCGATCTCCATCGGAACTTTCCCGGGACGTTCTCGGTGCTCTCTTTTCCTATTTTTCTCTTCCGGTAAAATGTCGACTCCCCTTAAGTGTGTTACCCTAGCGGTTCGATTATCTCACCAGACATGATCGAGACTCCTCTCCGATCAATGACTAATTCGTGGACCGAGGATACCCAGAATTAATCCCTGCGAGATAACGAATACTTTACCGTTCGAACCTAGACGTCTGAGTCTTAAACCTTTTGCCATGCGATACTTAGCGTGTCCGAGACTCGTTCATAGATATCTCCATACCTAGCTTGATCTCGTTACCGACACTGCTAACTTCTACTCGTCCATGATCTTATGTCCTGGTGACCTAGTCACACGCTTGCAAGCTCTTTTGACATAATCTCACCGAGTGGGCCCTAGAGTATCTATCCTGCTATGCAGACTGGCAAATCCCGCTCTTGACCCCCCGTCTCAACATACTCCTTTCCGACACCCGAGAGGGACACCTTTATTGTCACACTTTGTAAGATATGACGTTTGATGCAATCAAAGTGTCTTCCAGGAATAGCAATAAGAGTAGATCTCACGGTCGAAGGCGTAATGACTACGTCCTATAAATATTGGGTATGTCCATCACGTCATTCTCCCAATGACATGACTCCATTGTCAACTGACATAAATGTCACATGACCGGGAAACCTCGATCATCAATTGCCCAATGAACTAGTTAGATAGAGGCTACTAGGGACCTGGTTGTTTATCTACCACACGTGTATTAATGTTTCCGCTTAATACAGTTATAGCATGGTATAAAACATATAATGAACAATTGAGATATGACGAATAAACTATATTTATTAAGTGCCTCTAGGGCATATCTCCTTCATTACCGTGGTCCCATCTGCCAGCCATATGAGATTACCACCACACTGGTTGGTAACCATATTCATATTATTATAAAATAAGTTTTATGTCCTTTTTGTAATGCATGTGATAGTAGCACCCTTTGCAAATAGTTTGATAAGAAATATCTCAACAGTACATGAATAAGGGATGAACTTGCCTTTTTGACTGCAAGATTATGCAGCCAAGGTCTTCGATATAATATAAACTCCGAGAAGTCTGAAAACAACATCATTGGTCCGGTAAGGACTAATGTTTAAAGAAGCAACATGCAATAATGCATAAGTATGAGATGCATCGCGAGGTACCCCGTAACTACTCTCGAAGATTGTGGGTTGTTTGAGTTGGGTGATTTCATTTATAGGTGTCTTGTCTTCAAGTTTAATTCACAAGAAAAGATGTGTTCTTTAACATTAAGGTTTATGCATTAAGTTAAGCATAAGAGTAAAGTAAAACAACATATAAACACTCAGTGGTTGTTTTAGGGTTGTGTTCAACTTTTGTTGGTAGAAAACATGTATTACTTTAATTAATTAGAGAGCTAGTGTAATGTTATATTTAATGATGGCAAAAAGAATAACTTATGAAGAACAGAAATAGTGTTAATAATTGTTGGTATCATATGAAGTGGTTAAGAGAAGGTTATATAATTATTCTCATTTGTGTGTTTTACCCAAGACTTGGATCTTTATTTTGTTTCAATCAAGCATTTACTTATTAAATTAACTTTGTTTCTTAAGAATGAGTAGTTTGTTCTTGGAGTATAACAAGTTATATAATAACCACTATAATGTTGTTAACTTTTTAGGTTGTTTCTTAATGTTCTTCACTTAACCAAACTATAAACAAAAGAATTAAGTAATAGATGTAATATGTGTACTATTTATTATAAGTGGTTGCTAAATAGTAATGGAATAGCTTTTGTAAGCTTATAACTTCATTTTCACAATTCTGAAAATAATTCTTATTAATTATTATTTTAAAATAGAATATCATTTTAAAATAGATTTATTGGATAAAAATATTTCATGTTATAATAAAAACACAATTATAAATTTAAAGTTATGCATGTGAGACAATTTAAATGAAGTTTGAAATGCATCCAAAATAGCATTTCAAATATTTCATATTTAAAAGATTATGTGATTTGTGTTTCACATTTTATCATTTTTCAATTTTATTCAAACATAAATTGTAATGTTACAACATTGTAGATTTTATTTTCCTGAACATTTTGGTATAAAGACTATATTTTTCTGAATTGATATGAATTAGTATGAATTTTCAAAGTTTTATCCAATTTAAGCAATTTATGGATTTAATAATTAAAGTTGGGCCCACCTGTCATAGATTTTATGATTACAGAAAAGATTTCCTAGATGACTAAATTCCTGGCAGTGGGGTCCCACCTGTCATACACTTAAACTATTCGAATTGAATTTAAGAAAATGATTAATTGGTCTGCTGACATCATGGTGATGTCAGCGCTGATGTTCATCCTCTGGTCCAGCACGAATTCAACGAATTCGTGCGAATGGATTCAATTTGGGGCAAGATGTAGCTCCATAACAACGATGCGAACCTTTTGGTACCGACGCAACGACCAAATGGTCAACGGAACCTCGCCGGCGGCGAGTTCTTGCGGCGGCCGGACATGGCTCCCGATGAACTCCGATTTCCACAGAAATTAACATGGACGGAGGGTACGGGATGATGCTCCAACTCACCACGATCCCGAAGAGCGGCTCGGAGCAGTGGATGGAGGTCGGACGGCGACGAGAGCTTCCGCGGCGTCGGCGGCCGGAGGCGAGGACGACGGCGAAATCCTCCACCTTCCGAGCATCCCAGCACGAACGGCTCGAGGAGGATGGAGAGGAAGAAGCGGCGAACCTTCAGTGATGCTCATCTGGGCACGGGGTGGCCGGAGTCGACGGCGAACGGCGGCGACCCGTACGGCTAGGGTTTGAGTTCCCCGGGGAAACAGAGAGAGAGGAAGAAAGAGAGAGAGGCGCACGAGGGAGAGTGAGGATGGCCCTCGGCCTCCTTATCCGCTCGAGAGGGCGAAGAGAAGAGAGGCACGGCAGCGGGGAGGCACGGACACGGCTTCGATGCCTTTTGTCCAGAGGAAGAAGAAGAGAAAAGAAAAGGAAGTTTGCGAATAACCCCTTGGATATTTCGGGAACCACAAGAATAGTTGACAGAGGCCCCTAGTCAAATGTTTTGTACCTTTTCTTGAATAGAATCTTACAGGAAGGTCCAGGGAAGTTTAAAGTTCCAATACAATGTTTATTTCAGCTATGTAGTTTAAACATTTTGCAAAATTTGAATACTTTTAACTTATAATGTGTATTTAGGCCTAATTGGATTTATTTCTATGAATAAGATTTATGGTTTCATTTCTTTATTTTTGTTGTGCATTTTTAGCAACATGGAAACATATGGCTAGTTGTTTATTTTAACATTTGAATTGCCATTACTTATTTCTAAAGATTGAATATGTTTAAATTGTAGGTGTGAATTGATGGTTTACTTCTAAAGTAAGGATAGGTATAATTATTCACACTTATGATTTGGTGCTTTTAATCAGCGATAATTTTAAGTATTCAATGTGATGCCAATAGAGAGTATAGACAATGAATCAATTGTAATCTATGTTTAGCATGTTATATTTCCATATTGGATTTACTTATGATATTTGGCAACTAAATCATGTGAGACATGATAAGATTTGTCTCAAACACAAGTTTTTAGATATCCTGCCCCAATTTGGGTCTTATGCTGATATGAAAGATAAGATGATGAGTTTAGAATTCTCCCAATTCCATTTTCCATTAAGATGAGTTAATCATGATGCATTCCCTCCTAATTGATTTGATATCTAAGGAATATATATCCTACAAGTATAGGTGTTTGTGTTTGTGAATTACTTTGATTGATATACTTAATGGTTCCATGTGATTCCAATCACTACAACATATGCGCAAGTTATGTCTTCTTAAGAATGACTTCTTGATTCAACCAATAGATCATTATCCACTAGTGAACTTGTGGCTTCTCTCTTATCTCACTCCTTTACTTACATGTTCTTGAGAGATGATTCATGTGTTTCCTAGATATGGATAATAATCATATGGACTTATGATTTGGTTTTACTTCCTCCTTGGTTATGATACCTTTGAAGAAACACCATAAATCCATTTGTGACTTTACTTTGGTATTGATACTTCTAATCAATAAGTAGATATTCAAGACAAGTCCTCCTTGTCCTTTATAGGAGTTCCTACAACACTTGCCTCACACATGTGGTGGAGACAATTCAATTTAACCAAGACAACTTTATTGGGGTTGGTGGTATATGAATGTATGTGTATTTTATGACATCAAATGGCCTTATGAATATAGAAGAATGTGTTGACAAGGTTATAAAGCTTATCACCAAATTACTTCATATGGTCAATGGCTGATGAATTTGATGTACTGGATTATCTATCCTACTATTCATTTATATATGACATTCATTTGTTTATGCATACAAAAGTGAGTTGTTAACAAGGTTGCAAAGCTTGTTAACAAACTACTTCTATATAACACTAAACTTAGAATGTCACACCATTTCCTGAGAGATTAATAAAGATGGTTGAAGATGAAAGAGTTTCCAATTCTTCATGATAGATTGACATAACACTTCTATGCCCATCTTAGGAATACTCCTGTAATCCTTCTTGTTGAATTTCTTCCTTGCTTGTTAGCTTCTCTTGTTGATGCCTTCGAGAAGATTGGGAGGTAAGAAAATAAGATGTCTAGATAATGTAGGAAGATCTAGATTAAGCTTTATGTATAACTCTGATTTGTATTCAAGACTATCAAGATCTCCATGTACTAGAATTATGTCTAGCACAATTGATAAGAATAGATGCTCAGAGGATATCTAAGAATAACTAGGTTGATCATTAACTCCTAATTAATGTTTTGGTGTATGAGTTTGGTTTTCATTTGGTGTAACATTTTATCGTATATCTCTCTATCCCAAAAATAAGGTTGAAGCCAAGATCATCTCAAAGTTTATAGCGCTCAAGTTGATGATCTGCTTCAATTCCACCAACTTAAGTGAAACTTCAATCACTTAGTGTTTTCAAAATTAAATGCGCAAAAAATATTCGGATTTTCTGATGCATGAATGCAATGCACACTCATGTGTCCACTCTATTTCTGGACTCTAAAACCTGGGATGTTACATGCTAGGATCCATTTTATTCAGAGAATGAAAATAACAAAAATAAAAACAAACAAACGCTTCAAGTAAAGCACATAAGATGTGATGGAATTAAAATATAGTTTCACTAGATATGACCTGATAATTTGTTGATGAAGAAGGGGATGCCTTGGGCATCCCCAATCTTAGACGCTTGAGTCTTCTTGAAATATGCTTGGGTGGCCCACGGGGGCATCCCCAAGCTTAGCCTCTTTCATCTTCTTGATCACATCATATCATTCTTGTCTCTTGATCCTTGAAAACTTCGTCCACACCAAACTCAAAGTAGACTTCATTAGAGGGTTAGTGCATAATCAAAATTTCTCATATTCTGCATGGATAAAACCATTACACATGCTACTGGACATTATCTACAGCCACTGGAATTTTGTGGATAAAAAGATCCACTCAAAAACAGCAAAAGGAGCAATGCAAAATAAATGGCAGAATCTGTCAAAAACAGAACAGTCCGTAAAGAAGAATTTTTTCGAGGCACTTAACTTGCTCAAATCAGAAAACTCAAAACTAATGAAAGTTGCGTAAATATCTGAGGATCACGCTCATGAAATATCAGATTTTTTCAAATTTTATGGAGAGAGTTATGAATTAAACGGTGGACAGCAGAAAACTGTTCCTGCGCAGGAATCCAAATCTAGCTTCAACTTTCTACTAGAGGCTTAACTTGACACAACAATGCGATAAAATAAAGATACAAATGAATTGCTACAGAGGTAGACATGTTCCTTGACACAACAAAATAAAATAACAGGAATAAAAAGTGGTTTGTCTCCCATAAGCGCTTTCTTTAACGCCTTTCAGCTAGGCACAGAAAGTGTAACTCAAGTGTTATCCAAATCAAGAACGGAAATTCTCTCAACTATGCATTGTATTTTATCTATATAAGGTTCAGAGGTTCCTATTTCATTACTTTTAGGTTTACTACTTTCATCAAAGTGGTTTTGAGAGACAATCCAATCAAAAATTTCTTCCAAAGCTTCATGCATAGCTACAAGTTTAACAGGTATTGGTACTTTAATTTCCTCCCCCTTAGTAGGTTCGGTTTTCCCCAATTTTTCAAGTGCATTAATAACAACTACACATGAGCCTAGCATATTAAAACGATCGAAGACTTTCCTAGCTTCTATAGCAACATCACCAAATTCTTTAAGCAAGGTTTCCATAATAAAATCTTTCTTTTCAGCATTTTTAATATTATGGAGGTTAAGAAACATTTGTTGCATTATGGGGTGAAGGTTAACAAACCTAGCCTCTAATATGTGAAATAAATAAGTTGCAGCAATTTCATAATTTGGGGCAAGTTCTGCTATGGATTTCTCCTCAAGATCTTTATGCCTGCTAACATGATTAAAGAATTCTTCAATATTTTCTTTCCCAATTATAGAGCCACTACCTACTGACAGGTCTTCCAGGGTGTACTTAGGAAGCAACATTTTAGCAAAAATAAAACTAAACCGAAATAAAAATAGTAATGCAAGTAACTAATTTTTTTGTATTTTTGATATTAAGCAAACAAGACAGTAATAAAAATAAACTAAGCAAGACAATAACAAAATAAAAAGATTGAAAGTGAGAGACTCCCCTCGCAGAAGAGCTTAGTTTCCCCGGCAACGGCGCCAGAAAATCCTTGATGCTCTACAGGCACGTTGGGAACCCCAAGAGGAAGGTGTGATGATGTAGTAGCAGCAAGCTTTCTCTCAGTTGTGAAACCAAGGTTATCGAACCAGTAGGAAACTAGAATTCTTCCGAAGGTGTCAACGGCGCCAGAAATTCTTGATGGCGTGTAGTTGGCGTGAAACCTGCACACAACACAACCAAGATACTTTGCCCCAACTTAACAGTGAGGTTGTCAATCTCACTGGCTTGCTGTAACAAAGGATTAAATGTATGTGTGGAAAATGATGTTTGTTTGCAGAGAATGAAAGTAACAGGATTGCAGTAGGTTGTATTATCAGTTTAAAGAAAAGGACCGGGATCCACAGTTCACTAGTGGTGTCTCTCCATAGATAATAATATCATACATGAGGGTAAACAAATTACAGCTGGCCAATTGACAGAATAAAGAACAGCATAATGATGCATGTACAAGTCATGGTGTATAGTGCGAGATTCATTTGGGCATTACAACATGATACATAGACCGTTATCCAACTGCATCTATGACTAATAATCCACCTTCAGGATAGCATCCGCAACACCTTTCAGTATTAAGTTGCAAGCAACAGATTATTGCATTAAGTAAAGTGTGTAATGTAACTAGCACAATTATCCTTAGACAAATAACTACTGTTTTATCCCTAGTAGCAACAGTACATTCACAATCTTAGAGGTTGCTGTCACTCCCCCAGATTAAATGAAGACATGAACCCACTATCCTATCGAGCATAAATACCCCCTCTTGGAGTCACAAGTATCTACTTGGCCAGAGCATATACTAGTAACGGAGAGCATGCAAGATCATAAATAACGCACTCACATAATATATAATGAAGCAAATGACATAGCACTCAATTATTCATCGGATCCCCGCAAACACAACATGTAGCATTAAATAAAGATGATCTTGATCATGATAGGCAGCTCACAAGATCTAAACATGACGGCACAATAGGAGAATACAACCATCTAGCTACTGCTATGGACCCGTAGTACAAGGATGAACTACTCACGCATCAGTCCGGAGGCGGGCATGGTGATGTAGAGCCCTCCGGTGATGATTCCCCTCTCTGGCAGGGTGCCGGGAAGAGCTTCTGAACCCTCCCGAAATAGGGTTGACGGCGGCGGCTCTGGAACGTATCGTGGAAAAGTGTTCGGGTGCCTAGAGTTATTTTGTCGGGGGGTATTTGTAGGCGAAAGGGCGAAGGAGGTGGGGCCCCGAGGGGCCCACACCACGTGGTGGCGCGACCAAGGAGGGAGCCGCGCCACCAATAGGTGTGGCCGCCTCGTGGCTCTCCTCCATATCCTCTTCGGTGTTCTGATAGCTTCCGGGGAAAATAGGGATATTGGCCTTTGTTTCGTGCAATTCTAAGAATATTTCCTTAACAGCTTTTCTGAAACCAAAAACAGCAGAAAACTTGGAACTGGCACTGTGACATCTTGTTAATAGGTTAGTCCAAGAAAATGCATAAAAACCATATAAAGTGTTTATAAAACATGTAGCAATAGGTATAATATAAAGATGGAACATAAGAAATTATAGATACGTTTGAGACGTATCAGAGGCTGCGAAGAAAAAATGGAGTACTTAATGCTATTTTTTCTAACTTGATTGTTTTGTTGATCATTATTTAAACTGAAATGTGGCAAGCTCGTCCTTTTTTTGTCATCTTGCCTGCCTTCAAACGTCGGGGCGGCGGCACAGGAGCAGGTAGTGTGTGTCTAGTGCGTTTGGTTGACGTGCATCGTGTGTGCAGCGGGTCGTCTCGCTTGCGTGGTTTTTTAGCCATGTTTTTCTCATAAACAGGGCATTGTACAACTTGTATGGTTTTTTGACCCGGTTTTTCTTATAAATTGTCTCATCTATCTATTCGGGCAATGGATATCAATCTTTTTTCCGTATAAAAAATGCATGTAATGCCCAGGTAGCCCCACGACCACACTTTGTAATGCTTTCGAATGCTAGCGTAGCAAACCATTCCCGGTTTCAACTTCTATGGGTCCCTAAACCCACCATCCATGATATATTTTCAAGGTTGTTGAGCAAGAAATCATTATTTCACAGTTCTTGTCAAACTATACTTCAATTTTTCTATGGAGACGAGCAAATATTTGAAACAATAATAATGAGGAGGTGACAATAAGTTTATTACGTGGAGTTGTTGCACCCTAACGCATGGTATGAGATTTATAATATTAGGGAAGGGCTATTGTGCTTGGTTGACTCCTTTAGAGTTTTTCATATCATAAGTGTTGCTTGATTTCCTAATATAGGTAATGTATTCTCATAGTACATTCATATTCCATCATGTGAAAATGACAACGATTCATTGATGTGTTGCCAACATTTTCTTATAGACTGATTTCATGTGCCCCCTCCCTCAAGGTCCACTATTGAACATGTTTTTCAACTAATTAGGGATACTTGGGATGAAATGCAAGTTGATCTCCTACATAAATAAGGAGAATGGAAGTGAGCTACATTGAGAAGAGAAGGAGAATGGAAGTGAGCTGCATTGAGAAGAGAAGGAGAATGGGAGTGAGCTATCTTTAGAAGAGTAGGAGAATGGGAGTGGGGCTACCTTGGGAAAGAGGTCCGCGGTAAGTGTTAAGAGAATGCGAGGTAGACTTCATGTGTGAATTATCAAGAAACAGGGGATTTACGGACAGTATAATCAATGAGAAAGCTTCTCTAGTGGGGCAAATGCCTTCTGATGTAGATATGTTCTTCATGTCTGAATAATGAAGAAGCTCGGCCAAAAATTAAATATTTTCGAAATTCAAAATACATGTAGGTTGTCCCTTTCCTCTGTATTTTCACTCAGAGTGAGAACGAAACATTCATCTACTGTAGAGAAGATATCAACAGTAAAATCACCATCTCTATAAAAGCCTACAACATTTTAACATCGAAACACATAACATAATCTAACAAATCAAAGAGTGTTGTACCAACTAGCATGAAGTGCACTAGTAATGGGTAAAAAACCATGGTCAAATTTCAAGCAAACCAATTAATTGACGAGGGTGTTTTTAGGTCTTTGTTGGCTGAGATAAACTAGGTTAAAACCACACACTATAATTGACATGCGGTCTAACTTAAGCTGTTTTTTTTTTTTTGTTTCTCAAAAAAAGCTGTTTATTTTTTGAGAATACAACTTTCCTATTTGGATGTGTGAACTTTAGGCCCATCCATAAACATTTTTGTTTCACAGAAGAAAATAGATGGCCTGGCCGTGCATAGTTTATGGGCCAGGAAGAAAAGGAAAAAAAATACGCTACTACTTCCGGTCCATTTATGGGCCAGTTTATGGGCTGACATTCTCCTTCAGAAATTTAAACTTGCCACGGATTGCTCCAATGTGGTGAGAAGCCTAGAAGCAACAGGATGGCATGAGCTCGTATGGGCATATTGTGCGTGAGATCAAAGCAAGGGCAGCAGATTTTGGTGAAGTACAATTTACACACGAAGGAAGAACGACAAATGTGGATGGTCACAACCTAGCTAGGAGTTCTCTTTCCCTAGACATAGGTAGACATGTTTGGTTTCTAAATCCACCTGATGGTGTTTGTAAGCAACCAGGTAACAAGTTTCTGACGCGCTATTTTCCTCACCGGGTATCTAAGGGGGTCGGGAGGTTTTTAATGAGGCGGCTTGTTGGTTATTAATAAAGTGCGGTATTAATTCTCAAAAAAAAAATTTAAAGTGTCACACCAAATGAACTATCAACATACAAGTTCGTAACTATCCCAACGACAGTTTTTTTGATCAGAGTAGTATTAAGGTCCCATCGTTCGTCCATCTGCATCTACACTACTATTAAAATAGCAAACTTGTCGGGATACATTAAATCTACATCGTTCAATAATTAATCAACGAACCGGATTGTCCAGACGTCGAGTAGCAAACAACTTTGATAGGTCAAACCGTTTTTTAGATTTCTTAGGAAAGTAAAGCACAAGGTCACCGTCCTTTGCCTGGAATCAATATTCAATTTGTATCATCCACGATGGTACCACAGAGGCCACGATGTTAATTGGGTCTCTTGCCCGAGTTAGCTCTCAGCACGGCAACAAACGACGACATTATAGGCAAGGATTGCTGGGGGTAATGCATGCCCCGCGACGCGTCGAACCCAAACGGCTCGCCCGGTGCGGTGTGCATAGACGCCCAGACCGAGAGGGCCTCGCCGGCGATGTGCGCAACCACGTCCGATCGACCAGGAGGACACTAGCCAAAAGAGCCACGTCAGCACCGAGGACGTCGTCTCGCTCCTGGCGATAAAAAAGCTCAGCACGATGTCCCGGAGGTCGTCGCCATGCTCGTCGCTCTCCACGAACCTTGGCAGGACGTTGTCTTTGTTTTTTCCGTGGACGCGGTTTCAGAGCGGTGGGCGCAGACAATGTCCATGGAGAATCCGTGGACATAGACGATGGCCTTATTTAGGTGGCGCTCGGAGCCAACATTGAGCCACTTCTTAATCTTCCAGGACGCCGCGACAGGTCCATGAAACGGCGTCTAACGAGGTCCCGCGCCTTGCCGAACACGCGCATGAAGTCCGACTTCCCCTCGACATAGACATCGCCGTCTGCGAGGCATCACGGTTCGTGTCCCAAGGAGACGACATAGATGGTGTCGAAGGTGAACCGCTCGAGCTCGTCCTGCATGTCAACCACCACGTCGCTCGACGCGCGCATCGCAGAAGCGAAAGCAGCTTGTTCCTCACCTTGGCCTGCTCAGCGTCGACGACGAAGCCAGGCGGAGCGAGCGCGTGCTGAACTCGATGCTGGCCTTCTTGTGCTGCCACAGCCACTTCTCCCAGTCGGAGTTGAAGAGGTTCATTACATCTATTATTTATGCACATGGTAGTTTTAGATTTAGTAAAAGTGCAGTTTGGAGTTTGGACAATTCTGCATCAGTGATACCGATGATAGTTAGTGAGTTTTCAAATATTCTATAAGCACTTAGCATACTAAGTTAGAAATTGTTGGGTAAATCAGCTATATATAGAACAGTGTATGCCTGTTTGCACTTTGCAGCATATTAACTGGAGTAAAGCATTACAAATTATCGACTGTACTTTAAGTTCCTACTAAGTTAGAACTTACAAAAAGTGTTTCCCTAAGGAAGTTAGTAAGATCAAATTTGAATCAAAACCCGAAACTTAACTTAATATACCATTATAATAGCTGCTAGATGTAAAATACTATAAATGAGTAGGTGCTACTTTTTTTAATAGTTTACCATGCCCTTTTTTAAGACCGGTCATGCTTTGTAGGATAGCCGCCCATCTCCATAGCTAAATTAGTTCATGTGTTCCATGTTGTATTTTATCATATTTGATTTTGCTGGTTGAATATATTTAATAAAAATCAGCCGTAACAATGCATGGGGTTTGGACGGGTTTCGAGTGGCACCGCGCCAAGGGTATATTCTGCGACATGAACGACAAGGATGACGATAACCTTCATGTTTAGTGCCTACTCCGTGTGCTCTTCCTCTTCCCCTGTACATGTAGGCGATGATGCCTAAGGTGGTCCCGTCACTGAATGTCGTGTTGAAGGATACACATGTGACATTGAGGATATGGTATAGTTTGTGTCAAGAAGACACCCAAGAAGCATGTTTCCATCGTTGTACACCAGTTTTGGCTTCTATCTGAGTTTTGTGTGCGACGTGATGCTTATATAAGTATAGTTCTCTTTGCAAATCTAAAACCAATGCAGAAGTTTAAATAAGTAGTCCACATAGACTCTTTCTACGGTCTATTCCATCATGTAAATTGCCCCTTAATTGTTTTTTTTTTTTGAATGTTAGCAGGAGAACTGCTAAATTCAATGATTAGATAGAAAACGAGTTACAGTATATGAGAGAAAAAGAATGACTAAACGCCATGTCTCCCGGAAAAAGAAGAGCAAAAGGTAAAACTCAGCCCGGATCAAACGGGATTGTTGCTCCGGCGACATTCCAGAGAATAGCTTCCTCACGTATTCTTCTAACTAATAAATCTACTGAGAGCTCTTCTTTTTGAAACACCCGGCGATTGCGTTCAAGCCATATTTCCCACGACGCCAGAAGGATAAGGGATTGAATTCCTTTCCTCTTCTCAGTCGGCGATCTAGAGCGGCAGCATTGCAGCCAAGAGGATAAGGAGGGGGTATTTCCCCAAGACTCTGGCCTAAGAGCATGAACAGAAGTTGCCGATGCAAGTGACGTCCAAACCTTCCTCGACCATGGGCATTCGGTGATAAGATGTAGGGGCGTCTCGAGGCTGCGGTTGCAAAGGGCGCAGAAATAGTTGTTCTTCCATCCACGGCGCTGTAGTGCATCTGCGGTTAGAATGCGCTCAAGTACCGCAGTCCACATGAAAAATTTGCACTTGCCCGGTGCCCAACATCTCCAGATAGGGGTGTGGAAATCAGCAGCCGCAGCTCCGGCGAACTGGATATGATATGAAGAACGAGCGGTGTATTCTCCTGATGCCTCCAGCCTCCAGCGTATTGTGTCCAGATTGTGCTCATCAAGTTGTACGTCATCTAAGAGCTGAGCTAGGTTCTGTAGTTCCGGCAACATCTCCACAGAAAGTCCAGCTCTCAAATCAATTAGCCATCTGAGATCTTTCAATGCATCTTTCACCTTCCTGTTCTTCCTGATTGCGATGGCAAAGAGTGATGGAGCCACTTCGCAAGGAGCTACACCCTGCAACCAACGGTCCTGCCAAAAGTTGGCAATGGAACCATCCCCAATGGTGATCTCCGTAGCAGCCGCAAATAATGCCCTGTCCGTTTTATCGCAGGGCAAGGCTGAGCCGACCCAAGGTCTCTCAGGTGATCTCCAAGCGGCCCATAGCCATCGTAGTCGTAAAGCACGGCCGAATTTTACCATATCATGAACCCCCAGCCCCCCAAGCTTCTTAGGTCTGCAGACCACCGTCCACTTCACACGACAATTGCCACCATTGCAGGACCCCTCCCCACGCCACAGCCAGGCGCGACATCTTTTTTCAATGGCCTTGATCACCGAAATTGGAAATCTGTGAGTAGTCATCATGTAGATTGTGAGTGCGGATAGGACACTCCTGAGCAGAACCAGCCGCCCCTCCTTTGTGATCAGGGAGCCTTTCCAAGACGCGAGAAGGGCGTCAATCTTATCAAGCAAGGCCTGGTAGTCCCCTTTTTTGAGCTGGAACAAGGAAAGAGGCATCCCAAGATATTTGCACGGAAAGTTTTTTATGGCAATGTTCAGAGGCGGCAGGATAGCCTCAAGATCGAGGCCCTGACATCGAATGGGCATGGCGGAGCTCTTTGCCAAGTTCGTATGGAGCCCTGTAGCCTCCGCGAACACCTTAAGCACCAGCTTGATCATTGTTGCATCTCGAGCGGAAGGGTTGATAAACAAGGCAACATCATCTGCATACAGTGAGGTGCGGACGCATAGTCGCCGACCTGGCAGTTTGGAGAGGACGCCCTCCTCCGTAGCATGGTCAAGGATGCGTTGTAAGGGATCCATAGCCAAATGCCGCAGTCCTCGTCGATGTTGTATGAAATCTGATGCAACCCCATTGACAAGAACTTGCGAGGAGGAGGAGGCCAGAATCATGGCGATCCATTCCCGCCATCGAGGCCCGAAGCCACGCGCCGCAAGCATGTCAAGTAAATAGGACCATGATACAGTGTCCAAGGCTTTGGCTAGGTCCAACTCAAGGAGGATCGAAGGCTTCTTTGTGTTATGGAAGAACCTTGCAGTGTTTTGGACATGGAGGTAGTTTTCTTGAATACATCTTTTTCACAAAGGCACTCTGGCAGGGATCAATCAACTCATCCAGTTTGGGGGCTAGTCGGAAGGCCAACACTTTTGAGAAGATTTTGACGATGCTATGGATCAAAGATATGGGTCTGAAGTCCTTGAGTGCAGTCGCTCCTTCAGCTTTCGGAATCAGACAAATTAGGGAGGTGTTGAGTCTCTTCAGAGAACGGTTGTCTAAGTTGAAGAGCTGGTTAAGGCCTGCGTGCAGATCCGATTTAACCGTGTCCCAGCATGCCCTGAAAAACCCCCCGAGAGCCTATCCGGTCCAGGGGCTTTGTCCGCCGGCATGCTCTCAATTGCCTGCTTGATCTCTTCCATAGAGAAAGGAGTTTCCAGAGATGTAAGATCTGGGGAAGGCAGATTGAGCGTCTCCCAGTTGAAGCGTGTTGTAGTCGGGGAGCAGGTTCCAATCGTTTGGTCAAAAAACTGATGGGCCACGTCTAGCATTGCAACCTGCTCTGTGACCAGCCCGTCCTCTGATTGAAGGCCATGGATCAGGTTTTTCCGGTGTCGGGCATTCGCTTTTCGGTGAAAATACTTTGTATTCGCATCTCCAGCTTTGAGCCAGCAAATCCTGCTGCGTTGCCTCCGCTTGATGCGCAGCAGTACCGCAAGGCCGAGCGTTCTGGCCTTAAGCGAGCTCCTAAGAACCACCTCCTCGTCGAACCCTTAATTGTAAAAACGTGCGTTGAACGCTACATGTCATGTCGTGGGATTGTCACGACAGATGTTTCCGGGTGGAAACTTAGTATTGGGACATGGCGACTTCTGACATCGGGAGCTTATCTAGCGTGGCGTGGGGAAATAAGGGTTTACCCAGGTTCGGCCCCTCGTCTCGAGGTAAAGACCTACTTCCTGCTACTTCTTTATTGATATGGGTTTCGAGGACTCGGCGCCTTAGTTTCCGGGTCTCAAGATTAAAATGGAGGTACTTGCGATCTGTTAAAGCTTCCCTCTAGGAAACAGGAGACCCCCTTATATAGGCGGTGAGTCTCGCTGGAGGTACAAGGCGGGATCCGGGTTACAATCATACCCGGACTCTACTCTAAGCCCTCTAAGTCTTCGCCTTCCTTATCAGGACTCCGCCTTGCACTTGGTCTCCAGCCTTCTGGATCCTTCTTAACTTGTGGGCCAAGGCATACGTCGCTCACCGGCTAACGTAGACCCGGCCCATATCTTCATGCTTGACCCGGCCCAGGTTCTCACCAGGCCGGCTTGTCTTCTAGGTCGGTGGGCCTACCGGGTTATGATCCCCCAAACAGTAGCCCCCAGGATAACTTGGACAACTGAATTGACTTGCTTCACCTTAGCGCTCTTGGGCATAATCTCGGGGAAGCCGTCATTCCTTTTGTCCGGATTATCATCTGAAAAACAACAAGTAACCGGTTATTCAAGCAGGCTTTCGGGCGCCAGTTTGGTCGGTTCTTGCTGGCGGCTCGTTCATAACCCGGCCGTTGCTTATTGACTTCCGTTTCTCTAAGACCTTTCAACCCTTTCTTTTCTTTACTCTTTTTCCCCGCTGTCGGTCAATCTTCCTGGTCTATCGATCAACCTTCTCGATCAACGGCATATTCAATGCATATCCGTGCGCGGGAATCGAGGAGGCAACAACCATCTCGGGGAGGCAAAGATCTTGTCAGGAATATCTCCTGCAAATTAGATCCTGTTTCCCCGGGATAATGATTATCCTTCCTTTTTATTGTTTTACCCCCAGGTCAACTCTCAGGGTCTATAAATAGGAGCCCGGGGTGAAAAACCATTTCACTCTCCCCCGCGCCCCTTCACTTCGTCTTCCTCCTTGAGCTCTCCTCCAGCTCATCTTCACCGAGCCCGAGCTAACCCGAGTTGTTCATCTCCCCTAGGCGAAGATCCAGACGAGGCCAAAAACTCAACCGCGCACATCGCTCCTCCGCGCAGCTCAGATCTTCCCCGTCCTTTCTCCTCCGAACGGTAAACATTTACATCCACCTTGCGGTTCCAATTTTCACCACTTCCTTCGGATAAACTTCCCGCGTTCTTCGTGTTCTTCGGGGTTCTTGAAGCTTTCCTTTTAATCTTTTTTCCGAGACGTCACAGATCCCTTTTGCCGTGCACCATTTACTGCTTTACTGTTTGCTCCTTTGGACTTTAAATCTTTCTTCTTCTCGAGGCTTCTTTAATGTATTAGCTCGGGCCTTTTACTCTCCCTTTTTCCTTGATTATCTAGATCCGTACCGTCCTCACTTTTTCTTCGTATGCCGTTTATAGATCTCCGAGTTTCCCATCTCAACAATGGGTCTGAAGTCGGCTGCTCAGCGACCCCCGAAGAAGGCTAAGAAGGCAGCCGACGCCGGGTCTTCCACGACAGCCGCCGCGGAGAAGGCCAAGCGCAAGGTTACTTGCAACTGGACCAAGTCTTGCGTCCGCGAGAGTCGGCTGGAAGAACTGTCCGAGCTCGGTATGCTCCCCGCGCAGTCGGAAATTCACTGGCGTGCCCCGGACGAGGACGAGACTTCGCCTCAGCCGGGTCAAGGTGAAGTTGTTGTCTTCGCCGACCATGTCACCCGGGGTTTCCGCCCTCCGGGTTCTCTTTTCTTCCGCCAGGTCTTGGAGTACTTCAAGATCCGGCCTCAAGATATTGCGCCCAAATCGGTGCTCAACATCGCCCACTTTGTCGTTCTGTGTGAAGCATACCTTTGCATAGCTCCCAGTCTCCCGCTCTTCCTTGAGTTCTACTACTGCAAGCCTCAAAGGGAGAACAGCGACGGCCCCTTGGTCGCCTGCGGCGGGGTCACGATCCAGCGCCGCCGAAACCTCGTCTTCCCGGGTGTCGTCCCCCATTCACACCCCAAGGACTGGCAGAAGACTTGGTTCTACTGCCAGGCAGCTACTCCCCCGGACGAACCAGCTCTTCCGGGCTTCCGCGTCGAGCGGCTGATAATGCACGAGAACATGAACAGCTTCGCCTCTTCCGAAGACCGGAAGGCCATCGAGCCCTTGGTGGGCCGGGTTTGCGCCCTTCTTGCGCACGGCCTTACCGGCGCCGACCTCGTCAAGTGCTGGATGGAGTGGCATATAATGCCGCTCGGCGTCCGTCCGGGTTTGATGTGCCAGTACTCCGAGTCTCTGGATGACCCGATGCGCTTCAACGACAAACGGCACACTTCTGCTGTTTTAATCAAGGCCATCCGGAAGATCGTCAACGAGTCTCCGGATAGTCTCGCTCAAGGCGGCCTACCTCCTTTCTCCGCCTCGAACCCGCCAAAGCCGGTACTTGCACACTCCTTTCGACACCTTGATACCTTGTTTTTAGCTGTACTTTTGACCCATTTCTTTTCTAGGCCGACGACCCCTGGTGGGCCGCAACACTGACGGCTGTGCCCGACTCTGAGGTTGAGTCAGATGGTGATCAGCCTGAAGATGAGGACGCCGGCCCTGAAGCCGGCGCAGATGAAGCAGAAGAGGAAGAGGGTGAGTTAGACCTCGTCACCCGTCTATTCCTTGACTTGTTAGATGCCGATCTTCTCCGTGAGAACCAGCCAACTCTTAACTTAGGACCACGTCTCTCAGATACAACCCTGCCCTCTTCAGACCCGGCTCCTCCAGTTCCGAAGAGGAAACTTAGGTCGGATGCTGCAAAGGTAATCGCCGTGATGCTTCTTTTATCCGTAACCCTTCTTTTGACACATGCTTATGTCCTCGTCATCCTCAGGAACAATCTGAGCTTCGCCGCCAACGCCGCCGACTCCGATCCTCGGACTCTGACGAGCCTCTGAACGAAGGTATTCCTAATAACCCGCCTCCTCGCCGGGTTAAGAATCTCCAAAGGCGTCCTTCAGTTCTTTACCCTTTAGCCGGGACTCTACGGAAGGCTAAATCCCAGTCTCTCTCAGATTCTTCAGATTCGAGCTCCGACCCCTTCGGAGACTTCGCCATCAACGAGGGGTGAGTCCGGCTTTCTTTTGCTTCGTTTAGGTGCTTGGCTTTGTTTCATTTTCCCTGACATCTTTGCCTTTCTCAGAGCTCGCGCCACTCCGGCCTCCGTCCCGACCCCTCCTGAGTCGGGTGACAAATCTGTTGGACATGCCGCGGAGGACGTTGAGAAGCCGAAATCGCCTTTCGCTTCTCTTTCCTCTCAGGACGACCAGGACGCCGACTCTCCGGATGTGGAGATTGTTGACGCTAGGCCGGGGGAGAAACCTGCCGGTTCCCACCTCGCCAAGACCACCAAGCCAGAGACTGCATCGACAAAACCTTCTACTGGCAAAGCTCCAATGCCCGGCTTTGGTTTCCGGTCTTACAAGGACTTGGACTTTACCTCCCTTTTTGGGGAGTTTGGGCGGCGCATCAGCGAGCACCGGAAGGCGGAGGACAGCGTGATCGCCGAGCTCCAGGACAAGTTCCAGGTATGGGAATGTTGCTATACTAGTCCCCAAGTGCCGAGTTACCAGCCTGCGGTGACTCGGGACTTCTTTGAATTTTGTCTCTTTGTTCTCTTACACATAACTTCGATGAGTAGTCCCCAAGGGTCGGAATGATTGCTTGCAATGTTCCGGGTCTTTTATTGAACTTTTGTCTTGGAACTGATGAAACTTTGACATAGTAGTCCCCAAGAGTCGGATCTACAGCTTACTGTTTTCCGAGTCTTCCTGTTGAACCCTTTGCTTTTGTTGACCTTAGATTGAGTAGCCCCCAAGTGCCGGGTTTCTGCTAGCGACAACCTGGGACTTATAACAATTTGAGTAGTTGACTGTTTTCTTGTACTCCTCATGGACTCATTGCTCTTTCCAGGATCAAGCTGAACAGCACGATCACGCCCTCCAGGTCGTGAAGGAGGAGCTGAAGGCTGAAGCCGGTCGACGTGCCGAGCTTGAAGAGAAGGTTGCTGAACTGGAGAAGAAGCTCGGCCGGGCTGCCGAAGAAAACGCCGGGCTTCGTCAAGATATAGATGAGCACGAAAGTGCCTGGGCGGACGCGCGGGATAAGCTGCAGGAGGATCTGAGGGCCTCTAATGCTAAGCTTGATAAGCTCATCGCCTTCATCACTGAAGTGGCGACCGCCCTTTTCGGTAAGTATATTTATTGCCGGCTTTAATTCTTTTTCTTTCTCCAGAACGTCCGTCTTAACCCTTATGTCGGATTCACCGGAGGCTGGAGCCCCATCTGCCAGCTTGAGCCGGAGATGAAACTCAGAGCCGTCTGCACGCTCGTGCAGCAGCTGTATTATGGCCCAGGCAAAGCGATGATGGCGTGTCACGGGTGGGAAAAGCCCCCAACTACTCACCTCAAGTTCCTGGAAGCCTTGAACATGCTGCCGGGTTGGATTGAGAGTTGGAGAAGATCTGCTGCTCGTCGCTCCGCAATGCGCGTGCTTGCTTTGGCCAAGTCGTATTTCCCGGCTTTGGACACTGCGGTGCTTATACGGGGATGGCCTTCGTTGAAGAGTGACGGGTCTCCCTTTACCAAGGAGGACCTAGCAGCCATTGACGACTCGATCCGGCATCACTGCGCCGTTCTTACGGATAAGATGAGCTTGAGTTCCTTCCAGCCCTTTTTTAGCGCTGATGGTAAAAAGCTGTACCCGAAGGACCCGGCTATCACGAAGATGGACCCCAGCTACCGGGCGCCTCCTTCTGTCGATGATCCGGCTAAGGGTTCTTCGAGCGTGCCGGCTGTGGGAGATGAGCAACTGCCGAGCTTGTTCCAGATTTGCTGGGAGGATGCCGAGGGACTGTCCAAGAAGTCGTCCAAGAAGAAGTCCGGCTCTTCCAGCTCCAACGCTCCAGCCCCCAAGACCCCTGCAGTTCCGACTGAGACTGGCCCGGCAGACAAATCCGGCTTGTAAAACTTAACTTGTTGCCATCCTGAAAACGATATTCTTTTGGCATGTATGGCGTGTAATAGGTTAGCTTGAATTATTACAAAGGAGAAGATCTTGTCTTCGAGATAATTCATGGGAGAGGCCACAACTCCCTTTCTCTTCGTGTACGGCTCGACCACCGGGGCGCAAGAGAGAGGAGAGCAGCCAACATAAACAGTCGGGCGCAGCTTGGAAGCGCTGACCACCGGAACTCCCCTTTCAACACGCCACTCGACGTAGGAATAAACATCCTACAACTACTATTATGAACATGGAGTGTCCGGCCTCCCCACCAGCCGGCGAGGCCGCAAAGTAGGAGAGGCTAGGGAAGGAGCGGAGAGAGGGAAAAGAGAGAAAAGAAACAAGGAAATGAGCAGCTTGGTGTGACCATGCGAAGTGACACAAACATGGGTATGGCTAACATAAGGGTATTTCGAAATCATGGACAACTCTTCTATACACATGTGATCTCTGTATTTATTTTCTGTTATACCGTTGCAACGCACGGGTATTCTGCTAGTAAAAGTGAGTATGAGTATGAGAGAGAAAGAGATACATGAAAGGTGGGAGGGCAGCTTTTCCCTTTTATTTTTCTAAACCAGATTTTTAAAGCGAAATATCTCGAAAATCGTTTGTTCATATTACGAACCGTTTTCACTTTTGAGCTACTCGCGTCGATATCTTGAAAACTTGATCCCATGTTGTTGGTAGATTTTTATGAAATTATTTTTGTACTTCCGGTTATATATAGTTTGTACCTCATGTTACGAACTTTGTATTACCACTTTTGTGTACTTTTTTACTTTCTGTTCAGTGTACCTTGGTACCTTTTTCCCGTATAGTTGTACATGTATCTGTGTACTTTCGTACTTTATGTTATGTGTTATTTGTACTACATGTTCTATGTAGTTTGTACGCCAGTATTATGTACTCTTAGTTTATGATAACTGTACTTCCGGTTTGTGGTAGTATTTATATTATTTTTGTGTAGTTGTACCATCGTTGTATGTGTATTTTTATACTTCGTGTTGTGTTTAGTTTATACTCTTTGTTCTCGTATATACTATGTACTCCCAATTCTAATAATTTATACATCTTGGTTTTTTTAAAATTTATCGGCACCGTGTATTTGTACGTTTCACAAGATATACAAATTACCAGAATTGGGAGTAGTATATACATGACAGTGTACAAACTACATAGAACATGGAGTACGAACTAAACACAATACGAAGTACAAAAATACACTGACAACGGTAATACAACTACACAAAAAATAATGCACATACTACCAGAAACTGGGAGTACAATTATCGAAAACTTGGAGAACAGAATATTGTTGTACAAACTACACATAATAGGGAGTACAAACTACGCATAACATGAAGTATAAAAGTACAAAGACAAATATATTGCAACAGAAAAAGAAGTACAAAAGTACACAGAACAGTAACTACAATAGTACATAAAAGTGGGAGTACAAAGTACGTAACAGGATGTACAAACTATACATAACCGGGAGTAAAAAAAGTTTGTCAAAACCTATCAACATGAGATATAGTTTTGAAAATCTCGACGCGAGGAGCTCAAAAGTGAAAACGGTTTGTAATTTGGACAAACAGTTTTCAAGATATTTCATTTTAAAATTTCGGTTAGAAAAATAAAAGGGGAAATCTAAGCTAAAGGTATCGCTTTCTCTCTCATACCCACCCTCACTTTTATTCTAGTAGCGACACTTGGCGGATGTGCAAACAACCATGGGAGACCATAACAAGCAGAAGGCGACCCTTGTCACGAAGAGAACGAGGGTAAAGTTCCCTTTACAAAGGGACCTTTTTTCTAGTGATTTCCGCGTGCTACTCATCAGCCTCTAGCGAGTTTGTATGCATTGCCTACTCATCACTCCCTAGCGAGTTTGTATGCATTGCCTATGTACGTATATGGAAACAAACTCTTAACTCTGTCTTCTACAACATAGACATGGACTCATTTGTCCAATCAGCCAACCAAGGCGCAACTACAAAAGCGAGTATCTCGATTGGAACAACAGTTCGACACAACTGAAAAGGACAATCTCAGTTGTTCCGCCTGCGTGCGACTTTAAGGGGGCAAATGCCCCCCTCCCGGATCTCGACATGCACACAACTCCATCAGTAAGTCTAACATTTTCAAAGTTGAAAATAGATGTAAGTTGTCGGGTTCCTCAATAATTTCGCACATATTAGTGAGATGACACGAAACATTCTTCTAGAATAGGGAAATTATGAACTTCAAATTCGCTATCTCTATAAAAGGTTACATCATTTTAAAATCAAAACACGTAGGAAAATCGAACAAATCAAATAATGTTTTAGCAACTAGCATAAAATGCACCAGTAGTGAGTAAAAAAAAACAATGGCTAAAGTTATGAAAACAATTTATTGGCGAGGAAGACTAGGTTAAAACCAACGGGTATCACTACAAAATAGATGGCCTTCTACTCACGAGAGTAGACTCGTCCCTACATATGAATCGCTACACCGTGTATATGCAGCTTCACCGGCGTTCATAACGTGCCCGGGGCCTGTTGTTCCCGTAGTCGACTGAAAAAATTACATTGCGCTGAAACGAACGAGTACAAAGTATAAAGAAGACAAAGTAAAAAATAGACTAACTAAATACAAATTACACAAATATTATGAAGTACAAGTACATATAATACGGATTATAAATACACCTCGGTGGAGATGAAAGTACGACCAGGGCACCAGGCTGCACTTAAAAGTACGCATGCGCTTCAGTTGAAAGTACACCCGCCCCTCACATGAAAAAACATGCGAGCCGCCCATGAAAGTTCACCCACTTTACACGTGAAAGTAATTTCGAATAACAATTCTCAACAGATTTTATTAAAAAGCAAATCTAGAAAACAAATGCATGTATAACCTCCCTTGTCCCGTGTTGAAAAAGAGTCCCACAAAATCTACTCATTATAACAGTTGTCAAATATGTAGACACGCCATAAAGTCCCCCTATCAGGCGAAGTCGGTGACACTCGGTGAGACGGGAACATTCAAGTCGGACGTTTGAGAATGGTAGACATGCGTTCTTTAACAAAATACTGATGGCCTATTTTTTTTTGTTAGCGCACTATAGCATGCTATTAACGTGATATTTTACACTGATTCATCTAGGATGAAGCCTGAAAGCTGCTAATTGCACGGTATTTTTTCCGTGTTTTTTCTAGTGATTTTTTCTTCATTTTTCTAGTGATTTGCTAAAACCACATTGGTGGGAACTGCGGTGTGACCTGGGCTAGAACATTCCTACCGTGGATGTGATGTTGTTCCTCGGTCTGGGCCAGCGGTGGAAACCATTTGCTGGGTGACCTCTTGGAGCGCTCCAGAAATTATATTGTTGCATGAAAGACCCCCTAATGTCCTGGCCATGCATAGTTCATGGGCCAGAGGAAAAAACTAGTCGTTTGTCAAAAAAAAAAGAGGAAAGACGTGGTCGGCAGGATTCGAACCTGCGCGGGCAAAGCCCACATGATTTCTAGTCATGCCCGATAACCACTCCGGCACGACCACTTGATGCATAATCACAGGATGACGTCCTATTTGTTCAAATAGTTTGGAATCAAAACGACTTAATCAAAGGTTAGTTCACCTGACAGGGCGCCTTCATCATTCAGCCGTCCTTGGATTATACAAACATTGTGCACGCTTCATATGGCCAATTATTAATCTCCTCTTCGCAGTGGTCGTCGCACTGCACAGCAGCGCGCCCAGTATATATATATATATATATATATATATATATATCATTCAGTTGCCTTCAGAAATCAGTTGCCATGCATTATACAAACATTGAGCGTGCAAAGTCGCACCATACATACACCATTTCGCTGCCCTATATATTATTCGTTGCGTGCCATTTGCACGTACGCATGGTTCCGTCGATCGCTTCCACGCTTCTGCATGACGAATTTGTAATGTCTTCCTATACTGCAATACTCCTACCAGGAAGGACGAAGGAAGCTAGCCTGAAGCTTCTTCGATAACAACAACGCCCAGCCAGCTGATCTAGCCGCGATATCGTGGGCTTTAATCGCGCTGTACGTATGTATGCTGCACCCCACCAAGCTAACACGACAGGTTAGATCCGAGTCAGACCTTCAATCAGCGTGTGCTCCGTGGCTCGGAGACTCGCCAGCGACCAGTTTCCGGGTCACCGGGATCCATCCGCATCCGCCAACAGCCCGCAGGAGAGGGACATGCACTGACGCAGTAACGAACTCTCGTCAAATCTTAAACCCAGGAGGCCAGGCCGGCCGGCGACGTCTCCCGGCGGTTCGCCGTCGACACAAGCAGCACTGTGGCGACTCTGCAGATTGGTCTGTCATGTCATGGGCGATGGCGGCAGGTCGGCAGAAACGCAGAGTGGAGTGGATCATCCCATGGCGCTAGCTCACGACGGCTTCCGTTGTCGTGCCGTCTATGGCGCGGAGCTGGTGGTGGTGGCCATGCCGCTGCCAATCGGATGGGGCCTTCTCCGTCCGAGTAGAGTAATCGCTGCTGCTGGGACCGCGTCAAGTGCAGCGTCGCCGGTCAATGATTGGGGGGAATGGTGCAGTTGCCGGAGGGGTCCTGCCTGAATAATCCTGATGTGACGTGACGTAGGAGATTGGGAGGCGCCCATGTTGGATCTGGTATTATCTTTCGAGACTAGTTGATGTTTCCAAGGCTATCTGTATTCTATCTTAATTAAGAGATGCTTGATGATAATCGCACGTGGTACCTAACGTCTAGCAAGAGACGCTAAGCTCAACTGGATCCATCACTCTGATGCTGTAAGCCACAGTACGTGAAATGACGTTAATTGGAGTAACCTCTTGTAGCTAGGCCTCGACACGACTACGCACAGAAGTTCAGTAAAGACGAGAACATCCTGCCAAATGCCAATGTAAATCTTTACGCCAAGGATTTTAGGGCTCCTTTAATCCACAAAAGATGAAATATGTCTAGGAATAGGAAAGTTATAAGGTTGATATGTCATGTCTAATTTAATCTTATACTATTAGGAAGAGGAATTCTCTTTTATCCTGGTAAAAAAAAAGTTATTAGGTAGTATGACCTAATGCATTTCTTGTAGGATATTTACACTGCACAATTCTTATGGCATTAGTCATATGCGATATGATCCTATGAATCAAACAAATCGTACACGTTGTGCCTGCAAGTCTGGTGATTGCTGATTATAGAGTTGGGCTCGGCAATTGGGCCGGGCGAGTTCGTGGTGCTCCTCAAGTACCAAGTCGTGGTTTTCAAGGTGAAAATTTAAGATTTGAACTTTACTGATTGTATATGGCAATAGTCTTATTGAAGACATTTATTTGAGAACTCGGACTATCTCCAAAGTGAAAAGCTAAGATTTTTGATCGGATGAAGGCAACACTCTGTGCATTATTTACTTTTTTTAAGGCGTTGGTTTTGGAGAACCTCTTGTATTCGGGTGTTGTCTTTGGTGATAGTTAGAGTGTTGCTTGTATGAGTGACCGATCTCCGTGACATGCTCCTTTTATCTTATTTATTTTTTCCGTTGTGTGCATTCTACATGTCTTTGTGCATCTTATTGGTGCAAAGCTTTGATTTAATTGATAACTTCATGATATTAATATATGTTATTTATTTAAAATGAATGAATTAAAATTTTCAATATCACCGTTGGTTGTGTCTTGGCAGGGCAGCCTTCGAATGACGTAATCAGGAAGGTGAAAAAAATATCTCAAGACGATTTCTATAAGGGGCAAAAGAAGAAAGAGGGAAATAATAAGAAAATCTTCGACAAAGTCATTATTCTAGAGTTGTCGCCGGTTCACGGTTGTTATAGGTGTTTTGGGTGTTGCTTACTTTAGGCGTTGCTATTTGTGGTTCTGTAGGCTCCATCCTATGATGTTGGTGTTTGTTATATGATTTTCGTACGTAAATAAACCGGACACCTTCTTTTTAAATAATATAAAGAGACAAAGTTTTTGCTTTTTGTTTCAAAAAAAATCTGAATTTTTTTGTATTGCTTTGAATCAAATGGGTCCCAAAAGGATATTATGGACGCAGGCCGACCGCCCATGGTCCTCGTATAGGGAATGTTGTTTTCCTCGGGCAGTTGCCAACAGTCCGGCAACAGGCGCGCGACGACGTGTACCGCGTCCCTACCGTACCACCGCGACCTTCCCTGCCGCCCGCCCACGCATCGCTCCTTTTCTCCACACGCCACGCCGGCCACCCTGCTGCCCATCCCTGCTCCTTCGCGCTCTCTATCTCCTCGCCTACGGACTCTCTTGCTCGAGCGCGCGCCATGGCATCCGCGGGAGGCGGCATTCACGGAGCGGCGGGGGCGACGACCAAGAAGAAGAAGAGAATCTCCGACTGCCTCGTCGACAGCGACGGCGGAGACGAGGTGGCCGCGGAGGACGCCGAGTCGCCCTCGCCGCCTTCCCCGGGGACGCCGCGGCTGCGCATCCCGATGTTCACATGCGCGCGGCTTCGGTTCGTCAGGCTCGGCAGGAAAGGCGGCCGAGGACGGAAGGAGGCCGTGGTCGCCGAGAAGGGCGAGGCCGCGTCCGTGGAAACCACAGGTACGTATCGTCCCGTGCATACTGCGTCGTACGTGGTCTCAGTTCAGTTCCATTGGCCGGCCTCTGTTTAGTGTTTATGCAACCGAGCTTTGAGAATTTCGCCTGCCATTACATCACTGCTCGTGCTCAGGTGTAGGATGGAAGCAGGGGAGCAGCAATGGCGGCAGCGGCCCGGAGGCAGCCGGCATGGGGCTGAGCCTGCTGTTCCTGCTCGCCAAGACATGCGTCGAGCTTAACAAGATGGCCGAGGTGCGCGCGCAGATGGAGGCGCTCCTGGAGGAGATGCGGGACCTGCAGCTGGCCAGGACGACGATCAAGACGAACACGGACAGTCGCGCCGCCGCTGCAGCAGGAAGTACGACTCGCGATCTTCCTCCGTCGGCGACGGCTGACTCGCCGTGCCGGTGCCGCGCCCGCGCGGACGGCACAGCTGGCGCCGCTTCTTCGTCTTCTGCCGAATCGTCTCGTCCACGCCGCTTCCATCCGCCGACAGACGAGTCGATCTACGCACTGACAGGGAACCCGCTGTTCGATCTCGACCGTGCCGCGGCTTCTACGTCCGGCATGGAGACGGCGAGCGGCGAGAGCGGGACGACGACGTCCGGAGCGGAGGACCCTACTACAGGCATGACCATCGATATCGACGCGGCCGGGGCGCGGTTCTTCGAGCTCAACAACGACAACACCGAGCAGGGAACACCAGAGGTATGTATACACACGATTGCTTTCTCTCATGGTACATTGATTCACTTCGCCTTGCTGCGTGGTTCATTGTGCATCGATTGAATTTGTGGTTTTGTTCTTGACTTTGGGTACCGTTGACTGCAGTCGTCGTCGGAGTCGGACGGCGATTCGTTCATCGAGCTTGAGGGAGGATTCGGCGCCGGCGCCGGCGCCGGAAAAAGCGCGAGGCGGAGGCGAGACTCGGAGGATGGAGACTCGGAGCGCGGCAGCGACGATGGAGTGTCGGCGTTGGAGCTGGAGAGGCGGCTGCAGGAGCTCCTGCACCGGAGGAGCGGCGAGCGGATCGAGGAGCTGGAGGCGTCGCTGCGGCGCGCGGAGAGGAAGCTGATGGAGAAGGACATGGAGGCGCGGCTGTGGAAGGACACCGCGAAGCTCGCGCTGCAGCCGCAGCAGCAACAGCAGCAGCAGTGACTTTCTCGCAGTGACCAGCATTTGACCGTGTAGATTTCCAAATCTAGGCGACGGAGCGCCCGTGGTTTGTACTGTACCTGCTGGACAGAGGGCACACACGAGTTGACTCCTGGCTGACTTTATTGTTCCTGGTACAGTGAAGGGAGGTGGCTGATATATACTACTCCCTCCGTACCGGTTTATAGGATGCAATTCCAAAACCAGATTGTATAGGATGCAATTTAGTAATTAATACCCACTTTAATTACACATGTTGCTTCCCTCCACCAATCATCATGTGTTTTATTTAAAACTCCAATTAATTAGGCTAATGCATGTGCTAGTCATTGGTCATTTGTACAATAAATATTGTATTTAAGATTTTTTTCTCACCCAATAGACTCATGCCTTGGTTATAGAGAATTGCTAATTACATCTTATAAACCGGTATGGAGGGAGTACGGTCTACGGGATACGACAAACTGAATCGAAACCTTTTTGCTAACTTTTGGTTGTATGATTTTTTTGTAAATCTCAGTCATCTAGAATTACACATGTTAACCTTGGAAATGCACCTTTTATCATTGACAATATGACTGGTTGTATCAAATTAGAGAAGATTTTAGACAACTTAGAAAATGACAGTTCCTAAGATGGTGTTTGAAAAGTGATATATTTATGGTTGCAAGTTGGACGGGATTGGGATGTCCACATCTCACCTAGTACAATACTCCACTTATCCCAAGAAATGAATATTTGGTGGATTTTTATGGGACGTCCCATTTGTCCCACTCAAATCCCACCAAATCAAGTTGAACGTGTCTAACGAGCGCTTAGGCAACTCCGGTGCTCACTCCCCGACTCCCAACACTCCTGCTCCCTCCGGCTCGGGCTGCCGGTGGCACTCACCTCCACCAAACGTCGCGGACGATCGGAGCAGCCGACCTCCACCCTTCCTTCTGCAGCGTCGACGTGCACTGTACTGAAAGGAAAGACGTCGCCTATAGGGGAGGGGGGCTGAATAGGCGAGGTACACTTTTTACAATTTAGGGTTGATAAATGCGGACTAAAACTTAGTGTTTAACTTATCAAGAACACAACCTAAATATACTAGGTGAACCTATGTGCACCAACAACTTATGCTAAGCAAGACAAGCAACACAGTGATAACAAGGTAAATGACTTCAAGCACGAAGGCTATCACAATGTAAAGTGCATAAGTAAAGAGCTCGGTTATAGAGATAACCGAGACACGCGGAGACGAGGATGTATTCCCGAGTTCCTCCTTGTTAGGGGAGTACGTCTAGTTGGAGAGGTGTGAGTGACCACCACAGGCCCGACTCAACGCCACAAAGGACTCACCTTATTCTTCGATGAACTCGACCACAAAGGTCCGGGTTCACCTTCCACAATGAACTCTTTTGGGGCGGAGAACAACCCCGTACAACAACCTTGGGGCACACACACACAACCGAATTGGGGTCTCCCAAATGACCACACAAGGTCTTGACCACAACAGGTCCAACTTGATCACAAAAGGTTCTAACCGATCACAAAAGGTCTACGCCACAAAGGCGGCCACTAAGGCGTCTAGGGTCCAAAGACCCAAGAGTAACAAGCTCACGAATTTCACCACCACGAATCACGTGGAGGTCTCAAACCGATGCAACCGATGCAATGGCAAGAACACAAGTTCTTCACTCCCAAATCCCATCAAAAGCAACTAATGCTTATGTGGGAGGAGAGAGGAAGAACAAAGAAACCACAAAGGAGTCAAATCACTCACTTCCAAATCCCACCAAAAGCAACTAATGCTTGTGAGGGGAGAAGAGAGGAAGAACAAAGAAGGAGAACCACAAAGGAACTCCTAGATCTAGATCCACTAGGTTCCCCTCACTTAGAGGAGAGAAGGATTGGTGGAAACGTAGATCTAGATCTCCTCTCACTTTTACCTCAAAGATATGCAAGAATCATGGGAAGAATTGAGAGGGGGCAAGCTTTTCCAAGGTCAACAATGACAGGAGAGAGAGGGGAAAAACAAGCAGCAGAAGGAAGAAGAAGGGGAGGGGTATTTATAGCCCTCCCAGGTTTCTAGCCGTTGGGAATCGTCAGCTCGGAAATTTCCGAACTCAGTTCGAAAATTTCCCGGAAATCTCCGAACCGAAGTCTAGAAATTTCCGAACCCCAGAAATCTCCGGTAGGAAATCCGACTGAGAGCTGAAAGCGTCCAGTGCTGATATCAAATAAGACTTGGCGAAAAACTTTACTTGGACGATCGGAAATTTCCGAACCGGGACCGGAAATTTTCGGACCCCGGAAATTTCCTGTTGAAAATCTGACTGAGAGCCAGTTGAGTGCAGTGCAGAAAATCTTTAAAACTTGGTGAAAAAATTCTCCGGGTCGGAAATCTCCGGTCTGGGGTCCGGAAATTTCCGCCCCTCCGAAAACTGCAGAAACATCAGGACTGAAATAACTTTTGCAAAATAACTCCGAATGAGGTGAGACCAGCTCCGTTGGAAAGGTACTGACAAGGAGAAAGCTACAAAAACCATAAATAGAGTAAAGTCCCCACACATGTGACGGTGTGGAACTTTGCTCAAGGTTGAACCAGTAATATTTCCACACAAAAAACGCAACAAGTTTTCCATACTAAAACCGTTTTCGAAGAACTTGGTCTTGTCATGAAGATGACGACAAGCACCAAAACCCAACAAGGTGAAAATCCAAATAAGAACCAAGAAAGATGATATGCCAAGCATGCAAAGGTTTGAGCTCTCCACAAAGATGCGATCAAGTTACTCACTCGAGAGCCCCTCTTGATAGTACGCCTATCTATCCTATAGCCATATCAAGATCAAGCCTTTGCCTTGAGCAATCCACTTGAGCTAGATGAAGACGGTCGATCTCTCCAAGTGGACCACCTTTATTGATTGCGCTTGCTAGCACATGCTTGATGAAGACTTCTCCAAATACTCCCCCATACGCCATTATGGGAGAGCCTCGCTTAGCTTCGTCTTCATGTCAATCTCCAAGCTCCATTAGATTCGTCTTCATGTTTTCATTTCGACCTCCAAGCTACAAGCATAAGATATCTCTGAAATGCTTCTCTTGGTCTTGCACTTCTTAACCTTGATGACGAACACCGCATGACATTATCCTCCATGAGCTCTATGATATGTTCTTCTTGTTGCAAGCTCATGGGAAGATACCTAACCCAACATATAGATACCACACGCACACTTGGGTTAGTGGACAAGAGCTTACCATCCCAAGAGATACATGATCTCGTAGCTTTGTGTGTTGATCAACATCTTGATCATTCTCGTATCATCCCATCTATCTTCATATCGGTGATGTCTTGACATCATCCCAAGAGATACATGATCCACTTGGTACATCTTGTAGCTTTGTGTGTAGATCAACATCTTGATCATTCTCGTATCATCCCATTTATCTTCATATTGGTGATGTCTTGACATCTTTAAGACATATTTGCAATATGCTCAACACAAACATTACTCCATAGGGATTGTCATCAATTATCAAAACCATACACGTGGGCACATGCCCTTTCATGTACGACCCGCCCCTGCCAACCCCCACTCTTGCTTCTGGGACGAGGTGCTCGAGGAGGTCTTTTTTCGCGTCAACATGGTGCCCCCGCCCCCATCGTCGTGCTCCCCCTCCGACGGTGATGAGGATGGCCCGATCTACTCCGCCAACGAGGAGCCTGTGAGCGGCTCCGCGTTCTCGGAGATCGAGTACTTCAGGGCAGAGGAGGGCTCATTGGATGAGCCCTTCTCGGCCGCCAGGAGCACCACCGACAATGTGTTCGATGCATAGATTTAAAAACCGGACCGGTGATCAAACCGGCGAGGATCTCGGTTCAGGTTTCGCCGGTTAGACCGACGGTTCAGTCGGTTCGTTTGCCGGTTTGTAAACAAAAAAATATGAAGAAATATTAAGAATCTGTTCGGAAAGTAAAGGTATTTAATTTATATTTAATTTATACGTGTAGTAGAATCCTAGTTGAAAAAACCGGACCGGACCACCGGTTGAACCGGGAAAAACCCGGAACCAGAGCCTCCCCGGTTTGTTTAGAGCACTAGACCGGGCACGTTGGCGAACCGGGAAAAACCAGATGAATCACGGTTAAACCGGCGACTTAGGAGAAAACCGGCCGTTAACAAACCGCCAGTCCGACCAGACAATCCCTTACTCGCGAGAAAAATACGTTGCCTACCTTAGGAATCAAACCAGAGACCTCACGCACCGCGCGCAAGCAGCTCAACTGCACTGGCCAACTAGTCTTTGCGATGCTCGTGTCATTCTACTACACGTATAAATTAAATATAAATTAAAATACCTTTACTTTCCAAACATATTCTTAATATTTCTTCATATATTTTTTGTTTATAAACCGGCAAACGAACCGACTGAACCGGCGGTCTAACCGGTGAAACCTGAATCGAGATCCTCGCCGGTTCGATCACCGGTCCGGTTTTTAAAACCAGCGCAGTTGAGCTGCTTGCGCGCGGTGCGTGAGGTCTCTGGTTCGATTCCTGAGGTAGGCAATGTATTTTTCTCGCGAGTAAGAGATTGTCTGGTCGGACCGGCGGTTTGTTAACGGCCGGTTTTCTCCTAAGCCGCCGGTTTAACCGCGATTCATTCGGTTTTTCCCGGTTCACCAGCGTGCCCGGTCTAGTGCGCTAAACAAACAAGGGAGGGCTCTGGTTCCGGGTTTTCCCGGTTCAACCGGTGGTCCGGTCCGGTTTTTTCAACTAGGGACTTCGATGTCGGCGTGGGGAGAGGAGTGGAGGAGCAGGTGGATGGCTTAAGGAGCAGCGTGGGATCGGAACGGGATACATGGACTACCCTTGGGTTAGGTGGTTTCGTCCCACTAAACCCGTATGGGATGAACGAAAGTTTTAAGCCAGATAGTTGGATTTACTAGGGTGGGATGCGGGAGTAATGGCATGCTCGTTCTACCTGAAATCTTTAATATATTAGGTTAAGTTGGGTATTTCAGTCAAAATTTAACCAAACAGTGCAACTTTACAAATAATAACATGTTATAAATCAGCCACACTTGCATGGATTGTGAACGCGTGACCGAACATGCTGGTACAATGTGGTACGTAGGTCTGCCTAATGAATACTTCCTCCATTCGCTTTTAGTCTACATTTTTTTTTCAAACAAACTACTGTATATAGTAATTCGTACATTTATTAGTGCTAATTTTGCACAGCCCACCGTCTATCATAAGTGTACCAATTGGTTAAACCAATCTTAATTAATGCATTCCATGCATAGGAAAAGCAAACCGGTGCATGCTTGATGTGTGGTTTCTCTTCCATCTTAATTATTGAGGTGGGAGTAGACTAATTTCGAACAAATTTAGAGCGATAATGTAGAAAAAATCCGCACGATGAGAATATATATGAAAACCACGGTAATAATAAAGATTAAAGAACAATAAAATGCAACATCCAAAATCTCTAACGGGGATATGCAGGTCTCGGGACAGAATTTGGAGTACCCACAAAACAATTTATAAGTTGCGAGGTTTTGCGAGATCCGGTCGAGGCATTTTTTCACCCGAAATGTATAAAAGCAGTTTTTTTTATTTTTTTCATATATAATAAACCAACAAAGAGTACACGATTGCAAAAATAATACAGTACAAAGAGACGAGCAAATCTATCAGATCTTCAAACCCTTTCTTCTTACATGACACAATCTTGTACTTTTCTGAAAACAACCATGAATACGCCAAACCACAGACATGTGATGTGAATACCAACGAAGGTTCTTTTCTTTTAATTTTGATCCGCAATGCCAAGGTTTTGTGCACGCACGCAACCATTAAATTAATCAAACAACATCGACAAAGTACCATCACTGATATTTCAGGGACAAATAACTCAACCACTTTGTCGACGTCGTTGGGAGTCGAGAGAACGAATCACCATTGTCGAAAACGTAATAGCCGGGATAGATAATGCGAGGACAAACCTACTCGCGGCAATCATGAGAAACAATGCAAGATAGATCTGGCGAATCTGAAGAACCATATCTAGACAAACTTAATCTTCCAAAGTCGAAGCGCGGAAGATCACTTATTGCAGACGAAGCCACCTCCATTGACGAAGAAGAAAACAACCAAAACCATGATCTAACATTAAGGAGCTTTCTATAGCGCCATGCGCAGGTCCGTGGTCCCCACCACTCCGAATGCCAGAGCGGCATCTAGAGGAGATGATGACCCATCAATTCTCAGACATCAATTCTCAAACGAAGGCGACGATGATGCTGTAGATGGCGCCGACGGCGACGACTAGGGGTGAAGGGCCTAGGCCCGCCTCTCTTTCTTTCCGTTCCGCGCAGGAATCGATAGCAATAAGCCCTGTTTGAAGAGGTTCACTGCTCGATGGTTTGACTTAAATAGTTAAATGTATAAAAGCGGTTAGTATGCCGTTTCATCTCTTTTGCGGGTTGCTTTTTTTGAGTTGCTCCTAAAAAAAAAGAAAATAAAACGAGACCGAATTTTTTAATTTTCGCCCTGCTGGATCGCGTGCCGGCCATATTGAGGCGAATGTTTATTCCATTTGGGCCGTACGTCGAAAGCACTGGCCCAACTCGACGCTCGGTTCCTCTTCCTTCCCAGTCCTCCTCAACTCCTCATCCCCTCTCTCTCTCTCTTCGCCTCCTCCTCCTCACTTCTTCCTTCCGATCGAAGCCAACCTACCTCCCCTCCCTCTGCTCCTGCTCGAGGCTGCGCATCCGGCGAAACTGAGGACGACTCTCCTCCACTCCGCCGCCGCCGCCTCCTCCTCTCCGTACTAGGTATTTACCTTTATCCCCCGACTAAGCTTCTACGCCTCCCCTAACCCTCGGCCGATACCGATCAATCTCTCCCGGCACCTCCACCGGTTTCCAGTCGTGCACCCCTCCATGTTTAGATGGGCTTCCCAGATCGTCAGTATATCCTAATTTTGTGCGGGCACATGCGTGCTGCGTGCAGACGCTCGCGTGCTGCCGGTTCGTCCCCCAAGTGCGGAAAAAGGAAGCTTTTTTATGCGTTTGATGGCGAGCAACGTCTTCCGCTACTGCTGTGCTAGTACTTTTGTTGCAGTGTAATGGTGAATTGCTGTGCCATAAGCATGGATTACTCGTCTCGGTACTGAATTTATGCTCCACCCTGTCGTCTATGCGTGCTGTAGAAGAGTCCTTTGTAGCAGTATATCTCAGTTATCATCCAGAAACTCAGTTAGCCTTGTTCTTTGTAGACCTAGAGAACCTAATCTGATTTCATGTAGTAATTTTTTGTCGAAGTGATTGTTTGGGTTCAAAGCCTAGTGTAGCTTTGTTCCCTGAGGATAGTTTCATTGGCTTAAATTGATAGACTTGACTAGATGGCGTAGTCTGCTGTCCCAGTCCTGAGAAGCTACTGGTTATCAGTATCGAATGCCCTTCCTATTCCTGAGAAACTACTGTATGGCTTATCAGTATTTATCGTCTGCAAATGTGTATCTTGTTCTCCTTGTCACAAATCAAAACACCCGTGTGAGTGAGATTCATATTTCCAGTTGTGATTATGTGTATATGTGTATTATTGGTTGCTTTGGTTCATCGTCATTTTAATTATATGTTCATGTTCCTCATATGCTAGGGTGCAGAAGAGGCTAACCTTCTGGTTCGCAAATATGGTAAGTCCTTTATCCCATAATCGATCTTACTGTGAACTGCTTAGACTTTAGACCATTTTACTATCAGGTGCGCTGCAGATCTACAAACTCCTTGACCTTTTTGCCTACAAATTCCTTGACCTTTTTGCCGTCGATTTTCAAACCTGGGATATTTTCTGGATTATTCTGAGCTATTACATGACTTCTTTATCAGTTTGCATAATTTCTATTTATTTGGTGAACATGTTTCTGTTTTGAACATAGTAACCTTTGCCACGGAGAGTTTCACAACAGTTCTCTATAGCTTTATCAATTGATGAACTGTGTCATGTTGGCCTAATATAATTGTTTGTCGTGAATAGTATTTCGAAGGCTATGGTTACCGTGGAAGTACTTTTGAGCAGACCTATCGCTGCTACCCTGCATCTTTCATTGACAAGGTATGTAAACCTCCTTTGGTCAAGGACTCAAGGTAGCAAAAAAAAAGCAATATAAGTGATTTTGATGACTGATCTACTCGTATAGTTTTGGCATGACAAATTTAGGTGCTTTTTGTTCACTTTTGGTGATCAAAGTTATAAAATGTTGACCTCAAGCAATCTAACAACAAGTAAAAAAAGAATGAACATAGTGTGATTGTTGAGTAGCAATCCTATTGATATGGAAATTTTTCTCTAGTTCAAGTCAGTGAACTTCATGCATTACCCAGTTTCATGGATCATATGGGATTGATATATTGCCATGAAGTACTGTAATGCCTCGTTCGGATGTTCTTATTCAGCCTAGATATTAGATATTCGCGAGTTTGCAACCCCGAATATCCGATTTCGACCTGTTTGGATGTGGTTGATATTCAGCCTAGATATTCGGGGTCAATATCTAGTTATCGCTCTCACGGCAAAAATAGAACCCAGCGAATGTCGAGGGGAGAGGCTCGACATCGTGGGATATTCGCTCCTCGCGTACCGCTCTGCTCGTCTCGCTCGTCTCTGTTTCCTCCTAGGCAGCGGCAGCGGCGCATTAGGTCTCTCCCTCCCGCCCAGGTCTCTCCATCCCGCCCCAGATCCTCCGCCCCACAGTCTCTCCCTAGCCGGCGGCGGAGGCGGCTGAGGGAGGGCTCCATACGCTGCCCCTTCACAAGGCGGCGACGCTCGCCGCAGCCTCGGCCACCCGGGCGGCCATGGCGAATAGAGAGCGTCCACGAGGCAGCAGCAGCGCCTGAACCGACGTCTGGCGGCCGACCGCTGGTCCCCAACCTCCCTCCCGTCGAAGCTCGTGGTTAGGCGCCTCCTCGAACTCCCTCATGTTGAAGCAAGTCCACGACCATCCTCTCGTAAGGCAAGCTGTCGTGCTCATTCACTGACCTGGGCGTCCGGTCCGCCACAGGCTGCTCTTGGACACCATATCTCCAACAAGAGTCACGAGATATGGCTGGCTTAGGCCTGGACTTTCTTTTTTGAATTTTTCTTGCTCGTCTAGTTCTGCAGAGATGCACCGATGATGGTTTTGTTCTTCAAAGAACGATATGAAGGATTGTGGTGTGATGATCGTGGTGTCTTGCTCTCATTTGATTTCTCATACATTTTGGTATGAATATACCAGTACAATGATCAATGTCTCAAAAAAAATGATCAATGTCTCAAAAAACTGCTTTTATAACATCCAAACATCATTTGATATTTAAACTCAATATCTTGTCTAGGTCTGAATATCTAACACATCCAAACAGAAAATATTGACATTCAGACTCAATATCAATATCCCATGATATTGATATTCAACCCAATATAATATCGAGGCTCCCAATGCGAACATCCAAACGAAGCATAATGTATAATCTGATTATCGTTTACGTCCTAGTGGAATTGTGTATGTTCACCTTAGGAATGACTAGACATTGCTTATGTTCTGCATGTTCTTTGATCTTCATGTAACTTGAATTTGTTATGAAATTTTAATCGAGGCTTGTTGGATTATGACCCATTTTTTGCCTAGTTAACGTGGTCTATAGATCCAGACCGCCAAAAAGTATGTATTCTGTTGGCATGTTTCCATCCACCCTTGCCTCATTAATGTAGCATCAATCAAATAGCAAGAGGAATTATTACTTTCAATATTAAGTATTTAATTCCTGTTCCTGGATATTCATCTTAAATATCTCCTTTCGCTTTCTTGCAGCCACAGCTTGAATCTGGTGATAAAAGTATGCTTTCTGTTCACACTGAGTTCCTCGTGTCTTTAAATTACTTTTGGCTCTTGAAGTGATTTTTACATTCTCTGTTTCAGTTATCATGCCACCCTCAGCACTTGATCGCCTCGGTAAGATAGCAACGAGAAGAAACATGCATATGCTTGATAGTTCACTTTGTTTATTTGATTAATCTGGGCACGTTCTCACAGTAATTTCTCAATCATTTTCTGTTCTCTGCAGCATCTCTGCATATCGAATACCCTATGCTGTTTGAAGTCCGTAATACAGCAGCAGAACGTACTTCACACTGTGGTGTCCTAGAGTTCATTGCAGAAGAAGGCATGATCTACATGCCATATTGGGTAGGCCCAGGGGTATTTTCACATTTAATTTTGTGTGCTATCATGTCAATCGAACTAACTCCATGTACTTATCAGATGATGCAAAATCTTCTTCTGCAAGAAGGAGATATGGTGTTCATAAAAAATGCCACCCTACCGAAGGGCACATATGTGAAGCTGCAGCCTCATACCACCGACTTCTTAGACATTTCAAATCCTAAAGCAATGTTAGTATTGATTTCGTAAAACTATTTTCTTGTGAAACATTTTTCCTCTCATTTTGGTATGCATGTCGTGTTGTACCTTGACTGGAGTTTCTTGATATGAGTGGTGAGATCCCTGAGAACACTAATTCCTCGTTCATGTGACTCTTGCAGCTTGGAGAAAACTTTGCGGAACTACTCTTGTCTAACCACTGGTGACAGCATTATGGTGGCTTATAATAACAGGAAATACTACATTGATATAGTTGAAACAAAGCCTTCCAGTGCTATAAGCATAATTGAGACTGATTGTGAGGTTGACTTTGCCCCACCACTGGACTACAAAGAGCCTGAGCGACCAAAACCTTCCGCTCCTCCTAGTGCCGATCCTACTGCAGGTAGCTTTCTTGCTTATACTTCACTAGTAGCTGTTAGGATGCATTAACTCTCTTGCCATTCGTTAGTAAGAAAGGACCTGCATGTTAATGTTGCAGAGGCTCCAGTTGAAGAGGAACCAAAGTTCACCCCCTTCACAGGTCCTGGAAGGCGCCTGGATGGGAAGGCTCCTAAAGATTTGGAAGGCTCATCCTCTTCGCCTGCAAAGCGGCAAGCTAATGCAACCAACAGTGTGCAGCCCTCAACTGCCGCAGCCTCCACTTCCCAGAGTTCCGCGCCACGTAAAGCGACGGGAAAACTCGTCTTTGGTTCCGGCGGAAGCCAGTCATCAAAGCGAACAGAAAAGGTCAGTATTCCGTAACATGCTTCCTTGTGGTCGCCATCTTGAAAATTCAATGAGTAGCAGGGATGCACAAAAGTCATCTGAGATAACACGAAACACTCCCTTTTTAGTCTTCCAGCTTTAAACGCCTGTATCATCTCAACATTTTGTCCATCAATGCTAGGTACCTGAAAAGGATGTGAAGGAAGACCCGAAGAAAGAAGAGTCAAAGTTTTCAGCGTTTACAGGAAAGAAGTACTCGTTGAAGGGCTGAATAGCCAGATAATGTAGCATCTGTAATGAAGGTGTGGAACATCATCAGGGAGAATAATTCCATCTGCTACTGTTTATTTATCCCTGGTCCCATCTTTGGGTCGACTAGTGTCGTCTGGATGTTCAATGCTTCGTTTTGTATCCACTGTACTAAATCTTTGTGTCAGCTAACTGGTTCAGTTCAACTGATGTGAGGAAAGTATTTTTATCTCTACTGATGGAATTTTAGATGACTTGTACGTATATACCCTTTGTTTATATCAGCACATGCGCTTGGAGCGTGTATAACAGCTGCCCTTTTGATCCATCACTGCTTACCTAGATGATCAGAGCGACCTAATAGGGATTTAAAAAGAACTCTCTCCGTTCCACAATATAAAATGTTTTAGCCATTTTTCCACATTCATGTCATATGCACCTAGACTGTTCTAATTTATATGTGCACCCATTTTAGCGTGAATTTAGACAACATGTGATATATCTAAAACATCTTATATTATGGAAAAGAGGAGTACTTTGTATATAAAAATCTGATGTAACAAGAGAAAAAGGTTAAACAGAGTTAAGATTACATAGTTTCTCCGGGCCTTAGACGTATTATGTGCTCTTGCAACTGTTAAAGCTTTACATCTTGCACTATGTATTAATTTGTCATGTGGAACAACGGTGTAACAACATGAAATTGCAATGATAAGAAAAAAACATGAAATTGCAATACAGGCAGCCTTAGTAATGCATCACTTTGTGAAAGTTGTTGCTTCTCATGAAGTACATAGGAGGATTACTTCTAAAAGACAAACTAAAAATGCCAGAGAAACTAAAATATAGAAGAAAGAAATTACACACACACACAAACAGGCCACGACACAGAACTTATTCATTGATCTCACGACCCACACAAGTGTTGTATCTGCATGCCCATAACACACGGTTATTTTGAGGTCATGGTAATCTCGTGTTAGCTCGCATAGGAAGGCCTGAAGTAAGGAGAGCCAAAATTTTCAGCATAGTGGGAAGACTTGATGTGCTCCTTGAAAGGCTCGATAGCTAAAATAATGTGTATGCTACTCAAGAGGAGCAAATCTAAAGGCTCTCTAGTTCGCACAGATCACAAGATGATCACGTTGACTAGTCCATCCACTACTAAGTAGTAAGTACTCTTCCAGTACTGGCTAACGTGAACCAACCTCTGCCGATCCCCATTCCATCCAACCAACCGAGAAAATGCTCAACCCCTGGTTTATCGAGATAGCATGAGAGTGTGGCGTAACAGCTGAAGCGGAATTGGTTGATGTTTAGTGGAGAGGCGGGACAAATGAAGAATAGCTGAGGCGGCAAAGCAGGATGAGAAGGGACAGGCGAAGGAGTTTAACAACAAGTGCATGTCGTAATTCCAGCGATACATCCATAATTCCTGGTGCCTTCCATGCCCACGCATACTAAATTCAAATCCTTTGAATGAAAAGGCACAACAGATATCACACGAAATGAGATTGGATAATTATAAGACGAAGGAGTCGACAGAGGGAATGAGAAACCTTTCTTTTTATCAAAGACGGGAGGTAGACACATGAAGTCATTGGTCCTCTGGTAGGCAACCAGCTTTTAATCCTTCGGTAGGTGGGATACTATGGGAGCCTTATCGTTTGTCTAGACAAACATTGAATTTATTTAGCCTCTTCATTTTGAGAAGGAATTATTACTATTATGCACTAAAAAAATTTAGTAGACAATTCATGACAAAAAAGGCCCGACAAACAATGCTCTATCCTCGAGCATAAATAATTAAGTAAAACCAAATCCACATAGTTTTTTAGTACTTCCTTAACAAACGTTCCAGAGCAGTGGCGGCGCTAGAAATTTGTGACCGGGTATTCGTGTGTATTCATTTTGCCAAATTCATCGATGTTTTGTCAAAATCATCACTATTTTGTTAAAATCATGTCTGTTTTGCAACAATCATGGGTATTCACATGAAGACATAGGCAGGGAATACCCCTAGCACCTCCCCTGTACCAGATAAGGGTGGGCGTTCGGTCTTTTCGGTTAGTTCGGTTCGGTCTTTTTGGTCTTTAACAATTTCGGTCATCTAGAAAATGATACCCGTAATAAATTCGGTCTTTCCGGTTTTCTGTTATTCGGTCTTCGGTCTATTCGGTTCGGTCTTCGGTCATGACCAAATAGACCAAAATTGTTAAGGTGGTTTTGAGGATTTCTTCTGATGGCGGCGTTCTCCGGATCGTCAAGGAGGTTCATTGACGGTTCATCCTTCTTCTTCGTTCCCGGGACGGATGTGGTCTTCTAGACCTGTTCGGCGACTTTCCGTTCGCAACCAACAACATCAGGCCGGCTCATGGAGGAGCGGCAGAGGCGGCGCGCAATCGACACTATCTAGATGTTGAAGACGAAGGGCATCTCAAAGATTTTATTGTAATTTTCATTATTCTTGAGGTGTTTTCAGGGCCGGCTCTGGGCCAGGGCAGCAGGGGCGACGGCCCGGGGCCCGTCCAAATAGGGGTCCCTATTTTATATGCAGTAGGTATATGATATATAGAAAAAAAGGAAATACGAACAATCGCTTCGAGCCCAGCGTCCAGGAAGGCAAGAAGGCAGTCACGCAAGGTGAGGTCGATTCGAGGATCGAGCCATCGACGCTTCGTTTCCTTATTCCTCTCGAGTGATTGAGTGAATTGCGGCAGGCAAGGCATGCACAGACGAAGAGCAAGAGTAGGATGCCATCGGCCATCGCTGTCTTTGTCTCGCCCGCTGCCCTGCCTCGCCCGTCGCCCCTATCGCCATCTCGTCAAGATCGACAAGAACAGGTAATTCTCAGGCTCTTGTCAAGATCGACAAGAACAGGTAATTCTCAGGCTCTTAGCTTACTGTACAAGATCGATTCCATTTTTTCTTGTCTCAGTCCGATCGATGTCTGATCTGAATTTACTTTAAATCACATACAGCTGCATCCATAGAAACGAGGTTGTGGCAGTCAGAAAAGAAACAACAAAAAAAGAGTAGACAAGTTGATTAAATCCCAGCAAGGTGCTCTGAATAGGTTTGTGTTGAGGAATCATCAGGGCCCTGAGAATGATACTGCTACAAATTCTGAGCAACTATATATCACAAATGGCGAAGAACAACCTGATCATGTTGAGGAAAATCATGCCGATGTTGACGCGAATCAGAACTCTGAAAATTCAGATGATCAGGCTTCTTCTTTTGATATTTATGATCCTAGAACTTGGAATATTCTTGACAATAAATCAAGAGATATTCTCATTGAAAAAGGACCTACCAGGGAGTACAATCTTGTGTTTCCAGAAAACAGCGTTGGCAGGCGTTTTTCATATGATTACTACTCAAGAAAGATGAGGAATGGCGAGGTCAGTGATCGGAAGTGGTTAGTGTACTCTAAACATGTGAATAAAGTTTACTGTTTTTGCTGCAAATTATTCAAATCGGCAAGGAGCAAAATTCTTCTAGCTTCCGAGGGATTGAGGGATTGGAAACATCTTAGTGAGAAGCTCAAACTTCATGAGAATAGTGCTGAGCATATCACTAACATGAATACATGGAATGAGGTAAGACTGAGGCTTAGTACGAAGCAAACAATTGATAAAGATTTGCAGCAAGAGATTGAAAAGGAGAAGGAGCGATGGAGACAAGTTTTAATTAGAATTGTTACTGCTGTGAAATTTCTTGCTAAACACAGTTTGGCTTTTCGAGGGTCGAATGAGAAATCATATCGAGATAACAATGGGAATTTTTTGGGAGTAATTGAAATGATGGCAGAGTTTGATCCTGTAATGCAAGAGCATTTTCGTCGCATCCAGAATAATGAAATTCATCATCATTATCTTGGCCACAATATTCAGAATGAGCTAATTGGCCTTCTTGGCGCCGGTGTTAAAAATTCTGTCTCGAGGATAATTAAGGATGCAAGATATTTCACTGTCATTTTAGACTGTACCCCTGATGTGAGCCATAAAGAACAAATGACTCTAATTGTGAGGTGTGTAAACATGTCAAGTACCTCTACGAAAATAAAGGAGTTTTTTCTGGACTTCTTGAAGGTGGATGATACATCAGGACTTGGACTTTATAATGTGCTCTATTGGTTTAAATGTTCAAGATGTTCGTGGACAAGGGTATGACAATGGTTCAAACATGAAGGGTAGACACCAAGGGGTAAAGACCAGATTACTTGCGACTAATCCAAGAGCATTGTTCATGCCCTGTGCTTGTCACAGCCTAAATCTTGCAGTAAAGCTATTACTTTCTTTGGCGTTGTGCAAAGAATTTACATTTTGTTTTCAAGCTCTACTAAAAGATGGCAGCTATTGCTTGATCATGTTCCAAAAATGACAGTATAGTCTTTGTGTAACACTCGATGGGAGAGTCGAATAAAGACTGTTCATGCTATTAGATATCAAGCACCTGATTTAAGAAAAGCACCATTGGAATTAAAGAGAATTTCTACTGATGATGCCAAGACTAAGAGTGACGCAAAATCTTTGGCTAATGCACTTGAGAAATTTGAGTTTTTACTTGGCATGGTAATCTGGCATGACGTTTTGTTCACTGTTAACATGGTGAGTAAGAAGTTGCAGTCTAAAATTGTGTGCATTGATGTTACTCTTAAACAGATTGAAGGTGCAATCTCATTTTTTGAGAAGTACAGAAATGAAGGCTTTGCAACTAGTTTGGATATTGCGAGATCCATTGCCATTGACATGGGTGTACAACCTTCATTTCCTGTAAAGCGACGTATTAGCAGAAAAAGACAATTTGATGAAATTAGTGGCAGTGAAGAAAATGACCAGAATGAAGAAGCGCAATCTATTGTGTTGGAATCATTTAGAGTTAAATATTTTCTGGTCATCATTGATGTTGCAATTGCTTCCTTGACTAGCAGATTTGAAGAACTGAAGTCATTTGGCAACATATTTGGTTTCTTGTTCAACTCACAAAAACTGAAGTCCTTGGGTGACAATGATCTAAGAAGATGTTGCACTAATTTCGTCAACACTTTCACTCATGGTAACACTACAAGAAATATGTCAACTAGTGACCTTTTCTTAACGACCAAGTTTTTTTTGGTCACAAATTTGTCACCATTTTAAACTAGTTGGTCATAACCCATTTGAGAGGGACGAAATCCCCAAATATTATGACCTTCTATATTACAAAGGTCATAACACGACGGCACCGTTTGGTCATAAATGCTAACAGCACTGATATATTTGTGTGAGTTGGCTGACACCTAAGCCAACTCGCCTACGTGTCACTATCTATCGCCTACGTGTCCGACCATGTCCCTATCTCTCGCCTACGTGTCCCCATACTGACACGTGGGGCCTGCTTACAGAAGGTGGTCCCTATCTCTCGCCTACGTGTCACCATACTGACACGTGGGGCCTGCTTACAGAAGGTGTTGACCGTTGACAAATCTAACAGGTGGATATGACATGTGGGTCCCACCCCATCCTCTAATATGTGGGTCCAACCATGCCTCTGTCATGTGGGTCCCGCCTTACCCACTTACGCGTGAGACCCGCCACCGCCCCTGACATGTGGGACAAGCACAACAGGGCTGACAAATGGGACCCGCCACACCGGACAGACAAATGGGTCCCGCCCGGCCGGACTGACACGAGGGCCCCGCCACAACGCTCAAAGTGCATAGTCTTAATATTTGCAAAAATGGGTGGAAGGGGACTCGAACCCGCGACCTGAGACCTCCTGTACGCAAACAGAGCTCTCTACCACAGAGCTACAATCCAAGTTGTGATAACACACGGAACTTAAGCCCCTTTATCAACACGCCGCCGGACAAAGGCCTGGCCCAAACTAATGGGCCGGCCAACTTTTTTCCCTTTTATTATTCTTTTATGATTCTTTTATTACTTTCGATTTTTAACTTCAATTTCAACCAAATAAATTTTGTAAAAATTCTAAAATTGTACTTTGTAATTATAGACTATTAGAGACTAAATTTCAATCAAATTAAATTTAATTCTAAAATTGTACTTTTATGATTCACACCTTTTTGATTTTTTCTAAATTCTATGCGCCGATTTCAAAATACGGTCAAAACGGGGGGCGTGACCGTTCGTATCTAGGGGTGGAATTTTGTGAAACTCTTGGTGTATCTCTGATGAAACAGGTACTTGTCTACCTAGAAATGAGTTTTTCAAAAAATCATGAGCAAACTATAAAGCACATGTAGTTCAAATTTGACCCGGTTTCAACTGAATCGACGGGAATTTGTCTTTTTTGAAAGGGGTGGATGTAAAACTTTCCAGACACAACCATTTGGTTATTTGTAGATAAAATGTGGTCTGGTATTTTATAAAAATGTTGTGATCCCAATATGCAACATATTTTTGGTACGTGCTTCACAAAAAAACCTATTTTTCGTACTCGGAAAATGAAAAATGGTTTTTTTGTGCGAAGAAAATAAAAACTTTCTTCGGCAACATTGTTCTCCATTCCAATATGCATATATGTGTGCAATATGAGATCATTTGAACAAACTATGTCACGGTTATCGCCATAACATTGGTCATTTGGGCTGAAAGCCACGAATCTTCGTACATGAGAGGTCATTTCCGCGAACACTTTTTGAAAATATCATCCGTTTTCCAAGTTTGTTATTTTTCCTCAAAACCAGGTCACATATGATGACACTTGGCGAAGGATTCAAACCTTTTTGATTTTTTCTGAATTCTATGCGCCGATTTCAAAATACGGTCAAAACGGGGGGCGTGACCGTTCGTATCTAGGGGTGGAATTTTGTGAAACTCTTGGTGTATCTATGATGAAACAGGTACTTGTCTACCTAGAAATGAGTTTTTCAAAAAATCATGAGCAAACTATAAAGCATATGTAGTTCAAATTTGGCCCGGTTTCAACTGAATCGACGGGAATTTGTCTTTTTTGAAAGGGGTGGATGGAAAGCTTTCCAGACACAACCATTTGGTTATTTGTACATGAAATGTGGTCTAATATTTTATAAAAATGTTGATCTCCCAATATGCAACATATTTTTGGTACGTGCTTCACAAAAAAACCTATTTTTCGCACTCGGAAAATGAAAAATGGTTTTTTTGTGCAAAGAAAATGAAAACTTTCTTTGGCAACATTGTTCTCCATTCCAAGATGCATATATGTGTGCAATATGAGATCATTTGAACAAACTATGTCACGGTTATCGCCATAACATTGGTCATTTCGTCTGAAAGCCACGAATCTTCGTACATGAGAGGTCATTTCTGTAAACACGTTTTGGAAATATCGTCTGTTTTCCAAGTTTGTTATTTTTCCTCAAAACCAGGTCACATATGATGACACTTGGCGAAGGATTCACACCTTTTTGATTTTTTCTGAATTCTATGCGCCGATTTCAAAATACGGTCAAAACGGGGGGCGTGACCGTTCGTATCTAGGGGTGGAATTTTGTGAAACTCTTGGTGTATCTCTGATGAAACAAGTACTTGTCTACCTAGAAATGAGTTTTTCAAAAAATCATGAGCAAACTATAAAGCACATGTAGTTCAAATTTGACCCGGTTTCAAATGAATCGACGGGAATTTGTCTTTTTTGAAAGGGGTGGATGAAAAACTTTGCAGACACAACCATTTGGTTATTTGTACATGAAATGTGGTCTAATATTTTATAAAAAATTTGATCTCCCAATATGCAACATATTTTTGGTACGTGCTTCACAAAAAAACCTATTTTTCACACTCGAAAAATGAAAAATGGTTTTTTTGTGCAAAGAAAATGAAAACTTTCTTCGGCAACATTGTTCTCCATTCCAAGATGCATATATGTGTGCAATATGAGATCATTTGAACAAACTATGTCACGGTTATCGCCATAACATTGCTCATTTGGTCTGAAAGCCACGAATCTTCGTACATGAGAGGTCATTTCTGTGAACACGTTTTGAAAATATCGTCTGTTTTCCAAGTTTGTTATTTTTCCTCAAAACCAGGTCACATATGATGACACTTGGCGAAGGATTCACACCTTTTTGATTTTTTCTGAATTCTATGCGCCGATTTCAAAATACGGTCAAAACTGGGAGCGTGACCGTTTGGGCCTAGGGGTGGAATCTTGTGAAACTCTTTGTGTATCTATGATGAAACATCTACTTTTGTACCTAGAAATGAGTTTTTCAAAAAATCATGTGCAAAATAAGAAGCACCCGTAGTTCAAATTTGACCCGGCTTCAACTGAATCGGCGGGAATTTGTCTTTTTGCAAAGGGGTGGATGCTAAGCTTTTCAGACACAACCATTTAGTTATTCGTACATGAAATTTGGTCTAATATTTTATAAAAATGGTGATCTCCCATTTTGCAACATATTTTTGGTAGATGCTTCACAAAAAAACCCTTTTTTTACACTCGGAAAATGATAAATGGTTTTTTGTGCAAAGAAATGGAAAACGTTGTTCGGCAACATTGTTCCCCATTCCAATATGCACGCTTGTGCGCAATATGGGACCATTTGAACAAACTATGCCACAGTTAGCGCCATAACATTGGTCATTTGATGCAATATCGTCATTTTGACCATTTCTTTAAAAATAAATAAAATGCAAAAATTCTCAAAAAAGTAAATCCTTTGACATGGAGTTATTTGATGTCTACTAGTTTCTAGGAAAAAAATATAAACTTGAGTTTTGACAAATAATACCATGAATATTAGTTGATTCTTGTTGGTGGAGAAAGCACAAAAATGCTTGCTTTCTGATTGGCCAGCAGGATTTCACGTGGATCATGGTTCTCAGCAGTTGGATCCGGTCAATCGAATGGCTCAAAATGCCCTCTGCGCACGCCAACGCACACCATCTGCACTGCACCAAACCCTAACCCTAACACCCCGACACCCTCTGCGCCGCACACCCCATCCCCTTTCTCCCTCTCTCGCTCCTCTCCTGCTCCCGCGATGCGCCGCCGCTCCCGCTCTGCAGCCAGCAGCATCCCACCGCCGTTCCTCTCCTCCTCCCTCTCCAGACGCCGCCTCCCTTTCTCTGATCTCCAGCCAGCAGCACCCCACCGCCTCCGCTGGATCTCGCTGCATCTCCCACCTGCCCCCATCTCCTCCCCATCCGCCCCGCCGACGTCTCGCCTGGGCCAGCCATGGACAGCTCCGCCGCCGCCGCGGACCAGCCGAACGCTGGCGCCGCCCCCGACAAGCTCCGCCACATGGAGTCCATGTCCGAGCTGCTCTCCGGCGCCGGGAGGATCTCGAGGATCAACGCCGTCGTGCTCAGGGAGTCGCTCGCCGACGAGGAGCACGACCGCGTCTTCCCCAACTCCCTCCCCGGGACCCCGAGCCCCTCCCCTGCCTCTTCCTCCTTCCTCCCCTTCGCAACCCGCGCACGCCGCCCCGTTGTCCTCTATTCCGGGTAACCTGCTCAACTCGATCCCCATCTTCGTCCTCCTCTCTCGGCCCCGCTACAACTCTGGTTCGCTCTGCTGAGCAGAAGAAGGAGGTTCCGCGCGGAGGTGACGCAGCGCGAGACCAAGACGGAGAAGGCGACCGAGGTGTCGGCCCCCATCAGAGAAGAAACGGCGGTGGCCCTCACGGACGATGACGACTGGGTGGTCAGGCCCGACTAGTCCTTCAACATTTTCCTCACGGTGAGCGATTAGTGATACATACAAGCACAACAGGTTCCCGATATCGATTTGAGTTGTATGTCTCAACTATGTACATGTGTGTTTGTGCTAACAACACTCAGCCTACAGATCCCTGGTGAGAAAATACTAGGCTTGGCCAAGTTCACATGCTAGTTTCTTTTTATTTTGCCTGATGTATAGTGTTAATCTGGTATTGGTTCTGCCTTAGTTTTTTCTGTATTGTGGTGCAAAATGGTACTGCTCTGTAGTGTTAATTTGAATATACACCAAATTCCTTGCATGTACTCCAGCTTAAGAGTAGGAGTATTGCTTGTGCATTTGCTTGCAGTAGGAGTCGTAGTAGCAGTACTGCCTGTTCTAGCTTAAATAAGTGACTGAGCAACATGTGTTGCTCAGTCACTTGCATTATGTAACATTGAACAGATGTGAGACTAATTTAACAAGTGCTCTTTGTTGATGACAATAATAAAAATTAAATTTAACTTGTGCTTGCAGTAATTTAACTTGGCTTTGTAAACTGCTCAGCTTCACTTGCATTAGTTAGCTTTGTTTCATAAACAGAAATAATGCATCGAGTGTATAGTGCATAGTGCATATCTATTATGTTGTTCTTTTCTTGTATGAAGCAACACTTATCTTGCAGCCAATCTAATATGCAATCTTCATAATATGTGATATACTGATTTCTTTTGTTGTATATGTCATTCCTGCATGGATTCCTTTTCTGCTGTACCAGCTCCCTAATCTTGTTTTTTTTTTGTTTTTGGGGTTGCCATCTTAGGAGAACCTGGGCGTATATATCGAAGCAAAGCAGCAGCTCACGACTTTGACATGCAACTCCAGATGAAGGCATCACCACGACTCACCATGTTGGTCTGCTCCTGGTTCATCTCAACGGCTGCTGTGGTTTTGGTGCTGTTCTGTCCTCTGCGTTCTGATCTGGCTTCGTTTTTGGTGGTGGATCGCAGGGTGGCAAGGCCGGTAGTGAGAAGTCGAATGCCCTGACCGACTAAGCAAGTGTCCTGATTCATCTCACCCATCATGTGTAGTGTATGAACACCACTGTTGCTCTGTTACTGTCGTGCCACAGTGTCCTGTATGATTTGGACGTACAAGTAACCACCTTTTGCAGATGTTGTCATTCCATGTTCATCTATTCGTCTTGCTCAATCATGTTGTAACACCATGTTATCTTTTGAAATTGGTGTGATAGGACTTGCATATGTCTAAACATGATATATTTGGGATTTGCTTGCATATATACTCCCTAGACAGGAAATATGTCTTCTGCCTAACCATTTTGTTCATCTAACTTATTAGATGGTTGTTGTACTTGCTACCTGGAGCATGTGGAGGTGGGCATTCATGTGATTGTAGGACAGCTAGCTAGCATATCAGTTATGTAAAACACTATTATGTTTTAGTTTATGCTGTTGACATTGTATGTTCGACAATGTTTGATCCTTGATCAAGTATCTATTTTGTTTGTAGGAGCTTGATGGTTCAGAAAGGTGGAAAGTGGCCATTTGATGAAGTGTGAAGCCTTGAAGCCCGACTTAGCAAAGAATAGCATACATATTTATCTTTGTAATAGACATGTTTGGGTTGTAATATAATCGGTACAGTTTGTAATACACTAATTGTATTATCTGGGTTATTTGCTGGGTTTTTTTGTCGTTTTTCTGTTTAAGATATTGCTTATGTTTGTGGTTTGAAAGGATGTGAAATACAAAACCTGATCAGCGTGACAATTTCTGTGAAATTTGAACCTATCTGATGAGTGGGACCGACTTTTGTGGTTAGCTGATAAGTGGGCCCATCTGACTACTGGGACCAGAATTGAAATATAATTGCTGTAAATCGAAAATCATTAAAGTATAAAACTATCCAAAAAATAAACGGGCCTAATTTTTGGGCTTGGCCCATGTAGCCATACAGAAAAGACATAGAAAAAATAGTTAATGGGCTGAAATATTGGGTTTGGCCCATCCAACCGGTTGAAACAGGCTGGGCTGATTCTAGTGCCACGTCAGCTTTGCCACGTTGGATCTGACGTGGACAGGCTAGATCGTGAATGACCAAAAATATTGGTCATAAAATCGGTGACCTTCTATTTTGGTCATAATCGTTTATGACGAATGCACAAAAATGGTCACGTAGTTTCGTTAGTGACTGCCAGCTTTTGACCAACTGGTTTTGGTCATAAAAAGGTCATAAATGAAACTTCGTGACCATTCAGTGACCAATATGGGGAGTCATAAGTGAGCATATTTCTTGTAGTGTAAGTCGGCGGATGTTGATTTAGATGATTTTGTTTCTGAACTAAAAGTATTACAGATGACATTGCCAAACACACTCATGCCAGCGGATCAGATATTTGAGTTTGTTAGAGCTGCGGATTGTTATCCAAATGTCTCAATTGCATGCTTATCGTATCCTCTTGACTGTACCTGTGACTGTTGCATCGGCTGAACGAAGTTTCTCAAAACTGAAGCTACTGAAAAATTATTTGAGGTCAACAATGTCCCAAGAAAGACTGAATGGTTTGGCCATGTGTTGCATCGAGAAGAATATGCTGGATAGTATTGATCTTGACACCGTCATTCATGATTTTGCGTCAAAAAATGCACATAAGTCTCTTTTCTCATGAGTGGAGGTTTGTTAGCATGCTATTTCTATATATATTTTTATGCGTTGTAGCTTCTATGATCCTTGTTTGAAACAAAGACAAGAAAAACATCACATGTTTGATTCCAATGAAGAATTACCAGGCGAAGTGAGCCTAGCTCAACTGGTTTGGTTCCTTGTGGTGGAACCAGCCCACCCAGGTTCAAGTCCCAGACTTGGCATGGGTGCTCGCATTTTCCTGAATTTTCCAGGATTTAACCGACGTTATGCTTTCAGTGGTAGGTGACGTGCCCGTCAACAGCGAGCCGCCCGTGGTGACTTCGTCAACCTCAAGATTTGCCGGACCAGTATCTCGGAGGTGCTCATATGGGTAGGGTGTGTGTGCGGTCATAGGGGTGTATGTACGTGCGTGTTTATGAGGTACTGTGTTTCTCAAAAAAAAATGAAGAATTACCTGTTTTTATGACTATACAATACTGTGTATGTATATGTTCCCGTATCGACCAGTTTTTTTGTGTGTTTGGTCCCATGGGGGAAGCTCGCCCTTGGGCATTTGAAATTCTAGAGCCGGCCCTGGGTGTTTTGTACCGTTCGATGTTTCTTCTAGCGCCAGAGTCCGTTTCGCAAAAAAAAACCTCCGAGCCCTGGTCGGCAGTGGAACGGCTGACCATGTCGTAACGGGTGTACGTGGAGAATCCAGCGCCTCCCCAGACTCCCTGTCACACCACGTGGTTTTCCTAAATGCTCCCGGCTCACGGAGTTGCTCACACTGACATCCTGAACCCAGTCACCGCGCTGAGCGTCTACTGCATCGGGTCTATACAAAGCCAAAACACAGCTGCAAGCTTCTCCTTCACTCCTGTACGCCTAGAGAGCGGCTGCCTAGCTGGCTAGCTTTCGTAAATGGAATTTTGACCGCGAAGCACTGCAAGTCGGTCATCAACCTCTCTGGGAAGGGAGATCAAAAGCATGCTGTAAAAGTTTGAAGGTTTCTATAAGCTAGCAAGATCAACAGATTAGCAAATGAGCTGGCTCACAGACTAGACAAGTTGAGGGGGCGTAGTGTAGGATGTGATGTGCAACACGGTTTTTCCACACATATGAGGATGTCCCCAGCTTATCCGACCGTTAATTTTGCATCCAACGTACAATATTACTCCTACTAATTGATGTGTTGATATAAAAAAAAATATGTTAATGTGTGGTTTTAATTTTTTTTATAAATGCATGCACATAAATTTCATGTTAGTACATGAATCAATCCAAAAAATTTGATAATGTGTTGATGTTTGAAAGTTTGGTGATGATTTACGCACGGATCTTAAAGCATTTTGGACGTTCCGGAGGGGGGGGGGGGGGGGGGGGGGCATCCTCATATGTGTGGTTATGAGTTTTTGTGTGATGTGTTGTAACTCTGACAATGTTCATCAAGTATTTTACCTCCTGGGTTAAGAAAAGAGAATAAATAATTGTTTATTGCGTGAAGAAATGAGGTTCAACCAATAGTAAATTATCTCATATAAGATGGTTTCATTTATGTGATTATTTTACTTAGCAAGTCATTTAGTTGCAATTTTGATAGTTGCTCTCTAGTGTTACTATGTTCTCTCATGGTAGATAACATCTTTTTAGGCATGTGCATTAACTATTATTTTGCTCATTAAACAAAGCGGGGGCGACAAGGGCACGCCTCACCTTTCTTGCCCATACCGATCACGATTTGATATGGTCACTCGGTCGTACCCAACTATGTTGTCTTCATTTCCTCATTCTTTCTAACATGGACTGTTCTCTCCTGATTCCGATTCCGTCCAAGCGACAAAACTATTTGTTGGTGGTACATATAGGACGACCGAGGTAGAATTTCATGACTGTAGCAAAGAGACGAGACAAATGGAGAATAGCTGAGGCGACATAGTACTATTGCGAGGCACAAATACTAAGCTAGACCATCAATTCATGTTGTAATTAATTCTTCCTATACATATCATGTTCAAATCCCTAGTGGACAAAAGAACAACAAGTGATGAACGAAGTGCTATGTGCATGGTACAACATTGAAGTCATGATCCTCCGGTAGATATTAGAGAAGTATCAGGGGTCGATCATTGTATCTAGTACGTTAGAGGCTATATATTGAGATATATCGACTATTTAGAAAAAATACTGGTTACTTTCCTTAGCCTTTTCTTTTGGATAGGGGAACTATATTGATCCTATGACATATGCTTTTTAAGATGATAGGCCCTCGTAAACACACAACTTATTACTTCAAAGTTCAACAAAAATAAAGACAAGTGGTTGTATCTCTATCGTGAAGTAAATCTAAAAGCAAGCGGAGGCTCTCTAGTCCATAGGTCACTCAAGGCTAAGAGATTCGCTTGCCCTATTTGACCTATCCTTATCGAAATTAACTGATCACTCTCGAATATATGTTGTATGTATAGACAATCAGGAGAGCATGGAACATGAGGTTCTTTGTGATGGAAGACTATGAAAAGTCATAGGATTTTTTTGTTGGTTAGTGGAGGAATGAAGAAGAGGGAGAATATAGGTGACACAACATACTACAATTAAAAGGTACATAGGTCAAGAACAAAAAACTGTGCCTATTGTAGTTGTGGTGATCTATAAGTGATTCCTGATGCCTTCTATGCCCATCCATATTCTATTTGAAATCTTGGTACGCAAAGACACAACATACATTGTACAAAATATGATCGAATATTTCTTACACAAGAGAGTAAAATGAGGAATAGGCTATAAATCATTTCCTTGAGGAGACCTTACTTTATAAAACCGACATGTGAACATTAATTATTGGTTTTGGTAGGTCAAAAAAATGAACAGCTTTTGTAAAGAGCTTGGCCATAAGTACTACAATGTCATTTCATCCAGCTCTTAGTTTTTTGAATCATTGAATTCATCAATCGAGGTAATCTAACAATTCAACTCTATTTGAGAGGCCTCGCTTGCTTATTCCAATTCAGAATTGAATTCATTGTATCGTTGATGTATTTGCTATCCAAATCAATATATCCAAAAGTTTTTCTCTCACACACCTCATGTATTACTTTTTATAGTATTCTAAATCATACTATAACGCTTGATATAAATTATTTTATTCATTCTAATCAGAATTAGCAATTTGTTTTTGCTATGATTCGATGTTCTCTTTAATGAAATAGGAATTCTCAAATTATTAAAAAATACAAAATTATCTCAAAATAAAGTTGATAATGTGCGAATGAAAAAATCCAATAAATTTGTATTTTCTGTTTATTATATCTTTCATATATATATTATTTCAGAAGAATATATACCCTTGCTTATTATATTTCAGTATAGTGTCCGTAATAAAGCTTTTGTTTTTTCATATACATGCATGTCATCCAATTCCATGCTTATATATAGTTTCAACATTTTATTTTGCTTCCATGATTCTTAAGCTAGAAATTGGAAAATCTGCAAAGAGGTTGATATGGAAGTCTTAATAGAGTAACTATTCCAACAACAAGACATTGGGATGGATCAATCACACATATGGGCATTTTTAATAGAACAAAAAACTTAGTAATGTTGGTTACTGTTATTTTCGATGTTAAAATATAATGAGCGCACTAAATTCATCATTAGTGTTACATTGTTTGTTCAACTTGAAAGATGGGTTGAAGTATTTCGTCATTAATTTACTATTTATGTATGATAACTTGGCCTTATTAACTATGAATTATTTCTATCTCTTTGAATGTGATATTCCTGAATTTCTTGGTTTTCAGAGAAACTATACCAAAAATTCCAGTTCCTTTCAAACTGGTATGATGATTTAAAAAAAGGGGATTTAGTTTCCTTGTGTGGGATTTTTCTTAGATCAATACGGACCTTTTCAAATCGCAATTACAAATTCCTCGTTCTCCTCTTCTTGTCCAACCCAATGGTCAAAACCCGCTCTTGCAACCAAATTAGCTCCCAGAGGCAGGAAGTCCTTGGTGGGCGGTGGAATGGTCGTTCTTGCTCAGAACGACCGTGCATCTTGGGAGAAATATATTGATTTGACCTATCTTTTAAAATGACAGGCTTCGTTAACACAAGGATCTGCATTATATTATTTCATAGTTCATGACAACAAAGACGAATGGATGTACCCCTATCGTGAAAGTACGACAAAAATCAAGTGGGGACTGTGTAGTCCATTACAATCAAGAGCTGAGCAGGTCACTCTGGTCTAAAATATTCTCTCGCGCTCGTTGATCTAACCTCGCTGACATTAATTGATCTCCCTCGGATCACTATTCTATCCCCAGATAAGCGAGAGAACAGTGCGCATCAAGTTCTTCGAAATGACATGACTACGAGAGAGTGGCAAGATTTCTTGATGGTTAGTGGAAGAATGAGGCAGAGGGAGAATATATGTGATGCAACATAGTATGATTAAAAGGTACATTGTAAGAATAAGATGAAGAGTACACATGGTAATTGTGGTGATCTATGAGTAATTTCTCGTGCCTTCTATGCCCATTCATATTCTTTTTTTTATTTGAAGGGTACAAAAATAAGCAAGCAAGCCGCCTCATTAAAAACCTTCCAGTCCCCGTAGGTACCCTGGTAAGGAAAAGAGCGCGTCAGAAACTTGCCGCTATCCGCCATTACAATCAATTGCAACGAGCTCCCGCACGCAGGCAGGTGAATCGTCACATAAAATGCCACTACTACCAGATTTTCCCACTTGGGCAAGCACATGTGCTACACTATTGCAGATCCTATCAACTTTCGAAACTCTAATATCCGAATGAATTTTCAGTAGCTCTCGGCCCTCCAAAAACAGTGCCCAACTAGGAGATTGCTCTTCGTCTTGAGAAGATAGGGCCGTGACAGCTCTAAGACAGTCGGATTCTAAAGTTGCAGGCCATCTTCGGAGGTTGATAAGGTGTCGGAGACCATCAAGGCAAGCTAGAACCTCTGCTTCCTCGGCACTACCGCAGGAATTTAAGAATTTCCATTCCGTGAGCAACACCTTTCCAAGGTGATCACGTATAATAATACCAGTGCCGCCAATCTTTGAAGTTGAATCCCAGCCCGCATCCACATTTGCTTTAATTTCTCCATCCTTCGGTAAACACCATTGTGGGGTCTTAAGAACAACAGGGTTCTCGCCACCGGTTGCTGCCGAAAAGGACACTTGATAATTTGCCAAGTATGGCACTGAAGCAGACACCGACGCCTTACCATCACCATGCACAATGTTGTTACGATGGTGCCAAGTCCGCCATAGGAGAAAAATGATTTTGCTGCGGTCCTCTTCACACACTTTACCGAGCAGGTTGAGAAGCCATTCCTTGCCTGATAGAAAGAAGTCTTCATCTGGTGGCAGGGACCAAATCTCTCGCATCTCATAGCGTAGAGCCCTGGCAATCGTACAGCGAACCAACGCATGATGATCAGTTTCATTTTCCATGCCACATATCCCACAAGTTGCCCATTCATATTCTATCCGAGTTCTTGCTACACAAAGACAAAACATACAGGCAGGGGGCATGAGATATGATGTAGAATAAGGAATGGGCCATCGATCATTTGCTTGAGGAAGCCTTACTTTATAGAAACTATCGGTGATGGTGACATAAATTTATTGGTTTGGGTAGGTTGAAGAAGAAAAGCTTTTGGTAATGAGCTTGGTCCTATGAACTTAATATGTTTCCATGTGTAGGGATTATATGCGTAGACATCAAATTCCACGATTATATATAGTTTTTGGTAATTGCCTCCTAGCGCAGCTGCGCTACTTCGACAGATCGAGCGCTCACAGTTCCGCGCGTCCCCCGTCGTCTCCAACCTCCCTATTGCCTTTCTGCTGCCACCGTCTGGATTCCCTGCCGCCAGTCCACCTGCGTCGCCCAAGACCACCCGCCTCCGCTGTCGGTCGTCCCCGTGCTCCAGGCACCGCTGCAGCTCCCCCGACGAGCTCAAACGCCGCCGGTCCCCTCGTCCTCGCCGAACTCCGACGGCCCGCTTGCTCAGCGCTCGGCCTAGCGTCACGCTATGACGACGCGTTCTCGTCGCCGCTCCCCGATTTTCTTCCGCCGCCCGCCTCAATTTTCCCCGTCGTCGGCAAGTGCGGCCCCTCTCTTGATCGTTCCACTTCGATACGGCTTCCTCCCCGTCCAGCAGCAGCCACCGCAGCTTCTAGCTCCTCCCCGGCCTGCCGCTCTCCTTGTTTCTCCCCCGCGCGAAACAAGTCGGAGCCCACCCCCAAATTCCCCAAGATCCGGCGCTGACCTCTGCGCATGGTCTTGTTTGTGCCTGGAATGGCCCGGCCCTTCGTAGGAGTTCCTGCGATGCCGCCACCACCCGCCATTAGAAGCAAAGGCCGAGAGCTTTCTCTTGTGCCAGTCGTTCGCTTCAGAGGAACCTACATACTACCAAATGCTAGCTCCGCCGTTTGTTAGCTACGACTGGATAATGGTCACTATAGCTGAGCCCTCTAACTCTAAACGTTCGTGGGTTGTTTTTATCTTGAGATCCATGTGATGCTGCTCCAAATCATGTGTAATACTCTTACACGGAAAATTATTTGTCAGGTTGTCATACAGCAGTTGCTCAATTTTACCAATTTGTTGCGTTCGGGCATCCCAAACGGCCTGACGTATTTACGTCTGATTTGGTCCCGTTTACGTTGGGTCACAAACAGAAAATCGGATGTTTTCTATCCATTATACGTTTGCGTCCGGAGTCCTTCCAACGGTCCGACGCAAATTAGGCTACTATCAATGATACCGGTAGAATTAGCGCCGCCACGTCCCGTCGCGCCGGCTTCCCGCCTGTCGTTTCCCGCGTCCCGCCCGAGACGTTGTTTCCCGCCACCCGCTTCCCACGCGCGGGACAGAAGGTCGTTCCCGCGCGCCGGCGTTTCATTTCCCGCCCAACACGTCCTTTATAAGGCGTCGGCGTCGGTGCTCGGCCAACACCAAACCATGGCCAACCACCCCGACACCTAGGCTAGATCGTCGCGATGGCGCGCGACCGCTTGCCCGACGACGAACCAACGGTGCTGGCATACGCGCGGTTCACTTACGACGCCGAGTACGCCGCCGCCCAGGACGAGCTCGCCACGGAGCAGGCTGTTCTTGACGCTGCTCGCGGAGCGGCCAACTCCGTGGCGAGCTGCGGGACGAGGCGACTGCCTCCGCGTTTGCACAACTTTGAAGGTCGACGGAGCAATTTTGGTGTAGACGAAAAAACTTTCAAGCCCGATGAAGCAACTTTGGTGTGCGGCGAAAAAACAATGGTGCCCGAAAAATAACTTTAGTGTGCGACGAAGCAATTTTGATACCCGACAAACAAAAAAACTTGCCTTTTCATCACAAAACTTGTTGGGTCTCCCAACTTCGACACCAATAGAATTTGCTTCGACGCACACAAAACTTGATTTGTCGCCCAAAAATTATTTCAACTTGCTTCCTCGCCCACAAAACTTGCTCCATCATCAACAAAAAAAAATCGTCGCTCCCAATTGCGTCCTCACCCACAAAACTTATTTCGTCGCCCAAGAATTTGCTTCTTTACCCGTAAAAGTTGCGCCTGGCCCACAAACTTGGTTTGTCGTCCATAAAAGTTGCGTCGGGCCCACAAAATTTGCTTCTTCACCCACAAAAATTGGTTCTTCACCCACAAAACTTGCTTCATCGCTCATAAAAGTTGCATCGGCACCCACAAAAATTGCGGTCCCGACACAACTCGCTTCGCCGCCCACAGAAGTTGCGTTGACCCACAAAAATTGTCAGGTAGCACACCTTAGCTGCTTTGTCGTCTACTAAAATTGCGTTGGGGCCCACAAAACTTACTTCGGTGCCCATAAAATTGGGTCGGCACCCACAAAAGTTGCGTTGGGCCCGCAAAACTTACTTCGTAGCACACCATAGTTGCTTCGTCGTCCATAAAAGTTGCATCGGGCCCACAAAACTTGCTACGTTAGTGGGACAGAGCAACTTTGGTGCCTGACAGAGCAACATTAGTGTGACAGAGCAACTTTGGAGCCTGATAGAGCAACTTTGGTGTGTGACGGAGCAACTGTGGTGCCCGAGAGAGCAACGTTGGTGTGTGATATAGCAACTTTTATGCCCGATGCAGCAGCGTTGGTGTGTGAAGGAGCAACTTTGATGCTCGACAGAGCAATTTTGGTGTGTGACGAAGCAACTATGGTGCCCAACAGAGCAAAATTGGTATGTGACAGAGCAACTTTGGTGCTCGAGAGAGCAACGTTGGTGTCTGAATGAGGAACTTCATTTGTGATGGTGTAACTTTGGTGTGTGACGAAACAACTTTGTTGCCCGATAGAGCAACTTTGATGTGTCACGAATCAATGGTTGTGTGTGACGGAGCAATTGTGGTGAACGACAGAGTAACTTTGACGTGTGACATAACAACATCGGTGTGTGACAGAGCAATTTTTGTGTGTGATGAAACAACTTTGGTGCCCGACAGAACAACTTTGGTGTGCCATAATGCAACCTGATGGTCGACGGAAGAACAAATTTAGTGCGTGACGAAGCAAGTTTGGTGCCGACAAAGGAATTTTCGTGTGTGACGAAACAATTGTAGTGCCCAACAGAGCAACTTTGGTGTTACCACACCAGAAGTTGCCTCATCGCAAACCAGACTTGCTTAAGGTCGTACCAAATTTGCTTACTATTGCTACGAAGTTGCCTCATCGCATACAAAGATGCTTACCGATGTTGAGAAGTTACCTACTCTCCTGCTGTCCACCGACATGGACCGCCAACCTCTTCTTCCCCAATTCTCTTTCGGCCAGAGGCAACAAATTGATAGAATGCGACAACTGCCATTTGATTGTATGCAACAATGTGACAAAATTACCAAATCTCACATTTTCTTACACGTGGGACCCACCATAGCGCTCTGCTCTGGGGTGGCCTGCTGCTATCGGCAGCGCGAGGTGTGATCAAAGAATAGCGAGCTCGTGAGGTTCAGAATGGATTTTTTTTCTCTACGCCAGCATGCGCCACAGCTTGCGACCGAGCGCCTACAGAGTCTCTGTAGTACAGCCGTGTTCCTGTTTAATTCGAACGGACCACGTGGAGGACAGAATTTTCCAAAAAAAAAAGGTAAGCGTTCGATCCAACGATCCAGCGCCTGAGCGCTGGCTAGACCGACCCATAGTTTTTTTTTTACTTTAAGGGTTTCTAAAGCTAGAAAGTGAAAAGCGTAAAAAAAATATATAGAGAAATTCGTTATGGGTCATAGGTGTAAATACACCCACTGTTCAAAATTGCATTTGAAAATATAAACAAAATCGATTTTGCAGGAAAAAAAAGAGTTAGTTTCGGTATTCGAGTTTTTCCGATCTTTATGGAACTATTTTAATCACAATTCCGGACTGTCCGTTCTTCCCTTGTCGTCCCCAACGGTTGGGGCCCAACCTGGTCAGAACTCCCTCCTACAACCAAATTAAATCGAAAATCCATAGTGGGCGGTGGAATGGTCGTTGTCGCACGACCGTGCCGTATCAAGTGTACGCGTAGAATCCATCGCTTGCCCGGGCATTCCCTGTGACACCACTCCCGATTTTCCTCAAATGCTCCCGGCGCACGCAATTACCCACACTGACACCCCAAACCCTTCCGGCGCGCGGACGCCAAGGGTCTACTACAGCGGGTCTACGCAAAGGAGAAACACGGCCAGGAAGCTTCCTCCTCTGCTCTGTTTCAGTAGAGCATAAAGAAGCTCCGCCGTATCAAGAACCTCTCCGGAAAGTAAACATCTCGGCGACGACACCACCGTCCACCGACCAAGACAACAAACCTTCCGCCGCACCCATCTCCAAAAGTCCAAACCGCACGCAAGCGCACGCACGACCGCGCAGTCGCAGACACGATTCCGAACCAGATCGATGCAGGGGAGGAGGAACGGCCGGTCGCGTGTCGCCAGCGTCGTCCGGCTGGGCCGCTCGCCGGCGCGCCGCGGCGGGACCAGCAGAGGCAGCGGCAGCGCCGGCCGGAGGCTTCGGCTTCCCGTGCAGCCGACGCAGGGGCCGCGGTCGCGGAAGCGGACCCTCAAGCGCTCCGCTTCCGAGCCGACGCTCTGGTACGACGCCGACGCGCGCGTCCACCCCGCGCCGGAGGAGGACCTCTCCCCGCCGCCGCCCCCGCTCGAGCGCCCGCACACCTGTTACGACGTCTTCGCCTCGGCGGACTACCCCTTCGCCAGCTCCGCCTCCTCCCCGCCTGACCGCAAACCATGGGAGGTACAGTCAGTAGCACGACCACTGTTTAAGTCCGTTGCGCGGTTCTTAAGCTGACGGGTGTGGTGGTGATCTGTGTAGGAGGCGAAGGTGGTGGTGAGCGTGACCGTGGAGGGGAGCGCGGGGCCGGTGAAGGCGATGGTGAGCCTTGGCTCGAGCATCCGGGAGGCGATCGCGGCCGTGGTGGAGAGGTACGACAGGGAGGGGAGGAGCCCTCGGCTGGACCCGGCGTCCGCGGACTCCTTCCAGCTCCATCACTCTCACTTCTGCCTTGACAGTAAGCCGCTCTGCACTGCAGCAGCTTACATCCGTCGTTTATGCTTATAGTGTTGAAAAGTGCTTCCATATGTTACCAGTGAATTTGCGTGCGCTTGCACTTCGCACGTTAGTGTAACAAATGATTTTGCTCCAACCCTACTGGAAGCTTAAGATTGAGATCTTTAGGGATTTTGAACTCATTTCTCAAATTTCCGACGGTCGCTTAAGGAATTTTAGAACTCGTCAGGTTGGTATATGTGTTTCCCGCGAAAAAAAAACAAGGATGGGGTATCTACCTAGTCCCCAAGTCCTTTTGACTCGGTGGTTACTCATCATTAATGGCTATACAATGCTAATTTTTCAATTGAAAGGGATTGATGTATTATGGATTCTGTTGCTAAAGCTGCAAGTATTCCATTCTGTTGTCTGTAGAACTTCTCCAAATTCTGATTACAGCAAAGCTGGGTAGTATGCAATTGCAACTGAGATGTCTAAATTATGGTTAGGCCTTCCGGCACTATTGAACTAGGTGATCCCTGTTCTGAGCATTCGTGCTGCATTTTGACTTAACCAATTAATCTCATTAAGGCTATGGAAGGCACTTTTTTTTTGCTGGAGTGTTACTGCAAAGATTTGTCCTCGCGAAATTTGCGACACGGTGACTAGCCCTATTTTGTGGCCGATCTACTTTTACAAAAGAAATATGTCTACTACCATTAGCTACAGTTTTAATCTCACCAATTAAATGCGTGAGTGGCGAGCAAAATCTGCGAGTATTCTCAGGATTTCGCTGTAACTGCTGCAAGTAGACATGAATAATCCGAATCCACTTCAATTGGAAGCTCACTTTGCTGCATAGCCATAGTGCACTGATTTTCAGCTACAACTATTTAGTACAGTAGCAGACACAATTCCATTCCATGAGAGAAGTTGAAGATATGTCAGGGCTCGATCACCGGTTTGCTATGGCTAGTTAAATTTTGAACTTGTCCCTAGGAGTTTTTATTGATCACAGATTCAGAATATGTTGAGAACCCTGTTCCGTGCTTTTAGTTATGCAATCCCTCACAAATTGTCTTTTCTTGATCTGCTTATTTTGTTCAGTCAAAGAAGTCTTATTTCAAATTTATTTCTTCTACTGCTTCATTCTTCTCACTATTCAGCATAAATCTAGGTCAATCATGATGTATAATCTATGGACATTTTTATGCACTTCAGTATTTTACCTTAGGAGTGTGCCGTATGTGGTTGATTTCTCTGCAAAGCTGACTGGAGAAGTAACATCTTAGGTTCTTTCTGACAGGTTTAAACAAAAATGACAAGATTGGAGATGTAGGTGGTCGAAATTTCTACTTACACAAGAATGATGGAAGTAACTGGATTGCCCTTCAGAGGGAAGAATCTGGTGTAACTATTAGTGGTGGTGAAATCACACAGAGATATGGAGGAGCACTTGCTGGTGTTCACCATCAGTTCATTGCCATTGTCTTCAAGAAGCTAGATAAAATCGGCAGGCGAGCGAAAAGGATATGGAGGGTCCTGACCTGTAATTGTACATGACCTGATCCTGTGGATCTTGGTAGAGTGATAGTAGCCTAACCATTACTATATACACGGTGTGGTTTAGTTCCAACTAGTACTTACTAATCAGTATATGGCCTTGTAATCATGATAAAGAAGATGAGCTGAACCGCACCAAAGGGTTTCCCTTCAATAATCAGATATCTAATCTAGAGATGAAATTGGAGAAATGGAGCCATAAAGGAAATGGAAACTGTGTTTTCAGCCAGCATGCCCATCTATCTATCGATAAGTATCCTAGTTACTATATTTTTTTAGATAAAAAGGGTTCCCCTGGTTCCATTGACATGCAACCACAAGTGTCATGCAGCGAGTTTTATAGCACTTTAACCAACCTCACATTACACTCAACCACCAAAACAAAACACTAGGCCATGAAAAGGAACACTACTGAAGACGAGCAGCGTTATCGATCAGAGCCTCACAAGCACGTTCTTGCTGCCACAGCTTTAGGACGTCCGGCACCATGCTCAGCATCAGGAGATTCATGTCCAGGCAATCCTGAGTAGCTCCCCCCTCCGACGGTCGAGCTTCATCAGGTTGCTGTCCAGCAAATCAGAGTGCTTGTCCAAACAGAGGATCTTCTAGGTCTTGATCGACAATGCGATTCTTCTGAGGATCTCCTTGACACCTAGCCATCACCCTGAAAACACATGTCATTCCTTATGTTCCAAATGCCCCACAAGGTAGCAGAGGAAAATATATTAATCACAAAAAAATTATTTTCACTAAGCCACCATCTAGCAATAGACTCAATATCATTTCCAATAGGAACATCCAATATCTCTGAGATACAATCCCAGATACTTTTAGCCAAACTCAGTTGGTCATGTGGTTAATTCAAAACTCAGTTGAAAACAAGAGTGTTTCAATTGAAGCTAGATGAGAAAATCTCAAAAAACATGGTCACACAAAAAAAACTACCGTTGGACACATTTTTGATTTTGCTACAAGCTGATCAACCAAGCAACTTGGAAACTCAATGTAATGATGCGGCTTCTTTTGCAAATTTAGTTCGATTCTTTTGTAAAAACAATTATCATAGAACTAAATGAGTAATTTATTTAATTGTCCGGGTTTTGACGTTATATATTAGATTATATTTCGGTGAGACAATACAAAACTATTACCATAATCCATGAAGTCAAGTATTAAACTGATAGGGAAGATAGATCGATGAAGCGGCAGATGGAAAACAGGATATAGGGCAGGGAAGGTATGGTTACCGGAAGAAACCCTGAACTCGGAAAGATATGCTAACTGGGTTATTAGAAACAAGCAAGGACACATTGGGTTCCCCGAACCCTTCAATCACTCATCCCTCCAGAGATGGACCACGAGCTGGTGGCAAAAAGGATAACCCTATGACTAGGATTGATAGCGATTCTCGTAATAAAGGAATATGCCTCGTCCGAGGAAGAATGGCAAGATAGGCGGATGACGAAGGAGCAGGGTGAATAGAAACACAATCTGGTTGAAGAATGAAAGTATTAATAAATCTAAAGTAGATTGGCAAGAAAGAGCAGTTGGTCATCTCGGAAAGATAGATAAAGCTAAATCTAGGAAAGCAAGCTAGGAAACCCTAGATAGGAGCAATCCGTTCCACCACGGCGCACGATTCCATGGATAGTTTCATTCGAGATCGTGATGGAGGACATAGCTTACGATCATCGGCTTTGATCATGCCACTAGGCATTTGATTAGGACATTGCACAATGATCCGAACACTTTGTCGCATCTCTTCGATACGGATACAGTAACGATCATAGCGATCTCCTCTGGTACCTACTGACCGAAGGGAAGTGGAAACTTCTCCGTAGACCACAACCAGTACTGAGATAAGATGCTGCACGAATTGGCTGAGGTGTTGGGAGCCCCCAATAGAGAAGGACGATGTGGAAAGGTATGGTGGGAATACAAACAGGCCTGGACAGAAGAAGTAGACGAAAGACCTCCAGGCTGTGTCGTCATTCTCAATCCTGAAAAGAGAGCGCACATCCTGAGGAAGGCGCGTCATGCAAAGGTTCCCATCATAGCCTTAGTTGACCCCGTGTTTCAATCGGATCCTAAGCTTCATCGGGACAAGCGCTCCCAATCGATGACTTTCACAATCAAGTCCAAACGTGGACTTTCTTTTTTTTTAGGATCTGTCGGATACAAGTAACGCCAGCTATTTAGGGCCATGTTATCGAGGATCTGGTTGATTTTTACCCGCTTCTCGGCGCTCGCATCATTCAGGTGCAGAGCCCCGCTAATTTCGTCTAACGTTTCAGGTCTTGGTGGAAAAGAAGCGAACAAAGGTACGCTCGCTTGCTGTCTTGTTCTCTGCCGCGGACTGGGATCGCTCGCCAGCTAGGCCCTCTAGAAAAAAAAGTTGGAGCAACATTGTATGAGAGCTTTTCTTTCTTCAAAAATTCCTATATGTTAGCAGAAAAACCTTAGCCATTAATAGATGGAACTTCAAGAGCAGCTAGGTCTAGAGGGAAGTTGTGAGCATTACGTTCGTGCATTACTTCCATACCAAGATTAGCACGGTTGATAAGAAGTGGATGTTATCGTAAACTCTGCAGCAAATACCACTTTTGATGAGAGGTTCGTGAAGCTATACTAGTCTTGCACCGATTGCTTCCATTACTAAATGTGTAAGTTCACATTCCATAGCAATAAAAGTATTGCAACTTGCAGGTATGATGCAGCACTAGACATCAACACCGTGGGGCCATTCCGGATAATGAGTTTCGCGCAGCGGTTTCGAAGACTGAAGCTCTTCTTGCAAGTATCAACAGGTCAGAATGCCAAATAAGAGTTTCTTGTGGTCGAAATCAAATGGTAACCTGTTTCTATTCCCTTAAGCAATATCTAAGAATTAAATGTGTCCAAGATTCAATTGATTGGTTGAAGCCAAGGTCTCGAGCTAGTCCATCTTCCTATATGATATTCTTAATAATGCGCAGCACCAAGCCTAAAATTGGGGAATGAATTGAATCGATTGCCTTCCTTTCCTGAATAGCTGGACGGACAATAAAGATATTGGTACTTAACTGTAGGGACCTTTCGCTCAATACTCAAATCTACAATTGAAGCATCTGAGGCTGCATCAATCGAGGATACACGACATAAGGAATTGTTATATCTCCAAACTTCGCCTTCACCAAGCGTGGGTTTTCACTGGTCCTAACTAACGGTTGGCAAGCGATCCCCTATTCTGCATCCCGAAGATCAGACGGCCCAGAGCCGGAGCGATCATTCCAGCAAGTTACTCAGCTTTAGTTTTTCAGCCAATCAATAGATTGTGCAGAGCACACCACCAAGATGAATAAATTGATCTGAAGACCAGCTAGCAATGGACATCAGCGAAGCAGCGCCTATTGTCGTCCGTCGTTTTTCTACTCGCTGCTCACGTTTTAGCTTTCCCTCTCTCTTGTATTGCTATTTTGTCGGTCGATTGTCAGATTGAATTTGTTGTATATTGCATCTGTGTCTACATTGCCCCCGCTGAAAGGGCTCAACTGAGGTCGTGTACAACAACCTTAACCGCACAAGCCTGGGCTGGGCCTACCCCCATCCCTAGAGGAGCCGTATGAGGCGGAAGCTCCACGTACGGTTTTGAAGCCGAGCCTTTCCAGCAATGGGGCCTAGGGACCGATATGATGATTGGTTTAGGTAGGGCGGCCGGCCTACTATGGGCACCTGTAGGGATTAGTGCGTGAGACCGCGATACTAGTGCATCAGCAGTGCATCATGCTTAGGTGCAACACCATCAAACTATGACACCACACTTGAAACAATATCTTGACAAAAAAGACTTGTGGATGTGGGCCAGTAATATCAGAGCAAAGAAACACCCCATGGCAAGAAATGTTGTTGTCAAGACTCTTGGCGGAGCTGACGAGACAATATCTTGCATTTGAACAGACGACCAGACTTGAATTTAAACAGTACTTTCCAAAACTATTACGACGTTCTACTTCCAACATTCTATTGGGGTGTTGATCGGTATAAGCTAGGATTTTTTTTGAAACAAGGTATAAGCTAGGATTTATGAAAATTTATTACAAAACCTGTACTCTAGCATATGATAAGTAAGCATATAGTACTACGTAGTTAACTACAAACTTTTTTGGCCCTACTGCGTCCCTTGGTAAAACCGGGGAGTCGACGGCAAGAATAGAATGTGAAAATCATCTGTTGCTCATATCATACCATTTGCGTTGTTGGAACAGATTGACAGGACTGGCGTGAAATCTCTCGTACGAACGATTTTACGCGGCCTATTGGTAGAAGCAGTGATATGCATACTATTTTTTTTCCTGTTTTCGTGGGTGAAGTGAAATGATATTGTGGTGACTTCTTTGTACGAACGATTGATTGTTGGCCAGGCCCGAAAATCTCAATAGCATGAGCATATGCATGCAAAGATGTTGCACATTCATATGTGTCATCTCGTCCTGAACCATCCCGAAGCACGCCGACGTGTCCCTTCCAGGCATGCGGATGCATCTATCATTTGGCGCTAGCTAAGCAGGTCAAGAAAAGATGTATACATACAGAGCCAACGCGCGCCCGTTAGGTAGCTTCTGGCAGCAGCGTCATGGCGGGGCAGGGGCAGCGGCTGACCGTGGTGCCTACGGTGACGGTGATGGGCATGATCAAGGCGCGGCTGGCGGCGGCCACCCGCGGCCACGCTCTGCTTAAGAAGAAGTCGGACGCGCTCACCGTGCAGTTCCGCGCCATCCTCAAGCGCATCGTGGCCGCCAAGGAGGCCGTGGGCGACGCCATGCGTGGCGCCTCCCTCTCCCTCGCCGAGGCGCTCTATGTGGCCGGCGGTCCCCTCCGGCACGTCGTCCAGCAGTCCGTCTCAGGCCCCGCCCGCCTCCGCGTACGCGCTCACCACGACAACATCGCCGGCGTCCACCTGCCCCGCTTCGAGCACTTCCTGGTCGACGCCGGCGCCAGGGCGCCGTTGCTAGCGGGGCTCGCCGGCGGCGGGCAGCAGGTGTCGGCCAGCCGCGCGGCTCACGTCCGCGCCCTTGAGTTGCTGGTGGAGCTGGCCTCGCTGCAGACGTCGTTCCTGACGCTGGACGAGGCGATCAAGACGACTAACCGGCGGGTGAACGCGCTGGAGCACGTGGTGAAGCCGCAGCTGGAGAACACCGTCGCCTACATCAGGGGCGAGCTCGACGAGCAAGAGAGGGAGGAGTTCTTCCGCCTCAAGAAGATCCAGGCCGTTAAACAGAGGGACCTCGAGCGCCAGATGGAGTCCGCGAAGCTCTATGCTGCGGAGAAGGTCGCCGGCGAGGTCGCGCTCAAGCGTGGCGTCTCCCTCGGCGCCGCTGCCAGCATGCTGGACAACGGTGGCGGCCAGAGGGACGAAGACATCATCTTTTGAGATAGCTGCTCAAGCTACTGTGATATACGGAGTATGTATCGTATCTTAGATGTACAAATACGGTTCCTTCCTTTTCAGTTTTCAGTTGAGTCTGTTACAGTATACTGTGTTTCATGTGTGGCCAGTATATATTTTCCCGTATTATGAGGGCTTTCATCATATTTATAACACTTATAAATGTATATATAATGACATTTCGCCATATCAGCCTAGTATTTCTTTCTCCAGCACACCCAACTCGAGAAACCCAATCTCTATCGGTCTTTGGATCCGACTAGAGAAACTTATAAAAAATCACGGCTATGTTTCAAAACACCATGTTAGTGTTTTAAATAAACAACCACCGTGTTTAAGGAGGAAATTACACATGCAGTACTAAAATTCTTCGAGTGTGGACACATGCCTGAGGGTGTGAACAACACATGAATTGTGCTTATTCTGAAAATTGATAATCCGCAACAGCTGAAAGATTACCGTCCTATCAGTCTTTGCAACGTTTTGTATAATATCATATCAAAATGTTTGGTGAATCGTCTCAGACCCCTATTAGGAGAGGTGATCTCGGAGAACCAAAGCGATTGTGTCCCCGAATGTTTGATTACTGATAATGCAGTATTGGCCTTTTAGTGTCTACACTATATGGAGCATGGAGCCAAGGCTGATAATTCGTTTTGCACATATAAATTGGATCTGTCCAAGGTTTATGATTGTGTTGACTGGACCTTTTTGGAGGATGGTATGCATAAAACAGGCATTACTCATTGGTGGGTACGATGGATAATGTTATGTGTAATCACGGTGAGATACTCTGTTAAATTATATGGAGTCTTATTGGAAGCATTCACCCCCACTCGAGGTCTCATGCAAGGTGATCCACTCTCCCGTTCTTGTTTCTCTTTGTCACTACGGTTTATTTGCCCTGTTACATGCCTCTCATGCAAGGTGATCCACTCTCCCGCTCTTGTTTCTCTTTGTCACTATGGTTTATTTGCCCTGTTACATGCGGAAGTGGAGTCGGGTGGTATTTCTCCGGTGAGGGTCTGTCGACTGTCGGTGCACCCGGGAATTTCTCACTTTGAGGATGACACAGTACTGTATTTCAAGGCAGTGGAGGGAGAGGTTGTGCTTGTGAAACAGATAATTGATGCTTATGCTGCCAGCACGGGGCAATTAATTAACCCGGCCAAATGCTCCATTCAATTTAGTAAGACGTGTCCGATTATATAGAGTAAATGGCACTGACGGTCACACAACTCGTCGTATATGTGCACTTAAGGATGTGTTCGGTTCCAGAATTAGCAGGAACGGAATGGCATGGTTCTATTCCGAGGGCATGGAATGGTTCCGACCCTGTGTTCGGTTCGGGAAAAATCGAGGAACGGAATGGTTCCATTTTCTGTTCGGTTGGGAGCAGAAATGAGGAATGGAATGGCATCTTTTTGGCTCACCTCACCTCTTTACTGTACACGGTGAACATACCTCCTGTTTCTAGCATCAGGCACAATAAAAATTTGGCAGCACTTCCTTTGTATTTTTAGCAATAATCAGTTACCAAAAATTATCACAAGCAGAACATATATATGGCAGCAAAAGTAAGACATTTAGATGCATACAATAAAGGCCATTGCAGTCCATCTAATTGTAAATGCCATTACAGTCCATCAAGGCCATTACAGTCCATCCAAAAGCATACGGTGCATATTAGAGGCCATCTAATTATAAAGGCCATTACAGTCCATCCAAAAGCATACGGTTCATATTACAGGAGGCCATTACAGTCCATGAAGCTACTTGAAGTTCATAGCATCAGTTCAGATTATAGGACACTCCAAAGGTCTTGAACACGTACCTAGACACCCAAACCAACTGGTTTTCTTTTTTGAGTGTCATGAATGCTTTTGCAGTCTTGTTGTTCTCAACAAGATAAGCATAGTAGTGAACAATGTGCTCCTCATCAAATCCATTGATTGCATTCAAAACATCCCACAAATCATCAGGGACAGCATCATCATCTCCACCAGATTTTAGAGCTTCAGCCACCATTTTGAACCCATCTTTGAGAGTGGTGACTAGAGGATCATCTTCAATTTGCACAATCTTAGCCTTCTTTTTTGCTGGTGCTTTGGCAGCAGACTCACCTACATTTGGTGAAGCTTGCTTCTCAGTTTCTTCTTCAACATCAACAGAGAAAACATCATTCCCTGACTTAGCATATTTCCCCGTAGCCGTGGATCCCCAAAAAATGGTTTCCATTGCACGATAGTGCTCAATTGGGTTATTCAACCAGGGAATATCAGATTTGTTGTTCTACAAAAAAAAAGAACAAGTGAGCCACACATAACAGATTCAAACAGTGCAAGTGAGTAGCAAAAAGTATCACAAATGTTTGGTGAACAAACTTACAGCAACATGCCCTGCATAGTGCTCTTCACTCAGCCTAATGGTGCAAGTATCCTCATCCCATAGAGCTCCACTCAAGTTTTTCAACTGGACTATCCTGCCCCAAATCTTTCTCCACTTCTTAAGATGGTTGGTAACTTGATCTCCGGTTAAAGATAGCTTGAAATGTTCATTGAGAAAGTTGGCACATTGGTTGTAATGACAAGTCTTGAAGCCACTTGAAGTTCTTTGGCCACTAACCATAAGGTCAGCCAAAAAACCTAGATGCGAGGTGGACATGGCATTGGTCCATGCGACCACCCCTCCCTTGCTGCTCTTGCTTGCAGCGGTGATGGTTGTCTCGGTGGTATCAAAGCTGTCCGTTCCTTTCCAGCCAACAAAATGTAGACAAAACATGAATTTAAGCATCACAAACAAATGATATCATTTCAACAAATGAGTACAATTTCGTCCAGCCAACAAAATGTAGAGAAAACATGAATTTAAGCATCACAAACAAATGATATCATTCCAATAAATGAGTACAATTTCGTCCAGCCACAAACAAATCATTTCAATACAATAAAAGAGTACAAAGGTAGCAGAACTGAATACAAATACATGTAGAATGCAACACTCAATGACCATAATGGGCCAGCCTATCCGCCCACATTTGGTTAGCCATTTGTTGCGTAGCATTTACCACGTCCCTATGGTCTCTTGCTTGTTGACGTTGTGACCGGATTGGTTGTGTGGTCCAGATCACGTCCGGTGCAATGAATTCATCAATTCCTTGTGATAGTGCAAAATTGTGAAGAACACAGCAAGCTACAACAATGTCCACTTGTACCAAGAAAGAAAAGAATGGTGTGACATCATTTAAAATTTTGAATCTCCTCTTGAGTGATGCAAAAGCACGCTCTACCGTCAGCCGTAGAGACGAGTGCCTAAGGTTGAAAAGCTCCTCCGCATTTTGGACGGGATTGCTGCCCCACTCATTCAAATGATATCTCACATTGCGAATAGGAGGCAAGAAACCGGGCTTCGCTCCATATCCGGCATCAACAAGATAGTATTTGCCTAAAAATAAAACATTTATTTAGGGTGACAATGGTTTGGACAACATATGCTAAATCTAAGTCATTTTTGTTACCTTGTGGTACTTGTAGGCCTCTCTCACGTGATAATGCATCAGCTAAAACTAATGCATCATGTGCCGAACCTTCCCAGCCAGCCAACACATATGTGAAGCGAAGGTCAAAGTCTACTGCTGCCATAACATTTTGAGTGGCATATGTTTTCCTACCACGGAAGGCATCTTCCATATCTCTTGGGACGGATGCTCTCACATGTGTGCCATCAATAGCTCCAATACAATCCTATGGAGTGGTAAGAATTAATTGATATGAAGTGAAGGAGATATGCCCTAGAGGCACTTAATAAATATAGTTTATTCGTCATATCTCAATTGTTCATTATATGTTTTATACCATGCTATAACTGTATTAAGCGGAAACATTAATACACGTGTGGTAGATAAACAACCAGGTCCCTAGTAGCCTCTACTTGACTAGTTCATTGGGCAATTGATGATCGAGGTTTCCCGATCATGTGACATTTATGTCAGTTGACAATGGAGTCATGTCATTGGGAGAATGACGTGATGGACATACCCAATATTTGTAGGACGTAGTCATTACGCCTTCGACCGTGAGATCTACTCTTATTGCTATTCCTGGAAGACACTTTGATTGCATCAAACGTCATATCTTATATAGTGTGACAATAAAGGTGTCCCTCTCGGGTGTCGGAAAGGAGTATGTTGAGACGGGGGGTCAAGATCGGGATTTGCCAGTCCGCATAGCAGGATAGACACTCTAGGGCCCACTCGGTGAGATTATGTCAAAAGAGCTTGCAAGCGTGTGACTAGGTCACCAGGACATAAGATCATGGACGAGTAGAAGTTAGCGGTGTCGGTAACGAGATCAAGCTAGGTATGGAGATATCTATGAACGAGTCTCGGACACGCTAAGTATCGCATGGCAAAAGGTTTAAGACTTGGACGTCCAGGTTCGATGGGAAAAGTATTCGTTATCTCGCAGGGATTAATTCTGGGTATCCTCGGTCCACGAATTAGTCATTGATCGGAGAGGAGTCTCGATCTTGTCTGGTGAGATAATCGAACCGCTAGGGTAACACACTTAAGGGGAGTCGACATTTTACCGGAAAAGAAAAATAGGAAAAGAGAGACCGGGAACGTCCCGGGAAAGTTCCGATGGAGATCGGGCAGCGACGAAATAGTTTTCGGAGCCGGAATAAATTATGTAATATGTATTTAATATTAATTAGAGTAATTAATAGTTAAATATATTTTATTTTAATTTTTCCTGAATTTTTAAAGGCAAAAATCCCTTAATGGGCCTCTTTGGGCAAAGAGGCCCATGAAGGGGGGAAGGTCCCCCCCAAAGGAGGGAGGGGAGTTCGGCCAGCCCTAGGTGGGCCACATGGGGCCCACCTAGGCCGGCGCATCAAGGAGGGGGCTGGTGTGGGAGTTTAGTCCCACACCGCCCGGCCAGCAAGGCTGGCATCCCCTTTTCTCCTATATATACATGGGTACCCCTGGCCTTTGAAGACACAACCTTTTCTCTCTCTCTCTCTCCTTGGATCACGTGACTCCCAAGTTTGGAGTTGCGCCAAGGACAAAGTTTTCTCCACCATACGCACGCCGCCGCGCTGCTGGTCTTCCGGTCCCAGTCTTCCGCTGCTCGTCCCTGGATCGGGCCCGGAGTTCGTCGGCTTCACCGTATGTGTGTAACGCCCTGCGAGGTGCCACGCTAGTGGTGCTGGAGGTCTGCTTCCTCTACACGGCCTCGAGGCCGTCGTCGGTTTCACCGACATCGCCGCGTCATCGTCTTCTTCGTCGCGCCAAGTTCTCCGCGACCTTGAGGTCGGCTACGGCGTCTTCGTCAGCAACGCTTGTGCGGGAGCGTAATCCCCGCTTTTCGGTCTACAAGAGGTGTGTATACCGAACCCCCTGCGTACTACTATATCTGTATAGTATAGATTCTGGCTAGTTTGAGGTTATCGATGTTAGGAAAATTTTTGTTTTCTGCATGCGATCCCCTTCAGTGGTATCAGAGCCGATCTATGCGTACATATAGCTGTGCGCTAGCTGCACCCGTGTTTATCACGGGGACAACGTTCTTATTATTTGATACCCTCTCGCGTGCACTTGCACTGCCGGCAGCATCGAGTTGATGAAGCGGCCCGGACCGACCTTACGCGTACGCTTACGCGAGACTGGTTCCACAACTGACATACGGCTGGTTCCGTATATGTGTCTGGCGGGTGTCTGTCTCTCTCTCTTTAGTTGGCTTTGCATTTTCAATGGAGGGCCCGAAAGGGATGAATAAATATGCAATTATTTGATCGTTGTTGTGGTCATAGGTTCGTAGGTATGAAGCGGTTCTATTTACGACAGCCCCAAGCCACGTAAAATATGCAAAAGATAAAGTAGAGGCGTCTAACTTTATTTTGCAGAGGCTATGTGATATGGTCAAGGTAGGTTTATTAAATTGTTTATGAACTGCTGGCGCAAAGGAGACCATCGGCGCAATGACCATATCACGTCGCATTACATTTTGATGTTTTGTGTGCATCTTATATTGTGTGTATATATATATATATATAGTATATATTAGTTACACGGCGGTAGTTATATAAGATGATCCCTCCAAAATACCATTTGTGTTCTCCCTTCGACGTGCACCACCAAGAAAGTTCTACGTTATGAGGCAGGCCGTGATGATCGGGTGTCAGACATATCGTCGTTCGCATACAGTGGGTGTAAGCCACGTTGCACAAGCACTTTCGTTGAAGGTTATTATGGCGAGCCTAGCATGTACAGACATGGCCTCGGAACAAGGTGACCGAAAGGTTAAGCATGAGTCACAAAGTTGTTGTGATTGACATGTCGATGTCTACCTTTGAAGTTATGTTGCCGGCTCTGACGATGAGGGGTTGCATAATGGATTAGGGTCGTGTAATCACTAAAACGATGAGAGGGATACTCGTTTTGAGTGGGAGTTCTAGTAGTTTTATTTTATTAAAACTTGAACCCTATTTTACAATGAACAAAGTCTTTATGTTTTAACCAATGTAATAGCCTTCTTTGAAAAATTAGGCGCAATCCTGCGATTGAGAAACTTAAAAGGTTGGGTCCAAACTTCATAGTTTTATGCTTTAGCTTGAGGATACTACTTGTTTAAACCATTAGCTCTTTGTGATACAATACCCGCTAGGAGATAAACCCGGAGATTCCGCTAACAAAAGGATAATTTGGATTATCAAGTTTTTGTGCGGATAATATCATCATAGTCCAGTGTATGCTACGATCTCTCCCATAGAGAATTTACGGTGGGTACGAGTTGTTAGATCGCGAACATATGAGATGATCGCTAAACTCGGGATACACCTAAAGTTGGGTTGATGAAGTTTAATAGTATGTTGACTGTTTTTCTTCTCAACCAAGATGGAAGAGAATACACGCATTGAAGGAGCACGTGGCAGTCATAATTGATGACATAGGTCATACTCGATGACATTGGTCATATTTGATGACATTGAGACGCCTTGCTCAGCTCAACCACTGGATGACAGACGACGTTGACAGGTGTAAATGTTTTGTCATAGACTATGTCATGCGAGGGGAATCGTTCACCTTCATGGTTCTTGATTGCGTTGGAAGTATCAAGAAGATGAAACAGATCGCCGGGAAGTCATCAATGATGATGGTGTATATATGATATACACGTTATGAATGTTTTACCTAAGCAAGTACTGGCAGTAGTGACTAAGTTTTTGATACTAGTCATGTTTTATGAAAACCAGATTTACTGCTTGAGTAGCTTGGAAGGATGAGGTGACAATGTGTGTTGATGATGGCAGACAAAATGTTGTGATGGCCATAGACACTCTCCCTCTAGATTTACCATTTGAATAAATTCTTTGATCGCCTGTTAGTATGATCGTTATAAATATGTCTCCTCTAGCGAGACAATTGTTCATATATGTTAGTGACAAAATCGTTGTCCTATATTTATGAAGTAATGATCATAAGCCGATTTGAATTTAGATGGTAGAAGCTCCCACATTCATAATATTAATGCCAAAGGATACAAACTTAATAAAGACACCACATTTGTGTGGTACTACCGTTTAAGTCATGTCTATGTTATAGTCAATGAACAAGCTCCATACGGATGGATCTACAAGTACTTAGATTTGATCTTTTGACACTTGCAAGATAACTAAGACACCGTTTTCGGAAAGCGGGCATATAACTTATTGATAAATCATGCATTTTGATGTATGTGGATCAATGAAGTAATTAACGTGTAGTGGAGATCTTTATTTCGTAAGCTTCAATGAACGTTTGAGTATAACTTGTTGAGAATCATGCATATGGGTGTATGTGAATCAATGAAGTACTTTAACTCGTATAGTGGAAGTCTTTGTTTCCTAGACTTCATGAATATTCCGAGTAGATATACGGATATCCACTTAGGAAATGTTGGTCTGAAGATTTTGATTCGATCAAACAAGTTCAGAATGAAGTAGGAAAATAAATTTAACAAGAAAATCAAATTCCTGCGATACAGATCGAGAAAATAAAGATTTGAGTTATAATGTTGGCATATCATTAGAAGACTTGTGAGAAGAATTCCACAAATTACGTCGCATGGAATACCATAGTGTCATGGTATGTTAGGACGTCGTAATCGCACCCTATCGGATAGTGTGTGGTAAATAAATCTCTTATCGAATTGTTGTGATCATTAGAGTCATATAGTAGAAACATAACATTCACGTTAGATAATAGGGAAACCATTTAAATCCATGGAGACAATACCATATGAGTGATGGCATGGCTTTTAGCCTGGATTGTCGTTTCAGCAATTTAGTGTTTTGATGTGATCAAACCTAAAATGGATAAATCTTTGTAGTGTACCGTACCTAAAGAATTAGTTGGGTACATGTCTCACGACATAGGCAAAAACGTTGCCGGAATATGCCTTGCAAAAGAAATAGTTTCTTGTCCAAGGGTATTAGTGGGAAAGGAAGTAGAGCAAGACGAAGTTAATGAACTTCCTCTCCAGACATCAGAGTGGCGCAACAGAAAGTGTTTCCGGTGTCATGCTCTTCAACTTGAAAGAAGCTGATGATAAAGATCATGATGCTCTGAGCTCATACTAAAAACGTAGGCGTACGAGGTTGTGTTCCACACTGTGTGGTACGACAATCTTGTTATGAAGGTCATATTAATGGAATATGACAGACCTACGAACTACGAAGAAGAGATGGTAGACCTAAGTCCGAGAAATGGCTATGAGTCATATATGATCCGAGATAAAATCCATATACGATTACCAGGTAATGACTTGGGAGATCTTCTTGATGGCATCTAGGCTGTTAATGGAATATGGAATTTTATGAGAGAATAGACGCTGATAAGGATCGATTTGTCGTGAAACAGTTCCGACAGATTCAAAAGTTGACCACAACGAGATTTTGTCTCAAGTGGCGAAGCCTAAGTCTATTCGGGGTCGTTTAGCAATTACTACAATTTCAAATTGAGAAATTGATAGATGGATAAGGAAACCATGTTTCTTAATGGTATCATTAAGAAAGAGTTGTAATTAGTACAATGAAATGGTTTGGTGATCCTGAGGATGCTAAACATGTATGCAAACTTCAGCTGTCCATTCATGGGCTGAAGCAAGCATATCGGAGCTGGAATTTTCACTTTGATGATATGATCAAAGGATTTTGGAGTTGTCCAAAATAGTTGAAGAAACTTGCATTTGCAAAGAAGTGAGTGGGAGCTAAGTAGCTTTTCTTGATCTTATATGTGAATGACATATTTGAGTGGGAGCTAAAAGAAATTCCTTGGTCTTATATACGAATGACGTATTTAAGTGGGAGCTAAGTGTCATTCCTGATTTTATATGTAACGACATATTGAGAATGATACAGATCCTCTAGCAAAGTATAAAGGATTATTTAAGTGATTAAATTTCCTATGAATGAAGTTAGGAGTATTAGGCATTCGATCTATAATTGTATAGATTAGAAGGGGCTTAATAACATTAGGTCGGAATATTTTCCTAGGTTAAGATTCTGAAGTGTTTCAGAATAGAACAAGCGAAGAAAGAGTTCTTGCTTGTATGACTGGGCAAAATATTAAGTTTATCTTGGCATTTTCAGTGATAGCTGATGAAAGAAAATGATGTTCGACATCCTCTATGCCTCAGACATAGATTCTATCAGACTGAAAGCTCGACTTGGTGTGACCCACGTTCTTGGTTGAAGAACGGGTTCTAGAGTGATCCTTGTGTGGATCAATGAACAAACGTTAAGTATATTCTTCAGTGTCTGTGAGAACTGAAAATATATTTTCTGGTAAAGGGTAAGAGTGGTAAGACAACTTGCCGTAAATCGGTTACGATGATGCAAGTTTTGACACTGACCCATACGACTAGAAATCTCATATAGGAGATGGCTTTTGTTTTGAAGAAAGACATGGTTAGCTTGCGAAGTAGCATATGAATGCACTGTCGCATAATCTACATGATAGGTATAGAAATATATGGCAACTTCAGAAGTAGCAAGTGTGATTGGACTGAGTCTCACTCCATCGACTAAGATATATTTCACCGTCATCGTAAGATGCGGGATGATGTCAAACTGGTTGACATAGAAGTGTTGCAAAGCACATATAGATCTCAATGTGTGAGATCTGTTGACTGTATTCCTCTTCCACGAAGCAAGCATGCACCAAGTTGCTATGGGTGTTGAGCTTTTACCAAGTTGTAAACTAGATTAAGTGTTACTCTAGTGCAAGTGGGAGACTGAAAGAGATATGCCCTAGAGGCACTTAATAAATATAGTTTATTCGTCATATCTCAATTGTTCATTATATGTTTTATACCATGCTATAACTGTATTAAGCGGAAACATTAATACACGTGTGGTAGATAAACAACCAGGTCCCTAGTAGCCTCTACTTGACTAGTTCATTGAGCAATTGATGATCGAGGTTTCCCGATCATGTGACATTTATGTCAGTTGACAATGGAGTCATGTCATTGGGAGAATGACGTGATGGACATACCCAATATTTGTAGGACGTAGTCATTACGCCTTCGACCGTGAGATCTACTCTTATTGCTATTCCTGGAAGACACTTTGATTGCATCAAACGTCATATCTTATATAGTGTGACAATAAAGGTGTCCCTCTCGGGTGTCGGAAAGGAGTATGTTGAGACGGGGGGTCAAGATCGGGATTTGCCAGTCCGCATAGCAGGATAGATACTCTAGGGCCCACTCGGTGAGATTATGTCAAAAGAGCTTGCAAGCGTGTGACTAGGTCACCAGGACATAAGATCATGGACGAGTAGAAGTTAGCGGTGTCGGTAACGAGATCAAGCTAGGTATGGAGATATCTATGAACGAGTCTCGGACACGCTAAGTATCGCATGGCAAAAGGTTTAAGACTTGGACGTCCAGGTTCGATGGGAAAAGTATTCGTTATCTCGCAGGGATTAATTCTGGGTATCCTCGGTCCACGAATTAGTCATTGATCGGAGAGGAGTCTTGATCATGTCTGGTGAGATAATCGAACCGCTAGGGTAACACACTTAAGGGGAGTCGACATTTTACCGGAAAAGAAAAATAGGAAAAGAGAGACCGGGAACGTCCCGGGAAAGTTCCGATGGAGATCGGGCAGCGACGAAATAGTTTTCGGAGCCGGAATAAATTATGTAATATGTATTTAATATTAATTAGAGTAATTAATAGTTAAATATATTTTATTTTAATTTTTCCTGAATTTTTAAAGGCAAAAATCCCTTAATGGGCCTCTTTGGGCAAAGAGGCCCATGAAGGGGGGAAGGTCCCCCCCAAAGGAGGGAGGGGAGTTCGGCCAGCCCTAGGTGGGCCACATGGGGCCCACCTAGGCCGGCGCATCAAGGAGGGGGCTGGTGTGGGAGTTTAGTCCCACACCGCCCGGCCAGCAAGGCTGGCATCCCCTTTTCTCCTATATATACATGGGTACCCCTGGCCTTTGAAGACACAACCTTTTCTCTCTCTCTCTCTCTCTCCTTGGATCACGTGACTCCCAAGTTTGGAGTTGCGCCAAGGACAAAGTTTTCTCCACCATACGCACGCCGCCGCGCTGCTGGTCTTCCGGTCCCAGTCTTCCGCTGCTCGTCCCTGGATCGGGCCCGTAGTTCGTCGGCTTCACCGTATGTGTGTAACGCCCTGCGAGGTGCCACGCTAGTGGTGCTGGAGGTCTGCTTCCTCTACACGGCCTCGAGGCCGTCGTCGGTTTCACCGACATCGCCGCGTCATCGTCTTCTTCGTCGCGCCAAGTTCTCCGCGACCTTGAGGTCGGCTACGGCGTCTTCGTCAGCAACGCTTGTGCGGGAGCGTAATCCCCGCTTTTCGGTCTACAAGAGGTGTGTATACCGAACCCCCTGCGTACTACTATATCTGCATAGTATAGATTCTGGCTAGTTTGAGGTTATCGATGTTAGGAAAATTTTTGTTTTCTGCATGCGATCCCCTTCATGAAGTGTGTTCTATATGGCTAAGGAATAGTTTCAGCAAATATATTCATTAGGTAGCTCACCTTAAAATATGGGTCAAACCGAGGGTTTCCTGCTATTTTTTCTGGGGTCTCCAAGGATGGTGGCCTGATATATTCATTGCGTAGCTCACCGATGGCTTTGAGGACACGATTAAAATAAATACTGACTGTGGAGAATGATCTACCAAAATTGGCTGCCACAACCCTATTGCGAACATCATGTCAAAGAGTGTGCAAAAACATCGCCACTTGTTGCTCCACATTTAAATGAACACTATCTTCTAGCAACTTGCGATCCCTCAATATGTTACAAAGTTTAAAGAAAGGAGCTCTATTGAATCTCAACATGTTTCTACATTTGACATCACTCTCCCAAATTTTACTATTGAGATATTCAATTCGTTGCCGATCTCTTTCATGCATTGGCCCATAACTTATACGTGCTCTTCTCTTCTTTCTTATAGCCCGAATAGCTACAACAATTGCAGCAAAAACTACAAAAACAGCAGCTCCTCTAAGCATCTTTTTCCTTTTATCTGTCATCTTGCCCATCTACAAATGCATTCATTCTTTCTTAAATTAACAATTCCATGGTTTATGAACAACATATCACAAGATTTCATCAAATTAAAATGATGCAAAATAGGACAGCATCACACATAGCAAATTTCTGAATCCAATCTGCACAAAAAGGGGCATTTGAGCCGGATTTTTACCTCGCAGCCGCGTGAGGGAGAGGAGGAGAGCCGAGCTGCCGGGAGGAGAGGGAGAGGGGGCGCCGCGCCGCCGGCGATGGAGAGGGAGAGGGGGAGCCCGCCGCCGGCGATGGAGAAGGAGGCCGCGTGAGGGAGAGGAGGAGAGCCGAGCCGCCGGGAGGAGAGGGAGAGGGGGCGCCGCGCCGCCGGCGATGGAGAGGGAGAGGGGGAGCCCGCCGCCGGCGATGGAGAAGGAGGCTGCGTGAGGAAGAGGAGGAGAGCCGAGCCGCCGGGAGGAGAGGGAGAGGGGGCGCCGCGCCGCCGGCGATGGACAAGGAGGCCGCGTGCGATGCGGAGGAGAGGGATAGGATAGGGTTGCGGTGAGGATACGAGAGGAGCCGAGCCCGCGGTGCTCGTTAACGAGTGATTCCGCGTCGTCCGGCCGATTCGGGCGGATGAGTGAGTTCCGCATCTTGGGCGAATATTCCATCCCGGGGGACTACTTGGTTCCGTTCCGAGACTCGAACCGAACAGAGGAACGGCTCCTAGGGATGGAACCGACCCGTTCCGTTCCTCCTAATTCTGTAAGGATGTGTTCGGTTCCAGAATTAGGAGGAACGGAATGGCATGGTTCCATTCCGAGGGCATGGAATGGTTCCGACCCTGTGTTCGGTTCGGGAAAAATCGAGGAACGGAATGGTTCCATTTTCTGTTCGGTTGGGAGCAGAAATGAGGAATGGAATGGCATCTTTTTGGCTCAGCTCACCTCTTTACTGTACACGGTGAACATACCTCCTGTTTCTAGCATCAGGCACAATAAAAATTTGGCAGCACTTCCTTTGTATTTTTAGCAATAATCAGTTACCAAAAATTATCACATGTGTGCCATCAATAGCTCCAATACAATCCTATGGAGTGGTAAGAATTAATTGATATGAAGTGCGTTCTATATAGCTAAGGAATAGTTTCAGCAAATATATTCATTAGGTAGCTCACCTTAAAATATGGGTCAAACCGAGGGTTTCCTGCTATTTTTTCTGGGGTCTCCAAGGATGGTGGCCTGATATATTCATTGCGTAGCTCACCGATTGCGAACATCATGTCCAAGAGTGTGCAAAAACATCGCCACTTGTTGCTCCACATTTAAATGAACACTATCTTCTAGCAACTTGCGATCCCTCAATATGTTACAAAGTTTAAAGAAAGGAGCTCTATTGAATCTCAACATGTTTCTACATTTGACATCACTCTCCCAAATTTTACTATTGAGATATTCAATTCGTTGCCGATCTCTTTCATGCATTGGCCCATAACTTATACGTGCTCTTCTCTTCTTTCTTATAGCCCGAATAGCTACAACAATTGCAGCAAAAACTACAAAAACAGCAGCTCCTCTAAGCATCTTTTTCCTTTTATCTGTCATCTTGCCCATCTACAAATGCATTCATTCTTTCTTAAATTAACAATTCCATGGTTTATGAACAACATATCACAAGATTTCATCAAATTAAAATGATGCAAAATAGGACAGCATCACACATAGCAAATTTCTGAATCCAATCTGCACAAAAAGGGGCATTTGAGCCGGATTTTTACCTCGCAGCCGCGTGAGGGAGAGGAGGAGAGCCGAGCCGCCGGGAGGAGAGGGAGAGGGGGCGTCGCGCCGCCGACGATGGAGAGGGAGAGGGGGAGCCCGCCGCCGGCGATGGAGAAGGAGGCCGCGTGAGGGAGAGGAGGAGAGCCGAGCCGCCGGGAGGAGAGGGAGAGGGGGCGCCGCGCCGCCGGCGATGGAGAGGGAGAGGGGGAGCCCGCCGCCGGCGATGGAGAAGGAGGCTGCGTGAGGAAGAGGAGGAGAGCCGAGCCGCCGGGAGGAGAGGGAGAGGGGGCGCCGCGCCGCCGGTGATGGAGAAGGAGGCCGCGTGCGATGGGGAGGAGAGGGATAGGATAGGGTTGCGGTGAGGATACGAGAGGAGCCGAGCCCGCGGTGCTCGTTAACGAGTGATTCCGCGTCGTCCGGCCGATTTGGGCGGATGAGTGAGTTCCGCATCTTGGGCGAATATTCCATCCCGGGGGACTACTTGGTTCCGTTCCGAGACTCGAACCGAACAGAGGAACGGCTCCTAGGGATGGAACCGACCCGTTCCGTTCCTCCTAATTCTGTAACCGAACACATCCTAACCGAACACATCTTAAGTCACACAACTCAAAAACGTGATTTTTTGGTCTCACAACTCACAAAGCGTGTGCAAATTGGTCACAAACGGACCGCGTCATCCCGTTTTGGACTGGAATTTTTCAGAAAATCCCCTGTGTTATATTAGGAGGGTCAATATTGCAAATATCCATGGACATAATGATTTTAAAAAAAGATTAAAGATGCTGCCGTCATCAATGGATCCACCGCCGGAAACCGTGGCCGCGCTGTCGCCTGCTCGCGCTCACTTGCTGGAGTTCACCTGCTGGAGCGCCGCCGCCGCCCCACCGCGCCCCCTGCCGTGCTGGACCATCCTCTCCATCCGCGGTGCGGCTCCCTGGTGCTGGACGGCAGCCGCAAGGAGTTCGTGTGCGCCGGTTCCAGGCAGCATGCTCCGTGCCCAATCCACAGATCAAGAGCCGCACTTGTGTGAATGAATTGCTAGCTAGCTCAATAGAATTAGGAGTGCCGTAATGCAAAATTCTACACCTGACGGGTGGGGTCCACCCATCAGGATTGTCTTCAACCTCAAATAGATGACTGTCCGGGAGGGGCTGGGAGCGGCGGTAGAAGGCGGGGCGGAGGCCGGAGGCGCTGCCATCACCGGTGTAGAGCGGGGCTACAGGCGGAGCTCGAATCAGAGCTCGAATCGGAGCTGAGCGCGGGGCACGGCCAGAAGACCAGGCCGGAGGTTGGTAAGGGAGATGGGGGAGCAGGGGATGGCGGGCCGGCGGAGTCACGGTGGGCCGATGGCGTCCGGCGGCAACTGAGAGCCGGTGCGCCCGTGCGGCAGCCCACCGGGAGGACGCCGCCCTTGGGGGTGGACGACAGCAGTTCGGGCTGGCTGTTCCAGAGGCGTTTGATCTGTGGATTGGGCACGGAGCGTGCTGCCGATTGAGCTAGCTAGCAAGTGCGTCTCGCGGTGTGGACGACGCAGCATGTGCGGATGATTCCCGATTGAGCTAGCTAGCAATTCATTCACACAAGTGCGGCTCTTGATCTGTGGATTGGGCACGGAGCATGCTGCCTGGAACCGGCGCACACGAACTCCTTGCGGCTGCCGTCCAGCACCAGGGAGCCGCACCGCGGATGGAGAGGATGGTCCAGCACGGCAGGGGGCGCGGTGGGGCGGCGGCGGCGGCGGCGCTCCAGCAGGTGAACTCCAGCAAGTGAGCGCGAGCAGGCGACGGCGCGGCCACGGTTTCCGGTGGTGGATCCATTGATGACGGCAGCATCTTTAATCTTTTTTTTAAATCATTATGTCCATGGATATTTGCAATATTGACCCTCCTAATATAACACAGGGGGTTTTCTGGAAAAAAAAATAGTCCAAAACGGGATGACGTGCTCCGTTTGTGACCAATTTGCACACGTTTGTGAGTTGTGAGACCAAAAAATCACGTTTTTAAGTTGTGTGACTTAAGTGCACATACGCGATAAGTTGTGTGACCGCCGGTGCCGTTTACTCGATTATATAGAGTATAAGAGAGTATTAGACTGGCCTTCCAAATTCAGAAGCAAGGTTTTTTAGGACAAATACCTCGGCTTGCCTACCCTTGATGGACGAATGAATCGTGGCAAATTTCAGAATTTACAAGAGCAGCTAGCCAAACGCATCCTGCTCTTGGTCAATCTCTCACAAGGCGCGAAGGAGGTCATGATTAAGGCTACTAGATCATGTAAGCGCGCGTTGCCGCGCCCATCCATTATGACTGTAGAATGTTAAGAATTGATAAAATATAATTTAAAATTAACCGAGATGTTTTGATATATTTAAAGGTTGAAGTCCTATTTTTAGCACACTTGAGCTGACTTGAGCAAAGTCACATAACATGCAGCAGCAAATAACTTGTAGCAAAGTAATAGACTCTCCTACAACTAAATCTTGAAACAAAGGTTAATGTCAAAGTGATTTGTATGAACCAAACACTTAAAACTGGAAAATAAGTTTCAATACATGCAACTAATCTAGCAATAGAATTTATGAACTACATATTTGTGGTAATCAGTACCGCCAAATTATTTAGAAAAATATGCATCCTATGAACTTTTCAATAGAATGTTCTAAGAAGCTTTAGACTAAAACCTGATTATTGGGTTAAACATGACTCTACAATGCAAAACCGAATTTCTAAGTATTTACTGATTCATCACTCGTGATGTATACGTGGAGTTTGTTTCGCTGATAGTAGCTTTATTTCCTAGAACGTGAAGCTATGCTACTGAGTCTATACAAGTCTATGATATTAAATTTATAGCTCTAGTCCCTGAATAAAATTGGCCCTGTATATTATGTCTAACCTTTGCAAATAACAAGCTTCGATTTAGCTTCCAGGAAGCCATGCTTATGTTACCAAACAAACTTTGCAGAGGCATTTCACTTAATCGATTCGACCAATCCTGAACGCCTCTTATTGAGTGTCAGGTACAATTCTTACTACCTCTACACCTTAAAAAATTCAACCGATGGCTACCATGCCGTGGATGTAAACTTTGGATCCAGAAAACAGGATGTCTTATACATAGCCAGGCCAGGGCGCCGTCTATAATGGCCACTGTAGTAAGAAGGTTGCTCCTCCTTCAGTCTTATGATCATATTGGTTTCCTCTAACATCTCAATGAAGCGATCATCATCTAAAAGCCATGGAGGATGAAACAAAAATACAAACTACAACAGACAGGACGCCGCTGGAAGTTTACACGCAAGTAGTGTATTTATATGAGAGGTCACGGCGTGCCAGGATCCGAAGTCACCACAATATCGTTTCACTCACGGACACGAGAAATAAAGTACTCCCTCCGTTCCAAAATAAGTGTCTCAATTTTAATAGAAAGTGGATGTATTTAGACATAAACATGTCTACATACATCCATTTTCTATCAAAGTTGAGACACTTATTTTGAGACGGAGGGAGTACTCAACTTTAATAAAAAGTGGATGTATATAGAAAGTGGAGTACTCGGCAGCATACACTATACACCACTGCTTCTAGAAGATGTTCACATCCCATTTCCTGCCAATTTATTCCAACGACCCAAATGGTATGAGCAACAGATGATTCTCACATTCTATTCTTGCCGTCGACTTCCTAGTTTTACCATGCTACACATTAGAGCGGCAAGAAATTGTAATTAACTATGCTTACTGATCATTCGCAAAAAAAAAACTATGCTTACTGATCATGCTAGAGTACAGGTTTGAACATTCTGGAGAAATTCTTGAATTTGTAGACTGAGCTCGACCTCGACGACACTGAAACTGCTTACAGGGACGAGCGATGCATGGCCTTGGCTGCTCGGGACCTCGTCTGCAAACCCAAAGACAAAGGTCATTAACATCAGAGTCCAGAACACGGGTTTACGTCTGATATTCGTGAGTAAATTCTTCCAGAAGCTAGCTTGACATTCAATGGGTTCAGATCGTTTGGGAAGCACGCTCGTACCCCGTGCAGCTCGTTTAGTCGTTGTGGTGGCGCAGTGCGTCGAGTGTGTTTGACATCTTCCGAGGGATCCATGAAATCGGGGGACAGTGGACACAGTCGTTCTCTGGAAGGATTTCTGGAATCTGGACAGGTTCTGCAGTGCTCCAAGATTCAATGGCAAGACTCGTATCATTCACCAAGTATGAGGACATCTGAGTACAGAAGTTTGCCTTGAACCCCACACCTGGCGATCACCATCAACTCCCTCTGTCCTTGGAAACTCACGAAGAAGTCGCTAATCTCCAGTCCACTGTAGATGAGCCCACCTTTGTTTTTAGATGAGTAGGGCTCACCTTGAGGCAGGAGAAAGCAGATGTCTGGACATTTGTTTGAGGGACTGAGAGGTTCAGACCGAGAGTACGATGTGGGTGTTTCTTCAGGAATATTTAGCATGGTGTCTTCGCGTGGCTTCTGCTGAAGGGCATACATGCTCAATACCTGCGACACACTACACAACTGCAACATCGGGACAGATCTTACCTGCATGCTATGCCGATCGTGCATGTCTGAAACCCGCAACTGCCTGTTGTTTGACCGTGAATTCAGTGCTGACTGCTGGACTATTCTGGGCATTGGCTGGAACAAGGATTTGGCTCTGGACCAGATGCTGGCCAACGAAAAAAATGGCTGGACTGGATGGCTTGAAAACCTCAGGCCCTGCAGGTCAACGTGTTTACGACGGATCAAGGAGGATTTAGCCATTCTTAGTCACAGATGGCGCGTGCATCAGACCGTTTTCTGGCTCTTAACTCTTTTCATCTCTCGGTCCGTATAGGCATGAGCTAGACTTAATAAACTTCTTATGTAAATAACCTTTTTGAACTAATCTGAGAGCAGTAGGTGGCTCTCCTAGTCTCCTGCGGCAATTCATAAAGAGTAGACTAAGACCATCAGGCCGGGTGCAAGCAAAGATGTTAACGCCAGTCCTGTAGTCGTATAAGGCATACGGCAGTTCCAAGAGAAACAAATATATACACAGCAGCTTATTGACCATGCTTCACGTTCATGCCACCAAACCTCTGTAGCAATATACATAATTCGGCAAGACTGAAAGGGACATGCTCATCTAGCAGCTTCTGATCCATTCATTTCCTAGTGAGATTGTTAACGCTTGATAAACCTCACACCTAGAGATAGATTTGCGAAAGCTCCCGAGTTTCAGTCGTTGGCAACCAACGCTGTGCTTACATTTTCCAACCTCTGTACGACAAGCTTCTTCTTTGGGGCAAAACCTTTAGCTATCGCCATAGAGCTTACATCCACGACGACGGTATCGTCTTCCTTGAAGTCGCCCTTCAGGACACCAACAGCTATTTCGTTCTCCACCATCTGCTGTATCACCCTCTTGACAGGCCTAGCACCGTAATTAGGGTCAAAACCAAGAGCACCGAGATGCTCCACAGCTTCTGGTGTGTACTGAAGGTGAATCTTCTGTTGCATCAGCCGGTTCTTGACACGGTTCAGCTGCAAGTTTGATGCGATAACAATTTGTGATCAGGTCAACCAAAACAAATGGTGAAATATAATTGGAACTTAGTGCTGTGACTGAAGTAGATCAAGCAAAATTTTGGGCAGGGGAATCATAAGAAATTTACCTGTATCTCAACAATGTGATTTATCTCCGTGGAGTCCAGTGGTTGGAATACAATGTATTCATCTATCCTGTTCAGGAACTCTGGCCGGAATGTCTGCCGAGCTATCTCTGTCACCTGGTTCTTCATAACCTCATACACTGCATCCTTGCTGTCCGTTGTGTTTCTGAGTGTGTCTAGAATTAATGGTGAACCAATGTTCGAAGTCATGATGATGACACAGTTAGTGAAGCTCACTGTTCTACCCTGGGAGTCCGTTATTCTTCCATCATCCAACAGTTGCAACAAGATGTTGAAGACATCTTGGTGCGCCTTCTCAATTTCATCAAACAGAACGACAGAGTAAGGCCTACGGCGAACAGCTTCTGTCAGTTGCCCCCCTTCCTCAAAACCGACGTACCCTGGTGGTGCTCCAACCAACCGGGAGACGGCATGCTTCTCCATGTACTCGCTCATATCAATTCTTATCAAGGCATTCTCAGTGTTGAAAAGGAATTCAGCGAGCGTCTTTCCAAGCTCAGTCTTTCCTACACCTGTAGGACCCATGAACATGAAGCTTGCTATTGGACGGTTAGGATCTGCTAGGCCTGCCCTAGAACGACGGATTGCGTTAGCCACTGACGTGACTGCAATATTTTGTCCAATTACCCTCTTGTGAAGTACATCCTCCAGTAGCAGTAGCTTTTCCCTTTCCGATTGTTGAAGATTTGACACAGGAATACCCGTCCACTTGCTAACAATCTCTGCAATATCAGTATCAGTGACCTCTTCTCGAAGCATCGACTTTCCTGACTGCTGGAATTCAGAAAGATTTTTTTCTGCCTCATTAAGCTGCTTTTGTAGTGACAAAAGTGTTCCGTATTTGAGTTCAGCTGCACGGCTCAAATCATATTCTCTCTCCGCGGCTTCGATCTCTAGGTTAACTCTGTCAATCTACCAAAGGTAAAAGAGATTAAAGATCATATTGTTCAATAGAACAAACGCGGCAAAAGAAAATACACAAGAACAGAACATGGATGCCCCTACCTCTTCCTTAATTGATTTTATACGAGTCATCAATGATTTCTCATACTCCCACTGTTCTGAGAGGTTTTTCTGCTTCTGCTTGAGAGATTCTAGTTCAGATTCAAGCTTGCTTAGTCGTTCTTTGGAGGCTTTATCAGTATCATTCTTCAATGAAAGCTTCTCCATTTCAAACCTTATGATTTCTCTATCGACCTCATCCAACTCTATAGGTTTTGTTGTAATCTCCATTTTTAGTTTAGCTGCTGCTTCATCAACTAAATCAATAGCTGCAAGTGAAAATAAAAATATATAAGATAAATAATGAACTGACCCCTTGCTCCCAATAGTATATCCACAATAATAGTACTTGCAGTACCTTTGTCTGGCAAAAAACGTCCAGTGATGTAGCGATCTGATAAAACAGCTGCAGCAACAAGAGCACCATCTGATATTTTAACACCATGATGCAGCTCATATCGCTCCCGCAGGCCACGGAGGATAGAAACTGTGTCCTCAACTGCTGGTTCACCACAGTAAACCTGCTGAAACCTACGCTCAAGAGCAGCATCTTTCTCTATGTACTTCCTGTACTCATCTAACGTTGTAGCCCCAATGCAACGGAGTTCCCCACGGCCTAACATTGGTTTCAACAGGTTACCAGCATCCATTGCCCCACCAGTGGCTCCTGCAGAAGAACAGATACATAAGGCCCAAGGAAGATAATACTTGCAACTCAGACAAAATAAAACGGGAAGGTTGTGCTAGTTTCACTTATAAAATAAATGCCAATACAATATGTGAATGGAGTTAACCCATTTTCAGATTCTGGGGTAGATGGTTACTTGCTACTTAGGGTTAGGGATCTCAAGGACAGACAGTGGGTGAAATAATGAGGAGGACCAGACACAAGGAGGGACAAGGAACCCAGTGCCGGTTAGCCACCTACTCAGTTGTTGGGTCATCGCTTCCAAGGGGCGATATGAGAGGGGCAAGAGAATCGAGACAATGAGTGCACGGGGTAGTGGAGAGTTTTTTTTTTAGTGTGTAGTGGAGAGTTTAGATAGCCATATACATTATAAAAGGAACAGAGGGAGCGTAAGACGTTTTGGCAGTTCAATTTCAACTGCCAAAACGTCTTCTATTAAGCAATACAGGTAGACAGGTAGTATTTGTTTGAAAAATTATGTAGGCTGCCTGCTTACTATCACAAAACTGAATTACCTAACATAAGCTTCATCATTATTTAGGTGCTAACTTTAATAAAGCTTAACACACAAATGGCAATGTATACTTATAAATACATACCTGCACCTACAACAGTGTGGATTTCATCAATGAACAAGATGATTTGCCCATTAGAAGCAGTGACCTCCTTCAGAACAGCCTTAAGTCTCTCTTCAAAATCACCACGGTATTTGGAACCAGCAAGTAATGCTCCCATGTCCAATGAAATAAGCTAAAACATTGCATATATGTTTGGAAAATCAGAATAAATAAGAACGAATGTCAACCAATTCAATTGCTTGATATGGTCATTTGCCATTATTGTCTTACTGCATTTTTCTAACTTAGTTCCTTGCTTGTCACACACATCCTCAGTGAACCAAACTATTTAGATAATCCTATTTATTAAGCTCATGCAATCAGTGCATCAAAAAGGCACTATACCATGTTAAGAGTAAGAATTAATCTTGTTCTCGTGAATCGGCCTGAGGATTGCTAACTACTTGCAGTAGAATCATATACGTTGTCACAGTGAACTTGTTTGTTGATTGCTAGCTAGTAATAAGAAATAAGTGCAACATCGCCAGCCCAGACAAATGACATATTTTAAAAACAAAATATCATATTTTAAAAACAAAATATAATCATAAAAGCATAAGGTTTTTATCCTGAGGTAAAATAAACAATGTGTTTTTCGAAAAAAAACTAAATATTTCAATACCTTCCTATTCTGTAAAGGTTCAGGAACATCTCCCCTCACAATGCGCTGAGCCAATCTGCACATGATAAATATAACACAATTCCTTAGTGCACGTAAAAAATAAGTCAAATTTTAGGCATCTACGGAAGATATTGTATAAATTGTAGTCTTGTAAACACATTTTACACTATATACATAAATAAAGAAAAGAACAAGCAATCACCCTTCAGCAATGGCAGTCTTGCCAACTCCTGGCTCGCCAATTATTACAGGATTATTCTTGGTTCTCCTACATAGGATCTGAATGCATCGGCGCACTTCATCATCACGGCCTATCACAGGATCAAGTTTTCCACTTCGAGCTAATTCTGTCATGTCAATACCATACTTCTCTAGAGCTTGAAACGTCCCTTCTGGATCTGGCAAAAGAAAGAAGGTTCATTCATTATCATAAAAGTATGAGGAGCAGTCGTGCATCAAAATATTGACTCTTTCTTTATAAAATGTAAACGAAATAAAGAATATGGGGCCATTTATTTATTTTAAAAGAAAACAATATGCCCCATATTCAAATAAAATCATAGGAGTAAGTTCTAACGCCTTGCCTTATCTGACTGCCACCGCATTGCCACTAAATTTAGCAAATATCAAAAGGCAAAGATTTAGAGTTTCAGAGTTCTGAAATCTGAATAGAATGTAAGAATGCAGCAAAGAATAATAGGCTAAGTGCAAATGGCATCCATTAGACATACTCTGATCTGTGACTCGCTGGCTGGCACGCACGGCAGAGATAGCTTCCTTTAGCTCATTCTCGTCGACTTTGAGATCTTTGAACAACTGTTGCCCAAACCTCTTATCTGCTGTGAATGCTCTCAGTAGGTGCTCAACAGATACAAATTCATCACCATACTCTTTCTTGTGCTTCCTTGCACTATCCAAAATTGATACGATACTTTGCCCTACAACTGGCCCACTTGTATCACCACTAACCTGCCAGAGCAAGAGCCATAATCATGTTAGGGTTTTGAGAATATACAATTTATCAAACTTAACTATCACTGTTAGTGCTGGAACCTTCGGCTGTCTAGAAATAAAGTCATCAGTAGCCTGCAGGGCCGATGTGTTGTCTATCCCAGCTTTTGAAAATATTCTGCGTGCCAACCCATCTTTCTGCTCCAAAAGAGCTTTCATCAGGTGCTCTGATTCGACAATCTGTTGTTTTGACAATTTTGCTGCATCAACTGCACCGATAACCCCCTCCCAAGCCATCTCAGTGAATTCCCCTGGAGTTATCTGTTTGATCACAGAAAAATGCAGATATAACTTAGCATTCAACAAGCTATCAGGCAGTGTCCTAACACTGGCTGTAGGCACATTGTACGAACACAAACAAAAAACATGTGCATGAGAGTGTGAATTCTTATAAGTGGAAAATAATTTACGCACAACTGCACTAAAATATGAAAACCCATGGTAAATGCAATTGATCTGATAATGATGTTCATGTCTGAAGCATGAACATTCAATTGTTTTTCATGACACACTTTTTATGCTCGAAGTTTCTCAAATCTATCGCATCACACTACATAACATCAAATTACTGACCTACGAAGTGAGTAGTTTCTACTAGTTGTGTAGAGTTCATAGACATTGAGGGATGCAGACATGCAGCCACACTTTTTCAGCCACCGGTTCAATATAACCAAACTGAAACGTACTCTATCAGTCTTTCTGATGATTCTGATCAACATAACACTCCTCCAAGATGAGAGCACCACACGCAGCGAACAGCAGCAGACACGTGTGGAATAAAATTGAATTCGACAAATTCAGTATGCACGGGCCACAGATGTGCCGTACCGACTGAAATTGCCACTGCAGGCAACCAGTCATAGCAGATGAAAAAAAGCAAAATCAGGCGTACTCGAACGGCGATGCAATGGTCCAACCTGGGATGAGGACGAGGATCCCGCGGCGCTGTACCGAGCCGGCGGCGTGGAGTGGAACAGGCGGCGAGGCGGCACCGGCAGGCCACCCACGGTCCCCGCAGGGAGCCTGGCCACGGGAGGAGCGAGCCACTTGGGCCTCGCGGGATGAGCTGCGGTGGAGAAGGAAGAGGTTTCCCCGGCGAGCGGCGCAAGCGCGCGCGGGATGGGCTCGCGGCTACCGACGACGATGCGGCGGGCGGCGGCGGCCGCCCGCGCAGCGCGTGAGAGCCTGGATGCCGCGGAGAGTGCCATCACGAGAGGGTTTAGGGCTTTGCTGCGGCAATGGGGATTTGGGTGGGTGCGTGCGCAGTGCTGTTTTTGGGGGAGGAGCTTGAGAGGGTCGGCGATGCTTGGAGAAGGGGAAGAAGAAGCAGAGGAGGGAGGCGAAGGTTGGAGAAGCTTCTGCGAGGTACGAGATCTTGTGTGCCTACCGTCTGATCCTGACCGTTGTTTCTGGATCGACGAAATAACATTTACTACCTCCGTTCAATGGAATAAGAATTATATTATATTATATTTTTTTAACGAGGCGGCTTGCTGACTTAATATATTGGCTTTTAAACTTCCAAAAAAAAAATATTGTTTTTGTAAAGTCAATCCATATAAAATTTGACTAAGTTTTTATAGAAAATATTAATATGTAAAATATAAAATCAATGCTACTCCCTCTGTCCAACAAAAGATGTCACATTTTCTATCAAATTTGGATGTATCTATACACTAAGTCATGTCTAGATACATCCAATTTTTGATCAAGTTGAGACATCCTTTATTGGACGGAGGGAGTATTAGAAACATCATGAACTATATTTTCGTATCTACTCCCATATTTTTTGATAGACTTTTCTAATAAAGTTTGATCAAACTTTATTTGATTTGACTTTTCTAATAGAATATAAGTCTTATTCATCGAAATGTAGAGACTCTATAGTAGAACTCACGATATTTGATCGATAAGTACAAATGCAAACATCTATCGAACAATGAAGATGATGGTCATCACGGAAACAAGAATAACACCATCACCCACAGAGTTTATGAGTCCCAAGAAACACCCATTTAGTCGTACCAAACACCTTAGACCCCCGACTGGATTCTCGTTGCGTATAATCTTTCACGGTTCTTGCGCTGGACTTTTAGCGTGGGATGGCCAGGTGCACGAAAATTTCTGTGGGTTTGGCTAATATACACCAAATCTAAGAGGGACTTTAGTTTACTTGGCTAGTGGAGTGGAGTGGATGTAAAACCCAGCCATCCAGGTTCAACTTCTCACGGACGCGAATTAGGGTTCTTATTATTTAAAAAAAAACTCGATGCGGGGGCTTCCCCCACTGCTTTCCTTTCAAAAAAAGAGGGACTTTAGTGTTTCTCATTAGATTGCATTAGGGTTTAGCCGTCTTCTTCAATGGAGATGGTTTGTCTAAAAAAGTAATCTTCGGCCTTTCGCTCGACGATGAAATTTCTTACCGATGTTAATAGTGGTGTTGAAATATTATAGGAGTATTTATCTAGATATGGTTATTCAGATCTTGCTTCGCCAAATCGATTTTGGATTTATTTTTTTCTCATGGTTGTCGCGAGGAGACTTGTCCTCGCAATACATGTCCCGGCAACTATTTTCTCGACAATGGTGATTCGTTCTCTCGGCTCCAACAATGTTGACCAAGTTGTTCGGTTGTTTTTTCCGAAAATATCAGTGTTGGTACTCTTGCTGATGTCGGTTGATTATTTTAATGATTGCGTGCATACACAAAACCTTGGCATTGCGGCTCAAAATTAAAATTATGGGACAACTTTCGTTGGTATTCACAGGTTTATGGTTTGGTATCTTTGTCATTATTCTATGGCTGCCTTCAGAAAAATATAAGATTGTGTCATGGAAGAAGAAAGTGATTGAAATCTCTAAGATTTTCTCTTCTCTTTTAGTCTTTATTTTGTACGCTGTAATCAGCTCATGTATCTCTATCATGTACTATTTGTTACTATAATATATATGGTATTCATTGTCAAAAAAAAAAATCTTACAATCATGTGCCATATGTAAGAAACAATTCTTGTCATTAGAGATGTCAAAATCTTATCATGTGTCCGTAATAACAAAACGAATGGCGGTAGTACCCTGTCAGCGCTAATATCGAAGAAGGTAGAACGAAGATTTACGCTCTCCTGGGATTGAGGCTCCCGATGGTCTCGAGCTGGCTTCTAATAGGTTTTGAGATGCCTCCTATTTGTGACTCCAACTTCTATGCATATAGAGATGATTCCACTAGCTATGAAGGCGCCTGCAAGGCAATTGTTGATGATGAAGATGATGAAGATGGTTCTAACAAGGAGGAGAGCGAGGATGAAGATCGGGGTAGTTGATTTGCGTTAGGATTGCCTATTTTCTCCTCCCTTTTTGGTGCTTCCATGCCTAAGGCGGAGAAGGGAGTAGAGCTCTATTAGGATGTGTTGGTTCCTATGGGATCATCACAAGCATCGTAGTTTTATTTTATATTTTCTTGGCTTGTGTGTGCCCTTATTTATGTGTCTTCTACTATCCTTGGTGTGTGTTGGACAAGTTCGCTTATGGATATACATGCTTGCTATGTGGGTGGTATTTACCTTTAATTATTATCCATGTGCTACTTCTTATTTTCATCATGCATCTATGCATATATTGTGCCATGTTACACACACAGTAGTTGTGAGTATTGTGTTTATTTCTCGCTCACTCAGTAGCTCGTGTTGCAAAGATGTATTTATCTCACACTTTTTTTGAAAGGAAAGCGGTGGGGAAGCCCCCACTGCGAGTTTTTTTGAAAATAATAAGAATCCAAATTTACATCCGTGAGGACTTAAACCTGGGTGGCTAGGTTGTACATCCACTCAACTAGCCAACTGATGTATGCTCACTTCTTGACACATTTTGGTTTGCATCACATCGTGTTTCCTTCCTATGGCCTTTTATGGTTGTGCACTTTGCATACGAAAGCAAGTATCAACCAAGTGCACATAAATAGGGAGAGTTTTGCTTACATATTTGGAAACACTGAGCATAGCATAACATTTCTTCATGAAGATCTTTAACTCGTGTTGTCATCTTCAACCAAAAACGGGAGGTTGAAATAGCAATGCCGCTAATTGTTATTTGGATAAGATTAATTCCGAGTTAGGGAAGGACTAATGTTCTATTAAATATCTACTCAGGTTTTAGACCTTGAAATATCGATGATGGATGAAGTCTCGTCATGTTTCCCATGATAATGTGTCGGTGGTTTGATTTTTGTTTGCTCTTGTTATTTCTTGAGTCAATATGGACACCACACTATTAAGAGGGTTATCTCGATGAGCTTGATGGGTACGAACTTACACACATCCTACCACTCATATATACCTTCACCATATTGGGTTTAAGGGAAAAGGTTCTTGAAAAATACTTCTGGAGCTATTTCTGCCTATTGGTTTCAACATTGGTTGACCTGCTTAGAACCGATATGAATCGGTAATACCGGGCAGGGAACCAATGCTTAACCGACCTCTATACAGAGAGGTATCGGTCCCTGGATTGGTCAACCGACCCATATCAGTTCTAGGGCTGGACCAACCGACTTAAGATCTGGTATGAGTAAAAGGACTCCAATATTTGAATTTTTATGGACCATATAAATACCTACCAATCTACCTCAATGGGTAGGTTAACTAGCTCGGATTCATTTCCTACCTCTCTCTCACACACACACACCTCTATTGTTGTGAACACCAAAAGCTTCGACACCGCCACCTCCAAACACTCTACCACCTCTCTCTTGGACGCCAACACTAACTAGGTTTGGGGGGGGGGGGTTGGGAGTCGCCGCATCAAATTGCTTGTTAAGACTGGTCAACCGCTTCCGAAATTACAAGAACTCGCAAAAAAAGAGGAACATCAGATCCCAAGTTCCTCACCTTGGATCGAGAGCCAAATAGCAAAATCGAATCAGAAGTGTAATATCCCCTTGCCACAAGTAATACCAATGTGAGATTGATACATATAGGGTTAGCAACTTGGATCGAGAAAAGAAAAAGGAACATTATGCATTATGGTTGCGAGTTTAATTTTTTGATGTTGTTTTGTGAGTTGTAATTTTCGGTCTAGTAACACCGTGTACTTTGGTTGCAAGTTTACATTTTGAAGTGTTTCGTTGTGAGTTGAATAAATTCTCGGGTCTACCAACATATGTCCTAGTTGTGTCGAACATCTGGTTGTTGAAGATCGTAACTTCGCTTCATGGTGGAAAAGAGGAAACACCATCACAGAAGTTCCATCTAGATTCTTGGGAAGCCCAACCAAAGATGTTCAACCAATGGACAGACGCATGTTATTGCTCATTCATGCACAAAAGAAATCGTGAGTTTCACATGATTTCAGCATGCACATCTGCAGAATAACAAGGTTAAAGCGGTGGCTAGAACGAAAGGAACTGAATCAATCAAAAAAATCTTGATAATTATATGTTCAAAACATACTCACTTGCACAAATGGAGGCCACTATGTAAGGGCAGGATGGGGGTGGGGTGGGGGTAGGGTTAGTGCTCCGGTGATCTGTATTTTGCATTAATATTGTAGATCATCTATGTGTTTGTACGTTCTTTCCCGCAAAAAAAATCCAGTACTCAGTTTCTATTCTACGTCACGAGATTTCACATTAAAAATAACCCAAAACATGAACTGAAAACCATGTTTTCCGTTTTCTGTTCTGCTGTTTTCAGTCGTTGCTAGCTAAAGATGCTACTCCCTCCGTTCCAAAATAAGTCTCAAATTTGATAGAAAGTGGATGTATGTAGACATGTTTTATGTCTGTATAAAATACGTGTCATCTAAAACGTTCCTTAGTTACATTGTAAGTTCATAACAGGGAACCTCCAAAGAAAGCCGGAGTAATGGCAATAGTATCCTAACTGACATTTCACAGCAAAGGCGTGTCAAAACAGTGTCGAAATACACCATATGAACAATATCACTTCAGATCTTAAGCCTGTCTTACCAAGATCAGAGCCATCCGCCTTTGTCCTATTCCCACTACCCACGATCGTGCAAATGGCAAGCACAACGCATTTCTACACAGGAGCGTGCACTTACATTCCAACCAGCTAAACGCTGTAGCGGAAGAAAGCATAGCAGAGTAAAGAAGCAAAATCATTGCCAGCAATTAGCACCAAGCATTTACTTGCATACCAAGCATACTATATCTTACGATAACAGGTTATACCTGAATTAACAGTTATACGAGTTACGGACCCAAACAGCACATAGTTTTTACTCGACATTTAACTCTGCATGCTGGACGACGACTAACCAAGGAATCTGAACGCTACTGAAAAAAGCCAAATGCAAAAGCCATCTGTGGTGAAGGCTTGCTACTATGAACAACTTTGAGCAGGCAACTGCATGATGGACAAATCAGCAGCAGACACCACAAACGCGGAAAATCTCACGCGTGGACTTGGTGAACGGAGCGCAGCTAGACCAGCTCCCAGTCCACCACTTCGGTGAAAAGGGTGCCATTACCGTTATCCTGCATCGAGAAAAACGGCATGGTTAGATGTTGACACCGCGTTCTCAGAAAAGCGAATGTTACATAAGATAGTAATTATTTAAAGTTCCCAACATGGCAGATCACATAAAGATTAGGTAAACAGTCGAAAGTGTAAGCTAAGTGCAAAAAATGTATATCCGGTGCAACCATAGCAGCTCATATGAAACAGTTCACTATACTGTAAGCGTCTTTCATGTAATATAGCAATATAGCTTACAGAAATCAAAGTAGTGTCGCTGTAGAAGTACATCTTATCCTATCTTAAAAGGAATAGAAGAAGACACATCCTTGTGGACTCAAAATAATGCATGTACAGCTTCAGCGAAATGGGCCTTGCCACGACCGTAGGAAAGGTGAGCAAGTGAGAAAATAGTCTACCAAGATTTACTATATATTTTCTGAAGCTAGTCAAGATTACTATGTAGGTAGAGATTAAGATGTTGTTTTATTTCAGACACTGCAAGCAAATACTTAAGAGAAGTAATAGAAATATAAATAACACCTTAGCATTAACAATATTCTGCTGAAAAAGATGCCAGAGAGGATCATACCGGCCTAAACATGTCAACAACAATGTCATCCAGGCTGCCACTGAGCCCCCTTTGAAGCCTACTTGTCCCCATGAGATCATTGGTGTAATTGAGTTGATTACCAGCTGTTTGCTGATCAATTCTGCCATCCTGCAGAGAGGCAACACCGCCTGCATTCCCACCATCCAGAGTCTGCCTTGGCACAACCGAACTGTCTATGCGAAGGTTTGGCAATGAAGTGTTGATGCCTGAATTGCTAAAGGCAAGGTTGGTATTCAGCACTTCTCTTGAGTTGGTGTTGCTTGTAAAGGTGAACGGCGCTGCATCCTGATTGAATACCAGCGGAAGGCTATTGCTAACTAGTGATGCTGGCTGGCTCTGCATCTCACTTCCCATAGATGTAATCTGATTGGATGGTGCGGTAAAGCTTGAGGCAGATTCCATCCTGTGGCCATTCACATGCAAGGTTCCTTGGGACATGCTGCCATTCTGACCAAGTTCCTGAATGTTGGATGGAACTGCAGTTTGCCAGGTGTTACTACTTCTTCCAAGATCTGGAAAGTGGGGAGACTCGCTAGCGAATGAGCTAAAAGAGTCTGCTGAAGATGAATTTATCCGACCTAGGTGTTGTCGGTTGCTTGATTCAAGAGGCTGAACTGGCCTATTTGCAGGAGCCAGCGATGTACCATTCGATATGTTAGCGAAAGAGTTACCAGAGGTACCTGTCACCATCGTTGACATGTGTGCAGCCCTGATCAGGTTACCATTATTGACCCCCATATCGTTCAGGGAAGTGCCCAGAGTATTGTGGGCATGACCAAGCTGAAGTGGTTGTGAAGACAGCAATCCATGCATTCCGTATGCAGAAGGGGAGTTCATCCTTCCAGCAAAGTTATTTGACTGAGAATGGGTGCTAGTTGGGACTGGTCGGTATCTCCCATACGCGTTGTTGTAGTGCCTGAAGACATCCAGTGAATTCATATTGCTGTAAGCGGGATTTCTTCCACCAAGTGCAGCAACTAAGTTAGCCTGCCTGCTTGCGTCCATACTCATCCTTTTCAGGTACAAACGATACTTCTGTAGTTAAGAGAAAACACGAATCAACGAATTAGAATGAGCTTCAAATACAAAATAAAAAATGAACCTAAGACATGATTAAATCATCAAATGAATAGTCAACTGAACATCTTAACAGATATGCTGACAGAATAACTTTCATCTTTTGAGTATATTAGGAAACAAACGTGGCCACAGAAGTTGTTTAATTGGGACAAAATAATTGCAAGAAAATATAGTGCATGTAGCATATGTCTATGAAGGGGGACATGTAACATACTATGGGTAGGAAAATGTTCTTTTAACATTTTATCAGAATTCAGAAGCAAATAAGCTTTCAATGTACATCATGGAGGTTATAATTGGCATATGACGAATAAACATTAGGTTCATAATAAACTTGGTACAACGTATGGAACTATGGATAGACACTGTACCTGCAGATGACTAGCAACATTCTCCCTGGTGATATTCTCTACGTTCATGAGATCCAATATCTTCTTTGGAACAGCCTCTGCATTTATGAGAAGAGATATTATTACAGACGACATAATGAACCTAGATAACAACAAGCCGAAGATTATGTTAAGAAAGATATCAAGTATGAGCTCTTACTGTCAATGCCAAGCTGGTTGACAGCAGCAACAAACTTCCGGTGAAGCTCCACAGACCACACAACCCTTGGCTTCTTCTGGGACGACGAATCTCCATTCTCATTACTGTTCTCGTCAGAATCATCACCATCATCTCCATTCTCATCTCTGTCCCTCCGTGACTGCCTCTTGTTGCGGTTAGCACCACCATTCTCACCTTCACCATTCTGCGCCTTCTGACCGGCATCATCATTGTCACTACGTGGGTTCTTGGTATTCCGCCTAACCACATGTTGCCATATCGTCCTCAGCTGCTCAAGACGCACCGGCTTCAGCAGGTAGTCACATGCTCCATGGGTTATGCCCTTCATGACTGTCTGTGTCTCCCCATTTGCAGACAGCACTGCATGACAGAAATAGCCATTGATCAGTTTCAGAATGAATATTAATAATAATAAATTAAAATGTGACTGACTTGACATAATTCACACTTTGCTCATACAATCTGACACTAACGCATGTGAAACATTAACTAGGAAATAATTGATATATTTACAAAATAATAATAATAATTGCCATTCATAACTGTTGCAGAAATGCTGTCCTTTCTCATTTCTTCTCCAGTTGTTACTTATTACACATGTAGCGCAATAATGTCATAGTCAGTTTCCACAAGAACTCACTTTCGCAAACTAATAAATCGGTATCCACAGGACGATACAGCATCTAATGAATTGTGTGATATGATAAAGGTGAAATTCTTAAATTCATTTCAAGTGGGGTATTGTTTGAACCTATAATATAATGCTACAAAATTACCAGTAGCACATGCGAGAACTATGTGCAACATAATGGAGCTGGAAAACTTCCATTGGTTTCCTGACCCATGCACTAAGCCAATAGCAATGCAAAAATATACTACTCCTAGTAGCCTAAAGTAGATCTGAACCACATGTTGCGATTTCTGTGATCTTTGCAAGTTGCTACACGTAACCACATCTCCAAAGTTCCGTGAGATCACATGAAATTAAAACAGGTAGATACACCAAATCTACCGCCCAGCAATCATTTTCCAGCAATGCCATTTCTCAAGCATCAAGAGCAGCAGAGGAGCAAGAAAGTTTTGCTTACTAATGACTGGGAGGTCCATCTCGAGGCCAACAAGCTCGAGGAGCTTGAAACCGTCCATGTCCGGCATGTGGACATCGCTGATCACCAGGTCAAACTGGTCCTTGTTCTCCCTGAGCATCTTCAGGGCCGTGGCTGCCTGCCCAGTTGTTGTCACTGCAACATCACAGCACATCCAATCCAATCCAATCCGGAAAAGATTAGCTCACACCAGAACAAAACATTGCGCGCACACACACACAAGTCTAATCTTCTGAGGGAAGAAAACGGAGAGCGCAGCAGAAGATCTAAGGGGTGAAACGAAATCTAACCGAGTATATTTTTAACTAAAATGAAACCACCGAAAGAACAGTGGCATCGGACAGAATGAGATAGTTGAACTGAACATGCACGGGTCCAATCTTCCTTCCATAGGTGTTAGAACGGAAAAATACAGATTCCAAAACAGGGCCGTTCCCGATAGAGGGAGCAGCGGGAAAAAAGGGAGACGGGAAATCGGGAAACACAATAATGACGGAAATCCAATCTTAAATTGCCATTACACGGCCACCTGGTGCAAAGAAAAAATAGACCGACAAAACAAGCGAGCGTAGTAAATCCCACAAAATTACTGCCGTAAATACAAGACTCGGACGCCAAAAAAATCTCTCAGATCATCATCAGAGAAACAATCGACTGAATCTAAGAGAAAAATACTCTGCTAGCAGTGATATACGTGCGCAGCAGAGGCTCAACACCGCAGATTCGTTCGCCTAAACCACGCAGGCGGAGGCGGAGAGAGTGGTATGTAGCAAGTAGAAAGAAGAGCAGATAAGTTGATCCGTACAATAAAATCTCCCAGTAGACATACGGAGTAGGAGGGGAGAGAGGAGAGAGGGTGGTGTAGGGAGTCGCGGGAGGTGGTATGGTAGCCGTACCGTGATACTGGCAGCGGCGCAGGAGGTTCTCGAGGACCTTGAGGCATGTGGGGTCGTCGTCGACGGCGAGCACGCGCATGCCGACCGGGAACTGGTCCCTGCCGGCGTCCCCGCTCACCTTCGCCTCCACGGTCATCTTCCTCCCCTCCTCGGCAAATCCAACACAGCCGGATCACCTAATGCCCCGACGACGAGAGGGGCGATGGATCCTAGTGAAATCCGAGCAAGCAGCGGGCGGCGGGGAAAGGCGCGCGGGCGGAGGAGGGTAAAGGCAGCAAGGTCAAAGCAGGGGAGAGGGAGGGAGGGAGGGAGCACCAAAGCAGAGGGAGGGAGGGAGGGAGGGACGCAATAATAAGCGGCGGGGGGTGGGGGTGGGACTTGGGAGTGGGATGGACTCGATTTTTGGAAACTCAATTCATGGTGGGGTGCAAAGATGGTAACCTTTTGTTTTATTATTTTCCCTTTTTACAGTACTACGCCTCGCGCGGCCAATTGCCATTTATTCCTGCCTCCATCATCACCGCGTCTCCTTTTCCTTTCCGTTGTCGCCGTTCTGGGCGAGTCCTGTCCAGGCTAATTTGCAACTCGCCTTTCGGCTTTCCTCTTTCTGCATCCGCCCGTTACGCCTTCGTTAGGTTTTTTTAAAAAATCATTTATCAACCGTGGGTTTTCCACGTAGATATTTGGTAGTGATCGATTTTGGATTTTGTGCGTTTGTTGCGCCGTCACCACGACGAAAATGGTGGCGATTATGTGTGCAGCAACTGGTAGGGGGGCAGGGATAGCAATAGTTTTGGCGTCCATCCATTTAAAAATATCTTCCAGAGGTTTCTTGTTTTATTTTACATCTATATGGTCTGATGATGCCGATCGATGTGGGTCGATCGAGCTGGCCACGGGCGATCGACGAGCTTTGCTGGTTTCTTGGAGGGGATTAATAAACTATGACATGATAAGATTAGTGATGATGAAGCACGACAGCTAGCCAATGCGTCCATCTGTATTAGCCTGGTTTTGTTTAGTACGTTTCTTTTGTCTAAACAATGCAGGGTCACAACTCGCAAGGTTCACAGATCTACGCCCTCTCCTTGGAGTAATAAAGTGTGTGTGCTACTCCAAACAAGGAATTCCATTATTTTCCTCGGCCGTCCAATAATTACCTTCTAAATATATATGTATTCATTTTATCTTTTGAATATCGAATCGTATGGTTTGAGTTTCTATCGGGATAATTTCTACCTGAGACCAACGTTTTTTCTTACGCTGGTGTAATCTTTTTACTATTCTATTATGGTTATGCTCATCTGGTCAAAATTCCGGTTATCTCGAACCAAGGTAGATCTAACCCGATTTCACCTCAAGGAATATAAAGTGCACCCAAGTTGCTCTCCAACGTGGCACCCAACTTAGACGATCTTAATTAAATTTGCACGCCAAATGGCTGTTCTTTTTAATATTGCGCATCAAGTACATGAAAACCAAAGTACTATATCATTGGCTCACACCCTGTGTTTGTACTTGCGATAATATACTTTTCCTTCCACTGTATACACCTAATTATTCTATGGCAATACTCTAATGTATCAGTACACGTCAACTTGCCCTCGCGGAATCTCGTGGACACAAGAGTTCTGTTGTTTCTTCTTCGATCAAGTTCCATGTAAACTCAAAGTTAAATAGCCCTAGCTCATAAAAGATCTGGAAGTCATTGTCAGAGCAGTCAGCCAGCTAGAGCGCGATTCAACAACGTGCATATTGTACGTGAGATCAAAATGATATAATGAGTGCGTAATGAGGAAAACTTTACGCTGGAAATTAAAGGGCCATGTGCATGCAATACAATTGAAAGTAGGTATATGTATTAAAAATAGTACTCATTTGCACATTTATTCTCCTCCTGTCCATGATAAAATCATCAAATAATTATTTTTAATGATAATCCATGTAAATTTTATTTATTTCTCCTATTCCCTCTGATCGGCCTAAAGTTTCAGAAGAACTCAAAGTAGGTAGGAGGCACACAATCTTAGCTGTACCAACGATAATTTTTCAGGATCAGAGGGAGTACCTTATATGATAAATCATCGAAAAATATAATTTTTAAAATATGGTTCAGGTACTGATTTATAGATAAAATAAGAAAGATCGAGCAGACTTCACCTGCAGTGTCCCAGCTCCTACAATAATCCAAGGTATATTGTAAGGACCCCCACTAACCCAACACATCGCCAGCTCTATATGCAAAGAGCAAAATATCAAATGCGAGTGTACTCAATGTGCCAACTAATTAAGACAACCCTTCTCACATGCATGGACCACATCCTGATCTGCTAGCTTTTTGCTGAATCCTATTTAGAGGGCAGACCCAAACACCATCTTAATCTTAGAGACGAAGGTCACATCTAACACTTGACCATATATTTTGTCTTAATGCATCATGCACGTTGGCGTAGCTTTGGGTTCCATTCATATTCCAAGTGGCATCATAGGTCTCGTCTATGTGCCCGCTTTTTTTACGGGAAATATGTGCCCTCTCCTTCAAGCACCAACATAAGTATGGTTTAGAGACAGATATATGTGGGCATTCCAACAACAGCAAAATAAAGATGGTGTACGTTTCTCTTTGAATATATCACTGAGTCACTCCTTTTCATGTCTAGTTTGTCTGCATCATAAAAAGCTACTCCCTCCAATCAGTATAGAATGTCGTTGATTGGATGGGATATCTTTTTTCTTTAGTGTTATTTTTTTTGCAAAAATAAAGATAACAATGAAGATGCCCACTATAAATGTCCACTTCTTGGATGTTCCCCACATAAACCATGTACAATTCTTTGGTGGGTGGGAGCAAGGCTAAAATATCCATATAGAGCAATGGTAATATATAGTGTGACGAAGTGTTCTAGCCTCTCTCGATTCGAACACCTTTGTTTAACCCCTCACTCCCATCGTATCCTAACTCGGTGGATTCATATCTACCCATCTTTTTCAATGTTTATAAGTAGATGGCGCTAGAGGTATTCTCAAGGCGTGAAAGTGATGTGTACTAAATGATTTTGGGTTTATTTCCACGAGTAATTATAACTACCAACATGTGTGGCTTACCTATTTGTGTGAAATATTGTTGGAAAATTGGATCATATATACTACTACTAACTGCCAACTTACATTGAGTATGCCAAAATTAGGTTGCTTACCTAGTAATCTAGTATATATATGGCCTGACTATCTACCAACTTAAGAGTTAAGATGATGGAATTGTTAAGGTCTCTTTGATTAAAATTTTGATCCATATATCGCAACTAATGTTAAGCCTGGCTAGCATGGTAACAAAGCCAATAAGAGACTAAGAAACTATATAGCACGACTAATATTAAGAGAGCGAACCCTATAGGATGTGTACCTAGTATATATGGCCCAATTGCTCTACCAACTTTAAGCGATGGAAATGTAAAGGATTCATGTGGTTCAAAGTGAAATCCGTAGGATTTTGATCCATAGATAAAGAAAATTTATTTAATAGGCAGTCTTTTTTTCAAAGGATTTGAATTCTTAGAAATTCTTCCTAAGAATTGCATTGTATTGCATCGTGTCTTGAAGAAAAGTATCCATCCAGTCAACCCTTTGCACACAAATTTGTATAGGTTCCATATATAATCCTGTATTTTTTCAAAGAGGCCCTCGGGTGTCGATCTTCCAAATGATCAAAGATAGTAACCGCGACATGATGGGGATGGAAAAACACTTCTGTTGTGGACTTGTAAAGCTCGTACAGTACGTACACTAAACGCCATGATGGAGTATCGCCTTATTAAGTTGTCCTTTCTAGGAAAATTTATTGATAGACACCGTAATGAGAGGCCTGGAGAGAGCATGGACACATTCAAATCAGGTTAGTACCGTAGTAATAACTCTGGTTTTAAGTAGGCCTGCACGTACAGTAGTAACAGTACCGAGCGCTTCCATGTTTGCCCGTGAATCGTACGTACGTACCCCCTATCCCGGAAGAAAGATTCGCACGCTGCCACGAAGAACTGAAGAGAGAAAAATGAACAAACTTTTCTACAACTCCCCAAGTACTCTGTACGTACTCGACTGATTAAGTGCTGCCGCGTGCAGTTAAACCGGTACAGCGAGTGCATAATTACGTACGCACGTGATGAGACGAGATGAATGCAATCGGGCGGAACGGAAGGGCTACTCTCCTCCGCGTGTCAGAACTTTGCGACTTTGCCGCTGTACCTGTACCTGTACGTCCCACTTCACTCGCTGCTCAGCTCGACCTGATCATCATACAGTACTGGCTTTTTTCCACTTTGGCGCGAGTAAATGAGGCGGGAGACGCGGGAGTAAATGGTGACCAGAGACGCAGAGTGTTCAGCGTCGTGTGGCTAGCCTATTGGCCGGGTGACCTTATTTCACGACCTGATGGTAGCGCATTGCAGCAAAAAAAAAAATCCCCCCTCCTCCCGGGTAGCTGCCCGTGCGGTGGCTCCGGAGGCCACAAACCCTAGCCAAAAAAGAAGTCGATCTTGGCGCATCCTCGGCCGCTGCCGCTGCCAGCGGTGGCGGCGCCCTGCCCGCCATCACACGGAGGGCTGGGGGCGGACCTGCGTGCTGGGACGCTGTTCTCGGCGCACTGATACGTCTCGAACGTATTTATAATTTCTAACGTTCCATGCTATATTATATCAAGTTATTACATGTTTTATATGCATTTTATATAGTTTTATGCATTTTCTGGGACTAACCTATTAACAAGATGCTACAGTGCCACTTCCCTGTTTTCTGCTGTTTTTGGTTTCAGAAAAATACTTAAGGAAATATTCTCGAAATTAGACGATTTCTTTTCTGAAATCAGTTTTTCATCGGGAACGTTCCAGAAAGCCGAACACGAGACGAAGTGGGCCACCGAGGCGGCGCCACCACGTGCTCGCGCGGCAGCACCCCTGGCCGCGCGAGGACCAGGTGTGGGCCCCTCGGGGCGCCACCGACTTCGCCCTTTCGCCTACAAATACCCCCCAGACTAAAAACCCTAACACGGTGTTCATATTTTCCTCCACGGGTCCCGAGCCGCCGCCGTCGTCAACACCAATTCGGGAGAGATCAGAACTTCTCCCCGGCACCCTGCCGGGAGGGGGAATCGTCACCGGAGGCCTCTACGTCGCCATGACCGCCTCCGGACTGATGCGTGAGTAGTCTACCCTTGGACTACGGGTCCATAGCAGTAGCTAGATGGTTGTCTTCTCCTCTTGTGCTATCATGTTTAGATCTTGTGAGCTGCCTATCATGATCAAGATCACCGTTATGTAATACTTCATGTTGTGTTTGCTGGGATCCGATGAATATTGAGTACTAAAGTTATTGCTTCATAATATATCATGTGTGTGCTATTTAATGATCTTGCATGCTCTCCGTTACTTGTGTATGCTCTGGCCAAGTAGATGCTTGTGACTCCAAGAGGGGGTATTTATACTCGACAGTAGGTTCATGTCTCTATTAAATCTGGGTGGTAACAGCTAGCTCTAAGGTTGTAGATGTACTGTTGCTACTAGGGATAAAACAGTAGTACTTTGTCTAAGAATGATGTTACTTACTTACTTTACACACAGTGCTTAAGGCGATAATCTGTTGCATGCAACTTAATACTGAAAGCGGTGCGGACGCTAACCGGAAGGTGGATTATTAGTCATAGATGCGGTTGGAACGGTCTATGTATATTGTTGTAATGCCCGAATGAATCTCACACTAGACATCATAACGTTGGTATATGCATTGGTTTGCTCATCATTATTCTATCAATTGCCCAGCTGTAATTTGTTTACCCGCATGAATGTTATTATTATTTATGGAGAGACACCACTAGTGAACTGTGGACCCCGGTCCTTCTCTTTAATCTGATAAACCACAAACTGCAAATCTGTTACTTTCTGCAAACAAACATCTTTCTTCCACACATACGTTTAATCCTTTGTTACAGCAAGCCGGTGAGATTGACAACCTCACCGTTAAGTTGGGGCAAAGTATCTTGATTGTGTTGTGTGCAGGTTCCACGTCACCTACGTCCCAGGAAGCATTTTCTGGCGCCATTACGTCGCAGATTTTTCTGGCGCCGTTGACACCTCGGGGGAATTCATTATTTCCTACTAGTTCGATAACCTTGGTTTCACAACTGAGGGAAACTTGCTGCTGCACTACTTCATACCTTCCTCTTGGGGTTTCCCAACAACACACCCACCGTGTGCATCAAGCATTTTTCTGGCGCCGTTACCGGGGATATAAGAATTCCTTTGAAGACCTTCACACTCCTCCGTCAACTTCGTTGCCGGTGATTTGAAGATTCTTCTACGAGGGGAGTTTTCGCACTTCCAATCTTTTTATTTTGTTATTGTCTTGCTTAGTTTATTTTTATTACTGTCTTGTTTGCTTAATATCAAAAATACAAAAAAATTAGTTACTTGCATTACTTTGTTTATTTCGGTTTGCTATTTTATTTTCAGTTTTTGTTATTTTTGTTATTTCGGTTTGTTATTTAAGTTGCTGAAAATGGGTAGTCCTGAAGTTAAAGTTCGTTCGTTTAAACAACAAGGAGGAGAAAGTTTAAAAGATGCTTGGTATAGGATAAATGATGCTCATAAAAAATGCACTAAAAAGTACTCTACTTTAATCCTCCTTAGGAATTTTTATGTTGGTATCTCTAGTTGGTATAGGTATGTTCTTGATACTCTTACGTGGGGTAACTTTCTTGGTACACCTGCTTTTGAAGCCTGCAATTTAATTGAAAGTTTGGTAGGGGCACCACCCCTTACTAAAGAAGTTAAAACTGAGATCACTTTGGAAGATATTATTAAAAGGTTGGATTCTATGGAGAAAACTTTTCTTGATAATACTAGCAAGGGTAATGAATCAATAGATGACATTAATGGAAGAATCACTGCTTTAGAAACTAGCAACACCCTTGATACTCATAATCATAGAATTGATGAATTAGAAGATGCTATGGAGACCTTAAGTTCAACCTTTGCCTCTATTAAAACTAAGAAAGATAAGGCTTTTGTAGGAAGAGAGCAAAAGTTTATTTATATTCCCAAACCCAAACCTCCCAATATGCCTAAAAGTGATGATTTACATAATAGGACACACTCATGGATACCAAAAACACCTATTACAACCAACCATGTTTTGGAGGAAATTATTGATGTTGATGCTTCATCTCTTGATAATACTTGAGTTTTGCTTTCTGTGCCTAGCTGAAAGGCGTTAAACAAAAGCGCTTATGGGAGACAACCCACTTTTATTTCCTGTTATTTTTTTTTGTTTGTGTGAAGGACTTGTCCTACCTCTGTAGCAATTCCTTTGTATCTTTATTTTATTTCATTGTTGCGTCAAGATAAGCCTCTAGTTGAAAGTTCATGCTAAATTTGGATTCCTGCGCAGAAACAGTTTTCTGCTATCCACCGTTTAATTCGTAACTCCTCACAGAAAAATCCAAATAATCTGCCCTTTTTGTGCGTAATCCTCAGATATATATGCAACTTTCATTAGTTTTGAGTTTTCTGATCTGAGCAAGTTAAGTGCCTCGAAAAAATTCGTCTTTACGGACTGTTCTGTTTTTGACAGATTCTGCCATTTATTTTGCAATGCCTCTTTTGCTATTTTGATTGGATCTTTTTATCCTATGAAGTATCAGTGGCTGTAGCTAATGTCCAGTAGCATTGGTAGCAATTGTGTTCCTACAGAATATCATAATTTTTCGTGCACTAACCCTCTAATGAAGTTTACTCTAAGTTTGGTGTGGAGGAAGTTTTCAAGGATCAAGAGAGAAGGATGATATGATGTGATCAAGAGGATAGTAAAGCCAAAGCTTGGGGATGCCCCGGTGGTTCATCCCCAACATATTTCAAGAAGACTCAAGCGTCAAAGCTTGGGGATGCCCAAGGCATCCCCTTCTTCATCAACAAACTATCAGGTCCTTTCTAGTGAAACTATATTTTAATTCCGCCACTTCTTATGTGCTTTTCTTGAAGCGTCGGTTTGTTTTTGTTTTTGTTATTTTCATTCTCTGAATAAAATGGATCCTAGCATTCCTTTGTGGGAGAGAGACACGCTCCGCTTTTTCTTATGAATACTCGTATTCTTCACTTATATTTGTTGAGTATTCTTGTATGTTACTTCAATGCTTTCTAGCTCTTGTTTTTCATGCATCTCTTGCTAGAGCTGTTAGCTTTATTATATCATACTCTCATATCTCATTGTTTAATTACTTGGAGAGTTTATCTTTTAAATAAGTTGATTGGTGTTTGGTTGAGAACAGAAAATGCTAAATGTGGTAGATGGTATAAAGAAAGATATACATGCTCTTATGGATTGTTATCTTGCATGTTGTGGTGCTTGGCAATTGTTTTGAGCTCTCAAGTGGATCATGTTTAAGCTTTTACATCATGTAGTTAAAACCTATTAGTGAGGAACTACCGTAAAATTTGCTGAAATTTGGTTTGCATGTTTGGTATCTCTAAGGTCTAGATATTTTCTAGTTAAAGTGTTTGAACAACAAGGAAGACAATGTAGAGTTTTATAATGCTTGCAATATGTTTTTATATACGTCTTGTTGTCATAGTTTATACTTGTGTTTGCTTCAAACAACCTTGCTAGCCAAAGCCTTGTACTGAGAGGGAATGCTTCTCGTGCATCCATAATCCTTGAGCCAAAACCTATGCCATTTGTGTCCACCATACCTACCCACTACATGGTATTTCCTGCCATTCCAAGTAAATACTTCATGTGCTACCTTTTATTCAAAATTTATTATCCCTTATTTGTGTCAATGTTTATTAGCTCATGAGGAAGTATGTGGTGTTACGGATATCAACCTTGTCATTTGCTTTTAGACAGACTTTCACCAACCGGACTAGTGGCATATACACCGCTTATCCATTAACTTTGCAAAAAGAGCTGGCAAATGGGGTGCCCAGTCCCAATTAATTACAACTTTAACCGCTGCATTCTCTTCACATTTTTGCCCTGATCTAATCAGCCAAGCAATGATACTAGTTCTAAACTACATGTGTAAACAAAAGAGAAAAGAGGGATGATCTGCCCTTGGGTAGAAATAACGTCCTTCATGGGAGCCGCTCTTAAGAAAGTCTGGTTGACAAGGGGGGTAGAGTGCCCATTACCATTCGTTGACAACGACAAACACCGCTCAAAACTTACTTTTATGCTCTCTATATGATTTCAAAAACCTATAAAACTAAGAAGCTCTAGCACATGCTTGTATCCCTACTTCCCTCTGCGAAGGGCCTATCTTTTACTTTATGTTGAGTCAGTTTACCTACTTCTTTCTATCCCCGAAGCAAACACTTGTGTCAACTGTGTGCAACAATTCTTATATGCTTACTTATTGCACTTGTTATATTTCTTTGTGTTGACAACTATCTATATGATATACATGTTCAAAAGTTGAAAGCCAATGCTGAAACTTATATCTTCCTTTGTGTTGCTTCAATGCTCTTTTGTTTAGATAATATTGCTTTATGAGTTAACTCTTATGCAAATCTTTTTGATGCTTGTTTGAAAGTACTATTCATGAAAAGGTTTACTTATATGATGTAGTTGTTTACTCCTTGTCTATTTGTTAGCAAACTATAGATCATTGCCTTGAGTCACTTCATTCATAACATGAGCCTTACATTATATTATGATCAAGATTGTGTTTAAGCATGTCACTTCAGAAATTATTCTTCTTTTATCGTTCTTGCCTACTCGGGACGAGTAGAACTAAGCTTGGGGATGTTGATACGTCTCCAACGTATCTATAATTTCTTATGTTCCATGCTATATTATACCAAGTTATTACATGTTTTATATGCATTTTATATAGGTTTATGCATTTTCTAGGACTAACCTATTAACAAGATGCCACAGTGCCAGTTCCCTGTTTTCTGTTGTTTTTGGTTTCAGAAAAGTACTTAAGGAAATATTCTCGGAATTAGACGATTTCTTTTCTGAAGTCAGTTTTTCATCGGGAACGTTCCAGAAAGCCGAACACGAGACGAAGTGGGCCACCGAGGCGGCGCCACCACGTGCTCGCGCGGCAGCACCCCTGGCCGCGCGAGGACCAGGTGTGGGCCCCTCGGGGCGCCACCGACTTCGTCCTTTCGCCAACAAATACCCCCCAGACTAAAAACCCTAACACGGTGTTCATATTTTCCTCCACGGGTCCCGAGCCGCCGCCGTCGTCAACACCAATTCGGGAGAGATCAGAACTTCTCCCCGGCACCCTGCCGGGAGGGGGAATCGTCACCGGAGGCCTCTACGTCGCCATGACCGCCTCCGGACTGATGCGTGAGTAGTCTACCCTTGGACTACGGGTCCATAGCAGTAGCTAGATGGTTGTCTTCTCCTCTTGTGCTATCATGTTTAGATCTTGTGAGCTGCCTATCATGATCAAGATCACCGTTATGTAATACTTCATGTTGTGTTTGCTGGGATCTGATGAATATTGAGTACTAAAGTTATTGCTTCATAATATATCATGTGTGTGCTATTTAATGATATTGCATGCTCTCCGTTACTTGTGTATGCTCTGGCCAAGTAGATGCTTGTGACTCCAAGAGGGGGTATTTATGCTCGATAGTAGGTTCATGTCTCTATTAAATCTGGGGTGGTGACAGTTAGCTCTAAGGTTGTAGATGTACTGTTGTTACTAGGGATAAAACAGTAGTACTTTGTCTAAGGATGATGTTACTTACTTACTTTACACACAGTGCTTAAGGCGATAATCTGTTGCATGCAACTTAATACTGAAAGGGGTGCGGACGCTAACCGGAAGGTGGATTATTAGTCATAGATGCGGTTGGAACGGTCTATGTATATTGTTGTAATGCCCGAATGAATCTCACACTAGACATCATAACGTTGGTATATGCATTGGTTTGCTCATCATTATTCTATCAATTGCCCAGCTGTAATTTGTTTACCCGCATGAATGTTATTATTATTTATGGAGAGACACCACTAGTGAACTGTGGACCCCGGTCCTTCTCTTTAATCTGATAAACCACAAACTGCAAACCTGTTACTTTCTGCAAATAAACATCTTTCTTCCACACATACGTTTAATAGTTTGTTACAGCAAGCCGGTGAGATTGACAACCTCACCGTTAAGTTGGGGCAAAGTATCTTGATTGTGTTGTGTGCAGGTTCCACGTCACCTACGTCCCAGGAAGCATTTTCTGGCGCCCTTACGTCGCAGATTTCTCTGGCGCCGTTGACACCTCGGGGGAATTCATTATTTCCTACTGGTTCGATAACCTTGGTTTCACAACTGAGGGAAACTTGCTGCTGCACTACTTCATACCTTCCTATTGGGGTTTCCCAACAACACACCCACCGTGTGAATCACGCACCGGTCGCGCGGGCGGAGCTGCGCTCGGCGGCAGGGCCCTCGGCGGCGGTGCTCTGGAGTTGGGGCGCGAGAGGTGCATCTTGGCCCGCCCTGGGCCCGATTTGGGCTCAACGGGCCTGCTCGGCCGGGCGCGGTTCGAGCTCCGTCGATGCTCGACGGGGCTTGGCTGGCGTTGCTCCGCGCAGGTGGTGGTGCGGCTACCTCGGGGTGCAGGTGGTTGGTGGTGGTGGTGGAGGAGACGAGGAAGATGGGGGACAGCTTTGTGGTGGGGTACGGACGAGCTTGGAGGTGATACGTCTCCAACGTATCTATAATTTCTTATGTTCCATGCTTATATTATATCAATTGCTACATGCTTTATATACAGTTTATATGGTTTTTATGCATTTTCTAGGACTAACATATTAACAAGATGCCACAGTGCCAGTTCTCTGTTTTCTGCTGATTTTGGTTTCAGAAAAGCTGTTAGGGAAATATTTTCGGAATTGGACGAATCAAAAGCCAAAGTCCCTATTTTTCTTGGGAGCTTCCAGAACACCGAAGACGAGACGGAGTGGGGCCACGAGGCGCCCACACCTGGTCCCGGCGCGGGTCCCCCCATGGCCGCGCGGGCACGGGGTGTGGGGCCCTCGGGCCTCCACCGCCTTGCCCTTTCGCCTACTTAAACCCCCCGACAATACAAGACCTAAGACCCGAACACTTTTCCACGATACATTCCAGAGCCGCCGCCGCCATCAACCCTAGTTCGGGAGGGTTCAGAAGGCTCTTCCCGGCACCCTGCCGGAGAGGGGAATCATCACCGGAGGGCTCTACATCACTATGCCCGCCTCCGGACTGATGCGTGAGTACTTCATCCTTGGACTACGGGTCCATAGCAGTAGCTAGATGGTTGTCTTCTCCTATTGTGCCATCATGTTTAGATCTTGTGAGCTGCCTATCATGATCAAGATCATCTTTATGTAATGCTACATGTTGTGTTTGTTGGGATCCGATGAATATTTGAGTACTATATCATTTGCTTCATAATATATCTTGTGAGTGCGTTATTTATGATCTTGCATGCTCTCTCTTACTAGTAGATGCTCTGGCCAAGTAGATGCTTGTGACTCCAAGAGGGGGTATTTATGCTCGATAGTGAGTTCATGTTTTTATTTAATCCTGGGGAGTGACAGCAACCTCTAAGATTGTAGATGTACTGTTGCTACTAGGGATAAAATAGTGCAAAATATGTTGGTGCCACCAGTGGGCTATACCACCCCTCTGCCCGTCGTACGTTGAAGCATCAAGATTCACACATCACTCTTGAGGGCACTTGCTAATCTCCTGGCAGTCTTGTAGATCAACTGCTGCGTCTGAAAAAATGACAGGACGTTGTTAGTGAGAGGAGCTCGTTTTGACTAGTCTACTTCTCAGTTAATGTGTAGGGACCACTGGGAGAAAAGGCATCACCAACCAAACTAATTTCCGCATGCCCCCACTCTCGTCAATTAAGTTTGCATTTATGATGTTGTCAGTGAGAGGAACTCTTTGCTCTTTGCTTGTCAACTAGGCATGCAGTCATGCACACTGCACACATGACACATCCGTTTCTTTCTGCCGGTGATTAGTGAGCCTAGAGTCTGTTTAGTTTATCAGCATGTTTAACCATCCAATGTTGACGACATTAGTAGCATCAAAATTTATTTAACTATTCAAGGCCATGCGAAGGTGTGCCAAGGGCACCAGCTCGTGCATGCATCTGATAATCCTGGCTATTCACATTTGGACACTGACGAAGCATGCATGTCCAAAAGATCATGTTTAGTCGCTGCCCGACCCGCGTGTCAGATGGCTAACATGTTTCATCATAGCTGATACTTTACAACAATTTATTCAAGTAGTTAAGGGACATCTGACACAGGACAGTTACGACGCCACGCAGCCTGCTGAATTCAATCGCAGTGTCTCGACGGAGATTTAGGGATAACAAGCTAGCTAATTACATGCATTCCCGCAGTTTCAGGAGTCACTAGGACATTGCTGACATGCATGAACGAATCTTGATGACCCAATCTAACGGCAGCGAGTGGGGTGGGGCGACAACAAATCCACACTCTAAAACAGTAATTCTTTATCTAAGAATATTTGTGCTACTTACATTACACACTTTACTTAATGCAATAATTTGTTGCTTGCAATTTAATACTGAATGGTGTTGCGGATGCTATCCTGAAGGTGGATTATTAGTCATAGATGCAGTTGGATGACGGTCTATGTATTATGTTATAATGCCCAAATGAATCTCACACTAGACATCATGACTTGTATATGCATTGTTATGCAGTTCTTTATTCTGTCAATTGCCCGGCTGTAATTTGTTTACCCGCATGTATGCTATTATTATTTATGGATAGACACCACTAGTGAACTGTGGACCCCGGTCCTTTTCTTTAAACTGATAAAACGACCTACTGCAATCCTGTTACTTTCATTCTCTGCAAGCAAACATCATTTTTCACACCATACGTTTAATCCTTTGTTACAACAAGCCAGTGAGATTGACAACCTCACTGTTAAGTTGGGGCAAAGTATCTTGATTGTGTTGTGTGCAGGTTCCACGTCAGCTAAGCACCAGCTCTTTTCTGGCGCCGTTGACACCTTCAGAAGAACATTCATCTCCTACTGGTTCGATAACCTTGGTTTCATAACTGAGGGAAATTTGCTGCTGCACTACTTCATACCTTCCTCTTTGCCGAGGAGTTGAAAGTCTTCTGCGAGGGGAATCTCTCACTTCCAATCTTTTTATTTTGTTTTTGTCTTGCTTAGTTTATTTTTATTACTGTCTTGTTTGCTTAATATCAAAAATACAAAAAAAAATAGTCACTTGCATTTATTTTTATATTTCGGTTTGCATATTTTATTTTTAGTTTTGCATTTTGTGTTGCATTTGTTATTTCGATTTGTTATTATGTCTAGTTCTTTACTTGTTATCAATGGTTTTATAGTTGATACAAGATATTATTGGCACGGTGGGTTCACGAAGGAAATACAAAATTATTATAAGGAATACCGCTTGTCTCAAAAAGGGAAATATTTATGGGAACAAATAAGTAGATTGAATTATTTTGCTAAGAACTTGTGTTCTACATATGACGAATCCTACTGCTTTAATGAATCTTTTTGTTGTAGAAGGCATAAACACCTAACTTTCCAATGTGATTATAATGATAATGAAACCTTGGCTGCTTATGCTAAAGGAAACTATGACTTTGATAATCTTGAACAAATTGAAGAATTTGTTGTTTTTAAGGGTGCCTATGAAATTGCTGGTTATATTCAAAATGATGATGCTCCTTATAAAACTGAGAATTATGCTATACTTGGTTACTGTCTTGAGTATTATAATGATAATCCTTATATTGCTGAATTTCTTGAGAAAAGCCGTTCTTAAATAGAAGAAACCGTTGTCTTGCAGGAGCCTGTAGAAGAAGAAATTGCTGAACCTAAAAACTCATTAGATGAAAAAGAGGAGGAGAGTGAAGAACAAAAGGAGGATCTACCTCCTAAAGATAGTAACTCTTTAACTATTACATTATTTGATTGCCCTCCATGCGTGTCTAAGGAGGAAGTGTGCTATATTGTTGAATTTTATGAATCTATTGAAATATCTACTTTTGATAAATTTGAAAAAGGCATGTTCCTTGACGCAACAAAGGAAATAACAGAAAGTAAAAATGTGCTCCCTAATGTTATATATGATAATGCTTTAGATGATGGTCCTATGCTTATCAATAATCCTCTATGTTTAGAAGTTATTACTTATTTATGTGAGGATAAAAATGATATAATTGCTGCTGGTGATAGTACTCTTACTCATGAGAGTCCCACTTTGTTCTTGAATTCTCCTAATTACACCATGGAGGAGAAATTTGCTTATGTTGAGAGATACTTATGTGGTTTGCAATTGTCTCTAGTTCCAAATCTTTGTTGCAACCATGATCTTAAACTTGATATTGATATTAGTAACTATTTTGAAAGAGGGAAGCATGCTAATGAATTCCAAAATAAATTTAATGATCCTCTTTATGTGCCTATATTATCTAAGTTGAATGATTCTTGTGGTTATATGGTTGAATTTATTTCTACCACTGAAAATTATTATGAGAGAGGAGAATATGGTTGTAGAAGTTTTCATGGTACTAAAACACCTCTCTATATGCTAAATTTTTTGAAGTTACTCTTGTTTTATCTTCCTATGCTTGTCACTTTGTTCTTTGTGAATTTATTTGTGTACAAGATTCCTATGCATAGGACGTGGGTTAGACTTAAATGTGTTTTGAATTTTCTTCTTGATGCTCCTTTTGCTTCATTTTCTATTTTCATGAGAGCATCATTAGAACTATCAAGCCTAGCTAAAAGGCATTAAAAAAACGCTTTTGGGAGGCAACCCATTATCTTTAATTTTCAGTTTTAGTCAAGGAACATGCCTACCTGTGTAGCAATTCCTTTGTATCTTTATTTTATTGCATTGTTGTGTCAAGTTAAGCCTCTAGTAGAAAGTTGATGCTAGATTTGGATTTCTACGCAGGAACTGTTTTCTGCTCTCCACCGTTTAATTCGTAAGAATTCACAGAAAAATCAAATGACCTGGGATTTTTTGTGCGTGATCCTCAGATATGTACGCAACTTTCATTAATTTTGAGTTTTCTGATTTGAGCAAGTTAAGTGCCTCGAAAAAATTTGTCTTTACGGACTGTTCTGTTTTTGACAGATTCTGCCATTTATTTTACATTGCTCCTTTTGATGTTTTTGAATGGATCTTTTTGTTCCATAAAATACCAGTGGCTGTAGCTAATGTCCAGTAGCATGTGTAATGGTATTGTCCATGCAGAATATGAGAATTTTTGATTATGCACTAACCCTCTAATGAAGTTTACTTTGAGTTTCGTGTGCAGGAAGCTTTCAAAAATCAAGAGAGAAGGATGATGTGATGTGATCAAGAAGATAAAAGAGCCTAAGGTTGGGGATGCCCCCGTGGGTCACCCAAGCATACTTCAAGAAGACTCAAGCGTCTAAGCTTGGGGATGCCCAAGGCATCCCCTTCTTCATCAACAAACTATCAGGTCATCTCTAGTGAAACTATATTTTAATTCCGACACATCTTATGTGCTTTACTTGAAGCGTCTGTTTGTTTTTGTTTTTGTTTTTGTTATTTTCATTCTCTGAATAAAATGGATCCTAGCATTCCTTTGTGGGAGAGAGACACACTCCGCTTTTTCTTATGAATACTCGTATTATTCACTTATATTTGTTGAGTATTCTTCTATGTTATTTCAATACTTTCAACTCTTGTTTTTCATGCATCTCTTGTTTAGAGCTGTTAGTTCCCTTATGTTATACTCTCATGTATCATTGATAAATACTTGGAGAGTTTATATTTAAATAAGTTGATTGGTGTTTGGTTGGAAACAGAAAATGCTAAATGTGTTAGATGGTATAATGAAAAAGATATACATGCTCTTATGGATTGTTATCTTGTATGTTGTGGTGCTTGGCAATTGTTTTGAGTTCTCAAGTAGATCATGTTTAATCTTTTACATCATGTAGTTAAAACCCATTAGTGAAGAACAACCGTAAAACTTGTTGAAATTTGGTTTGCATGTTTGGTATCTCTAAGGTCTAGATATTTTCTAGTAAAGGTGTTTGAACAATAAGGAAGACAATATAGAGTTTTATAATGCTTGCAATATGTTTTTATATACGTCTTGTTGTCATAGTTTATACTTGTGTTTGCTTCAAATAACCTTGCTAGTCAAAGCCTTGTACTGAGAGGGAATGCTTCTCGTGCATCCAAAACCTTGAGCCAAAACCCATGCCATTTGTGTCCACCGTACCTACCTACTACATGGTATTTCCTGCCATTCTAAGCAAATACTTCGTGTGCTACCTTTTATTCAAAACATATTATCCCTTATTTGTGTCAATGTTTACTAGCTCATGAGGAACTATGTGGTGTTACGGATATCAACCTTGTCATTTGCTTTTAGACAGACTTTCACCAACCGGACTAGTGGCATATACACCGCTTATCCATTAATTTTGCAAAAAGAGCTGGCAAATGGGGTGCCCAGTCCCAATTAATTAGAACTTTAACCGCTGCATTCTCTTCAGATTTTTGTCCTGATCTAATCAGCAAGCAATGATACTAGTTTTTAACTACATGTGTAAACAAAAGAGATAAGAGGGATGATCTGCCTTGCTTGTAGAAATAACGTCCTTCAATGGTAGAAATAATTTATGTTATTTTTTGTTTCAGAAAAGCTGTTAAGGAAATATTCTCGGAATTGGACGAATCAAAAGTCAAAGTCCCTATTTTTCTTGGGAGCTTCCAGAACACCGAAGACGAGACGGAGTGGGGCCACGGGGTGCCCACACCTGGTCCCGACGCGGGTCCCCCCTTGCCGCGCAGGCACGGGGTGTGGGGCCCTCGGGCCTCCACTGCCTTCGCCCTTTCGCCTAATTAAACCCCCCGACAATACAAGACCTAAGACCCGAACACTTTTCCACGATACGTTCCAGAGCCGCCGCTGCCATCAACCCTAGTCCGGGAGGGTTCAGAAGCTCTTCCCGGCACCCTGCCGGAGAGGGGAATCATCACCGGAGGGCTCTACATCACCATGCCCGCCTCCGGACTAATGCGTGAGTACTTCATCCTTGGACTACGGTGAAGGGGATCGCAGGCAGAAAACAAAAAATTTCCTTACAACGATAACCAAAAACAAGCCAAGATCTATACTATGCAGATATAGTAGTACGAACGACATCGGTATACATACCTCTTGTAGACCGAAAAGCGGGGATTACGCTCCCGCACAAGCGTTGCTGACGTAGACGCCGTAGCCGACCTCAAGGTCGCGGAGAACTTGGCGCGACGAAGAAGACGATGACGCGGCGATGTCGATGAAGCCGACGAAGACCTCGATGCCGTGTGGAGGAAGCAGACCTCCAGCACCACTAGCGTGGTACCTCGCAGGGCGTTACACACGTACGGTGAAGCCGACGAACTCCGGGCCCGATCCAGGGACGAGCAGCGGAAGACTGGGACCGGAAGACCAGCAGCACGGCGGCGTGCGTATGGTGGAGAAAACTTATCCTCGGCGCAACTCCAAACAAGGGAGTCACGGGATCCAAGGAGAGAGAGAGAGAGAATTGGTGTGTTCTTCAAAAGCCAGGGGTACCCCTCTATATATAGGAGGCCAGGGGCTGCCCAACTTGCCAGGCTGGCGGTGTGGGACTAATCCCACACCCTAATTCGGCCAGGGCTGGTGCGCCGGCCTAGGTGGGCCCCATGTGGCCCACCTAGGGCCGGCCGAACCAAGCCCCCTCCCTTGGAGGGACTCCTCCCCCCCCCCCTCATGGGCCCTTTTGCCTAAAAAGGCCCATTTAGGGATTTTTGCCTTTAAAAATTCAGGAAAAATTAAATAAAAATATATTTAACTATTAATTACACTAATTAATATTAAATACATATTACATAATTTATTCCGGCTCCGAAAACTATTTCGTCGCTGCCCGTTCTCCGTCGGAACTTTCCCGGGACGTTCCCGGTGCTCTCTTTTCCTATTTTCTCTTCCGGTCTAAATGTCGACTCCCCTTAAGTGTGTTACCCTAGCGGTTCGATTATCTCACCAGACTTGATCGAGACTCCTCTCCGATCAATGACTAATTCATGGACCGAGGATACCCAGAATTAATCCCTGCGAGATAACGAATACTTTACCGTTCGAACCTAGACGTCTGAGTCTTAAACCTTTTGCCATGCGATACTTAGCGTGTCCGAGACTCGTTCATAGATATCTCCATACCTAGCTTGATCTCGTTACCGACACTGCTAACTTCTACTCGTCCATGATCTTATGTCCTGGTGACCTAGCCACACGCTTGCAAGCTCGTTTGACATAATCTCACCGAGTGCGCCCTAGAGTATCTATCCTGCTATGCGGACTGGCAAATCCCGCTCTTGATCCCCCGTCTCAACATACTCCTTTCCGACACCCGAGAGGGACACCTTTATTTTCACACTATGTAAGATATGACGTTTGATGCAATCAAAGTGTCTTCCAGGAATAGCAATAAGAGTAGATCTCACGGTCGAAGGCGTAATGACCACGTCCTACAAATATTGGGTATGTCCATCACCTCATTCTCCCAATGACATGACTCCATTGTCAACTGACATAAATGTCACATGATCGGAAAACCTCGATCATCAATTGCACAATGAACTAGTTAGATAGAGGCTACTAGGGACCTGGTTGTTTATCTACCACACGTGTATTAATGTTTCCGCTTAATACAGTTATAGCATGGTATAAAACATATAATGAACAATTGAGATATGACGAATAAACTATCTTTATTAAGTGCCTCTAGGGCATATCTCCTTCAGTCTCCCACTTGCACTAGAGTAACACTTAATCTAGTTTACAACTTGGTAAAAGCTCAACACCCATAGCAACTTGGTGCATGCTTGCTTCGTGGAAGAGGAATACAGTCAACAGATCTCACACATTGAGATCAGTATGTGCTTTGCAACACTTTTATGTCAACCAGTTTGACATCATCCGCATCTTACGATGACGGCAAAATATATCTTAGTTGATGGAGTGAGACTCAGTCCAATCACACTTGCTACTTCTGAAGTTGCCATATATTTCTATACCTATTATGTAGATTAGTCAACAGTGCATTCATATGCGACTTCGCAAGCTAACCATGTCTTTTTTCAAAACAAAGGACATCTCCTATATGAGATTTCTAGTCGTATGGGTCAGTGTCATAACTTGCATCATCGTAACCGTTTTACGGCAAGTTGTCTTACCACTCTTGTCGTCGTGGTGAACAGACAGATGCCTACGGGTAGGCTAATGTGTGGGGCCGGATGGACGCTAGAGGATTCGGGGAGGGATAGCGCGCTCAGTAGCACACACAAAAACACAACCGACACGGGGACACAAGGATTTACCCTGCTTCGGGGCTCTCGTGAGGAGATAAAACCCCTACTGCAGCATCTATCCTATCTGGTATATTTCTCACTGGTACCCGCGCGATACAAATGCTCCATGAGCCGAGCTAGACATGCCTCTAAGAGGTCTTGGTGAGCAAATGGGAAGGGGGGAAATGAGGAGCCCGTGGTGGCCGTGGCTTGAGCTCTCCCCCTGGTGCTCTTTATATAGAGGGAGCCCAGGGGACAAGGGGTGGCCCACATGACACAGCATTTACACTATTCATGATGTGACTACTGGGGTCTTGTCAGCACTATTCACTATGTCATGCAGTTGTACTCTCGTCACATCAGGGGATGGGCTTGGCATGTCTTGTCTGTCCTTTGTCCTGTAGCGCTTGGCATGGCATCTTCTCCGCATAACCCGGCATGGATATGCCGGATAACTTGGCGACTCCTCTCCTGGGCAACCCGGCATGGATATGCCGGATTCCACCTCTCAACCCGGCGTGGGTATGCCGGATAATCTGCTTCTCCCGAGACCCGGCATGGTTATGCCGGATTACCCTTCATAAACCGTCCTTCCTGCACATAAGAATAACACAATGCATACCGACATAGATATGTCGGGTAAAATATGATTAAGTCGGTTAGAGTATGTCGGGCTGCACCAATATCATATCCCGGTCCCTTCCGACCCGGGCATATGTCGGTCAGCAAGTATGTCGGTTCCGTCTTGGACGTAGCTTTTACCATATCTTTACCCTACCCGGGGGTAGCCCCCCGACACTAGTCCCCGAGGCTGCGGGGGACTCGCAGAGTCGCGCGCAGACTTAGAAAAAATAACAACACCACCATCTTTACCTACTCCACCGTGTACCTGCAAAAATACAATCATATGTCGGTGCCTTAGCCGCTCTGGGCGTTTTACCGACATAGATGTCTTCGGCCACTGCCGGCTTGACATAAACATACCTCACATGCCGGATTTTAGCCACTATGGGCGTATACCGACACGGACGTCTCACGTGCCGGCCTTTAGCCACTCTGGGCGTATACCGACACAGAGTCTCTTGTGCCGGCTTTTAGCCACTCTGGGCGTATACCGACACAGACGCCTCCAACCTCTGTTGTTTTGACACAAATGTATCTCGGGTGTCTCGGTATCTCGGCCACTCTGGGCGTAACACATATGTCTCGGTATCTCGGCCACTCTGGGCATATGACACATCTCATTTCGCAAACCAACATGAACGATGACCGGGGATAGAGGATGATGCCATGATACTGTGGCGAACCGAAATAAACGGCGATCTAGGATATGGAATGATGCCGTGATACTATGGCGAACCGAAATAAACGGCGATCTGGGATATGGAAGGATGCCGTGATACAGTGGCGAACCGACATAAACGGTGATCTGGGATGATATGCCATTATAACTCGGCAAGCCGATACCAAAGACTATCCATGATATACACTGAGACAATAATAACTATAATATGGATCCGAGATAACCGACATGATCAAGGCCTTTGAGGCGAATACTCTCTCGGTAAAACCGACATCACCTTTCAACGTTAGTTCATGCATACATATATTATGAATATTTAACAGGAGCGACAATTCTAATTAACCGATCAAATTAAATCTTACCGACATAAGCGCCAACACGGTATAACAGGCCATTTATAACTCGGCAACCCGACATCAAAGATAGTCCGGGATATACTTTCAGGCCATAGTAAATATAAGATGGATCCGAGATAACCGACATAATAACCGACATAATCAAGACCTTTGACATGAGTATTCCCTCGATAAAACCGGTATCACCTTTCAATGTTAGTCCAGAAAAGCATGCACAATAAATATTCAACAGGAGCGACTGCTCTATTTAACATGTCAAACTAATTTTAACTTATAGACATAAATTACGATGAGTTGCAGAGCTACGCACTAGGGTGCCGACTCGGTTTTCATCGAGTCCCCGAGTTATATTAGAGATCTAGCAGAAAGAGTAGAATGCACTGGCGGGCCAGCCCCCGGGTCAAGACATCTTGCTCCGGGGAAAACACACAGACAACATATGCCGAATTACTTTTTAGACCGAGTCCCCGAGTATGTTTTCATGTTTACTATACTCCACAACCTCTGCTCTTGACTACCATTCTAGGCGTTCGTCAGTCGAGTCACAAGATCATCTCGGATAGCATACACTACTTGAACTTTGAAACAAGGTTGAAATCTTTTCGGTATATGGACAATATAGATAATAAGATAGACATATAAACATGGCAGTCCCCGAGTTCACCCCGGGGTGCCGACATGCAAATAACTCGGAACTAATAGACATAAACCACATGCATACAGATTTCGAGTTGCTCTACCGACTTAGGATGAAGAGCACAACTGACCGGTGAGCCAGTCCCCGGGTCAAGACATCTTGCCCCCGGGGAAAATATACAGATAACACAACATGGCAGTCCCCGGGTTACGACCTCTCGCTCCCGGGTTAACAACTAAATTAGGCATGAAGGGGCAGTCCCCGAGTTACTCTCAAGACTGGCCAATTGCATGATACAGACGAAGATACTCACGGAGCATTGCTGCGGTCGGGATCGACGGAGCCGACATGATCCGGGCAACTGTCGGGGAGTTACCCGGAATCTGTCGACGGCGAGTGCTGGTGTAGGTCGGAACGGCTTCTGCTTGCGGCAGCGAGTTGGAGCGTGTGGACCATGGTGATGTCGAGTCCCCGAGTCGATGAAGAAGGTCCCGTCCGAAATTAGTCCAGCAAGCGCCACTGATGCCCCACGGTGGGCGCCAACTGTCGTCGTGGTGAACAGACAGATGCCTACGGGTAGGCTAATGTGTGGGGCCGGATGGACGCTAGAGGATTCGGGGAGGGATAGCGCGCTAAGTAGCACACACAAAAACACAACCGACACGGGGACACAAGGATTTACCCTGCTTCGGGGCTCTCGTGAGGAGATAAAACCCCTACTGCAGCATCTATCCTATCTGGTATATTTCTCACTGGTACCCGCGCGATACAAATGCTCCATGAGCCGAGCTAGACGTGCCTCTAAGAGGTCTTGGTGAGCAAATGGGAAGGGGGGAAATGAGGAGCCCGTGGTGGCCGTGGCTTGAGCTCTCCCCCTGGTGCTCTTTATATAGAGGGAGCCCAGGGGACAAGGGGTGGCCCACATGACACATCATTTACACTATTCATGATGTGACTACTAGGGTCTTGTCAGCACTATTCACTATGTCATGCAGTTGTACTCTCGTCACATCAGGGGATGGGCTTGGCATGTCTTGTCTGTCCTTTGTCCTGTAGCGCTTGGCATGGCATCTTCTCCGCATAACCCGGCATGGATATGCCGGATAACTTGGCGACTCCTCTCCTGGGCAACCCGGCATGGATATGCCGGATTCCACCTCTCAACCCGGCGTGGGTATGCCGGATAATCTGCTTCTCCCGAGACCCGGCATGGTTATGCCGGATTACCCTTCATAAACCGTCCTTCCTGCACATAAGAATAACACAATGCATACCGACATAGATATGTCGGGTAAAATATGATTAAGTCGGTTAGAGTATGTCGGGCTGCACCAATATCATATCCCGGTCCCTTCCGACCCGGGCATATGTCGGTCAGCAAGTATGTCGGTTCCGTCTTGGACGTAGCTTTTACCATATCTTTACCCTACCCGGGGGTAGCCCCCCGACAACTCTTACCCTTTACCAGAAAACATATCTTCAGTTCTCACAGACACTGAAGAATATACTTAACGTTTGTTCATTGATCCACACAAGGATCACTCTAGAACCCGTTCTTCAACCAAGAACGTGGGTCACACTAAGTCGAGCTTTCAGTCTGATAAAATCTATGTCTGAGGCATAGAGGATGTCGAACATCATTTTTCTTTCATCAGCTATCACTGAAAATGCCAAGATAAACTTAATATTTTACCTAGTCATACAAGCAAGAACCTCTTTCTTCGCTTGTTCTATTCTGAAACACTTCAGAATGTTAACCTAGGAAAATATTTCGACCTAATGTTATTAAGCCCCTTTTGATCTATACAATTATAGATCGAATGCCTAATACTCCTAACTTCATTCATAGAAAATTTAATCACTTAAATAATCCTTTATACTTTGATAGAGGATCTGTATCATTCTCAATATGTCGTTACATAAAATCTTTATTTCCTCGATCTGTATCGCAGAAATTTGATTTTCTTGTTAAATTTATTTTCCTACTTCATTCTGAACTTGTTTGATCGAATCAAAGTTTCCAGATTAACATTCCCTAAGTGGATATCCATATATCTACTCGGAATATTCATGAAGTCTATGAAATAAAGACTTCCACTATATGTTGAAGTACTTCATTGATTCACATACACCCATATGCATGATTCTCAACAAGTTATACTCAAAACGTTCAGTGAAGTTTACGAAATAAAGGTCTCCACTACACGTTAATTACTTCATTGATCCACATACATCTATATGCATGATTATCAATAAGTTATATGCCCGTTTTCCGAAAACGGTGTCTTAGTTATCTTGCAAGTGTCAAAAGATCAAATCTAAGGACTTGTAGATCCATCCGTATGGAGCTTGTTCATTGACTATAACATTGACATGACTTAAACGGTAGTGCCACACGAATGTGGTGTCTTTATTAAGTTTGTATCCTTTGGCATTAATATTATGAATGTGGGAGCTTCTACCATCTAAATTCAAATCGGCTGATGATCATTACTTCATAAATATAGGACAACGATTTTGTCACTAACATATATGAACAATTGTCTCGCTAGAGGAAACACACTTATAACGATCATACTAACAGCCGATCATAAAATAATTTATTCAAATGGTAGATCTTGAGGGAGAGTGTCTATGGCCATCACAACATTTTGTCTGCCATCATCAACACACATTGTCACCTCATCCTTCCAAGCTACTCAAGCAGTAAATCTGGTTTTCATAAAACATGACTAGTATCAAAAACTTAGTCACTACTGCGAGTACTTGCTTAGGCAAAACATTCATAACGTGTATATCATATATACACCATCATCATTGATGACTTCCCGGCGATCTGTTTCATCTTCTTGATTCTTCCAACGCAATCAAGAACCATGAAGGTGAACGATTCCCCTCGCATGACATAGTCTATGACAAAACATTTGCATCTGGCAATGTTGTCTGTCATCTAGTGATTGAGCTGAGCGAGGCGTCTCAATGTCATCAAGTATGACCAATGTCATCGAGTATGACCAGTGTCATCAATTATGACTGCCACGTGCTCCATCAATGCGTGTATTCTCTTCCATATTGGTTGAGAAGAAAAACAGTCAACATACTGTTAAACTTCATCAACCCAACTTTAGGTGTATGCTGAGTTTAGCGATCATCTCATATGTTCGCAATCTAACAACTCGCACGCATCGTTAGTTCTCTATGGCAGAGATCATAGCATACACTGGACTATGATGATATTATCCGCACAAAAACTTGATAATCCAAATTATCCTTTTGTTTGCGGAATCTCCGTATTTATCTCCTAGCGGGTATTGTATCACCAAGAGTTAATGGTTTAAACAAGTAGTATCCTCAAGCTAAAGTATAAAACTATGAAGTTTGGACCCAACCTTTTAAGTTTCTCAATCGCAGGATTGCGCCTAATTTTCAAAGAAGGCAATTACATTGGTTAATATCTACAAAGGTTTTGCAAAACATACAGACTTTATTCATTATAAAATAGGGTTCAAGTTTTAATAAAATAAAACTACCAGAACTCCCACTCAAAACGATCGTTTTAGTGATTACACGATCCTCATCCATTATGCAACCCCTCATCGTCTGAGCCGGCAACATAACTTCAAAGGTAGACATCGACATGTCAATCACAACAACTTTGTGACTCATGCTTAACCTTTCGGTCACCTTGTTCCGAGGCCATGTCTGTACATGCTAGGCTCGCCATAATAACCTTCAACGTAAACGCGTGTGCAACATGGCTTACTGATGCACACGGTGGGTGTGTTGTTGGGAGACCCCAAGAGGAAGGTATGAAGTAGTGCAGCAGCAAGTTTCCCTCAGTTGTGAAACCAAGGTTATCGAACCAGTAGGAAATAATGAATTCCCCCGAGGTGTCAACGGCGCCAGAAAAATCTGCGACGTAAGGGCGCCAGAAAATGCTTCCTGGGACGTAGGTGACGTGGAACCTGCACACAACACAATCAAGATACTTTGCCCCAACTTAACGGTGAGGTTGTCAATCTCACCGGCTTGCTGTAAGAAAGGATTAAACGTATGTGTGGAAGAAAGATGTTTGTTTGCAGAAAGTAACAGGTTTGCAGTTTGTGATTTATCAGATTAAAGAGAAGGACCGGGGTCCACAGTTCACTAGTGGTGTCTCTCCATAAATAATAATAACATTCATGCGGGTAAACAAATTACAGCTGGGCAATTGATAGAATAATGATGAGCAAACCCATGCATATACCAACGTTATGATGTCTAGTGTGAGATTCATTCGGGCATTACAACAATATACATAGACCGTTCCAACCGCATCTATGACTAATAATCCACCTTCCGGTTAGCGTCCGCACCCCTTTCAGTATTTAGTTGCATCCAACAGATTATCGCCTTAAGCACTGTGTGTAAAGTAAGTAAGTAACATCATCCTTAGACAAAGTACTACTATTTTGTCCCTAGTAGCAACAGTACATCTACAACCTTACAGCTAGCTGTCACCACCCCAGATTTAATAGAGACATGAACCTACTATCGAGCATAAATACCCCCTCTTGGAGTCACAAGCATCTACTTGGCCAGAGCATACATAAGTAACGGAGAGCATGCAAGATCATTAAATAGCACAGACATGATATATTATGAAGCAGTAACTTTAGTACTCAATATTCATCGGATCCCAGCAAACACAACATGAAGTATTACATAACGGTGATCTTGATCATGATAGGCAGCTCACAAGATCTAAACATGATAGCACAAGAGGAGAAGACAACCATCTAGCTACTGCTATGGACCCGTAGTCCAAGGGCAGACTACTCACGGATCAGTCCGGAGGCGGTCATGGCGACGTAGAGGCCTCCGGTGACGATTCCCCCTCCCGGCAGGGTGCCGGGGAGAAGTTCTGATCTCTCCCGAATTGGTGTTGACGACGGCGGCGGCTCGGGACCCGTGGAGGAAAATATGAACACCGTGCTAGGGTTTTTAGTCTGGGGGGTATTTGTAGGCGAAAGGGCGAAGTCGGTGGCGCCCCGAGGGGCCCACACCTGGTCCTCGCGCGGCCAGGGGTGCTGCCGCGCGAGCACGTGGTGGCGCCGCCTCGGTGGCCCACTTCGTCTCGTGTTCGGCTTTCTGGAACGTTCCCGATGAAAAACTGACTTCAGAAAAGAAATCGTCTAATTCCGAGAATATTTCCTTAAGTACTTTTCTGAAACCAAAAACAGCAGAAAACAGGGAACTGTCACTGTGGCATCTTGTTAATAGGTTAGTCCCAGAAAATGCATAAAACTATATAAAATGCATATAAAACATGTAATAACTTGGTATAATATAGCATGGAACATAAGAAATTATAGATACGTTGGAGACGTATCAACATCCCCAAGCTTAGTTCTACTCGTCCCGAGTAGGCAAGAACGATAAAAGAAGAATAATTTCTGAAGTGACATGCTTAAACACAATCTTGATCATAATATAATGTAAGGCTCATGTTATGAATGAAATGACTCAAGGCAATGATCTATAGTTTGCTCAACTACATCATATAAGTAAAAACTTTTCATGAATAGTACTTTCAAACAAGCATCAAAAAGATTTGCGTAAGAGTTAACTCATAAAGTAATATTATCTAAGCAAAAGAGCATTGAAGCAACACAAAGGAAGATATAAGTTTCAGCATTGGCTTTCAACTTTTGAACATGTATATCATATAGATAGTTGTCAACACAAAGAAATATAACAAGTGCAATAAGTAAGCATATAAGAATTGTTGCACACAGTTGACACAAGTGTTTGCTTCGGGGATAGAAAGAAGTAGGTAAACTGACTCAACATAAAGTAAAAGATAGGCCCTTCGCAGAGGGAAGCAGGGATACAAGCATGTGCTAGAGCTTCTTAGTTTTATAGGTTTTTGAAATCATATAGAGAGCATAAAAGTAAGTTTTGAGCGGTGTTTGTCGTTGTCAACGAATGGTAATGGGCACTCTACCCCCCTTGTCAACCAGACTTTCTTAAGAGCGGCTCCCATGAAGGACGTTATTTCTACCCAAGGGCAGATCATCCCTCTTTTCTCTTTTGTTTACACATGTAGTTTAGAACTAGTATCATTGCTTGGCTGATTAGATCAGAGCAAAAATGTGAAGAGAATGCAGCGGTTAAAGTTGTAATTAATTGGGACTGGGCACCCCATTTGCCAGCTCTTTTTGCAAAGTTAATGGATAAGCGGTGTATATGCCACTAGTCCGGTTGGTGAAAGTCTGTCTAAAAGCAAATGACAAGGTTGATATCCGTAACACCACATACTTCCTCATGAGCTAATAAACATTGACACAAAAAAGGGATAATAAATTTTGAATAAAAGGTAGCACATGAAGTATTTACTTGGAATGGCAGGAAATACCATGTAGTAGGTAGGTATGGTGGACACAAATGGCATAGGTTTTGGCTCAAGGATTATGGATGCACGAGAAGCATTCCCTCTCAGTACAAGGCTTTGGCTAGCAAGGTTGTTTGAAGCAAACACAAGTATAAACTATGACAACAAGACGTATATAAAAACATATTGCAAGCATTATAAAACTCTACATTGTCTTCCTTGTTGTTCAAACACTTTAACTAGAAAATATCTAGACCTTAGAGATACCAAACATGCAAACCAAATTTCAGCAAGTTTTACGGTAGTTCCTCACTAATAGGTTTTAACTACATGATGTAAAAGCTTAAACATGATCTACTTGAGAGCTCAAAACAATTGCCAAGCACCACAACATGCAAGATAACAATCCATAAGAGCATGTATATCTTTCTTTATACCATCTACCACATTTAGCATTTTCTGTTCTCAACCAAACACCAATCAACTTATTTAAAAGATAAACTCTCCAAGTAATTAAACAACGAGATATGAGAGTATGATATAATAAAGCTAACAGCTCTAGGAAGAGATGCATGAAAAACAAGAGCTAGAAAGCATTGAAGTAACATACAAGAATACTCAACAAATATAAGTGGGTTGTCTCCCATAAGCGCTTTTGTTTAACGCCTTTCAGCTAGGCACAGAAAGCAAAACTTAAGTATTATCAAGAGATGAAGCATCAACATCAATAATTTCCTCCAAAACATGGTTGGTTGTAATAGGTGTTTTTGGTATCCACGAGTGTGTCCTATTATGTAAACCATCACTTTTAGGCATATTGGGAGGTTTGGGTTTGGGAATATAAATAAACTTTTGCTCTCTTCCTACAAAAGCCTTATCTTTCTTAGTTTTAATAGAGGCAAAGGTTGAACTTAAGGTCTCCATAGCATCTTCTAATTCATCAATTCTATGATTATGAGTATCAAGGGTGTTGCTAGTTTCTAAAGCAGTGATTCTTCCATTAATGTCATCTATTGATTCATTACCCTTGCTAGTATTATCAAGAAAAGTTTTCTCCATAGAATCCAACCTTTTAATAATATCTTCCAAAGTGATCTCAGTTTTAACTTCTTTAGTAAGGGGTGGTGCCCCTACCAAACTTTCAATTAAATTGCAGGCTTCAAAAGCAGGTGTACCAAGAAAGTTACCCCTGTAAGAGTATCAAGAACATACCTATACCAACTAGAGATACCAACATAAAAATTCCTAAGGAGGATTAAAGTAGAGTGCTTTTTAGTGCATTTTTTATGAGCATCATTTATCCTATACCAAGTATCTTTTAAACTTTCTCCTCCTTGTTGTTTAAACGAACGAACTTCAACTTCAGGACTACCCATTTTCAGCAACTTAAATAACAAACCGAAATAACCAAAATAACAAAAACTGAAAATAAAATAGCAAACCGAAATAAACAAAGTAATGCAAGTAACTAATTTTTTTGTATTTTTGATATTAAGCAAACAAGACAGTAATAAAAATAAACTAAGCAAGACAATAACAAAATAAAAAGACTGGAAGTGCGAAAACTCCCCTCGTAGAAGAATCTTCAAATCACCGGCAACGAAGTTGACGGAGGAGTGTGAAGGTCTTCAAAGGAATTCTTATCTCCCCGGCAACGGCGCCAGAAAAATGCTTAATGCACACGGTGGGTGTGTTGTTGGGAGACCCCAAGAGGAAGGTATGAAGTAGTGCAGCAGCAAGTTTCCCTCAGTTGTGAAACCAAGGTTATCGAACCAGTAGGAAATAATGAATTCCCCCGAGGTGTCAACGGCGCCAGAAAAATCTGCGATGTAAGGGCGCCAGAAAATGCTTCCTGGGACGTAGGTGACGTGGAACCTGCACACAACACAATCACGATACTTTGCCCCAACTTAACGGTGAGGTTGTCAATCTCACCGGCTTGCTGTAACAAAGGATTAAACGTATGTGTGGAAGAAAGATGTTTGTTTGCAGAAAGTAACAGGTTTGCAGTTTGTGGTTTATCAGATTAAACAGAAGGACCGGGGTCCACAGTTCACTAGTGGTGTCTCTCCATAAATAATAATAACATTCATGCGGGTAAACAAATTACAGCTGGGCAATTGATAGAATAATGATGAGCAAACCAATGCATATACCAACGTTATGATGTCTAGTGTGAGATTCATTCGGGCATTACAACAATATACATAGACCGTTCCAACCGCATCTATGACTAATAATCCACCTTCCGGTTAGCGTCCGCACCCCTTTCAGTATTAAGTTGCATGCAACAGATTATCGCCTTAAGCACTGTGTGTAAAGTAAGTAAGTAACATCATCCTTAGACAAAGTACTACTGTTTTGTCCCTAGTAGCAACAGTACATCTACAACCTTAGAGCTAGCTGTCACCACCCCAGATTTAATAGAGACATGAACCTACTATCGAGCATAAATACCCCCTCTTGGAGTCACAAGCATCTACTTGGCCAGAGCATACACAAGTAACGGAGAGCATGCAAGATCATTAAATAGCACACACATGATATATTATGAAGCAATAACTTTAGTACTCAATATTCATCGGATCCCAGCAAACACAACATGAAGTATTACATAACGGTGATCTTGATCATGATAGGCAGCTCACAAGATCTAAACATGATAACACAAGAGGAGAAGACAACCATCTAGCTACTGCTATGGACCCGTAGTCCAAGGGCAGACTACTCACGCATCAGTCCGGAGGCGGTCATGGCGACGTAGAGGCCTCCGGTGACGATTCCCCCTCCCGGCAAGGTGCCGGGGAGAAGTTCTGATCTCTCCCGAATTGGTGTTGACGACGGCGGCGGCTCGGGACCCGTGGAGGAAAATATGAACACCGTGCTAGGGTTTTTAGTCTGGTGGGTATTTGTAGGCGAAAGGGCGAAGTCGGTGGCGCCCCGAGGGGCCCACACCTGGTCCTCGCGCGGCCAGGGGTGCTGCCGCGCGAGCACGTGGTGGCGCCGCCTCGGTGGCCCACTTCGTCTCGTGTTCGGCTTTCTGGAACGTTCCCGATGAAAAACTGACTTCAGAAAAGAAATCGTCTAATTCCGAGAATATTTCCTTAAGTACTTTTCTGAAACCAAAAACAGCAGAAAACAGGGAACTGGCACTGTGGCATCTTGTTAATAGGTTAGTCCCAGAAAATGCATAAAACTATATAAAATGCATATAAAACATGTAATAACTTGGTATAATATAGCATGGAACATAAGAAATTATAGATACGTTGGAGACGTATCACTTACACCCACTGTATGCGAACGACGATATGTCTGACACCCGGTCGTCACGGCCTGCCTCATAACGTAGAACTTTCTTGGTGGTGCACGTCGAAGGGAGAACACAAATGGTATTTTTGGAGGGATCATCTTATATAACTACCGCCGTGTAACTAATATATACTATATATATACACACAATATAAGATGCACACAAAACATCAAAATGTAATGCGACGTGACATGGTCCTTGCGCCGATGGTCTCCTTCGCGCCAGCAGTTCATAAACAATTTAATAAACATACCTTGACCATATCACATTGCCCCTGCAAATAAAGTTAGACGCTTCTACTTTATCTTTTGCATATTTTACGTGGCTTGGGGCTGTCATAAGTAGAACCGCTTCATACCTACGAACCTATGACCACAACAACGATCAAATAATTGCATATTTATTCATCCCTTTCGGGCCCTCCATTGAAAATGCAAAGCCAACTAAAGAGAGAGAGACAGACACCCGCCAGCCACATATACGGAACCAGCCGTATGACAGTTGTGAACCGGTCTCGCGTAAGCGTACGCGTAAGGTCGGTCCGGGCCGCTTCATCAACTCAATGCTGCCGGCAGTGGAAGTGCACGCGAGAGGGTAGCAAATAATAAGAACGATGTCCCCATGATAAACACGGGTGCAGCTAGCGTACAGCTATATCTACGCTTAGATCGGCTCTGATACCACTGAAGGGGATCGCAGGTAGAAAACAAAAAATTTCCTAACAGCGATAACCAAAAACAAGCCAAGATCTATACTATGCAGATATAGTAGTACGAACGACATCGGCATACATACCTCTTGTAGACCGAAAAGCGGGGATTACGCTCCTGCACAAGCGTTGCTGACGTAGACGCCGTAGCCGACCTCAAGGTCGCGGAGAACTTGGCGCGACGAAGAAGACGATGACGCGGCGATGTCGATGAAGCCGACGAAGACCTCGATGCCGTGTGGAGGAAGCAGACCTCCAGCACCACTAGCGTGGTACCTCGCAGGGCGTTACACACGTACGGTGAAGCCGACGAACTCCGGGCCCGATCCAGGGACGAGCAGCGGAAGACTGGGACCGGAAAACCAGCAGCACGGCGGCGTGCGTATGGTGGAGAAAACTTATCATCGGCGCAACTCCAAACAAGGGAGTCACGGGATCCAAGGAGAGAGAGAGAGAGAGAATTGGTGTGTTCTTCAAAGGCCAGGGGTACCCCTCTATATATAGGAGGCCAGGGGCTGCCCAACTTGCCAGGCTGGCGGTGTGGGACTAATCCCACACCCCAATTCGGCCAGGGCTGGTGCGCCGGCCTAGGTGGGCCCCATGTGGCCCACCTAGGGCCGGCCGAACCAAGCCCCCTCCCTTGGAGGGACTCCTCCCCCCCCCCCCCCCCTCATGGGCCCTTTTGCCTAAAAAGGCCCATTTAGGGATTTTTGCCTTTAAAAATTCAGGAAAAATTAAATAAAAATATATTTAACAATTAATTACACTAATTAATATTAAATACATATTACATAATTTATTCCGGCTCCGAAAACTATTTCGTCGCTGCCCGATCTCCATCGGAACTTTCCCGGGACGTTCCCGGTGCTCTCTTTTCCTATTTTCTCTTCCGGTCTAAATGTCGACTCCCCTTAAGTGTGTTACCCTAGCGGTTCGATTATCTCACCAGACATGATAGAGACTCCTCTCCGATCAATGACTAATTCGTGGACCGAGGATACCCAGAATTAATCCCTGCGAGATAACGAATACTTTACCGTTCGAACCTAGACGTCTGAGTCTTAAACCTTTTGCCATGCGATACTTAGCGTGTCCGAGACTCGTTCATAGATATCTCCATACCTAGCTTGATCTCGTTACCGACACTGCTAACTTCAACTCGTCCATGATCTTATGTCCTGGTGACCTAGCCACACGCTTGCAAGCTCGTTTGACAAAATCTCACCGAGTGGGCCCTAGAGTATCTATCCTGCTATGCGGACTGGCAAATCCCGCTCTTGATCCCCCGTCTCAACATACTCCTTTCCGACACCCGATAGGGACACCTTTATTTTCACACTATGTAAGATATGACGTTTGATGCAATCAAAGTGTCTTCCAGGAATAGCAATAAGAGTAGATCTCACGGTCGAAGGCGTAATGACCACGTCCTACAAATATTGGGTATGTCCATCACGTCATTCTCCCAATGACATGACTCCATTGTCAACTGACATAAATGTCACATGATCGGAAAACCTCGATCATCAATTGCCCAATGAACTAGTTAGATAGAGGCTACTAGGGACCTGGTTGTTTATCTACCACACGTGTATTAATGTTTCCGCTTAATACAGTTATAGCATGGTATAAAACATATAATGAACAATTGAGATATGATGAATAAACTATCTTTATTAAGTGCCTCTAGGGCATATCTCCTTCATACGGGTCCATAGCAGTAGCTAGATGGTTGTCTTCTCCTATTGTGCCATCATGTTTAGATCTTGTGAGCTGCCTATCATGATCAAGATCATCTTTATGTAATGCTACATGTTGTGTTTGTTGGGATCCGATGAATATTTGAGTACTATGTCATTTGCTTCATAATATATCTTGTGAGTGCGTTATTTATGATCTTGCATGCTCTCCGTTACTAGTAGATGTTTTGGCCAAGTAGATGCTTGTGACTCCAAGAGGGAGTATTTGTGCTCGATAGTGGGTTCATGTCTCTATTTAATCTGGGGGAGTGACAGCAACCTCTAAGATTGTAGATGTTCTAATGCTACTAGGGATAAAACAGTAGTTCTTTATCTAAGGATATTTGTGCTACTTACATTACACACTTTACTTAATGCAATAATCTGTTGCTTGCAACTTAATACTGAATGGTGTTGCGGATGCTATCCTGAAGGTGGATTATTAGTCATAGATGCAGTTGGATGACGGTCTATGTATTATGTTGTAATGCCCAAATGAATCTCACACTAGACATCATGACTTGTATATGCATTGTTATGCAGTTCTTTATTCTGTCAATTGCCCAGCTGTAATTTGTTTACCCGCATGTATGCTATTATTATTTATGGAGAGACACCACTAGTGAACTGTGGACCCCGGTCCTTTTTCTTTAAACTGATAAAACAACCTACTGCAATCCTGTTACTTTAATTCTCTGCAAACAAACATTATTTTCCACACCATACGTTTAATCCTTTGTTACAACAAGCCAGTGATAATGACAACCTCACTGTTAAGTTGGGGCAAAGTATCTTGATTGTGTTGTATGCAGGTTCCACGTCAGCTTCAGAAGAACATTCATCTCCTACTGGTTCGATAACCTTGGTTTCATAACTGAGGGAAATTTACTGCTGCACTGCTTCATACCTTACTCTTGGGGTTTCCCAATGATACGTCCATTTCGCATCACTATTTTATATCATAATTTGCTGTTATTCATTGATATATTTCATATTTGGAGATGATACTTATGTTATTTCATCTATTTTGCATGTTTGATGATTATTGGAGAGTTGATCACCGGAGTCTGGAATCTGCTGGAAAAAGCATCATCAAGATACATTATTTGCAAAGATCATAAAACAAAACGAAGACCGTGGAAATTAATATTTTGCCAGATCATGGATGGAGCCGCGAGGGGAGGCCAAGGTGGGGCCCAGGGGGCCCACACCATGCCATGGCGCGGCAGGCCCTGGAGCCGCGCGGGCACGTGGTGAGGCCGCACTGGCCCACCTCTGGCCGAGCCCTTTCGCGTAATTCATCCCCCCGAAAACCTAAGACACGATATGGAGAGCCAGAATTATTCCGCCGCCTCCACGAGGCGGAAAACACCAGAGAGAAAAAGCTCTCCGGCAGGGAGAAATCTGCCGGGGAAATCCCTTCCCGGAGGAGGGAAATCGTCGCCATTGTCACCATCATCGAGCTGCACTTCTTCGGGGTCATCATCGCCATCATCTCCACCGCCGTCACCGTCATCTCCACCGCTCCACTCCGTTTCCCGCTGTAACATCTAGTGCTGAATCTTGTATGTTTGATAGGGGAAACTCTCCCGGTGTTAATTACTATTGTTATTGATGCTATTGGGTGGAACCGTTGAATTAAGGTTTATGTTCAGATTGTTATCCATCATTATATCATCTCTGATCATGTTCCAAATGATGTGTTGTCAGTAGTTCGTTTAGTTCTTTAGGACATGGGTGAAGTCTAGATGTTAGTAGTGAACTATGTTGAGTAATATTTAATGGTTTGATATTTAAATTGTGGTGTTATTCTTCTAGTGGTCTCATGTGAACGTCGACTACAGGACACACACCTTTATGGGCCTAGGGAAATGCATTGTGTATTCGAATATTAATTGTGGGGTTGCCGGAGTGACAGAAACCTAAACCCCCGTTAATATCTCGATGCATGAGGGATGGTAGGATCTCAAAGTTTAAGGCTGTGGTTAGATTTATCTTAATTAGTTTCTTGTATTTGCGGATGCTTGCAAGGGGTATAATCACAAGTATGTATTAGTCCTAGGAAGGGCGGTGCATTAGCATAGGTTCACCCACACAACACTTATCGAAACACTAAAGATTAATCATCTATATGAAGCGAAAGCACTAGACATAAATCCCGTGTGTCCTCAAGAACGCTTGGTCATCATAAGTAAACAAACCGGCTTGTCCTTTGCTCTAGAAAGGATTGGGCCACTCGCTCCAATTATTATTGTTGCGCTTTATTTACTCGCACTTTATTTATCTGTTATATCAAAAACTCCTAAAAACTTGTCTGCTAGTATTTACAGTGAAATGCTCATCAAAACTGCTTGTCAGCACCTTCTGCTCCTCGTTGGGTTCGACACTATTATTTATCGAAAGTACTACGATACACCCCCTATACTTGTGGGTCATCACCCAACAACACCACCCGGTGCATCAGGAGGCTTGCTACTTCTTTCGCCGGAGCCGACAGCGACGGCGCCCGTGGGCGTCGCCTCCTTCCTGAAGGCGATGTTGTGGTGTTTTGCTCGTCCCCCACGTCCACGCTCCGGGGGAAACCCTCGTTCCGGTGCTTCCGGACCGGACAATGTTGGCGGCTTGCCGTCATCTCCCTCTTGAGGGCATTGTCCATGGAGTTGGGCTCAGGCTGAGGGACCAGGGTGGGTTTGTGGTGGTGTTGTTTGGCCACGACGCTCGGGCTCCTACGGATGGTCGAGAGACCTCCTCTGAAGACGGCTAACGGCTCGGGCTAGTGCTCGCGATGATTTCTGGGTGTCAGACCCGGCTTCGTGATGCCTTTCGGTTGTGCTATTGGCTACTGTGTGAAGCCTCGGCGGCGCAGGGGCCTTCGTCCGGTGTGGACTCGGCAATGTGTTGCCCTTCGGCTGCTCCAGTACCATCGTGGCTAACCTCGGCCGATTGAAGCTCTTCGTCTACGGCGGTGCTCCTGGTGCGCTGGCGTCCAACGTGAACGTGAATCCGGCACCTAGAGGGGGGGGGGGGGGTGAATAGGTGCTATTACAAATTTTAACTCTTTTTCAATTTAAGCTTAACACAAAGGTAAATTCTCTAGATATGCAACTAAGGTGAATTTACCTAAATGACAAGCTAAGCAGTTCAACAAGATACAAGATAAATATAAGTGCGAAACAAGCAAGTAAGCGAGTAAGGATTAGGGGAACCAAGTGAAGCACGCGGAGACGAAGGTATAATCCCGAGTTCCACCACAAGGGTGTACATCTCGTTGGAGAGGTGTGTGTCACCACAACAGGTTGACCACAACGCCACAAAGGCTCACCTTCTTCTCCGATGAACTCAACCACAAAGGTTGCGAGTTCACCTTCCACTATTGATCCCCTTTTTGGGGTGGAGATCGAATCCCTTACAACGAGCTTGAGGCACACACCCACAACTTAATTGGGGGCTCTCAAGATGACCACAACAGGTCAAGGACCACAAAAGGTCAAGGCAACACCAAGAAGGCAACAATGGTGAACTAGGTTTCCCAATGGAAACCCTAGCCACGGAATCCCCAAGTGAATGGGGAGGAAATGCAAATCGCTTCGGTGAAGTAGTAGATCGGGGCCTTCTCCTTCAATCCTCCAAAGATCAACGGATTTGAGTGGGGGGATTGGGAGATCTTGAAGATTTGAGCTTGAGCAATCAATGGGGAGAGAGAATCTGAGAGCTGCTTTGTCCCAAGGTAGGTGAAGAGGTATTTATAGCTCCCCCAAATTCTGACCGTTGGCTGCTTCGACGACCCGGAAATTCCGGTATAAGTCATGACCGGAAATTCCGGTGCTGCCCGGAAATTCCGGTGAACTGAAATTTCCGGCAACAATTTCCGGTCGGAGACAGACTTGAAAAATCTTCTCTCCTTAGTCGATTCTGGAGGGCTTCTCAGGGTGCACCCGGAAATTCCGGTGACTTGGAATTTCCGGGCACAATTTCCGGCTGGAGGCAGAAACGATCTTCAACCCAGACTTAGTCGATTTTCTGGGCTCTTCTGGTTGCACCCGGAAATTCCGGTGAATGGAAATTTCCGGGCACAATTTCCGGTTCGAGACAGAAACGTTCTTCAACCCAGACTTAGTCGATTTTCTGGGCTCTTCTGGTTGCACCCGGAAATTCCGGTGAATGGAAATTTCCGGGCACAATTTCCGGCTGGAGACAGAAACGTTCTTCAATCTTGACTTAGCCGTTTTCTTGTGCTGCGCTGGGGACCCGGAAATTCCGGCCCTGGGAATTTCCGGCTCCAATATTCCGGTTCCTGGAATAATTCCAGAACAGCTTCTTCCTTGCATTTTTGGGTTTGATGCATATGATATTTCATCATACACTTTCTGAAATACTTAGCACTAGGATTAGTACATCATTAGTATTGTTAACTAACACACAAAACACTAGGGATTAAGAAATGTTTTTTCAATCTCCCCCTTTTTGGTGTTAGATGACAATACCAAGATTTGCAATGACAATCAATGCTATATCATGTTCTAGATAAAATGGCTCCCCCTAAACATGTGCATACTAGAATATATGAATACACACGGATAGCACAATAGATAAGAGCATTTTTGCAATGGAGACCACATGATATATAAGAGTATAGAGACAAAATAGCCAAGGTAAACTTGAGACTTGGTAGAATTTCATACCTTGTGCATAAACAATATGACGAGAATACCAACACAATAACCTTGTAGTCTCAAGCATAATAACATAGATAGCATGGGGAAACTCTCAATACACACAAAGTTCACACGAATTGCAAATGAAAATAGTTCAACAAACACAAATAAGAATAAGATAAATGAGCACAAGCGCAAATAAAGGATAAACGCACATGCTTGTGCCCAAACCCATGCAAATCCCCGAAGTTCCTAATAGATCAACTTCTCCCCCTTTGGCATCGAAACGCCAAAAAGGAAGAAGAGCGATGCTACGTCCCATGAAGAACACCACTCAAGGGGTCGCGTCGTCCTCGTCCTCGTCATCTTCAACCTCCTCATCATCATCAGAAGAGACATCCTCATAGACCTGTCCCGTGGAGTAGGAGCTGCCACCAAGATCATTCTCATACTGAGACCACGGAGCCATAGAACCCTGGTTCCACTGGGCATAGGATAGTGGAGGTGTGAGATCAGCAGGAGCAGGAGAGCCAGAAACATGGTGCAGAATCAGCTCTTGGTTGTGGGCATATTGACGGCGGTCCTTGTAAGCTGTGTATTGTTCCTTGCGAATGTCAATGTTCATGCAAAGAATGTTGCGCTGGAACCAATTCAGCTTCTTAACATGTCCAGAGGTGGCAGGAGCAGCAGCAGCCCGGCGAGCATCACCCATGAAAGAATCACTCCTCGTGGAGCGAGAAGTGGGCACAGTGGGGGGTGCAGGGACATTCCTCTTCTCATAAAGCTTCTTGAAGTCATGGGTCTCCAACTCATCATCACTAAAGGTATGCTCCGGGAACTTGGACTTGATGAGCTTCATTATGTAAGGAGCATAGGGAATGGTGCCCGTGGTGATCATTGCCTCATACATCTCAAGGTGAATGTAGTCCATCACATCCACACTCCAATCCGCATTCGCATCGGTGCTCATAGCAATGTTGTGGGCATGAAGAAGAAGGTTGCAAAGAGGAGATACCACATTGTCGAAGTTGCCACCACTTGGAGCAAGATTCTCCCGGAGAATGCGCACGAGGACATCATAGAGGGGGAGCAAGTTCCTTGCGAGTCCGGGAACTCCACCCTCGCCATAGGGCAAAAGGCTTGGAGGAGAAGGTCCACGGGGCGGAGGAGCACCAGATCCGGCCAAGGGAGAGGGTCTCCACCGGTCGGAAGGCTCCGGGAGGGCTTGGAAGAGCAGGGGCGGCGGCTGGGATGAGGGGCAGGTCGGGGGTGGAAGATGGGTTCGAATGAACCCTTCACCCCGAGCCTGCCCTTATTTTTGAGACAAACCGCCCGACCGGAAATTCCGAGTGTAACTTACACCGGAAATTCCGGGTCACCGGATATTCCGGTCCAAAAGGAACCGGAAATTCCGACCTGCTGAACCAAAAATCCCAGTTTTCAACGGATGACTTGTGTGCAATGGAGAGAAATGTTTTTAGGTAAGAATAGGCTTGGGATAGACTTCCAAACTGTCATTGGTACATCATACTCAACTTACAACAACCAAATCAAAACATAAAGCGCCAAGTTGAGTAGATTTCCCACATGCATGAACAAGAATGTAATAGGCAACAAAGTGCTCCAAATGAGACCAACTCTTCAAAAGAAGAGGGCGGTGGCCGAAGCCACCATGTAGGAGTGCATGGCATGTCACCGCGAAGATAGATCTTGGGTACATAACCACTACTCGTCGTTTTAGCTCACTAGACATAAGAATGAATATAGAGATAAAAGAACACCTGCTATCGGCATAATGGGGGGAGGGATGGTCCACTGTATTAGGACCGCACTCCCCCTATGTCCATGCCTACATCTAGACAAAATATGGTACTATCGCGTCCTTGGTGTGTGTGCAATAGATCAAGCAAGGGACCTCGAATCAATGATATTGAGCTCATTCCTCAAATAGCAAAACCTTCCTTCTTCGTGAGGTTTTGTGAAGATATCCGCCAATTGATCTCTTGTGCCCACATAAGATAAGTGAATGTCTCCTCGGGCCACATGATCTCTAATGAAGTGATGGCGGATCTCAATATGCTTGGTTCTTGAATGTTGCACCGGGTTGTATGCAATCTTGATGGCACTTTCATTGTCACATAGAAGAGGCACTTTGTCGCAATCGACACCGTACTCCTTTAAAGTCTGCCTCATCCATAGCAATTGGGTGCAACAACTTGCGGCGGCAACATACTCGGCTTCGGCGGTGGAGAGAGATATGCAGTTTTGCTTCTTAGAAGACCAACTTACCAATGACCTCCCAATAAATTGACAAGCACCGGAGGTGGACTTCCTATCATCTTGATCTCCCGCCCAATCGGAATCCGTGTACCCGCATAGAGTGAAATGAGCATCCTTGGGGTACCACAATCCATAGGTTGGGGTATGAGCCAAATACCGAAAGATTCTCTTGACCGCCACATCATGGCTTTCTTTAGGAGCCGCTTGATATCTTGCACACACTCCTACGGCTAGTACTATATCCGGTCTAGATGCACAAAGGTAAAGAAGAGATCCAATCATTGAGCGATATACCTTTTGATCCACATCCTTACCCTTGGGGTTGAGCTCAAGGTGGCACTTGGTTTGCATTGGAGTAGAGGCACCCTTGAGCTCAAGCAACCCGAACCTCTTGAGCATGTCTTGAATGTACTTTGCTTGGTTGATGAAAGTCCCTTCCTTCAATTGCTTGATCTCGAATCCGGGGAAGAACTTCATCTCACCCATCATGGACATCTCAAACCTATCGGTCATAAGCTTAGAGAATTCTTCGTTAAATGCTTTGTTAGTAGATCCAAATATAATATCATCCACATATAATTGACATATGAAAAGTTCTCCATTTACTTTCTTAGTGAAAAGGGTGGGGTCGATTTCCCCAACTTGGAACCCACGGTCTACAAGTAGTTCTCTAAGGTGCTCATACCACGCACGTGGGGCTTGTTTAAGGCCATAGAGCGCCTTATCCAACTTGTAGACATGGTTCGGATATTTGGGGTCCTCAAACCCCGGAGGTTGCTTAACATAAACAAGTTCGCTTAGTGGACCATTTAGAAAAGCACTTTTAACATCCATTTGTTGCAATTTAAAGTTATGATGAGAAGCATAGGCAAGAAGTATACGAATGGACTCGAGTCGAGCCACGGGCGCGTAGGTCTCTCCAAAGTCAATGCCTTCAATTTGGGAGAAGCCTTGAGCCACCAATCTTGCTTTGTTCCTCACCACTATGCCATGCTCATCTTGCTTGTTCTTGAATATCCACTTAGTGCCGATAACGTTGCGGCAATCTTTGGGTCTTTCCACTAACTTCCACACCTTGTTGCGCTTGAAGTTGTTGAGTTCATCGTGCATGGCCTCAAGCCAATCCGGATCCTCAAGCGCTTCAAACACCTTCTTTGGTTCCACCATGGAGATGTGAGCTTGATGCTCACTAAAGCTTGCTAGTTGCCTTCGGGTGGAAACCTTGCTTCTTACATCTCCAAGAACCTTGTCAAGAGAGAGGGCTCTCAATTCTTGAGAGGTGCCAACTCTATTCACACGGCGGACTTCGATCTCCCTTCTTGAGGTGGGAGGAATCACTTGATCATCTTGATCATTCTTGTCTCCGCCTTGACCGGTTTGATGGCCTTGATCAACCCTTGGAGTGACTTCATGAGATGAGGGAGTAGGTTGATCTTGGCCTTGTTGCGAACTGCCACCGGAAATTTCAGCAGAACCGGATATTCCGGGTTCACCTTGAACCGGAAATTCCGAGCCACCGGAATTTCCGACATCAGGCTGAACCGGATTTTCCGGCTCTCCGGGAATTCCTGGAGCAGTTGAAGGTTCTTGTCCATCTTCTTGGTTGGACATGTTGGGCACGGTGTTGTTGTCTTGGGTTCACTGTGAGGAAGTAGCTACCACTTGCGTAGAGCTTGGTCCTTGTTGATCAACTTCATAATAGACTTCGACGGGGCGGTGAAAGCCCACCCCCATCCTTAGGATAGCATCTTGAGGTTGAACATCACCTACATCGGAAACACCAACTTGCTCCACAAGGGAGCCATCATTCTCATCGAACACCACACTACAAGATTCTATGACAATGCGTGAAGCCTTGTCATAGACTCTATAAGTGTGGGATTCGGCACCGTAACCAACAAATGTACCTTCAAGAGATCTAGTATGAAACTTTCCTAAGCGAGCACCTTTGAGGAGATAAAAACACTTACAACCAAAGACTCGGAAGTAGGAGATATTGGGCTTGTTCCCGGTAAGCACTTCATAGGGTGTCTTCATGAGTCCTTTGCGAAAGAAGAGCCGGTTTGAAGAATGACAAGCGGTGTTGACGGCTTCGGCCCAAAAGTTGTTTGGGGACTTAAACTCGGCCATCATCGATCTTGCCATTTCAATGAGAGTGCGGTTCTTCCTTTCGGCTACACCATTTTGTTGGGGAGTATACGCAGCGGAATATTGATGACGAATCCCTTCTTCACTAAGGAACTCATTCAACGTATAGTTCTTGAACTCGGACCCATTGTCACTTCTAATCACCAAGATTGGGACATTGTGTTGACGTTGAGCTTCATTGGAGAAGTCGATGATTGTTTGTTGAGTCTCCATCTTCGTCTTGAAGAAGAAAACCCATGTGTATCTCGAATAATCATCAACAATAACCAAGCAATATTTCTTCCCACCAAGACTAGCTTCCGGAATAGGACCAAAGAGGTCAACATGGAGGAGCTCCAAAACCCTCTTTGATGAAATGATGGTTTTGCTTGGATGGGGGGAATCATGCATCTTGCCTTCAACACAAGCCCTACACATTCGATCCTTCGAGAAAGAAACATGGTCTTTTAGTCCTAGGATATGGCCACCTTTTTGGAGACTTTGCAAAGTTCTCATGTTGACATGGGCTAGGCGGCGGTGCCACAACCAACCCAAGTCCGCTTTAGCGAATAGGCACATTGTATGAGAAGTGGTGACTCCGGAGAAGTCAACCACATAGAGCTCATTTTCAATGTACCCAACGAAAGCAACATTGAGAGACTTGCTCCGCAAGAGGATAACCATATCCTTTTCAAAGAGAACGGAGAAACCCAACTTAGTTAAAGAACGAACCGAGAGTAAGTTGTAACCTAGGGATTCGACAAGCAAGACATTCACAAGAGTGATGTCCGGCGCCACTACCACCTTGCCGAGTCCCATTACCTTAGACTTTGATTTGTCGCCAAAATTAACGGTTATATGATCATCATTAGGCCTCAACTCCGTTACAAGCTCCTTGCTTCCGGACATGTGACTAGTGCATCCACTGTCAATTATCCATTTCGATCCGCCGGAAACAAGGCCCTACACATAATCAATTCTTTGACTTAGGTACCCATTTTGCAATGGGTGCCTTTTGGTTAGCAACAAGGGTCTTTGGAACCCAAATAGCATACTCAATATAACCATCAAATGGACCAATGTATCTAGCATAAACATCTCCATAATAATCAACATATAGAGCATAGTTAGGGTTAGATATGCCCGCAAAGTCATCACGAGTGGGTGTGCCCCTTGTGACACTTCCACTCGCAATGTCATCTTTCTTGGCTAGAGCGGGCTTGGCCTTCTTCTTGGTCTTCTTATTCTTCTTGGCAACATAGCCTAGACCCTCTTTCCCTTTGTGGGTCACTTGCTCATGAAGAGGGGTAGCAAGTGCCTTCTTACCCTTATCAAGAGAGGTCTTGACTGTAGTTGCCATGGAAGGAACAAACTTCACCCTAGCAACATTCTCAACAACAATGGCATGGTCATTTGAAGAAGTAAAGGTGCTAGGTTTCTGAAGGTTTGACAACCGAGTTTGAAGTTGATCATGAGACTTGGTAAGAAGATCATGTTCACTTGTCAATGCCTTGTGAGCATTGTCAAGTGACTCAAAGTCTTCCACTAGTCTAGCATGAGCAGCCACAAACTCGACCTTTTCATTTTGCACAAGTTTATATCTAGCAAAGTAAAGATCACGATCCTTAGTTAGTTTGGCAACATCGGAGTTATGAGACTCCACAAGAGTTTTAAGTTGCTCTTGGAGAAGAGTATGAGCTTCTTGTTCATCTTCTAAAGAAGATTGGAGAGATGCCTTAGCATAGGCATCTTCCCTCTCAATCTCACCTTTGAGCTCAAGCTCATCCTCAAGCTCACCTATACGACTCATGAGAGAGCCAAAGTGTTTCTTGCCAACCCCTTGCAAGTTAGTCATGAATTCATCAAAAGCAATAATTTCTTGTTTTACTTCAAGACTAACTTCATCATCAAGATCATGGGATATAGAAGTAGGAGGCAATTTTACCTCGGATGCCTTAGCCATAAGGCATCTTGCATTCTTGGTGATGTGGCTCTCATTTGGGGATGAGAAGAGTGATGAAGTGGTAGAGGTAGTGGCTATTGCGGCTACTTCACTTCGAGTGTCTTCCTTGTCACTATCTTCATCATCGGAGGGATATTCCTCTTGAGTCACCAAAACAATCTTTTGGTTCTTCTTGAAGAAGGGCTTCTTCTTCATGGGTAGTGGCCCTTTGCCCTTGGGCTTGGCCACGAGCCTCCCCCCATGCTCTTCTCTCCTCTCCCATGGACAATCTACAACAAAGTGGCCTTTGTCATCACAATTATAGCAAGTCCTCACCTTGTTACCTTGGTTCTTTCCATTGTTTGGAAACTTCCTATCCATCCTTGCTTTGGCCTTCGAGGGATTCTTCCAAAACTTATGAGCCGTAAGAGCAAGATGTTGGTTGAGAGAACCTTGGTAATGATCATGTGATAGCTCGATAGAGTCATCACAATCATCATCCTCTTCTTCTTCAACGGTGGCCTTCAAGGCAACCGATGCGTGCTTGTGCATCCCAATAGCTCTTGCTCTTGCGTCTTGAGCAATCTTCGCGGCAACCTTGTAGGCGGTCATCTCTTGCATGACTTCATTGGATGTCAACTTGGCGTAGTCGTGCCTTCCTTGTAAGGTCTTCAAGTCCGCTTCCTCAAAGGGCAAGAGAGTGCTCACAAACTTCCTCTTGATCCATTGGTCATCAACGTAGACCGCACCAAGGCTTCTAAAGGTAGTAGCGATGGCCACCAACCTCCGGTACATGTCCTCATGGTTTTCACCATCCAATTTGAAGAACCCTTCCACCTCGTTACACAAGGCATCATACCGGTTCTTCTTCATGCTCTCATTACCGACAAAAATGTCGGAAAGAGCATCCCAAACTTCCTTGGCGGTGGAGAGATGTTGGATGAGAGGCATGTCCTTTTCTCCAACGGCCACTTGAAGTTGGTGGAGAGCGGTGGCGTTGAGTTGACCATCAACCACCTCTCTCCTTGTCAAGTTGGTTGGGTCATTGGCCTTGAATCCAACTTGAATGATGCGCCATAACTCCATGGAAGCACTGCAAATGTGAGACTTCATTTGAAATTGCCATTGAGAAAAATGTTGAGGTTTAAGCTTTGGGGGATCGGTTCTAATGTTGACATGAGGGTGTGGAATGGGAGGATCCGGAGAATAGGTGTGAAAGACTTCATTATATTTCTCTCCGGATGGTGGGGTTTTAGTGGAGCTAAGTGGTTCACCCTTTCCATCCTTTTCCACAGAAATACCCGGAGGCGTTTCCTTGGACTCACCCGACGATGATTCCTTGAAGGAATCACCTTTCTCCTTAGGAGATAGTGGGGTTGAGAGAGAAGCATTCGAGGTTTCCTTAGATTTCAAAATTGCTTGAAGCAATTCGTTCATCTTTAGGAATTGGGCATCCATGGATGATTTCAACAAGTTGAGATCGCCCATGGTTGCTCCCTTGGCATGCGCCTCTGCCAACTCCAACTCACGGGCTACCCTCTCGGGTTCGGATTCCGACATCGTATCACTTAGGCGGTAAAGCCCTTAAAAGTGAACCTGGCTCTGATACCAATTGAACGGGAATCCGGCACCTAGAGGGGGGGGGGGGGGTGAATAGGTGCTATTACAAATTTTAACTCTTTTTCAATTTAAGCTTAACACAAAGGTAAATTCTCTAGATATGCAACTAAGGTGAATTTACCTAAATGACAAGCTAAGCAGTTCAACAAGATACAAGATAAATATAAGTGCGAAACAAGCAAGTAAGGGAGTAAGGATTAGGGGAACCAAGTGAAGCACGCGGAGACGAAGGTATAATCCCGAGTTCCACCACAAGGGTGTACGTCTCGTTGGAGAGGTGTGTGTCACCACAACAGGTTGACCACAACGCCACAAAGGCTCACCTTCTTCTCCGATGAACTCAACCACAAAGGTTGCGAGTTCACCTTCCACTATTGATCCCCTTTTTGGGGTGGAGATCGAATCCCTTACAACGAGCTTGAGGCACACACCCACAACTTAATTGGGGGCTCTCAAGATGACCACAACAGGTCAAGGACCACAAAAGGTCAAGGCAACACCAAGAAAGCAACAATGGTGAACTAGGTTTCCCAATGGAAACCCTAGCCACGGAATCCCCAAGTGAATGGGGAGGAAATGCAAATCGCTTCGGTGAAGTAGTAGATCGGGGCCTTCTCCTTCAATCCTCCAAAGATCAACGGATTTGAGTGGGGGGATTGGGAGATCTTGAAGATTTGAGCTTGAGCAATCAATGGGGAGAGAGAATCTGAGAGCTGCTTTGTCCCAAGGTAGGTGAAGAGGTATTTATAGCTCCCCCAAATTCTGACCGTTGGCTGCTTCGACGACCCGGAAATTCCGGTATAAGTCATGACCGGAAATTCCGGTGCTGCCCGGAAATTCCGGTGAACTGAAATTTCCGGCAACAATTTCCGGTCGGAGACAGACTTGAAAAATCTTCTCTCCTTAGTCGATTCTGGAGGGCTTCTCAGGGTGCACCCGGAAATTCCGGTGACTTGGAATTTCCGGGCACAATTTCCGGCTGGAGGCAGAAACGATCTTCAACCCAGACTTAGTCGATTTTCTGGGCTCTTCTGGTTGCACCCGGAAATTCCGGTGAATGGAAATTTCCGGGCACAATTTCCGGTTCGAGACAGAAACGTTCTTCAACCCAGACTTAGTCGATTTTCTGGGCTCTTCTGGTTGCACCCGGAAATTCCGGTGAATGGAAATTTCCGGGCACAATTTCCGGCTGGAGACAGAAACGTTCTTCAATCTTGACTTAGCCGTTTTCTTGTGCTGCGCTGGGGACCCGAAAATTCCGGCCCTGGGAATTTCCGGCTCCAATATTCCGGTTCCTGGAATAATTCCAGAACAGCTTCTTCCTTGCATTTTTGGGTTTGATGCATATGATATTTCATCATACACTTTCTGAAATACTTAGCACTAGGATTAGTACATCATTAGTATTGTTAACTAACACACAAAACACTAGGGATTAAGAAATGTTCTTTCACAACGCTAGTCGGAAGACGATGGAGATCGATGGACCTCCTGCGGGGTTGTTTGCTTAGTGTCCTGTTCTTACTCTTTGTTGTTCCTAGTATTGATGTTGTTGTTCTAGCTCTCTCTCTTTGTTTTCCTATGTAACTTCGCCGGCATTTGCTCCGGTTCCCTCTTAATGGAAATGAAGCAGCGCTCGCTTTCTTCCGTCAAAAAAAAAAAATGGTAGCGCATTCGCTCCGATCGTACGCGTTTCGTCATGAGCCGCGGCCCACATTCCTCCTTCTTTCTCCACGCTCTGTCAGCACCTGCCATGGCTGCTGCTGCTCACCCCAGCCACTGCCACCGGCCTAACCGCCTGCTCCCGCCCCCTGCGCTCGGCGTCGCTACCGCGCCGCCTCTGCGCCCCGCCTTGCTCAAATCACCACCTCCCCCCCCCCCCTCCGACCGGCCATCCCTCTAAATTCCCCCACCCACCACCATAAACCTAACTTTGGCGAGCTCCCTGCACCCCCACGTCAAGCTCTTCGTCGGCAAGCTCCCGCACCCGAGCCCCGCCCCCACCCCCCAAGATAAGTTACGTCCTCACCTCCACCTACGGTGAGGTCCATTCCTCGCTTGGCCGGCGATGCCGTGGCCAGCCGCATCGTCCCCGTCGGCGGTGAGGGCGTCGCTCCGGTCATCTTCTTCCTCTAGCTCACGCGTGAGGAATTGGGGCTGGCCCAAATCGCGTCGAGGGGTGTTCGTGCACGATCAGTTTTTTTGTCATGATCGATGAAGTTAAGTTAACGATTTAAGCCAAATTTTGAATTTTGAAGCATGGTTTAATTTCCATCATGGCAATTTCCATCTCAGGCCAACGTATCTTTTTCATACGCTGGAGTAGTACTATCTCGCTATAGAACAACTGAATGTAAATGTTAATTTTGACGAAATTCCGTTTATCTTAAACTGAGGTCGATCTAGCCCGATTTCACCCAAAAAACGAACAAGTGCACCCAAGTTGCTCTCCACCCAACCGAAGCTTTCTTAATTAAATTTTTACGCCAAATGGCTGATGTTTCTAATATTGCTCGTAAGTACTTGAAACCAAGTTTTTTTAGGTTTCCCGACTGTAGACTGTATCATTGGTTCACACCCTGTGTTTCTACCTGCGATAATATAATTTTCCGTCTACAGCATACATATGATTAGTCTATGGCAATACTCTAATGCATGTATGAGTACACGTCAACTTGCCCTCCGTGGAACCTCATGGACACATGGTTATGTTGTTTCTTTTTCGATTAAGTTCCATGTGAACTCAAAAGTTAAATAGCCCTAGCTCATAAAAGATGTGCAAGTCATTGTCAGAGCACCCAGCCAGCTAGACCGATTCAAGAACGTGCATATTGTACGTGAGATCAATATGATGTAATGAGTGCGTAATGAGGAAAACTTTATGCTGGAAATTGAAGGACCATGTGCATGCAATACAATTTAAAGTAGTTAGATATGATTTAAAATTGTACTCCTCTTTTGCATATGTACTTGTAGGAGCAAACTCAGCTGCAGTGCCCTAGCTCCTACAATAATCCAAGGTATATTGTAAGGACCCCCACTAACCCAACATATCCCCAGTCGTATATGCAAAGAGAAAAAAAAATCAAATGCAAGTGTACTCGATGTGCCAACTAATTATGACAGCCCTTCTCACATCACATATTTTTTGTTTTTGTGTTTTTTTTGTGTTCGTTACTCTGTGTTTTTCTCCATGCATGGACCACATCCTGATCTGCTCGCTTTCTGCTGAATCCTATGTAGAAGGCCAAACCCGAACACCGTCCTCTGTCTAGAACCGAAGGTCACATCTAACACTAGCCAATACTATATTTTTCCTGATAGCTTGGGCCTTGGGGTCCCTCTCATATTCCAAGTGGCATCATAGGTCTCCTCTATATGCATTCTCCTCTTATTTATTTTGATGGGAAGTATATGTGCCCTCTCCTGCCAGCACCAACATAAGTATGGTGGTGAGAGAGATATGACCCACTCCAACAACAACATGACATTATGACAATGATGGTGTACGTTTCTCTCTACATGTTTCTTGGAGTCGCCCCTTCTCGTCTTATTTATTTTGATGGGAAGTATATATGTGCTTCTCTCGCAAAAAATAACATTGAAGAAGCCCTCATATACATGGCCAAGTTATTGGCAGTTCCCCACATAAACCATGTACAATTTCTGCTGGGTGCGAGCAAGGCTAAAATACAGCTTGTCCATATAGAGCAATGGTAAATATATAGTGTGATGAAGCACATGTAGCATTTTTCGATTCGAACACCTTTGATTGGTTCATCCTCTCACTCACATCATATCCCTAGCTCGGTGGATTCACCCATACCAATCTTCCTCAATAGTTAGGAACATATATGGCACTAGGTGTATTCTCAATACATAAAGTTTGTGTGGAATGATGGTAAATGTTTTTATTACCTCGACTAATTATAGCTACAAAAAAAGGTGATTTTGACAGGCTGTGGCAAATACTATCAACAAATGAAGTGTATGATACTTGGATCATACCAGTGACACGGCAATGAACCCAACACATGACTAACAAGACTAATGTTAAGCCTGCCAATGCTAGGCTATGAACCTTGTATATATGGCCCGACTACTCTACTAAATTAAGACGGCAGAAACATTAATGTCTCATTTGATCCAAAGTGGATTTCACTGGATTTTGGAGGACTTCAACCCATAGGATTTTTTTTCTTCTATTTATGCTAGTGCCTCTAATACGTAATAAGTGTCGTTGTTTTAAACTAACATCGGCCCAAAACTGCGATGCTTATCTTGGATCGGAGGGGGTATTTGTTTCATACAACTAGAGTCTGTCAATTGCATTGCATTATGTTATGGAGGAAAATCCCTTAGTATAGCATTTCAACTATATGTGTGGCACTATAATCAAAGAGGCCCTAAGATCTTCCGGATGATCAAGGTAACAAAGTGGCAACATCATGAAAAAAACAATTTTGCTGTAAAGCTACACTAAGTGTCATGATCTCCCCATCCTGTGTCCTCCTTAAATTGTCCTTTTTACGTCGAATTTATTGGTAGACATAGTAATCGTAGGCCTAGAGAAAGAAAGGCATGGCCATATTCAAGTCAGGTTACTAATAACTCTAGTTTTAAGTCCTAGCAGAAGGTATACCAGTAGCGCTTCCATGTTTGCCCGTACGTGAAGAAGCATGCATCAAGAATCTCGCCACGGCACAAGACAAACCCAATCGTATGTGCAGAGCTAAAGTACCTCCTGTCCCTATCTATACGTACTGTGTACATATACTAGTAAAAAGAGACGAAAAACTGAAGAGAGAAAAGTGAATAAACTATTCTACCACCTGAGAAATTCAAGTTTCCTATAGAATTCTTTTGTTTCAAACGGGGCCTAAATGGTGATCAGAGACGCAGAGTTCAGCCAACGGGGTCAAGAGAGGCGTGCATACTTGCTCAGGTCTCTCACATGCAATTCTTACAATTGTGACCCCTTCCTCAATATATTTCGGTTAACTCATATGGCGCGTGTATTTCCGCCAACTCTGATGAAAATTGATGTCCCACCGAACCAAATAGCTGAAAGGCACATGGTCTTTTTTCATTCAAAGTAAAGTGGTCGTGCATATGCTGTTTGGCATGGCACAAAGTGATTTCCCGCCATCTTAATTAGCGCAAAGTCACTTCCCGCTAGCCTTTACAGCGGAACGTCACTTTCCGACATTTGAAGCAGCGGAGGACACATGTTGTATTTTTAGCCTCCCGTTAGGTTAGATTTGACAAAAAAACAGTGGGGTTATTTAAAAAAAATCTATTGAACATGGAGTCATATTTATAAAATAAATCTCCTATACAGCGGGAGAAAATGGTGAAGTATCAGGGCACCAGACCAAGTGTGCGTATTTTGGTATTCCTTCCATGTAATATAAATCTCATTAGCACAATCATAAATAGTCAACTACGAGGACCTAAAAGTGACACAATGAAATAAGAGAAGTTAGAGAAATTCCCCTAACCACCATCCTACTTTGCGTAAAACATCTACTCTACGGGTATATTGCACAAAGTACCACCTATTAGGTAATCTCTTCTAGCAAGATTTAGCGTTTATCCTTCTATAGCATGACAAGTGGGACCATAGATGCATGTGACCAACAAAATCAGCCACGTCGGTCAGCGGGTCAAGAAAAAAACGTGAAAACAACGGGCTAGAATCATCCAGACAATTAACATGTGAATGGGTAGGAATGCAACAATATGAAGGCTCCTACGGGCTACGACTGGTTAATTCTATTTGAGTTGTTTCAATGTTATTTTCTTGTCTTGACCCGCTCGCTAATGTTGCCGGTTTTGTTTGTCAATCTCGCTGAAGTTAAGTTAGCAATTTGAGTTGAACACACTCGTTAGCTAACAAGTATTTGCGATTGAAGTATGAGCAGAATCAACCTTGCTCGACCACCCCTGGGCATACCGCAGTTCGACGAATACAATTAAAACACACGCTTCAATAGGCGTCGGTCCTCACTTTTGTACCACGCGCGTAGGAGGCCGTCATTTCTTATCCTTTCTCTATTCTCTTCCATTGCAAAATAAAACAACATTTTCATAAGTAAAATTGCCGTATTCTGCTATTTCTTGACCACTCTTAATTCTTTCTCTCATATACTCTAATGGATGAGCTTGCGACCAAGTCATTATGGAGGTGCGGGACTAGGGAGAAATTTTGGCCCTTCTATCAGCAGGTGCACTGAATTTCATCCTACATCCACTCAATAAGGACAACCGGATAGCATAAGTAGTACTTTGGCCCCACCCCTATCCAGGGTTTTAGGCAAGCCACGTGGGAGACCAGCATATATGGGCCCATAATCATCTCCAAAAAAATGTTTTATCTTAAAGAATCTTTGGCTAGCTGGGGGGGAGGGCATTGGCCCCCCTAAGTACACGTAGATACTCAACTTAAAGGAAATCCATACAATATATATACATTTAAACTTTATTTACTACTCCCTCCGTTTTTTGAGATAAGATGTTTTAACTTTTTGCCACATGCGACCAAACTTGTCTGGATACAGGTAGACGCTAGCTCAACTGGTCATGCTCGCCATGGCACGTTATGTTTCAACTTGGAAAACGTCTCTGCAAGAGGTGGTTTTTAAGTCGAGGCAAGCCATTCAAATGACTTTTTAAAAAGGGGGCATAGGTAGGGCTGGAATTAAAACTCGAAACACACGAGTTAAACGAACCGAACCGAGTTTTTTTTTAGGTACATAAGTTGTCGAGTACCGAGCTACTAGTTTAACATGGTAACAAAAAATGGTTACCTATATTCTTTCTTTTTGAACATTTTGTCCTAATTAGTATAGTTTAACGACTAGATATTACTTGATGCGTCATATTGCCATTCATTATTGTGATAATTGCATGTTCAATAATTAGAAAAAATTATATTATATAAAAGCTTCTATAATGAATGTTAACAATTTTATCAAGCTAAACGAGCAAACTCACGAGTTTTACAAGCCGAACTGAGTTTCAATTTTAAACACGTTTAAGAAACGAGTTGAGTCGAGCCGGCTGGTCTCGAATTTCAGCTCTATGCGTAGGTGGCTGAAACTTTTCTAAGGGAATGGGTCTGTCTAATGGTTTGCTTAAGGGAAAGTTTTCAGCCACGTGCAAGAACTTACTCTTACTCTCTGCGTTCCAATAAAGAAGGCTTATATTTTTTTGAAAAGTCAAACCAAGTAAAGTTTGATTAAAAAAAATCTATGAGCCAATATGATATGAAAATATAGTTCATGATGTTTCCAACATATAGTTCATGATGATGTTTCTAACATACAGTTCATGATGTTTCTAATGATATTGATTTTATATCTTACTCCATGCTAATATTTTTTATAAAAATTTACTCAAACTTTATATCAAATTTTATATAGGTTGATTCTTCCAAAATAATATAAGTCCTATTTATTAAAACAGAGGTAGTACTTAGTTTATATGTACTTTTTTTAGAACAAGTTTATACATACTTTGTACGAGTGCGTAGGCCCACAGCAAGCTAGCCTATGGCGAAAGTTGCGGCTGGGTGGGTAGGGATTCCGTCAGGGCGAGAGACCTGGGAAGGAAGATTCCGCACTCAATACCGCGTGTACTTTGACATGTGGGGCCTGCGTGTGCCGCCCAAACGATCCATCCACCATCCCCATGTTTCCAACAACCATTGGCTCCCTAGCTGCTCCTTGTCCCTACCCGTACGTGCCCACTGTCCATGGCACCCCAAGCCAACTTTTGCAAATGATTTTTCTTTGGAGATACTTCTGCCTACGCCCTCGCATACACAGCCCCTCCTGTTTGTGATGTGATACTACTTCCAAAGTTCCAATTTATGCAAACAAGAGAGGTCTACCCGTTGGATGCGGTTTTGTACACTCTTGTGCATGATTTTCATTGGAGAAAACTCCACCTATGATTCTGGAAAATCCTGACATGGGTTAATATTGTGTCCTTAAGCCAAATGTTAGCAATGCCAGTCTTGTATGCTTCAAATAATTTCGAAAAAAAAATCCTTGCGTCCATGTAAAATATGGTACCGTAGAACTTGGTGAAATTTGACTAAGTAATTAAGGCTTGTATGCATGCGACTATGCGAGCCTCGAACAACCAGCTCCAATTTTAGAAAATATAATGTTCTGATTTGCTCGCTTGGCATGCTAACCAATCATGGTGGCCTGGTTGGCTATCATGTCTCGTCTCTCTCCCACTTGCAACCTGGTCGTCGAATGTTGTCCATAGAAACAGGTGATTGTGCGCTTGTTGTGTCCCACTTTTCGCTAGCAGACACACAATCTGTTATTTGAGACGTGCCACCGAACATCGGTGACATATAATTGGGACGAGCACTACATACCCCTCTCTAGCGTACGTTGACAAAGGATAATGCTCAAACTGGATATATTCTGGCAAAATTTGGGCACAACAAAAATGTTTGGCGAAAAATAAACAAACTCCCAAGTGCTTATTTAGTTATGTGGTTTTATAGAAGGCTTAGGAAACCAGTTCTTTATGAAAAATATATCGAAAACTACAAATATGTGAAAACAAATACAAAACTTTGCAGCAACATGAAGTTATCCCATAAGGTGCATCACACAAAGCAAGCGAAAAACGATTCATGCGAAAACTTGCAAGAAAATTACTTCGTCACATATGTAGGTCTTCTTTATATTGCTTTATGGTGTAGATAAAATGACGATATGAACCTCTATTGTATACACAACTACCATTATTTTCTTCCAAGTGCATTGAATTGTAAGCACCTAACCGATTCACCTATTGATATAGGACACACATGTATTAGAACAAATATTGGGTTGGATAGTTCATAATTTGGGACATTTACTCTGCTTCCACATTGAGTTGCATGACCTAACTCAATCGAAAATTTCAGGCGGATAGGAAAGCTGCAAAATATATTTGGAAATAGGATGTAAACTATCGGATGCAAAGCAATTCCGAGATTGAAAATAGCCGGTCATGGGCGCTACCTATTTTGGTGTCTTACTGTTAGAGTACTGTTTGGGACTTTAGAGGCACCGACAGCTCTCTTTTTTTTTGGCTTGGTCACGCTTCTCATCTTCGCAAACTAACTCAAGGGTATAGGGACTTGTAAGTTTGTTAATTCACACGGGTTCCTAATTTCCTTTTTTCCAGTGTCACGTAATTTTGTGGCTTTATGCCCACTGTGCGTGATTTTCGGTCCCGGCCAGTCCTACAAAAACGCAAGCTATTTCGTTATCATTGTTTATTCACAAATTCCAGTCCCGAAATCAGATATACACAACATCGGTGTGGTTGACACTACATATTTTCCACTTGGTCCCAGTTGTGCATTGCAGTTTCAGAGCTTAATAGTGTTGTACATCGATTTTCTGAATATTAGTATTTAATTTATGAACAAATACTGCACAAACTATAAATAGCAGAAAGACACTAGCAATTCATGAACCGAAGCAGAGTTGCAAACTAACGATTACTGAAAATGATCTCGTCTTAGTTTATTTTTTCACATTTGATATTCCTTCATCAAATTACAACCATAATATGATCATGCGACTTCAACAACCAGTATTGCAAATAGACAGTAACCATCACAAACTGATGTAGAAAATCCACTTTCTTGCTAGCTGTTGAAATGTGTCATAAGATAAAACAGAAAAGGATAGATGACACCCAGCACCTGATCTAGCTTCATATGGGCCTTAAACGTACATAACCAAGTGAAAATTGGACAAACTTAGAAGTACTTGGTCAACACTATCTATCCATAATTACACTGCAGTATGTGTTTAGTTAATGTCAAACTTTGTGAAATTTGAGCAAGCAGATATGAAGAAATTAATATCAGCATCGGCAATGTACATAAATACGTAGTTAAATCATAGAAAGTTGAACTTTTAACCAAAATGGATCAGCATGGACAATGTAAATAAATATGTACTCTAGTTAAATTTATAAAGTTTTACTTTAAGAAAATGAGAGTGCACGTTAATTATGCAAGGGAGCAGGACGAGTCGGGAGTGCTCCTGGTTAGCGTGTGTTTGGTTGATGAGCAAATCGTGTATCGGGTGGAATCGTCCCTGATAAGCATGTATTTGGTTGCAACGGGCAAGGATGGAACCGCCCACGATATGGGAATATTCGCTTTAGATACTGAATCGATTGGCCCGGCCAAATCGGTCGAACCATTCGGCCCACTTCGTCTAACCACATCGTCCCTCTAATCGTTCTCTCCCGCCGTCTAAGCTCGACGTTTCTCTACCAAAGCTTGCCATGGCTGCCGCCAAGCTCGCCACGGCCGCTGTAGAGCTCCCGGTTTCTCCGCCGCCAAGAACGCCTCGGCCGCCGCGAGATCTTGCAGACGTTTCTCCATCGGAGCTCGCCATGGCTGCCGCAGAGCTCGCTGGTTCTCCGCCGCCAAGCACGCCTCGGCCGCCGCCAGAGCTCGCCGTTTTCTTCGCTGTCACACCGCTGGAGCTCGCGACTCCCCAACGACCGCTTTGATGGACGCCGCTCGGCGCTCGCCGCCGCTCCCGTCGGTCTCGCAACACGAATTCGTCCGGGGCGTCACGCACAACAGCCAGCCATCTCACCGGCCGAGCGCACCGAGGACCACTCAGGCGCGACCACCGCCGCGTGGACCAAGGAAGAGGACAAGGCGTCTTCAAGAAGAAAGCGACGCCCCGGGGCGTCGCCGCCGCCTGCACTGGTCGACAACCAGGTCAAGGCTTTCGCCCGGTGATGAATCACAAAGCTCCACCCGCCTCAAGGACCGGCCAGACCACCGGCACAAACCCGCACACAGACCGCCCGCCCCACGCGCCCGACGTCTGAGGCCACCAACGGAACTAGGCGCCGGGGCTGAGAACCGCCTCGCGCCAAGCCACCTCCTAGCTCGCTCGATAAAGACAACCGTTGTTATTAGCGTTTTGTATGCTGAATATGGACCATCCATTCATGAACCAAACAAAAGGCAAAAAACGAATTAGGAATCATCCCACCTCACAAAATCTGGGCCAGCCCACCCAACCCTTCTTAGTCCACGTACCAGACACACGCTATACAGCAGGTTTCTTAAAAAAAGGCTTCCCTTCGTAAAGGTCTCTCCGCGCTCTCTCCTCAGCTGCGCTCTCTACTCAGCTGACAAGTGTTGAATTTTCGTTCGCTCTCGCTCCCACCTTCTCTCCGCGTGTGACAAAGTGGCGGCTGCCTGGTGGTGCGCAGAGGGTTGTTTGTGCATTTATTTTGAGATTCGTTTTTTTCAAAATGAAATATCTTGAGAACCGTTTATCCGAATTATGAACCGTTTTCATTTTTGAACTCCTCGTGTCGAGATCTTCAAAATTAGATCCCATGTTGATAGGTTTCGACGAACATTTTTTTTTACTTCGGATTGTGTATAGTTCGTACAACGTGTTTGTAGTTGTACGTACAACTGACATGTTGTACGTAAAACCTGATCTGAACAACCTGATCTATATAGTTGTACGTTCAACCTGATCTGTACAACCTGATCTGTGTAGTTGTACGACCTGATCTGTACAACCTGATCTGTGTAGTTGTACGTTCAACGTGATATGTACAACCTGATTTGTATAGTTGTACGACCTGATCTGTACAACCTGATCTGTGTACTTGTATGTACAACACGGTCTGTGTGTTTGTACAATCTAAATTTATGTTTGTAGATGGTGTTGTGTGTTGTTTGTACAGTTCTGATTCACAGATCTAAATCTAGATTTGAATGTGGATCTGGCCATGCGCGAGTCCGCTCGGTCGGTTTGCGTGTCCACGTGACGGCAGCAGCTCGCGCGACGCGTGGGACCGCGAAAGAGATATTCGCGAAGGCTCTCCCTAGTGATACCCGCTATACAGTAGCGTGGAGTCCCGGTAAAGTTGGCGGCTCGCTCCTTTCCCCGAAGCAATGATGGTTTTCAGCCTCTTTCTGATGACGAGTTTTATTAAACGCTGAAGCCTCCAGAGAAGCTGCATTTGCATTTCCCACGATGGCAATCATGAGTAGCCTCGATCTCGGCCCCACAAATCCCGAGCTACAGAGCACGCGTCTCGGCGCCACGTCGGAGCTCCAGGCTACAATAAAACACTCTGATGTTATTACTCCGTAGATCATCTGAAGGTGGTGTCCATTTTCGTGCTTCGCTGCACGCGTTCAGTACTGGAGCGTGAGAGCTACCTACTCCAGTTTGCATTTGACCCACATGATACACGCATAAGTATATTCGAATCATCGATCAAACGTGTAGAGGAAATGACGGCTGGTTCTTTCAAGGTGTCGACGATTTCTCTCGAGAGTATGCAAATGCGTACCATTATTTTATACTCCCTCCGTTCCCATGAGCAGGGCATATATCTTTTGGCTCGGCGATTAAGGTGAGTCCAGTGACAACAAGTCTTTTCAAATTTACCCCTATTAATTCACCAGACTAGCTCTATCCCACGCCGATGTGTTTCCTCGTTTATCTCTCCATGCAGCCCACCCTTGTTTATCTCCCTGCAGGCGTACATGGAGAGCCAATTGTAGCGCGACAATAAGGGTGTGTTTGGTAGCCTGGGTGGGCTATCTCAACACATACGAGTTAAGTCTAGCCATGCCCACCTCATACAACTGAGTTTTATTTGTGGTGTTTGGTAGATTGTATGAGCTGAGCACAGCTCAGCTAAGATCTTGTTTGGTAAGCTGTATGACCCGAGCCATGCTACACGAAAATAAAAACAAAGAGGTCCCTGGATACAAAACAGGACAAGCAATTGGGTCCCCGGAAGCAGTGAGCTAGGGTTCTGGCCTGCCTGTCGCCGGCGAGCTCCTTCTCCGGTGAGCTCCAGGCCGGTCGGGGTGCGCCGCCGCCGCCACCCGGGGCCGTCTCCTCCCGCTCCTCACCGACGCGCCACACGCCACGCGGGGCCGTCTCCTCCCGCTCCTTCTCCGACGAGCTCCAGGCTGATTCGAGCGCGTGCGTGCTCCGCGTGGGGAGAGGCCGGCGAGCTCCAGGCCGTGCGAGCTCCAGGCCGATTCCAGGCCGTGCGTGCTCCGCGTGGGGAGAGGCTGGCGAGGAGAAGCTCTGTGCGCCGTGCGCTGCGGGGAGAGCCGGCGCGGGAAGAGGTCGGCGCGGGGAGAGGCCGGCACGGGCCGAGCTCCGCATGGGGAGAGGCCGACACGGGGCGGCGCGAACCTCTGGGCGGAGCGGAGGCGCGCTCGGCGGCGGGGCTGGGTGACGGGAGCTGCTGGGAGCAGAGAGGAGAAGCGGGGCTGCGGGGGGGAGGGGGGGGGGGGAATGAGGCTCAGATTTTGCCCGGGGTGGGAGACGCATCGCGCGGGTGGGCCCCACACGTGGGATTTTCTGTATGAAGCAGGCCTGGCTGAGGAGAGAAGCTCGATTTGAGCTTCTCTCGCGGGCATGGCTGAGAGGCATTTCGGGGTGAGTTGGGCAGGGCCCAAGACATACGAACCGGGCTAACAAACAGCAAAAACCTGGGTAGGTGGAGATAATCTGAGGGGAGCCGGGCTACCAAACACGGCCTAACTGATCCTCTTCCTTTTTCCTGCCCACCTCCCCCTTGCGTTATTGAAGGCCAATGAAAACGCCCGAAATAACTGCTCTGGGCGCAATTATTTAGGCCGATGTAACAGAGGGAAAGGGTTAGTTTTCGAAGAAAAGGGGCAGACTACATGCTGCGCCTTGTTTTGTGGCGAAATTTTGAAAAAATTTATACGCCCTCTTCATAGGAACGGAGGGAGTAGAAGGTAGAGGTTTGAGTATAAGAAAGTGACAGTCCATTGCGCACAACACTCCACACCGGCTAGTCCGTAGACAGCCTCCACACACAACAACAACAACAACAACAAGAACCTATCCTAATCTGATCAACACGGCCGCGTCTCAACCGATGCCGTCGCCTCCAAGAAGAACATCTCCAACTTGACTTTCCTTGTCGACACACCATCCTAAGGAGGTGGATGGCGGGATTCGGTCCGTCATGAGAAAGGTGCCGTCTTGGCCTTGCTAGCGAAGGTGTGCATAGCGCCCTTGCATCACAGACTTGGATAGCAGCAAGCGCCGGAGGAAAACAACCTAGGACCTCCAAGCCGTGTCTCCAAACACGATACTCCGAACGGAGGGACGACGCCGAGGGCGCCGCTATCGCGCCGGTCAAACTCCAAACCTAGGCTTTCGCCCGGAGACATCAACCACACCGGGATGAGGGTGAGTACGGTGTCGACACACCTCGGCGATGCCTCCAAGAAGGGAACGACACCCACGGTGTCGTCGTGGTGAACAGACAGATGCCTACGGGTAGGCTAATTTGTGGGGCCGGATGGACGCTAGAGGATTCGGGGAGGGATAGCGCGCTGAGAAGCACACACAGATGAACACATGGACACGGGGATTTACCCTGCTTCGGGGCTCTCGTGAGGAGATAACACCACTACTGCAGCATCTAGTCTACTTTGTGTATTTCTTCTCTCCGCATATGCTGTGTACAGGATGCTCCAGGAGCAGAACTGAGTTACATCTAAGAGGCTTTGAGGGAGAAAGAGAGCCAAGGGAGGAAGAGAGCGGCCCGTGGCTAGGCCGGCCGTGGCCGCGGGTGTGTGTGTGTCCCTCCTTTGGCCTTCCCCCTGGTGCTCCTTATATAGGAGGAGCCCAGGGGACAAGAGGTGGCCCACGCGATACTATTCCGGCACTGTAGCTGACATGACTACTGGGGTCTTGTCAATACTATTCCCTGCATCATGAGTTGTACTCTAGTCACATCAGGGGATGGGCTTGGCATGTCTTGTCTGTCCTTTGTCCTGTAGCGCTTGGCATGGCATCTTCTCCGCATAACCTGGCATGGATATGCCGGATAACTTGGCGACTCCTCTCCTGGGCAACCCGGCATGGATATGCCGGATTCCACCTCTCAACCCGGCGTGGGTATGCCGGATAATCTGCTTCTCCCGAGACCCGGCATGGTTATGCCGGATTACCCTTCATAAACCGTTCTTCCTGCACATCAGAATAACACAATGCATACTGACATAGATATGTCGGGTAAAATATGATTAAGTCGGTTAGAGTATGTCGGGCTGCACCAATATCATATCCCGGTCCCTTCCGACCCGGGCATATGTCGGTCAGCAAGTATGTCGGTTCCGTCTTGGACGTAGCTTTTACCATATCTTTACCCTACCCGGGGGTAACCCCCCGACACACGGGCACCGTCGTCGCCGGCCCGAACGGGCAAAGACTTCCGTCTGTGACATCGCACACCTCCCTTCTCGCCCACCGGAATGGGGCAACTTTCCATGTTGTTCACACCGCCGCCGCCGCAGTCCTTCATAGCCATGGCTGATGCGACATGGCACGCCGACGACACGCACGAGCAAGACCAATCCCCAACTCCCAGCAGCTCTCCCCCGTCTTCCACCTCCAGGTCAGGCGAAGAACTGCCCGTGCCGCCGCTGTCACACTCCGGGAGCTGCTGGACACCGCGGCAGCCCTCAGACCCAGATCAGGCCCGGATGGGCCCAGATTTGGGCCGCGCCACCACCAGCAGGGCCGCTGCATTGCTCCTCCGCAACACGGTTGCCTCCAGGAGCCAGCAGCAGCGCCTGGCCGCAGCGCACCAACCACCACCACGACCAGGGGACCGCACCAGCGCCAAGGTCCTCCCGACCGCAAGGGCCAAGACCTCCAGGACCTGCGCCGCTGCCTCCATGACCCCCACACCTCTCGCCGAACTGCTCTGCCGCTCCTCTCCTCCAGCTCGCCATGCGCCGCCGCCTCCTCCACCACCAGCTGCAGCCGGTCGACGACCTCCTCCACGCGAACTCAGTTCGTCTCGGCGCACCCCTCCTCCCTGCCACCTTTTGACGACCGGGTGCCGCTACCACCACCAGCGGCGGCGGCAGCGGCCTGGATGGCCGGCGGCGGCGGCGGCTCTCTAGGGTTTCGTGGGGAGCCTCCGGAGCCCCCCGCACGAGGGACCCGGGAGGAGTTTTTTGGGGACTCCTCCCCACTGTGTTGACGATTTCTCGTTTTTAACTGGGGTGGAGGAACTCCCGCGCGCTTATCCAGCGTGAGATCTGGACTCTAGACCGGCAATACAAGTGTTCGTTTGGAGATCGAAAAGTTTTCTCTTCACTGGGTGCAGTGTCTGCAGTCAGCCAATTTGGTCCCGGCAGGCAGGCAGGCAGGCTTCTCTGTTCTTCGTGGTAGTATGATGAAATTAGTAGCAAAAAAAGGGAGGAAAAACGCATCAGCGTCGAGTGCAGCTCCACCTCGACCCCAAAAGCGCACGTCCCATAAAAGCTACCGGTGTTTCTATAACCCGGCAGGCAGGTCTGGTAAAACAACACCACGCTAGCAAAGAACCTTTTAATTACCAAAGCCAAACGAGGACCAGCAAGCCCAGGCATATAATCCACTGATTGTTGCATTAGTTTACCTCGCCACTCCCGCCGCTTTCCATTCTTTCCACACGATCGACGAACTTTTATATATCCAGGTCTTTGACAAATGCCAATTCGGCCGACGATCGCTGGCTCGCTCGCTCGCTGGGTTGGTTCTGAAAAGGAGCCGGAAAGAGGTGCCGTTGCTTTGCCCAAAAGAGGAGTAGCTCAGCATCAGCTCGCGCGCTTTGTTGCAGCCTTGCCTTGCAGTGCAGTGCAGGCCACCCGGGCAATCCTACGGCTCGGATTCCGGGCGTGGAATCAGCATCTTTCTTGTAACTTGTTTTCTCTCTTCCTTTTTGTCAAACGATGCTAACTGAATACAGTTACTAGTAGTAGTACAGTTCTACTGCTACTTCTAGGTTAAAATAGCTTGCTGGAATGGGTTGCCAAGTTGTCACCAGAAAGTTTTTTTTAGGTCTGCCACTCTAAAGTTGATGCCGCCAACATTGACACCATGAGTGACAGGGAGCTCTTCAGGGCTCATTTGGGCTCATTTGCTTCTACTGGGTCTTAGTCTTGTAATCTTCAATGGATGGGCTTGGGGGGCTTCACGTACCCCCGAAGTTCATGGGCTGGCCATCATCAACATGGATTGTAAACCACGTTTTTATCCGGCGCTTTTCTGTGTTTTTTACCTGTTCTGTTTAATTATCGGGTTGCTCTGTTTCTGTCCGGTTTTCTACTGTTTTCTTCTGATTTTTCCACATTTTCCTTTTCTTTTTTCTTGTCAATGAACATTTTTATTTTCTATTCGATTTTTTTCCTCGTCGTGAATATTTTTTCCTTTTTCGTATGAAAAATTTATATTTCTAAACCATTATCATTATTTAGAAGCATGTGAAAAATTGAACATTTATTCAGATATGTATGATAATCTATTTGACATACGTGAATATTTTCTTACAATACCTATTTTTTAGTATAACTTTAATTTGAAAGGTAGTAAATATAAATTTTAAGATTTCATTGGTACCAAATACAGGCCATTTAGGAGCTCTTTAGTTGACACATGATGCTAGCATCACTAAACGCGATTAATTGGAGCTTTGAAATTATCCAAGGTGCACTATAACACATCGGCTACCTAATCACTAGGCCTCCGTCCCTTGGATCCGTCCTTACACCACCCTAATGTTGCAAAGTTCCGTCTTAGATGTTTTTTTAAAGTAGTTTTGTCTTAAATGTTGATTTGAGAAGCTACTAATTTTGACAATTATTGATTTTGCATAGAATGTTTTGACATATTACAAGTGTAGTGTGTCTATTATTGTTGGCTTGTTGCATATTATATGTGTGTTGTGAGAACTTCATATTGTATATGTGTTTAAAATGCTTGGATACATTAGTTTTCTATGTTACTTATGTTGTATACAAATTTTCAAAGATTTGCCGCAAACAATGAGAATTCTACTACTACATGATTTTTTGTTGCATGCAGATGTTTGAAATGTTGTGACATATTTGGACGATTCTTTGAGGCATCAAAGGGAAGGGGGCATGTTGCATGCATTCATCTATTATATTTCTTAGTTTCACCGAAAAATCTTGCAACAATTTCCTTAAATTTGTGATGAACTGAAGAGAGAATATGTAAATGATATAGTAGTACGAGATTCGCACGGACGACAAATCGTGCTCCGAAAAGAGGTGACAGGGGTGCCCGCGTGCAACATCGACGTGAAACATGTGCGTGTGTCCTCCCTTTCGTTAATTTTCCCTCTATATTTGTTAACGCGTCTTCATTAATCTCATGGTGATGATTGAAAGATTGTTGCCATTTTTTGGTCTTAACGTGGTACGACGTAGGGCTATGGATGGATGGAAGAAAAATGCAAGGAAGAACATATCATTTCCTACACTTGCCTGAAAGCTCGGGCCTACTTTGAAGCTTCATCCGATGCTTTGTAAGAAAACGTTTCGACTCTGCATGTTTCACTAGATTCCTTTCAAAATTTATTATCATTAGTGGGATGACATGGATAATTAGTTGACTATTGTAGTGGATGGTTTGCATTTTAAGATGGAAAAATCATAAATGACCTTAGTAGAGTTTTTCTTTATAAGAGGTATAGTCGTATAGATGAATATGTGTCGAGAGGCAAGGCAAACGTTTTTTTCAGAGATAAGCAAACATAATATTTAGTAGACCCAAAATACCCATTGGGCCGTGAGGGCACTCCTATTTTTTTTTGGGTCGACCATGGACTCACAAATCGGCCCTGAGGCCAGCGAGGCCGGGTAGGTCGGCCCGTTCCCAGCCCGACCGTTTACGGAGCCCTCCCCCGGCCGCGTCTCCCGCAGAAAACGAGACCGACCGCTCGCTCGCTCAGGAGAAGGCGTCAGGGCCGCAGCAGCCGGCGACGGCGTAGGTAGGCCTCTCTCCCGCCCTCCTCTTCCCTGGCCCGTCTCTCCGGCGGCCGTTCTTGCCCCTAACCCTAAAGCCCGAGTCGAGAGGCTGAACGGAGGCCAGAGGCGGAACGGGGGCAGGAGGTTTGAACCCTACCCAAGATATATTAGACACCACGGCTTGCAGGAGGAGGGGAATTGGGGGGTGGGAGGCGGCAGAAGAAGGTGATTGGGGGAGGCACGGGATCGTTGTGATGGAACAAGGGGATAGCTTAGTTGCTTGGCTTTTGGTGTTTGCTCTGGCTCACTTGTCAGGTTGAGAGGCCAACGTGAACGGACCACCACCCACTGATATTTTCAGAAGTAGGAAAGTTCTTTATGTAGTCACCTAGCAGATTTTCAAGTTGCATAAAGTCTGGCAGTATGATAACCTTGAACTGTGCCTTTTCGTTTCATTTTTGCAGCCTCTCTATGTTGTTAACAGAAGGCCTAAGAAGTATTCTTATATTAGTAACTGAATGACCGAGCTTGATTCCTAATTCACCCATTGCGCAGGAACAACTGTTGAAGCCATCCAAGTGTGCTTGGTTGTTGATTCCATTGGATTGCAACACAGTTGTACTTCCAACAAAAGCAAAGGGAATTCTTGGTCATGAACCACTGGCTTTGGCAATGAGACAACCTGCACCGTTGGGTGATACAAGTGACCTGCTAGTATGAGAAGGAATTAAGGGAAACTGTTTCAATGAGCATCCCTACTAGACCTTAAGCATCTCAAGCACATTAGCTTGCCGACGAGGACTGTCATTTGCAAATGCCTTATCATAGTGATTGGCCTTATCGTACTGAGAGCAATTATCTCCCCTTTCCTTGCAATTAGCTCGTCTGACAAGAGTTTTTATGAGTCAACAACCCTTGATTTGTTCCCTGGAGTAAGGAAAAATAAGTTTGTCGAGGTCCCACAGATTATATGGGGATTGAACAATCAGAAGATTGCATTTGCCAGAGCATGCTTGACAGCGAAATTCCTTAACCGGTCCCTGCTCATGCCAAGTCTGAGTGCTTCACTTTTCTACAAAGAGGTTGACTTGCTGAAGCCTATTACTTTTGACAAGGTGTTTGACTTTAACAAGTTCAATGCCCGTTGCCATGGGTTTGTAAGGGTAGCTCGATATTCAGAAATTTCGAATCATACCGAGCCTTTCAAACTCCAAAAGGGAAGTGGCAGGAGATGGACAGTGGACAGAGACTTGGATCAACTGCAACAATCCAGATTGGGCGAGGCCCATGACTCTGAAGTAATTCATGTCACTGGGAAACATCCGTTTCTGTGGCCTGACCATTGGCTAGTGAAAGACTATGCCAGGATCTTCGACTGCCTTGCCTTAGCTCCTGAGATAGAAACTGAAGTAGTCAAGGTCATTTCCAAGATTAAAGATGCAGGGAGAAAAGCAAGACATGAGGCTGCCATTTCTCATATTAAGAAGAGGGTAGATGGTTCAGCAAATCTACCTGTGCAGTACATTGCTGTTCACATGAGAATAGAGAAAGATTGGATGATCCATTGCAAGAAATGGGAGCAGCGGTCCAATTCAAAGGAAATCTGCAGCAGCAAAGGAGAGATCATTCATAAGGTCTCACAGATCACTGACCTACGCCGTCCAGTTGTAGTTTATCTTGCAGTAGCCGACAACCTTCTAGAAGATGATTCAGTAAGCCACTAAGTGGCTGGAGGGTTGGAATGATTGCTTATGAGAAGAAGAAGCTTGGAGTTACTGACATATACGATAGGCAGCCTTATCTCATAAAGTCCGCCATTGACTTTGAGGTATGCGCCAGAGCGGATGTGTTTGTTGGTAATAGCTTCTCAACATTTTCCAACCTTGTAGTGCTGTCTAGAACAGAAAGGCTTTATAATCTAGGGAAGGCAAGCTCATGCGGCGAGGATGTTGGCCTGTCTTCCTATGCGTATAACATCATCGGAGATGATGATGGGCCACAGAGATGAATGACGGATATTTTGGACGCAAGCCTTCAACGCTTAAGTTATGGAACAAATAATGTCTCCTGCCACTGACCTTTGAACACACACATAACATCTCACGGAAACACAGCAGCAAGATAGCTTTTGGCCGAATCTTGTCTAGACACAAGTAGGCTCGATGGCACTTTCCATGCTAGAATCTGGACATTCACGCTTACATGTTGCTGCACTTGCGCAATGAGTTTGGCCAAGTGTTATCCGTGTACTCTCACAGTGTGTACAAAAGCTGTTTCCCGAACAGATTTCTGCTGAACAGGGTTTTAGTTGCAGAGCTAAACGTTGTGTGATCCTACCTTGTGTGCATTCTGTGGTTTATTGAGAGCAGCTTGTTTCGCTTTGTCGAGAATTTGATGCTGTTTTCGTGGCACATATGTATGAAGTGTGTTCATTCATTTAAGTTTGTTCCGGCATATAAAATCTCTTGAGTCTGTAGCAATCTGTAAATTTCCTTAATAAAGATTCTTCTTTGGATGTGTTCTTTCTCAACGTCCGTGGAATCAAATACATCATATATTGACACCTATTGCGACAGGTAAACTTGCTGTACAAATGGATTATAATCAACATACATTATCTGAAAGAACTAGCGTTAACCATTTTGTCTGATGGCACAATCGGATATATGAACTAGTGGAGCATGTGTATCTCAACACTATCGTATTTATATTTATGTGTAGCTAAAAGATGCTTGGGCTTTTTCCCTATTTTGTCTAACCTGGCCTGAACAGTATTCTGCCGCAGATCTGATTTCATCTTAGATAAATTCTTACTGCACACTTGTATTGACGGAAACATCCGTGACACACACACCTTTTAATAATAACTAGTATTCAATCGTGGAAATATGAAAATCCAAAAAAATATTATATTAAATAACTTGTGAATTAAGAGCCCGTAGTAACACACAGACATATTTGTAGGACTAAGTTCCTTGTGGTCAAACTCATAAGATGAAGAGTGGTAAGGCCCAAGATAAGGTCAGGGTTTATTATTCCACTAGGACACACTTTTCGATGTACCCGAGCGGAAGCAGCGAAAAATTTCCCAATTCTGCGTTAGTGCTCACCGAGCCGCTCTAGCCTCGCGCCGCTTCCTCGGCGTCCCTCAACTGCTTCCGCTACGTCGCCACCCTGCTCTCCGATTGATGGTGTTCTCTCCCCATCGTCGTGCCCTGCCGTGCCTTCGCCTTTACCCTTTACGCCGCCCGCACACACGTTTAGTAACGCAATCCCCGTATGCTCCATAATCCTCCCAAACCATTGAACTAGTACTCACCTTCCATCGTTTGCATGTACTCTATACATACAGTATCTTGGCTGCTCCAGATTGGTTTATTCACGAGCCTCCCATACCCAGAAAAGGTAACCGGGTTCCACGTTTTTCCCTTTTAATTTCTCATTCCCTCTTTCCCTCTAACCTCTCAAAGCTTAAGTTTTTTTTTTGTTACAGATCTCTTTCAGATCGATGGGAGCTAACCTGCAAGTTCAAGTTGTCTTTTATTCAGTTTCCTGTCAATTCTCAGTTTGCCAATCAGTCGTATATGTGCAGTCACCTTGCGGGTGATCTTATTGAGGTTCCTGTCAATTCACAGTATGCCAATCCATGTATATGTGCAGGCGCCTTGCGGATGATTTGTATGCAAGTTTCTTCCTGACTTCCCTGTCCGAATCTTCCTCCAGTCTCTTGCTTCTTCACTATCATATTATTCTGCATGTTGATTTCTTTCACTATCTCTCTGAAATTTGGTAGCATTCAACACAGATGTTGTATATCCCAGCAATTTTTCACATCTTTATTGGCGGATGGTGTACCCATATTTATTCTCATACTTTTTGTTTTCATGTGTATCAACTGACAGGCGTGCTCCTGCATACTTTCATGTATCAATGCTAAAAAATAACGGTTTATTTATCCGATTCAGTTTATGCATATGCAGAAGGAGGGACCATATATAACTAATTATACTTATCCTAACAAATTTCTTGCTATTGTGTGCTTGAGTCCAACAAAATACTTGGTTACTGGGAAATACAAACTGTACTTGGTGTAGCTTGACAATAGATACCTTTGATTCTGCTAGGTAATTTTTTGACAGCGATAAAGGTTGTTCTTTGCTGCGTTTTTCTGTTCTTGCTAGCGAGTATGTGCATGAAAGTGTAAATTATGTAGACAATGTTGAATGTTCTCCCTCTCCTCAAGTTGTATAGTAGAGGAGCACGGATAAAATTATTGTTTTTATTGCATGTCTACTGCACCTGTCTATCATCCAACAAAAAAGTCGTCCTCCATGTTGAAATTGAAAAAAAAAAATTCTTCTCAAGCTGCTTATAACAACTTTATTCTTATCTGTAAGTTCGTATGCAAACGTTTTGTAAAATTTATGTGGTTGCTAAAAAGAGCTTCCTAGACTTTAATGTTTATAGATATGTTATCGCCAAATAGAAATTTTCATGAATAACACATCTATCCAAGGACCGTCCATTCAGAAATGACAAGTATAGCTTTGAGTATATCCCAAAAAGAAACATCTGCCGCTACACATGGAGTATTCATCTAGTTATTATTCTCATATCTTTACATAAAAGAATGTTGAGTATACAGATTTTGTGAAAATTGAATATAGGAACATGTGTCACTTTAATCACTCTCATCAACTGTAAGGAGCATTATAAGTTTCAAACGATTCAGATCAATGCATTGAGTTAATTCAAACATGTAGTCTCTTTAGAAACAGGGTAACACAACTATCACACTATTCTTCTGGAGTAATAATACTTTGCCCCTCAATGTAGACGACACCAACCTTTGCAATCTTTGGCCTATCAAGTTCGTCATCGAGACACCGCTGAGTTAGGTTTGGACTGCACTTAGATATGGATAATCTCTTCAATGATGCTGGTAATCCGTTTGCTGGCAATGCCTGAATAGCGGGACAGTTCTCTACAGACAGCTCTTCCAATGCAGACAGAGTGTAAAGGTTTTCTGGAAGCTCACACAATTCGCTGCAGTTCCTAATGCTAAGGGTCTGCAGCTTCTCCAGCCACTCCAATACTGATCCATCAAAGAATGTGTGACTTCCATCAATCTCAAGTATCTCAAGAGAATGAAGCTTGTCAAACATGTTCAATCTCACAAACAATGTGTCCTCCAGTTGAAGACTGTACACATTGAACAAAGAGCTCAGCCAGTCCAAAGGCTCAATCTTACTGCCATGATCAGTGCTTACATGCGAGCAACCGCTGATCTTTAGTGTCCATACTGAGAAGAGGAAAGGGTACTCGTCCACCCATCCGCCCTGCGCAATGAAGCATTCGCTGATCTCGAGTGTTCGCAGTGATGCATGAAACTTGTCGACGAGCAGCTTGGGGCAGTCATATAGCGAGAGGTCCCTCAGCGCAGTAAGATCTTTGAATCCGTCGGACAGTTCACAGACTATGTTGTCGCAATTTCTGATTGACAGAACCTCAAGAGAACGCAGGAGGTGCTGCTGTTGAAGAAGGCCTGATCCTAGGGACCTTAGTCCGTGGCAGTGATGTATTTGCAACATGGTGAGCCCTGATGTCCATCTACCTTCTTCTGATGTTGACATGGCCTCTCCTTCTGTTGGTTGTTTGTCATGAATCATTGGCAGCATATGTAGTCCAACATTCTCAATGACCATTATAGTAAGTGAAAGGGGGACATCTGGAAAGGTTGTCAGGTTGGGGCAGTTCCTTATGACAAGCTCGCAGAGGCAGGGAAATGTTGTGGTTTTTGTTGACTTGCCTCTCGACCATCCAGTGAAATGCACAGCGTCTTCAATAACGAGCCTTTTGAGCTTTGGGAACAATTGTTTATCAGATCGTTGAGCAACAACACCGACCTTGTTAATAGAATGCATCTTTCTGATCTCAAGAACTTCAAGGCATGGCATGTCATGTAAGGGAGGTAAGGTCTCCCAGTTCATGCAATCTGATAAGTACATAGATGTCGCATTTGACAGTGAGCATGAGGTCTTGAGCATCCACGATGGAGATTTGATCCCTGTATAGCCTGTAATTTTCAGAAGCTTTATATTCTCATGTGGCTGCAAGCACTCAAGTACCTCTTCATCCATGGAAATCTCTTTGCTTTCGCCCATAGGCTTAGCCCAAGATAGGTGTAGTTTGTTTAGGTGACTCAATCCTTTCAAGATACCCTTCTTGAACTCACTAACATCACATTGGCGGAGATTTGTAATGTGAAGTGCGCCTCTGAGTTGTATCATTTGTTGTAAGCCAATGAGTTTCGTGCTACTGCTAACATGAAGTGCCTCCAACTCTTGCAAATTCGAGAGATTATGTAGGTCAGATATCCCCGAAAGAAACAATTCACTTGCATGAAGATGCCTCAGCTGAATCAAATTTGAAGTGCCATTGGGAGGACGGAGGTAACGAGAATTGCACTTGACATCCAGCACCTGTAGTAAGTGAAGCTGGCACACTGTCTCTGGAAGGTCGGTGATTCTGTTCCTGGACAGATTGAGATTCCGGAGGTGTCGGAGCAGGCCGATCTCAGCAGGCAGAAATGTAATGTTTGCATATGATAAGCCAAGAACTCTGACACTCTTCGCAATTGAGAATATCTCAGCTAAAACTTCCAAAAAATCATCTGAGTCACTGAAGTCTGCAAAGAATAGAATTGTACGAACCCGTTGAAGGAAATGGTGATCAGGGGAAGGTGAGAGCTCCAATGCCAAATCCATCTTCAACTTCAACAGGTTGTTAGTCCTGATTGTCAGGTGACGAACTTCTTGTGGCACTTCTCCTGAGCTGTCAGTTACCATGTAAAATTGACACCCTGAGACCGCTCGTGCTAACTTTTGCATCATATTGTGCATGACGTATCTGTTTCTTCCCAGAGGCTGAAAGAAACATCGTTCAAAAAGTTCATCAAAGAGCTCCCGTGCGATATCCTCCAGTGTTGCTGCACGATCATCAGAATATATCAGCCCCTGTGCTATCCACATATGCTCCAATTCTTCCTTTCCAAACACATAGTCATCTGGAAACACTGCACAATATGCGAAACACTGCTTGAGGCGGGGATCGAGATGCTGGTAGCTAAGCCACAATGCTGGCGAGATCCCACCAATATCTGGCTGCTCCCACAAGTTGTCATCCAGCACATTTTTCCAGTGGCCTTCTTCGCCCTGCCGGAAGTAAAGTGCGCGGCCAATTACCCGTGCTGGTAATGGTGAGCAGCCCATTTTGTTTGCTATCTGATACGCGATTTGCTCCATCGGTGATAGCTCATCTTCCTCCTCTTCAAGGTCATCCCATTCATCCCCCAGCAGAGTGCAATCTTCGCTCTCATCTACACTCCCAAAGGCAAAATGCTTGAACATCTTCCAATAGTCATCAAATGCCAGAGGGCTGAGGATCAGTGAGGGCATTGTGCCTATTACTGTAGCAACACTTTTGGATCGAGTTGTCACCATGATCAGGCTCCTTCGTCCAGCTTGCTGCAGCAGGTCCAACAGCTCTCTCCATTGGGCGTCGCTAACATCTGTGACATCATCGAGCACGAGCAGAAACCTCTTGCCGGTCAACTGCTCCAGCAGAAGCTCCCTGATGTCGTCAGTGTCATTGGCATCTCCTGCAAGCCGATGCATCATCTGAACCATGAGCTGCTTGCTGAGTACTAGTGTGCCGGAGACGTGCACCCACATACGCACCGGGAACTCGGCCTTGATGATCTGATGGTGGAAGATGAGCTGCGTGAGCGCTGTCTTGCCAACACCCTGGGCACCGACAACAGGGAGAACGCCAACCCCAAGGCGATAGTGCAGATCGTCACCGAGTCTCACCTTCTTCATGATTTGATCCACCTCAGCCTCCCTACCGAAGATGTCGTACATATCACGTACTGCTCCTGGTGCTGCACCCCCTGATTTTACTGAAAGGATGGTGGCATAGTTCTTATGTGCCACGACGTGCTCGTACATGGACGTGCACCTGTACGCGGCTTGTGCCAACATCTCGAATGCATCTCTTAGTCCGTCCAAGTCGATGCTGCTCCTCTTGTTGTTTGAGCTTCTTCGGTGAGAGCTAGCAGCGCTACCCCTTCTAGCAGCTGCAATTCTGGGTGGGCTGAAGCACAGAAATAACCTTAGAGGACTGCGTGGCTTCCTTGAGGCGCCCGCAATGGAGGCAGGTGAACTGGGGTCTCCATCGTGTTCGCGGCCTCCTGCCGTGCCGAGCTGGAGGAGAGCGCACTCAAGGTCATCGAGAGCGTCATCGACGGAGTAGGCTGCGTCGAGCAAGTCTTGAACAGGGCGCTGGGTGAAGTCAATGGCGCCAGCGTCAGCCGCGTCGAGCAGAAGCCAGACAGAAGTGAGGAGTCCCTCGAGGCGGCGGAGGTGGCCCACCGCAGTCCCGTCGAGCTCGGCCAGCAGCTCAAGGCCCTTGCGGATTAGACGGGCGAGCACGGCGGCTACAAATGCGGAGGTCGACCACCCGACCATCCTCTCGAGCTTATGCGGTGACGCCATTGTTGATGAATATGGATGTTTGTCAAGGAAGTGTATGTGTGGATTGGATGATCGACAATGGCCAATAATATGCTTCTCTTTCACAAAACCAACTTCCCAGTTTTTTCTTTAAGAGCTGTATAATGGAGTTTGCGAAATGGTATGATTAATTAGATGGAAGAAGTAAAATGTAGTAAGCTTGTTATGGCTGCCACGTCTGACTTTCTGGCTGGAAATGGTATGATTAATTAGATGGAAGAAGAAAATGTAGTAAGCTTGTTATGGTTGCCACGTCTGACTTTCTGGCTGGAAATGGTATGATTAATTAGATGGAAGAAGTAAAATGTAGTAAGCTTGTTATGGTTGCCACGTCTGACTTTCTGGTTGGTTGACGGACGACGTGCGTGCACGCACGCTGATGATCGAGTATTGTACCAATAAATGAAATGCCAGAATAGTTAGCTAGTTGGCATGTGGTTATCTAAGTGGCTGGTTGACGGACGACGTGCGTGCACGCACACTGATGATCGAGTATTGTACCAATAAATGAAATGCCAGAATAGTTAGCCAGTTGGCAGGTGGTTAGCTAAGACAGAATCAAGTTGAGCCACAAAATTAACTAATACACAGCTAAAACAAAACAAAAGTAACGAGAAGAAAAGGAATGAAGATGATTGTTTTGAACGTTGGTGAGCCCTTACTTGTATTTAACATATATGACGAAATAAGAGTGGGGATAGAAAGGATCAAGCTGTTGCCCAAATCTTCCTCGCAGTCTACATAACCTAGCTAGCAAAGCGTGGTTTTATTTTATTTATTTTGAGTTAAGTTGTAACAAGCTGACCAATATTCTGCCGCAGATCTGATTTCATTTTAGATAAATTCTTCCTGCAGACTTCATGTTATGATGTTGAGGCTGTCGATGTTTTTTGTATGATGATGTGCAACAAATTACATAAAATTTACTACTGTTGCATTAGAACTAGCAACGCGGAACTAGCAAATGCGAGGGCATTGTCTATATCGTATTGATTATGTTCTACTAATCTAAGGTATCTTAGATACTGTAAAGACGGAAATGTAAATCATATATTTTATAACTATCCTAAATATTAGGGTAAATAAAATATTTAGATGATACATAGTTTAAAAAAAATATGAATCACCAACAAACTTCAAGTCATCTCACAGATAATATTTTAATGGCATCATGAAACTCTAGCCAACAATTTATTATCGGTATTTGCAGCATCCTGATATTACCCAATTTTGGTCAATTATTTGATTAGCAAGATTTAGCTCTGTCCCTACTAAACCCATTATTCAATTCAAAAATTTGTATTCTCATGCTCACTTGTATTTCACATGCAATGAAACATCACAATGCAAGTATGGAAACATTGTTATGTCATTTTCATCGTTCATACTTTTTCTACATGTTTGCAACTTCCAATGGTGTCTCCAATTAAATTTAAAGAATATAAACCAAATAAAATTTCTCTCAACAAAAAATCCCAAAGAAACTGAACTATTTTTTTATTTAATTGCATCATAGGAATACCATGGAACTCATCAGTTATAATTGTTTCTCCAAAAGTTTGTACTCAAAGAAATTTTCGTCTTTGATCTATCTGAGCATGTAACATGAAATTCATGAAAACCGCTAGGACATGATATGAGCATGTAACGAAATTTAAAAAATAACTTTTTTAAGGAAAGAGTCTTGTCTTAATAGGTAGGTAAAGCTGAGTACGGTCAGCCTTTTTAAATCTCGGATCGGGTTTGCTTTGCACACGCCATAAAATACAGGAGTGTAGAATAATGTGGGACAACTATTAAATGATTAAATGGCTATTGCTCTTTCGTTGGTGACCCATGCATTTGCGTGGTTAGATTTGGTTTGTGTATTTCATTTGGAAAGGTATATTTTTATGGTTTTTCATATACACTTCTCTTACAATCTTTAGAAAATATTGTGTTGATAGAAAAAAAATCAAATTATAAGGAACCTTGTTGAGAATATATCACGTGGATAATTGTTTTCTATTGTATCCTGTTGGATATTTGCCGCGTGGTTAATATCGTCAATCAAATTCTGTTATTGCATGATTGGAGTTTCTAAATCAATCTATGAATTAATCTTAAAAGAAAATCTATGAATTGTATTATATTTTTTTTTGTCTATATTCGTCAAACAACTCACTCTCTCCTCCCTCTGTCTCTCCCCATTACGTGTCCTTTTTATGGTGCCATAATCATGTTGGAACCAAATCTCATTCAACATGTTATATACACTATCGATCAATATCTGTTGAATACAGTGGTCGGTAAATACCTAGAGGCAAGAGCCACTGAAACAAATCGGTCAAGACATCTGTATGTAGATTGCGTGGTGTGTTATAGAGAAATTAAGAGATGATGAAGTAGTTAAAGAAGATATAAACCTCTCAGATGCTTCAAGTTTTTTATGTGTGTGTGTGGGAGCAGTGCAGCGTACGTGAGGATAAGTCCATCCATAATGAAATTTTATGGGAAAGCGCCGGATCACCGTACCGGCCGGCCGGCCAGAGTCCTATGGGGATACGTTGCATATAATTTTACTTTTTTATATCTGCTATCGATCAGTTGTGGGTACGACTTATTTTGCACGGAAGAAACATCCTAGATCGTGTCAAACCTATAAATAGTTACGTTACTACTAATCTCTCATTAAATCCTAACCACAGATTTTAAATCTAACCATCAACATTAATTCTGTTAAAACTCCCTCATTTTACTTTTATAGTATATAATAGATAATAGATGGAGTACCTATTAAGAATAGGTCATGAAAGCATCATATAGTGTACTTCATGATGCCAAACAAGCAGGAATTGCTGTTTTAACTTGCATTCAGAACAATTGTTGGTTTGTTTTTACTAGTTGATGGTGTATGCTCGTTTTTATGTTGCAGTTTGCGGGAGTGGCAGACTGTTTCGTTGGAGACGGACTCGGACTATTCTTTAAAGACAGTGAGCTGTGCCAGTAGCAATACCCCTCACCTCTCGGAAAGTGAGCACAAGTATATCAAGGCTGCTACAACTGGTAGTATTTGTGACAGGTCGACATAGCCCCAATCTATTCTCAAAGAAAAAAAGACATAGCCCCAATCTGAAACAAGACGAATGTTGGACTATCCTCAAATGGACCGTATCATATTCTCCGACTATCTAGAGACAATCAACCTAACAGAGAAAGTGCTTGTGCCAGAACACCGGTCTGAGAAGATGACAAACCCTGATTTAAAGTTTGTACTCCAACAAGCTTTTGGTTTGCTTCTGGATGAACACCTCGAGGAGCACTCGCTTGGTGGACTGTTCAGCTTTAAGGATTTCATCATATCAAGGAAGAGTAAAGCCATGAGGCTCCAAAATATCCATTGGTTTGATTACACAACAGTGTCAGGTCAAACAGATAAGGATCGATTTTCCAAGATCTGTGAAGATCTTTTTGGTGGTAAGGGGAATGTCCCTATGGATCTGTACGTGTGGCTTGATTGCATCAAGAGGGGTGTCGATGGGTGCATTCTCCGCAGGCACATCAATATGCGACACCCAAATGAAACCTTTGGAGCATTCCTGACTGTCTATGATGCTTTCATGGACCTTCCATCACATCACAAGGAGACGTTCAAGGCACTGCCAGCAATGCAAGTTTACAAAGAATGACCAGTCTATACCTTTAAATGGAGTGTCCTGAAACAAAGTCTTCAGAACCAGGAGGCATTGATCAGGGCAAGGGAAGAAGAAACTAGAAGTATGTCAACAGGTGCCGGTAACAATGAATTGATGGAGGAAGCTTATAAAGATGATCTTGAAGGTCTTCTCACATTCATCAACGATACATTTGAGCACCCGGCCAGGGAGTACAAGGAGTAGATGCTAGCAGTCATGTTAATGGAGTATAAGGCCTTATTAGCTGACCTGCAGGAAGGGCTATATCTCTATGGGAAACTGCCACAACTGACGCACTGAACTTGACACTTCATCTCATATCAAATAGGGTTAGAAACAACAAGTGCCGAATGGTCCTAGAAGTATACGGTAACAGTGGGCAGTGTCTTCGTGAATGTTATGACGGGGAGAGAGGAAATAGGCGCGTTACCTTGATGCGTTCTGTTCCTATGATACCACTATCAACTCTATCCTTATTAATTATCTGTCATATCACTATTTTGCCTACATGACATGCATGTTACTAGCTATGTTACTCTGATTATGACTAATCTCAGACCGCCATGCAGCTTCATGCATGTATCCGACGTGTGTAAGCTGGACAATGATTATCGAGGTCATATTTTTTTGGGGAATTGAATTGAATTTGTCTTTCATGTTTTTTTTCCTGACATAAGATTTTCTTTGATACGTGTCGAGCAGCTATCGTCGGCTCGTCATCATGCTGATTTAACATTTTCTTCTCCAATAAATCAAGTATTCTAGAATTTTTCGGATTTCATTTTCCTAGTCAAAGATAGAAGTTTCTCTATTTTATGAGATGTTGAAACAGCCGAGCGTCGTGGCTGCTCTAGTGAAAGAAGATATCAGCATTTTCCTCTTGGCTAACAAGGACCGGTTCCGATAGATGTTTATAAGCCTATCATATGTCGTGTTTCCTATAACACGATAAATTTGGACGTTTCATCCCTCTTTTGAAATAAATCGGCGATGCTCATGCCTTATGGTCAAAACAGAGATGTGCTAGTGATTATAGATGGTAACAAAATTATCTTGATAATTTACAGGGTTTGTTTAGCAGTTATCATGTCAATGTGTATTCTCTCACACATATTATTCTCCTTGGGTAGGCAAGGCTTATCTGTGTCAATGTCATATGTTTGTCACTCTCAATGACACTTTGATTCACAATAAATATAAAAGTTGATAAAAATAAAGGGCTTTCAGAAGGATGGACAAGAAAATATAACTACATGTTAAACTCAAAGGGTTCGAAACCAGAAGTGTATGTCCATAAAAGTGGGTCCTTTGTTTTGTCAAAATTATAAGAATGGCACATGTTACATCTGGTTGTTCATTACAACAAATTTTCACTCGTGGCGATAGTTTATGGCAACACCATCGTTACAATATCAGCTAGCAAATACAACGACCAGGTTCTTGCTGCAATATAATGAGTTTCTTGCCACAAATGTACGAAAACTTGCAATGGATAGGAATTGTGGCAAAACGATTGAACTTATTACCACAATTAAAAGTTTGCCGCAATAATTACATTTTATTGCACCAGCGGCAAATAATAATGCAACGCTCAGTACTCGTAGCGTTAGTCATGACTTATTACCACGGATAATCAATTCATGGTGATAACAACAGCTTTCGCAACGAAATTTGTATTTGTTGCGAAAGAAATGTTGCAATATCTAGGATTTTGTACGGTCACTCAGAAGCAATCAACCGTATATTTTTCATTTTTTTTTGAGAAACACAGTACAAACGCAGACGCTCACAACACGCGCGTACACTCATCCCAATAAACGCACACACGCACACCCTACCCCTATGAGCATCTCCGAAATACTGAGCCGGCGGATCGAGTCTTGAGATTGACGAAGTCACACCACGGGCGCCTCGCTGTCGACGGGAACGTCGCCTCCCACTGAAAGAATATTCCGCCTAAATGCAACACACAGACGTCAAACCTGGGGTTTGAACTCTGGTGGGCTGAGGGTACAACCACCCTGCTAGCCATCCAACCACAGATTGGTTTGCTATATTTTTCATTCTTAAATGCAATATTTTGTAAAACTGAAGACTTACATTCTCTTACTATTAAGAATGGTGAAATAACATGCTTTGTTATCAGGAAAAAAACTTGCATAGTTGATTTTTTTTTTAGAAAAAATGTTCAAAATCAAATATACAAAATGTAATATCGTGAAAATCGTTTATGCAAATTATGAAGCGTTTTCATTTTTGGTCCCTCTCGTTGGGATCTTCAAAACTAAATTTCGTGTTGATAGGTTTGTTGATTTTTTTTTTGTATTTCCAAAATTCGTACTTTGGTACTTCGTGTCCGAGTGCAAACGTGCTTTCACGCATAGTGTAGGCATAGTTTCAGTTGCAGCATGGTGCTACGTAGGCCTTTCCTGGTGCACAGGCACGAGGGTCCGAAATTGTTTTAGCGGGCGATTAGTTGTCTAAGTGGTTTGTGCACCAGGTGCTACTAGCAATCGTGCACCAGGTCCAGAAAAAACTCCACGCGCAGCAACAAAATCATGCCTGACGCGGCCTGTTTGTGAATGCTCAGCCTGTTTCCCTTGAGCTCGTACGTGCCATCATGGAAAGGCCTTGAATGGTCCATTACTTGGAGGATAGGGGCCCTATGGAGTGACTGGCTACAAAGAAATCGATGGTCATTCCGTGTTAGGGCATCTCCCGCGACCGACGCATTTTGAGACCAAATCGTGTGTCCGATTTGATCTGTTTGCGTCGGGCCGCGGACAGAAAATGATCCGATGTCCGTCCCATTGTCCGTTTGGGTCGCGCCCCAGCCCAGCGGCCCGACGCATTTTAGGCGGACGTTTTTTTTCGAACGAATTCTAAGAATTTTGTTGCATTGTCTCCACTAACAAAAATACTAATTGTGCATCACAAATAAGAGCCAAATGGACGCAAAATCGATCACGCGTCGCGTTGTAAAATGATGGAACGTTGCTTCATCACCCAAGCCTTTTAGTCCTCGCCCATGTTGGTGGTGTCCACGAGCATGATCGCCCTCTACTCGACCATGATCTTCGCCTTTGTGTGTCTCTCTTCAATTTCTACAGGCTTCTCTGAGAGGTCATAGAATTGAGCGGCCATCTCCTCTCTCTCGCGGTGCTTCTTCTCCTCCCTCGCGGCAATGGCCTCCTCCTTGTTGGCCATGTACCCCTTCAAGGTCTCGGTCAGCGCAAGAGCGGTGGCATCCCTCTTCATGTCCAATGCCGAGGCTTTGTGCCCCCTCGGCCTTCCACGGGATCCAGCGGCCTTGTCCCCGCCTCCATCCTCTACCCCCACGTTGGCCGGCTCTCGGACATTCTTCAAGCTGTGTTTGTAGCTTTGGTATGTTTGCTTCCATTTCTCGTGGTCCTTAAGCTCGCGCCAACAATGGATCAAGTGGTAGGACTTGCCCTCATGGGTGGTCTTGAAGAACTCCAAGGCCTGCGCAACCTACATGGACCATGGAATGGTGGCCACTCACGACAACAAACAATGGCGGAGGACACCTCAAGTGATGAGAATAAAAGGACGTACCGTGTCGGCCACGCTGACGCCGGATATCGGGCGGTTCACGACGTGTTCATAAGCGCCACAGAACTTGTTGGTCTCGGACTAGATGTAGGACCATCGTTTTTGGATGGACGCTTGGATGCGGTCGCTGTGGATGACGAAGGGCTTGAGGTCCCGGCGTTCATGAAAGTCCGCGGTCGCCCTGTTCCAATAGGCATTGCCCTTTTGCTCGGCGCCGACGATGGCGTTCATGCTCGAACTGAGCCAAGATCGGCAAAGGCACTTGTCATCTGCGTTCGTGTAGCCCGCGTTCCTCTTCGATATATTCTTCACCGCGGCCGTGCCTGTAGCCGGAAGCTCATCGTCCGGATCGTCCTCCTCCTCCTCCTCCTCTCCTTGGCTATCGTTGAACATGGCCGTGGGAACGACCTGGGTGCTGGCGTCGAAGAGGGGATGCTCATCAATGTCGACTGCCTCGGCCTGGGTGCCTTTCGTCCCAAAGGCTCCATGGCCGCCGCCGTGGATGAAGTCGAACATGATGTCCTCGCCATGCTCGGCGTAGAACGCCTGCGACCAATTCAGCGTTAGGGCGGGCACATGCATAATGAACGAACGTATGCCAAGTGAGAAGGAATGTACCGGATCGTCCGGGGTCAGGGCGGCCTTTTCGCCGAACATGGCGCGGGCATTCAGGGAGCTCGCCGGAGGACCATCCCGAATGCGTTTGCGCGCGGGCGGGGCAGAGTCCACGGGCACAGGCGTGTGGTTGAGGTCGATCTGCGACGGCGAGGCCACACCCATCATGGTTAACGGCAGGTCCGGCGACGTCGATGGCGCGCCTCCGAATCGAGACATCACGTGGACCTGCGGAATCGGCGCTGTCGCCGTCGGCGTCGTGGGGGAGCGGGGCGCCACAGAAGGAAGAAGAGCGTGCGATGTCACGGAGCTGCATGAGGCCGCGCCGGCGACTGCGTCTACCTTGCCCTCGCCAACGAGCTCGCGCAGCTTCGCAGTTTCTTGGACCCGGGCGGCCGCGAGGATCAACTTGAATCGCCTTTTTTCCTCCATGGCTGCGTCCACCTTCTCGGCGTTCCTTTTCTTCTCGGCCAACCGCCGCAACTGCCGCTTGACGTTCTCCACCTTCCTCTCCTCCGCGGTCAGCGGCTCCTTCTTCACCCTGACCTTGTTCTTCCCGGTGGCGGCGGTTGTCGTGCTGTCGGAAGGCGCGGAGGCCGCGACAGCGCCGGTCACGACCATGTCGCTGTCGGCGGCGACATTCTCCATGGACGCCTGAGGAGGGTTTTGGGTTTGGGGCGCGGGAAAATTTTGCAAATGGCGGGAGTGGTGAGTGGTGTTCAAGCCACTGCCAGGCGGGTCAGGCATATAAGGGCCTGACAGCGCGCGGACAGCGCGGTCCGTCCGCGGCGACGCAAACTGAGCCTAAATTTGGACGCGGTTTGCGTCGGTGCGGACAGCTCGGACATTTTGCATCCATCCGCGGACATTTCCGGACAGAAACGGACGGACGTCCGCGCGGTCCGTTTGCGTAGGCCCCTGGAGATGCCCTTAGTCGCTTCTTTTTCCAGTCGAGTTCTCTCCATGAGCTCAACGGCAAACAACAAGGCATGGGCGCATGGCGAATGCTGCTCCCCTTCAGTCTAGTCACAGTCGAATCGACACTGCACTAGATCCCGTCAAGGTAATAAAATAAGAAGACGCCTTAAATCTCAGTTCTTCTATTAGTAAAAAAAATGTATTAGTTCTAATCTAGAGTCTAATTCTTCAAAAATTTAAATTCTCCATAATGATTGTTCCAGAGTGAGAATTTACTATATTTTAGACTGATTTCTCCTTGTTATTTTTAATTTTATAGTTACCGAGTATTTGAGGTCAGGTGATGTCTTTACACACTTTTGCAAACGGGTGCTCTGTTACTCCCTCCGTTCCAAAATAAGTGTCACAACTTTGATAGAAAGTGGATGTATGTATAACTGAGTCGCCAATCATTTGTTATTGTACAATTTACCAGCCCACTTTGTCTAACTCTTTTTTTTTTTGAGAAACACAGTATAGACGCTCATACACGCACGTACAAACACCCCTATGACCGCACACACGCAAACCCTACCCCTATGAGCACCTCCGAGAGACTGGTCCGGCAAATCTTGAGGTTGACGAAGTCACCACGGGCGGCTCGCTGTTGACGGGCACGTCACCTACCACTACTGAAAGCATAGCGCCGGTTAAATCCTGGAAAATCCAGGAAAATGCGAGCATCCATGTCAAGTCTGGTACTTGAACCTGGGTGGGCTGGTTCCACCACAAGGAACCAAACCAGTTGAGCTAGGCTCACTTCGCCCACTTTGTCTAACTCTATATGGCAAGATTTGCCAAACACATCCCTTCTAATACATGCAGTAAAATTGAAACGACAAAGACCAAAGCGGGACATGCGTGATTTTTGGACGGCCGCGGCACCGGTTTGTTGGTCAGTATGGTGCCATAGGAACGATATTGTATTCAACAACACGTCGCCTACTCTGGTGGCAGTCGCCTACTCTGGTGGCAGTTCTTCGAAGGATCTAGGAAGAAGCCGAGAGTAGTTGTTGTTACTTCCTAGCGACATGGGTGCGCGTCCGACGTCTGTGCTAAGCCCGCGATGTAACTTTGGCCGTTTGGCCCTTCTTCTAGCTCAGTGTCAAAGCTGTGCATCAGGGTTACTTTTGTCTAGCTCCGGCCCTGAGCATGGATGTACTTCCACCTCAACATGAGTGTACTTCCCGAGGAAAAAGTCCAAATTAAACCTTGAACTCATAGACAAAAGATAAATCGAACCCTGAACTCCTAATCCCTGAAATCGGCACTCTAAATTTAGCATTCCCGGTCTATTTTAAACCTTGTACATGTTTTTTCACTGGAAAAGGTCAACCCGGTTGGGATAATTATCTACTCTCGCTGACCGGGTGGGTCCACGTGTCATATCTTTCTTCCCCAATCTATTACTCCTCGCTTCTATTTTACCAATTAAATCTGAAGATGTCTCATGTTCCCTTGAGTAGTGTGGCCGTGTGGGCTCATGGGCAGAATGGAGAATCCCAGCGAGGCCGACGTGCTGCTCTGCTATGCTCGGCTGCTCTACTCTGCTTGGCCATGCTCGTTTCGCATCCAGCTTCCCAACGTCCGTGCTAGTTCAGGTTGTTGCGCGCAAGTTCAGAGCATGAGCGATTGAGAATACATGAAAAGGTAGACGGCGCGCGGGCTCGTCGGCACATCAGCCGTTGTGGAAATCGACGATGGCCGCACGATGCTGGATCTGGTCGTCACACACCGGTACTGGAAATCGATGCTGGATCAAGTTGAGGCCGCCATGATGCTCTGATCTGGACGCCGCGCGCCCATACTGGCCTCTCCGCCTGCGCCGTCACGGGCGAGGTCGCCGCCTCGGCACTCGCCGACGTCCCCTCAACCTTGTTGGAAACCTGCACTCGGGGCAGCTACTGGTCGCCGCGCTGGCGGGGCTCACCAAGGTGAGCACCCTCAACCTCTACGGCGCCGGAATTAGGACACACAAATCAGTGGAGACCTCGCCGGAATTAGGAATCAGTGGAGAAGTGACACTAGCTTGCAATCCCAGTCGGGATTATTACTTTCCCCGTGCGCCAAATATGTATAGGGTTTAAAATAGACCGGAATTGCAGAGTTCAGAGTGTCAATTTTAGGGATTGCAAGTTCAAGGTTTGATTTAGCTTTTGACTACAAAATCAAGGTTCATTTTGGACTTTTTCCCATCAGAAAATGTACGTTTTGTATGCACGACGAGTCTATTTCTAGGTGCAGCATGGATATACTTGTTTTATTCGACGTGAGCACGTTGATTTACTTTAGATTCGTCGGGGAGGTACTTTAAGTGAAGGGGCAGGTGTACTTCCAAGTGCAGCATGGGGGTATCGCTTACTTGCAGTCCCTTTTGTATGTACCTGTATTCGGTTTTCAGTGTATTTTTTACTTCAGATACAGTTTACCTTTGCACTTTTGGATAAGTGTACTTTGTAATGATTGGCGTACTATTTTTTTTGTCTTCGGTAGTGTACTTTGTACTTTGATGACAGGAGTACTTCCATATTTTGACATGTCGGTTTTTTTTAATTTTTCCATATATATTAAACCAACATAAAGTACACGATGTTTTAAAAAACAAATAGTACACGATTACATCGATTACAAAAACAATATTAAAAGAGACGAGCACATCTATGAGACGTTCAATCCCTTTCTTTTTCTATGACACAATCTTATAGTTTTCTAAAGGTAGCCGTAGAACAATACCGAATGCATCAAACCACAGACCTGTGAATACCAACGAAAGTTCTCCCCTTTTAATTTTGATCCGCAATGCCAAGGCTTAGTGCATGCACGCAGCCATTAAATTAATCAATTAACATTGGTAAGAACACTACCACTGATGTTTCAGGAAAAATAACCGAACCACTTTCTCGACATCGTTGGGAGCCAAGAGAACGAATCACCATTGCTAAGATGTAGTAGCCGGGATAGATAATGCGAGGACAAACCTCCTCGCGGCAATCATGACCAAGATTGATCTGGCGAGATCTGAAGAACCATACCTAGATAAACTTAATCTTTCAAAACCGAAACGCGGAAGATCACTTATTACAGACGACGAAATCTCCATTAACGAAGAAGAAAATAACCAAACCCAAGCTCTAACATTCTATAACGCCCTACGTAGGTCCGAGGCCTCCACACCTCGAAGTGCCACAACGACAGATAGAAGAGGTGAGAACCCATAATTCTTAGACGAAGACGACAATGAAAATGTAAATGGCGCCGGTCTTTCCGTTAGAAGGCGGTGCAACTCATTGCTGGAGCACTTGTGCCGCAAAGTTATTACATGTCGGTTCTTTTACATGTCGGTTCTTCGTATAGAGAGAGCTAGAGAAGAAATAAAAGAAGTCGAGAAAACGAACGGATGTCGAAGGCAAATCGAAAGCGATCCGCGTCTCCCGCAGAAAACGGGACCGACCGCTCGCTCGCTCGCTCAGGAGAAGGCGTCAGGGCCGCAGCACCAAGCAGACCTCGGCGACGGCGACGGCGTAGGTAGGCCTCTCTCCCGCCCTCCTCTTCCCTGGCCCGTCTCTCCGGCGGCTGTTCTTGCACTCCAGGGACAGTCTCTGGCTCTGCACCCTCCTCCTCCCTGGCCTGTTCCTTCTCTTCCATCAGCCCCTAACCCTAAATCCCGAGTCGGGAGGCTGAACGGCGGCCAGAGGCGGAACGGGGTAAGGAGGCGATTTGAACCCTACGCAACAGAAATTGGACACCACGGCTTGCAGGAGAAGGTGATTGGGGAAGGGACGGGATCGTTGTGATGCAACAAGGGGATAGCTTAGTTGCTTGGCTTTTGGTGTTTGCTCTGCTCACTTGTCAGGTTGAGTCGCCAACGTGAACGGACCACCACCCACTGATGTTTTTCAGAAGTAGGAAAGATCATCTGTTGAACATTCGGTAAACTTGCTGTGCAAATGGATTATAATCAACATATAATATCTGAAAGAACTAGTGTTAACCATTTTGCCTAGTGACACAATTGGATATCTGAACTAGTTGAGCATGTGTATCTCAACACTATCTTATTTATATGGATGAGATAGCTGGAAGATGCTTAGGCTGTGTCCTATTTTGTCTGACTTGGTGGACCTATATTCCGACGCACATCTGGTTGCAGTTTAGATAAATTCTTACTGCACATTTCATGCTATGATGTTGAGCTTGTCGGTTTGTTTTTATGATGTGCAACAGATTACATTAAATTTACAACTGCTTGAATTAGAATATGTATTAAGAATATGTCATGAAAGCACCATAAGAGTAATTTGTTATGCCAAACAAGCAGGAATTGCTGTTTTAACTTGCATTCAGAACAATTGTTGGTTTGTTCTTACTTGTTGATGATGTATGTTCATGTTTATGTTGCAGTTTGCAGAAGTGGCAGCAAATCGTTTTTTCTAAGTAGGAGCAGCAAATCGTTTCGTTGGAGACGGACTCAGACTATTCTTTCAAGACAGAGAGCTGTACCAGGAGCAATACCCCTCACCTCACAGAGGCCAAGAACTTCAGGACACCGCCCTGCTCGGAAAGTGAGCACAAGTATATCAAGGCTGCTGCAACTGGTAGTATCCGTGACAGGTCCACACCTATCAAGGAGAGGCCACAATCTAGAACAAGGCGCATGTTGGACTATCCTCAAATGGACCGTATCATGTTCTCCGACTATCTAGAGACAATCAACCTAACAGAGAACGTACATGTGCCAGAACATGGATTTGAAACGATGACAAACCCTGATCTGAAGCATGTACTCCAACAAGCTTTTGGTTTGCTTCTGAATGAACATCTCGAGCAGCACTCACTGGGTGGATTATTCAGCTTTAGGGATTATATCATATCAAGGAAGAGTAAAGCCATGAGGCTCCAGAATATCGATCGGTTTGATTACACAGCAGTGTTAGGTCAAACAGATAGGAATCGATTTGCCAAGAGCTGTGAAGATCTTTTTGGTGGGGAGAGGAATGTCCCTATGGACATATATGTGTGGCTTGATTGCATTAAGAGGGGTGTCGATGGGTGCATTCTTCGCAGGCACATCAATATGCGACACACAAATGAAACCTTTGGAGCATTCCTGACTCTCTATGATGCTTTCATGGACCTTCCATCACATCAGAAGGACACGTTCAAGGCACTGCCAACAATGCAAGTTTACAAACAGTGGCCACTCTATACCTTCAAATGGAGTGTTCTGAAACGAAGTCTTCATAACCAGGAGGCATTGATCAGGGCAAGGGAAGAAGAAGCTAGAAGTATGTCAACAGGTGCCGGTAACAATGAATTGATGGAGGAAGCTTATAAAGATGATCTTGAAGGTCTTCTCACATTCATCAACGATACATTTGAGCACCCGGCCAGGGAGTACAAGGAGTACATGCTAGCAGTCATGTTGATGGAGTATAAGGCCTTATTAGCTGACCTGGAGGAAGGGCTATATCTCTATGGGAAACTGCCACAACTGACGCACTGAACTTGACACTTCCTCTCATATCAAGTAGGGTTAGAAACAACAAGTGCCGAATGGTCCCAACAGTTTACTGTACCAGTGTGCAGTGTCTTCGTAAATGATATGACCTCAAATAGTATACCAGGCTCTGCATTTTCTATTTAAGTGCACAAACTTGAACAAATAGTCTTGTTAACCTGCTACTGTACTATGAGACAATGTTTTCCTGAAGGTGCGGATGGGGCTGTTCTCTGCATGGCCGTTCCATTGCTGAACTCCCACAATTGCTATTGCTTGATTGTTATTTTCCTTTTTATTTATTTTGATGCACTACTAGATCAGCACTACGGTATTCTAGAGAGAAACGCATCTGATTTGCATAATTGCATTTTCTGATGGCCGGTGTACTCTGAAGTGCTGGACTTGGTGCTGTCCAGTTTACTACTGCTGCTCTTTGATGGTTTGCTGCACTGTCTGTGAGGGCATGTATGACCTTGCAGAATGTTCCCGGTCTTCCCATAGTCTGTTGATGAAATACCAAGCATTTATGTCGGAAAAAAAAGGAAAAAAACATTGTTTTGACATGAAAAAATAGTACTTCTAATAAAAAAACATTGATACTTGGTGGTCGGCTGCTGTTAATCAACTTTCAATTCGAGATCGAGTTGGGTGCAACTTATTACATAATAAAATATATCAACATGTGCAATATCTAATCAGTTTTATTAAAAAGTCATGGAATATATGCTGTAAATGTTATTATATTTTTTTATACGCTTCATCAAACTTTACATTGATTGACTTTAAAAAAAATTTAAGATGCACTATATTTTAGCAAAGAGAGGAGGCGGTACTATGGATATTTTTTTTATCCATAAACTTGGTCGTACTTAGAAAACTTGAGAATTTTGACTACATTTATATGCCTTACATTTTGGAGCAGAGGAAATACATGCTAATATATAGTCCAGTATTAAGTCATGTACTGTATTTGTTATTAGTGCTTTTTGCTCTACCCTACTTTGGTATTTTTTTGAACTTCACAGTCCAATATTCATGTTTTCTCGGGGAAGGCACTCTCAATACAGCTTACAATTATCATTGATCTATGTTCATTTCTTCTTGGTGTAAACTTAATAGGAATAGGGAGCAAATGGATGGAAAATTAACAAATAATTGGTCTTAACCCTGGATTAAATACACCTGAGGGTTATGACAGAGCCAAGGATGATAAGAGAATACACTTCCCTACGATACAAGCTAGACATGACGACAAGGGTTGCCGTGCCCGTCATTTGTTTTGTGAAGATATAGCAACACGAAACATGATACTGAAAGGGCAGAGTTTATATATATACTGTATATTTTCACCTTATGCGTGAGAATCCTCCTCGGTAGCTTCAGTTTACCGTCTGCCAAAAAAATAATAGAACATACACCAATCTTGAGCAAAAAAATGTTACTTGGAAAATTTAAAACAATCGATCTAAATAGCAATTGAACCGTCCAAGTTACATCAAAATTGATATGGTCACAATAGTGGAAACCAAACAGTATGAATCTGAACAAGACCTAATTAAACTCTCTAAAAAGAAGGACAGAACAATGCCTCGAATGCCTAATTGACGGTGCTTCAACCAAATACATTACACTGAATTCAAATCCCACGTTCTGTCAGTGCGTATGTGATACACACTATTAGTCGATCATGTGGATTTGCTCCCAAAATTTAGCCTTTTACTATATATTCACTAGTCTTTTCACATAATAGATAACAATATAACATACACTTTTATATTTAGGGCTGCTGATGTCGGACCTGGGACGGTTGCCCCGTTTAACTTACCTATGGGACTATGGGAGGGCCCTGCATTTTAGTACTCCCTTCGTTACTAAATGTAAGATACAAGATACTACATGTCTAGATCTAGATACGTGAGGGCCAAAAATGCTAAAACATCCACAGACCATGCTTTTAGCAATGAAAACTATCTGCACACATGTAGTTTACACCTCCATGACCATGGCTGCCCACGTACGGACCGTGGTTACAGCTTCAGCGTCAAGTCGAGCTTTGGCAGCTCTCTATCTCCATCACCACAGTAGCCAACACTTCCGTCAGTCCACCGGCGCTCCTCTTCGTCCTTTCCGGCCGCCGCGCCCGCCGTCCTCTGAGTGTTCAGTGCGCGCAACCACCTCGGAAACTCGCTCGGCGCCGCCACGCCGTAGATGGCGAACGCGTAATCGTCCCGTTCCAGCGGCGGTGGCGCGCCGGCGTGGTGCCTCGCAAGCGTGCGCTCACGCTTGTGCGCGTTCTGGTGCCCGCCGAGCGCCTGGGAGCTGTAGAACTGGCGCCGGCAGTAGTGGCACCGGAACAGCTGCCGCGGCTCCCGCTCGGCCTCCTGTGGCACCGCCGGCAAAGGCACGCCCAGAGGCGCGTCCGCTCCGACTGTGCCGATGAGGTCGAGCTCGGCCGGCCGGAGACACGTCAGTCCGTGGACATCGACGCTGTCACGGCGACCATGGCCGCTGGCGCTCACGAGCGCTGGAGCTCCCGGGCCTTTCTCCAGCTCTCCTATGGGCAACGAAATAGCAAATGCGATTATGGGCAACGAGATAGCAAATGCGATGGAAGTGTTCCCGGTGCCGTGTAAAAAGATTGTAGGAATCGATCAAGCAGTGATATGAGCATGGTTGTACATGTCAGGTGACTACGACGGACTATTACATTTACGTATTATTATCTTCTTGTTTACTGTAGTATTCTTAAGTTTGACGTTCATGCAGGCATTGGTTTCTTGACTTCCAGCACGCGAGCCAATTCACTGATCCGCTGATGCAACCCGAAGATCGCCGTTCGTGTGGGAGATTTCATTTTCTACGCGTGACGCGTGTGGGTGTGCATTTGTCTGGCGCAAAAATACTAAAGATGTACAGAAGTTCTTAACCAAATTATGCTGTGTGCATTTGTCTGCGGTGAACGTGCTTCGTTCTGAACAAAAGTTGCCAGGGTATCTTTTGAACATTCCTAAGTTAGGCCATTAGAACATGAACAATATCCTCTAAAAAATAATAACAATACTTTGGCTTAGTTTACACTAAACTGCAACCTTGCCGTAATTTAGCACACAACCGTATGCGATCTGATTTAACCAACTCACAGTGAGCAGTAACCTTAATACATGAACCGAACAAGTCTGATCCATCATACAAGGCATATCTTGTGTAAATAGTCACAGACGGCACAGGTCAAATGAAAGCATCTTCGGACAAGAGCAATTGATCGCGAGAAAGGGAAATGAACAGGCACACGTGCTTTCAGTTTCAGATTAAGTCGCATGTTCAACTTCAAGGTGTAGGATCGAAAACAGAACCAACATCGTATATATCCTTCATGCTCAAGGTTCTTTAGTTTGTAAAATAAATGGACCACGCAGGCTTTAGGTCAAATGAAGGAACAGTCTCCTTCGTGATCTAGGACTACAGGCGTAGGAAACTCAATCCATTCTTCCCTTGAGCACTCTCTCCTGAACTTCAGTGGGCGTTCTGCGGCAAGGAAAACAAAGTTTCAGAAGATAAGGAAAGAATTCAAAGCACCTTTCTCTATGAACTCCTGCATGGCGCTACTTCGAAAAATAACTACTCTTATTGTGCACAATGCCAAAACTGTGTTGGTTCAACAAATCTAATGTTCAAATACAAACACTTGCTGAAGGGATTAGCAGTATTCAGGGGTGCACTTTTGCACACCAAGTGCCCAAATAATGAATTACATAAGTATTCAGTCAGCATAGAGATGGTCACATACTCGCATGCATTTTTGGTAAATATGGAAAAGCTGAAGAGGTATGTGGAACTTACACAATGAGAACATAACCTCCCCAGCCACTCAGGCAATCACGATCAACAGAAGACAGCAATGCTTGTGAGATCGTCTCGAATAGTTCATCAGGTTCCTTTACCAATAAAAGTGAACAAAGAAATTGTCGTACTTAAGAGTGCAAAACCAGATAACGAAAATTAATATATAGCATTCTACAGGACGGACTAGATAAAAAGTTAGTTTTATGATATTACATATCATGATGTACACATTTCTCAAGTAAGAAAACAAACCATGTCTGGTTTATACATGGACTCGCAAGCACCATATAATGATTCCGAAGCAGTGCCAGAAACCACAAAATCTTTTGCCAGTTCCCTGCAAAGGAAGCACCTTTTATCAGATAACCTGCTACATATATAATGGCTAGACAAGAAGCGATCATTAGGGTTCAAAAGAATTGATAATATCATGTTTCAAGAAACTTGACATGAAGCACTACGGTTTCAGTAAAGTACAGATAAGATGTGAATGGATATTGGCATCTGTCTACATTGACAATATAATTTGTACTCCTGGCCACCCCTAACAATATAACCCTTCTAAATCATGTACATGGTAATATATAGGCAGTTCAGTGATCTGTGTATGCTGACGATGCGGCTGTGTTTGCAATGTCAACTATGCAGGATTTGGTGACAGTTCGTGTCATTTTGCAAATCTTCAGTGAAGCCTCCGGCCTATACGTCAACTATCGAAAGTCCACTGCAACATGATTAGATGAGATACTGACGATGATGCATTGACTCAGCAGGTGTTGCAATGCCCTCTGGTGAAATTCCCTATCAGATATTTGGGTTTGCAGCTCACCCTTCACCCCCTAAACAAAGCAGAATGGCAACCTATGTCAGATAAGGTGGTTTAATTTATTCCAGCTTGGCAATGTGGCATGATTGCAAGGGAAGGCGGACTAGTCCTAATCAAATCAGTTATCTCAGCCAAGCATCACTTGTTGATTGCAGACTCACCGGTGTGGTTATTGGAGGAAATGGATAAATGGATCAGATCTTTCTTCTGGGCTGGGTCTGAGGAGGTAAATGGAGGACAATGTTTAGTGGATTTGAACAGCGTCTGTATACCGACATGCTTTGGTGGTCTTGGGGGTCAGGAATCTCAAGCTACAAGGCGTTGGGCTCAGATCATGTCGAGAATGTTTAAGGAGAACTGGCCCTGATCTGGCAAGGTTGGCCAATGCTGAAGGATTCCCAGGCAGCTGCGGTGTCTGACAGTTTGGTACAGATCGCCGTGGGCAATGGGAAGCATACAATGTTCTGGAAAGATAGGTGGATCAGTGGACTAGTAACCAATGATATTGCCCTTTAGATACGCTGTCTGTCAACACAACATGCAAAAAAACAGCAGAACAGTGAAAAACAGGTGGATCTAGGACATCAGGAATGGCCTATGCCCTCGAGGCGCCATGCAGTGTGTGCAGCTATGGATGGCCATCAATGCTGGTCAGCACGATCCTGCAGTTGAAGACAGCTTCTCATGGCCCTGGTCCGGAACAGGAGAATATTCAGCAAAGTGGACTTACAAAATGTTGCATCAAGGCGCGGAGTGTTTCCCCGCGGCGGTAAGTGTTTGGAAAATGGTGTGCCCCTGCAAATTTTTAATGTAGCTGTCCCTGCAACATCGACTTTGAACATCTGATTGGAGAGCGATACACGGGTTGCAGGGTCAGTCCTCGACATGCTAAGTTTGTCCGCAAGAGAAGGACAACATGGAGCACACTTTGATTTAGTGTGTACACGCTAGGCAGGTGCGGCACACACTATTTCGGCTCTGGGAGTGGTACCCAAAGCACCGGACAGAAGCAACACCTTGGAGCAGTGTGGAGCAGGGAAAGGATCAGATTCAGTGTCAAGAGAAGGAATTGATGCCTTGTAGCATTGGTAATCTTGACCTGCTGGTCACTTTGGAAGAACAGGATTGCATGGATCTTTGCTAATGAGAGGTAACAACACCATACGGATCAATTGCCCACCAGAATCATGGCAGTTCTCAAGCACTGGTCAATGGTCATTAGCGACGAGTGGAGTTACTGGTGTTTTCACAAATAGTGTGAGAGGGTACCTTATGGACTTGTATGGTGTCTTCTCTGCCGTATCGTTCGCCATTAGGGTACTATCTGGTAATCATGGTTTGTAAGGCGTCGTAACTCGTAAGGCAGAGGTGCCTTAGCGTCTACGCTTTACGCGCCTTAGGTGGTCATTTTTTAAGCGTCGCCTTAGGGACGCCTTAAAAACCATGCTGGTAATTATTTCTGCGTTCTATAAAAGTATACTCTCCAAAAAAAAAATATAGGCCAATATTAAGTCATTTATTTATCCTGAATGCATTCTATACCATAGTTAGGTGTTTTCTGAACTCCACTGTTCAATATTAAGTCATTTATTTATCATGCCCTCTTTTTAGTTCTTAAGAGTAAATTTAATTGAAGCATGGAGCAAACGGATGACAACTGGAAAATATGTCTCAGGATTATTACTGAGCCAAAGCTGATAAAGAGAATACTCTTCACTAAGATACACATGCCGTAAAAGATTTGTAACGTACATGGAATGATGGAAGTATGTGGATGAAACATAGCACACATATATTCAAATCAATTGGACTTTTGAAGAGTAACAAGCATAACAATTCACAGAAAGACGAGAAATTATACTTACTTGGCACCAATGCAGTCCATGGTACATATAAATGGCTGATCGTTTTCTCCTAGCCCCGCAATAATTGGCTGGCAGAAGTATGGCCCAAACCTACATACCATGAAGTAACTCTGTTAGCCGTCTCTACTATTGAGCAAACAGAAGGGGTGGCAATAAGACAGAAGGGCCAATATAATTATAACAGCAATACTGTATCTACACAAACATCCTACATATTTCGGCTAATCAGAAATATGATCTATGAATCACATTGAACAAATAAAGGAGACATAACAACAAGAAGAAGAATTGCACAATGCATCAGCAATTCAGCATAACTACGAAAAGCATTGAACTACATACCAGAGGATAACATCTCATACTGCAGCACTACAATATCATCAATTTTCTTTAAATCCCAAATGTCCATATGGACATTAAACCAGTAGAAAGGCAAACCAAAGAAATTCAGTTCAGTAAGTCCAAAATTACTTCATATTCTCGACAGTTATTCATTTTTCTCACGTGAATCACAGAATCAGTACTTTTTACACCATCCCCATTGTGTGCCGCTGGCAAAGGCTTGAAACATCTCACCTCTTCTCGTAGAGGAGGGCAGAGACAAGGCTGGCGAAGGTCTCGGGCTTCATGTCCCTCTCCTCCCGCAGCTGGTACAGTTTGTGCTTAAACACCAGCCGCTGGTACCTGCGCACACATAACGCAGCACACGCACGTCAAACCCTATCCCTAAACTGAAGACAAACTCCAAATCAGGCGGGATCAACCACGCAACCAAAGAAAGCAATCAAGGATTCGACACCCACAGGGTCTGGGCGTCGGTGGCGAGGCCGGAGAGGCCGATGTACAGCTTGCCGTGGATCTTGAACACCCTCTGGAAGTCGGTGGCGACGGTCTGGAGCTGCACGCCGAGGCGCCGGTCGCTGGCGATCGCGAAGCAGTTCTTCCCCACCATCGCCACCACGGCGCTCCCGTTGTACTCGAATATCTGCGGAAGGAAAGCGAGACCACACGGATCAGACGGGGGAACCGAGTAGACGAGCTAGGGTTTTTTCGTGAGGAGGAGATCGGAGGCTCCGGCTCCGGTGACGTCGGGCACTTACCGACATGGTCGGCGGAGATGACCTCAACAGCGGCGGAGGTCGCGGAGCGAGAGGAGGTGGCGGCGCGCGGCGGCTTCGGTTTTCCGGCGACGGGGAAAAAAAGTGGCGAGTTGGCTGTGTAATTGGGTGGTTTGCTTATACGGGCCTCGTCAGATCATCTCTAGCGTGGCGGAACTGAGAGATCGTAAAACATCCCAAATCAAAAATAAACTGAGCCTAGCTCAGCTGGCTGGTCGGTTCCTGGTGTAATCAGCCCACTCAAGTTTAAATCTCAGATTTGACACGCGTCATCGTATTTATTTGGACTAATTCAGGATTTTCTATCCATTTACAGCTAGCTACCTAGTGACAAGGGGGAAGGCGATGGAATTTACTAAAATATGCTATGTTTTATATAGTTCGGTTTTGAGTTTCTATTCTTCGCAGCGATTTTTAGGTTAGTAAACCGTCCAAAACGACGAACGGTTTACAGTCTTTCAGTCACTGATAAGATGTTCATGGAGCATCTGTAGCAAACCTTAACGAACGAAAACTGTAAATTCCCGACGACATAGTCTAGGGTCATTTTTCATATATTTTTTGCCAGGGCCTGTATAATCAGCACTGTATAGTCGGCTCAGTCTGTAAACGTTGTAATGCATGGAGGGCTCAACTCCTATCACACTCGATAGCTGGAGAGGGGGGCGACCATGCTACCATCGACGGTGGCACCGCTGTAGAGGCAGTGGAATTCAGAAGGTGGTGCGTTGATACGTTCGCGGCGGACCTTTGCGAAGACTAGGAGATCACCTCCTCCTTCTAGGAGGGCTGAGTCGAAGACCATGCTAGTATCGCTCCAATTCAGCAGCAGATCACGGGAGCTTTACTTTCGATCCGGTTCAAGTTCAGGTCGACTTTGGTCTCCTCGCTTTCACGCAGTCCATCCAGTTTAAATCCATTTCAGTTTGATCGAAATGCTTCACTTCAGAGAGTTAGGCGGCTTCCTTTTATACTAAACTATTTTGCTTTTTATAATATATTTTATCATGATATGATTTAAAGGATATTATTATTATTTACCTAGTTGGTATAGGATAATTTTCTCAAATAATAATTTTGATATTATTTAATAAGTGAGAAAACTGAATGTACAACTCAACCACTTAGATTCAAAGGGGACATAGATTTGAGTTTTTCTTATTTAAAAAATATAAAAGCTGCTATATGGGGTCACCCACGGCATTCGTTTCAAAAAATTACAAAAATTATCGAAGGAGTTTTTCCTTCGATGGTTTAACTTTAGGGTATACATGTCTCTCTTTGTCTATTTGCACACGGCCCTCACCCGTGCTAGTGTGTCTATGTTTGTGCGGGCGCATGTGTTCATGTCTACATTATTACCATTAAATATGATGGTATATATTTCCATGGTATACACTGTAGCAGTGTAGCGTTTATATTAATAGTAGTTTCTAGTGTATTAGTGTATGCTTGATAAATATATTTAGAACTTCTAGATTATAAACTAAATAGTTGGCTTGATTTTTTAATTTCAACCTAACGGCATAATTAGTAAATATAGTACAATGTGTAATATGTCTGTAGGATGCTACCAACCTAACTAAACTCATGGTCACTAATGAGATTGGTTTGTTCCCACATGCTTTTCATTGTTTGTTTGATGTGTGGACTCTATCACAAAATTTCTAGATTTTTCATGGCATCTTGTGCATGATAGATGACACTATAGTAGTTAATTGTATAGTTTAGTATTTTTTTTTCCTCCACCTCTTGGAACCTAGGTGGTCACCTTGTCTCCCTAGCCTATGTGTCGGCCCTAGCAGGATCCCTTCATGTAGGTCTCGACACCGACCATTCTTTTGAGTATACGTCTCAGCATACGTATCGGTTTCAAAAAGGAGAGGCCAAGCGGCCCAGTACAACGTGTTTTGGCAGACACGCCAAAAACGACATCCACCGAAAAGGGAAAAAATACAATCACTCGCCAACCTCCACCTCTCTACGGGCCCTTAGCTACCCCTAAACAGCCTGGCTGCCCTCCAAAGATCCGCCTCGTCTTCTACCATCTTGATCGCAACCTTCACCGATGGCGAATGTCTTTCAAACACCACATTATTCCAGTGTCGCCACAGGCTCCAGAAGATCAGGGCCAAAGTCGTCCACAAGTCTTCGACTCTTTCCCTCTGGCCTCCTTAGAGGGTAGCCACTCTACTAGGCAGTCGTCATGGCTGAGATCCAATCCGTCTTCCCCCACATCCTCAGAAACAAGGACCAGACTCCTCTCGCCAAGACACAACCACGCAAAAGGTGGTTAATGTCTTCCTCAATCTGATCACAGAAAGGGCAGGAGGCCGGTCGGGGTAGTCCTCTACGTCCCAGGCGGTCGGCCGTCCTACACCTGTCTTTGAAGGCAAGCCAGAGGAAGAACTTGCACTTGTTTGGAGCTCGCAATTGCCAGATCTGCCAAGCCCCCGCCATGCCAACCTTGCCTTCAAAGAAGACCCTGTGAGCCGAACGATGGTTGGCTTCCCAGTTCCACCTACATCCATCGGCTATGCCCTCGGAGAGGGTAAAAGCCGCCACGTTGTCCGACAAGGATAACAACTCGGCAATCTTTGTAGCGTCAAGATCAGGTGGGACGTCCGTCAACCATCCACCAGCTAAGCCCTCACTCGCCGTCCTAAAATCTCTGTAGCGTCAAGATCAGGTGGCACCGACCACTTGTCACCGTGGCACGGTGTGTATGACGTCCTGTTCTCAGACTGGAATGTTCTCACAGTTGAGCCTAGCCGCAACAAGGAAGGGGGCGAGCCTAGTTCAATTTATGGGTATTAAGATTAATAACCCATTATTTTGCATATATGTTTTAGATATATAGCGTATGTATGAATAAACATACGTATTCATTCAGTAATTATGCAGCTTGTATCTGTCTTTCGCGTGTTCGTACAGCACATCCAAAGGTGCATATGCTACCCACTTCTTTGCCTCCCATACACCGGCACATGGCTCACTTGAACTGTCACGACACCATCCCGCCCAACTCCCAGGCTCCAACTAGCAACACACCACATAACCAGTAAACCATCAATATGCTTAACAGCTTGAATAGTTATCCACTGACTGGTGAATATATTGGTTTATCCAGTTGATGATGCCATCATATAAGCTATCAGAGAGAATCACAGAGTCATGTTGTCATTTTTATCTATTGTTTTGTAATTAATCTATAGATCCGCCATGATGCATTATGATAAGAAATTATCGACTTTTGTGATCTGTATGAAAAATTGTGAACCTTCATGTTTCGATTTTTGTTTTCAACTTTGAATACTCAATGTCAAAATCCTGTTCCCGCCCCTGAACACGGGGAACCCGACATCTGCCTTCCAAGGTATGACGTGCACGCTTAGGATACTGCTGGGGCTTGTGAGAAAATCTAGGGTATTTTTGCTTTATTCATGTAATTTAAAAAACCCGTATGTAAAGAATAAATGATATCCATCTGTTGTTATAAGTGACTTGTGAGAAAATTGTTTTTTTTCTGTTATGTTTTGTGATGATATTTGGCAAAGTCTTTGCTTGCTTTACCAGCGCTTCAAGTCTCCAGTCACCCACCCAACTCACTCGTGGCAAAACGTGGCTTTACAACTTATCTTAACGCTCTTGATCTCAGAAACCCTCTCACTTTTGAAATCTTTTAACGCAGATTTGTCCCACGTCGGAGAAAGGAGGCACGACACAAAAAACAGCTACACTAACTGGGGACATAAGCCCTCCCTTTCAGTAAAATTAATAGTTGAGGCATTGCAATCCTCAACCAAAAACGCAAGTACTGGGCCTAAACTAAACGCAAGTAGTTGCCGAGGTGCTGTAACCGCATCTCTCTGATGCCGGAATCGCTGTAGCCCTGTTTTCTTTCTCCTTATATCAAAGACGACACACAAAGCTTTTGCATGTTCGCAAAAAAAAAAACTAAACTAAACGCTTGACACGATTCCCTCTCCTTCCTGTTATGACAGCTTAGCGGGCAACTAGTATTGTTAGGTTAAAAACGAAAGGGAGCAGGTCAACAAAAAAAAACGAAAGGGAGAACTGAAGGTACAAGGGGGACGGATCCCTGTGATCACCCAACCATTTCAAAGACTTCTTTCTATATGCAACCGAATTTAAAGACCCGACCACCAAAAAGACAAAAGTGATGCTACGAAACACAGACATGCAGCATGGCGCCTTCCATTTTGGAAATATACTCCTTTTTATGGCACAAGCGCATTGTTAGCATGGAGATTAAGAGAGAGTCAAATAAAAGCTCACTTTATGGAACCTAACATGAACCACACCCACTCACCTTTCAGGTAGACTGATTTTTTTGTAGACTATCAGGGGAGCACCCCCGGCTCCATCTATTATATACTAAAAGAAAAATGAGTTAGTTTTTCGAGACACCACGTTAATCCAAATCATCAGAATTATTTTGATGATTGGATCTAAAATATATGGCTAAGATTTAAGAATAGGTTTGTAGTTACGTAACCCGCAAATTTCAGTTTGACACGTTCAATCTACATAACGTACGTGTATGTCAAAGAAAAAATACAACTACGTATCTAATCCAATACGGCCATCCGGGTACTGTCAAAAGAAAAGAAAAAACAGCCGGCGCAACGGCCGGCCAGCCGGCTGAAAATATTTGAGCTCCTCTTATAGATGAAGTACACTATTTAAAAGCTCACGGGCACATCACTCCGTCGATTGGCAAGGCATATGGATCTAAAATAATCTGGACGTATTTTTCATGTACAATTCATAGCATTGTGTCAAGTTGCTCCTCCAAAAAAAAAAATAGCTGCGTCATGACTTAAAAAATGCGAAAGAAAATCAACTTCTTTTCTTTTCTTTCTTAGAAAGGAAAACTACTTCTACGGTAGTCGTTGAGTATACATATTAATGTATATGTGTAATGTGTTTGTTATGAGTGCACCAAAAATAAAAACATAACTACATACATTTTTAAATTAAACGATATCGACACAAACACGGGTACACTACCACCATATGTACTCACACTCACGGATAGTCTACCAATGAACAGAGTTGGGGAGATTCGGTATTAGCAAAGTCACCACTATCGATGGCAATGTTTTTTGCCGTTCTAAAGATAATTTGGTTTAGCGAGACCCGCATGGTACAAGAACATATGTTTCATTCCTGATGGGTTCGGAACAAGCATCTTTTTACTAATCTAAACACAAATTGGTTCTCCAAAAAAGAATTGTTCTATCTAATTTATATGTACAAAAATATTGAAAATCAATTTAGAGAAAATAATAATTTTAAGGATTAGTCAATCCCGGCCCACAATCACACAAGCTATACTGAAGGACAAAGTCGCGAGGTTTCAACATAAACGAAGCCACCACTAACGTACCAATAAGAAGCGGCATCTTCCATTTAAAAGATAAACTCACTTAATGAGACGTTTAGACAAAACAATTAGGGTGTTGACATGTGGGAAAAACCACCCTTCTACCTTTCCGACCATCGGTTGTTCTCTGAAACATCTACTTTTCTAATTTCGAGATTGAAACATAGCAGATTTGATGAATGGATTGAAAGCAACTCATGAAAAACATCCTTTTGAAAAACGGAGAGATAACAGAAATCACTATAAAACGCCAACCGTCCTATTGTTGATTTGTTGAATCCTTTTTTATACAATATGTAGAACCTAACACTACAGGAAAACCGGTGTATTGCAACAATATTTATCGCTACAACCATATTTTGTTGCAATAAAATGCAATATTGCCACCAATTTCCTATTTGTGGTAATAGACTCCGCATGTTGCCACAATTTACTTTTGTCGCCATAAGTACACGATTTGTTGCAATATAGGTCGTGTATTGCAACAAGATGTACGGTCGTTGCAATATTCCCCTAGTAGTGCGACAACCAAATTTCGTTGCGCGAGATAGTCCTTTTGTTGCAATAGAAACTACATCTTACAACAAAACAACTATTTGTGGTAATACTCAGAAAGATATTGCAACAAGTGTGTCACGGTGCAATAGGTTCAAATATTGTTGTAAAAAATTGGTCACCTATTACAACAAACCATGTATTTGCCGCAATAGTGCATGTTTTTCACCTCAATTTTTTTGTGTTGCAATAGCTACTGTTTATAGCGACAAGGCGTATATATGTGGTAATATGTAGAGCATATTACAACAATTCAACATTGTTGAATTAAAGAAAACTTCACGTGGACAACCTAGGTCGTGACTCTGCGGCAACTACATGTTCAAACACATGAGAATGAGAGAGATTAGATCTCGAAAAGGGACACCTGTCTAATTAGAATGAGATCTAAAACCATTTAGATAAAGGCTCTAATTAAATCTTACATAAACCTAGAGAAAAATTTCCTAAAAAAATTCATCTAAGGCCTTGTTTATTTCTAGTGTATTTTAGAGGATTGGAGGGGATTATCCCGAATTTCAGAAAATCCCCACTTGTTTGTTTATTTCTAGTGTATTTTAGGGCAAGAGAGGGGATAATCCCTACATATCCCCACCAACCACCTCATGTTTGACTTAAAAAAAAAAGTCAGTACTAATGTATTTTAGGGGAAGAGTTTTTATAAGAATTGGGTGTTCACCAAATAACCCTTTCATCCCACTCTTCTCATCCCTAATAAAACACTTAGAGTAAACAAGATCGCGGGATATAAGATCATGCTTGGATGGGAAAGAATCCCGAGAACCGTCCTCGGCCGAACCGACTCAGTACTGGATCAAACTCTAACACGTACAGATCGAACGATCCATACAGATCGATCCAGCCCTGGCTGGGGACAAACACAGCTTGCTAGCGATGCTAGCTGGGCCGGCCCAGCTCCTTCCGCCGTGCATCCATCCGACAGTCCGGCTGCTACCAGCTGCGCGCGCTGCTGGCTGCTGCGCCTCGTCCGGCCAGCACGGTTGCCTCCCGTGCGCGCTCCCGAGCGCCTCGCTGGCTGGGCCGGATCCGGCCCAGTTCGCCTTGGCTTCGTTTTTTCTTTTATAATTTTTCTTTAGATTTTTTAAATAAATTTTCAAATGGACATTTCTTTTTATAAAAAATTATAAATTAATTATCTTATCGTGTAAATCATCTAGTGTCCGTCGGCAAAATATTTGGATAATATTTCTTTATATAAATCTTCTGAATAATTCCGACTATAATAAAACATATTTCTATTATCCCGAGACACCCAAATAATGTCCATAAACTCATCTTTTGTTGATTTTCACTATGTCTCGGAATACGCAACGAATTAAAACTTCATAGAAGTCTGTAGTTCACCAAGTCTTTCACTCGTTTGACATAAAGATATTTTGGGTTTCCTTCCATCATGCATATGATGCATCCAAGATGATAGTGCCACGGCGAAGGTGGAATCAACATATCCACAAAACATTTTAGGACAAATGATATTATCTAAACTTTAAAAGATTTGTACCTTGACCTTCCTTTTACGGGGAGTGATCTTTTATATTCTCAACCACGATAATATACAGGACAAAAATTATCCGATCAATTCATAAGAACATTCGGTGCCATCCATGCGACCTTATTACAATAACTTGAGCTTCCGCTCACATATCGTTCAAAACTTTGAATAATAAAAGTGGAGACACTTTCATCCAAGGATGAAAGTCCATGTGTCGAGATTGACACACACCACCTTCTTTTGTTCTTCCGACGTGGGCTTACCCTCCGGGTACCCTCACTATTGGCGTATAATCAAGATAAAGGCTCACCGGTGGCCCAATGAAACCCAAGAAGCTGCTTTCAAAGTGCGTTTAAAATCAACTCATCGTTTCTCTTTCCGATGCCCCTAGGTTTCTCCATGGCATCAAATTGAGGAGCTCTGAAACGACAAGATGACGACAAGACTTGGCATAACTAGCGACAGTTGCAAGCGGGTGTAGTACATGAGGAGCACAAAGTCATATCTTTTAGGATGAAAATCCAATGTCTGACTTTAATTGGTTGTGTCTGGGGATGTCCTTATCGACGGTATTGTTTTGAGAGCGCAAACTTTCTCTAGAATGAAAACCTAAGAACTACGATCGGGCGACCATGGCGCTTGTGCGCACTGTTTCCTTTTTGGGTCGTCTCTTTTGAAAATTTTGAATTCTGGATGTTGTCTTGGTGGTAGTCTGTGCTGCAGTTACAAAGAATTGTTCACTGTAGTGAAATCTTTTATTTTTTCTTTCTGTTATTTTTGTTGTAGAGTTGTGTGTATCCCTAATGTCTCTATGTAATACATTTCAGTATTGTAAAGATTTGGATGATATTTTTTTGAATTTTATATTAAACCCACAAAGAGTACACGGTTATAAAAACAAAACTAAAAGAGACGACAAAATCTATGAGATCTTCAACCCTTTCTTTCTCCATGACATGATCTTGTACTTTTCTGAAGGAAGCCGTAGAAAACGCCGAGAACACCAAACCATAGACATGTGAATACCACCGATGATTCTCCCCTTTTAATTTTGAGCCGCAATGCCAAGGCTTTGTACACGCACGCAATCATTAAATTAATCAAGCAACATCGGTAAGAGCACGACCACTGATATTTAAGGGACAAATAACCGAGCCACTTTGTCGATGACATTGGGAGCCGAGAGAACGAATCACCATTGCCGAAGACGTAGTAGCCGGGATAGATAATGCGAGGACAAACCTTATCGCGGCAACCATGAGAAACAATCCAAGATTGATCTGGCAAAGCAAGATCTGAAGAACCATACCTAGACAAACTTAATCTTCCAAAGCCATCATTGACGTCGAGAAGGAGATCTCGCCGACGACCGAAGCACAGAAGATCACTTATTCTTAGACGAAGGCGACGATGGAGTTATAGATGGTACCGGCGGCGACGGCTAGGGTTGAAAACCTAGGCCGCCGCCTTTCTTTACCGTGAGAAGAATTCCCCGACCGAGATTTGGATGATATTAGTGGTGTGAGGTTTAATGACCTCCCCTCGAATCTGGGTCAGCATATCCCAGCCAATAGAATCACAGCAAGCCACCTCCTACGGATCTGACCTCATCCTCCGATCTCAGCCGTACAGACCACATCGCCATCTCCCGTGAAATGGCATTCAACGCACACACGCGTGACGCGTCCATCCCCTATTTTACCACGACCCCCTTGATCCATACGCACACGGCCTCCCTAGATCCGTGAGTTTAGCAGATCGGCGATCTCGACCCCGCCCGCGCTCCTACTAGCCACCGGGTGCGCCGCCGCTCTCCCCATCCTCGGACGTCGCTCTTGGCCGTCCCCGACCCCGCGATCGAGGCCTTCCACCGGTCGCCGATCTGCTGAACTCACGTTCACCGGCCACGGAGGGTAGACGCGGGCAGCAGGAGATGACTCTCTCGCGCCGGTGGCCAGCAGTCCGGCGCGCTCCAGCACAAGACCAGCCGCACCGCCTGGGGTCCGTCCCGGCCAATCTGCTCGCAGATCGGGCTCCACACGCAAACCCTAGCGGCAGCGATGACGCAGACCGACCGTCGCCACCGTGCCCGGCGCCCGTCTCCACACGCTGCATGCTGTCAAGGTATCGATCTATAATCCCCCGTCCCCCTCCATTCAATCAAAAATTGGTTATTTGCTTGAGGTAGAGAGCGGACACGTACAAATCTTATGCGTTCTTTTCATCCCAGGATCGATCGTTGGTTTCGTTACTCTGTATGTCTGCACCTTCGGTTTTACTTTTACACCACCATCAAGCTAGCAAGCTGTTGGATTTAGTTATTGCAACTTCTAATCCTGATTTTCTAGCAAATGAATTATGTTCCTGTTTTTTTGTTTCTTGAGTATCTGAGTCTTGCTAGATAAATAAATATCAGGGAATTATCGCTTTCCTCAAGGAAACACAACCTTGGCTGCAGCGGAAAATACTAATAACCTTGCTGTAGCGTTCATCTAAGAAATTGGCTTTGATTAAAAATAAATAATGATATTCTACGGTCACTTTATAAATGAAAAATTGTGCTTCGTGTTTCATGCCACTTTAGCTTCAAGCATCTGGTTCTTTTATACAGATAAAATAATCCACTTGCATGCTGACTTCTTGGAGTTTCTCAGGGTTTATTGTTTTGCACATAATACAAACTCACACCAAGACCCCTGTAACGAGGTGTCCATCGGCAAGCTGCTTGAGGACCTCGACGGCCTTGCCGGCACCATCTCCGTCAAGGTATCGTTGTGATCCATATCCTCCTTCTGTTGTGAGAATTGTGTCTGTAAATAATGACCTTATATCTAGACATGAACATAAGCCTCTTATCAAGTAATAGATTGCACTTCTGGACATGGGATAATCAGTATCACACAAGAGTGTTATTCTCACGAAAATCTACTTCCCTCCAGTACCACATATTAGTTACCACGTCCATTAATTTCAGAGTAGCATATACTGCTGTAGCGTATAGGTGTGGTTCGAATTATATGCCACTCATCATTTGTTAGCGGCAAGTAAATAATGATCTTGCATTGTTACACTACAGGAGAACTACGAGACTGGTTCAGAAAAACAGTAAGTTAAAGGATGAGGTACCTTCACTGAAGGTACACTTTTTTTAAACCTTTTTTTACCGAAGGTACACTCATGTTGCTAACTGAGTTTTTCACTATTTGTGTGGAGTACGACTATGCATTGTTAATTTATGATGTTCGCTCTATCTGAAGAAACTCCTTATATTGGTATTGCACTATTCTTTCCCTTGAATTAGGCATCGCAAAGTCAGCACCGATTTCATATATATTATGGCCTGAAATCATGCATGCTGTTATTAGTTTATTACTACTTATTGCTTGCTCTCTATTTTTTGGTCGATTCACTACTCAGTGCTCACTCTTTGTTGTTTGTGGTTTCTATTGTGGCAGAGGCAACACGGTTCTTGACGATGGGTGCTGGGGCGAAAACAATTGGATACTCTGAATGGGATGGGTGCTTTGCGGCCAGATGTCAAGAGTGTGAGGGACGAGCCATATGCTGGAGCAGAGACAATGCCGGATCACGGCTGTGGCCATCTCTGCACTGGACTCTATATCACGGACAGTTTAGTCTTGGCACATAATTAGGATGGCCAAATTATATTTGAGTTTCATTTGATGTATATTAGTTATGAGATTTATGATTTTTATGAATATACATATTATGCATACGGTTTTGAATATTGTAATTGAATGCTTGTATTTTTGTATGGTTACAATAGGCTATTACCACAACCCACTTTCGTTTCCAATAACTGATTGGTGCCAACAAACTAAGTTCTGTTGAAATAGAGTATCATCATGAAAAGTTTAAATTGTCGCAATAGTTCCCCCCTACAAACATTTTTCCTGTTGTGATAACTATTTATCACCACCAAAACAAGTATGTTGCAATTTCCTGTTACGACGACTGGAAAGTTTGTTGCCATAAGTTAATGCCACAAGCGTAGCGGTTCGTGGCAAAAGGCTTAATGCCACGAAAAAACAAGGATCGTTGTCTTAACTTCTTGCCACGATTGTCTATTGCCACAGAAGAGTATGTGCCACAAAACGAGCATCGTTGGAATAGATTGTTGCCACAAATGTCTACCGCCACGAGCTATCGGTCGCGACGATTTGTTACATGTTGCAATAAAGTTATTTCCACAAACCAAATTGTTGCACCAGGTGGCAGCTTGCCACGAGAAAAACGTGGCAACTTCCCACATGGTTGTTGCAATAGCATACTTTATTGCCACAATTGTTTTTTCATGGCAATAACCTATTACCATGCGTCCTATCGCAACGCCTCCCAACGAATGTCGTTTCGTGGCAATATGTACCTATTGCCACAAATCGACATGTATTGCGACGATAAATTTTGTTGCAATAGACCTGAATCCTTGTAGTGTAAGTATATATATTCATAAGTATTACCACTAATATATAAACAAGAAAAAATATTTTAGAAATAGAGACACATACAAAGTAGGGATCAAATAATATGTGGAATTAGAACTGACAGCGATCATGAAAAATGTGATGGTTCCGCATACAAAGTAACAAAAGGCATAAAGAGGAGCTATGATGCTAGACATGATCTAGCGTTAGTATAGGTCTGGCGTGGGATCCTAATGAATCTCACAATTGTCAGTATCAAAGTTGTTGACATGTGGTGATTAGAAATACAAGCTCTCTTTTTGCCATACAATCAGATATTAGGTTTCTAATCTATGTGCATTTCTAACTATAATTCTGAAACATAAAAGGGCATATGAATGGTGAATATTGAGTATACCCCAAATCACAATAGTCTGTGGCTCAGAATTGAAAATATTGCCAACATACTGTATCATTTTTGTTTGTGTTAGAGCCGTACTATTTCTTCTCACATAATGTGATGTCCGCAATACACAATTTCATTTCTAGAAATCTTTCAACGTAATAAGGTGGACGTATTCGAAACTACTATTGTTATTTCAACCTAATAGGAAAACTTTTGTAATTGTATATATAATACCGAACTTAAGCTCACCTAATAATCTAAGATCATATAGAAAATATAATTATGTATAATATCATACAAATAACATATATTGGTGTTCATAGAAATAGCAGAATAATTCTTGGCCTAGAAATTAATGGTTTTAAAAGACGTATATGCATATGTCATATTTAAGTTTGTGTTGGTCTAGCCGTATTAGTACTAAGTACAAAATGTGATATCAATGACAACACTATTTAATTCATTTGTAGCCTTCAACATATTAAAGACAATGCCCTCGCATTTGCGAGGGCCACCATGCTAGTTTTCCTTGAAAACCAAACCACAGAGTACGAGTTACAGAGATGTTCAAACATTTTCGGGTAGACTGGTTGATATACTCTAGTGAAAGACGGACTAGTATAGTGTAGTATCCTTGCCACATTCAGCTTAAGAACACAGCAACAGTGTTACATTATTCTACTGCCACTTGCTAAAGCTAGTACGGATGTGTGATTCTCCGGCCACCGAATGAGAATGTATATATGCACTTATAGCCAGGCCTGCATGTCCCCGGTGTCATTGCCCAGAAGTAGCTGTATGCATGACATGTATGACTATGATGTTGGGTTGATCTCCGGTTATAACAAACCGAGATAAAATGGGGATTGACTCGCACGTCGGTGACCTGATCGGGGGCACCAATAACCAACGACTGGTTCCGGTCCCGTCTCTCAAGCGCCACTATAAAAGGAAAGGTTCAGTGTTAGTTGACGAACTACACGGTAGGCACATCCCACCCCGAAAATAACCGATCTAGATATGGCGCTGGGAGAGGCGAAGACCGACGACCACCGGCAGCCACCAGGAGGGTCGTGCTGCCGGCGACCATGGGCCTCTCCTTCGACTATGGTGATACTACATCGACGACATGATGCTGCCTTCCCTCTCCGATCACACCATGCCTGCATCTAGCAGGCACGGGATCACTCCAATTACTTGTAAGAACATCTCCTAATCTATCTACCTAAATGTTCATTAGGTGCTCAATGCATGATCAGCTTAAGTTAATGTCTCTTAATGATGTTTAAGTCTTAACATTGGTATCAGAGTTGATCTGATCATCATAGTGCCCTAAGTATGTTGAGTTTTGATTAGGGAAAATTTTAGCCTCGGCCTAATGTAATCAGCATGTTTATGATGAAGTTTATTACTCTGTTTTGCTGCGGGTTAGTGCTAATCATTTTTAAGTTAATACCAATCTTTAATTAATGTCTAGATTAGCACTTGGTTTGACTCGGTTAGCAATTAGAAGGAGGGGAATTGCACAGCAATTTGAAAGAAAATTAAGAAATCCCCAAAAAGTGAAACCCTAGAAGAAAATTCCCCAAAGGTTGACGAACCCCTGAATGCAAATCAAACACAATAATTCGAAGGTTCAGGGTTCGGAAGTTCTCACCGTAAAGACGCTGGACCGTCGCCTCCACCTTCGGGTCCGTGCATCACAACCGCTGCACGAGGGCGCGGCCCCGCGACGCCATTCCTCTCCCATCGGAGAGGACGAGCGGAATGACGCGCTCGCGCGGAACGGACGCATGGGTCGTCGGCCGCAACGCCGAACGTCGTCGTCGTCATCGCTCTGAATGGCCGCCGTTTTTGACGGCGCGCACCACCTCCTCCGGGCCGCACCGACGCGACGCAGAAGCCATGCTCGACAGAGCAGCGCGCTGGACTCAAATCCGCTGCACGCTGCTCCGCCGAGCAGAGCCACAGCGCCGCTGGGACAAGGGCTGGCTTCGGCCGCTGTCAATCACCGCCGAATCGCGGTCGCCTCCGGCGCCGTTTTCCGCACGGGAGAGAAGCGGGGGAGAGAAAGAGAAATGGGGATTGGGGTTAGGGTTTTTGACCGTGGTCTATTTTTTGTTTCGACCGCGATGCACTGCGGCCGTCCGATTCAATGGGAGGGTGCTTTTTTGCTCCGGGTGAGTTTCGGACCTCGCTTCTTTTATGGGCCTAATCCGAGCTGGGTTGGGATGGCTGGGCCCCTTTCTGTCCGATTTTCCTGTCAGTTTCTGTTTGTTTTTAATTTCAGTGCATTTTAAAGTTCTATAATTCAGTTTTATGCACTGTTTTAAATACAGAAAATTATTGCCTAAAGAATGAGTTGAAATATCTTATTATTCTGAACGGAAATAAACCATAGTTGTTTTAAAGAATATTTTAGCATGTTTAAATGTTGAATTATCAAATTAGACATCAATATAAAGTGTCTCTTTTTAAGTTTAATTTGGATGTTTAACTTGAGAAGGTTTATGACAGTAAAATTAAATCTGACCAACGTTGTTTTAATTTTTACAAGTCATTTCCCTAAAATGTATTTTCTATATTGAGAATCATTTTAAATATCAATGAATGTTGAGAAATAAGTTGTAAATTGATTTTTATTATGAGAATGTTGAAGTATACATGTTTTTTCCTATGTTATGAGATGATATTTATGAGCATTTCTCTAAATTTTCTGAATAATTTTGTTCGGATATTTTTATTGAGAATGAACTTTAAGTTGATGCCATGTTAATGAATTTTTTTAATGATGTTATCATCTCTAAGGGCATAGGCCACCTTAAAGAAATTTTTAATGTTGCATGGTTCATTTTGCCGCAATGTACTATGCAGCCTGATAGTGATGAGCCACATAATGCTAAAGTATTATGTCAGATGTATTTATGTCTTTGGACATGCATTGACAGAAGGTGGTGAAGGCTCATCATGAAGTTCTCTGAACAAAGACGTTCAGATTATTTTGTGTGATGTCATGGTCATTAGTTGTCATTCATTGACTGTTAAAGTTAATTATTAAGTGAGACCGTGATGTAATATCCAAATTTTATTTGGAGAATGTTTATAACATTGTTTCCACTGAGGATTTTAAATCTATTGTCTACTCAGTGAGATATCATGATGAGAATGTTTAAAATGAATGATATTTGATGCACATGGTGGTGTTGTTGGGAAACCCCAAGAGGAAGGTATGATGAGTGCAGCAGCAAGTCTTCCCTCAGTTATGAAACCAAGGTTATCGAATCAGTGTGAGATGAAGAACACGTCTGAAGGTCTCCCTGGCAATGGTGCCAGAAAACAGCTTGTTGGAAAGGGAGGTGGAACCTGCATAACACAATCAAACTACTTTGCCCCAACGAAACAGTGAGGTTGTCAATCTCACTGGCTTGCTGTAACAAAGGATTAAACGTATGTGTGGAGGATGATGTTTGCAGAGAATGAAAGTAACAGTTTGCAGTTGGTTGTATTATCAGTTTAAAGAAAAAGGACCGGGGTCCACAGTTCACTAGTGGTGTCTCTCCATAAATAGTAATAATAGCATACATGCGGGTAAACAAATTACAACTGGGCAATTGACAGAATAAAGAGCTGCATAATGATGCATATACTAATGTCATGATGTCTAGTGTGAGATTCATTTGGGAATTACAACAATATACTTAGACCGTTCCAACCGCATCTATGACTAATAATCCACCTTCTGGTTAGCGTCCGCACCCCTTTCAGTATTAAGTTGCAAGCAACAGATTATTGCATTAGGCAAAGTGTGTAATGTAAGTAATAACATTATCCTTAGACAAAGTACTACTGTTTTATCCCTAGTAGCAACAGTACATCTACAATCTTAGAGCTTGCTGTCACTATCCCAGATTAAATAGAGACATGAACCCACTATCGAGAATAAATACCCCCTCTTGGAGTCACAAGCATCTACTTGGCCAGAGCATCTACTAGCAACGGAGAGCATGCAAGATCATAAACAACACACAACATGATATATTATGAAGCAAATGACATAGTATTCAATATCCATCGGATCCCAGCAAACACAACATGTAGCATTACATAAAGATGATCTTGATCATGATAGGCAGCTCACAAGATCTAAACATGATGGCACAATAGGAGAAGACAACCATCTAGCTACTGCTATGGACCCGTAGTCCAAGGATGAACTACTCACGCATCAGTCCGGAGGCGGGCATGGTGATATAGAGCCCTCCGGTGATGATTCCCCTCTCCGGCAGGGTGCCGGGAAGAGCTTCTGAACCCTCCCGAACTAGGGTTGATGACGGCGGCGGCTCCATAACGTTTCGTGGAAAAGTGTTCGGGTATTAGGTCTTGTATTGTCGGGGGGTATTTGTAGGCGAAAGGGCGAAGGCGGTGGAGGCCTGAGGCCACGTCATCAGGTGCTGGCGCGGCAGGGGGGGGGGGAGCCGCGCCCCCACCTGATGGCGGCGCCTCGGTGCCCTTCTTCGTTTCCTCTTCGGACTTCTGAAACGTGTCGGAAAAAATAGGGACTTTGGCATAAAAATCATCCAATTCCGAGAATATTTCCTTAAGTGGTTTTCTGAAACCAAAAACAGCAGAAAACAGGGAACTGGCACTGTGGCATCTTGTTAATAGGTTAGTCCCAGAAAATGCATAAAACAACACAAAGTGTATATAAAACATGTAGCAATTGGTATAATATAAGCATGGAACATAAGAAATTATAGATACGTTTGAGACGTATCAAGCATCCCCAAGCTTAGTTCTACTCGTACTCGAGTAGGTAAAACGATAACAAGAATAATTTCTGAAGTGACATGCTTTCACACAATATTGATCATATAATAATGTAATGCATGTAAATTGAGATCAAATAAATAAAAACTGTAGTTTATATTGATATCAAATGAGTAATGAATATGAAGGAGATATGCCCTAGAGGCACTTAATAAATATAGTTTATTTGTCATATCTCAATTGTTCATTATATGTTTTATACCATGCTATAACTGTATTAAGCGGAAACATTAATACACGTGTGGTAGATAAACAACCAGGTCCCTAGTAGCCTCTACTTGACTAGTTCATTGGGCAATTGATGATCGAGGTTTCCCGATCATGTGACATTTATGTCAGTTGACAATGGAGTCATGTCATTGGGAGAATGACGTGATGGACATACCCAATATTTGTAGGACGTAGTCATTACGCCTTCGACCGTGAGATCTACTCTTATTGCTATTCCTGGAAGACACTTTGATTGCATCAAACGTCATATCTTACATAGTGTGACAATAAAGGTGTCCCTCTCGGGTGTCGGAAAGGAGTATGTTGAGACGGGGGATCAAGAGCGGGATTTGCCAGTCCGCATAGCAGGATAGATACTCTAGGGCCCACTCGGTGAGATTATGTCAAAAGAGCTTGCAAGCGTGTGACTAGGTCACCAGGACATAATATCATGGACGAGTAGAAGTTAGCAGTGTCGGTAACGAGATCAAGCTAGGTATGGAGATATCTATGAACTAGTCTCGGACACGCTAAGTATCGCATGGCAAAAGGTTTAAGACTCAGACGTCTAGGTTCGAATGGTAAAGTATTCGTTATCTCGCAGGGATTAATTCTGGGTATCCTCGGTCCACGAATTAGTCATTGATCGGAGAGGAGTCTCGATCATGTCTGGTGAGATAATCGAACCGCTAGGGTAACACACTTAAGGGGAGTCGACATTTTACCGGAAGAGAAAAATAGGAATAGAGAGATCGGGAACGTCCCGGGAAAGTTCCGATGGAGATCGGGCAGCGACGAAATAGTTTTCGGAGCCGGAATAAATTATGTAATATGTATTTAATATTAATTAGTGTAATTAATAGTTAAATATATTTTATTTTAATTTTTCCTGAATTTTTAAAGGCAAAAATCCCTTAATGGGCCTCTTTGGGCAAAGAGGCCCATGAGGGGGGGAGGGTCCCCCCCAAGGGAGGGAGGGGAGTTCGGCCAGCCCTAGGTGGGCCACATGGGGCCCACCTAGGCCGGCGCATCAAGGAGGGGGCTGGTGTGGGAGTTTAGTCCCACACCGCCCGGCCAGCAAGGCTGGCAGCCCCTTTTCTCCTATATATACATGGGTACCCCTAGCCTTTGAAGATACAACCAACTCTCTCTCTCTCTCCTTGGATCCCGTGACTCCCTAGTTTGGAGTTGCGCCAAGGATAAGTTTTCTCCACCATACGCACGCCGCCGCGCTGCTGGTCTTCCGGTCCCAGTCTTCCGCTGCTCGTCCCTGGATCGGGCCCGGAGTTCGTCGGCTTCACCGTATGTGTGTAACGCCCTGCGAGGTGCCACGCTAGTGGTGCTGGAGGTCTGCTTCCTCTACACGGCCTCGAGGTCGTCGTCGGTTTCATTGACATCGCCGCGTCATCGTCTTCTTCGTCGCGCCAAGTTCTCCGCGACCTTGAGGTCGGCTACGGCGTCTTCGTCAGCAACGCTTGTGCGGGAGCGTAATCCCCGCTTTTCGGTCTACAAGAGGTGTGTATACCGAACCCCCTGCGTACTACTATATCTGCATAGTTTAGATTCTGGCTAGTTTAAGGTTATCGATGTTAGGAAAATTTTTGTTTTCTGCATGCGATCCCTTTCAGTGGTATCAGAGCCGATCTATGCGTAGATATAGCTGTGCGCTAGCTGCACCCGTGTTTATCACGGGGACAACGTTCTTATTATTTGCTACCCTCTCGCGTGCACTTGCACTGCCGGCAGCATCGAGTTGATGAAGCGGCCCGGACCGACCTTACGCGTACGCTTACGCGAGACTGGTTCCACAACTGACATACGGCTGGTTCCGTATATGTGGCTAGCGGGTGTCTGTCTCTCTCTCTTTAGTTGGCTTTGCATTTTCAATGGAGGGCCCGAAAGGGATGAATAAACATGCAATTATTTGATCGTTGTTGTGGTCATAGGTTCGTAGGTATGAAGCGGTTCTATTTACGACAGCCCCAAGCCACGTAAAATATGCAAAAGATAAAGTAGAGGCGTCTAACTTTATTTTGCAGGGGCTATGTGATATGGTCAAGGTAGGTTTATTAAATTGTTTATAAACTGTGGGCGCGAAGGAGACCATCGGCGCAAGGGCCATATCACGTCGCATTACATTTTGATGTTTTGTGTGCATCTTATATTGTGTGAATATATATAGTATATATTAGTTACACGGCGGTAGTAATATAAGATGATCCCTCCAAAATACCATTTGTGTTCTCCCTTCGACGTGCACCACCAAGAAAGTTCTACGTTATGAGGCAGGCCGTGATGATCGAGTGTCAGACATATCGTCGTTCGCATACAGTGGGTGTAAGCCATGTTGCACACGCATTTACGTTGAAGGTTATTATGGCGAGCCTAGCATGTACAGACATGGCCTCGGAACAAGGTGACCGAAAGGTTAAGCATGAGTCACAAAGTTGTTGTGATTGACATGTCGATGTCTACCTTTGAAGTTATGTTGCCGGCTCTGACGATGAGGGGTTGCATAATGGATAAGGATCGTGTAATCACTAAAACGATGAGAGGGATACTCGTTTTGAGTGGGAGTTCTGGTAGTTTTATTTTATTAAAACTTGAACCCTATTTTATAATGAACAAAGTCCTTATGTTTTGCAAAACCTTTGTAGATATGAACCAATGTGATAGCCTTCTTTAAAAATTAGGCGCAATCCTGCGATTGAGAAACTTAAAAGATTGGGTCCAAACTTCATAGTTTTATACTTTAGCTTGAGGATACTCCTTGTTTAAACCATTAGCTCTTTGTGATACAATACCCGCTAGGAGACAAACCCGGAGATTCCGCTAACAAAAGGATAATTTGGATTATTAAGTCTTTGTGTGGATAATATCATCATAGTCCAGTGTATGCTGTGATCTCTACCATAGAGCATTGACGGTGGGTACGAGTTGTTAGATCGCGAACATATCATACGATCGCTAAACTCGGGATACACCTAAAGTTGGGTTGATGAAGTTTAACAGTATGTTGACTGTTTTTCTTCTCAACCAAGATGGAAGAGAATACACGCATTGAAGGAGCACGTGGCAGTCATAATTGATGACACTGGTCATACTCGATGACATTGGTCATATTTGATGACATTGAGACGCCTTGCTCAGCTCAATCACTGGATGACAGACGACGTTGCCAGGTGCAAATGCTTTGTCATAGACTATGTCATGCGAGGGGAATCATTCACCTTCATGGTTCTTGATTGCGTTGGAAGAATATAGAAGATGAAACAGATCGCCGGGAAGTCATCAATGATGATGGTGTATATATGATATACACGTTATGAATGTTTTGCCTAAGCAAGTACTCGCAATAGTGACTAAGTTTTTGATACTAGTCATGTTTTATGAAAACCAGATTTACTGCTTGAGTAGCTTGGAAGGATGAGGTGACAATGTGTGTTGATGATGGCAGACAAAATGTTGTGATGGCCATAGACACTCTCCCTCTAGATCTACCATTTGAATAAATTCTTTTATGATCGCCTGTTAGTATGATCGTTATAAGTGTGTCTTCTCTAGCAAGACAATTGTTCATATATGTTAATGACAAAATCGTTGTCCTATATTTATGAAGTAATGATCATAAGCCGATTTGAATTTAGGTGGTAGAAGCTCCCACATTCATAATATTATTGCCAAAGGATACAAACTTAATAGAGACACCACATTTGTGTGGCACTACCGTTTAAGTCATGTCTATGTTATAGTCAATGAACAAGCTCCATACGGATGGATCTACAAGTCCTTAGATTTGATCTTTTGACACTTGCAAGATAACTAAGACACCGTTTTCGGAAAGCGGGCATATAACTTATTGATAAATCATGCATTTTGATGTATGTGGATCAATGAAGTAATTAACGTGTAGTGGAGATCTTTATTTCGTAAGCTTCAATGAACGTTTGAGTATAACTTGCTGAGAATCATGCATATGGGTGTATGTGAATCAATGAAGTACTTTAACGTATAGTGGAAGTCTTTGTTTCCTAGACTTCATGAATATTCCGAGTAGATATACGGATATCCACTTTGGAAATGTTAGTCTGAAAATTTTGATTCGATCAAACAAGTTCAGAATGAAGTAGGAAAATAACTTTAACAAGAAAATCAAATTCCTGCGATACAGATCGAGAAAATAAAGATTTGAGTTATAATGTTGGCATATCATTGGAAGACTTGTGAGAAGAGTTCCACAAATTACGTCGTATGGAATACCATAGTGTCATGGTATGTTAGTACGTCGTAATCGCACCCTATCGGATAGTGTGTGGTAAATAAATCTCTTATCGAATTGTTGTGATCATTAGAGTCATATGGTAGAAACATAACATTCACGTTAGATAATAGGGAAACCATTTAAATCCATGGAGACAATACCATATGAGTGATGTCATGGCTTTTAGCCTGGATTGTCGTTTCAGCAATTTAGTGTTTTGATGTGATCAAACCTAAAATGGATAAATCTTTGTAGTGTACCGTACCTAAAGAATTAGTTGGGTACATGTCTCACGACATAGGCAAAAACGTTGCCGGAATATGCCTTGCAAAAGAAATAGTTTCTTGTCCAAGGGTATTAGTGGGAAAGGAAGTAGAGCAAGACGAAGTTAATGAACTTCCTCTCCAGACATCAGAGTGACGCAACGGAAAGTGTTTCCGGTGTCATGCTCCTCAACTTGAAAGAAGCTGATGATAAAGATCATGATGCTCTGAGCTCATACTAAGAACGTAGGCGTACGAGGTTGTGTTCCACACTGTGTGGTACGACAATCTTGTTATGAAAGTGTTAGTGGTGCTGGAGGTCTGCTTCCTCTACACGGCCTCGAGGTCGTCGTCGGTTTCATCGACATCGCCGCGTCATCGTCTTCTTCGTCGCGCCAAGTTCTCCGCGACCTTGAGGTCGGCTACGGCGTCTTCGTCAGCAACGCTTGTGCGGGAGCGTAATCCCCGCTTTTCGGTCTACAAGAGGTGTGTATACCGAACCCCCTGCGTACTACTATATCTGCATAGTATAGATTCTGGCTAGTTTAAGGTTATCGATGTTAGGAAATTTTTTGTTTTCTGCATGCGATCCCCTTCAGAATAAACAAGTAGGGAGAACAAAGCAAAACTTTTAATGAATTAGTATAACAATCAACTGTGCAAATTAGATATTAAAGATGATTTTAGCTTCAAGAACAACAATATAATCATCTAATGAATCAAATACTCATGACAACTTTGTGAAAGGATCAAGTCAAGCAATAAGAATATGCACGTAGAAGATCATCTCTCTATTTGTTCACTCAAAAACAAGCAATTGTTCAGCGTTGGTTCCTGGCACCAGGATGTTGTGGCTAAAAGAATAATAAGGGGGTTTGGAAGGCCAACGGAAGAAAGTCTCACACTGCTGAAAGTGATCATTAGACAAGAGAAAGTCTTACAATCGAAGCTATGCAAGGAGTAGTGATTGCCACACAACGGATGCACATAGAGCTATAAGTGTATGAAAGCTCTCCAATGGAACTAGTGGGGGTGCATCTAACTTGCTTGCTCATGAAGACCTAGAGAACTTTTGAGTAGGCTCATCATTGGAATATACAAGCCAAGTTCTATAATGTAAAATTACCCACATAGTTATACAAGTAGATCATGAAAACTCTCACATATGGAGTAAATGTGCTAAACATGGGCACAAATGATGACTATGAATATTACAGGTGCTATAACATGAGCACAAGTGTGGATAAAGAGTAGTAATGTTGCCCCCTTTTTATTCTTTTTTTTTGTTTTTGTATTTTTCTGTTTCTCTTTTCGGTGGCCTCCATTGCTTTTTTCACTTTTAGGGGCAAACATTCTAACATGACAACACACTTTTGATACAAGGATCTCATAATGGATAAAACATGGTGTATGAAACGGTGCCTCTGCCAGTGTAGCAGGATATGCAATGATCTAGCGTAACATGGGTAAAACCACACATCAGCTATATAGAATCATGCAAAGCAATATATAAATGATAAATGACAACAAGTCATGTAATGTAAGATGAAAGTTGCATGGCAATATATCTCGGAACAGCTATGGAAATGCTGTATTAGGTAGGTATGGTGGATGTTTTGAGCAAGATATTTGGCTTATGTGTAGGAGAACATGATGAAGATCTCCCACGAGTTTTGGATGTACCCGCGAAGTATGCACCAATTCTCAATGTGAGAAAGGGCAATGCAAAGTACCGAAGAGGCTAGCAAATATGGTGGTGGAAGTGCCATGAAAACCGTAGCTTTAGAACTCACAAGCAAAAAGATTCCAACTAGAAATATGATCTTACAGGGCATAATGAAAATCACTCTATGAGGGACTGTGGCAAATGAACAAGTCACTGTTGGGACCCCGACCGTAGCGCATAACACAAAGTCATTACGGTTGTTTTTAACATTAGAAGTCGTATATCATTATGCTATCAACTGGATATTTAAGTGTGGCACAGCTTCAAGTTTTCTAGACCAACCATTAATCATTCCACTTTACTAAACCATCATGTCTTACCATTAAGCATATTAATATCTCAAAACAACATCAATGATTCAAGTGACACAATTTAATGATCTATAAGATTATGTATCATTTAGTTATACCATCTACCACATTTAACATTTTCTGTTCTTAACCAAACACCAATCAACTTATTTAAAACATAAAATCTCCAAGTATTTAACAATGAAGTAAGAGAGTATAACATAAGAAAACTAACAGCTCTAACAAGAGATGCATGAAAAATAAGAGCTGAAAGTATTACAGTAGCTATAGAAGAATACTCAACAAATATAACTGAAGAATAGGAGTATTCAAATAAAAAAGCGGAGCGTGTATCTCTCACACACAAGAATGCTAGTATCCATTTTATTTAGAAAACAAAAATAACAAAAGCAAAAATAAAAATAAAAACAAACAGAAGCTCCAAGTAAAGCACATAAGATGTGGCGGAATTAAAATATAGTTTCACTAGAGATAACCTGATAAGTTGTTGATGAAGAAGGGGATGCCTTGGGCATCCCCAAGCTTTGACGCTTGAATCTTCTTGAAATATACTTGGGTGACCCATGGGGGCATCCCCAAGCTTAGGCTCTTTCATCTTCTTCATCATATCATATCATCCTCTCTCTTGGTACTTGAAAACTGAAGGGGATCGCATGCAGAAAACAAAAAATTTCCTAGCATCGATAACCTTAAACTAGCCAGAATCTATACTATGCAGATATAGTAGTACGCAGGGGGTTCGGTATACACACCTCTTGTAGACCGAAAAGCGGGAATTACGCTCCCGCACAAGCGTTGCTGACGAAGACGCCGTAGCCGACCTCAAGGTCGCGGAGAACTTGGCGCGACGAAGAAGACGATGACGCGGCGATGTCGGTGAAACTGACGACGACCTCGAGGCCGTGTGGAGGAAGCAGACCTCCAGCACCACTAGCGTGGCACCTCGCAGGGCGTTACACACATACGGTGAAGCCGACGAACTCCGGGCCCGATCCAGGGACGAGCAGCGGAAGACTGGGACCGGAAGACCAGCAGCACGGCGGCGTGCGTATGGTGAAGAAAACTTTGTCCTTGGCGCAACTCCAAACTTGGGAGTCACGTGATCCAAGGAGAGAGAGAGAGAGAAAAGGTTGTGTCCTTCAAATGCCAGGGGTACCCCTCTATATAAAGGGGTCCAGGGGGCTGCCCACCTTGCCAGGCTGGCGGTGTGGGACTAATCCCACACCCCAGCCGGCCAAGCATGATGCGCCGGCCCTAGGTGGGCCCCATGTGGCCCACCTAGGCCGGCCGAACCAGCCCCTCCCTCATGGGGGGGACTTTCCCCCCCTCATGGGCCTCTTTGCCCAAAGAGGCCCATTAAGGGATTTTTGCCTTTAAAAATTCAGGAAAAATTAAATAAAAATATATTTAGCTATTAATTACACTAATTAATATTAAATACATATTACATAATTTATTCCGGCTCCGAAAACTATTTCGTCGCTGCCCGATCTCCATCGGAACTTTCCCGGGACGTTCCCGGTCTCTCTTTTACTATTTTTCTCTTCCGGTAAAATGTCGACTCCCCTTAAGTGTGTTACCCTAGCGGTTCGATTATCTCACCAGACATGATCGAGACTCCTCTCCGATCAATGACTAATTCGTGGACCGAGGATACCCATAATTAATCCCTGCGAGATAACGAATACTTTACCTTTCGAACCTAGACGTCTGAGTCTTAAACCTTTTGCCATGCGATACTTAGCGTGTCCGAGACTCGTTCATAGATATCTCCATACCTAGCTTGATCTCGTTACCGACACTGCTAACTTCTACTCGTCCATGATCTTATGTCATGGTGACCTAGTCACACGCTTGCAAGCTCTTTTGACATAATCTCACCGAGTGGACCTTAGAGTATCTATCCTGCTATGCGGACTGGCAAATCCCGCTCTTGATCCCCCGTCTCAACATACTCCTTTCCGACACCCGAGAGGGACACCTTTATTGTCACACTATGTAAGATATGACGTTTGATGCAATCAAAGTGTCTTCCAGGAATAGCAATAAGAGTAGATCTCACGGTCAAAGGCGTAATGACTACGTCCTACAAATATTGGGTATGTCCATCACGTCATTCTCCCAATGACATGACTCCATTGTCAACTGACATAAATGTCACATGATCGGGAAACCTCGATCATCAATTGCCCAATGAACTAGTCAGATAGAGGCTACTAGGGACCTGGTTGTTTATCTACCACACCTGTATTAATGTTTCCGCTTAATACAGTTATAGCATGGTATAAAACATATAATGAACAATTGAGATATGACGAATAAACTATATTTATTAAGTGCCTCTAGGGCATATCTCCTTCAGTCTCCCACTTGCACTAGAGTAACACTTAATCTAGTTTACAACTTGGTAAAAGCTCAACACCCATAGCAACTTGGTGCATGCTTGCTTCGTGGAAGAGGAATACAGTCAACAGATCTCACACATTGAGATCTGTATGTGCTTTGCAACACTTCTATGTCAACCAGTTTGACATCATCCCGCATCTTACGATGACGGTGAAATATATCTTAGTCGATGGAGTGAGACTCAGTCCAATCACACTTGCTACTTCTGAAGTTGCCATATATTTCTATACCTATCATGTAGATTATGCGACAGTGCATTCATATGCTACTTCGCAAGCTAACCATGTCTTTCTTCAAAACAAAGGCCATCTCCTATATGAGATTTCTAGTCGTATGGGTCAGTGTCATAACTTGCATCATCGTAACCGATTTACGGCAAGTTGTCTTACCACTCTTACCCTTTACCAGAAAACATATCTTCAGTTCTCACAGACACTGAAGAATATACTTAACGTTTGTTCATTGATCCACACAAGGATCACTCTAGAACCCGTTCTTCAACCAAGAACGTGGGTCACACCAAGTCGAGCTTTTAGTCTGATAGAATCTATGTCTGAGGCATAGAAGATGTCCAACATCATTTTTCTTTCATCAGCTATTACTGAAAATGCCAAGATAAACTTAATATTTTGCCCAGTCATACAAGCAAGAACTCTTTCTTCGCTTGTTCTATTCTGAATCACTTCAGAATCTTAACCTAGGAAAATATTTCGACCTAATGTTATTAAGCCCCTTTTGATCTATACAATTATAGATCGAATGCCTAATACTCCTAACTTCATTCATAGAAAATTTAACCACTTAAATAATCCTTTATACTTTGCTAGAGGATCTGTATCATTCTCAATATGTCCTTACATAAAATCAGGAATGACACTTAGCTCCCACTTAATTACGCCATTCGTATATAAGACCAAGGAATTTCTTTTAGCTCCCACTCAAATATGCCATTCACATATAAGATCAAGAAAAGCTACTTAGCTCCCACTCACTTCTTTGCAAATGCAAGTTTCTTCAACTATTTTGGACAACTCCAAAATCCTTTGATCACATCATCAAAGTGAAGATTCCAGCTCCGATATGCTTGCTTCAGCCCATGAATGGACAGCTGAAGTTTGCATACATGTTTAGCATCCTCAGGATCACCAAACCATCTCATTGTACTAATTACAACTCTTTCTTAATGATACCATTAAGAAACATGGTTTCCTTATCCATCTATCAATTTCTCAATTTGAAATTGTAGTAATTGCTAAACGACCCCGAATAGATTTAGGCTTCGCCACTTGAGACCAAATCTCGTTGTGGTCAACTTTTGAATCTGTCGGAACTGTTTCACGACAAATCGATCCTTATCAGCGTCTATTCTTTCATAAAATTCCATATTCCATTAACAGCCTAGATGCCATCAAGAAGATCCCCCAAGTCATTACCTGGTAATCGTATATGAATTTTTATCTCGGATCATATATGACTCATAGCCATTTCTCGGACTTAGGTCTACCATCTCTTCTTCGTAGTTCGTAGGTCTGTCATATTCCATTAATATGACCTTCATAACAAGATCGTCGTACCACACAGTGTGGAACACAACCTCGTACGCCTACGTTCTTAGTATGAGCTCAGAGCATCACGATCTTTATCATCAACTTCTTTCAAGTTGAGGAGCATGACACCGGAAACACTTTCCGTTGCGCCACTCTGATGTCTGGAGAGGAAGTTCATTAACTTCGTCTTGCTCTACTTCCTTTGCCACTAATACGCTTGGACAAGAAACTATTTCTTTTGCAAGGCATATTCCGGCAACATTTTTGCCTATGTCGTGAGACATGTACCCAACTAATTCTTTAGGTACGGTACACTACAAAGATTTATCCATTTTAGGTACGATCACATCGAAACACTAAATTGCTGAAACGACAATCCAGGCTTAAAAGCCATGCCATCACCCATATGGTATTGTCTCCATGGATTTAAATGGTTTCCCTATTATCTAACGTGAATGTTATGTTTCTACCATACGACTCCAATGATCATAATAATTCGGTAAGAGATTTATTTACCACACACTATCCGATAGGGTGCGATTACGACGTCCTAACATACCATGACACTATCGTATTCCATGCGACGTAATTTGTGGAACTCTTCTCACAAGTCTTCCAATGATATGCCAACATTATAACTCAAATCTTTATTTCCTCGATCTGTATCGCAGGAATTTGATTTTCTTGTTAAAGTTATTTTCCTACTTCATTCTGAACTTGTTTGATCGAATCAAAATTTTCAGACTAACATTTCCTAAGTGGATATCCGTATATCTACTCGGAATATTCATGAAGTCTAGGAAACAAAGACTTCCACTATACGTTAAAGTACTTCATTGATTCACATACACCCATATGCATGATTCTCAACAAGTTATACTCAAACGTTCATTGAAGCTTACGAAATAAAGATCTCCACTACACGTTAATTACTTCATTGATCCACATACATCAAAATGCATGATTATCAATAAGTTATATGCCCGCTTTCCGAAAACGGTGTCTTAGTTATCTTGCAAGTGTCAAAAGATCAAATCTAAAGACTTGTAGATCCATCCGTATGGAGCTTGTTCATTGACTATAACATTGACATGACTTAAACGGTAGTGCCACACGAATGTGGTGTCTTTATTAAGTTTGTATCCTTTGGCATTAATATTATGAATGTGGGAGCTTCTACCATCTAAATTCAAATCGGCTTATGATCATTACTTCATAAATATAGGACAACGATTTTGTCACTAACATATATGAACAATTGTCTTGCTAGAGAAGACACACTTATAACGATCATACTAACAGGCGATAAAAGAATTTATTCAAATGGTAGATCTAGAGGGAGAGTGCCAATGGCCATCACAACATTTTGTCTGCCATCATCAACACACATTGTCACCTCATCCTTCCAAGCTACTCAAGCAGTAAATCTGGTTTTCATAAAACGTGACTAGTATCAAAACCTTAGTCACTACTGCGAGTACTTGCTTAGGCAAAACATTCATAACGTGTATATCATATATACACCATCATCATTGATGACTTCCCGGCGATCTGTTTCATCTTCTTGATTCTTCCAACGCAATCAAGAACCATGAAGGTGAACGATTCCCCTCGCATGACATAGTCTATGACAAAGCATTTGCACCTGGCAACGTCGTCTGTCATCCAGTGATTGAGCTGAGCAAGGCGTCTCAATGTCATCAAATATGACCAATGTCATCGAGTATGACCAGTGTCATCAATTATGACCGCCACGTGCTCCTTCAATGCGTGTATTCTTTTCCATCTTGGTTGAGAAGAAAAACAGTCAACATACTGTTAAACTTCATCAACCCAACTTTAGGTGTATCCCGAGTTTAGCGATCATCTCATATGTTCGCGATCTAACAACTCGTACCCACCGTCAATGCTCTATGGTAGAGATCACAGCATACACTGGACTATGATGATATTATCCGCACAAAGACTTGACAATCCAAATTATCCTTTTGTTAGCGGAATCTCCGGGTTTGTCTCCTAGCGGGTATTGTATCACAAAGAGCTAATGGTTTAAACAAGGAGTATCCCAAGCTAAAGTATAAAACTATGAAGTTTGGACCCAACCTTTTAAGTTTCTCAATCGCAGGATTGCGCCTAATTTTCAAAGAAGTCTATTACACTGGTTAATATCTACAAAGGTTTTGCAAAACATAAAGACTTTGTTCATTATAAAATAGGGTTCAAGTTTTAATAAAATAAAACTACCAGAACTCCCACTCAAAACGAGTATCCCTCTCATCGTTTTAGTGATTACACGATCCTTATCCATTATGCAACCCCTCATCGTCAGAGCCGGCAACATAACTTCAAAGGTAGACATCGACATGTCAATCACAACAACTTTGTGACTCATGCTTAACCTTTCGGTCACCCTGTTCCGAAGCCATGTCTGTACATGCTAGGCTCGCCATAATAACCTTCAACGTAAACGCGCGTGCAACATGGCTTACACCCACTGTATGCGAACGACGATATGTCTGACACCCGATCATCACGGTCTGCCTCATAACGTAGAACTTTCTTGGTGGTGCACGTCGAAGGGAGAACACAAATGGTATTTTGGAGGGATCATCTTATATTACTACCGCCGTGTAACTAATATATACTATATATATTCACACAATATAAGATGAACACAAAACATCAATATGTAATGCGACGTGATATGGTCCTTGCGCCGATGGTCTCCTTCGCGCCCACAGTTTATAAACAATTTAATAAACCTACCTTGACCATATCACATAGCCCCTGCAAAATAAAGTTAGACGCCTCTACTTTATCTTTTGCATATTTTACGTGGCTTGGGGCTGTCGTAAATAGAACCGCTTCATACCTACGAACCTATGACCACAACAACGATCAAATAATTGCATATTTATTCATCCCTTTCGGGCCCTCCATTGAAAATGCAAAGCCAACTAAAGAGAGAGAGACAGACACCCGCCAGCCACATATACGGAACCAGCCGTATGTCAGTTGTGGAACCAGTCTCGCGTAAGCGTACGCGTAAGGTCGGTCCGGGCCGCTTCATCAACTCGATGCTGCCGGCAGTGCAAGTGCACGCGAGAGGGTAGCAAATAATAAGAACGTTGTCCCCGTGATAAACACGGGTGCAGCTAGCGCACAGCTATATCTACGCATAACTTGGCTCTGATACCACTGAAGGGGATCGCATGCAGAAAACAAAAAATTTCCTAGCATCGATAACCTTAAACTAGCCAGAATCTATACTATGCAGATATAGTAGTACGCAGGGGGTTCGGTATACACACCTCTTGTAGACCGAAAAGCGGGGATTACGCTCCCGCACAAGCGTTGCTGACGAAGACGCCGTAGCCGACCTCAAGGTCGCGGAGAACTTGGCGCGACGAAGAAGACGATGACGCGGCGATGTCGGTGAAACCGACGACGACCTCGAGGCCGTGTGGAGGAAGCAGACCTCCAGCACCACTAGCGTGGCACTTCGCAGGGCGTTACACACATACGGTGAAGCCGACGAACTCCGGGCCCGATCCAGGGATGAGCAGCGGAAGACTGGGACCGGAAGACCAGCAGCGCGGCGGCGTGCGTATGGTGAAGAAAACTTTGTCCTTGGCGCAACTCCAAACTTGGGAGTCACGTGATCCAAGGAGAGAGAGAGAGAAAAGGTTGTGTCCTTCAAAGGCCAGGGGTACCCCTCTATATAAAGGGGTCCAGGGGGCTGCCCACCTTGCCAGGCTGGCGGTGTGGGACTAATCCTACACCCCAGCCGGCCAAGCATGATGCGCCGGCCCTAGGTGGGCCCCATGTGGCCCACCTAGGCCGGCCGAACCAGCCCCTCCCTCATGGGGGGGACTTTCCCCCCCTCATGGGCCTCTTTGCCCAAAGAGGCCCATTAAGGGATTTTTGCCTTTAAAAATTCAGGAAAAATTAAATAAAAATATATTTAACTATTAATTACACTAATTAATATTAAATACATATTACATAATTTATTCCGGCTCCGAAAACTATTTCGTCGCTGCCCGATCTCCATCGGAACTTTCCCGAGACGTTCCCGGTCTCTCTTTTCCTATTTTTCTCTTCCGGTAAAATGTTGACTCCCCTTAAGTGTGTTACCCTAGCGGTTCGATTATCTCACCAGACATGATCGAGACTCCTCTCCGATCAATGACTAATTCGTGGACCGAGGATACCCAGAATTAATCCCTGCGAGATAACGAATACTTTACGTTTCGAACCTAGACGTCTGAGTCTTAAACCTTTTGCCATGCGATACTTAGCGTGTCCGAGACTCGTTCATAGATATCTCCATACCTAGCTTGATCTCGTTACCGACACTGCTAACTTCTACTCGTCCATGATCTTATGTCCTGGTGACCTAGTCACACGCTTGCAAGCTCTTTTGACATAATCTCACCGAGTGGGCCCTAGAGTATCTATCCTGCTATGCGGACTGGCAAATCCCGCTCTTGATCCCCCGTCTCAACATACTCCTTTCCGACACCCGAGAGGGACACCTTTATTGTCACACTATGTAAGATATGACGTTTGATGCAATCAAAGTGTCTTCCAGGAATAGCAATAAGAGTAGATCTCACGGTCAAAGGCGTAATGAATACGTCCTACAAATATTGGGTATGTCCATCACGTCATTCTCCCAATGACATGACTCCATTGTCAACTGACATAAATGTCACATGATCGGGAAACCTCGATCATCAATTGTCCAATGAACTAGTCAGGTAGAGGCTACTAGGGACCTGGTTGTTTATCTACCACACGTGTATTAATGTTTCCGCTTAATACAGTTATAGCATGGTATAAAACATATAATGAACAATTGAGATATGGCGAATAAACTATATTTATTAAGTGCCTCTAGGGCATATCTCCTTCAAAAACTTCCTCCACACCAAACTCAAAGTAAACTTCATTAGAGGGTTAGTGCATAATAAAAAATTCTCATATTCTGCATGAAGACAATCATTATCATGGTACTGGACATTAGCTACAGCCACTGGAATTTTATGGAACAAAAAGATGCATTCAAAAACAGCAAAAGAACCAATGCAAAATAAATGACAGAATCTGTCAAAAACAGAACAGTCCGTAAAGACAAAAAAATTCGAGTCACTTAACTTTCTCAAATCAGAAAACTCAAAACTAATTAAAGTTGCGTACATATATGAGGATCACGCACAAAAAATACCAGGTCATTTTGATTTTTCTGCGAAGAGTTATGAATTTAACGATGGACAGCAGAAAACTGTTCCTGCGCAGAAATCCAAATCTAGCATCAACTTTCTACTAGAGACTTAACTTGGCACAACTATGCAATAAAGTAAAGATACAAAGGAATTGCTACAGAGGTTGGCATGTTCCTTGACTCAAGAAAATAAAATGACAGGAATAAAAAATGGGTTGTCTCCCATAAGCGTTTTTCTTTAACGCCTTTCAGCTAGGCACAGAAAGCAAAACTCAAGTATTTCCAAGAGAAGAAGCATCAACATTATAGTTTGTACGAATAATAGAATCAAAAGGTAGCTTCATCTTATTCCTAGGGAAGTGTTCCATACCTTTGTTAAATGGGAATTGGTACCTTATATTTACTTCTTTCATATCAATAATAGCTCCAACCGTGCGAAGGAAAGGTCTTCTCAAAACAATAGGACAAGAGGGGTTGCACTCAATATCCAAGACAATAAAATCAACGGGGACAAGGTTATTGTTAACCATAATAAGAACATCATTAACTCTCCTCAAAGGTTTCTTCAAAACATTATCAGCAAGAAAAAACATCCAAATAGCAATGTTCAAAAGGTGGCAAGTCAAACATATCATAAAGTTTCTTAGGCATAATTGAAATACTTGCACCAAGATCACACAAAGCATTACAATCAAATTCATTCACTTTTATCTTAATGATGGGCTCCCAACCATCTTCTAACTTCTTAGGGATAGAAGCTTCAAGTTTTAATTTCTCTTCACTAGCTTTAATGAGAGCATTTGTAATATGTCTAGTAAAAGCCATATTCAAAGTACTAGCATTAGAACTTGTGGCTAGCTTTTGCAAGAACTTAATAATTTCAGAGATATTACAATTATCATAATCAAATTCATTATCATCAAAAGTAACGGGACAATTATTTCCTATGCTCTTAAAAATTTCAGCACTTTTATCAAGCATAGTTTTAGCAGTTTTAGGCAATTTTAAACATTTGGAAGTAGTAGAAGAAACATTGCCAACACCAATTATGTTACCATTAATAGTAGGAGGCTTACTAGCATGTGAAGTAACATTATTTTCAGTAGTAGTAATGGTGCAAACTCTAACAATATTATCATCTTTACCTAATTCTTCCTGTCTTTCCCATCTAGCACGCAATCGAGCCATCACCCTAACATTTTCATCAATTCGAACTTGGACAGCATTAATTTTAGCAAGGGTCTTACTCTCATTAGTATCATCAGGCATGACTTTAGATTTTAAAAGATCAACATCAATAACAAGACTATCAACTTTAGAGGCAAGAATATCAATTTTCCCAAGCTTTTCCTCAACAGTTTTATTAAAGTAAGTTTGTGTAGTGATAAAATCTTTTAACATGGTTTCAAGTTCAGAGGAGGTATTTCTATTATTGCTATAAGAATTACCATAAGAATTACCATTATTAGGAGGATAGGGCTTATAGTTGTTATTACCATAATTGTTCCTATAGGCATTGTTGTTGAAATTATTATTTTTAATGAAGTTCACATCAACATGCTCTTCTTGTGCAACTAGAGAAGCTAAGGGAACATTATTAGGATCCATATGAGATTTACCATTCACAAGCATAGACATGATCATATCAATCTTTTCACTCAAAGAGGAGGTTTCTTCAACAGAATTTACCTTCTTACCTTGAGTAGTCCTTTCAGTATGCCACTCAGAATAATTAACCATCATATTGTCCAGAAGTTTTGTTTCAGCCCCCAAAGTGATGGACATAAAAGTACCTCCAGCAGCCGAATCCAATAAATTTCTTGAAGAAAAATTTGGTCCTGCATAGAAGGTTTGGATGATCATCCAACCAGTCAGTCCATGGGTTGGGCAATTCTTAACCAGAGATTTCATTCTTCCCCAAGCTTGAGCAACATGTTCATTATCAAATTGCTTAAAGTTCATAATGCTACTCCTTAAGGAAATGATCTTAGCAGGAGGATAGTATTTTCCAATAAAAGCATCTTTGCATTTAATCCAAAAATCAATACTATTCCTAGGCAATGAAAGTAACCATTCTTTAGCTCGTCCTCTCAAGGAGAAAGGAAATAATTTCAGTTTTATAATGTCACCATCTATATCCTTATACTTTTGCATTTCACAAAGTTCAACAAAATTATTTAGATGGGCAGCAACATCATCAGAACTAACACCAGAAAATTGCTCTTTCAAGACAAGATTTAACAAAGCAGGTTTAATTTCAAAGAATTCTGCTTTGGAAGCAGGTGGAGCAATAGGTGTGCATATAAAATCATTATTGTTGGTGCTAGTGAAATCACACAACTTAGTATTCTCAGCAGTAGTCATTTTAGCAAAATTTAAAAGCAAACCGAAATATAAATATTAATGCAAGTAACTAATTTTTTTGTGTTTTTGATAATAAGAAGCAAACAAGATAATAGAAAAGTAAATAAAATGCAAGTAACTAATTTTTTGTGTTTTTGATATTTAATAGCAAACTAAACAGGAAATAAATTTAACTAAGCAAGACAAAAACAAAGTAAAGAGATTGGGAAGTGAGAGACTCCCCTTGCAGATGTGCTTCAGCTCCCCGGCAACGGCGCCAGAAAATAAGCTTGATGCACACGGTGGTGTTGCTGGGAAACCCCAAGAGTAAGGTATGATGAGTGCAGGTTATCGAACCAGTAGGAGATGAAGAACACGTCTGAAGGTCTCCCTGGCAATGGTGTCAGAAAACAGCTTGTTGGAAAGGGAGGTGGAACCTGCACAACACAATCAAACTACTTTGCCCCAACGAAACAGTGAGGTTGTCAATCTCACTGGCTTGCTGTAACAAAGGATTAAACATATGTGTGGAGGATGATGTTTGCAGAGAATGAAAGTAACAGTTTGCAGTTGGTTGTATTATCAGTTTAAAGAAAAAGGACCGGGGTCCACAGTTCACTAGTGGTGTCTCTCCATAAATAGTAATAATAGCATACATGCGGGTAAACAAATTACAGCTGGGCAATTGACAGAATAAAGAGCTGCATAATGATGCATATACTAATGTCATGATGTCTAGTGTGAGATTCATTTGGGCATTACAACAATATACATAGACCGTTCCAACTGCATCTATGACTAATAATCCACCTTCTGGTTAGCGTCCGCACCCCTTTCAGTATTAAGTTGCGAGCAACAGATTATTGCATTAGGCAAAGTGTGTAATGTAAGTAATAACATTATCCAATTCCGAGAATATTTCCTTAAGTGGTTTTCTGAAACCAAAAACAGCAGAAAATAGGGAACTGGCACTGTGGCATCTTGTTAATAGGTTCGTCTCAGAAAATGCATAAAACAACACAAAGTGTATATAAAACATGTAGCAATTGGTATAATATAAGCATGGAACATAAGAAATTATAGATACGTTTGAGACGTATCAATATTTTGTCATCATGTCATTGAAAGTTTTAATGATAAGCTTTGACATGTTATATTGAAGTTATTGAAATTATGGTGTCAAAGTTTGATGGAAATGATCAGCGATAAATTATGATTCCATGTGTCTAATAACATATGGGATTGAATCATATATATTGGTGTCTATGTTAGTGATGGCTATTAATTTAGCAAATGAGTTTGTTGATCATTATATGATTTAAGTTTCTATAGTCAAAACGAGAAGTTTTGATTTGAGTATTCATTTATGAGCATAAGTTATTATGGTATATGACAATATTCTGACCAACGTTGATTATTGTCATGTCCCATTTCTGTATGAAAAGTGCTCTTTTCCGTTTTCAGCCCAACGGTGATACGTATTGGAACACGATTAACTTGTCTTATTTTTTAGATCAATTCAAGTTTTGATGTTGATTGTTGATGCTCATAAAGATGTTATTCTTGTTTCAGCAATGGAACACAAAATAAAGTTTAAAGTGTTTTCACTTCTTATGATGAAGCATACCATCTCCTCTGAGATAAAGAATGCAATTCCCGACTAAGTATATGCCAAATAATATTTGGCCTCTATTGAGTAATATTTTAAGGATTACCCATTTAAAATGGGGTTTAATGGGTTTTGCTAAGAGGGCAGTAAATAATGAAGCATTTAAAGACATTTGTTCATTTATATGAATCATTTGTTCTTTGTCATGCAACCTTTTGTTGTTGTCTTACCATGTGGTGAGAATGTTTATGTCCTCGACGAATGGATTATGTATTGATATGTGTCATGACACTCTTAATATATAAATAAATAACGAGACCTCATCGAAATTGTGGTCATGTTTACCACATTTCGAGGGGGGGAATGGAATTCGTGAATGTTTTAATTCTCTGAGTATGATGGAACCAACGAGAAGTCTTACTTTGGAGAATGATTGATAATAATGAATGAGTATATTATCTCATTGAATATGGGAATGCATGAATGTTTTAATTCTCCGAGTATGATGGAACTAACGAGAAGTCTTACTTTGGAGAATGAATGACTAGTGATCGAAAATTCACAAGAATGTTCTGACTCCTTTTATCGAGTTAATGTGGACTTACACCCTTATGAGTATTATGAAGCACACATGAATGTTAAAGTGACTACCTTGCTAATCTAATGTTGGTGTGGCCCATGGTTATATTTCTGACCAGCGTCGTTTATAATCACTTGTCACACATTTTATTTAAGTGGCAAGTTTTGTCAGTATCATGTGGCTCATGGTTATACTTCTGACCAACGTCGTTTTATGATCATGTGTCACAGTTCAGAAAGTTCTTTTCCATCTTCTGCCCAACGGTGTTGTGGTTTTGAACTAAATTGAATGTCATCAAGATTTTGGATATATTTCCATCTTCTAAATAAAGTGATCATCTTGGAATCTGAATTGTATGAACATGAATCTTAAGGATAACTCCATTAGATCTTTGTTCATATACATCAGGAAAGTTGAGAAGAAATACTTAATGCAACACTTGGTGTTGATAATCAACAATTTCCTTGTGATTGATAATGTGTGTGTTAGTGATCATCTTAGAGGCTTCTTGCTCTAATGATGTATACGACTCAATAGAGTTTCCTCAGCGAGTTGTTATTGCGCTTGTGTTATTATTATAACATGCTATTGTGTTGACGGCTAAGTTAAGAATGTATGTATGACTCAACCAAAAGGTTTTGTCATATAGTTGAAGTTAACATAAGGTATGTTTTCTAAGGAATTTCAATTATGAAATAGCAGGAGCGTTACGACACTCATACCATAAGACAAGGGGAGTAAGTTTGCTACTTTGTGAAGATGAAATATTTTTGGTTATCCAAGTAATTTCTATCTTCTATTTAAGATAAAGAATCTTGGTGATGCTCAAACTTGGTATTGAGTTTCGCCAAGATATAGGTCCAAAAGCAGTATAAGTTCTTTTATGACGACATACGTCGATAGAGTACGAAAGAAAAATATTATGCACTAGTACTCTGTCGCACATGCTAATGAAATTAAGGGCAATAAAGATGGACATTTTAGTGTCCAAGGAACCATTATGAGCTGATCAGATAATGTCGGTTCCTTACGTTTCGGCTGTCAGAAACAATATGAGTATTCAAGTATGAATATGCCCTATATTTTTGAACGGGATAATTGGCAAATATATAAGAAAGTCCAGAAGTTGACCACTGGAAATGCCGCTAAAAGTCTTGCAAATATGCAAGGCAATAAAGTTTACATGCTCACTAATAAGAAGTCTGATAACCTCGATAGCGTGGGTTATCCGGACATTGTTTATGCGAGATGTGTGGATATTCAAGTTTTCCACGTTAAGTTACATCCTCACCCTCACACATGGAGCTATATCGTGGAAAGCTCCAGAATGATTTTAATTGCATTAGTAATGATGCAATTTATCATGTGGCATGTTAAAAAAGGCTAAAGAGCAGGTTGTATGTCAAGAAAGTACAATCCCGAAATTATGGTGGTAGACAGCATTTATAGACCACCTACTGCAATATGTAACGCAGTTTTCTATTCGAGTAACAACAAGTCCAAAGCCATTGACAACATGTTTCGTGTTGTGAAAGATAGAATCTAGAATCAAACTTATAATGTTAAGCATATAAATAAGTTTTGTATGTTTTACGGATCCGTTACTAAAGGCTTACCACCCAATTTTAAGATTATGTTGCTAGCACGGGTTACGGTAGAGCCTTTTGATTCTGGAAATAAGGACCATATGATAAACCAACTCCCATAAAGAATTATATTTTCCATTTCAAGATAGAATGATGTACTATAGGTATTGAGGTTCAGTGACTTTTCTTTTGTTACTGTAACACCTTACATTGGTATGTTATTTTATTGAGGATGGGCTTATGATGTTTGTTAACCTTACGATCAAGGGGGAGAATGTTGGGTTGATCTCCGGTTATAACAAACCGAGATAAAAGGGGGATTGACTCCCACGTCGGTGACCTGATCGGGGGCACCAATAACCAACGACTGGTTCCGGTCCCGTCTCTCAAGCGCCACTATAAAAGGAAAGGGGATCCTTCAGTGTTAGTTGACGAACTACACGGTAGGCACATCCCACCCCGAAAATAACCGATCTAGATGTGGCGCTGGGAGAGGCGAAGACCGACGACCACCGGCAGCCACCAGGAGGGTCGTGCTGCCGGCGACCATGGGCCTCTCCTTCGACTATGGTGATACTACATCGACGACCTGCTGCTGCCTTCCCTCTCCGATCACACCATGCCTGCATCTAGCAGGCACGGGATCACTCCAATTACTTGTAAGAACATCTCCTAATCTATCTACCTAAATGTTCATTAGGTGCTCTAATGCATGATCAGCTTAAGTTAATGTCTCTTAATGATGTTTAAGTCTTAACATATGAGTCTATGACAGAGCAAACCGTATGATATGATCTTAATTTCCTACCTAATATGCACATTGTCGGTTGCCGTCGTTTCCTGCAACTCAAGTAACCTTGCAAGGTTGACTTTGGTTAAGGAATCCTTCTGAGGTTATCTAGAGCTAGAGGTTATAGTACTTTTCACATAGCTAGTGTAGTCTGTCACTAGCAGCCATCACCCCTAAATTAACAATCATGATTTGTTCAATCCCACGGCTAAGTGCCAACCAACAGAAAGAAGTCTCGACAAATCTCTGTCTCAGACGGTAGTCTTGCATCTAAATTGCACAGATAAACTGGAAGTTAACCCAGAGACAGTACTGCTGCAAGTAGATATATCAAACTGCAAGTTGTGGAGAAAAGAATTCGTTGCAAATTACAGCAGTTGATGATACGTTAGTAGTTACTACTCCGTACAAAGTACACACATGAGTATGGACAAGGGTAACAAGAATTCCCTGGGACACGCAACTGACTTCATGATTCATTCTTGAAACGCTACTGAGCTCAGAGTATGAAAACAAGCATATGGATTAGATACTTCTATAAATCACATAATGCAGCGGCACACACACTGACTGGGGCAAGTATTTCTTTCATCGTATGGTAATCTTTTATATATACAGCAGTTTTCAGAGCCAAAGAAAAAGAAAAGGAATGGGGGAAAATACAGATGAACTCTTTGTACAGCAAGACAATCAGATGGCTATCCTCTTCCACAAACCCGATCAATACAACCAGTAAGTATATGTAGGTCACAAGGTTGGGGAACACATCCTTGGAAAAGCATCAAGGAAGGCAACTAGAGCGGGAAACAATAATATGAACTCAACATCACAAGTTGTCTGAAACATTTGGATGGTGTGCGCCCACTTTAGCACCGTGTTCTGACCATATCTGCTCTTTTGTTTCTTTTCTCAGCACGGAGAACGATGTTGCGACACGCGAGGCGATTCCGTGGTGATCCTCAGTGTCCCTCCGAGCTCCACGGGAACCAGGGGAAACAGAGAGTGCAGCACATCTGTGATTAGTGGCCTGTAACTTGGTTCTGGCTGCACACAGAGCACAGCCACTGCAGCGACCTGAAAGGTAAATAACACCAATTCATAGTTAGTTAAGAAGGGAGGTGCAAATGAAAGAAGCAATTATGAGCTAATTTTAATAGTGAGTAGTACTTGATACAAGTGTTTCAGGTCCATCGAGTTCTTGATCACGGGGTCAATTATGGTTGGGAGCTTTGATCTGTCAATTAACTGAGGCATGGCCTGCATTGCACCTAAAATATGTCAGCTGCTAATGGACTGGGAGAGTGCAAATTGCCTGGATTCAAGCAGTGTAAAACAGAAGTAATCTATCCATAATGACAGTGAACTGCTCAGACTGTTAAAATGGACAGATAGTAACAACTGACTGTCATATGAGAATAACGTGTACCCATGTAACAATTGATTGGCATTGAGATGGTGCCATCTTCTCAATTGGCCTCCTTCCCAACAAAAGCTCAAGAAGTAGTACTCCGAACGCATATACATCGCTCTTCTCGGTCAACTTCCCTGTATTGAACGCAGTTGCACGTAATAAGAATAGGACATCATCATCGTGAATATCGTTTAGTGTAGAAAACAGATTGCAGGTGAAGCATAATAAGAAGGGAAAAAAGGAGGACATACCATCTAATAGGTACTCAGGAGCAACATAGCCCAAAGTTCCGGAAAGTTTCAGATTACTTTTGCTGCGATTTCCACTTGACACTGCAAGGCCGAAATCCGAAATCTGCACAGCAACAAAGGATCAATGGACTGTTCTTCTTTTTCATCATGTGGCATAAGTTATGGTCAATAGTACTATTTTAGTTGACCAGAAGTAAAATATGTAGTCATACCTTGGCATTGAAATCTGAATCTAAAAGTATGTTAGATGACTTCAGATCCCTATGGATGATTGGTGGATTGCAGTGCTCATGAAGATACTCTAATCCCCTAGTCAAGTTTAGTTTACATATGCATTTTAGAGTAACCCATCATAAGCATCTAAAGTGGTATTATTCATGAAAAGTGAAGCAAAGCACAAGATGGGGAACCTTGCTGTGTCAAGAGCAATCTTCATCCGGATGTGCCAACTTAGAGCTGATCCATGTGATGGGCCTATGCAACCAAAGAGATAGCTTATGGATACTTCTTACTTGTCTAACCGACATGATAACGTAACAAAACCAGTATGGATGTTGATACTACCATGAAGCTGTGTTTCCAGTGACCCATTCTCCATTAGCTCGTAAACGATGAAGCGATTCTCCTCATAGATGCAGAAGCCCACAAGGCACACTATATTTGAATGCCGAATCCTCTGAAGCAAATCTAGCTCATTCTGCCAAATTCAACCACCACCACCACCAAAGCACATTTAACAAGCAAGACCACATACTGATCAAGAACAAAGATGTGAGAAGAACCAATGCCACACACAATCATCACCTCGAATTCCTTCTCGTACTCCTGACCCTCGCACCCCAACCTCTTTACGGCAGCGACAAACCCGCCAGCAAAATTGGCCTTGTACACACACCCGAATCCGCCGACTCCGAGCACATTGCTCTCGCTGAAATTCCCCGTCGCCTTCTCCAATGAGGTGTACTCCATCATCGCCACAAGGCAGTTCTTGCTAGCCTTGAATGAGTTAAACCTGTTCAACATGGGCACCAACGCAATCCTCGCAGTATCTGCACGATGCAAGTACTCACAGATGAGTAGCTATAGGTAACTTACATGGACATCAGAACAAAATAAAAGTTCAACAAGGACCACAAGATCCAATTGGCACGGAGCAAGAGAAGGGTCAAGACCAGTGCTCTGGGTGTCCTTGAAATCATCCGGGGCGCGGCGATACCGCTGCCACACGATGCCGGCGTAAAGGGCGGCGAGGACGATCGTCACGCCGGCGACAGATGCGAGGACGATGGCGATGATAAGCTCCCTGCGTAGAGGATGGTGCCTCCCCTCCTCTTCGACCACTGCAACACAGCAAATGGAGGGTTGGGGTTATGCACTGATGGTTCTTAACTGAGTTTTTGCAAATATCAACCTTTTCCAATGAAGCTGTTTGAGTAGAAATTGGAGCAAACCCAAACCCAAGTTCTTCAGCATATATCCAAAACGAAGCAACTATTTTATCAAGTTTAATGTCACGATCTTAGCAGGATCCACGGATTGCTTCCCCTCAGATTTCGTGAAATGTATGACCCCAAACCAAAATGCACTACTACTAGTAATTGTTCCTCAAAATGCATTCCGAAAGAAAAGAGCTCTGTGCTCAGCTTAAGGTAGCAGTGAAATTCATGAAGGCATTGTTCAAACTTTGAGGACAGATGGTTCCAAGATGTACTTTTCCCAAACAAATCAAAACGGCTTCCCCAGCAAATCTGCACACAAACTTCCGAAAGGACGGCCCAAAAGAAAGTTTGACATTCGGCAAGAGACGACCCGCAGGCGAGCAAATGCGACAGTAGAGGGCCAGAATCAAGAACACATTAAAAATCTAGGGGCGAGAACACATTGAAAATCCAGGGGCAAGAACGCATTGAAAATCCAGGGGCAATCAAAAGGCTTTGATCCAGCGGCACTGCGGGTCTTCCAACCTACCGAGGGGAGCAGGCGGCGCAGCCGGCGGGGGCACGGCGGCGCCAAAGCTCGAGGAGACGAGGTCGCCGACGGCAGTGGCTGCGGCCGCCGGAGATGAATCCACGGGTGGCGTGGTCCCTCCATTGGCCGCGACCGGGCAGCACAGCAGCGGCAGCAGGAAGAGGAAGGCGAGGAGCGGCAATGGAGGCGCCCGCATTGACCGCATCCCGGTAGTATCCTCTCCTCTCCCCGGCCGAGCTCGGGCTCTGTGCTGCTTGCTTCTCTATCTCTCTGCTCCAGGAACCCCACTAGCTATGGCTTGCCTGGGGCGACAACAAGAACACAAGAGCCTGTGGCGCTCTGACAAGATAGCATCCCAGTGAGTGAGAGAGAGGGTCAGGGGATCCAAAGAGGGAGAAAAAGAAATACTCCAGCAGCAGCAGGCAGTTGGAGGGCCTTGTCTCCTTCTCCGCCTCTCGCTCTCGCCGGACCGAGATTCTTGTGTTGTGTGCACTCCTCCAATGGCTTGCGTGCGCTCCGCTACGATCAGCGAGAGGGAAACGGAACGATGTGGGAGGAGGGCGACGATGTGGTGCACGACTGCACGGACCGGCTTCTTCGTCGGGTTGATGAGATGATGGGGCGAAAAGGCAGCGGCGGGGTCATGTGGCAGTTGCGGAAAGCTCCGGATTAGATGGTGAATTGGTGATGATCATGGATTCATGGGGGAGAGTGATGCGTTTGCTGTTGTTGTTGTGGTACCCCTACTAGAGATGTGCGCTGCAGCCAGCCCGGCTGCAAACTGTACTGTTCGTGCACCACCTCTCCGGTTGCTCCGTGATTCGCTCCGGTGCCAGTGCGACTCACATTAGTGTGTCGTGAACTTCCTCCTTCCAATTTTTCCAAATTAATTGACTTATATTTGCTCACATGATATACACATATGTAGGTAAATAAAGGTCAATTAATTTAGAATGGAGTGAGTACGGGAAGCTGGTCCTGTTCGGTTTTGTTGGAAGTGGAACACCCATTGATATCTGTCTTTTTAACTTGGTCTGTTCTAGCGATTTTTTTACAAGGAAAAACATCGTCGGCCTTTAAATATGCTATTAACGAGGTGCTATATCGTGCTATTAGCAAAACATTCTATACTGATTGATTTAGCGAGATAAATCTCAAAACGGTATAACGTGTTATTAGCGACGCTATATCGCGCTATTTTTTCACATTTTTTTTGTTAATTAGGTCGTTTAGAGCATCTCCACTCGCGACACACAGACGGCCGTCTGACGCCTTTGCAGCGTGTCAGACACATTTTCGTTCCCACTCGCGGCATCCAAAATGCTTTTCTGTCTGGCTCAACTTTTTGTCCGGCACGCACAGCCCACGCGCTCCGCTTGGGCGGTTGATGGGCTGCGCTGGACGGAAAAAAGCGCGACGTCACGTCAAGGCCGGTCAGTTTAATTAATGGCGGGCGGCATCTCGGTTTCCGGCCACAGCGTAATTATGCTGCACCTCTCTACGGCGACGAAGCGCCTGTGTCACGACGACGTCAATGCAGGCGCGGTCAATGCACACGCGTGCCTTTTGAAGCGTCGTCGTAATGATGTGGCAGGCGGGCCGTTGGCTGGCCGAATTTAAGGTGTGCTCATCTGTTCCATACCGCTATATAGGGCGGGTTCTCTTCGCCGTCTTCGCGACAACACCACTCTTCCACCACCACCACCTAGCCATGTCGTCTCCCCCCAACCATGGAGTTCCATTAACTGTCGAGGAACTTGCCTGTCTCCGGGCGGCGGCGCATGCCTGCAGAGCATGTCGCAGTGATCGTGTGATCCTCATTGTGTTGCGCGATGCTCGCCTCCGTACTAGGCGGCCGGTCCCGAACGACCACGAGGCGGGCTCCTCCGCCCCGCCTCCTCCGCCATCGGTGCTCGCGGAAGCCAAGGCACGTGAGCTCGTCCGCACCAACACGCCGGTGTCAGCGCATTACTGCCTCCCCCGAGGGATGGGCCGTGAACCCGACGCACGTGTTGGTCGCTCCTCGGCTAACAGGTCAGGAGCGCCTCGACTTCATCGAGAGGAGCTAGCAGAACCTGCCGCCGGTGCTGATCAACGACACCTGTACGCCCCTGAATCGGCTCCTTCTTCGCTCGCGAGCCGCCTGCGAGCTGGTTCAACTACGAGGACGACATCCTCACCAACACCTCCAATGAAGACTTCGCCGCCGGCACAGAGAGGGAGAGGGTCCGCTACGAGGCGTGGAGCGACAACCTCCTCCGTCGCAACCTCAACAAGAGGCGGAAGAGGTAAATGGTGATGATGACATCTCCGAGGACTGCCCGGCGACGCCGGAGTGGGACCTAGGCCACATGCAGCTCGCCATTGCGGCCAACATAGCCGCCACCGTAGTCCTCCATCACCACCGCCTACATCTATTGCCTCTACTTCGTCGGGCTCCCCTGGACGCCGCGCTGGCGGGCTACTGCCCGAACTGCCGGTGCACGACGTGTCAGCCTACCTATTAGGGCTGAGTTTAGGTTTCTAAATCTATGTACTTTCATCTTTGCACGAATTATCCATAGTTTGAATGAAATTTATCGAAAACTTAGCTACCTTCGTCTTTAAATATCGAATTTGAAATAAAATTGGGCGCGGCGAGTAGGGATTGACGATGGCCATATGCGAAAGGCCGTCCGAACGATACCCAAATGGCCAGTCCGGACGGACTTTAGACGGCTGTTTGGGCGCCCCGAATGGAGATGCTCTTAGAAAAACGAATACCACACATCTGGTAACCGAGCAAACTATGTCTCCGGTTATCAGTTTTTCTGGAACTAGTTTCAAAAAAGCAACTCTTGAATTTGGAACTAGTCTAAATTTTACTTGGTGCTGAGATGCATAAGTCTAACTCCATTTTTATTGGCGCCGACCTAATTTAGAAACAGTTTCACACAAGTTTAGCCAAGTGGTAATTTGGCAAAAGAAAAATGGAGCTGCGTATGGGAAGATCAGTACTTTTTGGAAAGAAAGAAAAAACAATCTTTTGGTATTTTTCTCCAAAAAGCATGCTACACGTTGTTTCTTTCAAATGAGAAGCAGCTGAGTAGTTATTATTAATCCACTCAGCGTGCCAGGTGCAATGGGCATAAATTGACTCATGAAGTCAAAGGAGTTAACCGATTGTAGGTATCAGTTCGACATTGAACAGTTCCTCTTTGGACAAGGGAGACGTTTCAACGGTCTCACGGTGAGACTGCCACCTCACCTCACCTCGATGTCACCTCTCCAACCAGTCAGCTGAAAGTCGCTAAATGAAGCATTTTGTCGATCGCCATGCTGCACCGGCAAGCAGGTAGTGTTCTGGTTTATTTCTTTAGACAGCACATGTAAGCTCTGTATTTAAAAATTAAGAAGGAAGTAAGCATTGTCTAGTTATTGAGAAAAACAGGTCAAAACCCGCAACATGTTCAAACCACCTAGTGGGATTAGGTGTCCATAGGTCACACATACTTCCTGTGTATCAAAATTTAAGATGTTTTAGTGTAACGTTTATGTGGACATATCTCAGTGTAAGTTTCATGCATGTGGATATATCTTGTGCTAAAACATCATATATTTTGATATACATTTTTATTTTCACAATGTGGTGACCGCAATCGATTGACACAGCACCAACAGCCACAAACAAACGGTTTAGTTTGACCATATTTTAGATACATCGGCAAGAGGTTTCCAACGGTACTTGCATGTGAATTCTCCTTGGAGATCTTTGTTTTCTATTTTTCTTTGTATACAATATTTTGTTATACACGCATCAATTGTGTTGATTGTTTTCTTACGTTTCAATGTAATATTGCCTTGTAATAGATTTGATTTCATGCCTAGGGCCGGCCTGAGCAGTCTATAAATATTATCCTATAAGCAATAGAGATGTTTGAAAAAACAATTTATATATTTAATAAATTCAAACATCTTAATAGCACACATTGGCTCATCTGGTAAGGTCATTTGCAACATTCTTAATACAGAAAAGAAATCATCCAATCTACATCACATGAATGATCAAGAGTGAAGGATTTAGCATACTTTGTGCAACACTTTCGTAGCTCAATGTCATCAAGTGACGTCAAATTTAAAGAGCTAAGCAGAAACCCAAATATTTCTTTGAAAACTCTTAATTCCTCAAATATTTTTTTCAAGTATTTGCCATGTCCACCATAACAAAAAAATAATAACTACAAATCTTTCTCTGCGGCTAGAATTTCTTCTTTATTATTATTATGATCATCATCATCATCATCATCATCATCATCATTTAATAAAAATGTTTCTTCCTAGTAATATGTCATTTTATTGGAAACGATGCTCACATGCTCATATCAATTGCAAGTTTTTGGCAATAACCAAACTAGTCAAAAAAAAACACTAGTGTACTTGTCGCCCTCCATCTGTTGCCAAGCTTGAGTCAATGCACATGGGAGGATATTGCAATGTTTTTCTCGCCATATATACGTAAAATAAAATATCATGCCAAATTACCATACTAAGTAAAAACTCAAAAGTACCAATCACTTTGTACAATTTTTTCGGATCGCTTCTTGCCTTGGCGTCATCGCAAGATTTTAGATAATTCAAACAAAGTTGCCCATAGATCGGGAGCTTGATTTCTGATAGCCCTGATACTGTTAATTCTACTTTTCCAATGAGATTTAAGGCTGAACATCTAGCTACTATACTTGATAATTTCTTCATTTTCATCTTCATCAACTCATCATAACTTTCATCAAGCGACTCCAAATTTGATGTGCTAAGCGTCCTATATTTGTACAAATATAGTTGCTATTTTAATGGAACATTGTTAGTTTGTCGCCAGTAAGATAATGAGTAGTTTATGTGGTTTAATGTGTCCATTGAGAATATAGAGAGAATTGGGATCGAACGACACACCACAAAGCAAGTGCCTCGATTTGTCGTTGCATTGGACAGACATTACTTTGGGACGCCTCATAATATACGCGTCGTCTTTCCACACGTTTGTATTCCTTAGACCTGAGGCTGCTGGCCCGCGCATTTTCCTCTTCGAAAGGTTAGAGCACAGAGTACACGTGCATAAATAATGACACTTATTAGTACAGTACATCAATCGGTACAAGCTGTACTCAGTCAGACTCGAGTGATGACACCTTGCTAATAAGGGTTTTGCTTTTTCGACCAGTAATAAGATGTGTGGTACATCTTTCAAACAAAAAAAAAAGATGTGTGGTACAGCTAGCACTGAAAGAACCTCCGTACGCTGTACCACTAATCTACCTGCAACTAACAAGTAGAGTACTCTGTAGTACGCGTCGCTTATCCAAGCTAATCTTCTGCATGATTGGAACGTAACTTATTTACGCTTATGAATCTCAACAACCTGGATTGGCGTATGCCGCTGTCCCGATCCATCCACACTCCATAGGGGCTAAAGCTTCGATCTTAGCTGAAGCGACGCCATGGACACTGGACCATGAGCTTTGGGCTGTAGCAACGGCCAGGTTACTCCGACGCATAATCGATAGCAGAATAATATTGCGATCATGCTTGCACACGGCAGTATCGAAAAAGTCGTCAGACCGAAAAATAACCACCACTTTTGCTTTGTGCGTCGAATAAATCACCGAACCAAAAAAAAAATCAGGCTGGCGAAAATTTGCACCTCCGAACTTAGATGCCCTGAAACCTAGGAAGCAGTCGACAGAGGGACATTTCATCATTGCAGCTTCCCGCCCTTTCCTCCATCGCCGGTTTCTCTTACCCCACTTCGTCCGATCTTGCCACACCCTTCAAGCACCGCCATGAATGCATCTGTCATATCCCATGGGAGGACATGATCAAATCAGTACCAAACAACACAAACGAATCTGATACAAGTGTTCCTGGTGTACGAATCGGAATCGCCTAACCTAGGTTCACCAAAGGGGATACAATCAAGAGAGTAGAATCAAGGGTTGGGGAGAGCAAAGACTCTGGGATAGAGGAGCAAGAGATGAACTCGTACGGACACGAGGGGTGGGAGGTATCTGGAGGAGGAAGAAAGCCGAAGCCTGTTCTATTCTCCTCGCCCCCGTTCACTGTGTCGTCTCCTCCCTCCATATACTCCAGTGCCCAGTCCAAGCACAGCTGGCCCAAAGCCCATGATATGAAAGCCCAGGTCAGCAGCCCATCATTCAATAGCCATCCTCCGGATACGTGGGGTGTTACACTACCGCCCCGACAAAACATTGCTTGTCCCCAAGCAATGGCGTGTGCAGGTTGCAACAGGGTGTAGCTCCAACTTCGGCAGTGAGTTCGTCTGGCCTTGGCATGAACTGGTACGGCTGACGCATCGAGTGAGATAATACCTGGATCCCAAGGAACTGACAAGCCATCCAGTCCTATAATCAGCCAGTATCCTCGAGCAGAAATCCACTGCATCCTCCATGATCGTTCAGCATGGTTCGGCTCTTGATCACCATTCATGGTCGGCGAGAGCCCGCCCGGATCCCCTTGTATGTGTGCATCCAATATCTCAACACAAGGCACAACAATCATAATAGCAATCACTTGTGTGTTCAGCTCATGATTCAGTGTTAGCACACTGTTCTCTTCACTAATCATAAACATGTCCATACGTGCATTGGCTCTCAGACTTGTAGCAGTCGGGACCGAAATACGCCATATCGTGTGCATTTCATTGTCTTTGGTCAAGCTCAAGTTCTGACCAAGAAGCTGATCGACAGAACAAAATTTCCCTCGAGTAATAACTGAACCATATAGGTATAGTACGCTTTGACCTTCAAACAACTCACGCTGAGCAGAAAGTGTGAAATAGGTGAGCTTAGAGCCGAACTCACAATCAGGGAATGGTGTTGAGGATAAATTCTCGTAAGTGGCACCAACTGTACTTAATTCTGTAGACAATTTCCACTGCTTAAGCAAGCTGGGAAACATCATATGTTGACCATTTGATACAATCTGACCGCTGCTCTGACTAGCATAGCTGAAGCACTGGACCATATGCTGCTGCTTTTCATATTCAGAACTGCAAGCATTTTGGAACCACGGCTTCTTCTCTGGTGGTATAAGCTCCCTAATGCACCTAAGTGAAATCACATACCGACAAGCCGACAACAGTAGTGATGTTGGTGCAGGTACCCCAGATTGCAACTCTTCTCTACCCAGCTGGTTGCCAACCCCTAGATCCCAAGGTAAGGTGATAGACATTGAAAACTTGATATTAAGGTCCAGTGCCACTTCCCTGTTTGTAGCCAGCACGAACACTGCATCCCCAAATATGTGGCTGCACCGATTACCATTCTCTCGCTTCACGTGTGGGGATTGTATTAGCCCATGGCAAGCATACAAAATTGTGCCCCCAAGGTTCCTTTGCTCGGCCAATGGCATTCTTTTGGCATCCTTCCTTGATCTACTAATGGCATAGAAAGTACACTGACCGACACATTTTTCAGCATGGGACTGCAAACCAAATAAGCCTTTTATCACAACATCTTGTATTCCTGGATCCCATTGTGCTGTCAACTCTTCACAATTTTTCACTTCTTGCAAATTTAAAGGATAAGAACATGTATCACTGTATGATATGGTCTGACAACTCCCTCGTATAGCATCACTGAACATCCACACTCTCTGTCGCTTGTTTTTATATCCAGGACAAAAAGCACTTCGACACCATGGCTGTGTGGCTGCCAACATACGCTCTCGGTTGCACTTACAGGAAATCACCAACTGAAAGGATGACCACAACAATAGCTTGTGGGCTTGTTCCTTACTGGGATATTGCTGGTCTGGAGGACGTGGTGGTGGTGGCGGTAAGGAGCGGCGGTACTTTCTCCTCGGAGTCCACCGTACTGGGCGACGGGTGATTGACACCCGAGAGACCCACTTAATGATGTGACTGGATTTATCTTTGCTTGCTGAAATCTCAGACATTGCACCAAACACCTTGACTGCCCTTTGCCGATGCACCTTCTCTTGACACCTAGGAGCGGGTACAACATCTTCCACAAGTGGAGTGGCAGCGGCAATGTCCATGACAGCTGCAGTGGCTATAGACTGCATCCCACCTGCCATAGGAGTTGGCGCCACTGGAGGGTGCACAACATGAATGTTGAAGCTTGGCGTGGGTAATGGTGACATGTCAGCCAACATCTTCTGGGCATTTGTAGATGCAGTTTCCTCGGAGGATTTGTCTAGCGAAACAGCAATGGCATCAACGACCGGCGTGGATGGCGTTGGCGCTGCTACTTCCGTGGAGAACGCAACTGTGGGCAGTACCGAAGCCTCTGGCAAGTTGGAGACGTGACTAGTACTCGGCAATGTTGGTGTACACTCGATGGACATGTTGCAGCAGCCGTCGTAGATATTCCGGCCGTGCAAGGCATCGCGCGCACGCACAGCCTCGTGCCCGGACCGAAGTTGGACCGAGGCCTCCACCCACCCATTGCCTTGGAACACAACCAAGCTTGTGACGCTGCAGCCATACATCTCGAAGACTTGACGGAGCACAACCTCAGTCACTGGATACACCATGTGGCTCACAGAGACATGTATGACTCTGCTCATAGTCACCTCGTGCTGGGTCGACCTTGCCTCAAACACCTGGTGGGCATCCATGGTGGTGGTCATTTCTGAGGATTGTTTTAGTGGAAAGGCGATGAATCAAAGAAGAGGGGAACAAATCCTACGGAGGGATGGGATCAACCTAGCTTTGAACGGAGCCGTAGCGGCTTCCCCTTAACCTGCTCTAACGCCGATCTCGGATTTACAGCCAACCGCACGAGGCAGTAAGCAACCAATCGGTCGATGTTACAGAGCAGATCTCGAGTGTGTGAAGCGCGGCGGATCGTACAGAGCTCTGATACCAACTGTCATATCCCATGGGAGGACATGATCAAATCAGTACCAAACAACACAAACGAATCTGATACAAGTGTTCCTGGTGTACGAATCGGAATCGCCTAACCTAGGTTCACCAAAGGGGATACAATCAAGAGAGTAGAATCAAGGGTTGGGGAGAGCAAAGACTCTGGGATAGAGGAGCAAGAGATGAACTCGTACGGACACGAGGGGTGGGAGGTATCTGGAGGAGGAAGAAAGCCGAAGCCTGTTCTATTCTCCTCGCCCCCGTTCACTGTGTCGTCTCCTCCCTCCATATACTCCAGTGCCCAGTCCAAGCACAGCTGGCCCAAAGCCCATGATATGAAAGCCCAGGTCAGCAGCCCATCATTCAATAGCCATCCTCCGGATACGTGGGGTGTTACAGCATCCCATCCCTCGCCAGTCTCTGTTACCCTCGCGATGGCGCCATCAGCCGAGAAATCATGCCTGACAGATCTGGCGGCTGGCTCACTCCCCGCCACCTCGGCTCCCGTCCAGAGGCCTTCACCGGCACCAAGCGCAAGCGATTGGAAGACATAGGTGTTGCTGCAGCCGCTGTCACCGCTCACCACCCTTGCTAACTTCACTGCAGTGCCGAGGAAAACGGGGAAGAGGGTGGTTGTGCACAAGAGGAAGAAGGCGTCAGCTGCCACAGCCCCTATGGCTCCTCTGCCGCTCCACTCGCCTACCCCGAGTTCCCAAGTGTTTGGCGGAACGCATGCTCCAGCCACCAGCACCATCGGTGCCGTGATTATTAATCATCTTTCGTAAACTTATGTTAATTCGTAAACTTATGTCACATTGTGATGAATTTGACGGTAGTACAGTGAAAATGTTATGTTTGTGATTTTCAGTTTACGAGCTAAAAACGGTGCGATGAAACAGACACCGAAAAGCCGAGCCGTAAAACTGAATATTATACTCCCTCCGTTTCAATATGTAGGGCGTATAGTTTTTTGAGAAAAATTCCAAAATATAGGGTTTATTGTGATTTATGGATAATTTCTCTCTCGAAACAGGATTTCGCCCCGCTTTATGAATGAAGCAAAGATTTATGGATAATTTTACCCATCCAAAAATGATTTTCAATCGATTTTACGGATTGTTTTCATTTCGTGTCTATTAGGGACTCCTCTATTTCGAATTTTTTCAGAAATAAATGAATCAACGGTATGCCAAATACCATTGTCTTAATATTCGTGCAGAAAACTATACGCCTTACATTCAGAAACGGAGATAGTATTATGTTTCACCGTTTGGCTTTTCGGTCTTTTTTTCTTCCGCGGCCGTTTTGACCTGTAAACCGCACAAAAGGTGAATCTTTCCGATCACTGCTATAGATGCCTAAGATCTTGACGCTCACTATTTCAGAAACCGAAAACCAAAATGAAGAAATCCCAGTGTCGCTCGCTGTGGTCCGTCTGGCCAGGACGCCAGGTTAAAGACGACGTATCCGTATTGCCGTTCGGACGTCTCTGCCTGGCACACATCTGGTAACAGTTATCGGTAGATGGGACTCGTATAATAATTGGCACGGTACGGCGCGGGTGATTAATTAGGCCGGAGACTTTACTTGCGCCTACGCGCACGGCGTTTGTACTGTACGGGGGCATGCTTGATTAGGATCACGTACGGGTACACACCTTAAAAAAAAATTAAGATAACGCACGGGTACAGGTCGTGGGTTTTAGGACATCTCCGACGGCCAGGCGTATTTTGAACCCAAATCGTGTCTGATTTGTTCCGTTTGCATTGGGCTGCGGACATGAAATAGTCTCTGGTTTGTCCGTTGTCCATTTTGCGTCGGGTAGCCGTAACGACCCGACGCAATCAAGCCGCTGTCAATGGTGGCGTAGATTAGCGCTGTCGCGCCGGCTTCATTCTCGCCGTTTCACGCGTTCCCGCCCATGACGGTGTTTCGCGACACCCACTTCCCGCGCGTGGGGCGAGAGGTCGTTCTCGCGCGCCGGACTTTCGCTTCCCGCCCGCCGCGGCCTTTATGAGGCGTAGCCGGCAGTGCTCAGCCAATACACAAACAATGGTCGAACACCCCGCCAACACTTGGACAAGGATCGTCCCGATGGCGCGTGACCGCTTCCCCGACGATGAGCAGGCGGCGCAGGCCTACGCTGGTTCGCATACGACGCCCAGGAGGTCGTAGCCTACGCCGCCATTCCCGAGGAGATCGCCGAGGAGCAGGCTGCACTGGCCGCTGCTCGTGGACCGACCCATCTTCGCGGGGAGCTCTGCGCCGAGCTGCGGGACGAGGCGACCGCCTCTGCCCCCACCTCCGGCTACGCCCCGACCTCCGCCTCAGCCGCTGCCGGGCGGGTCCGCCACGGCGGTTGCGCGGGCGGCTAGCGTGGAGGTCCTCCACGCCGACGGTCCCCCGGGCTGGGCGAACGCCGGGCCGCTCCTGCACCCCCAGCAGGAGGACGACGACGACCTCGAGCGTGATCCGAATGCACCGGATCCAGGCGAGGAGCAGAGGGTGCTCCTCGCCTCGTTCGAGACGCATCGCCCCGACAGAGTTGGGGACAGCTCATGAAACAGGCGCGGGCCGCCCAAAAGGACCTCGTCACGGGGTTTCGGGCACACCGCCTCGAGGAACAGAGGCGGCAACTCGCCGCCCTGGAGGAGGACCGTGGAGTGTGGCGGCGCGCACAGGCGGACGCTGAGTGCGCGTACGTGCGCTCGATGAGCCGCCCTGAGGACGTCCTGGCGGAATCCGCTGCGGTGGCTGCATCGGCAAGGGCGGAGGCGGACGCCGTTACAGACGCCGCAGCGGTGGCCGCACGTGTGCGGGCAACGCAGGCGGGGGCGGAAGCGGAGGCGGCAGAGGCTGCACGCTGGATGAACGCCCTGGAGGAGGGCCAGACACGGCGGAGGATGGAGGAAGGCCAGGCGAGGGTGGAGGCGGCTCATCAGGTGAGGGCGACGTTCCAGGGGCTGACGCCGCAGCAGCGGCGCCACCTGGTCGACCAGCGCCAACGCATGATCTGGGGCGACGGCGGCGCTGGACCGTCCAGCGACGGCGGCTCTTGCGGCCAGTAGGGCGAGCGATTGCGAATAGCCCCTATAGTGGTAGGGCGCGCGGCGGCGAGTATGCGGCCTACTCGGCCGTCGGCGCAATTTTGGGTGTAATATTGATTTAAATGTATTAGGTACTAATGAAACTATCTAATCTTAACTTGTGTGTATGCCGTGTGGGCCGTGAACGATTAAGGATAACGCGAGCGGAAACAGCGGACCGTCCGCGGCACCGCAAACCGCGTCCAAATTTGAGCCGTGAACAGCTCAGACATTTTACGTCGGGCCATTAAAAAACGGACAGAAACGGACCGCGGACGTCCGTTGGAGATGCCCTTACAGACGACGCGAAACGGCGCCATCTCGACCGTATATGGCCTTCTGTCGACCTGTATGTTGTCCCCTAGTCATGTTGCCTCTTGCACACGTAATTGCCCTGGGGAGCCCGATCTGTTTGTTGCAAACTCTGAAGTCCAACAGGTCAAAAAAAATATGAATTCTAAAACTCGTCAAAAAAGAAACTGCGAGCCTGCGAGGTCCTCGCACTCACACTGGCTTGCACCTTTTTTTCCTTTCATTTTCAGAGGCACACATCGGCGCCTCCATCTGGAGTCTGGGCTTCCCGCGTGGACTCTGCAGCCCGGCCTTTTACTAGCCCGAGGGCGTAATCCAATTCATGATTGAAACAAGTAGTAGCCCATGTGACAAGAAATTCCATCGGCGAATGCTATGTACCGCCGATGCGGTTCCTACTCGGTAATCGCATGCAGCAGTACTGCACGAAGAAGACGGCCCAGGCCCGTGAAACGATGCGAGAAGGCGACCTCTCCACAGCAGCGCTGCGTAGCGTAATTGTCAGCTAAATCACATGTCATTGTCATTTTTAGTAATTTTTTCAAAATTTATCAGACGTGGTGTTAGAAATCGTATAAAATCACGTCTCAAGGAACGTTGACAACTGCACTGACTGATGGGATCTCTGTAACCGCTGAGTAGGCATCACACCTGGAAAAGATTTGATATGTACATGGGACTCACACGTCAACCCATCTTTTCCTCTTTCTTCTCCTCTCCTTTTTGCTGCTGCCTCCCGCCCCTTGCAATGTAATGTGCAAAGTCATGCAGCACGCCGTGATCAAGCCGTTGGCCTGTGTTGTCTGCTTCGTACTCAACGACAAGCAGTGGCGCCGCCTCCGCACGTCACCGTACGCGTGAAACCACAATGGGCGTCTCGACAGCCATCATGTATGACACGTTGAAATCTGTGCCCTTAATGTGCCGCACATGTGTCCGACACACGGTCTCAACTCAGGTGCGTGACACGAATTTGAAAGGTGATGTTGGAGACCAGGGGTGGAGCTGGGCCCCGGGCAGCCAGGGCCGTGGCCCGGGTCCTGGTAAATTTTGCTTTGCTACTATGTCTTCACAATTTGATATGTTCCTAGGTGTCAAATACAAGCCAGCCCATTTATAGTCCGGTTGTTCTCTATATAATTGTAGAAAAAACCTCCCTTTCTCAGTTCAGCCCACTAAGGTCCAGTCAAATATGAGTATCCAATGGAGAAAATTGATCAATCCATCGACGAGAAAGGCCCACCGTCCCGCTCGGTGCCTCGCTTGCAGCTGCTAGTCAAGCTCTACGGCACCTTTCTCCTTAAAAACAAAAGCTCTACGACACATTGTCTCAAACAAAAGAATATAAAGCTCAACGGATGAACGGAAAGGTACTGATTTTTTATTTTAAAAAAACCTTCCACGGCAAGCCATCAAGCAAATTTCATCTTTTTTGCATTTAGTTGTTGAAACATCCAAGTTCAAATTCAATAATAATTATTTTAAACAATTTTTAATTGATTCGTACAAGTTTTTGTATAGAAATTATAACCTTCTAGTTTTGGCCCGGGTCTTCGCTGAATCCTGCTCCGCCACTGGTGGAGACCTCGGCTTTTGCCGGTCTGCATGAGCTGCTGCTTGACTCCCTCGCTCAGATGACCGCTGGTATGTATTTATTCCGTTCTAAATTAATTGATTTCTATTTATCCACGTATGTGTCATGTGAGAAGTTAATTAATTTGGAACGGAGGGAATAGGTTCCACTCAAGTGCGACGAAGCTCACCCTCGCATTTGCGTCGCATGATTTTTTTACAAATATGACCCTCTGCCGAACGGATTTGTCAAAAATGACCCCCTCTGAAAATCTTTGTCAAAAATGGCCTGGCGGGTAGCTAAAAAGGCGACACGTGTCACCTCCCTCCATACCGGATGGCGGGATGTTCTTCCCTCCATGGGGAGTGGCGGGAGGACTGTTGCCGCCACATGCAACGACTGGACGTGGTGGGCCCTGCGGCTGTCCGTGGCGGGAGGCCAGCGTGGCAGCGCCACGTCATCCCGCCAATGCGGTTGGAGGGAAGCGGGTGGGCCCCGTGGCGGGAGGTTCCTCCCTCCCGAGGGAGTGGCGGGATGTGGACATGGGATGGATTGTGACGGTTGGAATGGTTTATGGGAATCATGCATGCATGCATTCTTTTTTGAGGAGATGATGTCGATGTGCATGTACCCGGCCAGCCATGTGATGCTTCACTCTTTCCCTTCGACGATGCAACACTCTTGCGTTTCAACGATAACGCACCAGGCGGCATGAAGATATCGTCTTCGTCCTCACTATCACTAATCCACCACGATGGATGGTCTTCAAATTCCTTACGCTCAGCTTCACTCCTAAATTTCCCCGCCACAACTCGCTTCTTATACCTTCCATGCATCCTGAGAAGTTCTTCACGAATTTCTTGGGGGTGCCACCATGGCCATCCGCTTTGGCATAATTTCGCCCCCACCTCCGCGAGATGTCTATCATCACCACTAATTAGTTCCTCCCATGGAACTTCTTTGTTGTCTACCCTTAATTCGGTGGAAAAATCAAGAAGAGACAAGGACATGCCTTTCGGCCAACGACGATCCGCACAGCAACCCATTGTAACACTCTTACCCTTACCCTTCGACATAACAAACTCAACTGAATACTGAGTGACTACACTGGACGATGAAACATCTCGCCGAGGAGGGGGTTTTATAGAACGAGAACCAGGCACAGCGCGGGAACAAATTAGCTGCTTTCGGTGGTCACATACAGGAAAAAGAGGCGGGAGAATCTTTCTTTTTTCAGTGGAATGCCTGCCATCGCACCGTCCCATCGTGAGAGAATCCGCGCCTGTCCCCTGCATGCAGCTCCGTCCGGCCGACGTGCGTGGCCAGCACATCCCGCCACTCCCTCGGGAGGGAGGAACCTCCCGCCACGGGGCCCACCCGCTTCCCTCCAACCGCATTGGCGGGATGACGTGGCGCTGCCACGCTGGCCTCCCGCCACGGACAGCCGCAGGGCCCACCACGTCCAGTCGTTGCAGGTGGCGGCAACAGTCCTCCCGCCACTCCCCATGGAGGGAAGAACATCCCGCCATCCGGTATGGAGGGAGGTGACACGTGTCGCCTTTTTAGCTACCCGCCAGGCCATTTTTGACAAAGATTTTCAGAGGGGGTCATTTTTGACAAATCCGTTCGGCAGAGGGTCATATTTGTAAAAAAATCGCGTCGCATGTACCGAAGGTCAGCTGCGCCATGCTGCACGTGACCCGTCACTCGTTTTCAACCGACCATCTGACGACTCGTGTCTTGTCACCCACGTCTCACACATCAACTTGTACGGTACACATGCTGCGTGATTGGTGATTGCTCTCCCCTGCATGAAATTTCCATGCCCATGCTGCCCACGCACACTTTCAAAACCTACAGTAACTTTTTGTGCAGTATGGGGTTACTCGTTAATCGCTAAATAAATTATATACAGTAACTGGTCAATTACCCAAATTTGGCAATGAAAAGCGGTACCCATGAATATGGCCATATACGTGCATATGCAAATTGTGCAGCACTGTCACCATCTCGCAACCTAACCCAACTATAAACTGGCCTCGCACTTGTTTTAAAGAAGAAAAAAAATCCCCTCACAAAAAAAAAGGACGAAGAAAAAAACATGAATATCTCCCACTCTCCCAGCTTGCTATCTGTCCTGTACGTTGGTTGGTCCACCGGATAAGCAGCACAATCCATATGAGGACATGGACCGACCGGATGCGTGCCCATCTCTGGCTCAGCAATCAGCAGCGGCGCTTCCACTTCGAGGCCGGGAGGAAGTGGTCAGACGAAACAAACTCCGGCAAAAAATATGTCTATCTATCCGATGACGGATTTCCGGAAGTCGTTCCACGCGCTGGAGACCGGCCGGCGCGTTCCGTCCAGTCCTCTCCTGTCGTGGTTGAAAAGGAAACAATCCAGCCAGCGTGAGCTTGACCCCACCAGCTGATTACCAGTAGTTCGATGTCATTTTGGGGTCGGAACGTGGAACTGGTTCGTGTTAGATTAGCTTCTTTCGGTAGATTCGCATAGGCATCGAGTTCATATAGAATGCAGTGAGAAACAGAGAGAGAGAGGGGGAAAACGGAGGGATACCTTCGCTGTGGCTCGAGGAGCTCGAGCCGGAGGCCATGGTGGTCGACGGCGTCGGTGACGGAGTGGTGGCGGCGCGGTGGTGCTTCCCGTCGGCTCGCGCTAACCCTAGATCGGAGGGGATGTCGGTGGGGTGACTGGCGGCACGGTGAACCTCGTTCTCCGTGCTGGCCGGCCCCCCACCCTTTATATAGCGCTGCGACAGGGGCCCACCGTCCATAACAGAAACGGACGCCCCCGATCAGGGCGCAGTCAGGGGGGTTCGTTCGAGCCGTTGGGCTCGTACGTGAGATCTACGTGAGATCAATCTAACATTCTCCCCCTTGATCTCAACTTTTACTTTTACCTTTTACTTTACTCGTTTCAGCACGGATTAATACATAGAGCATGTTTCATCGTCACAGCTCAATTGCCGATAGAATCAGACAGCCACTATATACTTTTCTGTGTTGAAAACAAATCCGGTTTCTTTTGGGCCTCTGTAATCCAGAAATCATAGGCTTTCCATTAAACCCATGCCGGCTGTGTGTTCCTTGAACACACTGGGTGGTAAGCCTTTCGTTAGCGGATCCGCAAGCATATCTTTTGTCTTTATATGCTCGAGACTTATAGTTTGATCCTGGATTTTATCTTTCACAACATAATACTTTATATCTATTGCCTTTGTAGCATTACTCGACTTGTTGTTGTGAGCATAGAATACTGCGGGCTGGTTGTCACAGTACATCTTTAGTGGCTTGTCAATGCAATCTACCACTTTCAAGTCGGGTATAAATTTCTTTAACCATACTGCCTGCCCCGTGGCCTCATAACATGCTATAAACTCTGCATACATCGTGGACGATGCAACTAATGACTGTTTGGAGCTTTTCCACGAAATAGCCCCTCCTGCGAGAGTGAACACGTATCCTGACGTGGACTTTCTATCATCTTTGTCTCCCGCAAAATCTGCGTCTGAATACCCTCTTATCTCTAGGGAATCAGATCTTCTATATGTTAGCATGAGCTCTTTTGCGCCTTGCACATAACGCAAAGCTTTCTTTACCATATTCCAGTGTTCTTGGCCTGGATTTTCTTGATATCTACCGAGTACCCCGGTGATAAAAGCTAAGTCAGGGCGAGTGCACACTTGTGCATACTGTAAGCTTCCAACAGCCGAAGCATATGGTACTGCTTTCATTCGATCGATCTCATATTGGTTCTTGGGACATTGAAATTTCCCAAAACTGTCGCCCTTGACTATAGGAGCAGGTGAAGTACTACTTTTATGCATATTATACTTCTTTAGAACCTTTTCTAAATATGCCTTTTGTGATAGTCCTAACACTCCATTCTTTCTATCTCGGTGAATTTCTATGCCCAAAACATATGAAGCTTCACCAAGATCTTTCATATCAAAATTTGAGGATAAAAACTTCTTTGTTTCTAGTAGTAGACTAATATCACTGCTAGCAAGCAGGATATCATCCACATACAGAATTAGGAAAATATATTTCCCACTTTTAAACTTTGCATAAATGCAGTTGTCCTCAATATTTTCTTTGAATCCAAAACTTTTAACTGTTTCGTTGAACTTTAAATACCACTGTCTAGAGGATTGCTTTAACCCATAAATGGATTTCTTTAGGCGGCATCCCATATGTTCCTTCCCCTCCATGAAAAAACCCTTGGGTTGTTTCATGTAAACATTCTCTTCTAAATCTCCATTTAGAAATGCCGTCTTTACATCCATTTGATGCAGCTCTAAATCAAAATGTGCAACTAGTGCCATGATGATTCTGAAAGAATCCTTACATGAGACCGGAGAAAATGTCTCATTGTAGTCTACCCCTTCTCTTTGCGTAAAGCCTTTTGCCACAAGTCTTGCTTTATACTTTTCTACTTTCCCATTGGAGTCATACTTTATTTTGTAGACCCATTTACAGCCTACTGTTTTGGCTCCTTTAGGAATTTCCTCTAAGTCCCAAACATTGTTAGAACTCATTGATTTCATCTCGTCTTCCATGGCCTCTAGCCATTTCGAAGAGTGAACGCTACTCATGGCTTCTTCATATGAAGTGGGATCTCCTTCCATATGAATTGTTTCTGTGTTATAAACTTTATAATCACTAGAAATAGCTGATTTCCTAGCTCTTGTAGACCTTCTAAGAGTCTCATTCTCTGGCACATCATGTGTTTCAACGTGTGACTCTTCTTCTAAATTTGGCTGTCGCTGCTCCCTTTCATGCTCAACAACGGGTTGAGTCGACTCCTGACGGACAGGTTCCGAATCTGACCTCGTTGTGGTCACGGGTGGAGTTACAACAGGTGCTTGCACCACAACCTCGGGGATTGTCGGTGCAGCTACAATAGGTAGTGCGAAAAATGGCTCTTGAATCATCGGAAAAGGTGCACACACCCTCTTCTCTTCAAGATCAATTTTCCGAGCTACCAAGCTCCCCCTCATCATTTCGTCCTCCAAGAAGACCGCGTGTCTCGTTTCTACAAACTTTGTGTGTCTGTCTGGACAGTAGAAACGATAACCTTTTGATCTATCAGGATAGCCAATGAAGTGGCAAGTTACTGTTTTGGGGTCTAACTTTGCAATATGTGGATTAAAAACTTTTGCCTCAGCTGGGCTCCCCCAGACTTTCAAGTGGCTTAGAGAAGGAACTCTCCCTGTCCACAACTCGTACGGTGTTTTGGGCACCGACTTACTTGGTACTCTGTTGAGAATATGAATGGCGGTTTTTAACGCCTCCATCCATAATCCCAATGGCAGTGTGGAATAACTCATCATACTGCGCACCATATCCATGAGAGTACGGTTACGCCTTTCAGCTACTCCATTTTGTTGCGGTTCGCCCGGCATAGAATACTGGGCGACTATTCCATTTTCCTGTAAAAACCTTGCAAAAGGTCCAGGTACTTGACCATATGGAGTGTGCCGACCGTAGTACTCCCCCCCACGGTCGGACCTGACTATTTTAATTCTTTTATCATGTTGATTTTCAACTTCAGCTTTGAATATCTTAAATTTATCCAATGCCTCAGATCTTTCTTTAATTGGATAAATATAACCATATCGGGAGTAATCATCTGTGAATGTTATGAACGAGTCATACCCATCCACACTTTTCACCGGAAATGGTCCACAAATATCAGTGTGAATAATTTCTAGTGTTGCTGTGCTACGGTTTGCACCCTTTTTAATTTGCTTTACATACTTTCCTTTTATGCAATCTATGCATTGTTCGATATCTGAGAACTCTAACGGAGGAAGGATATCATTTTTAACGAGGCTTTCTATTCTTCCCCTCGAAATATGGCCTAATCGACAGTGCCATAACTTCGACGAGTCATGAGTTCGCTTTCTTTTCTTTTGTTCTTTGTTCGACAAGGGAATTTGTTCATTCACATTGCACACAGAATGCACTTTTTCACGCAAGGATAACAAATAAAGCTTATCATGGAGTAAAGCAATACCCACACAAGCATCTTTAAACCATATGGCACACTTGCCATGACCGAAATAACATTCATAACTGTCTTTATCCAAGCACGATACACTTATTAAATTTCTGTGAATAGAAGGCACATATAAAACATCTCTAAGCATAATATTGAAACCATCAGCTAGCTCCAAGGAGACGTCGCCAACAGCCTCAACTTCTGCTTGAACTCCATTTGCAACTTCAATATGTCTTTCGCTTCTTTGCAAAGTTCTTGTCGAATGGAATCCCTGTAAAGAATTTGCAACATGAACAGTTGCACCTGAGTCAATCCACCAAGTAGACTTTGAAAACTGTATATACAGGGATTCATTTACAAAAGAAACTGAGTCTTTACCATTCTTTGCCATTATGCTCTTGAGCCAATTTGGGCAATCATGCTTGAAATGCCCTTTCTTCTTGCAGTAGAGACATGTGTCTTTGTCCACTGGAAGCTGTTGCTCATACTGTTGGGGACCTTTGCCATGTGGCTTGTACTGATGGGGACCTTTGCCATATGGCTTTGAAGGGGAACCATTGTAGTTCCTGTTCTTGTTGTCCTTCACATAGTTCAAGGAGCCCCCATTCTGAGACTTGAGCCTTTCCTCCTCTTGAGACAACATGGCGATGGTCTTTTCAATGTCCCATTTTTCAGGTGACACATTGTAATTGACAACAAAGTTGTCAAACTGTTGTGGCAGTGAAGCCATCACCAAGTGAACTATAAGTGCAGGCTTGAGCTCCAGATCAGCCTCCATGGACTTAAGCTTAGCAGCCATGTTGCTCATTCTGAGAATGTGCTCCCTTATGCCATGTGTGCCTCCGTGATACTTTTCTGTCACCAGCTGTTTTAGCAGCTGGGTTGCATATGTCTTTGAAGAACCAGTAAACTGGCTCTTTATCTTTTGGAGATACTCTCCCACAGAGGCACACTCTTCAATTGAGCCCACAATGGCGTTCTCAACTGTGTTCTTCAGAAAAGCCATGCACTTTTTATTGGTATTCACCCACTTTTGATTCTGTAGGGTGTATGCCATCTCTACTGGACCATGGTCCAGCAACTTTTTCTGCCAAGCAGATTCATCATCAGTTGTCTCTTTTACTGGCTCTGCTGGCCTGACTGGTTGTGGAGTAGTCAGAACCCAGTCAACCTCAGCACAGACAAAGGCCAGTTCAACTTTCTTCCACCACTCAGCGTAGTTATCACCCCTGAGCGTAGGAATGTCCTTGAGGCAACTCATCAGGTGAAAACTTCCTGAAACCACAAGGATGTGAGATAACAAAAACAATTGCATACGTTTAATCCAACGTTGGTATAAATTAAAGCATACAACTGTTGTGCAATTAAAACTATATCACCGTTGGGCAATAAAAGAAATAAATGCACCTTTTAACACATAATAAACAAATCATGATAATGCTATTAACAACGTTGGTCATTTAATAACAAAATCATAATCATTTTTAATATCACTTTAATCATACTTTTAATCAATACTTTTAACTATTTGCAGCGGAAAATTATGAATAAAATTCATAAAACTTTATACTTTTCAGAAGCTTTCTGTATACTTTTATATTTCCTAAACAAATTTTCGTTGGAATAATTTGAATAGGAAAAACTATGCAAAAGTCAGCACTAAATTTGAACAAAAAATGCCAAGACAGTGCCAAAACTATTTGTGCAAAAATCATCACAAAATGGCCGAGACAGCCATCTGGCCCACGGCCTACGGCCCAGCCCACGGCTCGCTATCTGTCGCGCACGCGTTGCGGGAGAAGGCCAACGGCCTGCGGCCTATTGCAACTTTCGGCCCACAGCCTGCTAGCGCGCTAGGTTTTGCCAGCATCGCATCCTGGCCGTCGGATGGAATCCGACGGTCCAGCACCTTTTCCGCTGGATCAAAACCAGCTGCGCCGGCCGACCCCGAAAACCCTAGCCCCATTCTTTTCTTTTCCCTTCCCCGTCTCTACCTCTTTCCCGTAGAGAGCGGCGGCGTGGTGGCCCGTGGCCGGCAGCTCGCCGGCAACGGCGAGGAGCGGGGCGGCCGCGCGGCGCGGCCACGACGAGCTCCTCCCCACCTCTTTCTTTTCCCTTTTTCTACTCCACCAATAAACAGCCCGAAGGCAAAATCGGCCGGAGAAGACACGGTGCCTCCCTGGCCCTCTTGCCGGCACTGCGTGCACTTGCGGGTGTGCGCACTGCTGTCAAGCGGCTCAGAGGTGGCACCCTTTGCCGACGACCGGCCGGTGAGTCCTTTCTCTTTTCATTCTCTTTTACGGTTAGGGTTTCTTTTTCGAGATGAACTAGAGTTCTCTGTTCTTTGCCCCCGAGGGGTTGTGTTCTTCGTCTGATGCCCCTTGCGGTGCGCATCGGATCGAGAGGAACGGGCGCGGCCGAGATCGGCGGCGCACTTTGCCGGTGAGCCCGAGGGCTTCCGGTGTCCTTTTCTTTGCTTTTTCAATTTCTACCGAAAAAGATCTAGGATCTAATTCGCTCTGATACCATTGTTAGATTAGCTTCTTTCGGTAGATTCGCATAGGCATCGAGTTCATATAGAATGCAGTGAGAAACAGAGAGAGAGAGGGGGAAAACGGAGGGATACCTTCGCTGTGGCTCGAGGAGCTCGAGCCGGAGGCCATGGTGGTCGACGGCGTCGGTGACGGAGTGGTGGCGGCGCGGTGGTGCTTCCCGTCGGCTCGCGCTAACCCTAGATCGGAGGGGATGTCGGTGGGGTGACTGGCGGCACGGTGAACCTCGTTCTCCGTGCTGGCCGGCCCCCCACCCTTTATATAGCGCTGCGACAGGGGCCCACCGTCCATAACAGAAACGGACGCCCCCGATCAGGGCGCAGTCAGGGGGGTTCGTTCGAGCCGTTGGGCTCGTACGTGAGATCTACGTGAGATCAATCTAACAGTTCGAGATTCTCCGTTGCTTTGCTTGGATCAGGACTGGAGTCGCCAGCTTGCCGAAACTCTCCTAGTGTACATACTTCGTTTGCAAGGATACTCCGGGCTGTAATTCTATGATATTTTTAAAAGATTTATTTACGAGCTGAGTTGGTTCGAATAGATCCTTCTACTTATCAACATTTTTTGGCGGTAAAAATAATCTACGTATATTGTAGAGGAAAGCATCTTTGAACTAATAAATCCTGTATTACCAAGTTGTGGTAGCAACATTGTCCACTTTGTAAGGCGTGGGACTAAAACGTTCGTAGCTTACAAGTTGTGGGACTAAATTTTAATTTCTCTATATTATAGTGTTATTAAACAGAATCTATTTGAAGTAGTTGAATTACGGGGAATATCTGTCGAGATACTAGGCAATTTCCAGATGAGTTAAATGAGCGAAAGCACCAACACAGATACACTAGCTAGTTTAACCAAATGCAACATACTGGATACATCTAGCACATCTACAAGGACGCGGGGAAGGGGAAGCATGCGAGGAGGTGTGGCGCGATGAGGGAGATTTTATACCCTGCGGCGAGTGAGGTGAGCGGTGCGTCGGTGCGCGAGCTTTCGTGCCGGCGTAAATGTATTGCGTGGGGACGCAGCAACATCGTCGCGTCGACACGCTACCGTCGACGTTCTTGCGACGGGTGGAGGTAGGCTTACCATCGTCTCGTCGCCCCACTCCCCGTCCGGTCGTGGTGTCTGTCAAACCGCCCGACGACTGCGCACCATTAATTAAAGGGGGCATAACGGTCTCCTGCGCCCTCATTAGTACGGGCGTGCTGGTTTTGTGCATGACGAGCGGACCACCCTATCAAAGGGCGTGGCTACCCCATGTCGACACCCGGAGAGGGCCTCTAGAGTGCCGAACACAAATTGGGTCGGGACAGACCTTTGGGGTGCGGCTTGGTGTGTTTATTTTCGTCCGGAGCCCCGTTGAGGCATCTCACCTCATTCCTACACGAAACATGACCCAACTACTCCCTCTGTTCCACAATGTAACATGTTTTAGGTTTACCCCATGTTATCTAATTTTTTACTAAATTGTATGTACATATTTATGAAAAATTCGCTAAAACGTTTCATATCTACAACTGAGGGAGCACTAGTCGAACGGAGAAATGGGCTGCCATGTGGGCCACAAGCGTCAGCGAAAGAACGGGCGAAGAAAGGAAGTCTCCGATCCAGCAAAGGCGGCCACTCACTGTTTGGCTGTTCACTCGCTTGTTGCGTGGCGTGGGAATGTGCACAGTCAGCAGCCGCAGCAGGGAGGACGTGCAAGAGAGATGGACAACGTCACAAGCAAGCTCCACTCTTCCATTCTTAAATAAAGAGCAAAAAAAATAATTCTAAACTATTTGTTTCTCCCTCCCAGTCCCAGGCTCGGCCAGGCGCTTTCCATTCTCCGTCCTTCTCACAACTCACAAGTCACAGCACAGAACCCGAAGCCCCTCCACCGACTGACACCCCACCCCACCCCACCCCACCCCACAGCTCAAACTCCCATTCCGCTCCTCCTCCTACCTTGCGTCCTACGCCTCGCGCCTGCCTGCCCGCCCGAACCACCCCGCGTCGCCTCCACCCTGACATCCGGGGCCCACAGAGGCCACTCCCGTCATTTCCGCAGCGGCGACTCTGCGCTGCGCCGAAGAAAAGAAAGGCTCTGCCCCTGGTCGGGCCGCGTCCACCTCACCGTTTACCTCCCGCTACCGTGTGGGCCGAGCGAGTCGGGGGCCCCGGCGGTCAGTGGGAGTAAAACGTTGGGTAGGTGCTGCGTGCGATGTGGCGGTGCGGGAGGAGGCGTAGGCCGGGTGTGTGTCGTGTGCGTAGGGGGTGGGCGCTAGCGATTATTATTTATTATTATTTTATAGTCCAATCCAAGGTTTAATTCCACCATTTAAAAGCCCCGGCCACCACGCCCGCCCCGGCCACGCCCCCCATTCTTTCCCTTCCCTGCTCCCACCCACATCTCCACCTCCACCTTCCTCTCCTCCATCCAGTCCACTGCACCGGAGCCAGCCGGCCAGCCGCGGTTGAGGTTGCAAGCTGACGACGATGGCCGCCGAGACAGGTGCTGCCGTCGACGACGCGGTCGCCGCCGACATCATCTGCTCCCTGCGCGGGGCCGACCTGGCCGGGTGGACGCCGCCGTGGGGAACCCACCGTGCGACGGAGGAGCCCTCGGCGCCGGCGAACGAGCTGTCCTGGCCGGCCCTGGCCCGTGGGAAGCGGTCGCGCCGCCGCTCGCCGTCCGCCGCCACGGGAAAGCGGAGGTTTTCCGCCGGCCGGTCCAGCCCGCCGTCGCCGCTGGACTACAGCGCCGGCTCCGGCGGCTCCCTGCGATCCGGCGCGTCCACCAGCGGCGGCGAGGACGGCGCCTCCTGCTCGCCCTGGCACCGCCGCCCGGCCACGACCGCCAAGGTTCGTATCGTACGTGCCTGCGTTTACATCCATCCCCACGTCTCTCCGCCGCCCCGCCCCCCTGTTTGCGCTTGCTTTGGGTTCTTCTTCCACCACCACCACCACCAGGGTCTCTCTCTCGCTCGCCTATCTCCGTGCTTTTTCTCGCTTTCTTTTTCGCCCTTTTTTTCGGTTTCTTTGTTCCACGGGACGAAACTGCCCCTAGCGGTCAGCAGCAGCAGGAGCAGCCAGCAAAGATCCCTTCCCTCCCACACACCATGATTTCAGCACCGCCTACTTTTCTTTCCTCCACCTTCCCCATCATTTTCCTATTTTAATCCACCTTTTTCGCCGCCGTGTTTCTTCCGCTTCGGAGATCCGCATTGGTTAGGTTCTGAATTCGTACTCCGTAGTAGTACGTCGGAGCTGCAGAATTACCAGTAGAGGAAAGGAAGAATCCATGCCGGTTCAAGAAGCAGTATCTTTCTTTCTTTCTCCGTGTTGTGTTGCGTTGCGTGTGGATTTGTTTATGGTGCTGCTAGTTGACTCCGAGTGCGTGGGGAAGGAGAGGGATCCAATTCCGTATAAGTAAATCTCCAGCCACGCGACATGCCATGGCATGCCCCTCTCCTCTCCTCTCTGGACCTGCCCCTCGGCTCGCGGAGGAAGCAGCAGTAGTACATCGGAGCATTAAAGCCATGGCGTTGTGTGCGCTGCGGTTCTCGTGCGGGGTAGCGTCGTCATTTTCGGTGCTTCTTTAATCTTTATCCCCCGGCGCAATTGCTCGTGTGGTGGGAGCCTGCAGGGTGCGTGGCGTGGTCCCCACCCCTGGTGTTGAGTGTACGCAGAGTCAAAAGCGCCAAGTTAAAACTCGGGATCCGAGTGGGTGGCATCGCGGCACGGCGGTGTCCACCATGGCCGCCCGCCGGAGCCGAGTGCGCCGCCGCCGCCGTACGCGAGGTCCAGCTGTCGGCGGCGGGGCGTCCGGCTGGGGAGAGTGGGACAAGCTCGATTTTTTTTTGCCTTTTGCGGGAACGGGGTCCCGCCGTGGCAGCAGTGTCCTTCCTGGATTGCCGAATTCTGTTGTGGCGCTGCGTCGGGGTGGTGGTTAGGCCGGCGGATGCGCTAACCAGAAATGGGCCATGGAGATATAGTACTCCACCGCATCGGTCTATACGGACGGAAACCAAAAACCGTAGTATTAAAATCTTTGCGGCGGCGATGGTTCGTCACTCGCCTCGTCGTCGTCATGCTTGCTGCTGCGTGATTCGTGAACGGGGCATTTCTATTTCCTAGTAGCTGTGAGTCGGGGACGGAGAGAGCCATGGGAGCGATATCTTCACACCATCTTAGCAGGAAAACAAAGTGTATTCTGACGATTTTCTTGGCATTGCTTTCAAGTTTTAAATCTCCCTCTCTCTCCCCGTGATGATTCTGTGTCCGTGATGCGTTTGGTTTGGGGGCCAGAGCTGCATGCCTGTTCTGTTCCAAGTGGAGTGTGGATTTGTTGGATGCTCATTGATTGGTACGGTACGGTTGCTTACAAATTACAATTTGCGTGTCATTGCTGCAGGTGGGCTCCATCGGACGGCCACAGTTGACCTTCCAGGCCCCGCCGCCGCGGCCCACCGGTCAGAGGCAACGGAAGAAGATGGTGAGCTCCCCCGTCAAAACTCAATTACACAATAAGTACTTTCACAAGTAGAGTGGTGGTGTACTACCGTGGTGGAAAAGTATGACGACCATGGTGTACATACACGCGCTTTGCTACCGGTCTCCTTCGGCGAAAAGATCGAGTCTTTACCCATGCATGGTGGCCAGCCAGCGCCACGCCGGTCACAGGGAGGAAAAGGGCTGTCGTAGTGGTGGTTGAACTACATCCGTAGCACTGCCTACCTTAGAATAAAGCATCCCAACCACATCTCACCCTGCCGTTCGAAAGGGTGTGATGAGCGCTGCAATGAGAAAGGGGAATCTTAGGGCCAAAGCCACCAAAGCTGTACCAGCCAAAAAGATCTGCTTCATCACCAAGATAGCCTGCCCCTGCCATATGACCGAAATGCGTCTTTTTATTTTTTTCATGCCTCTCCATCCAATCCGGGTTATTAATGTTTGGTTTATTGCCGCGATATGCAGAGGCTACCGGAGGTCCAGCAGCTGGTGCGGTCCCTTGCGGTGGAGAACGAGAGCCTTCTCGAGGTGAGAGGCATCATCTTGATTTGATTATTTAATTTTCGGCCTTCCAATGAACGTCCTTCCTACAACAAGTCAATTTACTAACTGGGGCTGGAATTGTTTTGAACGTGTGCAGGAGATGCGGACTTTGCAGAGAGCTTGCTCCACCCTGTCAAAGGAAAATGACAAGCTTGAGGTAAATGTTTATCTGCTTGTCCTCTTCTTCTTTTCCGTCCCAAATTGGTATGTGTGGGCCACGGAATGGTTATCTATCCGGGCGGAATGGCTTATGACAAAGCTACCCTGCTCGTTCCAGCTTAAAGCATAAGCCAGGGGTTTTATATTGCTAGCAAGGGAATTTTCTAAGTCTTCAGTGGTCCATATAGTTCATCTTTTTGTAAGCACTTTAATTTGTAGGCTATCCGCGCCTAAGAAGATGCTATTGGGTGTCCATGGTGTTTGGCCAGTTGCTAGTGTAGTCTTATGTAGATTTCCCTATTCATTTCTGAAGGAATTGACGGACTGGACTGTAGGCCATGAGCTGGTCAGTTAAAAAATGCACACCAACTCGTGGTAACTCATTAGAAGCACAGTATACCAAAGAATATACTTGTGGGTTAATTAGTCTAGATCTTTGTTTCTCGTGCCTTTGCAATAAGTGACAAGAACACTTAGGGAGTCCAGGGTCAAGATTCTGACTACAATGGTTCTAGAGTTTCCTTGTTCACTTCCAACTGTCCTTGTTCAGCAGTAGCAGTAGAGGGTTCTCATGAGCCAGTGTGTGCCCAGTTGTGTAATGAGATAAGGAGCATCTTCACTGACTCCAAGGGTCCCTTTTTAGGCCAAACAATTCAATGACTTCTTCACTGCTGCTTTATCTGCCTGCGTTCATGCCTGTTCCTGTTCCTGGTTAGTAGAATTATTTAGCTTATTTATCCATGTGCATCCTAGTTGAAGGATTTTGGCTTTTCTCACCACAAGGGACTCATTGTTTTTTATTTGTTTTGAACACTTTGTTATGCAATGCAAAGAAACATGCAAAGCTTAGCTAATATTGTATCGATACCCGTAACACAAAACATTCCAATTTGTATGGCCGTATGTGATAACTGTATTTCGTATGTTGGAAGCCCATATCTGTTCTTAACTCCCTGTAACTTATGCAAAACATCCAACTTGTATGGCATGCCCAAGAAGCCACGTGTTCTAAAAATGGTAATCATGCAGTTGTCACCTTGTTTTAATTTTTCAACTTAGATACCAGAGCTAACAGCCTGCTCACCTAACACCATTTGGTTCAGTTCATCTGTAGCTGCAACTAACTCAACAAACTGAGCACCTTCAGTTTAAAGGTATTTATGCCTTGAGAATATGAGTTATTTCTGGTCCCTCCTTATAATAAGAGGACGTAAGCTATATACCACCAAAAGGTTCTCCCTCTTCTGATGTTAATCATCATAACTTCTCTTGATAAACAAAACTCTCTTCTGTTGTGGTGTGCATGCTGATTAGAGCCCCGACAGGGAGTCTTTATCTTGGCAATGTGGTGGGTGGGGTCTCCATCATCACCATCCCAAGTACATGAGCCGAGTTTTTTAGATAAATCGTCATACCTGGTTTATCTTTCTGAGTTTAACCCACAGAATATTTTGCAATACACAACTAATTGCTCCACTATATACATCTGAGTAAGCCTTGGTTTGTCATTTTGTCAGTCTTGTAGACAAGAAATCATGCAACCAATGCGTTGTTATAAAAAGATCGTCAGTGCGCAATGAGTGGCTCTAATTCCATAGTTTATGTACTCTCGCGTCGCTATTGATGAATTCTATGTGCTCTATATATGCAATTGTTCGTGTTAAAGATGACTGTAGCCATGATTTGGCCCCTTCCATGTTAATAATTGTGTCAGTGTTTTGATGGGAACAATATGCACATCTAACAAAAACTCTTCTTGGCATGCTGCAGATAAGAATAGAGCAATCCAACTCACAGAATGAAACAGCATTGAAGGAGCAGAAAGGGAAGCAACCGCTTGATCAGCAGTCCCCACCCGACAGCTTCGCGCTACCAGATCTCAACCTTCCAGCACAGGACAACGCGGACGGCTCCTCCGTCCATAGCTGAGCGCTCCAGCTTAGCGCAGCTTCGCTAACCGAATAACAAAGTGTACATAGAGCTAGCAGGCTAGCTAGATGGCATCAGGCACGGAAGTGTCATTTAAAGAAAAGAATGACGCAGATTTTATAAGCTTTCAGTAGAATTTACAGGTTCAGGTGCTACAGTCCTAAACCTCAAGTGACAACTCAGGTTGTAGCTAAAGGAAGTGACTAATTTAGCTCATCTGATGATTGTTTTACTAGCACCTATGTAGTAGCGTTTCTATATTTCATAGAGCTGAGTGAGGTACAGCTCAAACTGATTCACCGCTGTAGAGGTTTTAGAAGATGTTTTTCATTCATGTTACTTTTTTAAAAATGAAGTGTTACATGTGCAGATTGGTTACAGAGTGGAGAATTTTTTATCACTTGTTTCATCTCTCTTTCTGATTTTGGCAAATTGCCATGCGAAATAATGAAGAGTATATATTTATTTATGGATGTGGCAATATCTACCCCTAACTACTCCCTAAGCAACAGAGTTCCCATTGCTAGGCGGTAGAACAAACCTGTGTTAGTCGACAGAATTCTCAAAATGAATAAATCCTCTTGATCGATGCCCTTTTCACGACTGATTACTCTTTCTTTGACAGTTCGGTACTTGACCTGTTTGAGACTTTCTTACACATATCCATAGGCGATTTTCCCGTCGACAGCGAGACGCTCATGGTGACTTTGTTAATCTCAAGACTCGATCCGTCGGCTCAGTATTTCGGAGGTGGTCATAGGGTACGGTATACGTGTGTACGTTTATAATGTGTACGTTTATAGGGGTGAGTGCGCGCGTATGTACTGTGTTTTTTAAAAAAAAAACTGAGCATATATCAGCATGCCCGCTGGCCGACGACTCAATCATCATGCCCTATCTCTGGAGCGAGAGCCTTCTCGATAGCATCGAGTCATCGACCACGGAACCCTCGAACTCGAAAGGTTAGCTGCTGCCGGCAGCCGGCTCGTCTTTCATACGACAGTTGGGAACCCGGCAAGTTGAAGGTGTAGTAGATGGAGGGCAGTTGGTTTTAATGGCTGTCGGCTTCCACACCTGCAGAGCAATCGCCGCAAAGATGGCGAGGTGTGATGTTCGTTTGCCACCGCAACTGGAACGGCAGCCAAGGTTATGCACAACGTCGGCCGGCGTTTCCACAAATTTGTTCCGCAAAAAGCGACTTTTTTTTTACGGGAGTGCTGCAGTCGATTCTGCGACTACGGCATGGTATCAGTGTCTTTAATCGTATAGAATTATCAGATTTTGTTCAACATTTCGCAATATACCCAAATCGTGATCTGATCGCGAATTAACACATATTCTGACCGGTTGAGCCCACCTGTCAGGCTGACATGGCCAGGTCAAACAAATTAACCCCTAATCTGATAGTGGGTCCACTTGTCAGTCTAATAAAAATTGAAAAATAAACAAAATCCGAAAAACAATCTAGAAAAAGAAAAAATCTGAATAATTGGCTTGGTCTTCTTCCCCGTGGCGAAAAAATCCGTCGCGCCGGATCTCCGCCGCCCACACCCTCATTCTGCTGCTTCCCGCGCATCGTGAACACCATCACGCGCTCCTCGCCGCAGCACGATGCGACGCCGTCCATGAAGCTCAGCACCCTCGCCTCCGCGTCCTCGCCCTTGTCATGGCCTTGCTGGAGGTACCGGTTGAGGTCCTCGACGAGGATGAGCGACTGCGGGGTGGTGTGCATGAGCAGCGCGTGGAGGTTCCCGACGCGGGACATGCCTCGAGGTCGGCGCGCACACGGGCCTTGAGGTCCGGGTCCATGGCCATCGTGTCGAGCATGGCCGAATGCGTGAACGGCGCGGACGCCCACCGCGGCGCGCCCGTGCGCGCGTCCACGCCGCCAACGTTCGCGAACAGCCGAAGGTCGCGCCACCACAGCTCCATCTCGTCCGCGACGGACTCCATGTGCTGCAGGTTCAAGAAAGCGGAAAGCGTAAGCGGAGCGTTTGGCTCTCGCTTAGAGTTTTAGTCGCTTAAGCGACGCTTAAACGAGGTTAAGCGTTTCTAAATTTCACGGATTTTAGTATCGGGCTTACACCTGGGATCAAAGAAGTTGAGAGGAGAGTGATACTTGCTATGGAGAAAGAGAAGCAAGCGAGACAGGGAAGAGCTGTTTGATGTGAATCTGTGCGTATAACCGTAGAAGGTGAGAGAAAGAGATGAGTAGAGTTGACGGTTCGCTCGGATTAGAAAGGATGAATGGCTCATATCGGGTTCTCTAATGAGCCTTATTAGGCTAACTTTATAGGACAAAAGACACCGTGAGCAGGAGTCTCTCACGCCCTTATTACGCTAATGGAACTTATTAACGCTTAAGTAGTCGCTTATGACCTAAGCGAAGCGTTTTTCCATGCTCAGCGCTTAAGCGCGCTTAAGCGTACGCTTTCTTGAACCTTGGCTGCAGGTACGGCCGGAGCACGCACAGCACCAGCGTTTCATTGTCGCCTTGTTGGCGGCAGGTCCACGCGATGCGCGCGCCCTGGAAGGCGTCCCGCGCGGTGTGTCCGGGCCCGAGGTGGAGTGAAAAGCCGCCGTTGGTCTTCTTCCTGGGCGACGCGGAGGAGGAGAGCACGGAGGCGGCGTCGGCGTCCTCGAGCGACGGCAGCGCGGACACGTACGCCGCGGCCTTGGCGAACAGCGGGTTCTCCCTCTCGGCGCTGCCGTCGACGGAGTGCAGGCGTGGCACCTCGTGGTACTGGTACGCTTGCGCGCACTCGTCCGCCGCGAGGTTGGCCGGGAAGGTTGCCGTTATCACCTGCGCGGCGAGCGGCATCGGCAAGGCGACGGCCACGGAGTTCGTCCGGAGCGGCGCCCAGGTCATCATCGCCGACATCCAGGACGACCTTGGACACGTCGTGGCGGCCGAGCTAGGCGGCCCGGACACGGCCTGCTACACACGCTGCGACGTGACCGACGAGGCGCAAGTAGCCTCCGCCGTGGACCTACGCTCCCGCATCTCCTCATCCTCCTCCACCTCGGCCTCCTCCATGCCCTCCCGTGCGCGTAGAGGCCGCCGCGAGCGCTATATTGGCACAGAGGCAGCAGCGCCTCCGCTCGTGCCGAGCCCGCAGGAAAGCCCGTGCCGCCGGAGACGAGCGACGTCGGAGGATTAATAGGAGGAGGGGATATTTTTTATTTTCTTATTTTTTAGATTTTTTTCTCGGATTTTTTATTTTATTTTTTAGATTTTTAATTTCTTTATTTGACTGATAAGTGGGCCCCACTGTCAGTTTATGTGTTAATTTGTCTGAGCTGTCCACGTCAGCCTGACGGGTGGGCCCGGACTGTTGGAATCGCTGTCAATTCGTCCGCAAACCGCAATTTGGGTTTATTGCGAAAATTATGTTTCAATCCGATAGTTCTATGTGATTGAAAGACACACTGCTATCATGTCGTAATTTACCGCGTAAAGTGGTAGTTTTATGCTATCGACTCACGTGGAAACGATCTCTTCATCTGTGTTTGTTTGAGCCAAGCATCTGCCGTCCGTCTCCGTCTTCGGATTGGATCGCAAACCCTAATCCCGTCCTCCATCTCCGTCTGTCTCCTCTCCTCGTTCCCCTCCCCCATCCCCGCCAGCCAAAGCGTCCGCCATGCCTCGCCCCGCGCCGCTCGTGCTGAGCTGCAAGGTGTTCGCGGAGAGGGGAGACGCACCCAAGTACGACGAGCAGCCGGCGTCGCGCCCCTTGAGCTGTGTAAGCAGGCGGGCGATCGCGGTCAACCGCTCGGACGACGCCGACAACCTGCTGAACGACCTGCGCTTCGAGGCGCATCTTGCCGACGCCCCAGCTTTGTCCCGCCTGACCCTCGGAGGACAAGTGGTACGGTATATGGCCATCCTTGCCATCGACTACAAACTGATCGTTCTCGGCTCGCGCCTACCAGAAAGAGACACGAACTGTAGCCATCCCTCTTCCCAAGTCTACCTCGTCTACGACGCTGTCGACCCTGATCTCCTCCATCGTATCCTTGGTCTAGGACTCCGGAAGTGCCTGGGGAGTGGCGCAAAACAACCGCTCTGGTAAATATGGCGCAGACGACCATTTACTCTGGCGACAACTACTACAAGCACGCTGACAAGCACGACGTTCTCTACATCTGGCGGTCGTGGTTGTCCCGCTGGGATCGGATCACGACCAGTTTCCCAGCCGCCTTCAAGGGAGACCATGTCGGCCACAGCTACTTGTCCGTCCTGGCCTTCTCATGCGCGGCCGTGCTTTCTGGGTAAACCTCCTGCTCGGTGTCATGTACTGCAGCCTTGAGGCCCTGCTTGACGACTCAGCTGTTGGTCGTCCCAAGCCGGAGTTCCACTTCATCAGCTTGCCAGCGGAGTTCCCGCCTGAGATCCCTGCTGATCTCTTGTGCGCATATGAGATGTATTCAGGCATGTTCCGAACCATGGGCCGTGCGGGACAGTCGTCCATCAAGTTCGTCAGCATCGAGGGGTTCTTGCAGCACCTCGACTTCGTCGACTGCACGGTCAAGGTCTGGACCCTCTCACCAGCAAATGGCACGAGCAAATGGACCGAGCAATTCCTCTGCCTGGGCAGCATTGCCGAGCAGAAGTCCTTCAAGGACGCTGGCCTGCCAATTGATATGGTGCCAATGTACCCCGGCCTAAGCCCAGAGGAAGACAATGTCATCTACTTCATGCTTGGTAAGTATGAAGTGTGCTGCAACAGGCACGTCAAGTCCAAGGAAAGGTGCAAGGGGCATGTCACCACTGCCGGCATGCCACCGTACCAGCTCCGTGTTGACATGAGCCGTGGTGTTCTCCTTGGCTCTGCCCGTCTCCCTGAAAAAACTTCGCCTTCTGTCATCTTAGCTGACACCTCTGTGGTGCCATCGCCAATCATCCAGGGAGGATCAACAGTGGGCAGAAAGGCCAAGCGCCGTTGTGGTGCTCTTCTTTATAACTAACTAACTAAGAGGCAGTTGCATTAGTTCTAGGTAATGAAAGAACTGCAACTTTGTTGACATGCTAGTTGTAGTAAGACCATACCTAACATGATTGCCCAGTTTCACAGTTTTTTCTGCTGAATGATGGTCCTAACTCTTAGACCAATATATTCTTCTGCATATTCCTTACTCTGGTTACCAGCTTAGAAATACTGAGATGCCTATCACAGTAGTTGCAAATGTCACGTGTACCCGCGGCGCCAAGGGAGATGCTCCTCAACACGCACCGCGCGGGAGACTCGTCGGAAGCGCAAGACGTAAGACAATCTGGCGGGCTCTTTTTGGAACCCAACACCCCACACACGCCAGGGAGGGACCCCCTCTAGACGCACTGCGGCGATGGGCTGCCCTAGGTCACTTCATGTCGGCCGGGGGCTCGCGGATTGAAGCTCTCCTTGATGAAGAACGTCGGTGAACGAAAGCACAAAAACTAGGGATGGTGCGAAATAGACAATATATTGGTTTTGTGTTTGACGATTGTTCGTTGTTCAATCGGTCGGCACCCTTGTATATAAGGGTGACTTGACTTCCCGTGTAAGGAAAATATTTGGATTCACGTCCAAAACCTAGGTTGAGTCCAATTCGGATGGTTTGGTCCGAACCTTCCAAACAGGTCCAGTCAGAAAACTGGCTGCACCTTGCGGCTAGGTTTTGATGCAGTTATCGACCTTGGATTGAAATCTCGTAAAAGATAAAGTTATGCGTGTTTTCATCCGACTCCATCTTGAATGCTCATCCGGGATTGGATCGAAATTTGTTCGAATCGGATCCGAATCACAGAAATTTGATTCGTTCGTAATTTTCAGATTTAGGCTATTAAAAAAAACTTTCAGCAATATTCCGCAAAGCACAAAGTTGTTCGTCTCGAAAAAAAAACGAAATCTTTCATTTAATACATTTTTTCATCCGACTCTGTTTAGACACCTTGAATTCAGTCGGAAATAATTCGATCCGGTTTCAGTCTTTCCAATTTGCTTTCACCAAAGAGAAAATGGCTTCTATACCATTGACAAACTCGTCAATGGCTCATTTGCCATCGAACAAAGATGCAATGCTCATATACCGGATACAAACGAATTTTAGTGCTTATATGCCATTGGCTGTTAGAACCAGGTTAAGTCACCGTTTTTGGAGGCCAAAATGACTGGTTTGCCCTCAATGGCAAACAAGCAACATAGCAAAAAAAAATTGACAGCATTTTGCCTCTATTTTCAGCATTTTAGCAAAATAACAGTGCACATATAACAATATCAGCATATTTATATTTCAACTACAGAATAATAATAATACTCATCAAAGTTCACATCAGCAAACATCATTTCAGTCATGCATAGACTAAGTTAACATCCCTACCAAAAGACCACAACCTGAGAGTTGGTTGTTCACATAAGCATAGTCTCTTGAACAAAATAGACATGAAGAATTTCAACTTCTTTTTGCTTCGAGTCGCCGTTGCTTGACTCTTTGGCACAACTCTCTTCTTGCTTCGAGTGCTCATTGCAGGGCTGTCGGATGCAACAGTCTTCTTGCTTCGTGTGCCCATTGCAGGGCTGTCAGGCGCAATAGATATGGCCATGCTGGTAGATTGCAGAAGGGATTAGTGTTGCTAACTTATACACTGTCAAAGGAACATTTCAGTAAAGGTTCTGCAGCTTTCGTACCTTGTAGATTTAGAGATAGTCTTTGATGATGTCAACTTGGCAACATTGTCTTCAATTGCGTCACTTGAACATAGAAGTAGAGGTAATGCAGCTTCATTTTCATTTGGACATGCTAGTAGAGCCTTTGTATTGGATTTTTTCTTTCTTTTGTCCCTGCATGAGTTTCACATATTAGCATCATAAAGACAAGATTAATGTGTAATAGAAAGAGATCTCAAACAGAAATATTGAAATAAACTACTTTTTTTGCTTTGCTACTTCACTATAGGCTTCTAGTGCTTCAGGAGCTGCATCTTTGCAGCTTTGCCATCTATGGCCATAGGCCTTGCAAATTGGACATTGGTGCTGGCCCTTCTTTCCTTTGCCCTTGCTATTCTCAGCACCACTTTTATGCCTTTTTACTTTTGGCCTCCCAGGGGCCCTCCTAAGGATTGGGGGGTTTAAAAAGAATTCTTTGGTCACACATGGCCATTGGGATATGTCGGTTAGGACAAGAAGAATATGTGCATAAGCTGCAGTGAACTTGGCAACACTGTAATAGTCATCAACAAAATCTTCTATGCCGATCCCTCTAATTCCAGTTATAAAGCTAATTGCATGTTTGCAAGGCTTTCCAGAGATTTTAAATCCCCTGCATGTGCATGTCCTGTTCGCTAGATCAGTAATGTGCCGCTTGCCACCTAGCGCAGCACTCTCGCTCACCTCTGCAATCATGTCATCTATTCTCTCATATTCAATGTCCAGCCCCCTACTTTTGTCATTCAGCTCCTTCATGACACATGGAAGTATGCGTCGACCTTGAAATTTTCTAGCTATCCTTCTTCTCTTCTCATGCTTAACTGTAATCTTTCTCCTGATCTTGTCCATGAGCTGAAACAACATTAGACCTTTGTGCTTGTGGATCCAGTTGTTGAAACACTCGGCCAAATTATTTGTCACATAATCCACTTTCGAGGAGGGTGAATATTTGCTCCTTGACCATAGCCTGCTGTGGTACTTGTTTAAGTATGCAATTGCAGCAGCCTTTTTCTCCTGTATGGCTGCCATGTGATAGTCAAAAGCTCGAGGAGTCCATGAATAAGCAGCTGGCCACAAATGGTCGTCAAAAACTTTGCCATGAAACTTTTTTTTGAAGTTCACAACCAAGTGACGCATGCATTCTCTATGTTCTGCATACTCAAACACCTGTTCAATTGCAGTGTCAATTCCTTTTCCTTCATCCGAACATATGGCTAGGCCAGGAGGAGAGCCAATAGCCTCACGAAGCTTCTCCAAGAACCACACCCAACTTTCTGTAGTTTCTGCATCAATAACTCCATAGGCTACAGGGTATAGCCAATTGTGCCCATCAATAGCACAAGCAGTAGCCAATTGACCTCTATACTTACCTTTCAAATGAGTGTTGTCTATCGCCAAGTAAGGTCTGCATCCAGCCAAGAATCCATCGCACAGAGGCTTCAGCCCAACAAACATCCGTATAAAATACTTTTTCTGATCGTACTCCATGTGGTCAATCGCAACTATGCTTCCAGGAGATCTCTTCTCAACCTCAGCTTTCCAGGCGTACAACTTGTCAAAAGAATCATCCCAATCACCAAACAGCTTAGCCATTGCTAGCCCTTTGCCCCTGAATACTTTTGTGTAATCAATCCTGATCTTGTACTTGTCATGTAGCCTCCTCCGTAACTCCATTGGGCGAACACTAGGATCTTCTTTCACCCAGTCCATGACACGCAGATTTTTTTGCCACTAATGGAGTCAACATACTCAAGAATTATATTCTGCTCTGAAAATAGAGGAAAAGTTCCAGCAATGCAAGCCAGCAAATCCTTCATGCCTGTGCTAGTACCCTCAACAATCTACCAACTAATTGTAGAATCCCCACCGATTTCAGTTCCACCGCCACAAATCTTCACCTCTACCGTGTAAGTACACGATTGGATCATCCTGTGGATGATACAACCATGTCAATATTGCACTCCTATCTAAATTGCAGCAAAAACAGAGAGGACCAAAGAAATTACCTAGCACAAAGTGCAGCGAGAGATGTGGATTCGTCAGCCAGGCCGTCCTCCTCGTCGGGCTTGGAAATCTCGAGCAAAGAAGGTTCTTCAAATGCATCCACAGACGGAGCCCTGACCGTCCCTGCGCTGTCCATCTCTCCGAAATCGCCAACCCTAGGATTCAGGGAGACGTGGTCGGGGGGAGAGGTCAGAGCTGATGATGCAGTAGACGAGAGGGATGGAGGAACGTGCGGCAGCGGCTGGAGCTGGGAGAGAGGCGGCAAAGGCTGGGGGATGGCCGCCGGTAGCTCCTCCATTAGAGAGCAGTCTCCGGGGAACTTGATGGGAGGTGGCACGGACTGGTTTAGGTGGAGCAGCGGCGGGGGCTGGGGGAGAGAGAGCGGCGGCCGAGGTCGACGGAGCGGCGGCCGGAGCGGGGGAAGCGAAGGCAGGGGCTGGGGGAGCAGCGGCGACGGCAGCGGCGGTTCCGCCATGCCTGCTCGAGCGCGTGCGTGCGTGTTGGTTCTGTGCGGCTGTGCGTGCTGGACTGCTGGGCCTCGTGCCTTCTCAAATTCTCCTTTTGTTTTCTTTTTTCTTTTTCCCTTATTCATTTTCTAAACTGAGGGCAAGACTGGAATAAATGGAAAATCTGACATGAAAACGGAGGCATACTCACGGATGACTAACGGCAATGGCAAATAAGCACTAAAATTCGTTTGTAGCTGGTATATGAGCAGTGCATCTTTGTTCGATGGCAAATGAGCCATTGACGAATTTGTCAATGGTATAGAAGCAATTTTCTCTTCACCAAAGGGCAATGGGTGTCTATGGTAGGGCGACCTCCGGCGTGTGAGGACAGATGGTGTTCACAGTTGTTTGTCTCCACAAATTGCAAACGACCTCGGATTGAGATGCTCCAAAAATTAAAGTTGATTGTCTCGATGATACGCACAACTTTCGTTCACATTATAATTTCATTTGAGGTCATCATGGTGGCACCTCTTTGTAAGCCAAAATATGTCGTCAACAAGTAGTTGGCCATAAGACAAACCATTGTTGTTGAAAGAATCAGACCGGGGCAGCATGACCCCGGACACATCATCGAACTTCAGAACCGGTACCCCCGCATGACGACGTCAGAGTAGGGAACCAAAACCGTCAACCTCCAACCACGAACACAACACAGAGTGCACCATCTTCCATCTGTCACCATCATAGACAGCCGTCTACACGTACTTCTGGACAAATTCTCTCTACTCCATCATGACTCCGGAGAAAACGCCACAACAACAGGATAGAGCATGAGAAAAAACTCATATGATGGAGTCGTGGCCGTCGCCTCACCGACACCATCGAAAAACCCTACATCCACCAACCTGAAAGATCGGCAAGCACACGATGCCATCAACTTCGAGACACCGCCATGAAGAAGAACGTCGGCGTGAGAGAAGACTTGAGACAACTTTATTTGTTCGGGTGCCGCTCCCACCACCCAACATCACAACAAAGAAGACAAAATCTAATACTAACTATTAGGCCAGAACGAAGGAGAGATGTCCCCTCCTCCCGTCGATGCAAGAGAAGAAACTGGAGAAAGAGGGGACCAAGACCAGCGTCCTATCTGGAGAAGATTGGGAAGAGCTGGCGTCGCCGCTTCTGTTTCATAAGAGCATCGAGCGTCTCCAATTGTTCACCCCTCAGCCCCAAATCCGGCGCACAAATGGGCCGGCTTGGGGGCGCCAAAGCTATTTATTTTACATCCTGGGGGCGTTGATTCCCAGTCGCACGCCTAAGGCTTCGGTCCAAGCATTAAAAGATAAATAGATTTTGACACAAATTTAGGCAAACTTAGCCCAATTTCATTAATATAGACAAAATTCGTACATATTTAGGCAAACTTAGTCGAATGTAAGTAAATACATTAGAACATAGGAAAAAATAATTTTTATTCTAAAACCGGCGTTCTACAGGCTCGTATGACTATAGAACACCGTGTAGTCGTCGTCGTCGCTCGGCTGCGCGGGTTGGTTGGAGGGCCCGGTTTCGGCATCATTGAGGCCTCTGTTGCCGTCCTCCTCCTCGTCGTCGAGGACGACAACGGCGTGGCGCTCCTGGAAGCCGTGGCGAAGGCGGTAGAAGGACGCTTGGTCTAGTAGCCGCTGCTGGCGCTCGCGCTCGTGCTCCCGCCTGGACTAGGCGAGGGCGTAGTCATCGTCGGCGTGGAGGACCTCGTTGAACAAGAGTTCCTCCGCTGCACGCTGGCCGGGGAACTCCTCCTCCGGGGACGCCAGCGCCTTCTCCTTCTTGGGCATGAGGAGGCTCGGCTCCTTCTTCGGCACGCGAAGGCGAAGGTGCCCTGTCAAAGGTGTTGGCGCGACGCGGTGATCATTGATGACGAGCTCGGCCACGCAGCGAGGTTGTGGCGACGGCGGCTCGGCGCATGTACGTCGCGGAGGCGTGATCGACTCCTGCTTCACTGTCTTGAAGGGGGGGGGGGGGGTGGAGGAGTGCCGTCGGAGGAGCGCGAGTGCGACGCCGATGAAGAGGACGTCACACCGCCCATGCGCCACGGCATCCATGATGACCTGACGTGACGCGACAGGGCGGGATGACGTGGCGGCATCCCCTAGGCGACGTAGTCGAACACCTCCGCGAGCGTGCGGCCTGGTGTGCCCCACCAGAGATGCCGCCTCGTGGGCGTTGTTGCGACCGGACGACGTGCTCGTTGGGCCGCACACGTTGAGCTGACGGCGGCGCCGGGACTCGAAACACTCATTCCAAAAGGGATGGTTCTCCGTGTCCCAGCGGGGATTTTAGTGCTGCTCGTTGGAGAGGCCGTAAACGACGATGTAGATTTTGGCTCTCCTCTCTGAGCCCATGCAGCACGGGCGGCACTGGCACACCGCCGCGCTCAACCCCCATGTGCCGGGGACGCGCATGTCCGGAGGCGCCGGGTAGTCTGCCTCGTCGCCTCCCACTCATGGAGGAAACACCGCTTGAAGCCGTTGGGGGCGGCGCCGTCTTTGAGGAACCGCTCGGCCATGGGAAGGAGGAGAAGAAGGGAGAGCTTGGGCGAGATGAGAGGCAGTCGAGTAAGAAAGGCAAGAGCTTGGTGTCTCTACTGCGGTGAGGATGTACGACTTATATAAAGGCGGGGGGGGGGGGGGGGGGGGTGGCAGTGTGGAGGCGGTGTAGCCATATCTCCGCCACGTGGGGAGCCGATTGGACGTGGCGGTGGTAGGCGGCGTCTTGACTAGCGCGGGAGCCGAAGAGATGAGGAAGAAGACCGTCGTTTCACGCGCGTTTTCTTGTTTGTTCAAACGCTGACAGGACGAGCTCGCATCGTTTCACACTCGTTTTCTGCTCCGACACCTCCAAGCGCCCCCAACGCGTTGGGTTCGGCCTGTTAATGTCGGAAGAAGAAAAACAGTCCAATCCGACGGTTTTAGTTTCTTGAAACACAACTGGACGAGAGAAACGGCGGTGAAATACCGTCAAAACCTATAAAGTGATCCTGCGGCGCTGGGCCGGCTGGAGATGCTCTAACTACTCTGCCGACTTTAAAAAAAATACTCTTTTTTTTTTACGAAACACACTACAACGCAAGCGCTCGTATACACGCGTAAATTGCACACACGCACACCCTGTCCTATGAGCACCTCCGAAAGACTGCGCCAGCAGATCAGGTCTTTAAATTGACGAAATCACCACGAGCATCTCGCTATCGACGGGAACATCGTTTTTCCACTAAAGAATATTCCATAAGAAAACCGGGCGTCAAATCTATGATTTAAACTGTGATGGCTCGGATACCACCACCCTCCTAACCGGGAAAAAAAACTCTGCCGACTATTGATTGAACGTATCTCCTCCTCTCGGCTCTCATTTGTATAGTCGCCGTAGCCGTGGAGTGTACGTCTCTACGGTGTACACCTCGTCGAATACTCTTTCGGTCATTCCTACTTTGACGAGTTCTCGTCTAGCTAAGCTACTGTAGCTCAGAGAGAGTCACAGACAGACAGTGGCGACAAGGACAGCAACCCACCTTCTCCTTTCCTCCGTCATCCACTCCCCACCCCCACCAACCAAAACCCCCAACCGCCGAGGTCGTTGCGCCTCCCCACCCAGCTCCCAGCCCACCGCGCCCCGCTCGCCGAGCCGGGGACTCCGCCCGGCCCCGATGTCGTTCCACTACCCGGACCACGGCCTCGCCATGGACGCCGCCGCGGCCTCCTCGCCCAACCCTAGCTTCTCCCCCGGCGGCGGGGGCGGTGAGAGGGAGAAGGCGGCCGTCGCGGCCCACCCGCTGTACGAGCGGCTCCTGGAGGCCCACGTCGCCTGCCTCCGCGTCGCCACCCCCGTCGACCAGCTCCCCCGCATCGACGCGCAGATCGCCGCCCGCCCGCCCCCGCTCGCAGCCGCGGCCGCGGCCGCCGGCGGGCCCTCCGGAGGCGAGGAGCTCGACCTCTTCATGGTATGTATCTACGGCCAGCTCTCAAGCTTCCGCCTAACTTTTGTTCTGCTTGTCGGCGACTGGGTGCTGTAGCTGCTTTGCTAGGGTCTGTGGATGCTTCGTGTCAATAACTTGAATAGGAAGACACTTGTGATAAATTTTTGCATAGGCTCTGATTGATTGAGCGTGGTACCGCAATCGCGGTGTTCTCCGTATGCTGAATTTGAGCATAGTCCTGCAATTGTGGTCTATTCGCATGCAATTGTACTTACAACAGCACTGCTGTAATAGTAGCTCAATCGATTTGGTTCTTACGAAACAAAAGGGAACTAAAGCAGACACGACATATCCCAAGGCTCACAACACGGTGACATGATGCTTGTTCAAGCAGTAGATACACCATGGGTCATTATTTTTAGAAATAAAGGGCACCTGCCCTGGCTCCATTAAAATGAAACCACAGCATCATATTCAGTTACAGCATACGAGAGGCAGCAAAACGACTGCTCCAGGAACTAGACCTCCAACCATTCTACGGAAAATAAGGTTTTTACAAAACCTGGTTCAACACATAGACTGACATAAACCTGACAAGGAAACACTAAAGAACAGACTTCCGGCGCAGATACTCAAAGCTTCACCACCTTGTTCAGATGGCCATCTTGGATCAGCATAAGCGAGTTATTGTTCAGTCTCGCCTCCATCTCTTCTTCAGTTGTCTTCCATTCATTCTCGACGACAAGCCGAGAATCTTCAGTCAACACAATTTCAGCACCAGTTAGCTCCCTCAGGTTTAGCCAGGATCCCACGATAATTGTGGAGGCGCCTGAGCTAGATGCTCCATAGCTCTCACCACCTCCATAACCCTTTCTCTGTCTCTTCCCGAGACCAGCACGCTCCATTGAGCAAGGATGAAGGCAGCTTTCCTCCAGATTACCTGCAAACCCCACCACTGAACATTATTAAAGAAACTATTGGTTCTGGTCAGCCACAAGGTCCACATAACTGAAGCATAAATCATATTGTCCACTTTATACTTGCTGTCAGGCCACTTACTAGTGATCTTATTCAAGTCTACAGGACAAATATTCACACTTAAAACATATTCCAAGAATATCCAAATCTCTTTGGCCACCACACACTCAAGGAAAAGGTGATTAATTGATTCCTCCTCATTGCAGAAGAGGCAATTCAAATCATTTAGTTGCTGTCTTTTCTTCAGGTTATCCCTAGTGAGCAGCCTGTTGTGAGTAATAAGCCAAAGGAAGAAACGGATTTTTGGAGGGACTTTAATATCCCAGACTGAGGAAATGTTCACAGGAGACACCCCTCTGAAATTTTCTACAGCATATAAAGAGTTAACTGTGTAAACACACTTAGACTCTAGCTTCCACAGCAAACAATCCTCTTCTTCACTAATGTGAATAGATTGTGCAATCTGCAGAATCTCCTGCCATTGCTGGAGTAATCTCACATCAAAGCATCTCCTAAAGGTTACTCTGATCTGTTCTCCATCCCAAGCCTCATGGATAGTAATGGTTTTCTCATTAACTAGGACATAAACTTCCCAATATTGAATGGCCAAACTAGAAGTTCCAAACCATTGATCCTCCCAGAATTTAATCTTTTTACCATTACCTACCTTCCACTGGTAACCCATCTTTGCTGCTTGTGCAGCCCAAATTACCCCTTTCCAAAAGGGTGAGGCATCACTAGTATTGCAGCAAAAGATGTTTGGATTGTTAACCATATACTTATGATCCACAATCTGTTTCCAGAGTTTATTATCATCCATCTGATATCTTTTAACCCATGAAGCTAGTAAACATAAGTTCATATCTGCTAAGTTGGGTATCCCTAGCCCTCCAAATTCTTTCTTCTGGCTACCAATCCCCAATTAGCTAGATGGTATTTAAAATGTCCCTCATAATTATCCCAGAGGCAATGGGCCATTTGAGAGTTTATCAGGGCTATTGCCCACTTAGGGAATTTTATCACACTCATCAGATAGACTGGTATACTAGCTAAAACACTCCTTACCAATTCAAGTTTGGCGGCATGAGAAAGCAAATTCCCTCTCCAGCCCCCCTACTTGTTTAAGGATTTTATCTACCAGAGGTTGTAGGTCCTCTTTTCTGAGCTTCTTAGAGCATCTCTAGCAGACACCGCATTTTCTGAACCTGCAAACGTGATTTACAGTTCGCGAAAAGCGCGTATGCAGGCCGAGTTGTGTCGAGTACAGAACAGACACTGCAAATAGGAACTGCAAAATCATCCATTTCGAACTTTGCGGGAGAATTTCATTACAGTAGGAGCTTGCTCGTCGGAGTACTGACCGGAGCTCGCTCGATCAGCCAAAAACTATCTACACTACGCGGCCCTAACCCTAACGGAGCAAAATGAGCTCACCGGAGCTTCCAGGGTGCGGCCGCGCCGACGCCGGAGTGTCTTCACTCCTCGTCGGAGGTGTCGTCGTCGACGTAGATGACGACGCCCTTCCCCTTCCCCTTGCTGCTGCTCGCCTCCTCCGTCTCCCGCCGCAACAGCGACGGCGGCACCGGCATCCCGTGCCTCGTCCACTTCCAGCTCGCGCGCTTGCGTGCGCCGTCGGCGATGACGCAGCGGCGCCGCTCTTGCTGCAGGTGCGGCGGGAGCCCGTCCATGGTGGCGGTGGCGGCCGGAATTGACGACAGGAGGAGATGCCGGCGGCGAGGAATGTCGGGTATTTGGCTAGGGTTTCGCGGCGGAGGGGAACAGGCTCGGACTGCAAATCGACCGCGGATCCGCATTAATAGCGTCTAGGCTGTTCGATTTGCAGTGACCTGGAAATGGAATGCAGGCCGGGCCGCGTTTGCGGTTTCTATTCTGTGCACCGAACTGGGCCCGACCCGCATTCTCGCCGGAAAAATGCAGTTCCGCGAAAAATGCGGTGTCTGCTAGAGATGCTCTTATAGTGCAAAGGTACCCCCAGATATTTCAGGGGGAATTTACCAATCTTGCAACTCAGAATTTGAGCAAAAGTCTGAGCTCTATCCTCATCCACATTAATAGGAATAAGGTCACATTTATGAAAATTTATCCTCATGCCTGACATTTGTTCAAAGCAAGACAGTAACCATTTTAGGTTCCTTGCTTTGTCCACATCATTGGCCATGAACAAAAGTGTGTCAAACGGCGATAGGTAACAGTAACCATGGGTCATTATTGCTGGCCTTTTTTGTGCTTTGCTGTGTTTTAACAGCTGATTTAGCAATGACATACTAAAAAGCCTTGTGTGAACTGCTCGTTTCTGTCACGAATTCAATCCTTCTTACTAGTGCCCCATACGGCCACTGGTTATGTACGATACTTTTGTGCCACTTGGGAGTAGAATGCTCTATATTCTTCGCAAATTAGTGTCTCTAGGTATGAATATGTTGATGGCATCCGGCATCATGCTGTTTCCTAGGCACAGTACTTATGGATTATATTTGTACTTCATTTGATTGCAGACACGTTCTGTACCGAGTGTCGCTGCTGTCCAACATCATGCTGTTTCCTAGATACATTCCTCCTTATGGATTATACTTCATTTGATTGCAGACACGTTCTGTACCGAGTGTCGCTGGTGTCCAACATCATGCTGTTTCGTAGATACGATCCTTATGGATTATAATTGTACTTCATTTTATTGCAGACACATTATGTATTGCTTCTTTGTTCATTCAAAGAACAACTCCAGCAGCACGTACGTGTGCATGCAATGGAGGCAGTGATGGGTTGCTGGGAGCTTGAACAATCTCTACAAAGTCTAACAGGTAGATGAAAGCTTTTATCTCTTCATATTGATTGAGCATGGTGGTAGAGAATTTTCATTATTACACTGCATAGTTATTTCATTAATTTTGATTGCTAATTTGCTATCAAAGTTCAAACTATCAATTGCAAGATGATAACCATGTTAAGCAGTGAATGGAAATAGAGAAGGGATAGGGATCTGAAAATGCCATTTGGCAGAAGTATGTATTTCAGATAAGTAACATAATTAACATCTGGAAAGGTTTATGCTTCAAGCTGTGTGTCCTTACAACATGGTTAATATAATAATGCACATCTAGGCGCTATACGATAGCAGAACACCTCGTGCTTAATGGTACTATGCGTGCGCTTAAGTTCCGTGCCTAGGCGAGATAGACGTTAGGCAGAGGCAAAACTAGGAATCGACGCCTAGTGCTTTTTTTGAACCTTGCGTTAGAACCATAATTAGTTGATCAAGACATTCCCACCTATTTTATAAGATAATCCTACATGATGTTATCATTACTTCCCTCTTCCATTTTAAGTTATAAATGCCTTGGTATCTGCAGAGGAAATATCAAATGAGTTAATCCTGGTAGTAAGTGAGAGGGAATATATGATTAATGCGGGAAAAAGATTTTTGGTATACTAGTTAGTGCACACGTGGAAGCCACATTACTCTTTAACGTACTCAAGTTGCTTGTGAAATCAGAACTCATACATAAAATAGTAGTAATGCGGCAATTAGTCTCTTTATTTTTTAACATGCATTGGTCTTGCAAAGAATAGATAGTTAGGATGTTCTGGTCTGCTTGCCATTTTTTTCTCCATACTTGGCTTAAATTTTGACTTCTGCTTGTACATAAAGACTTTCTCTTTGTGTGCTGTTGTGGGGCTCTTCACATGCCAAATGCGATCAGAATTTGGAAGTCATGTTCGAGGCTTTAACAACTGTTTTTATCAAGAGCTAATAAATGCATCCTATATTCATAATACTTGTCCCCCACGTGCAAACTAGTCCAACTAGTTGCCAACGGTGATTAGGTATTCCAAATGCTCAGCAAGGGTGTGCAATTTAGTTCCAATTAGTTCTGGTGACGACACATGGCGTTAGTACGAGTCCGGAAATTTAAGTTTTCAAAAAGGCCCTGGACTAGATCGGAATCGTCTTTAGCTCCTCCAAACCGTCAGGTTGTTTGTACTAGAAATAAGTCCTTATTCTCTTTGGAAATCCATAATTTTTCTTACCTTGAAACTGAGGCGATCGATCTGGTCCCCCATCACACTTACATCTTAGTTACATCCCAGCTGAACATTGCAGTTTAAATTGGTCAACAAAAAGAGGGCTACATCCTAAATCGACAATATCTTGTCTGCACCCACTCCTCCTACGCCGTCAACATCCACAGCTTTGATGCTCTATACATCATCAAGCGAACCAGTCCATGAAGTGAACTGCACAGAGGGATGTGTCAGACAGTAGGAATTCATGTTCATCAACGTAGAGGATCTGAAGAGTATCAACGAGTGACAACTGACAAAAATTTAAACCAGCTGCTATTTGCAGACAATTTTATTCACGCGCTGCTTTGTGTTGTACTCGAGGTCAACTCCCAGTCTTATCAGCATCACTGACTAGGACCTAGAGTGACAGCTCGGAACTCGTCCTCCTCTGTTCTCATCTTCCTCCTCAATCCTCTCCCATAATGTATGATCAGGCAACTTAAGAACCACCTGAGCCATGCCTTCTCTGCTACCGTGCTGGCCGCCGCCTCGGCCCGTGGCGGCGACAACCTGGCGTCAGACAACCAGGTGCTGCAGGCCTTGCGTAGTTCGGGTTGGCGTCTGTGTCCTGGAACTCATCCCAGCAGACCTGCAATTGACCGGTATCGTCTGCTCTGTGCGTCGTCCCTCTACCACTTCTGTATGTGGCTATTCTCCCTGCTGGCCGCCGCTGCTACCACACTGTCAGTGTCTAGCTTTGCGTCGTCACGCTACCACTGCCAGTACTGATCTCTGCGGGTGGCCGCCGCTGCTATGCCTAGAAACAGAGGAATAGGAGTTGGATTCCACTTCAATTTGTGGGCACATTGCAGCGGACCAGATCGATTGCTTCAGGTTTCAGGTAAGGGAAAATGTGGATTTCTGAAGAGAACGTTTTTTTTTGTCAATTAAGAACAACCGGATGGTTGGAGGAGCTAAAGAAGATTCCGAGTTTAGGTTCTTTTTAAAATATTTAAATTTCTGAACCCGCCCAGTATGGCGTGCCACCTGTCGTCGCTAGAACCAATTGGACCTTAATTGCACGCCCTGTTAAATATTTTTACTACCTAATTACTGTCTGCATCTAGTTGGACTAGTTTACACGTAGGTGACAAGTAATAGGATGTGCAATGTTATTAGCTCATTTATCAATCATAGCCTCACAATGGAGACTATTTCAGGGAAAACTGGCTTTGTGGCACATAGTTGTCTGAATAAGCTAAGCATGCAAGACATTTCGATCTGATTGTCTGGTGTTTAATCGTTGTACCTGTTAAAGTTGGATGTAGACGAACTAGCATTCCGATAATTTATACTGAAACGCTGAAATGGTGCTCACACTGCGTTTGCCTTGATTAACCACTTGGGGAACTTAATACCACATATTGCTTAAGACGGTCTGAGTGTTCAGTTGTTCATATGGTTTACAATCTAGAACATATAGTTTTGTGGGACAACCTAGTGCTGATTATCATCAACCAATAAATGAAAAAAACTGACTTGTGCTTCTATGACATGATGCTGCAGGGGCATCTCCTGGTGAAGGCACCGGGGCTACTATGTCTGATGATGAAGATAACCAAGTGGATAGTGAGGCTAACATGTTTGATGGGAACGATGGGTCAGATGGTATGGGCTTTGGTCCCCTGATATTGACTGAGGGTGAACGGTCTTTGATTGAACGTGTACGACATGAGCTAAAGAGTGAGCTTAAACAGGTAAAGTTTCAGCTTCGAAATGTTTCATTGCCTCATTCATGACATAATGCTTACTAACCAAAAACTTGCTACATCTAGGGCTACAAAGAAAAGCTAGTTGATATCAGGGAAGAGATTATGCGCAAGCGGAGAGCTGGTAAACTTCCTGGCGATACAGCAGCGACACTGAAAGCTTGGTGGCAAGCTCATTCTAAGTGGCCATACCCTACTGTACGTGACACCATTTGCAAGCTTCATTTTGCAGTTAGTTTCTGTTCATGATGATTTCTTGCCCTACTCATCCAGGAAGACGACAAGGCTCGCCTTGTGCAAGAGACGGGGTTACAACTGAAGCAGATCAATAACTGGTTCATTAACCAACGCAAACGGAACTGGCACAGCAGCAATGCAGCATCCTCTAGTGAGAAGACCAAGAAGAAAAGGTACCGTACATGAAAACCCAATATTCACCTTTTCATGACAACCTTGCACATTCTTGTTTATTGCTTGCTTTTATGCATGTAAAAAAGAAACGTTACAGGTAATGATGGCACGGAGCAATCGTGGTAGACTGGGGTCTCAGACAAAACTAGATGTAAACAATATACCTTCATCATGAAGAGTTCAGTATATCCTCTCTCTCTTTCTCTCTCTCTCTGGAGCAACTAGATATGAAGACGACCCATTCACAAGCACGTTCAAGGATGCAGTCATTGGCTAAGAAGTCATCAGTAGTTGACTTAAAGGTGGTAGTGCCCTGGAATTACAGTGTGAGTGTTTGCTAATGTGATTTGTATAAGCGTGTTGTATAACTGGGGAGACGGAAGGAAGCATCGTTCGGTGTATGTAATTGTGTATCCTATTTATCATGTAACAATATCTTAGGTAGTCAAAGACACAAATTGGGTCATCTGTGGGAGTGATTTATGGTATGGTATCGCAGGTCTGAAACCACTTGGGAAACTATTCTGTTTAAAATGTACCGGGAAAGCTGAATTGCGGTGTATTTGTAATGTAAGTACATATGTACACATGATCTGAATGTACCTGTGACTGATTCCGTGAATTTGATGTCTGCTGTCTCCACTTGCAGCCAGTTCATGCACAAGTAACGGTTTATGTCTTGTTATAGATTCTTAATCTTCTGTTGTACCCTATGACGCAGAGAGTTGTCTCAATCCTCACGAGGACTGAACTGGCTGCAAAATTTCAAAATTTGCAGGTGCTTTTGTGTCCGTTTGTGCTGTCCAGGCCCTGGCCCTCGTTGGGTTAACCAACGGTGTGTTGGAAGAGCCGTGTTTATGTTCCTGATGTCATCGAGAGCAGTGACGGCGATCTCGGGGAAGAGGAGGACCAGCCCTCTGAGGGCTTGCATTGTAAATTTGTAATGCACACGGGAAGGTTTGTACTACCTCCGATCCGATAAATGTGTCGGAGAGAAAGAACTACGTACGTACAAGTCGGAAGCACATATCGCGTCACTTTTTTCGGATCAGAGGAGTACTAGAGTTTTACCTGGCAGGCTGGCACAGAGCTTGTGTTGGGTGAAGATGCTTATGTTGTGTACTTCGTGCACTGATAGAGGCGCCTCGGGTGTCAGCTGGTTTTGATGACACGTTGATTGCTGGGTCGTCGGTTAAGTCCTAGTACAAATATACGCTCGCTGTTGGACAAACATGCTTTTTATGTATTATTTGACAAGGGACAAACATTCTGTCAAGGAATGTCAGCTATAGTACTCATGCTTAAGGTGGTACAGTGGCGCTAGAACATCCAGTTGTCTGCACCCTATAAAAAAGAAAAGAAAATCTAACGATATATCCGCCCTATCGACATATATGTCCCCGCCCGTTGCTTTCACGCAGAAGAGATCGAATACGCAACCAAACTTGATCTTGTTGTTTAGCCCTTCCACGCTCTCTCCGTCACACTGGAAGCTCCGGCAAAGTCCAGGACAAATAGAATAGACCGCAAAATCCAGCTCTAAGTATATATGTTGATCGTACTGTACGCGCATGTTGCCGCTATATATAACAATCTCATGATTAAGTAAAGTAAATGATCTCGATGTAAAGCTTGAGTCCAATATTAATATAGGCACACCTAATCAAGATATTTCACTTACGCACATGAGATATACCTATAACAGTCTAATGGACGTAGAGATCAAACTGAGGCAGCATGCAGCTATACTATCTATATCTATACCTAATAATAAAGGGAGTAAGGTTTCTTCCTCCCGAAATTTCGTCCGTCCTGGTTTCTTGTATCGTCCGTCGTAGAGAAAATTCGTTGCGTCCGTTCGTATCGCACAAACCCACCACGTACGACTCCTCCCCGGTTTCGATAAAGAAAAAGGCAAGTTGAATTGGTTTCTGTCGTCGCCACCGCCGCCTGCGCGCTTCGTTCTTGTCGTCAATGGAGGATGACATGAAGCCTGTGGAGGGCGCCCTTCTATCGCCGCCCCTCTCACGGCAACGAAAACGACGATCTGGCACCGAGAGCCGGCTCCACATCACCTTCTACCCCATTCTCTCTCTCCCTCATGTAGCGTCTCCCTCCTGGATAGCAAGCACGGGCGTCCGTGCTGCGGTATCCCTCCGGGCTGAACCCGCCGAACCCGAAGGAGCCTCCCGCGGTGTAGCCGACCACGACGCAGGGGCTGAGGGGCCCTTGAAGTCGCACCGCCGGTGGAAGTCCGTCGCGCTGAAGGCCGAAGCAGTCCACGGTGGCCCTGTAGCACCAGCTGAGCACCCGGCCTGCGTGCTGCGCGCCCACGAGCGACATGGGGAACGGCGGCTCCAGGTCGTGGTACTGGAACTGCGGCGGCGGGGGCGGTGTATCGGCTTCTTTTGCGCCTCTGCTCCAGTTGAAGAAGCTGCGATCCAGGTACCACGCCATGCTCCGTCGTCATCCTCGTCGGCAGTTGGCTTCCTGGTTTTGGCCGCTGGCAAATCGCGCACGCAGTAGCAAGCAAAGCTTGATGGCAATGCAGTCTGCTCTCTAGCTAGCTACGGCCTACGGCTTACCGCAAGTAGCACAAAGCTAACTCAATGGATCTTTGCAGCAACGCACGACTCAATGGATCTTTGGAGCATGCACTCAACTCGAAAACGTGGACAAAGAAATTTTAGCTGATTTTTTAAGAACTCGGGCCACGTTGTTCTATTTTGCATAGACGTGTTTATATATGCGTTCAAGAGAAGGAATTAATTGTGTGTGGCAACATCCTTTACACATACCATGTCAAAATTGATGAGAAATTGTCGGTGAAGCCCTAGCTAGCAGGTGCCGCTAATGTTGGAGAGAATTGATGTTGCCACTGACGTCGGTTATCTTTTACATACACATGAATTATTCGTCGACGAATGTCTCAATGTCGTCAGTGCTCGAGCGAATGATAATGCAATTCCACGGCACATTTTCTCACCCGGTGCAACGCACGGGCATTATATATATATATATATATATATATATATATATATATATATATATATATATATATATATATATATATATATATATATATATATATATATATATATATATATATATATATTGTGATATTCGTCATGTCCTAAAAAAACAGAACACACCGCGTGGGAGGCGGCGTCGTGCAGGATCCAGGGGAAGCATGACGGGTTCTACTGAGAGGGAGATAGTCGGGATGTTAGACAAGGGTAGGTGGGTTTTGAGGTGGTTACGACAGGTTTTTTTTCTGGTAAGTAGGAATTCGTTAGGCATCTATTCTTGTGAGATAGGTACCTCTCACTACCATTTTTCCTATTAACTCCATGTCGTATATTTTGTTTCTCCCGTTGCAACGCACGGGCACCTTTCCTAGTAATTAGATAATGACTCTATTTATATAGATTTTTAAAGAAACGTCGTTAACATTAGCCGTACGTGCTCCAGATGGGTAGGTCATTTCTCTATGTCCGAGGAGCTCTGCCTTCATTGACGGCGAGAACCCAATGCTAAACCCTTGCATGTTCGCGTACACCATTTTTTCCTCGATCATGCGTTGATTTTGATCACATCTTAAAATTTCTAACTTATAGAGCAATATCAGTTTGCCCGTCTTCAATCTTCAAATACGCTCCATAGTCAGCCACTATTAAATCAAAGAGCGAGCATGAATCACATCAAACTTAAAGACCAATGATTAAACTCGAGAGATGTGGTGTGAGTAGGCCACTAGCATATTTTGTTCAAACTGTTGATCATAGTGAGAGAGCGGATATACTGGTTCGTTAAAATGCAACTCCAAGTGAAATGACCTACTCTCTTCGTTAGGAAAAGGATGTCGCTAAAATGGATGTATCTAGATATATTTTAGTGTTATATACATTCATAATAGTGATATCCTTTTCCGAACGGAGGGAGTATATGATATGCCACACTAGCAATTCTAATAGGAAAGAACGACGAGCTACATAACTAAGCAACATAGGCACGCAACATAGCTCAAGAGAGAAATAACCAAATGGGCGCACATAGACAAAGTTATACTCAAAATTTAATACCATGAGGAATTCAACATCTCTCTTGGAGAGCTGGGACACAAACTCCCACATGGAAGCCAAATTTAATAAAGTCAGTAAGGCTTCTTCCAAATTTTTCGTCAACCCTTTTTTTAGACGGTTTTACCCCTGTAAGTTCGCCGTTAGTTCAGTACCAATTCGACTTTTTTATCTTTGGCAGCGCCGCCCCGACGTCCAACCCCCAAATCGCCGCCCCTTTGATTTCTGGTCGACCCAGGCCACTATGCGTGAGCGGAGCAGACACGGCGACGCCTCCTCGCCGGCAGGCCGTCACGGGGTGCACGCACGCGCAGCAGGCGCGGCGACGGCGCACTACGAGCAGTGGGCAGGGCACGCGGCCCTGGGTGCTCGGCCGGCGCATCTGGACGGTGAATTCGCATGGCGCTTTCGCCCTCCTCCGCCTTGCGCAGCTGGAGTAGAAGACACGAGATCCGACGATCTGTACGCTGTAGAAGGCACTAAAGCATCCCCGGTAATTTAGCTTCGATTAGTCATCGGATCTGCTGGATACCTCGCTGGTGGCGGCTTCGTCTGGGCCGCCGGTCCCTTCTTCCCATCGGGTTCAGAGTGGTGGCCTTCTATGGTTTGCGTGACGACCGACGACCGCTGTTACGGCCGGATGCGGTGGTGTAGGGAACGTCGACGGTGGCGTGGGGTGTGGTTCCGGGCGTCGAGCGTGCCTTGATTTAATGGCCGCACCGCAGCAGGTCCGTGCGTGCTCCGCCCTCCGCGGCCGCGCTGGCGAGGTCAACGGGCACCTTCGTGGAGCCAGAGCAGCAGAGGTCCGCGAGCTCGCCATCTGACTTTGGCCGGCACCCAGCAAACCTGCGGAGCTGTCCAATCTCCGACCTTAGCTCAAAGGATCTGTCTACGAGTGTTACCTGCTTAATTTGTTTGCTGACTAGAGATGGTGAGAAGTGGAGCTCACCAAATCAAATTATGTTATGGGTTGGCGACGCATACGAGTTCATCTAGGATAAAGTAGTCGACTTCGTCCATCTATGATTCAGCGAGATGGATGAATTGGCAGAGACGATGAGTGAGCTCCTAGACAAGAGAAATAACCTGCTCGTGTACAAGCTCAGGACAATCTACTCAAGAACATCGAGGAGTACCAGTAAACTACTTTTACTAGGATTCGAATCAAAATCTGATCGCATAGCACAAGGTAACATCTTGGTTATTTGAATAGGTGTACTGTGTGTTGCAGACATTTCTTTCATTCTATTTTAGTTAGAGCAGTTTTACTTTGTAAGGCAAGGAATTTTTTTTTTTGGTTTGTTTCATATAATGTTGTAATTCTAAGCGTACTTATCCTGATCCTATTTTTGTTTCCGAAATATGTACAATATCATCAAGTATTATCCATCAGTTCAAAAACCTGGTATCCCAAATACATATTGAATTTCTTCACAAGAAACAAAAGAGCAGCATGGGAGCAAATTGGAGCATTTTGAATTTTCAAAAAACTTGTCATCGTACTTCATACTCAAATCAGTAGTGATATTCGTCATGTCCTAAAAAAACAGAACACACCGCGTGGGAGGCGGCGTCGTGCAGGATCCAGGGGAAGCATGACGGGTTCTACTGAGAGGGAGATAGTCGGGATGTTAGACAAGGGTAGGTGGGTTTTGAGGTGGTTACGACAGGTTTTTTTCTGGGAAGTAGGAATTCGTTAGGCATCTATTCTTGTGAGATAGGTACCTCTCACTACCATTTTTCCTATTAACTCCATGTCGTATATTTTGTTTCTCCCGTTGCAACGCACGGGCACCTTTCCTAGTATACTACAAAGTCTACAATACAGTACGGACAGCATCATGTATCTGACACGGAAGATCGATTGATCCACGGCTACGCTGCCGCGACGGCCGCCGCCCGCGCCCGGGTGGCCGACAGAGGCGGCGACGATGAGGAGGAGAAGCCAAGGTCACGGTAGAGCAGGAGTCCGCCGTCGAGGTCGTCGGAGGACGCCTCGTACTCGCCCTCGTCGAAGTTGAGCGCGTAGCTGAGCGGGTCGTACCGTAACTCCCCGCCGACGCGCCGCCTGCCCCACTGCGCCCGGTGGCCGCCGCCGAAGCAGCAGCACACCGTGGCCCGCAGCCTGTGCCGTAGCGACGAGGCGTCCATCTCCATGGAGACCAAGACACCTGCAGACTCCAGGTAGATATTTCGACCGTGAAACACGACCAGGGGCGAGAAGTCAAAACTGTTGGCTGCTACGTGCAAGGAGTGTTTGATTAAGGCGGATATATATTACGACGGGATTAGAAGACGGTGGTTGTTAATAAGTAGGAGACGGAGGAGGAAGTGTGGCGAAATGACGGAGGAGGACACGTCGTGGTGTCATTATCGGTGGCGACGGCGTGAAGGGGAAGTCGGATCGATCGTTACGTGCATAGGGAGAGGTACTCCCATAATGAGATGGTTCCTGTGCTAAGAAATTCAGTAGAGACATTCGCATGTCCTGATGCCGACAGTCGCGCTGCCTTCCTCGTGCGTTCTTTCAAGATCACATCGAAAATATCGACTAGGTACTTTTTTTTCGAGAGTAACGGGTGAAGAAAAAATTCCCCACCGCTTGTCATATTTTTACAACAGATGAAGAATTGCAGAGAAGAGAAGACAAAGAAAAACAAGAAAAAGACAACTAGAAAGGGCATAGCAAGACCACCAAGAGAGGCACAAGAGGTGAGGGGTGCAGTCGATGGGTCATAATGCCACGATTCAACAATCAGCCAAACGCACCGCACCGGCGTGCGACTCGCACAACTCAGGAGAACCACCATCATCATCGGTGAGTGTCAAGCCTAGCACCTAGCACTAATCCTAGACATGGAGCTCCGCCACGGAAGGACGGGACGATTAACAGGTGGGGAGGCATCCATTGTGTCATCAATGAGCAAAGGTGAGCCGACACCCCCACCAAAAGCCCGAAGCTTCCACACCGTAACGGCAACCAAGGGAGGGTCCAGGACAAGCACATTCAGGTGACCGAGATCACGCGAAGGCCTGCCGAAGAGGGAAAAACACACCACCGTCGATCCCAAGCTGGCCGCACACCGTCGACGGCCCCAAGCTGGCCGCAACAACACCACAGAACGCAGCACCGACACCGGCAGACCCCAACCACATGAACGCCTCCACTGAGGGAAGCGCCGCCGCTGCCCAACCAACGGACCGGGTTTTCACCCAACAGGGGGGTGGGTGATGTGGATGGAACCTCGACGAAGCCTCCAAGGAGGGATACATCGCCAAAGCGTTATCGACATCGTGGCCGCCGCTGGCCAAGGGTTCCCCCAGTTCCAAGCACCACATGACCATCCACTCATCCGAGGCACAAATCCATCGAGGTCGAAGCCTCGAGCACCGAGGACGAGGGGTGACGAGGATATACCGAACGGGTATCCTATCGTGTGGGTACCTGGTGCACGTAATGACTATAGCCCAATTGTCAATAGGCTAGCAAAGCCCATCAAGAAAGGCCCAAGACGAAGATTACTTTCCAAGTTATCCATAGTCGGTTGTAGTTTCCATACTTGTAGTCCTAGTCGGTTACGTACCCGAGACCCAGCCCCCTATATAAGGGCTGGGAGGGTCGCCGATCAGGGAGGACGGACACCAGAACCTCCAAACCCTAGCGAGACGAACTCTCGCTAGACCCTTGTAACCCTCGCATATTCACAAGAGCAATAACAGACAGGCAGGAAGTAGGGGTGTTACCTCAGTCGAGGGCCCTGAACCTGGGTAAATCCCGCTTGTCAGCCGTCGAGTCTACCAGCACTACGCGTTCTCTACCTCATAACTCTAACCCTAGGCTATCGACTATGGGTATTGATGAGGACACCCCTCGTCAAGGTGAGAACGCCAAACAACTGGAGAAGTGAACCCATGGAGAGCAGCACACCGGTCTTTCAGTAGGAGCCGCCGCACCGAGCGGCCGAACCATTGGGGGAGAGGGGCATCACCATGATGCTCCACGCCATGGACCTCTGCACCGCCAGAGGGGTCCGCCACCAGAGGACCGGGAGGCCGCGCCGCTGGGGGAGGCTGCGCCGCCACGGGAGCCGCCACTGAGGGAGTGGCTGCCGCCGCGTGCAAGAAGGCAGCCCCGGCCGAGGCAATCCGACCGGCTTCATCCGCGACAGCGCGGGGAGGGGAGAACACGCAACTGAGGGGAGGGGCGACGCCTGCGTCGCAGAGCCGTCCAACCGCCGCCGCCAGCGAGGGACCCCCAAACCGGGCAGCCTATAGACTGATACCGATGTTCCTCGTCCCGTAGGTAACCGATCAGCCTGACCCATTCATCTTGATCTTTTATCGACAACATCTACTACGAGATTCCCTTAAAAAAGGGTCCCCGGCAGCAGCAAACTAGTTAGTAGGGATCGGTCCCGTGGTCACCGTTAAGCTGAGCTTTGGAATTCGATTTGTTGGAATAGGCGATTTGAGGGCACGGTTTGCTTAGTTATTTCACTCCCTTCCTTTGACTCTAAGAGATCCCTTCGCTCGTTAATAAATATATATTAACCCGTGCCTTTATTGCGAAAGCAGTGATCGTACATGGACGACCCAGGTGCTGTATGAGGTAACTTTGAAGCTCTAAACGGATCCGCACCAGCTATGATACCAAGTCTAACTTCACGGATACAATGGAACATTATGAATGACACGATCCGATCCCATCCATACTGCAGGCAGGGAACCGTGGAGGCGCAAATCCCCGCCGCCGCCGTCACCGGCGTTGCCCAGCCATGTGTGACAGCCGCCTCTAGGGGCGACGAGGGGAGGGAGGTGGCGGCGGCTAGGGTTAGGGTTCACCCCTCGGTCGCCCAGAGGAGGCAATACGAGGGGACGCGAGTCTCTTTTCTCAACTACGTACTTGGGTTCAGAGTATCCCCTATAACCTCTTTTTTTCTAAGCGAGACTCAGGGTTTTCAACACAAATATCTTGCCAACACCATGAAAAACTTTCTTCCCAAATGTCCACGAATCAAAACATATCTACTGTACGTTAGATGCTGAACTCGAAATACATTTCAGATGGAATCAAAGGGTTGAATCGACATGGATTGAGAAGCCAAATTCCAACACGGTATTGTCAATTAATAGACACTAGCAACAACGGGATTGAGAGACCAGATCTATGCATATTAGTCATGTATGAAACTATCACACAACAGGGGAGAGCAGAGATTCAGGACAAGGATGTACCCTAATAGTAGTCTAAAGTTTGATCATAAAAAATGGAGTTACGGTAAGCACATCTCAGTTCCGTTTTCTATCCATACTAGTGGCACGGACAGGGCTGCTGCTCGAGGACGGCGTAGACGGTCCAGCAAGTATCGTGCCTCCTTGTATATCACTTGAGATTGATTCAGGAGCTGCTGCCACAGTGTCTCGGCACTCGATATGGGCTATCAAATCACTTAGCTGTCACAGGATGGCAAGGAACGGTTAGCTGTAGGTTAAAAAATGATGCATATTAACTCTTGAAGAAAGACAGAAAAAATGACGTGTATAAAAAAACAGTTGCATTCGTCAAAGGAAACACCAACCAATATATGTATTCACCACACTCACATTTTAGTTAGTAACTTTTATTTTTAGATGACACGAAGTATTGACTAAGCTATGCTATTCATTTAAACCATACGAACCTCTGCCTCCAGCTTCTTGATCTTTTCATCTTTTAGTCTAAGCGCAGCTTGTTCCCTGAAACAATATACCTTCGGTCAATTCAGACAGAAAGTAAATACAAACTAAGTATATGTCCTGAATTCAAAATGATCAACATCTTATATTCAAAACCTGCAGCGGTGGCTCAAGAGAGTATCACAATTCACATCAACAAAAGGTATAAATGACCAGGAAAAAAGTTTGATCACTCGTGACAATATATGGAGGACAACTAAACAGTATGACCTGTACCGAGCTAAGATGTGCAGAAAATTTCACAGCTAAAATCCCACATAAGTGTCATTGAGCATAGTGTGCCAGGCAGTGAAAGCGCCTTTTTAGCCAGCTTAACCATAACCTAGCAGGAATAAGTATGGGGTTGTACAGAATAAAAAACATTAAATCATCCAATGTTCTTGTGGTAATTCAAAAAATAACGAAGAGAAATACCTTTCTTGCACTTTCCGAATTCTTTCTCTCCACATCTCCTGATTTTTGACAAGATTAGCATTAATCTGAAAATGAAAAAATTATCAGTACATAGGTAACGAATGTCACTTATTTTAAGCTAACATTTAAACCTAGCTTCAACAACTCGTCGAGTGCTCACATCATCAAGAAAACTTTTCTCTTCGATGCACTTATCAAGCTTTGTCTGTAACTTCTGATGTTTAATGCTCACAGCTTTCGCAGTAGCAGCAGAAACTTCTTTCTCGTTCTCCTCTTTGACTTCTAGCAGAAGTGACTCATAATACTAAATTAGCACCAAAACCGAAGTCAGATTCATATTGCTTAGTTACCCTCTCAAATACTATATATATCAATGATATTGCATGTAGAAGTTTTATATATATACATGATCATAAAATAGTGGTGTATTGTTATCTAACCGATAAAGCAATCTACCAGATAAGCACAAGAACATACTAACTTACATTTCTTTGTTTATCAAGCTGAGACGTGAGGAGATCATTGTACTCTTCAACAATCTAAAAGAATTGAAACAAAACTTATAAACAAAGATATGCAAACATACCATCAAGGTATAGTTAATAATTTCCACAAATATTATTTACTTAGTACATTACAGCTTCGACTTTACTGTTCAGTAGAGCTTCATCCATTCCTGCATCAGTGCCCTCTGCTCCATGGCCATCATAGTTGTACTCAACCAGTTTTCCATCAGTTTTGGACTGAATCAAACGATGGACATAGTTGTCACCAGCATAATCCCAAACCTTTTGTGTTTCTAATTCAAGCGAATAACAGTGTTCAGTTTCTTCCCAGTGTTCGATAGCATGACCTCCTTTGTACCTGTTACCCCGCCAATCAAATTTAATTAGTTACTGCCCACGATAAAAAATAAAGGCTCTTTGAGCATTTTTACCAGTCAAACATTTGTAAGTTTGACCATCTATAGGAAAATAAATTACTAGCATCAAAAACATCAAATTGATATCTCCAGATTTATTTTGACATGTAATTTTATAGTGTACAATTATTTATGCAAGGAAACATGTTTGTATAGAATTCGAAGTACGATCATGAACACATTGTTAATGTTCCAAAAGACCTATATTTTAACTCGGAGGAAGTAACTACTAAAATCTGCAACTGACAGTGAACATGAAATACTTTACCTTCCACAGCCAACATTACCACATATTACACAAATCCAAAGATTTTCTGAAGTTCCGCAGATAGAACACATGGATTTCTCGGGCTGCTGCTGACAATACCTACAAACCTGTGTGATACTTTCCAATGTAAGCAAAAGGGACTCTTTGCAGTGACAGAAAAATATTTGCATGGTTTCTCGAGACCAAGAGAGAAAAAAAACCCAATGAGGGTCAAATCGTTTAGAGCTAGTAGGCCTCGGTCTAGCTGTACACAATAGTGAATAAAACATAGTGGTTATGCTATTATTTGAGATGCTGTCGACTTGGTAACAGCAAATCTAAGATCAGGTGTTGATAGCACAGTTATGTCTTTACATTTTTGTGCTGAATTTGAGTTCAGTAGTAGAATATGAACAATATTATTCGAATTAGTACAATAGTATAAATAACATGAGGCATAAACTGAGTATATCAGAACTTACTGGGCATGAAGAGTCTGCCCATTTTGATATGCATGAACAGTGGAAAGAATGGTTGCATATTGTTGTAAGAATGCCTCCAGGATCTTGGTCAAGTCGTTCTGATTAAAAATAGAAACGAATAAACAATGCAATTAACATAAACTTGAAATTTAGTGCTTTGGCTTAAGTAAAAGTAAGAAAACATATGTGCTATATAAAGCTAAGGCATGCAGTGCGGCATCTATATCATGACTTGAACTTACAAAGTGTGGTGCGTAGTTTACATGTAAAGTTGTAACATCCATATATGACACAATTCCCAAAGAGATTAAACTATGTGACGACAGTATGACATAGGGAAGAGAATCCTATTACCTTCTTAGCCTCACATATTTACAATGTATATGATATGAGTGACAATCGAAAAATTAAATGTCGGAGGTTAATAAAAAAAAAGAGCAGAAGTTTTAATTGGTGCTCCTGGTATATTTACAATATTATTTTTTATGGGAAAATTGGTTTTTTACCCAGAAGTTGAGCAGCCTTGGATCATGTACCCAAAGTTGATTGTACGCTGTTAAAATATCCAATACATATTTGAAAGCAAAATAAAGATCTAATAAGGACCTGAAAACAATTATGCCCATTGATCGATTGGATCTAATCTAGTACGTGACCTAGTATGTGACCCTGCCAGCAACTTACGCGACGCCGCCAACAACTCACGCGACGCCTTTCCCCTAAGCCATGTACGTACACCACGCCGCCAGCAACTCACGCGACGCCGCTGTCAGGCAACTCACGTGATGCCGCCGGCCTGCTCGTCAAGCAACACCATTGAAGCCTTCTTCCCATAATTGGACGGTCCGCTTGTGACCGGCGTCGCCACCGGTCGGAGCGGTCCGCCCGTACGTATTCAATCGGTACATGTAAATAGTTTTATCATGTACAACTTTTGTCTATACATACATAGATATACATGTGTAATAATTCAGTCTATATGTATATAGACCGGCGTCATGCACGCACACCGTCCGACTTGATACTCAATCGATCTGAGTATGGGGCAGGTGGTCACGTACTAATTCAGTCAATCACTTGGTTAGTTTTTATATTCAGGGGTTGAGTGTTGATTTTATTTGCATCAGGATCCCTGGAAGATATTTGACCAATTAACGATCAACTTTGGGTAGATATTCCAAGGCTGCTCAACTTCTGGGTAAAAAACCAATTTTCCGATTTTTTATAGAGACAGCTAGAATAACTCAAAACACCTCCACATACCTAGACAGACTGGGCAGTTAGGCTGCTCAGCTGAGCTCGTAGCCGAGCTATGTGCATGCTCAATCAATTGAGTGTAGTGCACGTCTTCCACAAATCGTACACGAGAAACATCACCCTGGAAACACCATCAATCTCCAATCAATCATCATGGCACACACTTAGTCACAGCAACAGAAAAAAAGTGTATTCGGCAGAATTAAAAGAAGCCAGCACCTCCAGCGACGAGAACCGCTTTCCATTGAAGTGCTTATAGAAGCTATCGGTGGAGCTCAGCGTGTCGAATTTTATGAGAACGCTGTACTGGTCCTCTGCTCCGTCAATCCTACACCAGGAGCACCAATTAAGACTCCAATTCGCGCATTCATCAAAGCAGTTCAAAGCCCCAAAGAATCACCACGTTGGCCAATTTTGAGGGTTTACAGCCTAATATGTCACAACTAATGATGGGACTGAGGAAGCTAAGCAGACTACTGCTAAACTGAAACTATCAAAACCACTCAGATTGGAGCGGACCAAGCTAGGCGATTGGGGCCTGAGGACGCACGCAACTGTAGGAACCAGTGGTGAACAAGCGAGGTACCTGACGATGCGCATCTCGAGCATGTGGGGGACGAAGGCGCCGCAGAAGCGGCAGAAGTCCGCGTAGGTCATGTGGTTGGGCACGGCCGGCACGCACACCCGCGGCTTCCTCCCTATCTAAAAACACGCCGGGGCAAGCGAATGTTCGAGGTGACAAGATCGAGCAGTAAGAATACAGTAGCGTAGAGTAGGGATTAGCTTACCGGGAGATTCGATGATGAAGAGGAGGCGGTGGTGGGTGGGTCGGGGTGGAGGAGGACGACGCCGCGGGTCTCCTCGATGCGGGGGTTCCCCGAGGAGAAGGGGACCGACTCGAGGGCCCCGGTGGACGAGGAGGGAGAGGCGGAAGGAGGCAGGGAGGCGGGATCGCCGGCGGTCGCCATGGCCGGAGAGGAAGGATCAGAAGCCAAGGGCGATGGCAAAGAAGGGGTTATTGGGAAAAGGTACTGGGCCAAAGTCTCTTCTTTAGCTTACTCGGCAAGGTGGGGCCAACCTTTCAGTGACACATCACGATGTCGTATGATCGCGAGAGAAACGGTGTTTCCCTCCGGAGCAGAAATGCGCAGTGCCTCCTCAAAATGCCATGGACGTGCGCGAGCTCTCCGCCGATCGCCGCCCGAGCTCACCGCCGCCGCTTCCTCCGGTGGCTGGGCCTCCCTTGCAGTTGCTTCGCGGCACGGCTTGGCGGAAAGGTGAGGGTTACTTACTTACTTATTGCCGCTGGCGCTGGGTAGTTGATTGCCTGCCAAGTTGTCGACATAATGCCGCACACAGCTATCCATGGTGGGCGTCCATGGATAAGCCAGATATCCAGTTGCTGTTGACTCTGTTTGTCAACTATTGATGCCTGTAAGTGTGGGCGAAGAACAATTCGTTTAGGCTATCATAATCCTGAGGAGGAGCTAAGTCCTAGTATCCCGGCAGAACCTTATGCCAGTTGCAGTGGATAAAAATGGAGGATGATGGAGGCATGGAACCATGTTTACTTTGGCATAGAGCTAAGTCCTAGTATCCCAGCAGAACCTTATGTAACATTCACTATTTTAGTTCAATTCCCATGTCCATCGATGGATTGAGTCAGATTAGAGTGTACCCAAACAAGCCTTAGGATTCAGAATATTGTTGTGCAACTCTAGATGATGAAGATGAGGCGGCGGTAGTGACGGGTAGATCAGGGTGCAGGAGAACGAGCCACCGGACTCCTCGATGCGGGGGTGAAGAAGGGACTGACTTGAGGGCGTTGGTGGATTTGGAGGGAGAGGCGGACGGGGAGAGGATCAAAGGCCAAGAGCGATGGAGAAGAAGGGTTATGAGGAAAAGGTTCCTGCCCCAAAGTCTTTTTAGCTTATTCCACAAGGTGGGGCCAACCTTTCAGTGTGGTACCACGATGGCGTATGATCGCAAGAGAAACCGTATTTCCACAGTATGCATAGTTCCTCCTCAACAACAAAAATGCACAATGCCATGCACGTGCCTGCACTCTCCGCCAATCACCGCCCAAGCTCCACGCCACCGCTTCCTCTGGTCGGTGGGCGGCTTGGCCTCCGCCTGCCTTTTACTGTTGGTTCGGGTGCGGCCTGGCAGAAAGGTTGGGAAAGGTCCGTTACTTATTGATGCTGGGTAGTTGGTTGCGCCCAAGTGCTCGACGTAATATAGCAGGCGTTGCAGTGCAGCACAGATATCCAGGTTTGACGTCCGTGTGGACGCCAGATGTTGGAGCGCTAATTGCTACGGTTCGTATGCTATGAGGTATTTACTGTATTCGTGAAGTATCGATGCCTATGAGGCTATCGGAATCCAGACAATGAGCTTAGTTCTGAGTATCCTGGAAATGGCAGACCTTCTGCCGGTTGCAGTGGTTTTTTTTTACACTATTACTGTGAGGCAAAAGCCCCACAGTTATTTAAACTTTATTATAATGAAGAAAAAAAACACTGTACAAATTACACCAGAGGTGTATATAAAAAACTAAACTATGGTAGACCATCTAACCAAGCCTTTACAGAAGGGGCCACTTTCTCAGAAAACCTATGTACATGTATACTCATATCAGGTATAAACATCCTTTTCCAAGTCATGAACCTCGGCCGTTCATTATTATTTTGTTTAGCATTTCGAATCTTCCAGATATTCCAGCAAGCTATCATCATCACTTCCATAAAGAACACTTTTCCAAAACTTTGTTTAGCTTGTCTAACAATCTGAAGCGTATCATCTCTCTGGCTCCAAACAATCTGGAGGTAATTCCACACTCTCTGAATGAAAATGCATTGAAAGAACAGATCTTTTCTGTCCTCATTATCTATATCCTGTACAAAGCTCACAATGTTCATCATCAGTAACATACCAATGTCTCCTTTTCACAATGTTGCAGTGGTTATTGGTTAAGGACAAGTCCTGATGGATGGATGCCACGGTTCTTGTGGCAGGGAGGGGGAATGGGGAGCAAAACATGGTTTGAGTTCAGGCCTATTACTAAATTATTGTTTCTTGTGGAGGATTCACCATTTCAGTTCAATTTTTATGTCCATCTGATACAGTGGTGGCGCCAGGTTTTAAGGGGAGTGTATTCATTTTGAACGTGGGTATTCATTTTGTCAAAATCCTCATTTTTTTTGCTTAAAATTCCGCTTTTCTACCAAAAAAAAATCAAGGTTTTGTCAAAATCATGGGTATTCACTTGAAGACACTGCATACACGCCGGCGCCGCCCCTGATCTGATAGCTTGGAAACCAAGTCTTTGTTGGATAGGGCTTCAGAGTCCAGACTCCAAGTTGAATCTATGGTTTGTCATGTGCATGGTTTGGTTAAATCAGCTCCGTGCTGTTGACGTCATGTATCTTCCAGGCCAGAAACTCGTAGACACGAAATTCAGGTGTTCAAAGAGCATCTCTGTTCTTGCATTTTGGTCCATGGGACAGGTAAATTTGATATTTTCCTAATGTTTATTTTCTGTGTTAGCTGAACTGGTAAAGTATCTACTCCCTCCGATTGGAAATGGTTGGGACAGATTTGTCTAAATACATCCATATTTAGACAAATATGCGACAATCATTTCCGATCGGAGGGAGTACTATTCTACTTTATCTCATAGTCGTAGACAAAGGAATTAGTTATGTTCGTATATACAATTAAATTAATGTGAAGTTAAAAGATGTATGCTTATATTGCGGTCTTGGTTACTTACCGAGCAAGCTGCACACGCTTTATCATGCTTTCCAACTCGATGTATCAAAGCAGTAGCCACAACTTTAACTCAGCTTAAGATGTTTGTGATGATTTTTAGGATCTTTCACTCCATGCTAGACTCCCTGATGTTAGGATCTTGGCCAGCATGTTCTGGTCTGTACAGTTGTTTTTTATCTTCTTTTTTTTGTCCTTTTGAGTTTCTGTCTTTTTTGTACTCTTACCGTCATCTTGACGACTCCTTCTAATATACAATGACACATGCTTTGGTGTGTGTTCGAGGGAAAAAAAACTTTCATTCAGTTTATATGTTCAGTATAAAGTTCTGATCTCTTTGAAGCAGGAGTGGAGCCAGCCCAGGGCCCGGGCCTGAGAATAAAATCCCAATGCATTATTTTCACAATGCGCTACAAAAAATAAGAAAATATTGGGTCATCAACCCAAGATATTTAGTTTGGCCATGGGCATGCTCATGGGCTGGCTCCGCCCTGCTTTGAAGAGATTGGAATGTTTGTGCGTGATTTGTGCGTAAGAATATATGCAATTTTTTCTGCGAACCTTTGGTGATGGGGATGGTAAACAAGACCCCGTTTCAAAAACTAGTCATCATTATTTCCTAGAAACAGCATATAAGATAAATATTATATTAACTATACATAGGTTTACTATTTGTGAAAATGTGGATTCATAATGTGCTTACCAAGGTTGCAGTCAACTTGCCTGGAGATCTTCACCGATCTGGTTTCAACTGATCATCTGCTATTTGGTTATTAGTAATATGTTGACTGAGCATCCCCAGAAACAGAAAATTGTGCTATTTGTGAATCTAGTTGACTGTTCGAGATGATTTACTTTGATTTCATTCAATAATTTCATGTGGTTGACTTCAGCAGATACGAATTATGGAGATGGCCTTCGCTGGGCGTCTTGATGTGCAGGTTTCTGGATTGCAACTGTTGCTCCATAGAACCTGTATGTGTTTGCTGGTTGGGGCCGGGCAAGGCAAGAAGAACATATCCATGGTCGCCGGAGCTGCCGGGGCTGCCTGCGCTCCTAGCTGCCGCCATGGTCGCCGGGAGGAAGATCGGAGGCTAAAAACAAGAGACAGAGTACCAGTGGTTAGTTAGACTGCGCCTAGCTTACTTTCCCAACAGTATGGTTCTTCCAGTTTCATGGATGCATTTTCAACCAGTATTTATGCTTTTCCCATCATAAGATCGAGTGGATCTTTGCTGGATTCGTGCATTAAATTGCTATATCAAGAATTCGAGATTTGTGCTACTTCAGTTGCTGACTGCATCGTCATTATTTCATTTTTTTTTAGCTTTTTACTGCTGTCAAACTTTCATGGTGCTGAGTACCCGATTTTGGCTTAACATGATTAGGCATGTTTATCTCAATCATATGATGCTAACATGACTTGAACACTGACTACGACCCCTGTTTGATCTTATCAGAGTGGTCGAGCAAACTTAAGCCAGCTTAACACGATTGACATGATATGATCAGCAGCTGCCACCGATGCTTACTTGCTGCCGTTTTCTCAAGAGTACCAGTCCAAATCATCTGGCTCACCAGACATCTACAGACAACAACCATTTAGTTGATATTTGAATATTGCATTACATCTGAACTTGTTCTTCTATAAATACATGTTACCCCAGGCACTAAATATAATTTACTTTACCCTAAAAATATTATTTACTTTAAACCTACCAGTTGTAGCAAGACAACACAATTGGCAGTATTAAGAAACTACACTTCTTAAAATCTTAAAATGCTCACTGAAAACAAACAAGCAAGAATAATATGGTTAGCTCCAGTCAAAGTCAAGGAAAGAGCCCTTACCTGTAACTAGGCCAATCCCTTTTATATAACCACCATCATCATGGGCGGGTGACAAAGATTTCACTGTTTAAGTAGACGTAGATTATCTTAGTAGGCTTATCATACTTAGTCGATGACGCGCACGAGTGCTCTTCCCGAGCTTTCCAGCTATATGCGCCGAATCATATCACAAGGTGCTTGAGAAAAATATTAATCTCGTGTTCTGATCTCGAGATGATCTGACTAGGCATTACTGAGGGATTCATTAGTTAAATTACAATCGCTCAACTTCCAATGGCTTAAAGTTTTTTTTAACCTTGTGTTCTCAACCCTTCGTTTGTGAAGCAAGATGAAAGCAAATATGATGAACCAGCGTTGTTTTGCACCAGTATAATTGATCGCATTTGTCTGCTATAATCTCAAGAAGTCCTGTCCCTTTTTCTGGCATTTCGCTGTAGGCATGAAACTGGCAATGGATGGTGAACTATCCGTTTGCAAGCTTCTGCTTGGGAAGGAAAAGTTGCTCTTTCGGTCACTTGATCTGCACAGTTACACCTTTTTATATGTTTGACAGACCTATTGGCTATGAAAATATATAATCAACTAGGACTTCCATTTTCTACAATAAGAAACATTTTTAGGATGCCAGTTTTAGCATCTATATTGCATGTTTAGATGAATCGACATTGCTTCATGTGCTTTTGGCTTACAGAAGAGAATAAATGGGTACAGTACTTCATTTCTTAAATCAGGGGTGGAAGAAAATAATCTGAAAATATTTTCCTATTATTTTGTGCTTCATCAGTGTGAAACTCGAATTATAATTTGTAAAAGTTTTAGCTTGTCTGTTCTCAGTTATACATGAAATTTGTTTTTACCACTATTTCTACCATTCCATGAAATACTCAATTTTCTAGTTTGAAAAAGAAATTTACAACTGCCCTTGAAGATCTACAGTTGATTCCGTATGTGGCTAGATATGACGATTGTGTGGAACACTTCCCTTTGGCAGGTTATTATCTATTAAATTTCAACTTTAGCTGCCAAAAATAGCCTTCAGTTTGAGAACAACCTTTTGTTTAATCCAGATCTTGGTGGTAAAATGTGTATTCTTCCGTTAGCTAAAAAGCCTTAGGTTACCCTGGTTCTAGGTATGTCAAGAATTCAGAAAGAAGAAATGACCTACTGAAGAATTGTGGAGCACATTCGTTTCTGACCAAGAACAACATTCAAAGAAAAAAATTAATAGATAAGGGGATAATATGAACCATGTTAAGACGTACATATATATGAACTGGTGCATCTACCTGAAGAATTTGGATACAATTGCCTCTGGTGATGTACATTGAAATCACACGGTTCCATCAAGACAAAATTCCGTCAGTAGTGCACCAGCGTAGTCCAAGAGATAGAGAACATCAAAGAAGTAAAAAAAGAAAAAAACTATTTATTTTTTATGTTTATTAGCACAAAGGTGATCGTTGAGGCACCCCTTTCCTTCTGCTCATGTTTGTGGCCATGTCATCATCAGAGACTCGGTTTGCAGATCGTGCACAGATATATGGTCCACTGCGCTTCTTCCGGACGAAACTTGGTAATGGTGTGCTCAAATTATCGGAGTCTGATGATCCCATAGGTTCGTCAACATCAACAAGAGTTGAGTGGGTCGTCTCATCATCAGCGTCATGAGGAATGAAGAAGTCAGGACCAAGCTGCAAAGTCTTACATGGACGCAAGTATGCTGACAAGTCTTTTTTCTTCCGTAATATGTACTCAACCTGAAAAGGAGGCAGATGAGTGAACTTGACAGATAATTTTCATATGTATGTCCAGAAATCGACAGTTAGCTCCAAACACATTTAATGTCTATCTGAACACTTTTATTTAGTTTTCTAATGTTAGTTTTCACCTTTCCTTTATGCTGCATAGTGCATACTGTGAAATGGATATTGCATGAAAAACGAGGTCAGATATTGCTGTAGCAAAGTACCTTGTAGAATCTAGATCGTCATTGTGCTATTTAGTATGAATTATATTTTGTTGTTTTCTCTGTCATCATAATTCAGTTGGATATACTCATATTATTTTATCAGACATCATAATTCAATTCTATATAACTGCATTATTTTGTCAGTGTCAGAATTCAGTTGCATGTAATCACATGAAATATCATTAGTTCTAGATCACCTTGCAATCCATAGAGCAGTAGAAGTAAGGTTCCTGAAGGCTCCTGTCGCAGGAGGTACAAATATTCCCCGACCCCTTAAATTGCCTATTCTGTGGTCTCTTCTTCAGGAAAACAACCTTAGAGCTGTTAATTGTGTATGACTGCACCATGTAAATATACAATTATGAGCACACATGCATTTCAAAGAACAAGTATCAGACTCACATCCATATTTCATAGATCATGTATATTACCTGAACACCGGAGCAATCCATAAGCTTCTCAAGGTCCTCCAGCCGAACGACATCGTGGTAGACATACCGCCGCACCTGCAGGAGCCGGTGTACACGGTGTGTCGCCACACAGTGTGGGCAGATGCTGGTGCAGCAATCAAGGCAGCATATGTTCTTCTCGTTCTTCTTAGCGTGCTCATGAAAGGAGCATGCTACGAAGAACTTCTCTGTGCTGAGGGCTTCTAACCAGGCTGGCTTCCACATTGCCTGCTGATACTGCAAAATCCAAACGATCTTTGCATCAGTAAAAGCTGAATTTGAATGAGAGAGCATGAAGAAGATGGGAATCCTCACCATGATTATCTATGTCGGTGTAAAGCCTTTGTTGTGTATGTTTTCTCGTTGGAAGAGGGGTGGGGATCTTTGACGAAGAGAGTGTAGCTTATGAAGGATGAGAGATGGGGTGTTTAGTGGGCTAAGAAGGATTAGATCAACCAGAAGAAGGGGGCTATATACCTACATTACTGGCGCCTTTTGACATTTGACTCCTTAATCTATGGCACTATCATGGGATGCACCTTGCTTTAGAAATAGTAGTGATAGGCAGGTGTAGTTACTTTGTACATCACATTAAGAACATGTTCCTGAATTGCCGTTGTAGGTGTTGGAGTGTTATATTTCAAAAAGGAAAGCTGTTTTACAAAATATAATTATTCCTTGGATGGAGCTGCAATATCATTCCGGACCAGGGTTGCCCATGCACTCTAACTGGTAAAGTTGATCCCCTCAAAATTTCCAATTTACAGCACAAAGTTGCTTTTCCTTCTCGGAGAAAAAAGTCAACGAATTATGATAGTTTTGTCGATTCATCCCTGGATGAGTAATGCAGTTCCAATAGAATCTTATATTTCATGACATTGATTGGAAATTTCTACAAGTGAATTACCAGTGTGGATATAAGTTTCTGATATCAGGTGAATTCCGGTATGCACTATTAAGTTACCACAGTTGCTCTTTTCTGGAAAAATTATGGATAACTGAAATCACCATGCAAAATAGATTTAAAAACTTGACATGCAAACTAGATAATTAGAGTTATGATAGGATAATTAGAGTTGGCTGATAAGCCTGATAGATGTGAATAGCTATATAGGTGTAGAATTTCATTCACTTGAATTTTCCTTGTACACAAGAGATGTTTATTTCTTCAACAATGAAGCAACGGCATGTAGCACAGCAAGGTCTGAAGTTTTAGCATTAAAATCTGTTGCATCTCTTGGAGATTGGGCTGATGTGCATGACATGTACTTGTGTACACAGGGAGCCAACAAAGCACACAAAAACAACTCTAAAGGAAAGAAAGGGAGGTGGGGGAGGTGAAGAGAACGTGGATGCTGTTTCTAGTGTTTCCCAACCCTTGTGCCAACTTTTTAACTTATGACCAAAGCTCAAATCTCTAGCCTTGGCTCTAGAGCTCACCTCTCTAAACAAGTGCAGTCCCCAAGGACGCGTTGATTCCTTGTTTGGAGCCTTATGTGAGGGGGAGAGGATGGCCTTTCTTGGGCAACACATGAATACAATATAAATCTGCGGTCTCCACTAACAAATTACTGTCTTGGGCTTTGCCCCGTCGTGTTTGCCACAGGCTGGGCGTTGTTTTACTTGAGTATTATACCTCAAATGGTGAACTAAAGTAGCTCAAATCTGTTACGGGAATGCACTCTGTAATTTCTGGGGAATCTACACTCTGTTTTACTCTTCAACAGTTCTTGCTTCAGATACAATTTTGTTTTGTTTAGCTTTGTTAAATTTGAATGGGTATGCTACGGACAGATTAAATTGACTTGCATGTGAATCTAGAGTCTGTTGTTATGGAGTATGGACTACTCTCTTTAATTTGATAATTGTTTTGGTCTAGTTACTGCGTTTTGCAGTTTGCATTGCATTTGGGTAAGTCGCCTATGTATAGTTTACACGCAAGGCTTCTAGATTTCAATATTTTGACCCTGGCTTGTTCCAGGCATGGATTCAGTGAGGTTCGCAATGGCTTGTCCCCGGTCTGGATCCAACGAGGTTTGCAAAGAATCAGTTATATGAGGATGCATGTAGATGCATGGTAGTAACATGATAGAGGCTTAAGATGGTACTCTTACGATGGATCAAAGTTGTTTATGTGATTTTTCTGATGATACATCGAAAAGGAACCTTACTTCCTTGCAGATATTGGTCCACTATCCCTGGAGATGTGAGCTGATGGACAGCTCCACCTTAAAATGTCTGAGTGGCCTTTCAAACTCTGGAAGTCAAACCAATATTAAGCGATAGCTTGTTCCGGTAAAAACAAGGTTTGGTCAGTTTCATCTCTGGTACTTTATGATTTTGGTCTACAATTGCGTGTGCCTTTCTATTTATTTCCTAGAATGTTCCTTTTCAGTTCATGTAGTTTGGTTCAATTTACTGATTTCAGGGAAGACGCTTTATTACTCTGTTGCGTTATGCAATGATGATTTAGTGCCGATGGAATGGGGGTTGAAGACTAGAACACTGAAATTCTTTGTTTACGTGTGGGTGAGGTAGGAACAGGACTATTTCACTGAAGTTCTTTATTTATCAGATTGGCATCATCAAATGACCCAAAACCTGTTTAAAAAGCCCGACGGGATTAATTACGTTTAACATTTCTACTACTACATTTGGGTATTATACAGTCTGGGTGTTGTTTTACTTGAGTACTACACGAGTGAAGGGAGGATAAAGGCATAATACTTCATTGGGGTTTAGTGATGTCCAAGTCTTGCTGCCAATTGTTACAAACTTAATGACTTATATCCACATAATTTTGATTTATGAAGTTGCAGAAGTTATTACTAGAACCATTGCCAATTTATTATGAACTTCAATAGGGGAGGGTAGTAGTTAAAATTATTCATTGGAGATTGTGTAGACGCATGAATTGCCAAGTGAAGAAGAGCATAAGAAAATGATTTTAGTAACTAGTTCTTGTCGATTCCTTCCATCACCACCCCTCAAACCGAAGGCCGCGTACGTGCAACCGCAAAGCTCCAACGCCTACGCCCCTCAAATTCGGTTAGCGTTCATCTCCTAGGATTTGACCTACAAAACCACGGCTGTTATTACTATTTTTTCCCCTACAGGACTGCTAAGTGCTAACTTGATTTGCCGGAAGAGTGGTGTCTAAGCAACGGATGTTCTTGTTTCTTGCTTGTGATTGTAGCTAGCTGTCCATAATCATGAATCCAGCTTTGGGTCGTCATTCGTCACACACTGACACACACTCACGCACACCACACAGCCCTGCCTGTATTTTTTATTCTAACCGGTGATCTTTCACGGTTCTAAACACCACTTTGTCGGCCCCTAATCTCCGGTCAAAATTGCTACAGCGAGCCGCAAAGCTATTCAAACGTACGGAAGCCGAATCCGAATATTTTTTTACCTTCACCTCTACGACAGGTCTACCTCTCTATGACAAGCGGGCCATAAGAGGTGATTGTATAGCCGGTTAAATAGCTTTTGAAATACAAAATGATGGTCCACGAGAGATCCCAACATCCAAGTTCCAACCCAGCTTTTCTCTTTGGACTTTCTTCTTTAGCTTTCGTGGTAGCCGCTGCGTCGCACGCACGTCCGCATGTGCACCGCCGCACGTACGCCCCTAGCGTAGAAAATCCAAGGCATGCACACGTGGCGGGATCCGAGGTGGCCGGCTCGTGCCCTCCATGTGAGGAAGGGGGCGTCTGACACAAGGTTAATGCGTGGAGACGCCTCACGTGTCGCGCATCGGCTGTCGTGTTGGACTGGATTCTGTGTGATGCTCTATGTTGTGGTACATTGTGTGTTACTCTCTACTTATGACTTTTCTAGAAACCCAATTTTTAAACATGTTCATAACAAAAAAAATCCGAACATAGCTATTTATTTTAAAATATATTGTTATATTCTTGTACAAAGACGGTAAAAAATTGTGATGGGTTGACTCTGTAAGGAAGATGTAACCAAAACAATTTTTTGCGGCTAACCCCAACTTTTGGTGTAATATATCACATTTATAAAAATAAACAATATAATTGTATGATAAAATAAAATAGACATCATGTTTTTCTATATTTTTATTAATGATATCTAAAATTCTAATTAGCATTTAAAATATGACACATAAATGTCTAAACAATACAAGTACATAATACATGATAGATCTAGCCCCACAAATATAGCCACCCTGATATAATTTAAAGTTTTGAAAAAAAATTATATATAATTAAATGATATGTACTATAAACGACAAAATCTCAATATGAATTTTTGTGTGTTTTAGCATAGAAAAAATTGAAAAAGTGATGACATATTTAAGCATAATATTTTTTAATTATCAGACAATTACGATAACTAATTTCAAAAGTGTCATATACGATATAAAAATATAGCCCCACTTGTTAGATACATTGTTAAGAGTCATAAGACATCTATTTGGGCTAGCCGCAACATATTACCCCAAAAGTTGTTTTGATTCTGTATTTTGTGCAACTTTATAACTAAACATTGGTGTTGTGTGCAATTTTCTGTATCATGGATGGGGGAGTATGTTTTGCAGGTTAAAATTATATTAGTCTCAGTTCAAAGAGAGATGTTTACTAATCATAAATATTGTATTTATAATATACACTGATTAATGCCAACGTGATGAAGAAAGTAAAGAGAGCGTTGCCAAAACTAGGTTTTATATCATGCACTACTTATCGTGTGTTGCGTGTAGTTGTACATATCCGTTTCATGTTAGAGAACTTCCGTTTATTCAAAAGTAGGTATACCTAGACTTATAACATGTCTAAATACATCCACTTTTATACAAATCGAATCATCTAATTTGAATGGGAGGGAGTAGTTATTTTGACAAACCAAATCAACCAATGTTTGCACATTAGAAGATTACACATAAAAGGAATAGGCCTATCAAGTTATTTCATGCAACACTTTTCAGGAGGATCAATTGCAAAAATCATTAACTCGTGTGATGTTCCCGTTGTGTGACCTTTAGCACTGTTTGGTTCGGCGTTTTTAGTCTGTAACCTGGCGGAGCCACGCTTTGGCTAACTGGATGTATAGTCAAATGACTATAGAACATTTTGACAATTTTTTTTACATATAGTAAAAAAATATGCAAATATATGTATTTGACATCATAAGATTATATGGACATTACAGCTTTACTAGCAAAATACCCGTGCGTTGCAACGGGAGTGAAAAACTAAAACACTGCATACGTACGTAAATTTTGCATAATCAGTCTCGAAAAACTCACTAATACAGGGACCTCTTGGCATGCAATGAACATTTAAAATGTCAAGATGCTGGAGATCAAAAATTAACAAATCAACAACTTTATTCCAATAATATGTTAGGAAATAAACCTGTCCTAGCAAAGCTGCTGAAGAAAAAAATATACTTGCATCCGGACTTCCTTTGCACTATCTGACATATACAAATTCATACCAGTGCAAGACCACCAAAAACAATTTTGTAAAACTAAAGTGAAACTTCATACAAGTTCTTTGGGAGGTTAAAGAAGCTCCATCAATGGAAGGAAACCGTTATGGACAGCTTCAGTTAGCATTCGGTTGAACTATTCACACTCATTCAAGGATATGTGAAGAAAGGGCGACATAAAAGAACAGTTCAAGAAGACAGAAGTCAACCAAACGAATGTGTGCATTTCGAAGATACTTTTAGGTAGAGAAATGTGTAAATGTGTACTTGCTTAGGAAATAAAGGTAGTCTTTCTTTCCATTATTTTGAACTTAATTTCACAGTCCATAACCTGAAACATATTGACTGAACTAAATAAGCAATACTACATATCTACTAACTTAGTGAAGCAGGCTGGAAAGTCAAGGCAGAGTGGAGAACTGAAATAACATATCTTTGGGCACCACTGAAATTCGTTAAGCAAGATAAGGTCTCTTCATACTGATGTTAGACTAAAACATGTTCATGGTGATGTAAGATCTGTATGATAACTGTAGTTGATGAAACAGTTGAGATTTTTTTATTTCTATAAGATACTACATTTTGCCACAATTTATCACATTAGAAAAAAAAACTGAGAAGTTATAAGAGAGAACGATACCTTGCTAGTGCGGGAAGAGGGAGTAAGCGATGAAACATTGGGAGATAGACTAGACGATTGTGGAGGTAGAGTTGTGGCTTGGCAACCACATTTGCAATGAGCACGCCGTCGTATCATAGTTCAGAATTTGGATACTCTGTAGCAAACTCCTCACAGATTATTCATTTATGATCGGAAATCTCTACTCTTATTGTCTTCCTCCTTCTGGCCTTCAGGTTCAGACTTCAGACTCATCCCCATAAGAAGTGTCATAGTGATTCCATGGAGGCCATGGTACTGTAGGTCGAGGACGCCGAGACGCGAGGCACAGGAACAGGATCTGTGTCAAGCCCTTGTCGTCGAGGGCGATGTGGTGACTGGAACATTGACGTGCGGCCCTGCAGTGTGTGTAGGCCAGAGACCTTTTTTTAAAGCGGTGTAGGCCAGAGACCTTGACGTCGCGCGGCAGGGATGCTCACGGGAGGCTGACCGCTGCCTGAAACTGAAAGCGGAGAGTGGCTGGTTAGGGAAGGATCCGCAGCGAGCTTAACATGGAATTCCTTGACCCTGCAGCCGGCTACGAGATCGCGGTAGTGCCTGAACTTAGGTTGCTCATGAACGGGAACATGGCATGGGGTCTGGAAGCTCCGGCGGCGGTCCATGCGGGAGCACGAAGGCGTCATCGACCTCGTTGTGGCGGGCGGATTTTGGTGCTGCACATGGATGAACTGGCGGCATCTTGGAGCTCTCAGCGGGTGGCGGCTGCGGGTCTGGGGAATTGGATCGGATCAACTGCAAAAAAATAGGACCCGAGGGACTAAACTGACGTTGGGACAAACTATTCATCATCAACAGGAAAAACGTAAAACGTCGCGACGTACGACGCACCAACCAAAACGGACGAAGAAGAAACACAAGCCGTATTATATAGTAGAGGCTAGTAAAATGCCCGTGCGTTGCTACGGGCAGAAAAATCATCTTTTTATAAAATAAATGTCAGCACAATCCAAATTTTACTCTAAAATCGATCGAGCTGCATAACCATTTTGGTAAGATATAATAATCATGAATTAATCTGCTCATGTCTGTCTGGTCTAGCGAGTTCAAATGGTAATGATTTCCTTATAGACTACGTTCTTTGTGGTCTTTGCTAAGGACTCGATTCTTTTTCTCTTGTTTGAATTCTTGGTTTCGTCCTTTTCTTTATCCTTGATGACGAGGATGTTGATGTTTCTTTTCGGTGGCTCTGGACAATGCGACGTATAGTTTACCATGAGAGAATATCGGCTCCGACGGGTACACACCTACAATTGGGAGGGCCTGCCCTTGCGCCTTGTTGGTTGTCGTGGCAAAGCTAAGCCTGATCGGGAACTGCTTCCTCTTAATTTTAAACGGGAACATGTCACTATCAGAAGGAAATAGAGGTATCTGTTAGGAAAGATAGCAAGAAACGATGAAGAGCGGAACGATCAAACCAACGGGGACATGAGATTTTAACGTGGAAAACCCCTCCAAACAAAGGAGGAGAAAAAACCACGGGCGCCAGCCAGCAATACTTGACTATGATCGGGTGAAGTTACAAACGCCATGGGTTTATAATGTATGGCTTACCGCCAACCGCGGTACTGTACGAGTTGTTTCCGGTTCGTGACCGAGTCCGGCTCCGGGACGCTCCGCTCTCCTACGTCACAAGCAGGCCTTTGATAGGATATACGAATTTGGATCACCAGAAAACAAACAGTACTGCCCAGCGTGTTAAAATCCCACGACGATCTCCGCATCGATTGCGTTTCTTTGTAACCCACGAATGTCGTTCCACAACCATTAAAACTCTTGAGCATAGAAGCCATGCGGATCGTCCTCCGCACTACCGAAGCTATGGTATATCATCTCCTCTCCCTGAAAACGCTCAATCATGCGTATGTTTATTCCATCGACGATGTCGTTCTTTGTGGAGAGGATTGCTCGAGAAGTCATGTAATCTGTATTGTCCATGTTTTGGTCTAGAGCAAGATTCACATGGTCGATCAGCTTCTCTATGTCAGCCGTTTCGCCCATAGATGGCACACATATATCTTCTGAAAGTTTGATGTTTCCTTCTTCGTCAGTTTCCTCGGTGTCGTTACCTGTCCTCAGCAAGTAATTCACGAACCACTGGTCGTTTTGCGCCCTCATGTTCTTTACGAGTCTTAGCTGGCGTATTAAAAAATTGTTTTTGCTGTCGATGAATGTGAGTGATCAACCAAAAAATGATGGAGGTTCCTAACTGCCCAAATTAGCATCTGCTAAATTTTCCCCAATGTAACATTCTTAGGATTCAAATTCGATCACTTTCTATTTTTCCCCGATTGATAATAGAGTAGAAAAAAATAAACGAGGAATGAACATCCACAAATAGCTTCATGAGAATGAATTTACCCACTGAATAATAGTACATTTGTACTGGTGTACATGGCATCGAGGCAATATATGCTTCTTAGATAAATAGAGTGAGAAATATGAGTATATGTATTGAGGAGTAACTAACATGTTAATATAGGGAGCCGGTAGGTGCTCTGTATTCTTGATGGTTGCACAAAAATTGATTAAAACTTTTGACGGAAAACATCACACAAAGGCATGCGAGAAGGGCATGGTGAATCTGCAACTCTTCTACAGCTGACCACATCCTTGTATGTGAATGCATTCTATATTATATCAACTGGACTAAGGATGGAGCTCACGGCGATGCATTCTTGCAGTTGCATATCTTGCAGTGAAGCTCCGCCTGGACCGCGGGCACCCGCGCCCACGCAGTATGGACCGGAGCACATTGAGATCGCTACGTGCTATGTACGTGCTCAACGTCGCGGACGAAGAAGTACATGAACCACATGCATGTTTCTGCGCCGACTTGGGGTCGTTAGGGGACGAGGCCTTGACGCTGCTCTCGGCGGGCTAGCTGGCCGCGCGGTATGAAATCACAGTGGCCCTCGGTTCCTACTCCTCGGCGCTGCTCGTTCCATGCCGTTGCGATGGAATTTTTCAGAGGCGCATTGTGGCTGCTGCTCTTCGCGGAGGCGGCGCGGGGGACCCGGTGGCCGCCGAGGAGGGCTCCTCCGGGCTGAAGCCACCCGTGTGCCGCGCGGGACATCGCCATGGCCGACGTCCTGCTGTTGCTTCTGGGCCGGTGGCAGCCCCGACCTGGAGCCCCTCCGCTGGAGGATCTGGGGTCGCGAAAGACGGCTTTGACTGTATTCTTGTTAGGGGATAGCTGGTTAATTATCTAAAAGCTGAGAGGCTAAAGTGTAAAAAGACCACGACGCATGGTTATCTACATTCCTTTTTGAACCGGTATGCACTTTTTTTCTTTTTCTTTTCCTTTTGAACCGGTATCCACTTATAGGTGGCATGGCATGTAATTAATTCGAAATATGAGAGCATTTGGCTTGTGACACCATTTGGATTGTGACACCATACCACGCATTCTGCTTTAATAGTAAAGAAAATATGAGAGCATTTGGCTTGTGACACCATTTGAATTGTGACACCGTACCACGCATTCTGCTTTAACAGATACCACCAACAACTGATACCGTTATCATGTTTGTTTCGGAAAGGCCGTAACTAGATCCCGCGTTAACGAATTATGTTGCTGTTTTCGACTGATACAGGTCACCCTGCTATGGAATCAAAATACGTTGCCGACATCGTTCGCTTCAGCCCAATCTTCCCCCGAGACATTCAGCCCCAACCCCTGTACCACCCTCGATTCCCTCGATCAAATCCTCCACCGCCGGCCGCATCCACTGTCCGTCGCCACTGGCCGCATCGATTGCCAGCCTGCATCCATCGTCCGCCACCGCCGCCGACTGCATCCATCATTCGCCCGCCGCCTGCCGCATGTCATGACCGCACATGTAGACCCACTGGGCCTTGTCGCCTTGGGCCAGCCTTGCCTAGAGGGAATGGATGCATCGCAATATATGGTCGGGACAAGCTGCAGAGGAAGGACATGGAAGAATAGAACTGAACTCGGGTTGCTCCCGTTTCTCTCTCTCCCGTCCTCTTCCTCTCCGGTGGTCGTTCTCCACAAGCGGCAAACCTACGGTGGCGGCTCTCCACAAGCCGCGTTATCGTCTTCCTCACGCTCCGGCCATCTCCGGCAGCAAGGGGGTGTTACACCGCATCCATCCCTGACATCCATCCTCGCGCCGCCCGCCCCAAGATCCAGTGCTAGCCAACGAGCTCGAGCTCGAAACGACAACCCACTACTCTAGTCCATCTGACGACCTAATCAGCCCGGCCGGGAGCTCATCCAGGACCGCGACCCGACGATAAGGATATCTCCCTCTCCCTAGACTGGGACATCTCCCTCGCCGCCTAACATTGTCAAGGGATTTGTTTTCATTACTTAACTGAACCAAACACTGATACCTCCTGTCATCCGATACCAATTAGGTTTGCGTTGCCAAAGTTAAACCAAACACGTCCGTAGTGTTATCATTAGCTACTCTCTCTATTGTGCTGTTCTCCGTTGTGTGTGTTAGACGTGTACGTGTAGGACATGTATTGCTATTTCCTAAATATGTAATATGTTGCCTTGGCAACCAAGACTCCTGTACTATATAACTCCCACCACGGGATCAATCAATCCAAGCGCAACAATTATGTTTGCCTTCATGGTATTAGATTAGGGTTTCTAGATCCTCTCTCCCCATGGCGCCGCAGGAATCCTCGGCCGCTGCTGAGGTGGCCGCCAAATCTGCTCTGTGGGCGCTCGCCGCTGCCCTCCCGAGCATCCGCGCCGTCGTTCCGGTCACCCTTGAGATCTCCACCTCCAACTACCTCCAATGGTGAGGCATGTTCTCCGACGCCGTCGAGAAGTACGCCCTTGAGGATCATCTACTCGAGGACGAGTACCCCGACAAGCCCACGCCACAATGGAGTAGGAACGACGCCATCGTCCGATCATGGCTCAACGGCGCCGTCGCGTCCGAGCTTCTCGCCATGATCGTCGACACCACCAAGCCGCTGCCCGCTCATGCTCTGTGGACGCGGCTCTCGAACATCTACCACGACAACGCCGAGACCCGCTCCTCCTACCTCGAGCAAGAGTTCCACGGACTCCAACAGGGCTCCATGACCGTGGCGGATTACTGCTGCAAGCAGAAGGTCCTCGCCGACGAGCTCAACGCGCTCGGGACGACCATCACCGACAAGCGTCTCGTCCAAAACACGCTCCGCGGCCTCGGATCTCGTCTTTCCTACATGCGCACACTGACCTTGAAACAACGACCACTACCGTCGTTCCTTGATGTGCGCTCGTCACTTCTGCTCGAGGAACTCACACTGCAGCAGTCCGATCAGTCATCTTCCTCGGCGCCGTCTGCTTTCGTCGCCCGAGGCACTATCCCGCCACCACCATCGCGTGGCCCTGCGGACACCATGATGCCTCCACGCCCCCCCGAAGCTTGCCGCAACTTCCAGCGGGCAATTGTCGATTCGGCGCCCGATACCGCTATCTCCACTCCGGGCCTGCCCAACAGCGCGGCGGCAACACCTCCGACACAGGTGGCAAGGGCACGTAGGCGTGGTGGCCTTCCATGCAAAACCCCTGGGCAGGGTCTATCCAGATGTGGCCTGGACCGCCGCCACGCCCACCTCCACCAAGACCACCTCAGGCTCATCCTGCCTTGTTGTCGCCCCCAGCACCGTGGGCTTATGGTTCTGCTCCATCTATGCCATGGCCGCCGGCAGCACCTTCTCCACCCGTGATGTGGCCTCCAGGAGCTCTCGGGCCGGCGTCATCCGCTCCACCACCTGCGCCGACATACAATGCTCCGTCTCCGTCCTTCGACCAAGGCCAACTCATGCAGGCTTTTAACACCATGTCCCTGACGCCACCATCCCCTAATGCGTGGATCATGGACTCAGGCGCCTCTGCTCACATGACCGGTAATCAGGGTAATCTCTCGCAGCTCCTACCCTCTCCTTCCCCTCATCCACATGTCATCGTCGGCAATGGCCATGTCCTTCCTATTACCCGCGTCGGCCACACCACTCTTTCTACTCCCCACCATCCGCTTAATCTTAACAATGTCTTAGTTACACCTAACATAATAAAAAATCTTATTTCTGTCCGCCAGTTAACCACTGATAATCTCGTTTCTGTTGAGTTTGATCCTTTTGGTCTTTCTGTGAAGGATTACCGCACCAAGAACGAGATCGTGAGGTGCAATAGCTCCGGTGACCTCTACCCCTTCTGGTGGCCGACCTCCACACCGCATGCTCTCTCCACCACTACATCGTCATCAACATTGTGGCATCGTCGTTTAGGACATCTTAGTAGTCAAGCTTTGTCGCACCTAGCAAGTGTTTTACCTTTTTCTTGTAATAAAAACGCTACCGATGATCACTTATGTCATGCTTGTCAATTAGGGAAACATGTGCGTCTACCCTTTGATACATCTTCTACTCAAACTACTAAACCTTTTCAGCTCATCCACTGTGATTTATGGACTTCGCCGCTTCCTAGTGTCTCTGGTTATAAATACTATCTTGTTATCCTCGACGATTTCACCCACTATCTTTGGACTTTTCCTCTTCGCCAAAAATCTGAAACTTTCCCTACACTAAAACATTTTTTTGTTTATGTATCCACTCAGTTTAATACAACCATTCAATCTTTACAATGTGACAATGGTCGCGAATTCGACAATAATGCTGCTCATCTATTTCTTCTATCCCTCGGCGCCACCCTTCGGATGTCTTGCCCATACACCTCTCCCCAGAACGGCAAAGCCGAACGTGTCATTCGCTCCACTAATAATATGATCCGTTCCCTTCTCTTTCAAGCCAGCATGCCCCCGGCATATTGGGTTGAAGCCCTCCATACAGCGACGTTCCTCTTCAACCTCCACCCAACTAAAACACTAAACAATCGAACGCCCTATGAAGCTCTCCGCGGCCTCCCTCTCCCTCTTGAGCATCTACGAGTCTTTGGTTGCCTCTGTTATCCTAACCTTTCTGCTGTAGCTCCGCACAAACTAGCTCCACGCACAACAGCATGCGTCTTCCTTGGGTATCCTTCCAATCACCGTGGCTATCGTTGTCTTGATCTCGCCACTAATAATATCATCATCTCTCGCCACGTCGTTTTCGACGAGCACACCTTCCCCTTCGCTAAACAATCCACACCTACGCCTACTGCTACTGATCTTGATTTTTTAGATGACTTTCCGATCATTCTTCCGTCTCACCTTGGCCCACTTGTACACAATACTTCCGCACCTCCAACTCCTCCTACTACACCCCCCACGACACCAGCGGTACTTGCTCCTGTCGGACCTCCTCTTGTTGACAACACTCACTCTATGTTCACACGTGGAAAACGAGGCATGACTAAGCCTGTTGATAGACTAACTCTTGTTGCCGATGTCCTTAGCCCGCTCCCAAAGAGCTACCGCAGTGCTCTCAAGGATCCTCATTGGCACTCCGCAATGATGGATGAATTCAGTGCCCTTCAAGCAAACCGGACCTGGGATCTTGTTCCCCGTCCGCCTGGAGCAAACATCGTTTTCGGCAAGTGGATTTTTCGGCACAAGCATAAGCCAGATGGATCCCTAGATCGGTACAAAGCACGCTGGGTTCTCCGCAGCTTCACCCAGCGTGCCGGTGTCGACTACGGGGAGACCATTAGCCCCGTCGTCAAACCAGCAACCGTCCGAACTGTTCTCTCCATTGCCGTGGCTCAAGACTGGCCGGTACACCAACTCGACATCAACAATGCCTTTCTTCATGGGACTCTTGCCGAGACTGTCTACTGTGCACAACCGTCGGGGTTTGTCGATGCCTCCAAGCCGGAACACGTGTGCAAACTCAATAAGTCTCTCTATGGACTCAAGCAGGCGCCGCGTGCGTGGTTCAGCCGCTTCGCTGCACACCTCGTTCGCCTTGGTTTTGTTGGATCTTGCGCGGACCCCTCACTCTTCATCTACAGCCGCAACACAGACAACATCTACCTATTGCTATATGTGGACGACATTGTCCTGACTGCATCCTCCGCGCAGCTCCTTCGGCAAACAATCACGGCTCTTGAGCGCGAGTTCTCCCTCAAGGACCTAGGCACATTACATTACTTCCTTGGTGTCGCCGTTACTCGCTCTTCTGATGGCATGTTCCTCTCCCAGCGGCAGTACATCCTTGATGTCCTCGAGCGTGCCGGTATGAGTGAGTGCAACCCTTGCTCCACTCCAGTTGATACACAGTCTAAACTCGGAGCAACTGGCGCCGCTATCGCTGATCCATCCACGTATCGGAGCCTCGTGGGTGCCCTTCAGTACTTGTCCTTCACCAGACCGGACGTCGCATATGCCGTCCAGCAAGTGTGCTTGGAGATCGACCTCCATTTCGTCCGTGAGCGTGTTGCTTTTGGAGATGTCCGTGTTCTGCATGTACCAACGACTTCCCAGTATGCGGATATCTTCACGAAAGGGTTGCCGTCGTCCATCTTCAACGAGTTCCGCTCCAGCCTGAACGTCCGCCCTGCTCCCGCTCCGACTGTAGCCTTGGCAACGTATTGCTATTTCCTATATATGTAATATGTTGCCTTGTCAACCAAGACTCCTGTACTATATAACTCCCACCACGGGATCAATCAATCCAAGCGCAACAATTATATTTGCCTTCAGTGTTATCGTTAGTTACTCTCTCCCTCCATACATGAAAGAGTATACTTACAGCTTTTTTTGATAAATCAAAGTATTAAAAAATTGTGCATGTTTATACAAAACTGTACCAACATTTAGGTCAGCAAACTAGTGTCATTAGATTCATAGAAAAATATATTTTTATGACATGGTTATTTATTTCACAAATATTGTTATATTATTGTACAAACTCGGTCAAAATATGAAATGGTTTGTTCTCCAAAGAAGATGGAAGTATAGTATTTCTCATGGGGGAGAAGGTCATGTGGGCTAAAATGTTATAAATGAAAAGATGTTTCTTAATCTTACAACCCGCAAATCTTTATTTCTTAAAAATGGTATGCTTATAATATATACTGATTAATGTCACTGTGATGAAAAAAATAAAGAGATAGGTGCTTCTGCCTAAGCTAGTTTTGTTGCTGGTTTTATAACATGGCCTAGTTAGCGTGTATTGTGTGTAGTTGTACGTACTTACCATGTTATTTTGACAAACCAAAGCCACGATTTTTTGTAGATTAGAAAATTACAAATAAATGAAAAGGTTGTTATGTGCGCCAACTTTTGGTTAAGTGCACAAATACTAGCAACATGCAAACAAATTCATAGCTCGGAAGTAGAGTGGACAATGCATCGACAATGCGAATCCAGATCATATGTTGGAGAACCCGTATGATTTTTTTTTCTAAAATCATGTCATTATTACGGTATAGCTTACATCTCGAGCAAAATGGTTTGCATCATGTGCAATGCGAAAGTTGCTGCAATCTTAGTAATAATAAACTGTCAAAAATAATTTTCCTCTAATGTAGGACATACATCCGACAACATTTTTTGCCCTTCCCTTTTTATCCAAGATAGTACTCATTTTTAGCTACAAAGATTATCATCTAAATTAAAACAACATCAAATTAGGTACATATCTAGTTCTGGTAAGCCGTACTGATACGTCTCCAACGTATCTATAATTTCTTATGTTCCATGCTTATATTATACCAATTGCTACATGTTTTATATACACTTTATATGGTTTTTATACATTTTCTGGGACTAACCTATTAACAAGATGCCACAGTGTCAGTTCCCTGTTTTCTGCTGTTTTTGGTTTCAGAAAAGTTGTTAAGGAAATATTCTCGGAATTGGACGAAACAAAAGCCAATACCCCTATTTTTCCCGGAACCATCTAGAACACCGAAGAGGAGACGGAGGAGGGCCACGAGGCGGCCACACCTGGTGGAGGCGCGGCTCCCCACTGGCCGCGCCACCACGTGGTGTGGGCCCCTCGGGGCTCCACCGCCTTCGCTATTTCGCCTACTTAAACACCCCGACAATACAAGACCTAATACCCGAACACTTTTCCACGATACGTTCCAGAGCCGCCGCCGCCGTCAACCCTAGTTCGGGAGGGTTCAGAAGCTCTTCCCGGCACCCTGCCGGAGAGGGGAATCATCACCGGAGGGCTCTACATCACCATGCCCGCCTCCGGACTGATGCGTGAGCAGTTCATCCTTGGACTACGATTCCATAGCAGTAGCTAGATGGTTGTGTTCTCCTATTGTGCCATCATGTTTAGATCTTGTGAGCTGCCTATCATGATCAAGATCATCTTTATGTAATGCTACATGTTGTGTTTGCTGGGATCCGATGAATAATTGAGTACTGTGTCATTTGCTTCATAATATATCTTGTGGGTGCGTTATTTATGAAATTGCATGCTCTCCGTTACTAGTAGATTCCCTGGCCAAGTAGATGCTTGTGACTCCAAGAGGGGGTATTTATGCTCGATAGTGGGTTCATGTCTCTATTTAATCTGGGGGAGTGACAGCAACCTCTAAGATTATAGATGTACTGTTGCTACTAGGGATAAAACAGTAGTTCTTTATCCAAGGATATTTGTGCTACTTACATTGCATACTTTACTTAATGCAATAATCTGTTGTTTGCAACTTAATACTGAATGGTATTGCGGATGCTATCCTGAAGGTGGATTATTAGTCATAGATGCAGTTGGATGACGGTCTATGTATCATGTTGTAATGCACAAATGAATCTCACACTAGACATCATGACTTGTATATGCATTGTTATGCAGTTCTTTATTCTGTCAATTGCCCAGCTGTAATTTGTTTACCCGCATGTATGCTATTATTATTTATGGAGAGACACCACTAGTGAACTGTGGACCCCGGTCCTTTTTCCTTAAACTGATAAAACAACCTACTGCAATCCTGTTACTTTCATTCTCTGCAAGCAAACATCATTTTCCACACATACGTTTAATCCTTTGTTACAGCAAGCCAGTGAGATTGACAACCTCACTGTTAAGTTGGGGCAAAGTATCTTGGTTGTGTTGAGTGCAGGTTCCACGTCAGTGCCGGAATCCCTGGTGTTGCGCCGTGCCATATTCCGCCGCTAACAACCTTCAGAAAATTCTAGTTTCCTACTGGTTCGATAAACCTTGGTTTCACAACTGAGGGAAATTTGCTGCTGCACTACTTCATACCTTCCTCTTGGGGTTTCCCAACAACACCACACCGGTGCATCAAGCTCTTTTCTAGTGCCGTTGCCGGGGAAACTAAGCTCTTCTGCGAGGGGAGTCTCTCACACCCAATCTTTTTATTTTGTTGTCTTGCTTAGTTTATTTTTATTATTGTCTTGTTTGCTTAATATCAAAAATACAAAAAATTTAGTTACTTGCATTTTATTTACCTTACTATTTTCTTGTTTAGTATACCTCCATTGTTATCTTGTTTGTTTCTTTACTTGCATTCTCTTTATCATCAATATATATATAATTTTTTTTCGTCTAGTTCATTTTTTTTTCAATCTATTATTATGTCTAGTCCTATTCTTGTCACTATGTCACCCGAGGAGTTGATTTTTACTTTTAAACAAGGGAGTGAGGAAACTTTTAAAGAAGCTTGGTCAAGAATTTTTGAATCTTATGGTGAAACCGAACCAAAAATGACTCTAAGTGTACTTCTTAGTAGCTTCTATTTTGGGCTTGTTCTTTGCTATAGGTATGCTTTAGATGCTGTAGTGGGAGGAGATTTCCTTCAATGTGATGGCGATCAAGCTTTCAACGCAATAAAGAAATTAATCACATCCTCTTCTTCAACTAATAAATGTGATACAAGCCTTGGGAATATTCATACTAGATTAAACACCCTTGAGACACATATATCTTGCTTAAAAGATGGCTATAGTCAAATTCGTGAATATTATGATTACGTCCCCGTAAACTTTGAACCTTCAACATGGCTTCCTATAATAAAAATTGTTATTGGTGGTGAAACTTTTCGTGCTCATTGTGATATTATGTCTGAGTTTTGCCTTATGCCTAAGTATATTTATGCATCTTTAAATCTTTGGGAACTTTCTGAAGGGGGAGAAGGAATAACTCTTACTAATAATGCCATTATACAACCCATTGGAATAGCTGAAGGAGTGTTTACAACATTCTTGGGAAGAACGGTATCCACTGATTATCTTGTTATTGAATGTGTAGGAACATGACAAATCACTCTTGGAAGATCTCTGCTAAAACTCTTGGGGGCAGTAATAGATGTTGGAAAGGGTACAATAAATCTCACCTCCCCTCCTGGATGTGGTCAAGTATTCCCTACTATCAAAGGTAAGAAAAAGGGCAAGAGAAATAAATGTAGGACACCTCGTAACCGTGATGTTGATGCTTCATCTCTTGGAAACACTTGAATATCACTTTCTGTGCCTAGTTGAAAGGCGTTAAAAAAAAGCGCTTATGGGAGACAACCCACTTTTTATTTATGTTATTTTATTTTGTTGAGTCAAGGAACATGTCTACCTCTGTAGCACTTCCTTTGTATCTTTCTTTTATTGCATTGTTGTGTCAAGTTAAGTCTCTAGTAGAAAGTTGATTCTAGATTTGAATTCCTGCACAGGAACAGTTTTCTGCTGTCCACCGTTTAATTCGTAAGAATTCACAGCAAAATCAAAATGACCTGAGATTTTTTGTGCGTGATCCTCAGATATGTATGCAACTTTCATTAGTTTTGAGTTTTATGATTTAAGCAATTTAAGTGCCTCGAAAAATTTCGTCTTTACGGACTGTTCTGTTTTTGACAGATTCTTCCATTTATTTTGCAATGCTCCTTTCGCTGTGTTTGAATGGATCTTTTTGTTCCATAAAATACCAGTGGCTGTAGCTAATGTCCAGTAGCATGTGTAATGGTTTGTCCATGCAGATTTTTTTTTTATTAAGCACTAACCCTCTAATGAAGTTTACTTTGAGTTTGGTGTGGAGGAAGTTTTCAAGGATCAAGAGAGAAGGATGATGTGATGTGATCAAGAAGATGAAAGAGCCTAAGCTTGGGGATGCCCCCGTGGGTCACCCAAGCATATTTCAAGAAGACTCAAGCGTCTAAACTTGGGGATGCCTTAGGCATCCCCTTCTTCATCAACAAACTCTCAAGTCCTCTCTAGTGAAACTATATTTTAATTCCGACACATTTTATGTGCTTTACTTGAAGCGTCTGTTTGTTTTTGCTTTTGTTTTTTTTATTTTCATTCTTTGAATAAAATGGATCCTAGCATTCCTTTGTGGGAGAGAGACACGCTCCGCTTTTTCTTATGAATACTCGTATTCTTCACTATTATTTGTTGAGTATTCTTCTATGTTACTTCAACACTATTAGATCTTGTTTTTCATGCATCTCTTGTTAGAGCTGTGAGTTTTCTTATATTATACTCTCATATCTCATTGTTAAATACTTGGAGAGTTTATTTTTAGATAAGTTGATTGGTGTTTGGTTAAGAACAGAAAATGTTAAATGTGGTAGATGGTATGATGAAATGATACATAATCTTGTAGATCATTAAATCGTGTCACTTGAATCATTGATGTTGTTTTGAGATATTAATATGCTTAATGGTAAGACATGATGGTTTAGTAAAGTGTAATGATTAATGGTTGGTCTAGAAAATTTGAAGCTGTGCCACACTTAAATATCCAGTTGATAGCATGATGATATATGACTCCTAATGTTAAAAACAACCGTAATGACTTTGTGTTATGCGCTACGGTCGGGGTCCCAACAGTGACTTGTTCATTTGCCACAGTCCCTCATGGAGTGATTTTCATTATGCCTTGTAAGATCATATTTCTAGTTGGAATCTTTTTGCTTGTGAGTTCTAAGCTGGGGTTTTCATGGCACTTCCACCACCATATTTGCTAGCCTCTTCGGTACTTTGCATTGCCCTTTCTCACATTGAGAGTTGGTGCATACTTCGCGGGTACATCCAAAACTCGTGGGAGATCTTCATCATGTTCTCCTACACATAAGCCAAATATCTTACTCAAAACATCCACCATACCTACCTACTACAGCATCCATAGCTGTTCCGAGATATATTGCCATGCAACTTTCATCTTAAATTACATGACTTGTTGTCATTTATCATTTATATATTGCCTTGCATGATTCTTTACAGCTGATGTGTGCTTTTACCCATGTTACGCTAGATCATTGCATATCCTGCTACACTGGCAGAGGCACCGTTTCATACACTATGTTTTAATCCTTACGAGTTACTTGTATCAAAAGTGTGTTGTCATATTAGAATGTTTGCCCCTAAAGGTGAAAAGAGCCATGGAGGTCATCGAAAAAATAAACAGAAAAAGTAAAAAAATTTGGAAAAATAGAAAAAATAAAAATAAAAATAAAAGGGGGCACTTTATCCACACTTGTGCTCATGTTATAGCACTTGTAGTATTCATAGTCATCATTTGTGCTCATGTTTAGCACCTTTACTCCATATGAGAGAGTTTTCATGTTTTACTTGCATAACAATGTGGGGAACTTTACATTATAGAACTTGGCTTGTATATTCCAATGATGAGCCTACTCAAAAGTGCTGTAGGTCTTCATGAGCAAGCAAGTTGGATGCACCCCCACTAGTTCCATTGGAGAGCTTTCATACACTTATAGCTCTATGTGCATCCGTTGTGTGGCAATCACTACTCTTTGCATAGTTTCGATTATAAGGCTTCCTCTTGTCTAATGATCACTTTCAGCTGTGTGAGACTTTCTTCCGTTGGCCTTCCAAACCTCCCTTATTATTCTTTTAGCCACAACATCATGGTGGCAGGAACCAACGCTGAACGCTTACTTGTTTTTCAGTGAACAAATAGAGAGATGATTTTCTACGTGCATATTGTTATTGCTTGACTTGATCCTTTCACAAAGTTGTCATGAGTGTTGGATGCATTAGATGATTATATTGTTATTCTTGAAGCTTAAATCATCTTTAATATCTACTTTGCACAGTTGATTGTTCTCTAGTATTGATTCATTGAAAGTTTTACTTTGTTCTTCCTACTTGTTTACTCATTACTCATTTGATATCAATATAAACTACAGCTTTTACTCATTTGATCTCAATTTACATGCATTACATTATTATATGATCAAGATTGTGTGAAAGCATGTCACTTCAGAAATTATTCTTGTTATCGTTTTACCTACTCGGGACGAGTAGAACTAAGCTTAGGGATGCTTGATACGTCTCCAACGTATCTATAATTTCTTATGTTCCAGGCTTATATTATACCAATTGTTACATGTTTTATATACACTTTATATGGTTTTTATGCATTTTCTGGGACTAACCTATTAACAAGATGCCACAGTGCCAGTTCCCTGTTTTCTGTTGTTTTTCGTTTCAGAAAAGCTGTTAAGGAAATATTCTCGGAATTGGACGAAACAAAAGCCAATACCCCTATTTTTCCCGGAACCATCCAGAACACCGAAGAGGAGACGGAGGAGGGCCACGAGGCGGCCACACCTGGTGGAGGCGCGGCTCCCGCTGGCCGCGCCACCACGTGGTGTGGGCCCCTCGGGGCTCCACCGCTTTCGCCCTTTCACCTACTTAAACCCCCCGACAAAACAAGACCTAATACCCGAACACTTTTCCACGATACGTTCCAGAGCCGCCGCCGCCGTCAACCCTAGTTCGGGAGGGTTCAAAAGCTCTTCCCGGCACCCTGCCAGAGAGGGGAATCATCACCGGAGGGCTCTACATCACCATGCCCGCCTCCGGACTGATGCGTGAGTAGTTCATCCTTGGACTACGGGTCCATAGCAGTAGCTAGATGGTTGTCTTCTCCTATTGTGCCATCATGTTTAGATCTTGTGAGCTGCCTATCATGATCATCTTTATGTAATGCTACATGTTGTGTTTGTTGGGATCCGATGAATAATTGAGTACTATGTCATTTGCTTCATAATATATCTTGTGATTGCGTTATTTATGATCTTGCATGCTCTCCGCTACTAGTAGATGCTCTGGCCAAGTAGATGCTTGTGACTCCAATAGGGGGTATTTATGCTCGATAGTGGGTTCATGTCTCTATTTAATCTGGGGGAGTGACAGCAACCTCTAAGATTGTAGATGTACTGTTGCAATTAGGGATAAAACAGTAGTTCTTTATCCGAGGATATTTGTGCTACTTACATTACACACTTTACTTAATGCAATAATCTGTTGTTTGCAACTTAATGCTGAATGGTGTTGCGGATGCTATCCTGAAGGTAGATTATTAGTCATTGATGCAGTTGGATAACGGTCTATGTATCATGCTGTAATGCCCAAATGAATCTCACACTAGACATCATGACTTGTATATGCATTGTTATGCAGTTCTTTATTCTGTCAATTGCCCAGCTGTAATTTCTTTACCCGCATGTATGCTATTATTATTTATGGAGAGACACCACTAGTGAACTGTGGACCCCGGTCCTTTTTCCTTAAACTGATAAAACAACCTACTGCAATCCTGTTACTTTCATTCTCTGCAAACAAACATCATTTTCCACACATACGTTTAATCCTTTGTTACAGCAAGCCAGTGAGATTGACAACCTCACTGTTAAGTTGGGGCAAAGTATCTTGGTCGTGTTGTGTGCAGGTTCCACGTCAGTGCCGGAATCCCTGGTGTTGCGCCGTGACATATTCCGCCGCCAACAACCTTCAGAAGAATTCTAGTTTCCTACTGGTTCGATAAACCTTGGTTTCACAACTGAGAGAAATTTGCTGCTGCACCAATTCATACCTTCCTCTTGGGGTTTCCCAACAACACCACACCGGTGCATCACGTACCACCAAAAGAAATTAAGGATCATATAATAAAACGGATACATCACATCAACTATTTAAGACGAGCACTTGAAAGTCAAAACAAAAAATTATCCCACATATATAGCAAAAAGAATGATTTGCCATAAAGGTAGAAAATATTAGCAGCACAAACGTAATATTTGCAACATTTATTCAGAGTCACCATAGCATGTCGTTCAGTGTACTTGCAACAAACCAAAACAAGGTTGCAGCATGCCGAACGAACGCATAAGCAGAAGTGGGTTGTAATTCATCTTGGCTTATGTAACAGAGCTCTTGTTGTTTTGTACGTTTCTGAAAATTTTGTATCACAAGCCGCCCAATCAGTGTCACTGTGCCAGAATGGTCCGGGCTAACAGACAAAGCTGAGTACACAACATTTTATACTATACTCTTCAAAGTTTGCATAGATCTTTCAGAATTCTCCTTAGGACAGCATGTGCCGCATTGTTTGCCGTCAACTCATACCACACATATATATATATCACATTTAACCAAACAAGATGCATAATGCAACCATAAGAGGCAATACTAACTTCACAAGTTACAAACGCCAAGATAAAAAAATCACAAGTTCACAGTTCATCGTCTAAGGATAATTTAGAAAGTGAAACTCTCACATTAGCAGCAGTAGATGAACTCCTCATCCTCTTTGATCACTCATTTAACCAAGAAAGAAGTCATGTATGCTAGATCATTTAACCAAGCCAGGCTAAAAATGAATATCTCATACAATACTTTTAGCACTGAAGCCATACATATCATTAGGTTGATATGAAGGGCAACAAAGAACAAATTGAGACATAGAGCATATAAAATATTTTCATAATCTATAATTAAGAATGTACATAGTAAATCTAGTGCAGCATGCTAGTGCTAGTGCAAAGTGCAAGTGAAAACTCACCGGATACACAAAATGGGTTAGCTTATACGACCAACCTCCTTATTTGTTTTTCCACCCCGCAGAAGAAATATTCGAAATGCTCTGAAGAATATAGAAGCCAGAAGCAAAAGTTTATCGTTTGCTGTACTAGTAAATAAAAATTTAGCTTTTATAGATATAATAATCACTCACTATAAAAGAAAAGTCTGCTTATATGCCCAATATTTATACTTTTACTAAGATGAGAATCAAGATAACATGCACCACCATCCTTAAGTGGGATGGTTATGATAATCTGGCGATTGCTCCAAATATGTCCTTAGATATAAGTGAATTGATGTTAGCAAATTTGTGAAAAAAAGTGCGAAGTTTTTATCACTGGTCGTCTCGGTCATACGGAAGATGTAGTCCTCAACAACCCTGAGCCTAAGTGAAATAATGTACTCCCTCTGATCCTAAAGAGTGTCGCTGGTTGTACTGCCATCTCTACCCGACCAGCGCGACAATTCTTGTGGACTGGAGGGAGTACATGAATAGTAAGCGATTTTCAGCACGGTGTATTCATGAATTTTAGGTGGCCGTCTACCTGCGCTTGCTTGTTGCGAACATCTCAACGACCATAAACAAAAGGATGGCGAAATTATCCATCGACGTGTTCATTTCATACCAACGGTACTATATGTAAACCAAGCTTGTATGGATGTTGGTTGGTTGATGAATTATCAATGTGAAATTAACTAAATACTGCTTGAATCTGAGGCTCACTGCCTATTGCGTCATAGCTGGCCTATATATATGTGCATTGTGCTCCACCTTTCCCAACAGAAATGTATAATATAGGACTGAACAGGGATGGCCGAGAGACGGCTGACAATTAGGCAACGAGGTCAGGGAGAGTGGTGTCTTTTCTAGTGTATCGTAGAGTCATGGTAATTATGGTAGATATTTGGAATGAAAGTTACTAGGAATTATAGTCATATAGTCGTGCAATCATCGTCTTGTGGGTGTCGTCTTGGGGCCACGGTCCCTTTGCGTCCTCCTAACTGGCATCAACCAACATGTGTGGATACTTTCTCGATGCTTTTTAGCCTCGGCGCGCGTGGGGACGTGCTCAACGATCTCCTCTCATTTACATGTAACTTTGCCTCCAGTTCCGGTCCTCGGAATCTGCTGATAGGATCGGAGCTGAATGAACCTGAGAGAGTGGGAAAGCAACCGTTTTCGGTGCTTGCTTGGTGGGTCCGGGGCGACGATGTCCAGCGGTTTTCTCATGGAGTTGTAGGTTCTCCTCTAGTACGATGTTGTGGGTGTGTCTGTGGAGGAGTGCAGCCTCTCCTTCTTTCCCTCTTATTTTTTGATATAGTTTGTAATAGGGTTTACTCATCACCTTTTATTGGTTCAGTAGTGTTGCTTTATTTATAAAGTAGTGCGCAAGTATGTTTAGAGAGTTATATATAAGATGTTATGCAAAATGAAAAAAAAACAATACCTGATAAAGATGTGACGTCCTTATCTTTGGCCGACTTGGTCAGATGGACGCTGTAATCCTCAATGACCCTTTTGAATAAGCGAACCCGAGTAAAAAGTACGGATAGAGTAAGCGATTTCTCTCTCTCCGTGCATTCAGGAATTCTAGGTGGTGGTGGTCTAACTAGGATTGGTGGTTGCGAAAATCTCAACGGCCATAAACATGAGGATAGCGAAATGATCCATATGTGCGTTCATTGCATACACGTACGATTTGTACATCAAGGTGAATAGATGTTGGTTGGTTGATGAATTATTTTTATTTTTATGGAGTTAAGTGACTTTTGCCTAAGTCGGGGGCTCACTACCTACTGAGTCATAGTTGGCCTATATATGTTCTTTGCTCCGCCTTTTCCCTAAGGAAATGTAATGTAGGGTCAAACAAGGGATTGCCAGGAGAAGCTGACAATTACTCCCTCCGTTTTCAAAGACCCGCTGAAGCAGAACGCAACTATGTTTGTAGAAATAATTAGCAGTTTTCACATCAATTTAATCTACTATAATACATGACACACCAGTTTTCAAGATTGACTAGCATACACTTATTAGACATGCAACAAAGAGGCAAATGAAAACTAGCACAACTATAACGATTGCATATGTTGTAATCATCAAAGGAAACAACGGTAGAGAAAAGAGAATGTATGAATTGGTCCATGGTATGACAAAGAGCACAACAACGATATACGAGTAGCCTTGGTGGCGGCATCCGTAGGAGCAGCGAGGTGTTTTTGGTGGTCTACATGGTAAGGGAGTCGAGGTAGTCAGACGTAATCAAATAAGATGAACGTGAGCAGTTGTGCAGAGACGCAATTTTACCACCTCTCTTCTGAACGGCTGTGCATGTGGTCGACATGGTGGAGTAGCCAAGAGGTAGTGCATGGGGAGGCAGCTGAAAACTACTCCCTCCGTTCTGAATTAATTGACTCAGATTTAGTACATTAATTCAGAACGGAGGGAGTAGTTGCTGGTGATGGATAGGTTTTGCGTCTATCCATATATGGCGGCGGTCGGGTAAGACATGGGGACCAATCCCAGACGTCCTAGTATGTAACATAGTACCACGATTTAAACAAATTTGGTAACGGTTGATTGATTAACACATCCGTTAATGACTCAAAATGAAAATAATTAATTTTTCAAACAACAAAAACAAACAACATGAATGAATTTGAACCCGACACTACTCATTCACGAAACATGAAACACGATGCGAGACGAGGCAGGTAGGGGAGGCACATGAGCATAAGTTTACCGTTTCTTTATCGAAAAATAAGTTTACCGTTTGTTGTATTATTAAACATATATCAAGTTTATATAGATAAAAAAAGAGTCGCCTGTCAAAAAGTCTGCTTATATGCCTAAAAGTCTTTTTACTAAGATAAGAATCAAGGTATATGCACCACCATCCGTAAATAAGATGCTTATGACAGTCCAATTAGTGCTCCAAATGTGTACTTAGTTGTAAGTGACTGGATCTTACGCGGGAGCTTGAAATGAACAAATCCGTAAAGCATGATATCGACTCAGTCATATGGATGATGTAATCCTCGACAGCCATTTTCAATAAGTGAACCTAAGCAATTTTCGACTCTCCGTGCATTCATGAATTCTAGGTGGTGGTTTATCTACAATGTTGGTTGCGAAGATGTCGATAGCCATAAACACGAGGATATGGAAACGATCCAATATGTGTATTTGTTCCAAACAACCTGTACTATTCATACACCAAGCTTGAATAGATGTTGGCTCGTTGATGAATTATTAATATAATATGGAGTTAACTGACTACCTATTGAGTTATAGCTGGCCCAACCTATATATATGTGTGCTTTGCTCCACCTTTTCTTACAGAAATGTAATTTAGCTAGGGGCAAGGAGGGATGGCTGGTAAAAAGCCAACAATTAGACGAAGACATCGTAGGGTGGCGTCTTTTCTGATGTCGCGCAGAGTCACGGTAATTTGATTGATATTTGGAATGAAAGTTGCTGGGAATTATAGTCGTACATGCAAAAAGTCAATGCGTAGACGTCCTTGACCACAGAGTTGGCATTTGTCCCGACCTGCGTCGTCTCCCTCGACAGGGAAGATGAACCAGTCGGTGGCCTCTAGGATGCTCCGCTCGTAGTCACCGGTTCTGACCCTCACCATTGCCGCTCTTTCCACGATGTCCTCAAGCACTAAAGCATGGAGCGTCATACAGAGCCGACCACCAAGACGATTGGGATTGGTGATTCATTACTTCTCCTGTACATATGTAAAACTCACATTTATAAACTCCCTTCGATCGAAAAAATATGTCGCCAGCTATGTCTAGAGGTTGTATATATGTACGGTACATATGCTTGCCTTGCGTCTTCTTTACATTCATTTCAAAATACCGGCCTGATTGTTTTTGTATAAATAAGTTTGCTCACCACATATGCCATGTGGTAAATACCGGCCTGATTGTGTAAGTAATGTTTCGACTAACTCACGAGTCACGACACCCCAAACCATACAAACCATCTCAACGTGGCAACATGTATTTTGTTACTTCCTCGCCGCGTTCATGAACTTAATTAGGCCGGTCATAAGGCGGAAGTCATTTTGCCTCCCAAGAGCCAGTGATGTCTTTGTTTTAGAAAAATTAAAAATAAGAACCGGATTTTTTTGAAAACAAATATAGATGTAGTCAATGTTGTATCCTCCAAACATCCTCGACGGAGAAGAAGACCAGGTCGGTGGCTTCTACGATGCACCGCTCCCAGAAGTCACCGGTCCTGAGCCTCACCATTGCAACTCTTGCCACGATGTAATCAAGCACCCAAGTTAGACGATTGAGATCGCTGATTCATTACTTCTTCTGTACTATGTCCAGCATCTGTAAAACTCACATTTTATATGTGCACTTCTTGTTTTAATTGCTTGGTTCATGCATGCTTCTCTTTAAATTAATTTCAACATATCTGATCGTGTAATGCTTCACACGACACGCCACACCAGTACACCACACACACCATCCCAAGTTCCCAACGTCTACCTCCTCAGTGAGTCCTCACGGCATTCATGAACTCGCCAAGAATTGACGTGAAGCAAAGAAGCCTACGAATGCGTCGTCGACTAGTTGCACACGGCCCAGGAAGAACGACTTCACGGTGCCAAGGAGATGGATTGACGATCACTCATTGTGGGCTGTGCGTGGGCCGTGGCCTCACTGATCGGATTGAGGCCGCCCACACGACACACGATCAGAGCCGATGCGCGGGTGCGCCTAGTCTCCGACCTACGCGGAGTTAAGAACCGTCCCGCGTACCCTTTCGCGATAAATGGGTCCGCCTATTTTCCTTTTTCCCCCTCGCGCGCTCTGCGCACCCCCTCGCCCGCCAGCTCAGGCTAATTGGGCCGGCCCATTTACTATGTTTCTATTCTTTTTCCTTTTTTCGTTTTTACAAATATGCTAAGAATTTGAATTTTTTTTTAAGAAGTAAACAAAAAATGGTATTTGAACGAAAAAAAAATTGAACAATTTTTTAAAAGTGCATAGAAAAAAATCTATGAACAAAAAATTATTGCAAACAGTTTTATTAAAAATTGAACAAAATAGGTATTTAAACGGAAACTAGTTTGAACAAAATTTCTATTTGAACATTTTAAAATTTGAACATTTTTAATTAAAGAAAGTTGAAATTTTTTCAAAATATAAAAAACATTACAAAATTTTGAAATATTTTGAAAATAGAACAATTTTTAGTTTTGAACAAATTTATGTTTGAACATTTTTAAATTTTGAACATGTTAAAATATAAAAAACTGAAATTTATTCAAATTTTTTTTTGAACATTTTCAAATTTGAACATTTTTTATTTAAGGAAGTTGAACATTTTTCAAAATATAAAAACATTACTAAAATTTAATTTTTTAAAGGACATTTTTTAGTTTTAACAAATTTATATTTGAATATTTTTAATTCTAAACATTTTAAATACATCTGCAAAAAAAACAGAAAGAAAAAAAAAGGAAAATAAAAAGAAACTAAGAAGAAAAAAGAAACAGCCAAAAAAGAAAAGAAAAACGAAAAAGAAACGAAAAAGGAAAAAGAAAAAGCAAACAGAAAAAAAACAAAGAAACAAGCCTTGGTGGGCCGGCCCGTTCCGCCCTGGGGGTACGCGGAGGTTTCTTAACTCCGACCTACGCGGCAACTAGGATTCGCCCGATGCGTCAGCTTCGAAGCGAACGTGCCGCGGATTCGTTGGCCTGAATAAGAGAACCTGTTGTGAAAAGAACATGGACAACAACAAAAGTTTAGCATAGTTGTTGTACTCCTCCAGTTTCAAATTTGACGACATCCATTTCTCCATTTGTGAACATATCTGAACATATTACATGTATAAGTACATTCATATATGGACAAATATAAATCATTAATCATCTACTCTAATTTAGAATGGAGGGAGTACGAGTCAGCATAAATGTAACTTGTATACTCTTTCCGATTACAAAAAATTGTCGCGACATAGTCCGGGACTTGCACCTGCTCAATTTTTTTTTTCACGGCATGTCGTCATTTGAAACGGATCAGAGGGGTAATAAGATAAGCGGTCACTCCCTAAATATCTGCTTATGTGCCTAACTTCTTTTCCCTTCTACTAAGAGAAGATTCAAGATAATATGCACCATATCCGCATCTGGATGGTTATGATAATCCAGCGATTCTTTCAAATATGTACTTAGACTAGTCACAATGGGAGTATCATAGGTGGTATCATAGATGCCATGTTGGCAAAAAGATGACGTGTCACTGCAATTAACGAAGAGAGGTGATAGTGGTATCATAGGTAGATACCGTAACATAACGGATTCCAATGTAATATGAGTCTACAACCTAATAAATGCAATCATATATGATACTACATATCTGTTACCATGCATTGTGGAGGTAGTAACATGTACTAGTATCATATGCATGATACTACTATATGATACTCCCCATTGTGACTAGTCTTAGTTATAAGTGAATCGATGATATACACGGGCTGCAAATGAACAAATTCTAGAAAAAGATGCGGACCAAAGTAATCTTCAACAACCCTTTGCATATGTGAACCAGAGTAATAATAGTATAAAGTAGGGATAGACACAGATTTTCAGGTTCAGGTCTGACTTAAACTCTCTGTCCATCCATTAATTCTAGGTGGTGGTCTCAAAGATTAGTGGTCGCGAACATCTGAACGGCCCTAGAGAAATGAGCCACGTGTACATTCATTTTATTCAGCTGGTACTATTCGTACACCAAAGTTTGAATATACTAGTTGAATACCCGTGCATTGCTACGGGGCGTAATGCTTGCTAATACATATAAATAATAATCATGTGTTAAATAAGATATCACACAATTATCATGTCATGTTTCAAGGTAAATAAGCGCAGCGCGGAGGTAGAGCAAACTTAATAAGGGTGCACTACCAGGGCCGGCTTAGGCCCAGTGCGACAAGTGCGACGGCCCGGGGCCCGGCCAAAATAGGGGCCCATATTAGATATACATACAGCATATATGCCAGTACAAAGTAGAGGGAAAATAAAAAGGCCCAGGCGTGATTCTAAGTCAAGCCCAGCTAGCTCTGAGCCCAGCAAGCAGCGTAGCACACTCAGCTACCAGGCCCTGTTAGCCACGCACGGACGCAACGCACGGCCGCCTTTCCATTTCCTCACGCGAGCACGAAGACGCACAGGACAAAAAAGTATTGCCTCGCCCGACTCAAGATCATCAATCCATCAGTTTGGCCATGTGTGAATATGTTGGATGTATTAATTTTGACACTCTCATTTTGCTTCTAAAAATGCATGCAAGTCTTGTTTTCTCATTATTTTTGAAAGATAGCATGTTATTTCTATATGTTTTTTGTGCATCGTAACTTGTATGATACCTGGTTTGAAAAAAAGGCAATAAAAATAATTAATGTTTAATTTTAGTAACACAATAATCAGTCTACGACTTTATAGCAATTATATATGTTCATATATGATATATCAAATCGTTTTTTTCTTCTATTGGCCCCATTTGTGAAGTTCACACCGGGGCCCTTAAAATCCTAGAGCCGGCCCTGTGCACTACCATGTAATATGTGTTGATTTGCTTTGCCAGGGTGCACTAATCATTGATTATAGGGGTGCACACAGTGATTTTCAGCAAATTATAAGGTAAAAGGATAAGCTACCGGGTGCCTATGCACCCCCTAGCAACATGTAACTCCGCCAATGAATAAGCGCCCGCCGCACAATGTTAGGATGTTCTTCTGGACTTATAGGTATTTCATCATCTCTCTTTAGTATTGTCGGACATGTGTGCTATCCAGCCATACCTTCGCACCCGATCTGTTTTGTAGATCCTCTTGGGTCTGTATGTAATAAATGTAGGTAGTTATCACATGTAGGAAACAAAGAAACACATTATATCTTTTTAACACACATTGGTTTTATTGTATGTGGACATTGTCAACTTCAACACCGTTTAACCACCCATGCTCTTTGAACAAACATTGCAAATCTTTACGCTTCAAACATGTATCTAAGATCCATACAACCTTGTTTTTTCAGGGAAGGACGTGATGTAATTTTTCATTTTAGTATAAGCAATCTCCATATCTGGCATATCTTTGAAGTGAACCTTGGTTGATCCCATCGATCAACAACAAATCGAAAAAAAAGAATCTCTCATTGCACCTCATTCGACTGTGTAGAACTCGGCAAGTTTTTGTTCTCGTCGAACACCATCATATGGGTGCCTATTGTCTCCATAACTACATATAAGTCATATTATATATAAAAAAGGGGAGTGACTAAGGGTCACTCGAGTGAGAATTAAGTTAGTTCTCACTCAGATGACGTCATCCAATTGCATATGTAACTCATGTATAATTCATATACAACTGAGAGTTTTTAGTTTCAACTCATATGTAACCCCAGCTACAACTCATATACAACCATGTGTAACTCATATCCCACACGAATCACGATGTAGATCTAATGGAATTAGAGTTGGGTGAGTTCTAACTTAGTTCTCACTCGAGTGAGAAATAGCAAAACCGATAAAAAATTAACCCAGTAGATATAAAAAATTGGACAGATATTGCACATATGTCTAAATTAGCTAACTGGATTTAGTAAAAGTTAACACTCAACACGGCTAAGTTTTCAGTTAGTCAATACGCAAGCAGGTCAAACAGAATACAGGAAGAGAATCGTAGGATCAGTGGACCAGCGACCAAACACACGCAGCTAGCTCTAATCCCCAATTCCATTTCTGACTCGTATCTTCTTCCACGGGATGGCCAACCCGATTTTTTTACAAATATGACCCTCTGCCGAACGGATTTGTCAAAAATGACCCCCTCTGGAAATCTTTGTCAAAAATGGCCTGCCGGGTAGCTAAAAAGGCGACACGTGTCACCTCCCTCCATACCGGATGGCGGGATGTTCTTCCCTCCATGGGGAGTGGCGGGAGGACTGTTGCCGCCACCTGCAACGACTGGACGTGGTGGGCCCTGCGGCTGTCCGTGGCGGGAGGCCAGCGTGGCAGCGCCACGTCATCTCGCCAATGCGGTTGGAGGGAAGCGGGTGGGCCCCATGGCGGGAGGTTCCTCCCTCCCGAGGGAGTGGCGGGATGTGCTGGCCACGCACGTCGGCCGGACGGAGCTGCATGCAGGGGACAGGCGCGGATTCTCTCACAATGGGACGGTGCGATGGCAGGCATTCCACTGAAAAAAGAAAGATTCTCCCGCCTCTTTTTCCTGTATGTGACCACCGAAAGCAGCTAATTTGTTCCCGCGCTGTGCCTGGTTCTCGTTCTATAAAACCCCCTCCTCAGCGAGATGTTTCATCGTCCAGTGTAGTCACTCAGTATTCAGTTGAGTTTGTTATGTCGAAGGGTAAGGGTAAGAGTGTTACAATGGGTTGCTGTGCGGATCGTCGTTGGCCGAAAGGCATGTCCTTGTCTCTTCTTGATTTTTCCACAGAATTAAGGGTAGACAACAAAGAAGTTCCATGGGAGGAACTAATTAGTGGTGATGATAGACATCTCGCGGAGGTGGGGGCGAAATTATGCCAAAGCGGATGGCCATGGCGGCACCCCCAAGAAATTCGTGAAGAACTTCTCAGGATGCATGGAAGGTATAAGAAGCGAGTTGTGGCGGGGAAATTTAGGAGTGAAGCTGAGCGTAAGGAATTTGAAGACCATCCATCGTGGTGGATTAGTGATAGTGAGGACGAAGACGATATCTTCATGCCGCCTGGTGCGTTATCGTTGAAACGCAAGAGTGTTGCATCGTCGAAGGGAAAGAGTTCCGCCTCGTCGAAGGGTAAGAGTGCCGCATCATCGAAGGGAAAGAGTGGAGCAGCGTCGAAGGGTAAGAGTGGTGCATCGGCGGATGGTGCAGGCTGCATCGACGGAAGATAAAATCGTGGAGCTAGGCGGAGTTTTTATTTTAAGTTCTATTGTTGGTATTATTCATGTATCTTCATTGTTGTTGTATCTTAGTTTTATATTGATGTGTACTTTAAAATAGTTGTGTAATAATAATATGTGTAATGGTACGAAGATCTAATATAAAATAGTGTCATTAATATGTCTCATCCGATATACAAACATAGGTAGACATAAAACGTAGGTAGACATAAATAATCCCGTTCAGTTTCTGGAGCCCTTGTAAATGTGATTTGAAGGGTAACTCCATCGATTAGGTGGGCCGGTATTTGAGCGAAGATGGCGCGGTGATGGTGTAACATATTCTTGTTGGTCATTATCTTTTCGTTGGTCGGAATTTTGATTAAGATCAAACAAATTATCAAAGAAGTCGGGATCAACTTGTGGTTGCGACGGCCCTGCGTAGTATTCAAACTGGCGTTGCTCATCTGTCTGTGACGGTCCAGCGTCGTTGTATGAAGAATAGGGACGATCGTGTGTATCTTCATACGAATAATGGGGCTGCTTATATGTCATGTGTGACGGGTGGATGGGTGGCATGGAAATATTAAGTGCAACGTCTTCATCATCCCACGCTTCATCCGGCGTCCCCTGTACGTCATTATAATGTACTCATTAATAATTTTCTCGTGTAGCAGTAACAAGTAAGAGTGGAAGTAAAAAGTCATATAGTAACAAGTAAGAGTGGAAGTAAAAAGTCATACAGGGGTTTCGTCCTGGAATAATCCTCTAGATGTCTCTGGGAATTGTCCGCGACTGGTTGGTAGATGTGTCGACTCGTAGTCAATCTGAAAAACATTTTGTTAACATCTCATAATAATAGTGCATAGACAGATAGGAAAAAATTAAGAGTCTCACATGTGGCGGCTGTACTGAAGAGATAGGATTAGCGCGTTGCATGATAGGCCTCGATGTCGTACGAATTAGAGTTGCATCATGTCTTTCCCTTACCTGGGTGGAAACATTATTATAAATAAATGCGGGATTGGATGTATTTCATATATTTTAAAATACGTACAGGCTCACGCATTGACAAGCTGCGTGTAGGAGGTCCCATGCTTGGCCTCGCCTCGCTCGGCCTCGACGAAAAAAGCCTCAGGCATGTTGTACTGGCTTAGTTGAATATCGTCCGCTCGACCACAACCCCACGTCCTAGAAGTTTTAAAAGCATTTCTGAAAATACGTACCAACTTAGTCTTTATAGTCGTTGGCATTGTACGAGGACTCTCGCTAACAATCTCTCGTACGTCTTGCATAATCTGTCGTTGCCTAGTTAGCTGAAAAGGGATAGAAATTGTTAATCTCATTCAATATTTACTAACAATTGAAACTATCTGAAAAAATGTATACCGTGTCATCACGGCGGTCGGATGTACGACGCTCCATCCTTCCTGTAAGTTGCTCTGCATGTGTGCGATGTTCTGGTCTACCAGGTGGAGCGCGAGTGAGGTTACAGCGCGTGCTACTAAGGTACCATGTGATGTAAGCATCTGATGTGGTCTCGTCGTAAGGGCTGCATGTTGACCGGTATTAAAGACAGTACGAAGAAGAAAGAGTAAAATAATCGGTAAAAAAATACCTGAAGGCGATAGGTAACACCGTGCGTGCCGACGAATTCCATCGGTCTATCCACTGCTTTTGGGTACGCAGCCAATCATGATTCTTTTTGCCTTGATTGGTTTGCCTGAAATACACTATTTTAAATTTATTTTTTGATCAGAATAATTACAACAGTATTGAGTAATTATAAGTTCAGAACGTACTCGTGAAATTGGGACTCGAGACATCTCGGAGGCGGGGGAGGGACCTGTTGGACTTTTCCTAACTGCCGCATCACACGCTCAGGGTTGTACGGCTCAACCATATGGAGGCATACAAGGTGACAGTTGGTGAACCAGAAGTCCTGGTCTCGGAAACACTCGTCTGAAGCATCTTGCAGCACAAATTCTCTGGTCCACACATTCCATGTGATATCACCCTCATGGATGGTCTCAAAATCATCATGGTAGAGAGGATAACATCTCACCGCCAAATTTCGGGCCCAACGTAACGTTCCGTGTGTCCATCTGGATCCCATAGACGCGTAATCAAACTCTTCGATGTGAACTATGTATGGTTGCACCGAGACCTCTATGGTAGGTCGTCCGATAGGTATGTGCTCCCAGGACCACAACTGGAGGAATATGTAGCAAACAGCAAGAATAGGGGACACACTACTTTTCTTCTTTCTTCTGTAAGAGGCATCACACAAACCCCTATACGTATGACAGAGCACTGCCGAACCGATGCTATACATCTTGAAGTCCGGACTGTCTAGAGGTAGGGCGATATTTTGTCCCAATCCAATAAAAATTGGGTTTACTGAATCACCGTTTGCTGATGGGAACATCATGCTGAAAAGATAAAGCACGTACGCAACTAGATGCCTGCGTACTACCTCTTCGTGAGCATGTTCTGGGATATCAATATAATCTACGAGCCAACTAATTGGAACCCAACGTGGCTCGTTGTTATCTCTTGTTCTTGGTATGGCCCGATCCATGTACATCTCGAATTGTTCTTTCCAAGATAATGGGGCTGCTGGAAGCACCACTGGAAGACCCCTAAGAGGCAAACTGGTGATAAATGATATATCCTGAAGTGTAGGTGTCATCTCTCCCCAACGGAAGTGAAATGTGTGTGTCTCGGGTCTCCATCGATCAACAAGTGCCGTCAAAAGACACGCATCAAGTTGAAATAAATGAGGTGTAGATGTCATCCCTGCGAAGGGTACAAGTCCGCACCTCTCAATATATGGTACGAACCGTCGATCAATTATCCACCGGTTTGCCGGACCTCGAAGCCTGAACGTAGGCGGGGGTTGAAGGGGAGCATCATTGTCTATCCAGTGTTGGCATCGATGACTAGAGTCGTACTGTCGGTTCAACAACGGAGGTAATGTCGCCATAATCTGTACAAAGTAGAATACTTCTCAATATATAAAAACATAGCTCATTACCGTACATTACAATAGTTTAATGTACAATTAAACCATAGATCATTACAAGACCATAATACATTACAATACTGCAATGTAAATTAAAAAAATAGTTCATTACAAGACCACGTAAATTTAATAACATAGTTCATTACAACATTAAATGGTTTGTGGGCAATTTTTCCTCGTGTGCCCTGGCATCCTGCAAGTTTGACACCTACGTCCTTCTCCCAGCTGGCTATAGTCCATATCATTTCTGAAACGCCTCGATGGACGACGCCCCCTGACATCCCTCTTGAGAGCTGGGTTTGGCCACCAAGTTGGTCCACCGTACCAAACATTGTTATAATGCTCTCTACACCCCCAAGCCCAGAACTCGGCATCCCACGTCTTCATTAGACTGTGTGTGCTGAAGTACGGAGAGATGTACGGATCGACAGAAATCTTCTGGGCTGCAACCGCTCTATGTACATGGCTGCAAGGATAGTGGTAAAGCAAAGGCTTTTTGCAGGTGCACTCGCACGTTGTTGGATTGAGGGTAACTTCCTGCCTTTGATCTCCTCGGAGGTAACCATGGACATACTTCTGCCTTGTTCTAATCTCCCACCTCTTCCTTAGCGCGTCAACGACCCTACTACCATGTTGTTTTGCTTTTTCAGATTTTCTGTTCAAGTGTGCCTGCATCACTCCAAACCATGGCTTGTTCAGCTGAACTCGCGCGTGCGCAAGTTGAACTCTATCTGCAAAGTAAGCCACAGTGCGGGACCATGTTTCAGCAACCAAAGCGGTAATAGGTAGGGCGCGGACACCTTTGAGCACACCATTATACACCTCAGACATGTTGGTTGTCATTATACCATAACGAGCACCATTGTCATGAGCCAGTGCCCACTTGTAAACCTCCGGGCAATTCGAGGTTACCCACTCGGACATATTCCCAGCCCTACGATGATTCCCTGTACCAGCTAACTCTGGTGGTGCATCTCCAGACGCCGTGGTGGTTGCGGCATTCAAGGTAATCCACAAGGCATCAAATTTGCGCGGCTGGTTCTGCATGCACAACACTTTGAATGCCTTGAAACATTCCTTGTTCTTGAAACGGGAGTAAAAATTTGTAGCAAGATGCCTCATGCACCATCTGGTTTCAAGATCGGGCCAACGGTATTCCATTGCCACAACATTCTTCATTTGATCTAGGGCATTGAGAAGCCCTTGATTGCGATCAGAAATGATGCATACACCGGGCCGGTCTTTCACTACTTCCTTCTTCAAGCACATTAGAAACCACAACCAACTTAATGTGTTCTCGGCCTCAACAAGGGCATACGCAATAGGAATAAGCTGATTACTTGCATCTGATGCCACTGCTATCAAGAGTGTACCAGTGTATTGGCCAGTGAGAAAAGTGCCATCAATTGATATCACCGGTCGACAGTAACAAAACGCTTGTTTAGTTTGGGCGAACGACCAAAATATACGGTCCAATATGAAATGATTGGGAGTACCACTGGGGTGTTCCCTCTCCATCCTTACGACAGATGTCCCGGGGTTGGCTTCAGCAATCTGATGAAGCATTCTCGGAACACCATTGTACGCCTCCAGATAGGTGCCATACATACCCTCCAACACAGACTCCTTGGCACGCCTGGCCTTGCCGTAGCTGATCGGGAAGCCAATCACATCGGCTGCACCTTCTTGTAATGACTTCACAGAACAACCGATCTTGTCTTTCACCATGGATGCCACAATCTGTGCAACATATGAGGCACTGACATTGCGGTGTTCTGCCAAAGTACCGGACTGCTCACAGGTATGGGGAACCATACGAGTTATCGTCCAAGGCTGGGATATGCCGGCACGCTGCCGAGCAACGATTCTTCCGTCGCAACCGGACTCCCGGTGCACACAAAAAACCTTCAGCAATTGTGGATTTGATTTTTTCACTTTATGCTCGCGAGATATGGAGATGGCATATCTCCGGATCGCCTGGTCTACAGACGCCTTCGACGGGAATTGTTGGTTCTCCTGCAGAACAGTAGCTCCGACTCCCCGGACATAGTCATCATCCCCACCTATGACTAGAGCCTGTATGTCCTCGGGAGCCATTGGTGGCGCTAGTGCCCTCGTACGAGGCGGTCCACCTCCTTCGACCTCATCATCATCATCGGATGCATCTGCACGGTCGTCATCACCAGAATCAAGCTCGTCCGACAGTCCCTCAATGCGTTCATTGAGGTCAACTATCGCCATGGAATATGGTCCGATGCGAACATCCTCATCTTCCACATGCACATCCTCCCCTACCACCGTCTCCGTATTTATAGCCATGTTGGAGATCGACAGCTGGAGCGCACCTGCCGCGGTGCTACTACCAGGTTCATCGACGGCGTCAACGAACTGCACATACACCATTGGTTGTTCATACACAGCTGCACCGGGCGTGCTAGCAATTTTCATGTATGAACCCCAGGAATTGTCGCCTTTCACCGGGCGTAATGCCCAGCGGTAACCTTCTGAGAATCTCTTACAGATGACAGCCTCAACAATCATCTTTTTTCTAGCCATCTCCGGCCCAAAGAGTGTGCAAATGCGCCTTCTAACATCTCTGAAACTAATTTCCTCCATTCCATCCACCGTAACATACTGTGATTGACATCGCGACAGATCAAGCCCTTGAGGCCCATCACGTGTGATATCATCACCATAAAAGACACACAAATTGTTCATCGTACCTAAACGCAACAATTTTTAAAATCACAAAATTAATCCAATAATTTATCATTATCATACACGTTACTATCAAATAAACACAAGACATTAAAAGCATATTTACGTAGCTAAGTATGACCTAATCTGGACAACAAAACCATGTAACAGATTCGACTCACATGCATGCATGCATCCATCAACTTAACTTATTATAATAGTGATCTGCTACTAACTTCAACTTATATCTCATGCATCAAGAGCTAGATCAACTCACGTCTGTACATAGCTAATTGCATACCTAATATCTCACTTAAATACAGATCACCACGTATGTACTTAGATTTTCGTACCTAAACGCAACAGTTTTTAAAATCACAAAATTAATTACAAAAAACGAGAGCAATTAATTATTCCTGGTAATATTTAAATCACAAATGTACTAACACAGATTATTAAGCTAATTAGTACGTAGTATTTTACGCTTCTGTCGTACCTTCACGATAAGTTCTTCACATACTTTTGCTCAAATATTAACGCCAGCTGATTCGAGATGACCCTTCAAACTGCTAATCTCAACCTAAAACACCAAAATATATTTCGTTACGACTAAATTTACACCTACAACAAATCATGCATTTACGAATAAGTACGCATTGTAAAGTTTTTACCTTGATCTATCCTTTCTTCCACTATATCAGCCTCTAAATCTCACTCCTAAACCATCTCAAGTGGTTCAACTTGGTATTGTGTGTGTTCTTCACAGCAATCAGAGAGCAGCTCTCTCTGCTCACGAACTGCGGGAGCGTAGTATGTGAGACTGTGTTGCGGGGCGTCTTTTTAAAGACACGGATGAAGAACTGATCGGAAATCACGGATACAAAGCAGACATAAAATGAAACCGTCGGTGGTCACATACAGTGAAATAAAGCCAAAAGAGAAAGGAATCAGTGCACTCATTGCTGGAAATAGACAAAAAAATGCAGATTCTTATGCCAAAACAGTGCCTTGCGTCACGTCTTGCTCCCCGCATGCGCGCACCAGCTGCAAATCCCATGCGTGAAGCATCACATGGCTGGCCGGGTACATGCACATCGACATCATCTCCTCAAAAAAGAATGCATGCATGCATGATTCCCATAAACCATTCCAACCGTCACAATCCATCCCATGTCCACATCCCGCCACTCCCTCGGGAGGGAGGAACCTCCCGCCACGGGGCCCACCCGCTTCCCTCCAACCGCATTGGCGGGATGACGTGGCGCTGCCACGCTGGCCTCCCGCCACGGACAGCCGCAGGGCCCACCACGTCCAGTCGTTGCAGGTGGCGGCAACAGTCCTCCCGCCACTCCCCATGGAGGGAAGAACATCCCGCCATCCGGTATGGAGGGAGGTGACACGTGTCGCCTTTTTAGCTACCCGTCAGGCCATTTTTGACAAAGATTTTTAGAGGGGGTCATTTTTGACAAATCCGTTCGGCAGAGGGTCATATTTGTAAAAAAATCGGCCAACCCGCACTGGCCCTCAATGTCGTCGCCGCTGCGCTTCTCCCCATCGCCCCCACTCGCTCGGCTTCCGGCCATCACTCACCCTCCAGCGGACAGCGCCATCTACCTCCGGCGCCACACCCTCGACGTCTGGCCTACCGGTGCAGCGCCTCCGGCCCTCCGGCGCATCGCCCTCGACCTGGACCTCCGCCGCTACGTCCTAGCCCTCCAGCGCAGCGCCCTCGACCTCGACCTTCGGCGCAGGGCCCTCGACCTCGCCCATCGTCGCCACGCCCTCGACCTCCGGCCCTCCAGGCCGACGCCGACTTGCGCAAGGCCATCGCTGCTGCAACCACCAGCGGAAGCCGCGCCCATTTCCTATTGCCACAGGGCGAAACGGACCTTTCCGAGGGAGCGTCGTTGACATATCCGAGTGCGGCGAGGCCTGGCAGCGGTGTTGCGTGGCTTCAGATCATACCTTGTCGCCGACGAGGTCGTCGTGTTGGATGGAATCCTCTATTGAAGGTTGATCACTGAGGAATAAGGTAATCTCTATCTATATACATCGGGTATACATTATTTGTTATTTGGTAGGTGTTGGGTCAGAATATTTCCTTCCATTACATGATTCTGCAATGAAAGCACAAATGGAATGTGAAATCTTCCTCCGTATATGGTATATATGCTTTTTATTGAGGGGATTTTGAGACGTGCATACTGCACGTGTTCTGCAATATTTCCCAAATCAAATATACATTTGTATTCTTTATTCAAATTATATATGTCTTACTATGATAAAAAAATTGTAAATCCCAATCACGGTAGGGAGCACTCAGTGAACCATGCTCTACAACTGGAATTGATTCTCTGACCAGTTTATTGCCACTTATCTATCATAAAAGGTGAAAATGTTGATCATGTTTGCACCAAGATGAAAATTTCCAATTGTGAAGATATCTAAAAAAAACATCATGACGTTGTCAATAATTTTATGTAGTTTAATTTGTCAAAACAATTTCACATTTGGTTCTCTATTAGAAAAAATATCTTTAAAAATTTGTCTGTCGTAGCTTAGCACCACAAGTGCTCCCCTTCTATCTTCGTCTGATCAAACATGCACACATATGGTGAAAATAATTTGTTAGGTCATGGGCGTCATACGGAACCTTCGAGTTCCTCTGTCCACATTCACCTTCTCACAGATGACTTCAACAAAATAATAAAGTAAACACCATGCATTTTGAGAGAAAATATAACACAGACAATTTTTAACAGAACCAGTAACCATCTTGTTTCCTTCTGTAGATGATTTAACGGGCCTCAGTGCGGAGATTGATCGAATCAAGAAAGAGAATGATAACATGCATATCAAAATCAGGTAAAGTCTTGAATATGTTGCTTCTGTTTCCTTCGGGTATTCAGGCTACAAAGATTGCAGTCACCCATTTTAATGGCGCTACATACACTTGAAAGGCATTTGTGTCCACTCCATGCCAACAACCGTAGAGAAGATTTGATATGCATTGTTTTTTTTTACTATGTTGCCTCTGGAAGCTGCCTCCCAGTGACGCTGATCCCTTGGCTGGTTAACAAACTAACACGTATGTAATCAATTACTTATTGCTTTATGTTCAATCAATTTACTTACGCTTCCAGATTTTGTTAGCAGACCAATGTTGAATAAAAGTTGGATAATAATGGTTGTTATTAGTGCTTTACCTTTATCTGACACGTAAGCTGATATTTTCTTTGTAAACTACGCGAACGCTTGGTGGAAGTAATGAGATGCTAAAGAAGATCAGGCTTGGGTGCACGACAGATTTGAGGAGATGAACGTGCACGTTAGATATGAGGAGCGCTATGAAGTAATTACTCATTACCATTGATGTGTAAGAACATTTCTTTTTACTGATGTAAAATCCCTGTATTGTAGGATATAAGCTGCAGTACGAGGCGCGCATGCTGTGGAAGAAAGCTGGAGGTGAAAAGTCAGGGTAGGGAGCCCGCCCGCAGCATGCTGAGAGCCTGGAGTGCCAGCGGCTGTGCGCCATTGCCCGGAAGCGGCTCCCCACGCAGGTGGCGGGCTCCAGATTTGACTTATTGGAGGTACACCGTCAGGCTACGCACGATCGAGGACTAGAATAACGGGCTGAAGAGGGTGTTGGCGACGAGTGACACCGAGCAGCAGTTCGCACAGATGAAGTACGCGGATGAGCCTGTAAATCTGAGCTCTTTCACACCAATCTTCTCCACTGGTCAATAGAGCTCATCTTAATCTTGAATATATTTTTTGTGGGATGTGTATGCAGTTAATCCCCAACTACGAGCCTGGCCTCGATGGCATTGTCAAGGCGTGCAGGGGCAAGAACCTCTTCTTCAGCACCGACGTCGAGAAGTACGTCGCCGAGGCCGACATCATCTTCGTCTCGGTGAACACCCCCACCAAGCCTCGTGGTCTTGGAGCCGGCAAGGCAAGGCTGCCGACCTCACCTACTGAGCGAGCGCCGCTCGTATGATCGCAGATGTCTCCAAGTCTAAATGTCTGACAAGATCGTGTGTCCAGATTCTCGAGAAGTCCACCGTCCCTGTGAAGAACATGGAGGCCATTGAGAAGATCCTGACCCACAACAGCAAGGGCATCAAATACCAGATCCTCTCCAACACGCCCGCGGAACGATGCCCCCTATAGGCCATGCAATGGTCTCAGCCGGTGTGTTGCAGGCAGGGGCGGCGCCACCAGGGGGGCGAGGTGGGGCGGCCGCCCCCCCTCCGATTCGGTGGATTTTTTATGTATACCTATGTGTACGTGGTATTTTAGGATAGTACGTGTAAAAAAAAAGAAAAAAACTTACCGATTCGCTCAAGCCTCGAGTCTCGAGTCACCTGACGAGGTCGCTCGGTCGTTCCCCTCCCCTCCAGCCTTCGATTCCCCACCTGCGCAGCTCGCTCCGTGCCTCCGCATCTCCGGAATCGCCGCCAGCCGCTCCTCGCTGCCCCTGCTCGTCCGTCGCCAGCCGCCGCGGCGCCGCCCCCTGCTCGATCCGCCGCCAGCCGCCGCCCCCTGCTCGAGCCGTCGCCAGCAGCCGCCTCCTGCTCGATCCGCCGCCAGCCGCCGCCGCCGGGCCTCCCAGTCTGCTCGCGGTTCGCCTCTGCCTCCTGACCTCCGCAAACCAACTCCATCCTTCAAGTTCTGAGTCTGGGTCTCCAGCCTCCAACCGTGGGGCACTTGTGATGGACGGAGAGGAGGACGTGGATTGGTAAGAGCAGAGGTGGAATCAGTTGGAGGAAGAACAGAAAGAAGCAGCGCAGGTAGCGGCAGCTGCAACATCATCTCGAAACTGCAGGGAAGAGTATGCTATTTTTCCCTCTTTTGCATATTTCGTGTCTATTTTTGTCAGGGATTGCTATAGGCTTGTAGCAAAATACTCAATCTTCGTCTACTTTATATTACATCGTGCTACAGAAGCTATTGTTCTTGTTCATGAAGTTTGATCTAGCAAATGTTGTTGTTAATCCCGCACTTGGGAGACCAAGGAAATCAGGGATAAAATAGGAAAGGACACATTTGTCGAGAGGTCGAGTCGTTTAATTGTCCAACTCAAATGGGAGGAGTCCTAGTTTTAAAGTTGATTTTATGTTATTTTTATGTCATTGGTAGTCAGTGGCGGCGCCAGTAGGGGGTCACCGGTTCCGTACTTAGTACTTGTGCTTCCGTACAATTGTAGATTACATGTGTTGTCCAAAAAAAAAATCGCCGGTGGCACACTTTTTACTGTTCGCCCCCCCCTCGTCTCAATTCCTGGCTCCGCCACTGGTTGCAGGCATGTATGGTCCTTCCGGCTGCTAGATGGAGGCAAAACGTAATGGGCTACCGGCTTATCGGGCCATGCACGGCAGAACTGAAGAGGGGTGGAGCTCGAGGCAGAGGATGGAGTGCAGGGATGGAGACCTTGCCGGCAGCAGGGCTAGAGCAGGCGCGAGTGAGGTCACAAGGTAGGAGGTCTCTCCGTTGCGGCGGCGCTGCATCGAACGAGGAAGACGGGAGATAAGGGCTATTGTGCGATAGCATTTGCCGGGCCGGCCATGCATTACAGATGGGATTGGCCCAACCGGGCGCGATCGGAAGCGATCGTCTGGCAGACGACGGGAATTTGACGTACATATGTTGAACTCCCATTTAATAGTAAAGATGTTGTCTAGTTGATGAATTGTTAATATGGAGTTAATTGACCATTGCATGAGTCCGAGGCTCACTACCCGCTAACTTGCCTATATCTATGTTCATAGAATTGTAATGCAGGGGCGAGCAAGGATGGCCGGCAGAGGGCTAGGATTAGGCGACGACATCAGCGAGCACTGTCTTTTCTAGTATTGGGGAGAGTCACGATAATTATGGTAGATATTTAGAATGGAAGTTCCTGGGAATTATAGTCGTACATTAGCGGAGTCACATTGTAGACATTCTAGAAGATCTAGTTGCCTTTGGAATAGAAGATTCCCATTGTAAATCAATCTCGCAGGATCATGCAGTCGGAGCCGTGTACCGGATCATACTTCACGCATGTTCTTTCCTAAATGTTGCATAATTTATCCTAAATGATCCATTCGAAAACTTTCATCCACTAATATTTCTTCAGAAAACCTATAAATCAGATATGTCCGTCCCTCTTCTGAAACACATGTTAAAGTGGCGTTTTCTACATCTCAAATTTAGCTGCAAACGACAATGTCAAGAGATCCGCGTTGGCGTTTGACATTCTTAGAGCCTCTAAAATTCACGCCGGTAACGAAATATGTCATTTGCATTGGTTTTTTAATATTCTCCTATGATACACCATTTGCATTGGCGTTAAGCAATCTTACAGTCTCTGATGTTCAGATATGCCATTCGGGGTGACTTATTTCAAATGACTTGGATGTTTTTTTGTTATGTTTGGCTATCAAAACACCAAACTAACAATCGTTTTAGGGGGGAGATATATCTGGTTGAAAGTTTTCCAAGAAGCCATGTGTGACTGAAAAGTTTCTTAAAAGCCATTTAGTACAGATTATACCTAAATGTGCAGCTTTTATCGTATGGTGACCAGAGGGCTTCGCTCTCCTTTAAAGAAAAGTATATAGCCAAAAATGCACTTTATAGAGTTACAACACATAAAAGAGCAGTGTCCAGCAAATAATCCTTCCTCCGGATACAGTCCATCACACTCTACTTCCACCGAAACATGAGCACTTGTTTCAGCAATTCATCCGCTCAAAATCCTAAGATTGTAGTTGCATACTTGCAAGGTTCATGCCACTATTATTTTTATGTGAGCGCATGTGCACACATAAAGTGGCTGTCAGAAATAGTATCTCGAAGATGTTGTCATGTCCTAGGAAACATCCGGGACTAAATGTGAGTTGATGTGGTTACTCCATCTGTCAAGCCTAATTTTTTTAATATAATGTACGCGCGTGTATGTGAACATCTGCATTGTACTGTGTTTCGTAATTTTTTTCATAATAAAGCATATAAGTAAAATATTAGAATGCATTTAAATCCCAAATGTCATATAACTAGCAACTAGCAAGGAAAATGCCTAATTTTCTATTTATTTTTTATTTTCGAAAATATTCAAATTAGAAATATTGATTTCGAAAATTATTCAAATTGAAACATTCAGATTTCAAAAATGCTTTGATTTTTTTTTGCAAAACGTTCAAATTTAAAACATGCAGATTTTGAATTTTTCTCCGATTTAAAATATTTAGATTAATTTACATGCATTTCTGGAGATTGTTTCTGGTATCCTTTCCAATAACTAAGCTCCCATGGATTTACGGCTTGTGGAGGGTTAGACCTGTCGAGTGTTATTGGTTGTCTGCAAGTAGACCGAGTAGATCGGTTCGGTCTCGTAACGTGCTTTTCCACGTTGCTTCTTTTTCTCTCCCGCACGACTCCCACGGCCTCATGGAGACTAGAGAGGGCGACTAGGGTTTCATGCTGCTTCCGCCGCCATCGCTGCCGCCGCCGCTTCCCCATTCATCCATCTGAGACGACTACCACTGCCGCCTCCACCTCCACCTCCCTATTCACCATTCTCTTCTTGCGTTCTCCCACCATCCACGCTCCCTACTCCATCTTCCGCCGATGTGTCCTCCTGCGCAGGCGCCGCCAAGGTCGGCGCGCACAAGCTCCGGCACCGCGCCTCCCCAGACTCGCCGCCGCCTCTCCGTGATGCTCCTCGCCGGTCTCCAGGCGGCGCCCGGTGCTCCTCCTCGCCGCCGTAAACTCCCATACCAACAACGCCCCGATGCCCTTCCTCTGTCTCCCTCTCAGCCGCCGCCAGAGATAACGCAAAGGCGGGTGCGCACAATGAGGTCGACCTTCGTCGGGACTTCCTCGACTCCATACTGAGGGGCGCCCACTTAAAGCTCTGAATCGATCTGGCCGTAGTCCCTGATCTCAGGTACGCAGTTGCCCTCACTTCTTTCTAATCAGATCCATATTAGCTTCTCAATATGATGATTGTCTTGCGTCACCACCTGATTCCACCCATGGTATGACCTTAGACACCTCGATTGTATGCATACTACGAGCCTGACTAGATTGATCTCTGGATGATTCATTTTGTACATGGTGACGCTTGGTTTTATATGCTGAGTACTCAGCATTGTGCAATTGTTTTCTATGTATCCATACCAGCCGGTTGCCTCTATGATTTAATTAAGGTGTGTGATACATGTGCTTTGTCCTCATTATAGTTAACATAAATTATCTGCTAGAGTTATATGCATCTCATTTAATCTTATTTTGCACCCGCGTCCAACATTGTTAACTGTTTCTATCAACGAAAATAATTGGCGTGCTAATTTATTTGCTGGTACAAACAGAGCATGATTCTTGTTAAATAAAGAAGGAAAAGAGTTAAAACTATCTGAGATAGTTGTTGATTCCGTTAGCATAGGAGTTGCACAAGAAGCATTCATTTACTGAAACATAAATCCTTATAGAGCGCTTTCATTATCTTACAGATATGTAGTGGACTAAATTTTTTGGACCTGTATAAGACGCTCCCTCCAACTTTGCATCGCACATGCGGATTTATGCACAATCCAAAAATGAGTGAGGTTGTATATTCCTTGCAGCATGATATACTTCAGATACCTGTTGAACTGTTGGCCACTGTTGGAGTGGTATATAGGATAAAGTTGATGAGTTACAAGTTGGCATTAGAAACGAGACCCAATGTGTGAATTTGCATGATAACTGGTCAAATGTGTGTGTTTTCTACCATTTAGGGTGGTAGAAATGGCACTTATTTTTTGTTTGATTCACATGTATTGTTGAATTATAGAAAAGCAGTGTCTCATTAAACCTATTCGCTGCCATGTATGTTCATAAGCTACTGGAGATGAGTAAATTTCACAAGCTTTTGAAGATGAGTAAACTTAACATAAGTATATCCTGCATTCTTAACGGTGATGCTACTAATATTAGATGACTGGGCAGGGGTTAAACATGCAGGAGCAGAGGAAATTTGGAAATGTACGGCTCCAACAAAAAGGAAGCTTTTTGCTTCCTTGTTGAGTAGGGGCAGAGTAAAGGTCAGAAACGTTCTGTTTAAGCAGACCATTGTTGATAACAAACTTTTCCCCTTTGAATGAGCAGCCAGAGAACTAGAGAGCATTTGCCACTGGACTGTGAGGGCAACAAGAAGATCCTCTCCCATCCGGGGATCCAAATGAATAGCGTTGAAAATATTGTGGATATTTTTGGAGATGTTAGATCAAGTTGTCCTGAAAATAAGAGAAAAACTTCGATGATTATCACAGCTGCATACTGGAGTATATGGCTGGCAAGAAACCGGAAAGTTTTCCATGATATCGTTACCCCAGTTTACTTAGTAGCCAAACAATGTGTGGAGCTCTGCAAAGCTGCAAACTCTGGAGCCGAAGAGCCAAAGGTGATGGAAAGGAAGCAACAGTACAATGGATTACGGATTGGGCGTCATAGGTGAAACTCTGCTTTGATGATGTTGTTTTTCTTTCTCTCTCTCTTCCTTGTGACCCCATGTAAATCTTCCTTGCCGGTGGAGATGTGTTTAGCTCATTTTTAATGAAATACATAGGTAGGAGGACATGCCTCCCGAAGTTTGCTCAATTTGTTTTTTGATAGTGCTCACATTTAAAAGTTCAATACGATTTGGTGTGCAGGTTCCTTAAGGCAAGTCTCAAGCCGGCAATTTCGCCCATGGGGACCCGACCCTAATGGGTAGGGTATGGGTCGCTATGTTCACCCATGGGTCTCGCCCATAGGCGACCCGATTAGTCGTGGGTAGGGTATGGGCAGACGTGTCTACCCATGGGCGATCCGATGGGCAACCCGATTAGCTGACATGTGGGATCCCGTTGTAAGAAATGATATAGGCCACTACCAATTTGCCCAATAGTTCAGCATAGCCCAATAGCCCAGCTCAGTTTATTCCACAGCGCATCGACAAGAGCAGCACACAAACCCTAAACTCGAGTCGAGTCCACACTCTCCCTGTCTCCCAGCCGCAACCGCAATCCCTCTCCCTCACCGTCTCGCCGAGCCATGCTCTCCCCTCACCGAGAGAAGCCGCTGCGCCGACCCTGAGTCCCTGACTGCCTGCTCCCGCCACCACTGAGCAAAGCCGCTGTTTGCATCTCCCAACGTCACCGTCTAACTCCCTGCCGTCGCCTACTCCCTTTCGTCACCGACGCCGCCGCACGCTGCAGCTTCCCTCTGCCGGCACGAGGTGAATCCTCTAGCTGCACTTGTGTATATTACAAATTTGGGGTTGTTTGTGTTTTGATGCGAGGTGCTTCCTACAGACCCGATGGGTCGCCCATCGGGTCGGGTGACCCGACAGGTACGGGCATGGCAGGGTCATGGGCAGAGACCCTCGCCCATTTGTTATATGGACATGGGTCTAAAATAGGTCGACCCGGCCATACCCGACCCATTGCCGGCCTTAGGCAAGTCGATGAAAATGAACAAGAAGTTGATTGTGCACCCTAGCTCCAGTTTAATATTGACAATTCATCATGGATCAAACTGCATTGCTTCTCCATGGATTTCAAGCTAAAGTTTAACCATGATTACCATTTCCAGTTTTACGACATAATTGACACTTTTTTTGCATGATTTGAGAAGCTGATACAAATACATGACATCCTACAAGAAAAGAAATGGAAAATAAAAACTGTAAATTGTTCGTGCGGGGCGCAGCAAATCGCGCCATTTCCCTTCTGAATCGGTGAGATATTGCAGGGAAGTAAAGTCAATGTGTATCTCCAGGCAACGTGAACGCACATGCATGTCCAGACAACTTCGTTTAAGAAACCGGGCGTACTCATCCACAGGTTCGAATCAGTAGCTACAGGGCTAGTACTAGCAGCGACTGCACGTACGTGGGTCTACGCGTGATTGGCTGTTTAACGTACATCAACCGATCTGCTTGTTGTTTATGTTTTTCTTTTTTATTTTCTTGTTGCTTTGGTTCATGGAAGCATCTGAGCGAGTGTGATTGTTTAATGACGTTAGAAATGTATTTATTTTGTTACGACGTTGACCGTCCACTCGACGTTCGGTATACAACAAGTGAGAGGAGAGAGAACAGTTTCACTCGCTCTCCTTTTTTTTGAACAGGGATAGGCCCGAAGGCCTGGATACTGCATTAATTGTTCAGCGGCACAATACATTTTACAAAGAGGACCTCTAGAGAAACGAAAATGAGAAACAAGTCCTCAACTATTACAGAGTAGACCCTAGACAAAGAAAGGGGAACGCAATCCAGTCCACCATCTTCTTCGCTTGCACCGACGAACAGCGAGCTCCAGCAATGGCCCCCACGCAGGAATCGGGGACAACACCACTTGATTCGGGATGGGAGAGACATGCCACCGCTAGAACTCCAGAAGGCCTCCGATGGAGGTTGAAGAACGCCTGCCGCAACGCCGGCGACGAGGCGAGGAGCTGCTGCCTCACAGCAATTAGAGTCGACAGCCAAGAACAAGCCACTGATATTCTTCTCCCAAGCGCAGTATCAGCAAGATCCCGACCCTCCCCAGCTCCAAGATTCACCTTGCAAAGCCATCCCTCGCCCTCGCCACCACGGCCGGCCAGGAGGGAGAGCATCAAGGCAAGAACCAGAGAACCAGAGAAGGCATATGGGCGCTTATTTGAACGAGCTGCAGCCCTGCATCTCGACTCCGTCTTCCTCCTTGGAAGCTCCATCTCGATGTCGAACCACCGCCATCCAGCACCACACCAAAGCACCGGAGTAGCACTCGAAAGGCAACAGATCAAGAGAATCTTCATCTTCCCCCAATCTTCTCTTCCCCGAGCTCCATGCCCGCAGGAAAGAAAAGCAGGGGCCGACTCCAATCGCCCGATCCGTTGCCAAGCAGGCTTATTACACGCGTGGTGGTCAGATCCGGACCTCCCCGCCGCCCACCTTGGACGCCGGCAAGGAAGAAGAACCTCACCAACTCCGGCACAGCCTGGATGCACCGAAGAACCACTCCTACACGACATCTCGCCATTCGCCACATGGGACCAAGACTCTAAACCTAAGCCTAAGGCGAGGAAAAGAAAACCTACGCTATACAAGAGGCCACGGCCGCCATCTCCAGCTCTTCTCCGGCCGGCAGAGCCGGTGGAGGAGGAGCAGAGCGGCGCCGGGCAGACACGGGCGGGCGACTCTCAACGGGAGAGGAGAGCGATAGAGGAGAGAGAAAGGAAAGAAGGAAATGAGAGCCCCCCTCTTGACCCCTCACTCGCTCTCCTTGATGTTGATTTGAGGATCCTACGTACATGCAATGATTCTAACCAAAAGGGCGAACGAATAACAAAAATATGTTCATAGGAGAAAAACTGAAGATCTTGGAATATCTTGTGTGATACTTAATTCAGTGTTGAATCCATGCATATCATTATTCATATGCATAGCGGGAACTAGAGAAAACATTGAGATATAGATCATACAATTTTTTCTCCTAATTTATAGAAATATCGTCAATGTATTGCAACATACAAGAAGTGAAAATACAAAGTGTAAGTGGAAACTAGATATTCCACGAAATGGGATAGCTTTATACGACTGACGAGGGATGTCCTTGGCAATCCTAGAGTCGAGTACCCTAGGTAGATTTTGAGGGAGAAGATGTGCGCGCTGGTAGTTCCGGACGGCTGACAAGAAAGGATTTACCCAGGTTCGGCCCCTCATTGTGAGGTAAAGACCTACTCCTGCTTGTCTGATTATGATGATATATGAGGTACATGGTGGCCGCAAGGGCGATATGATGAGAGGCGATCTCTCTATGCTATGTCTAATTGTGTCTATGTTGTGGCTATAATGTTGCGATCTGTCTATGGGGATGCCTCTCCCTGGCTTTATATAGGGAGACAGGGAGGGTTTACAAGAGTCCTAGTAGACTACGAATAGGAGTCATTGTCTTGTCCTTCAAGTTATTTCCTTAACAGCTTCTTGGTCTTCATTGGGTCACCCGGTGGGCGTTCGTCTGGGCTGAAACAGGTATGCCAATAGTGGGGTGCCCGGAGGGTATGCCCACGTCATCGACCATACTCCTTATTTGTTTTTCCTCATCGCCGAAGAAATACTTGAAATGGTCCAAATAGTATATATGAAAAAAATACGATTTTATCTTTTATTCTATTCCTAAACAGCAATGTTGATTATATAGATGAAAATGATCGGTCACCTTCTACTTATATGCCTATAACTTCTCTACTTACTAAGGATCAAGATAAAATGTGTCACCCTCCGTAAGTGAGATGATTATTTGTACACTATGCTTCTGACAAGTGAAGATGTCACATGCGAGGTTAAAAATCAACAAATCTGTGAAACGAGATGTGGAATTCTTATCTTTGGCCGACTCAATCATATGAACGGTGGTGTAATCCTCAACAACCCTTTTGCATACGTGGACATGAGTAAAATAAAGAACATATATTAGAATTTTCAGATCTATGTGCATTCATGAATTCTAGGTGTTTTTCTAGAATTTCTAGTTATGAACATCTCAACAGCCATAAACACGGAGTGAAATGATCAATATGTATGTGCGTTCGTGTCACACAATAGGTACTAGGTACTGTTCGGTAGGGAATTCATCCGTCCATGTGCACCCGGTTGAAAAAATCATTTTCTCAATGTAAAAAATATATGTAAAAAATACGCACACGTAGATCTCGCATGTATCAGGCATGTCTCACAAGTTTTGTGGAAAAATGATTTTTCTTTTGCCCCGTGCAAAAAAGACAAAAATACGTCACATATATACTGCTATATACCACATAATTTTTTTCTTTTTTACCGAGGCCAAATAAATAACATGTTTGGCATGAAATTCATGCACGGGGTACATGTTTTGTAAGTCATGTATATGAAATTTTTGTTTCACATTTTTTAAACACGCTTTGATTTTTTTTTTACAATTCCACCCGGGAGCATTCTATTCACTCTCCGTTCGGTACAACAACATTGAGTAGATGTTGGCTGGTTGATGAATTGTTTATATAGAGTTAACTGGCTATTGCCTAAGCCAGAGGTGTAGTACTACCCGTCGAGTCATGGTTGGGCTATAAATGTGTGTTTTCTTCCGCCACTGCCTTACATTAGCATGTATATTAAGCCGCGAGTTTTTCTCGCTCAATCCTGCCTCGACGTACTGTTCACGGTGAACAGTTATGAACAGTACGCGCTGCGTTTGGTTCGGCTGCTCCCGTCTCTTGCTTCGTTCTGCTCCGCCTCCCGCTCCTCCTCCTTCGTCTTCCTACCAGCCATGTTCTTCTTCCAGCGCGTTTCCGGCTCCGTCGGGTCGCGTCGCCATGGGTGCCCGGCCCCGCGATCCTCTGCTATCGGCATGGTTTCATATAATATACCTATCCGGAACCCTACGCCACTAATTACCCTCATTTTTCCCACTCGCCCTAGGGTTAGCCGCCGCCCGGAGCTCCTTCACGAGATCCTCCCCCAATCCCCTCGCCTGTCACCGAGCCTCCATTCGCGCCGCCGCGCTCCCCTTCAACGGCCAGGCCGCAATAGCAGTCCATGGCGAGGCTGCAGGAGAGGAGAAGGGGGTCGCACCTGCACTCGCAGACCAGACGGACGGCGCGCTCGCAGGCCACGTCGAGGACGCAGGAGAAGGAGAAGAGGTCGCCCTCGCAGGCCACGACGAGGCTGCATAAGAGGGGGGAAGAGTTCGTGGTCGCCTTCCATGTCGAGGCGTCGGAGGCCGCGCTCGCCTTCCATGTCAGAGTCCGAAGGAGTGGAGGGTTCTACATCTAGCCAAACGGGTCGATCTATTTTGCTGGTGAGAAAAAATTCCCTTTCTTGGATCGTTAGTATGCTTGTGTCTCTCCTGTCCATCCGTTCTGCTGCCCGTGGATCCAATTCTTTGTCTACCATGCCTCTTTTTTGGGCAGATGCATCATCTGCTTGCAGCTAGCAGCTGAACAGGTAAACATAACGAGATAAGCGACCACAGATTGTAGCTGCTACTGCAGCAATTTCTTCCTATCGATCTCTTTCCATTTTTTTTTGACATCATGTTCTATTACGAGTAAAGAAAATATTTGTGTACAAAAGTTGTATCATGTGTGTGATAAATTGAAGTTACTAATTAGGAATCATTGTGAATTTCAGCATTAGCCACTGTTCTAATCTGTCTATGAGAATGGAGGTGTTTAAAGGCAGCACAACCTTCGATCCGGTTGTTTACTTCTACGAAGGTAATATTTTTTTCACTTGGAGGCTCTGGCTGTTTGTCATCTTACGCTTTTGCTGGTGGTATTATCATGTCATACATGAGACAGGTATACACAGTATGCGCTTCACGTTGATTATCCAAAATATGCATGATTGACAAGTTTCAGAGAAACACAAGGGCTGCCTTTCATTTAGTTACGTGTGTATTAAATTGAAAAGATTGCCTAGTAAATGTAAGGAGTAAGCTCCAGGGAAGGCAAGGAGAGGGCCGATGATTTGGCAACGACATCACTTTTTTTTTGAACAAGGGAAGGACCCCGAAGGGTCCAGACTGCATTAATCGGTGGGCATACAGATTACACCAAGGACCAGAGAGTAAACGAAAATTACAACCTAGATCCTAGGTTTTACAAAAAGGACCTCGACAACTAAAAGGGGAACGCAATTGGATCCTTCTCCACCGAAGAAGACGAGCTCAACACCACGGCCGCCAGTACCGTCGTCGGGGACGAAACCACTTGGAGACAGAGTGACGATTGATGCCGTGGATGAACTGCAGAAGGGCCTCCACAAAGACACGCCGGCCAGGAGGTTGAAACCGCCACGACGCATGCAGCACGGTAGCCCGGAGTGGCCCCAACGGCCAAGGATAACGACGGCAGAAGCTTGCCGCCATTGACGAACTCCGGCAGCAGCAGCCTGAGAATCTTCCCAAGGAGCAGCAGATCCAGCGAGCACCACTTACTCTCCGCGACCTCCGCGACGATGAAGAGCAGCAACGCAAAATCCAGGAGCTCCAACACGAAACGGATGCTTATTGAAGCAGTGGCGGTCGCAGCTTGACGAGATGAACTCCACCATGGAGCTCCACTCCGCAGCAAGCCCTTCCCCTCCAGCAGTGCATCCGCAACACCACTGGAACACCAGCTGCGCATCAACCTCCTCCACGAGTTCCTCCACTGCTCCCCCCACCACCATGGCCGGCCAGGAGCTGCAAAGGAAACCATCGAAGATGGATGCAAAGGCACTTATTGAAGAAGGAATCCATCGATCCACCACCTCCATCCCTGCTCCACCTCGGAGATCTGATGGAGAGAACAGCGATGGAGTGCCCGGCGCCGCGCCAGCACGCCGGAGCAACTTTCCTTCAGGGCAGGGGAGACGGCATGACACCATACGCCACGAGGGACCACTCACCGAGCACCAAAACAAGAAGAAAACCTACACAACTACTGCTATACAAGGGGACCCAGCATCCGAGAAATCACCATCCGGGGGTGTCACTTTGGAGCTCCAGTCTGTTTGGGACCCCCGTGCTGCCATCGTTGGAAGGACTTGGATCCTTTCTCGATGATCTTCAGCCCCGGTGTGGTACGTGATCGGCGGTTTCCTATCCTTTACATTGATCCATTGGACTCCTATCCTTTACATTGGTCCATTGGATTGTATACGTGTCTTTGACGGGGCATGGTGGGGGAAGAGAGAATGTTTATAGAGCCGGGGCGTGCGGTTGCGTCGACCGGTCGATGGTGATGATCTGATCGCGCGCGGGCAACCTGAGCGCACATGGACCGCTGCTTGCATTAGTTCGTGCAGAGCTCTTACTTCTTAATTTGGCGAGAAATTTTGAGGCGGAGCTTCAAAACGTGGCACGCGTAAACTGACATTGTGCGTCGCAATCACTTTGTCTACAAAAAAAACAGAGTCGTACTTCGAATCAGTGGATACATCCATGGCTTCCTATGACTACGGATGATTGGCTGTTGACGTTTTTTTTTTTTGGCACAAAGAAGGCATGAAGGTCCGGAAGCTGGATGAATTGGATGTTGAGTTGTCTGTTGACGTAGAGAGGCATCAACCGATCTTGTTGTTTGGTTCATGCACGGTGTATCTACGGACGCGATTGTTAATGACGTCACAAATGTACTATTTATTCTGTTCCGATGTTGACCGACCACAAGACATTCGATATGCAACGAGTGAGATGCACAATTCATGTTTCATTGGCTCTCCAACCGTGTACACAATTCATGTTTCAATCTTTCTTTCGGAGTACTCCCTCCGTCCTTGAAAGAGTGTACATATACCTTTTATAGTAAGTTAAAGTTTCACCTGAACGAGTCATCCACCCCCTCAACACGGGTGTGTCCTACAAGGATGCCTGACAACTTGATCACCTCCCTCAACGCCGTATCATCTAGGTCAGAGGCACATCTATAAGCCACTCTCATAGGATGCTCTCCTGAACCCGTCGAGTAATAGTTGTGCTGCTTGAATCGTGGTACTGGTGGGCTAGCCCATTCGTGCGGTTTTTTTTTCTACTTTCCTTTTCTGTTTCTTTTTATTTATTTTTCATTTCAAAAAGTTTCCAAATCTAAAGTTCAGATTTTTTAAAAAAAAATCAAACTTGGAGCAATATGTTAGTTAAATTTGAAAATGTTCAATTTTCAAATTTGTTTCAAATTACAAATCTTCAGATTAATTTAGATGCATTTCTGGAGATCCATGCTTTTGGATAGAAAATGGAACGAAACATATGAAACACTTGCCAATCAAAGCAAATGAAACAAGTAACAAGCATATGCGTCATGCCCAGTTAAGGACCATAATCGCCCCTAAGGAATGATATAGAGGAGCTCCCCTAAAGACGACATATAGGCGCATATTTAGATTAAAAAGTTTCGGATTTCGAAATTATTCAAATTTGAAACGTTCAGATTTAAAAAGATATTTGAATCAAAATTTTGTTTAAATTTTAAAAATATTCAAATTTGGAAACATTCAGATTTTAAAATTTGTTTCGATTTAAAATGTTGAGACTAATTTAAATGCATTTCTAGAGATCCTTTCTGGTATACTCCTATATATATAGGAAACGGAACAAAACATCCGAAAACATTTTGCACACAAACATATGGGCCGTGCCTTGTGACGGAGTGTGTAGCATCGTCATATGATCATAGAGCCGACAAGTGCGTGCTATGGCGTTGGGCTGCCGGTGGTGATGATCTGATCGCGCGACGTGGTGCCGTCAAGTAGAATCGGCGAGATACTACAGGGAAGCAAATGCAATATGCATGTCGAGGCAACGTGAAGGTACATGCATGGATCGCCCAAAAGTCGAAACCACAACTAGGAGGGCGCCCTCCCATCTCCATAGCCCTTCATTTTTTATCCAACGGCTCGGCACACATTTTGCAAAACAGACCCTGCACTTTGATAATATTATAATTCGGGCTACCTATATATAGTCACATGACAGCCCCTAAATCCCTAATCAAATCACCCCGACTGCACCCCGAGCTTCTCTCCTCCACCCCGGCTCTCCTCCAACATGAAGCCGCCGCCGCCGTTCTTCCCTTCCAAGCCGCCGCCGCCGTCGTCCTCCACCAAGTCGCAGCCGCCACCGGGCTCCATGTCCTCCACCAAGCCAAATTCTGGATCTTGATGTGGTTTTGGATCCAGATCCGAGGCACCGAATCCCTCCTCTAGATTCGTTCTTTGATTTGGACGAGCTCAAAGATCTGGGCTGCCACCTCCGGATCTAGCGTCCAAAGGATTTTTCTGTTCCTGTTTACTAGGTCTAGCTTGTGTTCTTGGCTGCGGTTCGCCCTGGATCTTGCTATGTATTTTTTTGTTTGTTCATAATTTGATTTCTTGTTCCGGATCTATTTTGCTGGTGATTTCCTATTCTGGATCTTGTTCCGGTGGAGATTAATGTTCTGAATCTTATATATATATATATCCAACAGATGGCAATTTCAATTTGCCTTTTTTTCCTTGCTCAATCAGCGAACCTGCTTTGATTACCTGCTCAATCAACGAACGTGTTTTTCTGAATACCTCTCTTTTGTTCATAATGTTCTTGTACATCCAGATTATAACGTGTTTCATAAAGCGTATCCTTTTTTTGTTAATACAAGATCTGAAAATTCTTGAATCCATCTTTTTTTGTTAGTACGGCAATTGGAAAAATAATTTCAATGCATGAGCCGAAATATTTTTCTTGTTTAATGGATATGAAAAACTCCTGTTAATGCATGAATCAGAAAATCTCCTATTAATGCATGAATCAGAAAATCTATTAATCTGAAAGTATGATTTTTTTCTTGATTATGTTTGCACTGTTAATGGATGAATTCTAACATTTGCCCGTCGAATGTATTTGTGTAATTGGGATTCGTCGATGTGTTAATCTAATATATTATTAATGCATGGATACAAAAATCCAACCCGTCCATGGACCATTTTTTTTATGTTTTTCCAGCCCACACAAACAAATATATGTTAAAGCGTGTAATCGAAAAATTGTGTTAATGCGTAATCAGAAAATTACTCTTTGATGCTAGGTAAAAACAAATGATGATTTATCATGATGGTCACGAAGATAAATATTTAAAATTTAGGATGTTGACTGCAAAATGTTTTGCACGCATCTTGAGATAGATCGAGGGTACTCGTCATGGGAGCTGGTCCTGGCATTAGTCCGAGCTGAGCTCTCTTATTTTATTACTTCATTAGTCCGAGTTGAGAGAAAGTGGGAGAGGCAGAGCTCGAGCGTAAACATTGTGCTTCGCAAATACTTCATCTAAGAAAACCGGGCGTACTCATCAACAGGTTCGAATCAGTAGCTACAGGGCTAGCTGCGACGGCACGTACGTACGTATCTCTATGCGTGATTGGTTCTTTAACAGTAGAGCGCATCAACCGATCTGCTTGTTGTTTATGCTCGTGTTATTTCTTTTCGTGTTGTTTTGGTTCATGGTAGTATCTGCGAGTAGTGCGATTGTTTACTGCTGCTAAAATGTATTTATTTTGTTACGACTTTGACCGGCCACATGACGTTCGTTATACAATGAGTGCATGGAGAGAGAAACAGTTTCACTCGCTCTTCTTGATGTTGATTTGAGGATCCTGCATGCAATGGTTATAACCAAAAGGTCATACGTACGAATAACAAGAATATGCTCATATGAGAAAAACAGATGATTTTGGAATATCTTTTTTATTCCTTTAGTGTTGAATCCATAAGTATCACTAATTCACTATTCATATGGCGGGAAACGGAGAAAGCATTCAGACAACCCTTTTGCATACATGGACATGAGGAAAAGAAAGTACACATATAGAGCAATTTTAAATATTTGTGCATTCATAAATTCTCGGTGGTGGTCTAGTGTTACTGGTTGCGAACATCTCGACAACTATATCACACAGCAAGTACTGTTCGTACAACAACAATGAATAGTTGATTGATGAATTATTAATATGGACTTAACTAGCTATTGTCTAAAACAGAGGTGTAGTACTACCCATTGAGTCATAGTTGGGCTATATATGTGTGCTTTTCACTGGCGCTACCTTACATAAATGTAACGTAGGAGCGAGCTCCAGGGATGGCAAGGAGAGGGAGAGGGCCGATGATAAGGAAAGGACATCGGATAGTGGTATCTTCCTTTAGTCTATCAAAGAGTCATGGTTACAGGGTAATTTTTGGAATGAAAGTTATTGGGAATTACAGCATATTCGTCCATCCGGGACTACACCGTCTTAGGGCGTCATCTTGGAGCTTCGGTTCCTTCGAGTCCCCTGCGCTAAAGGTGATTGTGAGACTCGGATCTCCTATCCTTTACAATCGTCCATTGGATTGTATGCACGCCTTTGACGGGGCGTGGTGGGGGGCGAAGTCGCATGTCACGTCGTCGCGTGTCACACCGCCATACACTATACGGTCGGGAGATAAGTAGTTGTACGTGGCATGAACGCTATACGTGTGATACAACAGAGAGAACGTTAAGAGAGTCGTGGCGCGCAGTTGCGTCGGCCCATCCGCGGTGATGATCATGTGCAGCCGGCTGGCCTGGTTAAGGAGAATCAACTAGTCAATCAGGGAAGCAAAGTCAACCCGCATGTCCAGACAACATGTGAGCGCAAAGCTCTTTTTATTTGGCGAGGAAGTTTGAGGCTGATCGAGCTTGAGAGTGTGGTACGCGTAAACTGTTTTTTTTAACAAGAAGTGCCCCGAAGGGCGAAGAAGCTGCATTAAAACATAGGCAGGAATACAATTACAGCGAGACTCTCATAGCCGTCTCTTGCACTGCTCTTTCTAGAGGTAGCAATCAAGGGCTCACAAAAAGAAAAAAGGACCCTAGGGCAAAGAGATAAAAAGCAACCAGGCCCGACAAGTCCTTCTCTGCCAAGCCGGCGACCTCCAGGCAGCAGAAGCGCCGAGGTCGGAGATGAAGTTGCTCGCTTGGATCTCCATACCAGCGATGAACCATTGCCACCTGCAATATTTGTAAGATTTGGACAAACGGTTTATGAATAAACCTTGTTTTAAGTTTCTCATCAAATTTTGAACAAAAACTGTATTTTCGAATTTCTAAATCTGACAAAACTTTCACAGAATGTAGAACACAACACATAGGAATTGCTGGGTTTTTTTCAAAATTGTCTGACCACTTTTAATTTTGACTTTGTCATATAGATCTATTTCTGGCCATTGAATTTCTTTTGGATGGTTGAGATGGCATCAAAGTCACGGCGGGACATTGAGCTTCAAAGTCACTGAATCTGCGTCCGTGCATAATGGGGAGCCACACACGGGACGATGAACGTGATGAGTAGTTTAAACTTGTTTATGGTGTGAACACCGTTTCTCTAACATAACACAACATAAAGAATGTTCATAGAGCCGGCGTGCACCATGCAGGGGCATCGGGCCATCGGTGGTGATGATCTAATCGCGACGCGGCGCCGAACCTAGTCAAGCGGAATCGGTGAGATCCTGTAGGGAAGCAAAGTCCATTTGCATGTCCAGACAACATGAACGCACATGCATGGATCGCTGGCATTAGTTCGAGCCAGAGCTGTGAACATTTCAACAGTCGTAAATATATGTGCGTTTACATAATAGGTACTATTGGTACAACAACATTGAATAGATGTTGGCTGCTGGATGAATTATTAATATGGAGTTAACTGGCTATTACTCCCTCCGTTTCAAATTAATTGACTTCTATTTGGCTACATATGGAAGTCAATTAATTTGGAACGGAGGGAGTAAGTCAGAGGCGTAGTACTACCTGTTGAGTCATAGTTGCGCCCATATATGTGCTTTCTGAGCCCATGCCTTACATAAATGTAATGTAAGAGTCAGCTCCAGGGATAGCAAGGAAATGCCGACGATTAGGCAGCGACATCGCATAATGGTGTCTTCCTCTAGTGTATCGGAGAGTCATGGTAAATGTGATAGATATTTGGAATGGAAGTTATTGGGAATTTTATTCGTGCATCTAGGAATATACCCTCTCCGGGTATCACCTTGGAGTTCCGGTAAGTTTTGGTCCTCCGTGCGACCGACAGCGAATACACTCGGATCATTTCTGGATGCTCTTTGGCCCCGGCGTGATTGGCGGTCTCTTATCATTTACACTCCTCCCTTGGGTTGTATGTTCGCTTTTGACGGGGCATGGTGGGGAATAAAGTCACGGGACGATCGGGTGGTGAGTAGTTGTAAATGACAAATTTCATTGGGGGGGGGGGGGGGGGGGGGGGATGCCTAATTTTGTCTAAAAATGCAGGCCTAACCCTGCCTTAATTACTGGTTTCTTCAGGTAGGGGGTGTGGGGGCGGCAGGGTCCATGCTGATCCCCCTAGCTCTGACACCGTTTCGGCTCTCCGTGCATCGCATGTACCTTAGAAAAAATGCTAGAAATGAGTATGTCCTTGAATTAATGAATCGGCTAAGAGTTACAACTTACACACACATGTTGGGATGCCAACTTTACAGAGCAATAAAAAATAAACGATGCAAGACTACAAAAGATAAGGGACACAAGCAAAACTAAATGAAGCACTATACAAATGGTTGTTGTTTGGTCAAGTTGCGTTGTCTTTTGTTGCACAAAAGTAAGGATGAAACGGGAAATCGTCTTCGCCTCATAGGTGTAGATGCACGCACTATCTAAAAATGACATTTTAGAATGTCAAGAAAATTTAACCGAAATTTGGATATATGCCCGCATATTCTATGTTCACACAAAACAGTTTGTAAAAATAAAAATTTCTTGTGGCATGTGTAGGACAAATTCTGGTGCACCAAAATAAATTTCACATAATATTTATTTATATTTTTTTACGTAGACAACAAAAAAATATCATTTTTAAAGAATTTTTTGTGCGGACATAAATATGCTGGTGTATATCTCAAGAAAAAATATCCGGTTTTTAGTATTTAAATATGAAAAATATTTTATATAGCCATCACACCTAAACTTACGACCAGAAACACCGGACAAACTATTGCGGGTACCAACTCGATATTTAGAAATTTCATAATATAATTTTGTAATGGAGTAGTCACAACACATTTGGTTAGGAAATTTGGAGTGGTGACCAAGAAGAAGGGTTTGGCAAGAAATAATTCATAACTTTTTTAGATCAATAATTCATTATTTCAGTACGTCGCAGGGAGTAAGAATTTACACTTCGCAACAAACAACTGAACGAGCTACGCATGCGTCATAAAATCCTGGCAGGAACCGCTGGAAAGCATTCCCGGCAGTTCTCACTTCCTGAAAATACAACTCTAGTGCAAGTTCCTGAAAGTGCCAAACAGTCACAAGGTGTAGTAGTAGGTGGATGTGGATGTGTGAGTGCAAACTTCCAAGATCAAACGCAATTGCATCTGCAACGTATGGAAAAAAGGCCAGATCGAGCTATTTGTTGTTATTTCACAATACATCCGGTAAAAAGAATAATTTCACTTGCTGGAATTTTACTGTACTTGGGCCAGCCCAACTAAAATCCAAAATTCTCATGACCCATTAATAATGGCTGGTTGTGTGAGTACGTGACTAATGTTTAGTCCCATACTGCTAGTGGAGGTTTTTTTTTTGACGGAAAACAGCGAGCGTTGTTCCTTTTACTTAAGATGGAACCGGCAGAGCCGGGAAAGTACAAATTAAAATGTTACAATATAGGGAAAGTTGGAAAAAGAATGAAAGAAATAATGAATGAAAGAATGGTAAGAATGAAAGAATGGCCCGTGATCAAGATGATCTAGGGTAAAACAGAAAAGAACTTAGAAAAAGAGGGGTGGAGATCCTTCCTTAGCTGGCAAAACCTCAGCCAAGGTTACACCACCTCCGATTACTCGTCTCCCGGGGTCACAGTCCCCAAAATTCCAACCGTCTTCCAGCATTCCCACTCCGCAATAATCTTATTGATGAGTTTTATTGGGTTAAGAGCTGTCTTGTTGAAGATACGGTTGTTCCTCTCTTTCCAGAGCATCCACCAGCAAAGCAATGCAACCGAACGCCACGTAGCGACGATGGCAACCGTCGGCAACATGCCTCCAATCTCCATCCACCATTCCTGAAGGTTCGTTGTGTCTTGCGTTGGTGCAGTGCAAGCAGGGAGGTCTGCCTTAGCAAGGACCGCAAGCCAGACCTGAGTAGAGAATTAGCAGGAGGCCGATAGATGGACCGCAAGCTAGTGGAGAGTGAGTTGCACCACTTTATATAATGGGGTGTTCTAGTACTAGTATGAGCTAGTGAGAGTAAGAGAAGATGAAGAGTGCCACGCGCGCGCTCCTCCTCCTCGCTCGCCTCGCCACGCCGCGCCGCGGGTTGCGGGAATCTCGCCGTAGGCCTCCGGAAACCCGCCTCTTGTGATCCTGTACGGGAGAGGGGCGATCAGGTTTTTGGGGAGCGCACTCGCGCTACTACCGGCTTCGAGTTTTTTTCCCAACGATGACTTCTTCCCCGACATCGCCAACCTCTTCATCGATGACATGGGCGACAACGGGATCTCACCGCCGCTGCACTGTATGTGTTCTTGATCTTCATATATGATGTTTTGCTAGAGTTCTTATTTGCAGTATATGTTCTAGATTGCATCTGTTTATCTACTGTTTTGTAGATCGCATAATTAGTTTAATTTCTATTATTCTAGTCATAATATGTTTATTGTTTTTGCGAATTAAATCATATGCTAAATCGCCTAATTATTCAACAATGCAAATTTTTAGAAGTTACTTTATGAAGTGTACTTGCACTAGATTCTCATTCTCGACAGCTATGCCCCCTAATGCCGGACTGAAATTCATAAATTGGTTGGTCGAATCCAACAGCAGCGGGGTAGACATAATAAAGAAAACTAAAAACAAATCGCAGCTTACGCGGCTGCTCAAGAACTGCAACCATTTTCTTGTGAAGCGACGCAACGTAGTCACACCGACAAGTTTGCAGCAGTTCGGCGGCCGGTGCGGCCACTCAGCTCCCTTCTTCCTCCACGATCCCCTGTTTGTGCCCAGATCTTCCGACTTCCAAGCGCACAACAAACTCAAAACGATCCTCCGGAGTCCGTGGCCAAAGTTGCGCCGTGGCTTTGTTGGGAGATTGATTGACGCCGCATTGACCAGGCCGCCCTCCGATCGCCGCATGCTGCCGTGACCATGGCGTCTCGCGCAGCTCCTCTCGTCCTTCTCTTCTTCCTAGCGTTCGCGTCCCTGCTCGCCGTCGACGCGTCATCAGGTGCATAGCTTCCTTCTGTGTTCCGTTCCATGGATCGCGCTCACCCACTCAGTCTTGATGAATAAAAAAGAGGGAGTATTATTGACTTTTGTGAGATGTTCATGTGCAGCCGCGGCGACGGCGGGCGGCGCCGACTCGCCGTTCGTGCTCGCGGCGACGCGGACGCATCGTAAGGACCCGCTCGGCGGGCTCAGGTACTACACCGTCGGCTGGAACATCAGCAACGAGCACTACTGGGCCGTGAGTTCTCTGATCTTGATCCGTCCGTCGTTCTTGCCGATCGCCGTTCTGCTGTGCCTGCCGTAGTGCTGTCCGTTAAATTTTGTTATTGATTTCTCGTGTTTGTTCTTGATTTCTGTGACCTGATTTGCAGTCGGTGGGCTTCAGCGCGGCGCCGGTCTTCGCGGCGGCAGGAATCTGGTTCGCCGTGTTTGGCGCCGCCCTCTTCCTCGCCGGCTGCTGCTACTGCTGCTGCCCCAGCCGCAGCACCTCCTACTCCCGCGCGGCCTTGGTCGTCTCGTTCGCGCTCCTCGTCGTCTTCACGGCCGCCGCCGCGTAATTCACCGATCGCCGACGTTTCGTCTCCCGCGGGCACGTCTCTCCGCTCTCCTAACAAAGTCTCCCGTTGTTTCATTGCAGAGTGGGGTGCGCCGTCCTGTACGACGGGCAGGGCCGGTTCCACCGCAGCACGTCGGCGACGGTGGACTACGTGGTGAGGCAGTCCGGCGACACGGTGGACAACCTGCGGACCTTCACGGGGTACCTGGAGGCAGCGAAATCGGCGGGCGTGGGGCCGGTCTCGTTGCCCGTCGAGCTCAAGGGGAGGATCGACGACGTTGTTCGCAAGGTGGGCTCTGCCTCCGACGAGCTCGCCGCACGTACCGCCAGCAACTCCGCCAAGATCCGAGATGGCCTGGCAACAATGTACGTTACTAAAACATTCGTTTGCTCCTCCTTAAATGCCTAATAATTGTAAATCCTAATCAATTTGTCAACACCTCGCAGAATGAAGATCCTGGTTGTTCTTGCAGCCGTGATGCTGATCCTTGCCATTGTTGGCCTTGGTGAGCACTGGTTACTACTGAATTTGTACTTCTTCTGTAACTTAACAGTTGACCAATGTGAAAATAACCTCATCATCTTGCATTTCGCAGCGTTCTCGGCGTGTGGATTGGAGTCGCTAATCTACGTGTAAGCATGAAAACACGGCCTCTGAATCTTGCATAGTTAATCTAATACAGTATAATATAGCTGCATATATGCTGTTGGTTGGACACTTGGGTGCTAAGCTAAGCCTGTACGACTGTCTCTGTGCAGGCTGGTGTTCCTTGCGTGGATTACGGTTACGGCGACGTTTGTCATGTGCGGTACTTTCCTCCTGCTGCACAAGTAAGTCTGTATCTGTTGCAAACTGTTGCTTACAAGCGATGAGTATGCTCGTAGTTCGGTTGTGGTACAGCAGAACAGAAAGCAGAGCACTGAGAGCAGCCATGGCCACCTAACTGAACTTGTGGTATGTTTGTCAGCGTGGTGGGGGACACGTGCGAGGCGATGGGCGAGTGGGTGCAGCACCCGCAGGAGCACACGGCGCTGGACGACATCCTCCCCTGCGTCGACACCGCCGCCACCACGGACGCGCTGGCCCGGGGCAAGGAGGTGAACTACCGCCTCGTCGCCGTGCTCAACGGCGTCATCTCCAACGTCTCCAACGCCGACTTCCCGCCGGGCGCGCCGCCCGCGCCGCCGCTCGACTACAACCAGTCCGGCCCGCCCGTGCCGCTGCTCTGCAACCCGTACACGCCGGACCTCCGCGACCGCGCCTGCGCGCCCGGCGAGGTCGTCGGCCCGGACGCCGCACGGCAGGCGTGGGAGACCCACGTGTGCCAGACCAACAACGACGTTACCGGGTCTGAGGTGTGCGCGACAGCCGGCCGCGTGACGCCGTCGATGCTCGGGCAGATGGTCGGCGCCGCCAACGTGAGCTACGGGCTGTCCCGTTACGGGCCGGTCCTGGCCAACCTGGCCGACTGCACGTTCGTGCGCCGCGCGTTCCAGGCCGTCGGCGACGACCACTGCCCCGGGCTCGCCAGGTACAGCAAGCAGGTGTACCGGGGCCTCCTCGCCGTTGCGGTCGCCGTGCTGCTCTCGGTGCTGGTGTGGGTCGTGCACTCGAGGGAGAGGCGGAAGAGGAGCGACGCCAGGGAGATGGAGCTCGTGGCCCCGTCCCCGCCGCCGCCGCCCTACAGGCACGGATACCCCATGGAGGAAAAGGCGCTCCTGCACAGCCCGAGAAGGCCGTACATGTGACCGTGATCAGTTTAGAGTTTAGACAGACAGAGGCTTCCAGGGTTATACCATTGTAGCCTGCTGCAAAATTGCGTTAACAGTGTTGATATGATCATAGCAAATCACTAATTCAAACTTGAGCACTTTGGATGGATTGATCAACAACAACAGTTCGATTGCTGCGTGCTACTACCACATATTGTCAAAACTGATTAGAAGGAATCCAGCAAAAGAAAAGACTCGAATCTGAAACGCTGAAAATAATTTGCAGCGAACCTTGGCGGTATGCGTTAGAGAAGCCTGAAAATGTGATTCTAGTATTCAACCTCTTTGGCGACGTATCTTCTATATCTAAATAGTAATGACCCACTACGAGGATTTCTCTCAACATGCAAGCATGCCACATCGCCTCAATTTTTTCTATTGGTTGTTACTCATCACCACTGTGTCACTTCATGCATCCATCTCATGTCATTATTTCTCTAAAATCGCTCCATGTCGCCATCTTGCCTTCCCATTTCCCTGCCCATGTACATGTTGTCATACAGACTTTGCAGTTTACAGACCCATTTCCTCTCCTCCCACTACCACGCCTCCTCCATTACTACCGCTCCTTTTCTACCCCTTCCTTCTCCTTGGAAATTCAGTACGTAGAACAACAACATGCTTGGATTCCCTCTTCATGACGAAACTCCACAAGGTCGCCATCTGCCAAAGGGGTCCTCGGCCATGCAGTTACTACTACATCATGGTGGCTTATCTTCTTTAATCCCCATCTCCCTGCGGGTACATCTTCTTGAATCAGCCGCTCATGCTATTTGCAGTTGTTCTCATTCGTGCAATCTCATGAGTGCAGATTAATCTCCGATCTAAGATGGTCTTTTGATTTGTTCATGTAGCAGATTTAAATTGATTGGTATTCTGATTTGTTGGGAGGAAGCCGCTCAGGCTATTTGCAGTTGTTCTCATTCGTGCAATCTCATGAGTGCAGATTAATCTCCGATCTGAGATGGTCTTTTAATTTGTTCATGTAGCAGATTTAAATTGATTGATATTCTGATTTGTTGGGTGGAAGCAATCGGATTTTGCCCTCCGCACCTAAAAGGCTACAGATCAAACTTTATGGATTTGTTTTGTTAAAAACTGTTGAAGGTTGCAGGTGAAAGGTTGTCTCGATGCCCGAGCCAGTTCCCTCACATCAAAAAAAGATTGACTTCATTTCTACCTAATTATGTACTCCCTCCGTCCCAAAATAAGTGTTTTAATTTTGATAGAAAAGTGGATGTTCAAAATTAAGACACTTATTTTAAGACGGAGGGAGTAGTTTTTTTTGTTTTTATGCCTTGATTATAGAAACGGCCGGATGAGTCCTGATGTACATTCTCCACATTTTTTCCTAATATTTGTATGATGTATGGGCCTAGAAAATAACATGGATACCTATGAATTAGATTGTACCATTTGTAGACTGGCATCAATTTTAGATAAAACCAAATAGAAGTAGCTGGCACTTTCTCTAAATTTTTCCTTTTCCAAATTTTCCTCTAATGGATTCTGCGGTATGGGCCTTGAGCTAGCTTCTCAAAAGTCTGACTGGTGTCTCTTTTTTTTACGAACAATATCATGAACAGAGCCTCTGCATCGAGTGATGCACACAACTGTTTTTATTACCAAGTTTAGCGTATCGTACTTATTGCATTGCTTACAAAAAGCAAATCAGATATGAATACTCTTTCCCAATGAACAGATAAAAAGACTAGTCACTACAAAAGCCGACTAGTATGCTGCCATGTAAACTGGGAGAAAAAAATCCTGTGCTACCATAAAGAGTCTTTTGCACCCAATGTCCATAAGCTCCTTCTGGTCTGGCGGAAGCAAAAAGGGCCACGGCTGGATCCAATGCGCCGCCATATTAATAACCTGTAAGACATGAAAATTTTCTTTCCTGTTAAAAAACATATTGTTCCTACAATTTCAAATAGACCAACAAAGAATATTTGTTGCATTTGCATGTAGTTTAAATTGAGTCTGCCTAGACTTATCTCAGGTATACTTTTGCAGGATATGCTCATCCGAACCGAATACTAGACAAGAACAGATGTAGGGACTAGCATCCAATCAGTGAGATTTGTTTTTCCTACGATTTCTATAGTGTTTTGCCACATTACATTTATACGTGTTTCTGTCAATCTTTAGAACCAAAGCTTGGTCTAGCAGACCCAGTCCTAGAACTACTGATGGGCAATAATGGATAATCAAGTTGTAAACTCATGGTAAGCATAGGCCGTAGCTGAGGTTCACAAGACCCACTCCAGAGAACTTTCTCTCTTGGTTAGTTCATTTCGTCCTTGGGATTCTGGCGTTGAACATTGTGTTGAAACCTTTTCCCCTCCACCTCCCTCGTCGCCCCCGCGTGGCGACAGGGAGGAACCCTAGCTCCTCGCGCCGCCAGGCCCTCCCGCCTCCCTCCTCCTCCCTCGCCGCTGCCAGAGGGCGCGGCCGGGCAAAGCCCGATCGGCGCCGGCGGCGGCGAGGTTCCTTCGTCTTCCCGCGCGGTGGAGTGGATGCGGGGCCTCTCCCTCGGGCCGGAGCCTGCTTCTCCCGACGGGGAGCAGGGTGGCGGCGCTCGGCTCGTTCCTGGCGACGGTGTGACGGGCGTCGGTGTGGCGGTACGCGACTGGGAGCTGCTGGCGCGGGCTTCGTTCGGGTCCTCGAGATCTGGCGGCGACCTCCATTGTCGGGCGGAGTCCAGGGCACAGGGGCGGCGTCGCCCAACCTCCGACAGCGACTGGGCTCGTGTCGCGCAGGGAAGGGCCGATCTAGACGGCGGCGGGCCAGATGGGCCTGCTGCGTATCCGGAACGGCTTGGCCAGCGCGCTGAGTCAGTCGATGGCGGGGCGGTGGTTTCCGTGATGCGCGGTGGGCAAGCATGTGCGTACGGAACGGATCCGGGCCAGGGGAGGCAGCGGTGCGGCTGCTCGGTGGCGCTGGGGCGGGTCAGGGACGACGACGTGTTGGTGGTGGCGGCGGCGACTCGGACGACGCGGGATGCGGCTTCGGGCCGGAGCTCTCGGCCAGGGTTGCAGGACGCTCGACATCGGCTCTTCTTTGGAGCAGGTGACGGGAATGCGGTGAGACAGCTCGGCCTCGGGACGGTGGGTGGCGGAGCTGGCTGGAGGTGGCGGACTCTCGGCCCAGTTCTAGGCCCCTTGGGCCTGAGCTGGGTTCGGCGGGCCCTGCTGCCTGGTGGTTTCAGTGGTTCCCGACGGTTCGGGAACCCTTCCCCCGACCACGGCGTGGATGGGGTACTGGATCCGAGCCAGGAGGGCTTGGATCTGGTGACCGCCTAGCAGCCTCGTTCTCTAGAGGTTTGCGGGTGTGACCGGCGGGTGCGTCCTGCTAGTTACACCCCCACTGTCCTAGGGCAGACTCTCTCGGGCCTTCTACTGTCCGTTCCGATGGATTTGTCGTCTAGACTCCTGTTATTCCCTGGGTGCGAGATCTTGGATGCCGGGGCGGCGGCCTCGGAAGGTGGTTTGCGCGTGCGACTCTACGGCGAGTGACGTGGCAGCGGTGATGGTCGTCCTCTCGGCCCACGTGGGTGGCGTGAAGTTGGCGGGAGGAGTGCCTGGTGCTGGCTTCGCTTCGGTTGTGGCGGCTCCCAGATCGCGTCCTGGTGACCTGGCTCGAGACTTTTGGCTTCGTGAGTACGAGTGTGGTAGCAAGGTGCTTCCGAGCGAAAGCTTTGCGTTTCGGCGCCAAGAGCGACGACGCCTGCGGGTGTCGCTACCCTCTTGGGGGCATTGTTGAGGGTGCCTTCTTTGCACTTAGCGTGGTAGTAAGGTGCTTCCGAGCGAAAACTCTGCGCTTCGGCGCCAGCAGCGACGACGCCTGTGGGTGTCGTAACCCTCTTGGGGGCGCTGTTGTGAGTGCCTTCTCCGCACTAGGGCTTCAGTGAAAACCCTGACCTCTTGGTCTGGACGGCGGCGGCGCTTTGCGTCGTCACCCTGTTGGGGGCGTCGTCATGGAGACTCGTTTCTTCTCGCTCCTGCGTCGGAGGTTTCGGTGGCAAGTCCGGTTGTCCTTTGTTGTGTTTTGTTTATCTTTGATCTGTCGTTTGAGGGTTCCCTGAATGCACACATAATGTCGGTAAGGACAACGTATCTTTCATTGTTCGCAGCTTCGTGAAAATATATGAACAATGAAAGACGACTTTATTATGCTTTGTTGCAGCCATCTTTGTGACCAGTAAGTATATCTTTGTAATCAGTATTATTCTATTTTGAACTTAAAGAATCTTGTGGCTTATATGTATTTCAGAGACTAAATAGGACTTGGTAAAAATATTACCAGTGGGAATATCCGTTCTTATTGGAAGTTATCTAACTGCACAGACATATTATTATCTACTACCTCTGATCCGATTTGATTGACGCGAAGGAAAGCTACGCCGAGCAGAATTTTGTGAAACACCAGCGACAAACATATCGGATCAGAGAGAGAGTAGCACCTATGCTCTTGCAAGTTGCAACAATCAGCTTCCATCTTTTTTAGAAAAAAAATTGATCAGCTGTCAATTAAATTACAAAGTGGTCTTTACATGCCCATTGTTTAACTTATTTAGTTCACATCGAACATTACTGACAATGTTTTTGTTATTGGTCTTTCATATGCCATGCAGATGATCTAAGTGCTCCACAAAAGAAGTATGCATTTATCAGGGTACTACTGTAAAAACTCTGCTATACTATAAGTTCAGTTCATCAACCTAATAGTGCAATCACAAAGTCCATGCTGCTATTTCATGATGTATGACAAAATTTATACTGACCAGAGTAACTAATTGTCCTACAGATAGAGGAAGAACCACTTCGAGATATAAAATTTATACAACAGAAAACAAGTATTTTGATAGAAGAATAGATTTTTTAAAGCACCGATAATCAAGTACCAGTTTGACACATTCCGATGGGCAAAACACTTGACAATGATGATTCCGTATCATCTACATGATTCAGCATTTTCAGCTTGTCATCATGCCATGGATCAGCGCTTAGCATGGCGATGCCTTGGCTGCAAATATTGTGATTCATGCTATGAACAAGGCGGTGAAAATATGCACAGTCATAATCTTAAATAGATGGACAGTAGCTACCAATTGCCAAACCGTACTTTACAGGTATCGTTATGTCCCTGTTCGCGGTGCAGTTTGCTGAACTGTGTTGTGTTGTCTGAACATAATCTATAAGCTGCTGTGTAAAAATAGTAACTGAAGTAGGAAAGATGATCCAGGCGACCAGATCCACCGCACCGTGGGTTTCCTCTACCTTGCTGTATTGTCTTGCTGTGGCAGGCGGTGGTACATGTGAGGTCGAGCGGCTCACGCATCCGTCGGAATAAGGTTTGCATCGGGATTTTGATGCTGGGTTGTTCAGGCCAAACCCAACATTGCATGGTTCTTCGTCTCCGAGCGGTGGAGCTCCCATGGAGAGAGCCGAAGGCGGCGATGCTGAAGAATCCGGGTGACTCCCAAATAAGGTCTGGTCTTTGGTCTTCTGCTGCGGCAAATCTTTCTTGCATCTGTCTCCTCTGGCTCTTGGCAGGAGCTTCGGGTATGAAGGCGGATTTGCTATATTGGTGCGGCGGCCGGAGACTTGGTTCTTTGGCAGTTGGGGATTCGGTGCAAGCAGAGCTACCCCCTCTTCTTCAAGACGCCGTGGGGGCGAGAAAAGGAGGAGTTGGTGGTTTCTCTGCGTGCGCTGCTCTTCACCTGCCTTGGAGTTGCGATGCTGCAGGATAATAGAGGACAATCTCGGTGCCCTGAGTTTTGGCGTCCGACCACGGGGACCATCTGGTGGTTTTCGAAGCCGGCGATAAATCCCGGCGTTACTTCAACCTCCAAGTGGAGGCCCCTGTTTGAGCTCACGACGACATTCCTCTTCGTCTCGGTGCCAAGTGGTTGTGTCCCCAGCGCGTGGCGATGGTCGTGGCTTGAGTTCGTTGTTCTTCGGCGGTGGCGTTTCCAGAATTTATTTACGGTCTATTCTTTAAGAAGTTGGGGCTTGGCTGTATTTTTTTTCTTTCTTTGGGAGTCCCCTCACCGCACCGCTGATAATTAAGACGACATCCAGGCCCTTCAGGGCCTCTCTATGTTCAAAAAAAAGTAGGAAATATGATTTAAGAAATGGTAACCATCATAACATGCGAAATTCAAATCACACTGACACGGCATGCAAGGACGATGCGCGGCAAAGCGCGCTGCACGTCTAGTACTACATCCATGCCACTGGTATTAGGAAGGACGAAGGGGTCGGAACTGCAACAAGTTGCATTAATATAAAAGTTAATTTGTTGGCTCCAGTTCGATTTATACTTTTTTTATATAGTCCCCATGGGCAACTTGGACTGAAGTAACACAAGTAGGTGGCTGATCGACGGAGTCATGAACACACATACACAATGTTGCGTCGTACGACCATTTTTAGGACCTGGTGGTTGCCCAGGTGGATTGCTCGTGGAGTGAAACAAAACGCAAATAATCAAGAGTTGTACAGTGGATGGTTATATAGTGGCGACACCGTTATATCTTGTTTCTTCATGTACCAAGAACCTTATATGACCGTGGTTGGTTGTTTTATTTATAAAACGAGACGAAAACCTATTTTGAGAAGGAGTTGACACACCAGTAACCAAGTTAATCAATTCCTAAAACGATTTTATGCGTTGGTTCGCTAACAGTTGGTGGACATACAATGTGTTGGATACATATTTCACAGTTGTTAGATCATGTGTCGGCGAAGTTCTAGGAGAGAAAATTCCCTAGATAGGTTGTACATGGCCTTATGATCTCGAGGCGGCTTGCGCATGCAACATATCTGTTGGCAACCAGCAAGATGGCTCGCACGCAGCCAAATATTTGTTGGCAAAGTACCTATCGGTGGTCTGCCAGGTCAAATCTGTCGCCGGTATATATATAGACATGTCTATCGGGGAAGATATTCGCGGCAGTAATATAGGCAACAACTGCATTATTTGGCAAAGAACTTTCCCGAACTAAGTTCGCCATCTTGTGTGACAGGTTGTACTCCGTGGTTAGTAAGTTTTAGTGGAAAATATAGAACGAGGTTAAAGCAAAATTGTTTCGAATGCACGACACTTCCAACAGTATGACGCGAGAGGCGGGAATCAAGAACTTCAACATGAACTCTAAATCAACAACGCCTTAACGAACGCTCAATAGTAGTCCTACGTACATGAACTGGATTTTCATCATGTTTCTTGACACAAGATCAATTCCAATCAATAAAAACCGCGTGCACCAATCGATGCAAAGGCTGAGACGTCCCCTTTTTGAAAAAAAAACAAGATCAATTCCATCCCCTTCTTACCTTGATGATCAAATTTAGGTACATAATGATGACTGCCAATGCTTATAATTTGCCATTAAAACTGCAACTCAATTTATTGAATTGGAAGTATTTGGCCGTGGAGAACGCGCGGAAATGATCGATCACATCAGAGCTAACTGCAGATCAAGCCGCAGCAGCGGCTCGGCACCGGCGAGCTGGACATCGACGCCGAACAGCCGGAGGCACCGTCCGCTCGGCGCCCCTACGTCCAAAAATGACGCCGTCGTCGGCGTGACCAACTGCCGCGTCCCTCCTGAAGGCGCTTGCACGAAGGGTGTCGCCAGCGGTGAAATCCCGCCGCGCCTCTGGCAGTCGATGAAGAGGCGCGCGCCGGCACGGTAGAAGGAGACGGTGTCGCCGGCGGTGAGGTGCCGGTCCCGGACGAAGGCGCTCCAGCCTTTGGTCATCACGTAGCTCTGGCTGCTGCTCCAGTACGAGAAGCGGAACGCCCACGTCCTCCCGCCGCCGCGGCCGTCCTCGAACCGCAGCACAACACCGGCGAGCCTCGCCGCCCCTCCGGCGAGCAGCCGCGGGAGGAAGTGCCGCTCGGCGAAGTGCTTGGGCACCACCAGCCGGTTCAGCTTCCCCACGTCGCTCGGCGTCACCACCTTGTCGAACATGTGATCCCACCTCATCTTCCTCTTCTCCCCGCCATTGCCACCGCCACCGCTTCTTTGATCTTGCTCCGACTCCGATCTGCTGCTCTGAGATGCTGCCGTCAGCGCCATTGATGGATTAGATTAGCAGCTCCACCAGCCGATATATTTGCCTAATCCAAATCGTGTTATGCCTAGGTACAGCCGCATGTGTGTGTATATATAGAAACTTTGCATTTTCCACGCCGTCTACGAGTTGACTTTCCGTGCCTGCTACTCGTATCGTATATACCGTGCGGTAATCTCCGTCCATTGTACATGCGTCGATGTGTTCCGTGTCATGATTAATTTGGTGTTTATTTGAAGGCAGGTGAATGTGAAACCACGAGTCACAGAGCTCAGTGACTAATATCATATGAAGCTAAATATATATATATACAGCAGAAACAGTAAGGTTAATCAAGTTCATATAACTAAGTCAACGCGGTGGTTTTGTGAAAATCGGAGGAAGAGGTCCTTAGTCAAGTTAAACCAAGTAATCAAGCCAGAGATGCGACAGGTGTGCATGGATAGACAATTACCATTTGAGGATATGTTAAGAGCTAGTTGTAGTAGATGCTAAGAACCTCGAGCCATATGGGGAATGGTATAGTTAATTAACATGGTCAACTACTAAATAGATTTGTCGGAAGAAAAGTCTTTGTTCTAGGAAATACACACATGACATACCCTCTTTGTTCACACGATTTTGAAAACTTACTAACGAATAAATCTGCAGTGGATATCATGCGGTAGCATGCTACCGTAGAAAAAAACATAATACTATTTTCTAAGGATTAGACGCGTACGCCACGGTCACCGCTATATTTATATCCTAATATAACCAAGGGCCAAATTCATGTCGGATATTACTCGTCGGTTATGACCATATTCGATGGTGCACCGTCGGTCAACTCCCGTCGGTGATGCTCGGTTGGGCATTACAATAATAGCCCACGGTACCGTCGAAAATGGTATTTACGGTACAGAGCTGACTGTTTAGCCGTCGGCAATAGCTTGACGCCCCGCCTTTGTTCTAGAACTTATATAAGCCGACTGTTACCCGTCGGTTATGTATTTACTGACGTCTGTTTTATCCCGTCGACATTTAGTCGACGGACTGTCTATCCCGTCGAATACAGTTGTACCCAAGAGGACACTAGACACCACCGCCAGTTAGCAAATTAACCGATTAGCTAAACAATCCAATGACCATTTGGTCTGACCATCAGGCATCATTGCTCCTCATGAAAGGCTAAAGACAACAAGGTTGGAACAGTAGGTTGTCTAATCTAGTATGTTGTATTGGGACGTCATATGTTTTTCTGCCGTTAAATACACTTGCATTTTACTATCTCTGTCCCTAAAAAATTAGAATCACAGGGAGCCTCTCCCCGGTTCCATTGATCACCAGAGGCAAGTTCAGAGCAGAATTTAAAGTTTCAGCAAGTAAACAAAAATCTTTGTCCCAAAATAGAAAACGTTTTGGTAGTCTGTTTTGACCTACTAAAGTGTCTATATATTTAGTCGGGGGTAGTATTTTCCCGTGTTCTATGTTTGCATGTATGCTACTACAAATAGATAGCTTGACATCACAAGCCACCACTCTCTCAGGTCTAAGATCATCCTAAATGGGACAAAAAATCATGACATATTCCGCGTCGCATCCCTTCCCGAGGATATTGTTTTGTAGCAGGATCTCAATGATGTGTTCGGTGTGGCGCAATGTTTAGGTCAAGACAATGTGAAGTTGAAGATGTTGCGGCATAATCCTTGCAATGGAGACGATGAGCGATAGGTGGCCCGGTAGCAGGGATCCTCTTCGGAATGCTACATATTTCCCATTCGTTGCTCGCCATCGAAATCGGAGCTGCCTAGTCATTGGGGCGGGTGATGGATTGCTTGGCATAGGCCGAGGTGGGATTTATGCGGCGTTTATGGCAAGGGGTTCGATAGGGGTTACCCGTGGTTATGTTGGAGACGATCCCTTGAGCCGGAGTGATGACGATGACACTTGCAGAATCCCTGGCGGACGGACGGTTCTTCTTTAATTATTATTTTGAAATTTGATTCTTCTTAATTAGTATGTGTGGGATTTGATTTGGTTGCCAGATCAGTCATTGTTGCTTCCTGTTTCATGAGCAGTTTTGCAAGTATGTTTTGACGGTTTTCGTCCGTTTTCTTGAGCTAGACAATTATGTTGTTATAATGGTTCCTATAATTGATAGACGACTATGGTCTCCGTTTTCAAAAATGGGAAAAGAATTACATATAACCAAGGGACACTGCCCCATCATGATTGAGTAGCAACATACAATCTTCTACGATACCACGATTATGTGCATGATTCATGTGTCTCAGACCAGTTGTAGTGTACTTCAAACTATGAATTTTTGGTCCCATTTTGATTTGTTCCCATCCTTGGGTTTGGATAAACTAGGAGACCATGTTTGTAGGATCGCTCGTCCGTTTTCTGTTTACTCCTCATCTCTGCGCGCCTGCAAACAAGGAGGCGGTTGCGCTCCACAACAAAAAACTCACACCATGCACGCAAGCGAGTGATCGATGGATAAACACATCCACGCATCACTAAAACTTCCCCAACAAAATTACCCCGATCGACTAACAGCTGCAGTGGCACACCCATGGCCACCGTGAACTCCTCCTCTCCTCCGTGTCCCGAGGACGCCGACAAGCCGGCTAGGTACTGCCTGTGCGCGCCGACGACGCACCCGGGCTCGTTCCGATGCAGGCTTCACCGGCCAAGGGCCGCGAAGGCGTCGCCGCCGCCATTGGGACCGGATCAGGAAGCCGCGGCGGCAGAGAAGAAGGAGACTGCCGCCGCCGCCGCAGCCGCCCGGGCATTGCTCGCGCGTGTGGCGCGGACCTCGAGGCAGAATGTGATCGGCAGGGTCAAGGGGTTCGAGCCGGCGCCCTCCAGGCTGCGGATCATGGACGGGTGAGTTGGCGGGAGGATGCATGCCTGCGCGCGTCGCCATAAATTAAGTGATCTGATGATGTTTCTTCCGATCGGATTATATTGTGTGTACTGTATATATATGACCATAACCATGAGCATAAACGAGGGGTACTAGGATTATTAGGTATAGTATCCTCTCTGCTAGGTAGTGCTTGCTTTTGCTCAGTTGGTTCGATCTGTGAGGATTGAGAACGTCGGAGTGCTGAACTTCAGACTGAAGTTCTGAATAATATGGTTCATTTTTTTTGCATCCACAAATATGGAATGGAGATGCAGAGGCCTCGACAAATATGGTAGGGAAGCCTCGATGAAATGAGCATATTAACTAAGTGAAATTTCTATGTTAGTGGGTGCCGACATTTCCTAGTAGTGGCTTACCTCAGTTTCGGCAGAGTCCTGACATCCATTTGCCGATTCCTTCTAGGCGCTATGGGTGGGCGGTACGTTGATATGTGTCATCCTAGAGTCGGTGTTGTAAAGTTCTGAGGTGCTTTGCACCAGTTTTGACGTGGACTAGTTGCTCTATGTCTGAACCCTTCTCCATTCTTGGCCGGAGGTTGGACAAAGGAATCTTTGTGTGTTAGCCGAGAGGCGTCGTGTGGATTCTGTATGATTTTTGGGTCCAGTTTGGTTTCTCTCATAAACTATATCAAATCTTTTTTCTATCTAGAAAGAAAAATGTGTGCCTTCTTGTTCTGAATAACATGTTATGGTTCATTGTTTTTGCATGCACACATATGGAATGGCGATGTAGAAGCCTACAAATATGGTAGGGAAGTCTCTACGAAATGAGCATATTAACTAAGTGAACTTTCTACGTCAATCGGTGCCGACCTTTCCTAGTCGTCGCCGACCTCAGGTCCGGCTGGGTCATGTCCACCGATTCGTTCAAGGTGTGTGAGTGGATGATTCCTAGCAGTCCCCAAAGGCCACAGTGACGGGACAAATCGGCGACGGCGCCGATAAGAGACGGGAAACCCTAATTGCATCTCCGGACTCTCGAAGGCGAAGTGGTACTACGGTCGCGTGGACACCGTTCTTAATGACCAAGTCACAATTATTGCCAAAGAAATTTGCGGACTTGTCATGATTAATCTTCTGCCCAAAGACTTCTTACACTGCGCCGATCACTCTTGGCAATGAAAAGCATATCATCTGCAGATCTACTAAGCAGAGAACATGGGACTATGGGAGATCGATCGTCCTTGAAATCCATGAAGATTATCCCGTAGTTGCCCATAACTCTATTTCAAATGCAATAGAAAAGATAGGTCTCCTTGTTTAATACCACGGGTTTGGTACAGCTGGTTTTGTGAGATCAACATTTATTTTCTCGAGGTAGCCTAAAGATCAACAAATTGATGGAGTTCCTTGGGGTAACTAGTCTGGTAGACAACCTTATCCGATCAACAAGTATACATTTCAAGATGGATAATAAAAAGATATTGATCCATACAAAAACGTTGAAAAGATATATCAAAGTACGAGTTGCCAGCGAAGTGAGCCTATCTCAACTGGTTTGGTTCCTTGTGGTGGAACCAGCCCACCCAGGTTCAAGTCTCAGACTTGCCATGGGTGCTCGCATTTTCCTGGATTTTCCAGGATTTAACCGGCGCTATGCTTTCAGTGGTAGGTGACGTGCCCGTCAACAGCGAGGCGCCCGTGGTGACTTCGTCAATCTCAAGATATGCCGGACCAGTCTCTCGGAGGTGCTCCTATGGGTAGGGTTTGCGTGTGTGCGGTCATAGGGGTGTCTGTATGTGCGTGTTTGCGAGCGTCTGCGTTTGTACTGTGTTTCTCAAAAAAAAAAAATTACAAGTTGCCAACTGGTGAATCTGATGAAGTAGGAGGTCGATGCTTGATTGAGACAAGCTTGATTGAGTGGTACTTCCTCAAATCTAAAATAAGTGCCACAATTTTTAACTGATTGTTCAAACTACGACACGGATTATAAATCGGAGGAGGTCGATGCTTACAGTAAGAATGATCCAGATGAGTCTTATTCTATTTAGGAAAAATAAATAAATCTAGACGAGTCTGCAGCTGAAGGCCACCAGCAAGCTTTTTCTAATAATGATTTCCATTGAAGTTGCATACAGATACATAACTACATGGGCCTGTGGTTACCGCACATGATGGAGCACATGTCCAACGTGGATGATGCTGGCCCAATGGATACGTGAGACTGGCTCTATGGATACGTGAGACTGGCCCATGTCCAACGGCAGAACGACACATGATGATATGGGCTAGTGGGTGCCAATGGTCGCAATGACTTGCCCGGCATGGGCTGGAGAAGATATATCCCACAACAAAAACGGCCTCATATATGACAACCGTAAGGACAGTGATCTGCAGACGCTAAGGCTGTGTTTGTTAGCAAAGTATTTTTGAAGTATTTTAAGAATATTACAGTTTTCAGAAATACCACAGTTTTAAATACTTTGATGTGTTTGGCTATGATTAAAAAATTGTGGTATCAATATTGAAGTATTGCTCAAACAGTGATATTTTTGAAGTATTGTAGAAACAACTTGGGACCTCTTTTTTCTAAAACAGAGAAACTGGAAAAAATGAAGTATCTTGTGCCCAGGCGCTCAAATACTTCAGTATAGGAATACTTTGGTTTATTAAATACTTCACTACCAAACTAGGCCTAAATACGACGATATATAATTCCTGTGAAAAATAATTCTCAAAAAAAAATCCTGTAAAAAACAATATGACGCTAGTTTGCTACCGTGGCACAGATCGCGACCCAGGAAAGATGGTAGAGATACCGAGATATGTCTATCCAAGAAGGCCAGCATCATATGGGGGATTCTACAACTCAAGACTTTTAATTCATATAAGAGCGAAATAGACCTCAAAACTCGGCGACTCTCCTTCCCTTCCTAATCCTAGCGCTTCTGCACCGCTGTTGCCCGGTCCGCGCCGCCCCCTTCCTCCCTCCTCTCATCTCCACCTCACGCGTCTGCCGTCTCCCCGCGGCGGCAGCGCACCATTCTCCCCTCCCCTGTCCAAGCCCTCCCCATCCTCTCTCTCCCAGTCGCCGGCGGCGGCAAGGGTTGTTGGGTGTTGCCTCGGTGGCGCCGGCAGCGGCGGCTTGTCTCCTCCCGCGCCGGTCTTTGGTGGAGGCGGGGCTCTACCTACCGGCGGCGGTGCTCCTCGGGCAGCAAAGGTCCAGCCTCGACCGGCGGGCGGCGCAGCGACGCGAGTGGCGGCTCACTACAACGAGGATCAGCACGGGAAGGCTCCATATTAGCGCCATGTGCCTAGATTGGGCCCGGGTGACCCAGGTCGAGCCTGAGTGGCTCAGATCCAGGTCTGGCGGTCCAGATCGGGGCCCGGGTGGTCCAGATTGGGGCCCGGGTGGTCCAGATCGGGGATCGGGCCATCATGGCCCAGTGCGGGGCTCTACGGCCCCATCTGGATGGGAACATGTCAGCCTGTTTTGTAGCGCGTTCGGAAGCGGACGGCGTGGTAGACGGTGCAGGGGCAGCAACTGTCGTTGTGGGGAACAGACAGATGCCTACGGGTAGACTAATTTGTGGGGCCGATGGACGCTAGAGGATTCGGGGAGGGATAGCGCGAAGGGATCACACACGAAGAACACGGCAAACACGCGGAGCTACCCAGGTTCAGGCCCCTCGTGAGGAGGTAAAAACCCTACGTCCTGCATCTGTGGTGTATATGTGGAGTACATCTCGGGCTACAAGTTTGCTCCTTGAGCTGTTCATGCTCTTGGCTAGGATGGATCATGGAGGAGCAAGCTAGCCTTGCTTCCTGGCTTGGTGCGTGTGAGAGAGAGAGGAGCAGCCCGTCCTTCCGGAGCCTTCCCCCTGGTGCTCCTTATACAGAGGGAGCCCAGGGGACAAGAGGTGGCCCACCGCGTCCTATTCTTGCACTATTCATGACATGACTACTGGGGTCTTGTCAACACTATTTACTGCGTCATAGGCATGGGCTTGCCCCATCTTGTCTGTCCTTAGCCCTGCATCACGGGGATGGGCACGTCGTGTCTTGTCTGTGTCCTTGGTTTTGTCCTGTAGCGTTCGGCTTGGCATCTTCTCTGTCCAACCCGGCACGGATATGCCGGATATGTCTGCGACTCCTCTTCTGGCTAAGCCGACATGGACATGCCGGATTCTCCTTCTCAATTCGGCATGGATATGCCGGATTCCCCTTCACAGACTGCTTTCCCTGCACACAAGAAGAAAACAGAGCATACCGACATAGACATGTCGGGTATAACATGCCGGTCAGTCGTAAGTCGGTTAGAGTACGCCGGGCTACACCAATATCATATCCCGGTCTCTTCCAGCCCGGACATATGTCGGTCAACAAGTATCTCGGTCCACTCTTGGACGCAGCTTTTACCACATCTTGACCCTACCCGGGGGCAGCCCCCCGACACTAGTCCCCGAGGCTATGGGGGATTCGTAGAATCGCGCACAGCCTTAGAAAAAATAACAACATCACCGTCTTCACATACTCCGCCCTTGTACCTGCAAAAATATCATCATATGTCGGTTCTTTAGCCACTCTGGGCGTTTTACCGACATAGATGTCTTCAGCCACTGCTGGTTTGACGTAGGGGTATCTCGGGTGTCTCGGATATCCGGTAGCCACTCTGTGCACTTACCGACATGGATGTCTCCAGCCTCTGCTGGTTTGACATAAGTGTATCCCGGGTGTCTCGGATGTCCGGTAGCCACTCTGGGCACTTACCGACATGGATGTCTCCAGCCTCTGCTGGTTTGACATAAGTGTATCTCGGGTGTCTCGGATGTCCGGTAGCCACTCTGGGCACTTACCGACATGGATGTCTCCAGCCTGTGCTGGTTTGACATAAGTGTATCTCGGGTGTCTCGGATGTCCGGTAGCAACTCTGGGCACTTACCGACATGGATGTCTCCAGCCTCTGCTGGTTTGACATAAGTGTATCTCGGGTAATTGTATCTCGCATGTTGTCATCGGCAAACCTGCATAAATTGTGTTTCTGAGATTTTGTAAGATGTCACGATACATTGACCAAGCGAAATAAACGGCGATCCGGGATATTTGTATGATGCCATGATATTTTGGCAAACCGAAATAAACGGTGATCTGGAGATATTGCATGATGCCATGATATTTTGGCAAACCGAAATAAACGGCGATCTGGAGATATTGCATGATGCCGGGATACCTTGGCAAACCGAAATAAACAGCGATCTGGAATTTTTGCAGGATGTCATCTATAATCCGGCAATATACTATGATGCCATAATGAATACCATATGAATCCGAGATGACCGACATAAGCATAACATTGGTGCCGAGTATTCTCTCGGTAAAAACCGACATCACCTTGCAACGTTAGTTCAAGCACATATGTAATGACTATATAATTTAAGCAGCGAAGCTACTAACAAGCAGAGTTAATCATAGCACATGTCGAAAACTTATAAGAAAAACTATGCAACGAGATGCAGACTCTGTCCCCACCGAGTCCTCGGGTCAATTTACGGATATAGAAGTAAAAAACAGAAAAACAGAATGCACTGGTGAGCCAGTCCCCGGGTCAAGACATCTCGCTACCGGGGAAAACATTCAGACAATATAAGAGGGGCAGTCCCCGGGTTACGACACTTCGTTTCCGGGACAAACAATTAAGCAAGGTACGACAGAGCAGTCCCCGAGTAAACTTTGAGATTATAACTAAGCATGCAACATGAATATATTGTAAGAACTCACATTGCAGTCTCGGCGCGGGTCCGCGACGCCGACGCGGCGGTTGACACGGGGATCCTGGCCCACCAACGGTACAACTTGGCCTGCCTGAAATGTAGGATTGCCGACACTCATCTCGATTCGCCCTTACGTCAAGCTGCCGACACAAACATTTCGGCCTGCTAGAATGTCGGCTTGCCGACACAAACATCTTGGATTACCCGCCGACAAAACACACCATGTGGTCCAGATAAATCTGCAGCCCATGGTACCTTCTCTCTCATCCCTACTCGAATGACCGACACACCATATCTTAGCAGCGATCCTCTCTTCTCCTTCTCTCTCTTTCTTTTTCTAAACACGGCCGATCCGTCCGGCCTCTATACTCCCCCTCTATCCTCTTTTTTTATTCTCACTATTCTCTTATCTTCTCCTTCTTCTTTTTTCTTTCCTTTCCTTTTCTCTCTCCACACGATCGCACTCTTACCTCTCTTTTTCTTTTTCTCTCCCTTCTCCTCTTCTCTCTCTTTTTCTTTTTCTACCCGGCCGATCCGTCCGGCCTCCTTTTCTCTTTCCTTTTCTTTTTTCTTCCCTTTTCTTTTCTCCACCCGACCGAATCGGCCTTCTCTTCTTCCGCAGCGCTCGAGTGCGGATCGAGCCCGACGACCCGGCAGCCGGCGACCGGGCAAGGGCGCAGCCGGACACGGGGAGGTCGGGCGCAGCTAGCGTGCAGGCGAGTTGAGGGCGCAGGCGGCTCGGTGAGTTGGAGCGGGGCGTAGGCGCAGTGGAGCGCGGCCGGTGCACGGCGCAGCGGACGGCGAGGGGCGCGGCCTGCCGAGGCGCGGGCGCAGCGGACGACGAGGGGCGCGGCCTGCCGAGGCGCGGGGATGTGCGGGAGCTGGAGGTCGATGCGTGGTTTGTGGAGATGGATGTACGAGCGCGGGCAGGCAGACGCAATCGACGGCGAGGTGGTCGATTTGCCAGCAGCCCGGCGTGAGGGCGGCAAGGTCGCGAAGCAGGACCACGGCAGCCGCGGCGAGGCGCAGTGCGCAAGAGCTCGAGGGCGCGGTCGACCGGATATTGGAGCAGAGGCGCGGCAGCATCAAGTTGAAGCAGAGGCGCGGTTGAGGCGGTCGCCAAGTTGAAGTAGAGGGCGTGCGGCGACGAGTCCCCGGGCTTCCTCGGGAGAGCTCGACGGCGGCGCGACGCTGATGAGGATGAGGATGAGGATGAGGATGATGGAAGTGACGGCGACTCGCCCCGAGCGCCGCATCGCGGAACCCGGCCTGAGGAGATCGCCGGGGTTGACGAAGAAGGTCGAAGGTCCCGTCCGAATTTAGTCCAGCAAGCGCCACTGAGGCCCCATGGTGGGCGCCAACTGTCATCGTGGGGAACAGACAGATGCTTACGGGTAGACTAATTTGTGGGGCCCTAGAGCATTCGGGGAGGGATAGCGTGAAGGGATCGCACACGAAGAACACGGCAAACACACGGAGCTACCCAGGTTCAGGGCCCTCGTGAGGAGGTAAAACCCCTACGTTCTGCATCTGTGGTGTATATGTGGAGTACATCTCGGGCTACAAGTTTGCTCCTTGAGCTGTTCATGCTCTTGGCTAGGATGGATCATGGAGGAGCAAGCTAGCCTTGCTTCCTGGCTCAAATCCATGGACACTCCCAACTATGCTGCTGAACTGAAACTACGGGGTGCGTGTGAGAGAGAGGAGCAGCCCGTCCTTCCGGAGCCTAGGGAGACCAGGGGACAAGAGGTGGCCCACCGCGCACTATTCTTGCACTATTCATGACATGACTACTAGGGTCTTGTCAACACTATTTACTGCGTCATAGGCATGGGCTTGCCCCATCTTGTCTGTCCTTAGCCCTGCATCACGGGGATGGGCACGTCTTGTCTTGTCTGTGTCCTTGGTTTTTTCCTGTAGCGTTCGGCTTGGCATCTTCTCTGTCCAACCCGGCACGGATATGCCGGATATGTCTGCGACTCCTCTTCTGGCTAACCCGACATGGACATGCCGGATTCTCCTTCTCAACTCGACATGGATATGCCGGATTCCCCTTCACAGACTGCTTTCCCTGCACACAAGAAGAAAACAGAGCATACCGACATAGACATGTCGGGTATAACATGCCGGTCAGTCGTAAGTCGGTTAGAGTATGTTGGTTAGAGTATGCCGGGCTACACCAATATCATATCCCGGTCTCTTCCAGCCCGGACATATGTCGGTCAACAAGTATCTCGGTCCACTCTTGGACGCAGCTTTTACCACATCTTGACCCTACCCAGGGGCAGCCCCCCGACAGCAACAATAGCGGTTGCAGCGTGGCATGAGGCTTCACAGGCCCGATCTAGGCCCGGTCGGACCCTATTAGGATTGGTGTGCCCCGCGAGGGCTTTACGGGCTAGGCGGGCCCGGCCAAACCTAATGGGGATTGGTGCGCTCTATGGCCGCGTCCGGTCGACTACCGTCTTCGGCGGGGGAGGTAGTTCCCTCCCGCACGGCTGCGTTTCTGCTTTCTCCGGTACAATATTTTCTTAGCCTTCGTCTTGTTGTCTTTGTGACGGTTGCTTCAGTGAGACCACGATGGTGGCTTCGTGTCTGTGGTGGCGTATGTTGGTGGGTGGTGAGTCTGATGGTGGCGTGGCCTCGTCCTCGCGGGCTCCTTGTGCTACGAATCGTGCCGGATTGTGGACAAGGTTTCTCGGGAGAAATCCTTATTGGCTTGGCCGACACCGACGCGGCAGGACAAGAGTGAAGATCCCTCAGCTAAGGTCTATTTCTAAACCCAACTCACCTACCACTTTCATCGACGAACAACTGAACCCTTGGGACCTGTGATGTTTGGACACAGAATCGAGTCCTTGTGAATGGGCAAAGCCAGGTGCTCTTATTTTACCCATACATAGCATAGGAAGGTGGAGCTTTGGTCGTGGCAACAACATAAAGAAAGGGGTCCGTGTAGCTGTTGCGCCCGCCCACTAAGCTGTAGGTTCGGCATCTACTATGTCTATGATACGGAAAATAATTAGGATTGTGCCGCCTTGGGGTGGCATCATCCCTTTCTAAAGGGCGTCGTTGCTACCCTTTGTTTATGTCCATGTGTGTCGGGGGAAACCCTAAGACAAGTGCGCTGATCCAGGCTGGAGCATACGCTTTCCTTTTTCAAGGTGATGCTTGGTACTTGGTGATTTCGACGCTACGAGTGTGGTGGTACATCTTCGAAGGGCGGAGCAGATATGAGTCACCATAGTTTAATTGATCAGCCTTTGTCTCGTTTTTTCTTCTTCTTTTTTTCTTTGTGTGTGTGCTGCCGCCTCAGCATGTGTTGTGTTGCGTTTGTATGTTGTTTATATGGTGGTCGTTGCTTTATTTATAAAGTCGTGACGAAAGGTTGTTTCGAGGAATTCATATAAGAGCTACGAAGGAAAACGTCCATGATGCAACCTGCTCATATGTCTATCCAAAAGGCCATCACACTGACAAACTACTTATTTATTACGTGTTGATGATACATGTAGCACATCAAGGAACGAGAAATACTGGAACGTGAAAAGTGAAAAGAAATACAGGCGATAGTTGATACATACGCTCATCAACGAATACTGGACATGAGCGCACAACACGGGTGCGGAACATGGACATGAACATAGTCTAAATCCACACGGCCACACGGGCGGTGCGCTTCAGGTTGTAAGCCAATCACATGAACTAGAGATCAATTATCATGATTCATGGGGCGCCAATAGCAGGGATCCCAGGAACCACCACCAGCGGGCCGGTAATGGTGCTGGTACCGGTAACGGTTCCCACAAGCGGCAAGTCCGGCAGCCCCAAAACCTTCTCCTCGCCAACACCACCGACACCAGCACCTGCACCGCGTGTCGCGGCAAGTGCCTGGTCCTTGTCATTCAGCTCCCTCCCGTCGCAGTACGCGAGCACCACCAGCAGCAGGACCGCGATGGCGAGGCTCTTCGCCATTGCTAGCTTAGCTGGGAGGTTCTGAACTTCTGATGTGGAGTAGTAGTGCTGAGGAGATACCCTTGTGTGGCTGTGTGTTTAAGTGAGCTCGGGCTTGGGCTTAGCATCGTCGTGTGCGCTGCTTTTATAGGAGGGTGGCAGTGCGTCGTCGGCGCTGGAGAGAAGGATGGAATGGTGGGTAGAGGTGCGTCATGCGGGCTCCCCCCCCATCATGTTCACGGTCACGGGCGGGGAGAAGGCAGGTATGGCGGCATGTCAACGTCGTTGGATTGGAATGGGGCTGATGGCTGCATGTGCCCGTGAATCTCTCTGTCCACTGATCATAGTCCGGATTCGGGAAGGGGGACTAGTCGGATTGGTTTGCGTTTCTTCAGTACTGTACATAGATATTTGAGGGTTTTGTCGGTTAGAATTTAGTGTGCTGCTTGGTGGAGGTAGGCTTGGCTGTTTTGGTTTGCGTTTCTTCAGTAGATAATTGAGTTTTAGAACGATGAGAGACGAACACCTTCCGGGACTTGGTTCACATCCCGCGGCTTCCGGCCGGTCAGTTCAGTCGAGTGATCCTCGCTTCCTAACATGATTCTCTGATCAGCGCTTGGTGCAGAACGGGCATGCATGCAGCGCAACCTTGCAATGGGTGCTCGATCAAGTCCCACCGCCGGAATAATAGTAGTTTGCTAGACCGACCTAGACCTGTCCAACAGTGTCTATGTGTCGTCCAGTGAAAATGATCGTCCACGTCGAAAATGATCCAAGCTTCCAACTTTATGGTGAGACACTGAGAGCTTGATGAGAAATAAAGGAAACGAAGCTGGTCGATGACTCGATGTGATCGTGAGACAAGACGAGAAACCAATCCAAACTTCCTTAGCCGTGAGACTGTGACTGTGAGAGGAAGACGTACGTTTGGCAAATGTTTTCGACCGTGTGTCGTTTTGATCTGTTTGATGTGACTGATCCATATGGGGGTAAATCCAACAATCAATAGGTTCGTCGGCACTACGTACCAAAGCCTACTCCTAATTAATGTAGCCAATGTCATTTTATTTTTCTGAGAAAGCACGGGTTTGAACTTTGCATGACAAAGAAAATAAATACTCCCTACGATCCAATATAAGCGTCGTACTTTTGAATTGGGGTTGGTTCAAAATTACGATATTTATTATGTATCGGAGTTAATAATATATAAATAGCATTGATCTTAGAGCGGATAGCGTGGTGCCTAGAATTTGAATTCCACACTAGCGTCGCAAATTTTTGCCGCTTCTCTTTTCTTTCTTTTTACTCCAGCGTTTAGATTTGACAAAGCGTGTGCAATTTTTTTACATTCATATTTAGCATATTTCGTTGGTATCTCTCCATGGAAGTTTCTCTACAATCACTTGTATAGGAGATTTTTCTGATGTTATTTGAATTAACTTTAATGGAACCATGATCAAAAGTGATATTCTCTTTTTTTTTCTTACCTAGTAGGCTAGTACACTAGCTTTTTCCACACAAACACTTTAACGACTGCAACTTATCAAGATCATGCAGATGATTTTTGAACACCCAACAGTTTATGAGGTTTTGTCCCACGGTGTTGTGGATTGTGCACCAGTTATTCTCGTATTGCTCATTATTTTGGGGTGTGAATTATCATGGCGGCTTGCCCGCTTGTCCCTACCATTGCCGGATACCGCGTCTCACCGTTCCTCCCCGATCACGATGTCGTCCCTGACACCCCCCCCCCCCCCCCCCCCCCCCCGCGCGGTGCCTCCACGACGAAGTAACGGCATCTCGATTTGTTCGGGAATAAGAAATAAATGAGTAGTTCTGTGCTTGGTGGGTTTTAATTTGAAATGTTCTATGTTTGATTTGATTTAAACTATGTTTCACTTGCTATGCCTGAATCTAAGATATGTTTCAATTGTAATTGTTTGAGTTTGAGACACTGGGGAATATTTGGTCTAAATTGTGTTGAATTGGGATTTACAAAAGTTATGACAAATAGAGGAAAAAAGGGGCATAGAGGGTGCAGTTTCGGACATGGGTAAAAAGGCGTGCGTAGACGTGTACTTAAGCGTGCCTAGGCAGCCACAACAAAATGTGTGCGCTTATGCAAGAAGGTGCTATGCAGATGTAAAACTAGCAATTAACGCGTAGCTATTTGGACCCTAGTCTAAGCGTAGTCTTTTTTTAACAAGGACCCTAGTCTAATATTTCATTTGTTTCACGATATAAAATGTTTTGGGTGTATAACACATGTTGTTTAGATTCAGGCTAAAATAAGTGCAATATACACTAAAACATGTCTAAATACATATATATATGTGTACAAATAAATGTAGAAATAGCTAAAATATCTTATATTATGGAATGGAGGGAGTAGATCTGAATAATCTGCACCATTTTTATTTAACAAAGATGAAAAACCTCCATGTGACCATGTCCTCTATAATGAGTTTAGAGGGCCTGCTAGAGTTGCTCGTCATACCATCTAGCCAAGAAAAAAACGACATCTCACTCGTGTTTCTTTTCTTCTGTTTTCTACATTTGTTAAGTCGTGTGATCCAAAAGTTGTAAACAAATCCTAAAAGGAATGTGCAAGCTGAATCACCCGGTGAAATGGCATGTTCTTCACGGCTGAAACATGCAGTTCCCTATAAACATATATTTCAGGGTTCCAGTGTCCACATGGTTTTCGATCTTAAACTGGTTTGATTTCTCATGAATCGTTATGATCTGTTCTTGACTTAAGCAGAAGCTAATCAGTTCAATCATTTTACCCATCTTTGAGAAGAATGAAGCATAATTTGATCGTGTAAAGGAATTGTAAGCGGCTGCAGTAACGTTGATGTCACCTACTGTCAAAAACGAATCCGGCCTGGCCAACAAAACTGTGTAAAAAATATATGTTTTTTTTTCGAGATTGATTTCTAGTGTGTTCTAACTTGCTTGTATCTAGAAATATCGTAGAAAAGATTGTCACATTAGTAATTTAGTAAGCAAAATGACTCGTTCCCTGGTACTGTACTACAATCAGGATATATGGACCCAAGTACTCCGCACAAATTTCGTAATGTAACACCACCGAAACCACATGAAATTGTTGATATCGCTCCTCATTCAGATAACAGCAACTGCAGGCAGACTCTGCATAGAATATATTACATATAATTTTTCCAGATAAAGCAGCTACTAAAAGTAGAACCTTGTCCAACAGAACTCTGTCAACAAAACACAACTCTCTCCGGTCTTCAGTGAACACAATCCAACACCCAACAGCCAGTGCCTAGACTGGATACTGGCATACTGCGACACAGCACAACAGCGCCTAGTCTTCAGGGAAGGCCTCAAAAGGATCATCATCTGACAAATTTGATCCCGCTTGGAGGCTCCAAGAACCACCTCCTATAGGATAGCTACTGATCTTATATTGCACCTCGCAGTCCCTGCTAGCCCAATTAGCAGAATAAAGAGCCCCCAGTCCGGCAACCACCACTCGCCGCTCAGCGTAAGTCAGGTCATTTTTCAACACGATGAACATCCTCTCGAGCTTTCGCGCATTCTCCGCGATGAACACGAGGAAATTAAACTCATTATGGTTTCCTTGTAGCTCATGGAAAGCAAAAGTCTTGAGGTGCGACTGGACACACTCAATAGGACTTGTCTCCTGCCAGATCTTCAGATTATGGTTGCTGGTGGGATCACGAAATACCAGAGACTGCAATTGAAAGTAAACAGTTCAGCTACACGTAGTGGTGACTATAAAGCAGCAACCTTATGTAGGGATGTAAATGGGACAGTAAATGGCGCCACATAATCCTGTGTAAGTTGGATCGTAGTTAATTTTCCAGGAAACAAACCGCTTTTTTGAACTGTTGACCAAAATAAGTCGGATTATGTGGTGCCATTAATGGTCCCATTTACATCCCTAACCTTATGCAATATAGTGATGATGATCCGAATGCCAATGAAAGGGCGAAGCGAAGTGGTGTTACCTCGACAACCAATGTATCAACGTTAGGAAAGCATCTGAGGAAGCTGGGAAGCATCTTGACTTCACTGCGGACTCCAAACTGCAGTTGCACAGCCAACATCTGGACGCTTGACACAGTGGTGTGTGTGCTCACCTTTGTTCCAGCCTACAATGCACCAGAGAGCACAAATCAATCACACAACTGGCACCAGATTTCTAAAATCCGACGACGGTTATTTGCGCAGTCACCTTACCAGCGTACCATGTAGTGATTATACGGTGATCAACTAAGTACTCGGACTTATATTAGATTCGTCTATTTAGAATAGCAGATCAATATATAGTATTTTAGATGCACGTGACTTATTTTGGACAATCCGTTTTGGATGATCCACTCGGTACCATGTAAAGGTTAGAGTTCACAACTTACCATTCAGGTGTAAACAACGTATTTAACGCTAGGACGAGATATGAAAGATGTATGTGCTATTAAGCTCTGAAAGGTACATTACTAGCATTGCCATATTAAATACAAGATTACTAGCATTGCCATATCACATACAAGCATAGAAAATGATCAAATGCCTTTAAGATTTTGAAAAATTAGAAACCAACTTATGTTCAACAAAACAAATTCTGGAGTTTAGATATCTCCAAACAATTAAAAAAGTATTCAGAGAAATGTAAATTCAAAGCAAAAGAAATAATTTGTAATGTTAGGATAATGATGAAATGATAGCATGCCTTTTTGAAACCTCACTATATATTACTACCTCCGTTCCATAATCCTTCTCGTAGTTTTAGTTCGATTGAACTAAAACCACGGCAAGAATTATGGAACGGAGGGAGTACTATTCAGTGGTACCAAAAAACTATCCAAAAAAAAGGATAAACTATTCATGGCTTCTGCTTCGAATAGCATTTTATTTTATTTCGAACACTCAATGGGAATACGTGAAGCGATAGTACAAAATCTAGATTACCTCTGTGGTACTAGGCAACTTTTCATTGATAGAAGTAATCATCGAAATGTTAGATATATATGTTCGGTACACTTCAACATCTATATTGTGAGTCATGTAAAAGACAAGAGAAGTCACCTGGTCTTTAGGGAAATCATAAGTGAATCTCTAATATATGGAAATAGATAACTAAATCCATCTACTAACTCTGTATATTTCTATGGGGTGATGTGAAGTGCTAGATATAGAATAGCCATATGATAAATTTACCTTGATCAATTCATGCCTAAGATTCTAAATCATCTTACATCCTAAGAGACAAGTAGAGTACCCTAAAATGGCTCTTATATATCTACATTCTAACAGAATCAAAACGATTACACTGTTTGGACGTATACAAGAGGTTTAAAAGTATAAAAAAAATACATTAGTTTGGTCCTAGTAGCATGAAAAGTGAGGTCACCTCATGACAGAAATGGGTAAATGGATATCAATGATGCAAATTTTTAACTGGGGGGGGGGGGGGGGGAGTGAAGAAGGATCAAAACTTGAGCAAAATTCTTACAATCAATCATGTAACTGTAAACCAGGCGGCGAAGATCTGACTTATATCTGTGAATCAGCAACAAACGCATGGCAAATTGGAGACGATAAGTTCCAACCATCAATCCAAATCATCCTAAGGCAAAAGTATGATTACCAATGTTCTACATCCTGAACAGGCAGCCATGCATACTTACCTCAGACCCGGACCGCTAACTGATTTCCCATGTAATTGCCTGGAATTTCGGCTTATCCTGTCAATTACTCATTTTTGCTAATCTTACTCGTGGAAAAACTACTATGACTACATGTCAGTCTGGGTAAACTTTGTTTCAGAACATTGTTTCCTGTAAGCAAGCATTTGGCTCGTTGCTTTGCACGGGTTAGATAGACCTTGTTCCGTCCATATCATGAAAAAGAATGCAATCTGAGATAGGAGTGGACATGGCGCTGCCCTGCACGTACCTTGATGATGGTGTCGCCGATCTGCAGAGTGTGCACTCCTGGCTCCAGGTATCCCAGCACACGCAGCTTAGGGGAATGGCCAATCTTGACAGTGGTGCTGATATCGCTCAAGCGGGGCCAGCGCTGGCTCCAGTTTCTCCAGAGGAAGAAACGCTCGAGGCTTGGGGCGTCGACGACGGCGACCTCCTCCAGGATGGACAGGCAGAACTGCGCGCACCTTAGGCTGTAGCTGGTGAGACGAGCGTGCAACGGTGTCTGGCTTCCGGCGACCGTGAGGATCTCCAGCACGGGGCTGACGGCGAGCACGAACTCCAGGTCCTTGTCCTCCATGACGACGCAGCCAAGGATGAGCTGATGAAGGTTGGGGAAGGCCGCGCCGCGCGGTAGGGCGGCGGTGTCCGGGAAGACCCAGGCGCCGATGCAGAGGCGGCAGAGGGAGGCGCAGCTGAAGAGTGAGGACGGGAGGGGCAGAGCGCGGAGGGGCCAGGGGCGATTGACGAAGACGAGCTCGTCTACGCCCTTGGTGGCAAAGAGCTGGAACCAGCGCGCGAGCAGGCGGCGGTCGGCGACGTCCATGAAGCTGCAGGTGAGGCTGGCGAAGGGGAAAGGCCCAGGGTGCGACTCGAGGGCGGCGGAGACGGCTTTGGTGACGGCGCGGGATGCGGACCCGGCGCGCGCGGGCCTCGCCCCAGCGCGTGCCGCGGGGAGGAGGTGGGTGTCGACGAGGACGGTCGGGGCGGAGCGCCAGAGGCCGCGCCAGCGCGAGGAGAGCACGGTGGTGCGCGCGCCGTCCTTGGCGGGGAGGAGGGAGACCACGCGGCGGAGGAGGTCGTCGGGGACGCGGCTGACGCGGTCGGTCTTGTCGGCGGCGGCGGCGGCGCGGCAGAGGGAGGGGGATGTGGAGACGGGCGGCTTGGGGAGGAAGGCGTAGAAGAATGAGAGCGGCGCTTCGTCGCCGGGGTTCAGCAACTCCGGTGCTAGCCCGTGCATCATCGTCGCAGGCACCGTGGTATCCTCTCCGGCGGGGTCGGTGGTGGGGCAGGACATGGCGAGTGTAGCCGCCGCGCAGCACACGGAGGAGGGGGAGAAGGAGGGTTTGGGGGAGAGTGGGGCGGAGCCTGTCTGTCTAGTACTGACGTTACGGGAAAAAATGGCTCCAGAAAACAAAAGAAGGAACTATTTTGCCCATCTTGTGCCCTCAGAACGTATCATATGAAACGATGCGCCCGGTGCAACCCGTCTCCGGTTTAGAGCATCTCCAGGGCCTCGACCCCTAAAGTCCTTTGGGTCCGGACACGAAAAACTTGCACCAGCAACACCCCGAAAGTTTCGTCCCGAGCGATTTTATATCCGGCACCCCCTATAGGGTCTCTATACTTGGAGGCCCTCCTGGGGTGCCGGACATCGACTCGGCCATGGCCCTGACAGCTCTGGCCCGCCCCTCATACACATGACGCGTCGCGCCCATTTTAATGAAGCGCGCCGGAGGCCGTTCCGCCACGTTTAATATCGACGAGTCGCCGGGCAGTCTCCCAGGCGTTGGGACTGGGTGGGAGGCGATGCGACGAGATGGCGGCAGGCCTGCCGGCACGCGTCGCATTAACGCCGGCGACAGCGTGCGCGGCAGTCCACGCAACGCAACGAATTTACGCCGGCGCGGACGCTCGGGCACCGGCCCCTCCCCTGCCGCCCTTAAATCCCGTCCCCACGGCGCCCTCTCTCCCACACCGCCCTCTGTTCTCTACCTCTCCGACACCCTCCGTCGTCCACACCGCCCTCGACCTCTGCGTCCATGGCGAATAACTGGGAGGGCAGCAGCAGCAGGCGCAGCGGGCGCACGGTCTCCACCGAAGAGGCGTGGGACCTGTACCGCTACGGCCTGCTGGTGCCACCGGACGCGCGTCTGCCCGCAGGGTGGCACACGTCCCCTTTCGGTGGCCTCCCCGTGCCGGCGCTGCCGTAGATGGAGGACCAGATCCGGCGCGACATCACGCGTCGCCGGTCCTGGCTGACCCCGCACGAGCGCACCCTCCCCGAGTACGACGACAACAACTGGGGAGCGTGGCTGCGGCGTTTCGAGCGCGAGCAGACGGAGGCGCTCGCGTTCTACGACGGCCCGAGAAGGCCGGGCCGCCACAACGCGGAAGGCCGCCACCGGTGGTGGGACACCACAGGCCACATGGTGGAGTCCGCCATCGCCGCCGCATGATGCACCGATGTGGTGTTGTTGGGAAACCCCAAGAGTAAGGTGTGAAGTAGTGCAGCAGCAAATTTCACTCAGTTATGAAACCAAGGTTTATCGAACCAGTAGGAAACTAGAATTCTTCTGAAGGTTGCTGCGGTTGACCTTAGCAGGGCGCACTACCGGTGTCAACCACGAACGTGAAACCTGCACACAACACAATCAAACTATTTTGCCCCAACTTGACAGTGAGGTTGTCAATCTCACTGGCTTGCTGTAACAAAAGGATGAAACGTATGTGTGGAAAATGATGTTTGTTTGCAGAGAATGAAAGTAACAGGATTGCAGTAGTTTGTATTATCAATGTAAAGAAAAGGACCGGGATCCACAGTTCACTAGAGGTGTCTCTCCATAAATAATAATAGCATACACGAGGGTAAACAAATTACAGCTGGGTAATTGACAGAATAAAGAACTGCATAATGATGCATGTACAAGTCATGGTGTCTAGTGTGAGATTCATTTGGGCATTACAACATGATACATAAACCGTTATCCAACTGCATCTATAACTAATAATCCACCTTCGGGATAGCATCCGCAACACCTTTCAGTATTAAGTTGCAAGCAACAGATTATTGCATTAAGTAAAGTGTGTAATGTAAGTAGCACAATTATTCTTAAACAAAGAACTACTGTTCTATCCCTAGTAGCAACAGTACATTCACAATCTTAGAGGTTGCTGTCACTCCCCCAGATTAAATGAAGACATGAACCCACTATCGAGCATAAATACCCCCTCTTGGAGTCACAAGAATCTACTTGGCCAGAGCATCTACTAGTAATTAAGAGCATGCAAGATCATAAATAACCCACTCACATAATATATAATGAAGCAAATGACATAGTACTCAATTATTCATCGGATCCCAGCAAACACAACATGTAGATCATGATAGGCAGCTCACAAGATCTAAACATGATGGCACAATAGGAGAAGACAACCATCTAGCTACTGTTATGGACCCGTAGTCCAAGGATAAACTACTCACGCATCAGTCCGGAGGCGGGCATGATGATGTAGATCCCTCCGGTGATGATTCCCCTCTCCGGTAGGGTGCCGGTGACAATTAAAACTTCTTTACTAAAGCCACATTGGAATTTAATATGTTTAGTATCCTGTTTAGAGCAACAATTTATATCATGGCGTTTAAGCAAAATTTCAGCAATTGTATTCAACTTTTTTAACACGCCTCTCATGACTTTCCCCTTATATGATTCTCTATACTTTATAAATAATTCATTAAGGTCCATAGAGGTTCTAGCATGTTTTTCCATAACAGAAGTTTTTTAAATTTTCGGTTTTTCAATTTTTTATGGATTTTTAGGTATATAAGAAAAAATAAAACAAAACAAAAATAAACTAGACAAAAGTAGACTAAACAAAACACAACTAAGCAGAAATAAACTAAGCACAAATAAACTAGACAAGACAAAATAAGATAAAAAACAGAGAGAGAGGTAGAGTGTACTCCCCAGGTGAACTTATGAGTAGAGCTATGCCTCCCCGGCAACGGCGCCAGAAAATAGTCTTGATAACCCACAAGTATAGGGGATCGCAACAGTCTTCGAGGGATAAAACCCAAATTTATTGATTCGACACAAGGGGAGACAAAGAATACTTATAAGCCTTAACAGCGGAGTTGTCAATTCAGCTGCACCTGTAAAAGCAATAGTAACAGGGGTGATGTGAAAGTAGCAGTAATATGAGTGCAATAGTAATAGTAACACAGCAGTATGAGTAACACAGAGGTGATGGCACCGGAAAGTATTCAAGTGCTTAGTTGACTTTAGAGCAATGATGATGACAGAAGGACCGGGGTTCCTAGCTATCTACACTAGTGGTAACTCTCCAAGCAAATAACATGTGTTGGGTGAACAAATTACAGTTGGGCAATTGACAAGATTGAAATAGCATTAAGATAGAACATCAGTTTATTAATCATGTAGGCATGTTTTCCATATATAGTCATACGTGCTCGCAATGAGAAACTTGCATAACATCTTTTGTCCTACCAGCCCGTTTGCGGCGGGGCCTCAAGGGAAACTACTGGTAATTAAGGTACTCCTTTTAATAGAGCACCGGAGCAAAGCATTAACACTTGGTGAAAACATGTGATCCTCATATCTAAACCATCCCCTCCAGTTATCCCAGTCGGTGTCACTCTGGGGCCTCGGGTTCCGGACAGAGGCATGTGCAAACAACTTGTAGATACAATCTAAGCAATAATTATAAAGTTTAAATCTAAGATCATGCCACTCGTGCACTAGTGACAAGCATTAAACACAAAAATATTGCAGCAACAATAACTTCACAAACTTATAAATAGACTGATCATAATGTAACAATTCATCGGATCCCAACAAACACAACACCGATTACATCATATGGATCCCAATCATGTAAGGCAGCTCATGAGATCATTGTATTGAAGTACATGGGAGAGAGAGTACCAACTAGCTACAGCCAAGAAGCCGTAGTCCATGGGGGAACTACTCACAAACCATCATGGAGTCGAAGTGGAGGCGGTGGAGTCGATGGAGATGGCTCCGGGGGTCAATCCCCGTCCCGGCAGGGTGCCGGAACAGGAACTTCTGACCCCCGAAACTTGTCTTCGATGGCGGCGGCGCTGCGGAACTTTTCGTGGAAGATGGCCTCTTGTTTTAGGGTTTTCACCTCGGGGAGAATATATAGGCGAAAGGGCGAAGGCGGTGGAGGGCCGAGGTGAAGGGGATCGCAAGCAGAAAACAAAAATTTCCTACCAACGATATCCTTAAACTAGCCAAGATCTACACTATGCAGATATAGAAGTACGGCGGATATCGGAATACATACCCTTGTAGACCGAAAAGCGGGGATTACGCTCCCGCACAAGCGTTGACGATGAAGACGACGTAGCCGACCTCTAGGTCGCGAAGAACTCGGCGCGACGAAGACGATGAAGATGACCTCGAGGTCGGGTGGAGGAAGTAGGCCTCCGAGTACCGCTAGCGCAGCACCTCGCAGGGTGTTACACACATACGGTGGAGACGACGGCCTCCGAAGCTCCAGTCCAGGACGAGCAGCGGAAGACTTGGACCGGAACACCAGCAGCGCGGCAGCGGGCTATGGTGGAGAGATCCCCTCTCAACTCGGCGCAACTCCGACAAAGGGAATCACGTTATCGAGGAGAGAAAGAGAATTAATTGGGTGAATTAAAAGGCCAGGGGTGCCCCTCTATATAAAGGCTCCCGGGGGGAGCCAACCTTGCCAGCCAGGCAATGTGGGACTATCCCACATGCCTGGTTCGGCCAAGGCTGGTGCGCCGACCCTAGGTGGGCCCCATTTGGCCCACCTAGGCCGGCCCCCATCCAATCCGAAGCCCTGGGGGGACTTTCCCCCCTTCACGGGCCTTCTTTCCACCAGAAGGCCCATTTAGGGAAATCAGCCTTTAAAAATTCGAAAATAAATATATAAAATCATATTTAAATATTAATTACACTAATTAATATCAAACATATTATATATAATTTATTCTAGCTCCGAAAACTATTTCGTCGCTACCCGATCTCCATCGGACCATTCCCGGGACGTTCCCGGTGATCTCTTTCCTTTCCGGTTGTCTTGTCGAAACCCCTTAAGTGTGTTACCCTAGCGGTTCGATATAATAACAGACATGATCGAGACTCCTCTCCGATCAATGATTAACTCGTAGGCCTGGACCCCATGAATTAACCCCTGTGATATAACGAATGACTTTCATCTATCAAACCTGGACGTCTAGTCTTAAACCTTTTGTCATAGCGATACTTAGTGTGTCCGAGCATCGTTCATAGATATCTCCATACCTAGCATGATCTCGTTACCGACAACACTATCTTCTACTCGTCTATGAAATTATGTCAGCTGGTGACCTAGTCACATGTTTGCAAACTCATTTGACATAATCTCACCGAGTGGGCCCTAGAGTATCCATCCGGCTATACGGACTGACAAATCCCGCTCTTGACCCCTCGTCTCAACTATTTCCGATACCCAAAAGTATCACCGTTATTGTCACACTTTATAAGATATGACGTTTGGTGCGATCAAAGTATCTTTCAGGAATAACAATAAGAGTTGGTCTCACGGTCAAAGGCGTAATGACTACGTCCTACAAATTATGGGTAAGTCCATCACATCGTTCCACCTAACGATATGACTCCATTGCCGACAGACGCCATGTCTCATGATCGGGAAACCTCGATCATCAATCGCGCAATGAAACTAGTCTTAGCAGAGGCAACTAGGGAACTGGTTGTTTATCTACCACACGTGTATTAATGTTTCCGCTTAATACAGTTATAGCATGGTATAAAACATATAATGAACAATTGGAATATAACCAATAAACTATCTTTATTAAGTGCCTCTAGGGCATATTCCCTTCAGTCTCCCACTTGCACTAGAGTAACACTTAATCTAGTTTACAACTTGGTAAAAGCTCAGCACCCATAGCATCTTGGTGCATGCTTGTCTCGTGGAAGAGGAATACAGTCAACAGATCTCACACATTGAGACCTATATGTGCTTTGCAACACTTCTATGTCACCTAGTTTGACATCATCCCGTATCTTACGATGACGGTGAAATATATCCTAGTGGATGGAGTGAGACTCGAACATTCGCGTAGCATGGGCCTTAAAAGTCTAAGGGATCTATTAAGGGGACCACATACGCTCGGAAAACTGCTCAGTCCAATCACACTTGCAACTTCTGAAGTTGGCATATATTTCTATACCTATGTAGATTATGCAACAGTGCATTCATATGCGACTTCGCAAACTAACCATGTCTTTCTTTAAAATAAAGGACATCTCCTATATGAGATTTCTAGTTGTATGGGCCAGTGTAATAACTTGCATCATCGTAACCTCTTTACGGCAAGTTGTCTTTCACTCTTTCCCTTTACCAGAAAACATATCTTCAGTTCTCACAGACACTGAAAAATATACTTAACGTTTGTTCATTGATCCACACAAGGATCACTCTAGAACCCGTTCTTCAACCAAGAACTTGGGTCACACTAAGTCGAGCTTTCAATCTGATAGCATCTATGTCTGATACATAGAGAATGTCGAACATCATTTGCTATCACTGAAAATGCCAAGACAAACTTAATATTTCACCTAGTCATACAAGTAAGAACCATTTTCTTCGCTTGTACTATTCTGAAACACTTCAGAATCTTAACTTAGGAAATATTCCGACCTAATGTTATTAAGCCCCTTACGATCTATACAATTATAGATTGGATGCCTAATACTCCTAACTTCTTTCATAGAAAATTTAATCACTTAAATAATCCTTTACACTCTACTAGAGGATCTGTATCATTCAATATTTCGTCACATACAAAATCATGAATGACACCTAGCTCCCACTCAAATATGCCTTCCGCATATAAGATCAAGGAAAGCTACTTTGCTCCCACTCACTTCTTTGCAAATGCAAGTCTCTTCAACTATTTTGGACAACTCCAAAATCCTTTGATTACATCATCAAAGTGAAGATTCCAGTTCCGATATGCTTGCTTCAGCCCATGAATGGACAACTGAAGTTTGCATACATGTTTAGCATCCTTAGGATCATCAAACCATTATTGTACTGATTACAACTCTTTCTTAATGACACTATTAAGAAACATGGTTTTCTTATCCATCTATCAATTTCTCATTCGAAATTAGAGTAATTGCTAAACGACCCAGAATAGATTTAGCCTTCGCCACCTGAGACAAAATCTCATTGTGGTCAACTTTTGAATCTGTCGGAACTGTTTCACGACAAATCGATCCTTACCAGTGTCTACTCTCTCATAAAATTCCATATTCTGTTAACATCCTAGATGCCATCAAGAAGATCTCCCAAGTCAATACCTGGTAATCGTACATGGATTTTATTTCGGATCATATATGACTCATAGCCATTTCTCGGACTTAGGTCTACCATCTCTTCTTCGTAGTTCGTAGGTCTGTCATATTCCATTAATATGACCTTCATAACAAGATTGTCGTAACGCATAGTGTGAAACACAACCTCGTACGCCTACGTTCTTAGTATGAGCTCAGAGCATCATGATCTTGTATCATCAGCCTTTTTCAAGCTGTGGAGCATAACACCGAAAACACTTTCAGTTGCGCCACTCTGATGTCTGGAGAGAAAGTTTCATCAACTTTGTCTTGCTCTACTTTCTTTCTCACTTATACCCTTGGACAAGAAACTATTTCTTTCATAAGGTATATCCCGGCAACGATTTTGCCTATGTCGTGAGACATGTACCCAACTAACTCTTTAGGTACACTACAAAGATTAATCCATTTTAGGTTTGATCACATCAAAACACTAAATTGCTGAAACGTCAATCTAGGCTAAAAGCCATGCCATCACTAATATGGTATTGTCTCCATGGATTTAAATGGTTTCCCTATTATCTAACGTGAGTGTTACGTTTCTACCATACGACTCTAATGATCACAATAATTCGGTAAGAGATTTATTTACCACACACTATCCGATAGGGTGCGATTACAACGTCCTAACATACCATAACACTATGGTGTTCCATGCGACGTAATTTGTGGAACTCTTCTCACAAGTCTTCCAATGATATGCCAACATTATAACTTAAATCTTCATTTCCTCGATCTGTATCGCGGGAATTTGATTTTCTTGTTAAGTTTATTTCCTACTTCATTCTGAACTTGTTTGATCGAATCAAAAATTTCAGGCCAACATTCCCTGAGTGGATATTCATATATCTACTTGGAATATTCATGAAGTCTATGAAATAAAGACTTCCACTTCACGTTAAAGTACTTCATTGATTCACATACACCCATATGCATGATTCTCAACAAGTCATACTCAAAACGTTCAGCGAAGTTCACGAAATAAAGGTCTCCACTACCCGTCAATTACTTCATTGAACCACATACATCTATATGCATGACTATCAATAAGTTATATGCCCGTTTTCCGAAAACGGTGTCTTAGTTATTTTGCAAGTGTCAAAAGATCAAATCTAAAGACTTGTAGATCCATCCGGTATGGAGCTAATTCATTGACTATAACATTGACATGAATTAAACGGTAGTGCCACACATATGTGGTGTCTTTATTAAGTTTGTATCCTTTGGCATTAATATTATGAATGTGGGAGCTTCTACCATCTAAATTCAAATCGGTATATGATCATTACTTCATAAATATAGGACAACGAATTTGTCACTAATATATATGAACAGTTGTCTCGCTAGAGGAGACACACTTATAACGATCATACTAACAGGCGATCATAAAGAATTTATTCAAATGGTAGATCTAGAGGGAGAGTGTCTATGGCCATCACAACAATTTGTCTGCCATTATCAACACGCAATGTCGCCTCATCCTTTCAAGCCACTCAAGCAGTAAACCTGGTTTTCATAAAACATGACTAGTATCAAAACTTAGTCACTACTGCGAGTACTTGCTTAGCTAAAACATTCATAACATGTATATCATATATACACCATCATCATTGATGACTTCCGGCGATCTGTTTCATCTTCTTGATACTTCCAACGTAATCAAGAACCATGAAGGTGAACGATTCTCCTTGCATGACATAGTCTATGACATAGCATTTGCACTTGGCAACGACGTCTGTCATCCAGTGATCGAGCTGAGCGAGGCGTCTCAATGTTCATCAAGTATGACCATATGTCATCAAGTATAACCAATGTTATCAAGTATGACTGCCACGTGCTCCTTCGATGTGTGTATTCTCTTCCATCTTGGTTGAGAAGACAATCAGTCAACGTACTGATAAACTTCATCACCCCAACTTTAGGTGTACCCCGAGTTTAGCGATCATCTCATATGTTCGCGATCTAACAACTCGTACACATCGTTGGTTCTCTATGGAGGAGATCATAGCATACACTGGACTATGATGATATCATCCGCACAAAAACTTGATAATCCAAATTATCCTTTTGTTAGCGGAATCTCCGGGTTTATCTCCTAGCGGGTATTGTATCACAAAGAGCTAACGGTTTAAACAAGGAGTATCCTCAAGCTAAAGTATAAAACTATGAAGTTTGGACCCAACCTTTTAAGTTTCTCAATCGCAGGAATGCGCCTAATTTTAAAGAAGGCTATTACATAGGTTAATATCTACAAAGGTTTGCAAAACAGACTTTGTTCGTTATATTTTGAGTTCTAGTATTTTAGAAAATGACTATCCGAACTCCCACTCAAACGAACATCCCTCCTGGTCGTTTAAGTAATTACACGACCCCCATCCATTGCGCAACCCCTCATCGTCAGAGCCGGCAACACAACTTCAAGGGTAGACAATTGTCAATCACAACAACTCTGTGACTCATGCTCGACCTTTCGGCCTCCGTGTTCCGAGGCCATATCTGCATATGCTAGGCTCGCCACAATAACCTCCACGTAACGCTTGTGCAACATGGCTTACACCCACTGTATGCGAACGACGATATGTCTGACACCCGATCGTCACGGCCTGCCTCATAACGTAGAACTTTCTTGGTGGTGCTCGTTGGAGGAAGAACACTAGTGGTATTTTTGAAGGGATCATCTTATATTTCTACCGCCGTGTAACTAATATATTCTAATATATATAATCACACAATATAAGATGCACACAAAACATCAAATGTAATGCGATGTGATATAGTCCATTGCGCCATGGTCTTCTTGGCGCCCGCAGTTCATAAACAATTTAATAAACCTACCTTGACCATATCACATTGCCCCTGCAAAATAAAGTTAGACGCTTCTACTTTATCTTTTGCATATTTTACGTGGCTTGGGGCTGTCGTAAATAGAACCGCTTCATACCTACGAACTTATGACCACAACAACGATCCAATAATTGCATGTTTAAGCATCCCTTTCGGGCCCTCCATTGAAAATGCAAGACCAACTAAAGAGAGAGAGACAGACACCCGCCAGCCACAGATACGGTACAAGCCGTATGTCAGTAGTGGAACCAGTCTCGCGTAAGCGTACGCGTAAAGTCGGTCCGGGCCGCTTCATCAACTCGATGCCGCTGGAATCACAAGTGCACGCTAGAGGGTAGCAAATAACAGGAACGGTGCCCCCGTGCAGAACACGGGTTCTAACAGCGTACAGCTATATCTACGATAGATCGGCTCTGATACCACTGAAGGGGATCGCAAGCAGAAAACAAAAAATTTCCTACCAACGATATCCTTAAACTAGCCAAGATCTACACTATGCAGATATAGAAGTACGGCGGATATCGGAATACATACCCTTGTAGACCGAAAAGCGGGGATTACGCTCCCGCACAAGCGTTGACGATGAAGACGACGTAGCCGACCACTAGGTCGCGAAGAACTCGGCGCGACGAAGACGATGAAGATGACCTCGAGGTCGGGTGGAGGAAGTAGGCCTCCGAGTACCGCTAGCGCAGCACCTCGCAGGGTGTTACACACATACGGTGGAGACGACGGCCTCCGAAGCTCCAGTCCAGGACGAGCAGCGGAAGACTTGGACCGGAACACCAGCAGCGCGGCAGCGGGCTATGGTGGAGAGATCCCCTCTCAACTCGGCGCAACTCCGACAAAGGGAATCACGTTATCGAGGAGAGAAAGAGAATTAATTGGGTGAATTAAAAGGCCAGGGGTGCCCCTCTATATAAAGGCTCCCGGGGGGAGCCAACCTTGCCAGCCAGGCAATGTGGGACTATCCCACATGCCTGGTTCGGCCAAGGCTGGTGCGCCGGCCCTAGGTGGGCCCCATTTGGCCCACCTAGGCCGGCCCCCATCCAATCCGAAGCCCTGGGGGGACTTTCCCCCCTTCATGGGCCTTCTTTCCACCAGAAGGCCCATTTAGGGAAATCAGCCTTTAAAAATTCGAAAATAAATATATAAAATCATATTTAAATATTAATTACACTAATTAATATCAAACATATTATATATAATTTATTCTAGCTCCGAAAACTATTTCGTCGCTACCCGATCTCCATCGGACCATTCCCGGGACGTTCCCGGTGATCTCTTTCCTTTCCGGTTGTCTTGTCGAAACCCCTTAAGTGTGTTACCCTAGCGGTTCGATATAATAACAGACATGATCGAGACTCCTCTCCGATCAATGATTAACTCGTAGGCCTGGACCCCATGAATTAACCCCTGTGATATAACGAATGACTTTCATCTATCAAACCTGGACGTCTAGTCTTAAACCTTTTGTCATAGCGATACTTAGTGTGTCCGAGCATCGTTCATAGATATCTCCATACCTAGCATGATCTCGTTACCGACAACACTATCTTCTACTCGTCTATGATATTATGTCAGCTGGTGACCTAGTCACATGTTTGCAAACTCATTTGACATAATCTCACCGAGTGGGCCCTAGAGTATCCATCCGGCTATACGGACTGACAAATCCCGCTCTTGACCCCTCGTCTCAACTACCCCTTTCCGATACCCAAAAGTATCACCGTTATTGTCACACTTTATAAGATATGACGTTTGGTGCGATCAAAGTATCTTCCAGGAATAACAATAAGAGTTGGTCTCACGGTCAAAGGCGTAATGACTACGTCCTACAAATTATGGGTAAGTCCATCACATCGTTCCACCTAACGATATGACTCCATTGCCGACAGACGCCATGTCTCATGATCGGGAAACCTCGATCATCAATCGCGCAATGAAACTAGTCTTAGCAGAGGCAACTAGGGACCTGGTTGTTTATCTACCACACGTGTATTAATGTTTCCGCTTAATACAGTTATAGCATGGTATAAAACATATAATGAACAATTGGAATATAACCAATAAACTATCTTTATTAAGTGCCTCTAGGGCATATTCCCTTCACGAGGGCCCGTCACGCGGTGTTGGTGCGGCAGAGGGGGGAGCCGCGCCCCCACCTTGTGACGGCGCCTCGGTGCCCTCCTTCGTCTCCTCTTCGGACTTCTGGAACATGTCGGGAAAAATAGGGACTTTGGTATAAAAATTGTCCAATTCCGAGAATATTTCCTTAAGTAGTTTTCTGAAACCAAAAACAGCAGAAAACAGGGAACTGGCACTATGGCATCTTGTTAATAGGTTAGTCCTAGAAAATGCATAAAACAACACAAAGTGTATATAAAACATGTAGCAATTGATATGATATAAGCATAGAACATAAGAAATTATAGATACGCTTGAGACGTATCAAGCATCACCAAGCTTAGTTCTACTCGTCCTCGAGTAGGTAAAACGATAACAACAAATAATTTCTGTAGTGACATGCTTTCACACAATCTTGATCAGATAATATTGTAAAGCTCATGTAATGAATGAAATGACTCAAGGCAATGGTCTATAGTTTGCTAACAAATAGACAAGGAGTAAACAACTACATCATATAAGTAAAAAAAATCATGAATAGTACTTTCAAACAAGCATCAAAAAGATTTACATAAGAGTTAACTCATAAAGCAATATTCTCTAAGTGAAAGAGCATTGAAGCAACACAAAGGAAGATATAAGTTTCAGCATTGACTTTCAACTTTGAACATGTATATCATATAGATAGTTGTCAACACAAAGAAATATAAGAAGTGCAATAAGTAAGCATATAAGAGTTGTTGCACATAGTTGACACAAGTGTTTGCTTCGGGGACAGAAAGAAGTAGGTAAACTGACTCAACATAAAGTAAAAGATAGGCCATTCGCAGAGGGAAGCAGGGATACAAGCATGTGATAGAGCTTCTTGGTTTTATAGGTTTTTGAAATCATATAGAGAGCATAAAAGTAAGTTTTTGAGTGGTGTTTGTCGTTGTCAACGAATGGCAATAGAGTTCTTGTCATCTTCCATACTAAGCAAGTTGAGAGCAGTTCCGAATTATTTAGTAACAAGCATTTATAATATGCACCTTATTTATATAGCTTGACACTCCTCCCAACCTTTGCTTTCACAAACCATGGCTAACCAAATCCTCGGGTGCCCACCAATCAATCTCATACCATGGAGGAGTGTCTATTTTTTAACTTTCTCAAAACTTTTGATATTATAGTGGTCTAACCAGCTCTTTGCAATATTAATGACGAGCAGATGAAGCATGCAAGTCGAAGGTTACTTAATTAGCATGGAAGATAACAAACCCAACTATTACTTCCTCATGAGCTAATAAACATTGACACAAATAAGGGATAATAAGTTTTGAATAAAAGGTAGCACACGAAGTATTTGCTTGGAATGGCAGGAAATACCATATAGTAGGTAGGTATGGTGGACACAAATGACATGGGATTTGGCTCAAGGTTTTGGATGCACGAGAAGCATTCCCTCTCAGTACAAGGCTTTGGCTAGCAAGGTTGTTTGAAGCAAACACAAGTATAAACTATGACAACAAGACGTATATAAAAACATATTACAAGTATTATAAAACTCTACATTGTCTTCCTTGTTGTTCAAACACTTTAACTAGAAAATATCTAGACCTTAGAGATACCAAACATGCAAACCAAATTTCAACAAGCTCTACGGTAGTTCTCCACTAATGGGTTTTAACTACATGATGCAAAAGCTTAAACATGATCTACGTGAGAGCTCAAAACAATTGCCAAGCATCACAAAAAAAAAATCAAGACAATGATCTACAAGCATATGTATGTCTTTTCATTATACCATCTACCACATGTAGCATTTTCTGTTTCCAACCAATCAACTTATTTAAACATAAACTCTCCTATTTATTTAACAATGATGCAAGAGAGTATATCATATGAGAACTAACAGCTCTAACAAGAGGTGCATGAAAAATAGGAGCTGAAAGCACTGAAGTAACTACAAAAGAATACTCAACAAATATAAGTGAAGAATAGGAGTATTCAAATGAAAAAGCGGAGCGTGTCTCTCTCCCACTCAATAATGATAGGATCCATTTTATTCAGAAAAAAAAATAACAAAGCAAAAATAGAAGCAAACAGACGCTCCAAGTAAAGCACATAAGATGTGACGGAATTAAAATATAGTTTCACTAGAGATGACCTGATAAGTTGTTGATGAAGAAGGGGATGCCCAACCCAAGCTTAGACGCTTTAGTCTTCTTAAAATATGCTTGGGTGACCCACGGGGGCATCCCCAAGCTTAGGCTTTTCACTCTTCTTGATCACATATATCATTCTCCTCTCTTGATCCTTGAAAACTTCCTTCACACCAAACTTCTCATAAACTTCATTAGAGGGGTTAGTACTCAAAAACATTAATCTACTTAGGTTCTGTAGTGACACATTGCAAGAACTCAATAAAACATTAGCTACAGCCCCCAATGATAAAGAGCCTTGCTTAAAGTCCACAAGAGACAATGCAAAAAAAAAAAACAGAGACAGAATCTGTCAAAACAGAACAGCCAGTAAAGATGAATTTTTTCGAGGCACTTAACTTGCTCAAATCAGAAAACTCAAAACTAATGAAAGTTGCGTACATATCTGAGGATCACGCACATAAAATCCCAGGTCATTTCAATTTTTTGGTAAAGAGTTACGAATTTAACGGTGATCAGCAGAAAAACTGTTCCTGCGCATAAATCCAAATCTAGTATCAACTTCCTACTAGAGACTTCACTTGGCACAACTATGCAATAAAATAAAGATACAAAGGAGTTGTTACAGAGGTAAGCATGCTCCTTGACTCAAATAAAAGAAAAATTACAGAAATAAATCATGGGTTGTCTCCCACAAGCGCTTTTCTTTAATGCCTGTCGTGTGATTGTCACGGCAGATGTTTCCGGGTGGAAACTTGAGTATGGGGACATAGCGACTTCTGACATCGGGAGCTTGTCTAGCGTGGCGTGGGGAAACAAGGGTTTACCCAGGTTCGGCCCCTCTTCTCGAGGTAAAGACCTACTCCTGCTTTGCTTTATTGATATGGGGTTTCGAGTACTCGGCGCCTTAGCTTCCGAGTCTCGATTACAATCTCTGGTAGTAGGTATTGCTCTGGCTTTCGACTTCTCTCTCTAGGAACCAGGAGACCCCCTTATATAGGCGGCGGGTCTCGCTGGGCGTACAAGCGGGATCCGGGATACAATCGTACCCGAACTCTACTCTAAGTCCTTTAAGTCTTCGCCTTCCTTATCGGGACTCCGTCTTGTACTTAGTCCCTAATCTTCTAGATCCTTCGTGACTCGTGGACCAAGACACACGTTGCGCACCGGCTTACGTGAGACCCGGCCCATGTCTTCAAGCTTGACCCGGCCCAGGTTCCTACCAGGCCGGCTTATCTTCTAGGTCGGTGGGCCTACCGGGTTATGATCTCCCCAACAGTAGCCCCCAGGATAACTTGGACACCAGAATTGACTTGCTTCACCTTTGCGCTCTTTGGCACAATCTGGGGGAAGCCGTCATTTCTTTTGTCCGGGTTATCATCTGAAAAATCAATAAACAACTCATTAGGCAAGCAGCCTCTCGGGCATCAGTTTGGCCGACTCTTGCTGGCGGCCCGTTCATAACCCGGCCTTCACTTGCTTATTTTCCTTTCTTTAAGACTTTTGACTCTTCCTTTTCTTTCTTTATTCTTTTTCTTCGCTGTCGGTCAACCTTGCTGGTCAGCGGCATATTTAATGCATATCCCCTCGCGGGAATCGAGGAGACAATAACCACTTCGAGGAAGCAAAGATCTTGTCAGGGATATCTCCTGCAGGTCAGATTCTGTTCCTCAAGATAATGATTATCTTTTTATCTTTCCGCTTTTACCCCCAGGTCAACTTCAGAGGCTATAAATTGGGGCCGGGGTGAAAAACGTCCCATTCTCCTCCCGTGCGCCTCACTCCTTCTTCTTCCTCGAGCTGGTCGCCTCGGTTCATCTCTACTCCGAGCTCAAGAACTTCCCGAGCTGTTCGTTCCTCCAAGGTCAAGATCCAGACGAGGTCAAGAACTCGACCGCGTACATCGCCTCTCCACGCGGCTCAGATCTTCCCCGTCTTCTCCTATCGGTAATCCACTTTAAATCCATTTCGCATTCCCAATTTGCTCCACTTTCTTCGGATGAACTCGCGGTGTTCTTCGTGTTCTTCGCGTTCTTGACGTCCATGAAACTTCTCCTTTCATCTTGATTTTCCGAGACCTCTCAGATCCATTTCGATGTACTGTTCATCCTTCTCGTGGTTTTCCCTTCACATCCGAACGTTACCTCTTCTCGGGAGTTTCTGATGAACTATCTCGTACCTTTTACTTTCCCATTTTTCCTTCTATTTTCTCGTGATTTCGTAGATCTGTACTGTCCCTCTTTCTTCTGAATACGTTGTTTGTAGACCTTCGAGCTTCTAATTTCCACAATGGGCTTGAAGTCGGCGGCTAAACGGGTGCCGAAGAAGAACAAGAAGACACCCGGCGCCGGCTCTTCTGCTACAGTCGCCGCGGAGAAGTCTAAGCGGAAGATCACTTGCAACTGGTGCAAGTTGTCTATCCGCGAGGACCGGCTCCAAGACCTTGTCGACCTCGGCATGCTTCCGGCAAAGTCGGAAATCTTCTGGCGCGCCCGCGATGAGGATGAAACTCAGCCTCAACCGGAGCAAGGCGAGGTCGTCATCTTCGCCGACCACGTCACCCGGGGTTTTCGCCCCCCGGGCTCTCTTTTCTTCCGCCAGGTCCTGGAGTACTTCAAGATCCGGCCCCAGGACATCGCGCCGAACTCGGTTCTGAACATCTCTCACTTTGTGGTTCTATGCGAGGCCTATCTCGGCATAGAACCCAACCTTCCTCTTTTTCTAGAATTCTATTGTTGCAAACCCCAAAGGGAGAACAGCGACGGCCCTTTAGTCGTCTGTGGTGGGGTCACTATTCAGCGTCGCCGGAATCTCATCTTCTCGGGCGTCGTCCTTCACTCCCACCCCAAGGACTGGCAGAAGACCTGGTTCTATTGCAAGGCGGCTACTCCTCCGGGTCAACTAGCTCTCCCAGGCTTCAGCGTGGAAAGGCTGACAATCAACGACAACATGAACTCCTTCGCCTCCAGCGAAGACCGGAAAGCCATCGAGCCTCTGGTTAGACGGGTCTGCGCCCTTCTTGCTCACGGCTTGACAGGCACCGATCTTGTCAAGACTTGGATGGGATGGCACGTCCAGCCACTCGCCTTGCGCCCGGGTTTGATGTGCAACTATTCCGGGTCACTTGAAGATCCGATGCGCTTCAATAACAAACAGCACACCTCCGCTGTTTTAATCAAGGCCATCCGGAAGATTGTGAACGAGTCTCCGGAGGACCTTGCCAAGGACGGCCTCCCCCCATTTTCCGCTTCGAACCCGCTGAAACCGGTATCTGCGTATTCTTAAATCTTCTTCCACTATAATACTTTGTCTTAGCTATTTTCTGACTTGTTTCCTTTTCAGGTCAACGACCCCTGGTGGGCCGGCACTCTGTCGGCCGCGCCCGACTCGGACGATGAGTCGGACGGTGATCAGCCGGAGGCTGACGTCGAAGGCGCCGCCCAGAAGCCAGTGCCGAAGAAGAAGAAGGTGAGCTCGACTCCATCACCTGCCTATTCCTTGACTTGTTAGACGCCGATCTTCTCCAGGAGAATCAACCAACTCTTAAAAAAGAATCACGTCTCTCAGATACAACTCTCCCCTCGACAGACCCGGCTCCTCCGGCTGCCAAGAGGAAACTTAGGTCAGACGCCCAGAAGGTAACGTCTATCGAACTTATTCTGTCTCGGTCTTTTCTCGATGTGTATTGACCCCTTTAATTCTCAGGAACAAGCAGAAGAACGCCGCCAACGCCGCCGGCTTCGGTCCTCCGACTCCGACGAGCCTTTGAACGAAGGTATTCCTAACTTCCCGACTCCTCGCCGGGTTAAGAATCCACAAAGGCGTCCTTCAGTTCTTTATCCTTTAGCCGGGACTCAACGGAAGGCTAAGTCCCGGTCTCTCTCAGATTCTTCAGATTCGAGCGATGATCTCTTTGGCGACTTTGTCGTCAATGAGGGGTAGGTTCTCTCTGTCCACGGTTGCTTAACATGCTTCGCTCGTTTCTCTGTTATCTGACATCTTTTTTATTCCACAGAGCTCGCGCTGCTCTGGCTTCCGTCCTTGCTCAGTCGGAGCCGGTTGACAAATCTCCCGTTCGTGATGAGGAGAATGTCGATAAGCCAACCTCGCGGCTTGCTTCTCCCTTGATCCCTGACAACCGGGCCTCTGCGTCGTCTAACGTGGAAATCACCGGCTCTAAACTGGGTGAGAAACCATCTAGCTCCCGCATTGCTGAGACCACTCAGCCGGAGGCAGCACCGGCTAAACCTCTCGCCGGCAAAGCTCCAGTGCCTAGCGCCAGCTTCCAGTCCTACAAGGACTTGGACTCTGCTACTCTCTTCGGAGAACTTCAGCGGCGCATTTCTGAACACCGAAAGGCGGAGGACAGCGTGCTTGCTGAGCTCCAGGATAAGTTTGAGGTATGTGAATACTCATCTTCCAGTCCCCAAGTGCCGAGTTACCAGCTTGCGGTGACTCGGGACTCGGGACTTTGAGGTACCTTCACTGAGTAGTCCCCAAGAGTTGGAATTATTGCTTGCAATGTTCCTGGTCATCTTGACGAACTGCTGTGTAAAAACTGTAAAACTTCAACTGAGTAGTCCCCAAGAGTCGGATGTACAGCTTGATGTGTTCCGGGTCTTCTTGTTGAACTCTGCTTTGTTGTTTTTCAAATTGAGTAGCCCCCAAGTGCCGGGTTTCCGCTTGCGGCAACCTGGGACTTATAACAATTTGAGTTTGTTAACTTCTTTCTTGTAATGTCTGTCATTTCTTGATTCTTATGCTATCTTTGAACTTCCATGGCCAAGCTCAGCAGCACGGTCATGCCCTCCAGGTGGTGAAGGAGGAGCTGAAGAGTGAAGCCGGCCGACGTGCCGATCTAGAAAAGAAGCTTGCCGAGCTTGAAAAGAAACTCGGCCATGCTGCCGAAGAAAACGCCGGGCTTCGGCAAGAGATCGAGGAGCATGAGAGTGCGTGGGCTGATGCACGGGACAAGCTGCAGGAGGATCTAAAGGCCTCCAACGCGAAGTTTGAAAAACTTGTCTCGTTCATCTTTTAGATGGTGGCATCCCTCTTTGGTAATCTTGCTTTCGTCCTTGAGATGCTTTGTTTGCTGCTTGCTTTCCCAAAATGAGTCCGGCTTATCAATCTTTGTTTTTCCTTTCGTAGGCCCCTGGAACCCAATAGGCGATCTTGAGCCGGAGATGAAGCTGAGGGCCGCCTATACTCTTGTTCAGCAATTGTATTATGGTGCCGGCAAAGCTCTGATGGCCTGCCATGGTTGGGAGAAGCCGCCAACTACCCAAGCCAAATTCCTGCAACAGCTTAATGTTTTGCCGGCTTGGATGGATATCTGGAGGAGGTCCGCTGCCCAGAGAGCCGCTATGCGCATTCTTGCGTTGACCAAGGCGTACTACCCGGCTGTTGACACGGAGCTGCTGACCCGGGGGTGGCCTTCTCTGAAGAGTGATGGGACTCCGCTTACGCGAGAGGACATCACAAAGATTGATGAGACGACCCGACATCATGCTATGCTTCTCACTGATACCTTGAGCTTGAGCTCCTTCCAAACTGGCTTTAACGCCGAAGGCGCGAAGTTATATCCGAAGGATCCGGTCGATACGAAGATGGATCCGAGTTACCGGGCGCCTCTTCCAACTGATCCGGAGGATGCTCAGGCTTCGGGGGCTTCTGCTACGCCGGCTTCTGCTACAGACGCCCAACTTCCCAGTGTATTTGAGATATGCTGGGAAGAGGCGGAAGGCATAACTCGAAGGAAGTCGAAGAAGAAGTCTGGCTCTTCCAGCTCGAGTGCTCCAGCCCCCAAGACTCCTGCTGTTCCTACTGAAACTGGCCCGGCAGTATAAACCGGCTTGTAGCTTTCTGATAACACTTTATGGTGTCCTGCAAAAATATTATTTTGGCCTATATGGCGTGTAATAGGTTATCTTAAACTTTAATTAGCTATACCTGTTATGGTGCGCCTTCGTGCGCTTTTTAAAAACTTGTTTTTTTAATGAAATCCGTCTTTCGTGAAATCTATAAGTCTTTTCGGTTTCGATGACCCTTTTGGTTTCTTTAGCTCTCTGCAAATCCGGTTTTCTCGTGACTTTCTGTGCATAAAATTCCTGAGCGATCAGGGTCTGCTAAGTCCCCATGGGCTTCATAGTCAGATTGAAAGCCAGATTTTAGCATCTGGTCATATGTAATGTGAGAATAACATCAAGCTAGCAGGCAAGTATAACCAAGAATAATTGCGGCGTCTCTGCCGGGTCTTGAGTTTGTAACTTACAACTTTCTTAGTTAGTAAGCCCCCAAGACCCTGATCACATGAAAAATAAGGAACTGAAAACATAATGCTCTTTCTTTTTAGAGGTGCCTTCCTCATTTCATTGATCATATAATATGTACATAGCTAGCAAGCCGCCTCATTAAAAACCTTCCAGACCCCTTAGGTACCCTGGTAAGGAAAAAGCGCGTCTGATACCTGCTGCCTTTAAACTGAAAAGATACAAAAAGGTGGAGCTCGTCTCATCCGGGAGCTCACAAAACCTAAGTGTAGTATGGCCTGAGCTCTGCTATGTTCCAGGGCCTGTCGTTCTCTGTCATCGGATTTCTTGTATGGTCTGTATTGTTTCCTGTTGTTGTAACTTGCTCTCTAACATCCACCAAGTAATAAGACCCGTTGTGCAAATTCCGGCTTACGACAAAGGGACCTTCCCATGGGGAAGTCAGTTTGTGAAAGCCGATCTTGTTCTGGGCTAGCCGTAAGACTAGGTCCCCTTCTTGAAAAGTTCTTGTTCGGACCCGGGGACTATGATAACGCCTCAGGTCTTGCTGGTATATGGCTGATCTTTCCAGAGCAAACTCTCTTGCCTCCTCAAGCATGTCGACTGAATTTTGCCGGGCTTGCTCGTTCTCAGTTTCGACGTAGTTTGCAACTCTTGGAGAGTCATGGAGAATATCGCTGGGTAACACGGCTTCTGCCCCGTAGACCATGAAGAAAGGGGTGAAGTCTGTTGATCTGTTCGGGGTTGTGTTTATGCTCCAGACAACTGATGGCAGCTCTTCTTCCCAGCACCCGGCGGCTCTGATTAATGGAACCCGGAGTCTTGGCTTGATGCCTCTTAACAGCTCCTGTTTTGTCCTCTCTACTTGACCGTTTGACTGGGGGTGTGAAACTGAAGCAAGATCAAGCCGGATGCCGTTCTCTTTGCAAAATATCTGCATCTCTCCAAGTGAGAAGTTTGTCCCGTTATCAGTGATGATGCTGTGAGGATATCCGAAGCGATATATGATCTTCTTCAGGAACTTGACTGTTGTTGCTGCTGTGCAACTGTTGACTGCTTGAACCTCGACCCACTTTGTGAACTTGTCCACTGCGACTAAGAGGTGAGTCTTCTTATTGGGTGATGTTTGAAAAGGTCCCACCATATCCATGCCCCAAACTGCAAAGGGCCATGTTATTGGGATGGTCTTCAAATCTTGAGTCGGAACGTGAATTTGCCTTGCATATCTCTGGCATCCATCGCAAACCCGGGCTATGCTTTCTGCGTCTGCCAGAGCCGTCAACCAAAAGAATCCGTGTCTGTAAGCTTTGGCCACCATTGATCTTGTGGATGCATGATGCCCGCAGTCCCCTGAGTGGATCTCCTGAAGAATTTTCCGGCCTTCCTATGGTGAGACGCATCGTAGAAACACTCCAGACGTACTCCTCTTGTATAACTCGCTGTTGATGATGACATAACCCTTAGCCCGGCGCACAATCTGCCGTGCCAGTACCTCGTCTTGTGGTAGCTCTTCTCTCAGCAAGTAAGCCAGGTACGGCTCTGTCCACAATGGAATCTGATGTAAGGCGGCGACTAACTGTGAATCCGGGTCATCAGGATGTGCTAACTCTTCTTCTGTTGGAAGCTTGACTGAGGGATGATGTAACTCGGCAAGGAATACGTTTGGAGGCACCGGCTCTCTCCTAGAGCCGAGTCTTGATAAGGCAACCGCTGCCTTGTTCTTTCGTCTATCGATGTGCTCAACTTGATAGCCGGAGAAGAAGCCGGCTACTCGGTCTACTTCTCTCCTGTAAGCCGCCATGTTGGCGTCTTTCCTGTCCCAAGTCCCTGACACTTGTTGAGCAACAAGGTCGGAATCTCCATAGCACATGATCCTTTTGATATTCATCTCTTTGGCGACCTTCAGACCATGCAACAAGGGCTCATACTCTGCGATGTTGTTGGTGCATGGCTCGAAGTGTATCGGCAGGACGTAGCTTAACTTGTCTCTTTTTGGCGAGGTTAAGACGACGCCGGCTCCCGATCCTTCAAACAGCTTTGACCCGTCGAAGTGCATAATCCAGTGTTTTGCGCTTGTTGCCGGTGGTAGGGGGTCAAATTCTGTCCAGTCGTTGACGAAATCAACCAGGGCTTGTGATTTGATCGCTGTCCTTGGCTCGTAGTTGATGTGATAAGGCCCCATCTCGATGGCCCACTTTGCGATTCTGCCTGTAGCTTCTCTGTTTCTGATGATTTCTGCCAAAGGAGCAGAACTCACAACTGTGATGGGATGTTCCTGGAAATAGTGGGGCATCTTCCGGCTTGCCATGAACACGCCATAGACTAGCTTCTGCCATTGCGGGTATCTCTGTTTTGACTCTGTGAGAGCTTCACTCACGTAGTAAACCGGCCTGTGAATTGGGTACTTCTTTCCTTCTTCTTTGCGCTCCACCATGACCACGGCGCTGACGGCTCTTGAATTTGCCGAGACGTATAGTAACATCGGTTCTTTGCTCGTGGGGGCTGCTAGAACTGGAGCTGTTGACAATGTCTTCTTTAGATCTTCAAAGGCGTCATCTGCTTCCTGGCCCCAAACAAACTTGTCTGACTTCTTCAACAATTTGTATAGTGGAAGTGCTTTTTCTCCCATGCTCGCAATGAACCGGCTTAGGGCTGTGATGCAACCCGTCAGCTTCTGGACATCATTGATGCATTCCGGCTTCTTCAAGTTCATGATGGCCTTGATCTTAGCCGGGTTTGCTTCTATCCCTCTCTCTGAGACTATGAAACCCAGCAACATGCCTGCTGGAACTCCAAACACGCACTTGGTTGGATTTAACTTCATCTGGTACTTGCGAAGATTGGTGAAAGTTTCTGTCAGATCCTCCAAGAGTGACCCGGCTTTCTGCGACTTGATCACGACGTCGTCGACATAAGCGTGCACGTTGCGACCTATTTGATGCTGGAAACAATTCTGGATGCACCTCTGGTAAGTGGCACCTGCGTTCTTGAGACCAAACGACATGGTTTTGTAACAGAAAGCACCGAAAGGGTAATGAACGAAGTCTTCTCCTGGTCATCCACATTGAGCTTGATCTGATGATACCCGGAATACGCATCCAGGAAACACAATAACTCGCTGCCGGCTGTGGCATCTATAATCTGATCTATACGAGGTAACGCAAAGGGGTCTTTTGGGCAAACCTTATTCAAGTTGGTGTAATCCACGCACATGCGCCACTCTCCGTTCTTATTCAAAACTAGGACCGGGTTAGCCAGCCACTTGGAGTGGTAAACCTCCATGATGAATCCGGCTGCGAGCAGACGGGCTATCTCTTCTCCGATGATCTTTTTCCTCTCTGCATTGAAACGACGTAGTCCTTGCTTAACCGGCTTTGCCTTTGTATCAACATGTAAGCTGTGCTCAGCAAGTTCACTCGGTACACCCGGCATGTCTGAAGGAGACCATGCAAAGATGTCCCGATTCTCACGGATGAACTTGATGAGCTCGCTTTCCTATTTCGGGTCCATGTGGGCTCCTATTGTGAACTGCTTGGAGGAGCCCCCTTCATCGAAATCAACCATCTTTGTATCTTGAGCCGACTGAAATTTTTTCTTCTCTTCCTCGTGAGCCGGCTTTTCCAGCACACGCTTGTCTACCGGGTCTACTTGAGACTTGTAGTACTTAAGCTCTTCTTCTGAACAAGCCTGCTCCGCCATAATAGCGTCTCCATTGTCACACTCTATGGCCATAGTCTTGCTTCCTTCGACTGTGATTATTCCTTGGGGTCCTGGCATCTTCAATTTGAGATATACGTAACACGGCCGAGCCATGAACTTGGCATAAGCCGGCCTCCCGAACAGAGCATGATACGGGCTTTTTAAATCAACAACCTCGAACGTTAAGAACTCTGATCTGAACTGCTCCTTGCTCACTCCAAATGCCACCTCTAGACTGATCTGGCCAATTGGGTGTGCCGACTTCCCTGGAACTATGCCATGAAAGATTGTTGATGTTGGAGTCAGACGATTTTCAGTTAAACCCATCCTTTTGAATGTGTCGAGATACAGGATATTGATACTGCTGCCTTCGTCCATCAAGACCTTGTTCAAAGAGAACCCGTCAACTTGTGGTGCCACGACGAGAGCTAGAAGACCCGTATGTTCCACTGCTGGCGGGTGATCTTCCCTGCTCCAAGTAATAGTTTGTTCTGACCACTTTAAGAACCTTGGGACGGCTGACGCCACTGCGTTAACGGCTCATGCTTTTAGCTTATTTTCCCTCCTGGACGTGCTTGTGGTGAAGACATGATACTGGCCTTGACTATGGAGTTCCTTCGGGTTCTGCTGATACCCGGATGTGACTTGATTCTGCTGCTGAATGGACCCGGCGTTGTTGTTTGGCGGTCCGTTCGACCCAGCCCCCTGTCCGGGTCCCGCCGGGTGACCATTGTTTCCATTGTTACTAAAGTTGCCGTTGTTTCCGAAGTTTCCTTGGCTCCTCCGTGCCTCTTGTTCATGTCTCATCCAAGCTCTTATGTCGGCGCATTGGGCTAACGAGTGATTTGATGGTCTCCCGTTCTTGCTGTGTTTCGGGTATGACATGCTGTACATCTCATTGAAGTTTGTGTTCCTCGGTGGATCTCCCCTAAAGTTGCCACCGGGTCTCGGCCCTCTCTAACCCGTCGTCTGGGTTGTCCCTACGAACTCTGAATTTCCGCACTTATAAGGGTGTTTGTTATTCCCGTTCTGATTGCCGTTGTTCTGACTTGGATTTGGGTTACGGCCTCCGCTGACCCGGTTGTTCCTCTGTTGCTCTTCTGTTTCACCCGGCCTTTTATCTGTGGCTGCATACTTGTTTGTTGTTGTCACCACTTCTCCTATCGAGATCTCCCTGCAGGCCGGGTCTTCCTTCATACGTCCTAGCTTATGCGTCAAAGGATCAAAACTGCAATTTTTCTCCATGTATGTTATAGTTGTATGTGCTGAAATGTTGAGGGATGACTGCAAGATCTCTGTGACTCTGGCCATCCATTGCCTTGCCGACTCAGTTTTTCTCATAACACAACGATCTAAATCTGCCTTGGTATATTGTTTCTTGCAAGTCCCGGCGAAATTCTTGATGAACGCCGCCTTTAGCTCCTCCCAAGAATTGATGCTGCGTGGTGGAACCCGGTCTAACCATAACTTGGGTGCTCCTTCCGTCATCATGAGATACAGATAACGTGCGCATAGATTCGATGTTGCATTCTTCATGTCCATGGCCATGCCGTAACTACTTAACCACGTCTCTGGGTTCATGTTCGGCTCATAATTGCTTACTTTGGTTGTCTCTTTGAATTTTTCCGGAAACGGCTCCGCTCTTATGGCATCTGATAAACACTTTGGTCCTGTCAACTTTGAAGAAGTGCCTCCTCCGTGACCCGGCGCAGGCGAAGATGCGGCGAGTCTAGCGGGAATCACTACTCCGACTCCGGCTGCTCCGGCTCCGGCTCCTGCTGCTAGTGGTGCTACCGCCGCGGCTGCGCGTCTTTCTCTTGAGCTATTGACTATTGACTTTGCCGCTGACATAGCCGGCGCGACCACCCTTTGAGGCGCGGCCGCCGGCTGTTGTTGCTGGATCACTTGGTGATTTTGTTGCTGAACTTGCTGGTTTACCGGGCCAAGCCGGTTCTGGATGGATCTTGCTGCCGCCGGTTCTGTGTGCCGGCTTCTGGTACGACTCCGCTGTGGTTCTGAGTTGAAGGCTTGTGAACCGCGTGGATTATTGTTCTGCTGGACCACCGCGGTACGCAATAAATCAACGGCCCTCCGTGCCTCGATGCCGGCTGGCGAATTATCGAAAGGGATCTGCTCTAGGGCGTGTGCAGCTGCAAAAACATTGTCAACTGGATTATTGTAATGACCCGGGGGAGTGTTAAACCTGGGGGGTGGTGGAGTTAGTTGTTCTACGACTGCTTCCCCGGCTCTAGCTCCTCCAGCCAGGCTTCCCGCGCCTCCTCCGGCTTGCACTCCGTGTAACCCGGCCTGCGGCGTGCCGTCTCCCATCACAGGGTTGGCCGCCGCTATGGGTGCGTTGGGTGGTGTCGTCTGATACTCGAGGACTTGAGGTACTATGGTATTTACTCCAGTCGGCAGAGGTAGCCGGCTTCCGCGCCTTCTGTTCTGCACCGCAGTGAACTCGTCCCTCCTCCTTTGCAGAGCGTCTCTTTCATCTCGTAACCGCTGCTCCTGCTGGGCCAAAGACCGCTCTTTTTCCGCTATACGCCGGGCTTCATCCGCACGATCCTTGTTTGCTCTTGCCATGGCCCGCCTTAAATCTTCAAGTTCCCTCTGTATGGCTGAGTTGGTGTTTGTTACTTCTCCCAAATTCTGTGCCTGGCCTCCTGATGCGCCGGCTCTCGTCTGATCGTTCGCCGCAGTCGGCTGTACTTGTTTTCTTGGGTTTGGTGGCGGGACAGGGGTACTTGCCAGGATCGGGTTCGTGAACGCTGTCCCGGGCGCTGGTGCATGTGTCTGTATCGCCGCGCTAAAGGTCGGTAAAACTGGTCCGGTATTAGGATTGGGTGGTGCGTACGTCGCTGGTGGCATGCCAAGCTGACCCCGCTCCCAGATTTCTCTATCCTGTCTGGCGGTTCTCTCTGCACTTGTCTCGCTACTAACGGAAGTTTCCATCCCATCAGTCGGCTGAGCAGTTGTTACAACGTGAACAGTCATAAGTCGCACGGGTCCTGGGGACACCGGGTGATCTTCCTCCTCAAGTCCATATCCCCAATGATCTTCAAACAACGGCAGAATTGACTCGGTATCTGTGTCCAGATCTGACACGTTTGTTGGTGCTTCGACGGAATCCTGTAGTGCTTGAATTGCCGCCTCTTTCTCAATGGACATGACTTCGCACTCTGACGATCCAACAGACTCTTCTCCGTCCGTCTGGGCCATGGTGGCTGACTCGGACTCTGACTCGTACTCCGGCTCATACTGATCTGAGCCGGCTCCTGAGGTCTGGATCACGCCGACGAAAACGCTGATCTGACCAAATATGATCATGGATCCGGTTTCCAGCTGATTTGCTTCTTCCTTCCAACCAAAGTCGTCCACGATCTGCTCCCCTCCTGGGAGCATGTAGATCTGGCAGATAGCGAGGTTTTCCATACCGCGCCGCGCTTCTCCACAAATCATGATGTTCTTGGCCTCAAGCCCCACGGTGGGCGCCAACTGTCGTGGGATTGTCACGACAGATGTTTCCGGGTGGAAACTTGAGTATGGGGACATAGCGACTTCTGACATCGGAAGCTTGTCTAGCGTGGCGTGGGGAAACAAGGGTTTACCCAGGTTCGGCCCCTCTTCTCGAGGTAAAGACCTACTCCTGCTTTGCTTTATTGATATGGGGTTTCGAGGACTCGGCGCCTTAGCTTCCGAGTCTCGATTACAATCTCTGGTACTAGGTATTGCTCTGGCTTTCGACTTCTCTCTCTAGGAACCACGAGACCCCCTTATATAGGCGGCGGGTCTCGCTGGGCATACAAGCGGGATCCGGGTTACAATCGTACCCGGACTCTACTCTAAGTCCTCTAAGTCTTCGTCTTCCTTATCGGGACTCCGTCTTGTACTTGGTCCCTAATATTCTAGATCCTTCGTGACTCGTGGACCAAGACACACGTTGCGCACCGGCTTACGTGAGACCCGGCCCATGTCTTCAAGCTTGACCCGGCCTAGGTTCCTACCAGGCAGGCTTATCTTCTAGGTCGGTGGGCCTACCGGGTTATGATCCCCCCAACAATGCCTTTTAGCTAGGCTAGATAGTTTTAATGATGCTCTCATATGAATAGAAAATGAAGAAAAAGGAGCATCAAGAAGCAAATACAAAACACATTTAAGTCTAACCCACTTCCTATGCATAGGAATCTTGTACACAAATAAATTCACATAGAACAAAGTGACAAGCATAGGAAGATAAAACAAGAGTAACTTCAAAATTTTCAGCATATAGAGAGGTGTTTTAGTACCATGAAAACTTCTACAACCATATTTTCCTCTCTCATAATAATTTTCAGTAGCATCATGAATAAACTCAACAATATAACTATCACATAAAGCATGCTTTTCATGATCTACAAACACATAATTTTTGTCAAGCTCCATAATAGTGGGATAAAAACTTTCAAACCCACTTTTAACAATTTTATAACAAGATGATTGATCATTCTCAAGATATATGGGACTCCTAGAAAAAGTCAAGACCTCTCCAATCCCATTTTCAATAGTAGTACAATTCATATTATCAAGTAACATAGGACCATCATCTAGAGCTTTATCATAAACATTTTCTAAGCAAACTTCTTTAGTACCATGCATTTCGAAATTAGGCACAAATAAAGGATTTTCATAAGATTTATCAAAATAGCATGGATTATCATATATAAAAGTAGCATAATTATTCTCACAAGTTTTACTCATAGGGAATATTTCAAGAGAATCCATAGGAACATAACATTCATCCTCCTTTGGCAAGCATGGGGGACAATCAAATAGTGTAAGGGATGAAGAGTTACTCTCATCAGAAGGTAGGCATGGGTAGCTAATCCATTCTTCCTCCTTTTGTTCTTCACTCTCCTCCTCTTTTTCATCTAATGAGATTTTAGGTTCAGCAATTTCTTCTTCCACAGGTTCCTGCAAATTGTGGATACATTCTTATGCATTAATGAGTCTCTCTTTATAATCAATGATATAACAATTATTGCTGTAACTTGAAGGGGATCGCATGCAGAAAACAAAAAATTTCCTAACAGCGATAACCTAAAACCAGCCAGAATCTATACTATGCAGATATAGTAATACGCAGGGGGGTCTTCGCACATACCTCTTGAAGACCGAAAGCGGGGATTACGCTCCCGCACAAGCGTTGTCGATGAAGCCGACGAAGACTTCGATGCCGTGTAGAGGAAGCAGACCTCTAGCACCACAAGTGTGATGCCTCGCAGGGAGTCACACACGTACGGTGAAGCCGACGCACTCCGGGCTCCGATCCAGGGACGAAGCAGCGGAAGACTGGGACCGGGAGACCAGCAGCACGACGGTGTGCATATGGTGGAGAAACAATTCCGAGGCGCAACTCCAAACTTGGGAATCACGGGATCCTCGGAGAGAGAGAGAGAGAAAAACTGTGTGTTCCAAAGGCCAGGGGGTGCCCCTTTATATATAGGAGCAAGGGGGGTGCCCAACTTGCCAGGCTGGGGGTGTGGGACTAATCCCACAGCCCCAGCCGGCCAGCCCCCATGCGCCGGCCCTAGGTGGGCCACAAGGGGCCCACCTAGGCCGGCCGAACCAGCCCCCTCCAAGAGGGGGACTCCTTCCCCCTTTTCATGGGCCTCTTTGGCACAAGAGGCCCATTTAGGGATTTTTGCCTTTAAAAATTCAGAAAAAATTAAAATAAAATATATTTAAGTATTAATTACACTAATTAATATTAAATACATATTACATAATTTGTTCTGGCTCCGAAAACTATTTCGTTGCTGCCCGATCTCCATCGGAACTTTCCCGGGACGTTCCCGGTCTCTCTTTTCCTATTTTTCTCTTCCGGTAAAATGTCGACTCCCCTTAAGCGTGCTACCCTAGCGGTTCGATTACCTCACCAGACATGATCGAGACTCCTCTACGATCAATGACTAATTCGTGGACCTTGGATACCCAGAATTAATCCCTGCGAGATAACGAATACTTTTCCTTATCGAACCTGGACGTCTGAGTCTTAAACCTTTTGCCATGCGATACTTAGCGTGTCCGAGACTCGTTCATAGATATCTCCATACCTAGCTTGATCTCGTTACCGACACCGCTAACTTCTACTCGTCCATGATCTTATGTCCTGGTGACCTAGTCACACGCTTGCAAGCTCGTTTGACATAATCTCACCGAGTGGTCCCTAGAGTATCTATCCTGCTATGGGACTGGCAAATCCCGCTCTTGACCCCCCCGTCTCAACATACTCCTATCCGACACCCGAGAGAGACACCTTTATTGTCACACTATGTAAGATATGACGTTTGATGCAATCAAAGTGTCTTCCAGGAATAGCAATAAGAGTAGGTCTCACGGTCGAAGGCGTAATGACTACGTCCTATAAATATTGGGTATGTCCATCACATCGTTCTACCAACGACATGACTTCATTGTCAAATAGACACCATGTCACATGATCGGGAAACCTCAACCATCGATTGCACAATGAACCAATCAAACAAAGGTGTTTGGGGACCTGGTTGTTTTAGGTATCACACGTGTATTAATGTTTCCGCTTAATACAGTTATAGCATGACACAAAAACGTATTATGAACAAATGAGATATGATAAATAAAACACTTTATTAATTGCCTCTAGGGCATATCTCCTACAGTCTCCCACTTGCACTAGAGTACAATTTAATCTAGTCACAACTTGGTAAAAGCCGGACACCCATAGCATCTTGGTGTTTCACGTGCTTGTCTAGCAGGAGAGGCTTCGTCAACGGGTCTGCCACATTCAGATCCGTATGTATTTTGCAAATCTTCACTTCACCTCCTTGTACGTACTGTCGTATCACATGGAAGCGTCGGAGTATGTGTTTGGCAGTCGAGTGAGACCTTGGTTCCTTCGCGTTAGCAATAGCACCCATATTGTCGCAGTAGAGGGTCACGGGGTCTTGCGCGCTAGGGAACACTCCAAGCTTAATGATGAACTTCCTTAGCCACACAGCTTCATTCGCAGCTTCAGAAGCAGCAATGTACTCCGATTCCATTGTAGATTGGGCCACGATGGGTTGCTTCCCACTCCTCCAGCTCACAGCGCCTCCGTTCACCTTGAACACATATCCTGTCTGTGACTTAGAGTCATCTGGATCTGAGCAGAAACTTGCATCAACGTAACCTGTTACGCCAAGTTCTTCCTCACAGTCCCCATACACAAGAAACATTTCCTTTGTATGCTTGAGATTCTTAAGAATACTTTTAACAGCTACCCAATGTTCCTTTCCAGGATTACTTTGGAATCGGCTCGTCAAACTAAGAGCCAATGCTACATCAGGTCGAGTACTTAGCATGGCATACATGATCGATCCTATGGCTGAAGCATAAGGATGTTTAGTCATCGCGACTCTATCATGTTCCGTCATCGGACACTGTGCCTTGCTCAACACCTTATTCTTGACAATAGGCAGAGAACCCTTCTTTGCCCCATCCATATTGAACCGTTTCAGTATCTTGTCAATATAAGTACTCTGACTTAACGCTAATAGGCGTCTTGATCTATCACTATAGATTTTAATATCTAAAACGTATGCAGCTTCTCCTAAGTCCTTCATTGAAAACTTACTGTTTAAATATTCCTTAACGCTATTCAGTAGTTCCACATTATCTCCTATCAGCAGTATATCATCAACATATAGTGCCAGGAACACAACTGAGCTCCCACTCATTTTCTTGTAAATGCAGGTCTCTTCTCTGTTCCGGACAAATCCAAAACCTTTGATCACCTCATCAAAGCGAAGATTCCAGCTCCGAGATGCTTGCTTCAGTCCATAAATGGAACGCTGAAGCTTGCATACCTTACCAGCATTCCCTGGATCGACAAAACCTTCAGGTTGTACCATATACAACTCTTCCTCAATGTTGCCATTTAGGAACGCTGTTTTGACATCCATTTGCCATATCTCATAGTCATAATATGCGGCAACTGCCAGCAGAATCCGAATAGACTTTAGCATCGCTACCGGTGAAAACGTTTCATCGTAGTCAATCCCATGAACTTGTCGGAAACCTTTTGCGACAAGCCGAGCTTTATAGACGGTCACATTACCATCAGCATCAGTCTTCTTCTTAAAAATCCATTTATTCTCGACGGCCTTGCGCCCTTCGGGAATCTCTACCAAAGTCCATACTTTGTTATCGTACATGGATCCTATTTCGGATTTCATGGCTTCAAGCCATTTCTCGGACTCAGGACTAGCCATAGCCTCTTTGTAGTTCGTAGGTTCGTCTTGTTCAATCAACATGACGGTGCAAACCATGTTGCCATACCATTCAGGGGCGACCCGAGATCTCCCTGACCTACGAGGTAGAATAGCACCCTCGACATCTTCTCCCACTCCATCTGTGGAAGACGGTTCCGGAACAGCTTCCGTTGCGCCACTCTGTATTTCGAGTTCAGGATCAACGATCTCGTCGAGGTCTATTTTCCTCCCACTTATTCCTTTGGCGAGAAACTCTTTCTCCAGAAAGGTACCGTTCTTCGCGACAAACGTTTTGCCCTCAACTTGGTTGTAGAAGGTGTATCCTATGGTTTCCCGCGGATACCCTACAAAGACGACTTTCTCCGATTTCGGTTCGAGTTTGTCGGGCTGTAGTTTCTTAACATACGCCTTACAACCCCAGACCTTCAGAAACGACAACTTAGGCTTCTGGCCATACCAGACCTCATACGGTGTCGTTGCTACGGATTTGGACGGAGCCCTATTTAAAATGAATGCGGCTGTTTCTAACGCGTACCCCCAAAAAGACACAGGCAAGTCGGTAAGAGACATCATAGATCGGACGCTATCCAGTAGAGTGCGATTACGCCGCTCAGACACACCGTTGCGTTGCGGCGTTCCAGCTGGCGTAAGCTGCGGCACGATGCCACAGGCCTTCAGATGTGTGCCAAACTCAAAACTCAAATATTCGCCACCACGATCGGATCGAAGGTGCTTGATTTTCTTGTTGAGTTGATTTTCAACTTCACTTTGAAATTCTTTGAACTTTTCAAATGTTTCAAACTTGTGTTTCATCAAATAGATATACCCATATCTACTCAAGTCATCGGTGAAGGTGACAAAGTAACGATAACCATTGCGTGTCGACACGCTCATTGGTCCACACACATCTGTATGTATGACTCCTAACAAGTCCGACGCCCGTTCCATGAAACCATTGAACGGTGTCTTGGTCATCTTGCCCATGAGGCATGGTTCGCATGTGTCGAGGGATCCAAAATCCAACGAGTCTAGAAGTCCATCGGCATGGAGTTTCTTCATGCGCCTTATACCAATATGACCGAGACGGCAATGCCACATATACATGGCGGTATCGCTACTAAGTTTAATCCTCTTGGCATTTATGCTATGAATGTGAGTACTACGATCGAGATTCAACAAGAATAAACCATTACTCTCCGGAGCATTAACATAAAAGATATCATTCATAAAAATAGCACAACCACTTCATACTGATTTGAACGAATATCCGTCTTGCAACAAGCAAGACCCACTAATAATGTTTACACTCAAGGACGGTACAAAATAACATTTATTGAGGACCAAAACTAATCCCGATGGTAGATGTAGAGGGAGTGTGCCGACAGCCACCACGTCAACTCTTGATCCGTTGCCGACGCGCATCGTCACCTCGTCCTTTCCCAGGCGCCTCTTATTCCGCAACTCCTCCTGAGAGTTACATATATGAGCAACAGAACCAGTATCAAATACCCAGGTATTGCTACGGGCGCAGGTTAGGTACACATCAATAACATGTATATCAAATATACCTTTCTCTTTTCCGACAATCTTGCCGGCCTTCTTATCCTCCAGATACTTGGGGCAGTTGCGCTTCCAGTGACCATCCCCCTTGCAGTAGAAGCACTCCACGCCAGGTTTGGGGCCAGGTTTGTTAGCCTTAGGCTTGGCAACATGCTTGCCATCCTTCTTAGACTTCCAGTTCTTCCTGCCCCTGCCGCCAGATTTCTTAAAATCGACGGTCTTGTTGACCATCAACAGCGTGTGCTCCTTCTTGATTTCCACCTCAGCAGTCTTGAGCATCACGAACACCTCACCCAGGGACTTAGCCATGCCCTGCATGTTATAGTTCATGACGAAGCCTTTGTAGCTAGGGGGCAACGATTGCAGCACCCTATCAATCGCCAGCTCATCAGGAATCTTGCATTCCAGAGCGTTCAGGCGTTGAACGTAGCCAGACATTTTGACCACGTGCTCGCTCACACTGCTGTGCTCTTCCATCTTGGCTGAGAAAAAGAGCTCAGAAGCTTCATATCTCTCAGCCTTAGCCTGCGGCGCAAAGACAGCCTTGAGATCAGAAATTATCTCGAAGGCACTCATCCTCTCAAAGCGCTTCTGCAGGTCGGCTTCCATGGCATAGAGCATGCCACTCTGGACAAAAGAGGAATCATCCGACTTGGTCTGGAAGACCTTCTTCTCATCACCGGAGGCATTATCTGCCGGGGGGTCACCCAGAGGGCCTTCAAGGACATAGGCCACCCTGTGGGGAGAGAGGAGGATCCTCAGGTTGCGGAACCAGGCCATGAAGTTTGACCCATTGGTTTTAAGCTTCTCTTTCTCAAGGAACATGCCTAAGTTAAAGGTGGGGCGAGACATCTACAATGGAATTTGCAAAACATAAGACTTTGTTCATAAAAATTTGAGTTCAAGTATTTTTGAAAATAACTATAGGAACTCCCACTCAAACGGATATCCCTCTCATCGCTAGAGTGATTACACGACCCTAATCCGTTATGCAACCCCTCATCATCAGAGCCGGCAACACAACTTCAAAGGTAGACATCGGAATGTCAATCACAACAACTTTGTGACTCATGCTCGACCTTTCGGTCACCTTGTTCCGAGGCCATGTCTGTACAGGCTAGGCTCGCCATAATAACCTTCAACGTAAATGCTCGTGCAACATGGCTTACACCCACTGTATGCGAACGACGATATGTCTGACACCCGATCCTCACGGCACGTAGAACTTTCTTGGTGGTGCACATTGAAGGGAGAACACAATTGGTATTTTGGAGGGATCATCTTATATAACTACCGCCGTGTAACTAATATATACTATATACATATATACACAATATAAGATGCACTCAAAACATCAAATGTAATGCGACGTGATATGGCCCCTTGCGCCGATGGTCTCCTTCGCGCCAGCAGTTCATAAACAATTTAATAAACCTACCTTGACCATATCACATAGCCCCTGCAAAATAAAGTTAGACGCTTCTACTTTATCTTTTGCATATTTTACGTGGCTTGGGACTTGTCGTAAATAGAACCGCTTCATACCTACGAACCTATGACCACAACAACGATCAAATAATTGCATATTTATGTATCCCTTTCGGGCCCTCCATTGAAAATGCAAAGCCAACTAAAGAGAGAGAGACAGACACCCGTCAGCCACATATACGGAACCAGCCGTATGTCAGTAGTGGAACCAGTCTCGCGTAAGCGTACGCGTAAGGTCGGTCCGGGCCGCTTCATCAACTCAATGCCGCCGACATTGCAAGTGCACGCGAGAGGGTAGCAAATGATAAGAACGATGCCCCCGTGCAAAACACGGGTTCAACTAGCGCATAGCTATATCTACGCATAGATCGGCTCTGATACCACTGAAGGGGATCGCATGCAGAAAACAAAAAATTTCCTAACAGCGATAACCTAAAACCAGCCAGAATCTATACTATGCAGATATAGTAATACGCAGGGGGGTCTTCGCACATACCTCTTGAAGACCGAAAGCGGGGATTACGCTCCCGCACAAGCGTTGTCGATGAAGCCGACGAAGACTTCGATGCCGTGTAGAGGAAGCAGACCTCTAGCACCACAACTGTGATGCCTCGCAGGGAGTCACACACGTACGGTGAAGCCGACGCACTCCGGGCTCCGATCCAGGGACGAAGCAGCGGAAGACTGGGACCGGGAGACCAGCAGCACGACGGTGTGCGTATGGTGGAGAAACAATTCCGAGGCGCAACTCCAAACTTGGGAATCACGGGATCCTCGGAGAGAGAGAGAGAAAAACTGTGTGTTCCAAAGGCCAGGGGGTGCCCCTTTATATATAGGAGCAAGGGGGGTGCCCAACTTGCCAGGCTGGGGGTGTGGGACTAATCCCACAGCCCCAGCCGGCCAGCCCCCATGCGCCGGCCCTAGCTGGGCCACAAGGGGCCCACCTAGGCCGGCCGAACCAGCCCCCTCCAAGAGGGGGACTCCTTCCCCCTTTTCATGGGCCTCTTTGGCACAAGAGGCCCATTTAGGGATTTTTGCCTTTAAAAATTCAGAAAAAATTAAAATAAAATATATTTAAGTATTAATTACACTAATTAATATTAAATACATATTACATAATTTGTTCTGGCTCCGAAAACTATTTCGTTGCTGCCCGATCTCCATCGGAACTTTCCCGGGACGTTCCCGGTCTCTCTTTTCCTATTTTTCTCTTCCGGTAAAATGTCGACTCCCCTTAAGCGTGCTACCCTAGCGGTTCGATTACCTCACCAGTCATGATCGAGACTCCTCTATGATCAATGACTAATTCGTGGACCTTGGATACCCAGAATTAATCCCTGCGAGATAACGAATACTTTTCCTTATCGAACCTGGACGTCTGAGTCTTAAACCTTTTGCCATGCGATACTTAGCGTGTCCGAGACTCGTTCATAGATATCTCCATACCTAGCTTGATCTCGTTACCGACACCGCTAACTTCTACTCGTCCATGATCTTATGTCCTGGTGACCTAGTCACACGCTTGCAAGCTCGTTTGACATAATCTCACCGAGTGGGCCCTAGAGTATCTATCCTGCTATGGGACTGGCAAATCCCGCTCTTGACCCCCCGTCTCAACATACTCCTATCCGACACCCGAGAGGGACACCTTTATTGTCACACTATGTAAGATATGACGTTTGATGCAATCAAAGTGTCTTCCAGGAATAGCAATAAGAGTAGGTCTCACGGTCGAAGGCGTAATGACTACGTCCTATAAATATTGGGTATGTCCATCACATCGTTCTACCAACGACATGACTTCATTGTCAAATAGACACCATGTCACATGATCGGGAAACCTCAACCATCGATTGCACAATGAACCAATCAAACAAAGGTGTTTGGGGACCTGGTTGTTTTAGGTATCACACGTGTATTAATGTTTCCGCTTAATACAGTTATAGCATGACACAAAAACGTATTATGAACAAATGAGATATGATAAATAAAACACTTTATTAATTGCCTCTAGGGCATATCTCCTACATAATTTTCTATGCAATAATCAAGGATAGAAGAGACATAATCTTTAAGCTTATTACATGCAACGCAGGTTTCATAATTTTTAAACATGAAGGATTCTATTTCAGAAGCTCACATAAATAAAACAAATTGTTCTACTTCTTCAAATCCAAGGTCAATATAGTTATTCCAATGATAGTTCACAATTAAAACTTCTTTACTAAAGCCACATTGGAATTTAATATGTTTAGTATCCTGTTTAGAGCAACAATTTATATCATGGCGTTTAAGCAAAATTTCAGCAATTGTATTCAACTTTTTTAACACGCCTCTCATGACTTTCCCCTTATATGATTCTCTATACTTTATAAATAATTCATTAAGGTCCATAGAGGTTCTAGCATGTTTTTCCATAACAGAAGTTTTTTAAATTTTCGGTTTTTCAATTTTTTATGGATTTTTAGGTATATAAGAAAAAATAAAACAAAACAAAAATAAACTAGACAAAAGTAGACTAAACAAAACACAACTAAGCAGAAATAAACTAAGCACAAATAAACTAGACAAGACAAAATAAGATAAAAAACAGAGAGGGAGGTAGAGTGTGAAAGAGCATCTTCTAGTTGACCCTTGTTTTGGTGCTAATGACAACACAATAGGTGTTCTAACATGGCTATTAAAGTTTGCAGGATGTATCTAAGATCTTAGCAAAAAGGAAACGATCGAAACGGGCGCTGCAAAAGCTTTTCAGCAAGCCTTGCTCCAGGCAGCGGTAGTACCGCTGGCATCAGCGGTAGTACCGCTGCACTGGACTGAGCCTTGCTCGGAGCCCTGGCTGCCGCTGGCGGTACCGCCCGAGCTACCGCCGTTTTCGGCGCTCTGTTGCGCGGTGCGGTACCCCCAGCGGTACCAGAGCGGTACTACCGCTGTCCAGCGGTACTACCGGTCCTCACAGCGGTAGTACCGCTGTGTTATTTTCTGCAGGTTCGAAGGCCAGCCCGATGTCGAGGTACCGCTGGTGGTACCGCCGGAGGTACCGCCGTTTTCACCCTTCTGTTTCTCTTAGCGGTACCTCCAGCGGTACCGGAGCGGTACTACCGCCTCCCAGCGGTACTACCGGCCTCTCCAGCGGTAGTACCGCTGCGTGAAGTTTGGACTTACAGTGAAGTGCGTGAAGCGGGCAACGGCTGGATTCAAAGGTCCAGCGGTACTACCGGCCTCTCCAGCGGTAGTACCGCTGCGTAAGTTTCAGCTCCAAACGGCCAGTTTTTGAAGAGCTATAAAAGGACCCCTTCACCTACCTTTGAAGACAAGAGCTTCTACACTCTCTCACCTCCATTGATGCAAAGCTAAGAGCTCCAAGTTCTCCCAATCCTCCCACCCAAACTCGTTGACCTTTGGAGGATTGAAGGAGAAGGCCCCGATCTACATCTTCACCGAGCCGTTCTTCATTTCCCCCTCATTTACTTGAGGGACCATTAGCTAGGGTTTCCACTAGGAAAACCTAGCCCATTGTTGTACTTACCTATTGTCTCTGTGACAGATTTTAGCTGTTCGGGAGCCCCCAAGCCCTTTGTGGGTCGTGCCCCGAATCGTTGTTGTAAAGGCTCCGGATTCCGCCTCGAAGGATTCCAATAGTGGAAAGTGAACCAAACCTTTGTGGTGCGGTTCACCGGAGATTTGGGTGAGGCCTTTGTGGCCGTTGAACCATTGTGTTGGTTCACACCTCTCCAACGAGACGTACTCCCATTGAAGGGAGGAACTCGGGAATACATCCTTGTCGTCTCGTGCTTTCACTTCGGTTACCTCTATCCTTGTTTACCGCCTTTACCTTGTATCTTGCGTAGTTGATAGCTTGTCATATAGGTAAATTCACCATAGTTGCATATCTAGAGAATTTACCTTTCGTGTCAAGCCTTAAATTGAAAAAGAACTAAAAATTGAATTAGCTCGTCTTCACCCCCCCTCTAGGTGTCATACCGATCTTTTCAATTGGTATCAGAGCTAAGGCTCTCTTGTTGGGTTTAACCGCCTAAGAGAAGTATGACACATAGTGAGGATGAGGCCGAGACTCTTGCCAAGGCTAATGAGGCCCTTGAAAAGGCCAAAGTCACCATGGCATCCATGGCCGATATCAAAGCTTTGGAAACAACTTTGACATCGACCATGAATGCCAAATTTGATGAGTTTCGTGACATGTTCATGAAATTTGCAAATGGCAAGCGCTCGGAAATCATCCCACTAGAGGAAGCCTCTAACTCCGAAGAGGGTGATTCCAAGGAGGATAAAGAGAAAAAGAAAAAGGGGGTTGAAACCGATACTAGACCTAAAACTTCTCCTACTTTGCATGAGGAGAAGGAAGGGTATCATGCCGTTCCGGGATGGTACTCTCCCGATCCAATTATTACAACCCGCATAAACCCTCTAGGTCCTCCACCTAAGCTTAATGCATTAGCTTTTGCAAGTTGGCAACGCTCAATGAAATCTCATGTTAACAGTGCCTCCATCGAGCTTTGGAGGATCATTGAAGATGGATATCATGTTGAGGATCCAAGCAACATGACGAAAAGAGAGTTCGCCGAAAAGCAACTCAATGCTTCCGCCCTCCACATGATCGAGCTCGCCTTGGGCGACAATGACAAACATCATGTTCTTCATGTCACCACCGCCAAAGAAGCTTGGGATTGTCTTGAAGTTGCTTTCCTTGGAAATGATAGCATGAAGAGGAATAGATATGAATCTTTGAGCAATGCCGCCGAAGGTTTCTACATGCTTGACAATGAGAATCATGAAGAGATGTATGGAAGACTCAAGACTCTTGCCAAAGCCTTCTATGATGTGGGGGCAACATATGTGGATGATGCTTGGGTCAAAAGGAAGTATGTGAATGCTCTCTTGCCTTCGGAGCCTATGGAGTTGAAGTCAATTCAAGGGAGATACAACTATCAACAAATGTCTTCACATGAAGTTATGCAAGAGGTTCAAGCCTCCAAGGTTGCCTCCAAGAATGCGGAAGATAACCGTGCTAGGGCCATGGGAATGAGACAAGGCCCCTCACTTGCCTTGAAGGCCAAGGTGACTAGTATGGATGAGAACGATGAGGTTGAAGCTTGCCCAAGCAACATTGCTCCACATGATCTTGAGCAAGCCCTCAATAGTCACATTGCTCTTGCCACAAGGGTGTTTTGGAATGACCCGGCAAGTGCTAAAGCTCGTGTTGATCGAGAGAACAACTCAGGTGGCAAGAAAGAGCTTGCCTCAAGGACAAAGACTTGCTACAATTGTCATGACAAGAATCACTACATAAGGGAGTGTCCTTATGAGAACCGTGAGCAAAATGGTGGGAAGCTTATCCCAAAGGATCACTCCAAATTGATTCAAAAGAAGCCCGCAAGACCAAGGAAGCCTTTCTTCAAGAAGGCACCGAGAATTGTGTTGGTGGCACAAGAGGAATATGCTACAAGTGATTCCGAAGATGAAGATGCACCTAACAAAGAGGTAGCCGCATTGGCTATTGTCTCCACTTCATCATCATCTCTCTTTGAATCCCCCAATGAGAACCTCTCCACCAACACCGCTCGTTGCCTCATGGCTCATATCACCGAGGTATCATCCCCTTCTTCTAAGACTACGCATGATCAATCTAGTCTTGAGATTAAGAAGGAACTAGTTGCCTTCGATACTCTTGTGACTAACTTGCAAGGTGAGGCCAAGGAACATGTTGAGTCTCTCATGAGACAACTATGTGCGGCCGAAGAACTTCTTCAAGAAAAGAGTAAGATTGAGAGAGAGGATTCTCTCACCATTGCTTCTTTGAATGCTTCCATAGCATCCTTAAATAGCTCTCTTGATGAAGAAAGTGAATATAGAACCACTCTTGAGGAAAGACTTGAGTCTCTTGATGCTAAAAATGATGAAATCATTGATAAAATCATTAAGGATAGAGATCATGTCTTTACTAAATATAAAGTGATTAAAAAGGAGAAAGTTGAACTTGGAGTTGTGAATGCTAGACTTCTTGAGGATATGGAGAAGCTTGAAAAAGCTCACAAGGTCTTGGAATCGACCCACTCCCTTCTAGTCAAGTCTCATGAACAACTTCAAGCTCAACTTTCTAAAACTCGTTCAACTAGTATATCCATTCTTCCTCGTATTCATGAAGATGTTAGTGAAGAAAATGCTAGGTTGAAGGTGGATCTTGCTAAGGCCACTAGTGCTAAGACCTCTATTCCCAAAGGTAAAGATAAGGGTATTGCTTACTTGTTTGAGCAAAAACCACACAAAGGGAAGGAGGGTCTTGGTTATGTGGCCGAAGCAAAGAAGAAAGTGAGCAACATCAAGAAGAACAAGACCAAGCCCGCACAAGCAAAGACTTCCATTGCGGGTAGCAATGCCACTAGGGGCAAGACGACTCGTAGTGACTTCGCGGGGCATAACAATCCCAATTATATTCTTTATGTTGACTATTATGGTGATGTTTATGCAAAATATGTTGGTCCTTATGATGGTTACATTGATTACTCTATTTGGGTTCCTAAGACCCTTGTTGCTAACCGAAAAGGACCCATTGAGAAATGGGTACCTAAATCCAAGATATGATCTCTTGTAGGACTATGCTTCCGGTGGATCTAAATGGGTAATTGATAGTGGATGCACTAGTCATATGACCGGAAGCAAGGAGATCATGACGGAGTTGAGACCAAATCTAAATCACTCAACCGTCTCTTATGGCGACAAGTCTAAAGCCGAGGTAAAGAGTCTCGGCAAGGTGGTAGTTGCAAGGGATATCACCCTTGTAAATGTCATGCTTGTTGAGTCTCTAGGCTACAATCTTATGTCCGTTCGTGCTCTTAATAAGATGAACTTTGATGTCCATTTCACTCTTGATATGGTGGTACTCTTGAGGAGCAAGACTCTAAAGGTCATGTTCGTTGGGTATGTTGAAAATGAGTTGTTTGTGGTTGACTTTTCGGGGTCAACCAACACTCAAGCAATATGCTTATTCGGAAAGGCCGACGTGGGGTGGTTGTGGCATCGCCGCTTATCCCATGTCAATATGAGAACTTTGCAAAGTCTTCACAAGGGTGGCCACATTCTTGGACTAAATGAGAATGTTTCTTTTTCTAGAGATCGTCTTTGTAGGGCTTGTGTTGAAGGAAAGATGCATGATTCTCCCCACCCAAGCAAGACCATCATCTCATCAACGAGGATTTTGGAACTTCTTCATGTTGACCTCTTTGGTGCCGTACCGCAACCAAGTCTTGGTGGGAAGAAGTATTGCTTGGTGATTGTTGATGACTATTCAAGATTCACTTGGGTTTTCTTCTTCAAGACGAAGGATGAAACTCAACAAACCGTCATCGACTTCTCCAATGAAGTTCAACGTCAACACAATGTTCCCATTTTGGCCATTAGAAGTGACAATGGCTCCGAGTTCAAGAACTACACCCTAAATGAGTTTCTTAGTGATGAGGGAATTCGTCATCAATATTCCGCTGCGTATACCCCTCAACAAAATGGTGTAGCCGAGAGAAAGAACCGGACTCTTATGGATATGGCTAGGTCCATGTTGGCGGAGTTTAAGTCTCCACTCTTCTTGTGGGCCGAAGCTATCTCCACGGCGTGTCACTCCTCCAACCGGTTATTCTTTCGCAAAGGGAAAAAGGAAACTCCTTATGAAATGCTTACCGGCAACAAGCCCAACATCTCCTACTATCGAGTATTTGGTTGTAAGTGTTTCTACAAAATCAAAGGTGTTCATTTATCTAAATTTGAAGTTAAAGCTTTAGAAGGTGTTCTTGTTGGGTACGGTGCGAACTCTCACACTTATAGAGTCTATGACAAATCCTTAGGGAGAGTTGTGGAATCTTGTAGTGTGAGGTTCGATGAGAATGACGGCTCCCAAGTGGCGCAATTTCATGTTTGTGATGTAGATAATGAGGAACCTCAAGATGCCATAAGAAGAATGGGAGTTGGTTTCCATCGCCCCATTGAAATCCATCATGAGCCTCCTCAAGCAAGTACAAGCTCCACTCAAGTGGAGACTCCATCATCACGAGTTGAAGCGGCACCTACTAAGGAAGCAAATGAGACACCTATCCAAGAACAAGTTCCTCCTCAAGTTGACAATGAGGCCACACAAGAATCAAGTTCTCCTATTGTCAACTCGAGTCAAGATAAAGATCAAGAGCAACCATCTACTCCCATTATTGAAGATGTTCAACAAGATGGTCAAGCTCATCCTTCCGGTCAAGACGGGGACTCAAATGATCAAGATGATCAATCCGAAATCCCTCGTAACAATGGGGATATCGAAACCCGTCGTCAAGCAAGAGTCAAGAGAAACTTGGAAATCAAGTGTCACAAGCTTGAAGCCATCATTGGTGATGTTTCTCGCAAGGTGTCCACAAGAGGTCAATTGGCAAGTTTTAGTGAACATCAAGCTCATATCTCCATGGTGGAACCAAAGAAAGTCTTTGAAGCTCTTGAAGATCCGGATTGGTTGGAAGCCATGCATGAAGAACTCAACAACTTCAAGCGCAACAAAGTGTGGAATCTAGTGGAGAAGCCAAAAGATTGCAAAAATGTTATAGGCACCAAGTGGATATTCAAGAATAAGCAAGATGAACATGGAATGGTTGTGAGGAACAAGGCAAGATTGGTAGCTCAAGGGTACTCTCAAGTTGAAGGCATTGATTTTGGAGAGACCTATGCTCTCGTGGCTCGCCTTGAGTCCATCCGTATCCTTCTTGCTTATGCATCACATCACAATTTTAAGTTACAACAAATGGATGTGAAAAGTGCATTTCTTAATGGTCCATTAAAGGAGTTGGTATATGTTAAGCAACCACCGGGATTCGAGGATCCACACTTCCCAAACCATGTCTACAAACTTGATAAGGCCCTCTATGGTCTCAAACAAGCACCTCGTGCTTGGTATGAGCACCTAAGAGAGCTACTACTAGACCGTGGCTTTGAAGTGGGGCAAATCGATCCCACTCTCTTTACCAAGAGAGTAAAAGGGGAGCTTTTCATATGCCAACTTTATGTTGATGATATTATTTTTGGCTCATCTAACAAAGCTTTTAATGATGAATTTTCAAAGCTTATGACCGATAGGTTCGTGATGTCCATGAGGAGAAGATGAAGGCTCGCCAAGTTGAGGTTGCTCGCCGCCGTGCCGAGGGGGAAGATGTGCCTTCCGGGTCCGAGCAACACATCCCCACGTGGGATGAATGGCAAGCCAAGAATGACGAGGGCGAGATCATCGCGTGGTCGAGCCCGGAACATGATGATGCTTCTTCCTCTCACCCGGATTGGGATCCTTGGGGCGTGTAGGTCCGATCTTTTCCCTTTTTGGTGCTTTGGTGCCAAAGGGGGAGAGATAACTATTAGGTTGCTCTCGGAAATTTGCATGGGTGGGTGTCACGAGCTCGTTTTCACTTATTTCGACCTTTTTTAGCTTGTGATCACCTAAATTTATTGTTACTTGTGGAACTCCTTTATGTATGCATGGTGTAAGCCATGTGAAACTCGTTTTCTATCTATGTGTTGCTTATTTGTCTTTTGGTTAATATTGCATTTGTGATTGCTATCATTGTGGCTTGGCTTGTAAAATTTAGGGGGAGTGTTGATTCTAGATGTTGTGTATTTGTGTATTCAAAGCACTCTAAGGATATGCACACATCTAGGGGGAGCTCCGTCGAAATTTTATGAACCCTCGCTTTTTATGTTGTGTTGTCATCAAACACCAAAAAGGGGGAGATTGAAAGAGCATCTTCTAGTTGACCCTTGTTTTGGTGCTAATGACAACACAATAGGTGTTCTAACATGGCTATTAAAGTTTGCAGGATGTATCTAAGATCTTAGCAAAAAGGAAACGATCGAAACGGGCGCTGCAAAAGCTTTTCAGCAAGCCTTGCTCCAGGCAGCGGTAGTACCGCTGGCATCAGCGGTAGTACCGCTGCACTGGACTGAGCCTTGCTCGGAGCCCTGGCTGCCGCTGGCGGTACCGCCCGAGCTACCGCCGTTTTCGGCGCTCTGTTGCGCGGTGCGGTACCCCCAGCGGTACCAGAGCGGTACTACCGCTGTCCAGCGGTACTACCGGTCCTCACAGCGGTAGTACCGCTGTGTTATTTTCTGCAGGTTCGAAGGCCAGCCCGATGTCGAGGTACCGCTGGTGGTACCGCCGGAGGTACCGCCGTTTTCACCCTTCTGTTTCTCTTAGCGGTACCTCCAGCGGTACCGGAGCGGTACTACCGCCTCCCAGCGGTACTACCGGCCTCTCCAGCGGTAGTACCGCTGCGTGAAGTTTGGACTTACAGTGAAGTGCGTGAAGCGGGCAACGGCTGGATTCAAAGGTCCAGCGGTACTACCGGCCTCTCCAGCGGTAGTACCGCTGCGTAAGTTTCAGCTCCAAACGGCCAGTTTTTGAAGAGCTATAAAAGGACCCCTTCACCTACCTTTGAAGACAAGAGCTTCTACACTCTCTCACCTCCATTGATGCAAAGCTAAGAGCTCCAAGTTCTCCCAATCCTCCCACCCAAACTCGTTGACCTTTGGAGGATTGAAGGAGAAGGCCCCGATCTACATCTTCACCGAGCCGTTCTTCATTTCCCCCTCATTTACTTGAGGGACCATTAGCTAGGGTTTCCACTAGGAAAACCTAGCCCATTGTTGTACTTACCTATTGTCTCTGTGACAGATTTTAGCTGTTCGGGAGCCCCCAAGCCCTTTGTGGGTCGTGCCCCGAATCGTTGTTGTAAAGGCTCCGGATTCCGCCTCGAAGGATTCCAATAGTGGAAAGTGAACCAAACCTTTGTGGTGCGGTTCACCGGAGATTTGGGTGAGGCCTTTGTGGCCGTTGAACCATTGTGTTGGTTCACACCTCTCCAACGAGACGTACTCCCATTGAAGGGAGGAACTCGGGAATACATCCTTGTCGTCTCGTGCTTTCACTTCGGTTACCTCTATCCTTGTTTACCGCCTTTACCTTGTATCTTGCGTAGTTGATAGCTTGTCATATAGGTAAATTCACCATAGTTGCATATCTAGAGAATTTACCTTTCGTGTCAAGCCTTAAATTGAAAAAGAACTAAAAATTGAATTAGCTCGTCTTCACCCCCCCTCTAGGTGTCATACCGATCTTTTCAGAGTGTACTCCCCATGTGAACTTATGAGTAGAGCTATGCCTCCCCGGCAACGGCGCCAGAAAATAGTCTTGATAACCCACAAGTATAGGGGATCGCAACAGTCTTCGAGGGATAAAACCCAAATTTATTGATTCGACACAAGGGGAGACAAAGAATACTTATAAGCCTTAACAGCGGAGTTGTCAATTCAGCTGCACCTGGAAAAGCACTAGTAACAGGGGTGATGTGAAAGCAACAGTAATATGAGAGCAATAGTAATAGTAACACAGCAGTATGAGTAACACAGAGGTGATGGCACCGAAAAGTATTCCAGTGCGTAGTTGACTTTAGAGCAATGATGTTGACAGAAGGACCGGGGTTCCCAGCTATCTACACTAGTGGTAACTCTCCAAGCAAATAACATGTGTTGGGTGAACAAATTACAGTTGGGCAATTGACAAGATTGAAATAGCATTAAGACAGAACATCAGTTTATTAATCATGTAGGCATGTTTTCCATATATAGTCATACGTGCTCGCAATGAGAAACTTGCATAACATCTTTTGTCCTACCAGCCCGTTTGCAGCGGGGCCTCAAGGGAAACTACTGGTAATTAAGGTACTCCTTTTAATAAAGCACCGGAGCAAAGCATTAACACTTTGTGAAAACATGTGATCCTCATATCTAAACCATCCCCTCCAGTTATCCCAGTTGCTGTCACTCTGGGGCCTCGGGTTCCGGACAGAGACATGCGCAAACAACTTGTAGATACAATCTAAGCAATAATTATAGAGCTTAAATCTAAGATCATGCCACTCGTGCACTAGTGACAAGCATTAAACACAACAAGATTGCAGCAACAATAACTTCACAAACTTATAGATAGACTGATCATAATGTAACAATTCATCGGATCCCAACAAACACAACACCGATTACATCATATGGATCCCAATCATGTAAGGCAGCTCATGAGATCATTGTATTGAAGTACATGGGAGAGAGAGTACTGATACGTCTCAAACGTATCTATAATTTCTTATGTTCCATGCCTATATTATGCCAATTGCTACATGTTTTATATACACTTTTATATCATTTTATACATTTTCTGGGACTAACCTATTAACAAGATGCCACAGTGCCAGTTGCCTGTTTTCTGCTGTTTTTGGTTTCAGAAAAGCTGTTAAGGAAATATTCTCGGAATTGGACAAAGAAAACGTCAAAGTGCTTATTTTCCCCGGGAGGTTCCAGAACACCGAAGAGGAGACGGAGGAGGACCCCGAGGGGCCCACACCCCCAGGTGGCGCGGTAGCCCCTCTGGGCGCGCGAGCACAGGGTGTGGGGCCCTCGAGGCCCCGCCGCCTTCGCCCTTTCGCCTACTTATACCCCTCGGATATCTAAGACCTAGGACACGCACCTTTTTCCTCCACGAAGTCCAGAGCCGCCGCCGTCGTCAACCCTAGATCGGGAGGGTTCAGAAGCTCCTCCCGGCACCCTGCCGGGGAGGGGAATCATCACCGGAGGGCTCTACATCACCATGCCCGCCTCCGGACTGATGCGTGAGTAGTTCATCCTTGGACTACGGGTCCATAGCAGTAGCTAGATGGTTGTCTTCTCCTCTTGTGCTACCATGTTTAGATCTTGTGAGCTGCCTAACATGATCAAGATCATCTTTATGTAATGCTACATGTTGTGTTTGCTGGGATCCGATGAATATTGAGTACTATGTTATTGCTTCATAATATATCTTGTGAGTGCGTTGTTTATGATCTTGCATGCTCTCCGTTGCTAGTAGATGCTCTGGCCAAGTAGATGCTTGTGACTCCAAGAGGGGGTATTTATGCTCGATAGTAGGTTCATGTCTCTATTTAATCTGGGGTGGTGACAGCTAGCTCTAAGGTTGTAGATGTACTGTTGCTACTAGGGATAAAACAGTGGTACTTTATCTAAGGGTATTTGTATTACTTACATTACACACATTGCCTAATGCAATTATCGCTTGCTTGCAACTTAATACTGAAAGGGGTGCGGACGCTAACCGGAAGGTGGATTATTAGTCATAGATGCGGTTGGAACGGTCTATGTATATTGTTGTAATGCCCAAATGAATATCACACTAGCCATCATAACTATAGTATATGCATCATTATGCGCTTCTTTATTATGTCAATTGCCCAGCTGTAATTTGTTTACCCGCATGCATGCTATTATTATTTATGGAGAGACACCACTAGTGAACTGTGGACCCCGGTCCTTTTTCCTTAAACTGATAAACAATCCTACTGCAATCCTGTTACTTTCATTCTCTGCAAACAAACATCATTTTCCACACATACGTTTAATCCTTTGTTACAGCAAGCCAGTGAGATTGACTACCTCACTGTTAAGTTGGGGCAAAGTATCTTGGTTGTGTTGTGTGCAGGTTCCACGTCAGTGCCGGAATCCCTGGTGTTGCGCCGTGCCATATTCCGCCACCAACAACCTCCGGGAGATCTCTAGTTTCCCACTGGTTCGATAAACCTTGGTTTCACAACTGAGGGAAAATTTGCTGCTGCACTACTTCATACCTTCCTCTTGGGGTTTCCCAACAACACCTCACCGAGTGCATCAAGTACCAACTAGCTACAGCCAAGAACCCGTAGTCCATGGGGGAACTACTCACAAACCATCATGGAGTCGAAGTGGAGGCGGTGGAGTCGATGGAGATGGCTCCGGGGGTCAATCCCCGTCCCGGCAGGGTGCCGGAACAGGAACTTATGACCCCCGAAACTTGTCTTCGATGGCGGCGGCGCTGCGGAATTTTTCGTGGAAGATGGGCTCTTGTTTTAGGGTTTTAACCTCGGGGAGAATATATAGGCGAAAGGGCGAAGGCGGTGGAGGGCCGAGGGCCCGTCACGCGGTGTTGGCGCGGCAGAGGGGGGAGCCGCGCCCCCACCTTGTGACGGCGCCTCGGTGCCCTCCTTCGTCTCCTCTTCGGACTTCTGGAACGTGTCGGGAAAAATATGGACTTTGGTATAAAAATTGTCCAATTCCGAGAATATTTCCTTAAGTAGTTTTCTGAAACCAAAAACAGCAGAAAACAGGGAACTGGCACTATGGCATCTTGTTAATAGGTTAGTCACAGAAAATGCATAAAACAACACAAAGTGTATATAAAACATGTAGCAATTGGTATGATATAAGCATGGAACATAAGAAATTATAGATACGTTTGAGACGTATTAGCCGCGCCTCCACCAGGTGAGGCCGCCTCGTGGCTCTCCTCCGTATCCTCTTCGGTGTTCTGGATGCTTCCGGGGAAAATAGGGATATTGCCTTTTGTTTCGTGCAATTCCGAGAATATTTCCTTAACAGTTTTTCTGAAACCAAAAACAGCAGAAAACAGGGAACTGGCACTGTGGCATCTTGTTAATAGTTTAGTACCAGAAAATGTATAAAAATCATATAAAGTGTATATAAAACATGTAGCAATTGGTATAATATAAGCATGGAACATAAGAAATTATAGATACGTTGGAGACGTATCACCGCACGCCAGCACGCAAGGACGGGGAACGCCACCCCGTTGCGGCTGCTGCCCGTGCGGCCACGGCACCAGGAGGTGCAGCAGCCGCAGCTGCCGCCCGGTGAAGGACGAGCCGCGCTCGCCTCCGCGTCGTGGAGGCACCGGCATCGTCATCCGCGAACGCCGTGAACAACGACGTTCGCCACCACGCGGACGGCTGTTCCTGCGCCGCCCTAGAGCCAGGACGCCTCCACCTCCCGTGGAGACGATCCCGTACGGGTACGACGTGCCGTCCCCGCTGCGGAACGAGCACGACGGCGACGCGCCGGGGTTCCTGGCCGCAATCGCGGACTCGGTGACCACCATCGAGCGCGACAGCCCCGGCTACCTGATATGTCCATTTTGCATCACTATTTTATATCATAATTTACTGTTATTCATTGATATATTTCATATTTGGAGATGATACTTATGTTATTTCATCTATTTTGCATGTTTGATGATTATTGGAGGATGAATCACCGGAGTTTGAATTCTGCTGGAAAAAGCATCGTCAAGATACAATATTTGCAAAGCTCAGAAAACAAAACGAAGAATCTGGAAGTTCCTATTTTGCCAAATGCCGGAGGGAGCCAAAAGGGGAGAACTAGGTGGGCCCCAGGGGGCCCACATGAGGTGTCGGCGCGGCCAGCCCCTCTGCCGCGCCAGCACATCATCTGGGCGCCCTGCCCACGTCTGGCATCGCCCTTTCGCGTACTTCATCCCCCCGAAAACCTAAGACCAGGGGGATAGACGAGAAACAGAGCAGCCGCCTCCACGAGGCGGAAACCACCGAGAGAGAAAAGCTCTCCGGCAGGCTGAAAAGCTGTCGGGGAAATCCCTTCCCGGAGGGGGGAAATCGTCGCCATCGTCACCGTCATCGAGCTGCACTTCATCGGGATCATCATCACCATCATCTCCACCGCCGAAACCGTCATCTCCATCGTTCCACTCCGTTCCCGGTATAACATCTAGGGCTGAACCTTGTGCATTTGATAGGGGAAACTCTCCCGGTGTTGATTACTATTGTTATTGATGCTATTGGGTGGAACCGTTGAATTAAGGTTTATGTTCAGATTGTTACCCATCATTATATCATCTCTGATCATGATCCATATGATGTGTTGTGAGTAGTTCGTTTAGTTCTTGAGGACATGGGAGAAGTCTAGATGTTAGTAGTGAACTATGTTGAGTAATATTTAATGGTTTGATATTTAAGTTGTGGTGCTTTTCTTCTAGTGGTGTCATGTGAACGTCGACTACATGACACTTCACCTTTATGGGCCTAGGGGAATGCATTGTGTATTCGAATATTAATTGTGGGGTTGCCGGAGTGACAGAAACCTAAACCCCCGTTGGTATCTCGATGCATGAGGGATGGTAGGATCTCAGAGTTTAAGGTTGTGGTTAGATTTATCTTAATTACTTTCTTGTATTTGCAGATGCTTGCAAGGGGTATAATCACAAGTATGTATTAGTCCTAGGAAGGGCGGTGCATTAGCATAGGTTCACCCACACAACACTTATTGAAACACTAAAGATTAATCATCTATATGAAGCGACATAAATCCCGTGTGTCCTCAGGAACGTTTGGTCATCATAAGTAAACAAACCGGCTTGTCCTTTGCTCTAAAAAGGATTGGGCCACTCGCTGCAATTATTATTGCCGCGCTCTATTTACTCGCACTTTATTTATCTGCATTATCAAAAACTCCTAAAAACTTGTCTGCTAGTGTCTACAGTAAAATCCTCATCAAAACTGCTTGTCAGCACCTTCTGCTCCTCGTTGGGTTCGACACTCTTATTTATCGAAAGTACTACGATACACCCCCTATACTTGTGGGTCATCACTACCTCGCCGCCATCGCGGACTCGGTGGCAACGGCGGCAGCCTCGTCCTCCTCCGGCGGCGCCTCCTGCAGCCGTGCACCGCCTCGCCATGACGGCGCGTCCACCAGCCTGGGCGGATCGGGCTCCTCCTCCGCCTACATCGTGGTCAACGACGACGGCAGCGGCAACGACTGCGACATGGCGTGGCTGGAGGACTAGGCTAGGGTTTAGATTAGAATCGTTTAGTTTAATTTCAATCGTTTAAGTTTGAGTCGTTTGTGTTCATCGTTTGTGTTGTTGATCGGCGGCGGTTCGTGCGCCCGCGAGGTTCGACAGTGTGCCCGCGAGGTGTTCGACAGCTTGCTCGCGTTTGGGGGGTGGGCCTTTGGGGAGTGCCGCTGTGGGCGGCCTCTAAATGTTGACCGGACACATGTCCGGCACCCCCCAAAGGAGGCCCAATTGGGGGGTGCCGGACACACATTTAGAGGCCCCCGGTGGAGATGCTCTTATACCATCCAAAAAGTTGTCGAAAAATACGAAATAAAGTTTAGACATTGACATAACATAAATATAAACATCATCGTAAAAATTCAAATCTAAATTTGACCATGAACACTGAATATGACAAATTTCTTATCAATAGTGACAATGGGCAAGGGTTAAAAAAATAGTGACAATGGCCAAAATTCAAAGCCCAACTTGCATTTTGGCACTATTCATTATTGAATTTGTACATTTTATTTCTTGATCCGTATTATGAATTTTAATTTGAAATCTTGTGACATGTTCGATATGAGTATTACCAGAGTTTCCGATTTTTTTGAAGACATTTTGGTTGGTCAACTAAAATCGGGAGCACCGGCCGCACCATTTTGTTTGTTTGATAAAATATGTTCTCATTGTGCCCTATGTGTTTTAGTAAGTCCGGAGAGCTCCCTATGGTTTAGCTGGTGGAGATAGAATAGATGAGCTCGTGGATAGTAGTTAGAAAATTGCGGGGCAAGGACCCCATAAAGCATATCTTATGAAGTGTGTTTTCTGAAAATCATATAGGCTTGTTTCAAAAAAGAAATTTTATAGAGGAAACAGTGTATGGATGATACTATTGTCCTTCCTTTAGAGAGAGGTTATGTAGGTTTACAAAAAAACCAAGAATTAAAAAAATCCTTCCTTTCTTAAAGGTGTGTTTAAGGAATCGAATTAATTTGGAATCATCTACCTGCGACTGGTTATGGAGGAGGTATGTTGGTAGAGGGTAACCGTGATGTTTTTTACTCCCTCTGTTCCATATTAGATGACTTTATTTTGTCAAAAGTGGATGTATCTAGATTTGTAATATGTCTAGATACATCCACTTTTGTACAAATGAAAGTAATGTAATTTGGAACGGAGGGAATATATTAACATCATGAGTTATTAGAAAAAAAAAGTGGTTGTCAGGTTTAAAACTAGTGATAAAATGATTAGGATTATTATTGTATATATGGCTCTCCTTATATGGATGGTAAACAAGCTTTTCTTTTAGAATTACATGATTTGTTTGTTAACTGGGAAGGTCCGGCATCATTGGTGGTGATTCGGTTAGATGTTATATATAGAGAGCTGAATAATTATTGGTTGATTGAAGAAATTAAAGCCAGGCAAAGATCTAGGGATAGAGACATTTTAGAAGGGGGTAGGAATAGGAATACTGCATATTTCCATGTAGTAGAAAATAATAGAAGAAATAAGAAGTTGATCTCTGTGTTAGGTGGCCCTGATGGTTTAGAAACTTATACTAACGGTATGCTTAGTTTCATAGAGAGGCCTGATATTAGCCTTAGAGAGGATTTCTTCTTTGAAACTGAAAAGCTTAGCACTGAAGAAAACTTATTGCTAGAATATAGATTCTCTTAAGAAGAAGTGAAAGAGGCAGTTTTTGGATCCTATGCCGAAGGGGGTCAAGGACGTGATGGACTTCCCTTTTCAAAAAGAGAGAGACATTACTGAAGCCTACTAAATCTCGCCTTGGCCGAGCAATGGCCCTCCGGATTTATAGAAAAACAGATGAAGTAGATGACAGCTGATATGCTGATGAAAATTTGAACATACACTTTGTATAAATGCATGTTCTTAAGTTTTGTTCAGGTTTCTAAAACCTGTCTTTCTTTTGTAAAACTTGTCCTTTCATAATGCAGCCCTGCTACCAGGTTTATAGCCCAATCTCCCTTCTTCCCAGATCGCTCCCCGATCGCCACCGTCCTCTAGCCATCTCTCTCCAATCACCATCGTCCAACATGTAAAAAATATTAACTGCCAAGGCCGCTTCTTAATTTATGTTGTCATTGTCTCTGATTTCGTGTTGAACTAGTACGCTGTCATGATGGCATTGTCTATTTTATATATAGCTGATGATCAATCCAAAACAAATGCAGTCATTTGGCAAAGTGTGTTCTCGACCTTACGATGCACAAGCACTACACAAGTTTTGTACCATTTCGTCTCAAATTTACCTGCGATCCAAACCAACCCATTTACTTCAGAGAGAGGAAGCAACACAGGTGATTAGAGATCACATCTTCTCATCAAATGTTTCTATATATCACTAACATGAATTCATTTCTTTGGTTACATGACAAGGTGAGAATGACAATGAAGCAGAGAATTCGAGTCCAACAAGACATCTATATATGTCGCTCAGCAGAGCAATAATAAAAGTAAAATAAAAAAACAAGAAAAATCATGTGGCGGCATCAGGCTACTTTGCAATTTACAGCTCTTCCAATGTACAACTGCATTTTTCAGAATAAGACAACATCTGAACTAGTAACCCCTTCATGTACACGCAAATTGCCAGATATTGTACACCGGTGCATTTTTGCACACAAAGAAACACAAAAAATCTCGTGCCTTTCAGAATTTTTTACTGTCGCTTGGAGCTCTGATACAACTTGAAATCTCCTTTACTGCTCTTGCCGTTTCAGTACTCGGTGAATCTTGACTCTGCACTCTAGCCGTCGACCACCCAGATGATATCAGTGCAGCCACACTGAAGCGATCAATCTCAGATGAAGAATAGCCAGCCAAAAATACTGTGGTTGTGTAATGAACACATACAACTGAAATAAGAATGCAATTGCCTTCTCCAACTGAATCACAAAAGGGAATTAGTGACCACTGTCCAAATGAGTCACAAGGGGAGAAGATTCCGTGCATAACGGCTAGCGGGATTGTTACGCCCAAGGCCCAACCCTAGACCCAATGGGGTATTGTCTGTCTTCTTACTGTGGTTGCAACATTTAGACGAACTAACTTGGCGATGGGATTTTGAGTTAGGCAGTGAATCATCACAATCATGGTCAGCGCCGTTAGCATGAAGTGGCATGCTCTCACCATTTTGCGGGACTGCACTTCTTGTCATTTGAATCGTGGCCATTTCCTCATCAGGATGCAATGGCTGCGCTACCTTTTCGATATCCTCATTGTACCCCTTCAGGAAGAAGTCAGAACAGTTCTTGCGTACCCCATGGTCAAATGGATTTCTGAACCGACCACCTGGGCCTCTGAGATAACTGTACCTCAGGGCATTTGCCATCTCATTTGTTGTTATATTTCCAGATATCTGCAAGGCAGGAAGCAAGAAATGATCGAAGCATAGAGAAGAGTGTGGATTGAAGGCAAGCCATATACAATCACGTGTTTGGATATTCAAAAAAACATAAAAAGAAGACCAATCATATTGAGTATGAAGACTGGACGCAGTACCAATGACAAATATGGTGAATCAAGTCATGCGCATAAATCAAAATATCTACAACTATATGTAGATACAAGCATATGGATAAACAGAATACATTGGTTGATCTCAATACTAGACTAAAGGGGGGAAACAAAGTACAGCTGGCACTTGGCACAAGAAGAATAATACGCAGCAGTAAAACAATGTAATGGCATATAGAGGTTCGTCAAAGAATGTGGCACGTGGTTTAGAAACTACATCCACGCTGTGCCGGTGAGAAGCATGCAAATTTGTATTGTTAGATACTTATATGGAGTCTCAATGATCATACAATTGGGAGCATGGCAGGAGACTAGAGACACGTCCTTACTTGATGGACACTGTTGCATATTTCACAACTTAAACAAAAGGCACAAGATATTTGTTTCTAATTATTAAGTTGTATCTAAGCCTTGTGCTAACATTGATTCAATCTGGGCCAGAGATGTCAAAAGGTATAATGATAGATAATGAAAAGGTAAAAATAGGCATGGTTTGTACCTGTGATGCTTGAACTAATGTTAGAGTTATAACGCCAAAGAAAAGGAAGAGATCCATTATAACAAAAGACACCACCCAAGGATGGTTCGTAGCTGTATAGTTAAGCCATCCACCAAATGATGCTGGAGAGGCTGGATCTCCTACGACTCCTACCGTCACAAAAACAACAAAGATTAACAAATCTTCCGTACTATAAACTGTAAAGGCAGAAGAAAAAAGATGTATACTTACTTATGATGGCTGTAGCACCAGTAATGATCATCGCAGAAACTTCCATGATAAGAAACATAAAGAACTCCCATTTGTTCTTCTGCAAATGAAACCAATTGTTGGTTAGAACAAACGATACTTCAACTAGGAACAGAACAGCGTTTCTTGCTGTTCGGCCTCAGCTTGGGTGAGTACACCAAGTTTATTTATCAGGATGTTTGGTTGAAACATACAGTGTTCTATTCCTAAATCATTAATATAAACGCTTAGTTCATAAATACATAATGTTTTAGATGTTGACACAGTTAACAATAGCATCTTGAACCATTAGTTTGTCTAGACATGTATTAGTAAAAAAAATGCGGAAATTTGTGTTATGAAAGTGTTTTTCATTACAAATCTAATGATGTCATTTTCACCTTATCAATCCAAATATTTTCTATCTCATATATTATTAGTAAGTTAGATAAGTTTGACTGCACACGTTCTAGGAAGTCATCTATTTACAAACGGAGGTAGTATTTGATTAGAAATAAGGATGTTTAACATACAAAAAGGACTGAATGAGTACCTTTCCAATGCAATTTGATACCCACGGGCAGTGATGATCAAATTGCTCAACACAGCGATCACATGTAGAGCAATGTTTTGAGCGTATGGGCCTAACAATCTGCAAAAATGGTGATTGAGGCTAGATATCAAAAAGAAAAACAACTACTACTGACCTCAAATGAAAAGGGGAAATAAATTACCTTGCAAGTAATACATAGTTGAGACCAATTGCCAGCCATAAGTTCAGGATTGTCTAGACCCCTCTTCAACAAAGGTTCCTGGAGGAGCAAACACAAGATTAACATTGCACACTTTGTAAAATGGAATAATATTTTAAGTTCCCAAGGTGACAATCTATAAGGAAATAAGAGATTAACATATTGATCTCCCCATATCTTTCAAGCTTACATCATCTCTTTGATTTTGTGAGTCTCTTATGTTCTTGTTGATGTAACCAGGATCTTTCCTGCATAACAAAAAGTATGGTCATACTCGTTCTAAACGAATTTTAAATGGTCAAAATCACATATGGTACCAACACCTGAGTTCCAGCAAAGAAAGGAATGCTTACTTCCAAACCAGACGACCCGACAAACAGTTAGTATGTAATACATGTGAGAATAATACATGAGAAACACAGTTTTCCCAAAAAAAAGACTTAAAGGACACAATTATGAAGAATATGTTACTGCCTTTGATCCATAATAAGTGTAGCAGTTTTGAACTAGGGTTAGTTCAAATCTGCGACACTTATTTTGGATCGGAGGGAGTAGCATTCTCCCTACTACCGGCCTTCAAGTTATTATTATTTTGATATTATACCATGACCAGATAATTACCTGCTACATCTATAAAACATAACTAGTCCAGCTGTTGCAAGGAAAACTCCCAACCATGAAAACAGGCCAAATAATAGTGTCATATTAGTGTTGTATTGTCCTGCAAAGAAGGAAACAAATGAGTATCACATTCTGGATAACCAAAGAATCTGGAGAGCATCAATATAGAAATATACCTGCGATAACTGAATGTATATATGCAACAATTAAGCCAATAATAATGCACCAAAGAACAGGTGCAAGTCCTAATTTTGATAGCTTCCCATAATAACTGTTCCCAACACATCCTTTTTCATGCACTTTTCTAGCATTCCCCTGCATAAAACCAAGTAAGCCATCTGAGTCTATTTATAGCATTTGCCTGCTGTACCGGGAGAAATCTTTCAACGAGGGTACTAATGACCACTGTAATAAGCCAGATAGTCTAGACTGGCAATAGGCAAAATATATTCTCCACAATCCATAAAAGTATGGATAAGCACTTTAAGAAGTGGTCACAGTTTTCAGCTTCAGTCCTTCATGTCACTATGTCAGTATCACTAAATGTACTCTACAAACACAAAGATCCACTTTTTTAGTAGAAGAACTAATACTGGAATATACAGAATCTATTGGAAAATAGGATGGGCCATGGAACCCACCAAGTCCATTAATACTGGAAACTACTTGAAATCAGGTCTGTAAAATAATTCTCGAGAACGAACACATGCAGAGTACTACTACGCAAACAAAACACAGCCATCAGTAATGCATTTCATTCAGTTTAACTGACAAACCTATTACAGTATCATAAGATAGAATGAATCTTGAGATGTAGTTACACAAGTATGTTAAACAAAAAACTAATTAAAAAATTCTGAATACTCACAAGGTAAAATGCAACTTGTCGGTGATTCTTATCAGCAGCAAGTTGGGCCGGAGTTAACCCAGTATTGTCTTGCACCATAAGGTCCTCCTTTTTACCAACCTGAACTAGCACAGTGCATGACTCCATATTCCCCCGAATGGCAGCCCAATGCAAAGGAGTACAACCTACGGAAAGCATTTATACCAGAGATGAATACCAAGCTCCCAAAGAGACCAATATTAAGGAGAAATCATGCTTCTACAATAGCCTAAGCTGTTGCAGTCCATATTAAGGTGGTGGTAAGGGCTGTAAATAAATTCAACACTTGCCTTCTTTATCTTGCCGTCCCCTATAAGCACCCAAAAACAAAAGGAGACGTATGGAATCTGCAAATCCCTTGTAAGCAGCCCTACAAATGTTAATAATATTGACATGTCCATAAGACAGCATGTAGTCATGTTTGAAAACATATTTCAAATAAAAGGAAAAGGCACAAACCAGTGAAGAGGACTTCTGCCATCATTGTCAGGGACATCAGGATCTGCATTCCATTTTGATATAATGTGGTAAAGAAATGCCGTCTGACCATACTGTGCTGCAACATGTGTGGTCTGTGACATTACAGTACATTGGATAAGAAACCATGAAAAATACTCTAATAACAACTAACACTGATCCATAGACTTATTCTTCTGCTGAGGCTTTTATGATCAGACCAGGACTCATGGGCTACAAATAACTTACTAACATATATAAGAGGTGAATTCGAAAAAAAAAATATACATAAGTAGTGTTAGTACAAAAATTGCAGGTTGGCATCAGACAAAAAGCACAATCCAAAGTTAATGTCAGCCAGTCGTCTTTGTTACAAAGTTGCGCTGTGTTAATACTTAATAGCAATGTTAAGTAACAGAATAATCGAATTGAATGCTACATTAGCAAAACCGGGTCGGTGAAGACAAACAACACAACTGATATCAAGAACAAAAGCAGTTGGTACTTGTAAATCTATCTATTCTGCAGAAACCATTACAATGGTAAGAGACAGAGGTTCTTGGGTCAATCAATAGATCTGATGGCAATGCTACATCATTTCTCAACCTGCGTACCATCTAATAAAACGTCATTTATTTTGTGTCAGAGGTAGAGATCTTCCTCAACTACATGCCCACACAGATCAACTTCTGGTGAACTAATTAATTAAATATATTAGTTAACAAGGAACATGAGAGTTGACAAGCGCATACGTTAGGGCACAAACCTGGTATCCATATAAATCAGCAGCATCCACCTTAGCTCCTTCTTTCAGCAGTAGTTCTGCAACTTGAATATGACCACGCACTGCACTCCAGTGAAGTGCGGTTTGCCCTGTATGGTCTATAGCATTTACATCTGCTCCATGCTGTCCAGATAACAAGAATCATCGTCACACAATAGCAAACCAAAAGGAACATAACAGTAAAGAAGTTCATAGCAAAATTGTGATAGATTAAGCCAAGGTAAGCATAGGGGTACTATGGGTAGCCATCCTGAAGCTGGCACTTTCACTTATGATTAACCCCATGGATATTCAGGAGGTCAAGTTGGAGAAAGCCGATGCCAGGGGGATTGATTGCATTGTCTTAAACCTTAACAGCAGGACATACAATTGAAACGAACCAACCAACGTGGTGTGATCCAGTTTAGTCCAGTGGGATTAGCTCAAAAAAGTTTGTACACCTGGACCTGGTGGTTCACAGGGGACCCTAGGCCCAAACCAAGCTATAAACAAAAGGCCTTGGACTGGCCCTGCTTAGACCTACTCCCTCCGTTCCACAATATAAGATGTTTTAGACTTTTTCCACATTCACATGTACACATATGTATCTAGACACATTTTAGCGTATGTGTACACTTTTTTTAATGTGAAACTAGACAACATGCATAACACCTACAAATCTTATATTGTGGAACGGAGGGAGTACATGCCAACCATAACATCCACCAGAGGCATACCAAAATAGCATAAAGGTAAAGCCCAAAACCTATACCAGGTGGCAATTGATCCCAGGAAAGAACCCCACAACAAAAGGGTATTGTTATACTTTGCTGTCATTGCAAGTCACGAACTGAAGTCACGAATCAGCACATAGCAGTTGCAAATTTGCACCAGTAAGTGTGTGGATAACGGGAAACATTCAGCGGGAGATGAACTAAAGCTGGCCTACGAAATTCGGAGCTGATCAATTAGGCCAGCGATTAGAATTGAACTGCTAAATAATTAGAGCGCAGCTCGAGGATGTAATGTAACAGCCTATAACCAGCGGCAGGCAATCAGAAGCTACGCATTGGAGGGCAGCTGGGGTGAATGCCGGACCTCGAGGATGTACTGGGCGGCGGCGACGCGGTTGTTGAGGGCGGCCCACTGGAGCGCCTGGTAGCCGAGGCCGTCGGGCTCCGTGACCGAGCGGCCCTCCCGCTCGACGAGGCGGTGCAGCTTCTCGAGGTCCCCGTAGGCGGCGCCCGTGTACACGTCGTCCTTGAGCGACTCCTCCGGCGCGTCCGCCTCCCCCGCGGCGGCCGCTCCGGTGGCGGTGGCGGGGACGACGGCGGCGGCGGGGGCGGGGGCGGTCGTGTCCTCGAGCACCTCGATCTCCGACGCCATGGCGGGATCGGGCGGCTCGGGATTGGGTCGGAGGGGAGGGGAGGGGCTGGAGAACGGGAAGGAACGCGGAGGTGCCCGAGGGACCTTGTCGCAAGGGCGAATTGACTCGGTATTTTTGGTGTTTAATAATTTCGTTGTATTTGGCCGGAGGAAGAAGACGGACGCAGGCCGCAGGGAACGACCGCAGGAGGGGAGATGGGGATCTTTTCTTTCAGGGGCGAACGCCACATTTGACCGTTTTTTCCATCGACGTGTTTTATTGAAATGTATGTACTGTATAAAATTCAAAAAAAGAAATGTATGTACTGTACAAACTTCTTTTTCTAATAACAACATTAAAAGGGGCCGAAAGGACCCGATCTGGCATTATGATTTAAACAAGATTATTACAATTTAGCTGATACAACTCGTACTCTGAAAGACACAGAATTCAAAGAACTAATCCCTCCCTTTTTTATTTAAATTATACTCTCTCCGTCCAATAAAGGATGTTCCAACTGAAAGAGATACCTAGAGGCACTTAATAAATATAGTTTATTCGTCATATCTCAATTGTTCATTATATGTTTTATACCATGCTATAACTGTATTAAACGGAAACATTAATACACGTGTGGTAGATAAACAACCAGGTCCCTAGTAGCCTCTACTTGACTAGTTCATTGGGCAATTGATGATCGAGGTTTCCCGATCATGTGACATTTATGTCAGTTGACAATGGAGTCATGTCATTGGGAGAATGACGTGATGGACATACCCAATATTTGTAGGACGTAGTCATTACGCCTTTGACCGTGAGATCTACTCTTATTGCTATTCCTGCAAGACACTTTGATTGCATCAAACGTCATATCTTACATAGTGTGACAATAAAGGTGTCCCTCTCGGGTGTCGGAAAGGAGTATGTTGAGACGGGGGATCAAGAGCGGGATTTGCCAGTCCGCATAGCAGGATAGATACTCTAGGTCCCACTCGGTGAGATTATGTCAAAAGAGCTTGCAAGCGTGTGACTAGGTCACCAGGACATAAGATCATGTACGAGTAGAAGTTAGCAGTGTCGGTAACGAGATCAAGCTAGGTATGGAGATATCTATGAACGACTCTCGGACACGCTAAGTATCGCATGGCAAAAGGTTTAAGACTCAGACGTCTAGGTTCGAACGGTAAAGTATTCGTTATCTCGCAGGGATTAATTCTGGGTATCCTCGGTCCACGAATTAGTCATTGATCGGAGAGGAGTCTCGATCATGTCTGGTGAGATAATCGAACCGCTAGGGTAACACACTTAAGGGAAGTCGACAAGTTTACCGGAAGAGAAATTAGAAAAGAGAAAGCACCGGAAAAGTTCCAGGAAAGAATCCGAAGTAGTATCGGAGTACCGAAGATAGTTCGGAGAGTTTCGGAAAAGTTCCGGAAGAGAGGAAATTGTTTATATATGTTAAATTAATATTAATTAGTGAATTAATATTATTTTAATGAATTTATAATGATTAAATTCGTATTTAAACATGCAGCCCACTAAATGGGCCCTCCCGGGAGGGAGAAGGCCCATGTAGGGGGCCGAATTTCCCCCAAGGGCCAAACCCACCAAAGGGGGACCGAATGGGCCCTAGGGGCCCATGTGGGCCCCCCCCCCCTCCCTATTTGGTGCGGCTGGGTTTAGTCCCACCTTGCCTGGTTAGCAAGGTGGGGTGCCCTCCTTTCCCCTTTATATAGAGGGGGAGAGAGCCCCTCTCAACACAACCTTTCTCTCTCTCTCTCTCCTTGGATCACGTGACTCCCAAGTTTGGAGTTGCGCCAAGGACAAAGTTTTCTCCACCATACGCACGCCGCCGCGCTGCTGGTCTTCCGGTCCCAGTCTTCTTCTGCTCGTCCCTGGATCGGGCCCGGAGTTCGTCGGCTTCACCGTATGTGTGTAACGCCCTGCGAGGTGCCACGCTAGTGGTGCTGGAGGTCTACTTCCTCTACACGGCCTCGAGGTCGTCGTCGGTTTCATCGACATCGCCGCGTCATCGTCTTCTTCGTCGCGCCAAGTTCTCCGCGACCTTGAGGTCGGCTACGGCGTCTACGTCAGCAACGCTTGTGCGGGAGCGTAATCCCCGCTTTTCGGTCTACAAGGGTATGTATACCGGACCCCCTTCGTACTACTATATCTGCATAGTATAGATTCTGGCTAGTTTAAGGTTATCGCTGTTAGGAAATTTTTTGTTTTCTGCCTGCGATCCCCTTCAGTGGTATCAGAGCCGATCTATGCGTAGATATAGCTGTGCGCTAGCTGCACCCGTGTTTATCACGGGGACAACGTTCTTATTATTTGCTACCCTCTCGCGTGCACTTGCACTGCCGGCAGCATCGAGTTGATGATGCGGCCCGGACCGACCTTACGCGTACGCTTACGCGAGACTGGTTCCACAACTGACATACGGCTGGTTCCGTATATGTGGCTGGCGGGTGTCTGTCTCTCTCTCTTTAGTTGGCTTTGCATTTTCAATGGAGGGCCCGAAAGGGATGAATAAATATGCAATTATTTGATCGTTGTTGTGGTCATAGGTTCGTAGGTATGAAGGGGTTCTATTTACGACAGCCCCAAGCCACGTAAAATATGCAAAAGATAAAGTAGAGGCGTCTAACTTTATTTTGCAGGGGCTATGTGATATGGTCAAGGTAGGTTTATTAAATTGTTTATAAACTGTGGGCGCGAAGGAGACCGTCGGCGCAAGGACCATATCACGTCGCATTACATTTTGATGTTTTGTGTGCATCTTATATTGTGTGAATATATATAGTATATATTAGTTACACGGCGGTTCCCTCCAAAATACCATTTGTGTTCTCCCTTCGACGTACACCACCAAGAAAATTCTACGTTATGAGGCAGGCCGTGACGATCGGGTGTCAGACATATCGTCGTTCGCATACAGTGGGTGTAAGCCATGTTGCACGCGCATTTACGTTGAAGGTTATTATGGCGAGCCTAGAATGTACAGACATGGCCTCGGAACAAGGTGACCGAAAGGTTAAGCATGAGTCACAAAGTTGTTGTGATTGACATGTCGATGTCTACCTTTGAAGTTATGTTGCCGGCTCTGACGATGAGGGGTTGCATAATGGATGAGGATCGTGTAATCACTAAAACGATTAGAGGGATATTCGTTTTGAGTGGGAGTTCTGTTAGTTTTATTTTATTAAAACTTGAACTCTATTTTATAATGAACAAAGTCTTTATGTTTTGCAAAACCTTTGTAGATATTAACCAATGTGATAGCCTTCTTTAAAAATTAGGCGCAATCCTGCGATTGAGAAACTTAAAAGGTTGGGTCCAAACTTCATAGTTTTATACTTTAGCTTGAGGATACTCCTTGTTTAAACCATTAGCTCTTTGTGATACAATACCCGCTAGGAGATAAACCCGGAGATTCCGCTAACAAAAGGATAATTTGGATTATCAATTTTTTGTGCGGATAATATCATCATAGTCCAGTGTATGTTGTGATCTCTACCATAGAGTATTGACGGTGGGCACGAGTTGTTAGATCGCGAACATATGAGATGATCGCTGAACTCGGGATACACCTGAAGTTGGGTTGATGAAGTTTAACAGTATGTTGACTGTTTTTCTTCTCAACCAAGATGGAAGAGAATACATGCGTTGAAGGAGCACGTGGCAGTCATACTTGATGACATTGGTCATACTTGATGACATTGAGACGCCTCGCTCAGCTCGATCACTGGATGACAGACAACGTTGCCAGGTGCAAATGCTTTGTCATAGACTATGCCATGCAAGGGGAATCGTTCACCTTCATGGTTCTTGATTGCGTTGGAAGAATCAAGAAGATGAAACAGATCGCCGGGAAGTCATCAATGATGATGGTGTATATATGTGATATACACGTTATGAATGTTTTACCTCAGCAAGTACTCGCAGTAGTGACTAAGTTTTTGATACTAGTCATGTTTTATGAAAACCAGATTTACTGCTTGAGTAGTTTGGAAGGATGAGGCGACAATGTGTGTTGATGATGGCAGACAAAATGTTGTGATGGCCATGGACACTCTCCCTCTAGATCTACCATTTGAATAAATTCTTTTATGATCGCCTGTTAGTATGATCGTTACAAGTGTGTCTTCTCTAGCAAGACAATTGTTCATATATGTTAGTGACAAAATCGTTGTCCTATATTTATGAAGCAATGATCATCAGCCGATTTGAATTTAGATGGTAGAAGCTCCCACATTCATAATATTAATGCCAAAGGATACAAACTTAATAAAGACACCACATTCGTGTGGCACTACCGTTTAAGTCATGTCAATGTTATAGTCAATGAACAAGCTCCATACGGATGGATCTACAAGTCATTAGATTTGATCTTTTGACACTTGCAAGATAGCTAAGACACCGTTTTCGGAAAGCGGGCATATAACTTATTGATAATCATGCATTTTGATGTATGTGGATCAATGAAGTAATTAACGTGTAGTGGAGATCTTTATTTCGTGAGCTTCAATGAACGTTTGAGTATAACTTGTTGAGAATCATGCATGTGGGTGTATGCGAATCAATGAAATACTTTAACGTATAGTGGAAGTCTTTGTTTCCTAGACTTCATGAATATTCCGAGTAGATATACGGATATCCACTTAGGAAATGTTGGTCTGAAGATTTTGATTCGATCAAACAAGTTCAGAGTGAAGTAGGAAAATAAATTTAACAAGAAAATCAAATTCCTGCGATACAGATCGAGGAAATAAAGATTTGAGTTATAATGTTGGCATATCATTGGAAGACTTGTGAGAAGAGTTCCACAAATTACGTCGCATGGAATACCATAGTGTCATGGTATGTTAGGACGTCGTAATCGCACCCTATCGGATAGTGTGTGGTAAATAAATCTTTTATCGAATTGTTGTGATCATTAGAGTCATATGGTAGAAACGTAACATTCACGTTAGATAATAGGGAAACCATTTAAATCTATGGAGACAATACCATATGAGTGATGGCATGGCTTTTAACCTAGATTGTCGTTTCAGCAATTTAGTGTTTCGATGTGATCGTACCTAAAATGGATAAATCTTTGTAGTGTACCGTACCTAAAGAATTAGTTGGGTACATGTCTCACGACATAGGCAAAAACGTTGCCGGAATATACCTTGCAAAAGAAATAGTTTCTTATCCAAGGGTATAAGTGGGAAAGAAAGTAGAGCAAGATGAAGTTAATGAACTTTCTCTCCAGACATCAGAGTGGCGCAACGGAAAGTGTTTCCGGTGTCATGCTCCTCAACTTGAAAGAAGCTGATGATAAAGATCATGATGCTCTGAGCTCATACTGAGAACGTAGGCGTACGAGGTTGTGTTCCACGCTATGTGGTACGACAATCTTGTTATGAAGGTCATGTTAATGGAATATGACAGACCTACGAACTACGAAGAAGAGATGGTAGACCTATGTCCGAGAAATAGCTATGAGTCATATGTGATCCGAGATAAAATCCATGTATGATTACCAGGTAATGACTTGTGAGATCTTCTTGATGGCATCTGGGCTGTTAATAGAATATGAAATTTTATGAGAGAATAGACACTGATAAGGATCGATTTGTCGTAAAACAGTTCCGACAGATTCAAAAGTTGACCACAACGAGATTTTGTCTCAAGTGGCGAAGCCTAAATCTATTCGGGATCGTTTAGCAATTACTATAATTTCAAATTGAGAAATTGATAGATGGATAAGGAAACCATGTTTCTTAATGGTATCATTAAGAAAGAGTTGTAATTAGTACAATGAAATGGTTTGGTGATCCTGAGGATGCTAAACATGTATGCAAACTTCAGCTGTCCATTCATGTGCTGAAGCAAGCATATCGGAGCTGGAATCTTCACTTTGATGATGTGATCAAAAGATTTTGGAGTTGTCCAAAATAGTTGAAGAAACTTGCATTTGCAAAGAAGTGAGTGGGAACTAAGTAGCTTTTCTTGATCTTATATGTGAATGGCATATTTGAGTGGGAGCTAAAAGAAATTCGTTGGTCTTATATACGGATGGCGTATTTAAGTGGGAGCTAAGTGTCATTCCTGATTTTATGTAACGACATATTGAGAATGATACAGATCCTCTAGCAGAGTATAAAGGATTATTTAAGTTATTAAATTTTCTATGAATGAAATTAGGAGTATTAGGCATTCGATCTATAATTGTATAGATCAAAAGGGGCTTAATAACATTAGGTCGAAATATTTTCCTAGGTTAAGATTCTGAAGTGTTTCAGAATAGAACAAGCGAAGAAAGAGGTTCTTGCTTGTATGACTAGGTAAAATATTAAGTTTATCTTGGCATTTTCAGTGATAGTTGATGAAAGAAAAATGATGTTCGACATCCTCTATGCCTCAGACATATATTCTATCAGACTGAAAGCTCGACTTGGTGTGACCCACGTTCTTGGTTGAAGAATGGGTTCTAGAGTGATCCTTGTGTGGATCAATGAACAAATGTTAAGTATATTCTTCAGTGTCTGTGAGAACTGAAGATATGTTTTCTGGTAAAGGGTAAGAGTGGAAAGATAACTTGCCGTAAATCGGTTACGATGATGCAAGTTATGACACTGACCCATACGATTAGAAATCTCATATAGGAGATGTCCTTTGTTTTGAAGAAAGACATGGTTAGCTTGCGAAGTCGCATATGAATGCACTGTCGCATAATCTAAATAATAGGTATAGAAATATATGGCAACTTCAGAAGTTGCAAGTGTGATTGGACTGAGTCTCACTCCATCGACTAAGATATATTTCGCCGTCATCGTAAGATGCGGGATGATGTCAAACTGGTTGACATAGAAGTGTTGCAAAGCACATACAAATCTCAATGTGTGAGATCTGTTGACTGTATTCCTCTTCCACGAAGCAAGCATGCACCAAGTTGCTATGGGTGTTGAGCTTTTACCAAGTTGTAAACTAGATTAAGTGTTACTCTAGTGCAAGTGGGAGACTGAATGAGATATGCCCTAGAGGCCCTTAATAAATATAGTTTATTCATCATATCTCAATTGTTCATTATATGTTTTATATCATGCTATAACTGTATTAAGCGGAAACATTAATACACGTGTGGTAGATAAACAACCAGGTCCCTAGTAGCCTCTACTTGACTAGTTCATTGGGCAATTGATGATCGAGGTTTCCCGATCATGTGACATTTATGTCAGTTGACAATGGAGTCATGTCATTGGGAGAATGACGTGATGGACATACCCAATATTTGTAGGACGTAGTCATTACGCCTTTGACCGTGAGATCTACTCTTATTGCTATTCCTGCAAGACACTTTGATTGCATCAAACGTCATATCTTACATAGTGTGACAATAAAGGTGTCCCTCTCGGGTGTCGGAAAGGAGTATGTTGAGACGGGGGATCAAGAGCGGGATTTGCCAGTCCGCATAGCAGGATAGATACTCTAGGGCCCACTCGGTGAGATTATGTCAAAAGAGCTTGCAAGCGTGTGACTAGGTCACCAGGACATAAGATCATGGACGAGTAGAAGTTAGCAGTGTCGGTAACGAGATCAAGCTAGGTATGGAGATATCTATGAACGAGTCTCGGACACGCTAAGTATCGCATGGCAAAAGGTTTAAGACTCAGACGTCTAGGTTCGAACGGTAAAGTATTCGTTATCTCGCAGGGATTAATTCTGGGTATCCTCGGTCCACGAATTAGTCATTGATCGGAGAGGAGTCTCGATCATGTCTGGTGAGATAATCGAACCGCTAGGGTAACACACTTAAGGGGAGTCGACAAGTTTACCGGAAGAGAAATTAGAAAAGAGAAAACACCGGAAAAGTTCCGGGAAAGAATCCGAAGTAGTATCGGAGTACCGAAGATAGTTCGGAGAGTTTCGGAAAAGTTCCGGAAGAGAGGAAATTGTTTATATATGTTAAATTAATATTAATTAGTGAATTAATATTATTTTAATGAATTTATAATGATTAAATTCGTATTTAAACATGCAGCCCACTAAATGGGGCCTCCCGGGAGGGAGAAGGCCCATGTAGGGGGCCGAATTTCCCCCAAGGGCCAAACCCACCAAAGGGGGACCGAATGGGCCCTAGGGGCCCATGTGGGGGCCGGCCCCGCCCCCCTCCCTATTTGGTGCGGCTGGGTTTAGTCCCACCTTGCCTGGTTAGCAAGGTGGGGTGCCCTCCTTTCCCCTTTATATAGAGGGGGAGAGAGCCCCTCTCAACACAACCTTTCTCTCTCTCTCTCTCTCCTTGGATCACGTGACTCCCAAGTTTGGAGTTGCGCCAAGGACAAAGTTTTCTCCACCATACGCACGCCGCCGCGCTGCTGGTCTTCCGGTCCCAGTCTTCTTCTGCTCGTCCCTGGATCGGGCCCGGAGTTCGTCGGCTTCACCGTATGTGTGTAACGCCCTGCGAGGTGCCACGCTAGTGGTGCTGGAGGTCTACTTCCTCTACACGGCCTCGAGGTCGTCGTCGGTTTCATCGACATCGCCGCGTCATCGTCTTCTTCGTCGCGCCAAGTTCTCCGCGACCTTGAGGTCGGCTACGGCGTCTACGTCAGCAACGCTTGTGCGGGAGCGTAATCCCCGCTTTTCGGTCTACAAGGGTATGTATACCGGACCCCCTTCGTACTACTATATCTGCATAGTATAGATTCTGGCTAGTTTAAGGTTATCGCTGTTAGGAAATTTTTTGTTTTCTGCCTGCGATCCCCTTCACCAACTTGATCAAAAATTGAATGTATCTAGACATAAATACATCTAATTTTTGATTAAGTTGAGACATCCTTTATTGGACAGAGTAAGTATATAAGATGTTTAAGTGTTTTATATCTTGTTTAGATGTGGACTAAAACGAATAAACATATACACACTAAAATATGTTTAGATGTACTTGTACGGGACAAATCATAAAACATTTTATATTTTAAAATAGAATAAGTAAATGATAATTTTGATTAGCGCAACATCGGGGGCACTGCATACTCAACAGATGAACGAACTATTGTTTTCATCATCTTAGGCATAGGATGTGTTTGATGTGTTGGTTAGTCTCCGTGTGCGTATTAACAGCGGGTAGGTTGAAAGAAGCGGGAACTTCAGTGTAGGGGAATGGTGTGAGTCTAGGCTATCGATTCATCTCTCGTCGCCCCCGCGTGGCGACGGGGAGGAACCCTAAATCCTCCCCCACCGCCGGCCCCTCCCGTCCCCCTCCTCCTCCCTCGCCGCTGCCAGAGGGCGCGGCCGTGCAAAGCCCGGTCGGCGCCGGCGGCGGCGAAGTCTCTTCGTTCTCCCGCGCGGTGGGGTGGCCGCGGGTCCTCTCCCACGGGTCGGAGCCTGCCTCTTCCGACGGGAGGCAGGGTGGCGGCGTTCGGCTTCGGCCTGGCGGCGGCGCGGCGGGCGTTGGGGTGGTGGTGCGCGTCCTGACTCGTGGTGTCGGGCGCCACGGTCTGGTCCTCCAGATCTGGCGGCTGAAGGCTGGGCTTCGTGCTTCGTGGGGTGGCTGCGTGGTGGTGGTCTGCGGCGGCGGCGCGGACTCGAGGTCCTCTGGACTTACGGTCCTGCGCGTGCTCGTGCGTGAGCCTGCCGGCGGCGGGCCTTGACGCGGGGAGGTGGGTAGCTGGTGGTGCAGATGGGTTTGCCGGCGCGTGTGCGGGCTGGATCTGGGCCAGGCGGGCCCTGATCTGCCGATGCGCGCTGCACTGCTGCGGGCCGGATCGGGGCCAGGTGGGCCCGGATCTGCCGGCGGCGGTGCCGCTATATCCAACTCCCGCGTCGGGGTCGCCCCTCCCCGCGCGTTGTTGCTCCCTGATGGGGAACTCGGCCGCGGTGCTGCTCGGCTTGCGACGGTGCTTTGATCCAGGTCCCGGGGCAGTCCGGGTTGGGTTAGGCCGGTCTTAGGGTTGGGGCGCCTCCGCTTGACGGCAGAGCCGTGTCCGTTGTGGTGCTGGACTTACGCGCCGCCCCCGGCCCAGATCTGGGTCTTCGGACCCCATCTAGGTTTTAGGCGGGTCAGTCCGAATCTTCGATAGCGCGGTTCTCTGTACACTGGTGGTGGAGAGCAGCTTGGAGGTGGGGCGGCAGCGCCAACGTTGTGCCTTCTGCAGCGCGACGGCGGGAACTTCACGGGCCTCGAGGGGCCCGGCCGGGCTTGCGGGCCTGGTGTGCTCGTGTTGTTGTGTCCGGTCGGTTACCGTCGTTGACGGTGGAGGTTGGTCCCTCCCGCACGTCGGCGGTGCTGCGGCTCCTAGTCCCGGCTCTTCTTCTCCGGTGTGTAGGCCTCTCCTCTTTGTGCCGTGGTGAGACAGTGTGAACAGCTTCGCGGTCATGCGCAGGGTGGTGGGCGGTTTGGTGGAGTGCTCCAGAGCGCCTGGGGTGAGGGGGGGACCGGAGAAATCCTTGTCGGCGTGTCCGATTCCGGCGCGGTGGCGCCTGCGGGTGCCGCCAGTCCTTCCTGAAGGGCGTCGGGTGGTCCCCTCTCCTCATTCGCGTACTGGTGGAAACCCTTGGCGGCAGCGTCGTCGTCGTCGCATCCCTTCTTGAAGGTGCTGGTGGGTATCGGCGCTTTGGAGCACTAGGAGCTTGGTGCGAGGCCTCGGTGGGCGTAGTGGTCGTGGAGCTTGTTCACTTGTGTCGATCCACCGTTGTCGGCATTTTTTTTTTTCTCCTCTCTTTTCTTTTGGGCGTGCTTGTGCTATTTCCGCCCCAGCAGCTACTTTTGGGCGTTGTGTTGTCTGGCCCAGCAGCGGTCTCAAACGGTGTGGCTTTATTTATAAAGCGGGGCGAGAGCCTGTTTCGAGGGTTGAAAGAAGCGGAAAAGCCTCGTCCTCGTGTCCCGCGAACCTCCCTGGTCAAGGCGACCGGGGGCAGCCCCTCTTTCTGCCCTAGCCAGGGTCCAGCCTCCCTCCCCCCATGCTCCCTCTAGTCACCGCCGTTGGCGGGTGCTGCCGGACGTTGCCTGCGATGTTGTGCAGGGCCGGCGGCGACTGCTCACGTTTCTACCCACAGCCCAGGCGCTCGGCTTGGGAGGCTGACATGCGGTGTTCTGGCGGTGGTGTTGTTAGGCTGGAGGCGCTCCGGCGAATGCAGGATAAAGAAAAACTGCATGTGATGCTCTCGACCGGTGGCGCCCTACATGCCCAAATCTTGGCCCTTTGGGTAAGGGTAGGCCGGTTCAGGCTCCGACGTGTCGCCTCCGGTTGGTCTGAGAAGCAACTCGGGATGTGGATGGCAGCTATAGCGCCATGTCTGCTGCAGGAGTTTACGGACCCGATCTAGGTCCGACCGGGCCTAGTTAGCCTGGTGTGCTCCCGCTGCGTCCGGTCTGCTACTGCCATTTGTGCTATGTATTCTGTAAATATTTATACAACTCCTACTAAGCATAATAGTGTATATGTCAAGGACATAACCTTTATGCTTAGATTGTCAATCAATTATAATTTCTTTCATGGACGATAGTACTGTTGTTCCTTTTTGTTGCAAAGATCTTTTATATCACCTAGGGCATGGAGAAACAAGTTAGGATAATTTATGTTCCGTCAAAGCTCTAACTGAGATTAGTTTGCCCACTGGTTTTGCTTTGCAGATAGTGCAGCGGGGAAGGATCGAACCTGCACTGGTCATATTCCCTAATATTAGTTCATATTGTATGATCATGTGGATATACCATTTACGATGTATTATATTTTCTTACAACTCCGATGTAATCTTAGATAACACATAATGCATTTGCAATTCAGGCTATTGTACCTTGATGTCCCATATTGTTTCATTCACCCCAATGACCAAAAATGCTACTATCTCTTACTATATGGATTGTGAGCTAGCTGGCCATCATGGCGTTCCGATTGGGTCGCCGCTGACCGGCGCGGAGGCGCCTCAGCCTTAGGGCATCTCCCCCCCCCCCCCAGGACTCCAGATTCGGCGCAAATCAGATTCGGCGGCGCCAAACGGCGGTAAATCAAAACCTGGGGTGGACACTTTTACCAGCCGCTCCCCACCCCAACCCCGCGGAGGGCGTGCGGCGGCCGTGCTGGAGAGGTCGCCGGCAAGCGCCAGGCCGCCATGGAGGAGGCGATGTCGCCGAGCTTGAAGAAGGAGCTCGCGAGCCCGCGAACCAGGCCACGACGGCGAGGATGGGGAGGTCGTGGAGGCGGCGGCCCGTGGCTGGCTTGAAGAAGGAGCTCGCAAGCCGCGAGCCGCTCGTGCTCGACGAGGTCGGAGCAGAGCCGCTCGTGCTCGACGAGGCCGGGGCAGAGCCGCGAGCCGGTCGTCCGCGCGAGCTCGAGGAGGCCGGCGGACGGAGCCGGGCGTCCGCGCGAGCTCTAGGTGCGATCTCAGCGGGGATGGCTGGCAAGCTCGAGGAGAGGGGTGGGGATGGCCGGCGAGCTCGAGGAGAGGGGTGGGGATGGCCGGCGCCTCTTCTTCCGTGCGTGCGGTGGGTGGTGGGAAAAGGAGAGGAAAAAGGAGGGGAAGGAGAGGGAGCACGTGGTGGCCCCAGAGAGGAAAGAGAGGAGTTGGTGGCTGACAGTGGGCCTTTTGCATGCAAATCGCCCCCCCCCCCCCCCCCCAGCGCAAACCCAGCTTTCTGGGTTTGGCCTGGGTGCGCCGGCGCCAAAACGGCGCTATTTTGGGTCCTGGGGGGCTGACTGGTAGCATTTCAGCGCTTTTTGCCATCCGAGCCTAAAAACCAAACCTAAAATGTGTCCTGGGGGGCTCCTGGGGACGGCTGGAGATGCCCTTAGTCAGAGACAAGGCAAGAGTGAGAGAGGTCATGGCGATCGGTGGAGGGTAGGGTGAGGTACGAGGCTATGGCAACACTATTCCAGTGGTTGAGTTGTTGTGGTTGCAACCCTAGCCCTCACCTTGCTCTGGATACAATTTTTTCTTTTTGTCGACTATTGGCGTAACCGTGTAAGGGTCAGATTATACAACTCTCTAAGAGGGTTTAGACAATATCATATATTGGTATATATTGGTATCATGCATATGATATTATGTTACTATTTCGATTGTTAGTGGTTACATATATATGTATCACATAATCATATATTTATTAGGGTATAGACTCGACCGTTTTCGAAACCCGTTATGTTACGGTATCTACCTATGATACTACCATCATCTCTCTCCTCATTAGATACTTGTCACATCAATATATTTTGTTAAAAATGGCCTCTTAGCGAAACTAATGACGTGGATGGCCGTTCTGCAAAACTATTTTTAAATCTGGCCTTTTGAGGTCGGCACCAAAGATGACGCCGACCTTGTACATGTCGGCGCCAAATAGGATGACGCCGAACTAAACAAGATCGACGCCAACCTCTTTGACGCCGACCGAGGCCAGATTTGAAAATAGTTTTGTCGAACGGTCATATGCGTTATTAGTTTTGTGAAAAAGTCATTTTTGACAACAAAAATATACGTCACATCATCATTTTTGCATATGTGATATTTATGTTATCACCTATATTACTCCAACTAGTCTTAACTACACAACTGACAATTACACTCCACAATCATTGACATAAAGTGGGAAATAGGATGCCAGCTGTACTGGTTTTTATTTTCTGATGCCTTGTCTTTATTGAGATGGCCAAGTGTAACCAAACTGCAACACTACAAAAGTATGAATTAAGAGACTAAATACCTTTCCTAACAAACTGAATCTCGGACCGTGACAGACCAATCCCTAACTTGAGGCAAGAGCAAACAGCAATCAACTAACACGCCTGTTCGATTTGATACTCGCCGCACTAGAAGTTGTAGGTTCGGCTCGACAGAACAACACGAGCCCTATAAGTAAAACATGTTGTCACATATTGATATATAATCTGTAGATAATTACAATAAGAAAAAGCAATAGAGAGCGCACAAGAGGATAGACATTGATATAATTCAAAGATGTCCACTTAGCAACATGAGCAAGGTGCGTCCAGCAATCGTATCAGGAATATCCCTAATATTGTTCTAAGAGAAAAGGACTAAAATATACGCGGAAAAGCTAAAGTAAAAAAACTACTGGTGTATGCATAACTTTCCTACAAAGCCTTTATTTCTTAGTGAAATTGCTCAATAGAGCTAAGACGATGAGCTAAAAAACATGGGAAGGACCAACTCCCACCGGCTTGTCTGAAGGCCCTGAGGTGATGCTGCAAGATGTATTCACCAGTACTGCTTTATCAAACATACTACCATCTTGTCGTGCTCCAATAGTATGGAGCTTTCTCACCTGAATCACCACCTGTTGGGTGATGCCAAGGAAATGGAAATGCTTACCGCTCCCAGGAAGGGAGACGACGCCCTCAACATCGATGTAGGTTCCTTGGCGCATGGTGGTTGCGAAGCGCACCATCCGTGTGGTGATCCCTTCTTCGACGCCGGCGACGATCATACACCGCACAGTTTCAGTTTGGTTGAGCTCACCACGATTGCGCTCGTCTTGCTCAGCGGCCGGACAGAATCCACGGAGCCGAAGACACACACATGCTTGTCCACCTCCACCTCCACCTCCACCATTGCCTCGTCGAGCTTTCCAGCATCTATCCATGGCCGCCGGCGGAACATCTGCCAGGTGAGGCGGCCGTAGACGGACGCGTACGGATCCTGCGCTCTCTTGGCTCTCCCCCTGCTTCTGGTGTGCTTCTTGGTGATGCCGGCGGCAGCGGAGGCCATCGTGGTCGTCTGCTGTGCTCGGTCCAGATCTGGAGAAGCGCCCGGTATTAATCAGGTTGGTCTAGGTTTGGGAATTGCACTCGGACTAGGAGTTTATAGAATATTGATCGGAAACAGTATTGAGATTTTTATACCTTCCGAAGGACAAGACTCTGTAGGAATCGGAAGTTCGGAACCCTTCTCCTAGCGATCTGCTTGACGTGTTATAGTGTACTCGTACTAATGGAAAGTGCAAATGGCTCCTACACGTAACTCGTCATTTTGAAAATTTAAAATCGTCTCTTTGAGTTTCGAAAAATCCGGAAAAAACCAGATGTACATAGTATCAAGGTCTACATGCGTGTAAAATTTCAACTCAAAATCCATTGTATTATGGGCTGCAAAAAAAAAGACCAATCAGGCAAAATATTAAGTTTTTGAAACTGTGTAGCGTTCACCACCCATATCACCCATTTGTTATTTTTGTCCAGCCCACAATATATCGAATTTTGAGTTAAAATTTTGCAAGGTTATAGATCTCGACAATATCTACATCTAGAATTTTTTTCTCGATTTTTGAAACAAAAAAGTGCCAATTTTAAAATTTTAAGTAGAAAACAAACTACATGTAACCCGGGAGCCAAAATGCTTCACTCTACTACTATTTCCTCCGTTTTTAAATATAAAATGTTTTAGTTGTCTAAATGTTATCTAGAACATATTAAAATAAGTAAAAGTACACACTAAAACGTGTCTAGATACATTTACAGACATGTGAACATGGATAAATATTAAAACATCTTATGTTTAGAAACAAAGAGTAATAGATTTAAAGATGTTATTTTAAAATGAGACAATTTTTTTGTCTTTTATATTGATATAGCAATTATGATACGGTCGAGTCCAAAAGAAAAATAAATACAAGTCAAGGTCTACTACGAAAGAGAAGTAGCCCCACACGAGTATCCAGATCATGCTACTCCGTCCAATCTCGCACAGAGATAGATCGTCATTATTTAAAAATACGACTATCTGGCACGGTCTGGGGACAGGGAAGCAGATCACACGGAGACGTCCAACACCGTTGGTGGCGGCAAATCGCTTCCCCCTAGCCAGCAAGGCCAATCATGGCTTCATCCACTGTCGTCATGGATGGTAAGTTCAGCTTGAAAGGGTATTCAACTTCAACCCCTCGATTGCTGAAGCAGAGAGCGAAGATTTGCAGGTGTCCGTGAATTCTTTCCTAGCCTGCACAAGGGGAATATCTCCAACATCGAGCCTCATTTTCTTATGGAGTACACGCATCGTATTGTCGACTGCTATGAGTTGTGCTTTCACCGCGAGCCTGCTGCGACGGACGGGGTCAGGTTGTGTCACAAGAGCATGTGGTATCGCCAGAAGAGGCGTAAGCAGTAACTACACAGCCGGGAGGCTGAACAGATCCACGACACTGCGTATACGATGTCCGATGAGATGAGGAGAGCTGTACCACCAGCGTCAACAACATCATCATTGTCAGCAGGGTCATCATCATTTTTCAAATGCTGCAACCTTCACGTCAGCATTAATAACGTCTCAACAAGTTGAAACTTCCTCCTCACCGAGTCATCGTCATTATCATCGTCATGCGTCAGGGATGTGAGTTCAATTTGTTTGAACATCATCTCGCATGGAGATGTGATGGCGGTGATACTTGGTCGTTGTCGTTCAACGCGAGTTACGTCTAGAGGCTCGTGCAAGTGGTTCGAATGCAACATGTTTGTACCTTTCATTGCGATATATGCGATTTTCAGCCACGCCTTCATTGAGTGAATGCAAATATTCCGTACTAAACATGTGTCTTCCCATCTGATCTGTCAAAACCACCTTCAAATTAGTCAAAGTTGAGAAATGCAGATTCTGCATTTTAAAGTTTGTTTCAGTCACGTTGAATATTTTAGGTGAAGAAAATGAACTTCGTGAAAAATAGAAACACAAAGTTTGAAGTTCACACATTATTAATCTGAACCAAGAAACTACGCAAAAGCAATCGAATCAAGCACAAAAAAATGGCATCTCATACCGGTATTATATTACTAGTGTATATGTATATTTTATATGTACACATACTGGTTCAAAAGTCCGAACGTACCAGACTGTCTCGCTCCATTATGACGAGGCAAAACTTTATTTTTTTCCTTTCTCTTATTTTTTATTTACGGTAATAACAAATCCTGCCACGCTTTCCTTTGCTTCGCCATTTCTCCACACTTGCCCCCTCCCTTGGCTTCGTCTCCACTCTTCCCACCCCCCGATCTCGCCGTCGTGCGGCGGCGGCGGCGACGATGGTGGGGAACGACAACTGGATCAACAGCTACCTCGACGCCATCCTCGACGCCGGCAAGTCTTCCATCGGCGGCGACCGCCCCTCGCTGCTCCTCCGCGAGCGCGGCCACTTCTCCCCGGCCCGCTACTTCGTCGAGGAGGTCATCACCGGCTACGACGAGACAGACCTCTACAAGACATGGCTCCGCGTACGTGGTGGACGCGAACGCCAAATCCCCCACCCCCTTGTTATTCCTCTGTTCTGCGTACGATTTTGTTGATCGATCTGCGCGATGTGTCCGCAGGCCAACGCGATGCGGAGTCCCCAGGAGAGGAACACGCGGCTGGAGAACATGACATGGAGGATCTGGAACCTCGCCAGGAAGAAGAAGGAGGTGTGCTCTTTCTCCGATTACTTCCCTGTCTGTGTTGTAGCTCTGTATGCTTGCGACGATGCTGCACAGAGAATGGAAAGCTCTAGCGAGTTACATGGGTCTAGTTTTGTGCTCAGGAGAAGCTAAAGGATGAAATACTCAAAATATGCTGTGGCGTAGGTGATATTGAGAAGGCGTCAGATCTGTCCAGACTTCAGAGGAGATATGTTATTGGAATGGTCGATTGATTTATGGAGGATGCTTTCCATTCTTTTACAGCGTTAGACTTATGGCCATTTCTTGATGGATATGCAAAGAAATTTAGTTGGGTTTACTGAAGAAATGTGGGTAGCATGTAAAAACTGGTGGGTAGAATTGCTACGTCTTTTGGTTGAAGCTTGAGGTGTTTATGATAGCATATTCCCTTACTGCAGCTATGATACTACCCTACGATTTGATTGTCCTTAGGTTTTTAATGTTGCCCATAGCCCCATACTTCCATATTTAGCATGTGAATGGTGTCTTGATAAATTCATGGACACATGGAAATAACTTGCACAATTTTCATAGTTACTGGTAACAAAAGGAGTTGCGTGAACAACACTAGTTGGCCCAACACAACGTGCTGACTCGGCGCATCTCTTTTCAACATCCATTATGTTTCCCTAAAGCTCTCCTTAGGTTATTTTGTTCCCATGACGTAGAATATCTCTGCCGCTTCTCCATATTTGTTGGTACTTTTGCACATAATGTTTAGTATACTGCCGGTTTCCCAGTTCAGTTCAGTTTCGCTTTTTACTTTTCGCGTAACTAGTCAATCTATCTTCTTAGTTCTACAAAAGTTTCTATTACATTTTATATCAAAGAGCACACAGTTTTTGTTAAAGGACCAATGTTGGACTATCCATTTCCATCATCTATAATTCTAGCCTGCCCTCTGTTTATCGTGTACATGTTTTGATGTACAGTTAGAGAAAGAAGAAGCCTGTCGGTTGTTGAAACGGCAGCCAGAAACCGGGAAAACACGAACTGACACTACAGCCGATATGTCTGAGGATCTCTTTGAAGGCGAAAAGGGAGAAGATGCTGGTGATCCATCTGTTGCATATGGTGACAGCACCACAGGGAGCTCACCTAAGACCACTTCAGTTGACAAGCTATATATAGTATTGATCAGGTACAGTGAATATTGGCTGGAAATTATGTTCTTTCTATGTGATTGTTCATCATAGCAGCAGGAACAGATAACCTATTAATCTTCATAAGACACATGCCTGATAGAAGATAGTCAACCAGTTAGTAGAAAGAACATTTTTATTTCATACCGGAACTACCTGCACCAAGAAATTATTCATTGTGTACCAAAAGAATAGTTTGAAGGAAATTCTTATAAAATGAAGCATGAAATAAAAATACCTCTTTATCATGACATTCAGTAAACTCTGATGGCACAAATGCCACCACTCCTGTCCCTAAGCACCATCACATGAAAAGAAACAAAGGGCTATCTAAAACATTAGAAAGAATTTTGCTGATTATTTATGGAATTGATACACCATTTAACTGATATCATTTAGCAAAATGAAACACAGCATGTGCATCCATATTTCGGCTCGAGAGTTTATTGGGATAGAGATATATGGCATAAGAAATAGGCTATCATGTAACTCTAAATGAAATGTGGATACATCTGTATCCTTAACATACTGAAACGATTGCCATTATTCGTATCAAACCAATGTTGATAGCGATTCATACAAGCTAAATCTTCTAATCAGTGGTGGGCTAATAATGATATTTTTTTTGCATATGTATTAAGACGCTCGGCCTTATTTCAAAATTGTCCTAAGTTCTATATGTTGTTTTCATTGCAAAATGAGAAGTCTCCTTCCGCAACTTTCTAATTACGAATACGAGAACTGAAAGACATGAAAATTATCAATTCTCTACGTCTACAATGCTCTGCTGGTTCACTACATGATCCTGGTTTAAAATTTATATTAGTAATGAATTTATGCAGCTCTGCTGCCTTTTAATCTATAAATGTATCTCGACTGACTACGGGATAGAGTTATACTTGAACTAATCTTTTATCAATGCATCACATGTTTAGAAGTCTTCGAAGAACCACACACTTAGTGGTTATAACCCATCCTTTAGACTCAGAAGTGGAATACGTGCCTAAGGTTTGTGTTGAATTTTACTGTTTGTTAATCATCAATGCTTTACACTGCAGCTTACATGGTCTTGTCCGTGGTGAGAATATGGAGCTAGGCCGAGATTCAGATACTGGTGGCCAGGTAATGTTGGTACACTTAAGAAAAAAGAATGGTTGGATATTGGCTTGCATGATTGCACAAAGTGATCCAATATACTACATGGTCTTCTAATATTTGGCATCTCAGATTCAGTATAGTATAACATACCGACGTTAAGCATTTTACAATGCAAAATTTACTTTATTCTGATCTTAAGAAGAGTTGCTCTTGGGCCTTGGATCCTTTCTTGCCCTTTGTGTATCAGTGATAGTTAAGATCCAGTGTATCGAGGGCATGATGTTCCCTTCTTTTCCTTCTGTGTTTAAATAGGTTATTGGTAACATTCATACTTGCATTAACCTTATCACCACATATAACTATTTTCATTTACCATCTTGTAGGTCAAATATGTGGTTGAGTTTGCTAAAGCATTGAGTTCATCTCCTGGAGTTTACCGTGTCGATTTGCTCACAAGACAGATTGTAGCGCCCAATTTTGATCGTAGTTATGGTGAACCTGAAGAAATGCTGGTTTCGACAACCTTTAAAAATTCCAAACATGAAAGGGGAGAGAACAGTGGTGGATACATCATCCGGATACCATTTGGACCAAAAGACAAGTACCTAGCTAAAGAACATATGTGGCCTTTCATTCAAGAATTTGTTGATGGTGCACTCAGCCATATTTTGCGCATGTCAAAAACCATTGGGGAAGAAATTGGCTGTGGGCATCCAGTATGGCCTGCTGTGATTCACGGGCATTATGCCAGTGCTGGAATAGCTGCTGCTCTGTTATCGGGAGCACTTAACCTGCCTATGGCATTCACGGGACATTTTCTCGGGAAAGATAAATTGGAAGGGCTTCTCAAGCAAGGGCGGCAATCAAGGGAACAAATAAATATGACATACAAAATAATGCGCCGAATTGAGGCGGAGGAATTATCTCTTGATGCATCTGAAATTGTTATTGCTAGTACTAGGCAAGAGATAGAAGAGCAGTGGAACTTGTATGATGGTTTTGAGGTCATACTTGCACGGAAGCTTCGAGCAAGAGTCAAGCGTGGTGCTAACTGCTATGGACGTTATATGCCTCGTATGGTTGTGAGTATACACATTTTAACCCCCAGTTGTAATAGCTTCCAATTATGGCAAGTATATGTTGTACTTTAAGCAATTAGCACTGACTGTGGTTTGCACAATCATCTCTTACAATTCCTTGACATCCATCATTTTTTTGTTCCTGGCATTGCAGATAATTCCGCCTGGTGTTGAATTTGGTCATATTGTTCATGATGTTGATATGGAGGGTGAAGAAGAAAACCATGGCCCGGCATCTGAAGATCCACCTATCTGGTCGCAGGTCACCGCATTTTCTTCAGATTTCCACATAGAGAATCTCACATAGTAGTTTAAACTTTATTCTGTTTAATGAAGGTTGCTTGTTTGTTCCTGTTAATCCTGCAGTTCTATGTTTAAACACTGATAATCCATGCATGTACAACTGATGGCAGATAATGCGCTTCTTTACGAATCCTAGGAAGCCTATGATTCTGGCTGTTGCCCGCCCGTATCCGGAAAAGAACATCACATCACTTGTGAAGGCATTTGGTGAATGTCGCCCACTAAGGGAGCTTGCGAATCTTGTAAGATATGACTTGACCATCTTGGTTTAACGTGATTTATTGGCTTATATGTAGTGTCTAGAATGATGTTATCTTTTGTTGTTTAATCTTTTTGTTTTGTGTTGCAGACACTAATCATGGGTAACCGTGAGGCTATTTCAAAGATGCACAACACAAGCGCTTCTGTCTTGACATCGGTGCTCACACTAATAGATGAATACGATTTGTATGGTCAAGTGGCGTACCCCAAGCATCATAAGCACTCTGAAGTTCCTGACATTTATCGTTTGGCCGCGAGAACGAAGGTGTGTTTTTCATGAGCTGACATGAATGAATTTGCTCTGTGCTAACTTCCTCATGCTTTATGTTCCCTTTGTTCGATTCTTTTTGTTGACCTACTTATATTTTACTTATTTATCTTGTTTTCACCCCTTTCACGAGGATCCATAGATATACATGTATGTAAAACATTCAAATAAGACGAAGATATGATTCTTGATTTTATGAAGCAAAAGCGTTTTATTTGTTTTTGGTATAGTTCCTTGGTGCTAACTGTTATTATCCTGATTGCATGGAGGCTGATAATATGTTCTTCTTCTTCAGGGGGCTTTTGTAAACGTGGCTTATTTTGAACAATTTGGGGTTACCTTGATTGAGGTAGAATTATAGACTCTAATTTTCCAGTCGCAGCAATTACCTGTTCAATTTCCTAATTATAACCGGTATTTTATATCCATGAGCAGGCTGCTATGAATGGTTTGCCTGTTATTGCTACAAAAAATGGAGCTCCTGTTGAAATGCAACAGGTATGTCTGTTTTACGACTTATGTATGCCATGCTATGAATGTGAAAGACTAATTTTAAGAGAGCATCACTGTGTCTGCTCTGGTCGATTTCAATGTAGGTGCTCAACAATGGTCTCCTTGTCGATCCACATGATCAGCATGCCATTGCAGATGCACTGTATAAACTTCTTTCTGAGAAGCAACTCTGGTCAAGATGCAGAGAAAATGGGCTAAAAAATATTCACCAATTTTCGTGGCCTGAACATTGCAAGAATCACTTGTCAAGGATATTGACTCTTGGTGCAAGATCTCCTGCTATAGGTAGCAAAGAGGAAAGGAGTAATGCACCTATATCAGGAAGGAAGCATATAATTGTTATTTCTGTAGACTCTGTTAACAAGGAAGATCTGGTCCGGATAATCCGAAATGCTATTGAGGCTGCACATACAGAAAACACACCGGCTTCAACTGGTTTCGTGCTGTCAACTTCATTAACAATATCAGAGATATGTTCAATGCTAGTATCTGTAGGCATGCATCCTGCTGGTTTTGATGCTTTCATCTGCAATAGTGGGAGTAGCATTTATTATCCTTCATATTCCGGCAATACGCCCAGCAATTCCAAGGTTACACATGTAATAGATCAAAACCACCAATCACATATTGAGTATCGTTGGGGTGGAGAAGGTCTAAGAAAGTATCTAGTGAAATGGGCTACTTCAGTGGTAGAAAGGAAGGGAAGAATTGAAAGGCAAATGATATTTGAAGATTCTGAACATTCTTCTACCTATTGTCTTGCATTTAAAGTGGTCAATCCAAATCATGTAAGCCTTTCATTTCCCTCATCTTTTACTCTGTGGAAGCTGCGCCCTATTTGTGCTTAACACTGTAATAGTTCCCTTCACAATTTTTAATGCCCTATTCTCTCTTCCCTTGTCTAGCTACCTCCTCTAAAGGAGTTGAGGAAGCTGATGAGAATCCAGTCGCTCCGTTGTAATGCGCTTTATAACCACAGTGCTACCAGACTGTCTGTAACTCCTATTCACGCGTCTCGCTCTCAGGCAATAAGGTTTGTTGTTTACTTTTGCTGATTGTTTTCTTGATTTATCAGTTTACCTTGTCACCGTATGAGCCCTCCAGCTTTTAGATTGCATAGCATTGTTTTTTATCCTGTATATGAAAAATATGTATTCATGTTAGAACACTAAGAGCATCTCCAACAGGCGCTGCAAAATTCGGCGTGCTAAAAAACTTATACAGCGCCTAAAATGCACTTTTAGTGCGCGGGGGCGGTGCCAGCATTTCCCAGGCGTGCTAAAATGCATCGTGGGCGACCAGTATAAACACCAAACACACACAAACATGTCCCTGATTTTTACAAAAGACCCTACAATTTATTTGCGAAAAACAATCAGGTCCATAGTCTTTGCTGCTGTGGCGTCTGGCTGGCGGACCTGAGGTCGCGAGTGGAGCCTAGAGGAGCGGGAAGACCCTGAGCCTGGGCATGGTGCTGCCGTGTGAGGATCCAGGCGGGCGGGGCACGGAAGAGATGGAGGCGGTCGTACTCGATGAGGAGGTGGTCGAGGTCCTCGCCTTTGGTGATGGAGAAGAGCGCGTCGAGGTTCTCGCTGGGGAGCTGGTACTTGACGCAGAGGTTGGTGTGGGCGCCGGCGAAGTCGGCGAAGTCGGGGAAGCGGACCGGGCGCTCGATGGAGAGGATGGCGTAGGAGAGCTGATTGTTGTTGGGCCAATCTGGATGCGGCCCCCGTAGCTCACCATCAACTGCACACTCGCCGGCCGTGGCAGTGAGGGAAGGAGCTATTCCGGCGGGCGGCGCGATTCCGGGGGCTCGTACGCGCGGGGAAACTTCTCGCGCGAGCTCTCAAGATTTTGCGCGCAAGCCAGTGCCCAAAATTTGCATCGTGGGATACCGCTTTTTAGCGCGCACACTTTTTTTTTGGGGCGCGCTCTATTTTACATCACCTCTGAGGCCCAAAAACGACGGTTGTTAGCGCACGGGGCATTTTGCTCTCAGTGGTACTCTCTCCGTTACTAAATGTAAGATGTTTTAGCTTTTTGGCCCACATGTATCTAGTTTCAGTGCAAGATTCATGAATCTCGCACTAAAACATATCTAGATACGTGTGGGCCAGAAAATGCTAAAACATATTATATTTAAAAACTGAGGGAATAGGTCTTTTCTATACTAATGTGGAGTAGGTCCTTTTGGTAGTAGTATTCTTACCAAAGCTTTATGAAAGGCTTTATGCATTCACATAGCAACTTCTGTCAATTTAGAGAGTAGGGATTCTAAAACAGGGAGTAGGTCTTTTTTGTACTAATGTGGAGTAGGTCCTTTCGGTAGTAGTATTCTTACCAAAGCTTTATAAAAGGCTTTATGCATTCACATAGCAACTTCTGTCAATTTAGAGAGCAGGGATTGTAAGATCTTTTCCCACCTAAACTCAATACAAGGTGTAGCATTCTCTTTGGAGCTAGCTAACAATGTGGGGGCTCTTCTATTAACCGTTTAGAGGAGCATGCTATCTGGAATAGATGGCTCATATCTGTCTGTGTCTTGTCCCCATAAATACTTGGCCGCCACCACATGCCTGTAAACTAAACTTTACTGTTAGTCCTGATGATAAACTTATTGTGTAACTAGGTACTTGTTTATACGCTGGGGAATAGAGTTGCCAAATATTGCTGTCCTTGTTGGTGAAAGTGGTGATTCAGATTATGAAGAACTGCTAGGGGGTCTCCACAGGACCATAATCCTGAAGGGCGACTTCAATATTGCCGCAAATAGGATCCACACGGTCAGGAGGTACCCCTTGCAGGATGTTGTCGCGCTGGACAGCTCAAATATCATTGAAGTCGAGGGTTGTACCACAGATGTCATCAAGTCTGCTCTGCAGCAGATCGGGGTACCAACACAATAACGCCACATGACAAGGAAAAGAAAAGGGAAGTAAAACAGTTTCCATGTTTGATGGGAATGCCGATTTTGTTTGTAGGTTGTAAAGTGTGGGTGTCTTCACCTGTTTGTACTATTCACAAAATTTTGAAGTGAACAATGAGTATGTATACATCAAAGGAAGACAAGACATGGGTTCAAATAGCCATGATGAGTGAACATAATGGAGAATGTTTTAGAGACAAGGAAGGCCGTGAAGGGCAGATAATCTCTAAATGTATGATCACTGTCTGGCACTCTGGTGATATTCTGAAAAGAATATTAAGTGCCCAATACAAATTTATATTTGAAACTACCGTACTTATATTTCTTGCAAATCTCTGCTGCCCAATTTGGATGTGCTGTAGTACCTTCTTGTTGATCTTCAGCCGCTATCGTGCTTCAGTGCAAGTCTTGGGATTGGTAACTTGGCTGGCTTCACAGCATTTTAGGCGAGGAATCAACGAGTTTGGTAGGACAGCAGACAGCTAGGGCTGGCAGGTCCAGGGAAACTCGTCTGGCGGCAATAGCATCCCAAAAGCCGTTGGATGGGCGTCGTCCGGGTCGCTTTCGCAGCATCTGCTGGCGACATCTTTTGGCTTTTCTCGTGCGCTTGACGCCTTCTTTGCCGTTCACCTCTCCGACGACACGTCAAGTGGCAGTACAGCGCTGCAAGGTAAATGTGCAGCATGGTTTAGGCCCAGTTCTTTTGGCGCTTTCGCAGCATCTGCTGGCGACATCTTTTGGCTTTTCTCGTGCGCTTGACGCCTTCTTTGCCGTTCACCTCTCCGACGACACGTCAAGTGGCAGTACAGCGCTGCAAGGTAAATGTGCAGCATGGCTTAGGCCCAGTTCTTTTGGCGCTTTCGCAGCATCTGCTGGCGACATCTTTTGGCTTTTCTCGTGCGCTTGACGCCTTCTTTGCCGTTCACCTCTCCGACGACACGTCAAGTGGCAGTACAGCGCTGCAAGGTAAATGTGCAGCATGGCTTACGCCCAGTTCTTTTGGCGGCTTCTCCCAGAAGCTGTCCTATCCCCAGCTTCCTGGGGAAGCGCGCAGCTTCTGGGAGAAAAATATAAAGTGTATTGCGATTTATAGACATTTTACTTATAAAAAAACGAGTCGCAATCTGAAACTGAGGGATTTAAGCTATTGTTTTCAATTTATGACTATTATAGATCCCTCTCTCTCGAATTTTATCAAGAAAATGAGTTCACCACATGCAAAATACTGACATCTTAATATCCACACCAAAATCTTAAACATCTTAATATGGAGGGAGTATGATACTCCCACTCGTGGGTTGGGCCCAAGTCCCAAAGGCTCGTACGTCAAGCTTGGCGTAGAAACTCTGTGTGTGATGCATCTGTGCATGTTATAAGCATTGGCCAAATGTAACCGAAGGATTATACATTAATGAACAAGACTTAGAAAACCCTGACCATAGACTTCAACGGGTCCATTCCTTGCGTACGGTTCCGTGAACAACGCGTGCGATTGCTATACTTGGAGGCTATCCAATCTCGACCTGCCGTCAATCCAAACTCTTGATCCTCCCCCCACCTCATGCCATCCTCCACCCTATATGACTGGACGGTGATGCTTCTCCACCCCCTGTTCCCAAAAGCCTAATTCGCCATACACTATAAGCCTTTTTCGTGTGACTAGGGCATGTGATCGTAAACCACCCAATCTAGAGTGTATGAAACATGGAAGGTAGGGATGGAGACAGTGGAAGTTATTATGAAGGTTCTCAAACTCTTATAGGCAAAGAGAAAAGGGCTTCGAGTTGGCCGACCTGGAGGAGGGAAGGTCATGGGAGGATAAGAGTACGAAGTTAGAAAGTTACTGGTTGAGAAACTAGCAATCATTCATGCCATGTCACACAGCGCATAGTCCCAGGTGGATTATGGTTCCCCATGAAATGACTCAACTGTAAAGACGGGGGGAGACTGGTTCATGTTCATTTTCCATCAACCGTCGGGGAAGAAGAAGGTAGCCGACGGAGGTATGTGGATGTTTGATAAAGACTTGCTCGTAATGGAGCATTAAGACTTTAGATGAATATGATTTTAGATTGATCTCGATATTGGTTAGAATTCTGATGTTGCCGCTGGGAATGATGACTAGGCAGACCGTGATGATATTGGTGATCAGATAGGGGAGTTTATGGAGACGGATAGTGTTGAATGTGGGCTAGTTATGCTGAGGTAGACGATGTGTCCAAAATAATACTGTTTTCCGTTTGAATATGAGCATTTACTCGACTTTTGTTTCCTTTGTGGTACCTTTGATCATCTAGACATGACATGCTTCATTAAGTGGAAGAGGAGCGAGGAAGCTAAGTATGGGAAGTGGCTAAGGTGATTACCACCTCGTCGGATGAGATAAGATAGTCGGAAGGGACAGAATGGTGGACAAGGTCAAAGGCAAGTTAATTGGGGAGCTTCACTATCTTGTCTAGAGGCTTGGGCTCGGCTTCTTCAAACTTCGAGCCATGTCTCGACTCTCGAGGTTTCTATTCATAATTCATCTCGTACATTTTTATGAGACCCTTTATTTAGACGTGGTAGGATTTTATAAATGTAGGAACAAGAAAAGCGAAGTATTATACGATGTCACATAAGGACACATGAATTATGCAATAGGTGTCTTTGAAGGATACACGAGAAAGAAACACAAGAATGGATCAACCTCTCATGGAAGGAATAACCCGGTTTGGAAGAAGCTATGGAAAGTGCCAGTTCCACCGAAGATTCGTAACTTTTGGTGGAGAGTGATCCATGAGTTCATACCAGCTAGATCCGTCCTACGGAATAGACATATCGGAAAAATTCCTTACTGCCATTTCTGTGGGGTTGATGAAACGATTCAGCATGCCTTGTTTGATTGCACATGGGCAAAATTATTTTGGAGTGAGTTACAAAGTCTGACAGGCCTAAAAGTCCCTGTTCTACACCCCCACTCCTGGGCAATGGATATGATTGAATCCAAAGAATTAACACAAGATAAGTTGTGTCTCATATTATGTGGATCTTATGCAGTATGGACTGAACGCAATGCGAAGAAACACGATGAGAAAGGAAGATCAATTATTCAGTCCATCAAATGGGCTCTTGATATTGTTGCTGATATGCAAAAATCTGGACAGGAAAAGAAACCCAAAGCAAAGAGCAAGGCGAGTTGGAAACCTCCTGATGTTAATGTGTTAAAAGTAAATGCGGATGCCTCTTTTGATGAGGATTTGAACCAGGGTAGCACAGGAGTTGGAATTCGTAATCATGCTGGACACTTGGTTAGAGCGCAAGCTTTGTGGTATCCGACAGCTGCAGATCCCATGACTATGGAAATTCTGGCTGTCAGAGATGGTGTGCAATTAGCTCATGATTTGGGCTTCAGAAATGTGATTGTTGAAAGTGATGCTGCTCAGGTTGTAAAGATTTGGAACTCTGGCTGCTTTGACAGAACGGAAGCTGCCTCTATCTTCAATGATATCCAAGAGCTTAGTGCAAACTTCAATAAGTTTAGTTTGGTTTTTGTGGGAAGGGAAGCTAACTTTTTAGCTCATCTTTGTTCCAAGAGTGCTAGCTCTTCTAGGAGAAGGTGTCTTTGGGTTAATTACATCCCAGATTTCTTAGTTGCTTGTATTGCCCAGGATTGTAATTCCGCTGGTTAAGTAATGAAGGTCGTGTTTTATTGTAAAAAAAACGGTTTTGCTAATTCTCAGTCACCCACAAAAATATGCACCAGTTGCATTTTTCTGTCAGAAAAATGCAATTGCACTTTTCTGATAGAACTCGTTTCAGTTACACTTTTTTTAAACTGCAGTTGCTCTTTTCTGAGTTGATTGAGAGTTAAGAAAAAATCAGGCGCCTGAGACATAAGCACTAAAAAAAAAGGAAAGAAACACAAGAATTTCAATGAGCAATTTTTTTTGAACAGTAATTGATTGGACATGGTTCCAAAAAGCTAGCCAAAGCAAACGAGACCCGATCACCAAACCAGACCATTTTGCAATCCCAGTCGGCTTCACCACGAACCACCAACCGGCGCGCGCCCCCTAGCCCCGAGCCCAGACCCAGGAGGCCGGAGCCCTGTTCCGCCGTGGATCGCTGGAGGAGGAGGGCACCGGCCGGACCCCAACGGGCCAGATGGTGGGCGACCCCCGCGGCGGGGACGAGTAGCACGGCTGCGAGCGGCGGCGGACGGATCGGCGGAGCCGCGAGGCGGCGGGGGCCACCATGTCTGCCGTAGTGTGCGGCAAGAGGTCCTCCATCTTCGCCGACGAGCTCATCCCTTCCTCCCCCCCTTCCCCTTCCCCTCCCCAGCACCACCACTCTTCCAAGCGGGCCCGCTGCTCCCCGTCCCGCGCCTTCGACGACGCCGCCGCGGCACACCGGCGGGAGGCGCTCCTCCAGCACCTTCGCTGCCTCTTCCCCCACATGGATCCCCAGGTCCGTCTCCCCGCTTTGTTTATTTGCTTTAGTTATGAAGCGCGATTTTATTCGGTAGGAGCTGTCGTTTCGACCCAGAAAGGTGACTCATTTCTTGTGAATTCTGTGCGATGTGGTTGTATTCTGTTGTGCCTAGAACTGTGAATGAAATATGGCTAATAATGCTCCGCTTGTTGCTGAATCTAAGTATTATTATGGTGAGAAATTGGTGTTTGTTACCTTTGGGTACTTGGATGCGAAAAGCTCCTTTTGCGTTGGTAGATTTGTGATTTTGCATTCCTTTCTTTCTACTGTAGTTCTCTGTATAACTACGGTGTTTGGAACTTTGGATGCTGAAACATGGTGTTTTTTGTTGTGAATTTGTGTGTACCTTGCTTAACTTGAGTAGAACCGATTGAAGCATACCAGTTTAGGTTATTGCTAGTCAAGTGCTGTTTTGATGACATTGGTAATTTGTCAGAAACATTGCAAAGCTTCAATGAACATTACCTAGTTTTTTTGTGTTCATGAATCAATGGAAGGATAGTACTTTGGATCGTAGTTATCATATTTGTGTAAACCATTGCGGAACCTTGATCCTGATTGAGTGATCTGGTCTGTAGTTTGAACTTTGAACCCACCTTATATTTGCTAAGGTTCAGAAAAGGAACCTCCTGCTAGTCCTGAGTGTGATTTATTTTGTAGGAGTTGCCGTTTAGAAGCACGAAAGTGACTCCTCCAATTTTGTGCTCTCTGATTGGATTTGGGTTAAGCATGCGTTCGTAGATTTATGATTTTGCATTATTGTGGTGTGAGATTGGTACTTGGGTGTGAAAAGCCTCCTTTTGGCCTTGGTAGATTTGTGATTTTGCATTTCTTTCTAGTTCTCCATATATAATTGTGGTGTTAGGATGCTAAAACCTGGTCTTTGTGTTGTGAAAGTACAGTGTGCCTTGCTTAACTTGAGTAGAAATGTTTGAAGCATATGAGTTTAGGTTATTGCTATGCAGGTGCTGTTTTGATGAGATGTGTACATTGTCAGAAACAGAGCAAAGCTTTCATGAATGTTACCTAGCTTTATTGTTCATGAATCAATGAAAATGATAATACTATAGATCATAGTTGTTGGATTCTCGTAAAACAGTGTGGGCCTTCGATCCCGTTTGAAAAAGTGATCTGGTCTGTAGTTTGACCACAATCTTATACTCCCTCCGTTCCACAATATACGGTGTTTAAGCCTTGTTCCACATTCACATGTACACACATGTATCTAGACACATATTAGTGTATGTGTACACTTATTTTAGTGTGAATCTAGACAACATGTACAACACCTACGACATCTTATATTGTGGAATGGAGGGAGTATTTCCTAAGGTTCAGACGAGGAACCCGCTGCTAGTGCTGATTTGTTTTGTGGGAGTTGGCGTTTGGAACACCAAGGTGACACCTTTCTACGAATTTTGTGCTCTGTGGTTGGATTTCGTTTTTTGCTTGCCTGCGTGGAAGTGTGAATGAAATTGGGCTAAGCATGCATTGGTAGATTTTTTTATTTTGCATTATTGTGGTTTGAGATTGGTACTTTGGTGTGAAAAGCCTCCTTTGGCCTTGGTAGATTTGTGGTTTTGCATTCTTTTTCCAGTAATCTTTTGATTTTCCATATCCTGTGGTGTTTGAATGCTGAGACCTGGTCCTTTTATGGTTAAGTTGTGGTGCGCTTTGCTTAAATTGATGCAGAAGTGTTTGAAGCATATGTGAGTTTAGTTTAGTTATATATTGTTGTATTAAGTTGGATATCAAGCTGAAACCTGGTCCTTTTATGATTTAGTGTTAAGTTGGCCCACTAGTCGAAAATAGCCGACTCATGGCCCAGTCATTTCTACTCACGCTCCGTTAGTGCTAATGAGCCAAGAAAACCAATGAAGAGGGGAAAACAGTACAACGGCTGCCGTCGCTATCAGATAACAATGAATCATGTTGCTATCAGAGTCACATCTTGTTCAGGATCTGTTGGGATAGCAGGGTGGGTGGGAGTGAAATTGGTGGTGGCGCGCCTCTTGGTACTGGGAGGGAGTTAGGGTTGGAAGCGGTAGTGGTGGTGTTTATATTGAGGTTGTGGTCAGGTTTGGCTGGGCCATTCCAGATCCCAATTTTTGTGTTCTGTTCTATGTATAGAGGTGAATCTTCTACATCTGCTAGTTTTCCACTTAGATACCTACATTTGTTGCTACAGTTGTGATGAACTGCAATTCCTGAACCACTCTGATTAGTGACCCAAAGAGGTATTACCCCGTAAGGAGACCTACTTTAATGAAGTGGTGAATGTTAAACTCCAGACCTGGATCATGGACCCGTCAAACTGCGAATTGATAGTTATCAAGCAATTTAAGGATAGTCGTTGCTATTGTCGACTAGAATGTTTCCATTTTGGTGTTATGTGACAATATTTTGTCTACCTTTATCTAGTTCACATCTCACTAGGACCTTTCACCATGAAATCTGATGTTCTGAGCATTTTCTCAGTACCTCAGATATCCCACCTTTGCGTTTTACATTTCAGGGTAATTGCTAAATGTCATTATTTTCTGTGGATGTAAATCTTTGCTCGATTATTCTGGTAAAGAGACTTTCAGTTATTTTCTTATATGATCTGATATTTGCTGGAACCTTCATTCCATTATTGTATTTTATTTTATTGAACTACTTATTTATCTCACTCTAATCGAGACGTTTATCTTTCACCTCCATACCAACTACTCCCTCCGTTCTAAATTAATTGACTCAGATTTAGTATAAGTTGTATTAAATCTGAGTCAATTAAATCAGAACGGAGGGAGTATAAAGCTACAGAAAGTTAGCCCTTTGGTAATTGGTTACCCTTCTTCTTTAGCATGACAAGCTCTTGTACATACTTTTGCCTGGCAACAGTTGGCAATAGTTTTCATTAATTTTCAATATAGTTGTAGACTTGATATAAAATGTGTCATTCATACAGATTTCCTTGTCAATGCACTCTGTTTATCTACACCTGCTGTCATGCTTCCATTGTGGAAATGTATTTTCCTGGTTAGTACTGTTTGTTCTGTGAAGTGGGGTATTGTGTATTGGAACTAATTATTGAATTTTAGACTGGTGATGGTTGGATTGCTTTTGCGATGTGTAATTCAGGTTATTGTTTTAGTGGTTAAATAGTGAGTCCTCATCGCACAATATGATACTGATATTGCTGTTTTTAAAATGATTCCAGTTGCTCGAAAGAGCTCTCGAAGCTTCCGGAGATGATTTGGATTCTGCAATAAGGAGTTTGAATGACTTACGCCTGGAGTCAGCTGAGGCTATCTTGTCAGCTGCTGTTTGTGAATCTGAGAATGGCCTGTCAACAGCCCTTAGATTATCGGCTGAAGGTATTGCTGATTGAATTTTGTACATCAGAGAGTGGTCACATATGCTAGATATTCAGTCAATATTCATTGCCTTTAACTGGTTTGTTTATTGATAAAACTTGTTCAAGAAATGAAACCAAGTGCTTTATTGTTCTGCTTGATGTCTTTTGACAATGGTAGTCAGCCTTATCAAATGGGCATCTTTCTCTGGGTTTCCTGTATTACATTATCCTAGTCTGCTTGCGCCTGTCATGTATTTGTGTCTCATGTAAAACACACTTTAAAAACAAATCTTGTCATGTTTATCATGCACATTGTGCTCTTTTCACAGCTTATAAAACGGGAAAATTTTGTTTTTGCCACTGTAGTTTTTGCCCATTTTGCTTTTGCCACTTTAAATTTTGACATTTTGCTTTTGCCCTTTTGAGAGGCAAAAACGAAAGCAAAACAATAACAGTTGGGGCAAAAGCAAAATGGGCAAAAACTAGAGTGACAAAAACAAAATAAATTTTTACCATTTTTATTTTGCTTTTGCCCTAGAGAGGGCAAAACTGATGTATTACCAGAAACTAAGAGGGCAAAAGCAAAATGTCAAAATTTAGAGTGGCAAAAGCAAAATGGGCAAAAACTACAGTGGCAAAAACAAATTTTCCCCCTTATAAAACCGGGCTGGAGATCCAACTATCTGGTTCGGTCTGTAGTTCTTTTTTGAACTTTGGATTGGTTACCTGGTGTAGAACACGCATCTTAGATGCTGTGCTGCTGTAGATTTGAACTGGGTACTGAAGTCCTTCTCAGCACAGGAACTAGCCACAAGTTGGCTGGATCTTCTTTTGTAAAAGTAGCACAATTTATTCGGTGTCTTACACACCAAAAAATTACTGGTGGTATGACCAGTCAACAAGCAGATTAATCGGAGCTGCAATTGTGAGTGATGTCAAGTTGATTTGGTATTATATTGTTGGCAGTTATACAGTCTATGTGGTTATTGGAAATAGACTACATGACTTTATACTACATAATCTGTGCCACTCAAGTTCTATTGGTATTATGTGATATCTTTGTCCTAGTTAAGTTTTTATTACTTCCAGTGTCAATTGGTTGGCACCCAACTTATATTGCTATATCTTTATTAATCACTTATCCCTTTTATTGTTCTAAATGCTAAAATTGTGCGGCAACTGTTGTTTTTTAATCACTGTACAATTTGCAATCTTGGACAGGTGTTGTTAGTAATGGTCACCTGGATATTATCAATGGAAATCCACCTGCGACAAATAATTGTCAGACAAATCACCATAACTCTGAATGGGTTGAGCTATTTGTCAGAGAGATGATGAGCGCCTCTGACATAAATGATGCACGTGCTCGTGCATCAAGAGCTTTGGAGGTAATCGAAAAGTCCATCATGGAGCGAACAGGAGCTGAGGCAGTGCAGAACTTGCACAAGGTACTGGAATACACTGACATAATGTTCACAATTTACCTCAAGTCGTGTACTTCCTGCTCAAGCTAAAATAGTTATGTCTTTGCTTGTCCATAGGAAAATGCGATGCTAAAGGAGCAGCTAGCAATAATCCTACGAGAGAACACTGTTCTGAAGCGCGGTGTTGCAATCCAACATGAGCGCCAGAAAGAGTTTGATGACAAGACACAGGAGGTTCATAACCTGAAGCAATTGGTTTTGCAATATCAGGAGCAAGTGAAAACTCTCGAGGTATTCTCTGGACCTTGCTTCTTTGATTCTTAGCTAGTAGTACCTCAGTTCCTTAATATAAGACGTTTTGGAAGTTCAAACTTAACTACCAAAACGTCTTATATTTGGGAACAGAGGGAGTATTTTGCATTAAGGGGTCTTATTGATTTTCTGAGAACCCTGCAACGTTGCAGATCAATAATTATGCACTTAGAGTGCATCTTCAGCAGGCTCAGCAGAACAGTTCGATACCTGGACGTTTCCACCCTGATGTTTGCTAATACACCTTGAGGAAAATCCCTCTCATACACTAGAATAATGCCCAATTATGTTATGGCGAGAGGGATTCAACTACGGTGCATATACAGTACACTACTGTAAAGATAGGTCATGTGAAATGCAAGGCATCGAGAAGTTGATATTAAAATAAAGAATCCCGTGCCGCAGGGAAGTTCGGAAGAAGTAATATGTTGAGGCGGAAGGTGCTAGCGTGCGTATTGCTTACTGTACACTTTGTAACAGCGGTTTTGTGTGTGAAAGTGAAGTTGGAGGGTAATGTACTATTATAATCAGATGTAATATAAATGATCAATGAAAAAGGATATTTATTTCTTTTCCTATGACATAATCTTGAACATATGTGATTCTTCGTCGTCCTTTTGGCAAGATGTTTGTATCCAGATTTTGAACAGTGATAAGTTCTGGCTCGTTGAGTGCCTACTGCTAGATACGGAAGCCGGCTTCAGGTGTGCTCTTGTATCACCTCACCTGGACGTACCGCATGCTATCCGGTGTGGGTGAGTTGCTTTTGTTATCAGAAAGTTGTAAAATGAGAAAAGGAGCACGAATCCTGAATGAAGTTTTTTATAACTTGAATTCTGGTTGAAACTCAAAATATAATCTTTTAGAGGTGGCCAAATGCAACAGTCTGAATAAACTAGTATCCAGCAGAATGAGGCACTTTGATAAAACCCCTCAACCATTATTTTTTGCTCAAATAAAGCCACTTAACATAGGACTCGGCAACTCTCAGATTAGTCTAGTTGATTGTATCGGGGCAAAGCCGTGCTGTTGTAACCCTTGGCACGACAGCAAACATTTCTACTCCCCTTGAAAGTGCCGTAGCCCCAGCTTTTTCTACCACATACCCGCGTCGACCGTGGTCCTCCGTGCCGTCCAAAAATGGAGGATCCGTGCACCAGGGAAAGTTCAGAACAAATGAGAGACTGATATATGCTGAAAATCCTACGGTGGTTCTTCCGTGTGGGAAGTGAGAGGATCCCAAAGTAAGCAACAGTTTGCCCAACCTTCCACTCCCGTGCCGAATTCGCGTCATTCCCCAACCTTCCACTCCCAGATCGTCATGCCACCCAAGAAGTTTGCCGGGACCCGAGCCTCCGTCATCGTCCTTGCGTCGGCCCCGGCGGCCAAGAAGCCGAGGTTGCCGATGAAGAGGCCGTCGGGGATGAGCGTCGCCCTCTGGGTAACGGAGATGCGCCGCCGCGAGACGGAGACAAAGAGCCGCAAGGACCGGGACATGTGGAAGAAGGAAAAACAGCTCCTGGAGGTGGCGGAAGCTAAGGAGGTGGCGGCGGCCGCGACCGAGGAAGAACAGGAGCAGGAAGCGACAAGGGCAACCCCAAGCAGGAACTTGCTGGCGGCGAGATCGACTTTCGCTCCCGCGCCGCCCGGCGGCTACAACTCCCTGCAGTACCCATCATCGTCGCCATTGCCTCGTTGGTACGTGTCACCCTCACGCGAGTACCTGGGCGCTGAGGGCCCGAGGCTCACGGCGGCTTCGACCCTGAACGCCGCCTTCCCGCACTGCCCCGCGCCGTGTCTGTCGATCGTCTTCACCGCCGCTGCTTACTCTGCCAACCAGAGCATGGGCTACTCCACCTCTCCGTCGCTGTGCCGCGGTCCTCTGTCGTCCCTGAGCCCAGATCCCCGCAGTGTGTTCGGCGGAATGGACGGCGACGCCTACATGGAGGACCTGATCACCACCGGCTCCATCGCATAAGCGTTGTGCATGCCCTCCCTTCTTCACGCAGGCAAGGGGGTGTGGCATCGGCATGGACTCGTAGCAGGAGGAGTCGGCGCAGCTGTCAGGCGACATGGACATCGACGACGACGAGGAGGACTTTTCGGGCAAGGGCAAGAAGCCGAGGAAAGGGAAGGCGTCCGCCGAGCCGCGCATCAAACGGAGCCCCAAGGAGGACGAGAACCTCGTCGAACCCTAGAAAACGGTGAGCTTCGACACCATCGTCGGCGCCAACCAAAACGGCGACACCTATTGGCGGCGTGTGAAAACTTCCTACGACAAGCGCCGCACTGTCGACCCTGACTTCATGTCTTGCACGCTGGAGCGCGGTGAGAAGGCCATGGCGAACCACTGGGCGATCATCCAAGCCGCCTGCAACAAATTGCATGGCATCCAGGAGGAGATTTCCCGACGTCCATACAGCGGCGCAAACGTCGAGATGTCGATGAGTACTTCGTCGCCGAACTCATTAAGTCTTCTTCGGCTCCATCTTTGTGTTCTTCGTCGTCGAGTTTTCCCATTTGTGTAGATCGTGCGCATGTTCGAAACATATCGGAACGACAACCAAACCGACTTCAGATTCCTCCACGTCTTCTCAAGGATCGAGAAGTGCGAGAAGTGGGTGCAAGTTCGCCAAGATCCGCACAAGAACGGCCTCTACAAGCCTGACGAGCTGGCTCCACCACCATCGGAAGGCCGCCAGGACGAAGCAAAACCTAGTTTTATATTGATAAGAAATTCTTCCCAATTTGACATCTGAATTTCATTTCTTTCCTAATATGGCCCTATAGTACATTTTGAACACTACAAAGACCCTTTTACCCCTGATAAATTATGTGTCAAAAAAAGAATTATATTTATACCATTAACTTAGTATATGGTATATACAATATTGTTAAAATTTTAAAATAGAGAATTACTCATGCTACATGCTTCTTCTCCGGACCGACCGCATTCTTTTTTTTTTCTTTTGAAACGAGACGGAAGATTTTACTTTATGTTCCCCGTTCTCTAACTAGTTATGTTGTTCCGCTCTGCTTTCCGATCGTTTAATTATTTTCAGCTGTAATATTGTTCGCGTCTCGTCTCGTAGTCGCATGGAACCAACGAAAGTATACCTATGTTTTCGTTTTTTCAGGCGTCGCGTCGACCTTCAATTTCCTTGAGTTAACGCTATTTTATTAGCCAACCCGCGGATTGATTGACGATCGAGTTATGTAACTAACTGCACTCGTGCCACTGCACCGCTCTCGGTCGTGGATATCGACACGTACACTACTACTGTACAAGTCATTGTCTACACATACGATCAAGTCCATCTAATCCACGTACACGTACATCAGCTAGCTAGCTACTCACGAGTCTATGCATTCACTCTTGTACGTGCACTAGCTAGTCGCGTACGTACACGCGCACGACCATCGACATCGATCGATCGAGAGATATTTTTACATACACTGATCCAGAACGAGTATATGCATACATGCGAGTACATGTTACACGCGAAAACAATGTCTCTCGATCGATGTTACGGACGACGCATGTAGCATGAGCAATTCTCTTTCGAGTCGCATGCCAGTGCGGTGCGTGAGGCCGATCGTCGAGTCTTGGCATTGTGGTCCCTCGACTCTACCCCTCAGCTCTTGTGTCTCTTGATGACTTTTGTTTTCCCTCTTCTAGTTGTCTTTTTTTTTGTTTTTCGTTGTTCTCCCTTCACTTGTAACCCCTGTTATAAGAACATGTTCCGCCAGACTACTTTCGAATGAATGCTGAAATCGGTGGGCAATTCACCCCCCCCCCCCCCCCCCCCCGCGGCAATTCTCGTTTTTTTTGTAATAACAATATTGTATATACTACTCCCTCCATTCAAGAATATAAGACGCTTAACCTTTTTGGCAAAAGTATGTATCTAGCCTCATTTTAGTAGTTAGGTTCAGTCAGTTTGTTCCGTATCTAGTCTACTTTGGAATAGCTAAAACGTCTTCTATTAGAGAATGGAGGGAGTATGTACTAAGTTAATGGCATAAATCTAATTCTCTTTTTGACACATAATTTATCAGGGGTAAAAGGGTCTTTGTAGTGTTTAAAATGTACTATAGGGCCATATTAGGAAAGAAATGAAATTAAGATGTTAAATTGGGAAGAATTTCTTATCTAGTGCCAAATAGGAAAGAAAATTTTAATGAAGGGTCAAATAAGAAATTATCTCTTTTATATTAGTTTAAATAAAAAAAATAAAAATCAGTTTTTGGAAAAAATAAAAAGAAGAGGAAACCCTCCCCAGGCCGAAGCAGGGCCCAGCAGAAGCCCAGCGCACCCAGCCCTTTTTTTTTTTTTTTTGAACGAGGCAAAAGCTTTGCCTTTATATTGATAAAGAAGAAGAATAACAAGTTGAACGGTTTATAAGGGAAACCGTCCAAAAACCATACAACTCCACACCCCACGCCGGCCCCAAGGCCACGCACCAAAACTAGTCGACGACCATGCCACCCTAGCAACCATGGCCGACACCAAACACGGCGGAGGCGACCTCAACGCAAGGAGAAAACCCGGAGCCGCCGCTCCGACATCCACACCGGCCCCAAGGCCACGCCCCGAAGACGAGTCGACGACCATGTTGCCCTAGCAACCATAACCGACACAAACACGGCGGAGGCGACCTCAACGCAAGACGAAATCCGGAGCCGCCGCTCCGACCTCCACGCCGGCCCCAGGGCCGCGCACCACCGGGCCGAAGACGAAAAACTCGCCACCGCCGACCACCAAACAGCCTCCACTAGTCCCCTGGCCGGTGGAACATCCAAGGCGAGGCCCCAAGAGGCAAGCGACGCAGCAGCGCCACCTCGCCCAATCCCGCGAGGGATCTAGGGTTTCCCCCGGAGAACCCAGCCCTTGTTCCTCTTCCTCCCTCACAGGAGCACGAGGAGTGCGTAGGGCTTGGAACACAGCTCTTTATATTTCTTCCGTTCATCCCGGCGGCTGTCCAAACCAACCAGTATTCCGGCCTCTCATCCACCGAAATGACTAGTCAAGTTCTTCCTTTGTTCCTCCTTGCCTTGGCGGCGACGGCAGCCGGAGTTTGTGCCTAGATGATGATTCACCGGTGATAGTAGCCACAAACTGCGTCGATGTGAGGGGCCATTACCTCGTGGAATGCTGCTCTGCTTTAAAACACGCAGTTAATGGAAGTCTCGATTGTCTGTGCGGGTTGAGTCAGAAGCCACTGATCAAGCTGACACCGCTCGACATATTTCGGCTCTTTCATCTTTCGATCCTGTGCGGGGCAATCCCACCCGACGCCACGCCCCCTTCACAATGTAGTATGTGTTTTTGTTCAAAAACATGTTTTTTTATCGTTTGTTTGTCAGACTCACAGTATATACTACCTTTCTTCTTCTCAGGTAAGATCAGCGATGTCGCTGCCGCACCGCCCCCGCCAGGAAACCCGGCAAAAGGACAAATTTTGGAGCCGCCGCCGCCCTCCTACACCAACCCGGGCGAGCATCGCCTCCATCCGCCTACACCGAGCTATGTGATGACACCGCCGTCATCACCTGCGGGAGCCGTGGAGCCGCCCTCCACCACCACCCACAACCACCACCATGTAACACCCCAGCTATGGGCTGTCACCGTATGGTTTGTTACCTGGGCCTTGCATACGAGATGGGTCGAGTGCCACCACTGTACGCTTGGTAGGAGCAGTATAAGTAGGAAGCGTTGTAACGAGAACAAGACATGTTGAATATGAATGAAGTCTGAACTCTCTCATCTCCCGTTCTCTGTTCCTCATCCTTGTTCTCTGATTTCTCATCCCGATTTCTCCCTCAAATCGTGGTAATCCACCGTATCTCGCTGAATCTGTCATGCTCCATCCCCGGGACACGACAATTTGGTATCAGAGCTTCGTTTCGATCCCGGCCGCGTTCCGTATTCTCTCGATCGTACCGGTAACATCGACCAACCGGTTGGGAATCGTCCTCGGGCTTGATTCCCTGTAAATCCGAAGTTGGCGTTCGGTTGATTTGGAGGGAGCCGCGACGGCGTCTAGCAAGCCTTCCGCACAGACTCAGAGCCAGCAAAAATCCACACAAAAATCTCCACCCCGCTTCCTGCCTACCACCTGTTCGACGAAATGTCGAGCTCAATGAAGGTGTTCACCGGCGGCGTTCTTCGCGTTACCGTGCAGTCTGTGTATTACCCCGTCACTGATGATGTGTTGCATCAGGTCTTTGAAGCATATGAGGTGGTGCAGATCTTCGTTTTCCAGAGAGGCGACCATGTGGAGGCGGAGATTCAGCTTCAATCTAGAAATGGAGCAGCACAGGCTCTTGCCTTACATGGCCGTTGCATCTATGATGGCTGCTGCCTCCTTGACATTCAGGATGTATCACCAACTGCCCCAACCGCCAAGAGTGACCTTGGTGAGCTCTGCGATCAGATCCGTGACCAACTACAGAAGTTGTCGGCGATGATGTGCACAGTAACATCGAGCACCAGTTCTTCCTCGTCGGAGATCACCACCGAGAAGTTGGCACTTGAGCATGAGCACACCCACGGTGACATCTTCCCCAAGGTCGCTGCCCCCATGGTGTGCGGTGCTGACCAGGGCGTCATTGCCGCTGACGCCAATAGCCTCGCAGCTCCGACGGCTACCACATGCTCGATGGTGTGCCCAAGCAGCGATGCAACAGTCGACGTCTTCCCCAAGCTCGGTGCCTCAGTGGAAAGTGATGAGGACCTCGACCTCGACACTGCTGCAGTGGCACCCGCCAACTACTCGACGAGTGGTCTGGCACATGATCGTGATGGCGGCAGCCCCGCGGCGGTGTCCCTGGTCCCCTAGACCATGACCTCATCATCCACAGCTTGTGCACATGCTTCTCCGGATAGGAGCTTCTCTGCTAGTGCTGTGCCGCGCCCACTGCCATGGTCGTCTTTTCCGTGTGATGGAGACGGCAAGCGACTAAATTACTCCTGGCCTGCAACTGAAGGTATTTTGCTCTGCTTGCAGCCAAAACCCCCATGGTACTCTTACCAGGCTTTGTTGAGTAAAGGTCCAAGATGCTGGGAGCATTTGTATATCTGTGGTAACCTGAATCTACTTGCAAGCTGTTGGAATTTTTCCAATTCTGAGCTACCTCTGTATGGGAATGATTGGTTCATCGGGTACATTGTTACTGACTTGGTTGTACATAAGAATTGGGATCCAGGTGGTATATTTCAATTAGGCAGTGCACCTCTTATTTTTCCAAGATGCTTTTGCTTGTCATGGGATCCTTGTTTAACCAAGGCAAACAACTCTATGGAAAAATTGACGTTTCACAAGTTTTGCTCAGTTTGCAAGGCAACATATATGGCCACACATTTTGATATCAAAGCAATGGTCCAGATGTTCAGTGTAGATAACAAGTATCTCATGCCAGAAAAATACAAGGGGCTTGCTTGTAGGTGGAACTTGAAACAACCTGCACATATTTGGTGGGATTCTAGGAGTTCAAGTATGTATGAGGTGTGCCAGAAACTTTGGTTACCAACTCAGTACAGCATCAGTCTGGTTTGTCCATTACTCCATTTTGCTACAGAAATGCAAGGATTCGTGATTAAGATACAACAATGGAGAGGAATCACATCAGTAAGCCCTTATTTGGTTTATGGTGCTAATCTGGTTAACCTTTTGGAGGCTGTCTTAGAAGTGGTTAACCTGTCTAGGGAGCATTACATGCAACTATTAAGCTACTACTCAGTACTACTTTGTGTTGGTGGTTTCACTGTATTTGCAAAATGGCAGCTCTACAAGTCACCAGATGATGTTCCAATAGTGTACGGGGGGCATACAGTTCAAATGATGCCATCATTACACAGAGTTGAAGGTCCATTTCCTTTGCTTCCTCTCGCTGATCATCATCTTACGTTTCTACCAAGTAGTGTGCTTCATGGAGACATCATGCTTGTCTGTTGGTATTCTTGGATCTTTGGGTACCAGCAAGCATCTGTTTCTGTTAGACATTGGTATCCTCTAATGCTCCTCGCACTTGCATCAACTGAAGGGGCTGAATGTTTAGCAGTGTCATTGTACAATCAGTTCATCCCCTGGAGTCAAATTAGCAACTTTGAGTGCAACTTTGGGAGCACACCACTAGTCCCCGAGATCGCCGGCCATCGCCGCACCCTCGTCTGCAGGAGGTGGAGATCCGCGCTCGGACACCGAGGCAGATGTGCTGCTCGCCGTCGCTAAGAACGAGCACTCGACTGTGACATCCGCCCTGGAACTGCTGTTTAAGTTGGTGTTGCTGGTTGTGGCCGCAGTGATATTTCTTACCATTGTTTGCGTTCTACACCGCCGTGGCGTTGCGTGTAGCTTCAAGTTCCCTTGCTGCGAGTTCTCCCTGATGGAGCAGTCCACCGCCCCCAATGGTTCAATCAACCTGGAGCTGCCCAGATCAACGCGTGTCGGTATCGACAGTATGCACCGTGAGCTGAATTGTTCCCCTTTTGCTTTCGCCCCCCCTCCTTCTGCCCCCCCCCCCCATTTCGGGTCCCAAACGCCATGGGCGGTGCGCCGAGGGTAGACCTCCAGATGACAGAAAATTTGGGAATGGAGGCACGGCACACCATGGGGTCGGCGATGCTCCCTCCTGTGCTGCCCCCGGAGACTGCGTGGAGAGTTCTGGAAACAAATTCGTCCGCGGCACCTCGTGCTGCTGGAATTGAGGCCACGACGTTCCCTGATACCGCCCGGATGCCACATGCTCCGTCGATAGCGACAGCAGTCGGCGAGTACTCAATCGGAGCGTCGGCGAGTCATGAGTTCGCAGATATCATCGAGGATGCTTCGGCTTCGGCTGGTGCCCTGGCCGGAGATCGATGGGAGTCCGCAGAAATCAGTGAGGATGCTTCGGCTTCGGCTGGTGCCCTCGCCAAAGATCCACAAGATAACAAGAGTCGTAAGATGATAGGAAAGAAAGCAAAATCAAATCTGAGGAACAAGACCGTGAGGAAACAGGCTACCGAATCACCTTCATCTACAGAGAAAATGGATGCATCCTTGATAAGAAGAACGTCAAGGAACCGAGATAAGTTGATTATCAGATATGGCATTGACGAGTTTGTGCCTCTCCATCAATGCTTCAGAGTCACCAAGAGGAGGGAAAAAAAGAGATAATTTGATTATCAGGTATTGTATTGTGAGACAATTGGATTCTGTTAAATTCTATTGGCACTAGGATTATATTAATACAAACTGCTCTTAGTAATGTACCTAGTTATATGATTTCTTTCTTTAAGATGCCTAAGGGGGTAGGGGGAAAATGGGACTTGTATCGAAGTAGAATGTTGTGGCAAAAGAAACAGGGGGTGAAGAAATATCACTTGGTTCGATGGTCAGAGGTATATCAGCTTACTCTGTAAGTGGTTGTGGCGTTTAGAGAACGAAAAGGGTGCTTGGCAGGATATTCTTAAAGCCAAGTATTTGAAAAAGTGTACTTCATCGCAATGTACGCATAAGGATATTCTTGAAAAAGGGTGTTTCGCATTTCTGGTCTGGTCTTATGTCGGTTAAGGATCTATTCTATAGTTGTTGCAAACGTATTCTAGGAGATGGTAAAAATGTAAGATTCTGGGAGGATTGTTGGCTGGGACAGAAACCTCTATGTCAAATTTATCCTAGGCTGTTCTATCTTACTCTTAATTATAACATCACTGTGCATAAGGTTTTGTCGAAGGGTTTTGAATGTGTGAAATTTAGGAGAACTCTTCGAGATGAGAATTTGCAAGCTTGGTTTAGGATTATGGATAGTTCTAGTCATGTTCAGCTATCTTCTGAACCTGACAAAGTTAGGTGGGTGCTTACAAAATCTGGAGATTTTTCTGTCAAGTCGCTTTATCATTATTTGTGTGTCAAAAATGTAATTTTCCTTATAATGTTCTGTGGAAGCTGAAGCTTCCTTTGTGTATTTTTTTTTTTTGCTGGCTTGTGGTTAGAAATAGAACTCTTACAAGGGTCAATTTGAGGAAAAGGGGTTGGAAAGGTTGTAGCTTATCTGAATTTTGTAGTTGTCCTGAATCACAGGAACATTTATTTTTTAGCTGTCCCCTGTCAAGATATGTCTGGAACGTGGTTAGTGTAACTATGGGGTTAGGAAACATGCCTTCTTCTTTCTCAAGTTTGTACCAGCAATGGTTTGCCGCCTTTTCTGGTTTAGATAGGAAGGTGGTGATGATAGGCGCTGTTGCAATCTGTTGGGCATTATGGAAAACACGAAATGCATCGTATTTTCAAAGTATATCTATTAGAGATCCTTCCTCTGTTATTAACATGTCCTGTCATTTTTTGCATGATTGGTCGAAATTGCAGACAAACACACTACAAAGGGTTTTGCGGCAGGGAGCTGAATTGTGGCGAGAGTGGCAAACGCGATCTTCGGGAGAAGGAACGGATGGAATCATGTAATCAGTAGGCTGTAGATTTGATTTGCTCCTTCTGAAAAGAGCTCCTGTTGGTCTAGAGAGAATGTTGTTTTTGACCAGGTTTCTGCTTTGGTACTAGCTGTAGTTTAGTTTCAGATTTGAAATTCCTAAGTGTTTGGTTGTGTAAGATCTTAGTATCTGGTGCAGCTTGCTCACCTACTCGTATGGTGCACTGTGAGACATTAGAAAACATGTTTGTGTGCTCATGTTATTAGTTTCGTTTCTGAAATGATATCGGGGCTCCCTCAGTTCAAAAAATTTCTATGTTTAATGATATTGCTAATGGTAGGCCTCCAGGCAGCCTCAGCTGCCAATCCATTGATGGCGAAAGTTGGTGCAGCATGAGCTCTTCGTTGGTGCAGCAGCTTTGAAAGTAGAGCTCCACTCTGTCTGTCGCCTTCTCACACAAAATAGCATAATAGTTCAAACTAAATTTGTAATGCAATGATCATGAAAATTGCACAGACCTATATTGACATTCTGGCCCCCTTCTATATATAGCCAACATGTTTGTGAGCCTCTCTTCTTCATCTTCATCTGCAAAAGGTCTTGTTCTTAATTGTAGTTCTGTCAGATACATGTTTGTGAGCATCGCTGCTTCATACTCATCTGCAAAACGCTTTGCCCTTAATTTTAGTTCTGTCAGATAGGTGTTTGGGAACAAAACATCCAAGAAATAGAACAAGGCAAAACCATGTGCTCGATTCAGATGGGAGATTTGTAGGTAGACACCAACACATACAGTGCGCATACAGTTATTGCAACAAGAAGTGGATTCAAAACAACGCCTGTAAGAGGCACTGAACAGATATGTATGTACCTATTGTATTTCCATGTCTCACTTTCTTCAAAAGAAACAAATCCAACTCCCACTGCGTTTACCTCCACGAGAAAAGCTCAGTTTTGTTGGGAGAAGAGACAAACCAGGAACAACCATTGCCATGATTACAGCTACACCGACATACTTAGTGATCGACTTCAATGGCATGCTGACCTGGACGGCCTCCTCTCACCCAAAGACTTCAGGCCTGTCTCCCTCGAGAATTGCTCCATGAAGATGGTCTGCAAGCTGCTCACTTCGAGGCTACAAAATCAGATCGGGGCGCTGGTTGATGAGAACCAATCCGGTTTGTCTTTGCTTCCGCTGATGTCGCGTCAATTGCCCGAGGGAGCAGAATGCAGGCCGCAATGAACATGCCCGCCGCATCTCGGATAATTGCTCCAGTTGCGTCAATTCCAGTATCCGGACAGAAAGCAGCATCCACGTTAACTTTGACTGTTCATAATATGAGAAATTCCGAGGTGAAGGATGCCTGCTCAGGTCATGATATCACTGATTTAAACTATGCTACACCAAATCTGAATCCTGACTAGTTAGCGAATCGTGTGCTCTGTGCGAATGTCTTTATTAGTCTATTTAAGCCCAAAGGATCTTCGAATACCGACTGGTCGTCCCAATCCAATCTCCCATCTGCTTATTCCAATAAAGCCTATTCCTAGCGAATCAAATGATATTTCTTCCATCAAGAGGAGGGGGAACCAATCCGGTTTCTTGTCTGGAAGAAGCATTACCGAGAATTTTGTGTTTGCCACAGAGCTGCTGCAGTGCTGCCACAAACGGAAAATCCCGACTTGTTCTTAAGCTCGACTTCTCCAAAACGTTCGACTCCATCAACTGGGACTGCCCGAGGGAGGTGATGAAAATCAGAGGTTTCCCGCAGCAGTGGTGCGACTGGATGGACCTCATCCTGTCCACCTCCAGGTCAGCGATCCTTCTGAACGGCATCCCGGGAGCCTGGATTGACTGCAAAAGGGGCCTGCGCCATGGCGATCCGCTCTCGCCCTACCTTTTTCTTCTGGTGGCCGATGTTCTGCAGCAGATGATCCGCCGGGACCCCCTGCTCTGGCATCCCCTGATCGACGGCGTCCCATGCCCCATGGTCCAGTACGCGGATGATACGCTGATCATCATGCGCGCCGACGTCCGCGCCGCGAGCCGCCTGAAACTCCTGCTTGATCAATTCGCTGCCGCCACTGGCCTCACCATTAACTTCCACAGGAGCATGCGGGGCTGCAGAGTTGAAGGGTCTCCGCAGACGTATCTTGGTCTTCCCCTGTCTGCGGAGAAGCTAAACCTGTCGCACTTTGCCCCGCTGATTGCGAAAGTGGACAAGTATCTGTCGGGGTGGGCCTCCATTCTCCTCTCCGCTGGCGGCCGGATTGTGCTCCTAAACGCAGTCCTGGAAGCGCTGCCCATCTTCGCCATGGGAGCCCTCGAGCTCCCGCCTCCTCTCCTCCGAGCAATCAAGGTGCTCCGTCGCGCGTTCCTCTGGGACGTCAAGGATCGTGCCTCTGGCGCCAAGTGCCTGGTGGCGTGGAGCTCGGTCTGTCGTCCCAAGAAGGAGGGCGGGCTCGGGATCAAGTGCCTCGGCCAAACGTGCTTTGCGTCTGTGTCGTTGTCGACCTTGGGCATGGAGAGCTCTTCTCCTCTCCTACTCCTCCTCCTGCTCGCTCTCGGACCCTGCGCGGGGGCAGTGAGATGTGACTCCTCTCACTGGGCCGTCCTAGTGAGCGTATTCTGTGTATCCGTCGACAACGACAGCCAACTTGCTTGCTGCGAAGTGTTGCAGTCCGTCGTGAACATATCGCTGACAGAGGACCGCCTCTGCCTCTGCAGCCTGACTGAAGAGCTAGCTTTTATTGTTACAAAAGATAGCACGAATACGATGAAGAGCGGAAAGATCAAACCAACGGGGACACGAGATTTTAACGTGGAAAACCTCTCCAAACAAAGGAGAGGAAAAAACCACGGGCGCCAGCCAGCAATACTTCACTATATCGGGGTGAGGTTACAAACGCCGTGGGTTTACAATATATGGCTTAGCCCAACCGGCGGCTTACAAGATGTATTTAAAGTGGGCAAAAACCCTAAGTCGGTTGCGATCCGACTCAGACACGATCCGTGATACGGCCCAAGCCTCCCGGCGACGGGTCTCCGCTTCGCTCCGAAGTTAGCCGCTCACTCCATATCGTCATATGAATTTTGGATCACCATAAAATAACATTTATGACCACTGGATTCTTCACCGGCGAACTCGTCGACAAGTACATAGCTTGCGGAGGTGATCGTGGTAGTGATGCCCAGGACCTCTCCGACAAATGTTTTTTTTTTTGAATGGTCACCGGGGGAGGGAGAAGACCCTCCACCTGAATTGTATTCATTTTCTGTTTAATGGGTTCAAGCGAACCAGATTTTTACAGGGAGGAACGAAGAGAAGACAAAACAAAAACAACGCACACCAACACACACACAAAGGGGGGGGGGGGGGGGGAGGGGTACATGTGCACTTGAGAAGCACAATTAGGTGTGCTCGCATTGACGACCACCACCAGGAAGACGGGCATGACACTACTTTGAGGAATGCGTCCGACGCCATCGAAAGGCATCACGGTCCCGAGACATTGCAGATTGCACCACCACCACCTGCTTGCATGGCGACTGCCCCACAAGCTGGCGAACCAGGAGCGAACGGGGACCAACGAGTGAGACTGGCCTAGCACCAGCGCCACGAACCTTGACCCCGACCTCAGCCAAAGGGGCAGCCCCAAGCACTCTGGCATAGCACCAGTGCCATGTGGGGAGGCGACCTCACCGCCGAAGGGGGCCGATCAACCGAGACCACACCAACAACACGAAGCTCGCGACAATGTCGACACCATCCCCATCGGATATTTGCCAAGCTTGCACAACCAACAAGCATGTCAAGAGCACCAAAAGGCAGCACTGCGAGGCCAGACATTGGGGCTGCTCCAAGACCACGCCTCCAACGAGGTTAGCGACGCCGGGAGGGCGCCGCCATGGTCTGCTCACGCAAAAGCACGAGCACGAGTTTCCCCGGGAGCAGGCAGCAATCACGGAGGTGTGTCTCAACGGCCACGCCCCCAGGAGGGTTAACGACGCCAAAGGCGCCGCCGTGGCATGCTCGAGCAGAGAGCTAGAGCAGGGATTTCTCCCAGAGACATACCTCACTGCACCCCGAAGCACAGGAAGACGGGCATGACACTACTTTGAGGAATGCGTCCGACGCCGTCGAAAGGCATCACGGTCCCGAGACATTGCAGATTGCACCACCACCACCTGCTTGCATGGCGACTGCCCCACAAGCTGGCGAACCAGGAGCGAACGGGGACCAACGAGTGAGACTGGCCTAGCACCAGCGCCACGAACCTTGACCCCGACCTCAGCAAGCAGGTGGTGGTGGCTTCTTCTCCGACAAGCTGGCGACCTTGATCTCCGACAAATGTGAAGGTTCATCTCTACTTAATCTGACCTTCTTCTCAGCAGTTTTTCTTTAGCTGTCCTCTGTTCGCCTAAAACATGGCTTCTTCTCTTTTGCAGTCCAAACGCCGCTGCCTGAGCTGCTAGACGGCCTCGTCAAAGTCGAGGCCGCCTTGACCAACCAACGCCCAACGTCGCTCGCACCAGCATCTCTCCCATGAGTCGGAAAATAGAAGGAAGAACTGGAACGGTGGTCTGCCTACTCCCCTTCGCGAGGGATTACTTCAGATTGGCTATTTCGGTATTTAATGGTTCTTTATCGATATGAGCAACACTTGAATCCCAACCAACACTATTTTCTTGAAAGGGAAAGGGATGCATGCTGGATCGATTTCATGCTGGGATTCAATCCCAACAAAAGAGACGTGGCCTGAATAATTTCTCAAACATGTTTACAACTGAGCCAAAAGTCGACAGTCCTAGCTATGTTAGTAAGCTTAGGGTAGAACAAATAATAATAAATATAAAAAAGCTAAACAACGGCCGATTACAACACCAAAAGGTAATTAAAAAAGCGTAGGCTGGGAGATGAAGAAGGCGACTCAGACAGACATATATTCAAAGCTATGTTTATGGATAGATTCCATGGGAAATTCCTTACAAGCTTCACAATTAATTGTTATCAAGGAACTTTCCAAATCTACAAGGTGTATATGGAAAAGACTCGTCTATGTTCTTCATATAACAGAATTCAAATTCTTTCGGGCGCATGCTGCCCAAGTCTTCTAGCTTCGATTGATCCAGATGATAGGCGAATCCTCTCTTGGAATCTTCAGTCAAAAAGATAACTTCTTCGTATGGATGAAATCCAAGGATGGTGATATGTTCATTGGTGTGGGATCCAATTGTATCTTCAGAGACATCCTCGCTGCCAGAATACAACTCTAACTTGTCTTGTACTGATGCTTCTTCATTGTAAACCGGATTGCCAGGATGAAAGTTGTAGTTGACATCTGACAAAATCCAGGACCCGCAAGTTTGTGGTCCATGGTTTTGACTTGGTGGCGTATGATGAAGGTTGCTATCATGCTTGGGAAGCCACTCACATGATTCTTCGTTCAGTACCCAAACTCGAAGCCGACATTGACGATCAAGTGCTGCAAAATACACCCCCTTCTCTGACCTTCCAAGAAGAACCTTTGGGTACCGATGGATATCAACATCTATTGGCAGTTTAATTGCTTGGTACGTGAAAGTTGATAAGGATACCCTGAGTGACTCATTCAGAAGAAAAATATATTAGTAAATATCACAAGAACTAACCAATCAGGCAATCAGCTGGTTTTTATTTTGAAGCTAGGGAGAATTAATAATCTTACAAAGTCACCTCATAATAAAATGGCAGTAGTGTACGTAGAGCTGTCCATGCCAATACACGGCATGGCGCCGATGAGATGGCGGCTCTGCTACTTGCATGTCGGCGAGAGTCCCTAGGGCGTCTCCTTGCCGGATGAATGATCTCTCTTCCCATCTACTTAGTTGTTTCTGAAGAGAAAACATTCATCACGAGTGGCGACGGAGGCCATTCCTGTTTCCTCACTGGGTCGTCAAATTCAAATGCATACGGGACATGGAGAAAAATAAGCACTTGGTAGTGCAGAGACTCTGCAGGATCAAACATGATGTAGTATTGTTCATCAAAGTATTGAAACCCCATGGGCGGAGTTGGGCGCGGGGGCAAGCTCGCCCAACGTCGTGTGGCGGGGTTAACCACATAGGAGTCTAGCAAAACCAGGCCGTTGCATATATCCTCGACGTAGACGTCCTCGGTGGGCACGAAGTGTGTTGGAAATAAGCAACACGTGTGTTTGTATACGAGTTGTATACGTGCACAGTCCGGATAGTGTAGGAATTAGGAGTCCTAATCCTACTAGGTCAGGTGCACTAAATCTGCTATATATACACACACGTAAGACCCCTGTAATCGTTGTGAGGAAAAGAAGCAAAGAAAGAGAGGAGGTGCGAAACGCACCTCTAGCAATCCCACCATATCGATTTCCCAGCGTTTTGTGTCTTGCGATTGTGTACGTGAGCTACTAGTTAGGAAAGTAATCTAGCCAAGCTAGCTACGTGCGTGAGTGTACCGATCAGCTCCATCCAGCCTAGCTAGGTGAGCGTCGCCGGAAGTTTATGGAGGAGCTGTGCTTGGCCGTATATCGTCGGAAAGTCAACAAGTGGTATCAGAGCCAGGTTAAGCGACAACGAGGAAACGAAGAAGGAGAAGGCGTCGGCTGCGGCGAAGCAGGCGCTAGTAACGTCCGAATGTAGCGGCAAGCCGCTAATGATGATGTCAAGAACAAGTTATGTGCCGATTCAGTATCCAATGCTGACCAACGCAAATTATGTGGTTTGGGCCACGAAGATGAAATTCATCCTCCGAAACCTCCGTGTCTGGAAGGCTATAGAAGGCGATGGCGCGGTGGACGACGAGGTTGACGATGGCGCCATGGCTGCTCTCTCGCAGTCCGTACTAGATTTCATGGTGATGACTTTTGCCAATTACGAGACGGCGAGAGAAGCGTGGGAAGCAATACGGGAGATGCGAGTCGGCGAAGATAAGGTGAAGCGTGCCCGTGCACAAGTGCTTAAGAGGCAGCTTAATAAGTTGGAGATGTCTAAAGGAGAAACGATCGCTAAGTATTCCGAGAAGCTAACAAAATTGCCAAGTGAGATTAAATCTCTCGGAGAATCCGTCACGGATACAGATATCGTCGAGAAGCTGTTTTCATCGGTCACCGACGAATTCACGAGTATTATCGGGACGATCGAGCAGTTGAGCGATGTCACAAAGATGACGGTGCCGGAAGCGATCGGAAGATTAAGAACGCACGAAGAGAATTAGAAGGGAAGAAAAGAGTTCAAGGACGATGGTGAGAAACTCATGTATTCTCAACCCGATCTTGAAGCTCGACTTGCTAAAGAGCGGAAGAAAATGAAGGATAAGCAACGCCCAGCGAAAAAGTACATCGCTGAGCAGGACGATGATGAGCAAGAAGACGATGAATAAGAAGAGGAGGATGACGATACTCCACCGAGTAGGAAGTTTGACATAAAGAAAGTAAGGTGTCATAACTGCCGAGAACTCGGACACTTCAAGTCTGATTGCCGAAAACCATCGAAGGAGAGGGCTCTCTTTGGCCAGGAAGAAGACGATAGTCCGATGCACCTGATGTGCGAACTGGTGGACGAGGATGGTCCAGTTCTTCAAGTGGTGGCTAAAGAAACTGACACACTTGTGGAAGAGAAAGTTTGCATTCAAGTTCCGCAAACTCGTGTCGATGCTACTGACGCGGGAGGTGATTTAAGAACTCATGCCGATAGTACTGGTATGAAGTCGTACATGGCGCCAGAAGTACATGATGAGCGGCGTAGTGTAGCGTCGAAGGAAAAAGAAGTGAAGGCGTACATGGTGCCAGAAGTCCATGATGTGTGGCGTAGTGTCGCGTCGCAGAAAAAAGAAGTGAAGACGTACATGGCGTCAGAAGTACATGAAGTGCGGCGCATCATGGTGTCGCAGGGTAGAGTGAGGTGCATTGTTGCGTCATGTGGCAAACCTGTCGTTATGGAAGAAAGAAGCAGCGTGCCAGAAGGCAGTCCAGAAAAAGGAGAAGGGGACAAAGCGAGTCCAGATGCAAGTAAGCCGTCCAAGCCATCAGCTGATGACCAAGTAGGAGGTTCACCACATGAGGGGATACGGTCAGAGAAAGTTCAAGGGGCGCCCAACCCAGAAGACGGCATGCAGGGAACGCAACAAGGAGTACCTATACCGTCAGGAAGTGTTCAAGGGGAAAGGAAGCACGCTGAGGAACTGGCGAAATTTGAGGATACGATGGAGTATTGGCGAGAAGCATTGACGTTGGCAGAAGAGCGACAAGACGAAAGTGAGATGCATTTTGCGCGGCTACATTTGTTCAAAATAATTATTCCAGAAATAAAACCAATAAAGTATAAGGAAGATTGCTTCAAAGGCACCGAAGCAAAGATGTCGTTTGAAGACGTCGACAAGAAAGATTGTTACCGTCAAAGAGAAGATGAGTCGACAAATACAATGTTGATGTCATGGAAGACTCGAGGAACGACGAAAGCAAAGTCGATGACGAAGGTCGAAGCGACGAAAAGAATGTCGAGGGTAACACCTACGCAAAGCAATTGGCGTATTTGGGACCCAGAAAGAAATGAAGCACACGTCATGCTTATGGGGTGAATGTTGAAAATAAGCAACACGTGTGTTTGTATACGAGTCGTATACGTGCACAGTCCGGATAGTGTAGGAATCAGGTGCACTAAATCTGCTATATATACACACGTAAGACCCCTGTAATCGTTGTGAGGAAAAGAAGCAAAGAAAGAGAGGAGGTGCGAAACGCACCTCTAGCAATCCCACCATATCGATTTCTCAGCGTTTTGTGTTTTGCGATTGTGTACGTGAGCTACTAGTTAGGAAAGTAATCTAGCCAAGCTAGCTACGTGCGTGAGTGTACCGATCAGCTCCATCCAGCCTAGCTAGGTGAGCGTCGCCGGAAGTTTATCGAGGAGCTGTGCTTGGCCGTATATCGTCGGAAAGTACTCGACGATTGCGACGTGAAGATCGGGCCAAAGCCAACAAAGTGGAGGTCGCTACTGATCGCGGCGCCAGTTGAAGGGTGGAAGAAGAACTCGGCAAATTCCAGATCAGCGAAGTTGATGAAAAAGCCGGCCAAGGAGAGCGGGAGGAGGTCCCGGTCAAGAAGACAGCGAGCGTCGATGATGGCGTGCCAGGCCCGGCCGACGCAACGGGCCGCAGCAAGGCTGCGCGGAGGAAGGCAGCCAAGGACTTCCGCGAGCACTTCCTCCGGCAGCCGCTGCGCCAAGTCCATCTCCATAGTCGCTCGGTCGCCGCCTTGCTCCGCTCTGCAATCACTATCAGCCTTGTATTATCTTCTTACAACCACCGTAGGTTCGTCAGCATAGGTTAGCTGAGCCATGTCAAAAGCATGAGGGGCTTTCCAATGGAGCAGCGAGGATTTCGTGACTGGTGGCACTGGAGCACGATTCCGGCGTGAGCGACGAAGCAAGCTAATCCAGGAGAGGTAGCAACTCACAGGATCGAGCACGATTAAATTTGGATTACCAAAGGCCCTTGCCTTGCCTTTATATATAGCTTCAACTCACGCGTAGTCGGTAAAAACAACATGGAGAAAATAATTAAGGGCGATCCCAAGTCCCAACCCGACACGGAGTCCACCGTCGAATCTAACTCGACACGGTGAGGGACTCCAACATTAATCCGACAGAACTCACGCACGGAAACGGAACGCACACGGACTCCGGGGTTAATGGTCAGAAGCGTTTTTTTCAAGCTAAAAGGCACCGCTAGCTGAATTTTATTTCGTTCACGGATAAGTATTTTAAGATAAAATAACAAACTTGCAAGCCCCCGTAGCTCAGTTGGTTAGAGCGTTGGTCTTATGAGCCGAAAGTCGCGGGTTCGAGCCCCGCCGGGAGCACTTTTTTCCTTCCCTCTAAATTTGACTATTTTCAGCGTGTTAATAATAGGTTTATGTGCAATGCACGTTTATGCGATCATTTCATAATACTTTACTCATGTAAATCTCTTGTCCTCATATGTTGCAAAATAACATTTTCAAACATCTTACAAATGTTTTTAACTCTTCGTGTTGGTGTTCATAATCTCACTTATGAAAGTCACTCCAACGTTGGTTCTTATAGCACTCTCAATCCTACCATTACTCCACAATAATACTAACTACTTGAGTCATCCTTAGCGTTGTAATAGCTGAGGTTGAAGGCCATCCTTAGGTGATGAAATTATCGATCTGGATGCTGGCTCTTGCAAGGGCTGGAAAAGAAAGTGTGTGCAATTTGGAAATCCTACTATATATAAAAGGGTGTGGAATCGGGTACTGTTCATCCGCGTTTTACTGTTCATTCCGATTTTCTTCCAATCATTAGTCGACACGTATGGATCGGTGAGGCGAAGTGCTGCTCCACCGTCCGCCTTGATCCGCGCCGTCCATGGCAGATCTGATAGTCCGCGTGGCTGTTTAGCACAAAGGCCCTCGCATTTGCTGCAATTTATGAACCGGCCCTCCAGTATATAAGACTAAACCGTAACCCTAGATCTCAATCATCCCCATTTTCCCCATCCCAGCTCCTACCCGACTCGACCGCCTCCACCCCGCCGCCGCCGACGAGCCACTAAGCTCCGCTCTCCTTGGCTCCTCGGAACGCATGACGTCGACGAAGGACCGCAGCACGGTGGCCGGGAGCGATGGCGAGGTGGCGGCATCCAGGGAGAAGAGGAGGCGGCGCATGGCCTCTGGGCTCCGGCCGGAAGAGGTCCTGGTCTTTGACGCCGCCATCTTCCCACGCTCCCCCGAATCCTAGATCGGCGGCGTCCTGCCCTCCCCTGCATCCGCGTGGTCCGGCAGCAGGTCATGGGGGCTCGACCTCTCCACGGACACCACCGCCCAACGGCGGCACCTGCGGAGATGGAGCTCGGACGGGGCGCTGCCGCGTCCCCGCTTATCTACGCCATGACCTCCACACTCTGTCCCGCTGCCTCCGTTCTGCCCCGTGCGCCCAGGCCCCTGCTCCTACCCCAGCGACTACTCCACTCCTTCCCCACGCGTATCCAGACCATGCCCCTTCTCAAGGCCCATGGCTACCATTAAGCACTATCCTATGGCCACCTGGACTGACAGTGACACTAGTAGGAAAAGGCTTATAGCCACCAGAATAGCACTGGCGAACAACTTAAAGTGTGCGCCAGCATTTATAGCGCTGGCGAACACATAGCCTCCACAGCCAGCGGTAAAACTGCTACCGCTGGCGGACAGGATAAATCGTTCGCCAGTGGTAGCTCTGGGCTGGGCGGGGCTGTGTCCGAAGGACAGCGCTGGCGAACGCACTGCCTGTTCGCCAGCGGTAGCAAGCGTAGCGCTGTCGAACGCCGATAAAAGTTCGCCAGCGGTAGTTTGGCGGCTGTATGCAGGCTGGCGCGGCGATAGCGGGAAGTACCGCTGGCGAACAAAACGCCGTGTTCGCCAGCGGTAACCTGGGACCAGAGCATTAAAAAGCTCAACCACCTCCTTTTCTCTCCATTACTACTCCATTAACTTCTCTCTAGATCTAGCTCGAGCCAACCCGATTTGTTGCTCTTTCCCCCCTTCTTATATGAACTCCGGGGTTATTCACGGGTGTAAAGGTGACAGTGTGTGCACCGTGTGTGATTCCTTTATGACATTGTTGGTGTTAGTTTACTCTGACTTTGAGGGTGCTCTTGTAGCCCTACACGGTGAATGGTGTTTATCATCCAACAAGAGAGTGTTTGAGAGTACTGTTTATTTATTTAACTATGATGTCATTGTTGAGAATGTCCACTAGTGAAAGTATGATCCCTAGGCCTTGTTTCTAAGCATTGAAACACCGTTTACAACAAGTTCTGCTACATGTTTGATTGCTCCCATTTTTATTTCAGATTGCAATTACTACTTATAATAATCCATATTACTTGTATTTCACTATCTCTTCGCATAACTAGTGCACCTATACATCTGACAAGTGTATTGGGTGTGTTGGGGACACAAGAGACTTCTTGTATCTTAATTGCAGGGTTGCTTGAGAGGGATATCTTTGACATCTACCTCACTGAGTTCGATAAACCTTGGGTGATTCACTTAAGGGAAACTTGCTGTTGTTATACAAACCTCTGCTCTTGGAGGCCCAACACTGTCTACGAGAATAGAAGCGTGCGTAGACATCACATCACACCACAGACCACAAACTCTCTCCACGCTCCACTCGCTGTGTCTTCATAGGCTACCCAAGGGAACATAAGGGATATCGTTGCTTTGATTTAAATTCACGTCGTGTTATTGTTTCACGCCACGTTGTTTTTGATGAAAACTGTTTTCCCTATTTTTTTCCCCACACAGCTTGCCACAGACGATCCAGCCTAGGCAGCTCCTGACGCGATCTCCTCCGGGATCCGCGCCCCCACCTCGTACCAGATCCAACCACCTGCGCCCAATCCCGCCGTGCCACCTCGCACCAACCCACGCGCTGTCCCAGCTGGCCCACCATCCGATCCGATTCCCTCGCCCAATCCCACGCACTCCCGCCCGGTCCCATCCCCGAACGCGTCTGGCGCGCCCACCCCTGTCCCCTCTCCCCATACGCCAGCCACGTCCAATCCCTCACCTGCCCCCTCCACTGCTGCCAATGATTGCAGCCCCGATCCCCATACTGATCCGTCTGTCCCATCGCCAGGTGCCTCCCCAACCAATCCGATCACGCCAACTCAGCCAACTCTGCCACCTCGCTCCATTGCGGTAGACGCACCCCAGAACCCACACAGAATGGTCACTAGAGGAAAATCAGGATTTTTTATGCCAAAACAAAATTTCACCTTACACGCCACCGATTTCAGCACCATTTCTCCCATTCCACCCACATATCGATCCGCTCTAAAAGACCCCAATTGGCACAATGCTATGCTTGATGAATTTAATGCCCTAATGCGGAATGACACGTGGTCTCTAGTTGCTCGTCCTGCAGGTGTCAATGTGGTGACTGGAAAATGGATCTTTCGGCATAAATTCAATGCGGATGGCTCTCTAGCACGGTACAAGGCACGTTGGGTGGTTCGAGGCTTCACTCAACAACATGGTGTAGACTATAATGAGACCTTCAGTCCAGTGGTGAAGCCAGCTACTATTCGCCTCGTGCTCAGCATTGCTACATCTCAGTCGTGGCCTATGCACCAAATGGATGTCAAGAATGCCTTTCTTCATGGTCATCTCCAAGAAACGGTATATTGTGAGCAACCCTCGGGCTTCCTTGACTCCACTCACCCCTCTCATGTTTGCCGCTTGCAAAAGTCTCTCTATGGTCTCAAACAAGCGCCCCGCACTTGGTTTCAGTGTTTTACTCGTTTTATCACCTCCATTGGTTTTTCGGCCTCCAAGAGTGATTCCTCCTTGTTCATTTACAAAAATGGCTCCTCACTTGCATATTTGTTGCTATGTGTCGATGACATCATTATCACTGCCACCACAAACTCTCTTCTTCGGTTTGTCATTGACTCTCTCAAGAATGAATTCTCCATGAGTGATCTCGGTGATATACACCATTTTCTCGGTATCAATGTTCATCGGAACAGTGAGGGTCTTTTTCTCTCCCAACAACAATATGCACTTGAGATCCTAGACCGAGCCGACATGCTACAATGAAACCCCATCCCTACACCAATTGATACTAGCTCCAAAGCTTCCGCTCAGGATGGATTACGGGTTGCAGATCCCACTGAATATAGGAGTCTGGCGGGGGCTCTCCAATACCTCACATTGACAAGACCCGAGTTGGCATATGCAGTTCAGCAAGTGTGTCTCTTTATGCATGATCCTCGCAACTCTCTTATACAGCTCATCAAACGCATCTTGCGGTACATCCAAGGGACATCTTACTATGGTTTGCAGCTGTGCAAGAACTCTCCACACAACTTAGTGGCCTATTCCGATGCTGATTGGGCAGGGTGCCCCGACACAAGGAAATCCACCTCAGGTTTTTGTGTATTCCTTGGCCACAATCTGATCTCGTGGTCTTCTCACCGTCAGCATACAGTTTCGAGATCAAGTGCTGAAGCCGAGTACAGGGCAGTAGCAAATTGCATTGCTGAATCTTGCTGGTTGCGTCAGTTGCTGCAGGAACTCCATCATCCTCCAAACAGTGCCACCGTGGTCTACTGTGACAATGTCTGTGCAATGTACCTGTCCTCCAACCCCGTGCAGCATGAGCGGACCAAACATGTTGAGATAGATCTCCATTTTGTTCGTGATCGTGTCGCCATTGGTGAAGCTTGCGTGCTCCATGTGCCCACAAGCTCTCAATTTGCTGATATCTTCACAAAAGGGCTCCCCACAAGCGTGTTTCAAGACTTTCGGTCCAGCCTGAACGTCACCTCCAGTGTCGTTCCGACTGCGGGGGGGGCTGTTGAATATATGTATCTGTTGTGTCTGTAACCACCCTAGCGATAGTGTCCGATAGGATAGGATCGCATGCACATCGTGCATCTCTCCCCCTTTGTATCTATTTATGTAACAGACACACAATTAATGGAATCAGTTGAGTCTTCCAATTCTGCTTGGTATCAGAGCCTCGTGCTCCTCTCCTCTCCTCTCCTCTCCCCTCTCCGATGGCCTCCCCTTCTTCCTCATCTCCGGCCACCAACTCCTTCGCTATGCCCTCTCTAGATGCCGATCCACACACCCCACTCCAACCCCGAAACACCATGCCCCGAGCTCCCCCAACTCCGGCCAATTCCGACCCCCTCTCCTTTCGAGATCTTGCCGGCGATCTGCCGGTGATACCAACCAACACCGCATCCCCAGCTCTAGTCTTTCCCTCCCAAGCCCCACCTTCCCCCCCACAAACATCCAATTTTCGGCACCCATATTCATGACTACATCAAGTTTTAGGTCAACACCGCCGGAGCAAACTTCTCAAAGTGGCGCCACACCTTCACCCTCCTCTTCACCATGCTCAAGGTTCTGGATCATGTCACCGAGGGTGCTGCCCCTCTCGAGCCGGATGACGACTGGCGCGCCATCGACATACATATCAGTCTCTGGTTTATGGCAACCTTGACTGATGACCTTTATTGTCTGGTCCAAGCACCGGATGGTCTGGCCTGCACCACCTGGCTCCGCCTGCATCGCTTCTTCCTCGACAACTCGGCCTCGCGATACCTCTTCCTCGGCAAACAGTTCCGCAACACGCCGCGCGGTGATCTATCGATTGCCCTCTACGCGAGCAAATTGCAGTCGATCACTGATGATCTGGCTGCGATCGGTCGCCCCGTCGACGACCGCGACCTCACTCTCCAGTTCATTGATGGACTAGGGGAAAAGTTTAAACTCTAGGCGGAGATCCTCAAGGGCGCTCTCCCGTCCTTCACGGACGCGTGCTCGCGGTTGCAGCTCGCCGAGGTCGACAACTGCACCAGCGCCCAAGTCTATGCCGTTCACGGTGCTGATCGGGGGTCGTCCAGCGGCGGCGGCAGTGGCGGCGGCGGCGGTCGCGGCGGCAGCCCGTATCGCCCACCCGGGGTCAGCCCGAACTACCGCGGCAAAAACCGATCCCCGGGTTCCAGCAAGGGAACGGGCGCGGTGGCGGCAGCAACTACGGCAACAACCCTCACAGCGGCCACCGCCGCGGCCAGCACCCATCACCTCGCCCACATGATGCCAGCGGCCGCAGCAACGGCTCCAACACCCAACAACCCTGGCTGGGTTATTTTGCGCCGCTGGGCGCGTCGTTCCCCACCTCTCGGCCGCCCTGGATACCGCCCAATGCCACAGGCGTTCGCGGCTCACGCCCTGGGCCTCATCACCAGGCGTATCAAGTCACGACGCCCGGCGCCATGTCGACGCCCTACTACTCAGCTCCAGCGCTGCCTCCTCCGCCGTACTCCGTCGACCACAACGCCATGATACATGCCGCAATGAGAAACACCTCGCAGCAGCCGGAGTGGATCATGGACTCGTGCACCTCCTCCCACGTCACTGGTAAGACGGGTAACTTGACCTCTTTTCACTCCAATTCTGGTCATTTAAATTCTCAGCATATAGTTGTTGGCAATGGGTCCCGTCTCCCTGTTCATGATATAGGATCTGTCTAAATTTCTTCCCTACCATTACACCTCCAAAATGTCCTAGTTTCCCCTAACATTGTCACCAACTTAATTTCTGTGCGCAAATTTACTTGTGACAACCATGTTTCTATTGAATTTGACCCATTCGGTTTCTCCGTGAAGGATCTAGCCACCAAGACTCTACTTCTTCGCTGCAATAGCGATGGGGATCTCTACCCATTCTTCGGATCAAAGCAAGCAACCAACGCCGCCTACTCCATCACCACCGGCGATCTCTGGCACCAGCGCCTCGGCCACCCCAGCACCGCCTCCATGTCTCACTTAGCTTTGGATTTTCTCACATGTAATAATGCCGTCCCAAGTCGCTCTCCGACATGTGAAGCATGTCAACTAGGCCGCCAACCACGATTACCATTCCCTACCTCCACCTCTCGCACCTCTGCAGCCTTCCAACTAGTTCATTGCGACTTGTGGACATCTCCTGTACTTAGTTTCTCTGGCTATAAGTACTACCTAGTTATATTGGATGATTTCACGCATTATTCTTGGACTTTTCTATTGAGAAATAAATCAGATACATGTGCCACTATTCAGCGTTTCTTTTCTTTTGTCCTCACACAATTTCAAGTTGCTATAAAATGCTTACAATGTGACAATGGTGGCGAATTTCTTACAACCAATTTGCGTGACTTCTTTTCTACACATGGCGTATCCTTTCGGCTCTCGTGCCCACACACATCGCCGCAAAACGGCAAGGCTGAGCGTCTCATACGTACCACAAATGACATTGTCCGAACACTTCTTCTCCACGCCAAATTACCTCCTCAATTTTGGGCCGAGGGCCTCCACACAGCCACACGCACCTCCTAAACATACGACCATCACGAGGCATCTCTTTTCGAGATCAAGTGTTGAATATATCTATCCGTTGTGTCTGTAACCACCCTAGCGATAGTGTCCGATAGGATAGGATCGCATGCACATCGTGCATCTCTCCCCCTCTGTATCCGTCTGTCGTTGAGGATATTGACGATCTTGTCCACCAGGTCGGTGGTAACCATTATGCAGAAATCTATGTTTTGATTTGGGGGCAATAGACATAGAAATTGATACCAGAAAAATAGCTAAGAACATCACCAAGACTTGCAATTTATAAGCTGCTCGTACAGACGAAGTCGCGACGATGAACTTCACCGCGTCGGCGGTCGAGGACGGCGTCCCCGACACCTCCGATGTCGCGGCTGACGCGGCGCCCCTCTGGCCCTGCCCGCGAGAAGCGTTCGGCCCTCATCAATTCATTTCCACATGATGCCCCATCGATCGATGATTCGATGGTCCACGGCGCCCGGCCACACACGTCCTCAAAAGAAGCCTGCGACGCCGACAACACCCGCGCTGCGCGCCGCAAACGACTCATCCTGCACGCTGCCCGCCGGCGGCTCCCAGATCACGACTGCAAGGGGACGAGAGGGGGGAGGTCTCGTCGAGGTCTACCATCGGAACACGGCGGCGACACGGAGGCGACGACAACGAGTTCATCTGTTCTTCATCAGTGGCGTTGACGATCCAAATAGAAGATTTCTTATGGCAACGATGAACCGCGGTCAAGGTAGAGTCTCAGTAATTTGGTCTTGGCCATCGGCTGGCTGAGAATTAAGGAATTTCGTCCTGGGCCAGAAGCCTTCTACCGTCTTGGGCCAGAGCCCATCTGGGGGAGGTGCACATTTTGCACTAGTACGAAGCATACTAGTCACATTTTTAGCACAGTATGAAACATTTTCAGCCTTAGGATCAACTAAAATAAATGGTTGTGATTCATCTGAGGGTACCATAAAAGGCCTCATGAAAAATCATGCAGTAATCAGCAGATGCTGAAATCAGAAATACCACTTTTTAAATATGTATCAACTAAAGCCAAATGGAAAAAACTTGATACTTTATTTTTATAAACTAAAAGACCAGAGGATTAACAAGATCAAAATTGGCTAGCATCAGCAAGGAAAAAAAATTAAAACCATAAGTGAAAATAGAAAATAGAAAATAAAAAGAAACAAGAGAAAATAAAATATTTTTGTTGTTTTTGATTTATAAAAGAAAGAAAAATAAGAAGCAATGGAAACAAAAAAAAGAACCAAATAAAAAGAAAAAAATAACCAAAGAACAGAAAAACAAAACCAATAGAATACGAATAAAGTAAAATATTCATATAAGAACAATACTTATCATGTGACCGAATAATATAGATCACAAGCGAGACAACCAGATATTTGTTGATGAATAAGGAGGGATGCCTTGGGAATCCCTGAGCCTAGATGGTTCAATCTTCTTGAATATGTTCTTGGGGTGCACCTGGCCATCCCCAATATTGAGCTCTTGTGTCTTCTTATTTATCTCATATCATCATATGGATTAGATTTTATAGGCTAGATCCACATAAAACTTCACAAAAACCATTAGTAGGCTTGGTACTCATTACTTGAAATCCACTTATGTTCAAGCATTGGCAACTTTCATAATATTTATCAAACATTAGCCATTTTATATGCTAAGTTTTCATCACTTCTGTCGTCTGTCGAAACTAAGGAAGCTAAGAATATAAAGTATAATATTAAATAAACACATAAATCTGCTAAAATTGAAGAGTGTGTAAAGATGACACTCAAAATGTTATTTACTTAACTCAAATAAAAAACTCAAAAATAATGAAAGAAAGATAATAATTAAGGCTTTGCTCTAAAAAATCAGATCAATATCATGTTCTGGTGATTTTAAACATTTTCTACGGTGAAGCATAGAAAATCTTTTTCTGGACAGCAAAGCAAAACTTTCAAGTTCCAAACATAGGTAGCAAATAGCAATGGCCCGTCACTATGTTGTGCGCCATTGGTAACACTACTAGAAAATCACTGTCGTTCTTTATCTCGTGTCGCCATTCGCGGACGTTTCCCGATACTGTGGGTGGAGTGCTCCAAGTCAAGGCCTAGCCAACCAAACCTGATCCCCTTTCTCTCATCTCTCCTGATCCCCTTTCTATCTCCTCCTATGTTCCCAAAATCCCCGATCCCCTTTCTCTCATCTACAACCACCTTCCTCCCTCTCATCTTTGCGCTCGAGCCGGCGCCGACGCAGAACCAGTGGGCACGGCTCTTCTACACCGATTTCGCCACCTTCTTCGCCGGCCAGGAGAAGCTCATCGCGCCCCGCCCTGATGGCTCCTCCGGCCGTTTAGCTACCTCGAGGGCTCCACCTACGTGAACCACAACCTCGCTGCGGGGTTGAAGAATGCGGGCGGGTTCTTCTCGGACGCCGACGTAGCGAGGATCGTCACACGCGCCACGTAGAGGAACACCACCTTCGTGTACGTCATCGAGGCGATGCTCAACTACGACAATGCCATGGCCGCGTCCATGGACCAGGTACTCGAGTCGGTCCTCAAGGAGCTGAGCTTCGAGGAGGGGCTCACGTTGCACGACGCCATGAGTATTTTTTTCTTGAAATTGTAAATACTTACTCGTGGCGCACCACCGTTGTGCGCCACGGGTATGTAGCCTACCAGTGGCGCACTACATCGTGCGCCACGGGTAAAATTAACCAGGGGCGTGCTACTTGTGGTGCACCATGTAGTGCGCCACATGTAGAAAAACTGGTGCGCCACTGGAAGCCATTCCCAAGTAGTGTGTTCTCTTTTTTGAAATGTTTTAAGATAACAAGTACAACTAATTTTTCTATAAGTGGTTTTCCCTTGTCGCGTGTCCGAACACGGACACCAGGGAGCTCACGAACTCTCTCCTTTATTTTGTTCGGTGGGATGGGCATGGGAGCTTTCTAGACTACCGTGAAGATGAAATCGATCTCAGAGACAGAAGACACGGAGCCGTTTGCCCAGGTTCAGGCCATCCAGAGATGTAAAACCCTACTCCTGATTGTCTGATCTTGAATTGAACGGTGTATGAACTGGTTGCAAGGTGATGTGACTTCTATGCTTGCTTTGAATCTCCTCTCTTCCTTCTCCCTTCTCAGGAGGATTCTCATTTTATATCGTCATTGAGAGGGGTGACTGATACCCACAAGTATAGGGGATCGTTGAAATCTTCGATGTGTAAGTATTAGTATCGATCCCACGAGGAGTAGAAGTGATGCTCTCGTAGCGTTGGGAAACCCCAAGAGAAAGGTGTGATGATGCAGTAGCAGCAAGTTTTCCCTCAGTTTATGAAACCAAGGTAATCGAACCAGTAGGAGATGAAGAACACTTTGAAGGTTGCTGCGGTTGACCTTGGCAGGGCGCACTACCGGTGTCAACCACGAATGTGGAACCTGCTCACACAATCAAACTACTTTGCCACAACGAAATAGTGAGGTTGTCAATCTCACCGGCTTGCTGTAAACAAAGGGTTAAACATAGGTTGTCAATCTCACCGGCTTGCTGTAAACAAAGGGTTAAACATATGGTGTGGAAAATGATGTTTGTTTGTAGAGAATGAAAGGAAACAGTTTGCAGTGTTTTGTATTATCAATGTAGAAGAAAGGACCGGGGTCCATAGTTCACTAGTGGTGTCTCTCCATAAATAATAATAGCATACATGCGGGTAAACAAATTACAGCTGGGCAATTGACAAAATAAAGAACTGCATAATGATGCATATACTATAGTCATGATGTCTAGTATGAGATTCATTTGGGCATTACAACTATATACATAGACCGTTCCAACCGCATCTATGACTAATAATCCACCTTCCGGTTAGCGTCCGCACCCCTTTCAATATTAAGTTGCAAGAAACAGATTATTGCAATGGGCAAAGTGTGTAATGTAAGTAATACAATTATCCTTAGACAAAGCACTACTGTTTTATCCCTAATAGCAACAGTACATTCACAATCTTAGAGGTTGCTGTCACTCCCCCAGATAAAATGAAGACATGAACCCACTATAGAGCATAAATACCCCCTCTTGGAGTCACAAGCATCTACTTGGCCAGAGCATCTACTAGCAACGGAGAGCATGCAAGATCATAAATAACACACACATAATATATTATGAAGCAAATGACATAGTACTCAATATTCATCGGATCCCAGCAAACACAACATGTAGCGTTACATAAAGATGATCTTGATCATGATAGGCAGCTCACAAGATCTAAACATGATGGCACAAAAGGAGAAGACAACCATCTAGCTACTGCTATGGACCCGTAGTCCAAGGATGAACTACTCACGCATCAGTCCGGAGGCGGGCATGGTGATGTAGAGCTCTTCGGTGATGATTCCCCTCTCCGGCAGGGTGCCGGGAAGAGGTTCTGAACCCTCCCGAACTACGGTTGACGACGGCGGCGGCTCTGGAACTTTTCGAGGATTTCTGATCGGGTACCTAGGGTTTTCTCGTCGGGGGGTATGAATAGTCGAAAGGGCAAGGTCGGTGGGCGCCCGAGGGGCCCACACCACGTGGTGGCGCGGCCAAGGAGGGAGCCGCGCCACCAACATGTGTGGTAGCCTCGTGGCCCTCCTCCGTCTCCTCTTCGGTGTTCTGGATCCTTCCGAGAAAAATAGGAGTTTTGGCTTTTGTTTCGTCCAATTCCTGACAATATTTTCTTAACAACTTTTCTGAAACCAAAAACAGCAGAAAACAGGGAACTGGCACTGTGGCATCTTGTTAATAGGTTAGTCTCAGAAAATGCATAAAAACCATATATATAGTGTATATAAAACATGTAGGAATTGGTATAATATAAGCATGGAACATAAGAAATTATAGATACGTTTGAGATGTATCAAGAAGGTATACGTGTTTATCCTTTCAAATAAGAGTGTCACTATTCTTATTATCTATGCACTAGACAAAGTAAAATGATGCAAGTGTTTTTGGGTTTTTGGTGTAGAGTTTGCAATAAAGTAAAAGCTGAAAATAAAATATGACAAGTGAAAGCTCTCAAAGAGAGAAAGCCCAATCCTCTATGCAGAAAGAGGACAAGTTTAAGTGTGTGTTTCTTACGTTCACAAGGGCTACATGGATTTCATGGCATAGATACTTCTAGAACAACAAGGTAAATATTTTGTCAAGTTTTAATCTTCTTTGGACGGAGCCATAATTAGGTGTGGCTAAATAAATATACTAAACCCCTTATGATGGTTCTTGTGGCCAAGTAAATGACTGCACAAGAGTTATTAAGACATAAAGTCCCACCATAGCCATAAACTCTAAGGTCCCCGATATTAAACCCCTCCTAAGGGAACTTCATGTATTAGACCACAGGTTTATTGTCCTCCCAGGTCCTACCCAATCCATTACATAGTGTGATCACCTTCATGCATTACTCAACCTATGCGTGCACTCATATATTGTACATAAGACAATCATAAAAGATAAAAACTAGACCAAATACTCAACACAAGTTTAGTGAAAATCATTGCCAATCCATCCTATGCCCCTAGGAACATGAGAGAACTACTCACAACGCGAAGACATGATATGATTCAATGGCATAAGTGGTACAAAACAATCTGAAAATATAATCTCCCCACAAAACAATGACAAGTAGCAATTCACAAACATGTAGAATAGTACTTAGACAAAAGCTAGGGTTCGAACTATCTCAAACTATGAGGGGGATGAAGTGGATCATGAAGATGGTGATGGAGATGGTGCTGGTCTTGACGGTGGTGTTGATGGAGACTCCGGAGGGGGGATGGAGAAGCCTTCCGGAGGTGATTGATACGTCTCAAACGTATCTATAATTTCTTATGTTCCATGCTTATATTATACCCATTGCTACATGTTTTATATACACTTTATATGGTTTTTATGCATTTTCTGAGACTAACCTATTAACAAGATGCCGCAGTGCCAGTTTCCTGTTTTCTGCTGTTTTTGGTTTCAGAAAAGTTGTTAAGGAAATATTCGCGGAATTGGACGAAACAAAAGTCAAAACTCCTATTTTTCTCAGAAGCATCCAGAACACTGAAGAGGAGACGGAGGAGGGTCACGAGGTGGCCGAACCTGGTGAAGGCGCGGCTCCCCCCTTGGCCGCGCCACCACGTGGTGTGGGCCCCCGGGCGCCCACCGACCTTGCCCTTTCGCCTATTTATTCCCCCCGACGAGAATACCTAAAGTACCCGATCAGAAATCAACGAAAAGTTCCAGAGCCGCCGCCGTCGTAAACCCTAGTTCGGGAGGGTTCAAAACCTCTTCCCGGCACCCTGCCGGAGAGGGGAATCATCACCGGAGGGCTCTACATCACCGTGCCCGTCTCCGGACTTATGCGTGAGTAGTTCATCGTTGTACTACGGGTCCAAGAGGGAGTATTTATGTTCGATAGTGGGTTCATGTCTTCATTTAATCTGGGGGAGTGATAGCAACCTCTAAGATTGTGAATGTATTGTTGCTACTAGGGATAAAACAGTAGTGATTTGTCTAAGGATATTTGTATTGCTTACATTACACACTTTGCCTAATGCAATAATCTGTTGCTTGCAACTTAATACTGAAAGGGGTGCGGACGCTAACCGGAAGGTGGATTATTTGTCATAGATACGGTTGGAATGGTCTATGTATATAGTTGTAATGCCCAAATGAATCCTATACTAGACATCATGACTATAGTATATGCATCATTATGCAGTTCTTTATTTTGTTTATTGCCCAGCTGTAATTTGTTTACCCTCATGTATGCTATTATTTATTTATGGAGAGACATCACTAGTGAACTGTGGACCCCGGTCCATTCTTTTACATTGATAATACAACCTACTGCAAACTGTTACTTTCATTCTCTGCAAACAAATATCATTTTCCACACCATACGTTTAACCCTTTGTTCACAACAAACCGGTGAGATTGACAACCTCACTGTTTCGTTGGGGCAAAGTAGTTTGATTGTGTTGTGTGCAGGTTCCACGTTCGTTGTTGACACCGGTAGTGCGCCCTACCAAAGTCAGTTTCAACAACCTTCAGAAGAGCATTCAACTCATGAAAACTCTCGAGGTATTCTTTGGACCTTGCTTCTTTGACTCTTAGCTAGCTAGTAGTACCTCAGTTCCTTAATATAAGACGTTTTGGAAGTTCAGTTCAGACACATCTTATATTTGGGAACATAGGGAGTATTTTGCATTAAGGACTCTTATTGATTTTCTGGGAACCCTGCAAACGTTGCAGATCAATAATTATGCACTTAGAGTGCATCTTCAGCAGGCTCAACAGAACAGTTCGATACCTGGGCGTTTTCACCCTGATGTTTGCTAATACACCTTGAGGACACTAGTAGAAAACGGAGCTTTGGTCCAGACTTTTAGTCCCGCACCAGTTTGCGGCCGGTACTAATATAACATTAGTACCGGTCCAAGCGGCCGGACATGCGAGGACCATTAGTACCGGTTGTTTATGAACCTTTAGTACCGGGCCGTAACACGAGCCGGTACTAATGGCCCGTGGCCGGGCAACGGTCGCGCGGGGCCGCGCGAGCGGAGCTTTAGTACCGGCTCGTGTTACGGCCCGGTACTAAAGCCAAACCGTTCGACTCCCACCCGCCATTTTACACGCCATTTTAGACGGCCGGCGACCCTCTCTTCTGTTATTCTCCCCTGCTCTCCTCTCTTCTTCCTCCGGCCGGCGACCCTCTCCTCTCTCTTCTTCCATCCCCCCGGCCACCATGAATCCGACACCACCAATCACTCGCTACGGGCGGGTGCTTGCACATGGCAACACCTATCTCAATGTCGTGTACACGAACGATAGCGCTAAGGTGGCGGGTTTTCTTTCCGATTTCAAGTGTTGGCTTGGCGAAGCTCGGGAGCAAGACAAGTTCATGGGCCTTGTTCTCGAGTAGACGGCCGATCAAGGAAATGTTGCCGTCATCCAACTTTGTTTCAAGAAACATGTCATGGTCTTCCAATGGGCAAGGTAATATATTTTCCAAGGAGATGTTGGGGCTTATTTTCTTTGTTGATTCATAAGGATAGGAAAATTGCATATGATAGCAATTTCTCTTTGATTGTAGTGAAATAATTATATATATTGGCCGAAAATGAAAGTTGCATATTGTTGTTATTCTTATTATACTTGATCTCAAATTATATATATTGGCCGAAAATGAAAGTTGCATATTGTTGTTATTCTTATTATACTTGATGAAATAATTATATATATTGGCCGAAAATGAAAGTTGCATATTGTTGTTATTCTTATTATACTTGATCTCGAATTATATATTGGCCGAAAATGAAAGTTGCATATTGTTGTTGTTCTTATTATACTTGATCTCAAATTATATATTGGCCGAAAATGAAAGTTGCATATTGTTGTTATTCTTATTATACTTGATCTCGAATTATATATTGGCCGAAAATGAAAGTTGCATATTGTTCTCTTTGATTGTAGTATAATTCTTATTATACTTGATCTCAAAATTATACTTGTTATTATTCTTATTATACTTGTTGTTCTAAATTATACTTTGTTGCAGCAGTATTTATAACATGGGTTCCATTTGTTGTTGCAGTAGTGACAAGCAATGTCCAATACTCATGGATTTTCTTCGCAGCGGTATACATTTTGCTAGCGTTGATATAACGAATGACAAGATCAATATGAGACGCACCTGGGGTATTGAGATACCATCTGCTCGCCACATTGATCTCCAGGACTTGTTCAGGCTTGACCATGACAAGACTGGAATGGCTGATATGGCAGTCGCCGTGATCGACGAGGACGAGTATGCTGAAATGAAGACAAGATTCCCCAAGAAGCAGCACGACTTTTGGGAGAAGACCCCACTTGACGGTATCAACATTGAGTATGCAGCAATAGATGCGTACGTTGCATACGAGGTGTACCGCAAGATTAGAATCGTCAACTACGGGCAGCGTCACCTCGTACCGCAACCAGTGCGCCATGAGTCTTCTGATTCGGAGGATGATTTGTACTAGTGTTTGCAATGGCAAACACTTTATCTCTAATATTTTGTAGTGCTTTAGGGTCTCCTCATCTGGAAGAGAGTACTGTTTCCAGTCTCATATATGTGTGTATATTCAATTATGCAGTACTGTTTGAGAAACTAATTAGTTAAAACAAAATAGATATAAAATACCTTTTATTTTAAATGTTACATTTTTTAAATATCTATATTTTTGTAATTTGTTGAAAACATGTTCTTGAACATAGATATGTTTTTTACAAATTATTAGAAACTAATTTCACTTGTTTTGAACAATTAAATCTATAGATATGAAAAAAAAGAAAAGAGAAAATAGAAAAGAGAAAAAAAAAAGAAGAACTTTTAGTACCGGCTGGTGTCACCAGCCGGTACTAAAGGTTATCTGCAGCGCCTGCCCCAAACCTTTAGTACCGGCTGGTGACACCAGCCGGTATTAAAGATAGACATTAGTACCGGTTGGTGTCACCAACTGGTACTAAATGTATTCACTATATTTATCTTCCATCCCCGAGCCAGCACCATTTTTCCAGCTCGAGCACACTCCATTTTTGCTCTCTCTTTTCTCTCCCAAGAGCTCAAGTTCACCACATTTTTCTCCAACATTTGTCTAGGTTGGTGGCATCTATCTATACAAGGGTTAGCACCTTCATCTACTCTTCCGGCATTTGAAGTTTAGCTCATTTGTTTGCTAGTTTGAGCTCATTTGATTTTTGTTGTGCTAGCAAGGTGTTTGATGAAATGCCTAACTCAGAGATTTCATTTGTTTTATATGCATTTTAAGTTCAAACTAAAATATGATTTGTGGTTTTTTGTAGTGTCGTCCAGTCCCCTTCCTCACCGACGTCGATCTCCCGCGTCGTCCCGTCGCCGACACCACCTCGGTGAGCCTCTTGTTTTTATCTTTTATTTTAATAAATCTTAGTTATAGAATTATTACTTGTATAATTTTCTTATTTGTGTAACTTTTTGTTATATATAGTGTCATGGTTTTGACATCTGTCCACACCGGCTCTCGCCCGCTCTATTATTCGGATGTGGTACGATTGTTTGTTATAAGTATATGTTTGTTTAATTTTGTGTTTATAAAAATTATACCGACCAACTTAACGTAGATATATTTTTATCTAGGAGGTAGTTAAACCGGAAAATGAGCCCGACCCTATTGTCGAGTTTTTAGTAGAAGAAAACAATGATTTGAAAGCTAAATTGAAAAGAAGTGAAGATCTTCGTCTCGAAGAGAAGATGAAATGGGAGTTGAAGATTGCCGACGTCGTCGATGATAACGAGATCAAGATGGAGGCAATGCGCTTGGATCACGAGATCAAGATGAATGCAATGCGCTTGAAGCTTAAAAAGTTTATAAAATATGTCATTAGTCAAGAGGCTTGGTATCATTATGTTGTTGGTTCAATAATTACCTTAGTTGCGATTTTGATCGCATTTGTCGTTGGATTTAAATTCTTTAGCTAGTTCTATGTTAGTTTCAATTAATGAATGTTTATGAGAACTATGTATTAGATTTGTTTAAATATGGTGAACTTGTATTAATGAATTGGTCACGTATCTATCTATTCATGATAGATATATATATATAGCTATTGTGTAATGGTTTTGTATATATTTACATAATGCAGATGAATCGACAATGGATGTACGTTGACCGACGCACTCCGGAGTTCATGACCGGCGTGCTGGATTTTATCCGTGTTGCTGAGGCAAATAAGCGGGATGGTTTTATGTATTGTCCATGTTGTGCTTGTAAGAATATCAGGGGTTACTCCAAATCAAAAACCATTCACATCCACCTGTTTCAGTCCGGTTTCATGTCCGGCTATAATTGTTGGACCAAACACGGAGAAACAGTGGTCATAATGAAAGACAATGAAGAAGAAGAGGACGATGACAACTATCCTGAGTTTCCTGAATACGACGGTACTACAATGGGGGAAACTGGAGAAGACGCGCCTGACGAAGAGGCGCCGGATGAGCCCGCTGATGATCTTGCTCGGGCCATTGCTGATGCACAGAGAAACAGCGTAAATCAGAGGGAGTGGCTCAAGTTGGAGCGCATGTTAGAGGATCACAAAAAAAAATTTGTACCCATGTGTCGAAGATGACCAGAAAAAGCTGGGTACGACGCTGGATTTGCTGCAATGGAAGGCTAAGAATGGTGTATCGGACAAGGGGTTTGAAAAGTTATTGAAAAAGATAAAGAAGATGCTTCCAAAGGATAACGAATTGCCCAACAGTACGTACGAGGCAAAGAAGATCGTCTGTCCTTTAGGATTAGAGGTGCAAAAGATACATGCATGCATTAATGACTGCATACTCTACCGCGGTGAGGAGTACGAGAATCTGAATGCATGCCCGGTATGCGGTGCATTGCGGTATAAGATCAGGCGAGATGACCCTGGTGAAGTTGAGGGCGAGCGCCCCAGAAAGAGGGTTCCTGCCAAGGTGATGTGGTATGCTCCTATAATACCACGGCTGAAACGTTTGTTCAGCAACAGAGAGCATGCCAAGATGTTGCGATGGCACAAAGAGGACCGGAAGAAAGACGCGATGTTCAGACACCCCGCTGATGGGTCGCAGTGGGGAAAAATCGAGAGAGAGTTCCCGGACTTTGCAGATGACGCAAGAAACTTAAGGTTTGGTATAAGTACGGACGGCTTCAATCCTTTTGGGGAGCAGAGCAGCAGTCATAGAGTCATAGCACCTGGCCTGTAACTCTATGTATTTACAATCTTCCGCCTTGGTTGTGCATGAAGCGAAAGTTCATCATGATGCCAGTGCTCATCCAAGGCCCGAAACAACCCGGCAGCGAGATTGATGTGTACCTCAGGCCATTAGTTGACGAACTTTTAGAGTTGTGGCGGGAAGAAGGTGTCCGTGTGTGGGATGAGCACAAACAGGAGGATTTTGACCTTCGAGGGTTGCTTTTCGTAACGATCAATGATTGGCCTGCTCTTAGTAACATCTCAGGACATACAACTAAGGGATACCATGCATGCACACATTGTTTGGATGATACTGAATGTATATACTTGGATAATTGTAAGAAATGTGTGTACCTGGGGCATCGTCGATTTCTTCCGGTCAGGCATAACGTCCGGAAGAAAGGCAAGCATTTCAAAGGTGAGGCAGATCACCATAGGAGGCCTATGCACCATACTGGTGAACAAATATTTGATATGGTCAAGGATCTAAAAGTAATCTTTGGAAAGGGTCCTGGAGGACTACAGGTTCCGAATGACGCTAACGGGCACTCACCCATGTGGAAGAAGAAATCTATATTTTGGGAGCTAAAATATTGGAAAGTCCTAGAGGTCCGATCTGCAATCGACGTGATGCACGTGACGAAGAATATTTGCGTGAACCTGCTAGGCCACTTGGGCGTGTATGGGAAGAAAAAAAACACAGAGGCAGCACGGGAGGACCAGAAACGTTTGAAAGAACGAGACGGCCTGCTTCCAGAACACTATGAAGGTCCTGCCAGCTATGCTCTAACCAAACAAGAGAAAGTGATATTTTTTGAATGTCTGAGCAGTATCAAGGTACCGTCTGGCTTCTCGTCGAATATAAAGGGAATAATAAATGTTGCACAGCAAAAATTTCAAAACCTAAAGTCTCATGACTGCCATGTGATTATGACGCAATTGCTTCCGATTGCATTGAGGGGGCTTCTACCGGAAAATGTTCGAGTACCCATTGTGAAGCTTTGTGCATTCCTCAATGCAATATCTCAGAAGGTAATCGATCCAATGATCCTACCAAGGTTACAAAATGATGTGGTCCAGTGTCTTGTCAGTTTTGAGTTGGTGTTCCCCCCATCCTTCTTCGATGTTATGACGCATGTCTTGGTTCACCTAGTCGAAGAGATTCAAATTCTCGGTCCCGTATTTCTACACAATATGTTCCCATTTGAGAGGTTCATGGGAGTCTTAAAGAAATATGCTCATAACCGTGCTAGGCCAGAAGGAAGCATCTCCAAGGGCTATGAAACCGAGGAGGTCATTGAGTTCTGTGTTGACTTTATTCCTGACATTAATCCGATTGGTGTTCCACAGTCGCGACATGAGGGGAGACTGAGTGGAAAAGGCACTCTAGGGAAAAAAGTATTTGTATGTAGGGACGGACCTTCTTTCAGTCAAGCGCACTACACAGTTCTACAAAATTCCTCGTTGGCAGCTCCGTATATCGAGGAACACATGAATATTTTACGATCTGAGAACCCGGTGGAGGATGAGTTCTGGATTAAAGATCAACACAAGGCGAAATTCAGCGGTTGGTTGCAAACACATCTCATGAGTAACACCAAAGTTGATGTTCAGCTGTACTTGTTGGCCAGGACACCATCTTCGACTATAGTCACTTTCGAAGGGTACGAGATAAATGGGAATACATTTTACACGATCGCTCAAGATAAAAAGAGCACCAACCAAAACAGTGGTGTCCGCTTTGACGCAACAAACATCAATGGGCAAAAGGACACATACTATGGTTACATAGAGGAGATATGGGAACTTGAGTATGGACCTTCTTTTAAGGTCCCTTTGTTTCGGTGCAAATGGGTCAAGCTGAATGCAGGCGGGGTAAAGGTAGACCCGATGTACGGAATGGCAACGGTGGATCTGAACAATCTTGATTACAAAGACGAACCGTTCGTCCTAGCAAATGATGTAGCTCAAGTTTTCTACGTGAAATACATGTCTACCAAACCGAAGAAAAGAAAAAACATGGAAGCGAATACATCAGACGAGGCAAAACGCCACATAGTTCTTTCAGGGAAAAGAAACATCGTGGGAGTGGAGGACAAGACAGACATGTCAGAAGATTATGATAAGTTTGATGAAATTCCGCCCTTCAAAGTCAACACTGACCCAAGCATCACGTTAAGTAATGAAGATTCTCCATGGTTCCGGCGCAAAGTTAAGCAATCGAATAAAAGGAGGAATAATACAACCGATGGGAATATTGGTGATGTGTAATCCAGGAATGATATTTATGAAATATGAGGTCTTTATCACAAACTATGTTGTTGAAATATGAGTTCTTTATCACAAACTATGTTGTTGAAATGACCATAACTTGGTCATTTGTCTTGAAACTTCTAGATGTTCATACATGATAGACCTTTTTGTGAAGACTTTTTTTTGCAAATTTTTTCAGAAATCAAGTTTATCATTTTTCATAGCAACTAGTACACATATAAGGTCCCCATGCCAAAGGATTTCCTTTTTTGAAGTGTTTATCACATTATTTCATTTTTTCGTAAAAACGATCAAAACGGTCGCGGTGACAATTCATCGAAAGATGTAATATTTTCTAGAACTATCAATGTTTCTGTGATATAACCACTAGTTGTGTACCTTAAAATGATTTTTCCAAAAACTTCAGACCAAACTATCAAACAGTTGTAGTTCAAATTTGAATTACTTTCGAAAAATCGACATAAACTCAATTAACTAGGGGAAATTAGGTAGAAATCAAAGAAAAACCTAATACTTGGCGATTATCCATCATATGTGGACTAGTTTCCATGAAAATTAAATGGGTGCCATTTTGCATCATATTTTTGGTACTTTGTTCACAAAAAAAGTCATTTTTTGCACTTAAAAAATGGAAAATGATATTTATGAAAATAATTTCAAAAATTCCTTTGGCATGACTGTTTATTATACCAATATGCACCTATTTGTGGAATATGAGATCTTTATCACAAACTATGTCGTTGAAATGACCATAACTTGGTCATTTGTCTTGAAACTTCTAGATGTTCATACATGATAGACCTTTTTGTGAAGACTTTTTTTGCAAATTTTGTCAGAAATCAAGTTTATCATTTTTCATAGCAACTAGTACACATATAAGGTCCCCATGCCAAAGGATTTCCTTTTTAAAAGTGTTTATCACATTATTTCATTTTTTCGTAAAAACGATCAAAACGGTCGCGGTGACAATTCATCGAAAGATGTAATATTTTCTAGAACTATAACCACTAGTTGTGTACCTTAAAATGATTTTTCCAAAAACTTCAGACCAAACTATCAAACAGTTGTAGTTCAAATTTGAATTACTTTCGAAAAATCGACATAAACTCAATTAACTAGGGGAAATTAGGTAGAAATCAAAGAAAAACCTAATACTTGGGGATTATCCATCATATGTGGACTAGTTTACATGAAAATTAAATGGGTGCCATTTTGCATCATATTTTTGGTACTTTGTTCACAAAAAAAGTCATTTTTTGCACTTAAAAAATGGAAAATGATATTTATGAAAATAATTTCAAGAATTCCTTTGGCATGACTGTTTCTTATACCAATATGCACCTATTTGTGGAATATGAGATTTGTACAAAGTTTTAGAAACTAATTAGTTAAAAGAAAATAGATATAAAATACCTTTTATTTTAAATGTTACATTTTTTAAATGGCAATTTTTTTGTAATTTGTTGAAAACATGTTCTTGAATATAGATATGTTTTTTTACAAATTATTAGAAACTAATTTTACTAGTTTTAGACAATTACATCAGTAGATATACAAAAATAGAAAACAGAAAATAGAAAAGGGAAATAAAATACAAAAAAGACTTTCAGTACCGGTTGCTGGTTGCAGCCGGTACTAAAGGTTTTCGTTTCGCGCCAGCATTTAATGCAACACCCTTTAGTACCGGTCCATGCCACGGACCGGTACTAAAGGTCCTTTAGTACTAAAGGACCTTTAGTACCGGTCCGTGGCATGGACCGGTACTAAAGGGTGTTGCATTAAATGCCTCTTCCTCGCCCAGATCGGGCAGTTCCTCTTCCTCTCCTCGCTCGAACAGACGAAGACGCAGACGACGAAGAGCTCCGCCGCGCCGCGCCGTGCCACTCCCCTAGGCCGTCCTTGTTGACTCCGGTACGTAGCTCCGCCGCCACCGCCATCCCGTCCGATTTAAGCGCTAATCTAGCGTCGCTCCCATTTTGCAGAGAAACCCTAGGTGCCCGCAGCCGCCGATCAACATTCCGGCAAGCCTCGACGGCGCCTCGCTCCTCGGACCTTCCCTACAGTCCCCGAGGTAAGCTCCCGGTGCTCGAGGACCCTTCTTCCCCTTCCTCTTGCCCTCGTTTCCTCCACCCCCGACGGAGCAAAATCTGAGCGTTGGCTCCACCGCCGCCCGACCTTCTCCGGTGACCGTTTGAGGGCAGCGCCGCCACCATTTGGTCATGCGTGTAGGTGTGCATCTCGTGAGCTAACCCGCTCGTCCCCTGTCGTGCGCACTCGTGGGGCGCAAGAAGGCAGGAGAGAGGAGCTTCATTGCTGACGTCATGCTGACGTGAGCGTCTTTTTTTTTCCAGGAAATTGCTAGAAATGCTATTTTTTTAAACATTGCTAGGAAATGCTACAAAGTTTGGTAATTTTTATTTGTTAATGTGACAAAGTTAATTCATGTGCAATCTCGTACTTGTGCAAGGAAATCTCGTGCTACAAACATTGCTAGGAAATCTCGTACTTGTGCAATCTTTAATTTTGGTAATTTTGATTTGCTAATGTGACAAAGTTAATTCTTTTTAATAATGCTACAACGTGACAAAGTTAATTTTGATTTGTTAATGTACTTATGCAATTTTATTTGATGCAAAGTACTTATGCAATTTTATTTGATGCAAAGTACTTGCAATTTTTGCTACTGTTTTAGGAAGTTTCTAAATTTTGGCCGATGATTAGATGGTTGCACGTTGCATCTTCAGGGAGGTGTGAGTGAACCATGTTGTCTGAACATATATGCAATGTTCATTCCACGTTGTTCGCTGACACCATCCCCGAAGTAATTCTATATGAGGCCTTGCTGTCTATTTTGCAATGTTAGGAAGTTTGTAAATTTGGATTAATAGTGTGGATGCAAAGTACTTGTGTAATTTAGGGTAATTTTATGGATGCTACTATGTAATTTTATTTGATGCAAAGATTATAATGCTACAATGTAATAAATAGTGTGGATGCAAGTGCTGAAATTTGTGAAGGAAAGTGTTAGAAATTGTGACATAGTATTGTGAAAATGCAACCACAATTTCCCACGGCAACGCGCGGGGAATGCGACAATGTGACAATGTAATATGAAATATTTCTATTGTCGTTCTTATCGTGATAATGTGACATCAATGTAGGATTCGACGTCCTGTCTGTGACCTTCCCGAGTCTCGTTGATCCCGCGCCTCACCGTCGTTCCTGAGCATCCCCTCGTGCCCTCCCCCGCGGTGAGCCTCTACCGTGCGCACATGTTATTTCTTTACAATAATGCCGCCACCCGATTTGGCACTAAATTGTTCTATCTTTTTTTTTTGTATTAGTTAAGCTATGGACGGCAGAGCAAATGAAGAGCAATTGTTCGACATCATCAGAGATGGTGAAGATGATGGATCGCAATATCTTAACATGTCCGGTGATGAAATGGAGGACGAGGAGATTTATAACTTAGAAGCTCCTCCATCCGCCTCGAACAATAATGCCGATGAGAATGTAGCGCAGAATACCGACGAGGTATACATAGCTTCTGGTGATAAATTAATGATTTGATATGTGTACATATACATGTTTTAACATAATATTTCTTCTTTTAGCTCTCCGGATCGGGATCGAGCAAGTCTGGTAAAAGAAAACGAGGCCCGGCCAAAAAGTTAAAAGATGAAAGATTTGATATCGAAGAAATCTCTGAAATTGGCGAACCGATTGCTCCGAAAGAGCACGCACGTAAATTTGTGAGTCAGTGCGGAGTTATTGTTCGGGACAACATTCCGATCACCATCCGAGAATGGCACAAGCCGAAGGGTGGAGGAGAGAGTTTTGTGTCAGATATTTGCAAGAAGGAACTTCTGAAGTCCCTTTTCCACAATTTCGCCCTACCGACAGGCCTCAGAGATGCCGAGAAAAAGAAAGTCTTCCAGTGGACTCTAAGGAAAATGGCCGAACAATTCATGAACTACAAGAAAAGGTTATACCACCAATTCATCAAGATAAAGAAAACCCCTAATTTTGAAGACGTACAGTACAGGAGGATAAGAGATCAGTGGCAAGAATTCAAGGACTACAAGGAATCAGAAGAAGCTCTGGAAAAGTCGAAGAAAAATAAGTTGAATGCCGACAAAAAGCAATATTTCCAACGTTTGGGGCCAGGTGGCTATAAGACCGCCATTCCTAAGTGGGAAGAAAGGGACGCCAAGTTAATTACTGCCGGGGTCACTCCAAGTACATCAAGCTATCCCGCAAGGGCGAGGCATTGGGCGTATAGCGTCGGGCTGGAGCCCGACTCAGAGACATGGATTCTTGTGTTGAAGGAAAATGTTAAACCAGGCCCCGAGGGAGAGCCCAAAAGAGAAAAAATTCGCAAGAAAGTCAAAGAACTTGATGATGCAGTAGTTGCCGCTCGGGAGGGAAGGTTCGTGCCCAATAGAGAGAACGACGAGCTGTCACTCGCCATCGGGAATCCTGAACACACTGGGCGAGTACGAGGCGTGGGCGTCGTCCCTTGGAAGGTTGGGTTCCCCGAGCATAGGGACACTTACAGGAGCCGCGACAGGAAGAAGAAACAGGAGGTAGAGAAATATCAGCGGTTGGAAAACATGATATTAGACCTGCAACATGAAATGAGGCAGAAAAGGGCATTTGAGCCGCAGGAGGACCAACTTGATATGGCATCTCAGCGGAAAAGCAGCGTGGCTTCCACACAAAATGTCCAGCCTGATGACGCAACATACCCCGTGGATCAGATTCAGGGGCAAACAAACTGTGAGCTGCACATCAAGATGAGGAACCTATCCATAAAGGTGGCGATCGGCTTTGCTTTAGAGAATATACCCAGAGCAACCCTTCATGGCGGTCAGATTCCAGCTGGCTATGCGTGAGTCGGGGTGGACGAAATTATGAAGGGATTCGAGGACCTAGAGCTTGACTTTCTTGGAGCTGAAGGGGAGACGCCACTGGGAGAAGTGTTGCGCGGAGTCATTCTATGGAGAAAGGAACACATCGTGTTTCCAGGAGAATCGACGCGTAGGCCACCAACCCCTCCGAGTAGCAATCAACCTCCAAGTCCACCCCACATTGAAAATATGGACACCGAGAGGGAACCCAGCGCGACTCCATCTCCCCCGTGCGCGAGTCCAACCCAGCGGGAGTCCACCCCGGAGCGTGCAAAGAGTCCACTCCAGCGGGAGTCCACCCCGAAGCTTGCAAAGAGTCCGCCCACCGGCAATAGGACCTTCTCAATGAGGCAGAAGATGCTTGCCGGTGCGTCGAGTGGTGCTCCAAAGGACACCTACAAGTACGGGCCGCCGTTGAAGGATCTTCCGGTGTTAACTTACCACCGGACCGTTGAGGAGAATGCTCCCTTGGTCAAAGCTCACAATGCCGCACACTTTGCGAAGAAAGTGCCCGAGCCAAAACAGGTACTAAACCCTAAGGGTGTTAAACACTTTTTAGACATCGTCTGTGATCCTCACCGTAGAACTTTGCCTGATAACTATGACCGCTCTATCTCGAAGAGTTTTGACACGCAAGAGGAGAATAAAAAGAAAAGGGTCGCTGCACAGAAGAAGAAGAAGAAGAAGAAGAAGAAGAAGAAGAAGGTGAAACAGATTCCCCAGCTCGGAGAACAGAAAGTACAGTCGATCGCCCCGCTGAAGGTTCAGACAGACAAGAGTCCCAACGTTGGGACAAATGTTCCTGCTACTGACTACATGGACGATGCTGCATTTGACGCACTTTTCCCCAAGTCGACTGAGATAGCACGGACGTTTGTCTACGGGAAAGATCTTCTCCCTACTGATGAGATGGTGCGTCTAGCTTTTCAAATGCGGAGATTGCATGACTGGTACATGAAGGTTGCAAAGGACAAGCAACTCGTGTTTTACGTGACATACCGAGAAGACCAATTCTTCGTCAACCACGAGATATGTGTCGAATTTGAAGAATTGTGGCAGTTATACAACCGGCGTGCTCTCGACGCAACTATCATGAGTTGCTATGTTCTGTAAGTGATTTTTTCTAAGTGTCTAGCTGAGCATGTAATTATCCTCACTAATTGAGCCTGTAATTATCCTCACTATATTCTTTCGTATGCTATTATATATGCAGGTGGATGCTTATCGAGTGCAAAAGGAAAAGACTCTGGGAAGTTGGGTTCATTAACCCATCTATTGTTAACTGCAAAAATTTAATGCGGAAGCCCGAGGACTGCGAGTAGGCATTGTTGAGGTCGCTATTGAGGCAAACACAGGCGGCAGATATACTTCTTCCTTACAACTTCAAGTGAGTGTGACTGTCTTGAATACATTTCTATATTGCTAATTACTAGATGTTAAGTTTAATTGATGAGTTATATGCATGCCTCACTATATAAACGTGTGCAGCTATCATTGGATTCTACTGGACATTATCATTGACAAGGGATTAGTTGAAGTCTTTGACTCATTACGCAAACCAGAATCATACTACCAGTACTTGATTTACATGCTTCAGAGGTAATTTCAACCATTAACCCCATTTCATGATATCAAGTAATCATAACTCATTTATTCATTTACTTTTGCGAGTAGGGTTTGGAAAATATTCATCAAGAAAGAGAGGGGTGAATGAAAACCAGATCTGACTATTAAACATATTGATGTAAGTGTGCTACTATTAAACATAGTCTCTTTAATTCATCATCATTTTGAATTATTATTTAATTAATTTATATTCTCGTAAAGACCTTGAAGCAGCCCCCGGAAAATGAATTATGTGGATTCTACGTCTGCGAGTTCATGAGAACCTTGAGCGTTGAGCACGCGTCGCGTGAAAAAAGAATGGATGTGAGTGTGACTGTCTTGTACTATATTTCAATCTTATTATGATTTGATATATATATATATACACACACAACTAATATATTCATATTGATCTCGTTTAAAGCTTAACGACAAGCGGAACGCCATCCTACCACATCAGCGCGTAGAAGCAATTCAAGAGGAGATAGCGGGATTTATCCTTGAATAGGTCATACATCCAAAGGGAGAATACTATAATCCTAAATATAGCTATGCCACATGATAGAGTAGGATGTATGACATTATTGCGATCTCTATACACCGGATTGTATATATGTATATATGTATGTAATAGCGTAGTATGAATATGTCCTATATCTAAATTATATTATATATCAACGTTTACCGTATGTAGTAGCGTAGAATACATATATGAAAGCGTATGAATGTAAAACAGTAGATGAAAAAGAAAACATAAAATAAAATTGCAGTGAAGAAAAGAAAACAGATAACAGAAAAAAAAGAAAAAAAAGGAAACGAAAAATAAATTGCAAAATCCTTAAAACCTAAACCCTTTAGTACCGGTCGGGCCTTTTAGTACCGGACGATGCACAACCGGTACTGATACTTGGGGGCATCAGTCCCGATTGCGCAGTACCGGTTGGGAAACCGATACTGATGCCCCTCCCCGACCGGTCCTGGATGTGCGTTTTTCACCAGTGGGAAAATTCCTCTCAGACACTAGAATTATGCCAAAGTATGTTATGGCGAGAGGGATACAACTACTGGTGCATATACAGTACACTACCGTAAAGATCAGTCATGCGAAATGCGAGGCATCGAGAAATTGATATTAAAATAAAGAATCCTGTGCCGCAGGGAAGTTTGGAAGAAGTAATATGTTGAGGCGGAAGGTGCTAGCGTGCGTATTGCTTACCGTACACTTTGTAACAGTGGTTTTGTGTGTGTAAGTGACGTTGGAGGGTAATGTACTGTTATAATCAGATGTAATATAAATGATCAATGAAAAATATTATTTATTTATTTTCCTATGACATAATCTTGAACAGATGTGATTGTTCGTCTTTCTTTTCGGAGGATGTTTGTATTCAGATTTTGAACAGTGATAAGTTCTGGTTCGTTGAGCGCCTGCTGCTAGATACGGAAGCCGGTTTCAGGTGTGCTCCTGTATCACCTTAGCTGGTCCCCTGGACCGCATGCTATCCGGTGTGGGTGAGTTGCTTTTGTTTTCAGAAAGTTGTAAAATGAGAAAAGGAGCGTGAAGCCTGAATGAAGTTTTTTACAACATGAATTCTGGTTGAAACTCAAATTTAATCTTTCAGAGGCGGCCAAATGGTCGCAATACGTACGTATGCTAAAATTTGTGCCTTTGCTTGAAGCATGCGGATCCTCTCATTTAACTATCAGAAGATAACTAGTGGAGCTAAGCGCGGCCATGCCGCGCCCGTGGAGTAAATAGAATTTAAATTTGGTAATGTACAAATTTAATTATTATTTAGGTATCAAGATTAGTAAAATTTAGAGGAGTGCACGTTTGGAAATTGTTTAGGTTCCGAAAATTGTTAAAGTTGGGGAGCACTGATTTATATTAGTTCTTGTATTTATTACTTTTAGCTGTATTCGAATTTGTTGCTTTGTGTTTATCCGAATAGTGAACAATTCTCAATTGTTTTTCCGTAAGCCATATAGTTAATATAAGAAGTCATCATTGTGCTGAAATTTTGTTTTTTTTGTGTGAATTACAGTTTGAAAGTTACAAATGTTGCAGTTACAAATATTTTCTGTAGTTATCCAAAATCAACAGGTGATTTTACAGAAGATATATAATTAATACAGAAAGATATAATGTTCATATTTGAGATCATTTTATATAAGCTCTACAATTAATATGGAAAACTATAACGTATGTTGTTATTATTTTTTTTTAAAGTTGTTTAAACATGCATATAAATGTGTTAGTCGTAAAGACGTTTTTTTTCTACGATTTTTTTTTTTTTTTTTTTGCAATTTTCTGAGTTATGAATCGGAAGATATGATTTTTCCATATTTTATCTATTTTCTGTAATAAAAAAACAGAAGCACGGCTGACAGGAGGGCCCCGCATGTCAGCCGGACCCCGCGAGTAATTTTTTTTTAATTCGTTCGGAACTGCGGGCGCTGACATGTGGGACCGCGCTGACGTCATGCCGATGGCGTCATGACGCCAGCCGCGGGGAGACGCCGGAGGTCACCGGAGCTCCCGAGCACGAACTCGCGAAGCGGCGGACGCGCGTGGGGCCGTGGAGACACGGATCCGCGAGAGGAGATGCGGGGCAGCCGAACGGGCGGCGCGGCAGACCATTTGGTCGCCGGAGCCGCCGGCGGCGGCCGCGTAGCACGGCGACGCTGGGCCACGGCGATTCCGATTGTCCCGGACGGCGATGGTCGGCGAGGCGGTGGAGTAGAGGATGGAGAAGCTCGGTATGTCGTTCGATTCGTGGGGGAGGAGCAGAGCGGCGGGGCGGCGCGGCGGCGATGCCGGCGATCTCCGGCCGCGCATAGGAGAGAGAAGGACCGGGATGGATCTGTGGACGTTTTTGCAGAAAAGCCCATGAAGTTTTCCGTATTCGTAAACACGTCACTCGCATAGTTAAATTATGGACCGCGGGTTGCAGGGTCGATTTCCGATAGAGAGAATTCCTTATTTGACACTACATAAAACTTTGATTCCTTATTTGACCCTAGAAAAGTTTTTCTTCCCTCTATGACACTGAATATCGATTCTTTTCCTTCTATGACACCCTAGTTCATTTTGGACACCAACGGTGTTAAATAGGAACACGAGAAGACACTTTTGCCCCCAGTGCATTATATGAGACTAAAATTTGTATATCGGAAGTATTTTGCTGGTGGAATATTTGGTCGTTCAGAGACTATGTACATGCGCACATAGGCACACTAGTACAAGCTCACAACTGACAGGTTCGTTTTGCTGGCTGGGATCGATCTGCACAAAACAAAATATTATTAGATAAGTAGCTCCTGTCGTCCGTGTCGATAGTTTCGACCACCTTGTTGAGCTGGTACATCTCGGATCCCCGGGCTCCCGAATGACCTGCGCCAGGCTCGGTCAGACGTAGTCCGAACGCGCCCGTGGAGGCGTCGCGGTGCTCGGCCCGCAGTTCTACGAATGTACAGATGAAGACCAACTGACGAACAGGTTCATGGACATGCCGATCGACTGGGCGCCCGGATGAGCAAGCACATGCGGCTGAAGGACTTGCCGACATTCCTCTGCACGACGGACCGCGACGACACTCGGCTGACCTTCCAGTTACACCAGGTGGAGCACACCGAGGAGACGGACGCCTTCATCATCAACACCATGGACGAGCTCGAGCAGCCGGCGCTCGACGCGGATGTGCGCCATCATATGACTCCTGGTCGAGGTAGGCGACGGCGTGGTGGAGCGTGCCGTCGACGAGGCCGTAGCATCGGACGAACGCGTCGATCCACCTGACAACAGAGGCACTCCCCGACGCCGCGCTCACCCGGTCTGGCCGCGACACGGCTCCAGGCAGCCCGCCTCGCGGACCAGGTCCTCCAAGAGTTGGTCGTCATCGTCGCCGACGCCGCGGCGGAAGCGCTTGATGGTGACGGTCGCGCCCATGCGGCGGTCCCGGGCATTGTACGCAACACACGAAGTACCCTCGCCGATCTTTTAGAGCCTCGAGTAGTGCTCCATTGCCTTCGGGTTGAGGTGGTTTGGGTTCTCCTCGATTAATTTCTCCTGACGGCCAGTTCTACGGTCATCCCCATCTGCCGTCGCAACGTTTGACAAAAACTTCACATCGCTGTTTATAAAACACAGGGGTAAGTTTGTCCCCAATAAAAAAACATGACGCCAGATGCTAACAGAAGGGACGGCAATGTCATAAAAGGAAAGAAATCAAGTTTCAGTGTCATATAGGGAAGTAAAACTTTTCTAGGGTCATATAAGGAATCGAAATTTTATGTAGTGTCAAATAAGGAATTCTCTCCTCCATCTACTGTTATCAAGTTCTTCTGTTTCTTCTAGCTATCGATCAACGAAGGTACTGATCTGGGCATTTTGGTTGCAACGAATAATAAATAGGAATTAGATGATTTTGTATGAGGTTGCAGGAATAGATGATTTATGTACTGTACCTGCGAGTTTACTTGATTCATTCAAACTTCTTCATTGATTTGGAATAGAATCTTAGTTGCTCCCTTGCCACTCTTGTTTGACCTGCAAGTAGAAAAGCTTGGTGGTACGTCATCGTATTTGCTGTCAGTGTGTATTATTGCTGGTAAAAGAAGACCATACTGTTTTTTAGACGTGTCGCTTTTCTGTGACGAAGCTTTTCTTTTCCTTTCATCTGAAGTGGATGTAGTGTCCTAGAAAGCGCATAATCAGTATAGTTTACGCACATAGTAGTTGAGCATTGCATGAGTTAAACCGTCATTTATTCGTACTTACTCCTCCTGAGCTGGTAGGATTGAGTTCTAGTATGTCCCTTGTTGGCGTCACTTCTGGATCAGTGGTTGTCTTGGACTGATTTTTCATAGCGGTGGACGTATTCATGGGCATGTCTGAACTATTTTTTCTTGCTGGATTGGCAGAAGCTGAGGCTACAGTCATGTCTGCTGTAGGTGTAAATGGTAACACAGCTGAACTCTGAAGATTATGTGACCAGCATCTTTATCGTAGGTGTTGGGGGGATCATAACCCGGTAGTCACACCGACCTATAAGACAAGCCGGCATGGTAGAAGCCTGGGCCGGATCAAGCATAAAGAGATGGCCCGGGTCCCACGTAAGCCGGCGTGCGACGTGTGTCTTGGCCCGCAAGCTAAGAAGGATCCAGAAGACTGGAGACCAAGTACAAGACGGAGCCCTGATAAGAAAGGCGAAGAGTTAGATTACTTAGAGTAGAGTCCGGGTACGATTGTAACCCGGATCCCCGCTTATACCTCCAGCGAGACCCGTCACCTATATAAGGGGGTCTCCTGGTTCCTAGAGAGATAAGCTTTACCAGAACACAAGTTCCACCAGCCCTAAGTTGTAGACATTGTAACCTCGAGACCTAAAAGCTAAGGCGCCGAGTCCTCGAAACCCCGTATCAATAAAGCAATACAGGAAGTAGGTCTTTACCTCAAGACGAGGGGCCGAACCTGGGTAAACTCTGTTTTCCCCGCGTCCCGCTAGACAAGCTCCCGATGTCGGAAGTCGCTATGTCCCAACACTCAAGTTTCCACCTGAAAACATCTGTCGTGACAATCCCACGACAGTAGGTGTCTTGATTAACTTGGGCGGTAACAGCATATGTTTTGCTGACAGTGTCAGCAATTGCAGGTGGCAAGTAGTCTGATCGGTTTCTAACTTGCGCCACCAATAAAGTTGCATCGTGGCCGGTAAGATCTGTACCTTGTTTGCCAAAGAACACAGTCACCAATTACCTGTGAATTTGTTTCTATGGGATTGATACATTCAGCTCTAAGAGAAAGCTTGTATCTGCATTTGTACATTAATGTAAGATAGATGGAGAGACAGGGTACGATAAGTTGCTTTACTGTGTAAATTATAGTTTAAATGATAACCCTAACCTCTGTTCTTCTTCAGTGCCTGCACAAATGGAGCACTTCGTGAGAAATTCTGTGTATGATTTGTTTTCTTATTTTAGTAGCATAACATATCTTGCAATCAGATTTGGTAGTTCTCATTGACACCTTCTGGTAGGATATAATGCACTAGTCTTGCACAAATTTGATCTGATGCAACATAATTATCACACTTAACTCTATGTTTTGATTATGAAGATACAGACTTGCATAAACCTTGATCTAGGCCACATAATTAACATATTAGCATATATGATTCTTGTTTTTTACTATAAGCACATCTCACTAACAGAAAACAGTGGACTTGAAATTGAAATCACATTAATACATTCAAAAACTAATACAAATCCATGTAAGTTGCCTCTCTTTTTGTCCTTACATTTCAATGAGAGAATTATCTTGTAAATTCTCAGTAAGTTGATTCTTAAAAACAATCAACTTTTAAACCACAAGCAAGCATAATCAAAGAATTCTTATGAGTCAAATTGAAGGACATATCTAGGAGAATTATAATTGGAGGGGCACTGTCTAGTTATAAATATCTGCCAAAATATATATCAATCCATGCTGACAAAATTTAAATTAGGAAGGGGAGGGCAGGGTGATATCATGAGAACTGAAGTTTCCCAACCCATGATTATAGGGTATATAAACTTTCATAGCAATCATCTTCTGGTTCAGAGCAATTTCTTTCTTTCCTGCCACTTCGTCTCATAGCTTGTTGAGACGACACCAGCTCCATCTTATTTACCTAGGGCAGTTAAGCAGTTTTGAGTGTGTTGAAAAGATAAATTACAAAGAACTGATAACCAATTCAGAGTGACAACCAAAACTATATTGGTAATAGGATCATGTCTTGAATTTATCAATCAAAGAGCATTTGTAAGACAAAGCGATCAAAGACAAATTATCCAAAAGCCCTCCTAGATTCGAAAAAAAAGTAAGAGATGGTAGCAAATGAGAAACTAAGACAATGTTACTCAGCAATGTTGCGAATGTAGAAATTGCAAAATTTAATATTTTAAATTGCAGCTTATATCAAAATCAATCTCAATATTTTTGTTCAGCTTCCGAATTTTCAATTTTGGTAGAAAAAAGAAATGGACATAGGGACAATACAAATACAATCTGAATTCTACAAAACTTCAAATCCTTGATCGAGATAGATAATGATAATAATGAGTTATACTGACATTTATCTTTTCTACAGCATGTAAACAATGAACATCACACGTCAACAAAAGCTACACAATCCTTCCTGTACTCTCTTTTTTTTCTGTACAAATCAGGCTAATTTCAACAAATTCTAACTTGTAAATTAATAGGATAATCTGAACGGATTTTATCCCAGAGATTAAAAAACTTAGAACACAACTATGTAGTGTTTCTGTTTGTGCAGATTTCTGTAATTTACATACATAAAAAAGATGAAAGGAAAAAACCTCTTTATTATTATTACTTGTATTGGTGAAGGCAGAGATAAAGCTGCTCCAATCAAATCCTTTGTAACATGGAGAGATAAAGCTGCTCCAAGCACGGAAAGCACATGACAGTGATGTACAACCTTTCGGAGATTATGGGAAGTACCTGATTGGCAGAGGCAAGAACTGAAGATTAAGTGGAGCTGCCGTTCAAAGCCACTTTGAGGGAATGTTATATGATAGTATGAGCAGTCGGCGTGCAAAAGAGATAATGAGTTGATTGGAAAACAATCTTTCAGGACTTTGTCAAGGCATGTTTCATCGAAGAACAACCTTTATCTCTGAATCTCATAGCTGTTTTCACCTGACAATCAATCACCTGACAGAATCAAACGTATCTATTGTCCAACTACACCAAGTGCAATCAGCATCTCTCAGTAACCAAGTATTTCGTGGGATTCAAACACATAACAGTAAGAAATTTGTTAAGATAACTATATTTAACCGTAGAGACAGGAAAATATACCACTGTTTTTTGACCGTGGGATTTTTGTACAGCTTACAATAGATGCAGAAAAAATAGGAGCAGAATTTTAGACTTCAGTTCGACACATGAAAAAAAAAGTTAAGAGAGTAAATATGGGATCATAATCCACTAAATAAACTTGTGACAGACTGCTGGGATACACAACATCTATGTTTAATGCTAGCAAAAATTCAGACAGATAGCTAGAAAAAATTCCAGTAAATGAACCTGTAGGAGAATATGACAGTAAAGAAGGAATCATGACCAGAAAAAAAGTGGAACCAAATTGTCACCTGTATATATCAGTACCTAGATTAGGTTGAGTAGAGTGATGGCATTGGATTTAACATAAACCTACAGGCAGTGTGCACTCCCATCTATTTGGAAGAAAAGTTGTACAAAAACAACACACAAAGAGAGAGAGAAGATGGAACCTGTGAACAAAGGAGATACATGTCTGCTAAAAACATTAAGGTAATGAAGAAAAAATATCAATACATCTTTCAGTCAAGAGTAGAAACCTGAGCTATATATTGATTTTTAAAAGGATACCATACAAAGTGTGAATCTGTATAACAACATAGACTTAAATCTGAGAATTATTATTTGATGTAGTCTCAAACAACCTAGCACAAATATAGTTCCCATTATTGTCTCCTCTATTTAGTAATTCCTACTATATATAAAGGCGCGCAGCATCCGCGCGTTCTCAGCGATTGAGACACTGTTCAATCGTATTTTCTTCCAATAGGATCACGCCACGTCACCCTTTTTTCAAAAAAGCGCCTCCAAGACAGGCTCCTTGCTCCGCGGTCCGGAGATTACTGCGTGGAGGGACCTCTTTGCAAATCAGGGAAAAGTCACATACTTTTTTGTAAAATGACCATCTCAGAAACCCCACCCCGTCCTCTTCCTCCCGCGACGCCGATGTCGCCGCCGCCGTTCCGCTCCTCCCCGGTCAAATCGACAGGCACCGGGAGAAGCGCCGTCGTTCCCTCTGCCTCCTCGCCGAATATCGGGCGGCGAGACGCCGCTTCCGCGCCGGGACCGTCCGCGACGCGCTCCGGCACCGCCGCCAGCTCCGCGCGCCGCCGGCGGCGCTCCAACGACCTCCGAGAGGCGGCGCCGCCACCTTCGGCCAGACCGCGTCGACGAGCTTCGGACGCGCCCACCCGCGCGTCGCAGCTCGGCCGGAGGCGCCGCCGGCGAGGTCCGCGCTGCCGCGGCCTCGGCCGCCAGATCCGGCCGCCGCTGACGTCAGCACGACGTCACGACGGGCCCATCTGTCAGCCTCTCTTCCTTTTTCCACTGCGGAAAAACACAGAAAAATAATTAATTCTGGAATATTAATAACTCACAAAATATCAACCAGAAAAATATAAAAAATATATCAAAATGACCAGAAGAAAAAGACCTAATTACTTATGAAAAAATGCAACGCAATTGAAAGTTTGAAAAACGGTGTAAATTTAAACAATTTTTAAAACCATTCCTTCTAATAACTTCAACAATATCTATCTGAAAAATAAAAAAATCCAAAATGACCAAAAAAATAAATACCTACCCACATGTGACACGATGTACAACATTTTCAAAGTTTCAAATTTGGTGACAATTTAGACAAAAAACAACAAAATGTTGGTTAATGAAAATTAACTTATTTCAAATACGACCATAAAAAATATGACAAAATATCAAGATGATCACAAAAAAACTACTTACGGCACACTTCAACACCATTTTAAAATTTTAACTTGGTGTAAATTTAAACAACAAATAACAAAAGGTAAACTACGGTTAATTAATACCTTCAAATATACCTACAAAAGGTTAACAAAAGGTCGAGTAATATTCGCAAAGTAAACAATTTTTAAATGCAAACTTATTTTAGCTCCAGCAATATTCCAACCTTCAGTTAAAACCATTCCTTCTAATAATTTCAAAAATATCTATCTGAAAAAAAAACTCAAAATGACCACGGAAAGAAATACCTAATTACTTGTGGCCCAATGTAACACATTTGAAGGTTTCAATTTGGTGTCAAATTAGACAAAAAACAACAAGATGTTGCCCATTGAAAAAATAAAATCTCTAAATATGATCACCAAAAAAATATGAAAAAAATATTAAGATGATCATAAAAAACTACTTATGGCACAATTCATCACCATTTTAAAGTTTCGTTTTGGTGTAAATTTAGGTAGAAACAACAAAAGGTTTGCTACGGTAAATTAATATCTTCAAATATAACCATCCGAAGAATATGACAAAAAATGTCAAAATGAAACTTGAATAATAATCACAAACTGAACGATTGAATAATAATCACAAACTAAACGATTTTTAAGATGCGAACTTCGTCTTCTTCCAGAAATATTGAAACCTACAAAAAAAATCAAACCTACATTATTTAAACATACACACGTCATCGTTTTAAATCTTTCTTTAACATACGGGTGCGGCATGGCCGCACCACATCCACTAGTATAAAATAAAAGGGCTATGTTCAGGGAAAGAATCTGAGCTTATGGTAAGAGATATCACAGCAAGTATGTAATAAACTTACTTAGAATTACTCCGTACATCATAGAGGAGGAACTCGATGCAAGCATCTCCCTGTCTTAACCGTCCTGCTCTGCTGCATAACCGAGCTAGTAATAACTTGAATAGGCGAGTCACATAACCGAGAGATGATATATTGACTCGAATGAATATTACATAGATAACTCTTCTGCATCAGCCCATTTGCCTTTTCAGGAACAACTTGTACAATCAAAAAGAACCTGGACAAACAAAGATAAAGGATTAGGATATTTATTAAAACCAAAAGAGAGTACTGCAAGAATGAGATAAATCTGTAGAACAATTGCAAACCTGCCTCCTAGCATGGTGCTGTACAACTTGTCGCAGAGATACATGAGGAAGGTCACGACCAATCACATGCACATGCTAGAATCGAATATGTGCAAACCTTGTCTTGAATCACCCAACGATTTCCGCCAAATTGGTTCATGAGAGAGAGAAACCTGTAGATCCCGGATGCAGGAAAAGCAGAGGTGGGAAGGTTGCTCTGCTGCTGGCCTGCGCCCTCAGCAATGAAGAAGAAGCTATCGCAAAAAAACAAAGCAATGAAGAAGAGGAGGCTAGGCGATTGTGGTAATGGCCAGTGTACTCCTCTTGCTTCTGTGTGCAGCCAAAAAAAGGTGTGGATGAGAAGATGGAGCTTGGCCACCTGCTGTGCGCAACGAAGTACAAAAGGAGCCGGCCGCCCGCCGACCTGGCCGCCTTTGCTCCGCCCGGCGGAGCCCCTTCCGGCGTCCTGCTCCTCCCGCTGCCTGTCTCGCCCGCGCCTGCCGCGTCAGCCCGGCTCGCCCTTCTCCCACGCGCCGGCTACATTTCCTCGTCCCCTCCGTTGTCCGACCGCCGCCGGCAGCCCCAGGGCCCTCCCAAGCTACCGCCCTCCAACCCCTCCGCCCCGCTCCGGCCCCCATGCTCCACCCGGCGCCCACTATTTCGGAGCTGGAGGGAGAGGAACCGGGAGGTGGTGGTGAAGGCGGGCGTGGCGTCAGCGGTGGCGACGTTGGGGCCCGCGAGCGCGACGGCGCAGAACGCGTTGGATCTGCTGTGCACGGCGGCCGGTTGAGCCATGACAGTGAGGAGAGAGGCGCTGGCGGCCCCGGTGCTCGCCATAGACGGGGCAGTGGAGAGGTGGAGGCGCGTGGTCTTCTGGGTTGGAAATGTGGGGAACTGGGCGGCGGCGGCGCGGCGACCTCGGAGTCGCGGGAGGAAGAAGAAGGGCAGGGGGGATTCTGCGGGGGGATTTGTGCAAAACAGTTTGTGAAGTTTGGTCGAATTACAAACAGGTCCTTCGACGCAGTAAACTGTGGACTGCGGGTTAGTGCCCTGATCTTTGGGTTTTTTTTCTGCAAATATGCGCGATTACCGGTGGAACCGGGGTCGACCGGACGGTGACCGGGCTATGTGGTGCGTTCTGATTGGCTAAAAATAGAGCATGAACAGTGTCCGGGAGATTTGGGGCGACGTGGCTCTATCTTGGCCTTCCGTGGAGGCGATCAGACGGCCACTGGTATGGGGGCGACGTGGACGCAGGATAGAGAGCGAATCCCACCATCTTTTATATATAGGAATCTTTTACTTTTATATATAGGGTAATATGTAACAAGGCGGCATATAGTGCATCCCGTACCGTGCCGATGAAGGCAATGGAACAGTCTGAATAAACTAGTATCCCAGCATAATGTGCGCCGTCCAAAAATGGAGGATCCGTGCACCCCGTGAAAGTTCAGAAGAAATGATAGGCTGATGTCCTACGGTGGTTCTTCCGTGTGGCAAGTGAGAGGATCCCAAAGTAAGCAACAATTTTATCTCAAGCAGCAGCAACAGATGTTGACACACGTATAACTGGGCACTTAACTGACGACGTAGTCAATGACACTTCTTCACAACAGACACACTGAAAGCAATACTACATACTAATTCGTGATCAAACAGCAGGGGGGCTCACGGACAACGACGTGCAGGAACAGGTCGTTCTTCCGCCGGACGGTGAGGCCCATCTCCTCCTCCATGTCAAGCTCACCCGGCTTAACCCCGCCGGGGAGCTCCCAGTCGAAGTGGTAGAGAAGCGCAGCGAGCACGATCTCCATGCTGGCCTGCGCGAACGTCATCCCTGGGCACATCCTTCGTCCCGCCCCGAATGTGCTAGCGTGCGTATTGCTTACTGTACACTTTGTAACAGCGGTTTTGTGTGTGAAAGTGAAGTTGGAGGGTAATGTACTATTATAATCAGATGTAATATAAATGATCAATGACAAAGGATATTTATTTCTTTTCCTATGACATAATCTTGAACATATGTGATTGTTCGTCATCCTTTTGGCAAGATGTTTGTATCCAGATTTTGAACAGTGATAAGTTCTGGCTCGTTGAGTGCCTGCTGCAGTGCTGCTAGATATGGATGCTCCTGTATCACCTTAGCTGGTCCCCTGGACCGCATGCTATCTGGTGTGGGTGAGCTGCTTTTATTTTCAGAAAGTTGTAAAATGAGAAAAGGAGCGGGAATCCTGAATGAAGTTTTGTACAACTTGAATTCTGGTCGAAACTCAAATTTAATCTTTCAGAGGCGGCCAAATGCAACAGACTGAATAAACTAGTATCCAGCATAATATCTTTACTAATATTAATGAGGCACTTTGATGAAACCCCTTGACCATTATTTTTTGTGCTCAGATAAAGCCACTTAACATAGGACTCAGGCAACTCTCAGATTAGTCTAGTTGATTCTTTCGGGGTAAAGCCGTGCTGTTGTAACCCTTGGCACGACAGAAAACATTTCTACTCCCCTTGAAAGTGCTACACTCCCATAGTCAAAAAAAAAAGTGCTACACTCCCAACGACTGCCGTAGCCCCAGCTTTTTCTACCACATACCCGCGTCGACCGTGGTCCTCCGTGCCGTCCAAAAATGGAGGAACCAGGGAAAGTTCAGAACAAATGAGAGGCTGATATATGCTGAAAGTCCTACGGTGGTTCTTCCGTATGGGAAGTGAGAGGATCCCAAATTAAGCAACAATTTTATCTCGAACATCCGCAACAGATGTTGACATACGTATAATATAACTCGACACTTAACTGACGACGTAGTCAATGACACTTCTTCACATTCGACAGACACACTGAAAGCAATACTACATGCTATAATAATTCGTGATCAAACAGGGGGCACCCTGACCACGACGTGCAGGAACAAGTCGTTCTTCCGCCGGACGGTGAGGCCCATCTCCTCCTCCATGTCAAGCTCACCGGGCTTAACCCCGCCGGGGAGCTCCCAGTCGAAGTGGTAGAGAAGCGCGGCGAGCACGATCTCCATGCTGGCCTGCGCGAACGCCATCCCGGGGCACATCCTTCTTCCAGCTCCAAAGGGTATGTACTCGAAGTCGGTGCCCTTGAAGTCGACGGCGCCGGACTCGAACCTCTCCGGCTTGAACTCCTCGGGGTCCTCCCAGTGCTTGGGGTCCCTGGCGATAGCCCACGCGTTCACCAGCACCGTGGTGCCCTTGGGTATGTCGTACCCGAGGATCTTGCAGGACTCCATGGCCTCCCTGGGGAGAACCAGCGGCGCGGCGGGGTGCAGCCTCATCGTCTCCTTGATGACGAGCCTGAGGTACTTGAGGTTGGCCAGGTCGTCCTCCGTGATCTTGGACTTCCCTTGGAGGTTGTGGCGTAGTTCGGCTTGTGCTTTCCGCATCACGTTCGGGTACCTCATGAGTTCCGACATGGCCCACTGCAGCGTGGTCGCGGATGTCTCGCTCCCGGCACCAAATAGATCCTGCAGTAATGTCGGGCTTACGTACATAAGGATTTGTCACCCTTAAGTATTAACTGAGCAAAGCTGTTAACTGTTGTACTTACGAGTATAACTGCTTTGACCATTCCCATGGTGAGAGGCAGCTCGAGGCTGCCCTCCTTCCGTATCCTCAGGAGCGCGTCCACCAGGTCCTCTCCGTTCTCCGCGCCGGCAGCGCCGGCCCTATGTTCCTCGTGCTGCTTGATGGCGTAGTCCATGAGCTCGAAGCACTTGCGGTGGTTCTCCTCGGCCAGCCGCGCCGTTCCGCTGACGAAGCCCGCGAGCCACGATGAGGGGAAGAGGTCGGCGAGGTTGAACCCGCCGACGAGCTTAACCCCCTCCTCTAGGAGCTGCAGGAACTCTTCCCGCCTCTTGAACCTGTCGCCGATCATGGCGCGCACCGCCGAGTCGGTGATGAGCACCGCGATCCTCTCGCTGACGTTCACGGGCTCCCCAGACGGTGCCGCGGCCGCCTTCGTGATGGTGGCAACGAGCCGGCCGACCTCGTCCTCTCGGATGCCGCGGAACGACTGCACGCGGCGCGCGCTGAGCAGCTCCAGGATGCACATCTTGCGGAGCTGGCGCCACTTGGCGCCGTAGCGCGCGAAGATGAGGCCCTCCCCGTCGGCGTTCATGATCTTGATGGTGGGGCTCCAGGGCCGCGAGGCGAAGACGACGTCGTGCGTGCGCATGATCTCGCGGGCGGCCTCCGGGGAGGTGGCCACCACGACGGGGACCTCACCGAGCTTGAGGTACATGAGCGGCGCGTCCAGCCGGCGCGCGAGGTCGGCCAGGACGCGGTGCGCGAGCGGGCTGCTGGCGAGGTGGTGCAGGCTGCCGATGACCGGCAGCCGCCACGGGCCGGGCGGCAGACGGATGGCGCCATCGCCACGCTTCCTGAGTAGCTTGAGGAGCAGGAGAGGGAGGAGGAGAGCCAAGGAGAGGCAGAGGTAGTACGCCGGTTGCTCCATCGTCTCGCTCGTCTAGGCGCAGCGTAGTGAGACTATATCTTCTACGTACAGTATATATGTAAAGTCAGTAGGAGAGGTTAAATTTGGACGGAGAACACAAAGTGTGTTACTGCACGAGCTAACCTTTCAGTGTGGATTACAGCTAGCCAATAATTAGGTAATATTTTTCTCAAACAAAAAATAAGTAGGTAATATTTCTTCCACGACGTGGTCGGGCATATTGGTCGTGATCGCCCCGGCGTGGTCGATACGATTTTACGTGCTTTGGCGTTGCATGCAATCATGTTGATCAATCGTGGTTGTTCCAGCGACTCGATCCGATGGTAACAGGTGGAAATTAACTGTGATTAGACGGCATTTCTTCCATCGGTAAGGGCCTTAGCCTCAGAGGAAGACGGTGCAGCTACAGTCTCCTGCCGCAGTATATAGAAGCGGACATTTGCGGAAATGCAATCCCACACGTAGGAGGGTGTCTCGGTCTTATCCGAGACGTCCAGAATGATTTAAGATTCGTGCACAAATTTTTAATGAATGTTTGAATATCAAAACATTACCAATAACTTTTGGATATATGTAATTTAAATTTTAGATTCATATACTAACATGGAATTTCTATACAGGCATTGATAAAAAAAACTACGCATTAACATATTTTTATTTTGATCAACACATGAATTAGTAGGATTAATATCGTCCATCGGATGTAAAATTAACGGTTAAAGATGACCGAGATAACACTCTACTACGTGTGGAAAAATCGTGTTGGGATCTTTGCGACGAGAGTCAAGATATGCGCAGCTAGCCTTTCTTCGCCTCGTCTTCCTTGGCAGCGATTAATGGATTGATAGATAGATATACGTGTGGTGAATGTTGTGCATGTCGTGGGGACATGGTTTGATTCTCTCCGTCGAGGAAACAAGAAACTGACGTAACGTCTTCTGTTCCTCCTAGAATTACGATGATGATGGTTGATGGAGCATGGAAGTGGAGTCAAACTGATATTCGCCGTCTACCTCGCAGGGTGAGGCCAACAACGGGCACGGAAGTCTCGGTGTGATGATGCACCCATGGTGACGGTGACCTCGCCTGAAACATTTTTAAAAAAACGCAGATTTACTACGTGGTCTGGCCGAAAATGTGCGGTTTAATCACGGAGCTACAGAACGTGAAAACGGCATTTCGGCCCGACCTGCAAAATAACTGAAATTTTGCCATTTCGGGCCGAAAACGCACGTAGATCAGACCCCGCATAAGTCCGCGACCTGTAAAAAAAATTGCTGTGAAAATCCCGTTTTCGCGGTCGACCCGGCGGCGACCTCTGGCGGGAGGGACATTTCACCGCGACCGTTCCAACTTTCCCCTTCCGCCGCCGCCGCCGCCGATCTCCACCTCTAGCTCCGTCCGACCTCTAGCTCCCCCGCCGCCGGCGCCATGGACACCTCCGACCCCGCGCTCGTGAGTGTTGAAGTAGGGCTAGCCAAATCGCCACCGGGCGGCGGCGCGGTGGAGGGAGGCGCGGGAGCTCCCGGCGTCAACGCAGCCGCCGCCAAGGGACCCGCTGGACCTAAAGCTCGCCCTTCCGCCGCCGTTAAGGGACCCGCTGGAGAAACCTGTCCGGCGCAGCCTCTTCCGCGGAAGGTCGTGGCGAAACGGAAGCGGACTCCTCAAGCCAACAAGGCCTCGGCGACTTTTGCTCCCGCGCCCGCCGCCGTCGCTGAGGTGTTCGACGGAATGCCCGCAGCGTAAGTACGATCAATTTTAGCTTTTCGAGTGCCACCATCGGGGTTTTTTAGATCAAAAATGTATGCGGCTGTATGTAGCCTGAGTATGCGGCTCCCTGGACGTGATGTGGTTCTTTTTGCCGGAATGTGGTTTTTGATGTTTGTTCATCATGTCTAGATGGTTGATCACGCCTAGATGATTGAAACAATGTTATTTGATATGTAAAAGGGTGAAGAACTATGTTTAATTTCTGTTTTATCGTCACATTTTGTTTTTGCGGATACGCATATGCGGGTCGATTTTTTGCTGCGGCGGAACAGACACCGCATTGCGGAACTGCAAAACAGATTCTGTCTTGCAGTTCCGCATCTGTTTTGCAGTTCCGCAATGCGGTGTCTGTTCCGCCGCAGCAAAAAAATCGACCCGCATATGCGTTTTCCACGACAGGCATTTCTCTTCAGCGGGTTCGCGAAATGCAGTGTCTGCTAGAGATGCTCTTATGATCACCCGGTGACGTCGGCCGTGAGTTTGCATACGTGGCAGACTGTTTTTGTTAATCACCTCTTAATTTTTTATTTGTTCTAATTGCTAGGTCTTTTTAGCTGTATTTTATTTACCTTCTTGGGGTTGTAAAAAACAAAAGATTTTTGTAAAAAAATAGTCTACCACGTATTGTTAACTCGCCCGTCGTTACGGAGTGACCAAAACGCTAGTGCGGGGCAACTTTCTGACCCGTTTTCTGTTTTGTAAATTCGTGACCAAATCACACATTCTCGGCAAGCTCGTGTCCTAAACATGTGTTTTTCTTTTCTTCTTCCACAGATATAAAGAGGGGCAACGCACCTGTTCCATTGAAATGCAATAAAAATCATCACAAATGAGCTACTTTTTGAACTCATTCAGTTAATAAGGAGAACAAGGCAACACCCAACACTACAACAACAAGACATGCGCGTTGGCTATCCGCATCTAACATATCCAAAACACACATCCAGATAATTCTCTGCATTTTCTCAGATGAACAATCCTGAAGTTACATAAACATGAAACTCAATGTAATTCACCAATCCAAACGGTAAGAACTCAAAGTCTGTGCCCTTGAAGTCCACCGTGCCACTTTCAAACCGCTCCGGTATAAACTCTTCGGGGTCAACCCAATACTTTGGGTCCCTGCCGATGGCCCACACGTTTACGAACACGGTGGTCCCCTTGGGCACGTCGTACCCCATCACCTCACAGGCCTCTCGACACTCCCTTGGCAGGAGTAGTGGCACCACAGGGTGGAGCCTCAGGGTCTCCATGATGACCAGCTTCAGGTACTTCAAGCTGGCTAGGTTGTCTTCTGTCACCGTAGTTTTCCCTTGGAGACTTTTTCACGCAGCTCGTCTTGAGCTTTCAGCATTGCTTTTGGATTCCTCATGAGCTCTGACATGGCCCATTGGAGTGCGTCCGCGGTGGTTTCACCCCTCGAGGCGAAAAGGTCCTAACGTCATAGTGGGAGGAACATAGGTAGTAATATAAGTGTCACATAGATAAAAATGATGATGTGACAAGTATTTAATGAGTAGAGAGTTGATGATGGTATCATAGGTAGATACCGTAACATAACGAATTTTAAGACAAGATGATTCTATAGCCTAATAAATGCATAATTATACGATACTACTATACATATATGTTACCACCCACTATCCACTATTGAGATAACAACGTAGAGTAGTATCGTATGCATCAGTATAATATTAGTACTACGATATTTCCATGCATGGTAGAACTATACTTAAATTCCCTACAATTAATGAGCATTTTGTTTTGATTTTCCGAGACAAAAAACTGTGTCTAGTTACTTACAAGAATAAAGGCCCTGATGATTCCAGTTGTCACCGGCACCCCGAGACCGCCATCCTTGTGTACCCTCATCAGCACGTCCACAAGGTCTTCCTCGTCCACGGCGCCGTCAGTCGCCGCGGCCCTCTTCTCCTCGTGCTGCCTGAAAACGATGTCGACCAACTCACCGTTCTTGCGGTGGTTTGCCCCTGCCCGTCGCGCGGTGCCGCTGAGGAAGCTCGCGATCCTCGACGACGGGTACAGGTCACCGAGGTTAAACCCGGAGGTGATCTTTACGCCCTCGGCGAGCACCTGCATGAACTCGTCGCGCTTCTCGAAACGGTCACCAGGGGCGGAGCTAGGTGCATTTTGTGGGGTCAAATGACCCCAATGACCTAATGAAATCCTTTGGCAAATTAGTGAAATTATGGTTCATTAGCACAAAATGACCCCAATGTAATGAAATGACCCCAATGGTGTTCTAGGCTGGCTTCGCCCCTGACGGTCACCCATGATGCTCCGCATCGTCATGTCCATGATGGTCTCGGCGATCCGCTCGCTGACGTTCACCGCCTTGCCCGGGTTGACAGCGGCGACGGCGGCGACGAGGCGGCCGACCTCCTCCTCCCGGACGCGGCGGAACGACTGGACGCGGCGCGCGCTGAGAAGCTCCAGGATGCTGATCCGGCGGAGCTGCCGCCAGAGGGGGCCGTAGGGCGCGAACACGAGCCCCTCCCCGTCGGCCAAGAGGATGCGCATGGTGGGGCTCCAGGGCCGCGAAGCGAAGTTGACGTCGTGCGTCTTCATGAGCTCGCGGGCGGCGTCGGGGGACGAGGCGACCACGACGGGGACCTCGCCGAGCCTGAGGTACATGAGCGGCGCGTCGAGGCGGCGCGCGAGGTCGGCCATGGCGCGGTACGGCAGCGGGCTGCGTAGGTGATGGAGGCTGCCGATCGCCGGCAGCTGCCACGGGCCGGGCGGCAGCCTCACGGCATTGCTGCTGCTTCGGCGCTTCCTCACCTTCAGTATCAAGAGGAGAGGCAGGAAAAGAGCCAGGAAGATGCGCATGCTGGTGAGTTGATCCATGAACATGGCCATGGAGATTTCGGTCGGTATTCTGTGCCGTGTGCCCGTGTGGATAAATTTGGACGGAATCTGTCTAAATAGTGAGCGCAAACTAAGAGTAGAACTCCATGTAAGCATCTTCGCTCGTAGATTCCATGGCAAGCGATTAGTGCAAACAAACAAGGGCGTCTCTATCTACCAGCTAGCTGCGAAATAAGCCTTTTCCCAGTCACTATCGGCAGGCGCTGTACTGCGCAGCGCACAGGGGCGGAGATAGGGGTCAGTTGCCTGGACGACTTTGGCCCACACTCCCGTACATACAGCCCAGGACGACAATAGAGATTGACCCAGCAAATTACTCCATTCACGTTGTGTGTCCATACCCTCCAATCCTGACCCAAAACACGGAGAACTATGAGCCCATTCCTTGTTAATCATCGCCTCCTTTATTTTAGTTTTCATGTTTGGGTGATTATTGCGTGATCAGTGAGCATTAGACTATCCAGTTTAAGCCTCAAATATCCTCAGCATAGTTTCAGGTAATCTAAGAAGCATGACATTGTACGTTAGTTTCGCATGTATGTTTATTTTGGTAATAATGTTTATTTAGCGCGTACAAGCACCCGCGACCAGATTTTTCACTTTCTAGTAGAACCAAAAATATATTATTACTATTACTTCAAGTAATATTTCGCTGCTAACTTCGCATTTTATAAACTACAAAGATAAAAAAACAAAAAAATATTAATAATAATACAAAAAAATCGGGGTGTAGGTTCAGTTGCAACCCACAACTCAGTCACAAATGCAGTTGCAACTCGCTAAAAAAACTCAGTTGCAAGTGTGGCTGCAACTGGCCAAAAAAAAACTCGGTTGCAAGTGCGGTTGCAACTGGCCCAAAAAAAAACTCAGTTGCAAGTGCAGTGGCAACTGGCTTAAAATCGTGGAGAAAATCTCAGTTGTAAGTGGAGTTGCAACTAGCTTCCAGACAAAAAATAATAATAATTAAGAGTAACAAAAATAATAATATAGAAAATAATAATTGAAACTCAGTTGCAAGTGCAGTTGCAACTGGCCCCAAAAAAATCAGTTGCAACTGGTTTATAAATCGTGGAGAAAATCTCAGTTGTAAATGGAGTTGCAACTAGCTTCAAGACAAAAAAAAAATTAAAAGTAACAAAAATAATAATATGGAAAATAAAACATAAAAACACAACTGGCCCCCAAAAATAATAAATAAAAACACAAAAATAATAACTCAGTTGCAAGTGCAGTTGCAACTGGCCCAAAAAAAAAGCTCTGGTGCAAGTGCAGTTGCAACTGGCTAAAAAAACAAAAACAAATCAGTTGCAGTTGGTCAACAAAAACTCAGTTGCAAGTGGAGTTGCAACTGGCTAAAAAGGCAAAATCTTATTTAAACATGCAACAACAACAACAACAACGACAACGAAATCGACGAATGATAAATAGACGTCTGCGAAGACAAAAGCATGCAAAGATAATAATTAGACCTCTAAATGGATGAATACTCATCTTCCTCTAAGGCTCTGTTTGTTTGCGCGGTGGCTTCTGCTTTTGAGCCTGAGAATCGGAAGCGCAAACAAACGCTGAAAAGTAGAAAAGCGCTGTGGAGAAGCGCGGCGAGGAAATGAACTACGCGAGCGAGCGACGCGGGAAGCGAGCTGGGAGCTGCTTCCCGCAAGTCATCGGACGAAATAACCCTCGATACTTAGTCGAAATTACGGAGAACCTGCCACCCGATAGAACTCAAACAAATCCTCAGGAAACGACCCCCGAACCATTTTCCTCTGTCTCCCGTACGCACGCCATGGGAAGCTAGGGTTAGGGTTATCACCGCTGCCGCCGCCGCCATTCCCCGCCGCCAGCACCGCCATTCCCCGCCGCCGCCGCCGCCGTTCCCCTCCACCTTCTCCCCTCTGTCCATTCCCGACGACCTCCAACTCGCCGCGTCTTCAATCGGCCCTGCGCGCCGAGCTGTAGGAGACGCTGCCGGCGACCGGAGCTGCTGGTGTCCCTGCCGGCGACCCGAGCTGCTGGTCCTCCGTCCCCGCATCACCACCTCCGTCTCTCCTGCACAAGCACCGGCTCCTTCCCTCTGCTGCTCGAACTTGGCAGCAGCAAGGTGAGCAATTCCTCTCTCCCTTTTTATTTAGTTGCTCTGAGTTGATGGATGTGCATAGAAGATTGAACTACTGCAATTTTATGAATATGTGTAGATGCATATTATTTCGATTTACTGTCCTGTTTTGCATAGATGAATTCTGGTTTCCTCTTTTGCATACAGTAGATGAATTGTGGTGTTCTGAGTTAATACACCTATGTAGTGATATTTTAACTTGCTGAAATATGTTTATGTAACTAGATGGAACAAGATAAGGCACCTAAGGCACACTGGGATGCTTCATCTACCACAATCTTTTGTGAAATCTGCTATGCTCAAAAAGATGCAGGAAATAGGCCTACCGCTTTCCTTAGTCCAGAGGGGTACAAGAATTTAGGTAGAGAATTTGGTCTTAGGACAGGGAGAAATTACACCAAGACACAGTTCAAAAATAAATGGGATTCGACCAAAGCATTGTACCAAGCATGGGTGTATTACACAACCAAAGCAACTGGACTTGGTTGGGATCCGGTGAAGGAAACAATCACAGCAGACGAGGCACAGTGGGCTGAATTGATCAAGGTATGTCATATGTCATTTTGATGTCATATTTACATTTCAAAATAGATGAATCATATTATTTGTATTAACTTGTTAAATCTTACGCAGGCTAACAAGCTTATTGCGGGTTTCCGGAAAGGACCTCCGGACAACTTGGCATTGATGGAAAAAATGTTTGAGGATGCCCATGTTGATGGAACATCGGCGGTCATGCCAGGAGTGCCAAGAGAAGTGCCCGCTGATTTGGTTGATCTTGTAGGTGATGAAGGGTCGGCGCCAACACCTCCTAGTGTGAATAGAAAGCGTGGGGCTGCTAGGATTGCATGTAGCCCGGGGAAGAAAAAGAAGAATCCTATGCAACAAGACTTCAAGCGTTGGGTTGACCATTGCATTAATGAAGATAAGCCAATATCATCTACAACCCAAGTGGTTGAAGACATTGAAGCCATAATGAAAGAAGTTGTGGAATGTGGAGCAGTTGAGGGTAGTGTTGAGCATTACATGGCAACAAAACTATTTGGTAAACTAGAAAATCGAGCTTTCTTCAATACCATGAAAACCCCGGAGGGTCGGCTTCGTTGGTTGAAGATGCAATATGAGGATAGGAAGAGGAATTAGAGCTATTTTATTTTGCATATCTATGGCCATCTCATTATGTACTTCGAGATTGTATCCTTTTACCATGTTATGTTGTTATGTAACCGTAAGACTTGGAATATCCCTTTATGTATGGAAGTGGTACATTTATCGATGGTTTAGTGCTGTTTTGTGCTGTTCTATCCATATAAAATGCTGTTTTGGTCATATATAATGCTGTTTTGTGTTGTTTTGACATATATAATGTTGTTTTGACATATATAATGCTGTTTTGTGCTGTTTTGGCATATATAATGCTGTTTTGACATATACGATGATGTTTTGATCATATATTGATGTTTTGGTTCATATATATTGCTGATCATGTACATTGTTGTTTGTAGATGAGCACAAGTCCGAGTAGTGATGAAAGCGACAACAATGATGACATTGAGTCCGCACTTATGGATTCAAGAAAGCGTCGCCGGCGACGGAATACACAAATGATGTATCATGTTCTTGCACACTCCGAGAAGTATCTAATGAAGAAAAAGAGAATAGAGCCAAGATACACCGGACAACAATGGGTATTTGATAACTTGGGCAACTCGAAGGATTGCTATGACATGTTTAGAATGCATAGGCCATGTTTTGATTCTTTGCATGACACTTTGGTTGAAAAATATGGCCTAGAGGGATCAAGCCGTATGTGTTCCGAGGAGGCACTTGGAATGTTTTTATGGACTCTTGGTAGTCCACAATCGGTGTCTCAAGTTCATAACCGATTCAAGAGATCGAAGGAGACAATTAATAGAAAGTTTGCAGAGGTGCTATATTGTGTGAATCTACTAGCAGGAGATATCATCAAGCCTATTGATCCATTGTTCCCAACAGTGCATGAGAGGCTACAAGACTCTAGATTTACACCTCATTTTAATGGTGCCATTGGTGCAATTGATGGGACACACATACCAGTTATTGTGCCAGCTGCTCATATGATCAACCATGTTGGTCGCCTTGGATATTCCACACAGAATGTCATGGCTGTTTGTGATTTTGACTTGCGGTTCACCTCTATAGTTGCAGGATGGCCAGGTTCAGTGCATGACACAAGGATATTCAAAGATACATTGCTTAAGTTTGAAGCAAATTTTCCTCATCCTCCTCCAGGTATATGATAGGCTTATGCACTATTTATTGGATGATATTGGTGTCATATATGCTATCATTAACTTGTGTTTCATACAGGAAGATACTATCTAGTTGATTCAGGTTATCCCAATCAAGAAGGTTATCTTTCTCCATATACAGGAACCAAGTATCATCTACCTGAGTTTAGACTAGCGAGAGGACCTACTGGGAAGCAAGAAATATTCAACCATGCCCATTCTTCTTTAAGGAATGCTATTGAGAGAGCATTTGGGGTATTAAAGCAGAAATGGCGCATGTTGCATGGTATATCAAGTTACCCGTTAGAGAAGCAGACAGAGATTATCATTGCATGTATGGCACTCCATAACTTCATTCGCGATAGCCATTTGTTTGATCTAGACTTTTATCGATGTGATAGGGATGAGAACTATATGCCTCCGGGGCATGTTGTTTCCACGGAAGGAGGGAACAATGGCAATGAATTGGGAGATGACCATGTTAGCATGAGCCACATTCGTGACAACATAGCTAATGCTTTGTTCGCATCAAGAGGAGGTGACATGTAGTATTGTAGATATGCCAAGCTAGTAGTTCTTTTGGGTTCATACGGAGAAGCCTTGTATTATTGTAAATATGCCAAGCTCGTAGTTCTTTTGGGTCCATATGGAGGAGCCTTGTAATATTGTAGATATGCCAAGCTCGTACTTCCTCGTAGTTCTTTTGAGTTCATATGAAGCGGCATTGTAATATATTTGTTGGACAACCTAGTAAGGTATTTTGGATATATGTGATGTTTTATGGTTTTTCAGATATATGTAATGCTCTATATTTGGATAAATACATGCGATTATAGAAAAAAATATTGAGATAATTTAGCGGTTAAACATCATAATTATGAATAATATTAGTCAATAATAACTATTTCACTTTAAATCAGCATTTACGTAACATCTTCAGTACTCAGGGGCATTCCAGACAATTCACCGAAAACCTAACAGCAACAGCTGCCAACAGCACTCCTGCCAAACATCAAATCTCTGTTTCCAGCAGCTGCTTCCAACAGCAGCTTTCTCACAGCTCAACAGCTACAGCTGCTTTTCAAAAGCTGCAGCCCAAACAAACACAGCCTAACATGGTAATCTCCGTAGTGAATCTCAAGTACAACCTATTTATATTGTTCACACAAAAATATCTTCTGCAAAAACCCTTCGCACACTAGACGGTGCTTCTAAAAAAAGGCAGGACATCTATTAAAAAATAAACCGTAAACAACAAAAAATAAACAAGACACAACACAAAAAGACAAAAAAAAATCACCGAAACAATAAAGTCCACAATTCTAAATCATCCAATGTTTACGGTTGTACGGTAGTTTCGCATGTATGTTTATTTTGGTAATAATGTTTATTTAGCGCGTACAAGCACCTGCGACCAGATTTTTCACTTTCTAGTAGAACCAAAAATATATTATTACTATTACTTCAAGTAATATTTCGCTGCTAACTTCGCATTTTATAAACTACAAAGATAAAAAACAAAAAAAATATTAATAATAATACAAAAAAACCGAGGTGTAGGTTCAGTTGCAACCCAAAACTCAGTCGCAAATGCAGTTGCAACTCGCTAAAAAAACTCAGTTGCAAGTGCGGCTGCAACTGGCCAAAAAAAAACTCGGTTGCAAGTGCGGTTGCAACTGGCCCAAAAAAAAACTCAGTCGCAAGTGCAGTGGCAACTGGCTTAAAATCGTGGAGAAAATCTCAGTTGTAAGTGGAGTTGCAACTAGCTTCCAGACAAAAATAATAATAATTAAGAGTAACAAAAATAATAATATAGAAAATAATAATTGAAACTCAGTTGCAAGTGCAGTTGCAACTGGCCCCAAAAAAACTCAGTTGCAAACTGGTTTATAAATCGTGGAGAAAATCTCAGTTGTAAATGGAGTTGCAACTAGCTTCGAGACAAAAAAAAAGTAACAAAAATAATAATTTGGAAAATAAAACATAAAAACACAACTGGCCCCCAAAAATAATAAATAAAAACACAAAAATAGTAACTCAGTTGCAAGTGCAGCTGCAACTGGCCCAAAAAAAAAGCTCTGTTACAAGTGCAGTTGCAACTGGCTAAAAAAATAAAAACAATTCAGTTGCAATTGGTCAACAAAAACTCAGTTGCAAGTGGAGTTGCAACTGGCTAAAAAGGAAAAATCTTATTTAAACATGCAGCAACAACAACAACAACAACAACAACAACAACAACAAAAACAACAACAACAACAACAACAACAACAACAACAACAACAACAACAACAACAACAACAACAACAACAACGACAACGACAACGAAATCGACGAATGATAAATAGACGTCTGCGAAGACAAAAGCATGCAAAGATAATAATTAGACCTCTAAATGGATGAATACTCATCTTCCTCTAACATGGTAATCTCCCTAGTGAATCTCACGTACAACCTATTTATATTGTTCACACAAAAATATCTTCTGCAAAAACCCTTCTCACACTAGACGGTGCTTCTAAAAAAAGGCAGGACATCTATTAAAAAAATAAACCGTAAACAACAAAAAATAAACAAGACACAACACAAAAAGACAAAAAAAAAAATCACCGAAACAATAAAGTCCACAATTCTAAATCATCCAACCAAAAACAAAAAACTACAACAAAAAATAGCAATTGCATTCACAAAAAAAGTAAATATGGATAATTATTTTCTTTAGTCAAAACATACAGAAATTAGATTAGTTACTAATTCGAAATAACAGGAAAAAAAACTAGCCGGACCGCAAACATACCAACAAACGGCCCAGACCACCTATTGCACCTTCAGAGGAAAAAAAAAAGCAAGACCGAGCCCAACACAGGACCCGCACTACCCAGTCCAGCCCACTTACTTTACCCGCACCTCCCAGGTAAAAAAAACAACGACAACAGGCCCAACAACAGAAAACAACTGCTCGACGGGCCAACCCAGCACACAAAGCGCGAATCGTGAAGAAAAAGGATCGGACGTTCAGGGAGGTGACTGAGCTCTAAGCAAATTCTCAGCTAGCTGAGAATTAGCAAAACCCAACAAACAAAGTACGCTGTGTAAGGCAATAATGGACTAACTAATTAAGGCCGGTATTTGGCACCGGACAAGCACACTCAAAGGTTAGTTCAAGGTTTTTTGTAGTGAACGAAAAAAAGGCTAGGTCAAGTTAGTTACCTCATGTAGACTACTTAAGTGTCAACTTGCAAGTCGACTGTCTAGGTAAGAACATCTCCAAGACTCCAACCACTACAGAATGTAGCGGCAGTGTCGACGGTTTTTGTCATCGGCGAAGCCTTAAATTTCGTCGGCATGCACCTGTGCGGCAGTAGCGTAGCCAGGATGAGGCTAGCTTCACGATGTTGTTGCTACAGTACGCTATCGTATTAACTGTAGCAACAAAATAAGCCTAGCTTTTAGGCTCACGTCCCGGGCCATGGTCAGGGTGGCCTGGGGCCTATCTACGCCCCTCGCTGTGCCGACGGCCACCCGCCAACGTAGCTCCATCAGCAAAACTTTCATTGACATAGCTCCATGACCGTCGGCATACGGCCGTCGGCGTAGTTGCTCTGTGCCGACGGTTTTTTCAGGTCGTCAGCTCGTATTTCTGACTTACTGTAACTTGAAGGTGGACGACGACTGCGCTAGTAATAATTTTTTTTAGGTCACACACTTAATCTCAGATCACACGCTTAATCTAAGGTCACACTTCCTGACCGGCACCCATCATAAAATTGCTTGCTTAACTTTTGAGTTTTTCCCGAATGAGCTTCCAAGTAAGAAATTATACCTTGATGGTACCACTGGGTCATGATGTAACACTTCTTTATTCGTATTACCTTTATAAAACGAGTAGTTCTAGACTGATAGCTCGAAAACTCCTGTGTCTGGTCAAACGGAGCGCATCTTGCTAGATCCTTGGCTCTAAGGTGTAGTTCTAAATCCCATATTTGGCACATAGGTGTGTCTTGGTACAAAAAACAATTATGCTCAAGTGATTTTTTCAAATTATTTTTATAAATATCGTTTTTCATTTTCTAAGTGCTAAAAATGACTTTTTAAAGCAAGTACAAAACATATGATGCAAAATGGCACCCATATATATTTCACAAAGAGTAGTCCATATTTGTTGCATAATCCCCAAGTATTAGGATTTTTCTTGATTTCTACCTAATTTTTCCTAGTTAAATGAGTTTATGTCAGTTTTTAAAAAGTAATCCAAATTTAAACTACAAGTGTTTGATAGTTTTGTCTGAATTTTTTTAAAATCATTTTAAAATACACAAGTAGTGGTTATATCGCCGAAATATAGGTAGTTTTAGAAAATTCAACCACTTTCGATGAATAGCCATGGTGGCCATTTTGACCCTTTTAAAAAAATCTAAGAAAGTGAAAATAAGATATCATCTCGCATGGAGTCCTTTTATATGTACTAGTTTCTATAAAAAATGATAAACTTGATTTTCGACAAAATTTTGAAAAAATCTTCACAGAATGTTTATCATGTATAAACATTTATAATTTTCAAGCCAAATGACCAAGTTATGGTCATTCTCAAGTCATAGTTTGTGATAAAGTTATCATATTCGACAAATAGGTGTATCTTGGTATAGAAAACAATTGTGCCGAAGAGAACTTTCAAATTATTTTTATAAATATCATTTTTCTTTTTCTAAGTGCCAAAAATGATCTTTTAAGCAAGTACGACAAATATGGTGCAAAATAATACCTATCTAATTTTCACAAAGAGTTTAAGCTACAAGTGTTTGATAGATTGTTTTGAATTTAAAAATCATTTTAAGATACAAAAGTAGGTTATATCACAAAAACATCGATAGTTCTAGAAAATTCAACCCCTTTCGATGAATAGCCATGGTGACCATTTTGATTGTTCTTTAAAAAATCAAAGAAAGTGAAAAACCCCTCAAAAAAAGGTATCCTCTAGAATGGAGTCCTATTGTCTGTACTAGGTTCTATGAAAATGATAATTATTTTTGACAACTTTTGAAAAAATTCTTCACAAAAATGTCTATCATGTATAAACATCTATAAGTTTCAAATCAGAGGACCAATTTATGGTCATTCGCACAACATAGTTTGTGATAAAGTTCTCATATTTGACAAATAAGTTATCTTGGTATAGGAAACAATTGTGCCAAAGAGATTTTTTAAATTATTTTTATAAACATCATATTCTATTTTCTAAGTGCCAAAAATGATTTTTTTGTAAAGCAAGTACAAAAAATATGGTGCAAAATGGCACCCATCTATTTTTCACAAAGAGTAGTCAAAATTTGATGGATAATCCCCAAGTATTAGGATTTTCTCGATTTCTACCTAATTGCGCCTAGTTAAATGATTTTCTTTCGGTTTTTTAAAAGTAATCCAAATTTGAACTATAAGTGTTTGATAGTTTGGTTCGAATTATTTTTTTAAATCATTTTAATGTACACAAGTATTGGTTATATCATAGAAATATCGATAGTTTTAGAAAATTTGACCCCATTTTTGTACTTGCTTCAGAAAAAAGTCAATTTTGGCACTTAAAAATGGAAAATGATATTTACAAACATAATTTGAAATTTTAGTTTGGCACAATTGTTTCCCATACCAAGACCCACCTATGTGCCAAATATGAGATTTATTACGAGTAAGTAAAAGTACAAATAAAAAATTTAACTGTTGTAAATGGAAGTAAGTGAAAATGGGGGAAAAGAGCTACGTCAACAAAATTACCGTCGGCTTAGCTCTGACAGGGCTAGGCCGACGTAATGCCGTCGGTGTAGCTCTAACGCCTTCGACGCGACCTTTCAAAGGACTCACATTGTCACGCCCCAGAAACGGGCCTAGTCGCAACAACCGCCACATGTCTATGAACATGAAGTTTATGAACATGTGAGGCTAAATAACCCTGAATGATTTCACAAAGGTAGCACCAAGGAGACACTTTATTTATTATTGAGCTTAGATGGTACACAAGATCTGCTACACAAGTACGATTTGCATGCAGCTACTTTTATTCATATCCCTTCCCGTAGCACTACTCCTACTGGTTGCCATCAACACCAACAGTGCCCACTTCTGCAAAGACATAAAGAAACAACATGAATGAGTATGATGACATACTCAGCAAGCATGCATGAACAAGGATGCACTAGACAACACGGGATCAAGATAAAAGAGCAGATTAGTGAAAAATACAAGGATATAGTAATGGTAAGATAAACCAGAAGTAAAAATGAAGTGAAAATAATTGGTATCACATGTGACAGCAAGTTTCCCGACCCGGGAATCACAGGGGTGAATATTCACGCTTTTACGCTCTTAAGAGGGGTACACCGACGTCAGCAGCCCCGACCAGAACCACAAAGGCGCCAGTCGAGCAAGGCCCTTTTACCCGCTAAGACCCGAACACCTCGACATGCTAGTTTCAGTCGCTCCTACGGATCCATCACCGACACGTTCCCGAACGAGGGCCGTTCCTACCGGAGAACCCAGACAGTCCCATGCACGTACTGCGACCGGTAATATTCACGCTTTTACGCTCTTAAGAGGGGTACGCCAACGTCAGCAGCCCCGACCAGAACCACAAAGGCGCCAGTCGAGCAAGGCCCTTTTGAAGGGGATCGCAGGCAGAAAACAAAAAATTTCCTAACAGCGATAACCTTAAACTAGCCAGAATCTATACTATGCAGATATAGTAGTACGAAGGGGGGTCGGTGCACATACCGCTTGTAGACCGAAAAGCGGAGATTACGCTCCCGCACAACTGTTGTCGATGAAGCCGACGAAGACTTCGATGCCGTGTAGAGGAAGCAGACCTCTAGCACCACTAGCGTGGTGCCTCGCAGGGCGTTACACACGTACGGTGAAGCCGACGAACTCCGGGCTCCGATCCAAGGACGAAGCAGCGGAAGACTGGGACCGGGAGACCAGGAGCACGGCGGTGTGCGTATGGTGGAGAAAACTTATCCTCGGCGCAACTCCAAACTGGGGAGTCACGGGATCCAAGGAGAGAGAGAGAGGAATTGGTGTGTCTTCAAAGGCCTGGGGTGCCCCTCTATATAAAGGGGCCAGGGGGCTGCCCAACTTGCCAGGCTGGCGGTGTGGGACTAATCCCACACCCCAGCCGGCCATGGCTGGTGCGCCGGCCCTAGTGGGCCCCATGGGCTGGCCGAACCAGCCCTCCCTTGGGAGGGACTCCCTCCCCCCCTCATGGGCCCTTTTGCCCAAAAAGGCCCATTTAGTGATTTTTGCCTTTAAAAATTCAGGAAAAATTAAAATAAAATATATTTAACTATTAATTACATTAATTAATATTAAATACATATTACATAATTTATTCCGGCTCCGAAAACTATTTCGTCGCTGCCCGATCTCCATCGGAACTTTCCCGGGACACTCCCGGTCTCTCTTTTCCTATTTTTCTCTTCCGGTAAAATGTCGACTCCCCTTAAGTGTGTTACCCTAGCGGTTCGATTATCTCACCAGACATGATCGAGACTCCTCTCCGATCAATGACTAATTCGTGGACCTTGGATACCCAAAATTAATCCCTGCGAGATAACGAATACTTTACCGATCGAACCTAGACGTCTGAGTCTTAAACCTTTTGCCATGCGATACTTAGCGCGTCCGAGACTCGTTCATAGATATCTCCATACCTAGCTTGATCTCGTTACCGACACTGCTAACTTCTACTCGTCCATGATATTAAGTCCTGGTGACCTAGTCACATGCTTGCAAGCTCGTTTGACATAATCTCACCGAGTGGACCCTAGAGTATCTATCCTGCTATGGGACTGGCAAATCCCGCTCTTGACCCCCCGTCTCAACATACTCCTTTCCGACACCCGAGAGGGACACCTTTATTGTCACACTATGTAAGATATGACGTTTGATGCAATCAAAGTGTCTTCCAGGAATAGCAATAAGAGTAGATCTCACGGTCGAAGGTGTAATGACTACGTCCTACAAATATTGGGTATGTCCATCACATCGTTCTACCAACGACATGACTTCATTGTCAAATAGACGCCATGTCACATGATCGGGAAACCTCGATCATCGATTGCACAATGAACCAGTCAAATAGAGGCTACTGGGACCTGGTTGTTTTACGTATCACACGTGTATTAATGTTTCCGCTTAATACAGTTATAGCATGACACAAAAACGTATTATGAACAAATGAGATATGATAAATAAAACTCTTTATTAATTGCCTCTAGGGCATATCTCCTACAGTCTCCCACTTGCACTAGAGTACAACTTAATCTAGTTTACAACTTGGTAAAAGCCGGACACCCATAGCATCTTGGTGTTTCACGTGCTTGTCAAACAGGAGAGGCTTCGTCAAAGGATCTGCCACATTCAGATCCGTATGTATTTTGCAAATGTTCACTTCACCTCCTTGTACGTACTGTCGTATCACATGGAAGCATCGGAGTATGTGTTTGGCAGTCGAGTGAGACCTTGGTTCCTTCGCGTTAGCAATGGCACCCGTATTGTCGCAGTAGAGGGTCACGGGGTCTTGCGCGCTAGGGAACACTCCAAGCTCGATGATGAACTTCCTCAGCCACACAGCTTCATTCGCGGCTTCAGAAGCAGCAATGTACTCCGATTCCATTGTAGATTGAGCCACGATGGGTTGCTTCCCACTCCTCCAGCATACAGCGTCTCCGTTCACCTTGAAAACATATCCTGTCTGTGACTTAGAGTCATCTGGGTCTGAGCAGAAACTTGCATCAATGTAACCGGTTACGCCAAGTTCTTCCTCACAGTCCCCATACACAAGGAACATTTCCTTTGTATGCTTGAGATTCTTAAGAATGCTTTTAACAGCTACCCAATGATCCTTTCCAGGATTACTTTGGAACCGACTCGTCAAACTAAGAGCCAATGCTACATCAGGTCGAGTACTTAACATGGCATACATGATCGATCCTATGGCTGAAGCATAAGGATGTTTAGCCATCTCGGCTTTATCATGTTCCGTCACCGGACACTGAGCCTTGCTCAATACCTTATTCTTGACAACCGGCAGAAAACCCTTCTTTGCCGTCTCCATACCAAACCGTTTCAGTATCTTGTCAATATAAGTAGTCTGACTTAACGCTAATAGACGTCTTGATCTATCACGATAGATTTTAATGCCTAAAACGTATGCGGCTTATCCTAAGTCCTTCATTGAAAATTTACTGTTTAAATATTTCTTAACGCTATTCAGAAGTTCCACATTATCCCCTATTAGTAGTATATCATCAACATATAGTACTAGGAACACAACTGAGCTCCCACTCATTTTCTTGTAAATGCATGTCTCTTCGGTATTTTGGACAAATCCAAAATCTTTGATCACCTCATCAAAGCGAAGATTCCAGCTCCGAGATGCTTGCTTCAGTCCATAAATGGAACGCTGAAGCTTGCATACCTTGCCAGCATTTTCTGGATCGACAAAACCTTCAGGTTGTACCATATACAACTCTTCCTCAATGTTACCATTTAGGAAGGCTGTTTTGACATCCATTTGCCATATCTCATAGTCATAATATGCGGCAAGTGCTAGCAAAATCCGAATAGACTTCAGTATCGCTACCGGTGAAAACGTTTCATCGTAGTCAATCCCATGAACTTGTCGGAAACCCTTTGCGACAAGCCGAGCTTTATAGACGGTCACATTACCATCAGCATCAGTCTTCTTCTTAAAGATCCATTTATTCTCGACGGCCTTACGCCCTTTGGGAATCTCCATCAAAGTCCATACTTTGTTATCATACATGGATCCTATTTCGGATTTCATGGCTTCAAGCCATTTCTCGGACTCAGGACTAGCCATAGCCTCTTTGTAGTTCGTAGGTTCGTCTTGTTCAATCAACATGACGGTGCAAACCATGTTGCCATACCATTCAGGGGCGATCCGAGATCTCCCTGACCTACGAGGTAGAATAGCACCCTCGACATCTTCTCCCACTCCATCTGTGGAGGACGTTTCCGGAACAGCTTTCGTTGCGCCACTCGGAATTTCGAGTTCAGGATCAACGATCTCGTCGAGGTCTATTTTCCTCCCACTTACTCCTTTGGCGAGAAACTCTTTCTTCAGAAAAGTACCGTTTTTCGCGACAAACGTTTTGCCCTCAGCTTGGTTGTAGAAGGTGTATCCTATGGTTTCCCGCGGATACCCTACAAAGACGACTTTCTCCGATTTCGGTTCGAGTTGGTCGGGCTGTAGTTTCTTAACATACGCCTCACAACCCCAGACCTTCAGGAACGACAACTTAGGTTTCTGACCATGCCATATCTCATACGGTGTCGTTGCTACGGATTTGGACGGAGCCCTAAAAATGAATGCGGCTGTTTCTAACGCATACCCCCAAAAAGATACGGGCAAGTCGGTAAGAGACATCATAGATCGGACGCTATCTAATAGGGTACGATTACGTCGCTCGAACACACCGTTGCGTTGCGGCGTTCCAGCTGGCGTAAGCTGCGGCACGATGCCACAGGCCTTCAGATGTGTGCCAAACTCAAAACTCAAATATTCGCCACCACGATCGGATCGAAGGTGCTTAATTTTCTTGTTGAGTTGATTTTCAACCTCACTTTGAAATTCTTTGAACTTTTCAAATGTTTCAGACTTGTGTTTCATCAAATAGATATACCCATATCTACTCAAGTCATCGGTGAAGGTGACAAAATAACGATAACCATTGCGTGTCGACACGCTCATCGGTCCACACACATCTGTATGTATGACTCCCAATAAGTCCGACGCCCGTTCCATGAACCATTGAACGGTGTCTTGGTCATCTTGCCGATGAGGCATGGTTCGCATGTGTCGAGGGATCCAAAATCCAACGAGTCCAGATGTCCATCGGCATGGAGTTTCTTCATGCGCTTTATATCAATATGACCGAGACGGCAATGCCATATATACATGGCGGTATCGCTACTAAGTTTAATCCTCTTGGCATCTACGCTATGGATGTGAGTACTACGATCGAGATTCAACAAGAATAAACCATTACTCTCGGGAGCATTAACATAAAAGATATCATTCATAGAAATAGCACAACCATTTGATACTGATTTGAACGAATATCCGTCTTGCAACAAGCAAGACCCACTGATTATGTTTACACTCAAGGACGGTACAAAATAACACTTATTCAGAACCAAAACTAATCCCGATGGTAGATGTAGAGGGAGTGTGCCGACAGCCACCACGTCAACTCTTGATCCGTTGCCGACGCGCATCGTCACCTGGTCCTTTGCCAGGCGCCGCTTATTCCGCAACTCCTCCTGAGAGTTACAAATATGAGCAACAGAACCAGTATCAAATACCCAGGTATTGCTACGGGCGCAGGTAAGGTACGCATCAATAACATGTATATCAAATATACCTTTCTCTTTTCCGACAATCTTGTCGGCCTTCTTATCTTCCAGATACTTGGGGCAGTTGCGCTTCGAGTGACCATCTCCCTTGCAGTAGAAGCATTCCACGCCAGCTTTGGGACCAGGTTTGTTAGTCTTAGGCTTGGCAACGTGCTTGCCATCCTTCTTAGACCTCTAGTTTCTCCTGCCCTTGCCGCCAGATTTCTTAAAATCGACGGTCTTGTTGACCATCAACAGCGTGTGCTCCTTCTTGGTTTCCACCTCAGCAGTCTTGAGCATCACGAACACCTCACCCAGGGACTTAGCCATGCCCTGCATGTTATAGTTGATGACGAAGCCTTTGTAGCTAGGGGGCAACGATTGCAGCACCCTATCAATCGCCAGCTCATCAGGAATCTTGCATTTCAGAGCGTTCAGGCGTTAAAAGTAGCCAGACATTTTGACCACGTGCTCGCTCACACTGCTGTGCTCTTCCATCTTGGCTGAGAAAACGAGCTCAGAAGCTTCATATCTCTCAGCCTTAGCCTGCGGCGCAAAGACAGCCTTGAGATCAGAAATTATCTCAAAGGCACTCATCCTCTCAAAGCGCTTCTACAGGTCGGCTTCCATGGCATAGAGCATGCCACTCTGGACAAAGGAGGAATCATCCGACTTGGTCTGAAAGACCTTCTTCTCATCGTCGGAGGCATTATCTGCCAGAGGGTCACCCAGGGGGGCTTCAATCACGTAAGCCACCCTGTGGGGAGTGAGGAGGATCCTCAGGTTGCGGAACCAGGCCATGAAGTTTGACCCATTGGTCTTAAGCTTTTCTTTCTCAAGGAACAGGCCTAGGTTAAAGGAGGGGCGAGACATCTACAATGGAATTTGCAAAACATAAGACTTTGTTCATAAAATTTTGAGTTCAAGTATTTTCGAAAATAACTATAAGAACTCCCACTCAAAACGAATATCCCTCTCATCGCTTTAGTGATTACACGACCCTAATCCATTGCGCAACCCCTCATCATCAGAGCCGGCGACACAACTTCAAAGGTAGACATCGGAATGTCAATCACAACAACTTTGTGACTCATGCTTGACCTTTCGGTCACCTTGTTCCGAGGCCATGTTTGTACATGCTAGGCTCGCCATAATAACCTTTAACGTAAACGCGCGTGCAACATGGCTTACACCCACTGTATGCGAACGACGATATGTCTGACACCCGATCGTCACGGCCTGCCTCATAACGTAGAACTTTCTTGGTGGTGCACGTCGAAGGGAGAACACAGATGGTATTTTGGAGGGATCATCTTATATAACTACCGCTGTGTAACTAATATATACTATATATATATACACACAATATAAGATGCACTCAAAACATCAAATGTAATGCGACGTGATATGGTCCTTGCGCCGATGGTCTCCTTCGCGCCAACAGTTCATAAACAATTTAATAAACCTACCTTGACCATATCACATTGCCCCTGCAAAATAAAGTTAGACGCTTCTACTTTATCTTTTGCATATTTTACGTGGCTTGGGGCTGTCGTAAATAGAACCGCTTCATACCTACGAACCTATGACCACAACAACGATCAAATAATTGCATATTTATTCATCCCTTTCGGGCCCTCCATTGAAAATGTAAAGCCAACTAAAGAGAGTGACAGACACCCGCCAGCCACATATACGGAACCAGCCGTATGTCAGTTGTGGAACCAGTCTCGCGTAAGCGTACGCGTAAGGTCGGTCCGGGCCGCTTCATCAACTCGATGCTGCCGGCAGTGCAAGTGCACGCGAGAGGGTAGCAAATAATAAGAATGATATCCCCGTGATAAACACGGGTGCAGCTAGCGCACAGCTATATCTACGCATAGATCGGCTCTGATACCACTGAAGGGGATCGCAGGCAGAAAACAAAAAATTTCCTAACAGCGATAACCTTAGACTAGCCAGAATCTATACTATGCAGATATAGTAGTACGAAGGGGGGTCGATGCACATACCGCTTGTAGACCGAAAAGCGGGGATTACGCTCCCGCACAACCGTTGTCGATGAAGCCGACGAAGACTTCGATGCCGTGTAGAGGAAGCAGACCTCTAGCACCACTAGCGTGGTGCCTCGCAGGGCGTTACACACGTACGGTGAAGCCGACGAACTCCGGGCTCCGATCCAAGGACGAAGCAGCGGAAGACTGGGACCGGGAGACCAGGAGCACGGCGGTGTGCGTATGGTGGAGAAAACTTATCCTCGGCGCAACTCCAAACTGGGGAGTCACGGGATCCAAGGAGAGAGAGAGAGAGAGGAATTGGTGTGTCTTCAAAGGCCTGGGGTGCCCCTCTATATAAAGGGGCCAGGGGGCTGCCCAACTTGCCAGGCTGGTGGTGTGGGACTAATCTCACACCCCAGCCGGCCATGGCTGGTGCGCCGGCCCTAGTGGGCCCCATGTGGCCCACTAGGGGCTGGCCGAACCAGCCCTCCCTTGGGAGGGACTCCCTCCCCCCCTCATGGGCCCTTTTGCCCAAAAAGGCCCATTTAGGGATTTTTGCCTTTAAAAATTCAGGAAAAAATAAAATAAATATATTTAACTATTAATTACATTAATTAATACTAAATACATATTACATAATTTATTCCGGCTCCGAAAACTATTTCGTCGCTGCCCGATCTCCATCGGAACTTTCCCGGGACACTCCCGGTCTCTCTTTTCCTATTTTTCTCTTCCGGTAAAATGTCGACTCCCCTTAAGTGTGTTACCCTAGCGGTTCGATTATCTCACCAGACATGATCGAGACTCCTCTCCGATCAATGACTAATTCGTGGACCTTGGATACCCAGAATTAATCCCTGCGAGATAACGAATACTTTACCGATCGAACCTAGACGTCTGAGTCTTAAACCTTTTGCCATGCGATACTTAGCGTGTCCGAGACTCGTTCATAGATATCTCCATACCTAGCTTGATCTCGTTACCGACACTGCTAACTTCTACTCGTCCATGATATTATGTCTTGTTGACCTAGTCACACGCTTGCAAGCTCGTTTGACATAATCTCACCGAGTGGGCCCTAGAGTATCTATCCTGCTATGGGACTGGCAAATCCCGCTCTTGACCCCCCGTCTCTACATACTCCTTTCCGACACCCGAGAGGGACACCTTTATTGTCACACTATGTAAGATATGACGTTTGATGCAATCAAAGTGTCTTCCAGGAATAGCAATAAGAGTAGATCTCACGGTCGAAGGTGTAATGACTACGTCCTACAAATATTGGGTATGTCCATCACATCGTTCTACCAACGACATGACTTCATTGTCAAATAGACGCCATGTCACATGACCGGGAAACCTCGATCATCGATTGCACAATGAACCGGTCAAATAGAGGCTACTGGGGACCTGGTTGTTTTACGTATCACACGTGTATTAATGTTTCCGCTTAATACAGTTATAGCATGACACAAAAACGTATTATGAACAAATGAGATATGATAAATAAAACTCTTTATTAATTGCCTCTAGGGCATATCTCCTACACCTTTTACCCGCTAAGACCCGAACACCTTGACATACTAGTTTCAGTCGCTCCTACGGATCCATCACCGACACGTTCCCGAACGAGGGCCGTTCCTACCGGAGAACCCAGACAGTCCCATGCACGTACTGCGACCGGTACAATATGTTTGCCGTCGTGATACCAGCATTTTCAAGAAACTTAAAAGAAGAATTAATAGCTAAGGCAACATGAAAAGATAGCACGATATTTCTTTAAAAAAAAATCCCCAAACCTTAGGAAACCACAATCTCTAGCTATTCCACCGAATATGCTAAAGATATGCATGGCCTTTGCCATCACCAGAAAATAGTTCAAGGACTGAGTACTTATGCCAGAAAAGAGTAAGGAAATTTAAGGAGAGAGTGTGCAACAAATAAGCAGCAGCTAGTAGTGCACATGAAATTACAGAGAGAACATGGCGTGTGAGAGCGATTCATATTTGCTGACTTTGGTTGGCTGACTTTGCGGTGACTTTGTGTCAATGACAGGTGGGCCCATGGATGGTGGGGCCTACATGGCAGTGACTCAAAGTCACCTGACTTTGGCCTCCACAAAGTCAGCCAATCCATGTCCGTGTGAGAGATGCAAGTGCTAATCATTGATCAAGATTTCACCAAGAGCTCCTCACTTAATTATAGTGCGCATCCTGCTAAGTGAGGTACATATCCAAATAGTGGCAGTACATGCATGGACCAAATAATTAAAGGAATATTGCACCACTTAAATAAATAGCTGCTAGGGAAACATGGCCACAGGGATACCATCGACATGGAGAGGAGCTAGTCACGCATAGCTCACATGAATTGACATGAGGAGGTAATGTGTAAGAATTAATAAACTAGACATGGCAACAATATGGTACTGTACTAGGAGAGAGAGGGAATTTTGGAAAGAAACGCATGCTTGCCTTCGGCTCTTCTTGTCAACTCCGCAGCAGAATCTCTCTGCTGATCCGCACTGCTTCACGCTCTACTCCGCCGCAACCTTCTTTGATTAGTGAAAGAGAGGATGTGATCTAGCTGCTAGGATTCATCCTATTTATAATAGCTGAGCACCTACGGACCGCTTAAGCAATGCGACAGAAATGTCTAGAGAGTTATCGACGCCTCTATTTCATTTTTCTCCTACGGGTAAACAACTGCACTTTTTATTGAACTGACGCGTAAGCTTCTCCTACCCTAGCGACGCAACATGTCGATTCTACATGCAGGTGAGTCAGCTCCTTAATGCTAAATGCACGGTACACTCCGTAAACACTCTCCTTTTCCACACCACGGTCAAATGGAACAACAGGAAAATATCTAAAGACAAGAGAACTATTTGAGGACCCACACCCTCAGCTTGACTAGGTGCATGGTCTGCTACGTCCACCCCACAAGCAACGAAAGATTTTGCTCTAGCTATAAAAATTAAACTAGTAGCATAACTCAATTTATTATTTTAATTTTCCTATTTATGCACCTTAAATACTAGAGGTATTACATCCTCCCCTACTAAAAAAAACAATTTCGTCCTCGAAATTTAGTTACCCGTAATCTGAAGATGTGGAAAACATGCACGTAGATCGTCTTCTTTTTTCCAAGTCGCCTCCTCTTCGGTGTGATTACTCCATTGTACTTTCAAAAATCTCATTGTTCTTTTTCTCATGACTCTATCTTTATAATCCAGAATTTTTATTGGATACTCCTCATAAGATAAATCAGGACGGAGTTCTACTAGGGGCACTTTTACTGTCTCTGGCAAATTCTCACATCTCTTTAGTGTTGATACATGAAAGACGTTATGTACTCCAGATAAATTTGGAGGTAGATCCAGACGATAAGCTACTACCCCAACTTTGTCGGTGATTTGAAATGGCCCGACATACCTTGGGCTTAATTTTCCTCGTAGGGCAAAACGTCTTGTTCCTTTCTTAGGAGAGAATTTTAAGTAGAAAAAATCACCTGGCTTTAGTTCTACTTCTCTACGCTTGAGATCCGCTTGTTTCTTTTGCCGATTTTGTGCCGCTTTCAAATGCTCACGAACAATACGCAGTTTTTCCTCTGCTTGTTGAACTAATTCCGGACCAAGGTATTTTCTCTCACCAATTTCTTCCCAACATATTGGAGAGCGACATCTCCTACCATACATAGCCTCATAGGGAGCCATTTTAATGCTTGACAGGTAACTATTATTATATGCAAACTTTACCAACGGAAGTGCTTCATCCCATTTTTCATTAAAGTCCAGTACACTTGCTCGCAACATATACTCTAATATCTGTATAACTCGCTCTGACTGACCGTCAGATTGAGGATGGTATGCTGTACTGAAATTTAATTTTGTTCCTAGTGCACTATGCAAACTTTTCTAAAATCTAGAAACAAACCTTGGGTCTCGATCAGATACGATGGAAGGTGGAATGCCGTAGTTAGCTACTATCTCTCTGATATATAATTTGGCTAACCTTTCAAGAGAAAATGTCTTCTTTACTGTTATAAATGCCGCCACCTTGGTCAGTCTGTCTACCACCACCCATATGGCATCATAACCTGCGGAAGTACGAGGCAGTCCAGTAACAAAATCCATGCTAACTCCTTCCCATTTTCAGGAGGGAATTTCTAACGGCTGTAGAAGTCCTGCCGGTTTCTGATGATCTACCTTTACCTGCTGACAGATTGGGCATTCCAGGACAAACCTTGCTATTTCCCTCTTCATGTTGGGCCACCAAAAATTTCCTTTAATGTCACGGTACATTTTTGTACTGCCTGGGTGCACTGTGTATGGTGTGGAGTGAGCCTCACTCAAAATTTCTAACTTTAGCCCGGGATGGTCAGGTACACATATGCGGTCCTTCAACCACAAGGACCCATCCAATCGTACCTGAAATTCTGATGGCTTGCCATAAGAAAAGGATCATCTCTTTGTTGTACCCGTATCCTATCCTGTAGATCAGGCTTGACTTGTAGTGCCATGATAGTGCTAGGACATCCACGTACCTTCAGCTCTATGCCCAACTTCTCCAGGTCTCTCAAGATATCTCTTTGAGTGCTAATTAAGTGTGCTAAATTACAATCACCCTTCCGATTTAGTGCATCAGCGACAGAGTTTGCTTTACCTGGATGATAATTTATGTTGAGATCATAATCTTTTAGCAATTCGAGCCATCTTCGCTGCCGCATATTTAATTCCTTCTGAGTGAATATATATTTCAAACTTTTGTGATCCGTAAAAATTTCACAGTGTTCACCATACAAATAATGCCTCCATATTTTCAGAGCAAAAACAACGGCACCCAATTCTAAATCATGTGTTGGATAATTTTTCTCATGTGGCTTCAACTGTCGAGATGCGTAAGCAATTACCTTATTATTTTGCATGAGTACACAGCCCAAACCAATATTTGAAGCATCACAGTAAATGGTAAATCCAATTCCAGAAATTGGTACTGCTAACACCGGTGTGGTTACTAAGCGACGCTTCAGTTCTTGAAAGTTCTCTTCGCATTTCTCAGTCCAAATAAATTTTGTCCCTTTACGTGTGAGCTGTGTAAGAGGCGATGCCAACTGGGCAAATCTCTCAATAAATCTCCTATAATATCCGGCTAGGCCGAGGAAACTTCTTATCTCAGTAATAGTTGTCGGTCTCTTCCAGTTCACTACTGCCTCAATCTTTGCCGGATCAGCTGATATACCTTCTCCTGAAATAACATGACCTAAGAATGCCACCTCTTTCAACCAGAAGTCACATTTCTTCAGTTTGGCATATAATTTATGATTTCTTAAAGTTTGAAGGACTATTTCCAAGGGTTGTGCATGTTCTTCTTCTGTCTTTGAATAAATCAGTATATCATCAATCAAAACAACCACGAACTGATCCAGAAATGGCTTGAATACGCGATTCATTAAATCCATGAAGGTCGCGGGAGCATTTGTTAGTCCAAATGGCATAACAGCATATTCATAATGTCCATACCTCGTACGGAAAGCTGTCTTCGGAATATCTCCTTCTTTAATTTTTAGCTGATGATATCCTGACTGTAAATCTATTTTTGTAAATCTATTTTAGAAAACACCCGGGAACCTTGCAGTTGATCAATAAATCATCAATTCTAGGTAACGGGTACTTGTTTTTGATAGTCACCTTGTTAATCTCTCGAAAATCGGTGCATAGCCGTAATGTGTGATCTTTCTTTTCTACGAACAATACTGGAGCTCCCCAAGGTGACATGCTTGGGTGAATAAACTGTTTTTCTTCTAATTCTTTGAGACGCCTTTTCAATTCCTTTAATTCTGCAGGTGCCATTCTGTATGGAGTTTTAGAAATAGGACCAGTGCCAGGGACTAAGTCTATACTGAACTCAATCTCTCGGTCTGGCGGAAGTCCTGGGAGTTCATCCGGAAAAACATCTGGAAATTTCTTAACTATCGGTATCTCTTCGATATTACTTCCTCTCACCTCTAAATTCATTACCGAAGAGCGCTCAGTTTTATGCCTTGCTTGATATACTATCTTACGCTGACCTGGTATATGTAGTATCACTCTTTTCTTTTGACAATCAATTAACGCTCGATTTTCTGCCAACCAATCGATGCCTAAAATAATATCAAAGTCATGCATATCTAGTACTATTAGATCTGCCACAAAGCCGTGCCCTTTTATTACCACAGGAGAATCAGGGCATATGCTCCTAACTGTTACCTCTGCCAGAGGGGATTCTACAAATATCCTTCTTTTAAGAGGAACACTTTTTATACCATGCATATGGACAAATAGTGTGGACACAAACGAATGTGTAGCACCAGTATCAAATAAAGTGAATGCATTTTTTAAGCAGACTTGAATAGTACCTGTCACCACGTTGTTGTCCTCATCTGCTTCATGCTGGGTCAAGTGATTCACCTTGGCACGTCCAGCTGCCGTCTTCCTTCCGGAACCATTGTTTGATCGTTGAGCATATCCACTTGTGGTAGGAGGTGGAGCTAGTAAATACAGCTGAGTTGGCGGTGCAGGCAGTTGTTTAGGTGCTGCTGATTTGAGTAGATTTTGTTTATGAGAGTTGCGACACTCCCCGATCATATGTCCCTCTTTCCCACAACCAAAACATTTTCCTCGTCGATGCTCACACTGAAATGCAGTGTGGTTTCTCTGACGAATGACACAAATGTTACCTCTTGGCTATGGTGTCGGACGGTTATTCGGCCGCCAGTTCTGGTATGGCTTGTTTTGCATACTCCCTTGACCTCGATGATCGACCTTGACCTTCTTTCGTTGCTTCTCACCTTCCTCTTGCTCTTCTACGTATGCTTGCTCCACAATCAATGCTTTGTTAGCAACATCTCGGAAAGCCTTGAGTTCGAACACTTCTAAACGTGCCTTAATAGGTTGGCGAAGTCCTTGCGCAAAACACCGAGCCTTCGCCTCATCGTACTGGACATACACAGAAGCATAACGAGCAAGTATGGAGAATTCTATTTTATATTCCGAGACCGACTTATTATCTTGCTTTAAATGTAAAAAGGCTAGCTCCATTTTCCACTGGACACTTTCTGGAAAATATTTTCTATTGAACTCTCCTTTGAACGAACTCCATGTGAAAACATAATTCCCGGGGTACTTCTTCGTATGTACTCACCACCAGTCAAAGGCCCCACCTTGCAACATGAATGTAGCTAAGGTGACCTTCTCCTCGTCAGGACAATGCATGGCAGTGAAAATTTTCTCTATTTCCGTCAGCCAATCCTCGGCCTCAAGCGGATTTGCACTGCCGCGGAAAATGGGAGGATTTAGTCGAAGAAATTTGCGTATGCCACCACGATGTTCTCCATCAGATTCTTCTCTCCCTTTGGTTGATTGCTGCACCAGATGTCCTAGTATTTCATTTTGCTTTATCTGGGTTTGTTGTTGTTGATGCAGAAGGTTCAGTAGCAGCTCGTTAGGGTGAATAGGTTGGTCTGCTGCAGCTCCGAGAGAGTCCCTACTAACCCCAGTATGAGTTGCTGAAAAATCTCCGTTGTGACTCATCTAAGTAATGACGAAAAACAAACGAAATTAATACATGAGAACATACATAATTTCGTACTCAGTTTATTTGTTATATAAGGGATGGCAGTAAGTACAACCAACATTACACATCCTGACAACTAGATGTGTTCCTGCCGTCAATCATGCACATGCACTACTCCCGTCACATGAACAAGTACTAGCTAGCTTTCACTACCAAAGTCTACTACTCCTATCACATACTAGCTGGGTCACATCATCACAAGTCACGCTCCATTTATTTCTAGAGCTAGACACTACTCCCTCCGTTCCGATGAATAAGGCCTATATTTTTTTTGTAAAAGTCAAGCCAAGTAAAGTTTAACCAAACTTTTAGAAAAATCTATCAACAAATATGGTACTATATAGATATCATCTGAAAATATAGTTCATGATGTTTCTAATGACATTAGTTTTATATTTTACATGTTAATATTTTTTCATAAAAACTTGGTCAAACTTTACATGGGTTGACTTTTCCAAAATAATATAAGCATTATTCATTGGAACAGAGGTAGTAGCATGCATATATGCATGCATGACTTTAGGTAGCATTGTCCGCCCCCTCATCCTCCTTTTCTGCAAGTTTCACACGGAGGTTCTTGTTCTCAGCCATCAGCTCCTTGATCTGGCTCGCCTGCTGACTAGCAATGTCCTCCAACAGGTCGCGCTCCCTTTTCAGCTTCTTGTTCTTCTGTTCCTCCAGTTCGACCCACTGATCTCTGTCTTCTATCTCCATTTCAAGATCATGCTTGATCTCATAGACACAATCATCATGCTCCTGCTTGAGATCCTCCAGTTCCTGATGCCTGCGGGCCTCATGATACTCATGGAGCTGGGTCATCTCCATGCCGTGTTGCTGCTATTTCTGCGCCATTGCCATGAATAGACCCCAGTACTCAAACGAGTGCAGGTCTACTAGAGTAAAGTTTGCAGTAAACTGAGACATTTCAGCGCTTCACGAGCCGCGTTGCTACATGCCTCGGCAGCCTCGGCTCCATAGCCATAAATGGTTTGATAAGAAGTGTCATCATTGGGCTTGAACTGAGCATGCACAACACCCAGGAAGCCTACACCTTCTACAAGCTGGGAAGCAGAAATCACAGGAAAATCTAGATGGAAGTAGTCGGACACCTCCTCAAGGAGTCCCACAAAATTGAGATGGAGAATATAAGACGGATCCATCCCTGGCGGATCCATCCCTGTTTTTTTTTCACATGAGTTAATACCAAATACAACAATCAATTAGATATAAAAACCAAATTAGTAGTGCAAGAAATCATATTAATCAAACAAATTCGTTTCTACCTACGCTCCTACACTACCCATTAATTTAAACCCACATTATTTACACCAATTAGATTTATTTTTTTATCTCAGCCTGGCTCTGATACCACTAAAGTTGTCACGCCCCAGAAACAGGCCTAGTCGCAACAACCGCCACATGTCTATAAACATGAAGTTTATAAACATGTGAGGCTAAATAACCCTGAATCATTTCACAAAGCTAGCACCAAGGAGACACTTTATTTATTATTGAGCTTAGGTGGTACACTAGATCTGCTACACAAGTATGATTTGCATGCAGCTACTTTTATTCATATCCCTTCCCGTAGCACTATTCCTACTGGTTGCCATCAACACCAACAGTGCCCACTTCTGCAAAGACATAGAGAAACAACATGAATGAGTATGATGACATACTCAGCAAGCATGCAGGAACAAGGATGCACTAGACAACACGGGATCAAGATAAAAGAGCAGATTAGTGAAAAATACAAGGATACAGTAATGGTAAGATAAACCAGAAGTAAAAATGAAGTGAAAATAATTGGTATCACATGTGACAGCAAGTTTCCCGACCCGGGAATCACAGGGGTGAATATTCACGCTTTTATGCTCTTAAGAGGGGTACGCCGACGTCAGCATCCCCGACCAGAACCACAAAGGCGCCAGTCGAGCAAGGCCCTTTTACCCGCTAAGACCCGAACACCTCGACATACTAGTGTCAGTCGCTCCTACGGATCCATCACCGACACGTTCCCGAACGAGGGCCGTTCCTACCGGAGAACCCAGACAGTCCCATGCCCGTATTGCGACCGGTACAATATGTTTGCCGTCGTGATACCAGCATTTTCAAGAAACTTAAAAGAAGAATTAATAGCTAAGGCAACATGAAAAGATAGCACGATATTTCTTTTTAAAAAAATCCCCAAACCTTAGGAAACCACAATTCCACCGAATATGCTAAAGATATGCATGACCTTTGCCATCGCCAGAAAATAGTTCAAGGACTGACTACTTATGCCAGAAAAGAGTAAGGAAATTTAAGGAGACAGTGTGCAACAAATAAGCAGCAGCTAGTAGTGCACATGAAATTACAGAAAGAACATGGCGTGTGAGAGATGCAAGTGCTAATCATTTATCAAGATTTCACCAAGAGCTCCTCACTTAATTATAGTGCACATCCTGCTAAGTGAGGTACATATCCAAATAGTGGCAGTACGTGCATGGACCAAATAATCAAAGGAATAGTGCACCACTTAAATAATAGCTGCTAGGGAAACATGACCACAGGGCTACCATGGACATGGAGAGGAGCTAGTCACGCATAGCTCACATGAATTGACATGATTAGGTAATGTGTAAGAATCAATAAATGGATCAAATAATCAAAGGAATAGTGCACCACTTAAATAATAGCTGCTAGGGAAACATGACCACAGGGCTACCATGGACATGGAGAGGAGCTAGTCACGCATAGCTCACATGAATTGACATGATTAGGTAATGTGTAAGAATCAATAAACTAGACATGGCAACAGTATGGGACTGTACCAGGAGAGAGAGGGAATTTTGGAAAGAAACGCATGCTTGCCTTCGGCTCTTCTTGTCAACTCCGCAGCAGAATCTATCTGCTGATCCGCACTGTTTCACGCTCTACTCCGCCGCAGCCTTCTTTGATTAGTGAAAGAGAGGATGTGATGTGATCTAGCTGCTAGGATTCATCCTATTTATAATATCTGAGCACCTACGGACCGCTTAAGCGATGCGGCAGAAATGTCTAGAGAGTTATCGACGCCTCTATTTCCTTTTTCTCCTACGGGTGAACAACTGCACTTTTTTTTTGAACGGATAAGGATCCCGAAGGACCCGGAAGCTGCTCATTAAGTCAACACGGTTACGACAAGGCCCTCGAAAGAAAGAAAATTACAAACCAGACCTAAATTCTTACAGAAAAGATCCTGGAAAGAAACAGGAAAAGCAATCCAGTCCTCCAGGTTCTTCTCCACCGCGTCGATGACAAATTCGGCGACGAGGGCAGCAGGGCAAGTGCCGGGGACACACCACTTGGACCTGCTCCACTGGGAAATCCCACGCCGGAATTGAAGATCCTCCACCTGGAGGAAGAACGGCCAGCAGCCAGCGGCCGAGGAGGGTCGCCCAACGACCATATGTAGCGGCGGCAAGATGGACATGGCCATCGCAAGGTCCGAAGCTGAAGAACTCCTGCAGAAACGAGCAGCAAACCAACGAAGATGAAGCACCACTGTGCTCTCCCACTCCTCCTCTTCCTCTCCATGAGGCTTGAAGAAGAACAATCGGACAGCAATGGCAACCTCCACTCCGTCGGCAGAGAACTCGAGCTTATTAGTAGGAGGGGCCGAAAGTCCCTCTCCCTTTGCCTTCGGCTCCTCCCATCGGAGCGCCACAAGAGGGAGAAAGAGCACAGCCAGCAGCCAGGCGCAGCTCGGGTGCGCCGGCGACCGAATCCTCCTGGGCATAGCGCCATTCCCCACGGAGGAAAAGCTCAGCACGAAGCTACAACACCTACAGCTAACAAATCCTAGAACTACTCTGTACAGTAGGGGCCGGCACCCCAGCCCGTCTCTACGCCATACAGCACGGACGCCGGCGACGAGAGAGGCCGAAACTGGAGGTCTACGGTGGACTCTCAAAAGCGGCAGAGGATAAGCTCGTCTTATCGTTTCTGTTGTGTCATGGAAGTGTCTGTCAGTAGTAGAAGTAGTTGGATGGGGGAAAGACCCTGCACTTTTTGTTGAACTGACGCGTAAGCTTCTCCTGTCCTAGCGACGCAACACGTTGTCGATTCTATGAGACAGCTCCTTAATGCTAAATGCACGGTACACTCCGTAATCACTCTCCTTTTCCACACCGCGGTCAAATGGAACAACAGGAAAATATCTAAAGACAAGAGAACTATTTGAGGACCCACTCTCAGCTTGACTAGGTGCATGGTATGCTACGTCCACCCCACAAGCAACCAAAGATTTTGCTCTAGCTATAAAAATTAAACTAGTAGCATAACTCAATTTATTATTTTAATTTTCCTATTTATGCACCTTAAATACCAGAGGTATTACACACATCGCCACGTGGAGGGACCTATGCCTACGGCCGTGTTTTGCGCCAACGGTGGCTGTCGGCATAGCTCCAGGTACGCCAACCGTTTTGCGCTGACAGACTAATTTTTTGTCCGTGGGCATACGTAGACTGTGCCGATGACCCCGACTTTTGACCGTCGGCGTAGTTTTTGGCTGTCGGCATGCCACTTGATTCCCGTAGTGAACCTGCCGCCCATTCTCCCCCTCTTTGTTTGGGCAGACAGCCTGGACATTGTTGGGACAGAAAGGAACATCTTTCAAGATGCAAACATTCTTGCTGATAGCATGAGTCGATTAGATGAAATCATTATTTTGAATGACAAGTTTTACCTAAAAGATGTAGAATATGTCTGTCGTCGCTCCTTTGTTTTTCCATCCTTTAGGAGTACAAGCTATCATCTTAATGAGTTTATAGCACGCCAATATACCAACATTGCCAAAAAAATGTTAAATATGAGACACATTAAAGTTAGAGTTACAGTTACTATTTAAGAACATATATAAAATTTCTTATAAGAAGCCATTCCACCATTCCACCACTCGTAAAGCTTGTTTTTACGTGTTGCGTTCTTCATAACTAGGGTGTTGAACAGTTTGCCCCAGACAAGAATGATGTGACACCGAACAACCATGACTTGGGCCATGGTCGAAACTCATGATTATGAATATCTATTATATACTAAAACCAAAATGAGTTAATTTTTCGAGTCCTCAGGTTAAGCCCGTAGGTTAAAAATATATTATCCATTGATTCTAACTGTAACGGCTGAGATTAAAATAGAAAAGCGTTACGTACAATATTAGTTCACTGTTGACACGTATGTGAAAATAAAGCAAATCAAATCAAGCTGAGCCGAGGAAAGCTGAACGAATCCGGCCGGCCGGCCGTTCCGAAAAACTGGACCCAACATGCTTGCCTGGCACACGCACGGGACGCACATATATATGCTACAGCAAAAAAAAAATTGCAAGGTATTTTCGGGACATGGTCGTATTCATAAAAATTAATGTGATCTTTCTAAATATATTGTATCTAGACCTCCTATTATATTTTTCCATTTATTAAATCTTAAGTTTGTCGATGGCTAACTCTGACTTTTTACGCAAGATAATGTCGTTGTCTGTGGGGACAACTTTTGATTTCTAAGACGCTTAGGATTAACATTTGATTGAAATGAACAATTCTTTCAGATCATCCTTGATGTTAGAGTGTTCGTTATTAGCTGCATATTTAAATTTCAAATCTTTTGAATCATGGACGATCGATTAAGGAGTTGCAGAACTTTAACGAGAAAGACGATTGGAAAACTCAATTACAAGTTTATAGATGTCTACATGTTTGCAACTGAACTAATCGCATAGAGTTGTCGCTAAGAACATTGTTTACATTGATACTCCCTCCATTCATGTATGTAAGGCATAAGTTTTTTGAGAGAAAATCCAAAATATAGGGTTTGTTGTGATTTATGTGAAATTTTACCCATCAAATGAGTCTCAATCTCGAATGCGGGGATTTTAGGGATTGTTTTCATTTGGTGGCTATTAGAGACTTCTCTCTTCTGAAAAAAATCAAAAAACAATGAGTTCATCGTATTCCAAATACCCACGTCTTAATATTCGTGCAGAAAACTATATACTTTGTATTGAGGAATAGATGGAGTATAGTTTATTTAAGATCATATATATGCCTTTTTGTCATTAAACATTTCTCATTAATATCAGTATATTTAAAACTCATTTGACTTAATGAGAATTTCTTCCATAGCCTAGACTCAAGCACTAAAATAAGCTTAAAAGAATGCAGAAATGTTGTATTATAAGGTCGGAGGTCATATTTAACTGAGAATTTACAATAATTAATCTTATGGTCCTTGATATTTTTACAAACATTGGGTTATCAGAAACAAATTAACTATTAACGAATGTCACCATAGTTATTTGTTTTAGCTGTAATATGGTAGCATTGATATTTGTTGGTGCGAAACATGTGACTTTATCAATTTTGAGTCGTTTTCGTACAACATAGAAACCATGTAAATATTAATGAGAAGGCTTAAACTATCTTATTGTTCTCTCGAGTGAAATAAAATTATGTCAAGTGAACATTTTCACCAGCACAGTTTTAACACAATGTCATCCTTCAAGAACTATCTTATTGTTCTCTCGGGTTTCAACTCACCTCCTAGGGCAGTCGTTGTCGACCCAAAAAGGAGAGATCACACATAAGATGTGCATAATGGTGAGTTTAACAGTGATGCTATTGTAGAAGTATCAGTACCCATACATTATGGTGATGTGATAAAAGGTTGTACACAAGGATCGCATGGACAACATTTATGTATTGACTTTATGGTGGAAGAAATTTCAAAAGGACTTTGCATTGAAAATGCTACATGCATCATTTTAAATCTTAATATGATTCTCTACTGATCACACACATAAACAGATTTTTTCCATGCAACCTGTACACGTTTTGTAGGATATAATTTAAATCATTAAGATTTTAGTAGACATATCATTGCCATCAATATTTATTTGATTTTTGTTGTTTTGCTTCTTTTCGTACGTTGGTAATTGACCTAACGTATTGGGGCATAATGATGTTTCTTACCAATATGTGTTGATAAAAAACCGAGCCAAATTTTGTAGTGCCATGGAAATAGAGATTAGAGGACATGTAATAAACCAGTGACTAATTAGACTTCCGAAAGTAGTTGTGTGACATGACATGACAAATACACATGTATTCAAGAGTTGGAAAAATATGACATGAGTAAAAACTGATGAAAATAGCGCTACCAACGTTATAAAATAGTGGCATGACATTTTTCAAAATATTGCACATTCAGCCACAAACTAATTTGTTACAAACTATTTTCACACATATTAGTTTACTACCGTCACATTTTTTTCTGTCCATAAAACCATGTAATTAAGAATGCAATATTTTTAATATCTCTTAAACATTGAATTAAGTTCATATACCTATCTATTATGTTAAAGATAATGCCCTCTATAACTAATTTTCCATGTGAATTTATTTCTATGAATGGATCTGATATTAACAAACAGATAATTAAGATGAAGTCATTAATGTAGGAATTCTAAATCTTGAAACATCATTCACCCGTAAATTAAAGATAAACAAAAGAGCTTTCCCACACATTGATATTTGATTTTTATATATCACAAAAAATATGACAATAGACCCATATTAATTTCAAATGAATAAGACAAGTATCTATAAAACATACATGTTTGCAGATACTTTTAGATGTTGCCCTCGCATTTGCGAGGGCCACCTTGCTAGTTGGAAGAACAAGAGAATGGACTGGGCTGATACAATGTGGACAGATAGAGATAACACTAGGATATGAAGAAACCGATGATAAATTCCCCCTTGCCGCTACTGTGTAATTTCTCACCTAAAACCATATGTTGTTAAAACTGACATTTGTTAGTAGGTCTAGGACAATCGTGATGTCTCTGATTACACTTTTGTTAAGCACATATAGACGACCGCACCGACGTTTCTTTACTTCGTTCCGAACCGGCCGACGAGTCTAGTTAGACTTTTGTTGGCAAGCAAACAGAGTGCTGAACATGACTCAGACAGTGTATCTCCTCATTCAGACCATAGAGTTATACGAGTGTAAAAGGCCAAAAAATCCATGCGAGTAACCGATCACGACCATACTAGTTACTAGTTTCGAGTTTTAAATTTCTTTAGCAAGTCGGTACCTGTTGATATCGACTAATCAGGATTCAGGAAACGGTCGCTTCACTGACGGATCAGACCGAGCCCCTAGATCGACCGTCGGAGATCCAAATGATAATGAACCCATCGTCGTTGTGCTAAGCTGCAAGCAAGAGCGATGGATCATCAAAGGATAGATGTCGCTGTACATATTAGAGAAGGAATCAGTCGCTGCTGCCTGTGGCGCAACCTAATTGTCACTTGCCAGCCATGGGATTTCTCTGCTGTTGCCGGAGGATCCGGTCTTCGCACCTGCCGGCCTTAGGAAAGAGATGTTGATCTGGTCAGGCCGGCGAAGATCGACGGACGTACGTCGCGTGATCTCGAGTCCGTTGTCGACAAGCGTGCGGGTAGACGTCAGACGGCAGCATCCAAAACGAAACCTCCCTTTGGCATCGAATCCCCGATTGTGCACTCTGCTAACTCCCAAGACAAACGAGCGCCTCGGCTTCCTATCCGTTCGGTCTTCGAGAAGATGGCTATACTCATACTCCACCATCCCTGCCCCTTCGTAGACTGAAGCAAATCAAAGTCCTGACGACATGGAGATCAGATGACCATAGCAAAGTAGAACTGTCAAATTATTCACACGGGATGCATGCAATTACCACCTGCCAACCCTTGTCTGAAATCAAATCAGACTGATCTTAATCTCTGGTATCCCTGGCTAGCTCTACTGAAGCAGCAGGTCTGAAGCCAGTGAACTTATCTAGCTTTTGCCTTGCACGAAAATGGTTGTTTACGTACGTGTTAGGAATATGCAATTACCATTTGATCGAGTCAGTCGAAAATGACATCCCACAAGTATATATGTGACGACAAAGAGTAAAATACACTCGAGGTACTCGAACTTTTCCTCTGAGCACAATACGGTACCTGTACTCAGGAATACGCACAATACGGTACCTATACTCATCAGGACGTTTTTCTACGGTAACTCTTCACCGTACACAGGCCGTACACGCGCGGAAGGGAAGACTGGATAGCGCATTTATGCGGAAAACCCCCTGGCGACCAGACAATTTATGTAAAAAACAGCGCCCACCTCGAGCACTCCGAGTCCTTCTTCTTCCACCTCGAGCGGTTCGTGGCGATTGCCTCCGGAGATTGTGTCGCCGATTTCGGACGCAGAACGCGATTACGACGTGCGGTTGGAGAGGCGAGGCGCATTCCCGGCGCCGCCGTCAAGAAGGAGGCCGTCATGGGTCATGTTCGTCGCCGCGAAGGAGAGCCGCCGCCGGTGTACAGTAAGTTTTCTTGCGCGGCTTAATCTCGGCTATGGAGTGAAAAAAGCTTGGTTTTTTTAGGTTTTCGCATGTTCTAGCACATGAAACTGGGCTGTAGGATGATTACAACGGCCGTAGAACGCACGAATTTGTCTTAGTTGGTTTTCTGGTTTGGGGCTTAGGGTTTATGATCTGAACTGGCCGTGCTTGATCTCTGATGCTTTCTTTCTGAATTTCTGTACCAGCACCTCGCAGCATGAACTTCTCGGTTGAGATCAACCATGGAGATTATTTTGTTGGTCAAGGAAGGGACAGAGGATATGTTGATGGGCGTTCAGTTTAGTATGATCAGTTGGACAGAGTAACTTGGTCAACCATTATGCTTGAGAACATTGTGGAAGAGATCGGCTGGGAGATGGGAGGGAGGGTGAAGGCGTACTACTGTGTCCCAATTCTTGAAATCAACAGGAATGGGTTGAGAGCTCTGCATACTGAGGAAGATGTGGACAGAATGATGGAGTTCTTGCCAATTGGGCATCGTTTCTTCAGCATATACCTGGATCATGATGATAGCTTCTTAAGAGGTACTGATGTGGACTCAGATGATGATGTAGTACACAATCGTAGAGGTAATCTTCCACCTGTTCTGAGCCCTTGCAAGCCTGTGGAAATTGCAGAAACAGAGCAGGTTGTGGTAGTGACAGCTGATGGAGCAGAGCATGGCCCTATGCCTATACAATCTGTGTACCCTGAAACTACACAAGCAGAGGTGCATGAACCTACAGTTGAGAATACCACTAGGGGTCCTGTTAGAAGGAGTGCAAGAAATAAAAGCAATGCCATTGTGAATGAGTTGGCTGAAGAGGGAGTGGATTCAGATGATAGCTGTGATTCAGATTATCATGACAGTGATAATGAAGTTGGAGCTGATGATGATGACCTGTATGAACAACATGTAGATCAGACTGAATGTGAAGTGAAGAGATCAGAAGAGAAAGGGAAGCATGCACCAAAAGAAGAGGAAGAAGATGTATCTGAACCTGAAGATTTGTGGGCACCAGATTCAGATGATGAAGGAGGGGTCACAAGGTTCAACAGGTTTACAGTAGATGATCTGCACTCTCCACAGTTCCATGTAGGTCAGGTATTTGACAATGTGGACATGGTTAGAAAAGCTATCAGGGAATACTCATGCCAGAACAGATATTACTTGAAGTTGCCTATAAATGACAAGAGAAGGGTGAAAGCTATATGTGGTGGTATCTGCACCTGGTACTTGTGGGCTTCTCTTGACAGTAGGACAAAGGCTTTCATGGTGAAGACATTTGTGGGTGAGCACACATGTGGGAAAAAATGGAAGTTGAGGGCATTCACATCTAAATTTCTTGGTGTCAAGTACCTAGACAGCTTTAGAGCTGACCAGAATATGAGCATGCAGAATTTTTCAAGGGTAGTGCAGAAGGAGTGGCACATGACACCAAGGAGAATGAAGTTGCAGAGGGCAAGGAGGCATGCAATGCAAATTATATATGGAGATGAAGAAGGACAGTACAAGCTGTTGTGGGATTATGCAACTGAGGTTAGAAGGAGCAACCCTGGTTCATGTTTCTATGTTTCACTTGATTTAGAAGCTAGGTTGAACAAATTGTACATGTGTCTTGATGCATCCAAGAGAGGGTTTTTACAAGGATGCAGGCCTGTCATTTTTATTGATGGTTGTCATGTGAAGACAAGGTACAGAGGCCAGTTACTAGCTGCTTTAGGCATTGATCCTAATGACTGTATATTTCCTATAACCATTGCTTATGTTAAAGGCTGAACATCTCACAACAACATCACTGATAGCATCAACACACCACATACCTAGGATTCATCATGAACTGACACAAAATATTTAACTGACATATAACACATACCATCAACACACAGGTTCTGAATGCATCAACACAGCAGGTTCTGAATGCATCCACACATAGCAATACCAGGTTCTGATAGATAAAACAGTACATGGCCATACAATTAACAGGACATACTCTAACACTAGATTCAGAGAGCACAAACAGAACCTAACTACTTCTTCATGATGTAGATGGCGACCGCAGCACACAAGACGAGCATGCTTGCAACCAGCAACTTCATCATCATCAGCAGCTCCCTGCCCAGGTTGATCAAATGGGAAGCTTGCAGCTTGGTAATGCCACCCACATCCCTGTGGCTCCTGTTGCTTGCAACGAACCCATCTCCTTCCCCAGCTGCGTGCAGCGCCTCCCTCCTTTCCTCAGCAGCACCAAGAGCTTCCACAGCGTCATCCCCATCGATCACGTTGTGCTCCACCAGGTACACCACATACTCCAGCTCCCAATGCCAGAAGTCACAGGTGGTCTACGAAGCAAAAAACATAGCCAAATGCTAAGAGTTCCATTCCACAAATTGAACAAGCAAAACATAACTAATCAATCTGCATGTCTCTAATCTGCACTATACTTACCCCATGAGTCGTACAATGGTAGAACAGCCACCCATTGTGCGCCGCCGTGGTCGATTCGTACCACTTCACCGGTTTGCCGCGGTCGGGGCAGGGGATGCAGGGGACGAAGGGGATCGGAACGTTCGCGCGGCGGAGAGAACGAGAGGAACGAACAGAGCGAGCTGAGCTCTGAGACATGGCGACGACGATGAGATTCCGGCGAGAGGGAGGCGATTTCGGAGCTAGGGATTTGAGAGCAGGGGAAGAAGGGGATTTGGGGACGAAGCCGGTCGCCTCGCGTTTATGTACCGCGCGTCTTTTGCATAAAACCGCCCACGAAATCATTCTTCCTGTGAAACCCCCTGGAAAACACCCTCCCGCACGTGTACGGCCTTTGTACGGTGAAGAGGTACCATATAAAAACGTCCTGACGAGTATAGGTACCGTACTGTGCGTATTTGTGAGTACAGGTACCGTATTGTGCTCGGAGGAAAAGTATGAGTACCTAGAGTGTATTTTACTCGATGACAAATAAAGCATCTCGTTCTCGTAGCCCCTACCGCTGTGCCGTTGTATATAAGACCTGACCAACGTTTAGTCTCACTCAAACACTACCCCAGTAATATTACCACTATCAAGCAAACTCCTGAGGCTGACCATGGAGCAACAAGCGTACAGCTTCTACCTCTACCTCTTCTTGGCTCTCATCTCCCCTCTCCTGCTCCTCAAGCTGTTCAGGAAGCATGGAACCGGCGACGGCGGCAGCGTGCGCCTGCCGCCCGGCCCGTGGAGGCTTCCCATCATCGGCAGCCTGCACCACCTCGCCAGCAGCCCGCTCGCGCACCGCGTGATGGCCGACCTCGCGCGCCGCCTGGACGCCCCGCTCATGTATCTCAAGCTCGGCGAGGTCTCCGTGGTGGTCGCCACGTCCCCGGAGGCCGCCCGCGAGGTCATGAAGACGCACGACGCCACCCTGGCGACCCGCCCGTGGAACCCCACCGTCAAGATAATGATGGCCGACGGGGAAGGCGTCGTCTTCGGCCGCTACGGCGCCCTCTGGCGTCAGCTCCGCAAGATCTGCATCCTGGAGCTCCTCAGCCCGCGCCGGGTGCAGTCTTTCCGCCAACTCCGGGAGGAGGAGGTCGCCAGCCTCGTGTCCACCGTCACGGAGTCGGCGTCCTCCGGCGAGCCCGTGAACATAAGCGAGAGGATCGCCGTGCTCATGACCGACTCCACAGTGCGCGCCTTGATCGGGGACAGGTTCAAGAAGAGGGAGGAGTTCTTGCAGATCCTCGAGGAGGGGGTCAAGCTCGTCTCCGGGTTCACCCTCGGCGACCTGTTCCCGTCGTCGTGGCTTGCGGGCTTCATCAGCGGCACCGCGCGGCTAGCGCAGGAGAACCACCGCAAATGCTTCGATCTCATGGATTACGCCATCAAGCAGCACCAGGAGCAGAGGGCCGCCGTCGCGGCAAAGGGCGCCGTGGAAGAAGGAGAGGACCTTGTGGACGTGCTGCTGAGGGTACAGAAGGAAGGTGGCCTCGAGGTGCCTCTCACAATGGGAATCATTAAGGCGGTTATCCTTGTAAGTACTCTACAACGCCGCCCTATAGCTAGCTAGTTTGTTCGTAGTATTGTGTTAATTCAAGATTATTTCCATTCATTATTCGTTGACACAAAAGTGATTTGGCCCTCGATCGATGTCTCAATGGCCAGCGGTTCTAGAGATCACAAGGCAATTGCAACCAAGACATTGATCGGGTGACAGATTATCGGTTGACAATCCATAACCTCTAGATTTACTTCTCTTAATCTGTGAATATTGGTATCTTTACAGGATTTGTTTAGTGCTGGAAGCGAGACATCGGCCACAACACTGCAATGGGCGATGTCTGAACTTATGAGGTACCCGGTGGTGATGCAAAATGCACAAGCAGAAGTACGCAATAACCTCAAAGGAAAGCCCAAGGTGACGGAGGATGATTTGGCCGACCTCAAATATCTCAGACTTGTCATCAAGGAAACATTGAGGCTGCATCCACCGGCCCCGCTGCTTATTCCGCGGGAGGCCATGGAGTCCTGCAAAATTCTTGGGTATGACGTGCTTAAGGGCACAACCGTTCTTGTGAACGCGTGGGCGATCGGCAGGGACCCTAAGCACTGGGACGACCCCGAGGAGTTCAAGCCGGAGAGGTTCGATTCCGGCATGGTAGACTTCAAGGGAACGGACTTTGAGTACATACCGTTCGGGGCGGGACGGAGGATTTGCCCCGGTATGACATTTGCACAGGTCAGCATGGAGATCGTGCTTGCGTCGCTTCTCTACCACTTCGACTGGGAGCTCCTAGGCGGCGTGAAGCCGAGCGAGGTGGATATGGTGGAGGACATGGGCATCACTGTTCGGCGGAAGAACGACTTATACCTGCATGCCGTCGTCCGTGTGCCGCCGAGTTGATACTCCATCTGATTTATGATCACAAATTTCCATATACTTCTTATCTTTGTGTGACTTCACTGAATGCCGAGAGGTATATAAGTAATGTTTACAAGGAGTGAATAGAATGCTCCCGGGTGCATGTGCACCCGGTGTTTTGAATTGCAAAAAAAAAAAAGTCAAAGCGTGTTCAAAAAATGTGAAACAAAAATTTCATGTACATGACTTACAAAACATGTACCCCGTGCATGAATTTCATGCCGAACATGTTATTTATTTGGCCTCGGTAAAAAAGAGAAAAATTATGTGCTATATAGCAGTATATATGTGACGTATTTTTGTCTTTTTTACACGGGCCAAACGAAAAATCATTTTTTCACAAAACTTGCGAGACATGCCTGGTACATGCGAGATCTACGTGTGCGTATTTTTTACATACATTTTTTACATTGGGAAAATGATTTTTTCAACCGGGTGCACATGCACCCGGGAGCAACGGATGAATTCCCATGTTTACATCATTATACAATTGCAAGTTAAGTGTCAAGTTTGATATGTACATGTGTGATTGCCTTTTCATCACCTATAAGTTGTTTTTTCTTAAATTAGCGTGACATCAAGCAAAATGTTTATAATTGAATGGCGAAATCTTTCATCCTTTGTATTGCAACCCATAATTCACACTTGGACACCAAACTACAGTTACGATGTGTGTACATTAGTCCATAAGTAATTCAACTGGAGTTTCCATTCACAAATTTCCTTTTTTTGTTATATTATTTTTTAGTTATTTATTTTTACATTCAAGTGTTATGATTATTTATTTGTGTTACCTAAGCAAAGGCCTTGCACATGAATTAGACATAACACCTATTTTTGTGTAATTATATTTGTGTGAAAGTGCACCTTTTCCGGGATTACAATCGCACTTTCATATATAGAATGTGTAATCGCACTTTCGTAGTTCAATTTCACCATTTAAAAGCATCGTGATAGGTTTAATGGTGCAATCACACTCCTATACAAATTCAAGATGGCACACACGCGGTTAAGAAGGAAACCCACCATGCATCATTGCGCGTGGATAGAAAATGTAAATGTGTGATGTACAAAACCGACCGTCGTCGTGGAACACACACAAATGATGATTCTTAGTATGTATGAAATATATATTATTGCGGGTACTATATTGTGAAAGTCAAATCATCTCTTTTCTCCCGTTGTCTCGCAAATCTTTCTCCTTCCTACCCCCAATCAACATCATTTCTCATGTTATCTTTGCCACTCCTCGGTAAGAAGCCAAGAACCCCTTGTTCTTTCCCTCAAACCTATGGTGTCGCCACCGTCGCTACGTGTTCTACCAAACCTCACAAGAGCTAATTTATTTCACGTTGGAACGACGACCTCGCTTCCATGACTCGCTGGTGACAAACCCAACCTCGCCAGACCGGGATCTTGTGAGGTCAAACTCGTCCCCACAACAACCCATCTTTAAGCTCTAGTAGCTAGGTGGATGCCTTTGATTTTGAGTGTGAACTCTTCACAACCATGAGTGGTTTTTATGGCAGCTTGATAGATGGCTTCGACCGCAGAAAACTGCATGAAATAGAGGCAGAGGCGCCGAGAGAGGCGGAGGCAAAGACAACCAGAATGAAGGACATGACGACATGGAGTAGAAGACAAGCGTGCGTGGTACCTATGTCGGCTGTATGGGAGATATGTGTGTGAGACGTTATATGGGATGATCCAGATGATATCGAACACTTCGATTGTTTGAATTGTTTTGCCATTTTTTTTTGGAAACGAGACAAAAGTTTTGCCTTTTATATTGATATAGCAGAAGCAAACATGACTTGGTATTCCTGCAATTTTTCATGTTAATTGTTTTACTTGGTTTTCCTGAATGGATAGATAAGCTATTGAATAACACGTCTTGCTATACACTCGAGAAGTACCACACCATAGATCACATCTATATATACATTCAATGTCGAAGAGCGATTTTTCTAGAGAATCTGCTATTTACTGGTCAGAAATTGGCCACTAGTGCGTCATGATGCATGTTGTGCATTCCAATCTCGTTGCCCATGATCTCATAAATGGATTGGAAAAAAAAAAATCAACGCAACAAGAACAAAAAAGCAACATTCAGCTGCTTTCAGGAATAACCACAAACACTTTCTATATATACTGTATTCTATGTAAGCTGAACCCACGTACCCACTCGCTAGGGTTTACGTGCTCCGACGGCGATTTATCGCCCCGTGAGATTTCTTGTCTTTTCCCACACCAATTCTTTTCCTTTCCGATTTCCTGAGTCCAAGCCCCTATCATCTTACCTGCCCACTCTATGACATTTGAGTACAACCGGTTTTGCTATTCACCCATCCGATTTTTCTTTTCTAGGAGCAATTTTTTATTTGAGTTCATGAGGAAGAAATATTCAAAACAAGATCAATCTTGGATACGTTTTCAAAAAGTTCGGAATTCGAATTGCAAACTCCAATGAAAACCAACTTATCATATCGCTAAGATAAATTATTAAGTATAATAGAGGTTTCATGCATGTTTCATTATGGTTTCTTGTGATACGACATACATACTTCATAAAGCTCTATTCTAAGATGGACCTGTAATCGAAAGTGATTTTTTAATGAATCAAGATTAAACCGTTACTGATTAAATATAATCCAGATATGTGACAAATCTAAGTATAATGTTTCTAGAAAAATGGAATTTGTATGAATATATAAGTAGGAAACATATTTGATTTTTTTTGAAACAATTACTTATGAGTGAAAGTAATCAAAGAAATTAAATAAAAAAATGTGAACGGTTGAATTTGGTGGAAATCCATTGAAATACTATTGTTTCAAACTTTATTAATATTCCTATTTTCCAAATGAAATATATCAAACTTTAGTACGAAACTGGCCGTACTGAGTGAGCTGGGATCGAAATCATGCGTACCTATGCTGGATCCTATCTAGTTGATCCTATCTAGCTGGCCGTTTTCCCTATTGTTTTTGGCATAAAAATGTGTTTACCATTTATCCTCGAGATAGATATCCGGCGTTTTGGAGCCCGAGCTCACTATAGCTCGTTTAAAAAAAACCTTTAAAAAATAGGGAAAACAATCCTAAATGTAGATAGTGATAATTTTTAAAAACTTTTTAAAAATAGGAAAAACAATCCTAAATCTAGATAGTGATAAGATGTACAAGTGTGTAGAATTTCAACTCGAAATTCATTATATTGTGGGCTGGTAAAAATGACAATGGTAGGATTTGGGAAGTGATTAATACACAATCTCTTTTTTTTTTTTGCTTTTTTTGTGTGTAGCACGGAATATAACGAATTTTGAGATAAAATTTGAAGTTTGTTATATGACGACACTATCTACATCTGAGATTTTTTTCTCGATATTTAGAAACTAAAAAGTGCTGATTTTGAGTTTCGGAAAAAACGAGTTACATCTCACATATGGGTCTCAGGGTCAGATCAATATGCATAAGAGCAGGTCTAATAAGGTACAGTCAGCCGGCTATAAGGATTTAAATAATATAGTTATGCTTACATGAAGAGAGAGAAGAGGAGAGAGAAGTGAAGCGGGCTCTCATGCAATAGCCAGCTGCAGCACGTGCTCCTAGACATTATGTGAGAGTGTAAGGTCGGCCATATGTTGATAAAGTAGTACATTCATATAGCCAACTATCATACATGGTGGCTATAAGCTGACTATAAGTGACATGACAATGACTTATAGCCAACAACAGCGGGCTCTGTTATTAGCCTTGCTCTAAGTTCCCAGGCGAATTTGTTGCGCAGTCAGATCTGCATAAGTTCCCAGGCGTCTTCTGTATCATTATACATACGCTTACCTTGCCGACATAATGATGCGCATGCCGAATTTCTTTAGAATATAAAATCGAATTGAGTTCATTTATGTGCATATATCCGTTTGATATCTTCGTATATCCCCAGGATAGATTGATCTTGGTTGCACTGACCACATCACGCAGTCCATTGCCGCCCTCGCTTACATACAAACAACGTGCACGGTCTCTAGCTATAAGCTAGTGTCTATGCAGTATGCACCACAGCGATCGCTTCATAACCACTCAAGCTTTCGACGCGCACCGCACCGTAGACGCCATGGTGGAGCAAGTCGCCGGCTGGTTCTGCGTCGTCCTGGCTCTCCTGCTCCCTGCTCGCCTCCTCTTCAAGCTGTGGAAGCGCGGCGACGCTGGCGCAGTGAACCTCCCGCCCGGCCCGTGGCGGCTGCCGGTCATCGGTATTAGGCAAAGTAGATCGTATTGTATACGTATTCGTGTAACCACGGCACACAAATCAATCTATTGATCTTAACTTGGAAGTAGATCGTATTGTATACGTATTCGTGTAACCACGGCACACAAATCAATCTATTGATCTTAACTTGGTATCAGAGCCTCGTTTGCTCTAGGGTTCCCATCACGCCGCCGCCGCCATGGCGCTGTCCACCTCCGCCGCTCAAATCTCCTCCGCCACCGGCGCCCTCCCGGCTGGCGAGCTCACCACCATTACCGTCCGCCTAGACCGGAGCAATTTCCTCCTCTGGAAAACCCAGGTCATACCCAACCTCACGGGATCGGGACGGCTCGGGTTCATCGATGGAAGTTCACCTGCGCCGCCGAAGACAATCATCACCGGCACCGGCGCAGAAGCAAGAACCGTCGTGAATCCTGACTACACCGCATGGGAGCGCATTGACCAGCGCGTCCTGAGCGTGCTTCTCGGCTCCATGACCGAAGAAATCCTTGCCCAGATGGTCGGCCGCACGACCTCGGCCGCCGTTTGGAGCTTCCTCACCTCCATGTTCTCCGCCCAAGGACGGGCGAGTACACGTGCGTATCGTCGCAAGCTGGCGACAACGCAGCGGCAGGACATGAAGGTTGCTGATTACTTCCACCTGATGAAGGGATTCGCCGATGCCATGGCGACCGTCGGAGCACCCTTGCCTGATGAAGAACTGATCGACTACATCCTGGCCGGCTTGGGCAGTGCCTTTGCTCCCCTTCAGGCATCGCTCAATGTCTTCTCAAACACCAACCCCAACGCCGTCATCCACCTCTCCGATTTCTACGCCATGCTCGTCTCGCATGAAGCTATGCAGGATACGTCGGGCCACGAGATCGACTACTCCTCCTCGGCCAATGCCGCCCGTCGCGGTGACTATGCTCGCCCCACCAGCGGAGATCGCCCCGGCGGTCAGTACTCTGGCGGCTACTCAGGAGGTGGAGGCGGTTATCCAGGTGGTCGTCCAGAAGGCGGCTACCAGGGTGGCCACGGAGGTGGCTACCAGGGTGGACAAGGCTACGGCTTTCAGGGTGGTGGCCAAGGAGGTGGCTACTATGGCCAGGGTGCTGGCCAGGGCGGTGGCCCGCAAGGTGCTGGTCACTACGGCCACGGCGGAGGCCGCAACGGTGGCGGTCCAAACGGCGGCCGTGGTGGCGGTGGTCCGAACGGTGGTCGAGGAGGGCGTCGCCCTCGTCCACGTTGCCAGTTATGCGGCATCTGGGGGCATGTCGCTCCGGATTGTCGGAAATACAATCAAGGTCATCAAGGCAATGATCCTCGCTCCGGCAACGCCGCCTCCACCAGCCAGAATCATCCCGAGTATCAGCCTCATTGGCTGATGGACACCGGCGCCACCGATCATCTCACTCACGACATGGAGAGGCTCCAAGTTCATGAGCCATACCACGGCAGGGATCAAGTCCAAGTCGCCAACGGTGCAGGTCTGTCTATTTCGCACATTGGTCACTCTCGTTTAGCTGGTCCTATGCATTCTTTAGCTCTTAGAGATATTCTTCATGTCCCTCATATTAACAAAAACTTGCTGTCTGTCCATAAGATAGTTAGTGATAACAACGTCTTCATCGAATTTCATCGTAATTTTTTATGTGTTAAGGACAAGGTCACGAAGAAAATCGTTCTTCAAGGTAGAAGCCAGGGGGGTCTGTATCCGGTTCCGTTTCATCGGGCGTCATCTTCTACTCGACATGCTGCTGCTAGTGCTAAGCTCTCTCCCAGTCAATGGCATCAACGGCTTGGCCATCCTTCAAATAATGTAGTTCAAAATATTGTCAAGAACAATTCCCTCTCTTGTTCATCAGTTTTTGACGCATCTGTGTGTGATGCATGTCAACGTGCTAAAAGCCATCAATTACCCTATACTCATTCTCATCGTGTTTCCACTGCACCGCTTGAGCTTGTTCATACAGATGTTTGGGGTCCTGCGATACCCTCCTCTGGAGGTTATAAGTATTATGTTAGTTTCGTTGATGATTTTAGCCGCCATTGTTGGATCTATTTACTTAAACATAAATCTGATGTTGAAAACATTTTTTATATCTTTCAAACTCATGTGGAGCGTTTTCTCAACGCTAAGATTCGTTCTGTGCAGTCCGACTGGGGTGGTGAGTATCATCGCCTAAACGCTTTCTTTCGTCGCACCGGTATACTCCATCGTGTGTCATGCCCACACACCTCTCAACAAAATGGCATTGTAGAGCGTAAACACCGACACCTTGTCGAGACTGGGCTAGCTCTCCTTGCCCACTCCTCTCTCCCTTTACGATATTGGGATGAAGCTTTTCTTATTGCGTGTTATCTCATTAATCGGATGCCCTCCCCTGTTCTGAAAAATGTCTCACCCCTATCTCGGTTGTTAAATCAAGCCCCTGATTACTCTTTTCTCCGTACTTTCGGATGTGCGTGTTGGCCTAGTCTTCGCAAGTACAATTCGCGTAAATTAGAGTTTCGTTCCAAGATGTGTGTGTTTCTTGGTTATAGCCCTATGCACAAAGGCTACAAATGTCTCGATCGTAGCACTGGTCGGATATATATCTCTCGTGATGTCGTCTTCGACGAAACCTTGTTTCCTTTTGCCACACCCGGAGTTGTTGTTGATGTCTCTTCTTTACATCCGGTGTCGTTTCCTGCACAAGAGCCAGCTATTCAGGGTCCCAATATGCGTAATTATGACATGTCCTTGTTATCGTTTGATGTACCTGGTATTTCTTGTGATCTTCCTGTGCAGGCTCAGGTTCCGGTGACCATTGCGATCGACGTACCTGCATCGTCCACCTCTAGCGTGCATGCAGATCCATTGCATGCCTCGTCGAGCGAGCCGCCCAGTGCAGCGTCCCCTGCGCCCGGCTCCCCTCCTGGGTCGTCTTTGAGTCCATCATCCAGCGCAGCGCCCGGCTTGCCTCATGGGCCAGACCTGAGCCCATCACCTACTGGTCTTGCTTCGCCGGAACGAGCGACACCGTCGCCTGTCGATCATACTCCCTCCGCCTCTCGTGCGGATGATGTTGCGACTGCTCCAGCACAGTCAATGCCTATGCATTCTACTACACCAGTAGTTACTCGCCGCCAGAACAATATTCACCGTCCCAGGAAGCTAACTGATGGGACTGTCCGGTATGACCCCTATCGTCGTCGTCGAGCGTTTCTTGCGGTTCCTACGTCTCATCGCACAACCCTCTCTGAACCGGCATGGCGTACTGCTATGGAAGATGAGTTTGATGCTTTGCAGCGTAATCAGACTTGGCGTCTTGTTCCGCGCCCTCCTGGCACTAATATTGTTGGCAGCAAATGGATTTTCAAAACCAAGTATCGTCCCGATGGATCAGTCGACAAGCATAAGGCTCGGTTAGTTGCTCGTGGCTTCACTCAACAACATGGTATTGACTATCATGACACCTTCAGTCCTGTTGTTAAGCCTGTTACCATCCGCCTGGTTTTGTCTCTGGCCGTCTCTCGTGGGTGGAGCCTCCGTCAAATTGATGTCAGTAATGCCTTCCTTCACGGTTTCCTTGAGGAAGATGTGTACATGCAGCAACCTCCTGGTTTCGAGGACTCTCAATATCCGCAACATGTCTGCAAACTTCAGCGTGCTCTATATGGTCTGAAGCAGTCTCCTCGTGCATGGCATGCAAGGCTGAGTGACAAGGTACATGAGCTTGGTTTTACCTCCAGCAAGGCTGACACATCCTTATTCATATTCTCGCATGGTGATGTCATTATTTACATGCTGGTTTATGTCGATGACATTGTGATTACGGGATCCTCCAATGCTGCGGTTGATCGTCTTGTGGAAGTTTTGGCAAAAGCATTTCCTATCAAGGACATGGGGCGACTTGATTATTTTTTGGGCATTGAGACTTCCTATACCTCTGCTGGTCTGCGTTTGTCACAACAAAAGTATGCCTTGGATCTTCTTTTTCGTGCCAGCATGGAAGATTGTCGTGCTGTTTCCACTCCGATGTCTACTTCTGCTATGCTTTCTCGTGCTAGTGGAACCAGTCTGTCAGCTGATGATGCTTCTCGTTATCGGAGTTTAGTTGGAGGACTACAGTACTTGACGTTAACACGTCCTGACATATCATTTGCGGTGAACAAGGTTTGTCAGTTTCTTGACCAGCCTACTGCAGACCATTACGAAGCCGTTAAGCGGATTCTTCGGTATGTCAAAGGTACTGTATCTACTGGTCTGCTGATTCAGAAGTCCATGTCTACACTTCTGAATATTTATACTGATGCGGATTGGGCGGGTTGCCCTGATGATCGTCGTTCTACTGGCGGTTTTGCTATTTTTCTTGGGCCAAATCTCGTGTCTTGGAGCTCTCGTAAACAACCCACGGTGTCCCGCTCTAGTACAGAAGCGGAGTACAAGGCTCTTGCTAATGGCACAGCTGAAGGAGTATGGATCCAGTCTGTGCTCCAGGAACTTGATGTTTCTCAACCCAAGCCACCAGTCTTATGGTGTGATAATTTGGGTGCCACATATTTATCAGCCAATCCGATGTTTCATGCTCGCACCAAGCACATCGAGATAGATTTTCACTTTGTACGCGAGAAGGTCGCTTCAGGTGCTCTCGACGTACGGTTTATTGCTTCTGGAGATCAACTTGCTGATATCTTTACTAAGCCCGTCACTCGTGAGTTGCTTAGTCGTTTTAGTACCAATCTTAACCTTATACACGACGGTTTAGATTGAGGGGGTGTATTAGGCAAAGTAGATCGTATTGTATACGTATTCGTGTAACCACGGCACACAAATCAATCTATTGATCTTAGCTATCGGCAACCTCCACCAGGTGATCGCGCGCGGCCCGCTCCTGCACCGCGCCATGGCTGACCTCGCGCACCGTCTCGACGCGCCCCTCATGTACCTGCAGCTCGGGGAGGTCCCCGTCGTGGTCGCCTCTTCCCCGGAGGCCGCGCGAGAGATCACCAAGACCCACGACCTCAGCTTCGCGACCCGGCCGTGGAGCCCCAGCCTGCGAGTCCTGATGGCCGACGGCGACGCAGAGGGGCTGGTGTTCGCGCGCTATGGCGCCCTGTGGCGAGTCCTCTTGGCTAGGTTTCCGGCCGCCGCAGCCACTCATGTGAGCAACTGCTGATTTCCCTTTTTTTCTTTTCTCATAGCGCTGTTTCGTGGTACTACCACGCTGGTCACTGTTTACATAAGCTGCTTGCGTTCTGTGCTTCTTGGTCTCCCGATCCCGAGCTCGCCTACGCAGATTTGGTGCTGCTAATTCATGTTCTGTCAGTACTAGTACTAGTAGTACGACTGCACTTCTCTGAAATTGGTTCGGCTGTGGTAGCAATAGCATACTGTATTTGGGTCTCTAACTGAACATATTTTAATTGGAGAAAGGACTAGGGGTCTATGAGCTCGAAAGTGGTATTGAACAAAAGAAATGGTAATGAGTAGGTTTGAGATCAAAATTAGTGAGCTATGATACTTCGTCATATACTTATATCAGTGAATTTGTGTGACGAGATGAAGTTGATATCCTCGTAGTTCTGAGTTCAGTTCAGTTAAATTCTTTGATGTATAAAAGGATAGTATTTTATATGCATCAGATATATATTCAGTAGCTTGTTCCTTATCCTAATTGTCTTGTTATGATTGTTTCGTGCAATTCAGGTTATGTTCAGGAAGAAGTTGAGTTTCATGGTGGCATTTCAGGCCCAGCATTCAAAATATGCTCCTAACCTGATCAGATCAGTTGTAAAAAGTTTCCGATCAAGTTTAACCGATGGTGACAATGGAACAACCGAGCCAGATAGGGAATTGTTGGAGCGGCTATTCGCCAAGACACAAAGTTTAGATGCTAGTGCTTCTCATGATAGTGAACTGAGCGTGAGCATCGAAACACTGAAGTCTGAATTCGAGGGCGCCCTGTCCATCCTCAGGAAAAAAGAGAGAGATATTCGGGACGCAGAGAAGAGGGTTTCCGATGATCGGGTAAGATTGAGCCAGACGAAGCAGGACCTTGATCAGAGGGAGAAAGAGATCAGCAAAGCATATGTAAGGCAACAAGGAATAGAGAAAGCACTGAAAAAGGCAAGTAGAGATCTGGCGTCACGAGTGAAGCAGATCAATAAACTGAAGCTTGTGGTCGAGGGGCAAGACAAAAAAATTGCCAGTTCACAAGCATCGCTTTCTCAGCAGGTGATTGAAGTGGAAAATCTCAAACATGATACGTTCAAGAAGAATGAGGAAGCAGACGTGATGCGCTCAGACATCAAGTTTAAAGAAAAGTTGCTTCTTACGGCTAATCAAGCCATTGTGCAGCAAGAAGCAACAGTTAGAGAGCTGCGGAATGAAATTAAAAGAAAGACAATCGATATTGCCAGATCAAATGAGTTGAGGAAAGCTAATGAAGAGAAACTGAAAGTTGCTGAACAGGAACTTGAGAAGCAGAATTTAGGATGGTTAGCAGCACAGCAAGAGTTAAAGGAACTTGCACAACTAGCTTCCAAGGATACAGATGATATCAACAAGAGTACTATCACTGACTTCAAACGTGTGAGGTCTCTGTTGGATGTTGTACGCTCTGAACTAATATCTTCAAAAGATGCTTTCGCCTCCTCCCGTAGACAAATAGAAGACCAAGCAGTGCAGTTGCAGAAGCAAGTGCAGGAACTCAACGACCAAAGGGGATTACTGATGTCTTACACCCATGATTTGGAAGCTGCTCAACTGGAGATTCAAGGGAAGACAAAGGAGCTTAATGATGCACAGTCTCGTTGTCATGAACTTGAATCACAGTTACTTCAGGAAATGGAGAAGGTTGAGTCTCTAGAAGCCGAATTAACTAAAGAAAGGGAGAGCTTGGAACAGAGAACTGAACAAGTAGACTTTCTTCAGAAGGAGCTTGTCCAGAAGGAAAACGAGTGTAGTAAATCACAAGAACTTGTTAAAGTAAAAGAGACCGAGCTGTTACAAGCAAGACATGAAGTCCATAATATGAAATCAAAGGTAGAGTCTATTCAATTGGCTGTTCAAGAGAAGGATTCGGAGCTTTCAGATACACAAAGCAGACTAACTGAAGTCAGCATTGAAGTTATTGAGCTTCAGCAGCTGCTAAATAGCAAAGAGGATCAACTACTGCAGGTTAAAACTGAATTACATGATAAAGAGCAACATATAGAAACAATGGAGAGTGAGTTAGATAGCATACGATTCAGATGCTCTCAAGCTGAATCAGTGATGCGAAGGATGGCTGACTTCACTGGTGATCTTGCTAGTTCCGTAAAAGCTGGAGAAATGGACATTTATGCATTACTGGATCAGGAAATTTCAAGCACGGGTACAACCCTCGAGTCCAATTTGCATAAGCATAATCAACTGGAGGCTGACATAGAGATGTTAAGAGAATCCTTACGGCATAAAGACATGGACTTGAGAGCTGCTCATGAAGCAATTGATGCCAAAGATCAAGAGCTGAAGGCAGTGCTTAGAAAGTGGGATGTGAAGGAGATGGAACTAGACAAGTTGAAAGAGATACCTGGAGATCCCAGTGCCACTAAGGAACTTGCTGGTATTTCGAGTGACACAACAGAGGGCAGCGTTGTAGGAGAGATGGAGCTCCAAAAGCTTCAAATTGAAGCTGCGGGGGTGGAAGCACTTGCCACTACTGCTGCACTGAAGAAGCTTGCAGATATGACCAAGAAATCCTTCAAACGTGGCAAAGCTGATTCTGGTATCAATTTGTTTGCATCAGAGTGTGCAAACGCCGGTTCGTATGATTCTAATATGGAAGTGTACAAGAAGATGGATGTGATTCTTAAAGCTGAAAAGGAAATAGTTAGGCTCTTTTCACTGACAAAACAGCTTGTCACAGATGACGTAATAAGTGGTGTGGAGGAACAATAGCTTCAGCAAAAAAGCAGGCACTTCTGCCAAGGTGTATTTTCGAAAGGTAGCTTTAGCTTAGATATACAACAAATAAATCTTTTGAATATTTCCGGATAGCTATGTCGCCGAGAAATAAGATTTTCTCTTGTTGATTTGGCAAATGCCATTTTAAGAAAGGGTAACATGTTTAGAAGAAACTGGTCATCCGACCCTTTGTTGCTTCGGTATTGTACCTTAGACTATTCCTAATATCTTTGTTCAATGTGTTCCTGCGAAATATATGTGGGGAGTAATTGGTATTGCAACTGGCTCTTGTTGTCGTCCCGCCAAAAGAATTACTGAACTTGTGGTGATTACTTTCTATGTTCTGTAGCAATCAGTGTGCCGATGTTGCAGTTTGTTGTTGATTATTTCATTGCTACTTCAAATCCTACGACAAACGGGCAGTACACCAAAATGCCAAAGACAGCCCCTTATTCAATTCAAGACAAACGGGTAATACAGACATCACCGTTGGCGATACGGGTAGCGCATATTGGGCAGAGCAAATGTACAGCTACCCCCTAGAGGTGTATACGAACAGTTGGGCGCAGGTAGAGATCGTTCTTCCTTCGGATGGTGATGCCCATCTCCTCGGTCATGTCGAGCTCGTTTGGCGTGACGCCGTGAGGGAGCTCCCAGTCAAAGTGGTAGAGCAGCACGGCGAGCACGATCTCTATGCTGGCAATTCCGAAGGCCAAACCGGGGCAGAGTCGGCGGCCAGCCCCAAACGGTATGAACTCGAAGTCGGTCCCTTTGAGGTCGACGGTGCAGTTCTCGAACCTCTCTGGTTGGAACGCCTCCGGGTCATCCCAGAAGCTAGGGTCCCTGGCGATGGCCCATGCGTTCACGAGCACGATGAAGCCTTTGGGCACGTCGTACCCCATGATCTTGCACGACTCCTGGCACTGCCTTGGGACGAGCAGTGGCAGCACCGGGTGCAGCCTCAGGGTCTCCTTGACCACGAGCTTGAGGTACTTGAGGTCAGCCAGGTCGGCCTCGGTCACGGTCGGCTTCCCACGGAGCTTGTCGCGCAGCTCGGCCTGTGCTTTCTGCATCACCCTCGGGTTCCTCATGAGCTCCGACATCGCCCATTGGAGTGCGTCTGATGATGTCTCGCTCCCGGCGCCAAAGAGATCCTGCAGCATGCATGGTGGAGTACTGTGAGTGAGTCTTGAACAGAGTGAACAGAGAGTGGACAGTAAGGACTACGTTAGCTCCTGTAAAATCACTTACAAGCAATACAGCTTTGACGTTGCCCATGGTGAGAGGCACCTCGAGGTCGCCTTCCATGTGTATCCTCATGAGCTCGTCCATCAGGTCCTCCTCCTCTCCCGTCACGGTGCTCTTGGGCCGCGCCGGTGCGGGCAAGGTCTCCTTCCGCCGCTGCCTCTGCCTAAAGGCGCTCTCCGCCAGGTCGTAGGTGGTGAGGTAGCTCGCGTGGGCGCGGCGCGGCGTGGTGCCAATCACGCGCGCGAGCCACGACGTCGGGAAAAATTCGACCAGCGTAAAAGCCGAGGCGATCCTGACGATCTCGGCGAGCACTACCAGGAACTCCTCCGTCCTCTCGAGCCTCTCCCCGATCATGGTGCGCGTCATGGAGTCCGTGATGACCCGGAAGATCCGCTCGCAGAAGTTCACGGCCTCGCCGGGTGGCGTCGAGGCGATGGCGGCGACGAGGCGGCAGGCCTCCTCCTCGCGCACGCGGTGGAACGTCTGGACACGCCGGACGCTGAGCATCTTGACGATGGACACCTTGCGGAGCTGTCGCCACAGGGCGCCGTACGGCGCGAAGAAGATCCCCTTCCCCATGGGGCGCAGCTCCTGTATCGTGGGTGGATACGGCCGCCAGGCGAACTTCATGTCGTGCGTCTTCATGATCTCCCGGGCGGCGTCGGCGGACGAGGCCACCACGACCGGGGCTGTCCCGAGCTGGACGTATATGAGCGGCGCGTCCAGCTCCCGCGCGATGTCGGCCAGGGCGCGGTGAGCCAGAGGGCTGCGGCGGAGGTGGTGCAGGTTGCCGATGAACGGCAGCCACGACGGGCTCGGGGGCAGCGTCATCTTCGGCGTTTTTCTCTTGTCGTGGCCGCGTTTTCTCAGCTTCAGTAGCAGGAGAGCCAGGAAGCCGCAGAACAAGCACACGAGTACTTGCTCCATGGCTACACCGGCGCGGCGGAAGGAGACCTTGCCCGCACCGGCGCGGCCCAAGAGCACCGTGACGGGAGAGGAGGAGGACCTGATGGACGAGCTCATGAGGATACACATGGAAGGCGACCTCGAGGTGCCTCTCACCATGGGCAACGTCAAAGCTGTATTGCTTGTAAGTGATTTTACAGGAGCTAACGTAGTCCTTACTGTCCACTCTCTGTTCACTCTGTTCAAGACTCACTCACAGTACTCCACCATGCATGCTGCAGGATCTCTTTGGCGCCGGGAGCGAGACATCATCAGACGCACTCCAATGGGCGATGTCGGAGCTCATGAGGAACCCGAGGGTGATGCAGAAAGCACAGGCCGAGCTGCGCGACAAGCTCCGTGGGAAGCCGACCGTGACCGAGGCCGACCTGGCTGACCTCAAGTACCTCAAGCTCGTGGTCAAGGAGACCCTGAGGCTGCACCCGGTGCTGCCACTGCTCGTCCCAAGGCAGTGCCAGGAGTCGTGCAAGATCATGGGGTACGACGTGCCCAAAGGCTTCATCGTGCTCGTGAACGCATGGGCCATCGCCAGGGACCCTAGCTTCTGGGATGACCCGGAGGCGTTCCAACCAGAGAGGTTCGAGAACTGCACCGTCGACCTCAAAGGGACCGACTTCGAGTTCATACCGTTTGGGGCTGGCCGCCGACTCTGCCCCGGTTTGGCCTTCGGAATTGCCAGCATAGAGATCGTGCTCGCCGTGCTGCTCTACCACTTTGACTGGGAGCTCCCTCACGGCGTCACGCCAAACGAGCTCGACATGACCGAGGAGATGGGCATCACCATCCGAAGGAAGAACGATCTCTACCTGCGCCCAACTGTTCGTATACACCTCTAGGGGGTAGCTGTACATTTGCTCTGCCCAATATGCGCTACCCGTATCGCCAACGGTGATGTCTGTATTACCCGTTTGTCTTGAATTGAATAAGGGGCTGTCTTTGGCATTTTGGTGTACTGCCCGTTTGTCGTAGGATTTGAAGTAGCAATGAAATAATCAACAACAAACTGCAACATCGGCACACTGATTGCTACAGAACATAGAAAGTAATCACCACAAGTTCAGTAATTCTTTTGGCGGGACGACAACAAGAGCCAGTTGCAATACCAATTACTCCCCACATATATTTCGCAGGAACACATTGAACAAAGATATTAGGAATAGTCTAAGGTACAATACCGAAGCAACAAAGGGTCGGATGACCAGTTTCTTCTAAACATGTTACCCTTTCTTAAAATGGCATTTGCCAAATCAACAAGAGAAAATCTTATTTCTCGGCGACATAGCTATCCGGAAATATTCAAAAGATTTATTTGTTGTATATCTAAGCTAAAGCTACCTTTCGAAAATACACCTTGGCAGAAGTGCCTGCTTTTTTGCTGAAGCTATTGTTCCTCCACACCACTTATTACGTCATCTGTGACAAGCTGTTTTGTCAGTGAAAAGAGCCTAACTATTTCCTTTTCAGCTTTAAGAATCACATCCATCTTCTTGTACACTTCCATATTAGAATCATACGAACCGGCGTTTGCACACTCTGATGCAAACAAATTGATACCAGAATCAGCTTTGCCACGTTTGAAGGATTTCTTGGTCATATCTGCAAGCTTCTTCAGTGCAGCAGTAGTGGCAAGTGCTTCCACCCCCGCAGCTTCAATTTGAAGCTTTTGGAGCTCCATCTCTCCTACAACGCTGCCCTCTGTTGTGTCACTCGAAATACCAGCAAGTTCCTTAGTGGCACTGGGATCTCCAGGTATCTCTTTCAACTTGTCTAGTTCCATCTCCTTCACATCCCACTTTCTAAGCACTGCCTTCAGCTCTTGATCTTTGGCATCAATTGCTTCATGAGCAGCTCTCAAGTCCATGTCTTTATGCCGTAAGGATTCTCTTAACATCTCTATGTCAGCCTCCAGTTGATTATGCTTATGCAAATTGGACTCGAGGGTTGTACCCGTGCTTGAAATTTCCTGATCCAGTAATGCATAAATGTCCATTTCTCCAGCTTTTACGGAACTAGCAAGATCACCAGTGAAGTCAGCCATCCTTCGCATCACTGATTCAGCTTGAGAGCATCTGAATCGTATGCTATCTAACTCACTCTCCATTGTTTCTATATGTTGCTCTTTATCATGTAATTCAGTTTTAACCTGCAGTAGTTGATCCTCTTTGCTATTTAGCAGCTGCTGAAGCTCAATAACTTCAATGCTGACTTCAGTTAGTCTGCTTTGTGTATCTGAAAGCTCCGAATCCTTCTCTTGAACAGCCAATTGAATAGACTCTACCTTTGATTTCATATTATGGACTTCATGTCTTGCTTGTAACAGCTCGGTCTCTTTTACTTTAACAAGTTCTTGTGATTTACTACACTCGTTTTCCTTCTGGACAAGCTCCTTCTGAAGAAAGTCTACTTGTTCAGTTCTCTGTTCCAAGCTCTCCCTTTCTTTAGTTAATTCGGCTTCTAGAGACTCAACCTTCTCCATTTCCTGAAGTAACTGTGATTCAAGTTCATGACAACGAGACTGTGCATCATTAAGCTCCTTTGTCTTCCCTTGAATCTCCAGTTGAGCAGCTTCCAAATCATGGGTGTAAGACATCAGTAATCCCCTTTGGTCGTTGAGTTCCTGCACTTGCTTCTGCAACTGCACTGCTTGGTCTTCTATTTGTCTACGGGAGGAGGCGAAAGCATCTTTTGAAGATATTAGTTCAGAGCGTACAACATCCAACAGAGACCTCACACGTTTGAAGTCAGTGATAGTACTCTTGTTGATATCATCTGTATCCTTGGAAGCTAGTTGTGCAAGTTCCTTTAACTCTTGCTGTGCTGCTAACCATCCTAAATTCTGCTTCTCAAGTTCCTGTTCAGCAACTTTCAGTTTCTCTTCATTAGCTTTCCTCAACTCATTTGATCTGGCAATATCGATTGTCTTTCTTTTAATTTCATTCCGCAGCTCTCTAACTGTTGCTTCTTGCTGCACAATGGCTTGATTAGCCGTAAGAAGCAACTTTTCTTTAAACTTGATGTCTGAGCGCATCACGTCTGCTTCCTCATTCTTCTTGAACGTATCATGTTTGAGATTTTCCACTTCAATCACCTGCTGAGAAAGCGATGCTTGTGAACTGGCAATTTTTTTGTCTTGCCCCTCGACCACAAGCTTCAGTTTATTGATCTGCTTCACTCGTGACGCCAGATCTCTACTTGCCTTTTTCAGTGCTTTCTCTATTCCTTGTTGCCTTACATATGCTTTGCTGATCTCTTTCTCCCTCTGATCAAGGTCCTGCTTCGTCTGGCTCAATCTTACCCGATCATCGGAAACCCTCTTCTCTGCGTCCCGAATATCTCTCTCTTTTTTCCTGAGGATGGACAGGGCGCCCTCGAATTCAGACTTCAGTGTTTCGATGCTCACGCTCAGTTCACTATCATGAGAAGCACTAGCATCTAAACTTTGTGTCTTGGCGAATAGCCGCTCCAACAATTCCCTATCTGGCTCGGTTGTTCCATTGTCACCATCGGTTAAACTTGATCGGAAACTTTTTACAACTGATCTGATCAGGTTAGGAGCATATTTTGAATGCTGGGCCTGAAATGCCACCATGAAACTCAACTTCTTCCTGAACATAACCTGAATTGCACGAAACAATCATAACAAGACAATTAGGATAAGGAACAAGCTACTGAATATATATCTGATGCATATAAAATACTATCCTTTTATACATCAAAGAATTTAACTGAACTGAACTCAGAACTACGAGGATATCAACTTCATCTCGTCACACAAATTCACTGATATAAGTATATGACGAAGTATCATAGCTCACTAATTTTGATCTCAAACCTACTCATTACCATTTCTTTTGTTCAATACCACTTTCGAGCTCATAGACCCCTAGTCCTTTCTCCAATTAAAATATGTTCAGTTAGAGACCCAAATACAGTATGCTATTGCTACCACAGCCGAACCAATTTCAGAGAAGTGCAGTCGTACTACTAGTACTAGTACTGACAGAACATGAATTAGCAGCACCAAATCTGCGTAGGCGAGCTCGGGATCGGGAGACCAAGAAGCACAGAACGCAAGCAGCTTATGTAAACAGTGACCAGCGTGGTAGTACCACGAAACAGCGCTATGAGAAAAGAAAAAAAGGGAAATCAGCAGTTGCTCACATGAGTGGCTGCGGCGGCCGGAAACCTAGCCAAGAGGACGAGTAGTGACGGCGAGCACATCGGAAGAGACGGCCATAATAGAGCCCAAGCGCTGCACCGACTGCCATCTCCTCTGCTGCTCGGTTCTCCCCTGCTTCGGCTTGCGAGCGAGGAAGATGGGTGCCGACACCGCGGAGGTCGGCCTTCCGTGGCTCGCGTTGCCGGCGGCGTGAAGCAGAGCCATGGGCGCGAGGCGGTCCGACGAGCTCGACGGAGCCGCGCGCACCGTCCTACCGATGCACGCCGGCGCCGGCGAGCAAGCCAGCCGCTCCGCCATGGTTCTATCACGGCTGACGAGGATCCCGGTCACGAGGAGGAAGAGCACCGGGGAAACGGACGAGCCGGCGGCGGCTGATCTGGATGGGGAGCTCGATCTGAATCGTCTGAGGGAGAGAAGGGGAGGTGGGTGGGTTGCCGGAGTGGAGAGGATGTGAAGCGGCGGCGCTCGCGGGGTGGAGAGTGATGTGAGTGGGGAATTGAGAAGTTAAGCGGCGTGGTTGTCTCGGGGCATCTGGGCACGAATCACAGCACCCCGAGCAAGGATCGTACGACGCGCGAGCGGCCGTTCGGTTCGCCGAACCAACGCGCGCGCGAGATTAAGCTTTTGGGATAAGATAAATATGTCTTCCGCTTGAAATAATATTAAAAACACACCCCTTTGAATTTTTGGTTGTTTACAATTTTTTTAGACAAATCTATGATGTAGATTAAAAATTGACATATAGTTAATAAAACAATCCAGATACGAGAACAGATCGGTGAAACATAATGCAAAGTTTTAAAACATTTCAAAATATATATTTGGTATTTTGTAACCCATGAGCCAAAATGCCACCCGAAGTCCCGATCACGCTAAGTGAGCATTAAACGGCAAAGATCACTCATGTGGCAACAATATTTGGATGTTGTGGCGTGGCATCTTTTGTCACCTGTCACATGTTTTCTCCTGCATGTTCACCTCACTAAACCCAACCATATGAGTGTGCACGCTCTTGCTCCATGCCCTGCTGTCTGCTGACAAATTTATGTTGTAGATTAAATATTGACATATACTCCCTCCGTATCTAAATATAAGACGTTTTAATAGCTCCAATTTAACTAACAAAACGTCTTACATTTAGTTACAAGGTAGTAGTTAATAAAAAAATCCAGATACGAGAACAGATCGGTGAAACATACTGCAAAGTTTTTAAACATTTAAAAAATATATATTTGGTATTTTGTACTCCATGAGCCAAAATGCCACTCGAAGTCCCCATCACGCTAAGTGAGCAACAAACGGCAAAGTTCTCTCATGATTGATCACTCATGTGGCAACAATATTTGGATGTTGTGGCGTGGCATCTTTTGTCACCGTCACATGTTTTGTCATGCATGTTCACGTCACTAATCCAAACCATATATGGGCGTGCACGCTCTCGCTCCAGCGTCCATGCCCTGCTGAACGCCATAGCCACAGACCACAGTCATGGAGCAAGTCGTCTACTGCCTCTGCATCATGGTGGCTCTGCTTCTCTCTCCTCTGCTGCTCAATCTCGTGAAACGTCGCCGCAACGATGGCTCGAACCTGCCGCCGAGCCCATGGAGGCTTCCGGTTATCGGCAACCTCCACCAAGTCATGCGTGGTGGGCCGCTCGTCCACCGCACCATGGCCGACCTCGCGCGCCGGCTCGAGGCACCCCTCATGTACCTCGAGCTCGGCGAGATCCGCGTCGTCGTCGCCTCCTCCGCCGATGCGGCATGCGAGATCATGAAGACGCACGACACAAGCTTCGCCACGCGCCCCTGGAACACCACCACGCAGCGGCTGAGGGCCGACGGCGAGGGCCTCGTGTTCGCGCGCTACGGCGCACTGTGGCGGCAGCTCCGCAAGCTGTGCGTCGTGGAGCTGCTCAGCGCCTGGCGCGTCCGTTCCTTCCGCCGCGTGCGGGACGAGGAGGTCAGCCGCCTCGTCGCCGCTGTGGCGGAGTCGGCGTCGTCCGGCCACGCCGTGAACATCAGCAAGCTGATCACCTTGGCCGTGGCGAACTCTACGATGCGGTCCTTGGTTGGGGACAGGTTCGAGAGGCAGGAGGAGTTCCTGGAGGCGCTGGCGGATATCGTCAAGGTCGGCTCTGGATTCAGCCTTGACGACATGTTCCCGTCCTGGAAGCTCGCGAGCGTCGTCGGCGGCATGACGCGCCGCGCGGAGGAGAACCACCGAAAGACGTACGACCTGATGGACTGCGTGTTCCGGCAGCACAAGCAGAGGAAAGAGGCCAGGAAGGAAGAGGATGGCGAGGACCTTGTGGATGTGCTCCTTAGGGTACAGAAGGAAGGTGGCCTGGAGGTGCCTCTCACCACGGGCAACATCAAAGCCGTCATCCTTGTAAGTCTCTATCAATAATGGCCTATATTATGGACTTCTTGGAACTAGCATAAACCTTAGTGTTGTAGTTTTTATTTTTTCTTACCGGGAAAATCTTAGTGATAGCATCTACGTTCACTAAAGTTGCAATTTTATTTTAGTAGTATAGATGAATGAAATGTGCGATTTAGTCAATCGAGCATTAGAAAAACTAAATTATTTCGCTGATAAAAGATACTTTACTGCCTTCATTATTTCCTTCAAGAAAGTTGATACATAATTGGCACAATTACATCCAGGACCTCTTCAACGCCGGGAGCGAGACATCTGCGAATACACTCCAATGGGCCATGTCTGAGCTAATGAGGAACCCACTGGTGATGCATAAGGTGCAAACTGAGGTGCGAAATAGGCTTTGTGGAAAGCCCACATTAACGGAGGATGATTTGGCTAATTTGATATGTGTGAAGAACGTCATCAAGGAAACATTAAGACTGCACTCGGTGTTACCGTTGCTTCTCCCAAGGGAGTGTCGGGAGACGTGCGATATCATGGGGTACCAGGTGTCAAAGGGCACCACCGTGTTTGTGAACGCGTGGGCAATCAACAGAGATCCCAAGTACTGGGGCGAGGCCGAGACTTTCAAACCAGAACGGTTTGAGAATGTCGTAGCTGACTACAAGGGCACAAACTTTGACTTCGTTCCATTTGGAGCTGGCCGTAGGATATGCCCTGGTATTACATTTGCAGAAGCCAATATGGAGAGTATGCTTACCGCATTACTGTACTACTTTGACTGGAAGCTCCCCGGCGATGCCTTGCCCGATGAGCTTGACATGGAGGAGGATATGGGCATTTCTGTTAGAAGGAAGAGAGATCTTTATCTCTGTCCAATTTTTCATGTGAACCCACATGCTGCTGATTAGCTTATTTGTCTTTGCTTGTCATGCATGATTCCAGAAGTCACCATTGTAGGTTGATGTATCGGTTGCATCTGGTAACTCTCTAAAAGACTTGGATTTTGATGGGAAATTCTATTGGTAAAATGCAAAACCTCCATAAATATGTCAGCTCCTGGTTTGATATATAAATGAGGGACGTGCTTGTAAGATAAATACTCTTTAAAGTTTTCTCTTTACTACTCGTCGGAAATTTTCTAGTGCTAGGGAATTCCGACCCCATACAACTATTCACAAGCTTGGTAATACTGCCAAGGATTATGATATGCTGATGTGTTCGTTTGAGTCTCTTGAACAAGTCCAAAGAAGATATTTCAAATTTGATATGACATTTTTACCATAACTGGTGGTCCATGCGAAGTGTGGGATATATACAAAAAGTCTAACCATCCATTTAATTAGAGAGGTAGTTTATACCTTTTCCCCTGCCTACTTCTCGCAAATTTGGAACTGAACCAGCGGTTGGAAACAACTTATCGCATGTCTCGCCTCTTCGCGAGAATCACGACTACTCCCATAAAGAACTGAATTTATCCTCGAGTCTTGTTGCACATCACCGGCTATCGTCCCAATCGAGCATGTTGGCCCCACCCACCTCAGCATAAGCATTCTCTGCCCCACTCCACCACGATTTGTTACGTGCATAAATTTTCCACTGGCAAAATGCTTATGTTAATAGGTAAATACCTTGTGTATGCATGGACAATTGGAGAGACGATGACAAGATGATCATTGTACTTTGGATGAATTTCTCAACTCTTCTCCTTCATTCACCTTATACTTCGAGATTCAACTCAAACGGATATAAATTGATATTAGAAGATTTTCAGTCTTGAAAAACATCACATGACATTGTTGCATGCATTGTCTTTCTGTTAAGACAAACTAGTTTGTTACATACCATTTTTAGAGGTCATATGAGCTGGCAACACGTACTTGCAGGCACAAGGTTTGGTAGGCATGGTTTGTTGGATTCACAAGATACTAACAAATGGGTTGTTAGACATTTTTAGATAACAATTTTGAAGAAACATATTGCAAGATTGTTTGTGTAATGCTGATGCACATTAAGTTTTGACATTTGTTTACATGTGGATTGTTAAAAATAGCTCCGTTAAGATCTATTATGAATGGGTTCAGTATGTTCAACATGTTTATCAGAGGAAGTAAAGAAGATTTAAGAGATTTGGGGGCGGCCTGAGTGCAATTACTTTTCCTTGTAGACCAACCAAAAATTACTATATACCACCCATGGCTTGTTAGGCGCGAGGTACTAACTCCGGTTTGTTAGCTATTAACTTGTATAGGGTTTATTTGAATTACGTAAATCCAATTTATTGGGTGGGCGAGGGGGGGGGGGGGGGGGGGGATCGGGGAGTTGTGTAATGTCGTGTCATCGTCGAAAATTAACTAGGTTTCCTTATGCAAAGACTTAGCGGGTCTGTCGCTAAGCGTGATCTGGCGTTCACACGTGCCCTTCGCTTCGCCCCTCCCACCCCCACACACACACCCACCCACTCCACACGCAGACACACCCTCAAACATTTGTGGCCCCAAATCTAAAAAAATAGTCCACCGGACGCAAAATGACTACTATGTGAACATAAAGAAGAGGTTTATTAGTGCATCTCAGTACTCCAATATCGGAATACTAATTGATTCATCGATTTGCGGATGCACCACACCGGCCCGTCGTTGTGCCAATGGCCGATCTGACGCGCCCAAGATCTGCATAGGATTAACTGCAGCAAGCTAGCAAAGATTCAATTCAAGGTTTGATGTGTCCGATACTTTTAGTTTTCTTAGCTTGTTAAGCATAGAATTTATGCTATTATTATCGTTACAATTGTTTTATTGTTTGTTTACAAACAAGGTGACGTTTATTTCCTAAATCTTCATCATTATATATATATATATATATATATGATAATTATGAGAAGTGTAACAAGAAACAAAGTCTGATGGATTGGTAACAATAGCACTTGATGTTTTGGAGAAGATTAATTATAGAGTTATCATTGAAGATGACTCCAGGAAATACTACTAGAAGGAATGATAATTTTGATTAGAACACGAGGTCTGTAAAATACTACTATATCTATATATTTTTATAGTACATAGTGTAGGAAATAGCATGTATTGAAGACTTTGAAGTTAAAATAAAATTATTATTTGGTTATCCACATTTTAGGGTCCTATATTGCATTTTGCACCGGATCTCCGATTCCTAGAGCTAGCTGTGCACTTAGTTGTCACTTGGACTGTGGTGCTCGGCTCACAAGGGAAATGGCTAATAAATAGACCAGATCAGAAGCTAGAGATCCATACCCGCTCGTGTAGCCATGGAGCAAGTACTCGTGTGCTTGTTCTGCGGCTTCCTGGCTCTCCTGCTACTGAAGCTGAGAAAACGCGGCCACGACAAGAGAAAAACGCCGAAGATGACGCTGCCCCCGAGCCCGTCGTGGCTGCCGTTCATCGGCAACCTGCACCACCTCCGCCGCAGCCCTCTGGCTCACCGCGCCCTGGCCGACATCGCGCGGGAGCTGGACGCGCCGCTCATATACGTCCAGCTCGGGACAGCCCCGGTCGTGGTGGCCTCGTCCGCCGACGCCGCCCGGGAGATCATGAAGACGCACGACATGAAGTTCGCCTGGCGGCCGTATCCACCCACGATACAGGAGCTGCGCCCCATGGGGAAGGGGATCTTCTTCGCGCCGTACGGCGCCCTGTGGCGACAGCTCCGCAAGGTGTCCATCGTCAAGATGCTCAGCGTCCGGCGTGTCCAGACGTTCCACCGCGTGCGCGAGGAGGAGGCCTGCCGCCTCGTCGCCGCCATCGCCTCGACGCCACCCGGCGAGGCCGTGAACTTCTGCGAGCGGATCTTCCGGGTCATCACGGACTCCATGACGCGCACCATGATCGGGGAGAGGCTCGAGAGGACGGAGGAGTTCCTGGTAGTGCTCGCCGAGATCGTCAGGATCGCCTCGGCTTTTACGCTGGTCGAATTTTTCCCGACGTCGTGGCTCGCGCGCGTGATTGGCACCACGCCGCGCCGCGCCCACGCGAGCTACCTCACCACCTACGACCTGGCGGAGAGCGCCTTTAGGCAGAGGCAGCGGCGGAAGGAGACCTTGCCCGCACCGGCGCGGCCCAAGAGCACCGTGACGGGAGAGGAGGAGGACCTGATGGACGAGCTCATGAGGATACACATGGAAGGCGACCTCGAGGTGCCTCTCACCATGGGCAACGTCAAAGCTGTATTGCTTGTAAGTGATTTTACAGGAGCTAACGTAGTCCTTACTGTCCACTCTCTGTTCACTCTGTTCAAGACTCACTCACAGTACTCCACCATGCATGCTGCAGGATCTCTTTGGCGCCGGGAGCGAGACATCATCAGACGCACTCCAATGGGCGATGTCGGAGCTCATGAGGAACCCGAGGGTGATGCAGAAAGCACAGGCCGAGCTGCGCGACAAGCTCCGTGGGAAGCCGACCGTGACCGAGGCCGACCTGGCTGACCTCAAGTACCTCAAGCTCGTGGTCAAGGAGACCCTGAGGCTGCACCCGGTGCTGCCACTGCTCGTCCCAAGGCAGTGCCAGGAGTCGTGCAAGATCATGGGGTACGACGTGCCCAAAGGCTTCATCGTGCTCGTGAACGCATGGGCCATCGCCAGGGACCCTAGCTTCTGGGATGACCCGGAGGCGTTCCAACCAGAGAGGTTCGAGAACTGCACCGTCGACCTCAAAGGGACCGACTTCGAGTTCATACCGTTTGGGGCTGGCCGCCGACTCTGCCCCGGTTTGGCCTTCGGAATTGCCAGCATAGAGATCGTGCTCGCCGTGCTGCTCTACCACTTTGACTGGGAGCTCCCTCACGGCGTCACGCCAAACGAGCTCGACATGACCGAGGAGATGGGCATCACCATCCGAAGGAAGAACGATCTCTACCTGCGCCCAACTGTTCGTATACACCTCTAGGGGGTAGCTGTACATTTGCTCTGCCCAATATGCGCTACCCGTATCGCCAACGGTGATGTCTGTATTACCCGTTTGTCTTGAATTGAATAAGGGGCTGTCTTTGGCATTTTGGTGTACTGCCCGTTTGTCGTAGGATTTGAAGTAGCAATGAAATAATCAACAACAAACTGCAACATCGGCACACTGATTGCTACAGAACATAGAAAGTAATCACCACAAGTTCAGTAATTCTTTTGGCGGGACGACAACAAGAGCCAGTTGCAATACCAATTACTCCCCACATATATTTCGCAGGAACACATTGAACAAAGATATTAGGAATAGTCTAAGGTACAATACCGAAGCAACAAAGGGTCGGATGACCAGTTTCTTCTAAACATGTTACCCTTTCTTAAAATGGCATTTGCCAAATCAACAAGAGAAAATCTTATTTCTCGGCGACATAGCTATCCGGAAATATTCAAAAGATTTATTTGTTGTATATCTAAGCTAAAGCTACCTTTCGAAAATACACCTTGGCAGAAGTGCCTGCTTTTTTGCTGAAGCTATTGTTCCTCCACACCACTTATTACGTCATCTGTGACAAGCTGTTTTGTCAGTGAAAAGAGCCTAACTATTTCCTTTTCAGCTTTAAGAATCACATCCATCTTCTTGTACACTTCCATATTAGAATCATACGAACCGGCGTTTGCACACTCTGATGCAAACAAATTGATACCAGAATCAGCTTTGCCACGTTTGAAGGATTTCTTGGTCATATCTGCAAGCTTCTTCAGTGCAGCAGTAGTGGCAAGTGCTTCCACCCCCGCAGCTTCAATTTGAAGCTTTTGGAGCTCCATCTCTCCTACAACGCTGCCCTCTGTTGTGTCACTCGAAATACCAGCAAGTTCCTTAGTGGCACTGGGATCTCCAGGTATCTCTTTCAACTTGTCTAGTTCCATCTCCTTCACATCCCACTTTCTAAGCACTGCCTTCAGCTCTTGATCTTTGGCATCAATTGCTTCATGAGCAGCTCTCAAGTCCATGTCTTTATGCCGTAAGGATTCTCTTAACATCTCTATGTCAGCCTCCAGTTGATTATGCTTATGCAAATTGGACTCGAGGGTTGTACCCGTGCTTGAAATTTCCTGATCCAGTAATGCATAAATGTCCATTTCTCCAGCTTTTACGGAACTAGCAAGATCACCAGTGAAGTCAGCCATCCTTCGCATCACTGATTCAGCTTGAGAGCATCTGAATCGTATGCTATCTAACTCACTCTCCATTGTTTCTATATGTTGCTCTTTATCATGTAATTCAGTTTTAACCTGCAGTAGTTGATCCTCTTTGCTATTTAGCAGCTGCTGAAGCTCAATAACTTCAATGCTGACTTCAGTTAGTCTGCTTTGTGTATCTGAAAGCTCCGAATCCTTCTCTTGAACAGCCAATTGAATAGACTCTACCTTTGATTTCATATTATGGACTTCATGTCTTGCTTGTAACAGCTCGGTCTCTTTTACTTTAACAAGTTCTTGTGATTTACTACACTCGTTTTCCTTCTGGACAAGCTCCTTCTGAAGAAAGTCTACTTGTTCAGTTCTCTGTTCCAAGCTCTCCCTTTCTTTAGTTAATTCGGCTTCTAGAGACTCAACCTTCTCCATTTCCTGAAGTAACTGTGATTCAAGTTCATGACAACGAGACTGTGCATCATTAAGCTCCTTTGTCTTCCCTTGAATCTCCAGTTGAGCAGCTTCCAAATCATGGGTGTAAGACATCAGTAATCCCCTTTGGTCGTTGAGTTCCTGCACTTGCTTCTGCAACTGCACTGCTTGGTCTTCTATTTGTCTACGGGAGGAGGCGAAAGCATCTTTTGAAGATATTAGTTCAGAGCGTACAACATCCAACAGAGACCTCACACGTTTGAAGTCAGTGATAGTACTCTTGTTGATATCATCTGTATCCTTGGAAGCTAGTTGTGCAAGTTCCTTTAACTCTTGCTGTGCTGCTAACCATCCTAAATTCTGCTTCTCAAGTTCCTGTTCAGCAACTTTCAGTTTCTCTTCATTAGCTTTCCTCAACTCATTTGATCTGGCAATATCGATTGTCTTTCTTTTAATTTCATTCCGCAGCTCTCTAACTGTTGCTTCTTGCTGCACAATGGCTTGATTAGCCGTAAGAAGCAACTTTTCTTTAAACTTGATGTCTGAGCGCATCACGTCTGCTTCCTCATTCTTCTTGAACGTATCATGTTTGAGATTTTCCACTTCAATTACCTGCTGAGAAAGCGATGCTTGTGAACTGGCAATTTTTTTGTCTTGCCCCTCGACCACAAGCTTCAGTTTATTGATCTGCTTCACTCGTGACGCCAGATCTCTACTTGCCTTTTTCAGTGCTTTCTCTATTCCTTGTTGCCTTACATATGCTTTGCTGATCTCTTTCTCCCTCTGATCAAGGTCCTGCTTCGTCTGGCTCAATCTTACCCGATCATCGGAAACCCTCTTCTCTGCGTCCCGAATATCTCTCTCTTTTTTCCTGAGGATGGACAGGGCGCCCTCGAATTCAGACTTCAGTGTTTCGATGCTCACGCTCAGTTCACTATCATGAGAAGCACTAGCATCTAAACTTTGTGTCTTGGCGAATAGCCGCTCCAACAATTCCCTATCTGGCTCGGTTGTTCCATTGTCACCATCGGTTAAACTTGATCGGAAACTTTTTACAACTGATCTGATCAGGTTAGGAGCATATTTTGAATGCTGGGCCTGAAATGCCACCATGAAACTCAACTTCTTCCTGAACATAACCTGAATTGCACGAAACAATCATAACAAGACAATTAGGATAAGGAACAAGCTACTGAATATATATCTGATGCATATAAAATACTATCCTTTTATACATCAAAGAATTTAACTGAACTGAACTCAGAACTACGAGGATATCAACTTCATCTCGTCACACAAATTCACTGATATAAGTATATGACGAAGTATCATAGCTCACTAATTTTGATCTCAAACCTACTCATTACCATTTCTTTTGTTCAATACCACTTTCGAGCTCATAGACCCCTAGTCCTTTCTCCAATTAAAATATGTTCAGTTAGAGACCCAAATACAGTATGCTATTGCTACCACAGCCGAACCAATTTCAGAGAAGTGCAGTCGTACTACTAGTACTAGTACTGACAGAACATGAATTAGCAGCACCAAATCTGCGTAGGCGAGCTCGGGATCGGGAGACCAAGAAGCACAGAACGCAAGCAGCTTATGTAAACAGTGACCAGCGTGGTAGTACCACGAAACAGCGCTATGAGAAAAGAAAAAAAGGGAAATCAGCAGTTGCTCACATGAGCGGCTGCGGCGGCCGCCGCCGACGAGGAGGAGGAGGGGGAGCCGGCGTAGAGGGGCATGGCCGCGGAACAAGGGGGAGGGGACCACGGCCACCGGGGCGGTGATCGGACGGCTGTGCGGTGCGAGTGCCGGGGGTGGAGGAAGACACGAGGGAGATGAGGTGGTGGAACCAGCCGCGTGTGGACTGCAGAGTCGAGGTAGCGAGAAGAGAAGCGTGAGACTTGTGTCTTTTTCTAGAGAGAGAGCTGTATTGTTTGCTTTCTAAATACACGAGTTGGAATTTTGCTTTCTAAATACAGTACATACTTACTACACACTGCATTTATTCAGTCCCACAACTTGCATGGTTTAGACGTTTTAATCCCAAAACTTGCAAATTGGACTAATTAGTCCCACAACTTGCACAAGATGAACTGTTTTGGTCCCAACCAATTGGGTGATGACACGTGTCTTGCCAATGTCGCCAGTGGCACACGCCGTTGCGTGGTACATTCACGGAAACCCTCCGAAAAGTTTTAATATATCACAGATAGGTCCTTTTCGTCACTGAGTCAATTCCCCAATTCGACAGGAATAGTGCGGCGACATTGGTGGCGCGCGGCCGGCGTTGAGTTGTTCATCGTTGAGCTGTTCGTCGGAGGGCGTGTGGAGGGAAGTTGAGCGTCGCAACGTCGCGGATGGGTCCATTAGGAAGCTTGGGGCGGGGCAAATCGGAGCACGCGGGTGGCAGCGATGCGGACGGAGACGGCTGGGCGACGGTCACCCGGGAGGTCTACTGGATTCCGCTGCCGCCTACGAAGCCAGCGGAATCGCCGCGGCGAACGAGCTCGCCGCCGCGTCGTATCGGTCGAGGTGAGCTCTTCCTCGCCGCAACAGTACGCCATGAGAAGGTAAGGACCCAGGAAAGGAAATAGCTTATTTTCCGGAACCCTAAAGGAAATAGCGAAAGGACTTAAAACGAAATAAAAAACAAAAGGACCAAATTGTAAAAAAAAAATGTGCACACGAAACTCCACTGTGGCATCAACGTGATAAATTGGACCAAAACAGTTCATTTTGTGCAAGTTGTGGGACTAATTAGTTCTATTTACAAGTTGTGGGACTAAAACGTTCAAACCGTGCAAGTTGTGGGACTAAAAACGTATTTGACTCTTTATTCTCCGTTTATTAGTTTTCGGCTTCTTTCCTCCAAGTTTAAGGAGTTATGGCAGGACTAAGCACATTTTGAATCGGACGGCACATGATACACACAAAGAAAATGTAAGCATCCACTATTCTACTCACTTCGGCTTCGAATCTAACAAAAAAAATTAAGGATATAATATTGTTAATATATGTTGAAATATTCTCATGTAAGATTATTATCGGACGATAACAAGTGCAGCTGTATTTGTTGTCTCGTTCGGACGCACACGCGCTAAAGTAGCCTGATGTTGTCAGAGTATTTTTCATAATTCTTTTTCGCTACATCACAAGCGCCCGAACATGCATGCAATAAACATGGATGGCGTGGAGTAATTGTGGGTGGAGAATCCCGGAATATATGTTTTCGCTTTTGAGTTTCTCGTGTCGATTTTTCTTCAATATTAAATTCATTTTTATATGTTTCCACAAATGTTTTTAAAAATCAACTTTAGTTTAACCAAAGAAACTTCATTATTGTCAATTTAAGTGCATTGGTGTGACTTGGTATCGTGAGAAGAAGCAACTACCATTAAACTTGCTTGTCTCGACAAAGAAGTTGTCTTTTCAAAAGCAAAACATCATAGTGCTGAACAAACAGCTAGCATCACAAATTTGCTAGTCCCAACATAAACTTTTCTTGTAAAAAATACAATTTCATGGTGTCAAAGAGAACAACCAATTAGTAGAAAGGAGTTGTTTGTCTCAACAGAAAAGTTGTCTTTAGAAAAAAAATCACCATACTTATAGAACAGGAACTAGCTAGTACTATACAATTATTTGGGTGAACACGGAAGTTGTTTTTCAATAAGAAAAAACAGAGCTTTACGATCTTGATAGAATAGCAACTAATAGTACGAACTTACTTGACTCCATGCAAAAGTTGTTTCTAAAAAGCACGGTTTCAAGACACTAACAAAACAACCAACGAGTAGTGAAAAGTTGCTTGTTAACTACAAAAGTTGCTTTAAAGAACACAACTTCATGAGAGAACAAACTTGATTGCCTCAATAGAAAAGTTGATTGCCACAACTCCGCGCCCCCACCCTGTTCGCCGTGCGCGAGGTGGCGGTCGCCGCGGTGGCGGCCGCGGTGGTGGCGGCGGGCGTGGTGGTGGTGGACGCGGCGGCGGCCAGCTTGATGGTGGACGCGGAGGCGCTGGCGGCGATCGTCGCAGCGGCGGCCAGCTTGGTGGTGCGGCCCCCGATGCGGGCGGCTCGGGCCCGGTGCTTGGCGCAGGGACTCGGCCACGTGGTTGGTGGTGGCGCGCCAAGGTGGGACCAGACGTGGTGCCCACGGGTCCTCTGGCTGGGCCTGATACTGTGGCGGCGTCTGTGCCGCTGGACAGCACGCCGGGGTCGCAGCCAATAACTGTGCAGGATCGTGTCCCTCTCGAGGATCTTGGGGATACGCTGGTCGGAGAGTGGGGCTTGACTCAGCATTTCGGGAAGGTGGACCTCGGTCTGTCCGAGGTTTCTACAGGAGTTCAGACCCTCTCCCTCGCTACATCGACTGAGGAGTCTGTAACCTGTCTGGAGGCTGCAGGCCTACAAGGTGAGCTGGGTGAGCTGGACCGCAGCACCAGTGATGTTGTGCAGGATGGAGAGCTGCTGTCTGAGGAAGATGACGTGAGCGACTGCTTTGGGCCGCACTCGCCGCGGGTGGGCCAACAGTCTGAGCTGGCGGGGCCCCTGCAAGCCCTGCTGGCGGCCCAGCCTGGTGAGGATGGTGCTACGCTTACGAAGGTTGTGGGACGGCCTGCTCCACAGGCCCAGCTTGGAGATTCAAGCCCACTGGACGCCTTCCTCATCAAGTGCTCTTCTCTGCCGCCGCCGCACATTCTTCCTCAACCCGTGCCGTTGACCAAGACGCCCCCTGCCCCCACCCCAATGGAGGCCACCTGCAAGAGGAGTGTCAGGCTCGCCGCGAAGCCGACGGCCACCCTATCCACGATGGAGAGGGTCAAGCACGTGCTGTTGACGAAGAGCGGGTTGATCCCTGCTGGTGCTGCACCGGTGCCGGAGGATCTGGTGAGCTACCAGGAAATGTACAAGAAGCCGATGACAAAGCAATTCATGGCAGCGGTCACGGCTCTGGTGGGCGCCAACACACCGGGCAAGAAGAAGGCCGCAGAAGGAAGGGTTGCGCCTCTGGTGGCGGCGACCGCCACGGTGGTCTGATCCGTCGGTACACCGATGTTGTCTGTGTCTCTCCGCAGTTTCCCAATGTTGCAAGACCCCCTGATTGTGTCGGTAGAGTGGTTTCTGTTGTGTTCCTGTTATGTGTCCGGGGAGGCAATTCTGTGTGCCTCTCCCCAGTGTTTTTTCTGTCAGTTTGGGGCGCTCTGCTCCATGTCGCCGCACTCTGCTGCCCCTGCTGTTTCCGTCAGTTTCGAGTCCAATCAGTTTCCCCCATGATTTTACACCTTCTCAATTGGAATGTCCGGGGAATCAACAACCCGGCTAAGCGTAGAGCCGTCTGCCTGTTCCTCTCGGGCCTCGGCGTGAACTTTGTGTGTTTGCAGGAGACAAAGTTGGCTGTGATCACCCGTGCAATCGTTGTGGAAACTCTTGGCCCTCGTTTCGGCGACAGCTTCATTTACTTGCCGGCTGAGGGGTCGAAGGGGGGTATTTTGATTGCGGTTTCTGATGATTTCCTGGTCGAAGAAGAACCGATGACAGTGGGCAGTTTCTCTGTCTCTGGTCAGGTGACTTGTAAGGAGGATAATAGCTCTTGGTCCATCACTGCTGTCTACGGGCCTCAAGAAGACCAGGAGAAGATCGAGTTCCTGAGCGAACTCCGAGACTTGCACACGATCATGCATTCCAAGTGGATGCTGCTAGGAGATTTCAACCTCATTAAAAAGGCCGAGGAGAAGAGTAATCGGAACCTGAACCTCAGGATGATCGGCAGATTTAGGAGTTTCATTGCAGACCTCGAGCTCATCGATTTTCCTTTGCTGGGTAGGCGTTTCACTTGGTGCAATGAGAGGGAGCATGCCACCCACACGAGAATTGACAGGGTTCTCGTCTCCAAGGACTGGGACCTGTGTTTCCCTCAATACCAGCTATCGCCGGCTTCGACGAACGTCTCTGACCACTGCCCCATTGTCCTAAAGAAGATGCATACTAACAGCTACAGAGGGTTCAGGTTTCAGAGCCACTGGGTTAAGTCTGATGGGTTCGCTGAGGTTGTCGTCGATGCTTGGTCCAAACAGGTCCGGTCCACTGACCCTGTTCGTATCCTGCATACCAAGCTTGGAAGGACGGCTGCGGCGCTGAGAAAGTGGAACAGGAGTAATGATCGAGAGATGGTCCGCATGTCGAACATTGCTAATGAGGTCATCCTCTGTCTGGACTTGGCTCAAGAGGATAGAAGTCTGACGACCGAAGAGAGGCAGCTGCGCATCACTCTGAAGAACAAGTTGCTCGGTTTCGCCGCTATCGACCGGAGTAGATGGCGTCAGAAGTCGAGGCTGACCTGGATTAGAGAGGGCAATGCCAACACTAAGTTGTTCCACTTGAGGGCCAATGGAAGACGCAGAAAGAACCACATCCCGGCACTCTCTGGGCCGGCCGGAACTGTCACGGACCACGGCAGCAAGGCAGATCTGCTGCTGCAGCATTTTCAGCAGTTTCTGGGAACAACTACGCCATCCACAACGCGTCTCAACTGGGACTTCATCGATCTACCTCGCCGGAATCTGCAACACCTCGAAGCACCTTTCACGGATAAGGAATTACATGAGGCGATCCAAAATTTGCCGGGCGAGAAGGCGCCTGGGCCCGATGGTTTCATTGGCCTTTTCTTCAAGGCGTGTTGGCCTATTGTCAAGGATGATCTTCTGGCCGCGTTGCTGCACATTCAAAACCTGAAGGGGAACCTCTGGGGCCTTATGAACTCAGCCAACCTGATGTTACTGCCGAAGAAGTCTGAATCTGCTGTTCCACAGGATTACAGGCCGATAAGTCTGATGCACAGCGTCTCCAAAATTCTCTGCAAATTGCTTGCTAACAGGCTGGCTCCTGAACTGCCGAAGCTTGTTTCACACAGTCAAAGTGCCTTCATTCGAGGGCGCTCGATCCAGGACAATTTTATCTACGTCAAGAGTACTGTCCGTGCGGCCAATTCCAAGAAAAAACCTCTGATGTTCCTCAAGTTGGACCTGGCAAAGGCCTTTGACAGCGTCAGATGGCCCTTCCTTCTCGAGATTTTGCAGCACCTGGGGTTTGGGCAGCGGTGGCGAGACCTGATCTCGATCATTCTATCTTCTTCCACCTCGAGAGTTCTGCTCAACGGGATGCCTGGGACCCCGTTCAAGCATCGCAGAGGACTTCGGCAAGGCGACCCTCTGTCGCCTATGCTTTTCATTCTGGTTCTCGAACCGCTTCAGAAGATGCTGCAGCTAGCCACGGACAACCTCATCATCTCCCAGCTGCATCCCCAGACAGCTAGACTACGTGCGAGCTTCTACGCGGACGACGCGGCAATTTTCATCAATCCTCTTCGCGCGGATGTTGTGGCTGTCCAGCGAATTCTTTCGCTCTTCGGCGAGGCATCTGGACTCTGCACTAACATTCACAAATGTGTGGCGTACCCGATCAGTTGCTCGAGCATCGATATTTCTCATGTTCTCGAGGGTTTTGGTGGTACAACCGGGACTTTTCCCTGCACTTATTTGGGACTGCCGCTAGGCCTCAGGAAGCCGAGTAGGGCCGATTTGCAGATCATCCTCGACAAGATCGCAAGTGCCCTCAAGGTGTGGAAAGGAAAGCTTATGGATCGCACGGCTCGGCTGCGCCTGGTGAACTCGGTGATCACGGCTAAGGCAACCTATCATCTGACAGCCTTTCCGGCGGATAAGTGGTTCATCAAGAAGATCGACAAGCTGCGCAGAGGGTTCCTTTGGTGCGCAGAGGAGGAGGCGAAGGGCAGTCAATGCCTAGTGAACTGGAAGAGAATATGCGCGCCCAGAAGAGTTGGAGGTCTTGGAATTAAAGACATAGCGGCATTCGGTCGTGCCTTGCGCCTGCGATGGCTCTGGCACAGCTGGGATGCTACACCTCGCCCGTGGCATGGTATGGACATCCCGTGCGACAGCACGGACAGAGCTTTGTTCACCGCGTGCACGACGATCAGCCTGGGAAGCGGAACGATAGCGAACTTCTGGCACGACAACTGGTTGCAGGGACAGGCACCGATCTCCCTCGCGCCAAGCCTATACAAGCTGGCTTCGCGCAAGAACCTGACGGTGGCCGAGGCACTGAATCAAGGCAGATGGATGCGCGGGTTGCATCGCATTGCGACCGCGACAGACTTGGATATTTTTGCGGATCTGTGGAACAGGGTCCAGTTGGTGCAGCTATCTCAACAACAGGACTCAATCTCCTGGAGGAACACGGCGAACAAAGCGTACTCGGCCAAGGCAGCATACGACGTGCAGTTCTTCGGCCGCCTCGAGCAGCCTCATCTGGAGATGGTCTGGAAAGCAAAAGCGGAGGATAAGATCCAATTCTTCATCTGGTTGATCTTGCAGGACCGTCTCTGGACCGCGGATCGGCTTGCCAGACGTGGGTGGCCACATGATGATAAATGCTGCCTCTGCGATCAGGTCCTGGAAGACGCGGAGCATCTTGCTTTACTCTGTCCCTTTACCAAGCAAGTTTGGCAAGCTTTTGCAGCGGAGGATCCCGAGTTGGCGCAGAACGGCCTCAATGCGGCTTCTGTGACAATCTGGTGGCAAAACCTGATTCAACAAAGAGACGATTCTGCTCGGAGGAGGAGATCTTTGTCCATGTACATACTCTGGAACGTTTGGACGGAGAGGAACAGACGCATTTTCGAAAAGGTTGCGTCGACGGCCGTTGTGGTCGCTGACCTAGCCAGATTGGATTGCTCTAGGTTCAGAGTGGCTTTACGCCTTGGTTAGACGGTGTTCTTGGGAGTCGGCGATCTTTGGCCAGCTTTGGCCAATGAGTTTTTCTCTTTCTCTCTCCCCTTGTTCGCTGACGATTGGTTGTGATCGCCAGTTGTATTCCTTTTCTTCATTCTTTCTCCCCTATCTATAAAGCAAAGGCAGAGCTCCTGCCGTTACGGGTCAAAAAAAAGCATAATATTCATAGAACTGAAAATTAGTAGTACAAAAGTTATTTGTTTAAACACAGAACTTACTCTAGAACAGAACTTCACGAGAGAACAAGAAGCTTATAGTGTAAATTTCCTGGTCTGGACAATTTTTTTTATTTCCAGAAAGAAAAAATATCGAAACATACACAAATGAGATCTAATTCTAAAATAGCTCGTAAATCTTATAGTGAAACCATATCATAGTTCCGACACTCGATTCAAAAGGTATAGCATTTTATTTCTGTAAAGAAAACTAATTCCATTGTTGTCATTGTTATGAATGCATTAAGAAATTCATGTGTGAGCAGCGGAGGCCGGTGCTTTTTGCAAGGAAGACCACGTGGGGTGCCCTAGAATCGTAAGGTTTTTCTTTTTGGCCGGAGGCCAAAGACCACGTTTAAGAACCATCCACCAGCTAGACGCGTCCTAAATTATTTGGCACTTTGCTAGGCCATCCATAGTGTCAGCCAACTAGTGACGCCCAATTTGCATTTTAGGATTTGGTACCGGTGAGGCACATGAGACTAGTATCAAAACAAGAAAAAGAGAAATCAAAACAACTAGATGTTTCAGAGCCAAATATGTGAGAATCTTTATCATTACTATATACCACTATAACTGATCACAATCTCATCTTTGTCTTTGATAGATCGTAATATCTATCTCGTCATTGGTTTGGTTATGCACTCCTTTGGTGTACCTATATACATACACGAGTAAATCATATCCATCCGCAAGAAAGGAATATATAAGAACCCTCACCATTTTATTAAATTATTAGCTCCCCAAAAATCCTGTAAGAACATGGATCCCCTATTAAATTTTAGGCTTCTTTGGATCACATGATTAGAAAGCAGAGAAATTGGAAAAACATAGAAATTTGATAGGATTGCAGGTGCAAAACAGAGAATTATAAAACAGAGTAAAACTACATGAATGGTCATTTGCATGATACACATGAAAAATGTCTCGATCCTACGTGAATGAGTATAAAAAGAGATTAGAGTGGATGTTGAAATTCTTTTAAAATTGGGGTGTAGGAATGCAATCCATATGAATTTTGGAGGTGTCATTGGTTTGATCCAGAATTCCTTAGGAAAAATTCCTATGATTGGAATCCTCCAATATTGGTATGAAAATCCTTCAATCCAAATAGGGCCTAAACATGTAGGAGGGAGTAGGAATCCCTAATGTGAGGTAGCTTCAGCAAGTGGACTCATTCAATTGCTCCCTCCATTTTTTTGTCGAAATTTGATCTTAAATAGAACTAAGAAAATATATTTTATATGACCCAAGAACTTATCGTTGGCTTCGTATTCAAAAGAAGTATAAATGGTATAATATTTATGTCATATAACAAATTTTCTTGCTCCAAAATCATGATCAGAGTTTGATTCCAAATTTGAGGACTTGTACACCGAACTCGAGGGAGTACTATTGCTTGTCTATCCTGTTCCTGGTAATGCTAACGAGTAAAATCAAATTAACCACATAGGAGTATATTGTGAAGGTAAGTCTGTGTTCACATCGATACTGTAAAGAACTAAGCTACCACAATCTGAATAATTGAAGACCAAATCACAATGCACTATCCTTGCCATCAAGTCTGACGTCAGGAAAGCACCCACCGTCTGTGTTGAGCAATGTTTCAGGTTGATCAGAGACAGCAGGAACGCCATAATGCGGAGGATGGCCGCCGCATTCGCTTCCGGCTGCTGTGTGGATGCTAGATGGGGAAATCGACAGGTCAAAGTCCAGCTCCAATCCCATATCCCTGATCTCCTGCATGATGATGTCCCAGGGCTCCAGCTCAACCTCATCGCCGGCCGGCATCGTCTTGAACTCCGGCAGGGACGAGGGCGGCGCTTCAGTTGCGCTGCTACTGCCAGCCCACTCACTGCCCATGCCCATGTCCATGTCCATGGTCATAGCACTGAAGAAGCTTGCTGTCCCCATGAATGAATTGTCTTCTACGTAAACATTGGGAAAGCAAGGTTAAATCTTTTGATTACGCAACGCTGCCGCTAGCTCGCTATGAAGGGCGCAACTGAATCTAATTTGATGCTTGCTGGCAAGCGTGAGTAATATTACCTCTACCTGGATATGTTGCAGCAACTTGTTCAATCTGACTTTCTACACCTCCTTGGTTCAACCACGCCGAAGCTGAAGTGCCTGAAGAAATGCTCGCCCAGTCGAAGTTCTGCATGTCTGACAAAGAAACACTCCCATGTTATAGATCAGTAATAACCATGAAAGGCAGCAAAACAATTACAGACAAGATTTACCCGGGGACGGCTGTCCGGCGGTCGAGCTCTGTGGCTGCTGCGGAAGGGTCTGCTTGCGCTTGCGCTTCGGCCTCGGGGGCGGCAGCCCGGTGACACCTAGTTTTCGGGCATTCTCGAAGTACTTCTGAGCATGGCTGCGGAGCTGCAAGCACAACATTACCATCAGAAATATTGCAAATGCATTTCTCACATCGTGAGAATGCAGGTCTTGGTCACAGCTCAATCACCTGTAGCGTGGTCCTGGTGCCGACATGCTCCTCGATCATCTTCCAGTCGCGACCGTACCTGAGATCGATCGATGAAAATCCCGTTACCAGTTGATTCAGCTATAAAAAGGAGCATACGTTCCCAGAGAGCAGTGCAGTGGGCTGTCGTCACTCACAGGTGCAGCGCCTCGAGGAATCGCTTGTGCTCATCGGGACTCCACCTCCTCCGGCGCTGCTTCGGCTTATTCCCCGCCGCCGGCGTCAACTCTCCGCCCCTATCCATCAACTCCACCAAACCCTCTGGCTCAAATGTTGCACAAGACAAATTTACTCCAATCAGATTTATCTCCGAGAAAAGACGTTTAGTCCATTTATGGAACCATCGTCCGAAGTTGAGTACAGTATGCGTGTGAGGTGTGAGTTGCATGTACCTGTTTGGAGCTAAATCAGTAGCGATTCTTTTCATTTTGGTTGATGTTTGGGAGGCTGTGCTCGTTCTTACGCGTGGCCAATTTTTTTTTTCAAGATTGACGGGGGATTTACTCCCCACCGTTTATTTCATTAATCAACTCGAACATGTGGCCAAAATCGTCCGGCAAACTATGGATACGTTTGTCGTGACAACCACCGGTGAACCTGAGTTCAGTAGACGCTTCTCGTAGAAGAAAAACAGCTAAACTGATGAAGAACATCGGCTCACGCGCATGTTCATCCTTTGATTGCACTTCTTTTGACCGTTAGCCCTTCCCCTCGCGCTGCCACTGACTCCACTGGCGATGCAACGCTGACGGCGACTTCTATCAGCAAGTTGCAATTCTATAAAGCATTTTTTTAATATTTTCCAATTCAAGTATTTCATATAAATCCTTAGATAAAACGAAGATACTAGATTCTAGATCAAGTATTGCATGATGTGTATCTTTTACAATAGTTACTAGTATTACCTTAGGGATCCATATATCCCCAAAATTTGGTGTTATCATGGCCTCTTGATTTTACCTAGCAATTTTCTCTTTCTACACATGGTTGGCTATGTAAAAGCCAAAACCTGCTTGGTTAGAGTTGATTGAAGTATCACTTGCAATTTTTTGTAATATAGAAATTAATTCATGCATGTTACATTTTTCTAAGTCAAGCAATGGATCCTTAACTTCACTAAGCATTTTAACTTCCTCAACATTTCTCTCATTCGTAATCATAATAGTTTCTTTTGCTACTCTTTCTTTCTCATAAATGTCTTTCCAAGATTTATCTATGATCTCTTGACAATATTTAATTGTTTCCTCATGTTTTGGGGCTACAATGGTGTTCTTTAGTGAGAAACTTCTTTAGTGAGCTGATCCACTTGAAAGAGTCTTGTTTTCAAATTTAGATATGAACTCCTTGTTCAATTCCTTTTGAGTAGATATAAACGATCTAATGGTATTTTCCAATTCAGTAGAAACATTACTACCACTAGTGTATTTGTTTAGGACATAAGGTGGCTTGTTATAAGAATTGTAATTGTTGTTTGTTACCATAGCCATTGTTACCAAAGTTTCTAACAAAGATAACATCAATATTTTCAGCATTATTCCCAACTAGTTCTTGCAAGGGGACATTCTGAATATTTTGTTTATTGATGAAAACAAGTATGTTGTCCATTTTATTTGATAAAACGTCTACCTCTTCTATTGAGTTTACTTTCTTTGATGGAATAGGTGCTCTCTCCGTATGCCATTGAGTATAGTTTTGCAATATGCTTTCTAGTATGGCTTTAGCTTCTACAATAGTTTTACGCATGAAAGCCCATCCTGCAGCGGAATATAGTATATGTCTAGGCATATAATTAAGACCATTATTAAAGGAATGTAGTATGGTCCATTCGTTGACCCCATGAGATGGACAAGTTCTAAACATAATTTTTATCCTATCCCAAGCCATAGCTACATTTTCATTTTCATTTTGCCTAAAAGAACAAATGTTGTTTCTATTTTGCAAAATTTTAATAGGGGGTGATATTTCTTTATGAAAGCATCTTTTAAGTCATCCCAAGAATTTATGCTAGCAGTAGGTAGTGAATTCAACCACTCTTTGACTTTTCCTCTAAGTGAAAATGTAAATAATTTTAATTTGATGATATCATTTTTAACATTCTTAAAAAAAATCATGTCACATATTTTCAATAAAGTCATGAAGATGCATAGAGGCATCCTCAATTGCACTACCGCCAAATTGTTCCCTAGTTTTCAAGTTTAATAAACTAGGACTTACTTCAAAGCTATCCGCTTTAATCTCAGGTGTGGTAATGGGCCTAGCAATGAATTGCTCATTAGGTGTGTTGGTGTTATCACACAACTTAGTTCTTTCTCCCTTTATACAAGTTTTTATGTATTTTATATTTTTAATATGAAAACTGAAAGTAAAATATGAAAACTGAAAGTGAAATGATACTAAAACAATACTAACCGAAATAATAACTAATAAACAAAATGCAGAACTGAAAATAAATATGCAAACTGAAATACAAACGTAACAAAAAGCTAAAAAATAAAAAGTAAATGCAAAAACCGAAATATGAAAGTGATTATAAATGCAAAAACTGAAATAAAAAGATGATGATATGAATGAAAATAACAAAACAAAATAAAAATGACTTTGAAGGTCTAAAGGATGAGATGATGCTCACGTAGGTGTAACCTCTTCAAGCGTGGATGTTTACATAAGTTGGTGATGAAGTTGACTTTCTTGTGAGTAACCTTTCTACTAGTCCCTCGGCAACGACGCCCGAAAATATCTTGATGTGTGCGGTTGAGACTCCAGAGAAGAGTGTAGCAGCACGAGAAACTTCTTTTTCCCACAAGGGTGACTCGAGAGTAATATCGAACTCTCGGGGAACTGTGTGTTGAATGGTTTATCTTCTTGTCCTTCTTCAAGCAACTTACAAAACAAATTAAATTGCTTTGTGCACTCAACCTCACGAAGTGGTTGTCAACCACAAGGTGTGTTAAATAAAATATGATAATAATAATAATAATAATAATAATAATAATAATAATAAGTGCAATGCAAGAAATAAATATGCAATGATGATGAAAACAATAAAGGATGATGTTTTTGTGTTTTGGTTGGTTATGCAAGAAATAAAAGTGTTTTTATATTTTCGGATTTTTAAATGGCTGAAAATGAAAAGTGATGTAAATGTGTTGGAAAGTGTTTTCTTATGATTAAAAATGGACCGGGGTTTATGGTTTCACTTATGCACTCTCTATATAAGTTGTGGTGGACAACAGAACACTATAGTTGACATATTTTATTGCAACATGTTTATGTAAAGAAGATATTCATATGGGAATCACGTCCTAACATAGAGATGTTTTGGTTATTCATCTCTCTCATACTCCTTTAGGAAGGGAATTAAATCTATCAACCTAGTATTAAGAAATAAATCAGAGTATAGCTTTAAGTTCAATGCCATGAAGTTAAAATAAGAACATGTTAAATCTAGTCAATGGAGAAGTGGCAAGGTCGCACCAAATCCCCGGTAGCATGGTATTTTCTTTATCCCTAATGAGGCAACAAAGTAAGGTAAAACACCCAAGTGGATCACGAGATTTCTTTGTCAACTTCCCGTTAGCCACCCCGCGTTACTCCAACTAACACACACGTTCCCCCTCACACGCCCTATGAACATGCTTGATCAAAACAAGTAAACAAGAACGGGCTACATAATAAGATCTACTCATATAACTGAAACTTAAAACAATTGCAATCTCAATTATCAACTCATAAGAAGATCCACAAAGAAGGTAATATAAATATGACCGTAATCATGTTAGGCAGCTCATACGTTGCTCATACAATGGAGATGAAGATATATATATAAGCTACTTCCACAAACCCATAGTCCATAGGTGGACTACTCCCTCTTCATCATGGTGACGATGGTGGAGTCGTTGGAGAAGATGGAGACCACGCCTGCAGAGCCCCGCTTCCCCCTCCAATCTGCAGCTCCAGATCTTATGTTTCGTGGTTTTGTGTTTCTGCGGCCCTCCATTCGGAAAGCCGTCGGGGGGACTATTTTTATAGTCGTTTTTAGGTCAATATGAAGGTACGGAGATGAAAATCGACGGAGCCTCGAGGGGGAAATGGACATATGCCACTCAGCCAGGGAATCTGGCCGCGTGGGGCCTTCCCGGTCCTTCCTCGGACTTCCTTTCCCGCTCTTCTGATCCCGCCTTCCCGTAGCTAACGATTTGGGTGGAGGTCGACGTTGACGATCCGACTACAAACGTGCGAGAAGTTGCGCCAATGCAATCACTACACCAACATCCGAGGCTATTGATCTCGCCGAAGCTAGAACAACCTGATCCGAAGATCAATTCCTGCAAGCAATCGAAGAACTAGCAAGAATTATAGATGCAATAAAGATATCATGGAATAAAGATGAAAGCTTTATAGATGGGATTCTGCAAGTGTGAAGTACAAGAGGTCTGGACCGACACTGTTGTCTTTGGCGAAGAATACCAATGGCTAAGTTTTAAACTAAACAAAATCTGAGTCTAAACGACTGATACGTCTCAAACGTATTTATAATTTCTTATGTTCCATGCTTATATTATACCAATTGCTACATGTTTTATATACATTTTATATGGTTTTATGCATTTTCTGGGACTAACCTATTAACAAGATGCCACAGTGCCAGTTCCCTGTTTTCTGCTGTTTTTGGTTTCAGAAAACTACTTAAGGAAATATTCTCGGAATTGGACAATTTTTATACCAAAGTCCCTATTTTCCCGACACGTTCCAGAAGTCCGAAGAGGAGACGAAGGAGGGCACCGAGGCGCCGTCACAAGGTGGGGGCGCGGCTCCGCCCTCTGCCGCGCCAACACCGCGTGACGGGCCCTCGGGCCTCCACCGCCTTCGCCCTTTCGCCTAATTAAACCCTCCGAAAACCTAAGACCAGGCACCCGAACACTTTTCCACAAAACCTTACGGAGCCGGCGCTGTCGTCAACCCTAGTTCGGGAGGGTTCAGAAGCTCTTCCCGGCACCCTGCCGGAGAGGGGAATCATCACCGGAGGGCTCTACATCACCATGCCCGCCTCCGAACTGATGCGTGAGTAGTTCATCCTTGGACTACGGGTCCATAGCAGTAGCTAGATGGTTGTCTTCTCCTATTGTGCCATCATGTTTAGATCTTGTGAGCTGCCTATCATGATCAAGATCATCTTTATGTAATGCTACATGTTGTGCTTGCTGGGATTCGATGGATATTGAATACTATGTCATTTGCTTCATAATATATCATGTTGTGTGTTGTTTATGATCTTGCATGCTCTCCGTTGCTAGTAGATGCTCTGGCCAAGTAGATGCTTGTGACTCCAAGAGGGGGTATTTATGCTCGATAGTGGGTTCATGTCTCTATTTAATCTGGGGTAGTGACAGCAAGCTCTAAGATTGTAGATGTAGTGTTGCTACTAGGGATAAAACAGTAGTTCTTTATCTAAGGATATTTGTGCTACTTACATTACACACTTTACTTAATGCAATAATCTGTTGCTTGCAACTTAATACTGAATGGTGTTGCGGATGCTATCCTGAAGGTGGATTATTAGTCATAGATGCAGTTGGATGACGGTCTATGTATCATGTTGTAATGCCCAAATGAATCTCACACTAGACATCATGACTTGCATATGCATTGTTATGCAGTTCTTTATTCTGTCAATTGCCCAGCTGTAATTTGTTTACCCGCATGCATGCTATTATTATTTATGGAGAGACGCCACTAGTGAACTGTGGACCCCGGTCCTTTTTCCTTAAACTGATAAAACAACCTACTGCAATGTTGTTACTTTCATTCTCTGCAAACAAACATCATTTTCCACACATACGTTTAATCCTTTGTTACAGCAAGCCAGTGAGATTGACAACCTCACTGTTAAGTTGGGGCAAAGTATCTTGATTGTGTTGTGTGCAGGTTTCACGTCAGCTACACGCCAAGCTCTTTTCTAGCGCCGTTGACACCTCTTTGCCTAATGCAATAATCTGTTGCTTGCAACTTAATACTGAAAGGGGTGCGGACGCTAACCGGAAGGTGGATTATTAGTCATAGATGCGGTTGGAACGGTCTATGTATATTGTTGTAATGCCCAAATGAATCTCACACTAGACATCATGACTTTAGTATATGCATCATTATGCAGCTCTTTATTCTGTCAATTGCCCAGCTGTAATTTGTTTACCCGCATGTATGCTATTATTATTATTTATGGAGAGACACCACTAGTGAACTGTGGACCCCGATCCTTTTCTTTAATCTGATAATACAACCAACTGCAAACTGTTTCTTTCATTCTCTGCAAACATCATTTTCCACACGATACGTTTAATCCTTTGTTACAGCAAGCCGGTGAGATTGACAACCTCACTGTTGAGTTGGAGCAAACTTTCCTAATTGTGTTGTGCAGATTCCACCTCCCTTCAACGCCACTTTTCTGGCGCCGGGGAGACCTTCGTTGTGTTCTTCATCTCCTACTGGTTCGATAACCTTGGTTTCATAACTGAGGAAAACTTGCTACTACGCTCATCACACCTTCCTCTTGGGGTTTTCCGACTCCTCGCACCCGTGAGCATCAAGCACTTTTCTGGCGCCGTTGCCGGGGAGGTGAAGGCACTTCTGTTCAGCAAATCTCTATCTGCCTCGTCAACTAAGCACCAGACTTTTCTGGCGCCGTTGCCGGGGAGATCAAGACACATCTGCAAGGGGAGTCTCTCACTTCCCAATCTCTTTACTTTGTTTTTGTCTTGCTTAGTTAAATTTTATTTCCTGTATTGTTTGCTATTAAATATAAAAAACACAAAAAAAAAAATAGTTACTTGCATTTTATTTACCTTGTTATTATTTTGTTTGCTTCTTATTATCAAAAAATACAAAAAAATTAGTTACTTGCATTTATATTTATATTTCGGTTTTGCCTTAATATTGCTAAAATGGGAAGTCCTGAAGTTGAAGTACGTTCGTTTAGGCAACAAGGAGGAGAAAGTTTGAAAGATGCATGGTATAGGATAAATGATGCTCATAAAAAATGCACTAAAAAACATTCCACTTTAATCCTTCTTAGGAATTTTTATGTTGGTATTTCTAGTTGGTATAGATATGTTCTTGACACTCTCACGGGGGGTAATTTTCTTGGTACTTCTGCTTTGGAGGCCTGCAATTTAATTGAGAGTTTGGTAGGATCACCACCACCTACTAAAGAAATTAAAACTGAGATCACTCTGGAAGATGTTATTAAAAGGTTGGATTCTATGGAGAATTTTTTTCTTGATAATGCTAGCAAGAGTAATGGATCAATAGAGGATATTAATGAAAGAATCACTGCTTTAGAAACTAGTAACACCCTTGATACTCATAATCATAGAATTGATGGATTAGAAGAGGCTATGGAAACTTTAAGCTCAACTTTTTCCTCTATTAAAACTAAGAAAGAGAAAACTTTTGTGGGGAGGGAGCAAAAGTTCATCTATATTCCCAAACCGAAACCCCCTAGTATGCCTAAAAATGATGGTAGTGATTTACGTAATATGACACCTTCATGGATACCTAAAGCACCTATTACAACAAACCATGTCTTGGATGAAATTATTGATGTTGATGCTTCTTCTATTGGATATACTTGAGTTTTGCTTTCTGTGCCTAGCTCAAAGGCGTTAAACAAAAGCGCTTATGGGAGACAACCCAATTTTTATTCCTGTTATTTTATTTTATTGAGTCAAGGAACATGCCTACCTCTGTAGCAATTCCTTTGTATCTTTACTTTATTGCATAAGTTGTGCCAAGTTAAGTCTCTAGTAGAAAGTTGATGCTAGAATTGGATCTCTGCGCAGCAACAGTTTTTCTGCTGTCCACCGTTTAATTCGTTAGAATTCACAGAAAAATCAAAATGACCTGGGATTTTTTGTGCGTGATCCACAGATATGTGCGCAACTTTCATTAGTTTTGAGTTTTCTGATTTGAGCAAGTTAAGTGCCTCGAAAAAATTCGTCTTTATGGACTATTCTGTTTTTGACAGATTCTGCCATTTATTTTGCATTGGTTCTTTTGCTGTTTTTGAATGGATCTTTTTGTTCCATAAAATTCCAGTGGCTGTAGCTAATGTCCAGTACCATGATAATGATTGTCTCATGCAGAATATGAGAATTTTTGATTATGCACTAACCCTCTAATGAAGTTTACTTTGAGTTTGGTGTGGAGGAAGTTTTCAAGGATCAAGAGATAGGATGATATGATGTGATCAAGAAGATGAAAGAGCCTAAGCTTGGGGATGCCCCCGTGGGTAACCCAAGCATATTTCAAGAAGACTCAAGCGTCAAAGTTTGGGGATGCCCAAGGCATCCCCTTCTTCATCAACATCTTATCAGGTTATCTCTAGTGAAACTATATTTTAATTCCGCCACATCTTATGTGCTTTACTTGGAGCGTCTGTTTGTTTTTATTTTTGCTTTTGTTATTCTTGTTCTCTGAATAAAATGGATCCTAGCATTCTTGTGTGGGAGAGAGACACGCTCCGCTTTTTCATTTGAATACTCCTATTATTCACTTATATTTGTTGAGTATTCTTCTATAGCTACTGCAATACTTTCAGCTCTTATTTTTCATTCACCTCTTGTTCAGAGCTGTTAGTTCTCTTATGTTATACTCTCTTGCTTCATTGTTAAATACTTGGAGAGTTTATGTTTTAAATAAGTTGATTGGTGTTTGGTTTAGAACAGAAAATGTTAAATGTGGTAGATGGTATAACTAAATGATACATAATCTTGTAGATCATTAAATTGTGTCACTTGAATCATTGATGTTGTTTTGAGATATAAATATGCTTAATGGTAAACATGATGGTTTAGTAAAGTGGAATAATTAATGGTTGGTCTAGAAAACTTGAAGCTGTGCCACACTTAAATATCCAGTTGATAGCATAATGATATATGACTTCTAATGTTAAAAACAACCGTATTGACTTTGTGTTATGCGCTACGGTCGGGGTCCCAACAGTGACTTGTTCATTTGCCACAGTCCCTCATGGAGTGATTTTTATTATGCCTTGTAAGATCATATTTCTAGTTGGAATCTTTTTGCTTGTGAGTTCTAAGCTGCGGTTTTCATGGCACTTCCACTACCATATTTGCTAGCCTCTTCGGTACTTTGCATTGCCCTTTCTCACATTGAGAGTTGGTGCATACTTCGCGGGTACATCCAAAACTCGTGGGAGATCTTCATCATGTTCTCCTACACATAAGCCAAATATCTTCCTCAAAACATCCACCATACCTACCTACTACAGCATTTCCATAGCTGTTCCGAGATATATTGCCATGCAACTTTCATCTTACATTACATGACTTGTTGTCATTTATCATTTATATATTGCGTTGCATGATTCTATATAGCTGATGTGTGGTTTTACCCATGTTACGCTAGATCATTGCATATCCTGCTACACTGGCAGAGGCACCGTTTCATACACCATGTTTTATCCCTTATGAGATCCTTGTATCAAAAGTGTGTTGTCATATTAGAATGTTTGCCCCTAAAAGTGAAAAGAGCCATGGAGGCCATCGAAAAGAGAAACAGAAAAATACAAAAAAAATAGAAAAAAGAGAAAAAAAGAAAAAAGAAAGAAAGAAAGATTAAAAAGGGGGCAACATTACTACTCTTTATCCACACTTGTGCTCATGTTATAGCACCTGTAATATTCATAGCCATCATTTGTGCTCATGTTTAGCACATTTACTCCATATGTAAGAGTTTTCATGTTCTACTTGTATAACTATGTGGGGAACTTTACATTATAGAACTTGGCTTGTATATTCCAATGATGAGCCTCCTCAAAAGTGCTCTAGGTCTTCATGAGCAAGCAAATTAGATGCACCCCCACTAGTTCCATTGGAGAGCTTTCATACACTTATAGCTCTATGTGCATCCGTTGTGTGGCAATCACTACTCCTTGCATAGCTTCGATTATAAGACTTCCTCTTGTCTAATGATCACTTTCAGCTGTGTGAGAATTTCTTCCGTTGGCCTTCCAAACCCCCATTATTATTCTTTTAGCCACAACATCCTGGTGCCAGGAACCAACGCTGAACACTTGCTTGTCTTTTAGTGAACAAATAGAGAGATGATTTTCTACGTGCATATTGTTATTGCTTGACTTGATCCTTTCACAAAGTTGTCATGAGTGTTTCATCCATTAGATGATTATATTGTTGTTCTTGAAGCTTAAATCATCTTTAATATCTACTTTGCACGGTTGATTGTTCTCTAGTACTAATTCATTGAAAGTTTTGCTTTATTCTTCCTACTTCTTTACTCATTACTCATTTGATATCAATGTAAACTACAGCTTTTATTCATTTGATCTCAGTTTACATTCATTACATTATTATATGATCAAGATTATGTAAAAGCATGTCACTTCAGAAATTATTCTTGTTATCGTTTTACCTACTCGAGGACGAGTAGAACTAAACTTGGGGATGCTTGATATGTCTCAAACGTATCTATAATTTCTTATGTTCCATGCTTATATTATACCAATTGCTACATGTTTTATATACATTTTATATCGTTTTATGCATTTTCTGGGACTAACCTATTAACAAGATGCCACAGTGCCAGTTCCCTGTTTTTTGCTGTTTTTGGTTTCAGAAAACTACTTAAGGAAATATTCTCGGAATTGGACAATTTTTATACCAAAGTCCCTATTTTTTCCGACACGTTCCAGAAGTCCGAAGAGGAGAAGAAGTAGGGCACCGAGGCGCCGTCACAAGGTGGGGGCGCGGCTCCGCCCTCTGCCGCGCCAACACCGCGTGACGGGCCCTCGGGCCTCCACTGCCTTCGCCCTTTCGCCTAATTAAACCCCCCGAAAACCTAAGACCAGGCACCCGAACACTTTTCCACAAAACCTTACGGAGCCGCCGCCGTCGTCAACCCTAGTTCGGGAGGGTTCAGAAGCTCTTCCCGGCACCCTGCCGGAGAGGGGAATCATCACCGGAGGGCTCTACATCACCATGCCCGCCTCCGGACTGATGCGTGAGTAGTTCATCTTTGGACTACGGGTCCATAGCAGTAGCTAGATGGTTGTCTTCTCCTATTGTGCCATCATGTTTAGATCTTGTGAGCTGCCTATCATGATCAAGATCATCTTTATGTAATGCTACATGTTGTGCTTGCTGGGATCCGATGGATATTGAATACTATGTCATTTGCTTCATAATATATCATGTTGTGTGTTGTTTATGATCTTGCATGCTCTCCGTTGCTAGTAGATGCTCTGGCCAAGTAGATGCTTGTGACTCCAAGAGGGGGTATTTATGCTCGATAGTGCGTTCATGTCTCTATTTAATCTGGGGTAGTGACAGCAAGCTCTAAGATTGTAGATGTACTGTTGCTACTAGGGATAAAACATTAGTACTTTGTCTAAGGATAATTGTATTACTTACATTACACACTTTGCCTAATGCAATAATTTGCAACTTAATACTGAAAGGGGCGCGGACGCTAACTGGAAGGTGGATTATTAGTCATAGATGCGGTTGGAACGGTCTATGTATATTGTTGTAATGACCAAATGAATCTCACACTAGACATCATGACTTTAGTATATGCATCATTATGCAGCTCTTTATTCTGTCAATTGCCCAGCTGTAATTTGTTTACCCACATGTATGCTATTATTATTATTTATGGAGAGACACCACTAGTGAACTGTGAACCCCGGTCCTTTTATTTAAACTGATAATACAACCAACTGCAAACTTTTTCTTTCATTCTCTGCAAACATCATTTTCCACACCATACGTTTAATCCTTTGTTACAGCAAGCTGGTGAGATTGACAACCTCACTGTTGAGTTGGAGCAAAGTTTCCTGATTGTGTTTTGCAGATTCCACCTCCCTTCAACGCCACTTTTCTGGCGCCGGGGAGATCTTCATTGTGTTCTTCATCTCCTACTGGTTCGATAACCTTGGTTTCATAACTGAGCGAAACTTGCTACTACGCTCATCACACCTTCCTCTTGGGGTTTTCCAACTCCTCACACCCGTGAGCATCAACGACGACCTAACGGAGGTATATATGGAGGGGCAGAGGGGGATTCGTCCAGCGTTGGAAAAGGAGGTCGAATTCCACCCTAAGTCGGTTTCCTTCCACTTATACGGACTCTAATTCTTCCACTTATACGGACTCTAATTGTTCACACGCTTAATTTAGACGAAATTACATGGGCCTGGCCAATAATTGAAAGGTGATGCAACACCATATGAATATATGGACGAAATTATGAAGTGGAAAACTTTATATTTCGTCAAAGTCTTCTCCTCTTATTACGGTGACTTCAATGTACGGAAATCTGCAGTGGTGGCGTCATCCTCAATCCTCCCACGCTTGCTGCCATCCTCTCCATGCGTGATCCGGCTCCATTGTTTGTCCCTCTCATCCATGCTAGGGCCATTATTCCTAAGTGTGACAAACACATCCGATTTAGGCAGCATCATATGTTCATGTATGTGAGGATTGATTCCAAGAAACGAAAGTACCTGATAAGTTGCCGTGCACGAACTCGTGTGAGAGGTCCTTGTACTGTGATTGTAGGTGCAACAGTTGTATCAACATGTGGGATGTCCTCATCATCTTCCTTGGCTCGTATTCTTCATTTTTTTTTTCAAATATTGGTCCACGTGAAATATTAGGTCATTTGGGCGTCGTTTGGATCCCTGAAAGGTAAAAATATAGAAAAGTAGGTTTTCTGACTGCACAGGCACTACAAGAGATCTGACATACTGTGACGAAAATCCTCGTGACGGTGGTATGTAACGTCATGATGCACCGGGTGGTGTTGTTGGGAAACCCCAAGAGGAAGGTATGAAGTAGTGCAGCAGCAAATTTCACTCAGTTGTGAAACCAAGTTTATCGAACCAGTAGGAAACGAAGATTCTTCTGGAGGTGTCAATGGCGCTAGAAAAGAGCTTGGCGTGTAGCTGACGTGAAACCTGCACACAACACAATCAAGATACTTTGCCCCCACTTAACAGTGAGGTTGTCAATCTCACTGGCTTGTTGTAACAAAGGATTAAACGTATGTGTGGAAAAAATGATGTTTGTTTGCAGAGAATGAAAGTAACAGCATTGCAGTAGGTTGTTTTATCAGTTTAAGGAAAAAGGACCGGGGTCCACAGTTCACTAGTGGTGTCTCTCCATAAATAATAATAGCATGCATGCGGGTAAACAAATTACAGCTGGGCAATTGACAGAATAAAGAACTGCATAACAATGCATATACAAGTTAGGATGTCTAGTGTGAGATTCATTTGGACATTACAACATGATACATAGACCGTCATCCAACTGCATCTATGACTAATAATCCACCTTCAGGATAGCATCCGCAACACCATTCAGTATTAAGTTGCAAGCAACAGATTATTACATTAAGTAAAGTGTGTAATGTAAGTAGCACAAATATCCTTATATAAAGAACTACTGTTTTATCCCTAGTAGCAACAATACATCTACAGTCTTAGAGGTTGCTGTCACTCCCCCAGATTAAATAGAGACATGAACCCACTATCGAGCATAAATACCCCCTCTTGGAGTCACAAGCATCTACTTGGCCAGAGCATCTACTAGTAACGAAGAGCATGCAAGATCATAAATAACGCACTCACAAGATATATTATGAAGCAAATGACATAGTACTCAATTATTCATCGGATCCCAGCAAACACAACATGTAGCATTACGTAAAGATGATCTTGATCATGATAGGCAGCTCACAAGATCTAAACATGATGGCACAATAGGAGAAGACAACCATCTAGCTACTGCTATGGACCCGTAGTCCAAGGATGAACTACTCACGCATCAGTCCGGAGGTGGGCATGGTGATGTAGAGCCCTCCGGTGATGATTCCCCTCTCCGGCAGGGTGCCGGGAAGAGCTTCTGAACCCTCCCGAACTAGTGTTGACGGCGGCGGCGGCTCTGGAACGTATCGTGGAAAAGTGTTCGGGTGTTAGGTCTTATTTCGTCAGGGGGTTTAAGTAGGCGAAAGGGCGAAGGCGGTGGAGCCCCGAGGGGCCCACACCACGTGGTGGCGCGGCCAGGGGGAGCCGCGCCTCCACCAGGTGTGGCCGCCTCGTGACCCTCCTCCGTCTCCTCTTCGGTGTTCTGGATGGTTCAGGGAAATATAGGAGTATTGGCTTTTGTTTCGTCCAATTACGAGAATATTTCCTTAACAGCTTTTCTGAAACCAAAAAACAGCAGAAAACAGGGAACTAGCACTGTGGCATCTTGTTAATAGGTTAGTCCCAGAAAATGCATAAAAACCATATAAAGTGTATATAAAACATGTAGCAATTGGTATAATATAAGCATGGAACATAAGAAATTATAGATACGTTGGAGACGTATCAAGCATCCCCAAGCTTAGTTCTACTCGTCCCGAGTAGGTAAAATGATAACAAGAATAATTTCTGAAGTGACATGCTTTCACACAATCTTGATCATATAATAATGTAATGCATGTAAATTGAGATCAAATGAATAAAAGATGTAGTTTATATTGATATCAAATGAGTAATGAGTAAACAAGTAGAAAGAACAAAGTAAAACTTTCAATGAATCAATACTAGAGAATAATCAACCGTGCAAAGTAGATATTAAAGATGATTTAAGCTTAAAAAATAACAATATAATCATCTAATGCATCCAACACTCATGACAACTTTGTGAAAGGATCAAGTCAAGCAATAACAATATGCACGTAGAAAATCATCTCTCTATTTGTTCACTTAAAAACAAGCAAGCGTTCAGCGTTGGTTCCTGGCACCAGGATGTTGTGACTAAAAGAATAATAAGGGGGGTTTGGAAGGCCAACGGAAGAAAGTCTCACACAGCTGAAAGTGATCATTAGACAAGAGGAAGTCTTACAATCGAAGCTATGTAAGGAGTAGTTATTGCCACACAACGGATGCACATAGAGCTATAAGTGTATGAAAGCTCTCCAATGGAACTAGTGGGGGTGCATCCAACTTGCTTGCTCATGAAGACCTAGAGCACTTTCTAGGAGGCTCATCATTGGAATATACAAGCCAAGTTCTATAATGTAAAGTTCCCCACATAGTTATGCAAGTAAAACATGAAAACTCTCTCATATGGAGTAAAGGTGCTAAACATGAACACAAATGATGACTTTGAATACTACAGGTGCTATAACATGAGCACAAGTGTGGATAAAGAGTAGTAATGTTGCCCACCCCCCCCCCCCCCCCCCCCTTTTTTTTACTTTTTCTATTTCTCTTTTCGATGGCCTCCATGTCTCTTTTCACTTTTAGGGGAAAACATTCTAATATGACAACACACTTTTGATACAAGTAACTCATAAGGAACAAAACATAGTGTATGAAACGGTGCCTCTGCCAGTGTAGTAGGATATGCAATGATCTAGCGTAACATGGGTAAAACCACACATCAGCTATATAGAATCATGCAACGCAATATATAAATGATAAATGACAACAAGTCATGTAATGTAAGATGAAAGTTGCATGGCAATATATCTCGGAACAGCTATGGAAATGCTGTAGTAGGTAGGTATGGTGGATGTTTTGAGGAAGATATTTGGCTTATGTGTAGGAGAACATGATGAAGATCTCCCACGAGTTTTGGATGTACCCGCGAAGTATGCACCAACTCTCAATGTGAGAAAGGGCAATGCAAAGTACCGAAGAGGCTAGCAAATATGGTGGTGGAAGTGCCATGAAAACCGCAGGTTAGAACTCACAAGCAAAAAGATTCCAACTAGAAATATGATCTTACAAGGCATAATGAAAATCACTCCATGAGGGACTGTGGCAAATGAACGTCACTGTTGGGACCCCGACCGTAGCGCATAACACAAAGTCATTACGGTTGTTTTTAACATTAGAAGTCATATATCATTATGCTATCAACTGGATATTTAAGTGTGGCACAGCTTCAAATTTTCTAGACCAACCATTAATCATTCCACTTTACTAAACCATCATGTTTTACCATTAAGCATATTAATATCTCAAAACAACATCAATGATTCAAGTGACACAATTTAATGATCTACAAGATTATGTATCATTTCATCATACCATCTACCACATTTAACATTTTCTGTTCTTAACCAAACACCAATCAACTTATCTAAAAATAAACTCTCCAAGTATTTAAAAATGAGATATGAGAGTATAATATAAAAAAACTAACAACTCTAACAAGAGATGCATGAAAAACAAGAGCTAATAGTATTGAACTAACATAGAAGAATACTGAACAAATAATAGTGTAGAATACGAGTATTCATAAGAAAAAGCGGAGCGTGTCTCTCTCCCACAAAGGAATGCTATGATCCATTTTATTCAGAGAATGAAAATAAAAAACAAAAACAAACAGACGCTTCAAGTAAAGCACATAAGATGTGTCAGAATTAAAATATAGTTTCACTAGAGAGGACCTGATAGTTTGTTGATGAAGATGGGGATGCCTTGGGCATCCCCAAGCTTAGACGCTTGAGTCTTCTTAAAATATGTTTTGGTGACCCACAGGGGCATCCCCAAGCTTAGGCTCTTTCATATTCTTGATCACATCACATCATCCTTCTCTCTTGATCCTTGAAAACTTCCTCCACACCAAACTCAAAGTAAACTTCTTTAGAGGGTTAGTGCATAATCAAAAATTCTTATATTCTGCATGGACAAAACCATTACACATGCTACTGGACATTAGCTACAGCCACAGGTATTTTATGGAACAAAAAGATCCATTCAAAAACAGAAAAAGGAGCAATACAAAATAAATGGCAGAATCTGTCAAAAACAGAACAGTCCGTAAAGATGAATTTTTTCGAGGCACTTAACTTGCTCAAATCAGAAAACTCAAAACTAATGAAAGTTGCATACATATCTGGGGATCACGCACAAAACATTCCAGGCCATTTTGATTTTTCTGTGAATTCTTACGAATTAAACGGTTGACAACAGAAAACTATTCCTGCGCAGGAATCCAAATCTAGCATCAACTTTCTACTAGAGGCTTAACTTGACACAACAATGCAATAAAATAAAGATACAAAGGAATTGCTACAGAGGTAAGCATGTTCCTTGACACAACAAAATAAAATAACAGAAATAAAAAGTGGGTTGTCTCCCATAAGCGCTTTTCTTTAACGCCTTTCAGCTAGGCACAGAAAGTGATATTCAAGTGTTTCCAAGAGATGAAGCATCAACATCATAATTTGTACGAATGATAGAATCAAAAAGTAGCTTCATTCTAGAAAGCTTCATTCTTTTTCTAGGGAAGTGTTCCATACCTTTCTTGAGTGGGAATTGGTATCTAATATTTCCTTCTTTCATATCAATAATAGCACCCACAGTTCTAAGAAAAGGTCTTCCCAACACAAGTGGACAAGATGGGTTGCATTCAATATACAAGACAATAAAATCAACGGGGACAAGGTTATTGTTAACCATAATAAGAACATCATTAACTCTCCCCAAAGGTTTCTTCATAGCATTATCAACAAGAAAACATCCAAATAGCAATGTTCCAAAGGTGGCAAGTCAAACATATCATAGAGCTTTTTAGGCATAACAGAGATATTTGCACCAAGGTCACATAAAGCATTGCAATCAAATTCATCCACTTTTATTTTAATGATGGGCTCCCAACCATCTTCTAACTTCCTAGGGATAGAAGTTTCAAGTTTTAATTTCTCTTCCCTAGCTTTAATGAGAGCATTTGTAATATGAGTTGTAAATGCCATGTTCATGGCACTAGCATTAGGACTTGTGGCTAACTTTTGCAAGAACTTAATAACTTCAGAGATATTACAATTATCAAAATCAAAATCATTATCATCAAAGCAAACCGAGCCATTATTTTCTATGTTCTTAAAAATTTCAGCACTTTTATCAAGAACAGTTTCAGCAGTTTTAGGCAATTTTAATTTTTTGAAAGAAGTAGAGGAAACATTGCCAACACCAATTATGTTACCATTAGTAGTAGGAGGTTTACTAGCCTGTGAGGTAACTTTATTTTCAGTAGTAGTAATAGTATAAACTCTAGCAATTTTATCCTTTTTAGCTAGTTCTTCTCTTTCCCATCTAGCACGTAATTCAGCCATCATCCTAACATTATCATCAATTCGAACTTGGATGGCATTAATTTTAGCAAAGGTCTTATTCTCTTTAGCATCATTAGGCATAACTTTTAATTTCAAGAGATCAACATCAAGAGCAAGACTATCAACTTTAGAAGCAAGAGTATCAATTTTCCCAACCTTTTCCTCAACAGTTTTATTAAAAGCAGTTTGTGTAGTGATAAAATCCTTAAGCATGGTTTCAAGTTCAGATGAGGTATTCCTATTATTGCTATAAGAATTACCATAACTATTGCCATTATTAGGGGGATAGGGCTTGTAGTTGTTGTTAACATAATTGTTCCTATAGGCATTGTTGTTAAAATTATTATTTTTAATGAAGTTCACATCAACATGCTCTTCTTGTGCAACCAAAGAAGCTAAGGGAACATTATTTGGATCAATATGAGATTTACCATTCACAAGCATAGCCATAATAACATTAATCTTTTCACTCAAAGAAGAGGTTTCTTCAACAGAATTTACCTTCTTACCTTGAGGACCTCTTTCAGTATGCCACTCAGAATAATTAACCATCATATCATCTAGAAGTTTTGTTGCAGCCCCCAAAGCGATGGACATAAAGGTACCTCCAGCAGCCGAATCAAGCAAGTTCCTTGAAGAAAAGTCAGTCCTGCATAAAAAGTTTGGATGATCATCCAAGCAGTCAGTCTATGGGTAGGGCAATTTTTAACCAAAGATTTCATTCTTTCCCAAGCTTGAGCAACATGTTCATTATCATATTGTTTAAAGTTCATAATGCTACTTCTTAAGGAAATGATCTTAGCAGGAGGATAGTATTTTCCAATAAAAGCATATTTGCATTTAATCCATGAATCAATACTATTCCTAGGCAATGAAAGCAACCATTCTTTAGCCTTTCCTCTCAAGGAGAAAGGAAATAATTTCAGTTTTATAATATCACCATCTATATCTTTATACTTTTGCATTTCACAAAGTTCAACAAAATTATTAAGATGGGCAGCAACATCATCAGAACTGACACCACAAAATTGCTCTCTCATAACAAGGTCTAACAAAGCAGGTTTGATTTCAAAGAATTCTGCTTTAGAAGCAGGTGAAGCAATAGGAGTGCATATGAAATCATTATTATTTGTGCTAGTGAAGTCACACAACTTAGTATTCTCAGCAGTACTCATTTCAGCAAAATAAAAGACAAACCGAAATAAAAATATTAATACAAGTAACTAGTTTTTTTGTATTTTTGATATTAAGCAAACAAGACAGTAATAAAAATAAACTAAGCAAGACAATAACAAAAAAAAAGATTGGGTGTGAGAGACTCCCCTCGCAGAAGAGCTTAGTTTCTCCGGCAACGGCGCCAGAAAAGAGCTTGATGCACCGGGTAGTGTTGTTGGAAAACCCCAAGAGGAAGGTATGAAGTAGTGCAGCAGCAAATTTCTCTCAGTTGTGAAACCAAGGTTAGCGAACCAGTTGGAAACGAAGATTCTTCTGGAGGTGTCAACGGCGCCAGAAAAGAGCTTGGCGTGTAGCTGACGTGAAACCTGCACACAACACAATCAAGATACTTTGCCCCAACTTAACAGTGAGATTGTCAATCTCACTGGCTTGCTGTAACAAAGGATTAAACGTATGTGTGGAAAATGATATTTGTTTGTAGAGAATGAAAGTAACAGCATTGCAGTAGGTTATTTTATCAGTTTAAGGAAAAAGGACCGGGGTCCACAGTTCACTAGTGGTGTCTCTCCATAAATAATAATAGCATACATGCGGGTAAACAAATTACAGCTGGGCAATTGACAGAATAAAGAACTGCATAACAATGCATATACAAGTCATGATGTCTAGTGTGAGATTCATTTGGACATTACAACATGATACATAGACCGTCATCCAACCGCATCTACGACTAATAATCCACCTTCAGGATAGCATCCGCAACACCATTCAGTATTAAGTAGCAAGCAACAGATTATTGCATTAAGTAAAGTGTGTAATGTAAGTAGCACAAATATCCTTAGATAAAGAACTACTGTTTTATCCCTAATAGCAAAAGTACATCTACAATCTTAGAGGTTGGTGTCACTCCCCCAGATTAAATAGAGACATGAACCCACTATCGAGCATAAATACCCCCTCTTGGAGTCACAAGCATCTACTTGGCCAGAGCATCTACTAGTAACGGATAGCATGCAAGATCATAAATAACGCACTCACAAGATATATTAAGAAGCAAATGACATAGTACTCAATTATTCATCGGATCCCAGCAAACACAACATGTAGCATTACATAAAGATGATCTTGATCATGATAGGCAGCTCACATGATCTAAACATGATGTCACAATAGGAGAAGACAACCATCTAGCTACTGCTATGGACCCGTAGTCTAAGGATGAACTACTCACGCATCAGTCCGGAGGCGGGCATGGTGATGTAGAGCCCTCCGGTGATGATTCCCCTCTCCGGCAGGGTGCCGGGAAGAACTTCTGAACCCTCCCGAACTAGGGTTGACGGCGGCGGCGGCTCTGGAACGTATCATGGAAAAGTGTTCGGGTGTTAGATCTTATTTCGTCGGGGGGTTTAAGTAGGCGAAAGGGCGAAGGCGGTGGAGCCCCGAGGGGCCCACACCACGTGGGAGCCGCGCCTCCACCAGGTGTGGCCGCCTCGTGGCCCTCCTCCGTCTCCTCTTCGGTGTTCTGGATGGTTCCGGGAAAAATAGGAGTATTGGATTTTGTTTCGTCCAATTCCGAAAATATTTTCTTAACAGCTTTTCTGAAACAAAAAACAGCAGAAAACAGGGAACTGACACTGTGGCATCTTGTTAATAGGTTAGTCCCAGAAAATGCATAAAAACCATATAAAGTGTATATAAAACATGTAGCAATTGGTATAATATAAATATGGAACATAAGAAATTATAGATACGTTGGAGATGTATCACGTCACTGAATATCACGTGACGTCTTGCTCTTAGTGTCATTCATTCTCAAATATCCGTGACGATCACACAATCATTGTCACACACTATCATATTCTATGACGGTGTAGATATCTTACATGACGATCATGGATGTGTCACCAAAGAATTTTGTAGTGTTTTGAAGTTATTTCCCTTTATCCTAAAAATATTGTTTTCCCTCCAAAACACTCTCTCCGTTTTATAATATAAGATGTTCTAGATGCTTTACATATTGTATAGATTCATATCAAAATAAGTATACATACACTAAATATGTTTAGATATAAGTCTGAACATGTACATGAGAAAAAGGTTGAAATATCTTATAATTATATTGTGAAACGGAGGGAGTAGATATTTTATTCGATTAATACATTCCCTGCACTTCTCCAAAATTTTAGTGCCACGATGTTATCCCGCGCAGAGCAAATCGCCCCTCCGCATATTCTCGTTCTCCACTCCCCCCATTCTCGCCACCCACCAGATCGGAGGCCCTCCGATCCACCCGCCGCAGCCAGGACGAACGACGCCCACCTCCTCATCTGCGGGATCCCCGCGTCGGCCTCACCCGCGACCCAGCCCACTCGAACGCCGCGCCTTCCTCACTGGCGGGATCGGAGCCGTCGGCCTCACCCGCGACCTTCTCCTCCGCGCCCCAGCCCACTCGAGTACGGCGCCTTCCTAACCGGTGGGATCGGAGCCGCCGACCTCACTCACCTGCGTCTTCCCCCTCTACGCCCTTCCTGGTTCCCTCCACCGACTGCTACTCCGTCCACATCCGCACCGACGCCGTCCTTAAGGTAACAACCTCTTCTATAATCCTTCGTGATGGTGGAAACTGTAGGGACTCCATGTATTGGTTGCCCCGTGGTTTCCGAATGTTTGGTGTGTTGCTTTTCATCTCCCCTCGCGGCTTGTGTTCTGATTCATAGATTGTGCTAGTTACTTCCGCTGCTATCTAAAAATTGATGACATGTTGCGCAGCTCCTAGATGTCTAATTAGATTGGTTTCTTGGTTTGACAAGAGCCGTGGATTGCTTAGGAACTTAAAAGGTTCCTAAGAAAGGGAAGCACTTGTTAATTTTACATCGATTTGTGAATTTGCAATTTCTTCTTAAATTTCCTTTGCTCTAATAGTGGTGCTGTTGATAATTGTGATCGATCCCAGGATCAAACCATGTGTCGGCAAGCTATAATTATTTTTCATAATCATTGCAGGAATTTCATTTCAGCAAGGGAAAGTTATTTTTCCTAGTCATCATCTCTATTTAAACCTAACTGATATGGAACCTCAAAACTGAAGTCCGATGTTAAACACATTGTAGATGCGTGCTGTGAATTTGATACCAGTTTCAAGAAAGGGAACACATGCTTAATGCCCCTTTGAAAAGTAACACTGAAAGACACAGGTTGAACTTCACACACTTCCAGACTATAAAAAAGGTCAGTTGAGTTACTAACACTAGCATGAATTGCTGATTAATAATACTAGAGACTCGTTTGAACATAATTGTAACAAACTAGGACTGCATCCACACTTTTATTACGGACAAAAGGCTTTGTGTTGTGCTTTGTAATGTATCTGCAACTAACACTAGCATGAATTGCTGATTAATAATACTAGAGACTCGTTTGAACATAATTGGAACAAACTAGGACTGCATCCACACTTTTATTACGGACAAAAGGCTTTGTGTTGTACTTTGTAATGTATCTGCCTATTATCTCAAGTTGATTTTCTCAATCTTGGTAGTTCATTTTTTAATTGAAAATCTGGTTACAATATGATAATTGCTTCCTTTGTGCTGGTGCAGTAAGCTTAGGCTGGGATTTTCAATGTGAAAATACATTTCATTTCTTGCATGGTGTCTAAGTCGTCTGCAAGGTGACGCCTAGGCGCCAAGGCGCTCCCCCTCCGCTTTGCAAAAATGGCCGCTTTAGGCGCTTATAGGTCAAAGCGCCCCCTCCTGTCAAGGCGCCAAAGCGTCGCCTTAAAAACCATGATTACTTGTAAAACCACCGGCACACAGTTCTTGTTTGACAAGATTTGATTTATTTTCACCAGTAGAATGTTTTTCTTCATTTCTTAGTCAGCTTTTTCTGTAGTCAAATGAACATTTGGGTTCTTAGCTGCTAATATATCAATACTGCCCGACTTGACGGCGAAGGCATAGTAATACAAGGAAAAACCATAAAAGTAGCAGTACACCAAAAAGTGAAGTACTGCTATAGTATTAATATACAGTACTCTAGTAGTTGATTTCTTGTAAAACCACCAGCACACAGTTATTGTTTGACAAAATTTGATTTATTTTCACCAGTAGAACGTTTTTCTTGATATCTTGTCAGCTTTTTCTGTAGTCAAATGAACATTTGGGTTTTTAGCTGCTAATATATCAATACTGCCTGGCTTGATGGCGAAGCCATAATAATGCAGGAAAAAACCATAAACGTAGCAGTACACCAAAAAGTGAAGTACTGCTATAGTATTAATATACAGTACTCTAGTAGTCAAGCACTTCATTCTAGCTAGTAGTGTTCAGGACGAGCTTGCGCTAGCTAACTTGCAACTTTCTGTGTTTTTGGCTCGTGCAACTTTTGGCCTTCGTATTCACTTGTGAGAACCCATCACTTTGAAGACATACATATTAGCTGCATGGTAAGAGTAGGCTGTGGCGCGGCTCCCTAGTATAGTGCAACATAAAATGATTTGCACCAAAGTAAAGTTTATTAGCCACGGTTCTTGCTGTATTATATTGCCTAGCTATGACCTGGAGTATTTAGGATAGAGTAAGGTAGGGACATTTTTACCGAGATAGACATGGTAATGGAGGGATAAAGTAAGATGATAATACTTATGTTACTACTAGCATAATTCGCTGTACCTAATTAACATGCTTGGTGTGTTTATAAATATTTTTTGGTACTGATAATACTAATATTCATTTGGTTCATATAGGAAAGTTATGCAAAGAACAAGGAGAACTGGAGAAGCTGTCAAGCATCAACAAACTACAGGCTCTAGGTGCTATCCTTCCCATTTCCACAACCTTGTAAGTATTCTGGCAAACTAATTGAACTAATCATATGAGTTTGTACATCTTGTAGAAAAAAGACAAGTACAACAATGAGTCAATGAGGACCCTAGTCCAGTTGACTTTTTCAAAGAGACCCACACCAAAAGAATGACTGGATGCATGAGCACGACAACACTTAACGCTATTGTCAGTTTTTTTATGTGTTCTTGGTAACTTGAATAGCGGTTATTGCTGGCTGTATTGTTAGTTGCTTGATGTGCTGCTGCTTGTATTGTTGTTGACTGCTTGCTGTGCTATTGATTGTATTGTTGGCTGCTTGCTGTTGCTATGATGGTGGTTTCATTGTTGTATTGTTCTTGACTTTCGGCTAATTACTTGATGACTTGTTCCTGTTTTTGGTTGTGCTACTAGTTCTAATGTTGGCTGTTTGTTGTGGTGCTGGCCGTTGCTATGATGGTGGTTTCATTGCTGTGTTGTTCATGACTTTCGGCTAATTACTTGATGACTTGTTACTGTTCTTAGTTTTTGCTTCAGGAATGCCAATTATATATTTTATAGGTGTTTTACGGTTCTTATCTATGCTTTCTATTTTCTTTTGTAAGTGCAATTCAACCTAATAATGTGTCTCTAAATTGAACAAGATACTTTCATGTACAGACTGGAATGGAAAATAAAAGGAGTGAACTACAAACAGAAGATGAGCAACAAGGTCCTGATACATAGATTGTGTCTAAAGTTCTAAAGAAGCACAACTCCTCAACCAGACAAGCACCTTCGTTTCCAGCATGGAGGTACCAATTAAGACCCGGGAGGTATAGCTGCTCTGCTTCTTTAGAACGTGTACAAGAGCTAAAGAAAGATTTGAACAACAGAAGAGAGGCAATAGAGGCGCATGAGATCTACCATCAGCAGTTATGTGGGAGAATTAAAGGGCAAGACTCCCCACTCGAAGTGATGCAAAGGAAGCAAGAAGAAGAATTGGAAGCTGTGAAAAGAGTCACAAGAAAAGATGATGATGCATGAAGGCCATCATTTTGTGGTGTTGTGATATCTAGCATGAACCTAGTTTGCTGGTCTTTAGTTATGCTGATTTTGCATTGCAATTTTTTATTGTCTTTTGTGATTCGTTTCAATGAATGATGATATTTGGTTTTGCGTTAAATATATATTGTGATTTTGATTCTAGTTGAGTATGTGTTGGAATTAAATTAGAATTCACAATTTGTTGTAACTCCAATTTGTAAAACTATATTCTCTTTGTTGAAGGGTGTGTTTCGGGGCGGCGAGTGGGGAGAGACGCCCTCTGGTAGGCGCCATCTTGCCCGGACGGCGCACATAGAGCTCGTTCTAGCGCCAATCCAGATGAGATATGTGGGTGCCGAGTTGAGATGCTCTAAAGAAGTTTTTTCACTTGGAAGTTGTCGTTGCTCAAATTTGGGAGAGTGGTGGAAATTTTGAGGATTAATTTGAGGGTTCGGTTAGGCAAGGTTTAACTACTTTAAACAGGATAGTTTGAGGATTGCAGCGTTTTTAGGATTCAGCTAGAGACGCCATAATGTTATAAACCTGCAAATGTTGAAGTCCCTTGTACTACACAAGGGCCTAATCGATACAACATACATGTCTCATGTCTGCGTAGAATTATTCACGATCATGTTCTGTGCCGGAGCACGTAAGTAGACGTTCGTAACTATAAGGCCCGTGAGCTAAACAACGCAGTTAAGTGTACAACGGTCCTTTCCTTTGAGCTTTGCTTTGCTCGTGTGTGGTTTGCCCTCGAAAAAAAAGTGTACAACGGTTGCCAACAATGTATGAACACACAACTGCATTTATTTTTCTGTCATCACCCAGGATCCGGTGCTAACATGAACAGTTACACAATCTCACAGCCACAATCTCACAACTAACATCGACAGTTACAAAATCTCACAATTGACATCGACACTTAAAACAATCTCACAGACAGAACAGATGGTAATGAAAAGCTCGCACAGAGCAGGGGAGCGCTTCAAACTTCGTGGACTGCGACGTTAGCTAATCGGTATTTTTTTTTTTGAAGAGTACGCAATTGCGTACCTTAATTTTATAGAAGACAGAGAATATTTACAAGAGCTAATCGGTAATGAAACCCTGCACAGATGACAAGAACGATAGTGTAGACGGCAATGACTGAACCTTTCACGTAGGAGGGAAGGCAGCTCCAGGTTGCGAACTTAACTTGGAGGATGAACAGGTAATTGGTCCCTGCGAGTATGATTGTGCTCATCGTGCAGATCAAAGCAATGAGCAGGAATGAGCGCAGCTTCCTTCTCTCCCTGCTGCTGGTGACAAACGCCAAGCCACCGGCGGCATCGATGTGGTACTTGACGTCCACAACGCAAAGAGCTGCGCCGATCAGGATGATCGCGGTGAC